>OX387245.1:250478715-253422608 GCA_947561735.1 Cenchrus americanus | reverse complement strand
GTGCGAAAACCGTGTGCTATAGCTCACGAAAATCGCCGAAACGGACGTTTTCGCGAAAAATAAAATTCGAAACCGTACGGCCGGAAACCTACCCTGGTGGTGCTATGCCTTAAACTATGGTCGGTACGTGGAGAAGGGGCCGTTGGAGTGACGAAATGTGTCATTCGGCTTCCGTTTGAGCAAGTAAATTTCTTCTAGGAAAGCTAACGAAATGACCGTAAAAGGCACGGGAACGTGGACCCTATGGTCCAAAAATCAATCGAAACCTCATAAAATGTCATCTACAAGTTTTTTGTGACAATCGGGAGGTTTCCAAAAAATTGGCCGGGTGCGAAAACCGTGTGCTATAGCTCACGAAAATCGCCCGAAACGGACGTTTTCGCGAAAAAATAAAATTCGAAACCGTACGGCCGGAAACCTACCCTGGTGGTGCTATGCCTTAAACTATGGTCGGTACGTGGAGAAGGGACCGTTGGAGTGACGAAATGTGTCATTACGGCTTCCGTTTGAGCAAGTAAATTTCTTCTAGGAAAGCTAACGAAATGACCCGTAAAAGGCCTGGAACGTGGACCCTATGGTCCAAAAATCAATCGAAACCTCATAAAATGTCATCTACAAGTTTTTTGTGACAATCCGGGAGGTTTCCAAAAAATTGGCCCGGGTGCCGAAAACCGTGTGCTATAGCTCACGAAAAACGCCCGAAACTGACGTTTTCGCGAAAAAATAAAATTCGAAACCGTATGGGCCGGAAACCTACCCTGGTGGTGCTATGCCTTAAACTATGGTCGGTACGTGGAGAAGGGACCGTTGGAGTGACGAAATGTGTCATTCTGGCTTCCGTTTGAGCAAGTAAATTTCTTCTAGGAAAGCTAACGAAATGACCGTAAAAAGGCACTGGAACGTGGACCCTATGGTCCAAAAATCAATCGAAACCTCATAAAATGTCATCTACAAGTTTTTTGTGACAATCCGGGAGGTTTCCAAAAAATTGGCCGGGTGCCGAAAACCGTGTGCTATAGCTCACGAAAATCGCCCGAAACGGACGTTTTCGCGAAAAAATAAAATTCGAAACCGTACGGCCGGAAACCTACCCTGGTGGTGCTATGCCTTAAACTATGGTCGGTACGTGGAGAAGGGACCGTTGGAGTGACGAAATGTGTCATTACGGCTTCCGTTTGAGCAAGTAAATTTCTTCTAGGAAAGCTAACGAAATGACCGTAAAAGGCACGGAACGTGGACCCTATGGTCCAAAAATCAATCGAAACCTCATAAAATGTCATCTACAAGTTTTTTGTGACAATCCGGGAGGTTTCCAAAAAATTGGCCGGGTGCCGAAAACCGTGTGCTATAGCTCACGAAAATCGCCGAAAACGGACGTTTTCGCGAAAAAATAAAATTCGAAACCGTACGGCCGGAAACCTACCCTGGTGGTGCTATGCCTTAAACTATGGTCGGTACGTGGAGAAGGGACCGTTGGAGTGACGAAATGTGTCATTACGGCTTCCGTTTGAGCAAGTAAATTTCTTCTAGGAAAGCTAACGAAATGACCGTAAAGGCACGGAACGTGGACCCTATGGTCCAAAAATCAATCGAAACCTCATAAAATGTCATCTACAAGTTTTTTGTGACAATCGGGAGGTTTCCAAAAAATTGGCCGGGTGCCGAAAACCGTGTGCTATAGCTCACGAAAATCGCCGAAACGGACGTTTTCGCGAAAAAATAAAATTCGAAACCGTCGGCCGGAAACCTACCCTGGTGGTGCTATGCCTTAAACTATGGTCGGTACGTGGAGAAGGGACCGTTGGAGTGACGAAATGTGTCATTACGGCTTCCGTTTGAGCAAGTAAATTTCTTCTAGGAAAGCTAACGAAATGACCGTAAAAAGGCACTGGAACGTGGACCCTATGGTCCAAAAATCAATCGAAACCTCATAAAATGTCATCTACAAGTTTTTTGTGACAATCCGGGAGGTTTCCAAAAAATTGGCCGGGTGCCGAAAACCGTGTGCTATAGCTCACGAAAATCGCCCGAAACGGACGTTTTCGCGAAAAAATAAAATTCGAAACCGTACGGCCGGAAACCTACCCTGGTGGTGCTATGCCTTAAACTATGGTCGGTACGTGGAGAAGGGACCGTTGGAGTGACGAAATGTGTCATTCGGCTTCCGTTTGAGCAAGTAAATTTCTTCTAGGAAAGCTAACGAAATGACCGTAAAAGGCCTGGAACGTGGACCCTATGGTCCAAAAATCAATCGAAACCTCATAAAATGTCATCTACAAGTTTTTTGTGACAATCGGGAGGTTTCCAAAAAATTGGCCGGGTGCGAAAACCGTGTGCTATAGCTCACGAAAATCGCCGAAACGGACGTTTTCGCGAAAAAATAAAATTCGAAACCGTACGGCCCGGAAACCTACCCTGGTGGTGCTATGCCTTAAACTATGGTCGGTACGTGGAGAAGGGACCGTTGGAGTGACGAAATGTGTCATTCGGCTTCCGTTTGAGCAAGTAAATTTCTTCTAGGAAAGCTAACGAAATGACCGTAAAAGGCACGGAACGTGGACCCTATGGTCCAAAAATCAATCGAAACCTCATAAAATGTCATCTACAAGTTTTTTGTGACAATCCGGGAGGTTTCCAAAAAAATTGGCCGGGTGCCGAAAACCGTGTGCTATAGCTCACGAAAATCGCCCGAAACGGACGTTTTCGCGAAAAAATAAAATTCGAAACCGTACGGCCGGAAACCTACCCTGGTGGTGCTATGCCTTAAACTATGGTCGGTACGTGGAGAAGGGACCGTTGGAGTGACGAAATGTGTCATTACGGCTTCCGTTTGAGCAAGTAAATTTCTTCTAGGAAAGCTAACGAAATGACCCGTAAAAGGCACTGGAACGTGGACCCTATGGTCCAAAAATCAATCGAAACCTCATAAAATGTCATCTACAAGTTTTTTGTGACAATCGGGAGGTTTCCAAAAAATTGGCCGGGTGCCGAAAACCGTGTGCTATAGCTCACGAAAATCGCCCGAAACGGACGTTTTCGCGAAAAAATAAAATTCGAAACCGTACGGCCGGAAACCTACCCTGGTGGTGCTATGCCTTAAACTATGGTCGGTACGTGGAGAAGGGACCGTTGGAGTGACGAAATGTGTCATTCGGCTTCCGTTTGAGCAAGTAAATTTCTTCTAGGAAAGCTAACGAAATGACCCGTAAAAGGCCTGGAACGTGGACCCTATGGTCCAAAAATCAATCGAAACCTCATAAAATGTCATCTACAAGTTTTTTGTGACAATCCGGAGGTTTCCAAAAAATTGGCCGGGTGCCGAAAACCGTGTGCTATAGCTCACGAAAATCGCCGAAACGGACGTTTTCGCGAAAAAATAAAATTCGAAACCGTACGGCCGGAAACCTACCCTGGTGGTGCTATGCCTTAAACTATGGTCGGTACGTGGAGAAGGGACCGTTGGAGTGACGAAATGTGTCATTCGGCTTCCGTTTGAGCAAGTAAATTTCTTCTAGGAAAGCTAACGAAATGACCCGTAAAAGGCACGGAACGTGGACCCTATGGTCCAAAAATCAATCGAAACCTCATAAAATGTCATCTACAAGTTTTTTGTGACAATCGGGAGGTTTCCAAAAAATTGGCCGGGTGCCGAAAACCGTGTGCTATAGCTCACGAAAATCGCCCGAAACGGACGTTTTCGCGAAAAAATAAAATTCGAAACCGTCGGCCGGAAACCTACCCTGGTGGTGCTATGCCTTAAACTATGGTCGGTACGTGGAGAAGGGACCGTTGGAGTGACGAAATGTGTCATTCGGCTTCCGTTTGAGCAAGTAAATTTCTTCTAGGAAAGCTAACGAAATGACCCGTAAAAGGCCTGGAACGTGGACCCTATGGTCCAAAAATCAATCGAAACCTCATAAAATGTCATCTACAAGTTTTTTGTGACAATCCGGGAGGTTTCCAAAAAATTGGCCCAGGTGCCGAAAAACCGTGTGCTATAGCTCACGAAAATCGCCCGAAACGGACGTTTTCGAGAAAAAATAAAATTCGAAACCGTCTGGCCCGAAAACCTACCCTGGTGGTGCTATGCCTTAAACTATGGTCGGTACGTGGAGAAGGGACCGTTGGAGTGACGAAATGTGTCATTCTGGCTTCCGTTTGAGCAAGTAAATTTCTTCTAGGAAAGCTAACGAAATGACCCGTAAAAGGCATGGAACGTGGACCCTATGGTCCAAAAATCAATCGAAACCTCATAAAATGTCATCTACAAGTTTTTTGTGACAATCGGGGAGGTTTCCAAAAAATTGGCCCGGGTGCCGAAAACCGTGTGCTATAGCTCACGAAAATCGCCCGAAACGGACGTTTTCGCGAAAAAATAAAATTCGAAACCGTCTGGCCCGGAAACCTACCCTGGTGGTGCTATGCCTTAAACTATGGTCGGTACGTGGAGAAGGGACCGTTGGAGTGACGAAATGTGTCATTCGGCTTCCGTTTGAGCAAGTAAATTTCTTCTAGGAAAGCTAACGAAATGACCCGTAAAAGGCCTGGAACGTGGACCCTATGGTCCAAAAATCAATCGAAACCTCATAAAATGTCATCTACAAGTTTTTTGTGACAATCCGGGAGGTTTCCAAAAAATTGGCCGGGTGCCGAAAACCGTGTGCTATAGCTCACGAAAATCGCCCGAAACGGACGTTTTCGCGAAAAAATAAAATTCGAAACCGTACGGCCGGAAACCTACCCTGGTGGTGCTATGCCTTAAACTATGGTCGGTACGTGGAGAAGGGACCGTTGGAGTGACGAAATGTGTCATTCGGCTTCCGTTTGAGCAAGTAAATTTCTTCTAGGAAAGCTAACGAAATGACCGTAAAAGGCACGGAACGTGGACCCTATGGTCCAAAAATCAATCGAAACCTCATAAAATGTCATCTACAAGTTTTTTGTGACAATCGGGAGGTTTCCAAAAAATTGGCCGGGTGCCGAAAACCGTGTGCTATAGCTCACGAAAATCGCCGAAACGGACGTTTTCGCGAAAAAATAAAATTCGAAACCGTACGGCCCGGAAACCTACCCTGGTGGTGCTATGCCTTAAACTATGGTCGGTACGTGGAGAAGGGACCGTTGGAGTGACGAAATGTGTCATTCGGCTTCCGTTTGAGCAAGTAAATTTCTTCTAGGAAAGCTAACGAAATGACCCGTAAAAGGCACTGGAACGTGGACCCTATGGTCCAAAAATCAATCGAAACCTCATAAAATGTCATCTACAAGTTTTTTGTGACAATCCGGGAGGTTTCCAAAAAATTGGCCGGGTGCCGAAAACCGTGTGCTATAGCTCACGAAAATCGCCGAAACGGACGTTTTCGCGAAAAAATAAAATTCGAAACCGTCGGCCGGAAACCTACCCTGGTGGTGCTATGCCTTAAACTATGGTCGGTACGTGGAGAAGGGACCGTTGGAGTGACGAAATGTGTCATTCTGGCTTCCGTTTGAGCAAGTAAATTTCTTCTAGGAAAGCTAACGAAGTGACCCTAAAAGGCCTGGAACGTGGACCCTATGGTCCAAAAATCAATCGAAACCTCATAAAATGTCATCTACAAGTTTTTTGTGACAATCCGGGAGGTTTCCAAAAAATTGGCCCGGGTGCCGAAAACCGTGTGCTATAGCTCACGAAAATCGCCCGAAACGGACGTTTTCGCGAAAAAATAAAATTCGAAACCGTACGGCCGGAAACCTACCCTGGTGGTGCTATGCCTTAAACTATGGTCGGTACGTGGAGAAGGGACCGTTGGAGTGACGAAATGTGTCATTATGGCTTCCGTTTGAGCAAGTAAATTTCTTCTAGGAAAGCTAACGAAATGACCGTAAAAGGCACTGGAACGTGGACCCTATGGTCCAAAAATCAATCGAAACCTCATAAAATGTCATCTACAAGTTTTTTGTGACAATCGGGAGGTTTCCAAAAAATTGGCCGGGTGCCGAAAACCGTGTGCTATAGCTCACGAAAATCGCCCGAAACGGACGTTTTCGCGAAAAAATAAAATTCGAAACCGTACGGCCGGAAACCTACCCTGGTGGTGCTATGCCTTAAACTATGGTCGGTACGTGGAGAAGGGACCGTTGGAGTGACGAAATGTGTCATTCGGCTTCCGTTTGAGCAAGTAAATTTCTTCTAGGAAAGCTAACGAAATGACCCGTAAAAGGCACGGAACGTGGACCCTATGGTCCAAAAATCAATCGAAACCTCATAAAATGTCATCTACAAGTTTTTTGTGACAATCCGGGAGGTTTCCAAAAAATTGGCCGGGTGCCGAAAACCGTGTGCTATAGCTCACGAAAATCGCCGAAACGGACGTTTTCGCGAAAAAATAAAATTCGAAACCGTCGGCCGGAAACCTACCCTGGTGGTGCTATGCCTTAAACTATGGTCGGTACGTGGAGAAGGGACCGTTGGAGTGACGAAATGTGTCATTCGGCTTCCGTTTGAGCAAGTAAATTTCTTCTAGGAAAGCTAACGAAATGACCCGTAAAAGGCCTGGAACGTGGACCCTATGGTCCAAAAATCAATCGAAACCTCATAAAATGTCATCTACAAGTTTTTTGTGACAATCGGGAGGTTTCCAAAAAATTGGCCGGGTGCCGAAAACCGTGTGCTATAGCTCACGAAAATCGCCGAAACGGACGTTTTCGCGAAAAAATAAAATTCGAAACCGTACGGCCCGGAAACCTACCCTGGTGGTGCTATGCCTTAAACTATGGTCGGTACGTGGAGAAGGGACCGTTGGAGTGACGAAATGTGTCATTCGGCTTCCGTTTGAGCAAGTAAATTTCTTCTAGGAAAGCTAACGAAATGACCCGTAAAAGGCCTGGAACGTGGACCCTATGGTCCAAAAATCAATCGAAACCTCATAAAATGTCATCTACAAGTTTTTTGTGACAATCCGGGAGGTTTCCAAAAAATTGGCCGGGTGCGAAAACCGTGTGCTATAGCTCACGAAAATCGCCGAAACGGACGTTTTCGCGAAAAAATAAAATTCGAAACCGTCGGCCGGAAACCTACCCTGGTGGTGCTATGCCTTAAACTATGGTCGGTACGTGGAGAAGGGACCGTTGGAGTGACGAAATGTGTCATTCGGCTTCCGTTTGAGCAAGTAAATTTCTTCTAGGAAAGCTAACGAAATGACCCGTAAAAGGCACGGAACGTGGACCCTATGGTCCAAAAATCAATCGAAACCTCATAAAATGTCATCTACAAGTTTTTTGTGACAATCAGGAGGTTTCCAAAAAATTGGCCGGGTGCCGAAAACCGTGTGCTATAGCTCACGAAAATCGCCGAAACGGACGTTTTCGCGAAAAAATAAAATTCGAAACCGTACGGCCGGAAACCTACCCTGGTGGTGCTATGCCTTAAACTATGGTCGGTACGTGGAGAAGGGACCGTTGGAGTGACGAAATGTGTCATTCGGCTTCCGTTTGAGCAAGTAAATTTCTTCTAGGAAAGCTAACGAAATGACCCGTAAAAGGCACTGGAACGTGGACCCTATGGTCCAAAAATCAATCGAAACCTCATAAAATGTCATCTACAAGTTTTTTGTGACAATCGGGAGGTTTCCAAAAAATTGGCCGGGTGCCGAAAACCGTGTGCTATAGCTCACGAAAATCGCCGAAACGGACGTTTTCGCGAAAAAATAAAATTCGAAACCGTACGGCCGGAAACCTACCCTGGTGGTGCTATGCCTTAAACTATGGTCGGTACGTGGAGAAGGGACCGTTGGAGTGACGAAATGTGTCATTCGGCTTCCGTTTGAGCAAGTAAATTTCTTCTAGGAAAGCTAACGAAATGACCGTAAAAGGCACGGAACGTGGACCCTATGGTCCAAAAATCAATCGAAACCTCATAAAATGTCATCTACAAGTTTTTTGTGACAATCGGGAGGTTTCCAAAAAATTGGCCGGGTGCCGAAAACCGTGTGCTATAGCTCACGAAAATCGCCGAAACGGACGTTTTCGCGAAAAAATAAAATTCGAAACCGTACGGCCGGAAACCTACCCTGGTGGTGCTATGCCTTAAACTATGGTCGGTACGTGGAGAAGGGACCGTTGGAGTGACGAAATGTGTCATTCGGCTTCCGTTTGAGCAAGTAAATTTCTTCTAGGAAAGCTAACGAAATGACCGTAAAAGGCACTGGAACGTGGACCCTATGGTCCAAAAATCAATCGAAACCTCATAAAATGTCATCTACAAGTTTTTTGTGACAATCCGGGAGGTTTCCAAAAAATTGGCCGGGTGCCGAAAACCGTGTGCTATAGCTCACGAAAATCGCCGAAACGGACGTTTTCGCGAAAAAATAAAATTCGAAACCGTCGGCCGGAAACCTACCCTGGTGGTGCTATGCCTTAAACTATGGTCGGTACGTGGAGAAGGGACCGTTGGAGTGACGAAATGTGTCATTCGGCTTCCGTTTGAGCAAGTAAATTTCTTCTAGGAAAGCTAACGAAATGACCGTAAAAGGCCTGGAACGTGGACCCTATGGTCCAAAAATCAATCGAAACCTCATAAAATGTCATCTACAAGTTTTTTGTGACAATCCGGGAGGTTTCCAAAAAATTGGCCGGGTGCCGAAAACCGTGTGCTATAGCTCACGAAAATCGCCGAAACGGACGTTTTCGCGAAAAAATAAAATTCGAAACCGTCGGCCGGAAACCTACCCTGGTGGTGCTATGCCTTAAACTATGGTCGGTACGTGGAGAAGGGACCGTTGGAGTGACGAAATGTGTCATTCGGCTTCCGTTTGAGCAAGTAAATTTCTTCTAGGAAAGCTAACGAAATGACCCGTAAAAGGCCTGGAACGTGGACCCTATGGTCCAAAAATCAATCGAAACCTCATAAAATGTCATCTACAAGTTTTTTGTGACAATCCGGGGGGTTTCCAAAAAATTGGCCCGGGTGCCGAAAACCGTGTGCTATAGCTCACGAAAATCGCCCGAAACGGACGTTTTCGCGAAAAAATAAAATTCGAAACCGTCTGCCGGAAACCTACCCTGGTGGTGCTATGCCTTAAACTATGGTCGGTACGTGGAGAAGGGACCGTTGGAGTGACGAAATGTGTCATTCGGCTTCCGTTTGAGCAAGTAAATTTCTTCTAGGAAAGCTAACGAAATGACCGTAAAAGGCACGGAACGTGGACCCTATGGTCCAAAAATCAATCGAAACCTCATAAAATGTCATCTACAAGTTTTTTGTGACAATCCGGGAGGTTTCCAAAAAATTGGCCGGGTGCCGAAAACCGTGTGCTATAGCTCACGAAAATCGCCGAAACGGACGTTTTCGCGAAAAAATAAAATTCGAAACCGTCGGCCGGAAACCTACCCTGGTGGTGCTATGCCTTAAACTATGGTCGGTACGTGGAGAAGGGACCGTTGGAGTGACGAAATGTGTCATTCGGCTTCCGTTTGAGCAAGTAAATTTCTTCTAGGAAAGCTAACGAAATGACCGTAAAAGGCACTGGAACGTGGACCCTATGGTCCAAAAATCAATCGAAACCTCATAAAATGTCATCTACAAGTTTTTTGTGACAATCCGGGAGGTTTCCAAAAAATTGGCCGGGTGCCGAAAACCGTGTGCTATAGCTCACGAAAATCGCCCGAAACGGACGTTTTCGCGAAAAAATAAAATTCGAAACCGTCGGCCGGAAACCTACCCTGGTGGTGCTATGCCTTAAACTATGGTCGGTACGTGGAGAAGGGACCGTTGGAGTGACGAAATGTGTCATTCGGCTTCCGTTTGAGCAAGTAAATTTCTTCTAGGAAAGCTAACGAAATGACCGTAAAAGGCCTGGAACGTGGACCCTATGGTCCAAAAATCAATCGAAACCTCATAAAATGTCATCTACAAGTTTTTTGTGACAATCGGGAGGTTTCCAAAAAATTGGCCGGGTGCCGAAAACCGTGTGCTATAGCTCACGAAAATCGCCGAAACGGACGTTTTCGCGAAAAAATAAAATTCGAAACCGTCGGCCGGAAACCTACCCTGGTGGTGCTATGCCTTAAACTATGGTCGGTACGTGGAGAAGGGACCGTTGGAGTGACGAAATGTGTCATTCGGCTTCCGTTTGAGCAAGTAAATTTCTTCTAGGAAAGCTAACGAAATGACCCGTAAAAGGCCTGGAACGTGGACCCTATGGTCCAAAAATCAATCGAAACCTCATAAAATGTCATCTACAAGTTTTTTGTGACAATCGGGAGGTTTCCAAAAAAATTGGCCGGGTGCCGAAAACCGTGTGCTATAGCTCACGAAAATCGCCCGAAACGGACGTTTTCGCGAAAAAATAAAATTCGAAACCGTACGCCGGAAACCTACCCTGGTGGTGCTATGCCTTAAACTATGGTCGGTACGTGGAGAAGGGACCGTTGGAGTGACGAAATGTGTCATTCGGCTTCCGTTTGAGCAAGTAAATTTCTTCTAGGAAAGCTAACGAAATGACCGTAAAAGGCACTGGAACGTGGACCCTATGGTCCAAAAATCAATCGAAACCTCATAAAATGTCATCTACAAGTTTTTTGTGACAATCGGGAGGTTTCCAAAAAATTGGCCGGGTGCCGAAAACCGTGTGCTATAGCTCACGAAAATCGCCCGAAACGGACGTTTTCGCGAAAAAATAAAATTCGAAACCGTCGGCCGGAAACCTACCCTGGTGGTGCTATGCCTTAAACTATGGTCGGTACGTGGAGAAGGGACCGTTGGAGTGACGAAATGTGTCATTCGGCTTCCGTTTGAGCAAGTAAATTTCTTCTAGGAAAGCTAACGAAATGACCGTAAAAGGCACTGGAACGTGGACCCTATGGTCCAAAAATCAATCGAAACCTCATAAAATGTCATCTACAAGTTTTTTGTGACAATCAGGAGGTTTCCAAAAAATTGGCCGGGTGCCGAAAACCGTGTGCTATAGCTCACGAAAATCGCCGAAACGGACGTTTTCGCGAAAAAATAAAATTCGAAACCGTACGGCCGGAAACCTACCCTGGTGGTGCTATGCCTTAAACTATGGTCGGTACGTGGAGAAGGGACCGTTGGAGTGACGAAATGTGTCATTCGGCTTCCGTTTGAGCAAGTAAATTTCTTCTAGGAAAGCTAACGAAATGACCCGTAAAAAGGCACGGAACGTGGACCCTATGGTCCAAAAATCAATCGAAACCTCATAAAATGTCATCTACAAGTTTTTTGTGACAATCGGGAGGTTTCCAAAAAATTGGCCGGGTGCCGAAAACCGTGTGCTATAGCTCACGAAAATCGCCGAAACGGACGTTTTCGCGAAAAAATAAAATTCGAAACCGTACGGCCGGAAACCTACCCTGGTGGTGCTATGCCTTAAACTATGGTCGGTACGTGGAGAAGGGACCGTTGGAGTGACGAAATGTGTCATTCGGCTTCCGTTTGAGCAAGTAAATTTCTTCTAGGAAAGCTAACGAAATGACCGTAAAAGGCACTGGAACGTGGACCCTATGGTCCAAAAATCAATCGAAACCTCATAAAATGTCATCTACAAGTTTTTTGTGACAATCGGGAGGTTTCCAAAAAATTGGCCGGGTGCCGAAAACCGTGTGCTATAGCTCACGAAAATCGCCCGAAACGGACGTTTTCGCGAAAAAATAAAATTCGAAACCGTACGGCCGGAAACCTACCCTGGTGGTGCTATGCCTTAAACTATGGTCGGTACGTGGAGAAGGGACCGTTGGAGTGACGAAATGTGTCATTCGGCTTCCGTTTGAGCAAGTAAATTTCTTCTAGGAAAGCTAACGAAATGACCGTAAAAGGCACGGAACGTGGACCCTATGGTCCAAAAATCAATCGAAACCTCATAAAATGTCATCTACAAGTTTTTTGTGACAATCCGGGAGGTTTCCAAAAAATTGGCCGGGTGCCGAAAACCGTGTGCTATAGCTCACGAAAATCGCCGAAACGGACGTTTTCGCGAAAAAATAAAATTCGAAACCGTACGGCCGGAAACCTACCCTGGTGGTGCTATGCCTTAAACTATGGTCGGTACGTGGAGAAGGGACCGTTGGAGTGACGAAATGTGTCATTCGGCTTCCGTTTGAGCAAGTAAATTTCTTCTAGGAAAGCTAACGAAATGAAAAGGCCTGGAACGTGGACCCTATGGTCCAAAAATCAATCGAAACCTCATAAAATGTCATCTACAAGTTTTTTGTGACAATCCGGGAGGTTTCCAAAAAATTGGCCCGGGTGCCGAAAACCGTGTGCTATAGCTCACGAAAATCGCCCGAAACGGACGTTTTCGCGAAAAAATAAAATTCGAAACCGTATGGCCGGAAACCTACCCTGGTGGTGCTATGCCTTAAACTATGGTCGGTACGTGGAGAAGGGACCGTTGGAGTGACGAAATGTGTCATTCGGCTTCCGTTTGAGCAAGTAAATTTCTTCTAGGAAAGCTAACGAAATGACCCGTAAAAGGCACTGGAACGTGGACCCTATGGTCCAAAAATCAATCGAAACCTCATAAAATGTCATCTACAAGTTTTTTGTGACAATCCGGGAGGTTTCCAAAAAATTGGCCGGGTGCCGAAAACCGTGTGCTATAGCTCACGAAAATCGCCGAAACGGACGTTTTCGCGAAAAAATAAAATTCGAAACCGTACGGCCGGAAACCTACCCTGGTGGTGCTATGCCTTAAACTATGGTCGGTACGTGGAGAAGGGACCGTTGGAGTGACGAAATGTGTCATTCGGCTTCCGTTTGAGCAAGTAAATTTCTTCTAGGAAAGCTAACGAAATGACCGTAAAAGGCACTGGAACGTGGACCCTATGGTCCAAAAATCAATCGAAACCTCATAAAATGTCATCTACAAGTTTTTTGTGACAATCGGGAGGTTTCCAAAAAATTGGCCGGGTGCCGAAAACCGTGTGCTATAGCTCACGAAAATCGCCGAAACGGACGTTTTCGCGAAAAAATAAAATTCGAAACCGTCGGCCGGAAACCTACCCTGGTGGTGCTATGCCTTAAACTATGGTCGGTACGTGGAGAAGGGACCGTTGGAGTGACGAAATGTGTCATTACGGCTTCCGTTTGAGCAAGTAAATTTCTTCTAGGAAAGCTAACGAAATGACCGTAAAAGGCTGGAACGTGGACCCTATGGTCCAAAAATCAATCGAAACCTCATAAAATGTCATCTACAAGTTTTTTGTGACAATCCGGGAGGTTTCCAAAAAATTGGCCGGGTGCCGAAAACCGTGTGCTATAGCTCACGAAAATCGCCGAAACGGACGTTTTCGCGAAAAAATAAAATTCGAAACCGTCGGCCGGAAACCTACCCTGGTGGTGCTATGCCTTAAACTATGGTCGGTACGTGGAGAAGGGACCGTTGGAGTGACGAAATGTGTCATTCGGCTTCCGTTTGAGCAAGTAAATTTCTTCTAGGAAAGCTAACGAAATGACCGTAAAAGGCCTGGAACGTGGACCCTATGGTCCAAAAATCAATCGAAACCTCATAAAATGTCATCTACAAGTTTTTTGTGACAATCCGGGAGGTTTCCAAAAAATTGGCCGGGTGCCGAAAACCGTGTGCTATAGCTCACGAAAATCGCCGAAACGGACGTTTTCGCGAAAAAATAAAATTCGAAACCGTCGGCCGGAAACCTACCCTGGTGGTGCTATGCCTTAAACTATGGTCGGTACGTGGAGAAGGGACCGTTGGAGTGACGAAATGTGTCATTCGGCTTCCGTTTGAGCAAGTAAATTTCTTCTAGGAAAGCTAACGAAATGACCCGTAAAAGGCCTGGAACGTGGACCCTATGGTCCAAAAATCAATCGAAACCTCATAAAATGTCATCTACAAGTTTTTTGTGACAATCGGGAGGTTTCCAAAAAATTGGCCGGGTGCCGAAAACCGTGTGCTATAGCTCACGAAAATCGCCCGAAACGGACGTTTTCGCGAAAAAATAAAATTCGAAACCGTACGGCCGGAAACCTACCCTGGTGGTGCTATGCCTTAAACTATGGTCGGTACGTGGAGAAGGGACCGTTGGAGTGACGAAATGTGTCATTCGGCTTCCGTTTGAGCAAGTAAATTTCTTCTAGGAAAGCTAACGAAATGACCGTAAAAGGCCTGGAACGTGGACCCTATGGTCCAAAAATCAATCGAAACCTCATAAAATGTCATCTACAAGTTTTTTGTGACAATCGGGAGGTTTCCAAAAAATTGGCCCGGGTGCCGAAAACCGTGTGCTATAGCTCACGAAAATCGCCGAAACGGACGTTTTCGCGAAAAAATAAAATTCGAAACCGTACGGCCCGGAAACCTACCCTGGTGGTGCTATGCCTTAAACTATGGTCGGTACGTGGAGAAGGGACCGTTGGAGTGACGAAATGTGTCATTCGGCTTCCGTTTGAGCAAGTAAATTTCTTCTAGGAAAGCTAACGAAATGACCCGTAAAAGGCCTGGAACGTGGACCCTATGGTCCAAAAATCAATCGAAACCTCATAAAATGTCATCTACAAGTTTTTTGTGACAATCCGGGAGGTTTCCAAAAAATTGGCCGGGTGCCGAAAACCGTGTGCTATAGCTCACGAAAATCGCCCGAAACGGACGTTTTCGCGAAAAAATAAAATTCGAAACCGTACGGCCGGAAACCTACCCTGGTGGTGCTATGCCTTAAACTATGGTCGGTACGTGGAGAAGGGACCGTTGGAGTGACGAAATGTGTCATTCGGCTTCCGTTTGAGCAAGTAAATTTCTTCTAGGAAAGCTAACGAAATGACCGTAAAAGGCACTGGAACGTGGACCCTATGGTCCAAAAATCAATCGAAACCTCATAAAATGTCATCTACAAGTTTTTTGTGACAATCGGGAGGTTTCCAAAAAATTGGCCGGGTGCCGAAAACCGTGTGCTATAGCTCACGAAAATCGCCCGAAACGGACGTTTTCGCGAAAAAATAAAATTCGAAACCGTACGGCCCGGGAAACCTACCCTGGTGGTGCTATGCCTTAAACTATGGTCGGTACGTGGAGAAGGGACCGTTGGAGTGACGAAATGTGTCATTCGGCTTCCGTTTGAGCAAGTAAATTTCTTCTAGGAAAGCTAACGAAATGACCCGTAAAAGGCACTGGAACGTGGACCCTATGGTCCAAAAATCAATCGAAACCTCATAAAATGTCATCTACAAGTTTTTTGTGACAATCGGGAGGTTTCCAAAAAATTGGCCGGGTGCCGAAAACCGTGTGCTATAGCTCACGAAAATCGCCGAAACGGACGTTTTCGCGAAAAAATAAAATTCGAAACCGTCGGCCGGAAACCTACCCTGGTGGTGCTATGCCTTAAACTATGGTCGGTACGTGGAGAAGGGACCGTTGGAGTGACGAAATGTGTCATTCGGCTTCCGTTTGAGCAAGTAAATTTCTTCTAGGAAAGCTAACGAAATGACCGTAAAAGGCACTGGAACGTGGACCCTATGGTCCAAAAATCAATCGAAACCTCATAAAATGTCATCTACAAGTTTTTTGTGACAATCCGGGAGGTTTCCAAAAAATTGGCCGGGTGCCGAAAACCGTGTGCTATAGCTCACGAAAATCGCCGAAACGGACGTTTTCGCGAAAAAATAAAATTCGAAACCGTACGGCCGGAAACCTACCCTGGTGGTGCTATGCCTTAAACTATGGTCGGTACGTGGAGAAGGGACCGTTGGAGTGACGAAATGTGTCATTCGGCTTCCGTTTGAGCAAGTAAATTTCTTCTAGGAAAGCTAACGAAATGACCGTAAAAGGCTGGAACGTGGACCCTATGGTCCAAAAATCAATCGAAACCTCATAAAATGTCATCTACAAGTTTTTTGTGACAATCGGGAGGTTTCCAAAAAATTGGCCGGGTGCCGAAAACCGTGTGCTATAGCTCACGAAAATCGCCGAAACGGACGTTTTCGCGAAAAAATAAAATTCGAAACCGTACGGCCGGAAACCTACCCTGGTGGTGCTATGCCTTAAACTATGGTCGGTACGTGGAGAAGGGACCGTTGGAGTGACGAAATGTGTCATTCTGGCTTCCGTTTGAGCAAGTAAATTTCTTCTTGGAAAGCTAACGAAATGACCCGTAAAAGGCCTGGAACGTGGACCCTATGGTCCAAAAATCAATCGAAACCTCATAAAATGTCATCTACAAGTTTTTTGTGACAATCCGGAGGTTTCCAAAAAATTGGCCCGGGTGCCGAAAACCGTGTGCTATAGCTCACGAAAATCGCCCGAAACGGACGTTTTCGCGAAAAAATAAAATTCGAAACCGTCTGGCCGGAAACCTACCCTGGTGGTGCTATGCCTTAAACTATGGTCGGTACGTGGAGAAGGGACCGTTGGAGTGACGAAATGTGTCATTCGGCTTCCGTTTGAGCAAGTAAATTTCTTCTAGGAAAGCTAACGAAATGACCGTAAAAGGCACTGGAACGTGGACCCTATGGTCCAAAAATCAATCGAAACCTCATAAAATGTCATCTACAAGTTTTTTGTGACAATCCGGGAGGTTTCCAAAAAATTGGCCGGGTGCCGAAAACCGTGTGCTATAGCTCACGAAAATCGCCCGAAACGGACGTTTTCGCGAAAAAATAAAATTCGAAACCGTACGGCCGGAAACCTACCCTGGTGGTGCTATGCCTTAAACTATGGTCGGTACGTGGAGAAGGGACCGTTGGAGTGACGAAATGTGTCATTCTGGCTTCCGTTTGAGCAAGTAAATTTCTTCTAGGAAAGCTAACGAAATGACCCGTAAAAGGCCTGGAACGTGGACCCTATGGTCCAAAAATCAATCGAAACCTCATAAAATGTCATCTACAAGTTTTTTGTGACAATCCGGGAGGTTTCCAAAAAATTGGCCCGGGTGCCGAAAACCGTGTGCTATAGCTCACGAAAATCGCCCGAAACGGACGTTTTCGCGAAAAAATAAAATTCGAAACCGTATGGCCTGGAAACCTACCCTGGTGGTGCTATGCCTTAAACTATGGTCGGTACGTGGAGAAGGGACCGTTGGAGTGACGAAATGTGTCATTCGGCTTCCGTTTGAGCAAGTAAATTTCTTCTAGGAAAGCTAACGAAATGACCGTAAAAAGGCACTGGAACGTGGACCCTATGGTCCAAAAATCAATCGAAACCTCATAAAATGTCATCTACAAGTTTTTTGTGACAATCCGGGAGGTTTCCAAAAAATTGGCCGGGTGCCGAAAACCGTGTGCTATAGCTCACGAAAATCGCCGAAACGGACGTTTTCGCGAAAAAATAAAATTCGAAACCGTACGGCCGGAAACCTACCCTGGTGGTGCTATGCCTTAAACTATGGTCGGTACGTGGAGAAGGGACCGTTGGAGTGACGAAATGTGTCATTCGGCTTCCGTTTGAGCAAGTAAATTTCTTCTAGGAAAGCTAACGAAATGACCCGTAAAAGGCCTGGAACGTGGACCCTATGGTCCAAAAATCAATCGAAACCTCATAAAATGTCATCTACAAGTTTTTTGTGACAATCCGGGAGGTTTCCAAAAAATTGGCCGGGTGCGAAAACCGTGTGCTATAGCTCACGAAAATCGCCCGAAACGGACGTTTTCGCGAAAAAATAAAATTCGAAACCGTATGGCCTGGAAACCTACCCTGGTGGTGCTATGCCTTAAACTATGGTCGGTACGTGGAGAAGGGACCGTTGGAGTGACGAAATGTGTCATTCGGCTTCCGTTTGAGCAAGTAAATTTCTTCTAGGAAAGCTAACGAAATGACCCGTAAAAGGCACTGGAACGTGGACCCTATGGTCCAAAAATCAATCGAAACCTCATAAAATGTCATCTACAAGTTTTTTGTGACAATCCGGGAGGTTTCCAAAAAATTGGCCGGGTGCCGAAAACCGTGTGCTATAGCTCACGAAAATCGCCGAAACGGACGTTTTCGCGAAAAAATAAAATTCGAAACCGTCGGCCGGAAACCTACCCTGGTGGTGCTATGCCTTAAACTATGGTCGGTACGTGGAGAAGGGACCGTTGGAGTGACGAAATGTGTCATTCGGCTTCCGTTTGAGCAAGTAAATTTCTTCTAGGAAAGCTAACGAAATGACCGTAAAAGGCACTGGAACGTGGACCCTATGGTCCAAAAATCAATCGAAACCTCATAAAATGTCATCTACAAGTTTTTTGTGACAATCGGGAGGTTTCCAAAAAATTGGCCGGGTGCCGAAAACCGTGTGCTATAGCTCACGAAAATCGCCGAAACGGACGTTTTCGCGAAAAAATAAAATTCGAAACCGTCGGCCGGAAACCTACCCTGGTGGTGCTATGCCTTAAACTATGGTCGGTACGTGGAGAAGGGACCGTTGGAGTGACGAAATGTGTCATTCGGCTTCCGTTTGAGCAAGTAAATTTCTTCTAGGAAAGCTAACGAAATGACCCGTAAAAGGCCTGGAACGTGGACCCTATGGTCCAAAAATCAATCGAAACCTCATAAAATGTCATCTACAAGTTTTTTGTGACAATCCGGGAGGTTTCCAAAAAATTGGCCGGGTGCGAAAACCGTGTGCTATAGCTCACGAAAATCGCCCGAAACGGACGTTTTCGCGAAAAAATAAAATTCGAAACCGTACGGCCGGAAACCTACCCTGGTGGTGCTATGCCTTAAACTATGGTCGGTACGTGGAGAAGGGACCGTTGGAGTGACGAAATGTGTCATTCGGCTTCCGTTTGAGCAAGTAAATTTCTTCTAGGAAAGCTAACGAAATGACCCGTAAAAGGCCTGGAACGTGGACCCTATGGTCCAAAAATCAATCGAAACCTCATAAAATGTCATCTACATGTTTTTTGTGACAATCAGGGAGGTTTCCAAAAAATTGGCCAGGGTGCCGAAAACCGTGTGCTATAGCTCACGAAAATCGCCCGAAACGGACGTTTTCGCGAAAAAATAAAATTTGAAACCGTCTGGCCCGGAAACCTACCCTGGTGGTGCTATGCCTTAAACTATGGTCGGTACGTGGAGAAGGGACCGTTGGAGTGACGAAATGTGTCATTCGGCTTCCGTTTGAGCAAGTAAATTTCTTCTAGGAAAGCTAACGAAATGACCGTAAAAGGCCTGGAACGTGGACCCTATGGTCCAAAAATCAATCGAAACCTCATAAAATGTCATCTACAAGTTTTTTGTGACAATCGGGAGGTTTCCAAAAAATTGGCCGGGTGCCGAAAACCGTGTGCTATAGCTCACGAAAATCGCCCGAAACGGACGTTTTCGCGAAAAAATAAAATTCGAAACCGTACGGCCGGAAACCTACCCTGGTGGTGCTATGCCTTAAACTATGGTCGGTACGTGGAGAAGGGACCGTTGGAGTGACGAAATGTGTCATTCGGCTTCCGTTTGAGCAAGTAAATTTCTTCTAGGAAAGCTAACGAAATGACCGTAAAAGGCCTGGAACGTGGACCCTATGGTCCAAAAATCAATCGAAACCTCATAAAATGTCATCTACAAGTTTTTTGTGACAATCGGGAGGTTTCCAAAAAATTGGCCGGGTGCCGAAAACCGTGTGCTATAGCTCACGAAAATCGCCGAAACGGACGTTTTCGCGAAAAAATAAAATTCGAAACCGTACGGCCGGAAACCTACCCTGGTGGTGCTATGCCTTAAACTATGGTCGGTACGTGGAGAAGGGACCGTTGGAGTGACGAAATGTGTCATTCGGCTTCCGTTTGAGCAAGTAAATTTCTTCTAGGAAAGCTAACGAAATGACCGTAAAAGGCACTGGAACGTGGACCCTATGGTCCAAAAATCAATCGAAACCTCATAAAATGTCATCTACAAGTTTTTTGTGACAATCGGGAGGTTTCCAAAAAATTGGCCGGGTGCGAAAACCGTGTGCTATAGCTCACGAAAATCGCCGAAACGGACGTTTTCGCGAAAAAATAAAATTCGAAACCGTACGGCCGGAAACCTACCCTGGTGGTGCTATGCCTTAAACTATGGTCGGTACGTGGAGAAGGGA
The DNA here is from genome assembly GCA_947561735.1 of Cenchrus americanus. NCBI lineage: Eukaryota > Viridiplantae > Streptophyta > Magnoliopsida > Poales > Poaceae > Cenchrus > Cenchrus americanus. The sequence continues at coordinate 253,402,613 of OX387245.1, read as the reverse complement.
CCGTTGGAGTGACGAAATGTGTCATTCGGCTTCCGTTTGAGCAAGTAAATTTCTTCTAGGAAAGCTAACGAAATGACCCGTAAAAGGCCTGGAACGTGGACCCTATGGTCCAAAAATCAATCGAAACCTCATAAAATGTCATCTACAAGTTTTTTGTGACAATCCGGGAGGTTTCCAAAAAATTGGCCGGGTGCCGAAAACCGTGTGCTATAGCTCACGAAAATCGCCGAAACGGACGTTTTCGCGAAAAAATAAAATTCGAAACCGTACGGCCGGAAACCTACCCTGGTGGTGCTATGCCTTAAACTATGGTCGGTACGTGGAGAAGGGACCGTTGGAGTGACAAAATGTGTCGTTCTGGCTTCCGTTTGAGCAAGTAAATTTCTTCTAGGAAAGCTAACGAAATGAATCCGTAAAAGGCCTGGAACGTGGACCCTATGGTCCAAAAATCAATCGAAACCTCATAAAATGTCATCTACAAGTTTTTTGTGACAATCCGGGAGGTTTCCAAAAAATTGGCCCGGGTGCCGAAAACCGTGTGCTATAGCTCACGAAAATCGCCCGAAACGGACGTTTTCGCGAAAAAATAAAATTCGAAACCGTATGGCCGGAAACCTACCCTGGTGGTGCTATGCCTTAAACTATGGTCGGTACGTGGAGAAGGGACCGTTGGAGTGACGAAATGTGTCATTCTGGCTTCCGTTTGAGCAAGTAAATTTCTTCTAGGAAAGCTAACGAAACGACCCGTAAAAGGCCTGGAACGTGGACCCTATGGTCCAAAAATCAATCGAAACCTCATAAAATGTCATCTACAAGTTTTTTGTGACAACCGGGAGGTTTCCAAAAAATTGGCCCGGGTGCCGAAAACCGTGTGCTATAGCTCACGAAAATCGCCCGAAACGGACGTTTTCGCGAAAAAATAAAATTCGAAACCGTCTGGCCCGGAAACCTACCCTGGTGGTGCTATGCCTTAAACTATGGTCGGTACGTGGAGAAGGGACCGTTGGAGTGACAAAATGTGTCGTTCTGGCTTCCGTTTGAGCAAGTAAATTTCTTCTAGGAAAGCTAACGAAATGAATCCGTAAAAGGCCTGGAACGTGGACCCTATGGTCCAAAAATCAATCGAAACCTCATAAAATGTCATCTACAAGTTTTTTGTGACAATCCGGGAGGTTTCCAAAAAATTGGCCCGGGTGCCGAAAACCGTGTGCTATAGCTCACGAAAATCGCCGAAACGGACGTTTTCGCGAAAAAATAAAATTCGAAACCGTACGGCCGGAAACCTACCCTGGTGGTGCTATGCCTTAAACTATGGTCGGTACGTGGAGAAGGGACCGTTGGAGTGACGAAATGTGTCATTCGGCTTCCGTTTGAGCAAGTAAATTTCTTCTAGGAAAGCTAACGAAATGACCGTAAAAGGCCTGGAACGTGGACCCTATGGTCCAAAAATCAATCGAAACCTCATAAAATGTCATCTACAAGTTTTTTGTGACAATCCGGGAGGTTTCCAAAAAATTGGCCGGGTGCCGAAAACCGTGTGCTATAGCTCACGAAAATCGCCGAAACGGACGTTTTCGCGAAAAAATAAAATTCGAAACCGTACGGCCGGAAACCTACCCTGGTGGTGCTATGCCTTAAACTATGGTCGGTACGTGGAGAAGGGACCGTTGGAGTGACGAAATGTGTCATTCGGCTTCCGTTTGAGCAAGTAAATTTCTTCTAGGAAAGCTAACGAAATGACCGTAAAAGGCCTGGAACGTGGACCCTATGGTCCAAAAATCAATCGAAACCTCATAAAATGTCATCTACAAGTTTTTTGTGACAATCGGGAGGTTTCCAAAAAATTGGCCGGGTGCCGAAAACCGTGTGCTATAGCTCACGAAAATCGCCGAAACGGACGTTTTCGCGAAAAAATAAAATTCGAAACCGTACGGCCGGAAACCTACCCTGGTGGTGCTATGCCTTAAACTATGGTCGGTACGTGGAGAAGGGACCGTTGGAGTGACGAAATGTGTCATTACGGCTTCCGTTTGAGCAAGTAAATTTCTTCTAGGAAAGCTAACGAAATGACCGTAAAAGGCACTGGAACGTGGACCCTATGGTCCAAAAATCAATCGAAACCTCATAAAATGTCATCTACAAGTTTTTTGTGACAATCCGGGAGGTTTCCAAAAAATTGGCCGGGTGCCGAAAACCGTGTGCTATAGCTCACGAAAATCGCCGAAACGGACGTTTTCGCGAAAAAATAAAATTCGAAACCGTACGGCCGGAAACCTACCCTGGTGGTGCTATGCCTTAAACTATGGTCGGTACGTGGAGAAGGGACCGTTGGAGTGACGAAATGTGTCATTCGGCTTCCGTTTGAGCAAGTAAATTTCTTCTAGGAAAGCTAACGAAATGACCCGTAAAAGGCACTGGAACGTGGACCCTATGGTCCAAAAATCAATCGAAACCTCATAAAATGTCATCTACAAGTTTTTTGTGACAATCGGGAGGTTTCCAAAAAATTGGCCGGGTGCCGAAAACCGTGTGCTATAGCTCACGAAAATCGCCGAAACGGACGTTTTCGCGAAAAAATAAAATTCGAAACCGTCGGCCGGAAACCTACCCTGGTGGTGCTATGCCTTAAACTATGGTCGGTACGTGGAGAAGGGACCGTTGGAGTGACGAAATGTGTCATTCTGGCTTCCGTTTGAGCAAGTAAATTTCTTCTAGGAAAGCTAACGAAATGACCCGTAAAAGGCCTGGAACGTGGACCCTATGGTCCAAAAATCAATCGAAACCTCATAAAATGTCATCTACAAGTTTTTTGTGACAACCGGGAGGTTTCCAAAAAATTGGCCCGGGTGCCGAAAACCGTGTGCTATAGCTCACGAAAATCGCCGAAACGGACGTTTTCGCGAAAAAATAAAATTCGAAACCGTACGGCCGGAAACCTACCCTGGTGGTGCTATGCCTTAAACTATGGTCGGTACGTGGAGAAGGGACCGTTGGAGTGACGAAATGTGTCATTCGGCTTCCGTTTGAGCAAGTAAATTTCTTCTAGGAAAGCTAACGAAATGACCGTAAAAGGCCTGGAACGTGGACCCTATGGTCCAAAAATCAATCGAAACCTCATAAAATGTCATCTACAAGTTTTTTGTGACAATCGGGAGGTTTCCAAAAAATTGGCCGGGTGCCGAAAACCGTGTGCTATAGCTCACGAAAATCGCCCGAAACGGACGTTTTCGCGAAAAAATAAAATTCGAAACCGTCGGCCGGAAACCTACCCTGGTGGTGCTATGCCTTAAACTATGGTCGGTACGTGGAGAAGGGACCGTTGGAGTGACGAAATGTGTCATTCGGCTTCCGTTTGAGCAAGTAAATTTCTTCTAGGAAAGCTAACGAAATGACCCGTAAAAGGCACTGGAACGTGGACCCTATGGTCCAAAAATCAATCGAAACCTCATAAAATGTCATCTACAAGTTTTTTGTGACAATCGGGAGGTTTCCAAAAAATTGGCCGGGTGCCGAAAACCGTGTGCTATAGCTCACGAAAATCGCCCGAAACGGACGTTTTCGCGAAAAAATAAAATTCGAAACCGTACGGCCGGAAACCTACCCTGGTGGTGCTATGCCTTAAACTATGGTCGGTACGTGGAGAAGGGACCGTTGGAGTGACGAAATGTGTCATTCGGCTTCCGTTTGAGCAAGTAAATTTCTTCTAGGAAAGCTAACGAAATGACCGTAAAAGGCCTGGAACGTGGACCCTATGGTCCAAAAATCAATCGAAACCTCATAAAATGTCATCTACAAGTTTTTTGTGACAATCCGGGAGGTTTCCAAAAAATTGGCCGGGTGCCGAAAACCGTGTGCTATAGCTCACGAAAATCGCCCGAAACGGACGTTTTCGCGAAAAAATAAAATTCGAAACCGTACGGCCGGAAACCTACCCTGGTGGTGCTATGCCTTAAACTATGGTCGGTACGTGGAGAAGGGACCGTTGGAGTGACGAAATGTGTCATTCGGCTTCCGTTTGAGCAAGTAAATTTCTTCTAGGAAAGCTAACGAAATGACCCGTAAAAGGCCTGGAACGTGGACCCTATGGTCCAAAAATCAATCGAAACCTCATAAAATGTCATCTACAAGTTTTTTGTGACAATCGGGAGGTTTCCAAAAAATTGGCCGGGTGCCGAAAACCGTGTGCTATAGCTCACGAAAATCGCCGAAACGGACGTTTTCGCGAAAAAATAAAATTCGAAACCGTACGGCCGGAAACCTACCCTGGTGGTGCTATGCCTTAAACTATGGTCGGTACGTGGAGAAGGGACCGTTGGAGTGACGAAATGTGTCATTCGGCTTCCGTTTGAGCAAGTAAATTTCTTCTAGGAAAGCTAACGAAATGACCGTAAAAAGGCCTGGAACGTGGACCCTATGGTCCAAAAATCAATCGAAACCTCATAAAATGTCATCTACAAGTTTTTTGTGACAATCCGGGAGGTTTCCAAAAAATTGGCCCGGGTGCCGAAAACCGTGTGCTATAGCTCACGAAAATCGCCCGAAACGGACGTTTTCGCGAAAAAATAAAATTCGAAACCGTACGGCCGGAAACCTACCCTGGTGGTGCTATGCCTTAAACTATGGTCGGTACGTGGAGAAGGGACCGTTGGAGTGACGAAATGTGTCATTCGGCTTCCGTTTGAGCAAGTAAATTTCTTCTAGGAAAGCTAACGAAATGACCGTAAAAGGCACTGGAACGTGGACCCTATGGTCCAAAAATCAATCGAAACCTCATAAAATGTCATCTACAAGTTTTTTGTGACAATCCGGGAGGTTTCCAAAAAATTGGCCGGGTGCCGAAAACCGTGTGCTATAGCTCACGAAAATCGCCCGAAACGGACGTTTTCGCGAAAAAATAAAATTCGAAACCGTACGGCCGGAAACCTACCCTGGTGGTGCTATGCCTTAAACTATGGTCGGTACGTGGAGAAGGGACCGTTGGAGTGACGAAATGTGTCATTCGGCTTCCGTTTGAGCAAGTAAATTTCTTCTAGGAAAGCTAACGAAATGACCCGTAAAAGGCACTGGAACGTGGACCCTATGGTCCAAAAATCAATCGAAACCTCATAAAATGTCATCTACAAGTTTTTTGTGACAATCCGGGAGGTTTCCAAAAAATTGGCCGGGTGCCGAAAACCGTGTGCTATAGCTCACGAAAATCGCCCGAAACGGACGTTTTCGCGAAAAAATAAAATTCGAAACCGTCGGCCGGAAACCTACCCTGGTGGTGCTATGCCTTAAACTATGGTCGGTACGTGGAGAAGGGACCGTTGGAGTGACGAAATGTGTCATTCGGCTTCCGTTTGAGCAAGTAAATTTCTTCTAGGAAAGCTAACGAAATGACCCGTAAAAGGCCTGGAACGTGGACCCTATGGTCCAAAAATCAATCGAAACCTCATAAAATGTCATCTACAAGTTTTTTGTGACAATCCGGGAGGTTTCCAAAAAAATTGCCCGGGTGCCGAAAACCGTGTGCTATAGCTCACGAAAATCGCCGAAACGGACGTTTTCGCGAAAAAATAAAATTCGAAACCGTACGGCCCGGAAACCTACCCTGGTGGTGCTATGCCTTAAACTATGGTCGGTACGTGGAGAAGGGACCGTTGGAGTGACGAAATGTGTCATTCGGCTTCCGTTTGAGCAAGTAAATTTCTTCTAGGAAAGCTAACGAAATGACCGTAAAAGGCCTGGAACGTGGACCCTATGGTCCAAAAATCAATCGAAACCTCATAAAATGTCATCTACAAGTTTTTTGTGACAATCCGGGAGGTTTCCAAAAAATTGGCCGGGTGCCGAAAACCGTGTGCTATAGCTCACGAAAATCGCCGAAACGGACGTTTTCGCGAAAAAATAAAATTCGAAACCGTACGGCCGGAAACCTACCCTGGTGGTGCTATGCCTTAAACTATGGTCGGTACGTGGAGAAGGGACCGTTGGAGTGACGAAATGTGTCATTCGGCTTCCGTTTGAGCAAGTAAATTTCTTCTAGGAAAGCTAACGAAATGACCGTAAAAGGCCTGGAACGTGGACCCTATGGTCCAAAAATCAATCGAAACCTCATAAAATGTCATCTACAAGTTTTTTGTGACAATCAGGAGGTTTCCAAAAAATTGGCCGGGTGCCGAAAACCGTGTGCTATAGCTCACGAAAATCGCCGAAACGGACGTTTTCGCGAAAAAATAAAATTCGAAACCGTCGGCCGGAAACCTACCCTGGTGGTGCTATGCCTTAAACTATGGTCGGTACGTGGAGAAGGGACCGTTGGAGTGACGAAATGTGTCATTCGGCTTCCGTTTGAGCAAGTAAATTTCTTCTAGGAAAGCTAACGAAATGACCGTAAAAGGCCTGGAACGTGGACCCTATGGTCCAAAAATCAATCGAAACCTCATAAAATGTCATCTACAAGTTTTTTGTGACAATCGGGAGGTTTCCAAAAAATTGGCCGGGTGCCGAAAACCGTGTGCTATAGCTCACGAAAATCGCCGAAACGGACGTTTTCGCGAAAAAATAAAATTCGAAACCGTCGGCCGGAAACCTACCCTGGTGGTGCTATGCCTTAAACTATGGTCGGTACGTGGAGAAGGGACCGTTGGAGTGACGAAATGTGTCATTCGGCTTCCGTTTGAGCAAGTAAATTTCTTCTAGGAAAGCTAACGAAATGACCCGTAAAAGGCACTGGAACGTGGACCCTATGGTCCAAAAATCAATCGAAACCTCATAAAATGTCATCTACAAGTTTTTTGTGACAATCCGGGAGGTTTCCAAAAAATTGGCCGGGTGCCGAAAACCGTGTGCTATAGCTCACGAAAATCGCCCGAAACGGACGTTTTCGCGAAAAAATAAAATTCGAAACCGTACGGCCGGAAACCTACCCTGGTGGTGCTATGCCTTAAACTATGGTCGGTACGTGGAGAAGGGACCGTTGGAGTGACGAAATGTGTCATTCGGCTTCCGTTTGAGCAAGTAAATTTCTTCTAGGAAAGCTAACGAAATGACCCGTAAAAGGCCTGGAACGTGGACCCTATGGTCCAAAAATCAATCGAAACCTCATAAAATGTCATCTACAAGTTTTTTGTGACAATCGGGAGGTTTCCAAAAAATTGGCCGGGTGCGAAAACCGTGTGCTATAGCTCACGAAAATCGCCCGAAACGGACGTTTTCGCGAAAAAATAAAATTCGAAACCGTACGGCCGGAAACCTACCCTGGTGGTGCTATGCCTTAAACTATGGTCGGTACGTGGAGAAGGGACCGTTGGAGTGACGAAATGTGTCATTCTGGCTTCCGTTTGAGCAAGTAAATTTCTTCTAGGAAAGCTAACGAAATGACCCGTAAAAGGCCTGGAACGTGGACCCTATGGTCCAAAAATCAATCGAAACCTCATAAAATGTCATCTACAAGTTTTTTGTGACAATCCGGGAGGTTTCCAAAAAATTGGCCGGGTGCCGAAAACCGTGTGCTATAGCTCACGAAAATCGCCCGAAACGGACGTTTTCGCGAAAAAATAAAATTCGAAACCGTACGGCCGGAAACCTACCCTGGTGGTGCTATGCCTTAAACTATGGTCGGTACGTGGAGAAGGGACCGTTGGAGTGACGAAATGTGTCATTCGGCTTCCGTTTGAGCAAGTAAATTTCTTCTAGGAAAGCTAACGAAATGACCGTAAAAGGCCTGGAACGTGGACCCTATGGTCCAAAAATCAATCGAAACCTCATAAAATGTCATCTACAAGTTTTTTGTGACAATCCGGGAGGTTTCCAAAAAATTGGCCGGGTGCCGAAAACCGTGTGCTATAGCTCACGAAAATCGCCGAAACGGACGTTTTCGCGAAAAAATAAAATTCGAAACCGTCGGCCGGAAACCTACCCTGGTGGTGCTATGCCTTAAACTATGGTCGGTACGTGGAGAAGGGACCGTTGGAGTGACGAAATGTGTCATTCGGCTTCCGTTTGAGCAAGTAAATTTCTTCTAGGAAAGCTAACGAAATGACCCGTAAAAGGCCTGGAACGTGGACCCTATGGTCCAAAAATCAATCGAAACCTCATAAAATGTCATCTACAAGTTTTTTGTGACAATCGGGAGGTTTCCAAAAAATTGGCCGGGTGCCGAAAACCGTGTGCTATAGCTCACGAAAATCGCCGAAACGGACGTTTTCGCGAAAAAATAAAATTCGAAACCGTACGGCCGGAAACCTACCCTGGTGGTGCTATGCCTTAAACTATGGTCGGTACGTGGAGAAGGGACCGTTGGAGTGACGAAATGTGTCATTCGGCTTCCGTTTGAGCAAGTAAATTTCTTCTAGGAAAGCTAACGAAATGACCGTAAAAGGCACGGAACGTGGACCCTATGGTCCAAAAATCAATCGAAACCTCATAAAATGTCATCTACAAGTTTTTTGTGACAATCGGGAGGTTTCCAAAAAATTGGCCGGGTGCCGAAAACCGTGTGCTATAGCTCACGAAAATCGCCCGAAACGGACGTTTTCGCGAAAAAATAAAATTCGAAACCGTCGGCCGGAAACCTACCCTGGTGGTGCTATGCCTTAAACTATGGTCGGTACGTGGAGAAGGGACCGTTGGAGTGACGAAATGTGTCATTCGGCTTCCGTTTGAGCAAGTAAATTTCTTCTAGGAAAGCTAACGAAATGACCGTAAAAGGCACGGAACGTGGACCCTATGGTCCAAAAATCAATCGAAACCTCATAAAATGTCATCTACAAGTTTTTTGTGACAATCGGGAGGTTTCCAAAAAATTGGCCGGGTGCCGAAAACCGTGTGCTATAGCTCACGAAAATCGCCCGAAACGGACGTTTTCGCGAAAAAATAAAATTCGAAACCGTCGGCCGGAAACCTACCCTGGTGGTGCTATGCCTTAAACTATGGTCGGTACGTGGAGAAGGGACCGTTGGAGTGACGAAATGTGTCATTCGGCTTCCGTTTGAGCAAGTAAATTTCTTCTAGGAAAGCTAACGAAATGACCGTAAAAGGCCTGGAACGTGGACCCTATGGTCCAAAAATCAATCGAAACCTCATAAAATGTCATCTACAAGTTTTTTGTGACAATCGGGAGGTTTCCAAAAAATTGGCCGGGTGCGAAAACCGTGTGCTATAGCTCACGAAAATCGCCGAAACGGACGTTTTCGCGAAAAAATAAAATTCGAAACCGTCGGCCGGAAACCTACCCTGGTGGTGCTATGCCTTAAACTATGGTCGGTACGTGGAGAAGGGACCGTTGGAGTGACGAAATGTGTCATTCGGCTTCCGTTTGAGCAAGTAAATTTCTTCTAGGAAAGCTAACGAAATGACCCGTAAAAGGCACTGGAACGTGGACCCTATGGTCCAAAAATCAATCGAAACCTCATAAAATGTCATCTACAAGTTTTTTGTGACAATCCGGGAGGTTTCCAAAAAATTGGCCGGGTGCCGAAAACCGTGTGCTATAGCTCACGAAAATCGCCGAAACGGACGTTTTCGCGAAAAAATAAAATTCGAAACCGTCGGCCGGAAACCTACCCCTGGTGGTGCTATGCCTTAAACTATGGTCGGTACGTGGAGAAGGGACCGTTGGAGTGACGAAATGTGTCATTCGGCTTCCGTTTGAGCAAGTAAATTTCTTCTAGGAAAGCTAACGAAATGACCGTAAAAGGCACTGGAACGTGGACCCTATGGTCCAAAAATCAATCGAAACCTCATAAAATGTCATCTACAAGTTTTTTGTGACAATCGGGAGGTTTCCAAAAAAATTGGCCCGGGTGCCGAAAACCGTGTGCTATAGCTCACGAAAATCGCCGAAACGGACGTTTTCGCGAAAAAATAAAATTCGAAACCGTCGGCCCGGAAACCTACCCTGGTGGTGCTATGCCTTAAACTATGGTCGGTACGTGGAGAAGGGACCGTTGGAGTGACGAAATGTGTCATTCGGCTTCCGTTTGAGCAAGTAAATTTCTTCTAGGAAAGCTAACGAAATGACCCGTAAAAGGCACGGAACGTGGACCCTATGGTCCAAAAATCAATCGAAACCTCATAAAATGTCATCTACAAGTTTTTTGTGACAATCGGGAGGTTTCCAAAAAATTGGCCGGGTGCCGAAAACCGTGTGCTATAGCTCACGAAAATCGCCGAAACGGACGTTTTCGCGAAAAAATAAAATTCGAAACCGTCGGCCGGAAACCTACCCTGGTGGTGCTATGCCTTAAACTATGGTCGGTACGTGGAGAAGGGGCCGTTGGAGTGACGAAATGTGTCATTCGGCTTCCGTTTGAGCAAGTAAATTTCTTCTAGGAAAGCTAACGAAATGACCGTAAAAGGCACGGAACGTGGACCCTATGGTCCAAAAATCAATCGAAACCTCATAAAATGTCATCTACAAGTTTTTTGTGACAATCCGGGAGGTTTCCAAAAAATTGGCCCGGGTGCCGAAAACCGTGTGCTATAGCTCACGAAAATCGCCGAAACGGACGTTTTCGCGAAAAAATAAAATTCGAAACCGTACGGCCGGAAACCTACCCTGGTGGTGCTATGCCTTAAACTATGGTCGGTACGTGGAGAAGGGACCGTTGGAGTGACGAAATGTGTCATTCGGCTTCCGTTTGAGCAAGTAAATTTCTTCTAGGAAAGCTAACGAAATGACCGTAAAAGGCACTGGAACGTGGACCCTATGGTCCAAAAATCAATCGAAACCTCATAAAATGTCATCTACAAGTTTTTTGTGACAATCGGGGAGGTTTCCAAAAAATTGGCCCGGGTGCCGAAAACTGTGTGCTATAGCTCACGAAAATCGCCCGAAACGGACGTTTTCGCGAAAAAATAAAATTCGAAACCGTCGGCCGGAAACCTACCCTGGTGGTGCTATGCCTTAAACTATGGTCGGTACGTGGAGAAGGGACCGTTGGAGTGACGAAATGTGTCATTCGGCTTCCGTTTGAGCAAGTAAATTTCTTCTAGGAAAGCTAACGAAATGACCGTAAAAGGCACTGGAACGTGGACCCTATGGTCCAAAAATCAATCGAAACCTCATAAAATGTCATCTACAAGTTTTTTGTGACAATCGGGAGGTTTCCAAAAAATTGGCCGGGTGCCGAAAACCGTGTGCTATAGCTCACGAAAATCGCCGAAACGGACGTTTTCGCGAAAAAATAAAATTCGAAACCGTACGGCCGGAAACCTACCCTGGTGGTGCTATGCCTTAAACTATGGTCGGTACGTGGAGAAGGGACCGTTGGAGTGACGAAATGTGTCATTCGGCTTCCGTTTGAGCAAGTAAATTTCTTCTAGGAAAGCTAACGAAATGACCGTAAAGGCACGGAACGTGGACCCTATGGTCCAAAAATCAATCGAAACCTCATAAAATGTCATCTACAAGTTTTTTGTGACAATCCGGGAGGTTTCCAAAAAATTGGCCGGGTGCCGAAAACCGTGTGCTATAGCTCACGAAAATCGCCGAAACGGACGTTTTCGCGAAAAAATAAAATTCGAAACCGTACGGCCGGAAACCTACCCTGGTGGTGCTATGCCTTAAACTATGGTCGGTACGTGGAGAAGGGACCGTTGGAGTGACGAAATGTGTCATTCGGCTTCCGTTTGAGCAAGTAAATTTCTTCTAGGAAAGCTAACGAAATGACCGTAAAGGCACTGGAACGTGGACCCTATGGTCCAAAAATCAATCGAAACCTCATAAAATGTCATCTACAAGTTTTTTGTGACAATCCGGGAGGTTTCCAAAAAATTGGCCCGGGTGCCGAAAACCGTGTGCTATAGCTCACGAAAATCGCCGAAACGGACGTTTTCGCGAAAAAATAAAATTCGAAACCGTCCGGCCGGAAACCTACCCTGGTGGTGCTATGCCTTAAACTATGGTCGGTACGTGGAGAAGGGACCGTTGGAGTGACGAAATGTGTCATTCGGCTTCCGTTTGAGCAAGTAAATTTCTTCTAGGAAAGCTAACGAAATGACCCGTAAAAGGCACGGAACGTGGACCCTATGGTCCAAAAATCAATCGAAACCTCATAAAATGTCATCTACAAGTTTTTTGTGACAATCGGGAGGTTTCCAAAAAATTGGCCGGGTGCGAAAACCGTGTGCTATAGCTCACGAAAATCGCCCGAAACGGACGTTTTCGCGAAAAAATAAAATTCGAAACCGTACGGCCGGAAACCTACCCTGGTGGTGCTATGCCTTAAACTATGGTCGGTACGTGGAGAAGGGACCGTTGGAGTGACGAAATGTGTCATTCGGCTTCCGTTTGAGCAAGTAAATTTCTTCTAGGAAAGCTAACGAAATGACCGTAAAAGGCACTGGAACGTGGACCCTATGGTCCAAAAATCAATCGAAACCTCATAAAATGTCATCTACAAGTTTTTTGTGACAATCCGGGAGGTTTCCAAAAAATTGGCCGGGTGCCGAAAACCGTGTGCTATAGCTCACGAAAATCGCCGAAACGGACGTTTTCGCGAAAAAATAAAATTCGAAACCGTACGGCCGGAAACCTACCCTGGTGGTGCTATGCCTTAAACTATGGTCGGTACGTGGAGAAGGGACCGTTGGAGTGACGAAATGTGTCATTCGGCTTCCGTTTGAGCAAGTAAATTTCTTCTAGGAAAGCTAACGAAATGACCGTAAAAGGCACTGGAACGTGGACCCTATGGTCCAAAAATCAATCGAAACCTCATAAAATGTCATCTACAAGTTTTTTGTGACAATCCGGGAGGTTTCCAAAAAATTGGCCGGGTGCCGAAAACCGTGTGCTATAGCTCACGAAAATCGCCGAAACGGACGTTTTCGCGAAAAAATAAAATTCGAAACCGTACGGCCGGAAACCTACCCTGGTGGTGCTATGCCTTAAACTATGGTCGGTACGTGGAGAAGGGACCGTTGGAGTGACGAAATGTGTCATTCGGCTTCCGTTTGAGCAAGTAAATTTCTTCTAGGAAAGCTAACGAAATGACCCGTAAAAGGCACGGAACGTGGACCCTATGGTCCAAAAATCAATCGAAACCTCATAAAATGTCATCTACAAGTTTTTTGTGACAATCGGGAGGTTTCCAAAAAATTGGCCGGGTGCGAAAACCGTGTGCTATAGCTCACGAAAATCGCCGAAACGGACGTTTTCGCGAAAAAATAAAATTCGAAACCGTCGGCCGGAAACCTACCCTGGTGGTGCTATGCCTTAAACTATGGTCGGTACGTGGAGAAGGGACCGTTGGAGTGACGAAATGTGTCATTCGGCTTCCGTTTGAGCAAGTAAATTTCTTCTAGGAAAGCTAACGAAATGACCCGTAAAGGCACTGGAACGTGGACCCTATGGTCCAAAAATCAATCGAAACCTCATAAAATGTCATCTACAAGTTTTTTGTGACAATCGGGAGGTTTCCAAAAAATTGGCCGGAAAACCGTGTGCTATAGCTCACGCGGCGGCGGTGTGCTATAGCTCACGAAAATCGCCGAAACGGACGTTTTCGCGAAAAAATAAAATTCGAAACCGTACGGCCGGAAACCTACCCTGGTGGTGCTATGCCTTAAACTATGGTCGGTACGTGGAGAAGGGACCGTTGGAGTGACGAAATGCTCATGCTCCCCCCATCACGAAACACCTACCCAAGGTTTGGGCATATTTTCCTCCAGTTTCACGAGTAGGTGAGGTCCGGTCCACGACGAAATGCGCCAGGACTTGCGATTTTATTGCACTTCTTCTCTCAAAATCCACCACATATTCGGAGAGTTCAAGCACCCCACTTGATGATTCGGGTAGATGCCTCCCTCGTTCGCGAACAGAGTCACTTAACGGTTGGTTGGTGATAACTCTTATTCGTGGCCCTCGAAATAATGTCTTAACTTTCTTGCCGCCATGATGATCGCATACGCGATCTTCTCTAGTTTCGGAATAGAAAACCTTGGAACCAGGACAATGCTTCCGAGGCGAAATATACGGAATTTGCCTCAACTTTCCTTCTTCTTCCTTTTCCTGCACCAGCACACGCGCTTCCACCTCGCCCGAATTTGATGCGGACACATACGGCGAGCGGCGATTTTGGCTCGGGAGGACGAGCTTGGTCATCTTGGACAAGTAGTCCTTCGCTTCGCGAAAGGCCTGCCTCTCCGAGGTTCGGACCACGGTGAAGGACCGAATAGGCGACCAGAGAGGGGGGGAGTGAATGGGAGCCGATAAAAATTCTTCTCGAGGGAGATTGAAATTCCGACAAGATGAACTAGCTCGGTCGAACCCCCGAAATCACACGCTCCGCACTTCAACCTTCCGTTTGCCAAAACCACGTAGCCACTGGAGTGCTACTGGTCCTAGGAACAAACTCTACCAGCAACCACAACACACACGCAGCACCGACAGCGGAAACAACTCGAAAGCCGGCTAACCAGAGGGGGCGGTTAGACCGGGTATAGGGGGCGGTTAGACCGCCTCCACCTGGCAACCAAGAAATCCTCCGAAACGCCTCTTCCGAGCACCAAAACTCACCACGGTTTCACCAACAGAGATCTCTGGTCAAGGCCATGCTAGCTACCAGAAAATCTTGGCGAAAACCAAAACTTCACCCAAGGGCCTAGGGGCGGTTAGACCGGCTACCAGGGGCGGTCTAACCTCCTGTACCCAGCAACGAACTCCAAACAAGAACTCCTAGCAAACCACACTAAAACGAGCCAAGATTTCACCAGAACGCTCCTCTGATCAAGATGAACAAACTCACAGAGAAAGGTCCAGCAAAATCAAACTTTCCTCGGAAAGGCCTAGGGCGGTTAAACCTGGTGCCAGGGGCGGTTAGACCTCCCTCCCCTGAGCACAAAGATCCGAGTGAAAACCCAAGCAAACGGACTCGAAACGCTCCAAGATTTCAACCATACAATCCCCTAGTCAAGGCCAACATGCTACCAGAAGATCTCAGCCAAAATCAAAACTTTCTCCGGACGAGCCCGGGGCGGTTAGACCGCCCCTCCTACGCGGTTAGACCGCCCTCCCCAGACAGAACGGGAAAATGGGGAACCGCGGGTCAACCCTCAACTTTGCATCACCCGATCTCCCGATTCACCCAACGGATTGCAGCGAAACTTTGGGGATGCCTGGGTCACCTCATGTACGACCTCTCCCTCAAAGGAATTGCACCGAAACGCTCTCAATCATGGGGAATCGCAAATCTCGTGACTAAACCTCAAGAACTCGAGTTCCAACGAAAAACCACCAAATCGAGTCCGATTCAAAGGAGATTTGGGGGCAAAGTCACCAGCCAAAGAGGCACAACAACCTCATACGTGACACCCACCAAAAACCCCAAGAAATCGTCCTCAAAACACCGCCAACAAAGAGCTCCGAAAATCAACACAAAAGAGACGGGAAAACCACCACTGATGAACAACGCCGAACCATCTATCCATGCCATGAAAAGGTTCGTACATGGTCTAGCACTGCCACCCAAACATCCATCCCTCTCTCTAGATCTCACATGAAGCTCTCAAGCTAGTCCTAAGCAAAACCTAGGGAAAATGGAGAACGAAAATGGAAAAACAAATGAGCTAGGGTTCGAAGGTTGGCTGCCATCCACCCCTCTAATGAGTATATATGGAGGCACCCAAAAGACTAAAACGCCCTTCACTAATAACTAGGGATACATGCCCCTCAAGGGCGGATTTGGAATTCTTGATGTCTTCACCATCGGACGGATGCCGGCGACCGCACCTGCGTAGCCTCGACGCACGCCTTGCGATCCCGACGCGTGTCCTCCGCTTCGAAGCTTCTCGGCGGCGGCCGGGCGGTCGAGGCACCCCCCCCCGGGCGGTTAGGCCGGCCCCGGGGAACCGACCGACCCCGGGCGGTCGACCGCCCCTCCCGGCGGTTGAGCCGGCCCGGGTAGCCGCACCTCCTCGTCGAGTCTTCGGCCTCGGTTTTGTGGCTCAACCGAGTAACCCGGTGGTTTTACGGTGAACCACCGCAAACCCCCGCGAACTCGGTGTAGCCTCCGCCAATCTCCACTCATGACTCGGCTCCCACGTAGTCCCGGCTCGACCTTGGTTTTGAGGCTCTACCAAGAAACCGTCCACGACTTCATCTTCTTGTTCATGCCACCATGCGGCCCGCACTTGACCCCGGCCGGCCACCGGGTCCCTCGAACGAAGCCTACTTGTCTTCTCCACACCCGGAGGCCACACGCAACGACCTTTCGCGCTTGTTCTTCACCGCACCAACACGAGTCAAGCCGCAACACGCACCCGCAATACTTAGCCAAGAATCGGTCCACACAACGTTGTCAATCACTCATCACACAAGGAAGCGACCATCCACCGGTCCTCGAACCACACATGGTCCTCAATCTCCCCCCTTGATGAGTGCATTGACAACACACATGATTTGTAACCAAAGATAAAGAAAAGAAAATAAACTACTAAAAGAAAAACTCCAACAAGTGATCGAAAGCCAAAGAAAGGCAAAGAGCAAGATCACTTGAAGAAGAACAAGTCTCGGACCCCTTAGGCAAGGGCAACGGCTCGACACATCCGAGACAAAACCATGCTCAAGCAAAGAGCAAAAACCACCAAAAGCACACAAGGCCACGAGCGAAAAACTCACACAAGAGCTCCCCCTGAGCCACAGCACACTCCCCTTTGAACCAATGCATGCAAGAAGGTCACTTGGAAATGCATGACAAAGAGCAAACCAAGCTCACACTGCATAGGGCGGTTAAACCGCCTGCACAGGCCGGTTAAACCGCCCCTGGTCATGTGACCGCCCCAGGGGAGGTTAGACCGCCCCATGTGACCGCCCTGCAAAAACTTCTCTGAAAATTGCCGAACCACTTTGGACACCTTCCATAAGCTCCCAGGTGCCCAAATCATGCACACACTTCTCCCCCTTGTTGACAATGCATGAATCAAGGCAAAATGCAAAAACTTTCAACATGTAGCTTCTCAAATATACAAAATTCATCACAAGGAGCTACACAAGTCCAAATGAGCAAGTTAGATACTCGACAGGTTCGTAATGACCTTAACTACATGATCACCAAGTTTCACAATCATTGGACAAGGCTAAAAAGGATTTGAGTAATTTTGCGAAAAGTTACTCTCTCATAAGCAAATACCTAAACATGAGCAAAACATATCAAAATGGCAAAGCCACTCAAATTTCATGCTAGGACAGCCATTCTAATCATAAGACCATCATAAACACCCAAAAGCACCTCATGTCATGTCAAAGCCACCGAGCCATGTGCCTACTTCTATGTATGAGACTTCTCATTGGTAGGCAAAATTCAACGGTTTAGCACCCAAAGCAAATTAAATTCAGCACATATGACATGGGAGCACATTTTCCAAGCATTTTTCATTTCATTTTCAGATTTGTAATTGGTACATGAAATGTCTTTGCGACAAAAAGGAACTTATGCCCCTCCACAAGATGAAGCAAGAGGGCTAAACATTCATGATGGCAAATGAGCCTTTGGCCCCATATGATCAATAAACTAGCTATCCAACCACAAATTAAGTATAGCCAAGCCACTAAAATATGTCAAGATCATATAAAGGCATTTACACATGAGAGAGCATATATGTGACATTTTTCAAAACAAATAGCCATCAACCATGGATCATTCGACAAGATCATCAAGAGCTAAGCCAAACTACCCGTAGCATACCAAACGAGCTCACAAGAACATATATAGCAACCCATGGTGAACAATGTATATAGGAGAAGCTTTTCCTATCCAATGCATATGATACAAAATGCATGCAATCTAAGATACGGGGATGCCTATACATCATGTTACATATGCCATGCCGAATGCAAGAAATGCACAAAGGAAAGCTATACATATGCTACACAAGGAGCTTCACCACCAACTTAGGAAACCAACCACACACACAAAGCTCACAAAAGACCGGCTCCTCGAGGGGAGGCAAAAAAGGGCTCGACACCACCGGCAAAAGAGCAAAGGAGCACAAAACTCACAAGCTCCCCCTAAACACATGCACTAGGGCCAAAGAGCATACAAAGCTCACCCTACACACATGATATAGAGAAGGAGCAAAACAAACCAAGTGTCTTGACCAAGGCCACACACTCGAAGGTCACAAAGCACTTAACTTGTCATTTCTTCACAATTCACTCATCCTTGTCCACCATCCCCGAAAGTGATGCACCTACATGTCACCACCGGGTATGAGGCCGAAGAACCACCCCCGATATCAACCAAATGTTCTCCGGGCCTCCCACCTGCAACTCAAAACCAAGAGCGAGAACCGACAAATGACTCAACACCGGGGTTAGTCCCAAAAGTGTGAAACCGGTGTCGGGCCATTTCCTCAAAAGTAGGGTTAGCAACATTCATCCTACCCTGCCTATCAATACGGCGATCCATCTGTCAAACCTATCAAACCCGGAACCACCATGGGAACACCACTCCCGTCTCCCTTGGAGGAGTACGAGTACCACGAAAAGGAAGGCATGGTCCGTAGCCCCCGTGAGACTCAAAGCCTGCGATGTCTCCCAAACTCGTATTGATCACGAGGTAGAGAACGTCCGGCAAACTCAACACCACCGGACTCAAAGTGTCTACCATCCGGACCATAACCAAGGGAACCGAAACCACCAACATCACGACCTCGGAAACGGAAGCGCCGGAAATCGGGGAGGGCCGGCTCGACCGCCTAGCCGGGCCGGTCGACCGCCCTTCCCCAGGCGGGGGCCGGTCGACCGCCTAGCCGGGCCGGTCGGCCGCCCTCTCCGGACCACCACTTGCGGCTACGGGATTTCTCATATCCCCATGCCGGATCCTTACGCACAAAGCCCTTTCCCTTAGGTAGTGGCATACGAGGCTCAGGCACACCATGAGAAGGGTGGTACCTGTCCTTGTTCGCCCACTCCTTAGCCATTCTCGCCTCTCTCTTTCTCTTATAGCAAAACTCTCTCTTGTGACCATCCTTCCCACAAAACTCACAATGGAAAAGGATTGGTTTGGGCTTAGGCTTGGGGAGAGGCTCTCCACTTGGTTTCTCACTAGGCTTTTCACTTGCCTTCTCACTCGGTTTTTCTCTCGGTTGGTTTGGCTTGGATGCAAACTTGTCTTTGGGTGTGAGTTGTGGTGGAACTGAAACATTCCCAAATTTCCTTTCTCTCTCACCACTTGCCCTCACCAACCTCATCCAATCCCAAAGCCCAACCATCAAAGCGCTTACAACTAGCAATCATCATACCAAGATGAGGTTCTTGACTCGACAACCAACTCAGCGCTTCACGCAACTTATCATTCTCATCTTGCAAGCGACCAACACATTTTGCAAGATCCAAATTCTTCATAGCATGCAACTCACATGTAGAACAAGAAGTAGGAATAGGCACTTTCAAATCGGCCTCTAGCGAACCAATGCGAGAACGAAGCTCAACAATTTTCTCATGCAAACCGGGGCAAGAAGTGCAAGCACCAAGCAAAGTGGGTCTAGATTGTAGCTCAGCCAATTCAACCCTAAGCACATCTAGTTCCTCACACTTGGAGGCATACTTCTCCCTAAGATCGGTTAAGTCGGCTAGGAAAGCGAGCAATCGGCACAATCATTTTCATCGAAAACAACGGGGCTAGCCTTAAGCGAATCAATTTCAAGCTTGCTATCAAGAACTCCGTGTTTCTAGCTCGGCCACTCTAGTCCTAGCATCCTCGAGCAAAGATCTAAGCTCCTTCCTAAGCCTCTTAGCCTCTCTAAGCATGTGATCGCGATTATCAAGCAAGTCAACCAACTCCTCATTCTCCTTGCGCAAAGAAGAGAGCTCATCACATACCTCATCCTCGGAATCCAAGTCCGAGGCGTCCTTCCGGCTTCTCTTGCTTCGCTCGAGCTGCGAGCCATGCCGCAGAAGTCGTCCTTGAGGCTTAGGCCCGTCACACAAAGGCCGTTGAGATACTTGCCAAGGTTCTTCTTCTTCTTCCTCTTCTTCTCATCCTCTTCGTCTTCATCACTCGAGCTTGAAGACGTGTCCTCGGTATCGGACTCGATGTCGCTTGATCTCTTCATCTTCTCTCGAGACCGTGCCTTCTTCCCATGTCCATGATCCTTCTTCTTGGACTTCTTCCTCTTGTCCTTGAACTTGTGCTTGTCGTGGTTGTTCACCTTCGGACACTCGGCGAAATAGTGTCCGGTCTTGCCGCACTTGAAGCATGTCCTCGTGTTCCTCCTCATGTTCACGCGGTTCTCGTGCGGCCTCTCGAACCGCCTCGTCGGGGAGAGCCGGCTCGTCCTCTCCAAGCACGTCGAACTCCTCATCGGCATAGACATCAAAGAGGACAAAGAAAACATCCCGGTGGATGGGTTAGTATTAGCCTTTCCTTTCAAACCACCGACGAGGGCGAGACTATGAGAGTTAGTCGGGCCCTCGATCTTGGCTGTCATGCCCCTATCCACCTCAGCCGACTTGAGCTTCGAGAACAGCTCGTTCACCGTCAGAGTGTCATACTTCTCCGACTCGACAATGGCCTCGAACTTTCCGCCCCAAATCGTACGATCCAAAGAGTGTAAGAGCTTGACCGCTCTATCATGATCATCGTACGGGAGCACGTCCACATTGGCCCTCATGTTGTTCACAACCACCGTGAACCTACGAAACAAGGCATCGATGGACTCACGGGGAGATGAGTGAAGTTCTCGTACTCTCTCCGTAGGTCGCATACATCCGTGCTCGAACACAGGCGTTCCCAACATGAGCCTCCTTCAACACCGCCCAAATCCTACAAGCCAAGTGCTCGGTGTGCACCCGATCGAACTCGGCCGACACAAAGCACGAAACAAGTAGACGACCGCCTTATTGTTGGCGTCGAATGCGTCCCCTCGACCACGGAGCAAGGAAATCCATCGGTGGACATAGCTTTGTGTCCACCGTGACATCCCAAAGCAGCTGACCCTTTCCGCGGAGAAACGCACCCATCCGCTTGCTCCACATCTGGTAGTTCTTGCCATCGAAGTGTGGAGGACCCGAACCCCGTTCTCGGTACGCCATCCTTGGATCTTAGGCGGTTAGAGTCAATAAAGACCCGAACCGGCTCTGATACCACTTGAAGGACCGAAAAGGCGACCAGAGAGGGGGGGAGTGAATGGGAGCCGATAAAAATTCTTCTCGAGGGAGATTGAAACTCCGACAAGATGAACTAGCTCGGTCGAACCCCCGAAATCACACGCTCCGCACTTCAACCTTCCGTTTGCCAAAACCACGTAGCCACTGGAGTGCTACTGGTCCTAGGAACAAACTCTACCAGCAACCACAACACACACGCAGCACCAACAGCGGAAACAACTCGAAAGCCGGCTAACCAGAGGGGGCGGTTAGACCGGGTATAGGGGGCGGTTAGACCGCCTCCACCTGGCAACCAAGAAATCCTCCGAAACGCCTCTTCCGAGCACCAAAACTCACCACGGTTTCACCAACAGAGATCTCTGGTCAAGGCCATGCTAGCTACCAGAAAATCTTGGCGAAAACCAAAACTTCACCCAAGGGCCTAGGGGCGGTTAGACCGGCTACCAGGGGCGGTCTAACCTCCTGTACCCAGCAACGAACTCCAAACAAGAACTCCTAGCAAACCACACTAAAACGAGCCAAGATTTCACCAGAACACTCCTCTGATCAAGATGAACAAACTCACAGAGAAAGGTCCAGCAAAATCAAACTTTCTTCGGAAAGGCCTAGGGCGGTTAAACCTGGTGCCAGGGGTGGTTAGACCTCCCTCCCCTTAGCACAAATATCAGAGTGAAAACAAAAGCAAACGGACTCGAAATGCTCCAAGATTTCAACCATACAATCCCTTGGTCAAGGCCAACATGCTACCAGAAGATCTCGGCCAAAATCAACAATTTCTTCGGACAAGCCCGGGGCGGTTAGACTGCCCCCCTATGTGGTTAGACCACCCTCCCCAGACAGAACGGGAAAAAGGGGAACCGCGGGTCAACCCTCAACTTTGCATCACCCGATCTCCCGATTCACCCAACGGATTGCGGCGAAACTTTGGGGATGCACGGGTCACCTCATGTACGACCTCTCCCTCAAAGGAATTGCACCGAAACGCTCTCAATCATGGGGAATCGCAAATCTCGTGACTAAACCTCAAGAACTCGAGTTCCAACGAAAAACCACCAAATCGAGTCCGATTCAAAGGAGATTTGGGGGCAAAGTCACCAGCCAAAGAGGCACAACAACCTCATACGTGACACCCACCAAAAACCCCAAGAAATCGTCCTCAAAACACCGCCAACAAAGAGCTCCAAAAATCAACACAAAAGAGACGGGAAAACCACCATGATGAACAACGCCGAACCATCTATACATGCCATGAAAGGTTCGTACATGGTCTAGCTTGCCACCCAAACATCCATCCCTCTCTCTAGATCTCACATGAAGCTCTCAAGCTAGTCCTCTAAAAACCTAAGGAAAAATGGAGAACGAAAATGGAAAAACAAATGAGCTAGGGTTCCAAGGGTTGGCTGCCATCCACCCCTCTAATGAGTATATATGGAGGCACCCAAAAGACTAAAACGCCCTTCACTAATAACTAGGGATACATGCCCCTCAAGGGCGGATTTGGAATTCTTGATGTCTTCACCATCGGACGGATGCCGGCGACCGCACCTGCGTAGCCTCGACGCACGCCTTGCGATCCCGACGCGTGTCCTCCGCTTCGAAGCTTCTCGGCACCGGCGGCCGGGGCGGTCGGACCGCCCCCCCAGGCGGTTAGGCCGGCCCCGGGAAGCGGCCGACCCCGGGCGGTCGACCGCCCCTCTGGGCGGTTGAACCGGCCCGGGTAGCCGCACCTCCTCGTCGAGTCTTCGGCCTCGGTTTTGTGGCTCAGCCGAGTAACCCGGTGGTTTTACGGTGAACCACCGCAAACCCCGCGAACTCGGTGTAGCCTCCGCCAATCTCCACTCATGACTCGCTCCCACGTAGTCCCGGCTCGACCTTGGTTTTGAGGCTCTACCAAGAAACCGTCCACGACTTCATCTTCTTGTTCATGCCACCATGCGGCCCGCACTTGACCCCGGCCGGCCACCGGGTCCCTCGAACGAAGCCTACTTGTCTTCTCCACACCCGGAGGCCACACCGGCAATGACCTTTCGCGCTTGTTCTTCACCCCCGCACCGGCACGAGTCAAGCCGCAACCTGCACACCTGCAATACTTAGCCAAGAATCAGTCCACACAACGTTGTCAATCACTCATCACACAAGGAAGCGACCATCCACCGGTCCTCGAACCACACATGGTCCTCAACTGGAACTTCTTGGCACTTCTAAGAACTTGGAAGAATGGCAAACTTCTTTACGAAGCTGCGGGGATGAATCCGGTAAGGGCGACCACTCTCCCTGTCAACTTCGAACATCTTTCACCGAGGGCTGGCTCTTGCATTTCCATCGAGCCTTTATCTTGTCGGGGTTTGCTTCAATGCCTTTCGTTGAAATTAGACATCCAAGAACTTTCCCCTTGTGAATTCCGAACACACATTTTTACGGGTTCGGCTTCAAATTTGCTTTGTCCTCAAGTTCGCGAATGTTTACGCCAAATCAACGATATGGTCTTCTCTCCGAATACTTTTGACGACTATGTCATCCACGTATGCCAAGATATTTCTCCGAATCTGCCGGTGCGGCACTATTGCTATCATTCTTGAAAACGTGCACCCCGCATTCTTCGGCCCCTACGGCATTCTTACGAAACGAGAATGTTCCGAAAGGAGTGATGAAGCTTGTCTTCTCTTCGTCCTCTTTGCGAACTCGATTTGATGATACCCGAGAGAACATGTCCGGGAGCGAAAGCATCTCACCGTTGGTTGCATCATCCACGATTTTGTCTACCCTTTCCAAGGGAAAATCGTCCTTCTTGCACGCCTTGTTCAAATCGGTGAAGTCGATACACATTCTCCATTTGCCATTTTTCTTCTTGACTGGCACAGTGTTGGCTAACCAGAGTGGATACTTGACTTCTCTGATTACTTGGGCGTCCTGTAATCTCTGAACTTCTGCTTCCACTGCCTTGACCTTTTCGTCAGACATTTTCCTGAGTTTTTGCTTCTTGGGCGGTATCTTGTCATCTGTTTCGAGGACATGTTCGATTATGTCTCTGTCAACACCTTGCAAATCTTTGGCTGACCATGCAAAAACATCCTTATTTCTGTTCAGAAATCGCATGAGTTCATCATCCTCTTCGATGCGAGGTTCGCCCCTATTATGACCGCTCTGTCGGGCATGTCGTCCGGATACACTTTCTTTGTTTCATCTTCTGCGGTTATGTTACTTTTCTCTTTGTCCCGCTTTGGCTCTTCATAGACTTGCTTTCTCTCTTCGTTTGCTTTCGGTGATACACATTCGTTTGACCAGGCGTGTGGCCCTTTTCTATGTTTCTGGCCTCTTGTTGATTGCCGAATACTGTGATAACCCCTTTGGGCGCAGGCATCTTCATGCAAAGGAACTGTTGCCTTATGACAGCATCGAACTTGTTCATGAATCCCCTGCCGAAGATCGCAAGATACGGGTGATATATGTCAACCACATCAAAGGTGAGGTTTTCGGTTCGGCATTCTCAAGGTCTCTGAAAGAAACTCGGGAGTGATATTTTTCCAACCGGCTTGATGGGCTTCCCGCCGAACCCCCGCAATGGGTACTCGGTGGATCCAACATGTGCGACTCAAGTTCATTTTCTCGAATGTTTTCGGGAACGGGATGTCCGCCGAACTCCCGTTGTCCACCAAGATTTTTCCTATGACCCATCCGGCAATGTTGACTTCAATCACCATGGCATCATTATGGATCGCGGATTTCAGCTCGAAGTCTTCTTCTGTAAAGGTGATTGGCACCTTCGCCCATTCGGGGCGGGCGAGTGGGCCATCATTGATGATAGTGTTCACGGATCGAAGTAGTTGCTTCGCCGCTTCTTTGTTTCAAACTCCATGGCAGATCCGCCTGTGATTGGCATGATAGTCCCGAACGATGGTCGTGCTTTGGAGTTCGAGGTCCCGAACTTGATCGAGGCCTTGATGAGCTTTCTGGTGGCGGTGGCAAGATTTCCCGAATGGGTTGTGGGCTGTGGATTGATCGTATTGCTTGCGGCGAGGGAAGAATTGCTTTGTGAAGGCTGCCATGTTGATTGCGATTGTGGAAATTGCTGAACTGGTAGAGAGCTTGGCTGCGAATTCGCGAACTGCGGCGGCCAGAAGTTCGGCCGAAACTGGGTTGGCATCGAAGATGCGATGCTCATCAGTGCCTTCTCTTGTTGGATTCGTGCCATGTTCTTTTTTGTCTCAGGGCACCCTTCGGTGCTGTGACCTCTTCCATGATACTGGCAATAGAAGTGGGGATCTCTCGGGTTGTGGTTCGGAAGGTTTGGGGTTCCTCTTCCTCTCCCCCTTCCTCTTTGACTGAATCCTCCCCTGGCACTTGGCCTGCTTTCTTGTTGTTGCTGAGGATTTCCAACACTGTTTACATTTCGCGGATGCTGGGGTGGTGCCCTCCAGGTCATATCTCTGCCGCCCTGTCTTGCCTCGTTTCGTTCGGCTACTCTCTTGCGGTGGTCATCGTCAGACAGGATGTAATCCTCCAATTCCCGAAATAATTCTTCAACTGTCTCAGGCTTCTTTCTTGTGAGGTGGGAAGCCGTTGGCCCTGGGTGAGACCCTTGATCGGTGCCTTGATCGTTGTCTTGTCATCGGCATCGGGGATCCGAGACCTCTCGTTGCATGAATCTTCTCACGAAATTTCACGGTGGTTCCCCGTCCTTCGCTTGCGGTTATACAAATACGAAGCTTCGTTGTTGTGTCATGGAACATCTAAAACGCTTGCATGAACTTTGTCTTGAGATCTACCCAGTTTGTAGATCGAGTGTGGAGGCAGCAATGAGTACCAATTCAGTACTGGTCCTTCACAAGCTATGATGAAGGATTTGGCAAGTGCGACATCATCTCCTCTTGCCGAATTCACAGCTGACTCGTATCTCATGAGGAACTGCCTGGAGTTTCCGAAACCGTTGTACTTGGGAAGAGAGACTGGCTTGAACTTCGGCGGCCAAGGTGCTTGTTTGCGGCCCTATTGACGATGGTGATTCGGAATCCACGAAGTGTGAGACTCCATTTCCCGCGAAGAAGTTTTCCTTCGGGGATTCTCTTGCAGGCGCGGTGTTCTGTTGCGGTGTTTCTTGCCACAGGGAGCTGTTTTCTTGCTCTTTCATTTCGTCGATTTCTCTCTGTATTGCTTGTATTTGTTCTTTTGCTTTGTTCAGCTGTTCTAGCTTATCAGATATTTTCCTCTTCGCTTGCAACTGGGCCTTGAACTTTTCTTTGTCTTTCTGCAGCTGTTGTATCTTTTGGTTTACCATGGCTAGCTCTCTGTCTATGGACTCATCATCAGCATCAGCATTCTCGTGCTCTTGCTGGCTCGGCGGAGTTTGTTCTTGGATGTGAGCCGTTTTTTTTTACGCTCTTGCCTTCATGAGGGCTTCGAGCTTCTCTCTTCGCCGTTGGTCCGTTACGTTCGAGGATTCGGGAACAAACGAAGTTTCATTTCCTTGGGTGGGAAGGTGATCATCCCGGTTCGCCTGTCTTGGGGCATTCTTCTTGAATTTCTTTTGAGGTGGCATCGTGAGTTTCTTTTTTCGGTGAGACACGGTGGGCGCCAATGTTGGGGGATACCCGAAAAATTCGGATAACTACCCAAACACGAGTGAAGTTTTCAACACGTTCAAGTACACAGTTAGGGCGCAAAGAGACAGTGATGCTCTCTGCAAATAGCACAAGTCCCAAAAAGTCTGAATCCGTTTACACGTGCCCTCGCGCCCCCTTTTATAGGGAGATGAAGGGACTTTTACATTCCGATAACACCCTCGGGCTCGGAGAATATTCCTAATGTGAACACGTACAAGAATGTCTTTTCTCCTCTTACACATTTACAAGTCTGCCACTAGTTCACACTCTAAACCCGGACTTTCTGGGACTACAACTTTGACTTTGCTTCTTACGTGATTCGCGAATGTCTCCGCCCGAAGTTCCCGAACTAAGTCCTCCACAGATTCTCGAAGTGGCTCCCGCTTCCCCGCGGGTTCGCGCATGTCCTTGCTCCTGAGTCCCGAACAGAGTCTTCACTGGACTCCCGAATCAGCAAATCTCCGAAGTTCGGACCTTCCGCAGTGGAGGTTCCGGGCTTCCGCGTGTTCATGACTTCGCCTCTTCACCGAATCAAAATCCCCCGAACTCGCACATTCGCGAATTCGAGACTTCGCGGTCTCGGACTTCCGGATTCGCGAATTCCCCGCCCCCGAAAAACATACTTTGAGAATGCCGTTAGACTGCGACGTTTCGAGGGTGATGTGTTTTCCTGAATTCCCCAACACAGAGTTTTCTCGTTGGGAAAGAGTATCTTCGCCAACAGCTCCGGTCTTGGCCGTTGGGAAAGATCCGTCTTGTTGGCGAAGCCACGCTTCTGTTGTGATTGTTTTGTGAGGCTGCTAAGGAAGATGAGTTTGATATGACACTTATGTTCCAACCAGAAAATTCACGTAATTTTGTGCCTTGGATTTAGGTCTCTTTTCATCTACCCAGTCAATTCAGTACAAAACAACAGAAGAACTTGTGAATGCCATTTGTCATGCTTTTGAAGGTTAAATTTTCTTGGATCTATATGGACGTAAGAATGAAGTGAAAAGGAATTGTGTCTCCCTTTGAAATAATAGAGCATTCATGATGTAATTTATTCTTCATCGATTTTGTTATCTATTCTTTATGTAACTTCACTAAACATGTAGCAGGACATCGTCGTTCCTGGTGGCCCTAGCTGTGAAGCTGTTGGAGGTGAAGTGTTCATCCCGACCATGCATGCAAAATGCAATCTACTGTACTACTCCGCCACCACGGTTCGAGACGCGCCCTATACGACGAGTGCACTTGCCGATTAAGTTGGATCGTACCTGGCGGCAAATATATATCGTCTGTCATGCTGAGACGGCAGCTGCTTCTCCCATTTTTGCAGCCAAGGTGATTTCAAATGTTTACTGTATTTGTTCGCAACAAAAAACGATGTTTACTGTGTATTTGGCTAGATGTCTTTATTCATGCAAGTGTAAGATGCCACCATGATCAGTTATGGACGCTATATATAGTTTACTAGGTGAATTCTTTGCGCGATGCAGCGGGATATTTAGCATACTTTTTTATAATTATTTGATGTATTTGGGAAAAAGTTAAGTTTTGAGTCTTTTTTACATTAAGGTAAATTATTGTGTAAATTTTATTTTATTTTATAGATAGCATTGATAAAATAACATATACTTGCAGTAAAGGATTACCTTATAGTTCTGTTCTTGGAATTCTGTTTGTTGGAAATAGCTTCCATGCAAACAATTTTTTAGCAGATTTGTTATATGATTGACTCACGGAGGCTAATCCTCTAGCTATTTCTAGAGGGGAAATCAATTTATTTGTATTTCCAAATAAAGAAAACAATTTATATGAACTTACAAAATCTAGGATGGTTTATGCAAGAGTTTAGAAGAGGCCATACATCAAACTTATTGAGTGATGAAACTCAATCGAAACCTAGAGGAACTATGCAAGTTCTAGGTCTATAAAATCACAGGATGGAAAAGTAAACTCAAAAGACACAATACATCAAACATACAATGTGCACGAAACGAAATTGAAACCCAAAAGAATTGCGCGACATCAATGGATCAGATGGGAAACACAAAATAAAATAAATGCCATTTTGCACTATCGAGGATTAAACTTAGGAGCGCATGAAATAGGAACACACAAGTTTGCGACCTGGTGCTTGCTGCTGGTTGATGGGTTCGCCGATGGGACCCTGCAGCTTTCCATAGTTCTTGCCGCCGGTGCCGACACTCTTCATGATGGTCCTTAAGGAGCTCAGCAGTCGGCCGTATAGGTGACCCCGCACGGCTCTCACTGCACCACCCGGAGGCCGGACCAAGTTGTGCGTCTGGGCCCCTACTAACCACAGAACGAAGTTGCTCTCGACGTCGCTATAGCTGCAAAAGAGTGACACCGCTGCTGCCCTTCCATGCGGCAGACGGCGGACGGTGGTGGTCCTCCCTCAACCCCACTGGCAGTTCTTATTGCTGGTGACGCGGTGCGGTAGAGTAAGGTGAAAGGATCAAGATGTCGACTAAAGGGGGGGTGAATAGTCGAACCCGAAATTTACAAACTTTTTCACAAACTGTTAGTACATGTTCGGAGTTTCCGGATATCTTTCCGGATACTCCGGGGAATCCGGTTAATCCGGGAAAATGTCCGGATAGTCCGGCCTACGAAGGGGGATCAAATTCGATAGAATTTAAACTTGCTAAAACATAGATTTAAGAAAATAGGTTATGCACTAGGATGAGACAAGCTTTGTTTATCCACTTATAAACTGCAAGAATATCAACACGGAGTAGATTGGCACCAAACCCTAGAAATGTTCTCAAGAGAGATGCAAGCATACAACAATAGTAAAAAGCACAAGAGACACAAGGATCTCATTACCGGAGTTCAACCTCACACCTTGAGGTCTACGTCTCCGTTGAGGAACCCACAAAGGGTGGACCTTTACACCTAGGTCACTTTCCTCCCTCTAGCGACCACAAAGATCAAGCTAGAGTTACTTACTCAATTTTGGGGTTGTACAAAATTCCTTGGGCATCCACAAACCTTTGGATGCTCCAAGGCTACGCCTAGCCGGCTAGGAGCTCAAGGCTCCGGGAGTAACAAACACAAAATGTGCCAACCAAGTGAAGAACGCGGTGCTCTAGAGATGGGAAATCGGCTCGCTAGCACTCTCCAAGCTCTTGCTCTCAAACCCTCCTTAAATCCCCAGCAAATCTTACCAAACCAATGCCAAGGGGAGTAAAGAGGGCGGTGAATGAGTTATGAGTTGTTGCAGGTCGAAATGGGCAAGAGAGAGAGAGAAGGAGAGGGCGGAGGGGGCTTTTATACCCCCTCACACGGAAAAGAGCCATTACAACCGTAAGACCCGGAATCTCCGGGAGAACCCCGAAACTCCGGCCTTCAAAGGTCGGCACCCAAGAAGTTAACCTCGTGAACGTGTTGGTGCAAAGGTGTCTCTCATAGGTTTTGTTTTGACAACTAGAGCACTTGTTTGACTCTTGGAAGATACATTTCTGTCCCTCTTTATAGTACGGCGTTCCTAGGACTCAAATTCAAAATATAAAATAAATAAGGCTTCATAGGAACCCTTTTTAGCATCACTTCCTATTTTCTTAAATAATGAATCAACACTTGATGCCACATACAATTTTAATTCCTGCTCATACACTAGATACATCATTATCCACTTAAGCGTGTGTTATTAAATCACCAAAACCCACTTAGGGGGTCAAGATACTTGTTCAATTTCCCCCTTTTTGGTGAATGATGACAACACATTTAAGTCTTATAAGAGATAAACAATGGAAGCTAAAAACAATTTCTAATACTCCCCCTTAATATGATGCAAAATAAATCGATGCTTAAAAGTTTGGAATGTCCGAGCCCGACCCGCGAATATTCGGATAAATAGGAAACTCCGGAAAAAGTTCGGACTCTCCGGGCTTTTCGAACACCGATGAAAAACATTCATCAAAATTTTCGGTCTAGCATATGGCATTCTTAGAAAGTAAACACCGAGCAAATGATCACAAGCACACAACCATAAGTCTCAAGCTCACATAGTCTTACACGCATATGGATTTAAAGTTATTACAATCCATTGTTCCAAATCCATAAAAGTTCAAGTTCCACATTAGATAGATAGTGACAACACTCGCCCTTTGGCATCAAGCACCAAAAGGGAGTGGTGCGAGCGATGAGATCACTCGCAGTCCTCGTCGTACTCCTCGTCTTCTTCGTTGTTGTCCTCCTCCTCCTCCTCCTCCTATTCTTCTTAGCTTTCTTCCTCATCTTGGGCGTCCCACTCGCAAAAGGATCATCAAAGGTAGGAAGCTCACGGTAGCGATCGGTGGGGAGGCCAAGATGAGACTTGATCTCAACGATGTCTCGGCGGTTCTCATTTGTCTTTGTGGCCATAGTCTTGCACATGCTAAAAATGCTCTTGAGAACCATCTTGATCATGGAGCCACGGTGCCGACGGGGAGGCCTAGGTGGAGAAGGTGCGGCGAGCATGTAATCATGGCAACGAGCCGCACTAGATGAACCAACATACTTGCGAGCCTTGGGAGCTTTCTTGGCTCGATCACGAAGGTGACGGAAGGGCTCATGGACAACATCTTTGGGGTAGCAGACACTCTCTCAATCATGTACATGAGATAGGGGGCACGGGGGAGGTACTTCATAAGGTCATTCATAGCCCTCCTCAACTCATTCCAAATGAAGTCAAGTATGCAAAACTCCTCTTCATCCGGTGCCATCCTATTTAGGAGATTAGGAGCATAGTACCTCAAAGCCGTAGCATCTCCTTGCTTAGGATCAATGGTGGCTCGGAAGAATTGATTGAGATAGTAGTAGTAGGCATTGAGTTGACCCACCTTGCCCTCAATAGCCAAGTCACGACTAGGAAACATGTAGGGGAGGTTCTTAGGCTTGTACTTGTTCTCATTGTCGATAGGAGTGCGGTCTTAATCCTTTGAACCAAGTCCCAAAAGCCTAGAGAAGATCATATAGTCAATAGTGGACTTGTTGTCTTGAGTCGTCCAAGTGATGGTGTTGTCATATGGGTTGTAGTAGTAGGAGCAATGAAATTGAGCAAGAATCTCTTTGCTGCAATTGTAGCGAAAACCCATAATGTCATAGAGCCCCACTTCTTTGCACTTCTCAATGACGGAGTTGAACACGGTGTTGTCGAGATCTTCATAATACTTCCAATCAATGCACCTTATCTTCACAATGGGCACCATGTTCTTAGCAACCAATTTGGGGTTCCTTATGATTGTTTGGTAGAAGTCCCTATGGAAATCATACCAAAAATGGGCCTCTAGCCCCTCACCCTTGAGATAGCGGTAGACATCATCCTCCCTTTGCTCCCTCACCACTAGAGCATTCTTGGAATAATCTCTATACATATGCTCTACAAAGCCAAGAACCGACTCGAGCTCTCTAATATTTATGGGTGTGTTCACCACCCGGACATTGGGTGGAAGAGTGGAATGAGCCTAGGAGGGGTTTTGGAACAAATGTGGGCTCAACTCCTTGTTTGTGTTTGGGAGGAGCACGAGTGGCGACGACTTTGTTGGATGTAGGGGGCTTGGTGGCTCTTCTTGGGGTGAGGTTTGTAGCGAGTCATCTCCTTAGCGGGGCCCCTTTCCATGGCGGTAAGGAGGCTCGGGGGCTGCTCATACATGTCATCCTCAACCTCATCATCATCATCACTTTCGGTCCCCTCTTCCTCCTCTATCTCTTCTTCTTCACTTCCCTCAGCATAAGATGGAGGGGGGATCACCCCTTCTTGGCCTCGGTGCGCGCCGAGAGGACCCTTGGCCCAAGGTCTCTTGCACGACCCTTAAGATGGTGGGGTCATGCCTAGCGAAGAGAGAGGATGAGCCGGTCCTTCGTACCCAGAAATTGTACGCATGTCAACCTTGACATAGAACCAGTACGAGCTCCAGTCTTCAGTGAAGTTTGTTTTGCAACAGGGCGCGATGTAAATTCGCATGATCTCTCTTCGCGTGTTCTTTCGACGAGTGTTGAAAGTACATAACGCGTAGTGAGCTTCGTAGAACTGACCGCCGTCAACTTTAATGACATCTCACACGATGACCAACTCAAAAAAATCGCGCGAAAGCGTCGGCACTAAGGTTGCACCCAAACGTCTTCATGATCCAAATGAACTTGGACACTTCCAGGAAAGAGGTCGGTGAAAGATGATGGATCTTCACGGAAAAAGCATCCAAAATCGCGGGGAGAACAGGATCACAGGAAAATCTCAGCCCGCAGGTGAAGAAGTCGCGGAACACAACTACTTCTCCATCTTCGGCAGAAGTTTGTTCATCCTGTGGAGCACGCACGGTGCCCGAGGGGAAGAATCTGCTTCATAATCTCTGATCATATTTGTGGTAACCTTGGATTCCCTGAAGACGAAAGACGGAGGAAGAGGTCCCGTCGGCCTTGTTCTGATCAGATCTTTGACGTCGGCATCTACATCCCTGACGTCTTCATCATCCGTCATGACCTCCCCATCTTCGTGACTCATAGACTCGCTAGCGACGGGTGAGGGGTGCCCTTTTAAAGGTTGCGCGATTTCGGGATTCCGAAATGCCGGCTCGGTGGAAGGCCACTGCAGCCAACTCTTCGATCATCATGGGTCTTGTAGTACTTTTAGTCCGAGCTACCTATTCGACAAGAATATAAGTAAGAAACAATAAAGACGACATTCGTAAGAAATAACAAGACAACATTCGTGAACAAAGTTCGCAAAACAAAAATACGAGTACGATGAAAAATACAAACAATAACTCGAAAAATAAAGAAAGCAATACCATAGAAAGTTCGAGGAAGTCTTGAAGCTGCAAACACTTGATCGCGAGGCGCTTTTTTGCAAAAGTGGAAGCTAGAGTTCGGAAGAAAGCGAGAGAGCGGTGAAAACTTTTTAACGGCGACGACCCTCCATTTATAGGGGCGAGGGGGGGGGGGGGGGGTTCCGCGAACACACCTCGATTCGACCGTTGCGAGGTTTCCAGAGGACGCATGTCCCCTCCGACGTTCCGAGGGTGACGTTTTTTTTACCGAAATCCTAAGATTTTCGTGGAATCGGATCGTCGGAGTCAACCCGCTTCCCCGAATGGCTAGTGTTGGGGAATTCAAGAAAACCCGTCACCCTCGAAACGTCGAGGTTTACGAAATTCATGAAATAAGTTTTCGGGAACATCGAACGCGCGAAGATCCGGACTTGAACCCGCGAAGCTACAAAGTCGCGAACGCGCGAAGATCCGGAATCTTGAACCTACGAAGCTACAAAGTCGCGAACGCGCGAAGATCCGAAATCCCGAACCAGCGAAGCTACAAAGTCGCAAATGCGCGAAGATCCGGAATCTTGAACTCGCGAAGCTTTGAAGTCGCGAACTCGTGAAGACCGGAGCCATGAACCCGCACAACCATGAAATCGGGAGTCCGTGAAATTCGAGAGTCCGTTGGAGGTCAAGTTCGAAAGTCACGACGCACAAAGATTTCCCGAACGAAGAGATTCACGAACCGGTAAAAAGCAAAGTCAAAGACGTCGTCTCAAAAAGTCCGGTTTGGCGTGTGAACTAGTGGCAGGCTTGTAAATGTATGAGATGTAAAAGACGTTCATGAACATGTTCACACTAGGAATATTCTTTGAGTTCGAGGGTGTTTTCAAAATGTAAAAGTCCCTTTGTCTCCCTATAAAAGGGGGCACGAGGGCACGTGTAATAGGATTCACAACTTTTGAGGCTTGAGCGGTCTTTAGGAGATTCTTTGTCTCCTCTTGCGTCATCGATGTACTTGAACGTGTTCACTGTTCTTCTCTCGTGTTCGGGGATTCCTTCCGGATTTTCGGATACTCCCAACACCATGACTATGGTAATCGTTGACTTGCTATTACTACTAAAAAACATTTGTAAGAGCCACCATTTTTTCAGAGCGAAAGAATTTGCCGTCCAACCTATGAAAAACACGCGGCATTTTAGCGCCTAGACCCACACCTAGAAATCATTTTTGAAGCGGGTGACCACATCGCCCGCACCTAGAAATCATTTTCGGGCGGTGGTGAAGCCAAGAAGAATACCTTGGGGGGCTCCGGCTACCTTCTTCCTCCTCCGGCCCACCTTTCCTTCTTCATGTTCCACTTGCAGCCTAGGGGGGCTGCGGGGGCTCCATGGCGGCGCCGGTGGTTGGGGGGAGGGAGAGCTCTAGCTTTACCCACCCCACCGGTGGCTACACCACCTTGTTTTCGGTGCGAGGTGACGCCATGACCCGCTCCTAGAAATATTCTCATTTCTAGGTGTGGGTGATGATGTCACCCGCTCTTAGAAATGGAGCACCCGCTCCCGAAAATGGTCTTGTGCCAAAAAATTCATAACGTCTTAATATGATCTCAGGTGAAGACAAACTTTAAATCAAATTTGTATAGCTGGACAAGACCTAAAATTTTGTAGTTTACAAGTTTTTCATTTGAGATTGTTTAATATTTCAAAAATCTATTTAAATACTATGAGATTGTTTGAAAAAACATATATCTCTTATATATATAGTTTCATGAAACTACACGAGAGATATATAAGATTTGTGGAGAATGTTACTACCACTATGGCTGATGACCAAATGACCAAAATAAAAGGTGTTCATCTTCAAAAGTCATAGAACTTTATAGTTGAACCATTTTGTATTTGAATTACTTTTGTCAAGGTAAAGTACATCTGAATTTTTTAAATTTGAAAATTTGATTTTTTTTCAAACGGCCTCAAATGGTGAAACTCTCAACATGAAAGTTGTGATCCCAAGAAGTTATGAAACTTTGTAGTTTACAACTTTTTAATTTGAAAACATATTGTCAATGAAATTCAAATTCAAATATCTCAAATTTGAAATTCAAATTTCGTAAAAGACTTAAAATGGAAAAACACCCAACACGAAAGTTGAGATATTGGAAAGTTATAAAACTTTGTAATTGACAAGTTTATAATTTGAATCCGTTTAGAGCTTAAAAAACGATTTACACTCGGTGTAGTATAGTATGAGTAGAATCAAAACGGAATATGGATGCATATGAGTGTGTGGTGTACTAGTAGAGGAGGCTTCGCACGAGGGGAGAGGTCACAAGTTCGAACCACGGCAACCGCGTAGCGGTTCAACTTTACGCGAAAAAATGCATGACAGGGGACGGGTGGGTAGCTGGTGGGGTCCCTCCCATAAAAATAGTTTTTTGCTATTTTTTGGTTTTTTAACGCATCCACGTTTTCTGTTTTTTAATCGATTAGCGGATGCGGGCCACCGTGTCACCCACACCCGGAAATGATTTTCCGGTGCGGGTCCAAGTGTGGGCGTTTTACCTGCTCCTAGAAAATTGCAATTTGTAAAAGCGACAGCTAGGAGCAGGTCTCGCGCCCGCACCTGATAATGCGAATTCGCCCGCTTCTACAAATGTTTTCCGTA
Organism: Cenchrus americanus; assembly: GCA_947561735.1. Lineage (NCBI taxonomy): Eukaryota > Viridiplantae > Streptophyta > Magnoliopsida > Poales > Poaceae > Cenchrus > Cenchrus americanus. The sequence continues at coordinate 253,366,505 of OX387245.1, read as the reverse complement.
GTAGTGTATTTTGCTTTGTCATCGTCTGCACTGTTGTATAAATTGTCCAATAGCAAGTCTATGATTTGGTTAGGTATTTTTCAGTACATGGCTAGTAATTAACAAGCTGGGTTGGCATGTAAATGGCCAATCCACCCAACAAAATCAGAATTTATTTATTTTTCAGAAATATATAATCGACGTTTCTTATGTAATGTGGTTCCATATGCGTTTTTCTGCATCTCGTATTCACCTTTTTTTTTCATGCCACTAGGTAGAATGCATAAGAATTGCCACAAAGATGAGGTATTTAGGTGCACCAAAAGTTTTTGCATAAAGATTAGAGTGTTGGCATGCGACCAATGTACTTTTTGCTAGTTTTGAGTGTGTTGGCTGCCAATTGCAAAAACTTTACAAGACCAAGTTTTGCAAAGGTGTTTAGACCCATTTTGTGCACAAAGCTTGTCTAATACATCAAAACTTTTTGCAAACGGAACACGGCTTTAGTGGTTAAACATCGAGATCTTTGCATAATTAACAGCTACTATAATTGCTAAGCATCGAGATCTATGCACAATAAACAGCCATCCCCATAACTTGTCCACCCAAACGACGTGGAATCAACTAGAAAGTGCGGGCCACTCGGTCACCTACACCTGGAAATGATTTTCCAGGTGCGGGTCTAGGCGCAGGCATTTTAGCCGCTACTAGAAAATTGCTATTTCTAAAAGCGACAGCTAGGAGCGGGTCTCGCGCCCGCACTTGAAAATGCGAATCCGCGTGCTTCTAAAATGTTTTCTGCAGTAGTGTATTTTGCTTTTTCAGCATCTGCAATATAGTATACATTTTCCAATAGCAAGTGTGCGATTTGGATAGATATTTTTCAGTACGTTACTAGTAATTAACAAGCTGGGTTGGCATGTAAATGGCCAATCCACCCAACAAAGTCGGAATCTATTTATTTTTCAGACAAATATACTCGACGTTTCCTATGTAATGTGGTTCCATATGCGTTTTTCTGCATGTTGTATTCACCTTTTTTATGCCACTAGGTAAAATGCATAAGCATTGCCACAAATATGAGGTATTTAGATGAGTTTTTGCATAAAGATGGGAATATTGGCATGCGACCAATGTACTTTTTACTACTTTTGAGTGTGTTCGCTGCCAATTGAAAAAAAAACTTTACAAGACCAAGTTTTGCAAAGGTTTTAGATCCATTTTGTGCACAAAGGTGGTCTGAAACATCAAAACTTTTTGCAAACTGAACACGGCCTTCTTCAGTGGTTAAACATCGAGATCTATGCATAATTAACAGAGACTATAATGGCTAAGCATCGAGATCTATGCACAACTAACAGCTATCCCTTTGCACAAAAAAATTAACAGCTATCCCCGTGACTTGTCCACCCAAACGACGTGGAATCAACTAGAATAAAATAGTTGAACGAGGAGGCGAGCTGAAGTGGGTAAAAGGAGAGGGATAAACACAAAAAAAGAGGATGCATGACATGGTTACTCCTTCAAACTGCTTTATGTACATTGAGCAATAATCCCTACTCCCTCTATACTCATAAACATGTTGTTAAGGACAGAGACACGGTCTCCCAAAACATAACTTTGCCTCCTTATTTTTAGAAAAATATTTATTAAAAACTTATGTATACCTTTATGAAAGTATATACCAAACTCTAATAATGTAGTTTTCACATTTTCAAAATCAACAACTTAAAAGTTATTCATGATTTATATTCTAAATGTTTGACTGAAATCTTGTCCAAAACTGACATTTTTTGCGAGTATGGAGGGAGTACTGAAACAAATAGTGGCGGTTATAACAAAATAATGGATTTATATTTCCTAATTTTTAGGAACTATTTAAATTTGTATATGAAAAGTCACACTAACCCATGGAGGCGCATAGATTGAAGAACTAGTGTCGGCTGAGTTCCTTTTGAGCTGGTATATTTTCGTGTGTTTATGAATAAGCAATAGTGAAACGTTAACAAGCAACCGATAAGCTCGACGCATGCCTATTGTATGGGCGTGTCAATTTTACGGGCACCCGCTAGTTCGCCTCCGCACGGTTGATCTCCGACCGCAGTCCTTTCCCTTTTCAGAATTTGTGTGGTCCCACACTCCCACTCATGTGCTCACTGCTCACCGATGTTGTAGATGTGGTGCGGTGTGGTGCGGGTTGACTCGTCGACGAAGCAAAGGAGAAAAATGTGATAAAAATGGAAACAAAAGTTTGTAAACAAACATTTGTGAAAAGTTTCGTAAAACAATTGCGAAAAGTTTCGTAAAACTTTTGTGAAAAGTTTCGTAAACCTTTGTGGAAATGTTTTTAAAAATAAAATAAGAAAAATAATAAAGTTTTGAAACAAAAGGTTTAGACAGAAAAAATTTGGAAAAAGTTGTAAGCAAAGTTTAAGAAAAAATATCAAATGCAAAACAGTTATAGAAAAAACTTTTGAAAAAGAGAAGAAATCTAAAAAAAATTGTGCGAAAATTTATCAAGCAAACTATTGGAGAAAAACTTTAGAGGGAAGCTGGAAAACGTTTCTAGAAAAATTTTGAGAAAAAAGGAAGCCGACTAGCAGCGCCTCGCCGCTCCGACCTACCCGGCGCTCCCTCGTGGAGCTCGACGCGGCCGCCGTCCGCCACCCCGGGAGGCGGGAGCTCATCGTGGCCTATCCACCACCGCCGCTGCTCCCCATGGAGCACGGCGAGGCCGCCGCTACCCATTCGGAGCCCACCGAGGCCGCTGCTCTACGGTTGGAGTAGAAGAGAAGTAAAAAAAGGTGAAGTGGAGATAAGATGTACATACCATGGGTCCCACCCATGTGCTCCAAACACACACATCGGCGCATCGACCGCCGTGACAGCTGCGTTCGAGTGTCCGACCAAGGATGAACCGAGGGAGTATGCGGGTTACCCTTTTCGTTTGGCTTATCGGCCACCAAAACAAGATCTTCTCTCTCGTAACAAACCAGCCACCAAAGAACCAGCCCAACAAGATTTTTCTCTCATAACAAACCAAAGACCGGCCATCGGCCACCGCCCAAACGAACAGGCTCACCGACCAAGGATGAACTGAAGTGGCCAGCCATACAACTCGGATCCGCATCGTGTCCTCCAAAGTCCTGATGCCTTTAATTTGCTGCACATAAACCAATAATGGCGTGCCCGCCCTGTAATAGTTGAAGTAGGCGATCGATCACATGCACCTGTAGCTAGGGTCAGATTGGGCTTGTTTAATTTACTCCTTATGAAGAAAAAGTGATATGACCAAGCTAATAATTGTCTAGATAGAGTCAGATCCACAATCCGCGCCGTGATCCGCAAGTGGCACAAGCATCACCTTCTCCTCCTACTCCTCCGGTTCTATAGTATTATGTGTCACTGTTGACTTTTTATCAAAATATTTGCTATTTTGTCTCATTCATAAAATTATAGCCCAAATATGTAAAATTTAAGTAGGTTACAAACAAAACAAAAGGCGTATACATAATTTCTCTAACATTGCATCATGACCTTTGGACGGTGCATAGGGTATCTTAAAGAAAGTCAATGCACCAGGATGGACTATAGAGATTATATATCTTGACATGATAGACCTGGCCGCCCATCGCGAGTCTTAGTCGTAAAGAAATGGCCGCGCCAGCTAAAATCGTAGCTGGCCTCCTGACTACATTAGCTATGGCGCTGCTGTAGGATACTCTGCTCGACCCTCCTCCTGTCTATATAAACGGATGGAATTGGAGCTCTGATCCACCACCGAGCACACCACATCCTGCCACACAACCCCAAACAGCCCAGCGAACCCGTGAGACACCTCGAAGGTGAGCCATGGAGTTCGTGGCGAGCATGGCCCTGCGCACCCTGCTTCCCAAGCTCGCCCAGCTGCTGCAGGATGAGTACAAGCTGCAGAAGGGTGCAAGGAAGGGCATCGAGGACATGTGCAAGGAGCTCGAGGCCATGGACGTCTTCCTCCGCAAAGTTAGCGAGGTGCCCAGAGATCAGCTCGACGAGCAACACAAGGTTTGGGCCCGAGAAGTCAGGGATCTGTCCTATGACATGGAGGACATAGTCGACACCTTCATGGTGGACGTCGAGGGTCCTCATGCTCCCAGCAGCAAAAGCAGCTTCGAAAAGTTTTTCAGTAAGATGAAGGAAAAGGTCAACAAGGCCATGACTCGACGTGAGATTGCCAAAGAGGTCATGGACATCAAGAAGCGTGTCATTGAGGTGGCCGACCGACATAAAAGGTGAGGGATCAACACATTAGACTGCTATTTAATTTGTGCATTTTAGTTACTATTTAATTTTCTCTCACACATTTATGCATTGGTTTTGGAATCCATTTCCTCAAACAGGTACAATTTTGATGCCAAAACTCCTGCCACCAAAACCCTTGTTGACCCTCGCATAACAGCGCCATACACCGAGGTGTCGAAGCTTGTTGGCATTGATGAGGCAAAGAAAGAAATAATTGCGAGGTTGTCAAAGGGAGATGATGACCAGCAGCAAGAAAGAATCATCTCTATTGTTGGTTTTGGAGGGCTAGGCAAGACAACACTTGCCAGAGCAGTGTTTGATGATATTCAAGGACAATTTGACTGCAGCGCATTTGTTTCAGTGTCTCGCAATCCTGACATAAATAAACTTCTCAAGGGTATTCTGTTCAAGATTCGCATGAAAGAAGGGGATGGGAACATTCCTGGTGCAGAATTGGATGTTCAAATAACAGACCTCATTGATTTTATCAGTAAATTCCTCCGGAACAAGAGGTACGTGCCTTTCATCACATCATGTGTTTGTCCAGGACTTTTTCTTTTCCCCTTCGTTGTGGCATATCTAATCTAGTCCTTTTGTATATGATAACACAACAATACTTTTTCTGGAATCACAATGATTTATGATCTACAGTTCTCTTAAATCACAATCTATTCTCTGTATTAACCAGGTTCTTTAAATCTCTATTCGTAGGCAAATTAGTTTTATGGATCTCTTTATGATCACAAATTCATTATATGTGTTCATCCATGGCATAGTGTTTCTGTTTTTTTAGGTTGGACTTTTAACGCTTCACCAGAAAATTGTAGGAGTGTCACAGATTTAAGATAAATAATACATAAAACGAAAGACAGGTTTTCTATAGTACTCATGGTAGACTTACATTAAGATAATTTTCATGACAATTTCTTGATTTTTGAAAATTGAATAGTTATGGATAATATCTTTATACATGATCTAACTTGTATTAGATCTAACATGTTTGATTCTATTAGATAACGTGGCCAATTAGAAAAAAATGAAAGTAACACTACGGGAGAACCGAAATTCCCTGAGTGTCACAAGCTTCCCCGAGTGCCAAAAATCGGGCACTCGGGGAAGCCAATCTTCCCTGAGTGTTGCACTCAGGGAAGAATTGCACTCGGGGAAGGAATGCTTCTCCGAGTGCTTAAAAGGCCACGACATTCGGGGAAGAAACACACTAAGGGAAGGCCATCTTCCCCGAGAGCAACACTCGGGGAAGACGCGCACACGGAAAAAAAAGTGAACTTGACGGTAACATTGGACGGAGGCGTCCGCCAAAAAAATGGAAAACGCCTTCCCCGAATGTTTGAGGCACTCGGGGAAGCCGGTGGCTCCCGTAGTGTAACCTTAACTCTATACATGACAAAATTATGGAAACAAAGATATAATGGGATAGGTCCACATGTACCATGCCATATTACTGATAAGTGAGACAGTAATACTGATAAGAGAGATAGTTATGTTTTTCATGTGTGTTTTGAAAATGTACGCACATGATATCCCTATTTTTTCATTAATGTGATAGTTGCATTTTGCATGGGAAAATTCATGACTCTGTATAAGAACATGACTCAGTATAAGGCCAAAGATCACATTCTAATAATCTCATGCAATGATTTCATCAATAAAATGACGGAACAAAATCCATCAAACCGTATCTCTCCATGATAGCACCGACATGCACGAACTTCAAAAGGAAAAAAATGATGCTGTCACACCCAGTTTTAAAGGCAAAACCGAATGCATAGATCACGTGTGCGCCAGGATCAAATTACACACACTTAGACATTGTGAATACCAAAATCAGTGCCACACGAATAAAGAGTTATTACAAACCATAGTCTTAAACGAAACTTAAAGAATGAGTTCTCGCAGCGGACAAAAATGCCTCCACAGGCAGCTGACTGAAGACTATGCACACCAAGAACTCCTGGAAATCTCCTGGAATGTCTTCAAAGTTCTCCCAGTCTGAGCAGCATTCTTTGTGTTGTAGATACAAGAAAGTAAACAAGCGTGAGCACATGACGTACTCAGCAAGAGAGAACAACATAACGTGCAAGGCCATATGGTGGATGGCTAAGGTTTAAGCAGTTTAGCATTTTAGTGAGTCAAGTTTTATTAGCAACCTGATTACTAAAGAGTATAAGTTCATACCAACCTAATTAATAAAATAAGCATCATAAATAAAGAATAAAACAGCAATTAAACATTTAAGTTTAATAATTTAATCATGTGAGTGTCCATGCCGCTCTTGATCGTGAGCACGGCTAATCGATTAGTTTTACACTCTGCAGAGGTTGTACACTTTCACCACAAGCAGCGTAAAAGCTCCGAAGAACTTTGAACCCAACCATGCGGTGTTTGCAAGGCACCACACCACACTACCGAGGTGTGGTTGCATAGGGACGCTACATGGCCTTTACAAACGTTCCCTAGCAAGTTATACCCCACAAGGTCCGGATCAGTTAGCAAGGTATAAAGTCCCCTAGCAGGTCGATACCCCACCATAAAAAGAATAACTCACCCAACCCCCTGGTAGAGCGAGTCTATACCCCACAGTACCGCCGATCCCTTGTCCTTATCAGGTAAGACCATCCCAAGATAAAGTTCCTAATTATTCAGCCAAGACCATTGCCCATTCGTTCTTGTGGTTGTACTGTTTTCCTGGGTGGTTCTCCATGTTCCGATTAATCATATTAAAGTAGTCTTGTAAAGTAAAGAACATAAACGGAACATAGAATATAAAGGTATCCAAGTTTGATTAATACCATCCCAGTTAAGCATGCTAAGTCATAGCTACCATCAATATTAATTTAAATAACCCGGTGACAAGGTAAAGGTAGTAAAAACTAGGCATGATCCTTAATAGGTTCCTGTCAAGTTAATGCAAGCAGGAAAAATAAATAAGGTGAATTTAAATGCATCTTATGTAGGTCAAGCGGGTATGCATCAAGGAAGACTTGCCTTCAACAAAACTCTGCTGCTCAAACTCTGGCGCGTCTTGATCTTCAAATCCTTCAAATGCTTCACTCTCTACGGTCCACAATAATCACATACAAGCATACAACAAGAATAAATAAGAAACAATCACCAAACAGTACAACAGTACAGAACAGTAGCATAAAACTAATCTACGCTTCGAGACGATCGCGTGGACATAAAGAACGCTAAAATCGGAGCTAAAACGACCAAGTTACACCCTATTGAAGATGCAGGGACTAATCTGTAAAGTTTTAAAAAGAAACTGGGCTAAAATAAAAGAAAAGGACTAAACTGTAAGAAATTTCCTAAGGCGGGAGGGTATTTTTGTGAATATCGTAAAACCCAGGGGTTTTTCTGCAAAACACTAGAGCCGGCTGGGTTTGACCTGGCTTGACTCGGTTGACCCGATCTAGATCCGTTGATCTAGATCCGACGGTGGCTGGCGGTGGTCGGTTAGCGGTTTGAGCAGGAGCGCTAGATCTAGATCTAGCGGCTCTGGATGCACGCTGGCGCGCTAGCGGCGGCGAGCAACGGTGAGCGGCGGCGGCGGCCGGCGGCGAGCGGTGGCGGCCCTAGCCGGCGAACCCGATCTAGGGTTCCGGTGCATGGTTTGGTGCGCGGATTGCATCTACACGAAGCGCGCGGCCGGCGAAGCATCTAGAGGCGGCGGCCGCGGCGGAGATGCGGCGGGGGCGGCCGGTCGACGCGGCGGCGCGGTTCACGGACTCCGGCGAGGTCTCTAGGGCATCACGGTGCACGAGCTCGACGACAAACAGCACGGGTGTGTAGCTCACCTCCAGGCTGCGACGGCGAGGATTCGACGGCGGCGGCTAGGGTTTGCAGGCGTCGGCGGCGCACAAATCTAGGGCACGGGTGGGGAGGATTCTGGGGGCGGCGCAGCTTTAAATAGCCCGGGGAGGATCCCTTGGCGTGCGGGCCACGCGCAGGAGTCGTGCCGGAGGCGGACTCGGGCGGCGGCGCTCGACTCGGCCTCGAGTCCGGCCGGTCACGCGTCGGGGAAGGGGATGACGAGGCGGGACCCATTGGTCGGCCCTCGGCGGCGCGGCGATGGCGATGAAACGGGCTGGCGGCGGCGGTGTGGACCGACTGGGCCGAAACGCGGGTTGGGCCGCAGCGCGAGCTGCTGCTGCTGGGCTGGATTGGGTAGTTAGGTAGAAAAAAAGGTTTGGATATTTGGAAAGGATTCAAATCAATAGAATTCAAACTTTTGAATCTGAATTCCAACAATCAAAAACAATGCTCCAGCATGAATGCCACAATTAATTCGCGTAATTCATTAATTTTATTTTAGAAAAATTTTAAATGCCTAAAAGAAAAATAAAGCAACCTTATATTCCTTAAGCAATTAAAGGGCTTTCTAGCAAATTTTAAGAAAACCATTTTTTAGTATAATTAGGGTGTTACAGATGCCATGCACGGTTCCATGCAATTCTGTTGTATTGCATGACCGATTTATTTATTTTCGAACTAATATTTTCTAGTACCTCCGTCCTAGAATATATAACTAGTTTTAGCATTCATATTTTATCTCATAATATAGCTAGCTCGAGTGGAAACAAACTTTTAGTTGTGATAACATCTGAAATAATTTTGGAAATTTTTTCTTCGTAGAGACAACATGCCCCCTCATGACTTGTAATATATTTGTGTATTTAGACCTGATAGGTCAGACAGAACAAATGTGTCAAAATTCATTCACAACAATGTAGTTTTGTTGGCATACATAGACATATACGGATAAAAAATATTTGTACTAACAGTTTTTGATGAACCATTGTAATCATGCTTGCACCTTTACAAATAACAATTTGTACAGATGGTTTGAGACTTGACTGAAAAAAATTATTTGTACAGCAGTTCTAGCCACGAACTGTCTTAAAAATAGATTTCTTATACAAAAATAGAAAAATAAATTTGCGCAAGAAGGCCATGTTTGCCCTAGAAAAATAGAAAATAGGGATTGGCCATTGTGCTCGCACTTTAATGGTGCTGCATAGCCACTCCACCTATACAGTACTTGTGAAGGTAGAGAGATGTTTTCCCTTCTAACCATTATTAGTGGGAACTTTGTATGATTTAGATATGTAAATAATTTCATTAAAAAGTTGTTAACTACAAACTTGGGTTTTCAATTCCATTTGTTAAGTTTGTTGCTCTAGTGGTTTTATAGGTTGTCAACCATAGACCTTGTTTTCATAGGGAGGATTAACACTGATACAAATACATTGAAAGTCTTGCCCCGTGCCGTTTGATCTTTTTCTGAGAAACATTCTTCATCCAAGCTAGTTTAGTCTGGCAAAAATAGCTTTCTATCAGAGCTGAAAAAAAGTGTGTACCAAGAAAACCAACTGTACAATACAATATATGAGTGTTTTGATAGTTGGTTCATTGATAGAATCGACTGTCTTAATTAAATTTAAGTTAATTTTTGTATTGAACAAAATGCCCTACAGCATCACCAATGGTTGATGCCATTTGACAAAAGGCACTTAGGTCAAATCCAACTGTGTTTTTTTTAGACACGACTGCAGAGGTGGAGTATATTTACAAAGTGAAAAGGCACATCTTATATTACCTCTTTGGAGGTAAGAGGTGTTTATGAGCATCATTGGGTCCGTTTCATATATAGTATGACAAATGTAGGTAACTTGTAATAGAAAGTTAGGGTATGGTTGCTAATGTCCTGCAATGTCTTGGTAGATTCGAAGTAGTCCACTACACATTTAACTTGTCCACTTTGCTGGCATTTTTTCAATTTTATTCACAACATTGGAATGCTGAAAGAGCTACATGTATTCTCTCCACCTCAATTATGGCTAAAAACTGCACTTACATGCTTTATCCATTTCCATGCATATAGGTACCTAATTGTTATTGATGATATATGGGATACAGCACACTGGAACATAATCCGACGTGCTATAAGTATTGAAAATGACATGGGAAGCAGAATACTCACAACCACCCGCATTGTTGATGTTGCTGAGAAAGTTGGGGGTGGTTGCTATAGGCTCAAACCTCTAACCAATGAGAACTCTGAAAAATTATTCTATGAAAGAATATTTGGCAAAGATAAATGTCCTGAACAATTTTATGAAGTGTCTGCAAAAATTCTTAAGAAATGTGGAGGTGTCCCATTGGCTATTGTTACCACATCTAGTTTGCTTGCTAATAAATCAGAGAAGAACATAAAAGAGTGGTATGATGTTTGTGGCTCTATTGGTTTGGGACTTGGAAGAAATCCTGATCTGGATAGCATGAGGAAGATACTTCTGCTCAGCTATTATGATCTACCTTCTCATTTGAAGACATGTTTATTGTACCTAAGGATGTTTCCAGAAGACTATAAGATTCAAAAGAGCCGACTGATATGGAGATGGGTAGCTGAAGGTTTTGTTCAACGCAAACATGAAGACCAAAGTTTCCTTGAATGTGGAGAGAATTACTTCAATGAGCTTGTAAATAGAAGCCTGATCCAGCCTGCAGATGTGGAAAAAGCTACTCCTCAAGCATGCCGTCTACATGATATGGTGCTCGATCTCATTATCTCCTTGTCAGAAGAAGAATGTTTCAACACCACTACTGTATCAGGTGATGGGAAATATTCCTTGGAAAGTAAGAAGGTTCGCAGGTTATCTCTGCATGATCATACTACTGATTGGCCAACCACGAACATGCCAAAACTTAGGTCCCTTACCATCTTCAAACCTGCTGCTGTAATAATTGACCCAACGCCCTCTCTTTCATGTCATCTTTTGCGTATCCTTGATCTGGGAGGTCGAAAACTTGAGGACCTTGCAAGCTTGTGGTTTCTCGGGAGTTTATCTCACCTACGGTACCTACGTCTATCAAGTAGTACTACTAAGGATCATGATACCAATCGGCTCCCAGCAGAGTTAGGGAAGCTACGGTTTCTGCAGACCTTGGATTTATACGGAACACTCGTAGGTGAACTACCGTCAAGTTTTGCAGGGCTAAAACAATTGATGTGCTTACGTGGAGGTAAGTATCAGAGAAAAAGGCTGCTAGATGGGTTGTTGGAGAACCTAACCTCACTGGAAGTGCTAGAGTCGGTAACTATAACGCCTAAATGCTTCATTGAAGAGCTGGGCCATTTAACCCGACTGAGAGCACTGAAGGTTACGGTTAAGTTACCTGAAGATATGCAATCCTTGCAGGCGTGTGGCGAAGCAATGGCAGATTCTCTAGGCAAACTGCGCAAAATTGAATATCTATATATTGCCACCGATCCTCAATATTGTAATTTCTTTATGAACGGCTCAGTGAAGCCACCACTAGACAACCTGCGCCGTCTTCACTTTAAATACACCAAGACGCTGCCAACATGGATTAATGGTGCATCGCTTCCTGCCCTCTCCTACCTGCAAGTGTTTGTACAGCAGGAACGAAAGGAGGACATCCAGGTCCTCGGCACGCTGCCATGCCTTCGTGATCTCACGTTCTGTACGTGGCGTCGTCCCAAGCAAGCACTGAAAAGGTCTGTGGTTGGGCCTGGTGCTTTCCCAAGTGCCATAAGCTGTCACCTTGATGGCTTCGAGGTACAAAGCATGGTCCCATCTGTTTTCCTAGGAGGCGCCATGCCCAGGCTACAAGACTATACGTTCAAGATCTACCTGGAGGATTTCTGTGGCAGCGGTGCGCTTTATACCGTTGATGACCTGGCCCTGGCACATCTCCGGTCTCTTCAGAGTGTGACTGTTTACATCTATGGAGCGGAAGAGGCACTTATCAGTGAAGAAGTGCTGATCCAGAGCATGAGAGAGAAGCTTGAGCGCGAGGCGGCTGACCACGCCAACCATCCTCACCTTAAAGTATGTCCCATTCCTTGTCTTATTATCTGCAATGCGCTGGTCTAGACCCTCTGGCGCCATGGATCTAGACGCTCTACAAGCGACCTGACACTGCGGCGGAAACTATATCTTCTGTCATGATGATTGATGAGACACTGGCTGCTTCTCGCATGTTGCAGCGCAAATGCTTTCATATGTCTAATTATTCATGCATGTGTAAGTCAGCAAGGTGGTCAGTTAGGGCCATTCCAATATAGACTCTACTACAAAGTCTATACCTATCTGTTACCTTCATATTTATTGCACTTTGCTGCTGTACTCTTACTTTGGTTTCGAGCTTCTTTTTTACTTAAAAATATTTATTGCACTTTGCTCATGTACTTTGGTATTGATCTCCTTTTTGACTGAAAAATGGACAAGGCTGATGCATTATTTTATGAACAACTTGACTCAACTCAAATCGTCGCCACTTCCTAGATGCATGGTTGCACATCACTCAGATGACATAGAAAGTTAAGCTTCATTTTTTTGTTGATTGGGAGCTATGTGGTTCACTTATTTAACTTGTAACTAGGTGGTTCCCCAAGCGTTGCCGATAGTTTTGAGAGAGCATTTCGATAAACTATGAACCATGCTACAAGATATGAGACAACATTTTGCACTACTAGAGAATCATACATTTGTCCCTGGACTGATTTCTCATTTGTACCGAGTATTTTTGGCCCTGGTACATATGAGGGCATTTGTACCGGGTAAATTTAGACTCAGTACAAATGAGTGTATTTGTACCGGGTGGGGAGGAGGAGGCGCCGATGCGCTCCCGTGAGGGTACATTTGTACCGGTCATGGGATCCAACCAGTACAAATGCCTCAAATTGTACCGGGTTGTGGATCCACAGTAGGACCTAGTCACATAGAAGGGGGGGGGTTGAATATGGTACTTCCTTTTCAAGCTCTAAGAAAAACGAGAATCCTTAGCCTATCAACTAGTGTTGCCCATCTAAAAACAGTTCTTCCCTACTACTAGAGCACACTAACAAAAGTTTCCTTAGCAAATAACACACTAGGAGGTAAGAAACAACCTAAGCAAGATATGAAGCACACAAGCAAAAGACAAGAGCAAACACAAGGAAACTTAAGTGCGGAAATTAGGTGCTGAAAATAAGTGCTAGAAAGTAAATGGGAGGCACAAGAGACGACCGAACTTTTTCCCGTGGTATCGAGAAGTTGACGCTTCCCCATAGTCCACGTTGGAGCACTCACTTAGAGTATTGCTCCTCCTTGAGTCACCAAGACACAAGTGCTCACTAAGAGTACCCGTTCTCCATCTCCAGAACGGTGGGTCTCGAACCGTGTACACAAAGCTTGTCTTGAGGCTCCCACAATCTCCAAGAGCTCACCAAGAACCCTCCAAACACCGAGACCGTTTAGGAGCCGTCAACCTCCAAGAGTAACAAGCCCACACACCTTCACTTGACCTGAGCACTCAGCTAAGCCATGTATGCACCTTGAAACTCTTGCTCACTAAGAAAGAAGGCCCTCAATCAAGATGAAGAGAATCCCAAATGGCAAGAACACACTCTCCTTCTCTCCTTGGCTGCAATGGATCTTCAGAATGGCCAAGACAGCTTAAGAGAGGCAGGGGGGTCATATCTATAGGCCTAGCATGGGACGCTAGCCGTTAGAAAAGGTTTCCTGAAAAGTAGTACCGTCGGATGAACCAATGGTCTCCCCCTGCAAAGCGTCGGATCATCCGGTCACTCACAGACCCCAATATAGCCGTTGAACCAAGAAACCTAGATAATGCACTAACGCTATACACCGACGCCCCGTCGGATCATACGGTGCTGAAGACTTCACACTCGGGGTGGTACTGTATGATTTGAATTAGACCGTCGGATGAACCGCTGAGTATACCTATTCAAGCGTCGGTTCATCCGGTGCTGAAGCATTTGACTTGGTGCGTCTCTGTATGATTTAAATCCAACCGTCGGATGAACCGATGGTCAAGGCGTCGGATCGACCGATGCTTAAGCTCTGACTTGACCCATACTATAGCCAAACCCTAAGGCGTCGGATGAACCGATGCCTGTACCATCGGTTCATCCAACGGTCCATTTTGAATCCAGTGGCCACACAACTCATCCGACGCATCTAGAAAACAGGGCGTCGGATCATCCGACGCTATGAACTTCATTTCAATTCGTCCAATTTAGCGCCTTTGAGTTTTTCGTCGATTCTTTTGCTTCAACCTTGCTTCCATGAACTCTCTGAGCTAGTTGACAACCAAGGAACTTGAGTGTGCATATTTTTATGGCTTTTGAGTGCATGGTCAAGCTACTAGTGCACGTACCCCTTTTAATAGTACGGTCGAACACTACAAACTAGCAATCCAAGTGTCCTTCATCTCCTTGTGACACTTGGAACTAACAAAGTCCTTAGCCTTGTAGTATTCATCCATTTTTAGCCCTTTAATTCAAATTGAGGGGTTTCATTTTATTTAATACTTGCGAAAATAACCCAAAATGAAATCCGCTACAAAACAATGGTTAGTCACAAGCACATGATTGTCCTTTATCGCCGAAACACACCCTTACCAAAGGTGCGAAAGGGCCTAGATGGTTACAATCTCCCCCTTTTTGGTGATAGATGACAACACGAGTAGAGATAAACGAAAATTTGAATTTAAAAGCATATAAACTCTACTTCTAATGCATGAAACAAGATAGGCTATAAACACACATGCATTAAGGTAAACAGGCACCACAAACATGAGTAGACATGTAAATCAACGACAAGCACAAGATCCAAATACATGTCTTATCATGAAACTCCACAAAGCGAGAGAGGCTACAAAAACTCGAAATCCTGCACTCTCCCCTAACTCCCCCTATCTCTACTCCCCCTATCTATCTCCCCCTTTGTCAACAAGCACCAAAAAGGAGTCTAAGGTTGAGGCGAAGAGGAAGGATCCGGTGGAGAGGTAGAGACGGTCCTCAAAGGTCGAACAGAGAAGCCGGAGGTGTCGTCGTCATCGTCGTCCTCGCTGAGAAGAGACCAAGTCAGAGAGGAGGGACCCGGAGCCGGAGGAGGTGGAGCTGGTGGAGTTGTAGTCGTCCCGGTGCCTGAAGTCAGAGCCTGAGTGGCCTCGAGAGCTGGAACCTCGGGGTCGGAGGCGAGTGCAGAAGAGATCTCCTCGGTGATAGCACGAAGGTAGTAGTCCTCCTGACCCAGACCCTCTGCCCGTGGTGTAGTGAAGCTCGGAAGAGGTGAGGACACCTGCGGACTGGGCAGAGTGGTGCGAGCTGGCGTCTCAATGACAAGTGCTCCTGTGGTGAGTGGAGACGGCAGCTGTGACGACGTCAGAGTGGTCATCTGAAGCTGGTCCAGGAAGGAAGAAGTGACCGCTGCCTGTGGTGTCGTCGTCTGAGGTACCGCGAACATCCCCGTCTGAAGGAGTGGTGACTGTGGAAAAGTCGCGAAGGGGACGTTCACGAACCCATCGGCAGGAGGTAAGGGTGAAGTCGGGTCCGCCTGGAGCTGCTAAGCGGTCGGTGGCTGGGGTAGCTGCAACCCTGACTGCTGGAAAAGCTGACCGAGGCATCCAGACATGAATGTGAACATCTAAAAAGTCATCATCTAGTGCTGGAGCATCTGCTGCCTCTGTACCTCCTGCTGCTGACGGATCCCCTCAAGGATCACCTGCTGTGACTCCTGGTACTGCTAGAACTGTGCCTGTATCTGCTGTTGTACCTGGAGTGTGGCCTGAGACTGAGCAGCCATAGCCTGAATCAGTGTAGTGAGCTGGTCTGGCTAGGTCATCTGAGCAGTTGTGATCGTGGGAACCGGTGACTCAGCCTCTCTCTGGCCTGGCAAAGTGGAGCCTCCTGCCTCATCATCATGAGTACGACAGACTCGGAACACGGTCTTAGGAGCTGGCACAAAGTCCTCGTCGTCACTAGAAGACTCGTTATCTGTGGCGAAGTACTGTGGGAGAGGTGCCTCACCTGCTGCTAGTGTCGCGTACTATCGAGCTGTCTCGTCCAACACAGCCTCTGCTGCTGCCCGTTCCTGTAGAGTCTCCTCTGCTCTCCTCAAGCCTCTCGGGACTCTCCTCCTGTCTCCTGGCATCGGAGGTCGGTAGGTCAGGAACACGAACTTCGACGACTCTAACATCCCGACGTACCTCTGGGCCTCAAGGCGGGACAATAGCTAACTGATCCAATGAGCGAAGGGTTGTTGTTGTGTCATCCCCATGCCATCCATAATGGCGTCCTCGATGTCAGCAAGCATGATATCAACCAGATCAAATGGGAGCTTCGCCATCACGTACATCAGGAGCCACTGCTGCACCCCTGTCAAAGACTCTGCGTTCCCCATCCTATAGAGAACGGACCTCCTGAGAGCGTAGTGGACTACATACGCCTCATGGATCAGACGGTTCGGTGTCCTGGATGTACCGAGGAGGAACGGCTGCTGGAACAAGAAGCTGATCTCCTCGTCTGACGAAAGTACGAGAGGGTGAGCACAACGAGGAGGCTCGACGTCGGGGTAAGCCAGGTAGTGGATCGAGTCGTCGTGAAGGTCAACATGGAGCAACTCTGCGATCCCCTCTCTAGTGAGCCACTGCTGCTGACCCATGAACATAAACCTGGTAGCGACCCGGCCAGCGTCGACGTACACAGTGGCGTAGAAGACTCGTACCCAGTCGGGAACACAACGCGACCTCCTGGTCACCAAGTCCACCAGACCCTGCTGGTAGTCGAAGAACGGCAGAATGGCCTCTGCAGCTGCAGCTGCTCGAAGTGCGGTGACATGTAGCATCCTGTGCTAACTCAGCTGGGAATGTGACGCCCCAGGTTTTTAATTAACCCTAACCGTCGGTTAACCCAGCTGATAGTGGTCAAATCATGGTCAACGTGGGCCCTCACCTCGAAAAACTCACCAACCAACTCTATTGAACCCTTTTGACTAGTGGACACACTTGTGGGGCCAACCCATGGCCGAAGACTTGGTCAAACCCCAACTAAACCCTAGTGCCCATAGCTGTCTGCCGGAACTTTTGCCGCGTTCTCCAAAATTTACCTAAACACTTAAAATTCTACCTTTAGGAAAGTTGTCCATCTTGTTGAGGGACACAACTTTCATGTAGAGTAGCATTTCAAATTTGGAGAGGAAAAGCTTGAGAAACTTGATCCAAGGTCAGCATCTACTGTTCAAGAACACATACTGACATTCAAAGTTGACAGCTGTTTCTTGCAAAATTTGTTGAACAAAACCCCATAGAGCATTTTTGAAAATGTTAGAGGGTATTCAAAGTTGGGTCAACTTTTATTCAAAAAAATCGGAGTTTTTCCTTTTCAAAGATGTGTTCAGCAAAATCATTTTGGGCAGGGCGCCGCCCACGCCGCGACGTCGCGCGCGCGCGCGCCGCGCGCGCCGGCCTTCCCCTCGGCGTCCGCGCCCCACGCGCCGCCCTAGGTCCCCCTCCGCCCGAGGTGCTCCTTCCCCACGCGCCCGTGCCCCTAGGCTCCCCGGGGTACGCCCGGCCGCACGCCGTCGTGTCCGCGCCGTGCCGGCCGGGCGCGCGCCACGGACCGCCGGTCCGACGGCGCGCCCCCCGCCTTACGCGCGCCGGCCGAGGACGGGTACCACGGAGGTATCTTCTTCGTCGGCGTGCCATCATCCTCGAGCGCCTACTTAAGGTGGTTGCCCGCCCCTGCGCGCCGGACCGAGCCGCCATCCTCGCCGCGCCGCCCGCCATGAACGCCGACGCCGCCGAGCTGTAGTTCAAGCCGTCCCTAGCCACCAAATCGTTAGGCGCCGTCCATACACCTTCCTCATGCCCCTAGCGTCACGTGTGGACCACCCCGTGCGCCCTCCTCGCCGGAACCCCGAGCCGTAGCGGACGTCCCCACCGGTCGCCGCCATGCGCCGCCGTGGAGTACTTCCCCGCCCCAACCACGACTGCCAATCGGTCCTAGGTGAGCTTGCACTCGACCCCGAGTCGTTCCCCGGTCGGGAGAGCCGCTGGAGCCGCCGGAATTCCGGCGAGCCCGCCGCCTCCCATGGCCAAGGGCCCAATTGCAAGGCTCGAGATCTTGGTAGGGAGTTTAGTGCAAACTAGGGACCTATCCGCGAGAGTTTATTTCTTTCCAGGGGCTTCGGTGCAAGTTGAATCTTCAATAGTGTTGCAGATTTGCAGAAACTTGTAAAATGTGTAGAAAATCGTAGAAAATTCAGAAAAATGCAAAACCAATTTTTTTGGATTCGCTGTGAAGAATACTACAACTTTTGTTATACTCACTTGGTCTGATTCTGGATATTGTTAGCATGAAAAATAGGAATGTGTAAAACCTAGATCCGCCATAACTCAAAATCTGTAAATCCTCTGTATCCAAATTTTGGATATGTTGTGCATCATGTCAAGACTAGCTCCGGTGCCAAAAATTGCACAAAGTTATGCAGTAAATCTTTTTATATAAATTGTTTTCCAATTATGCAGAATCTGCCTAGATGATTTTTGTAGCTAATAATATTTATGTTTTTGTGCCCAACTTGTGCATGCTGTCTTGCTATGCCAAATCACACCTCTGGTGAATTAACATGATTTTTGGTTTATCAGAAATATTTATTCTTAATTTGTGCATGTTTTCCTTTGTAAATTTGTGAAGCAAGATCAGTAGAGATTTTGGGTATGCTTGCTGGTTCTTTAGGCTTATTTAGGACCAGAGAGCATGCATGAGAGAGATTGAAGCATTTTGATGCTTATTTATTTTTGTATGCATTTAAATTGAATTGCTAGCTAGTGTTTTGTTAGTTTTTCCAAAGTAATTTGTTTTCTAGCTTCCAAGCTTTGCATGTGAGTCCAGTGGTTCAGTATGGGTGTTGTGATGCCTAAGAAACCTTTCTTTAAATTTTTAGTGATTTATTGCTTAATAAAAAGCTTAAAGGCCTTTTGTAGACTAAAGGTTGATTAAATAGGAAAATTTCATTTAATTTCCTTTCCTTTATGGGGAAGTGTTACCTAACCTAATTAAAAGCTAAGAACACACCCTTGCTGTTGAAGGAATTCATTTATAAATAAATATCTTTGTACACACCCTTACTAGTGAGAGGAAAAAGGGAATAACC
Organism: Cenchrus americanus; assembly: GCA_947561735.1. Classification (NCBI taxonomy): domain Eukaryota; kingdom Viridiplantae; phylum Streptophyta; class Magnoliopsida; order Poales; family Poaceae; genus Cenchrus; species Cenchrus americanus. The sequence goes on along the minus strand of OX387245.1, from coordinate 253,347,255 downwards.
CTTCACATGAAATGTGAAGTATAAAGGGAACATTAATTCAAGTGTAATAAAAGCATGAAACGCATAACAATGATAACCTTTATAAAAAGGGTTTTAATATTTAATTATTGTTAAGGTGAATATGACCAACAAGAGTTGGATAAGATAAACCAACTGTCACATCACCTAAACACTGCATTGCATTCCGTGTAGATCTTCCTGACGGTGACTACTCACTCGTCCCGGAATCTGAGGAAGGAGGAGCGGAAGCTTCGTTGCAGTACGTGGAAGTACTCGATGACACCGAGGGTGCTCAGGCTAACCTAGCTGACGAAGGCAAGCCCCGATGCATCTAACCTAGTTTTCAAATTTTTGTTATTCAATTATCTATGGATGCTTGTGCATTTAAGTTCAGGAGTTGTATGGAACCTTAGATACATGATCCCTAGGTACCTTTATCCTTACCAGTATGATAGGTCAATAGCTGCTAAGCTATAGGACCGTTACAAGTCGGGTGATGACATCACTCGCGAGAATAGGTTTCTAGATAGGAATCACAAGATCTCCTTAAATGGATTGCTCATGTGGTAAGAGCATGGGATTGGGCTCCAGTCCAATGGCTATTGTGGGTTAAGTGTTTGAACGTACTAAGCACTTGTCGGGAATGGGACCGGTAAGCCTAGTACCTTAATGAGACGGCTAGGGATTTAACTGTCACTACTCTTGGGGTTTGTCTCACGGCTAGCTACCGGTGGTGTATGGTGAGTCCGGGTGCTTCGTGGGGTATTCCGGATAGCCTGCACCAAAGACTGTGGCCTTTTATCCCGACCCGAGGATTTTTGGGAACCGTTTGGTGGTTGTCCTCGCGCGGGGCATCCCACCGTGTGTTTAGGTCTACCTTGCAAGGTTTGAATCAATCGATTGTCGGCCTCTCACCATTATCTGAGACTGCTTGCTCCACTAGCCATGAGGTCCCTAATGATGGAAGTTGATGAATACTATGTTTGATTAATTGTATTGAACAACTTTGTCTGTACTAGATGGCTAATTTAGTAAAGATTAAACCCACTAGAACTTGTGCTAAAATATTGAAAGTAAGGACATACTCTTTGTTACTTTTCAGGAAACGAAACTCAGTGGCCAAAAGCCTTTCATGTCTAGAGTTGGTGAAGTAGTTATCACCGACGGGTAAGTCTTGCTGAGTATTAGTATAGTCAGCCTTGCTATAATATGTTGATCCAGGTAATGCTTTCGGTGATGTGTGGCCCGGAGAGATCCCGCCCGGCTGGGAGCTGGAGTGGGTGGAGGATGATGACTGAAGGCATCATGGCTGGCCTCCCGTGGTGTTCTCGTTTTCCGCTAGTTTAATTCCGCTGTTTCGAAAAATTCTGAACTAACTACGTCTTTATGGTAAAAACTTCGGTTTGTAATAATTAAACCCTTCGGGGTACAAATTTGGATGTTAATGATGTTGTATCTCTGGACTCGCCTTCGAGTGAGTTTTAATGCATATATGTCGATCCTTGTTGCTATTTAAGTGATTTACCGGGCGTTAACCCGGCGACTAACGATAGGATGATACTTTATTATCACTTAGTGACCAAAGTGGATTGGTTTAGGCGATAGTACGGTATTTTCCTGGGCGGGTTGTCATAGGGAACCCCTGTGAACATAGGAGGCGTAGAAGCTCTCCTGCAGTATCGTCCAGAACCTGGGGTCACAGTCCTCTCGCCCACGTGGAAACCACTGCTCCTCGGGCACACTCCTCAATCGCCGAATCTTCGGACCTGGCAAGTGACAGATGTCACGGAGGTAGACTCCGAAGGCCTCTGCTCGTGGACCTCTGAGGATCTTTGGGTCGTATGCCTGCTGCTCTCGCTCAGTGAGCTCCTCAACTGCAGCTCTCCTCTGGCGTGGTATCAGATGAGGTTGAGTGTGTCCTCCACAAGTCCAAGGTCTGGACCTGGCTAGTGAAGGAGGTGACTCTGTCTGCTCTGCTGGCTGCTGACCTCTGCCGGAGCGACGTAACTGCTGCTGCTGCTCACCCTGGGGCTGCTCCCCTGCCTCTAAGCACTCTCTCCTATCCGGATGCCCCTCTGTGGCTGACCCTGTGTGTCTGGCACTGAAAGCACACGGTCCCACTCCTTCTCCTGTCGGGTCTTCTTCTTCTTCGGCTCGGCTACCGCCTTGCCCTTCCTCTTGTCGCCTGCCATCTGTCAATGAAATGATAGAAGATAATAGAATGGCGAGATACGAATAAATGAGATATAGTAAGGGGTTCTTAAGCATAGAAATAGAATAGATATGAGCCTAATAATGAAAACTATAGAAGAAATACTACCACAAATAAGGAAATGGAAAGCTAGGATGTGCTTAGGTGAACAGGATGTGCAATTGTGTGGACAAGATTGAACTACTTCATGTACTTGCCATTTTACAAGTGCTCATAAGTATGAAGATAGCAAAAGCTATATAACATTTGAGCAAAAAACAGTAGCATGGCATGAATTACACAGATGCATGAAGGTCAATTTGAGCAAATTCTTAGGAGATCATGACCAACAGAGCTAAAGTCATCCTATAATCATGCAGAAACAGTGCTCACGGGGAGGAATCAGGTTGAAATCTCACCGCAACAAGGAAGAGGATGACGAGATGTGGCTGCGGAGGGGGAGCTGGGCCTGGTGCACCTCCCTGCGGACGGCGGCGAGCTGCTGCTGCGGCGCACGGCCGAGACTGGGGGATTCCTCTGCGTGCGCGCGAAATCGCGAGGAGGGGCAACGCGGATGGTCGGGCGGCGAGCGCGAAGGACGGTGGAGGGCCGGTGAAGGGGACAGCACGCTCGCGTCACGAGGATAGGCGGCGAGCACGAAGGCGGCGGACGGGCGCGGGACGGCGGCGGGCAGTGAAGGTTAGAGTTAGGGTTGACTCCGCGCCGAACAGTTATGACGGGTAGGACCCATGCTTTTGTATAGCGTCAGATGAACCGACGACAGAAAAATACAAGCGTCGGTCGAACCGTCGGTGCAACTTGGCTCCTGGGTGAAACCAACCATCGAATGGTCTGATGTTCTGAATTTATAATGCGTCGGAGCAGTTGCGTGCGGGTCTGAGAAAATTTGAAAATTTCATCAGCACCGGATGAACCGTTGGTGTAAAACGCGAAGGCGTCGGTTCATTCAACGGTGTGAAATTTTCTAACAGAGAGCAACTGAACGCCCAGACCCCTTCACCGGATGATCCGACGCTAGAACCTACAGGGCGTCGGTTCATCTGACGGTGACAATTCAATTTTGGTTGAACTATTTCTCATTTTTGATCCGTCGAATGTCACACACAAGCCAACACAAGCACATCCTTGGATCAATCCTGAGTGACAACCTCACCCCTCAAGCACTCCTTTATAAAATACTTATAGATACACAAATAACTCCCTAAAAAGGGATAAACCATAGATAAAAATAGGCAAATTAAGAACCAAAGGAGGGAGGGAACTACAAAAAGGGAATGTATGAGTTAATTGCCTTTGAACTTAGAGTTGACCCCATAAGCTCGTTAGGACTTAACTCAATAGGCATTAAGCACACTCATTTGTCTCATCACACCTTAAGAGTTGTTGATTTGCATTGAACGCTAAGCAACTTTCTCATGGAGTGAGTTTCCTTTGTGACTTTTATCACGCAATGCTATGCAAGAACAAATGCATGAAATTAAACAAGAATGCATCCTACATGACAAGCATAAGTGCAAAGTGAAAAGGTAAACTATCTTGCCAAGTATGAACCCTTGATAAGCTTATTTAATTCACTCCGAGCCTACAAAAGGTGTTTTCATCAAGAGGATTGGTGAATATATCCGCCAATTGCTCCTCGGAGCGAACACCACAAAGGACAATGTCCCCTTTAGCAACATGGTCTCCCAAGAAGTGATGACGGATATCAATGTGCTTGGTGCGCGAATGTTGAACCAGGTTGTTAGGATTTTTATGGCACTTTCATTGTCACAAAGGAGGGGAACCCTATCTAGAACCACACCATAATCCAAGAGGCTTTGCTTCATATAGAGGATTTGAGCACAACAAGCCCCCGCAGAAATGTATTCCGCCTCCGCGGTGGATAAGGCCACGGAGTTTTGCTTCTTAAAGGACCAAGCAACCAAAGAGCAACCTAGCAAATGGCACCCACCCGAAGTACTCTTACGGTCTACTCGACATCCGGCAAAGTCCGAATCCGAATAACCCAAGAGCTCAAAACAAGCACCATGGGGGTACCACAAGCCAATGCTAGGTGTGTATTTTAAATATCTAAGGATCCTTTTCAAATCACTTAGGTGAGATGCTTTAGGGTTGGCTTGAAACTGAGCACACATGCAAACACTAAACATGATATCAGGCCTAGATGCGGTAATATAAAGAAGAGAACCGATCATAGAACGGTAAAGCTTTTGGTCAACCAGTTTACCTCCCTCATCTAGGTCGAGATGTCCATTGGTAGGCATTGGAGTCTTGATCGGCTTGCAATCATCCATCTTGAACTTCTTGAGAATATCATTGGTGTACTTCTCTTGATGGATGAAAGTCCCTTCCTTCAATTGTTTGATTTGAAACCCAAGGAATAAATTGAGCTCTCCGATCATTGACATCTCGAATTCCCTAGTCATGAGTTCACTAAAATCCTTGCACACTTTGAGATTAGTAGAGCCAAAGATAATATCATCAACATAAATTTGACAAATGAAAAGTTCTTTGTTGATTATCTTTGTGAATAGCGTGTTGTCCACTCTACCAATCTTGAATCCCACTTCAATGAGGAAATCTCGGAGGCTCTCATACCATGCCCTAGGAGCTTGCTTGAGTCCATACAAAGCCTTGTGCAACCTATAGACATGGTTATGATATGTAGCATCCTCAAAACCGGGAGGTTGCTCCACATAGACTTCTTCATTGATGAAGCCATTCAAGAAAGCACTCTTTACATCCATTTCAAATAATTTCATTTTATGACTAGATGCATATGCAAGGAGGATATGGATAGCTTCAAGACGTGTCACCGGAGCGAAGGTCTCTCCATAGTCCAAGCCTTCTACTTGAGAGTACCCTTTGGCGACAAGTCTTGCCTTGTTCTTCACCACAATGCCATGTTCATCTTTCTTGTTCCAGTAGACCCACTCGGTGCCAATCACATTCTTGTTCTTGGGGCGCTCTACCAACTCCCACACTTGATTTCTTGTGAAGTTGTTGAGCTCATCTTGCATAGCCAAGATCCAATCTGATTCCCCGAGAGATTCATCTATAGTAGTGGGTTCTACAAAAGAGACAAAAGCATGATGTTTACAAAATGATGCATATTGCTTACGGCGAGTCCTTGTACCCCCTTTTGGATCACCCAACACAAGGTCAATTGGATGGTTTGTTGAAGTGCTTTTGCACCTTCCAAATATTGTAGAGGTGGGATCATCTTGAGATTGAACTTTGCCCGTGTCCTCTACTTGATCTTGAGTGTCTTGTGATATAGGAGGTGGTTCTTGTGAGGAAGTTGGCCTATCTTGTCTTGTGGGAGATGTAGGTGAACGCCTTGGTTGATCATCATTATCATCATCATCGGAGGAGTCTTCGTGAATGGAGTGAGAGTCATCATCCTCCTTTGGCTTGATGTCACCAATGGCCATCTTCTTCATTGCTTCTCTGAGCGGTTCTTTTCCTGCATCATCACAACAAAAACCATCTCCTTGGGAGCCATTAGATTCATAAAACTCCACGTCACATGTTTCTTCAATCACTCGTGTAGAGTTATTGAATACTCTATATGCCTTGGAGTTAGATGCATAACCAACAAATATGCCCTCATCTACTCTACTCTCAAACTTCCCTAGATGCTTCCTCTTCTTGAATATGAAACACTTACAACCAAACACCTAAAAGTAATAGATGTTGGGCTTTCTCCCAATGATTAGCTCATATGGTGTCTTCATCATGAGTCGGTGGAGATACACTCTATTTGAAGCATGACATGCCGTGTTGATAGCTTCCGCCCAAAACCTTTGTGAAACCTTATAGTCATCCAACATAGCTCTTGCGAGAGTGATGAGTGTCTTGTTCTTTCTTTCTACCACACCATTTTGTTGTGGTGTATAGGTTGAGGAGAATTCATGCTTGATGCCTTCGTCATCACAATACTCTTCAACTTTTGTGTTGCGGAATTCCGACCCATTGTCACTCCTAATCTTCACCATGGATGACCCAAATTCATTTTGGGCTCTAGTAGCAAACTTCTTGAAGATGTCAAATGTCTTGCCCTTATCCTCCAAAAAGAAAGTCCATGTATAGCATGAGTAATCATCAACAATGACAAGACAACGGAGACTACCACCAAGACTCTTGTATGTAGTTGGTCCGAAGAGGTCCATGTGAATGAGCTCCAACGGTCTTGTGGTAGATACATAAGCCTTCATGGGATGATGACTTGCAACTTGCTTGCCGGCTTGACATGCACTACTGTCACACCCGGATTTAAGGGCAAATCCGAATGCATAGAACACATGTGCGCCAGGATCAAGTTTCACACATGCGTTGACTCAGTGTATACCAAAACACAGTGTAAAAGCGTAAAGAGAGTATTTAAACTTTATTACATGACCAAATGTCTCAAAATCGTAACATAAGCGAGTACTAGCAGCGGCTCCACAGGCAGCTGACTGGTGGCACGCTCGCCTAGATACCACCGAACTCTCCAGGAAAGTCTTCAAAGCGTCCGTCTGAGCAGCAACCGGGTTGTGTAGATGCATACAAAAGAACAACAAGCATGAGCACATGTCGTACTCAACAAGGGAAAAGTTCTATAACAACATGCAAAGGCTTTACGGTGGTAGCTTGTGGTTGCATAGCAGATCAGCATTTTAGTTGGTCAAATTTTATTAAGCAAGCTGAATTACTAGCAAATGTAAGTTTATACCAACCCAGAGATTAACATAAGCATCATCATCATGAACGAAAGTAAATGCAACAGGTTTAATCCATCTTCCATAGTTTACTCATGTGAGGGTCCAGGCCGCCCGTGACCGTGGGCACGGCTAACTAGTCAGTTTTACACTCTGCAGAGGTCGTACGTCTTTACCCACAAGTCGCGTAAAAGTCCCGAAGAACTTTAGACCCAACGATGCGATGCTGATCAGGCATCATACCACACTACCGAGGTATGATTGCATAGGGACGCTACGAGGCCGTTACAAAGATCCCCAGATGTAGGCTACCCGCTAGGTTACCTGGTAAGTGCAACGTATAAAGCTCCCGGACGAGTACCGTGTCTTAGCTAAGCCCACACCTACGCCCGAGCAGGTCCATACGTCACTATCCGCCAGCCCCCAACCCTTATCAGGTGAAGCATACCTAACACCTAGTTCACTAATTAATAAGCCAAGACAGAGCCATATGTCTTGTGGTTGCACTGTTTTCTTGGGTGGTTCTCCAAGTTCCGATTAACACAGGTGATCTTGTTTAATTAAGGTACAAAATAAGTAAAGCAAGATTAACATTGTTGTTCGTCAAAACCACCATAAACCCAAGTTGAGCAACTAAGCATGGTCTACCCAACATAAACATAAACCCAGGTTGATCAAGGCATAGGATAAACAAAACTAGTCAAACCTTAATAGTAGGACCCATCAGTTTAATGCAAAGCAATAATAAATAACGGTGTAATTAAAATGCATGTTGTAATAGGATCAACGGGAATGCAGCAAGGACTTGCCTTCTACCAACGTTTGCTGCTGCTCAAGATCTTGGAATTCTTCAACTCCGGCGTTCTCCACGAACGAACCGTCTTCTACGCACCACATCATTCACATACAAGCATACAATGGAATAAAATAAGAAACAACCACCAAACAGTACTAACAGAACTAAACAGAGGCAAAAAGTTGTTCTACTCATCGAGACGATCGCGTGGATATAAAGAACGCTAAAAACGGAGCTAGAACGACTAAGTTATGGCTAAAACAAGTTTTAGGACTATTATGTAAATAACATTTAAGTTTTCGGGCTAAACTGAAGAAAACAGGACCTATTTGTAAAGGTTTCCTTAAGGTGGGAGGACCGGGTTGCAATTTTTAAGAAGCTCGGGGTTTCTTAAGCAAAACGCGTGGGGAAACTGAAGGGGCGGATCTGATCCATTGGATCAAGATCCCACGGCCGGGGTTCAACGCGGGCGGGGGTGTTAGGGTTGACCGGTACGGGGGAGTTTGACTCGGGGTCAAACTGATCTAGGCCGTAGATCAGGGATCTAGCGGCCCCAGACGCACGCCAGCGGCAGCGGCGGGACGCGGCCGGCGGCGCGAGCCGTGGCGGCGCAACGCCGGCGAGCGGCGGCGCAAACACGGGACGGCGTGGGGATGCACCCGAAGCAACGGGATCTTCACCGGGACGTAGAGCACGCACGCGCGAACCCGACGGGGGGCATCCCGAGGCGGCGACGACAACGCGCGGTGGCGCACGGCGGACGGCGGCGGCGGCGGCGCTCCGGCGAAGACGAGTCGGCGGCGCGGAGCACGAACGTCCAAACAAACGGCACCGGTGGGCTCCTTACCTCGCGGCGGTTCCACTGAGCAGCACCAAGGCGACCGAACGGCGGCGAGCGGGTGGAACCGGAGCGGCGGCGCTTGACGAGCTAGGGTTTGGGGCGGCAGGCGACGACGGCTAGGGTTCACGGGCGAAACGAGCGAGCCACCAGGTGAGGCGGCGGCCTAAATAGGCGGCGGATGAGGCGGCGGCTCGCGGGCCCAAGCACCAACTCGTGCGGCGGCCGGACTCGGGCTCATCCCCGAGTCGGAGACGGGGCGGCGGCGCGAGCTTGCCGCCGACGAGCGGGCCCCGCCGTCGGCGGCGGGGGGCGACGGGGCGCACGGGTGGGTAACTGGGTCGGCAAAGCTCGCTGGGCCGAGCCGCAGCGGACGACGCGCGGACGCAAGAGGAAAACGAGGGTTGTAGGCGAACTTCAAAGGAATGGGCCGCGACGAAAACTGGGCTGACAGAGGCGGTGGCGGGCTGAGGTGCTGGGCTGGAAGGGATGTTGGCTTCTTATTTCTTTTTTTCTTTCCTATTTCTATTTCCTTTTTACAGCAAGCAAACAAATTTGAATTCAAACCAGGATTTGAATCCAAACACCCAAAAACAATGCACCAGCATGAATGCAAAAATAAACTCCTATGTTTGATTAATTAAGAAAAATGATTAAATGCCTAATAGAGCACAATACCCTTATATTGCTTAGACGAGATCGCAATGTTGCTAAGCAAGTTTTAATTAAAATCAAACAGTGGAATTTAGGGTGTTACAACTACAATACTTGTCCTTTTCAAATGTAACATCCTTCACACCAAGAACCATGCCCTTCTTGAAAGCTTTCTTGAGTTGGCTCATGCCTATGTGTGCAATGCGACGATGCCATAGCCAACCCTTGGATGTCGTGGAGATGAGGCAAGTAGTCAAGTTTGCTTCATGGGATGTAAAATCTACAAGATAAAGATTGCCATAGCGGAATCCCTTGAAAACAACTTCATTAGATTTCTTGTTAGTGATTGTGACCCCTTCATCATCAAATGTGCATGAAAGACCATGGTCACAAAATTGTGCAATGGAAAGCAAGTTATAACTACAAGAATCCACAAAGAGAACGTTTGAAAGGGATAAATCATTTGTTAGAGAGATTTCACCCAATCCGGAGATCCTTCCTTTAGGGTTATCACCAAATGAAACTTGTTCATGATCTCTCGCATCATCCACTAGTGAGGTGAACATTTTTACTTGGCCGGTCATGTGTTGAGTGCAACCACTATCAAGTATCCAATGACTCCCTTCGGCCTTGTAGTTCACCTACACACAAGAAATTAGCATTGAGATTTAGGAACCCAAGCTAGTTTGGGCCCTTTGATGTGAGTGACAAGAGCTTTAGGAATCCATAAGCTTCTAGGTGGCTTGACTTTTGGTTCGGTCCCAATGAACTTGATTGTCACTTTGCCATTGTTCTTCTTCATCAAAAAGAAATGGTTATCATTGTACATGGACTTGTAGTTGTTAGGCAAGGTGGGCAACGGTGAGTAGGTGTTGGGCACTCCCTTGTGTGATGACCGGTGACCTTGCAATGTTGACAATAAGATCCAACTTCATTGATGAAACACCCATATAGCTCCTTAGACCTAGGAGTTTCCTTGATGGGATTAGGGAAGCTAGCAAGTCCCCTTGTGCCATAATCTCTTGCATTGTAGTAGAGCATCTCCTTGTGCAACTCCTCACCCTTGGCCAAAGTCTTTACACAAGACCTTAGGCTTATCACTTCTTCTTCAAGAGCTTTCACCCTATCATGGTTAGTCTTGGAGGAAGATGCAATATTTTCAACATTAGGCAAGACCTTAGGTTCTTCAATTAGATCATCACATGAAGTGGAGGCATTGGCTTTAGTGACTTCTCTAGCATTTGCATGCCCACTAGAACCAATGTCCTCACTAGCAAGCTCATGTTCTTGATATTTCATCTCTAAGAGCACATGTTCTTTCTTAAGTTTCATATGATTTGACTCAAGAGACTTGTTAAGCACAGTTGTTTCGTCATGTTTGACAATTAGCTCATTGTGCTTGTCAAGTAACTTGTTGTGGTCATCTCTAAGTGACTTGTTGGACACTACCAAAGCATCATGTTCTTTGCTAAGGTCATTGTGCTTCACAAGCAACTCATCATATGATAGCTTAAGTTTCTCATGAGTCTCATCAAGTGCTTTGAGCTTACTCTTTTGTTTCTTAATCATGGAACTGTATTCATCAAGAAGACCTTTAAGAGCAAGTGTTGAGAGTTCATCATCACTACTAGAAGACCCACTACTATCGCTATCGCTCACCTTGGAGTGCTTTGCCATGAAGCACATTGGTGGAGGTGGGAGTGGAGGCTCTTCATCATCCATGATAGCAATACCAGCAATCTTCTTGTTCTTGTCTTCTTCACTTTCACTTGATTCACTTGAAGTTTGACCATCGGTAACCCATTCATTGACTAATAGAGAACGATGTTCACCCTTCTTCTTGTGGTAGGGCTTGTTTGATGACTTTTTCTTGGAAGAGCTCTTCTTGTAGTACTTGGCATCTTTGTCATCTTCATCGTTCTTCTTGCTTGAGCTTGACACTCGCTTGTCAGGCTTGGGGCAATCATATGAGAGATGATCATAGCTTCCACAATTGTAGCACTTCCGATTGCTTCCCTCACCACTTATTCTTGATGACCGGAACTTTTGCTTCTTGGGATCATAATTGTAGCCCTTATTGCCAATCTTGGAGAGCATTCTTGTGGTTCTTTTCATGAGGAGAGCAAGCTTGGCATCATCGCTCTCCGCTTCACTTGAATCACTTTTGTCTTCGCTCTCATTTGAGGAAGAAGGAGGCTTTGCATTGATCTTCTTTGACTCACCTTTCACCTAACAATGATACTTCATACTCCTCGTAGTTTTGATTTTCTAAATATATTCATTCAAAATGATTTAACTTTTCTAACATTTTTTTAGTTATGCATCTAGATGAGTAAAAACGACAAGTAATTTAAATTTCACGTTGCGGCAGTTCAGCTACAACAACAGCAAGAAGACACCGTCGTTTGGAATCTACGCCCCATGGCGAGTATACGGCAGCATCAGCATACAAGGCTGAATTCAACGACTACGCCAACGCATCAGAGCTCGCCTCCATCTAGAAAATATGAGCACCTCCAAAATGCAAATTCTTGGTTTGGCTCATCCTTCGGAATAGGGTTTGGATTTCAGATAGACTGTCCTGTAGAGATTAAAACCACAGTTCCTCTTGCCCACTTTGCAGAAGAACATTCGAGACAGCACACCACCTCATCACAGCACACCACCTCATCTCGGCGTGTCGTTACACGAGACGGATTTTTGGGCCTTGATCTTTTTTTGCGACCGGCCAACGCAACATACACCCAAATGAATGGCCACAAAGTGACTCGGTGTTACAATGCTGGATTAAAGCCCTTTGGCAGAGCTTTTCCAAGTGCTTCTCCACTGGTTTTTACAGAAGCCCTGCCAAACCCCTAACAAAAAAACAGCTTCCAAGCTGAAGCCATGGAGAAGCCATTTTGCAATTTGTAGGGCCCCTTTGGCGGGGCTTCGGCCGTGGCTAAAACGGCCGCGGGCCGTGGGCGTGGCAAAATAATGGCTTCTTTGGTGAAGCTGAAGCCATTTTGTAAAGTGTTTGGCAAAATGGCTGTGGTTGTGGCTTCTATGTCACATGTGGGGAAGAAGCCGCGGGAAGCCGCTATTTTCGGCTTCTCCTCCGTAATACAAATTGCAAAATGGATTCTCCATGTCTTCAGCTTGGAAGCCATTTTTTGTTAGGGACTTGGGAGGGCTTCTGTAAAATCCAGTGGAGAAGCACTTGGAAAAGCACTGCCAAAGGACCCCGTACTACGGAGGTGAAGCCAAAAATAGTGGCTTCCGCGGCTTCTTCCCCACATGTGACATAGAAGCCACAACCACAGCCATTTTGCCAAACACTTTACAAAATGGCTTCGGCCACCAAAGAAGCCATTATTTGGTGAAGCTGAAGCCATTTTGTAAAGTGTTTGGCAAAATGGCTGTGGTTGTGGCTTCTATGTCACATGTGCGGAAGAAGCCGCGGGAAGCCACTATTTTTGGCTTCACCTCCATAGTACGGGCCACTTTGGCAGGGCTTCGGCTGTGGCTAAAACGGCTGCGGCTGTGGCTGTGGCAAAATAATGGCTTCTTTGGTGAAGCTAAAGCCATTTTGTAAAGTGTTTGGCAAAATGGCTGTGGTTGTGGCTTCTATGTCACATGTGGCGAAGAAGCCGCGGGAAGCCACTATTTTTGGCTTCACCTCCGTAGTACAAATTGCAAAATGGCTTCTCCATGGCTTCAGCTTGGAAGCCGTTTTTTTGTTAGGGGTTTGGCAGGGCATCTGTAAAAGCCAATGGAGAAGCACTTGGAAAAGCCCTGCCAAAGGGCCCCTACAAATTGCAAAATGGCTTCTACATGGCTTCATCTTGAAAGCCGTTTTTTGGTTAGGGGTTTGGCAGGGCTTCTGTAGAAGCCATTAGAGAAGCACTTGGAAAAGCCCTGCCAAAGGGCCCCTAAATAATGGCTCAAGACATCCCAAGGAAGGCTACACGCTCACTCATCCTATTGGTTATCTGGGAGATCTGGAAGAAGAAACGCTAGAGTTTTTAATCCTTACGAATCGCCGGCTCCATCACTTATCACCACGATAAAAAAATGACGGCCTGGATCACGGCAGGGGCAAAAGGGCATGCCACCCTCCTTGCGGGAGTGCATATTCGAGTGTAAATTAGAGTGGCTCTTTGTAATTTTCTTTTTCCATCTTGTTTTACGTGATCACGGCTTTTCTTTTAGTGAAATTATAACCGTGAACAGCTATGTTATTTATTTAAATGATTATTGTTTTCTTTTCTTGGCTTGTTCTCCTCATCATATAGGACTACTTGCCGACTACTCATTTGTGTATGCTTCTCGGCGGGTTTTCACGGGACCTACACTCTGCTGATTACTATTGGGTATATCAATCAAGTCACCACGAGCCTAATTCATCAACTCGGGGGCTATCCCAAGGAGGCAGCTTCCAAAGTCCGCTATGTGCGGCAATCTATAGTTGACTTCTAACGTCGCATTCTAAAGTCCGCTCCGTGCGGCAACTTAAAGTCGACTCCGGTCGCATATTCGCCTGCTTCGGTGGCATACTACGTGTGTAAGCTTCAATGGAACCTAGCTGCAAATGGCCCTCGGGCCCTGACGACGATGGAACCTAGCTGCACGTGGTCTTCACGCTCTGTACTATGGGTCCAAGTACCCTATGTACTCGCGCTCCATACCTTGGGTCTGAAATCCATGGCCCAGGTACACAAGTCGACTCCGATCGCACCTTCAAGCCCGTTCCGGCGGTAACCATACCTTGGGTCTGAAATTCATGGCTCAGGTACTCAAGCCCACTCCGGTGGCACAAGTCGACGCTAACAGTCGCACCCAAGCCCACTCCGGTGGCACAAGACGACTTCTGTCGCAATTTTAAGCCCACTCCGGTGGCACAAGCCGACTTCGGTCGCAATCTTAAGCCCGCTCCGGCGGCAAAACTATTCATTTTTTCTGATTTTTTAGTGCTTTTCATTTTTTGCATCGTATGTCCACCCCGCGTGGCACAAAGTCGACTACTGTAGTCGCATCTAAATTCCGCTCCCCGCGGCAATCTAAAGTTGACTTCTTCAGTCGCATTCCAAAGTCCGCTTCGCGCGGCAATCTGAAGTCGACTTCAGTTTTCAAGTCGCATCTCAAAGTCCGCACTGCCGGCATCTAAAGTTGACTTCGGTCGCATCTAAAGTCCGCTCTGAGGGCATGGCTACTTTTCAAGCTACACGGCTCGATGCTAAATTACTACTCAGAATCTCTCCAACTCAGGGGCTGCACTCAAATTACTACTCGAGGATAACTCTAGCAGACTTCGTTAGCTCTCAAGCTCAGGGGCTCCACACCAAGAGCTACTCGACGTGGCTCATATGTCTCTCTTATCTTGAGGGATACACGTTGCAAGAGTACTCGGATGATGGCTTTCGCGAACACTGAAGACCCTTGGATTGACTACCTAATCATTTCAAGGCTCGGGGGCTGTTATGCTACACCCATCATTCAATTTTTTCAAGACGGAAGATTCAGAATCAAGATTGACCCTCAGCTAGAGTCTACGACTCAACCTAAGGCTCAGGGGCGACTCCATATGGAGTGAGATTTTGCAACCGCACTTCCATATAATCTCGACTTCAAGACTGATGAGCTGGACCACCTTCCAGCCTCGCGGTAGTTCAAGTACTATTCAAGACTTCTCCAAGCAGTACTCAAGGACGCTCAAGAACTACTCGAAGAGGCTTCAATATTACTCGAACTACTAATCTCGACTCCAACGTGCTCGGGGGCTTATCGGGAATACACCCCGGGTACTGATGCAAGGGAGGAAGAAGACGGACTCCTACTAGAATTCCCCTGTAATCGTATTAGGACTCGTTGCGTGTAATCCTACTAGGACTCCTGCCTTGTAACCGACTAGGAACCCACCCCCTGGACTATATAAAGGAGGGCAAGGTACCTAGCCGGACATCTCAACCAACACCAAGCGCAGGGCGCCATACTTGATCCCCCAAACAGGACGTAGGGCTCGCCACCTTAGCAGTCCGAACATGTATAAATCTTGTGTCCTGTGTCCTTGCGCATACCTTTGAGTTCTCGGTCTCCCGATCACGATCCTCCACCGCACAATCTACTACCTCGGGTACCCCCTTGGTAGGTTTGCTGGTCTAAAACACCGACACCGTCTAACCGGTGGGCCCACCCGGTCAGACCACCCTAGTCAAAGTACTCAAAGGCTATTTGGACTTCACCATTGGATAGGTCTCGTCGAGTACATCAAGATCCATATATTGAACGTCCAATTCGGAGTCCGGATGAAGGAGACATGACTTCGGTAGCAGGCGGTTAGACCGCCCCTCATAGGCGGTTAGACCGCCCTGTACTGCCAAAACTGATTAAGAGTTGTATTTCGACAGGATCTTGTAAGGGTTTCGGCTCCTAATGGGGCAAGACCTCCCCTCCCTATAAATATAAAGGGGCGCGACCGATTCGGTATCATCAATCGATCAAATCCATCTACTCTTATATTTTTACCTTTTCTCTTAACCTCAAACTTTTCCAATCTACTACTTGCTTTCTTCCTTCGTCTCCGCGACGTCTGAAGGCGTACTAGGTGGCCTGCCGACCCTAGAGCAACCCTACGTGCATCAGCTCCGACGGGGTCCCTCTTGAGCTGACGTTCATAGGTCTACCGCCGGTTCATCCCGGCACCCCGGTCTAACCGCCCTACCCAGGCGGTTTGACCGCCCTGTGCATAGGAGTTGCAGCGAGCTTCCTTTGTGCGCCTATTGATCCCAAAAAGGTGTCAACAAATTGGCGTCTTCGCTGGGGACAGTTCAATCGGCTGCCATGGCCGGTAAACTACCTGTGCCTTCTGAGGTTGACCCCCAAAACATTGCAAGGCCGAATGTTGAGCAAACCTCGGCCGAAGAGCAAAAAGCACTTGCCGAAGCCAAGAGGAAGATTTGTGAACAAAAGGAGTGGGAGATCCTGAAATTGGAAGAAGAAGCCATGATGCAATACATCTCGCACTTCTCCGTGGATCGACAAGGGAACGTCAAGAAGGACAAGGATGTCGTCATCAATATTCCCACGGTCAAGGTACAACCTGATGCACCTCCTCAAGCTAATTCAGATATTTCAAATATGATTGATGGGGCTGTTAGTGCTACCTTAAATATCAAATTTGTTGCCATGAGTGAGAAATTTGAATCTACGATTACTTCTCATTTAGATCGTATAGAGGCTAAATTTGATAAACAATTTTCTAGTAATGATATAAATGCATCTACTTCTAATACCGAAAATTCTAAAGATAGCACGCTAGATGAATTTTCAAATTTGCATATACCTAAAGTCCCCATTGGTGTACCTCCAATCCACCACATACATAGCCGTACCACTATTGGTGCTTCGGCTGGTGGAGGGAGTACAATGGCCGCTACTAATGCAATGACACCGCATACAATTATATATAGCGAGCCAAGTGCATATGTTCCTAATAGTTCGTTGCAGCATGTTCCTAACACATTGCCGAACCAAACATCAACATATGGCACACCACAACCTACTATAATTCGAGCACCACATCCTGCATCGGCTAGACCTAGAACCGCTTTGGGGATGGAGGGATTTAGAGAAGAGATGCTTGAGATATTTATACAAACTTTTGGTACAGAGCCTAAAACTAAGAGTCGGTCGTATCAAACACCGTATCCTGAGAATTTTGAGTATATCACGTACCCACAAGGATTTAAAATACAGGAGTTTACTAAATTTAGTGGGGATGATGGTCGAAGTACATTAGAGCATATAGGCCAATTTACTATACAATGTGGTCCAGCTGCTTCTAATGATATTTGTAAAATGAGATTGTTTCCTTTATCTCTATCGGGTGCAGCATTTACTTGGTTTATTTCTTTTCCACCCAACTTAGTTTATATTTTTTATGATATAGAAAATAAATCTCATGATTATTTCTTTACTGGTGAAACTGAGTTGAAATTGTCACATCTTGTATCGGTTAAGCAAAAGTCTAATGAATCTGTGACTCAATATATTAGAAGATTCAGAGACACTAGATACTGATGCTATAGTTTGACAATTTCTGATATAGACCTAGCTGATCTTTCTTTTTCTGGTTTGCTTGATATTCATAAAGAGAAACTAGATGGTCAAGAATTCTTAGATGTTAGTCGGTTGTTGCAAAAAGCTTTAGCTAATGAAACCCGACTTAAGGAATCTAAGAATTCACAAAAAACAAATGAAAAGTCTAATCATCCTAGTTATTATGCATCTGACTATTCGAACGATAAGAGTAAAGATGTATATGCTGCTGAATTTAAATGGTCATCTGATGATAAACCAAATACTTGTGCTTCTCTCAAGCCGGCCCATAAGAGTCGGCAAGATGAGATAAAATTCACTTTTGACGTGGCTAAGTGTGATAGGATCATTGATGAGTTACTAAAATTGGGTAAGATTAGAATATCTCACACTTTGCCACCACTTGATGAAATAAAGAAACGTGCCTATTGTAAATTTCATCATTCTTACTCTCAAGCAACTAATGATTGTAATAGTTCTCGTCGGCAAATACAATCGGCTATTAATGAAGGCCGTTTAGTACTTCATAATATTCAAGTCGACCAAAATCCTTTCCCTGTTAATGCTTTCATGAATACTCTTGAGTTGCTAAATCCCAAAGTACTCATTCGGCCAGATCAAGCCGATAAAGCTAAGGGAAAGAATATAATCATTGGAAAGCAAAGGCGTAACGAGAAGCGGTCACTGGTGGAGACCCCCAAGATGCAGCGAAGGCTTCAACGCTCGGGGGGCAAGACACTGCAGAAAAAGCCGACGGTGCATCAACCGGTCTGGCTACTGCCTAGGGCGGTCTAACCGGGTCCAGGAGCAGTTTAACCGCGTCCGAGGGCGGATTAACCGTGTCTCAGGGCGGTTTGACTGCTGTTTCCAGAAAAAATGAAGATGCTCCCAAGAAAAATGTAAGGCCGAGTTTTGAAAAACTCCTGGCCAAATATAAGAGGAAGGGAGCTGCAAGGAAGCGAAGAAATCAACCAATAGGTGCTAAGGGTGAAAAGCACCACCAAGACATGATAAGCGAGAAAGTGTGTATCACCAACAAGGTAATTCTGTTTTCCAATCTACTACTTGCTGTTCTTCCTTCGTCTCCGCGACGTTTGAAGGCGTTCTAGGTGGCCTACCGACCCTAGAGCAACCCTACGTGTATCAGCTCCAACGGGGTCCCTCCCGAGCCGACGTTCGTAGGTCTACCACCGGTTCATCCCGACACCCAGGTCTAACCGCCCTACCCAGGTGGTCTGACCGCCCTGCGCAGAGGAGCTGCAGCGATCTTCCTCCGTACGCCTGTTGATCCCCAAAAGGTGTCAACACATGCCTTGTACTAATATGTAGCCTGCAAAGTTACAGCTTATGGCACTTGGGAAGGCACCAGGCCCAACCTCAGATCTTTCCAGTTACTGAATGTGAGATGACGAAGGCAAGGCAGTGTGCGGAGGGTCTGCATGTCCTCCCTTCGCTCCTGCCACACATACCTCCAGGTAGGAGAGGGTAGGAAGCAATGCCCTAATAATCCATGTCGGCAGCGTCTTGATTACTCCAGGTAGGAGAGTATATTTCAATGTGAAGCTGGCGCAGGTTGCTTAGTGGTGGATCCACCATTGAGATGTCCATAAAAAACTGAGCGTCAGCAGGATGAGGAGCAGTAGATAGATATTAAATTTTGTGTAGTTTGCCTAGAGATTCTGCCATTGTTTCACCACACGTCCACACGCCTGCCGAGATAGCCAATCTTTATGTAACTGAACTGTAACTTTGAGTGCCCTCAATCGAGTTAGAAGGCCTAGCTCTTCAACTAAGCATTCTGACGTTATGAGCATCTATGACTGAAAATAAATTAATAAATCTTTCAACATTGCAAGATGACCTTTGGGCGGTGCACGACCGACCTCTGGACGGCACATAGGGCCACCCGTTAATCTCATC
The DNA here is from genome assembly GCA_947561735.1 of Cenchrus americanus. Lineage (NCBI taxonomy): Eukaryota > Viridiplantae > Streptophyta > Magnoliopsida > Poales > Poaceae > Cenchrus > Cenchrus americanus. The sequence continues at coordinate 253,328,056 of OX387245.1, read as the reverse complement.
CATCAATGCAACGCTTGCTCATCGAGAATCTTAATGAAAGTCAATGGTTCCAGCTAAACATGAAGGATGAACAATATATACGGAGATATATATCATGCCTTCACATGGCTGGCATGGTGAGTCTAGTAGTAAAGAAATGGCCACCAGCTGGAGGATAAAGTGCCCGGTTATCCATTTATCTATCGGAAGCACTAGCACCCGTACGTCCGAACGCAGGTAAAAAGTCTGACACGCTGTAGCCGTCAGATTAAAACACTATATACGTCAGATCGAAGCACTGTAGCACTAAAAACAATATAATGTACCAAAAAATCCCACCGGAACATCAAATCATGTTGTGTGCAACATGCAGAAGAATTCCGCAACATTCGAAAACAATATCTGCAACATTCGAAAACAATATTTGCAACATCAAGAATCAAATGTCGCGGTGGAGATCGAAACACTATAGCACTAAAAAATACTGTACCAAAAAAATCCTACCGGAACATCAAATCATGTTGCTTGCAACATGATGGAGAATTCCACAACATTCGAAAACAACATCTGCAACATTCAAATTTAACATTTCAGCATCGAGAATCAAATGTTGTGATGGACAGAATCAACATCCACAATATTGAAACATCTAGATCTATTTTTGCAATCCATATGGAATGTTTGCAACATCCTTCTGAAACATCTGAAACACGTGGAACATCTGCTTGCAACATGGACCAAACTTGCCTGCTCCTCACCATGTACACCGCTCGGAGCTCCTTTGGCGGCCGGCATGGGGGAGGCCGTGGCCCACAGCTTGGATGCGCCCCAATGAGCTTCGCCTAGCCTCGACACCCGGCCATGGCCCGAGCTTGAGACTCAAGAGCCGTGGGGAGCAGCTCCTTCCCTGAGCCCCTGCTGGAGGCGTGCACCACGGTGGCGACAGAGACAAGGGGAGGTGTGCGTGACTGGTGGCTGCCGACGAGGCCACACTGGGGCCGCGTCTTGCTACCCCCCGCACGCTAGAAAAGTTGAGCAGCAGGCAGGTGGCACAGTGGAGGCACTCGTTCGTGCGGTGTTGGGGAACGCCGCAACCGGTACCTCCTGGTGTGCCCCGAGGGAAGTAGAAAGAATCCATGGGAAGCGATAAAGTTCCAGGGTGGAAGACGATAAGGTTCTGTGTTGGACCCACTGACGCGGAGAGAAAAATGGGTGTTGGGCGCACGGCACGTCCGTCCGACCGAGTCGGACGACCGATCCCTAGCATTTCCGTTTGTCTATAAACGAGTTGGAGCTCAGAGCCACCACTAGCAACACCACCTGCTGCACAATCCCAATCCATCAAACCAAATCCATCAAACCCCACTAGACGCCTTGATAATGATCCATAGAGTTTGTGATTTTTTTTATATTTTAACCTCTTTTAATCTAAAACTTTTAAAAACAGCTCCTTCCAAACTAAAATTCAAAGAACTAGCCCTTTTGGTCGTGCCAAGGTCCGTGCGACTATTTGAGTCACATCGTATGAGGGGATCTGACTCATGTACACGGTTGCATTAAAAAAAGTCAAACCTGACATGGCGGTCGGAGTCACACCAGATTGCGTGGCACGACTCCTCTCCGTGGTGTGACTCTAGTCATATTACTTCCTAGAGTGCGCCTCCCACTCTAGTTTAGCTGTGTTTCGTTCTTCATTTTAATTAGCAAATGATGTCCTAAATTTGTGAAACTCAAGTTGTATGATCGATAGAGTGCATACGTTCCATTGATTAACTATTTGCACTCAAAACCATGGTGTATAAAAAGAGAAATCTAATTTTGAAATAGCCTAAGTATTATTGAATGAACACGTCAAATTTGCCAAATCTGAAAATAGAGCCAACTAGTCAACTTTGAACCTAATTTTTCATAAATTTGACACTAAGACCTTAAACATTTTTGAACTACAATTTAACTAGGATGATCATAGAGAATTTTGGATAGGTTGATGATAAAAAAGCAAATATTTAATAGTTTAAAGAAGGCTTGAAGCTGGAAAGTTGTGATATCTTCTACTTAGCTGACAAACTTAGAAAATATCACAACTTTCCAACTTAAAGCTTCCCTTATATTATAAATTCTTTACTTTATTTTATCATGAACCTATCCAAAATTCTCTATGAAATCCAAATTCAATTGTATTATAAAAGTGTTTAAGGTCTCAGTGTAAAAAATTCTAAAAAAAAGTGTCCAAATATTTGTGTTGTATTTTATTGTTTTTTTTTTTTTTTTCTTGTTTTTTCTGTATATTTTTTTTGTTTTGTGTATTTGTTATTTTTATTGGTGCTAGTGGTGTTATGGTAGTTGGTCTATTTTATATTGTTTCATAAATTAAGATTTGATTGTGCATGTATGTTAAGATAGAGTATGCTCTAAAGGTATACTTTCGGTTGCACAAATTTAGGAGATCATTTGCTAATTAAAATGAAGAACACAATAAAGTCAAATAGAATTTTTTATGATATATTTTCCATCAACAGACCCTTGGTTAATGTTTCTCTTGTCCTACACCCCTCCGCGAAGGATGGGCGGCTTGATCGTAGGTCCTCTCCTTGCAACTTGCGCATTTTATCAAGGAGTGGAGTATCATGCTGGCGTTGTGGGAGGAAGCGCACTAAAAATCACCTAATTGGAAATTTGTATATGTATACATATATTGCAGAATATGTTGGAATTGTGAAATGGATGATTGATGGGATACTGTGAAATATGTGGACACATTGTTCTGATGGGCATTGTTCTAGGTGCTTAGGAATAATGTATCTCTTTTGCAATTCTTGCCATTGCAATTAGTTGAGTGATATTGCAACTTGTCATGTAATTCGAAGCTATATATCTGTAAACCTACGTCAACAATGATATTGGAATTTTGCCATTCAATATATTGGGTGTCTAAACATAACAACATAATAGACAATCATGATAACTGCTGACACACACGATACGCACACACACACACACACACACACACACACACACACAAACACACAGACTATATATATATATATAGTGATCTTTTTAAAACTACATATACGATCGCGCATATGTACACAACATGGCATTATGTTTCATATTTCGCTTGTTGGATAATATTTAACACGACGTGAGCGAAGCTCTTTCCCCTCTGTGATTTCGCCACCCCATCGCGTGGCGTTCGGCGGTTGCGGTTCTTCCTTCCTTGGGAGAAGCCGTTGGCGAGTCAACAAAATGCCACAACCGTGGAATCCCCTCAAATATTTTTTACTAATCTTTCACTCTTAATGAGCACACACTTTCCTTTCCTACTCGAGATTGTAAAATTAATATAGAAATTACTCCTACCAAATAGAGGCCATCACCACGCCACTGAGCGCAAGGACCTCCATGCGTAGGGGAGGGATCCCTGGGGGGCCGTACAAATTTCAAAGCATTCATTAATTGACCACATCAACGTTGGTGTATTAATTTACGTTAATTGAGGTCGATGTTTTGTGGCCCACATGAACAAAAAACCCACGGCAAAAGCATCTATCTTCCGCGCCAAAAAAAATCCTCGCAAAGCCTTTTTTTCATTATTTTTCCTCCCCCTTGAATTCAAATTTTCGTGTTACATTATTCAAAATTTTAGTCTAATTCTCATGTAATGCCATACGTGGACTCAATAACATGAATATCAATTTTACTACACTTTATTCTATTTCTCCATGTAGTTATAGTTCAAAATAAATTTATGTCTATTTAAATGTCATAATTAGAGTTATTATACTAAAAGTATGATATGGATGCGGAAAATTATCATAAATTAGATTGAGACAATCTATGTTGTATGTTCACTAGAGAAAAAAGTTTGAAGTCATATCGAAGATCTCCCAAGTCTTCAATTTCAAAACACCATGCATGCGACTTGTTCACCCTTTCAATTATTTATTAAAACTTGACATAAGATATTGGTTCAAATCAAGCATAACAATAAAACTTCATCAACAATTTTCATGATTCTATCTTTATCTAATTTCATGAGCAAGATTACATGAATATCATTGTAACACCCGGAATTTAGGTGTGTAATTTTTGCGAAAAATTAAAACTTTTTGCTTGAATTTGGTGCTATCATTTTTGAACCAAATTGCTAGCCCTTCCCTGGATTCTCCACCAATTTATCCCATTTATAAAACATATATTTAAATTATGGTAAAATATGTGAGTTGGTTTTTCTTGTTTTGGAGTTCAAATGTGTGAATTGATTTTGAATGGGTATAATTCTCTTAATTCTCTATGTTGTGTGTAGATGGCAGTACGTACCTAAGGCGGGAACATGACCTAATTTTCTAACTCTAAAGCCAGCCATGAATTCCCCCCGGGCGCGCGGGGCGCGGCCGGCCGCCCGGCCGGCGCGCATGCACAACACATATTCCAATGCTCCCCTTCCCGCGCCGCGCCGCCGTGGGGAAGAGGAAGGGGGAGAGTTGAGGAAGAGGAGGCGAGGCGGGGGAAGGTCGACGCCAGAGGAGAGGGAGGCGCCGCACGGCCGCGGGGGCCGGACCGGAGCAGCGCATCCGTTCAACACCAACGTCCGCGCCGCTGGCCACCCCGGGCACGCGACTTCTAGCCACCCCGCGGTCGCCGCCGAGCCTGTGCCGGGCGGGTGCGTGCCTCGTCGCGGTGGGAGGTTCGGTTCCTTGCGTCAGCGCACACGTGCGTGAGTCCTAGCCGGCCTCTACCCCTCGCCGTGGTCGTCGGGCGTCGGTCCTTGGCGACGCGCGCGCGCGCGCGTGTTTCGGCGCCGCGCGCCGCGTGCTACCCGCCGCTACATCGTTTTAGAGCGATGTGTCCAAGTGTATCTTCTTCGCCGCGTGATTTTCCATCGAGCCTATGTTAATCACGCAACCCCCCCCCTTAATCTATTCATTAGATTGAGATACATATATTTGCTTGTTGTTCTAATTTGTCCTATAGAAACCTAAAATATGGTTTTAACCCTAAAAAAATCAAAACCTATTCCTGGGGGCCCTGAAAAATATAATTGTTGCTATAAATCCATGATTATGAAACCTTCTTGGAAGTAGCATGGATTATTTTGGTCATGGCAAGGGTTCTCATTGGAGCTAATTCCTTTTTCATGTATTCTAAACCCCCCCCCCTCCTCTCGCCCCCGCCCCCCCCTACCACCAGGAGAACGTGGAGGACCCGAGTACCGCTTTTGTGTTGCAACGGCAACGAAGGTGTCATGTCACTCCCAACCATTGTACATCCCATGTTGTTAAATAGCCGCTAGTGCTTTACTTTAATGCATTGATCCGATGAACCGCAAACCCGTTTAATAGCCATGCCTTGATGCTTTGTTATAACCCGTTTCCTTGTTCTACTACCTGCTACTCCGTACCCCTAGCTCGTCCCTTACCCAACTATCCATACTCTTGTTGCTTGATTATGGATGGTACTGCAGGCTTGGGCCGAGATGGATATGGGTATCTCGGTGTGATTCTAGCGTGCGTTCGGGTGTGTATCTCCTTGTGTTTCCCGTACTTGTGAGAGGGTCTTCTCGGAGCTTTGCTCAGGCCGTGTCAGTTGGGCCTCCGCATGGAAACACCGACACTGAGAAGGATGTCAGTGTAATAGTGGCATAGAAAATTACTTCTTGTTCATATGACTATGTACTTCCACCGTGAAAAAATAAGTGCATAGAAAATTACTCCATAGCAAAACTACTCGTTTTGATATCTGGCTACTCCTTTCATATGCTTGTGTAGTTTATGTTTAAGTACTACTTGTTTCTATGACAATTTACTCCATATGGGTAAACAAAGAGAATATAAAAATTATTTCTTTTCTTGCAAATTACTTGTTTCTTGTGACTAATGACTCAGTTTCCTTCTTTGATTTCTTCAATGAAACAATAATGAAACATAGATGTAGTATGGTCTTTTGTTTCTAAGAGATGTTTTTACTCTTCTCTGAACTAAACAAAAGTTAATTTTCGTGACAACGATCGTCCAATAGATGTTTTTTACGTAAGGGAATACACATACACACAACTTCGAGACACATGGTAGTAAATACTCTTTGTTTCATATACTAATCACTCCACAACAAAGAAAACACATAAAAAATTATTGTTTGCATAACTGAACGTATCATTACCCCTTGTGAGGGGTGGGTGTAGGTAGTAATTAGGCGGTTCTAATGCACCCCAAAATTTTGAAAACAGAGCATATATCAAATTTTCACAATTTTTGCACCCTTCGCTGAACAAAATGAGACAAGAAATAAGTAGTGCTTTCATTCAAAGATTAAAGAAGTAATCAAGCTCGTATGTTGCCATGCAAAACCGATTATACCCCTCGAACCTGTGATCCATTGCACCTGGACTAGTACATACGCAGCATGAACAACATTAATTTTTGCACTCTTAATTAATTTAATGGACGGTTGTCTCTCAAATCCTCACGCCTCGTAGCATGCCCACATGCAAAAAAAATAACCGCCCTGAAATTCCCCCTCATTAAATTATTGTGTGATTACTGGCAAGAGGCTACCAGAAGTAATTGCATGGCGCTCCACACAAGTGACTTCTACATGGAATCTGGGAGACAAACTCCACCAGCGCCATGCATGTGATTTGAATTCCTTCCATTCATGCGTGCATATTGCTTCTTGGGATTGTGTGTGGCTGCATGCATGCACTTGTTATTAACCGTTCCTAGCTGAATCACCTCATGGTACATGCATGGCACTCTTAATAATTATCCGCACAATTGATGCTCATTGATCACACGCTAATTAAAACGGGCACACAAGGTAGCCGAATTCTAACTTTACTGCCTCAGAATTGAAGTAATCATGTGGCCGGAGGGATCAATGGAGCTCCATGCATGCAATTATGCCTCACTGCCGCGCTGACTCGTGTGCTTTGAACAATTATGAAAACAAATCATCGGCAAAGGATTCCAACAACCATATGTATGTAGATGCAATTTTTGCGGTTCCTGGAGCTAAGTCCTCTCGATTTTACAGTTGAGCAATCTAGCCAGATCCATCTTGTCATGATGCTTCGCACTTGTCATTGTCGATTCCTGCACAGCAGTGATGGTCTCGATCGATTCTATTGCACAAGTCATGAGATGATTATATAGTTGCGCATCAATTTTACGATCCGAGTACATCAGATCACCAGCCTCCGGGCTCTAGCAACCTCACATCCAAGATATTGATGAGTTGGAAAAAAATCAGATGCGGCAGAACCATTCCTATGATTCTTACTACATAGGATGTGGCGGAGTAATTACCATAGGCCGGAGGACCTCGCCGGAGTAATTACCATAAGCCAGAGGACGTGCTCTCATGACCGTGGCAGCAAAATCGATTTCGCCGTGGATCGCAGCTGCAGGAATTAATGATCTGACCATTAAAATCAGCTCCTCAACAACGTGGGATTCCATTTTGCTGGTAAGGACTGCAAAGAAGTAATTTTGTGATTACCTAACCTCAACGGAGGTCCGACCGTGGCTGGCTGTGCGCGGTAAATAATATTCACCACACAGCGTGGTGAATATCCTTTTATATATATATATATATATATATATATATATATATATATATATATCCAATTTCACGAACTGTAATGGAATATCTAAAAATAGCAAAAGTTGTAATGACATATTTCAATTAACTTTTTTTTGTTCTAGTTGGTTCCACATTGTTTGGATGGACTAGCCTACCATACGACGACACGATTGTCTTTGTTATTACCCTCGTGTCCTTGATGACATGCGGGCATGCGTCCATAAACCAATGGACCTGTAATAATTGAAGTAGGTGATTGATCAATGATCACAAGGTTGTCAGTCAAATCCAGGTTGCTCTACGAAAAAAGATATAATAATCAAACTGATAAGGGCAGTCTCAATGGAAAAAACTAACACGATTTCCATAGCATAAGAAATCATATATAGAAACTATCTTCCACAATGGTAGTGTCTTTAAGGAATAATTGCTTTCTATTCCTCTCTCTTAACTCTAACTTCTTCCTCCAATGAGAGAGTGACACGAGTCCCCTAGAAACTAGTATTTTCTCCCCAATGGCAATTTTAAATAATTGACAAGCTAGTTAAGAGAGATAGAAACTACCATTAAGGTACCATTGGGAGTGCCTAATTGTCTAGATAGAGAGCCAGATCCATGATCCGCAAGTGGCGCCACAGGAAGCATCTCCCACATGCTAGCTTAATTGATTGGATTCCTTGTTGTGAAATTTTTCCTATCCGGATTCGAGTTTATACGTAGCATGTGTACATGTATTTTCAGAGCACCGCCAATGCAAACTTCACTATGGAGTCCAAGTCTATTAATTATGTACCTTCTCATTTGTAGCTTTTTGCTGATGTGGTGTTGTATTTATGAATTGTATAATGCTTGCTGATGGAGAATAATCCTAAAGAAAATATATTAGTCAATGGAGGCAGCAAAACTCATGGAGGATGGACTAAATAATGGCCGCGCGCCAGCTAAAATCATAGCTGGCCTCCTGGTCAATCGTACCAGAAGTCCAGAACATTAGCTGGAGGATACTCTGCGTGATCCTCCATATCTATCTACAAATTGAACTGGAGCTCTGACAATCCCAAGCAACCAAGCGAACCCCTGAGACACCTCGAAGGTGAGCCATGGAGTTCGTGGCGAGCATGGCCCTGCGCACCCTGCTTCCCAAGCTCGCCCAGCTGCTGCAGTCTGAGTACAAGCTCCAGAAGGGAGCAAAGAAGGGCATCGAGGACATGTGCAAGGAGCTCGAGGCCATGGACGCCTTCCTCCGCAAAGTTAGCGAGGTGCCCAGAGATCAGCTCGATGAGCAGCACAAGATCTGGGCCCGCGAAGTCAGGGATCTGTCCTACGACATGGAGGACATGGTCGACACATTCATGGTGGAAGTCGAGGGTCCTGATGCTTCCAGCAGCAAAAGTACCTTCGAAAAGTTCTTTAGCAAGATGAAAAAAAAGGTCAACAAGGCCATGACACGCCGTGAGATCTCCAAAGAGATCATGGACATCAAGAAGCGTGTCATTGAGGTGGCCGACCGGCATGAAAGGTCAGGGATCAACACCTTAGACTGATATTTAGTTTGTGCATTTTAGTTAGTATACAATATCTTTTTAAAATTAATGTTCTCTCTTAGACATTTATGCATTGGTTTTGGAATCCATTTCCTCAAACAGGTACAATTATGATGCCAAAACTCCTGCCACCAAAACCCTTGTTGACCCCCGCATAACAGCACCATACACCGAGGTGTCAAACCTTGTCGGCATTGATGAGGCAAAGAAAGAAATAATCACGAGGTTGACAAAGGGAGATGATGACAAGTGGCAAGCACGAATCATCTCTATTGCTGGTTTTGGAGGACTAGGCAAGACAACACTGGCCAGAGCAGTGTTCGATGATATTCAAGGAAACTTTGACTGCAGCTTGTTTGTTTCTGTGTCTCGCAATCCTGACATATATAAACTTATCAAGGGCATTTTGTTGAAACTTCGCATGGAAAGGGATGGGAACATTCCTAGTGGTGCAGATTTGGATGTACAAATAGAAGACCTCATTGATTTTATCAGTCAAATCCTCCGGAACGAGAGGTATGTGCCTTCCATCATATCATGTGTGTTTGTCCAATAGTTTTCTTTTCCCCTTAGTTGTGGAACCTGTTCATTATGAGGTCTTTTCCGGTGCCTTATACCACCCATGAGTGGTATGAAGTATAGAAGGGGTAATTTAGTACTACTCATGCATGCCACCTCATACTACCGTTTGGTTTTAGGAAGTATAAGGGGTAATTTAGTACTACCCATGCATACCACCTCATACTACCGTTTGATTTTACGAAGTATACAATTGATCTGAATCGTTAGATGTTTGTATACTAGTCCTTTTTTAATAGTAGTATGCCCTAGTATATGGCACCGGAAAGGAACTCTTCATTATACATACCCATTTATATAAATGACAATCTATATATTTTCTGTATTAACCAGGTTCTGTAAATCTATTCATATGCTAAAAAAAGTTTTATGGTTCTCCTTATGATCACAAATTCATTATATATGTTCATCCATGGCATAGTGTTTCTGTTTTTTTTGTTTGGACTTTGAATACTTCACCACATAATTGCAAGAGAGACACAAACTTCAACAAAATAATATACGGAAAGAAAGACAGATTTGCTACAGTACTCCAAAGTGAATGTAAACTGTACATTAAGATAGATTTGATGACCTATCAGTTCATAGGAGGTAATCGGTTAAGTATTTATTTCTTGATTTTTAAATTTCAAAAATTGGATAAATCATGGGCAAATATCTTTATATACGATCTAACTTGTTTGATCCTATTGGATCTACTATATGTAATGTGACCAATTACAAGAAAATGAAAGTAATCTTTTATACATGCCATCATTTTTTTCTTTTGGATCATGCATGTCCGTGTTATCATGGAGAGATACAGTTTGATGGATTTTTTATTGCTGTCCATGCAGTTTGTCTGGAAAACCCTAATTTGAGGAGGATATATTGTGCGTGATCAATTTCTTTGTTTTGTAATTGATATTTTCTAGTACCTCCATTCTAGAATATAGCTAGTTCTACCATTCAAATTTTATCCCATAATACAGCTACCTCAAGTAGAAATAGTTTCTTAGTTGTGATAACAACATCATAACAAATTTTGAAAATTTTCGTTGATAAAAACAACTTGCTCCCTAATAATGATTTTAGAAATGTTTCGGCAACAAAGCTTTTTAAATTTATGACTTGCACGATATTTGCATATTTAGACATGATAGGTCAAAGAGAACAAATGTGTCAAAATTCATTCCTATAATAAAGTTGTTTTGTTGGCATACCTAGACAAATACTGACGGTTTTTGAACCAACTCAAGCATGCACCTTACAAATAGGTTTTTTTACAGATGGTTTGACACTCGACTGTCAAAAAAATGATCTGTATAGTGGTTCTAGCCACAAACTGTCATAAAACAAGCCACAGAAATTAGAAAGAACAAATTTACATAAGAAGGGTCCTAGGAGCCTTGTTTGCCCTATATTTCCAGGGATTGGAAATTGTGCTCGTGGTGGAGTATATTACACAGTGAAAAGGCACATCTTACCTCTTTGGAGTTAAGAGGTTTACCTTTGCAAAGCCAAGAAATACACTTTACAAGCAAATGTTGGAAGAGAATTATTGGGTCATTTTCCTAGTTTGGAAAATGTAAGTAACTTAGAAGTAGAAAATTAGGGTATCTCTGGTAATTTCCTGCAATGGCTTAGTGGATTCGAACTAGTCCACTACATATATTTTGTCTGCTTTGCTGGTATTTTTTCCCATTTTATTGCACACCAATGAAATATTGAAAGAGCTACATGTATTATATTATCTGCACTTTTACTATTGCTAATTAAAAATTGTGCTTACATGCCTTATCCATTGGCATACACATAGGTACCTCATTGTTATTGATGATATATGGGATATAGCACACTGGAACACAATACGGCGTGCTCTAAATATTGAAAACAACAAGGGAAGCAGAGTAATCACAACCACCCGCATTGTTGATGTTGCTCAGCAAGTTGGTGGTTGCTATAGGCTCCAACCTCTCACCAGTGAGAACTCTGAAAATTTATTCTATGGCAGAATATTTGGTGATGCTAAATGCCCCGAGCAATTTTCTGAAGTGTCTAAAAAAATTCTGAAGAAATGTGGAGGTGTCCCATTAGCTATCGTTACAACATCTAGTTTGCTTGCTAACAAATCAGAGAAGAATATAAGAGACTGGAATGATGTTTATGACTCAATTGGTTTGGGACTTGGAAGCAATCCTGATCTGGACAGTATGAGGAAGATACTACTTCTAAGTTATTATGATCTACCTTTTCATTTGAAGACATGCCTGTTGTACTTAAGCATATTTCCGGAAGACTATGAGATTAGAAAGGATTGGTTGATATGGCGGTGGGTGGCTGAAGATTTTGTTGAACGCAAGCATAAAGACCAAAGTTTCCTTGAATGCGGAGAGAATTACTTTAACGAGCTTGTAAATAGAAGCCTGATCCAGCCTGTAGGCATGGATGTTTTAGAAGGTACAGCTAAGGGTTGCCGTGTGCACGATATGGTGCTCGATCTCATTGTTTCCCTGTCAAGGGAAGAATGTTTCATCACCACGATATCAGGTGATGATGGGAAGAATTCTTTGAAAAGAAATCAGGTTCGCAGGTTATCTTTGCATGATGCCACTTCTGACTGGCCTAGCATGAACATGCCGAAACTGAGGTCCCTTACCATCTTCAATCCTGCTGCAGTAGTAATTGTTCCAACATCCTCCCTTTCATATCATCTTTTACGTGTACTAGATCTAGGAGGTAAAAAAGTTAAGGACATTGGAAGCCTGGGGTTTCTCGGGAAGTTATCTCACCTGCGATATCTAAGGCTATCATCAAGTAATATATATGTTGGTCATGATTGGCTCCCAGAAGAGATAGGGAAGCTAAGGTTTCTACAGACGCTGGATCTATCCGGAACAAGCTCTGTCGGACAGCTGCCATCGAGTTTTACCGGGTTAACACAACTGAAGTGCCTACGTGGCTCTTCTGTACTACATGGAAGCACAAGCCTGCCAGATGGGCTTATGAAGAAGCTGACCTCCCTTGAAGTCCTAGAGGGTGTAACTTTAGGGCCAAAATGCTTCGCTGAAGAGCTGGGTTTTCTAACTGGACTAAGGGCACTCAAAGTTTCAGTCTGGTTACCTGAAGATGACAAGCAATCCCGGCAGGCGTGTGGTGAAGCAATGGCAGAATCTCTAGGCAAACTACACAAAATTGAATCCCTGTCTATTAGCATTTTTCCTTCTTACCCTGATGATTTTGTTATGGACGGCTCAGTGGATCCACCACTAGGCAACCTGCGCAGGCTTCGCATTAAACAAATGATGATCAAGAAGCTGCCGACGTGGATTAACGGTGCATCGCTTCCTGCCCTCTCCTACCTGCATATAGTTGTGTTGCACGAGCGAAGGGGGGACATGCAAGCCCTCGGCACACTGCCTTGCCTTCGCCATCTCACATTCAAAGTGTTGTGTCGTGCCGAGCAAGCGCCGGAAAGGTCTGTGGTTGGGCCTCGTGCTTTCCCAAGTGTCATAAGCTGTGACTTTGCAGGCTACGAAATGGCATGTAGCATGGTCCCATCTGTGTTCCTAGGAGGCGCCATGCTCAGGCTGCAAGACTATAAGTTCAACATCCACCTGGAGGATTTCTGCGGAAGCGGTGCGCCTTATACCGTTGATGACCTGGCCCTAGCCCACCTCCCCTCCCTTCATGGTGTGACTGCTGACACCTTTGAACCGTTCGACAGAGTCAGTGCAGAGGTGTGGAGAAGCGTGGAAGAGAAGCTTAAGTACGAGGTGGCTGTCCACCCAAACAATCCTCGCCTTATTTTGAAACAAAGTAGAAAGATGTGATGATGGGTCTGCTGCTCGAGTGGTATATATGGGTACGTCCATCTCTTCTCGTCTGCTATATATACTGCTACAATTAATTACTTACTACATACACTACCTAGCTCTGTATTAACTACACTAAACATACAGCAGGCCACTGCCGTTCCTTGTGGCGCTAGCTGAAGCTGATCGATGGAGTACTTTTGGGAGCGAGACGCGCCCATGCTAAGTGCAATCTACTACTACTCCGCTCCCTATACGACGAGTGCACTAGCCGATCAAGTGGGATCGCACATGCCGGAAAATATATATCGTCCGTCATGCTGAGACGGCAGCTGCTTCTCGCATTTCTGCAGACCAGGTGCTTTCAAATGTTTACTGTATTTGTTCGCAACAAAAAAAAAAAAGATGTTTACTGTGTATTTGGTTAGAAAGCTTTATTCATGCAAGTGTAAGCCACCATGATCAGTTATGGACGCTATACATAGTTTGTTATTTGCTCAAGTAAACATCGCCGTCCTGTCATATGTACTTTGGTGCTGGGTCCTCCTCTTTTTAATGGAAAATATTTGACCATGATTGTTGATGTTTTTTCCGGTCGAACACACAAGTGTGCTAGATCGTGCGGGAGTCGAAATCACCTCATTGAGGTTCCCAGCACGGGCCGGTTCAACCGCCCGAGGGGGTGGGGGCGGTCTAACCGTCTTGGACAGGAACGTCGCCGAAAACCTAAGATCGCTGCCCTGGGAGGGACCCGTCAGGGACAATGCGCCTAGGGTTGTTCTAAGGTTGGCAGGCCACTTAGAAAGCCCTAAATCGCCATAGAGACGAAAAAGGAAGCAAAAGGGGTTGAAAAAGTAGGGTTTGGAGATAAAAAGGTAAAATTGATATGTTCGATTGGGTGATAGCTCATCAATCGACCACTGCCCTTTATATTAATAGGGTGGGGAGGTCTTAGACCCTGCTGGAGTTGAAAGCTGTTGGGGGATTCGGAATCAAGCCTTTCGTACTCCAAATCGTGAGATTGTTATAGTTAAACAAGTGTGATTCAGAAGGCTTAACCGCGAAACCCTGGAGCCATTTAGTTCCTTTTTTGCCTTTCAGGTCACATCTTTCGCCGGGTGTCTTTAGTCACCAGCAAAATCATCGAGTGGGTCCAACAGCCCAGAGTGTTAGATTTTCGACCAAGTGGTTTGATTTTCCTCACGACGAAACCCTGGGGGCGAATCTTATCCACATAACAATTTATAGCCTGGGTTTCGCCTGGGGGGTTTCGTAACCTCTAACTTCTAATACGTTCACTTTTAGCTTTGGAATGTGTTCCAGGTGCGAGGACAGACTAGGCGAAGGGGGTGTCTCCAAAAAGTTCAAGGTCTTTACCCGACAAGCCCACATGTTGACGCCGGGAAAGGCACCATGATTTGCGGCGTGACGTCATGAAGAGCCGATTACGTGAAGACCTAGATGGAGACCTCCCAAAATTAGCCTAGCACATTCCGTATCGATTCGTTTTACATGACGGCAATCTTGGTATGTGAAAAGTCCGTTCGCCTCCCTATAAAAGGAGGTCGACCGACACTTGTAAAGGGGATCGGCTTTTGAGAAATTCACTGTTGAGAAAGAGCTTTTGATCTTCTGCTTTGGCATTCGTCTGTGTTTTAGTTCTCGAGTCTTTAGTTTCCTTTCATTGTTCGTGAGGAGTAGCTTCGCTACATCACAACAATTGGCGCCCACCTTTTGTGTTTGGCTCGAGTAAGAAACACAGAATGTCCGCAAGGAAGAAGAGAACTACCACCAATTCCACTAGGGGAGCTTCGTCATCCCTCGATGAGGAGTTGAACCCGTCCAATCTACTCACCCAGGGAGAGGAGCTCCCAGAACCCAACGCGACTGCGGCTAAGGTTGCGTACGAGGCCAAGATGGCCAAATTGTGCAAGGAGGCTGACGAACTGGTCAAGGCTAAAAAGAGGTTGTTGGCGGCGCAGCAAGAGGCTAAAGCAGTCAAAGAGATCCAAAGGCAAAAGGCAGAGACTGCCAAGTTGCAAGAAGTGTTACGTGTCATAAAGGCCAAATAGTCTTTAAGTTTCAATCAGCCTTCGCCTAAGTATTCTGTGCCCAATCAATCCACATTCATGGAAGGCAACATGCCTTTCACCCAGCCCCCTCCGTACACCACCTTTAGCCGCAATCCTTTCGTTAACCCCTTTGAGTCTGTTCCTTCGAACCATGATGTTCATACCATCTACACGAGATCTTGGGACCCCAAGTCACCTCTATCTCAAGAAATTCAAGTTACTCCTTGGCAACAATCCTACAGGCCAGTTCTGCTCCCAAGATTCTCAGGTCAATCCGATCCTAGACAATTCCTGATGAGCTACGAGGCTGCCATTCTTTCGGCCGGGGGCCACGACTCCGTGCTGGTAAAGTCTTTCATCATTACCGCAGACGAACCAGCAGCAAAGTGGTATTCTCTCATAAGTCCTAGTGTGATTCACGGATGGGATGATTTGAAGCAGCGGATCCTCTCCAACATTCAGGGTTTCCAGTGCCCAGAGCTCACCGAAAGTGATCTATTCGCATGTAAGCAAAAAGATAAGGAACCTCTCCAAAATTACTTTCGGAGATTCGTTCACCGCAGAGCCCAAGCACCAAATGTGTTGGACGTCGTTGATATTAACGCTGCAATCACGGGCTTGAGAGCCGGACAATTTCGCTCGCACCTCATGCGCGAAAGGCCCAAAACAATTCAGCACCTATATGAAGAGTTTGAGAAGTATTGTCGTTCGGACAATGACTTCAGAATGTGAATGGAAGAACAATCACACCAGAAGAAGTCTGCCAAAGCTAATCAGTCCAACGAAAGGGAATGGCCCAATCCAAGAAACACTTCGCACACCAACCCCAGAAATGTTTTCGGCGTAGACAGCAAAAACGCCCAGGAAAATCCTAATCCGCAGGGCGGATTCCCCCAACCAAACCCCCAGCCCACCTAGTCCACCACATTCAAATCAAGGGGGCGGCCGCAGAGGCGGAATGGGCGGAGCCAGAGGCAGAGGTCACGACAGGGGCCGAGGCCATCAGGAGAAAAGAAAATGGTATTGCATCTTCCACAAGGAGAACGATGATCACAGTTCAAATTATTGTCCAGACAAGAAAAGATTTGAAGCTATCCCGAGGAGGAAAAGAAAGAGAATGAGAGGACTAGTGCCATAAACCATTCCGCTCCGGCTTGTCAAAACCCTAATTTCGAAAGAAATTTTTTCGCTAATCCTTGTTAAGTCTTTTTATTAGTTTTCCATTTTCAAAACACTTTTAACCTTTTTAAAAACAACAAACTAATAAGGGTAGCCATAATCACAAGGGAATATCATAATCAACGAGTAGAAGCAAATAGTTTATACAAAATCATGGTAAAAGTAGTACTACATCTAAATGTGTCAGCCCCTCTTCGACCTAACAACTCTAGTGCCAGCCCAGCTGTGGTCCCGGTCGTACGTCTAGGGGTAAGGTGCCCTGACCACCCGCGGTCCTAGCTGGTCGGGAGACGGTGTCACCATGGCCACCTGCGACGAGCCTGAAGCATCCGGTGTCACTCTACCGGCCGGTGTCACTCCGCCGACGGGGGTCGCTCCGCTTGCCGCCGGTGTCGCTCCACCGGCTCCCGGGGTCGCTCCGCCCTGTGGTTATGTCGGCTGAGTCCAAACCGGTGTTTGTGTCAACTGCGACGGGCCAACCTCCTCGTCCTGTTGCGGGGCATCTAGGGTCACGAGAACGTCATCGAATTCCATCTGATCCTAGCCCAGTTGGTCCTCGCTGGTCGTGTCGAAAGGAGGCTGGAACATAGGCCGAGTGGACGAGGAAGGAATATCTACCGCCGGTAACTGAAAGGACAGTGGTCTAGAACCTCCAAGCGTAAAGATCGGCGGCAGCGGCGGCACTGTAGGTGCTGTCGTCTCCGGCTGTTGAGGCCCGGCTGTCGGAAAGAGCGGCGGTCGCCCTGTACGATAAGAATATAGTATAACCACAAACACAAAATAAATGCGCGCATTAGTTGAAAATAAGGTCGACTAAAAGTACCTGCGCCGGGGGAACAAACGGCCGCTGCACGTAGGTGTGTGGGCCCTACTACTGTGCTGTCGGAGCAGAGAAGCTACCGGTAAGGGTGGCAGGCGTTAGTTGCGAAGCCGCTCTCGAGGCGAAGCTCGATGGTGATGCTAGGTGGCTCGAAAGGAGAGAAATCTCTACGGCCTCTGTGTAGTTCACGACGGCGGAGTACCTAATGGCAGCAGCGACGATCCTGTCGTACATGCTCTGGTGCTGCTGAGGCCCCTAGGTAAAGCACTGCTCCCTCGCGGCCGATGCGAACCGCACGATATCAGCAAGCATATCGTGCTGCTCAGAAAATTAGGAACACATGTTATAATGAAAAGTCATATTAATGTAATATGTTTGCAGTATCGCAGCTTACCGCTCTGTCGGCGGTCTGATCTCGGCGCACCGGGTACATCGCATCCGGCAGGATCCTGTCGTGGTCCGAGACAGGTGGCGGTGGATGGGTAGCAGGCACGTACGTCACCCGCGTCCGCATCCTCGGGGAGTACCACTGAAGGTATGCTACCCAGGTGGCGTCGTTGTGAAGGCGGTGCTCGGTGACGACGTTCTGCTCGTGCGTCGTAGATGCCCACTCGACCACTCGACCACGTACGGCTGCAGCTTGTCGACGAACGGCGTCACCGCAGGCACGCCCTTACACGTCTACCTAGCATAGATGAAAAATTATTGGCAACTGAATATTTGTAACGGAAAATAATTATAACCGGCTAGCTCACATGTGCGCTGTAGGCGGCAGACGTGGCGCAGTGGGTAATGGCGCCTCCTAGAAGAGGCCAAACTGCCTCATCACCCGGTGGACGGCGTACTCCACGACGTAGACGTCGAAGACCAGTCGTTGCCTCATCATCCAGTATGCCTGGTCTCGGGAGCACAGGGATGCCCCCTTGGTGCGGGGGCAGCGACCATGATAGGAGCGTACGGCGTCCACTGGACCTGGGCATCGACCATCCGGTCGATCTGACCAACAAAGTCCTTGTACGCCTTCTTCGGCTTCTCCCCAGCCCAAACGTGCTGCAAAGAACAAGAAATGTTAAGTGAATCGAACTTAAGAACTCATAATGCGAAAAATCACGTAAATGGAGGTCATTACCATCCGGAGGCACCACATAGAACCAATGGTGGGGAGGTGCGCTGGGTCGGTGCCGTCGGGCAGCGGCTCGTACTCTGAGAGGTCGGCCCTGGGCCGACCGATGTCGAACCGTTCATGGATCCACATCTGCAGCAGGAGAGGGCACCCTACTCGTCGGCCTCGTCACTGCCGAACACAGCCCCCCCGTAGGCGGCTGCCCGAACGAACGGCGCTCCCGGTCGATGCCGCGAACAACGCCGCCGCAACTAACCTAAAACTAAATTTCTAAACGAAACTAAACCAAGTTAACTAAACTGAATTTCTAAACTTAACTAACTAAACTAAACTAACTATACTAACTACACTAACTACACTAAACTAAATTTAGAAACATACCTCAAAAGTGCTTCGAAGGTTGAAAGCTGTAGATTTAGAGGAGGGAGGGAAGGGAGTGAGGGCCGGCGGCGGCAGGGGTCGGCCCCTTATATAGGGGTGATGCTGCCGCCGTGGGGCACGACACTAGGGCTCCTAACACGATGGCCCACGGCGCTAGGATTCTTGCCGTTGTGCCCCACGGCGGCAGGAATCTGGCCCCACCTCGCAGGTCAGCCGACCGTGGGGCATGGTGCCAGATGTATATTTCTCGAAATATTCGACTATTTATTTTTCGAAAATCATATTAAAAAATATATAACAAATTCTGTACACATACCAATGCTGTTACCGGACTTGCAGGTATGCTGGTGCATACCCGACATACTAGCTCCGCCACTGCTTCTCTGATAATGTCGTACTCGTAGCCTGGTACCCTTCGCGGAGGAGTCCGCTTCTATTTGAATCGAACAGCGGCAGGTCATCAAGCTGCGCGGCATAGCGGTCATCCGCGTGAGCTCCTAGCAGTGGTAGCGGGCTGCTGAGCTGAGCGACGCTCGCTCTGGGAAAGTGTAGCAAAACAGAGAGCTTGATGGTCTCTCTTGGGACCGGGCTACAATTTTTGTTGGGCGAACATGTTAATCCTTGTTTGCTTCGATTGTGAACTACTTAATCAGTTGTATTTTAAGTTCGTGGCTTCGATTATTGTGCCTGCGGCAGAATATCGTTGGTTACGGGGGTGTTTAGATGGAGGGGTAAATGAGTTAAATGTGGCAAATTTACCTCAAATTTGCTGCTAAGGTGTCAAACATGTGAGAGCAAATGTGGTGGGGTAAATGTTTTGCTCTCATAATTCTATTTACCCTTAAAATGTCACAAATTAGAGCAAAATTATGGTGGACCCAGCCCTCTCTTACACATCCACATCACATTTACTTTCAATCCAAACACCCCAAGAAGTAAATATTATTAAACTAATATTAAAGCAAGGACCGTTTCTGCCAAAAATTTTCGTCCGTCCTGACAGGTGGGTCCCACCTGTCAGGGGTCTGTCTCTCTCTCTTTGTTTCTCGTCCCCACGTGACTTCTGTACCCATCTTCTTCCTCCCGTTTTTCCCGTCGCCCCGTGCGGCCCGGCGGCTGTCCGTGGTTTCTCCTCCCCCACCCCTTCTAACTATCGGATCCGGAAGACTCCGCCTCTTGTCGGAATCGGCATGGCGTCCGACGACCATGGTTGTTAAACAAAGGAGGCGATGTGGCCAGTGGAGAGCGGAGGAGTTGTGCTACGGAGGAGTAGCACGAGCTGCTTAGGAGGGAGGGGCCGCTGGGGAAGCAGGAGTGCCGCCGAAGCTGCTGATCTGGAGCAGCGCCGCCCCGAGAGAAAAGCGAGAAAAGAGGGACCGTGAGATAGAGGGATTGAGAGGGCCAGGTAGAGATAAGGTTATTTTTTTTGGGAGCGATGCTAACCTTGCGGAGCATGAAGCGGTGGGGGACTCCCTCCTGCTGGCCGGGACAGCCGCCATCGCCTGCTGGTCAAAGCGACTGGTGGAGAGGATCGGATGGGCAGCAATGGTGGGGGACAGGAACTAGGAGCATGGAGAGGGAGGGGGGCTGGGCTTCGGTGGGAAAGAGATGACGGGGTAGGTGTAGATAAGTTTTTGGTTTTTTTCCATTTTGCCCCCTTTGTTTCCGGTAATTACATTATAATAGTCCGTACAACTAATATTTTTGCACTTTAACACCTAAACTTTTATTTCTTGCACATTTTAGTTCCTACAAAGTAACAAATAAATTTTTAATTGCAGATGATAGTTGAAGGTGGATGAATAAAATATATGGTTATTGACATAAAGTAAATATATAGAGTGCTGGAAAAGATGGTGTTAATAAGGCGAATAAGTTGAAGTCTATTTTACAAATATATTAGTTTGTATCATAAATTAAGTTGATTGTGCATGTATGTTAGGTTAGAGATGTCTAATGGTATATTCCTGTTGCAACGCACGGGCATATTTGCTAGTATTATTAAAGTCAAATAGAAGTAGCAAAATATTTATTTTACGATAAATATTTACCTCTTCAATCCAAACAGACCCATGGTTAATGATGAGTGTGACGATTGATCCACACGATAAAAGTCAATAAACTGCAAGAAGCTCTCGATCCGTTTTTTCCAGAGTGTGGCGTCCCTGCGTGGAGCGCTCAGCGCTCAGCGGGCGAAGGATGGGACGGCTTGCTCGTAGGTCGGCTCTCCTTGCAGCAACGATATGAATCCCGGCGGTGGTCGCATATAGAAAGCACGGTGCGGTTCATTCAACACGCATTACGGACGGTACTTCTTTTTGCAATTAATCGGCCCATACAAACCCCGTGCTCGTGCAGTTGTGACGGAACGGAAGCGCACAAATTCTCCTTCGAATGTACGGTTTCGCGGGTGAATATAAACTTGCATATCAGATAGTGACGGAACGGAAGCACAATTTATTTCGGATGAAGCCAATGTAATTTAGTATATGTATACATATATTGCAGAATATGTTGGAATTGTGAAAATGGATAGAAATAAATTGATGGGAACATAACAGATAGACACATATAGTGGACAAACAATTGTTCTAGATGGGCATTGTTCTAGGTAGCTTAGGACTAATGTATCTCTTTTGCAATTCTATTTGGTATTAGAAACGAATCTGCACTGATCATATTAGGTTGAGTGCAAATAATTGAGCAGATTCACAAGAGGGAATGTAATGTAATAAAAAAGCTCTATATATCTGTACCAAACCTACAGTACAACAATTGATTTATTGATTAGTACGAATAGTGCATTGCTCGAATGACTATACATATATATTGGGTTTAGTGCAGTTCTAAGAAACAATAACAACATAATAGACAATCATGATAACTGTTGCTTCTCGTCTCATAACGTGGCGCGAATATTCTATGTCCAGAGCAACAAGATACAGTTGACAACTCTCAATTTGCTGATATATCCTACATGAAGAGAAAACAATAAACTCAGCTTGTGCTGAACAGGACGACATAATGTAAGAAGTACAACAGTTTAAAGTCGTTGGACATTTGCAGCAGCCATGGATGTGCAAGCTTTTGGGTTAGGCAAGGGGGAACTATATATTGATTAACATTGTATAGTAGAGATCTTTTTAAAACTACAATATACGAATCGCAGCATATGTGACACAACAATGAGCATTATGTTTCATCATTTCACATTGAGAAGTTCCGATCACTACAGGAAACTGTGGCTTCGCCAACAGCTCAGAGCTTTCCCAACAGCCAAGACGTGAGCTGTTGGCGAAGAAACCCTTTCTCAACAGGAAAACTCTACTGTCGGGAAAGAAATCTTCGCCAACAACCCAAAATCCAAGGATTGATGGCAAAGTTCGGCTGTTGGCGAAGGGGTTCTTTCCCAACAGCATTCCTGTTGGGAAAGAAAAGCTGTTGGCGAAGTCACGACGCGGCCAAACGGTGTCGACGTCGTCCGCTTCGCCAACAGCTTCGTCGTTAGCTGTTGGCAAAGGGAACAGCCCTTCGCCAACAGGGCTACCGCGCTTCTCGGGTTTGGTCCTTGAGCTTGTTGGAGTCATGTTTACTTCATTGCTTGACTTGTACCGGGCTTCAAGGTCTTTCACGTGGTGCTTAATGAACTTATCCCGGAAGTCTTGCTTTCAACACTGAAATCCTGCATATACACTAAACTCCAAAACCGACATGCACAAGCGAACTTGTTATACCAAGGGGGTTAGTACCAATAGATAAGATATAAACTTCATGCCAACACCGAAGGTAAACTCATGGCTAGGTTGATGGAATTTCACCGTCAACACTAGCCGCCGCCGTCAATGCGATCGGTGCACTGTCGGAGAGAGAGGCCATCACCGACGCCACTAGAGCGCTGTGGGGAGGGGCCTCCATGCCGTGGGGGGAGGGATCACCACACCACGGTCAGGGGAGGGGCCGCTGTCACGCGGAGGGAGAAGCAGGCGACACGCCTCTGAATCTCACGCGACTACCAATGTCGAGTAGGTTGTGGTTTCCATTGCGCAGGCCTCCGGCCGCCGGCACCTCGCCTCGCCTCGCTGCTGGCAGGGGCAAGCAGGGCGGTGAAGGGAGGAGAAAAAAAGGGGAGGACGTTAGGGTTTGTGAGTAGGGAGAGAGGCTTATACATAAATTTGCATGATGAATGTCGACCGTTAGATCGTGAGATCTATGGTTTCTAGCGGCGGGTGTTATGGGCCGGAGTGCAAGTTGGCCGGGGTCGTGGTGCTAGTGGGCCAGGGTTTATTTTGCTGTGCTCCAAACAAAAAACCCACGGCAAAAGCATCTATTTTCCGTGCGCACAAAAAAAATCCTCGCAAAGCCTTTTTTTCATTATTTTTCCTACCACCACTTGAATTCAAATTTTCGTGATTACATTATTCAAAATTTTAATCTAATTCTCATGTAATGCCATTAAGTGGACTCAATAACATGAATATCAATTTTACTACACTTTATTCTATTTCTCCATGTAGTTATAGTTCAAAATAAATTTATGTCTATTTAAATGTCATAATTAGAGTTATTATACTAAAAGTATGATATGGATGCGGAAAATTATCATAAATTAGATTGAGACAATCTATGTTGTATGTTCACTAGAGAAAAAAGTTTGAAGTCAATATCCAGTTTGAACTTTACTACGGCTACAAACCTAATCAAGTGGCTCTCAGCCCTCTGAAACTTCTCGTGAGATGCTTCAGTTTGAAAACACCATGCATGACGACTTGTTCAAAACCCTTTCAATTATTTATTAAAACTCGACATAAGATATCATGAGTTCTTGACGAATCTCATGATTTTCGAACTTCGTTTTGCATTTTTATACAATTAAAAAACATTACAATCCAACATGGATTTTCATGATTCATGACTGAAATATTCAAAATTTTATCTAATTTCATGGGTAATGTCTTAAAATGACTCAATTACATGAATATCATTGTAACAACCCAGGAATTTAGGTGTGTAATTTTTGCGAAAAATTAAAACTTTTTGCTTCAATTTGAGTGCTAACAATTTTTGAACCAAATTGCTAGCCCTTCCCTGGATTCTCCACCAATTTATCCCATTTATAAAACATATATTTAAATTATGGTAAAATATGTGAGTTGGTATTTCTCTGGTTCTTTTGGATTTCAAATGTGTGAAGTTTGAATTTGAGTGGGAATCAAATTCAAACTCTAATTCAAACTCTAGATCAAAACTTATCCTTTTATTTAGCAAATTGTCAAACATGTGATTTGGGCCGCTTTTCCCTTTCTTCGTTTTGCAGCCGGCCCCGGCCCGTGACCCTAACGGCCCGGCTAACCCGCGCGCGCCCACCTTACCCTTTCAAACTCGTCGCGTGGGCCCCGCAAGTCGGCCACCGCGTCCCTTCCCATTTTCGTGCCCGTGTCGGCCCGCTAGGCGGGCCCCACCGCTCGGGCCCTGTTCCCCCTTATCCTCTCATCTTTTTCCCCTTCGCCCGCGCCCGCCCGCCTAGTCACCGAGCCGCTCTATGCGCCGCCGGTCCCGCCGCACCGGCACGCGCGCGCGCGCGGGCGCGGCCGGGCCGCCCGGCCGGCGCGCACGCCGAGGGGGCCGGGCGCGCCCGCGCGCGAATCGAGCCGGGCGGGGGAGGAAAAGCCCCTTTTACCCCCACACCGTGACCTTGAGACCGTGGCCGCGTAGAGGGGAAGCGGCGGCGCCGCCACGGGCGCCGGGCAAGCCAAGCCGGGGCAACACGGGGATTTCGCCTTGCCATGCGGCGCCCGGGTTCAAAAGCGGGGAGGAAGGCAAGGGGCGGACGTCCACCGCCACCAACCCACTTTGGGGTTTTGCCCCTTCCCGCAGCCGCGCCGCCGTAGGGGAAGAGGAAGGGGGAGAGTTGAGGAAGAGGAGGCGAGGCGGGGGGAAGGTCGACGCGCGCGCCGCCGCCGCGCGTTCTTTGCGGAGGGCCGGACGGGGGCGCGAGGAGCCGGACGAGGGAGGCGCCGCACGAAGACCGCGGGGGAACCGGGACCGGAGCGGCGCCGCCGTGAACACCGACGCCGCGCCGCCACCCACGCCAAGCACACGCAACGACTTCACCGCCGACCCGGCGTGAGCATCGCGACCATCCCCTTCTCCTTGCGCCGGTCTCTTATCTTGCTCTTGCTCGTGCGCGTGCCTTCGTGCCGGCCGAACGCCGGTGGCGTCGCCGTTCTTCCACGAACGCGCGGCGACCCGTCTTTGCTCATGACGCGCGCGCCGCGCCGTGGCCACCCCGGGCACGCGACGTCGGTTGGGTTGGAGCGCGTGCCGTTGTGCGGCGGTTGTTGTTGGCGGACCGAGGGCCACCCCGCGGTACGCCGCCGAGCCGTGTGCCGGGCGGGTGCGTGCCTCGTCGCCGGTGGGAGGTTCGGTTCCTTGCTTCGTCAAGCGCACACGTGCGTGAGTCCTAGCCGGCCGCACCCCGGCACGCCTTGGCCATGACCTCGCCGTGGAGTCGCTCGGCGCGTCGGTCCTTGGCGACGCGCCGCGCGCGCGGGCCGGTGTTCGGACGCCGCGCGCCGCGTGCTACCCGCCGCTCCATCCCGTGAACGGGCCTTCGAGCCGATGTGTCCATGTGCCGAGTGAAAAGGGGTGGGGGTGGGTAACGGAGGGCGCACCCCGGCGCCGTGTCCCAACCCCCGCACCGTCGCTCCGCCGCCGCGCGCGCGCGCGCGGATGCCGCGCCGGCGTGATTTCGAGAGGGCCTTCGAGCCGTTTCCCTACTGCGGGTGCTCGCGCAAACACACGGCGCCGGCCGCCGCGCACCCCGCCGCGAGGCGGGACGCCGCCGCCGCCACCGATGCGGTGGGAAAGCCGCGCCGCCGCCGCGCGCGGCGTGCGCCTAAGGAAGGGGCGAGCCCCTTACCCCGGCCCGCTGCGGTGTGAAAGGCCGATGGGCCCTAAGCGGCACCCGGCCCACCGGGAGGCGTGGGAGGGCCCAACGTGAAGGTTGAGGCCACGGCCCGGTAGACCGGGGTGGTTTTCGAACTTCTCTCGCCCGGGCCCGATGGACCGAGCCCAATGGACCGCTTTCGGCCCAGTAACTCTTTCAGCCCATCTTCGGCCCATGAAGCGAGAAGCGCTGACGTCATGCTGACGTCATCGGCCCTTTTAAATTTCAGAAAACCTTTTCTTTTCCTGGATTAATTTCCAGAAATTCCTAAAATATGGTTTTAACCTTTAAAAATTCATAACTAATTCTAGGAAGCTCAGAAAAATATAAAATTAATTTCTATAAATCCATAATTTTGAAACCTTGCTGATTGTAAGTAGCTTGGGTTCTTTTGGATCTTCTAAATTGGTTCTCATTTGGAGTTATTGCTTAGTTGTGCATCGTATTCTTATTCTCGCGTCGAATCTCGTGCCGCGGACCCGAGCTTCGACCGGAGGACGTGGAGGACCCCGAGTACACTGCTCTCCGACGGCGGCTCCGCTTCAACGGCAACGAAGGTGTCATGTCACTCCCAACCATGTAGATCCCATGTTGTTAAATAGCCGCTAGTGCTTTACTTTAATGCATTGATCGATGAACCGCATAACCCGTTTAATAGCCATGCCTTGATGCTTTGTTATAACTTTGTTTCCTTGTTCTACTACTGCGGGACTAGCTACGGACCCCTAGCTAGTCCCTTACCCCCAACTATCCATACTCTTGTTGCTTGATTATGGATGGTACTGCGGGCTTGGGCCGAGATATGGGTATCTCGGTGTGATTCTAGCGTGCGTTACGGGTGTGTATCTCCTTGCTTGTGTTTCGGCGGGGAGCGAGCCGCCGGTTACTTGTGAGCGGCCGTCGAGGGAAGATGCGATCCGGCCTCTTACCCGAGGGTCGTGTCGTGTGGGATGGAGTTGATGAGTGCTCGCTCTCGGCCCCTTAAGGACCGATCGTCGGTTGACCTTGTTTCGGATGACTATTTTCGTACGGACCGCCCGCCTTGTATTGGGCGGGGGGTGCGGGGTGAGACTTGTAGTGGATAGCACCCCTCCCCGCAGGGAGGATCGGTGTGATCGTGTCGGGAGTGGTCTTTCCCTCCTTAGTAGACTTTGCCCTGCGAGGCCGGGGAAGGGGTTCCACGGCTTCGAGGGACCTCTCGCGGGTAGTATGAGCTGCCGCGGAGGCCGGGCCGGAGCTCGGAGATGCGAAGGGTACTATCCACTTACTTGGGCTTCGGCCGTATGGTAGGGTCGGACACGGTGACGGCCGGTTCGGACCTATTCGGGCGGGTACGGTTGTACAACCTCTCGCGAGTGTTAAACCTATAGCTATAGTCCGTGTCCACTGGTTATGGACAGTCTTTCGATCTCTCACCCGACTAGATACCCTACTCTTGTGCTTCTTCTCTTCCCCGAGTGTGTGAGCCGGCTTCGGTCGTTGAGATGTGGGGATGGGAGCGAGGTGGGCCCCACATCGCGGATGAGAGTTGGGTTCTGGATCGTGGTTGAGATCCGGAGTTTTGGTGTGGTATTCCTTGAGCGGGGTGTGGACCCCCGAGGTGAGGACCTCGGAAGCGGAAGCTTCCCCGAGGTGTGGACCTCCTAGGCGTATTCTCGCTTACCTTGTACGTTGCCTTCTTTGCTTTGCTTAAGCTTTCTACGACGGAATAGGGATATCTCATGCATAGTAGAATATACACCACTTTTGCCTCTTTGTTGGGAAGCTGACATGACCTACCCGCTTATCGGGTAGACCCTGGTGCCTCTGACGCAGAGCCGGACTACGACTTCGACAACAACGGTTGGGTGGACTAGAGCTCTTCCTACACTTGAGCTGCCTGCGGATATGGAGTTTCCCGCGCTTTCATGGAGCCGCTGCTAGACGTTTTATTTATGTTTGATTCAGTCCCGATGGACTTGTACCCGGCATGTGCCGAAGAGATGTACTACGATTAATGTAATAAAATAAATGTTGTACTCTACTTTCTTGTTTTTATATTTACGTATGGAATTTGGCATCGTTGAGACGGGGATTGCACGTGGTAGCCCTGCTGGGACTACCACCGAGGTGCTAAGATTCGGGGTTCCGTTCGCGGAAATCCGGGTCGTTTCAGTTGGTACCAGAGCCATGCTTAACTGTAGGACGAGCCCCAGGAATGGTCGATAGCATAGGAAGCCGTTTCTGAACCTTGAAACTTTATATAAACCCCTTGGCTTCCGTATATATATAACTACACTTATATATATGCATTACCTTGATTAACTTTCACTAACTGCCTTACTAACTACGCTCTAACAACGTTGTGCGGATGGCGGAAGAAGCGTGGATCCCTTTGGAGTCGGACGGCGGGGAAGGTCGGAGGCTTCGCCACTTGCCGAGGGGAGTGCACCGTAGGCGCCGGAGTAGGGACCGACCGAGTCGGCTACAAGGGGAGCACCGTGGGGCACGGGGAGCGGACTCCCACTTTCCCGACCGTTACGGTGCCGGCGGACCCACGGGTGCCGAGTTCAAGGAGGTTAAGGTGCCTTGTTTCGAGAGTTCGACCACGGAGGCGCACCGGACTGGCGCACGCAGAGCTCTCAAGATGGTTTGTGTCCAGCTCAGGGAGAAGCTTAAGGACACCCCGTTCAGCGTGCTTCCGACAGGGATCTACGACCTGGGTCGCTGGGACACGAGCGACCGAGCGCAGTACCTTGAGGTGACTTCTGTGGAGGAGGACAAGAAGATGCACGCAGCCAGACGGTGCATCCTGGCTCAGGACCAGGCGCTTTTCTGGGCAGACAGTGAGATCGCGTACCTGAGATGGAAGTGGGATGATAGTCTGCGGCGGGTTCAGGACCTGGAGGGGGAGAGAGAGGATTTGCTCGACCAGTTGGAGGAGTCGCACGAGAGGAACGGAGAGGCGGTACGGCTTGGACCGGCGGCGGCCGCGGCCGGCACCGAGAGGGACGCCGGGGAGGATCGCTACACTGGAGGCACGGCTGAGGACAGAGCAGGAGTTGCACCGGGCTACAGTGGAGGCCACGCGTGAGGACAGAGTGAGGCTTGCAGAGGCCAGGGACCAGTTGGAGTCGGTTGGAGCTGCAGCAGCTGACTATCAAGTAAAGATGTGGGATCTCCAGGAGGCGAGTCGACACAACTACCACCACTTGTGTTACCTCGGTGGACTGGTCTACGAGGAGAGGGACCGAGCAGCCAGGACCCGCACGGCCTGGGAGCGTTCCGACCAGCGGAGGCCGAGAGAGTTGGAGGAGCTCTCCGCGCAGCTGCCACCCAAGAAGAGGCCACGACCGAGGACAGAGACCTTCGAGCTACCCCCGACACTCCTACCACGTGTGCGCCCGTACCCGAGGGGTTCTCGGGACACGAGCAGAGATGGACCGTGCTCTTCGGGATACCCGAGACTACTACGGAGGACCGGCGATCGAGGTGCCGGGTTACCCAGGGACTCACTCACCACCGTTCTACTCGGTTCCACCGGACTCCCGGCCCCGGAGGCACCGCGGTGTACCCCGTGACGGGAGTAGAGATCTAGTAGTAGATTCCCGAGCCGATGTAATGAGTTAGATGTCATGCTGCCGCTTATGTTGTCATGCTCGTAGTAGCTACCCCATGATGTACCATGCGTAAGCGTGATGTGTTGCCGTGCACCCTCGAAGGTCGTTGGAGTAAACCTCGAGGTGCACCCCCCTTTTTGTATGGTGGCATTGATTGAGTGACATGGATCTTCATGGTTTCTTTCGGATTTCATGCTTCTTTATGTCCGAATGAATTCTTTGATTGTTAGCGGGATTACTCCTTTATAGTTAATAACCTTAATGATTATATTCTCCCTACCACTACTGACTCATGCAACTGGAACAGATGTCGGGAGCAAGGAGGTCCGGCGACTCTGGCCCGTTTCGAGGAGGTCGCTGGGGACGACGGAGGGGAGGATGCCCCTAACCCAGCGGGAGCGAGAGGCCGCGGACGCCGTGGAGGTCACGCGCCACGAGGCGAGGCTCCGCGGAGGCCCGGGCAGGCCGCGGAGGCCGAGGAGGCCGAGTTGGCGGTCGAGGAGCCGCGCACGACGACGAAGGAGCTCGGGAGCGAGGAGCTCGAGCACGAGCAGTACCCCGGCCCGAGGGAGGAGCGAGGTCGGGCTCGGGGACACGAGGTGCCACCACCGCCACCTCCCCCCGAACTTGGCCGACGTGATGGCGGTGCGGACTCGGTGATGCGGACGATCACCCGGATGCTAGCTCGGAACAACAACAACCACGGGGGTCGAACCGCAACGCGCGCGAGGTTTCCGGAAGAAGGTTGAGAACTTCAACAAGCCGCGACCACCTACTTTCGACCACTCGGCGGACCCGATGGACGCGGATAACCGGCTACGTGAGATTTAGCGTGCCGGAGCCGACCGAGCTTACGGAGGAGGAGTGTGTGACCGTGGCGGCGCACCGGCCGATCGGCACGGCCTAGTGCGTGGTGGGACAGCCTGCGTGACTCGCACCGCGACCCGTTGCACATCGGGTGGGACGAGTTTGTGGAGGCCTTCGGAGCCACCACATCCCGGATGCGGTGATGGACGGGAAGGGCCGACGAGTTCGAGCACCTCAAGATGGGAAACATGTCGGTGCGGGAGTACGCCAACCGCTACCGGAGCCGATGAGGTACATGCCGGACGACACCGACACGAGAGAACAAGAAAGTCTCATCGGTTCGGGGAAGGGGCCGCACAAGGGGATGGCACACCACTTGTCCGCCCACGACCGCCCGACACTTCGCTCCATTATCGACAAGGCACCGATCGTGGAGAGGTCAAGGCTTGAGTACATGGAGGTTCGTGGAAAGCAAGTCCAAGTGCACGGACCGTGCAGGACGCTCGGGTCCACCTCGGAGACGAGAGGACGAGGCTACGCTCGGGGCCACCGATCACGAGCAGAGGCACCACGTCACTCGGTCTCGGCCCGCGAGCGCGAGCCAACCCGGAGGGGAGTGGAGGACGAACGGTCGGAAACCGAGACCACCACCGCGGTCGGCGGAGACGGATCCAAGGTGACTTGCTTCAACCGCCGTCGGGTTGGGCACAAGTCGTTCGAGTGTCCACAGCGGGCGCCACCGGGGAGTCGAACCGCGGCTCTCGGTGCCGGACCCCGGCCAAGCCACCGGCACCGGGAGGACGGCCACCCCGTACACAGCAGAGGACCCCCGCTCGGCCCGCCGCCTACACGAGGCCGTCGAACCACCTCACCGCCGAGGATGCAGCGGCCGCACCCGACGTCACACTTGGTGAGTTCCTTGTTGACTCGCTTTTGGCGGCCGTTTTGTTCGATACGGAGCTCGGTTTTCGTATATTTCTACCAAGTTTGTTAAAGAAAGGTCTTTACCAACTAAGCCTCGACCAAGGCCTATCTTGACTAGCTCTCCGCTAGGAGAGAAGAGGAGTATGTTAGAGTGCGGGGAGTGAGGATGGTGTTTGAAGGGCAACAGTTCACGGCGGACTTGACAAGCTTTGGAGTCTCCCGGGATAGACATGATCCTAGGAATGGATTGGTTGGCAAAGCACAACGGGATAGTCTCTTGCAACCCCGCAGTTATACGGCTAGAACACCCCGGTGTAACAATAGTGCGGATCGAACCACGAGTCCGAAGGCTCGCTACGATGATGTGCAACATGAATGGGAAAGAGATTGAAGAAATCCTAGTGGTCCGTGAGTTTCCGGACGTGTTCCCGGAGGAGCTTACGGAGTTACCCCCCGCACCGGGACGTGGAGTTCGTGATTGAGCCGATGCGGGGGCGGGGCCCGTTGCAAAGAGTCCGTACGGATGTCGTCCGACGAGCCGGACGAGTTGAAGAAACGGCTCAAGAAGCCGCTAGAGGAAGGGTTTGTTCGGCCGAGTGCCTCACCGTGGGGTTCACCGGTGCTCTTCGTGGAGAAGAAAGACGGCACAAAGAGGATGTGCATTGACTACCGCACGCTCAACTCGATGACAATCAAGAACAAGTACCCGCTACCCAGAATCGAGGATTTGCTGGATAGGCTCAAAAAGGCAAGGTTCTTCTCCAAGATCGACTTGAGGTCAGGTTACCACCAGATGAAGATCCGAGAGCAGGACATTCCCAAGACAGCCTTCACCACCGTTGACGGTTAATAATTGTATCAAAGTTCGTTCGTGACTCGCAAGCGTACAAGTCTCCCGTCGTAGTCAAGGGACCCTTCTTCCCTCGAGTGGTGAACCCAAGGTATCGAATCCGTGGAACAAATGTGTGACGCAAGACTTAATCTATTAAAGCCAAATAACGCAATCTTCAATAAAGAACCTAATGCATCTAAGTAAAAGACACAAAACAGATCTAATCTACTAAAAACCGGAGAAAACAAAGTAAGATTGGGTAGATAAACCGATCTAGAGGGATCGGGGTAAGCCTTTTGTTGAAGTTCCAAGCAAGAGAAGAAGTAGCAAATCGAATCTTAATAAAAGCCTCTTTAAATCGTGGTTTCCCGTCCAAATCCGAAAACATCCGCCTTTCGAGACCCCCGTTCTGTCACAACGTATCCCTATTCATGCGGGGAGCTTAGGGCGAGTCAAAAGACAAGTCGAGATTCTTTCGGAAGATCCGGCGTGTACCTCTAGCCACCGCGGCTACAAGAACACCCTATGTAATCTATATCGAGAATAGAATTGGAATAAGCAAAGCCGATCGAAAAACGAAATCTTCGAGGAAACACTTGATCGGCGAGAAAAGATTCAACTTGATAATTCAACTATAACAATGATACATACACAAAATCACCACCGGGATCCTTCCTTGATCTTGCTTCTAGCTCCGGAACTCCGACGTGGTCTTCCGTGCAAGGTTCCCACGTCGGCTAGGGAAACCCTAGTCAACTAGCTCGACCCTCTCCTCTCCTAGATGGTGTCCCTCTCTTCTCTCGCTTCTCGGCGGCCGAAGACGAAATCTTCTCTCGCGTGGCTCTCGGTCGGGGGGACTATAAATATCCCGATTGGCGGCTAGGGCAAAGGACGACGGATTTGGGCCCAAAATGGGCTCCGGCCGGCCGGACGGGGCCGGCCGGCACGGGCCCATTTAGGCCCGGCCCGTGGGCTCCTTTGCCCGAGGTCGGTTCCCTTGCTTCTCGGATGCTTCCCCCTTCGCATGTAGGTCCATGTCGTCGGTTTCTCTCCGAATTGGACTCAACTCCTTGTCTTGCAAGATTCGGCACTTTTCCGGTCGGGTCCCTTGAGTCTCGTCGTCTTCTCGGATCAAGTCCCCGGCTTCTTGGAGTTAATTTTGCTTCATTGCATGACTTGTTCGGGACTTCAAGGTCTTGTCATGAGGTGCTTGATGAACTTATCCCGAAAGTCTTGCATTCAACACTAAAACCCTGCATAAACATTAAACTCCAAATCGACATGCACACGTGAACTTGTTATACCACGGGGGTTAGTACCAATGGATAAAGTATAAAACTCATGCCAACACCGAAGGTAAACTCATGGCTAGGTTGACGGATTTTCACCGTCAACATCTCCCCCATGCTTAAACCTTGCTCGTCCTCGAGTAAGCCTTCGATGGATATCATCATTGCTAAACAATGTTTAAACTTTGCACTAGATTACACATGAGAAAACATAATGCTCTCAAAATTTTAATTCATTGAAGTTCCATAATGTGCTAGCCTTCATCTCTACGGAGGGTAGATTCTCATTAAGCTTATCCCACAAGTATTAACATGCTCACAAAGTTTTAAATAGATCTCGAATTTTTGAAATAAAGAACGAGATAGAGAAAAGCTAAACCAAATTCACAAATTTAAATCATCTTGTATATTGCTCATGAACTCTCATGTCATTTGTCTCTCAAGCCTATATATTCTACTCCTTTCCCTCTCATATATATGTGGTAGGCTTTATATGGAGCTTTGGGAAAGTTTAGTCTTAACAAGATTTTATAAATGAGGTGTTGTCAAAACAAGACAAGCTTCTCATGGTCTTACCGAGACTCGTCAAAAAGGTCATTGGAAAATAATGTTAAATCAAGGAGGGGAAAGAGAAAAATACACACACTTTTAGATGAGTGGACATGTGCAAATGGCAAAGAGTGATCCCAAGGCACAAAAGAAGTCCTCGTTATCGGATTGCACATGGTTGGAAAATGAGAATGGATCTTTTTAACTTGAAGCCTTGAATGCACTTTTAGAGAGCTAGGGAATTTACTTTACGCACATTTTTTCTTTCTCATATTTCTCATTCTTTTCTTTCTTTCATTCATTCATCTTTTTTTTTCCTCGTCATATATTCAGTCCATGACTTTCACAACGAAGTTTTGATTTTTTATACCTTGAAAGTCATGAGTATCGCTGGATTTTTTTTTCTTTCATCATTTTTTTTAAAATATTC
This sequence comes from Cenchrus americanus, assembly GCA_947561735.1. NCBI lineage: Eukaryota > Viridiplantae > Streptophyta > Magnoliopsida > Poales > Poaceae > Cenchrus > Cenchrus americanus. The sequence goes on along the minus strand of OX387245.1, from coordinate 253,293,628 downwards.
CCCTTTGAACTCTAAAACTGCACCGTACCTACCTCCTCCCCCATGCTTAGACGTTGCTCGTCCTCGAGCAAAGAGGCGAAAAATAAGGTAGGTACCGGAATATTTTTCCTTGGAGAGATACTTGAAATCTTCAACGTAGGCACCGTCTTGCGATCTTCCTTGAATTGATGATCCATTCTCAACGATAGGTTGTGGTCAAGGAGGTAATCACAAAAAGATGATATTTGGTTTAAGGGTGGATATCCGGCGAAGTTTGTGAGATCAACGATGCGGGGATACACAATGCACGGATAAGAGGCTAGCAAAAAGATAGATACGCAAAAATGGAATGACCAAACTTCTTAGTCTCGGGCCGGAGAAATCATGGCCTGCAATAGCTCACTCAAAAATAAATCTTGTACACTAAGGTTTATGCACTCAAATATATATAAGGCTTTGGATAGGTTGAGCAACACACAAGTGATATTTGTGACAAGGTTAGCGATATTTTTGAGCATAAAAGACATCTTTAATCTATTCATAACTTGAGAGCACATAAAACACTATGGGTCTTTATTTTAATCATAACCTCCGCTGAAAATTAAGCTAGCATTTAAATAAATTCAGATCTGTATTTTTAAGAGAGCACTAGCTTAAACATGCATAAATCAATTACAAAGATGAACAAAGCTGCAATTTTAATCATATATCATCATGGCACGAATTTTGTAACTTTTCCAATGATAAAATCAAGGTGGTGTCTTTATTAATGGTGGCATCAAGTTGAAATACATACTGAAAATAAACAAACATGCTTGCTGAAATTTAAATAAAAAAACAGAAAATACTACGCAAACACACATAAGCAAAAGCTGAAAATTACGAGAGAAAAAGAAAAGAAAAGAAAACTAAAGTTCCTAAGCCTTCTAGTCCTCCGCCGGTGGTTGATGTTGATAGTCTTGATAATAATACCCTTGCTCATAATATGGTTGGACGCTTCCTCCGTCGAATTGATTTGGCTCCACAAGGTGAAGGCGTCCAAGTTCAAAGGCAATATTTGTGTTGCCTTCACCGAGTTGAGCTGCGTTAGATTGGATGGCTGCGATGTTTTGAGCATTTCTTGCAGCATACCCTCCAATAATGGCCATGCTTTGTTGTGGTTGGGGATGATGAGCGTAGGACTCCGCGAAGTTAGCGTTGGGCACAACATAATTTTGTGGGGGTACCGGTGCACCACCCCCCCCATGCTTGTCCTTGTGACCCTCCGTAATAACTTGGCGGAGGAGGGACCCCGCCGAATGGTTGCACATTGGGTTGTGCTCCACTCGCTTGTGCGGAGGATGTTCCCTCCTCTACGATTCTTCCTCTTTTGTTCTTTCTTGAAGGGACAAGTAGTCCCTCTTCCAACCAATCTTCCCTTCCTTCGGTGAAAAGCCTAAGCCTCTCGTTGGGAAGGGGTAGGTTCACTATGGCCAACCGATAACCTCCTCTCTCATCTCCACTAATGTATTTGCCTTGCCGCAAATACTCAAAACCGAGAGAGGTACCACGCAAAAGGTGAGCGGGGTTTCTAGCGATCCCCGCCGCAAGGAAAAGGCCAACATGGAGAGGTAACACCCCGAACCAATATTACCCGCCCCTGATGTTGCTTCACAACACCAACGGTTGATCATGAGGTAAGAGGGGTCTATTGGCTGCCTTGCAATAAAGCCGAGTATAACCAATTCAACTCCGTGTCGGTCACCCTTTTTTCCTTCATCTTCCCCAATACCCTCTTGCACATCCAAGAGTGAAATATCCGGATAATGGGGTTGCGGATGCAATTGCGTTGTTGATGGGCTTCTCCGGAGATCATGTTCCAAAATCCCGCTAACATGCCGGGTGGCACGTCAACTTTCTCCGGAGCTCCCTTGTGGAATCCAAGCGGCTCCCTAACGTGCTCGTAGGGAACCTCTTGTTGGATTCCCTCCAAACGGAATGACAAGCCTTGCACCCCATCATCATCAACGATGGGTGCAATAGTCATCAAAATTTCCAAGGCGTACCCCAAATGGGTGCCCACCGATATTCTGTTGGAGAACCGCACCCATCCGAGGTGCCCCAACATGTAGTATATGTCGGTGCAAAAACCCAAGGTGTAGAGTGCTTGGTCGTCGAACTCGACGTTCGGCACAAGCCTCTTCTCAAGATTGGCGAGCCTCTCCTCCTCCTCCGCCGACAAGATGATGAAGCCGTACGAAGAGTGTGTCGGGGGTGTAAGGAGGTGGTGCGGTTGAGCGAGTCGATTGTCGTGGTGGCGCGGGCTGCTCCTCCGTGTGCCCACGAGGTTCGGTGAACCTCATGGAAGTGCTTCTTGCGGCCCTCATACCACCAAGGAGGAGAGCATCGTCCCTCCTCGGTGGCGCCGTATCCGTCTCCATGCTCGGGGAGACTCGGAAACCGAGTGCCTTCTCGAAGACGTGGTTGATGACGGCTTGGATGACGACGAACTCTTGTTCTTGGAGAAGAGACTTGTGGTTTTCTTCCACATGGTTGCTGCAATCTTTTCTTCAACTAAAACTCCGGGTTGCAACCGGTAACTAGGCACTTAAACTCTTTGATTCGGATGTGGACTTTGAGTGGATTAAGGAGGTGGATTTTTTTCTTGAGTCATCAAGCTTGGGAAGGTTGGCTATGTCTACGGAGGTTTTGAGCACACAAACTTGAACACACAAACAAAGGAAGGAGAGGGAAACTTGCTGCGCAGAAAACGGGAGCCGGGGGGCTCCTTATGTAGGTGAGGCCGGCCTCGGTGCTCCTCCCCGTCTCGTCTTTCTTCCCGGACGATCATTTCACCTCCGCAACTTTCCCCGCCCGCGTGCTCCATGAGTTGCAGCGCCCAAACGCTCTCGTCCACTCCTTGGTCCTTCCACTTGATGCTTCATGTTTTGGGTAGTGTCCATGCTCCCTAGCTCCACTTGCTTCACATGCCACCATGAAATTCCTACAAAGTTGATGCTTGCTGCCCACCATGCTTGTCCTTCGTATGTGAAATTGGTGAAAGTTGATGAAAGGGAATCCAATGGTGCATGCATGATTACTAGATTGCCTCCATTAAGGTGTGTTTAAGGTTAAGCACTCCTCTAATTCGAAATTTAAAATATTTTTCAGAGCCATGCAAGAGCTCGAACATAATTTTAGAGAAGTTTTTAAACCATTAAAAACAAATGCAAGTCGAAAATATTTTTTTTACGTCGATTTCGGTCTCACCGGTATAGTTTGCCTTCATCGGTTGAGAGCGAGACATTTTCCCGGCTTGATCATGGGGGCATAGGTTTAGGTTCTAATTTTGGCTAAATAAGAAAGATTTTGAATAAAACAAAATTAGAATAGGCTTAGAAAAATTCTAATCCTAGAGAAACCAAGGATAAGGATTTTTAAAACCAACCAAAAGCTTTGATTTCTAGGTTCACGCGAGTCCTACCACGTGCTGAATTTTATTAACACTTAAACATAAATCGTGGCTCTACTCGTGTGGTTTTAGCATGAAAAATAAGTCAACCTCAGCACCATAATGAGGGTGAAAGGTTGAGTTAAGGTTCTGAAATTATTTGGTTGAGGGTTTCTCGTAAAGAAAAGAATCAAACAAGCACATAGGAGGGTTCATGCAAAGGGTTTATGATAAAGCAAACATTCAATCAAGAATTATGTCTCTAATATTGTTCAACCACTTCTAAGTCTAATGTCTTTGCGTAATAAAACTCAAAAACTAAATTATTAAAAAGACTCGAAAAACCCGGAATCGGGTTGTCCTCCCGTAGCTTATTCTTGACTTGACGAAACGGGTTGCCTCCCGCCTAGCGCTTCGTTTATAGTCCATGGCTAGACTTCTTCACTTGATTACTTCGGATCAACGCTCTTTGTGGGCGTTGCAATCTTGGGTACCCGCTTTGGCTTAGTCAATTTTTTTGGTCTTCACGGTCGGCTTTGTCCTTTGGTCTTGACGGATGCAACAACTTCCTTGTGGCTCGGCATCTCGAACTCCGGTCCTTCGGTCGTGATCTTCATGGTCTCTAGTGTGATCCTTCATCTCTCCCGAATGAGCCCGAGTAGCCTTCGCCGTCTTGGGACCTTGGAGTTGTCTCGGATATTCTTCTTTGTTACCCATCGGGCGCCGGCAAGTTGTCCCACTTGCGTCTAGCATCTTCATCACGATGAACACTTCACTTATAGAGCTTCCGACCTCCGTCACCTTGCCATCTAAATTCTTCAATATTTTCTCCATAGCCTCGAACTTAGTGACGGCGTCCTCGTTGATCTTAGCTTGCTCGTCCATCAAGTCCTTGGATTGTGCACAAAGAGAACCCAAAACTTGAATCGACGAACTTGCATTAAATCGGGGTTACCTTGGACATGGTCATACTCCACACACTCCTTGCATGAGGATCTTGCTTCGGCGGCCTTTAGGTGTTGAGCTTCTTTCTCCATCTCCATCTTCTCCATCCTCCTCTTAAGTAAACCGATATGCCACTCAAGGAATCCGACTCGTATGCATTCGGCTCTCGCAATCGTCATGCGGATAGTTGAGACTTTGATCTTGAACGGCCTCCGAGCGTCTTGAAGGTTTATGATAGGTAGATCAACGATGTCCGGGGTGCGCGACGCTCCGGTGGTTGAGGTTGATCTTCCTTTGGACTTGGAGGTGGTGATTCCCTTGGAGATTTCGACGGTCCTTCGACTTCAACTTTTGAATCTAGGGTTTCCACCCCTTTAGCTTGTGTTGCATGTCACCTTTGCCTGTAAAGTTTTCCTGGATCATCCACAAAAAGGTTTGGGTTTCTTGGAGAGGTAGCCAACCATCTCCTGTTAGGGTTAGCAATAAACAAAGTATGCAAAAAAAACTAGAAAACAAAACAAATCTATAAAGACTAGAGTTAGACAAACTAGATTAGATGTATTTTGAGGATGATCGAAATTTAGTAGATGCAAAAAAATAAAACAAAATCAGTACTGAAAATTACAAAAAAAGCAATAAAAAATCAAATCTTGATCACTTGTTCCCCGGCAACGGCGCCAGAAAAAGGGGCTTGTTGACGGTTAATAATTGTATCAAAGTTCGTTCGTGACTCGCAAGCGTACAAGTCTCCCGTCGTAGTCAAGGGACCCTTCTTCCCTCGAGTGGTGAACCCAAGGTATCGAATCCGTGGAACAAATGTGTGACGCAAGACTTAATCTATTAAAGCCAAATAACCGCAATCTTCAATAAAGAACCTAATGCATCTAAGTAAAAGACACAAAACGAGATCTAATCTACTAAAAACCGGAGAAAACAAAGTAAGATTGGGTAGATAAACCGATCTAGAGGGATCGGGGTAAGCCTTTTGTTGAAGTTCCAAGCAAAAGAAGAAGTAGCAAATCGAATCTTAATAAAAGCCTCTTTAAATCGTGGTTTCCCGTCCAAATCCGAAAACATCCGCCTTTCGAGACCCCCGTTCGTCACAACGTATCCCTATTCATGCGGGGAGCTTAGGGCGAGTCAAAAGACAAGTCGAGATTCTTTCGGAAGATCCGGCGTGTACCTCTAGCCACCGCGGCTACAAGAACACCCTATGTAATCTATCTCGAGAATAGAATTGGAATAAGCAAAGCCGATCGAAAAACGAAATCTTCGAGGAAACACTTGATCGCTGAGAAAAGATTCAACTTGATAATTCAACTATAACAATGATACATACACAAGATCACCACCGGGATCCTTCCTTGATCTTGCTTCTAGCTCCGGAACTCCGACGTGGTCTTCCGTGCAAGGTTCCCACGTCGGCTAGGGAAACCCTAGTCAACTAGCTCGACCCTCTCCTCTCCTAGATGGTGTCCCTCTCTTCTCTGCTTCTCGGCGGCCGAAGACGAAATCTTCTCTCGCGTGGCTCTCGGTCGGGGGACTATAAATAGCCCGATTGGCGGCTAGGGCAAAGGACGACGGATTTGGGCCCAAAATGGGCTCGGGCCGACCGGACCGGGCCGGCCGGCCCGGGCCCATTTAGGCCCGGCCCGTGGGCTCCTTTGCCCGAGGTCGGTTCCCTTGCTTCCCGGATGCTTCCCCCTTCGCATGTAGGTCCATGTCGTCGGTTTCTCTCCGAATTGGACTCAACTCCTTGTCTTGCAAGATTCGGCACTTTTTTGGTCGGGTCCCCGGAGTCCGTCGTCTTCTCGGATCAAGTCCCCGGCTTCTTGGAGTTAATTTTGCTTCATTGCATGACTTGTTCGGGACTTCAAGGTCTTGTCATGAGGTGCTTGATGAACTTATCCCGAAAGTCTTGCATTCAACACTAAAACCCTGCATAAACATTAAACTCCAAAACCGACATGCACACGTGAACTTGTTATACCACGGGGGTTAGTACCAATGGATAAAGTATAAAACTCATGCCAACACCGAAGGTAAACTCATGGCTAGGTTGACGGATTTTCACCGTCAACAACCACACGTTACGACTTGTACGAGTTCGTGGTGGTTTCTTTCGGCCGACCAACGCCCGCGCTTACTTCATGAACTTGATGAACAAGGTCTTCATGGAAGAGTTGGACAGGTTTGTAGTGGTGTTTATCGACGATATCTTGATCTACTGCGAGACCACGGAGGAGCACGAGGAGCACCCGAGGGTCGTGCTAGAGAGGCCGAGGCGGCGAGAACCGTATGCCAAGTTCGGTAAATGCGAGTTACGGATGGAGAAGGTCGCGTTCTTGGGACACGTGTTGTCGGCGGAGGGGATAGCCGTGGATCCGTCCAAAGTAGAGTCGGTGACCAAGTGGGAGCGGCCGTTGAACGTGACGGACGTCGAAGCTTCCTTGGGTTGGCGGGATACTACCGAAGGTTCATTGAGAACTTCTCCAAGATCGCCAAGCCAATGACGGAGAGCTGCTCAAGAACAACACAAAGTTCGAGTGGTCGAAGCGTGTGAGAAGAGCTTTCAAGAGCTGAAAAAGAGACTCACCACAGCCCTAGTGCTCACCTTGCCGGATATCAAGAAAGACTTTGTGGTCTACTATGACGCTTCGGGCAAGGACTCGGATGTGTGCCGATGCGGGGAAGGGAAAGTTGTGGCTTATGCTTCCGGGCAGTCGAAGAAACACGAGGAAAACTACCCGACACACGACTTGGAGTTGGCGGTGTTGTGCATGCACTCAAGATCCGGAGGCACTACCCGATAGGTAACAAGTGTGAGCTGTTTTCCGACCACAAGAGCCCGAAGTACTTCTTTACCCGGACGAGTTGAACATGAGGCGAGGCGATGGTTAGAGCCGATCAAGGACTACGACGTCGAGATCAACTACCACCCGGGCAAAGCTAACGTCGTGGCGGATGCACCGAGCCGGAAAACTTATTGCAACAACCTCATGGTAAAGGAAGAGCAACCCTGCCCCGCATGAAGAGCTAGAAAAGCCGAGAATTGAAATTGTAGACCAAGGCCAAGTCAACGAGCTGCGAGTGACCTATGACTCGGAGGAACGAATCCGTACGGCCCGAAGTCGTGTGCGAGAAATCAAAGTCCTCGCGAGAACCGATGGAACGAGGGAAAAAGCGAGAGGACTACCGGATTGATGAACAAGGCACGGTGTGGTTGAAAGAACGGATCCGTGTACCACAAGACAGGGCACTCCGGGAGCGAGATCATGAGAGAAGCTCACGACTCGAGGTACTCGATCCACCCGAGCGACACCAAGATGTACGAGAGATCTAAAGGTCGATATCGGTGGAAGGACATGAAGAAGGATATAGCACACTACGTGGCCCTGTTGCGACACCCGTAGCAAAGTAAAGATTGAACATCGAAACCCGCCGGTTTGTTGAAGCCGTTGGCTATTCCGGTTTGGAAGTGGGAGGACATTTCCATGGACTTTGTGGTGGGACTTCCTCGAACACCAAAAGGAAATGACTCGGTTTGGGTCATAGTGGACGGACTCGACCAAAGTGGCTCACTTTGTGCCGGTGAAGACCCGTATGCAACCGAGAAGTTGGCGAACCGTACGTAGAGCACATACTCGGCCGCACGGGGCACCCGAAGTATTGTATCCGATCGAGGACCACGGTTGTCTCCAAGTTTTGGCGAGCTTCCACAAGCTTATGGGCACCACTCTTAGCTACCGCACACTTTTCACCCACGGACGGATGGTCGGACGAAAGGGTCAACCGGGTGTTGGAGGATATGCTACGAGCGTGTGCACTCACCTATGGCACCGATTGGGAGAGCGAGTTTTCCGTTTGCGCAGTTCTCGTACAACAACGGCTTTCAAGCAAGTCTCCGGATGGCACCCTTTGAGGCCCTTTACGGGCGGAAGTGCGAGGACCCCGCTAGCTTGGTCGAGGTGGGAGAGCGGACCTTTGTTTGGGCCAGCAATCATTGAGGAAGCAGAGGATAAAGTTGAGAAAGTTCGTGAGAACCTGAAGATCGCTCAAAGCCGTCAGAAGAGCTATGCCGACAAAAGGAGAAGAGAGTTGACTTTTGCAGTTGGCGACCGAGTGTACTTGAAGGTCTCACCGCTTCGAGGAACTAAGAGGTTCTTGGTGAAGGGGAAGCTCGCACCGAGGTACGTGGGGCCGTACCCAATTACCCGAAGGATTGGAAGTTTGGCCTACCAGCTTGCGCTACCCGAGACAATGGCAGGAGTTCACCCAGTGTTTCACGTGTCACAGCTGAAGAAGAGCGAGAAGGCAGTGGAGGCAAAGCAAGTGCCCATGGAGTTGCTTGATCCGCAAGACAATCTTGAGTATGCGAGTATCCCGAGAAAATCTTGGACCGAGTCGTCAAGGAGATGAGGAGAACGAGCCATTCCTTTCCGTAGAGTGTTGTGGAGCAACCATACGGAGCGGGAAGCGACGTGGGAGAAGGAAGGCGATCTCGGAAAAGAGTACCCTCACTTGTTCACGGAGGAGGTCGAGGACTAAATCTCGAGGACGAGATTCTCGGTGGTGGGGGAGAATGTAACAACCCGGAATTTAGGTGTGTAATTTTTGCGAAAAATTAAAACTTTTTGCTTGAATTTGAGTGCTATCAATTTTTGAACCAAAATTGCTAGCCCTTCCCTAGATTCTCCACCAATTTATCCCATTTATAAAAACATATATTTAAATTATGTTAAAATATGTGAGTTGGTTTTTCTCTGGTTCTTTTGGAGTTCAAATGTGTGAAGTTTGAATTTGAGTGGGAATCAAATTCAAACTCTAATTCAAACTCTAGATCAAAACTTATCCTTTTATTTTGCAAATTGTCAAACATGTGAACTGGGCCGCTTTCACCTTTCTTTGCTTTGCGGCCGGCCCGGCCCCGTGACCCTAACGGCCCGGCCTAACCCGCGCGACCCACCTTACCCTTTCAAACTCGTCGCGTGGGCCCCGCAAGTCGGCCCACCGCGTCCCTTCCCATTTTCGTGCTCGTGTCGGCCCGCTAGGCGGGCCCCACCCGATCGTGCCCTGTTCCCCCTTATCCTCTCATCTTTTTCCCCTTCGCTCGCGCCCGCCCGCCTAGTCACCGAGCCGCTCTATGCGCCGCCGGTCCCCGCCGCACCGCACGCGCGCGCGCGCGCGGCCGGGCCGCCGCCCAACCGCGCGCACGCCGAGGGGCCGGCGCGCGCCGCGCGCGCGCGCGAATCGATCCAGGGCGGGGGGAGGAAAAGCCCCTTTTACCCCCGCACCGTGACCTTGAGACCGTGGCCGCGTAGAGGGGGAAGCAGCGGCGCCGCCACGGGCGCCGGGCGGTGCCAAGCCGGGGCAACACGGGGGATTTCGCCTTGCCTTGCGGCGCCCGGTTCAAAAGCGGGAGGAAGGCAAGGGCGGACGTCCACCGCCACCAACCCACTTTGGGGTTTTGCCCCTTCACGGAGCCGCGCCGCCGTAGGGGGAAAAGGAAGGGGGAGAGTTGAGGAAGAGGAGGCGAGGCGGGGGGAAGGTCGACGCCGCGCGCCGCCGCGCGCGCGTTGCGGAGGCCGGACGGGGGCGCGAGGAGCCGGACGAGGGAGGCGCCGCACGAAGACCGCGGGGGAACCGGACCGGAGCGGCGCCGCCGTGAACACCGACGCCGCGCCGCCACCCACGCCAAGCACCCGCAACGACTTCACCGCCGACCCGGCCGCGAGCATCGCGACCATCCCCTTCTCCTTGCGCCGGTCTCTTATCTTGCTCTTGCCCGTGCGCGTGCCTTCGTGCCGCCGAACGCCGGTGGCGTCGCCGTTCTTCCACGAACGCGCGGCGACCTCGTGCCGCTCATGACGCGCGCGCGCGCGTGGCCACCCCCCGTGCACGCGACGTCGGTTGGGTTGGAGCGCGTGCCGTTGTGCGGCGGCTGTTGTTGGCGGACCGAGGGCCACCCCCGCGGTACGCCGCCGAGCCGTGTGCCGGGCGGGTGCCGTGCCTCGTCGCCGGTGGGAGGTTCGGTTCCTTGTCGTCAAGCGCACACGTGCGTGAGTCCTAGCCGGCCGCACCCCAAAGCACGCCTTGGCCATGACCTCGCCGTGGAGTCGCTCGGCGCGTCGGTCCTTGGCGACGCGCCGCGCGCGCGGCCGGTGTTCGGACGCCGCGCGCCGCGTGCTACCCGCCGCTCCATCTCCGTGAACCGGCCTTCGAGCCGATGTGTCCGTGTGCCGAGTGAAAAGGGGTGGTGGTGGGTGAACCGGAGCGCACCCCGCGCCACCGTGTCCCAACCCCGCACCGTCGCTCCGCCGCCGCGCGCGCCGCGCTGATGCCGCGCCGGCGTGATTTCGAGAGGGCCTTCGAGCCGTTTCCCTACCTGCAGGTGCTCGCGCAAACACCCGGCGCCCGACGCCCGCGCACCCCGCCCGCGAGGCCGGACGCCGCCGCCGCCACCGATGCCGGTGGGAAGGCCGCGCCGCCGCCGCGGCGCGGCGTGCGCCTAAGGAAGGGGCGAGCCCCTTACCCCGGCCCGCCGCAAGGTGAAAGGCCGATGGGCCCTAAGCGGCACCCGGCCCACCGGGGAGCCGTGGGAGGGCCCAACGTGAAGGTTGAGGCCACGGTCGGTAGACCGGGGGTGGTTTTCGAACTTCTCTCGCCCGGGCCCGATGGACCGAGCCCAATGGACCGCTTTCGGCCCAGTAACTCTTTCAGCCCATCTTCGGCCCATGAAGCGAGAAGCGCTGACGTCATGCTGACGTCATCAACCCTTTTAAATTTCAGAAAACCTTTTCTTTTCCTGGATTAATTTCCAGAAATTCCTAAAATATGGTTTTAACCTTTAAAAATTCATAACTAATTCTAGGAAGCTCAGAAAAATATAAAATTAATTTCTATAAATCCGTATTTGCAAAACCTTGCTGATTGTAGGTAGTTTGGGTTCTTTTGGATCTTCTAAATTGATTCTTATTTGGAGTTATTGCTTAGTTGTGCATCGTATTCTTATTCTCGGGTCGAATCTCGTGCCGCGGACCCGAGCTTCGACCGGGAGGACGTGGAGGACCCCGAGTACACTTTGCTCCGGACGACGGCTCGCTTCAACGGCAACGAAGGTGTCATGTCACTCCCAACCATGTAGATCCCATGTTGTTAAATAGCCGCTAGTGCTTTACTTTAATGCATTGATCGATGAACCGCATAACCCGTTTAATAGCCATGCCTTGATGCTTTGTTATAACTTCGTTTCCTTGTTCTACTACTGCGGGACTAGCTACGGACCCCTAGCTAGTCCCTTACCCCCAACTATCCATACTTTTGTTGCTTTATTATGGATGGTACTGCGGGCTTGGGCCGAGATATGGGTATCTCGGTGTGATTCTAGCGTGCGTTCTGGGTGTGTATCTCCTTGCTGTGTTTTGGCGGGAGCGAGCCGCCGGTTACTTGTGAGCGGGGCCGCCGAGGGAAGATGCGATCTGGCCTCTTACCCGAGGGTCGTGTCGTGTGGGATGGAGTTGATGAGTGCTCGCTCTCGGCCCCTTAAGGACCGATCGTCAGTTGACCTTGTTTCGGATGACTATTTTCGTACAGACCGCCCGCCTTGTATTGGGCGGGGGTGCGGGGTGAGACTTGTAGTGGATAGCACCCCTCTGCGGGGAGGATCGGTGTGATCGTGTCGGGAGTGGTCTTTCCCTCCTTAGTAGACTTTGCCCCGGCGAGGCCGGGGAAGGGTTCCACGGCTTCGAGGGACCTCTCGCGGGTAGTATGAGCTCGCCGCGGAGGCCGGGCCGGAGCTCGGAGATGCGAAGGGTACTATCCACTTACTTGGGCTTCGGCCGTATGGTAGGGTCGGACACGGTGACGGCCGGTTCCGGACCTATTCGGGCGGGTACGGTTGTACAACCTCTCGCAGTGTTAAACCTATAGCTATAGTCCGTGTCCACCGGTTATGGACGGTCTTTCGATCTCTCACCCGACTAGATACCCTACTCTTGTGCTTCTTCTCTTCCCCCGAGTGTGTGAGCCCGGCTTCGGTCGTTGAGATGTGGGGATGGGAGCGGTGTGGGCCCCACATCGCGGATGAGAGTTGGGTTCCGGATCGTGGTTGAGATCCGGAGTTTTGGTGTGGTATTCCTTGAGCGGGGTGTGGACCCCCGAGGTGAGGACCTCGGAAGCGGAAGCTTCCCCGAGGTGTGGACCTCCTAGCCGTATTCTGCTTACCTTGTACGTTGCACTGCTGCTTTGCTTAAGCTTTCTACGACCCGTAATAGGGATATCTCATGCATAGTAGAATATACACCGCTTTTGCCTCTTTGTTGGGAAGGCGACATGACCTACGCTCTTATCGGGTAGACCCCGGTGCCTCGACGCGAGCCGGACTACGACTTCGACAACAACGGTTGGGTGGACTAGAGCTCTTCCTACACTTGAGCCGCTGCGGATATGGAGTTTCCCGCGCTTTCATGGAGCCGCTCGCTAGACGTTTTATTTATGTTTGATTCGATCCCGATGGACTTGTACCCGGCATGTGCCGAAGAGATGTACTACGATTAATGTAATAAAATAAATGTTGTACTCTACTTTACTTGTTTTTATCTTTCCGTATGGAATTTGGCATCGGCGAGACGGGGATTGCACGTGGTAGCCCTCCCGGGACTACCACCGAGGTGCTAAGATTCGGGGTTCCGTTCGCGGAAATCCGGGTCGTTTCAATCATTTTTCATGAAGTTTGCTCCATCACTTTATGCACTTTCAATTCAAATTTGATGTATGCGGAGAAAATTATTTGAATAACCGATAATTATTAAATATAGTAAGCATATGGAGACATGTATGAAATTGAAATGTAGAGATCAAAATAATATTTTTGTAGTGGAGAAATAGAAAGAAGTACATAAATTAATTTTTTAAAAAACTTTGCCATGCGCGGTGGGAAAAGCCTCACGGCAAACCGTCTCTTTTTGCCGTGCGCCCGAAGAAATGCACACAGCAAAGTTTCGAGCGCACGGCGAACATCCGTTTTCCCGTGGTGTCGATGGACGGACTAGTGTGGTTCTAATCTGAGTGGGCCCGCAAGGGGACTTGGGGCGTGCAGGCAGCCTGCATCCAATTGTTTTCCCGGTTTGGACGTTGGCGGCAGCGCACGAAAGGAATCCAAAATAAAGTTGCAAAAGTAGCCTGCTAACACAGAAACACCCATACCGCTGCCTGCTGTATTCCCTACGTGGATGCCAAGCAAGGATGATGCGTATCTGAACGGAGAAGCTAAGATCATGGAGGAGGAGGAAAAGCATTTCTATATATCTTACCTAGACTAGACGACGAAAGCATTTGTTCTTCCTTCATCCCTTGCTTGCATTGTAGGAATGGGTGAAATGAAGCATGCATGTCCATTTATATATATGGTCCGGCGCTGATCGATGGGTACGTAGTACCATATATACCATCCGATCGACATTAATTGTATATCCATCATCCAACAAGAAAGAGGGGGTCCCGGCCTTTGACGAATTGAATTGAAGACGGCCATGGCTGAATTCGTGCTCGGGCTCACCAAGACGGCGGTGGAGGGGACGGTGAGTAGGGTCCAGAAGGCGATAGAGGAGGAGGCCAATCTAAAGGAGAAGGTGCTGCACGACCTGGTGTTCATAACGGGCGAGTTCCAGATGATGCAGTCCTTCCTCAACATCGCCACCAAGGAGCGCGCTAGGAACGAGGTTGTGAGGACGTGGGTGCGGCAGCTCCGGGACCTGGCCTTCGACGTGGAGGACTGCGTCGAGTTCGTCGTCCACCTGCACCTGGACAGGGGCAAGTCGTCCCTGTCGGCGGCCTGCCTGTGGCGTGCCGTGGTTCCATCCTGCATGGCGCCGCCACGGCCCCTCGACGAGGCAGCCGCTGAGATAGAGCTGCTCAAGGCCAGGGTTGAGGATGTGAGCCAGCGGAATACGCGCTACAACCTCATCATCAGCGACGACTCCGCCGGTGCAAGCTCCTCCAATAAGGCCGCTGTCTCGCCGTCGCCGCCGGTGGTCACCACCGCCAGCAGCGATCTGTCGGCATCGGCCTTCCAGATCCTACGCCAAGTATGGGTGGAGGATGCTGGGAGCATGAGCTATACGGGCGACCTAAGAAAGCTCATCAACCGCGAAGGAGGAGGCAGTGACGACGACGACCCACAACAGCTCCAAGTGATCTCGCTATGGGGGGGTAGTGACAACCTTGGTGTTCCCTACATCATCAACAAGGCGTACCATGACCCAGAAATCTGCCAACGGTTCACAAGCCGCGCCTGGGTGAAGATGACGCGTCCTTTCAACCCGGACGACTTCCTCAACACCTTGCTCACTCAACTCATGCTCGAGGGAGGATCATCATCATCTTCTTCTTCTTCTCGCCAATCAAGCAATCATGCCGCCGAGTCCATCCAACAGCTGCTCACCAATAATAAGGAGCAGAGGTACCTCGTCGTCCTGGAACATGTGTCTGAAGTGGCGGAGTGGAACGCCATCAGAAAGTACCTGCCAGACAATAACAACGGCAGCAGGATCGTCGTGTCCACGCAAGACTTGGGGATTGCCCTCTTGTGCCCGGGGCGGCATTACCTAGTATCGGAGCTCCAACGGTTCCCATCTCTTTGTGCCTTCCACAGCACGGTAATCCAACAAACTCAACGACAATTGAATTGAAGTCCGTGCTTGCTTTATTAATTTCTTGCCTGATTTGCTTGCATTGGGAGAAACAGTGCAATACACAAATGAATGCTTATTTATCAATTAATTAATACTGTAGTAATTGCAAAGTTCATATATAGCACATGCATGTTTCCCTTATGTGCATTCTCTGCAAATGCTTTGGTATATTATACATAGCAAGCATTTTTTTCCTACTTATTATTTATTCTACGGAGTATGTCCATCCACAACCGAAAATGACTAAGCCACAGGATCGATAAGGGTATAAATTTGATTTTCACAACTACTGAACACACCAGCAAACCTGAAGAAAGAAACTAATTAACAACAGTTATATCATTACGGGATCACTAAATTATGCCTTTAATTTACATGGTTGTGCTGCTCTTACCAATAAGACTACTGTACATTTTTGCCCCTTCACGTGCTACTATATATGAAGTAGGTTTTAGAGGCTGAAACTGGATTTTAGGGGTGGACAACATGTCTACATGCAACACTAAGTCTCTTTTAATAATAATTTTCACACATGTGCACAAAAACACCATTTCGGAAAATAAATGACAAAAAACAAGAAAAGCACACACTGTTGAGCCCACTAAACCTATGAGCATGCCATCGCCATGCCGTAGCAGCTAGATCCGGAGTCTGGGTTGCTAGATCAACGTGGGGTGGGAGGGGGGTACAATGTATCAGCTTGATCATGTGTGGCGCTACCATTGTGTCATGTCCACCAAAGCCACCATTGCTATCGATGAGAGAGAAATCTCTTGTTTTTATATCGTGTTAAGACTATCCGCACTCATAATACTCCTCCTTTAAAATGGAACATTCCTCTCTGGTCATCGAGATTCTCCCATTTAATTTATACAACTTTCTTCCACACTCGTCATCCTTTATATCTCTCCTCTATCCCAACTACCCACCCAAGGGACCCACTCATCATTCTCTCCCTATTTTTACCCTCCCCTCCCACTGGCCCTTCCCACCCATTCTCCTTTCTCTCTCCCACCCCGCCACCTCGTTCCCGCAGCTGGCCGGCGGGCCGGCATCTCCCCTCCCTGGTGCCGATGCCGGCGTGCCTCTCCTTCCTCCCCGGCTCGGCAGCCGACGTGCCCCTCCTCCTCTTTTTTCCTTTTTGTTTCTCTCCGAGCCGCAGCTCCCGTCATCCCTGGCGTCAGTCAGCAGGCTTGCGGCAGCACGCTGCGCTTCAGCAACGAGCAGTACCTCGCTGGCGCGCGGGCTAGCAACCCCTCCCCATCCTGGTCACGACGGTAGGGGTAGCGGCGTCACGCTCCGCCTCCCTCTCTCTGGCGGTGCCCTACTCCCCAAAGCCGCCGTCCACGAGACAGAGTGCAACGGAGGTGCGCGCGGGACTTCTAGATGGCATGGTGCAGGTGCCAGATCGGGCCTCCCCCTGCTTACCCTCTCCTCTTCGGCAGCGGCATCAGCATCAGGAAGAGTGAAAAATCTTGGGTTTCCCCTACTCCCGATGGTTGGACGCGGTCGAGATGTAGCGGCCCACGGCCCTGTGGCCACCGGTGAGCCTCGCCGTGGTGAAGGAGCCACGTCGGTCGACTCCAACCTACCTGGTGCGGGGACCCTGTGTGCAGCCGATGCCTGGATAGCGTCCTCGACCTCGGGCTCTGCAACGGTGGCGCAGTTCCGGTGTCAGGTCGACCTCGGGTTCTTCGACGACGGCTAGACCCGGCGCAGCCACGCCAGGCCGGCGACGAGCTCTCCAACGTGATTGGCCATCCCTACCTGTGGTAGAGAAGGAGTAGCGCGGAGGCCATCCATGGAGCTCTCTCCTCTCTGCTCCATGTTTGCGTCTCCCTCCTCTCGCTCTCATGGTGGTGCGCGAGGGTTCCTCTACGTCGCCACCCTCCTCTGTCTTCTCTGTCCCTGGTCGCTCCTCTCCGGCGAGCATGGGTCTCCCTTCCTCCCTGGCTACTCCTCTCAGGCGAGTAGGGGCTTTCCTCCCCTTTCCGACTTCCGAGCACGGGCGCCAGGGAGGCCTATGTTTGCGTTTCCACGGAGCACGCCATTCCCAAGAAAACGGGACAGGTCACTAGTGCATATAGCCTAAGGGACACAAAATTTGGATCAAACCATGTGGGGATCCACTAATGACTCTATTTTATTTTTCCTTATTCCTTCTCTCCCCTCATCCACTCTTCTCCAGTCGCCTATATGTGACCGTCATGCTCTGTAAGGTGTCAGATGCTTGTAGCGTAAGATGGGGTGGGGGTGAATTAGGCAACTTAAAAACTTAACCTATTGCTTTCACTAATTTGCATAAAGTAACTAGATCATTTCTATCTAGATGTGCAATCTAAGGTTGATTTAGAGTGTGAAACCCTCATCCCAAAACAAGTTTTGCAACCTATAGCCAATCCTAGCATGATACTACTCTAGGAAAGTAAAGGCAAGACAGGAAGCAAGATAGTAATGCGGAAATGTAAAGTGGGATGAGAGGAAGCAAACTCTTGACATGTGATTTATCCTGTGGTATTGGTAGGCACTATGTCGTCCCTAGTCCACGTTGTTAAAGCACTCACACAAGAGTATTGCTTCTCGGTCACCAAGTCTCTCCCAAGACAACCACTTGACTCTCCACAAAGGCTTGCCACTAAAGCACTCGCCAAGCTCCCTTGGTCACCTTGATGTCGCCTCCACTAAGGAGCTTCTCCACCAAAGGAAGGGGGTCTCCACGTCCCCCTCACAAAGTGTCCTCACCACTCCACACTAAAGACGGAGGGTCGAAGACGATTGCTGCTGAGCCACTTAGAATCACCTCACAAGGTTGACACACTTTGCACTCACTTAGCTCTAAGCTAAGTCTATCACTAAGCACACACACAAAGCATGTGCAAGACTTTGGATGAACAATTTAGCACTTGGATGGCTTGGATATGATCTTCTAAGTGTCTTGCACTCCTTTGCACTTCCACACAATCCAACAACCTCATATGAGTGAGTGGAGGGGGTATAAATAGCCTAAGGCGTCTAAAGATCTGATGGCTAAAAGCTGCAGAAAGTTGTACAATGGGATGAACCGATGCTCCCCTTTTCCAAGCGTCAGTTCATCCAGTGCTATTAGCCATTACCCTCCACCACACATGACCGTTGACACAAATTTTCCGATGCTTCAACCGAAGCACCATCGGTTCATCCGGTGATGATAGCACTGCGGCCAGATCCTGTTTGTAACACATTTCTTGACCGTCGGATAAACCGCTGCATGAATTTCTTTGACCATCGGTTCATCCATCGGATAGAACGACGGTGCCACCAATGGACCTTTGGTTCATCCAGCGCCTTCTTGCTTCACTGCTTCACTTCTGTTGAATCGTCTGATGCATCTAAAAAACAAACTATCAGTTCATCCGATGGTGCCTGTTTTGCTTGAGTCTTCATTACAGCGTACCATATCCTCCAATGCTTGCACCAACACTTTCTCTAAGGTACTGTCGATTCATTCGACGGTGTCATTTCATTTCTTTTCTTCGCTCGGTTTGGACCCTCAGTATCTTCTCATTTTGGCATGTGATATTTTTGCATCTATGGGACCTAGAAATGCTTACAAAGACATGCTTAACAATATGGTTAGTCCCATTGTTCATTGTCATGAATCACCAAAATCAAACTCGAACAAATGGCATATGAGGCCATGCTCGTCTACAACACTTGTGCAGGGCTCGCGCTTGACAACTCCCTAACATCTCCATACTCGCCACCTCTCCACTCCACACATGATCACGCCTTTCTATGCAGCCACAACCCTTGGCACTCCTACAGTGACCTTGGGCATTCTGGTGTAGGGATTATCTGTTCTCTACATCAGAGCCCCACTTTCGTAACAATCGTGCACTTCCACATGAACTCAATGACATCCCTCACTCCTTCCCATGCAATTAGTATAGTGTTATAGTTGCAATTGGTCTAGTCTTGTGGTTGCAATTGGTTCGCGCTTAGTTGCAACTAGGTTCGGTCTAGTTGCAATTGTTATGTCGAGGTGCAATTGGTTCAGCCGCACAATTGCAACAGCGGAGGTCTGTGCATTTTCTATTCAAAACGCACCCAGGTGCATTTTAGTGCATTTGCAACTGTGTGTGCGCGGGCGGGCGCTCGTGTGCACAATCAAAGGGCTTTGAGCTTTGACGGCTCTTGTACGTGTCTCTCAATTACCTGCAGGTCGCAGGGAGTCAGCGTGATATGGGTGAACTCAAATGGCAAGTGAGGCGTCGTGGTGTGATGTCTGTGTACGGTTACAGGAAGAGCAAATCTGGCGTGGTCAAGAGGTTGTACCGCAGCATAATGCTCCAGCGGGAGGAACTCGACGGGTTGAGATTCAAGAGGTGTCGATGGGTCCCAGTGTACGCGGTGGCCCGTTGTCCGCTGGACCTGACGGACCTGTCGCGGCGCTTATATATAGACCTGGAGGACGAATTTTATGATGGTAACCTTGAAGAGTTACTCAGCAGCGGTACGCTTAATCATTCCACCTCGAAGGCAATTGGGCGCGCGTTGCGACGAATGCAGCATGAAGAGCTAGTTGAGAGCTGCCGTGAGTTTCTGCGCGAGGAGGACTGCCTCGTTGTCTTGGATGGCCTCAGGTCAAAAGATGATTGGGACTCCATGAAGATGACCCTCTTAGTGGAGCCTCCTAAAGGATGTGTTGTGGTCATTACCACAGATTATAAAGTGGCGCTACATTGTGTAGATAACAAGAAAGAACGAGTTGTAGATGCAGACCGATTGGACCATGTCAGGGATCTCCAAGCGAAGATGGACAAGGTAATATATATATATATATATATATATATATATATATATATATATATATATATATATATATATATATATATATATATATATATATATATATATATATATATATATATATATGCAACCTTCTCAATATATACAGTACAGTATGCATGATTAAGCGCACACATTTCTTATAATTAACGACATATACAGCGCATGGCTACGCGCTGCAGCGGGGTAGGGGCATCTAGGGTTAGAGGGGAGAGGGAGATAGGAGGAGTCTTGAGGGATTGAGAGCAGGGGTATAGAGTCTTTTCGACCACTATTCTTTTCTTGAATTGCAAAGAGTCTCAACATGACTTAACTCATAAGCAAACTCTAGGAGATCCTTACAAGACTATTCTCCATTCCTAGCAAACCCAAACTCTAACCGACTCTTTCCAAATCTACTTGGACTCAATAGCCACGCTACTAAAGTGTGTCCAAGTTGGCTTGTTCCCTTCGCTGAGATTCACAGCTCGGGTGTATGGCACATGTTTTGCCTTATATTATTGTGCACAATCATAGAGGTAGGAAAATAATTGGAAAATAGAATGGATCCAACGATTTTATCCCTAATGGAGATTAAAGTTTAGACCACATATTTTCGAGTTTTGTGAGAATTTTTCGAGTGTATTGTCATTTTCTAGCAGGTCGTCCTGTGGACTAACATAGAGAGTACTCCAATAGAGATCTCTTGTTATAGTTTCTAACACTTTTTTAGCATGATATGTATTTAGTTAAAATTAAGCATAAGTAATATCAAAATTGTGTTGCCTGATTTCTATGAGACAATGAATATACTTTTTTAGTTTTTAGCTTTTAATCCAGTTGTTCAAAAATTTTAATATCCACATGTTAGATTAAGAGTCTTGTGCTTTGTGCTTCTAGGTTATATGTCACCCTCTTGGTCCTAAATGTTATAAATAGTTGTTTCATGATGCAACGTGTGATGTTTAATATGTTGAATTTTCTAGATCACAGAAGTATATGTGTAGTAGCATGTTTTTAAATATAGAATGATTAGAAATAAATTATTAATATTGATATGAAATAATACTTTATTGAAAATGTTTAAACATGGTTAGAATATTATTTTATGAAGTATATTGGATTATTGCATTTTATACTAGTTGAGGTGAGTAATTTATAAGTAAATTAAAATGTGCTAATTTATATTTAATTTCATAATGACGTACCTTATTATTACTAATTGGAGATTCCTTTTAAAGCCTCCACATGAAACGACCTAAGAATCTTAGGTTGACACTCTAAAAAAAACTCATGGAAACCTCTACATGAAGCCACATAGGAATCCTAGTTGGACACCTAAAAAAAGATAAATTCTAAAAAATTCTATTTGTTTCTGAAACTACCCACCTTTGCCATTTTAAAGAATTAAAAACAACCTGCTATATTTATGTCTAAATTATCCAGATATGACACTATAAAAAAAATAAATCTAAATGATCATAAGTCACATCATATATAATAATTATCTTTATTTCAAATAAAATAAAAATCATATACCTATCGTACTTGGTTGTCATGTGTGATGCAACTAATTTCTCTGCAATATTCAAATCATAAAAAGAATATATTGTTACAAGATCTTGGGCACTCCTCATTAATGTATTGGTCTCACTACGAATTCGTAACAACCAATGCTCATTAATGTGTCATACAATATTTAAATAAAAAATATTATTGATCGTTTCCCTGATTTAAAATAATAACTTGTAATACTTATTATATGTCATCTAATAGTACTAGCCCGTGCTGATGCACAGGTTGATGGACTAGTATGAGTAATTTGAATGCTAACATTGGTTTATATGTTTTGCATTATCTTTCAGTAGTACTGATGTAGCTAATTTTGTAAAAATTAAGCTAGAGGTTTATTTGAACTGTACTTTACAAAGGTACAGGTGGGTACTTTACATGCAAATTTATAGGGTCGTTACAAATCATTGCTGCAGCAGCAGGGAGGCCTCTTCTCCTGTAGGCACGAAGAAGCACGTGCCTGGATGGGGAGCTTTATTGTTCTCAGTACTGGTGGACCATGGTACGATATCCTACTTCATCTACGAAGCCCTGCGGCGGTAGTGTCAGTGTGGGGGATCGCTGGTGTTGGGAAATCAGCTCACGTCCGATACGCCTACTACACGGAAATCCTTCGGTGGAAGAGTCGCAGCACTCTGTACGGCTGGGTGGATGTGCCGCACCCCTTCAGCCTCGCAGAGCTGTGCCGTCGCATGCTATTGGATTTCCATTGGGACAATCCTCAACGCAAGGAAGCCGCGGCGGTCGCGATGATTCAGGGCCAGGACCCAGTTCAAGGGTGTTTGGATTTGATGCGCCGCCATCAAGACATCGGCATCCTGGTTCTGGATGGCCTGCGGTCCAAGGATGACTGGGACTCTATAAAGGCTGCCTTCTGGTCCGACCTTCCCTGGAGACGACGATGCAAATTTGTTGTCATCACGAATCAACAAAGTGTGGCTCGACATTGTGCAGATAATAACGATGCACATGTGGTTAACGTCAAAGGCCTAGACACCGACGCTGCTCTTCGTCTCTTCAATGAAAAGGTGTGTGCTTGTTACCCGGCCCGCTCCAATATATATATATATATATATATATATATATATATATATATATATATATATATATATATATATATATATATATATATATATATATATATATATATATATATATATATATATATATATATATATAAAATTCATGTGCGCAGTTCCTCCTCATGAATTCAACTAAAAATTTAATAAGGAATCATGAAAATCCATGTCTGTTACCATCACTACTACCCCATCAATATATGCTAAATAAGTTGAAAATATTATGGTGTATTTCAAATTACCTTTTATAATAACATATGTGTGCAATCTAGATACAAAAAAAATTAGAGGGCTATTTTGAATTATATTTCGTAGTCCCAAAGGTGTGTAATTTAGGTTTAATATGAGGTGTGTTATTTTGAATTATATTTCATAATGGCATATAGAATCAAATTTGGGGTGTTATTTTGAATTATTATGGCAGATGTGGGTAATTAATTGTTATACGAATTTAGCAAGGTATTTCGAACTATATTTCATGATGACAGAGGTACTACTTAGATACACAATTAGGTGGTTACTTTTTATATGTTAATACCGGCAGATGTGCTAATGCCAAATTAAAGGTGAAATGTTTCTGGTTATTGTGAGAACTATATTCCACATCATGATTTGGGCATTTATTGTACACTGTTTTTTTAATACGGTAGTAAGGTCGTTTTCTTAAACATATATAATATAATAAGATCTAATGGCTATTATTATTCATGATAATATTGAGAACCCATCATATGGATTGTTGGATATTTTTCACAATTCTACGGTTTATACACAATGAAAAGTCGTCTTGTTTAATTTGTTGTTGAATTGTAGATGCCTTATTACCTTCTTTTTTTTCCTCAACTGTCAGATGCCTCGTTATTGGAGTTATACACAATCGTCCTCCACTCATCATGAGAAGATGGACCTTTCAAAACTTATCGTTGCCAAATGTGGTGGGCTTCCCAAAGTAATAGCCTCCATAGGCGAGTATTGCAAGAACAGACTCAACGTGTTTGACTCTCTGAAGCATATAAGTGATAACTTTATGCACATTTTGGAGACCGACGTGAAAGGATTCCATAGTTTAAGGGGTCTATTTGCCTGGATGCAGTCGTACATGGAAACTTGCAAGGATTCACTTAAACCATGCATCTTCTACCTACCAGTTTTCCCTATAGAGCATAAAATCAGACGGAGGCGCCTGCTGGGGCGGTGGATCGCAGAGGGTTATTCCAGGGACACACCCAGTGGGAGCGCGGAGGAGAATGCAGAAAGCTTGTTGTCTGAGCTTGTGGACTTGAGCATTATCCAGCAGCCATCGGGGAAGTCCGTGTGCCAAGTAAATGGTTTTTTCCATGAATACATCACCTCAAGGCAGATGGAAGATAACCTTGTAGTTGCACTAGAGGAGCATTGCAGCCTGAACTCGCAACGTGTCGGACAGCACCTCACCGTAAGGAGAAGCTGGGACAGGGACATGAGTGTATTTCACGGCGCTGATTTCTCTCGGCTACGGTCTTTCACAGTTTTCGGTGAGTGGAGGTCATTCTTCGTCTCCGGCTCTAGTAGCAGCAACATGTTTATGAGGCCTGTTCGGGTGCTGGATCTGGAGGACGCCTCAGGTGTGACGGATGATGACGTGGAGCATATTGTGGAGCTGTTGACTCGCCTCAAATACCTCTCCCTACGAGGATGCAGAGGAATCACACGCCTGCCAAGTTCACTGGGTGGCCTGAGGCAGCTCCAGACTCTGGATGTCAGGCACACATCCATAGCCGCGCT
This sequence comes from Cenchrus americanus, assembly GCA_947561735.1. NCBI lineage: Eukaryota > Viridiplantae > Streptophyta > Magnoliopsida > Poales > Poaceae > Cenchrus > Cenchrus americanus. Next base: position 253,269,362 of record OX387245.1, on the reverse strand, counting down.
CCCACAGGCTGTAACCAAGCTAACAAAGCTCCAGTACATTCGTGTCGGCTCCGGCACTGCACCATGGGATGAAGGTTGCATCATCGACACCATAGTCCCAACAAACCAACTAGCTGCTGCTACTGCTACTGCTACGACAGCGGCTGTGGCAGCACCGACCACGACGTCGTCGACGACGACACCAGCAAAACAAGATCCTACTGCCATTACGACTACGCCTACGACTACGGAAGCAGCAGCAACACCAACGACGACACTTCTGCCAAGCAGGATCCCGAGGAGGAGGAGGCCTCATACTTTGTTGCCTGCGGCTAGCAGCTGGTTGCCCAAACTGCTTTGCAGATCCAGACGTCGTCGTGGGGACGACAACACTGCCGCAGGCGACGTCCAGGTTCCCGTAGGCTTCGGGGACCTGACGGCCTTGCATACTTTTGGTGTTGTCAATGTCTGTGGAGCCGGCGAAAAGCCAGCCCCCAACACCATATGCATCATCAAGGAGATCAACAAGCTTACGCAGCTGCGCAAGCTTGGGGTGTGCGGCATCGACCAGGACAACGTCCATGACTTCTTTTCTGCCATCTCAGGTCTCAGCCATCTGGTGTCACTGTATGTGCGCTTCAGCAAGAATAAGCAGGGCCTATTTGCTTCTCTGGACGACACCATCTCCCTGCCACCCAAGACCCTCACTAGTGTTAAACTGCACGGGCATGTGCGTTTATTGCCCGTTGCCTGGACCAAGCAGCTGCTCTGGAACGTCCAAAAGTTGGACCTCGAGATGACCATAGTGGAGCAAGAGGACATGAAGATCTTCGGTATGTGCCAACGAGCTTGGAAAGACCTCTTACTACCTCGCCTTTGTGTCAAGCCGGTTCAAATTGACAAAATCTATCTTGACTCGTTTAGATGTGTCGTGGTCCTCGAAATCTATTGCACCTCCAACCTATTGGTAATCTTTGATAGACGTATCAATATGACCCAAGTTGAGGTGCTCAAGGTTCACTGCTCTAGTGAGTCATTTTCTTTCAAGTTTTCTGGGCTAGACCGTCTACGAAATCTCAAGGAAGTATGGCTTAAGGGTTTCTACAGCGACGAAGTAAAACAAGACTTGCTGCAGCAGCTTGCCCAGCACGGTAGTACATCTTCACAGAAACCTGTCTTAAAGCTGCTGCAGACACCCTCGGAAGGATAGACAGCTCCAATGATCAGAAGAGGACATCCAACAGCCCCGTCAGGGTATCCAAGTGCTACAGTTGTTCCTGTGTGTTTCGCGCCTGCGCGAGCTTATTTAATTGTCATGTTGTTATGTAGCCGCAGTAGGAGAAGTCAAATGTTAAATCCTTACAGTGTATTACAAACTTGATATATACTCAAAAATATGTGAATGTGAATATTTTATTTTTCCTTTTGTATACCCTAGCAAGCATAATGATAGGAAGAGGGGAACAACGCGCACGGTTGATATGTAGCCAGTTGTGAACAGTAACGTTTTAGTAATTGTTTTTTCTAAATTTTATCTCCTACTCACATTGAACCAATGAGATCTTTGTTTAGAGATAAAGTTTTGAGTTTAGTCAGCTACATAGTTGAGGTTAAGAAAGAAAAGAGCTTGCATCATTTTGACCTTTCGGTCGATGCGGAAAAGAGATGCAAATGTTTCGAATGGTTTTTATTTTCCTCTCACTAAAGTTTTTGTGATATTGTAGTTTGTCAAATTTTCTGATTAAATTAGAACCAACAAGAAGATTTAATCAGAAAAGAAAGTATATATATGTGCATGTTTTAGTCGATGTGCTAAAGGTTTATCATAGTAAAATAGTTTATTGTCCTTATTTTGTAAAGATGATGGTTAAAATGAGTCCGACCCATGTTTATTTTTGACCAACGTAGAATTAAATATGCCTGTTGACAAAGTTTTCACATTTAATTATGAAATCAGTGTGCTTCAACTGTTGTAATAGTCAAGGGTAATAGTTTTGGAATTTTTAGTATTCGAGGAACCAATATGAGATCGATCGAAAGAAAAGTGGTTACATATGCTTCAATTGTTGGAAGGAGAATCAATGCTCAAGAAAGATTTACCCTAACATGGCTCAAGTATCTAGGATATTTTTGCAGAAGTCCAGTCCAGCGATATATCACTGGAATGGAGTTAAAGAATGCTTTTACAACCTTGCAAAAGTATTGTAAGCCTCATGCTAAGTAAGAAAAGAACACGTAGTCTCAAAAGGTTGTGAGTAAAAAGGACTAAATTTTGCAAAGGTGTTTAGTGAAGCCCACAGTAGTAGATAAGACTCACGGTAGGAGTTTTACTATGGAAAAGACCCAAAGCAAAATAGTTGTGATAACATGGGTTATGTATACCCAACGTCTGCCATGGTATAAGGGTATGTGACACGCTAAATGGTTGAATAGACCAATAACAAATACCATTCGAGTGCTTTCTCTCCTATGGCAACTATCGACGGATAAAAGACGTATCCACCTACGATCCGCAAGCGTACGGATCTACACCTTTTTCACCACGGGATTCCCAAGGTTCTTGTCAATCCGCGGAATAAGGAGATTATAAGCGTTTGATCTACCTCTACTCACTAACTACTCAAACCCTAACTATGATTACAAGGGGATTACAAGCGGCTATATCCACGGGTGAGAGTTGATGCCCGTTAGCTGCTCACAGGTGGATTTTCATGCCCGTACCTGCGCCCGCAGGGGGATTTTCTACCCGTACCCGTGCCCGTCGGGTCAGGTATCTGTATCCACCAATACCCGGGTCCGCAGGCAAAACTGTCATTCCTACTGGTTAATCGCAGCTTCGACCGCGTACCTCGGTGTCCACCAGCAAATAGCGGCCATCGATGTTGTGGCAGACCATGCTAGGCCGGCGGACACGGTTTCAAATAATCCTCGCTGCTCTTTTTTTTTTTTTGGGGGGGGGGGGGGGGGGGGGGGGGGGGGCAACGCTGCTGCAGCAGTGAGTTCGTACCACTGAGGCGACCTGGTAATACATGTACTACCACCGTGTGAATGATACCATTCCTCCGGCACACCAAAAGCAGAACTTAATTATTTAATGTCACCCGTAGGTGTCCCACTCATTAATAGAGATGACTTGCGATTGCTGAGAAGGACAGACATCGATTTGTGTGATTTGCGAGCAGGGAAAAATATATAGCTTTCGACGAGGTCTATAACATTGTGGTTCATTTTTTATTCGAAGTCATCTTGATGCGGGAAAAATGATATTTACCGTACGAAAGCTACAATTTTCATATAAATTTTACTCCATACGAGTTCATACGTAAAAGTTACGATTTTTTTGAAAAACGAATGAACCCTACCGCCATAAGGTACGACAGTTGGAGGTGCTACAACACTGTTCACAAGCGCCGTACCACACGGCGGTTGGAACACTGTAGCACCTCCAATTGCCGTATGGCATGGCGTTTGGGCCCTAGCGCCATGTGATATGTTGGTAATAGTATAGTTTTGCAAAATTTGAAATCAGTCGTATATTTTTTTTGGAAAAATAAAAAAATATAAAACAAAAATCTATAACTCCTATATAGGAGCTCCCTATTAACCCTTTTTAAGAGTTCTCAGGCCTCTGATTGACTGCTGTGAGCCACGTCATGCCTACGTCATTGACGTTATGTCCACATCCGCTGCTTGCCCACCGCAGCCCCCTCACACTGCCTGCCCTGCAGCCCCCTCTACCACATCCCATCAATCCTTCGCACACAAAAGCACTCAAACGCTTTGTCTTACCCCTCTTTAATGTTCATTTGTGTGCGCATAGGAGTCCATTAGCCCACCATCAAGTGTTGGGGAATTCGGAAAACCCGTCACCCTCGAAACGTCGGGATTTGACAAAGTTCTTGAGACATGTTTTTCGGGAACGGGGAACTCACGATTTTCGGAGATCCGGAACTCGTGAAGCCTCGGATTCGCGAATGTGTGAAGTTCGGGGATCGTGATTCGGTGAAGACGTGGAGTCGCGAACATGCGGAAGCCCGGAACCTCGAGCTGGCGATGGCGCGAACTTCGGAGGGCGGCTGATTCGGGAATCTGTCGAGGACCCACTTCGGGAGTCACGCGTGAAGACGTGCACGAACCGACGAAAAGCGAAGGCCGACTCGGGAATCTGTCGAGGACCAAGTTCGGGAGTCACGCGTGAAGACATTCACGAACCGACGCGTGAAGACATCTTTGTGTGTGTTACGATTTTGTATTGGTAAAGGCTGGCACCATGTAAGCTGTAATATATTTGTTATGGGCGAGTGATCATTCAGACTTCATGTTTTTTTGATCGAAGATTTTGGCATTGCCATTAAGTTACATATTCAAAATATCCTAGCAAATGGCTAGTTGGGGAATGGAAACACTAGGGACAGTTTTATTGCCTTTCATGAGATAAAAAAGAACACACAATATAACATATAATACCATGTGCTGTTCACATTTGTGTAGGTAAGATTTAGAGCTGAAACTTAGGAGCAGCTTCATCATAATCTCTATACTCCTAAAAAGTATGAAGTGGAGAAAAAAATCCGTTAGTACTTTCTTCCGCTCCCATGTGCGTCCGCCCCCTCTTCGTGCCTCCTCTGCTAGCCTCTGCAACCCCGTGATCAATTCCTGTTGTCCGATCGTGCGAAATCTATCCGCCTCTCCCTCCACCGTCCAGTCTGCTCCCTCCCACGACTCCCTCCACGTGAGGGGATCGATGATCCCCGCTCGAACCCTAGACCCCACCCTCCCCTTCCCTGCTGCCCTCTCTTGCTCCCTTGCCGCCGCCTCCCCTCCATCTCTCCACCATACCTCTGCCGCCCTCCACCGCGCCTCCCGCCCTCCACATCACTACCGCAAGAGGACGACCTCATATCTCAAGCGGACATCGTTGCCATCATGAACGCGTCATCACCATGGGCGGGGTTGGACGGTGGCTCCTCAACCCCCTCCGGTCGCGCCTCCTACATCCGCTGCCTCCATCTTTGAATCCACCCACCGACCCCACATGCTGATGCAGATGCATCTCCATGTAGTGGTGGCTGAGGATGACGACACCAATCTATAACGCCCGCCCTCTTCGATGCCACCATTGCCGACCTCCTGCCAAGGTGATCTCAACTGAAGGATGTTGAGGGATGTTGTTCCCGGCCTTCGAGGTCTATTTCTTTTGCTCCTCTATACGACTTGATTTGGGTGAAATGTGTAATACCTTACATATGTTGTTGTTGTTAAATCTATGCTCACTGGTTTACTAGATCGGGATGGATGGTGAGAAGTAAGTCAGTATTCCTAATAGCCTGAATCTCAGTCAATTAACTAATATATGCTGCGGAGACTTGGACCATCTCTAACACAATTATGCATTCTAGACAAACATGAATTTGCTACGCCATTGCACAATTTGAGCAAAGAAAAGAACAATTTTGTTCAACATATAAACTTGAATGGTAGTATCCTGTACATACATATAATCCCATCTATTTCATGACCTTGACAATAAGTTTCTTGAAACATATCAACTAGTGTTGGGATAGCATAGGTCACCAACCTAGAACTTCTTTTCTATCGCTTTATCGTTACACTTCTTTGGTTCATGCACAATTTGAGCTGTTTTGAGCAAAGAAAAGAACAATTTTGTTCAACATATAAACTTGAATGGTAGTATCCTGTACATACATATAATCCCATCTATTTCATGACCTTGACAATATGTTTCTTGAAACATATCAACTAGTGTTGGGATGGCATAGGCCACCAACCTAGAACTTTTTTTCTATCGCTTTATCGTTACACTTCTTTGGTTCATGTACCAGCATTGAGTTCTTGGCCCTCCCGTTCTATCAAAGCTTCGGTTTCGCACCACGAAGCCAGCGGCGCCATGTTTGGATCTCCACAGCTTTCTATAACTTGTCAGCTCAGGCTCACTCAAGAAACAATTGATTGCGTTTGATCTTGTAGTCTCAGCCACTTGTGGCATGCAAACATCGTCTATATACTCTTCATTGCCTCCAACTGTCTCGATTGCATAACTCTCCATCTGCTCCTTAATCATGACATGAGGTACAAAGCCGACTGTCACCTGCAAAAGCGGCTGCCGATGTGTCATGATGCTTGTGCCCATTTCATCAGATGAGCTACACTTGCTGAACCCTATTTCTGGAATGGAACTTGTAAAACTGAAAAGAATAACTTGCTCTGGAAATTTATGTGATAGCTCTGACACGACCATGTTCCTAACAGGAGGTCTGTGCCTATCTTCCTTGCAACATACTGGATCTGGGCGGCAAAAATGAGTATATTCGGTATGCAACTCTTGCATGCTAATCATTTGAGGATCAACTGATTGGGACATGTCATGTAAATTAGCAAGTAGGGTGAGTTCTCCTGTTGCAAATTCTGCTGCAAGGTTGAACAGATATACCAATGACTGCAAGCACTTAATAGAAATTCCTACTAAGTCTGTGCTTTCAGAGAGCCTTAGCAGCAAATTTGTATTGAAGCTTTTCTCTACTGCCGTGCGATCCACGTACAAGTATTGCATGTGTGCTTCCACACCTCGCACTTCAAAAGACATGGGACATAATTGTATATAGCGGGATTCACTTCCTTCCTCAATTTCATGCTTCAGAGTTTTCCCTTGAAGAAGTTGCCTCACAAGAGGGTTGCAAAAGGTGTAGTGACGGAGTGAACAACCTGACTCCACATCTCTTACAAACTTGCTGGCACAATCTGCAAGCCACACAAACCTTCCAACATCAGAACAATTCAGATCATCTTTCCCTGTGGTAAGAAAATATGCTATGGATGATTTGGTAGCACGAGCAAGAATCTGTGGGTGGTACCCCTCTTTCGGTCTCTTCATCTTCTTGTGCCTGTAGCATGCAGCTGTGCAGGACATTACCACACTCTAAAAAAGCGCGCTTCGGAATCTTCCTGCGGCGAAGCAGTGATACATCAGTGATTGGCAACTTGCCAGATCTCTCAATCGCGAGCTCCAACTCGGTGTGTGCCATTTCCAGCCTCTCAATGCTGTCCTTCCTGGACACGTTTTCTGAAGATGACCGAGGACACTCTGCTTATGGCCTCCTGAACAACAGCTGAACCCAGAATTCCCGCCATGTTTAGTAGTTGCAGCCACTCTTGCATGCATTGAGAGGTCCCTTGAACTGTGTATCGCAGATAAATGTTCCACTATATAGCATGGACTGAAGTGGCTCATCACAATGTTTGGGAGACAGACTATGATAGTTCCTAAGGCAATAAATTTGACTCACATGGAAAATGGTTTAAAATTGCAACAATGTCACTAAATAATATTTTACATCCTTCCGGCCAGGGGCTTGTTGGTGCTTGACAATTAGCTTAGAAGGCGGCGGACGGAAGATGCAAAGCCAAGTTACTTGTCTGGTCTTAGCTTAATTTTAGATATTCTATTTGCGGTTCCTATTTCTGATGCTTAATTGTGAATGTGCTACACTCGTGGTAGTAGTATATGCTCCAAATTAAGAACTCAGATTAGCACTAGGTGGAAAGGCATTATTAATTTCCTTCTTTAGATTTCCAGGGACAATGCCTGAGAAAGAGAGAACAACGAAGTTCCTCCGAGGCATCATTTACTTCGAATTATTAACAAATAATGTGTGTTGTGGTTTCACCGGAAGGGGATAAGAACTATGCTTTTTGTTGATTCTTCCTAACAAGGGGCATACCACCATGGAATCTACTAGCTAGTGCCAAATAAAAGAGTCATCATCCGTGTCGCTTCTTCACATCCATCACAAAGCCGAAAAGGCTAAAGCGATTCAAGTGTCGGAAACTCTTTTAATTGTCCGAAACTCACGTCACAACGCCGAGGGGAGAAGACTAACTCCAGCGGGAGGAGTAAAGTAGCAATAATGAGCGTGTGGTACTTACTAGTAGCCGGCCAAGGGGGGCACCGCGCATCTCGTCTTGGACATCGACTCCCGTCAAGCGTCAACCCGCGTCGCCCGGAGGTGGATGAGGGTCGAAACTTTCAGCACAACAATCGGCGTGTTGTTATTTCTCAAATCCTCCCACCTCGTAATTCTCAACTAAAATGTTACAACATTTTTTCTCTACCCCTAACGGCTCGTAAGGGCAACGTAGACAGCCCCCCCCCCTGTGGTTCTGCCGTGTGGGTCCCATCTTGCATTGACACGTGAAAAGCAAACAATCAAACTAAAAATACGTGTCTTGGCAATCTTGCATAAAAACCCCGTAAATATCCTGTTCATTCTTTTATTTTTGTAGATATAGCCCCAACATTTGACCAATTTGCAACTCCAAACTGAGTCACACCCTAAAATTCACTAAAAATACTTTTTTTGCATAAAACCCCACCGTTTCTGTGTTTTTAATTTGAATTCAGTGTTTTTTTCACGATTAATTATCTAAAATCATGCTCCATCAGTCTGTGACCTTACTTTCACCAGTTGGACACTCTGGGCAGCGCTTTGCCGAGGGCACATTTGCGTTTAATAAACTGGACGTCGAGTAGTTCGCCATGCTATTAGAGAAAGTTACTAATACTAAGGAACTACTATGATGAATAGTATTACCAAATATATTACTATAATCTCACTAACGAGCTTGTGAAGAGTTGGTGCTAAAAATGTAATATTGGTTCATATATTGTTTTGCAAGATTTTATTTCTTGAATAACAATTGCTTCGTTCAAATTTTATATGCGCATAGCAATGTACGAGCTATAATAACCTAATCAAAACAAAAGGTTGAACAAACATTTTTCGTAAAAAGTTGAACCAACATTTGTTTAGAGAGAAGTTTGGATCCAATACTTTTTTCAAAACGGTTACACCAACATTTGTCATGCAAAAAAAATTCCAATATTTTTTCTCTCTCCTCCACCTTCGTTCGGCTGCCAACGGCGGCGGTGGCACGCTTGTCGGCTGTGACAGTAGCCTGGCGGGGTGGCTAGGGAGTCGATGGATGATGGCGGCCCGAGCAAGTGCTGGCGTGTGCACAGCGAACCGGCGGAGGCCACGGCGATGCTCCATCCGCCGGTCGCACCAGGACGGTGGTGTGATCACACGGTGGTGGGCTGTTGTTGGGTTATAATTTCAACTCATTCTATCTTTCGAGGGATATAAGGGATTCCCGGCTTCCCATACTCCATTTTTCACGCCTCCCATTCAAAAAAAAAACTACAGAGAGACAGAATGTGTTGTAATTTTTACTTTCTTCAAAAATGTCTTTGCAAGATTTGGAATGCACTCCCTCCGTCCCGGAATAAATTTTCACTTCCCGAGCAATAACTTTGATTAAATATATAAAATTATATATTAATATTTATGGTTCAAAATTCATAACATAAGATAGATATTTGAAGTTTTTTTATAAAATTTATTTCAAGAAACAAATGTCGCACGTATTTTTTTACAAATTCGGTCAAATTTGTGACACGAAACCAACGGTGACGCTCTTTTGGGAAGGAGGGAGTAACATTTATGAAATACTTACAAATATAATCCTGGTTTTCTAAAAAGTTTTTTTTTTAAAAAATCCTGAGGATGGAGCATGGCTTGGTTGTCTTGCTCGCCACTACACGCGTGCACGTTGAGTGGTATTTATTGCACATGTCTCATGCACTGGAGGCTTAGAGGACGCGTGTACCGGTGTACGTATGTGGGTTTGTGGCGTCCTTGTACCTACTCAAACAAAAGAAAATCCCAACAAATAAAAAAAATCCCCTCGACGTTGCCACATTGTAACGCTAGCTGTCGCAGCCGTTCGGTGATGTCAATTTGTGCATCCTGGCGCTGCTTCCACTCCTATCTATGGTTGATTCACCGGATGTGTGCCACAATAATTATTATTTTCTCGACTTCTCATGGGTAGTAGTGAGAAGGGTTAGTTTGGGATTGTCAGCTAGTTACATATAGAGTTAGTTTTTAAATGCAGCGGCACAATGGTATAGCGGGGGAGGGGGGGGGGATTTATTTTTTCAAACGGTAGCTGGACATATCTGCAATTGTTGTTACATTGAGAAAAGTGAAACAAGATACTACACAACTAACAGGTAGCATGTCAAGTGGAAACCAACCTCTCCGTGCAAATTATGAAAACTTCAACCTGGGTCACAAGATGTTGATCCAAGGGAGCGCTCATGGGAGGTGGTAGGGTTGATTTGCAAACACGCCTTTGCAAATCACCCCTCCCACCTCTCATGAGCGCTCCATTGGATCAACATCGTGTGGATCGGATTGAGAAGGAGCAGCCACGTCGTGGTCGTGGCGACGACACTACCCCCAACGCCCCTGATGTCGTGTCAAAGACGGAAATTGCGACAGTAGATGGAGGAAAAGGGAAGCGGAAACGCACTGTGGAGTGTGTCATTTGCACAGTTGACCATTACACCAACCAGTGTCCTCTTCTCCGTGGTTCGAAGCCGTCTGTTGCATATTGTGCCGCATCAGATGACAATGGAGGATTTTTCCACATTCAAGCCACAAAAGAGCATGAAATTGTCTCAACAGATTTCTCTCCTGCCTCCGCCCTCATCAAGGTGGAGTCTGGTTATGTCTCCAAACAGCTGCTACTGGCTATGCTAGCACGGATCGTTCTTGTCCCTTGGCGCTGCGAAGCACAAGAAGAGGGGCACAAGTGCTTTATTGTGCCCTTTCCTAGCGAGGAGGAGCTGACCCGTATGGTGGCTGTTGGAACAATCACGACAAAAAATAAGGAAGGTACCTTTTCTATTGAAGAATTTGTTGATGATGTTCAGCCAATTAAAGTCTTGGATCAGGTTTGGGTGACTGTCACCAAGGTACCGCGAGCACTTCGCTCTTTCCTTCCTTTGTGGGATGTTGGTACTATGATCGGAGCTACTCAGAAGGTGGATGTTCACCACTTACGGCGTACTAGGGAGGTACGAATCCTTGTAGCAGTTTTGGACATCAAAAAAATCTCAAAATTCGTTGATGTTTGTGTGAAGGGTTGCATGTACCGCCTTTTTTCAAGCCCGATGAGGAGGTGTTGAAAGTTGCAGATCAGGATGATGATGACGACCTGCTCACAGATGATGAGAAGGGTAATGATGCAGATGGGGATTGGACGATGAGGGATGCTAACCTCTCTATGAACCCACAAGGTGGTGACAAGGATTCTTTTGCAAACCCCCAGCTATCTGCACCCCAGAGTGGGAAATCTCACAGGCAGGCTACTATGATCCAAGAGGCACTGGATATGGCATGTGAGCAGCTATTGGATGAGATTAGCATCAAGGTCATGTTAGAGAAGGATTCTGTGGGGTGGAAATCCTACAGCCCGTTGACTGATGAAGAGCGGAGGTTGTACAATGCCAGGGTGACACCTCCTATTAACCCTCACCACTTTTTCTCTGATGAGTTTGAACAGGACCCTGGGAAATCTTGCGCCCTTGCTTCAGTAGGTGGCACTCCGCTCTTCAGCTACCCGGAGGCTCACCCCGTTCAGGTGGAGGGGGGTATTTTGCCTACGCCCCCCTCTATCTTCGGTACAGGATGCAGGGACTCTGGTGGTGACCGCCCCGCTATTCACTACGGGGGACCCTGTGGTGGTTTCTGTCCCCCTCCACGCTAGAGAGGGGGAGACAAACGCTATGGGATAGGTGACCGCAGCTGTCTCGGAGGTGGTGCCGTCCCCCGATACCGCCGCTGAAGGGGATGATTCCCTCTCCAATGCACGCACAGAGGAGGTGGCCGCGGATGATGCCACTGCTACCTGTGAGGGGGCCGCCCCACTTATTGTGGGGGAGCCACTGAGTGAGGTGGACAACCTCACTGCGCCCATTGCTGCCGGTACCACTGGTGGTGGCGCCTACTCCTACTCCTGCTGAGGTGGGCACACCTAAGACACTTCGCCGAAGCAGCAGGAATGCGGGAAAGGCGGATGAACATATTCTATGCAAGACGGAACAACTGGCAAAGAAAAAGAACCTCGAAGGTAATTCCTTTTCTAGCTTTTCAGATTCTCATATTATTTCAAACCTTGGTAGGATAGACATCAACTTAGCTTCCTCAAATGTTGCTTTTATTAAAAACTTAGAGGTAGATAGAGTAGTTCTTAGCGCAAATAAAAATATTAAAGTAAAAGCTACGAATCTATTAAGTGATGACGAAAGGGAAGAAAGGCTGAGGAAGTTCTCAACCACGCTTGTGGAAATTTTAATGAGAGCTTGCTTGATGCAGAGAATGATCATATACTAGATCTCTCTCCTATCAGTCGTAAGAGAAAATAAAATAATGCCAAAAATCCAAGAAAAGGCAAACTTTCCAAAAAGCCGAAAACTCCTTCAAAGATTATTATAAAATGAAAGGGGTATTTTGGAATAGCAGAGGTCTTGCAGACTTGGCTAAACACAAATTTTTGGCTGAACTAGTTAAAGAGGAGCAAATTAATTTTATTGATCTCTAAAACTGGTCGCGAGTCCTTTCCCGATCATGTCCTCAAAAATCTTTGTGCTGGACGTGATTTTCTCTGGCATGCTATGGCACCCCATGCTAGATCAGGTGGCATCTTGCTAGGGGTAGATCTAGGTGCATTTGATATTGGTGCCATTGATGAGGGGGATTTCTATGTGAAATTCACCCTTAGATACAATCCAACTGACCTTAAATTTGTCCTATATTCTATTTATGGACCATCACAATTAAAAAACAAAGGGGCTTTTCTAGCCGAAATTGCTAATATCTGCTCTAAGGAGAACCTTCCTTTTCTCTTTGGTGGGGATTTTAATATTATGCGAAGGCCCGAGGACAAAAGCAGTGGAGTCTTTGATCACAAATGGCCTTCCCTTCTAATGCTGTTATTGAGTCCCTTGATCTTAGGGAAATTGTCATGACAGGCCGCCAATACACTTGGGCGGGTTCCGGGGATAATCCGACCTACGAAAAACTTGATCGAGTTTTAGCCAATACGGAATGGTAAGCTCATTTCCCTCTGACCAGGGTTGAAGCTAGAGATCGAAACATTTCAGATCATACTCCCCTAGTCGTTTCCACAGGCGCTTCCACTCACCAATCTGTATCCAGACCCTTTAGATTTGAAAGGGGATGGCTCCTACGAGAGGGTTTCTATGATATGGTTGCAAATATTTGGCAATCAGAGGACTCGGGATCTTGTCCACTAGAGCGGTGGCAATCCAAGATCCGTAGACTCAGACAATATCTTAGAGGGTGGGCGTCTAACACAACTAGCTCATATAAGAAAGAGAAAAAAACTCTCCTAGCTCTTCTGCACAATATTGATAAAAAGGTAGAAAACGATGTGCTCACTTATCAGGAGATCAATTTAAAGAACTATCTTAAAGAGCGTTTAGTCTCCCTCTCGAGGGAGGAGGAGATTAAGTGGTATGAGAGGGCTAAAGTCAAAATGCTCTTGGAAGGTGATGCTAATACAAGGTTTTTTCACCTTGTGGCCAATTAAGCACCGGAAACAACATATATATATATAGACTTGAAGATGACCAAGGCGTTGTTGTTAGGGTTGACAACCTCAAAAGACATATTACTAATTATTACAAAAATATGTTTGGGACCCCAGCACAGACGGAGATCGTTTTAATGGAGGATCAGATTAGTGATATCCCACAAGTATCTTCTGAGGAAAATGAAAGCCTCATTGCCGATTTCACTGAAAATGAGGTGAGAGAGGCAATCTTCCAAATGGAGCATAATAAGGCTCTTGGACCAGATGGTTTCCCGGCTGAATTCTACCAAGTCTTTTGGCGGCGGGGGTGATCAAAGAGGACCTTATGGCTCTATTTCATGAGTTCCACGAGGAGAGTCTAGATCTCTTTAGCCTCAATTTTGGGATCATTACTTTAATTCCAAAAATTGAGAACGCCACCAAGATTCAGCAATATAGACCTATTTGTGTCCTCAACGTTAGTTTCAAGATCTTTACAAAAGTTGGAACTAACAGGCTGAATAAAGTGGCAAAGACTGTGGTGAGCCAAACTCAAACTGCCTTCGTGCCTGGTAGGAATATTATGGAAGGTGTTGTTATTCTACACGAGACCATCCATGAACTTCGTACCAAAAAATCTAATGGAGTTAGTTTTAAGATTGACTTTGCAAAGGCCTATGATAAGGTTAAATGGTCACTTCTCTAGCATACTTTACACATGAAAGGCTTCTCACCTAAATGGTGGAGATGGATTCGAAACATGGTAATGGGAGGGAGTGTGGGAATCAAGGTTAATGATGATATTGGCCCATACTTCCAAACGAAAAGGGGGCTAAGACAAGGTGATCCTATGTCACCTATTTTGTTTAATATTGTCGCAGACATGCTAGCTCTACTTATTAATCGAGCGAAGGTGGCTGGACAAGTTACAGGTGTGATACCCCATCTAGTCGATGATGGCCTATCGATTTTGCAATATGTAGACGACACCATTATCTTTCTAGACCATGACCTTGAGCAAGCAAAAAATCTTAAGCTCCTTTTGTGCGCTTTTGAGCAGCTTTTGGGGCCGAAGATTAATTTCCACAAGAATGAAATTTTCTACAATGGTGAGGCCAAAGAGATGGAGCTTTTCTATACTTCTCTCTTTGGATGTAATTCGGGGGCTTACCCGTTCAGGTATTTAGGTATCCCGATGCACCATAGACAACTCCTCAATTCTGAATGGAGTAAAGTTGAAGAGCGCTTTCAGCAAAAACTCTCTTGTTGGGAAGCAAAATACCTATCCTATGGGGGGAGGTTGGTTCTGCTTAACGCGGTGTTAAGTAGCCTTCCTATGTTTATGATGTCCTTCTTTGAGATCCCTAATGGAGCTCTTAAAAATCTTGATCATTTTAGATCAAGATTTTTCTGGCAAGGCTCTAATAAAAAATACAAGTACAGGCTTGCCAGATGGGACATCTTGTGCCGACCAAAGGATCAGGGTGGCCTCGGGATCTTGGATTTATAGCTTCAAAACAAATCCCTTTTGGCCAAATGGTTAGTTAACCTCTTGAACACCGAAGGGACTTGGGAATCTTTGCTAAGTAATAAATATTTGAGAACCAAGACCCTGACGCAAGTACCTGCCAAACCAAATGACTCTCACTTTTGGAGAGGCCTCATGCATATTAAAGATGAGGTTCTTTCTAAAGGTTGTTTCAATATATAGTGAGCCATGGGTTGGGCTGCATGGGCCTCGAGCTGCTCCTTGACGATTCAGATACGTCACGGATCGCGACGTGTATTAAGGGAACGTCGAGAGATTTAATCAATGACGCTCATTCCACCACGAAAATGTAAATCGTCGCGGATGCTGATTTGCAATGAATTTTATTTAATCCGTGACAGAATGGTTACGTCACGGATTAAATAGTTTCTTGTAGTGACTAATGATGGAATCAGCACTAGATTTTGGGAGGATATCTGGTTAGGCGATAAGCCGCTCAAGGATACTTACCCTTCCTTATACCATATTGCGCGGGATAGGAAGGTAACGATTTCTAAGGTCATGTCCTCTATACCTCTAAATATATCCTTCAGGCGGTCTCTGGTAGATAATAACCTAAGACAGTGGCTTCACCTAGTAGCTTGAGTCTCTAATGTTGTTCTGGTGGATGGTAAAGATTATTTTAAATGGCCGCTGATGAAAAACAGCGTTTTCACTGTCCGATCAATGTATCTTGATGCTTTAGATACTCATCTACCGTTTCAACATAGGAAGATCTGGAAGTGGAAAATACCTCTTAAAATCAAGATTTTTCTATGGTTTCTTCAGAAGGGCGTAGTTTTGACAAAAGACAACCATGCGAAGAAAAATTGGAAAGGGAGTAAGAAGTGTGTCTGCTCTAATTAGAATGAAACTATACAACACCTCTTTATAGATTGCCCCTTAGCTAAGATGATTTGGAGGTTTATTTTCTATGTGACTAATTTAAGCCAACCTAGATCTATTAACCATATGTTTGGTAACTGGCTTGATAATCAACATAAAGATTTTAAGCAACCGATTTGGGTCGATGTCGCAGCCGTATGCTGGGCTATTTGGAAATGCAGGAATGATATAGTTTTCAAAAAGACGAAGTTTAATTCGATTCTGCAGGTTATTTTCAGGGGAGCTTACTGGTTACGCTTTTGGGCCCAGTTGCAGCGTAAGGAGCAGGCGAAGGACATCCTCATCGCTATGAGCAGGAGATTGGAAGTTATTGCTCTACAGTTTGCCAATGAAGGATGAAATAATTTTAATCGTTTACCTTAGGTGGGGGGCATGTTGCCCGTGGCTGCCTGTCGGCTCTGTTTGACTTTTGTTTGAACTCTGTATTAAGTGGCTGTGTACATCATCGGATGTAGAGGTCGGATTTAATTATCCATTATCTAAAAAATGCTTTACCTCTACTGACTAGAGGGAGAAATAACACCAAATATATCAAACAATTTTTTTCTTTTGATTCACGAATCATGACCCTAACAAATTAAGAAAAATTATTCATAGAACCATGAGAAAGACTGAAACAACTCTTGTAGAGCAATGATAAGCAGCAGATCACCTCAATCTTCTAATGTTTCCTCTTTGCAGCTCTCCGGGTCTTGGACCTGCCGTTAGGTTCCAGCACACGAGCCATCCCACACCACATGGCTTCCACACATGGAAATATGCAGATCCATGTGCAGATAGCCATAGCGCTGAATAGTTTGGCTCCGGCAGATGGGCTGACTTTGTTCTCACCATCTCCTCCATTTCTCGAATGCTTCCAATTTTGTGCCTGAATGTGCTACCGAGCATCTTGTGTGCACAACTGCTCTCCTGCAGCTGAAGTTCCCTGAAGTGAGGCGTGCAACAAGCTGTGACCTGCAGAAGTGCTGCCCCATCTTTCATGGCATGTCTACTTGCTTCACCAAATATGCTATGGCATATGCTGTACTCCAGTGCTGAAACATAGGATTGAAAGGCAATGAAAGTAACTTGCTCTGGGAATGTGGATGAGACAATGATGTTGTCAGCACAAGGTTCCTGCCCGTTTAATTTGCAACACACAGGATTCGAGCGAAATGTCCAAGTATCTTGGGTCTGTGTCTCTTGAATGCCAACCCATGGAAGAGCATACTTATGGGATATATCTTTTAGATCATGTAGTAGAGTGGGTTCTTCCCTTGCAGATCTCGTCGTCATGTATTGAGATGCCAAAGACTGCAAACAATCAATAGCAGTTGCAATTATGTCTGTGCTCTCTGAGAGACGTAGTATTAACCGTAGTTGGAAACTTTTGTGTGGCATCTTGCGATCATCATAGCTATAGGCTAGTTCTGCCTCTACACCAGGCTCTTCGAAACTTATGGGCCATATATGAAAACGGCGCAGCAGGTCCCTTTGCCTTGAAGAAGATGCCTGACAAGAGGGTTGCAAAAGGTGTAGTGCCGGAGTGAACAACCAGACTCCAAATCCCTTACAAACTTGTTGGCACAATCTGCAAACCATTCAAACCTTATAACATCAGAGCAACTCAAACATAGTGGCTCATCCTTTTTCAGGCCACAGACAGATAAGGACAGATTTAAGCCACCATTAACCCGTTCAATCTCCTGGCCTTCTTGCTGTAACCGCCCCTTGTGTTTGTTGAGCAGATTCCTGCCCTCAACGTAGGCATGTCTGAGCACCTTTGTGCGGCAAAGCAGTGAGACGTCTGTGATTGGCAGTTTCACAGATCTGAGCAAATTCCAATTCAGAGAGCACATCTATAGCCTCTCGATGCTGTGTCCTTCAGATGCCTTGTCCTTGCACTTTCCCAACTCGAAAGAAGATATTTTGCCCACAGCCTCCTGAACATCGGCTGAACCCACCATTTCTGCCATGAAAAACTGTACAGGTTGTCTATTTTGAGAGTTGATTTCACCTGGTGACCAAGGGAACAGGTCAGACAAATACTGAGAAACCCGTTACTAATGGAATGCACTTTTAGATGATAACTAATGGAATGCATCATCCTTACCTTAGTAAACTTCTTACTGCACCAGCATACAACAGTGACAACCCAATGCAAGCATCCTGGAATGAATACGATTTTGAGATCGCGAAATCATCAAAACAGGGGAATGTTCCTGACCTGTTGCACTCAGCTGGAAAACTGCTCAAAATATCATATGTTGTTAAATTTATTCTTAATGCATTGGCTTCAGAACCTGTAAGCATATTGCATAGATAATTGCCTTTAATATTTAGCTTAGTCTTCGTCAAACATTGTGAGTTGGACCTTATCAACCACCAGAATTTTATGGGAAGGGTAGTTGGCAATGGTTACAGAAAAGACTATAAAATTGTTTGCATCCCCATCAAGTTCCTGTTCCCAGCCAGCTAATACAATGTGGCAGAAGCTGCATGCATCGCTTCCAGGACCAACCTTAGCTTCTAAGCTTAAAACAAAACAATGCAGCAACAATTCAACAGATCAACACCCTGACATGGCAACTGTGATAGCGAAAGGGGAAACTTCTATGCTGCTTTGGGTCTTCACCTTAATGGAGCTTGTGCTTTCCAGTCCTTCAGGTTACAGTGGATACGTATGTATTTCACTACTTGTGATTTGTCAATGTTTAAGATACTTTACGTCTTCAAACTGCAATTCGATGTTAACATATAATTCGTAAACGAAGCAACTGTATTGAGCAGCTAGTTGGTAAACAAAGCAATTTTATTTCTCAACCAGGAACAAGTCTGTTACATTGAGCAACAGAAACACAATACAAAAATGACTTGCTACAAGTGATGCAAAGTTAAAAGACTGGAGACCAGTCATCTAGCAGTCAGGGGTGAAGAAACTATACATACTCCTTCTCTTGCTTTCTCTCTTGTCAGCTCTCCTGGTATTGGGCAGCGCACACTTCCAGTATGTGGAACTGGCTTCACACAAAACAATGCAGCGCCATGCTTGGAGGCCCAGCGCACTGTATGTTCCTTCAGCTCTTTCTGACTGATAAGACACTCCATTGCAACTTTCCTTGCCATATTGCTTGTTTCTTCTAGGCTACCACGTCTAAACTCTGTTGCTTCTATCATGAGCTCCGTATGAGGCCAGAAAGAAGCTGACAGAAGAAGAGTTGGGGGCTGTACTTTAGTGCAACATAAGCCATCAGATGAGCAACACAGGCATTTGGGTGCTAAAATTAAGGACTCAAAACGGAATGCAATGACTTGTTCTGGAAATATCTGTGATAAGTCTGACAACATGATGTTGCTAGAGTCCTGTCCATCCGCCGTGCAGCATACTGGATCTTGGCGTGAAAGTTTTGTTATTAGGACATAGAGCTCGTTATCGCCAACCCACGGCATAGCATAGGCACTGTCCAGTAAATTTGGTAGTAGGGAAAGTTCTGCAATTGCAGATTCTGCTGCAGGCTTCGACAGAAATGTTAATGACTCCGAGCATCTAATAGCAATCCCAACCAAGTCTGTGCTTTCCGATACCCGTAGCCACAACAGTAGACGGAAGCTCTTCTCTGGCATGCTGCGATCCATATACTGAAAATGTAGTGATGCCTCTACACCACGTTCTCCTAAAAATGCAGGGCGAATGAAAAATTCACGTACTTGACTTCCTTGAACCATTTCATATTTGAGAGCTTTCCCATTGAGAAGATGCCTGACAAGAGGGTTGCAGAAGATGTGGTGCCGGAGAGAACATCCAGACTAGACATCTCTTACAAATTTGCCCGCACAATCTGCCAACCACTCAAATCTCCTAACACCATCCATATTCAGCCCACCAAAGGATGAGATGGGCAGATTCTTAGAACAAGTAATCCATCGCTTACGCTTTACCCTGGCCTCTCTTGGTGGTCTTGCAGCTTGTGTTTCTTGAGCAGATCTATGCCCTCCACATAGCCACGCTTCAACAATTTTCTGCGGCGCAGCAGCGATGCCTCTGTGATTGGCAGCTTTGCGGTCCTTTCAAGAGCAAACTCCAATTCAGAGAGTGCCATCTCGAGCCTCTCTGCATTGTGGCCTTCGGATGCCTTCTCCATATACTTGCCCAACATGAATGAGACAGCTCTGCTCATGCCCTCCTGAACAATGGCTGAGCCCACCATTTCCGCCATGAGGAACCTATAAATGCAGTATCTTTAGAGTTACTCTTTTGAATCAACATAGCAGAGAAATATGAGTGTTTCAGTTACTGATGAAAAGCAGTCCTTACCTATACCCCTTGCTGCTGAAGCTATCACTTGTCTAAAACGTCATTTAGAAGAGATTGGAGGGTGTACTTGGTTGAACCAGACCAGCAGACTGATGAAGTTGGTCATGCCGAACGCAACCAAGCAGCAGGTCGGACTCTGCTCACGGTCTTATTTGAACAATGGTTGAACCCAAATTTTTCCACAGGAAGAAACCTGTGTGCAGTCCATTCAGCGGTTGATTTGCATGCTGATCAAGGATACATGTCAGACAACATGGAGTTTTCTGAAGAACGCATTACTCACTGAATGCAGGATCCTTACCTTAGTAAACTTCTTACTGCACCAGCATGCAGCAATGACTACTAGTCCAAGCCTCCTGGAACGAACTGGATGTTGAGATTGCGAAAACATCAGATGTGTCACAGTTGTACTGATCCTCACCAAAGCAGGGGAAAGTTCCTGATATGTCACAGTCAGCTGGATAACTGCTCAAATTTTCATATGGCATTAAGTCTCCCATGATAAGGGCATTTATGCATTCTTAATGCTATGGCTTCACAGCACGCTGCATAGATGAGATTCCTTTAATCTTTCGCTTAGTCTTCGTCAAACTTCATGAGTCGAAGCCTTATCAGCAACCAGAATCTTATCTGAAGCCCGTTGTCTCGTTGACAACAGAAACTGAAAAGACAATAAAAATGTCCACATCCCTGTCAAGTTCCTTATGTGCATCGCTTTCAGTACCTATCTTCTATAATCTGAAATGAAAACAATGCAGCAAGTAATTTAACCTATAAATGCGTGGAACCATGACTGTGATAGTGAAACAGGAAACTTCGATGAAGCTTTGGGTTTTCCACATAACTGAGCTTCGGCCTTCTAGTTCCTTCAGGTTACACTGGCCAGACTCTTCGCGTTCTGCTACTTGCGATTGGTCAACATTTAGGCATGGTACATAGCCCATAAGTAAATTAAGTAAAAATTTTACCACACACCCTTTTCTAGGTTGAACCAGTCAAGAAAAATGCAGTGTCATGATTGCCAAATTGCACATACATAAGTGCTTAGCAACTTGTTGATCTAGTGTTATTTTGCTGCCTTATTTCTGGCCATCCCGAAGGTTAATTACATGCCAAATTGAACCCAGTCTTGTAAGACGTCTGAATTAGTACTGGTTCGTAGCACAGCCACAATTGCTTCCCCTGTTTTACTGATGGTGGTGTATGTCCTTAACGCCCAGCTGGATCTCACACTTATCTAATCATGCTAGGAAGCCCTGCAAGTGATTCGAGTAGCAGGTCGACCTACTCTTCAATCTCAAATCGGAGAAGGCTAGAATCAGGCAGAAAAATGTAGAGAGGTGGGAGATTTTTGGGAGTAGGACGGGGTGTTCACCTGCAGCACGCGCGTGGTAGTGGAAAGTGAGGCAAGAGGCACGGCTTCTCCTCCTCTCCGTCGTCGCTGCACCCGCACGGTGGCTCGCGACGGCGAGAGCGCTGCGGCGGCGGCGGCGCGTCGCCAGCCACCGGCCGCAAGGGCCGGCACAGGACATCCTGGGCCTCATCCTCGGCGGCAGTGTTGTGGGCCTCATAACCTAGCTACCTTTTCAACATTTCATAGACACGGATGGACCCACAGGTTGTCAAAATAGCAAATCACGTTTGAGGGAGTCCAATAATCACAATTTTTTCCCTAGAAAGATGGCCCTCTCACATTCACTTCTCTCTCATGTGTGATAAATCTGTTGCCACTCACCCCCATATGATGGCAATAGGCTAAATGTTCCGATGTGTGAAACCCACTCAATTGTTTCCACAACCTCCATGTATGATATCATAAGATATTGACAAATTTCATGATTTTCAGACTTCATTTGCGTTTTTAGAATTTTAAGATCATTTGGGAGCCCATCTCTAATCGTGTTTCCTGGACAATTTTTTGGAAATTTATTTTCATTTTATGGCTAATTAAGGGCCTAGACAAAACCCACGACAAAATAGAGTGTTTGACGTGAGCCAACCTTGAGTCTCACGCCAAATACCTATTTTGACGTGGCCTTTTTTACCGTGAGTTTTCATTATAGCCGTCTGCAAAATGCTATTTTTGTGGTGAGCCTAATAACAAGCTCATGGCAAAAAAACGCGGCTCACAGCAAAGCCGCACCTTCCAGTAGTGGCCTAACGACTGAGCACGTTGTGCTCATGGTTCGGTTCCCATGTAGTACATGTTATGGAGGGCCGCAATATTTTCTCGGACATGGAAGGTAAGAAGTAGTATAATTCTCGGAAAAATACTTAGTTCCCAAGATTTTTATTCATTCTATGATTACAAACCAGGACGATACAACATATCCAAACAAACAGACACAGAGGGCGGCAGGGATGTGCATGGTCCGTCCATCCATAAGACAGAACGGATTCACAGCGGTAGAGAGGGACCCCCATTTTATTTATTAGCTGCAAATACATGCAGTAGATATATACGGGTGGCGGACGAAGGATGGATCCAATCTCGATCGTTTAAGATGGAATTACGTGGGCGCCCATGGCATCGAGTTTGTCGGAGCTTCTGCCGAAGAAGCCGACGACGTTGGGAGGGAAGCTGAAAGTACCTAAGCCCTCTCCAGACTTTGCCCCATACGGTCCATATTCCTTAGCCTGGTCAGTGAAAAATGTAAGTGAGGTGACGTACGTGCCATCGGTGGTGCCCGAGACACGGATCATGTGCTCGTCATCGGCAAGGTTAATCTGCAATGCATACATACGAATTATTGTAGATCACAAATAAATGCATATGACTAATAGTTAATAAAAAAATCATTCAAATTTGGACGCCACATTTCTTATGTACCTGGTGGGGTGCTTTACCGGCGGTCTTCGTGCCCCAAGGACCCGAGTAGACAGCAGGTTTGCCTTTCTCCTTTATGTAGGAAAAGGATATGCCATTGATGACCCCTTCTCCGACTTTGTCATTGCTCCAAACCTGGACGCTCACAAGCTTTGTCGGCGTAGTAATGTCAAAAGGATTACCTCCTGGACCACCATACGGGCCAATCTTATTGCTCGATGGTGTAGACTGCATGCGATTAATCGACGGAAATATATATATTAGGTTACTTTAGCTACCTATACGATCGATAAAGCAATTGATCATAGATGCGGATGCACTTGACTGAAACTCCTACCATTGTTCGCGTGCTCGGCGCAGTAGCTAACAGCAAATCTCTTGTCGGTGAAGGGAGTGCTGGCTAGCTGCTTGCTTGCTTAGCTTGGTCCTCCTCGAACCAAAAAGCCATCCCATTTATAGTACTACGAATTGGATGTTGAGATTGTGAAAAGATCGGGGGTGTCACAGGTGTACACTGATCGATCATCACTGAAGCAGGGAAAAGCTCCTGATACGTCACACCCACCAGCTGGACACAACTGCTCAAATTTTCATATGGCATTTAGCCTTCCACGATAGGGGCATTCATGCATTCTTAATGCTATGGCTTCACAGCACACTGCATAGATAATATTCCTTTAATCTTCAGCTTAGTCTTTGCCAAACTTCAGGTAGCACGTAGCAGCGCCCCTTATATTCTAATTAAGCAGAAAGCAAAATATTGCAGCAAGCGATTTAACATAGCAAAAAAGGAATCACTTATAAAGCTTGGGGTCTTCCCCACAACGACTGAGCTTCTGCCTTCTAATTTCTTTAGGTTACACTGGCCAGATTCTGCATGTTCTGCTACTTGCAATTGGTCAACATTTAGGTATGCTATATAGCCCATAAGTAAACTAAGTAAAATTTCTCACACTTACTTTTTCTAGTTTTTTCAAAAACAAAATTTTCTAGGTTAAACCAGTCAAGAACAATGCAGGGTCATGATTGAGAAATCATGTGGAAAGAACTTTAGGGATGCTTAAGAAGCACTTCTCCAATCTCAAAGTTGCCACATTCCACACACAAGAAAATCATGTTAAAGTACCTGTGGCTACTGCCATCTTTCATAATCTGATCCGAACATTTCGTGGCGATGAAGAATGGTTAGATCATCAAACGGGTGTTATTGATCTAACACAGTTTGTTGCTCTGGAAAGAGACGACCAAACCAATGATCCATGTACTACAAAGGTGTTGTGCTATGCCAAAGCTTAGGCACGAACAATGAAAGGAACGAAAGGGCTCAAGCAATAAACTTAAAGGAATGCCGAACAAAAGGAAGACAAAAACTATTTCTCAATAGTGTAATTCTCAAAAGTCGACCCCCTTTACAAGCGCGGTCGGTCTCCTTTTATAGGGAGACGAACGGACTTTTTACATACCGAAATTGCCCTTGTGTAAAAAGGATCAAACAAGAATGTGCTAGGCTAATTTTGGGAAATCTCCATTATGTCTTCACGTAATCGGCGCTCACTGACGTCACGCCGCATATCACGACGCTTTTCCCGGAATCAGCATGTGCGCCTGTCGGGTGAAGACTGTCAATCTTTGGAGATGTCCCTTTCTCCTAGTGACTCCCTGTTCCCCTGCACCATACGCAAAGCCAAAAAACGAACGGATGAGTTGTTACAAGCAACGAGACCCCAGGCAAAATATAAACTAGTATTCATTGAACGGAGAAGATTTGGCTCTGGGGTTTGGTCATGTGAAAAGCCGATGCAAAGAAAGAGCACATCTAGAGATTGGCACTTCTCGCATTGCTATAGATTTCGAGTGAAGAAAGGTGCCCATAGAAAGCACATGGGCTAAAGGAAAAAACGAGCCGATTGGCTATGAGGGTATCATCATTTTCACTATTGAAATCATCAGATTGGGTGAGTGCGTTTTGGTGATTCCATGACGTTGACATTGTCAATCTTGATTCCAAATCCCCCAACAGAAGGCAACATTTTAAGAGATGCCATAGGCCAATAAATGTGGGCTCAACACCATCATGGGGGTCTCCAAAGTTAGTTTGCAAAGTTAGCAAAAGAATAAGTTGTAATATGTTAGCTCAAGAATAAGTTGTATTAGTTGACCCAAGAATAAGTTGTAATAAGTTAGTTAGTCAATAATCTCTCTTTAATGAATAAGTTGTAATGGTTGCAATAATCTTGTATCATGAATAAGTTGATGCATAACTTTTTTTCCATTTTTAAAGCAATGGTTGGAAGAAGCTGCCCAAATCTAAACATGATGGCAAGGAGCTCTCCAAAGTTATGTAGGATCTTGCCTACAACAAGTGCTACTAATTAAGAAAAAACCTTCTCCAAAATGTGTAAAAGGTATGTTTTTAAGATTTATTCATGCTTTCTTGTAATTTTTTATTATTTATGCTATGAAATTTATATTGCGAATGATTGTCCATTGTTTATGTAGTGAAACAAAGGTGATAATGGTTGTTGGAATTCAGAAGTTGGAATAGGATGGTCGAGGAGTTCCACGTGAGGAACAACTCAGTCTCATTCACAAGGCTTAGATTCAAGAGAAGAAAGGGGAATTCAAAAGAGATTACAAGATTCTTAAAGCAATTAGGAGGCAAAGTAGATCGAAATGGAACAAACAAACACTACAAGAAAATCGTTGACTAGTGACGCAACCACATTTTAGCGTCATTGATTTATGACGTTCCTGACTGATCTCGTCATAATATTTCACTTCGAAGAAAATTTAGTGACAAAAAAACTTTCATCATTACGGTTGGTAGTGTAGCTGGGCTTTCACTGTTCCATGCTGTTTTGTGACGCCATAAGCTCTGAAAAAACGTCATAAAACAACACCGGTCCCACATCTAAGCATTATTTTAAAAATAGAGTGTTCCAAGTCGTGATAAATTTTTCCAGGGTCCCACATGTAAGCATTTTGGCCATGTCAGTGACGTCATAAACCAACTGTGGTCCCACATCTAAGCATTATTTTAAGAAAAAGAGTATTCCAAGTCATCACTAAATTCAGTTGGGTCCCACATGTAAGAATTTTTTTGAATCTTTAATATAAATCTGTAATTCGCAGGCAAAACGCTTCACTGCCTTCGCAAAGACTCTCGACTTTTGCTACGCGTAGATCTGCAACAGCTCGTGGTAGGAATGGCGGATTCTGACGGTGATGAGAGGGTGGTTTATGCGCCACCTCCCGCCACATGGTTTGAGCCACTATATTTTCCCCTATCGACCTAGGGATGAGGATTTCTAGGTTGGGGATCTATAGGATGAATGACCATATACAATAGATTCATATTTCATCGTACACTCAGATTTGAATTGCAATTGGTGTTAAAAGTTGGTTTTGTTAGTTTTCAGTTTGCATCGTTTGATGGATTGATAGGTTCTTGTATTTTTCTAGCTTCTGGAGGTGCTTGAATCCACTGAATAGCTGAGCTGATTTGCTTGTAGACTCAGATTTGACTTGCAATTAGTGTCAGAAGTTACAGAAAGGGATATTGCAATAGGACTAGGAATGAGTGGGTCCACCAGATCCACTGGATCCTGGCCAGGATCGGTGCAGGGACAGGAACCGACCCCCATGAACCGACCCCGGAAAATTGTTTCTCTCTTTCATCTTCTTTTATCTGTTTAGGATTTCCAATCCCAACACACAACAAACTCTTAGACGCATGGCAAATTCACATTTTTGGTAGTGGTTTCTTCCTGTGTATGCTAAAATTATTATTTCTTTTTGAGAAAGGACTGTAGAGCATGGTGAGCCTAGGTACTCCATTACTCCCACTGAGGCCAAGCATGCTTGTCCTTGATCCTTGGGCCTCCTCCATCAAAAGACCCAAAAGAGTTTTGGGAATCCTAGTTTCCTTGGTGTTGCCATACATACTTTTTTCCTGATCTTGTGAGCAATCTTATTCATGATTTCGAAGTTGTAGCAATTTCATTCTTTATTTCGAAGTTGTTACAATGAACAATTTGGTTGGGATAGTATTAATTACTGTGGGCTCAAATTCCATTAATTCCCATATAGTACATGTTATGAAGGACTGCAATATTTTCAAACATGGAAAGAAAAAGAAGTACTATAATCCTCAGAAAAATACTTAGTTCCAAGATTTTTATTCATCATTATATGATTACAATCCTGGACGATATAACATATTGAAACAAACAGACATAGAGGGTGGTAGGGATGTGCTTGGGTCGTCCATCCATAGGAAGGATACACAGTAGCGAGGGATCCCCATTTTACTTAGCTGCATACATGCAGTAGATACGGGTGGTGATGGCAGATGGATCCGATCGATCCATTAAGCTCGAATTACGTGGGCACCCATGGCATTGAGTTTGTCGGAGCTTCTGCCGAAGAAGCCGACAACGTTGGGCGGGAAGCTAAAGGTACTTAAGCCCTCTCCTGACTTTGCCCCATATGGTCCATATTCCTTAGCCTGGTCAGTGAAAATGTAAGTGATGTGACGTACGTGCCATCGGTGGTGCCGGAGACACGGATCATGTGCTCGTCATCAGCAAGGTTAATCTGCACGCATACATACGAATTATTGTAGATCACAAGTAAATACATATAACTATGTAATTAGTTACTAATTAATAAAAAAAATCAAATTTGGACACCAAATGTCTTAAGTACCTGGTGGGGTTCCTTACCAGCGGTCTTGGTGCCCCAAGGACCCGAGTAGACAGCAGGTTTCCCTTTCTCCTTTATGTAAGAAAAGGATATGCCATTGATGACCACTTCTCCGACTTTGTCATTGCTCCAAACCTGGATGCTCACAAGCTTTGTCGGCATAGTAATGTCAAAAGGATGACCTCCTGGACCACCATACGGGCCAATCTTATTACTCGATGGCGTAGACTGCATGTGATTAATCCATGAAAATATATAGATTAGATTAGTTTAGCTAGCTATACGATAAGATCATATATTGACGCGGATGCACTAGACTGAAATTCCTACCATTGTTCGTGTGCTCAGCGTTGCTAACTACTCCCTCCGTCCTGTAAAGAATGCAATCACAGAATTTTTAAAAAATCCCACAGAGAGTGCAATTCTAGAAAATAGATCTAATTACTTAACTAATAGGTAATCCGATCTTATCTACATGTCAAAACTTACTGCATGTGGCTAAAAAATAGGGGCATTAGAGTCTTTTCGTGCCACCACTAATTTGTCTTGAAAAACTAGAATTGCAATTTTTATGGGACAGAGGGAGTACAAACCACTTTGTTTTCTTGTTTGTGAAGGGAATGCAGGCTAGCTGCTTGCTTGCTTAGCTTGGTCCTCCTCGAACCAAAATGCCAGCCCATTTATTGTACTACGAACTGGAAGTTGAGATTGCGAAAAGATCGGAGGTGTCACAGGTGTACACTGATCCTCACTGGAGCAGGGGAAGCTCCTGATATGTCACACTCAAACCCACCAGCTGGACAACTGCTCAAATTTTCTTATGGCATTTAACCTTCCACGATAAGGGCATTCATGCATTCTAAATGCTATGGCTTCACAGCACATTGCATAGATAATATTCCTTTAATCTTTATCTTACTCTTCGTCAAACTTCAGGTAGCACGTAGCAGCGCCACCTATCTTCTAATTAAGCAGAAAGCAAAATATTGCAGCAAGCGATTTAACATGCGCCTGATAGCGAAACAGGAAACACTGTTATGAAGCTTGGGGTCTTCCACACAACTGAGCTTCTGCCTTCTAATTCCTTCAGATTAAGTAAACTAAGTAAAATTTCTCCCACATAACTTTTTCTAGGTTTTTCAAAACAATATTTTCCAGGTTAAGCCAGTCACGAACAATGCAGCGTCATGTTTGCCAAATTTTACATACACATAAATGTTTAGCAACTTGTTGATCTAGTGTTATTTTTGTAGCGATCTAGGCCCTTTCGCACCCTTGGTAAGGGTGTGTTTCGGTGATGAAGGACACTTGGATTGCTAGTTTGTAGTTTCGACCGTACTATTAAGAGGGGTTCGTACACTAGTAGCTTGACCATGCACTCAAAAGCCATAAAAATATGCACACTCAAGTTCCTTAGTTGTCAACTAGCTCAGAGAGTTCATGGAAACAAGGTTGAAGCAAAAGAATCGACAGAAAACTCAAAGGCGCTAAATTGGATGAGTTGAAATGAAGTTCATAGCGTCGGATGGTCCGACGCCCTGTTTTCTAGATTCGTCGGATGAGTTGTGTGGCCACTGAATTCAAAATGGACCGTCGGATGAACCGACGGTACTGGCATCGGTTCATCCGACGCCTTAGGGTTTGGCTACAGTATGGGTCAAGGCTCAGAGCTTAAGCATTGGACGATCCAACGCCTTGACCATCGGTTCATCTGACGGTTGGATTTAAATCATACAGAGACGCGCCAAGTCAAATGCTTCAGCACCGGATGAACCGACGCTTGGATAGGTATACTCAGAGGTTCATCCGACAGTCTAATTCAAATGATACAGTACCGCCCCGAGTGTGAAGTCTTCAGCACCGGATGATCCGACGGGGCGTTGGCGTCGGTGAATTGTCTGGGTTTCTTTGTTTAACGGCTATATTGGAGTCTGTGAGTGACCGGATGATCCGACGCTTTGCAGGGGAGACCATCGGTTCATCCGACGGTACTACTTTTTCAGGAAACCTTTTCTAACGGCTAGCCTCCCATGCTAGGCCTATAAATAAGCCCCCTGCCTCTCTAGAGCTGCCTTTGCCATTCTGAAGATCCATTGCAGCCAAGAAGAGAAGGAGAGTGTGTTCTTGCCATTTGGGATTCTCTTCCTCTTCATTAAGGTGTTCTTCTTAGTGTTCAAGAGTGTTCAAGGTGCATACATGGCTTAGCTGAGTGCTCAGGTCAAGTGAAGGTGTGCGGGCTTGTTACTCTTGGAGTTTGACGGCTCCTAGACGGTCTAGGTGACTTTGGGGTTCTTGGTGAGCTCTTGGATATTGTGGGAGCCTCAAGACAAGCTTGGTGTACACGGTTCGAGACCGGAGAACGGGTACTCTTAGTGAGCACTTGTGTCTTTGTGACTCAAGGGGAAGCAGTACTCTAAGTGAGTGCTCCAACATGGACTAGGGGGAAGCGTCAACTTCTCGATACCACGGGCAAAAGTTCGGTCGCCTCTTGTCCCTCTCATTTACTTCTAGCACTTACTTTCAACACCTTATATCCGCTCGCAAGTTTCTTTGTCTTTGCTCTTGTTTTTGCTTGTGTGCTTCATATCTTGCCTAGGTTGTCATCTTGCCTCCTAGTGTGTTAATTGCTAAGGAAACTTGTGATAGTGTGCTCTAGTAGTAGGGAAGAACCTTTTTAGAATGGGCAACACTAGCTGATAGGCTAAGGTTTTCAGTTTTCTTTACAGCTTGCAAAAGAAGTCCCATATTCAACCCCCCTTCTATGTGACTTGATCCTACAAGTGGTATTAGAGCTAGGCTCCCTTTTGCATGGCTTAACCGCCTAGGGAGATGGGGAAGGGAAGCGGCAATGGCCCTCATAGGTTGGCCGGGAAGCGCTTCACCTTTTGGGCTCATAGAATGGCTAGCTACCTTCAAGCTCAACACCATGATGAGTGGCGCACTACCATGTATCCGTTGCCTACGGTTCCTACTGAGAGTGAAGGTAAGTGATATGCGCATGCTAGAAACCACATTTTTGAGGTGCTAGATGAAGAGTTGTTTGATCGGGTCTTTGCTTTGCAAACCGCCCATGAAGTGTGGATGGAACTCAAGGAGATCCATGTGGGTAACAAAAAGATTCGTGAGGAAAAATATGAGTTGCTCAAGTTGGAACTCAATGAGTTCAAAATGAAGGATGATGAGGGGAAAGAGAAAATGTATTCTAGGATGGGGGTGCTTATTCAAAGTATTAATGCTCTCGATGTTGCTAACCTTTCCAAGCAGGAAATCATCCGGAAAATCCTCCAAACGCTTCCCAAGCCAAGATACAACATCGCCAAGGCACTTCTCTTTGAGAAGGACTTCACTACCCTCACCATCACCGAGGTTGTGAGCAGGATCCGCTCCCACAAGATGTTTATGATGGAAGACATGGAATCATCCACCTCTCACTCAAGCACCAAGAAAGATCTTGCACTCAAGGCAAGTGAAAATGCCAAGTCTAAGAAGATCCATGTAAAGCCTCCTTCTTCCTCAATCGCTAATGTAGGCCTAGTGCGTTTGTTCCGGATTAGGCCCAATCCAGGTGGAATTTTTGAGCAGACACCGTGGGGCAACGCCCCCCGGTAACAAATATATTAAAAAGGACAGAGAGTACAAAGGTACTTACTTACAACCTAACAAGGAGTTAGGCAACAGCAACAGCAAGCAGCAATCAGCTACCACAAACTAAAAGAAAGAAAGGGAGCAAATTACAATGAGTCAAGCCGCAACAAAATGGAGGGGTGCAAGGAGGACTTAATCCTCAGCAGATGTCGAAGCACTTCATCCTTGAAGAACACTTTCAGGATGCTAAACTAGGAGGCTTATGACTGAAAATAAAATTGTTTCTCTCCTTCCAGATGATCCATGCACCAATCATAAAAACCTCCATGAAAAAATGGTAGGCAAACGCCATTTTGACAATTTAAATTTTCTGATGAACTTTTAAATTTTCATTCCAAGTGATTCCAGTGGCAAACCAACGGGTTACCACAGAGGAACAGTCAAAGAAGAGATGCTCAACAGTTTCTTCAATTTTTTCATGACAGAGCACACAGTTATAGCCTTCATCAAAATGCTTCCTTCTCCTTTTCAGGTGGAATTTAGTAGGCCGTTTCCAATCCATAGCCACAATGTTGTTTGTTTTTGGCCTGGACAGGAAAAGAAACAACATTGGCTACATTCTAGAGCGCAACTTGCACGCATAACTCCAATCCTCGTGTCGCACCCTCTGGCTCGAACCCTACCGCGACTCAAGGCGGTGAGACATGAGGAGGAAACGGATGCTACCCTGGTGGCGAAAGAGCGGCAATGATGGAGACGAACTCACCGATGATAAGCTGATGTTTTGCCGAAGGCGAGGACAGTTGGGTGGGAAGACCACTCTGTGTGTCGATTGAAGAAGGGTCAACGAAGCCTTAGATGGCATCCACACCGAGCGACTGAAGTATAGGGAGAAAACTCATCGCCGGCGGTACATGATGAGGCTCTGAGCTTAGGACCAAGAGGAGGCGAGGTCATCTCGTCGACACCAGTTGATGTGGCTCTGAGGTGAACTTGAACTTCTTTCCTAAAGGCTGCTTGAGAACGGTGGAGGCGGGGGCGGGTAGAGGAGGTAGGGACGCCATCAAACCCAGCCGGGGAGGGGATGTAGCCGAGGACTGTCCCCAGAACCAGATTCACCCAAAGGGAAACCGGATCTAGGCAAAACGGAGCAGGAGCAGCCTCGAATCCGGCCGGATCTACGAAGGCGTGAAGACACGGCAGTGGGAGAGGAGATAGATCTTTAGGATGGAACTGATGAGGCAATGTGGAGAAAGTGAGGACGAGATCCGCTGAGGAAAGTGGGGGAGCGACTTTATTTAGGCTAACCTCGAGAGAGTTGGCGATGACGGCGAAGTGGCCGAGACAGAGCATGGTGACGATGAACTTCCGCCATAAGGCTGATACTACAAAGAGCTATACTACTACGAGCTAGATCTAAAACTACTGAAAACCCAGGAGGGGGGCCTCTCCCTACCGGCTGCGGCGAGGCAAGCTCACCGAAGCTGGGAGGGAGGGGGCTGGAAGGAGACGAAAGAGGGAGAGCTCTCAGAGCCTTCTAGGCGAAGCCTAGCCAGCCACCAAAAGGAAATCGACGCCAATCTAAGTCAGTGAAAGTGAAGCACCGTACCCCCCTTCTTGGGATCTGGTACCTACACCAAAAGGTATTAAATATGTCTGTGATGACTTGTCATTTTTGTTTGCTGGTAAATTGATTAATCTGAGTGGACATAATCAAATGTTCATGTTTAAGTGTTAAGCTTGCCCTCACTGTTACTTGTTGTGTGTGTGTCGCTTATACTATTTTTATGGTTACAAATGCTCATGTTTGATTGGATAGAATCAAATCTTCATGTTTTAAGTCTGCCTTGGACTGTTACTTGCTGTGTCTCTTATAGTCTTTTAAGGATGGTCTGAATTTATAAACTGATTATAAACTTAATGTAAGTTTATATGCATATCTGAAATTAGTTTTATATGCTTTAGATCTGCAATAAGTATCACATTGCAAGATAGTATTAGAAAGAGGATGGAGAAAGATGATGACAACATGATGATATTTCTTTTCACTGCCTTGTTTCTTATGAAATCTGCTAAAAGAGGGGAAGGCGGGGGGGGGGGGGGGGGGGGGGGGGGGTAAAGAAGAAACATCACACATCAGAAGAAACTAGAGAGCTTAAGTGTTGGGGAATTCGGGAAAACCCGTCACCCTCGAAACGTTGAGTTTAACGAAGTTCTCAAAGCATGTTTTTCGGGAAGCGGGGAATTCGCGATTCTCGGAAGTCCGGGACCCGCGAAGTCTCGAATTCGCGAATGTGCGAGTTCGGGAATCTTGATTCGGCGAAGGAGGAGTCACGAGCATGCGGGAGCCCGGAATCTCAATCGTTGATAGTCCGAACTTCGGAAGAATTGCTCGATTCGGGAGCCCGATGAAGACTTTGTTCGGGACTCGGGCGCCCGGACACGCACGAACCGGCTGGGAAGCGAGGGTCACTTCGGGAATCTGTTGAAGACCTGGTTCGGGAGTTTTGTGCGAAGACATTCGCGAACCAGGGGAGAAGCAAAGTCAAAGTTGTAGTCCCAAAAAGTCCGGGTTTAGAGTGTGAACTAGTGGCAGATTTGTAAATATGTTAGGTAAAAAAGACAATCATGTATGCGTTCACACTAGGAATATTCTCTGAGGCCAGGGGTGTTATCGGTATGTAAAAGTCCCTTCGTCTCCCTATAAAAGGGGGCGCAAGGGCACGTGTAAACGGATTCAGACTTTTTTGGAACTCGTGCTACTAGCGGAGAGAATCACAGTATCTTAGCACCCTAACTTTGTACTTTGACGTGTCAGGAACTCATACTCGTGTTAGGGTAGTTATCCGAATTTTTCGGGTATCCCCCAACATTGGCGCCCACCGTGTCTCAGCCGAAAAAGAAACTCACGATGCCACCTCAAAATAAATCCAAGAAGAATGCTCCAGTACAGGCAAACCAGGATGATCGCCTTCCCACCCAAGGAAATGAAACCTCGTTCATTCCTGAATCCTCGAACATAACAGACCAAGAACGAAGAGAAAAGCTCGAGGCCCTCACGAAGGCAAGAGCGAAAAGACACGGCTCACATCCAAGAACAACCTCGCCGAACGAGCAAGAGTTCGAGAATGTTGATGATGATGATACCATAGACGAGGCAGCTAGCCATGGTTCACCAAAAGATACAGCAGCTACAGAAAGACAAAGAAAAGTTCACGGCTCGGTTGCGGGCGAAGAGAAAAATCTACGAAAAACTAGAGCAAATTTCGAACAAAGCAAAAGAGCGAGATACAAGCAATACGAGAGAGAAATTGACGAAATGAAAGAACAAGAGAACAGCTCCCCCGTGGCAAGAAACACCGCAAAGACAACCCTCGCGCCCGCAAGAGAATCCCCCGAAAGAAAACTTTTTCGCGGGAAACGGAGTCTCACACTTCGTGGATTCCGAATCGCCGCCGGCGTCAATAGGGCCGCAAACAGCACCTTGGCCGCCGAAGTTCAAGCCTCGTCTCTCTTCCAAAGTACAATGGCTTCGGAAACTCCAGGCAGTTTCTCATGAGATACGAGTCAGCTGTGAATTCGGCAGGAGGAGATGATGTTGCACTCGCCAAATCCTTCATCATAGCTTGCGAAGGACCGATCTGAATTGGTACTCACTTCGCTGCCTCCACACTCGATCTATAGCCGGGTAGATCTCAAAACAAAGTTCATGCAAGCGTTTCGGATGTTCCATGACACAACGGCCGAAGCCTCGGATCCGTACAACGCAAGCGAGGAAGGACAGGGAACCACTGCGGAACTTCGTGAGAAGGTTCATGCAACAGAGGTCTCAGATCCCCGACGCTGATGACAAGACAACGATCAAGGCACTGATCAAAGGTCTCACCCCAGGGCCAACGGCTTCCCACCTCACAAGAAAGAAGCCTGAGACAGTTGAAGAACTATTTCGGGAATTGGAGGATTACATTTTGTCTGATGACGACCATCGCAAGAGGGTAGCTGAGCGAAACGAGGCAAGACAGGGCAACAGAGACATGGCATGGCAGGCACCACCCCAACATCCGCGAAACGTCAACAACGTCGGAAACTCGCAACCAGCACAAGGCAACAGTCCAAGCACCAGGGGAGGATTCAATCCCAGAGGAAGGGGGAGAGGCAGAGGCCCCCCGGACTCACGAACCACAACCCAAAAGATCCTCACTTCTATTGCCGGTATCATGGGAGGGGTCACAAAGACCGAAGGGTGTCCGAAAACAAAGAAGAACATGGCAAGAATCCAAAGCAAGAGAAGGCACTAATGAGCATCGCATCTTCAATGTCGGGCCGCTTTCGTCCGAATTTCGGCGGCCGCAATTCGCGAATCCACGGTCGAGTTCGTCTCGGTTCGAAAGCAATTCCCGCAACCACAATCGGCATGGCGGCCGTCGCAGCAATTTTTCCCTCGGTCGCAAGCAATCCGATCAATCCAAAGAACCACAACCCATTCGGGAAATCTTGCCACCACCTCCGTAAAAAGTTCGTCAAGACCCCAGTCAAGTTCGGGACCTCAGAACTCCAAGGCATTGCCATCGTTCGGGACTATCATGCGAATCACGGGCGGATCTGCTATGGAATTCGAAACCAAGAAGCAGAGAAGCAATTACTTCAGATCTGTGAACGCTATCATCAATGACGGCCCAGTACCGCGCGCCGGAGTGGGCAAAGGTGCCAATCACCTTCACGAAGAAGATTTCGAGGGGCCGAAATCTGCGCGAAACACAATGACGCCATGGTCATTAAGGTGAATATCGCCGGGTGGGTCATAGGAAAAGTCCTAGTTGACAACGGGAGTTCGGCGGACATCCTATTCCCGAAAGCTTTCGAAAAGATGAATCTGAGCCAGCACATGTTAGACCCCCCAGAATACCCACTGCAAGGGTTCGGAGGAAAGCCCATCAAGCCGGTCGGAAAAATATCGCTCCCGGTTTCCTTCGGAGATCTCGAGAATGCCAGAACGGAGAGTCTCACGTTCGATGTAGTCGACATCTACCATCCATACCTCGCGATTTTTGGCAGAGGGTTCATGAACAAGTTCGACGCAGTCATAAGGCAACAGTTCCTATGTATGAAAATGCCCGCACCTAAGGGAGTCATCACAGTGTACGGCAATCAACAAGAGGCCAGAAACATAGAAAAGGGACATACACCTGGACAAACAAACGTATACCGGTGAGAACAGTACGATGACCATAACCAAACTTTGTCCTCTTGAACCAAAATCGCCACTTCGCTCGTGGCGAACATAGCATGCGGGTTCGGGGTTCCCGCAGAACTAACGGTTGACAATGGAAAACAATTCGACCGTTACACCTTCAAAGAATACCGCAAAAACTTGGGCACTCAAGCGAAATTTTCGTCAATCTATCACCCGCGATCCGTGGAATGCCGACACCTAAAAGGTATTACTCGTGAAATCCCAATTGCATCTAGATGTAATATACGGTACTTTTTCTATTTTCGTAAGTTTGAATTCTAAAAACCTAAAATCCGAATCACGTGTCTATAAGTAATTTAGGGAGAAAAAAATCAGCTTTCCTTTTTCTAGTCGTATTAGAATAAGAAGGACCGTACTCTTTTCCTTGCAAAGGAGGCTCTAAATCAAGAGGCAAGGTTTTTAACGAGGCGGATCCTATGTAAATACTCTTTGTGATATATATGAAAAGAGTCTTCCCCCAAATTGCGTATCTCGAGAGTGCCATCGTGAAAAAAGAAAAAGTTCATGAGAAAGGCTTTGTGATAGCCGAGTTCCATCGTGAAAAAAGAAAAAGTTCATGAGAAAGGCTTCGTGATAGCCGAGTTCCATCGTGAAAAAAAGAAAAAGTTCGTGAGAAAGGCTTCGTGATAGCCGAATTCCATCGTGAAAAAAAGAAAAAGTTCGTGGGAAAGGCTTCCCGATAGCCGAATTCCATCGTGAAAAAAGAAAAAGTTCGTGAGAAAGGCTTTCGATAGCCGAAAGTCCATCGTGAAAAAAGAAAAAGTTCGTGAGAAATGCTTCACGATAGCCGAAATTCCATCGAGAAAAAAGAAAAAGTTCATGACAAAGGCTTCCCGATAGCCGAAATTCCATCGTGAAAAAAGAAAAAGTTCGTGAGAAAGGCTTCCCGATAGCCGAAATTCCATCGAGAAAAAAGAAAAAGTTCGTGAGAAAGGCTTTCGATAGCCGAAAGTCCATCGTGAAAAAAGAAAAAGTTCGTGAGAAAGGCTTCCCGATAGCCGAAATTCCATCGAGAAAAAAGAAAAAGTTCATGACAAAGGCTTCCCGATAGCCGAAATTCCATCGTGAAAAAAGAAAAAAAATTTGTGAGAAAGGCTCCGTGATAGCCGAAATTCCATTGTGAAGAAAGAAAAAAGAAAAAAGTTTGTAAGAAAGGCTTCGTCACGGCCAGAATCCCATCAACGAAAGAGAGGCACGAGACAACAACAAGTTGTGGCCAAGAAAATCCCATCCATCGAGGGATTCCCACCGAAAAGGCTCGAGACAACAACAAGTTGTGGCCTAGAAAAATCCCATCCATAAAGGGATTCCCACCGAAAAGGCCCGAGACAACAACAAGTTGTGTCCTAGAAAAATCCCATCCACGAAGGGATTCCCACCTTTGTTGGGGGATACCCGAAAAAATTCGGATAACTACCCAAACACGAGTGAAGTTTTCAACACGTTCAAGTACACGGTTAGGGTGCAAAGAGACAAGTGATGCTCTCTCGCAACTAGCACAAGTCCCAAAAAGTCTGAATCCGTTTACACGTGCCCTTGCGCCCCCTTTTATAGGGAGACGAAGGGACTTTTACATGCCGATAACACCCTCGGGCTCAGAGAATATTCCTAATGTGAACACATACAAGAATGTCTTTTCTCCCCTTACACATTTACAAGTCTGCCACTAGTTCACACTCTAAACCCGGACTTTACGGGACTACAACTTTGACTTTGCTTCTTCCGTGATTCGCGAATGTCTTCGCCCGAAATTCCCGAACTAAGCCCTTCACGGATTCTCGAAGTGGCTCCTCGCTTCCCCGCGGGTTCGTGCATGTCCTTGCTCCCGAGTCCCGAACGAGTCTTCACTAGATTCCCGAATCGGCAAATCTCCGAAGTTCGGACCTTCCGCGAGGGAGGTTCCGGGCTTCGCGTGTTCATGACTTCGCCTCTTCACCGAATCAAAATCCCCGAACTCGCACATTCGCGAATTCGAGACTTCGCGGTCTCGGACTTCTCGGATTCGCGAATTCCCCGCTCCCGAAAAACATACTTTGAGAGTGCCATTAGACTGCGACGTTTCGAGGGTGATGTGTTTTCCCCGAATTCCCCAACACTAGCCCCTCGGGGAAGCGGGTTGACTCCGACGATCGATTCCACGAACTTTTCGGAAATTTAGTAAAAAACGTCACCCTTGGAACATCGGAGGGGACACGCGTCACTCGGGGAGCCAACGGCGGTTAAATCGAGGCGCACTTCGCGAAACCGCCCCTCCCCCGCCCTATAAATAGCCGGCCGGCGCTCGTTAAAAAATTTTTTATCGCTCTCGCGCCTTTCACGACTTTCACACTTTCCTTCCTTCGCGGAACTAGCTTTCTGTGCTAGAAAACTTGCGAACTCCGGCCTTGTTCGCGCTTTTCTAAGGTATTCCCTTATGTTTGCTTTGCTGTTTCGTTAGTTCGTTAAACTTTGGTGTAGTAATGTTACGATTTTCGTAGCTTCTTTTTCGACTATTGGTCTAAGGCGTTCGAATGCTCATATTCGCTAGGTGGCTCGCATCGAAATACGACTAGACCTATGACTACCGAAGAGTTGATCGGCGCCGGTCTCCCACTCGATCAAGGCCGCCGAAAGTGCGGACCGTGCCGCACCTCGCCGAAGATGCTTTGGATCACCTAGCGGTTCTCGAAGTCGCGAAGACGGAGAGGCCGGGTCCGATGACGGCAAAGACGTCGGGGATGTGGATGCTTTGGGGTAGACGATCTGGTCATGCTGAGGACTTCTGGCCCCCTGCCGCCCTCGCTAGCCTTCGGAGAGTCGAAGGTGACGAGCGATATTATTCGTGAGTACGAGAAGGCTGGATTCTTCTCTCCTGGGGCCGGGCGCGCCCCACTCGACGAAACAATTCCCACTCCCAAGCCCGAGGAAATTGTGGTTTTCGGGACTTCTTCATCCGTGGGCTGCGATTCCCTTGTGATCCGGTGCTACCGGCAATTCTTGATGCATTCTCGGTGAAGATCCACCCGGCTTACCCCCGACGTCTTTTCTCGAAGTATCAAAATTTATTTGGATCCTGAAGACCTTCGGGTGCAGTCCTACCATCGACGCCTTCACCAGGTTCTACGAACTGGTGATTATTCCGGAAGTTGTGAAAGGCGAAGACGGGCAGTTCTATCACAGCCAGCACGCCTGCTGTACCTTCAATACCCGACGCCAAAACACCCGACAAGGGATTACCCGAATCCAGATTTCCCCCTGCTGCAAGACTAACCTTTCCGACGATTGGAAGTCCTACTGGTTTTACCTGAAGGTCAATGTGCCGAAGCTGCCGTGCCCGATCGCGCCCCTCACCGCAATGAATGTGGGGAAGTACAACCAGCGGGCCCTAGGAATTCGGAATTGTGAGAGTGCATTCCATCTGGCCAGCACGATACTCGGCGGCCGCGACATCATCGAAGAATTCGTCGCCGCGCGAATCTGGCCTATCTCGAAGGGCTGGTCCCCTGCCGAAATCGTGGACTACAACGTCAGCCGGGCGGATCGGCGGGGTTCCTTTCCCGAAGTTCGGGATTAAACTTCGCGAGGGCCAAAGCGCCAAGGACTTTATGGACGAAGTTGAGAAGAAGGTCAATGTCATGGTAGGCGAGTATACCATGAACGAATACAAAGCATACAAAGCCTTGGTGAAGCACAAGAAGAAGATCAACCGCGTCTTTTCGGAGATCTCGCGGTGACAAATTTTTCGGCTCTCGAAGCCCCGGTCCGAAACCGAAACTTCCCGCCGTCGCCGTGGCCGGTGCCTCGGCCGCTCCAATCAACGCTTCTCGAATCAGATCGTCGAAGCGAAACTTGTCACCTGCCACCGAGGGAACATCTTCGGGAGTGAAGCCTTCGAGGACCAGATCACTCGAGTCGTCGAAGCGTAAACGAAGGACCTCCGAACCTCAAACTTCAGAAGCTGAACTCCCGTGTCGCTCGGGCTTGCCCAGATGGGCCGCAAGAAGTTGAAGAAAGCTGTGAAGAAGGTTTCTTCCTCCGGAGTTCGGCGAGTTCCATCCGCCTTCGACGACGACATTCCCACGAAGCCAGATAGCCCCAAAGGTGTTTTCCTCTGGCCATTATTTAACTTTCGAGACATTTGTCCCGCTTGGTTCCGAAAATGAGTTCGTCGACATCGATTCCTTTTCAGATGTTGCTCCCGAAGTCCGAAGGGAGCCGTCTCCTGTCGTTGCCGAGAAACCCACGATTCTTCCCGAAACTATTGCTCACGGCCGAGTCCCCTGCTGGCCGCCGAAATTCCTGCCGCCGATGCCACTTGTCGTTGATCAAGTCTCCTCCGACTTTGCCCGTGATCTTGAGCGGACCATTCAAAGGGATGGCCCTCCTTCCGAAAATATTCCTTTGATCGAAGTTCGGGAAGTCGTCCCCGAAGACCAAGCGCCTTCTCCTTCCTTGGCTGCCTTTAACAAAAGCTTTGGTACGTCTCATCGCGGCAAACTGTTGCGTGTTGGTTTCGAGACAATTGGCGTCGGGGGCAAGACGTCCAAGTTTTTAACTCTATGGAAATCGTCCACAATTGTTGATGAAACAGGAGAAGGTGCGTCGGAACAACCTGAAGAAGCCGCTCAAGGCTCCGAAAAAAGGCCTCTATCTATTTCCGAAACTACCCCTTCACCTCAGGGGAAGGCCTCTTCGGGTTCGACCAAACAAGTCACTATGCAGCACTTCAGCAAGCAAGGTTCGTTGATTCTCAATGTCCCCTTGTGCGATTCGTGACTGTAGAATTTTCACCTGAGATTTATTCTTGAATTTTTCAGAATTCAAGAGTCTGTTGCATTCCTATTCATCTTCGAAACTTGCGCGCTTCCATGAAGACTATACTCTCAAGTACTCTATGCTCGGGAAAGTTGCCATAGAGCGACTTTCCGAGCGGGGAGAAGATTAATGAAGAACTTTCTCGGAAGTCCAAGGAGTTGGAGCGCAACTTTGGTCTCGCGGAATCCACGAACCTAGAGCTGGAAAAGAAGGTATCCGAGCCGGGCCGAGGCTTTGAAAAGGAGTCGGGACGAGAAGAAGGTCGCCGAAGCCGCGCTCGAGGATTCCAAGAAAAGAGCTGGAGAAGGTTCGGAAATCTCACGAAGATGACCTGAGTATGATCGAGAAACTTCGGCAACAACAAGAGCGTGCTACAAAGATTGCTGAAGATCTCCGCATCAACAACGCCAGCCTTGCCAAGTCACTAAGCTCAAAGGATCAGAAAATCGTAGATCTTGAAAAAGCACTGACGGCAGAAAGTGAATCTTCGAAGAAACATATTTCGGAAATTCTGGGAAGATTGAAGTTGCTTTATGCTGAGTACCAGAAGTCCCTGAATGAGTATGGTGTTCGTCCAGCTCCTCTTCCAGATAACATTGATATCTCCGATTTCATGGACTGGCTCGAGGAAGAATTCAAGGCTCTCCCCGAAGTCATCTCTGGTGCCGGCAATTTTGCCGTATCTTTTTCTGTGGAAAGCATTCTGAAGGTCCTTCACGACTACGGCTGTGTTGACTTGGCAAAGTTTCGCGCGAACCTTTCTCAGTTCCCAGGCGTTACCAGCGAAACTATACTTCAAGACAACCCTGACGTTATTGCTATAAAGCTAAAGTTCGCGAAGGAATTCTGGATGGTTGGCGGGGCGGATATGGCTAAGACTGTTGCGCGGGCAAAGCTTGACGAGGTAATTCTTTGGTCTATTTCGTGACTTATGTTCGTCGTATGTGTTCCAGTTTCTTAAGATTTCCTTACTCTTCTCTTTCTTTCGCAGCTAAGAGAAAAGGAGGAGCGAGAACGCGTCGCCGCGTCTCCCGAAGTATCGACTTCCGGGGAGAGTTCGGGAGGATCCGGCGAGGATGGCTCAGGCAGCAGCAGCAGCAGCAGCGACGGTGGCAACGACCGTGGACAAGTCCCCGAACCAGAAGAAGAGTCACCGAAGGTGGATGTCATGAATTAAACGACATGTTCGAACTTTTGTGTAGATTGGAGATCGGCTGTACATTCGTGTAGATTCATCAAACTTTTCTGAACAAATGTTTTGTGTATTTTAACCTCGCGCGTGTCCCGCAAGCCGGGCTGCGCGGGACGTTCTACCACTGCGAATTCATCGTGATAGACTGTTTGTTAGTGGCGAGGCATGGCGTCTATTCAAACAAGCGCGTCCCGAGCTAGATTTTTCCGATTTTTGGTTTGAGGCCTCGCTTAAATTTTCTATAGGTTGTCTTGATCTCACTTCGTTTTTCTTGCTTCGTAAAAAGAGCCGTTCTGCATCCTCTACTCCGCGATCCACGAGAACTCCGAAGACGGAGCCCCTTAGCCCCTTAGCCGGTTCATCTGACTTCGCCCATGCTAGCGATGTGGCTGATAACACCGCTTGTAAACCAGGACATGTAGTGGAACTTTCATTCTAAGTTTCGTATTGATTGTTGTAATTTTTGAGGAACTATTCGGGAGTTTTAATGCGAATAAGGCAATGAATGTTTTTTCTTGAAAAAACGTCACCCTCCCCCACCTTGCCGTTTCGCATGAAAACTCGTTGGCGAGTTCATGATTCTCACTATTCACGACCTTCTTTAGCATACGTTTCGGAGAAGTTTTCTTTAGCTTTTGAAAATTTCGGCTGTCGCTGTGCGAGTCGGCAAAATTTGTTTTTCGAATTTTGCGGACTTGCCCTAACTGGCAAACTTGCCCTGGTTGAAATTGCAACCTTCAGTTGCTTCAACCAAAATTTTTCTGCGAACGCCCGACAGAGCCCCTTGTCCTCTTCCTCTAATGGTGATACCTGAAAAAATTGCCAACATTCTGAACTGAATGATAATACTGAGGCGAACCCTTAGACATTCATTTTTCCGAAATCATTATGCGAACTCTTCTGGTGGGAATCCCTTCGTGGATGGGATTTTTCTAGGCCACAACTTGTTATTGTCTCAGGCCTCTCGGTGGGAATCCCTTCGTGGATGGGATTTTTCTAGGCCACAACTTGTTGTTGTCTCAGGCCTCTCGGTGGGAATCCCTCGATGGATGGGATTTTTCTAGGCCACAACTTGTTGTTGTC
The DNA here is from genome assembly GCA_947561735.1 of Cenchrus americanus. NCBI lineage: Eukaryota > Viridiplantae > Streptophyta > Magnoliopsida > Poales > Poaceae > Cenchrus > Cenchrus americanus. The sequence goes on along the minus strand of OX387245.1, from coordinate 253,225,758 downwards.
TCAGGCCTCTCGGTGGGAATCCCTCGATGGATGGGATTTCGGCTATCAGGAAGCCCTTTTCACGAACTCATTCTTTTTTTTCCGATGGAATTTCGGCTATCACGGAGCCCTTCACGCGAACTTTTTTCTTTTTTCACGATGGAATTATGGCTATCAAGGAGCCTTTCACACGAACTTTTCTTTTTTCACGATGGAATTCTGGCTATCAAGGAGCCTTTCACACGAATTTTTCTTTTTTCACGATAGAATTCTGGCTATCGGGGAGCCTTTCATACGAACTTTTCTTTTTTCACGATGGAATTCGGCTATCGGGGAGCCTTTCATACGAACTTTTTCTTTTTTCACGATGGAATTATGGCTATCAAGGAGCCTTTCACACGAACTTTTCTTTTTTCACGATGGAATTCTGGTTATCAGGGAGCCTTTCATACGAACTTTTCTTTTTTCTCGATGGAATTCTGGCTATCAAGGAGCCTTTCGCACGAACTTTTCTTTTTTCACGATGGAATTCCAAGACACAAAATATGAAACGTGCAATTTGGGGGAAAACTCTTTTCATATATATATCAGAAAGAGTATTTACATAGGATCCGCCTCGTTAAAAACCTTGCCTCTTGATTTAGAGCCCCCTTTGCAAGGAAAAGAGTACGGTCCTTCTTATTCTAGAACTACGATTAAGACAAAAAACTTATTTCCTCCCGAAGTCACTTATAGACATGTGATCCGGGCTTCTATTTTCCTACGGTGTATACCTACGAAAATTTAGAAACTGCTACGTACTATAGTTATGTACAACTAGGGTTTTCATGGATAGTACCTCTTTAGGCTATCGGCGTTCCACGAATATGGCAGCTGCTCGCCAGTCTGTTCCAACAGGCGAAAAGCCCCTGGCATATCTGTTTCCCTAGCTATGTAAGGCCCTTCCCATGACTCATGAAGTTTTCCTGGGTTCTCCCAATTTTTCTTTCTTTTTAGGACAAGATCACCAGTTTTGATGTCCTTCCGGACCACCTTTTTGTCTCTCCATGCCCTTATCTCTCTCTCGATACTTCTCAATGTTCTCTCTTTGCTTCGAGGATTGTCGGCTCTATCATGTCTTTCTCCACCTTTTTATCAATTTCCTCTATCTCTTTTCCTTTCAAGACTCTCATGCTTTCATTCTTGATCTCTTCGGTGTCATAGCCTCGGTCCCGAAGAGTAGGCGAAAAGGTGTGAAACCCGTTGTCCTTGAAACTATGGTATTGTGAGACCGGATCACTTTTGGAAGTTCGTCTACCCACTTTCCCTTTTTCGATCAAATAAGCATTTCTTGATTCCCGAAAAAATCAAGCCATTTGCTCTTTCAACTGCTCCATTGGACTGTGGGTGGTATACTGACGAAAATTTCGCTTGTGTACCCAAGGTTCTACAGTATTCTTTGAAGGTGTAGCAGTCAAACTGTTTGCCGTTATCAACTGTCAGTTCTCTAGGAACTCCGAACCTGCAGACTATGTTTTGCCAAAAGAATTTCTGAACTGTTGCTGCCGTGATGTTCGCGAGTGGTTTTGCTTCTACCCACTTCGTGAAATAGTCGACCGCTACAGCCGCGAATCGGCAATTACCCTGAGCCGTTGGCAACGGGCCTACTAGGTCCATGCCCCATCTTTGCAGAGGCCAGGTTGGAGGAATTAAATGAACTGGCATTGAAGGCAGATTCTGCTGATTTGCCGTCTTCTGGCATGCTTCACATTGCCGAACCAACATCTTGGCGTCGATGTTGATGGTTGGCCAATAGAACCCTTGTTTTATCGCCTTGCCAGCCAAAGCCCTGGTGCCTATGTGTGCCCCACAAAATCCACTGTGAATTTCTTTTAGGAGTTCACGACCTTTTTCGGAGGTGATGCAGCGTAGCCAAGGTTCAGTGACTCCTGATTTGTACAATTCTCCATTTACCACAGTGTAGCCCCGAGCCCTTTGCCTCAGCCTTTTCTCTTCCAGTTCATCTTGTGGTTCGTAATGTCCCCTCAGGTAGGCCATTATTTCTGCTCTCCAGTCTGGGATTTCCACCACATTCACGATTTGAGTTCTTGATTCTTTGATGGAAGGTTCTCTGATGATTTCAAAGAACACATCTGGTGGTAGCTCTTGATTTCTGGCTGCTGCCTTCGCCAGTTTGTCCGCCTCATTGTTGTCATCCGTTGGAATGTGCTGGACTGAATACCCCCTGAAGTGTCTTTCCATTTCTCTGACCTTTTCAAGATATTTCATGAGAACTGGATTCCTGGCCTCGCTTTCCTTCTCGATGTGTTCCTGGATTACTTTCGAATCCGTTCTGATTATGAAGGTCTGCTGCCCCAAGGCTTTCATTTTTCTCAGCGCCAGCAGTAGAGCTTCGTACTCCGTTGTATTGTTCGTGGAATATTCATTGTTCGCGAATATGAGCCGTGCTGCATATCTTATGACCACGCCCGTCGGTGATGTTACAACAGCCGAAATTCCAACCCCCTTGTAACACCATGCTCCATCACACTGCACTACCCAAGGTTCGGGCATATTTTCCTCCAGATTCTGAGTAGGTGAGGTCCAGTCCACGACGAAATCTGCCAGGACTTGCGATTTTATTGCACTTCTTCTCTCAAAATCCACCACATATTCGGAGAGTTCAGCACCCCACTTGATGATTCGGGTAGATGCCTCCCTGTTCGCGAACAGGTCACTTAACGGTTGGTTGGTGATAACTCTTATTCTGTGGCCCTCGAAATAATGTCTTAACTTTCTTGCTGCCATGATGACTGCATACGCGATCTTCTCTAGTTCGGAATAGAAAACCTTGGAACCAGACAATGCTTCCGAGGCGAAATATACAGGAATTTGCCTCAACTTTCCTTCTTCTTCCTTTTCCCCGCACCAAAGACCGCGCTTACTTGCCGAATTTGATGCGGACACATACAGCGAAGCGGCGATTTTGGCTCGGGAGGACGAGAGCTTGGTCATCTTTGGATAAGTAGTCCTTCGGTTCGCGAAAGGCACCGCCTGCGAGGTTCGGACCACGGAACTTCTTGGCACTTCGAGAACTTGGAAGAATGGCAAACTTCTTCTACGCGCTACGGGGATGAATCGTTAAGGGCGACCACTCTCCCTGTCAACTTCTGAACATCTTTCACTGAGGCTGGCTCTTGCATTTCCATCAGAGCCTTTATCTTGTCAGGGTTTGCTTCAATGCCTTTCGTTGAAACTAGACATCCAAGAACTTTCCCCTTGTGAATTCCGAACACACATTTTTCTGGGTTCAGCTTCAAATTTGCTGTCCTCAAGTTCGCGAATGTTTCTGCCAAATCACTGATATGGTCTTCTCTCTGAATACTTTTGACGACTATGTCATCCACGTATGCCAAGATATTTCTCCGAATCTGCTGGTGCAGCACTATTGCTATCATTCTTGAAAACGTGCACCCCGCATTCTTCACCCCTACGGCATTCTTACGAAACGAGAATGTTCCGAAAGGAGTGATGAAGCTTGTCTTCTCTTCGTCCTCTTTGCGAACTCGATTTGATGATACCCGAGAGAACATGTCCGGGAGCGAAAGCATCTCACTGTTGGCTGCATCATCCACGATTTTGTCTACCCTTTCCAAGGGAAAATCGTCCTTCTTGCACGCCTTGTTCAAATCGGTGAAGTCGATACACATTCTCCATTTGCCATTTTTCTTCTTGACTGGCACAGTGTTGGCTAACCAGAGTGGATACTTGACTTCTCTGATTACTTGGGCGTCCTGTAATCTCTGAACTTCTGATTCCACTGCCTTGACCTTTTCGTCAGACATTTTCCTGAGTTTTTGCTTCTTGGGCAGTATCTTGTCATCTGTTTCGAGGACATGTTCGATTATGTCTCTGTCAACACCTTGCAAATCTTTGGCTGACCATGCAAAAACATCCTTATTTCTGTTCAGAAATCGCATGAGTTCATCATCCTCTTCGATGCTGAGGTTCGCCCCTATTATGACTGCTCTGTCGGGCATGTCGTCCAGATACACTCTCTTTGTTTCATCTTCTGCGGTTATGTTACTTTTCTCTTTGTCCCGCTTCGGCTCTTCATAGACTTGCTTTCTCTCTTCAGCTGCTTTCAGCTGATACACATTCGTTTGACCAGGCGTGTGGCCCTTTTCTATGTTTCTGGCCTCTTGTTGATTGCCGAATACTGTGATAACCCCTTTGGGCGCAGGCATCTTCATGCAAAGGAACTGTTGCCTTATGACAGCATCGAACTTGTTCATGAATCCCCTGCCGAAGATCGCAAGATACGGGTGATATATGTCAACCACATCAAAGGTGAGGTTTTCAGTTCTGGCATTCTCAAGGTCTCCGAAAGAAACTGGGAGTGATATTTTTCCAACCGGCTTGATGGGCTTCCCGCCGAACCCCTGCAATGGGTACTCTGGTGGATCCAACATGTGCTGACTCAAGTTCATTTTCTCGAATGTTTTCAGGAACAGGATGTCCGCCGAACTCCCGTTGTCCACCAAGATTTTTCCTATGACCCATCCAGCAATGTTGACTTCAATCACCATGGCATCATTATGGATCGCGGATTTCAGCCTGAAGTCTTCTTCTGTAAAGGTGATTGGCACCTTCGCCCATTCCGGGCGGGCAGCTGGGCCATCATTGATGATAGTGTTCACAGATCTGAAGTAGTTGCTTCGCTGCTTCTTTGTTTCAAACTCCATGGCAGATCCGCCTGTGATTGGCATGATAGTCCCGAACGATGGCAGTGCTTTGGAGTTCTGAGGTCCTGAACTTGACTGAGGCCTTGATGAGCTTTCTGGTGGCGGTGGCAAGATTTCCCGAATGGGTTGTGGATCTTTGGATTGATTGTATTGCTTGCGGCCGAGGGAAGAATTGCTTGTGAAGGCTGCCATGTTGATTGCGATTGTGGAAATTGGTGAATTGGTACGAGCTTGGCCGCGAATTCGCGAACTCGCGGCGGCCGAAGTTCGGCCGAACCCGGGTTGGCATCGAAGATGCGATGCTCATCGCGTGCCTTCTCTTGTTGGATTCGTGCCATGTTGTTTTTTGTCTCGGGGCACCCTTCGGTGCTTGTGACCTCTTCCATGATACGGCAATAGAAGTGGGGATCTCTCGGGTTATGGTTCGGAAGGTTTGGGGTTCCTCTTCCTCTCCCCCTTCCTCTTTGACCGAATCCTCCCCCCGGCACTTGGCCTCGCTTTCTTGTTGTTGCCGAGGATTTCCAACACTGTTTACATTTCGCGGATCTTTGGGGTGGTGCCCTCCGGTCATATCTCTGCCGCCCCGTCTTGCCTCGTTTCGTTCGGCTACTCTCTTGCGGTGGTCATCGTCGGACGGGATGTAATCCTCCAATTCCCAAAATAATTCTTCAACTGTCTCGGCTTCTTTCTTGTGAGGTGGGAAGCCGTTGGCCCCGGGTGAGACCCTTGATCAGTGCCTTGATCGTTGTCTTGTCATCAGCATCGGGGATCTGAGACCTCTGTTGCATGAATCTTCTCACGAAATTTCGCAGTGGTTCCCTGTCCTTCTGCTTGCAGTTATACAAATCTGAAGCTTCGGCTGTTGTGTCATGGAACATCTGAAACGCTTGCATGAACTTTGTCTTGAGATCTACCCAGCTGTAGATCGAGTGTGGAGGCAGCAATGAGTACCAATTCAGTACTGGTCCTTCACAAGCTATGATGAAGGATTTGGCAAGTGCGACATCATCTCCTCCTGCCGAATTCACACGACCGACTCGTATCTCATGAGGAACTGCCTGGAGTTTCCGAAACCGTTGTACTTGGGAAGAGAGGCGGCTTGAACTTCGGCGGCCAAGGTGCTGTTTGCAGCCCTATTGACAGTGGTGATTCAGAATCCACGAAGTGTGAGACTCCATTTCCCGCGAAGAAGTTTTCCTTCGGGGATTCTCTTGCAGGCGCGGTGTTCTGTTGCGGTGTTTCTTGCCACAGGGAGCTGTTTTCTTGCTCTTTCATTTCGTCGATTTCTCTCTGTATTGCTTGTATTTGTTCTTTTGCTTTGTTCGAAATTTGTTCTAGCTTATCGGATATTTTCCTCTTCGCTTGCAACCGGGCCTTGAACTTTTTTTTTGTCTTTCTCAGTACCGTTGTATCTTTTGGTTTACCATGGCTAGCTCTCTGTCTATGGACTCATCATCAGCATCAGCATTCTCGTGCTCTTGCTGCTCAGCAGGTTGTTCTTGGATGTGAGCTGTTTTTTCTGCTCTTGCCTTCATGAGGGCTTCGAGCTTCTCTCTTCGCTGTTGGTCTGTTACGTTCGAGGATTCAGGAACAAACGAAGTTTCATTTCCTTGGGTGGGAAGGTGATCATCCTGGTTCGCCTGTACTGGGGCATTCTTCTTGGACTTCTTTTGAGGTGGCATCGTGAGTTTCTTTTTCGGCTGAGACACGGTGGGCGCCAATGTTGGGGGGATACCCGAAAAATTCGGATAACTACCCAAACACGAGTGAAGTTTTCAACACGTTCAAGTACACGGTTAGGGTGCAAAGAGACGAGTGATGCTCTCTCGCAACTAGCACAAGTCCCAAAAAGTCTGAATCCGTTTACACGTGCCCTTGCGCCCCCTTTTATAGGGAGACGAAGGGACTTTTACATGCCGATAACACCCTCGGGCTCAGAGAATATTCCTAATGTGAACACATACAAGAATGTCTTTTCTCCCCTTACACATTTACAAGTCTGCCACTAGTTCACACTCTAAACCCGGACTTTCTGGGACTACAACTTTGACTTTGCTTCTTCCGTGATTCGCGAATGTCTTCGCCCGAAATTCCCGAACTGAGCCCTTCACAGATTCTCGAAGTGGCTCCTGCTTCCCCGCGGGTTCGTGCATCTCCTTGCTCCAGAGTCCCGAACAGAGTCTTCACTAGATTCCCGAATCAGCAAATCTCCGAAGTTCAGACCTTCCGCAGTGGAGGTTCCGGGCTTCCGCGTGTTCATGACTTCGCCTCTTCACCGAATCAAAATCCCCGAACTCTGCACATTCGCGAATTCGAGACTTCGCAGGTCTCGGACTTCTCGGATTCGCGAATTCCTCGCTCCCGAAAAACATACTTTGAGAGTGCCATTAGACTGCGACGTTTCGAGGGTGATGTGTTTTCTCGAATTCCCCAACACCCACCGGAAAGTTCGTATGAAGATTTCGGGAAAGTGAATGCCTAAGGGTTTGCCTGCGTATTCTCACTCGGTATAGATTGTTAAAATTTTTTTCAGGTATCATCATTGTAAGAAAGGGGCAAGGGGCTCGTTCGGGGAATCGCAGAAAGCCTTGGTTGAAGCAACTGAGGGTTGCTGTATCAACCGAGGCAAGTCTGCCAGTCGGGTCAAGTCCACAAAATTCGAAGCAAATTTTGTCGACTTGCGCAATAGCAATCAAGGTTCACAAAAAACTCAGGAAGACTTCACCTAAAGATACGCTAGAAATTCGTGAATAGTAAGATTCGTGAACCTGCCATCTAGTTTTCATGCGAAACGGCAAGGTGGGGGAGGGTGACGTTTTTTCAAGAAAAAACGTATTTACTGCCTTATTCGCATAAAAACTTCCGAACAGTCCCTCGACAATTACAACATTCGGTGCAAAATTCAAAACGAAACCTCTACAACATGTCCCGGTTTACAAACATTGTCTTCGGCCGTATCAACGGCATAGGCGAAGTCGGATGCATCGGCTAAGGGGCTAAGGGGCTCCATCTTGGGAACCTTCGCGGGAGGCGGAGTAGACGACGCGGAACGAACCTTCTTACGAAGTAAGAAAAACGAGGAAAGGTCAAAACAACCTATAGAAAACTTAAGCGAAGCCTCAAGCCAAAAATCGGAAAAATCTTGTTCGGGATGTGCCCGCTTGAATAGACGCCACGCTTCACCACTAACGAGCATTTTATCCCGATGAATTCGCAGGGGTAGCACGTCTGCGCGAGGCCCAACTTGCGGGACTGCGCGAGGGTTAAAATATACAAAAACATATGTTCAGAAAAGATTAACACAACCACACGAATGTACAACCAATCTACAGTTCACCCAAATGTTCGAACATGTCGCTCAATTCGTAACATCCACCTTCGGCGAATCTTCTTCTTGTTCGGGGACTTGTCCACCGTCATTGCCATCATCACTGCTGCGCTACTTTGCTGCTACCGCTTCTTTGCCGCGCGAGCCGTCCTCGCCGGACCCACCCGAACTCTCCCCGGAAGTCGATCCTTCGGGAGATGCGGCGACGCCTTCTTGGTACTCCTTTTCTCTCAGCTGTGAAAGGAAGAGAAGAGTAAGGAAGGCTTAAGAAAGCTGGAACACCGCGACGAACATAAGTCACGAAATCGAGCAAAAAGAAATTACCTCGTCAAGCTTTGCCCGCGCAATAGTCTTAACAATATCCGCCCCGCCAACCAGCCAGAATTCCTTCGCGAATTTCAACTTTATAGCCACAATGTCAGGGTTTGCTTGAAGTATCGTATCGCTGGTAACGCTTGGGAACTGAGAAAGGTTCGCGCGAAACTTCGCCAAGTCCACACAGTCGTAATCGTGAAGGACCTTCAGAATACTCTCCACAGAAAAAGATACGGCGAAGTTGCTGGCACCAGAGATCACTTCGGGAAGAGCCTTGAATTCATCCTCTAGCCAATCCATGAAATCGGGGATATCAATGTCATCTGGGAGAGGGGCTGGACGAACACCGTACTCATTCAGGGACTTCTGGTACTCAGCATAAAGCAATTTCAGCTTCCCCAAAATTTCCGAAGTGTTTTTCTTCGAAGCTTCACCTTGCTCTACCAGCGCCTTCTCAAGATCCACGATCTTCCGATCCTTTGAGCTCAGTGACTTAGCGAGGCTGGCATTGTTGATGCGAAGATCTTCGCCGATTTTCGCGTCTCGCTCTTGCTTTTGCCGAAGTTTTTCGATTACGCTCAAATCATCTTCATGAGATTTCCGAATTTTCTCGAGATCCTTTTTCGATTCCTCGAGCGCGGCTTCGGCCACTTTCTTTTCATCCCGACTTCTTTTCGCAGCCTCGCCGCTCGGACACCTTCCTCTCGAGTTCCGGATTCGTGGATTGCGCGAGGGTGAAGTTGTGCTCCGGCTCTTTCGACTTCGAGAAAGTTCTTCATTAATCTTCACCCGTTCGAAAGCCGGTCTACGGCAACCTTCCCGAGCATCGAGTACTTGAGGGCATAGTCTTCATGAAATCGTACAAGCTTTGAAGGCGAATACGAGTGTAACAGATTCTTGAATTCTGCGAAGATCAAGAGAAAGTCTCAGACTAAGACTCAATAACTGGGAAACGTATGAAAAGATAGTAAGGAAGGACGAACCTTCTTTAGAGAACCGCTGCATGGTAACTTGTTTGCTCGAACCCGAAGAAGTTTTCCCTCGAGGCGAAGGAGCGGTTTCGGAGACAGAGAGGGGCCTTCTCTCGGAGCCTTGAGCGGCCTCTTCGGGTCGTCCGGACGCTTCCTCCCCGTTTCATCAACAATGGCGGACGATTTCCATAGAGTTAAAAACTTGGACGCCTTGCCCCCGACGCCACTTGTCTCGAAACCAACACGCAATAGTTTGCCGCGATGAGACGTACCAAAGCTTTTGTTAAAAGCGGCCAAGGAAGGAGAGGGCGCCCGGTCTTCGGGGACGACCTCCCGAACTTCGACCAAAGGAACATTTTCGGCGAGGTGGCCCTCCCTTTGGATAGTGCGCTCAAGGTCCCGAGCGAGTCGGAGGAAACTTCATCGGCGGCGGCGACCTCAACGACGGGGGTTTTGGCGGCGGCGGGGGACTCGGTGTGAACAACAACTTCGGCGGCAATAACGGACTTATCGGCAACAACAGGAGATGGCTCTCTTCGAACTTCGGGAACAACATCTGAAAAGGAATCAATATCCACGAATTCATTTTCGGAACCAGCGGGCGAACAGCGTCTCGAAAGTTAAATAATGGCCGGAGGAAAACACCTTTTAGACTATCTCGTCTTCGTGAGGGTGTCGTTGTCGAAGGCGGATGGGACCCGCCGAACTCCAGTGGAAGAAACTTTCTTCATAGCTTTCTTCAATTTCTTGCGGCTCATCCGGGCAAGCCCCCGAAAGCGACACGGAGTTCGGCTTCCGAGGTTTGAGGTCCCGAGGTCTTTCGTTTCCGCTTCGACGACTCAAGCGATCTAGTCCTCGAAGGCTTCACTCCCGAAGAAGTTCCCTCGGTGGCGGTGACGGGTTTCGCTTCGACGACCCGTTTCGGGGGAGCGTTGATGGGGGGCGGGCGAGCAGTGGCCACGGCGACGGCGGGAAGTTTCAACTTGGGACCGGGGCCTCGAGAGCTGAAAAATTTATCACCGCTGATCTCCGAAAAGACGCGGTTGATCTTCTTCTTGTGCTTCACCGGGGCCTTTATGCCTTGTACTCGTTCATGGTATATTCGCCTACCATGACATTGACCCTTTTTTCAACTTCGTCCATGAAGTCCTTGGCGCTACGGCCCTCGCGAAGTTTGATCCCGAACTTCGGGAAAGGCACCTTCGATCCGCCCGCTTGATGTTGTAGTATACGAGTTCGGCAGGAGACCAACCGTTCGAAATAGGCCAGATTCGCGCGGCGACAAATTCTTCGATAATGTCACGGCCGCCGAGTATCGTGCTGGCCAGATGAAATGCACTTTCGCAACTTCTGATTCCTAAGGCCCGCTGGTTGTATCTCCCTACATTTACTGCGGTGAGGGGTGCGATAGGGCTCGACATCTTCGGCTCATCAACCTTCAAGTAAAACCAATAAGATCTCCAATCGTCGGTGAGGTTGGTCTTGCAGCAAGGAGCGATCTGGATTCGAGTGATTCCCTGTCGGGTGTTCTGGCGTCGCGTGTTGAAGGTGCAGCACGCGTGCTGACTATGGTAGAACTGCCCATCGTCGCCCTTGATAACTTCGGGGATGATCACCAGCTCGTAGAACCGAGTGAAACCGTCGACAATAGGATTGCAGCCAAAGGTCTTCAAGATCCAGATGAACTTCGACACTTCGAGGAAGGATGTCGGAGTGAGCTGGTGGATCTTCACCGAAAAAGCGTCGAGAATCGCCGGCAGGACGGGATCACAAGGGAACCTTAGTCCACAGATGAAGTCCCGAAACACCACAATCTCTCCCTCTTTGGGAGTGGGAATCGATTCATCGAGAGGGGCACGCCCAGCGCCAGGAGAGAAGAATCCGGCCTTCTCGTACTCGCGAATAATGTTGCTTGTGACCTTCGACTCTCCGAAGGCGAGCGAGGGCGGCAGTGGGCCGAAGTCCTCGACGCATGATGAGATCGTCGACACCGGCGTCCACATCCCCGACGTCTTCGCCGGCCGTCGGACCCAACCTCTCCGTCTTCGCGGCTGCGGGAACCGCTGGGTGAACCAACATCTTCGACCGGTGCATCACGATGCGCTTTCGGCGGTGGGTCAAGTGGGAGACCGGCGGCGATCCGCTCTTCGGTAGTCATGGGCCTAGGCCGTACTTTTAACGCGAGCCACCTAACAAACACGAACATTCGGACGATGTTAAGAGTAATGTTCGAGAATAAAACTCGAAAAATCGTGACATCACTACACCAAAGTTTAACGAACTAACGAAACAACAAAGCAAAGATAAAGGAATACCTTAGAAGAGCACGAACAAGGCCTGGAGTTCGCAAGTTTTCTAGCAGAGAAAGCTGCTTCCGCGAAGGAAGAAAAATGTGAGAATCGCGAAAGGCTCGAGAGCAGTAAAAAGATTTTTAACAGCGCCAGCCCGCTATTTATAGGGCCGGGGAGGGGTAGTTTCGCGAAGTGCGCCTCGATTTAACCGCCTTTGGCTCCCCCCGCGGCGCGTGTCCCCCTCCGACGTTCCGAGGGTGACGTTTTTTACTAAATTTCCGAAAGGTTCGTGGAATCGGATCGTCGGAGTCAACCCGCTTCCCCGAGGGGCTAGTGTTGGGGAATTCAGGAAAACCCGTCACCCTCGAAACGTTGAGTTTAACGAAGTTCTCAAAGCATGTTTTTCAGGAGCAGGGAATTCGCGATTCTCGGAAGTCTGGGACCTGCGAAGTCTCGAATTCGCGAATGTGCAGAGTTCGGGAATCTTGATTCGGCGAAGGAGGAGTCACGAGCATGCGGGAGCCCGGAATCTCAACTGTTGATAGTCCGAACTTCGGAAGAATTGCTGATTCGGGAACTCCGATGAAGACTTTGTTCGGGACTCGGGCGCCCGGACACGCACGAACCGGCGGAAACAAGGGTCACTTCGGGAATCGTTGAAGACCCGGTTCGGGAGTTTTGTGCGAAGACATTCACGAACCGGGGGAGAAGCAAGTCAAAGTTGTAGTCCCAAAAAGTCCGGGTTTAGAGTGTGAACTAGTGGCGGATTTGTAAATATATTAGGTAAAAAAGACAATCATGTATGCGTTCACACTAGGAATATTCTCCGAGCCCGAGGGTGTTATCGGAATGTAAAAGTCCCTTCGTCTCCCTATAAAAGGGGGCGCAATGGCACGTGTAAACGGATTCAGACTTTTTTGGAACTCGTGCTACTCGCGGAGAGAATCACAGTATCTTAGCACCCTAACTTTGTACTTTGACGTGTCAGGAACTCATACTCGTGTTAGGGTAGTTATCCGAATTTTTCGGGTATCCCCCAACACTTAAGGTTCGTCGACTCCTTGCGGGGCACATCAAAAACTGTCTAGTGACATTAGGATGGAACACTACATTTTCAAAGAGGTTGCAACTTAGAAGAAAGAGGATTGTCGCTGATACAAGGATTACAGTTGAGGAGAAATTGAGTGGATCTTTTTAACCACTCGCATGTATTATTGATAAATCATGTGGAAAGAACTTTAGGGGTGCTTAAGAAGTGCTTCCCCATTCTCAAAGTTGCCACATTCCACACACTAGAAAATCAGGTTAAAATACCTGTTGATGTTGCCATCTTTCATAATCAAATCCAAGCATTTCATGGTGATGAAGAATGGTTAGATCATCAACTGGATGTTATTGATATAACATAATTTTTTGTTCTACCAAGTGATGACCAAACCAATGATCCATGCACTACAGAATGCAACATTTTTAAAAGGTATATTGTAAATGTGTCAAAAGGTATGTTTTAAATGTTTATTCATGCTTTCTTGTCAAGTGCTGATGATTGTCCACCGTTTATATAGTGAAACAAATTAATGGGTTGATTGTAATCCAATTCTGGAGAAGACGTTAGTAGAAATTATGCATGACTACAAAGAGAATGGTCACAAAGGTGATAATGACTGTTGGAATTCAGAAGGTCGGAATAGGATGGTCGAGGAGTTCCATGTGAGGAACAAGTCAGTCTCATTCACAAAGGCTTAGATTCAAGAGAAGGAAGGGCAACACAAAAGAGATTACAAGATCCTTAAAACAACTAATGCAAAAATTGGATCGAAATGGAACGAACAAAGCAACATATTGGAAGGACGGCCAACAATGTGGGACAAGTGGTAAGTTGATTACTAGAAGAATTTTGTAGATAAACTCATATTGATTATTGCATATTTGATCAATGTTTTCTTGAAATGTGCAGACATTTCCCATAATCAAGAAGTTCAGAAATAACAAGGAAACCTTTCACTGTTTGATGATCTGGGAGAGCTATATAATGGTTAGAGCAGCTGTTTAAAGTCAAATTCTTGCTGTTAGAAACCAAGTTTGTAACATCATACTCTATTGTGGAGGTCGGCTCAAGAAAATTACAATTTCACTTCTCTTCAGCCACAATGTGACGACAAATCCCTATAGCAAATCAATGATGTAGAAGATGATGCCCATGCTGAGTAGGAAATACATGTTGTAGAAGCTGAAACCCATGGTGATGATGAAGAGGAAAGGACTGTTGAGCAAGAACCTTTACAGAAAATTGAAGTTGCATCTGTTGAAAGGCGTGGACAAAAAGAGACTGCTGCAGCAAGAAAGAAACCAGTAAAAGAAGAAAGGCCAAGGAAGAGGATGGAAACAATGATGGGGAGATTCCTAGAAATGAGGGAGAAGCTAGAAGAAGACAAAGATGCAGAAATGGCAAGAGAAAGGGAGTTAATAGAAAAAGAGGGTGCTAAAGGTGATAAGTACTCCATTAAAAGGTGTGCATCAATTATCGACACAATGGAGGAGCTAACCACAGGATAAAAGGCCAATGAAATTGTAGTCATCACCAAGACCAAAGATAATAGAGGGGCTTTCCTATGCAGCTTTGAAATGAGATGGCCTAGCAGGTATTAAATTTTGCATTTTACCTTTGTGTCTTTATTCCTTCTAACCTTGAACTTGGGGGCTGTGTAAGGAATCGGATGCTCGTTAGCCTAAGAAGGGGAGGGGTTGAATTAGGCAACATAAAACCTTAACCTATGGCTTCACTAATTTACACAAAGATAAACTAGAACATACTCTCTAGATGTGCAACTAGGGTTGTTCTAGTGTGAAATTCCCATCCCAAAACAAGGTTTGCAACCTATAGCCATTCCTAGCATGATACTACTCTAGGAAAGTAAAGGCAAGCAACGATTGCAAAAGAGTAAATGCGGAAACGTAAAGAGGATGAGAGGAAGCAAACTCTTGACACGAGATTTATCCCGTGGTATCGGTAGGCACTAAGCCACCCCTAGTCCATGTTGTTGAAGCACTCAAACAAGAGTATTGCTTCCCGGTCACCAAGTCTCTCCCAAGAGCACCACTTGACTCGCCACAAAGGCTAGCCACTTAGGTGCTACTAGCCGTTGCCTCCACCGCACATGACCGTTGAAGTTCTCTGACACAACTGCTCCGACGCTATACACCGACTGTGCGTCGGTTCATCCGGTGCTGAAGACCCTGCAACCAAGTCGTCTCTGTTAGCTTCCACGCGACCGTCGGATAGACCGACGCTTCACCTTGACCAAGGCGTCGGATCATCCGGTGCTGAAGGCGTTGTCTTGGTGTGTCTCTGTCTTGATTCAAACTCGGACCGTCGGATCATCCGGTGCTACTGTCTTCGCTGCTCTTCCTCTGCAACTCATCCGACGCATCTAGAAATTGGACCGTCGGTTCATCCGACGGTGCCTAGGGTTTCAACCAGTGTACCAAATCGTTCAACGATTGCACTGATGCTTTCTATTTGGGTACCGTCGGATCATCCGACGGTGTCTTTTTCGTTCTTTTTCTTCGCGTTTTCAACTTGGATCTTTGCTTCAACTTACCATACTTAACATGCCATTCTTATAGCCTCCAAATATATACTAAGTACTCAAATTTGCTGTAAGTAACCTAACATGTCCATGGTATGTTAACTTGTGGCATGACATGTTAGCTTGGGCATGGTATGTTAACTTGTGCATGGTATGTTAACATGTGGTAACATCCATGAGACCTATGAATGCCTACAAAGACATGCTAGACAATGTGGTTAGTCCCATTACTTGTGTTAGCATTAATCACCAAAATCAACTCGAACAAATGGCAAATGGGGCCATGTTCGCTACAGGCTGATCTTTGTAATAACTATGAATTTGACCTGAAAAGTCTGATATGTGATGCTAGCTTAGAATTCATATCCTAGTTGGCTGTGCTATCATTTTTCTGGTATCTCCCAGCTGGATACACCAACAATAATGGTAGAATTTATCTCATATCGATTACTATGGCTCTCATAATTTACTCAATTAATGATACATTGATATTGTCACCAGGATACACTCACTATCTCAAGACAGTGCCACTATGAATATGACAAAAAAATTTTACCTGGTGCCGGCACCGATAGGCAATGAATACTGACGGCTGCAGGTCGAATAATGGACATTATACTGCATCCTGCTGCTGCTGATAGTTTAACTTTTATCAGCTTTTATCTTGCTTATAATCTTTCTATTAGCCTTAATTATCAGCTTTTATCTTGCTTATAGTTTATCACATGAACCCTCAGCACATGAAAGTAGTTCAGAAAGAATTTGAGTAACTAATCAGTTAAGTAGCTTGCTTTTGAGGTGTGGGGTTAGGAAGAGAAGACTTTTCAACATATAGAATAGATCTAAAAACATGTCATTTAATTCTTTTATTCCTGTCAGCAATACAATAGAGTGGATACTGAAAACATCATGTTAATGTTGGTGAACTTTCATGCTTGATACATGTGCTACTATGTACTGAACTTTCATGCTTGATATGTGTGCAGGCCTAGAGTCTCCACCCTGGAGTCTTGGAGAGCAACTGTCATAGTGTAGCGCAGTGCTATCTGTGTTCATGAAGCAAAGCAGGAAACTATCTGCGTTCAACTCCCCATGTCTGTGTTCTGTTAAGTTGCAATGTTGAAACAACTCTAGTCTAGCTGCTTTGCATGTTAACAACTGAATGCTTCCATCTATATGTATTGTGTCAATCAACTAAATGTTTCATATACCAAATGTTGTGTGGTTGTTTTAAAGCAACAACTAGCTGAGATATTCCTGGTTGGATCATTATTGGATATGTTCCTAGTTCAACCAAATAGAGTTTTTTTTGGAATGGATACAGAAAGAGAGATTGGAACAAGACCAGGAATGAATGGGTCCACTGGTTCCTGGTTGTTCCTCAATAATTGTTCCTCTCTTTCTTCTTGTTTTATATGTTTGAAATTTCCAATCCCAACACACAACAAACTCTCAACGCACGGCAAATTCACATTTTCCGGTAGTGGTTTCTTCCTGGGTATGCTAAGAAAAATTATTTCTTCCCAGGAAAGGACTGTAGCGCATGGTGAGCCTAGGTACTCCACTACTACCACCAAGGCCAAGTCTGCTTGTCATTGATCTTTGGGCCTCCACCGTCAAAAGACCCATATGATTTTCAGGAACCCTAGTTTCCTGGGTGTTGACATACATACTTTTTCCCTGATCTCGTGAGCAATCTGATTCTTGATTTCGAAGTTGTTACAGTGAACAATCTGGTTGCAATAATGTTAATTACTACGGGCTCAAATTCCGTTCCCATATAGTCCATGCTGTGAAGGGCCCCATTATTTTCAGACATGGAAAGTAAAAGAAGTAGTATAATTCTAGGGAAATACTTAGTTCCCAAGATTTTTATTCATTCTATGGTTACAATCCAGGACGATACAACATATTGAAACAATCAAACACAGAGGGTGGCAGGGATGTGCATGGGTCGTCCATCCATAGGACGGATACGCAGCAGTAGCGAGGCATCCCCATTTTATTTAACTGCAAATACATGCAGTAGATACGGGTGGTGACGACAGATGGATGCGATCGATCCACTAAGCTGGAATTACGTGGGCGCCGATGGCATCGAGTTTGTCGGAGCTTCTGCCGAAGAAGCCGACGACGTTGGGCGGGAAGCTGAAACTACCTAAGCCCTCTCCTGACTTTGCCCCATATGGTCCATATTCCTTAGCCTGGTCAGTGAAAAATGTAAGTGAGGTGACGTACGTGCCATCGGTGGTGCCGGAGACACGGATCATGTGTTCGTCATCAGCAAGGTTAAACTGCACGCAAACATACGAATTATTGTAGATCACAAGTAAATACATATAACTACATAACTAATAATCAATAAAAAATCAATCAAATTTGGATACCAATTTTTTTTGTACCTGGTGGGGTGCTTTACCGGGGGTCTTGGTGCCCCAAGGACCTGAGTAGACAGCAGGCTTCCCTTTCTCCTTTACGTATGAAAAGGATATGCCGTTGATGACCCCTTCTCCGACTTTGTCATTGCTCCAAAACTGGACGCTCACAAGCTTTGTCGGCGTAGTGATGTCAAAAGGATTACCTCCTGGACCACCATACGGGCCAATCTTATTGCTCGATGGTGTAGACTGCATGCGATTAACCGATTGAAATATATAGATTAGGTTAGTTTAGCTAGCTATACGATATGATCATATATAGACACGGATGCACTATACTGAAACTCCTACCATTTTTTGCGTGCTCGGCGTAGCTAACTGCTAATTTGTTTCTGTTATTGTGTGTGAAGGGAATGCAGGCTAGCTGCTTGCTTGCTTAGCTTGGTCCTCCTCGAACCAAAATGCCTGCCAATTTATAGTACTACGAATTGGATGTTGAGATTACAAAAAGATTGGAGGTGTGACAGGTGTACACTGATCCTCACTGAAGTAGGGAAGCTCCTGATATGTCACAATCACAACCACCAGGACAACTGCTCAAATTTTCATATGGCATTGAGCCTTCCATGCTAAGCGCATTCATGCATTCTTAATGCTATGGCTTCACAGCACACTGCATAGATAATATTCCTTTAATCTTTAGCTTAGTCTTCGTCAAACTTCAGGTAAACAGCGCCCCCTATATTCTAATTAAGCAGAATGCAAAATATTGCAGCAAGCGATTTAACATATCAATGCGTGGCACAGGAACTGGGGTCTTCCCCACAACTGAGCTTCTGCCTTCTAATTTCTTTAGGTTACACTGGCCACATTCTACGTGTTCTGCTACTTGCAATTGGTCAACATTTAGGTATGCTATATAGCCCATAAGTAAATTGAGCAAAATAATGCAGAAAGAGATTTAGCATATCAATGCGTGGCACCGACACTGTACATGTGTGATAGGGAAACAGGAAACACTTCTATGAAACTTGGGGTCCTCCCCATAACTGAGCTTCTGCCTTCTAATTCCTTTAGGTTACACTGGCCAGATTCTACGTGTTCTGCTACTTGCAATTGACTGGTCAACATTTAGGCATGCTATATACGAGTAGCCCATAAGTAAATTAAGTAAAATTTCTCCCACGTAAGTTCTTCTAGGTTCACTACAAGAAACTATTTAATCTGTGACGCATTCTCCGCGACGTTTTCAGAAAACGTCACGAATGTGCATTGCAGCCCAAAACACTGCGACGATTTCTTTAATTCGTCGCGATTCTACGACGTATTCCTTTTTTTCGTCACGGATGTGCATTGAAGCCCAAAACACTGCGACGATTTGTTAAATTCGTCGCGATTCTACGACGTATTCCTTTTTTTCGTCACAAACACTGCGACGATTTGTTTAGTTTGTCGTGATTCTACGACGTATTCATATTTTTCGTCACGAACGTGCATCGCAAACCATCACGACCGAGACCACTGCGGTCGCGCCCGCTGCCAAACCCACCAACCCACGATTTACATTTATCTTCAAGTTTGATTATCATGTGAGGGTCCAAGCCGCTCTTGACCGTGAGCACGGCTGATCGATCAGTTTTACACTCTGCAGAGGTTGTATACTTTACCCACAGTTCGTGTTCCCCATATTGCCCGGGTTAGCTAGACCCTTAAACACTTCCAAGGTGAGTGGCTAGGGGTCCACTACGAAGCCTTTACAAAGGAAAGAAGAGAAATCAACAGCCTGCAACAAGCATCAAGAGCGGACCATAACCCTCCCTAATGGTCAGCACCTTAGCCAAGGCTACTACCCCAAAAGAACCGGGCTATACCCCTTCAACTCCGGCCCCTTGTGCCCCCCTCGGAAAAACGCTATCAGCTAGCTCACTCTCCTAATTACCCGGCTAAGCCAGAGCCATGTGGACTGTGGTTGTACTATTGTCTTGGGTGGTTCTCCATGTTCCGTTTATATTTCAAGTTATCTTGCTTTAGGCACAAACTCATAACATAACATAACAGAACTGAGCTTTATATCATAGACAAAGCATAACCATTCCCATGTTAAGCAAACTAAGCATTTCTACCCAAAACATTTGCTAAACAGGGTTGATCAAGGTAATGGAATAAAATATCTAGTCAAGTCCTTAACTAGGTGTTTGCCCATCATGTTAATGCATTGCATTAGGAAAAGTAAACTTTGTTTTTAACATGCAGTGACATAGGTTCAACAGAAAATGCAGAGGAGGAAAGCCACTTGCCTTCTTTTACAAACTGGGTGAAATCCTCTTCAAAAACATGGTCTTCCTGACCACCTCCGACAGGGAGCTCAGACGAAACATGCACGATATCTACGCCACAAACAATTGCATCAAACAATAAATAAACAGTACACCAAACAGTAGCAAAACTGGAAAACTTGCTGTCTAAATGATTCTACTCGTTGAGACGATCATTTCGGTATATAGAACGCTAAAATCGGAGTTAAAACGAGAAAGATATGATTAAAACAAGTTACAGGGACCTATCTGCAAGAAAACAAAGTTTACAGGGCCTTTTATAAATAAAACCAGGGGCTAAAACATAATTTCATATAAAAACCGAAGGGCTTAAGTGTTATTTCTCAAGAAAAGGACCTCTAACAACATTATCCAGGGTAGACAAGGGCCTAACTACAAAATTCAGGACCTAACTGTAAAGATCTTGAAAGGTGGAAGGACCGGCATGCTAAATCAGAGTTACTCAGGGCCTCTTTAACAAAACTGCCAACGCCGCGCCGTGGATCTAGAATCCAACGGTCGTCGACGCGCGTGAGCACCGTGGACCGCGCCGTGAGCCCGGCTCACGGGTTCACTGTGGACCGGCCCTTCAAACACGAAGGGGTATGCGATCAGAGCCGCCCGCGCAAGATCTGACGGCCCAGGACGTGTGCGTGCGGGATGCGGCGGCGAGCACGCCGGAGTGCGGCGGCACGCGGCGGAAGCTCGCCGGCGTTGCGCCTGGGCGGCGTTCCCGGCCACTAACACGACCACAGGATAGCACAAAACATAGAGGGGACGCATGCGCACGTGATCGTGGGGTCAAGGGAGGCGATTGTGCCTCGCCGGCGGCCGGCGCCGGAAGGGGGCGGAGCGGCCGCTCCGGCGAGCTCGTGAGTGCGCCAAAGTGCGCTAGGAGAAGGGAAACTGGGCGGGGATTAATGCTCACCGTGCGAAAGAGAAGAAGGCAAGCTCGAAAACGAAGAGGATGCGACGGAGGTAGAGCTTGGCAACGGCGGCGGATCGGGTGGTGCTCCGGCGTGATCGAGGCGCGGCTTCCACGGGCCCCGAGGACAAGAACCTGCAGCAACCAGAGATTGATGAGGCCCTGGTGAACCCAAGAAGAAAGAAGGAAGGGCGGCGGAGATAGTCCTTCACCGACGGCGACGAATTCACGACGGCGGCGGAAACAGAGGCGGCGGCAAAAGAGAGTGGGGGGTGCTCGAGCGCGTGTGACGGTGCTGTGGGTGCAAAGGGAGGCGCAAGAGCTCGAGCGCGTGCTTAAATAGGGCCAGAGGGAGGAAGGCGAGGGGAGGCGAGCGGACTCCGAGCGGCGGCGCTTGCCATTGATGGCCTCGGCCATCACGGCTCGGTGCTAAAGGAAGGTAACGGCTCCAATTGATCGAGGGAGGGGTTAATGGCCTTAATTGGCCGGTTTGGTGAGGAGGGAGGGAAAGGAAGGGGCAAGGCGCGGCGGGATATGATTCACGCGGCGGCACCGTGTCGGCCGGCAGCGATGTGGGGAAGAAGAAAGGAAGGGGAGAAGGTGAGGCTGACAGGCGGGGCCCAGGTGTCGGCGTCTGCGAGGAAAAAGAAAAGGAGGCGGTTGGGTGGGCCGCTGCGGGGTGGTTTGGTGGGCCGGCAGGCCTGGCTGGGCCAAAAGGTGAGAGGGTAATCTTTCTTTTTTTTCTTTTTTTTCAAACTCTTTTTAAAACAAACTTTTCTTTTCAAATTCAACCAAATCCTTTCAAACTTTTTCTCAAAAATTCTATAAACTTTTTAGAAGTCACACAAGCAACCAAAAGCTATGCAAAGTCAAATAATGATGCACAATCACTTGTTGTCTCTATATTAATTAAATTGAGTTTAATATTTTAGAGTTCAATTTAAATGGCAAATTTAAATTCTTAAATCCTTAAAGCTAATTTAAGTTGCTAGGTTATTTTAGTGATGGAGTTTTAGGGTGTCTCACTGGGCACATGGCACTCGGGGAAGGGCAAATTAAAAAAAAAAAGGCCGGGGGCCTTCCCCGAGTGCCTTGGCACCTGGCACTCGGGGAAGGGAAAATTAAAAAAAAAAGACACGGGCCTTCCCCGAGTGCCCGGGCAACGGCACTCGGGGAAGAGTTTTCCAATAAAAAAACCGAATTTCTTCCCCGAGTGTTGCACTCGGGGAAGAGGTTCAAAAAAAAAAGAAATTTCTTTCCTGAGTGTTGCACTCGGAGAAGAGTAAAAAAAACGGCCGACGGCGTTAAATCTTCCCCGAGTGCTACCGTGGCACTCGCGGAAGTCTTCCCCGAGTTCACGATTTTTGACACTCGGGGAAGAGCTCTTCCCCGTGAGCCGCTTCCCCGGGAGCTCTTCCCCGAGTGTTGCACTCGGGGATGGCTTCCACGAGTGTTTTTGGCTCTTCCCCAAGTGCTTGAGGCACTCAGACCTGTAGTGCTAGATGGTCACAAAGCAGAGTCATCGACCTCGATGGACTACTTCGTGCTAATGATGACTCCACAATAATATTACCTGGAGTGTGGTTGGCTTTGCCGATGGCGTCGATGTCATTTTCTTGAAGATGAACGATGTGTTCTTTACAATTGATCTAAAGACCCGTGAAACCAAGGAATGAAATATACAATGGCAGAGACATCTATGGCATTTTTTCTTACATGAGCTTCTGCACTCCAGGTGCACCTTCGCCTAGTTCTTGATTTTCCAATATTCAAAATGAATTGTATCATTTTAGTCAGTAAACATGCAGAAAAAAATTAATGTATATCTTGTATCAAAATGGGTTGATCCTAACTAAATATTTTTTATATGCACCAGTGGCGTTTGACTCAGAAAAACGTAACGACGGCATGCCTTACAGAGGATTTTCATGAATAACCCTCTGGCGTAGTAGGATGTAGGAAGTCAATTTGAGGAGAATTGATATTACCTATAGATTCAACGGATTTCCCCTTTTCTAACATATCTAAACATGCAATCAGAGACCAAACAAGTTTTCCCGTATGGTTGAGATAATGTTAATTACTGCAGCACCGCTAGAGAGGGTTGGGATCGGTGGAGTACGGGGAGGAGGGAGGGAACCCAAGCGCCGCCGGATTTTGTTGAAGTGCGCTGCCAAACCCACGCCGAGGAAAGGTAAAGCTCTGATACCACTGTAACGCCCGTGGCTACATCGGTGAGATCAATCCGGGAGCGTGAGCAAATCACATGAGAAATCGGAGGATAGCAATCCCTGGAGTCGGAGGAGGAAGATGAACTACCGCTTCCTCTTCTCTTTTCTGTTTATGTATTTCTGATCGATGCCTTTCCTGTGTTGCTGGCCGAACCTTGTATAGGAGTTGCTACCTTAGTTGGATTGGGCTGAGTTGTGCTTAGTAATTGGACCGATAGCTTGGGCTCCATCTTGGGCCTCATCTGGGTCGTGACACCATGTAGTACATGTTATGGAGTGCCGCAATATTTTCGGACATGGAAAGTAAGAAGTAGTATAATTCTCGGGAAAGATACTTAGTTCCCAAGATTTTTATTCATTAAACTATTATACAAACCAGGACGATACAACATATCCAAACAAACAAACACAGAGGGCGGCAGCGATGTGCATGGTTCGTCCATCCATAAGACAGAACGGATACACAGCGGTAGAGAGGGATCCCCATTTTATTTAGCTGCAAATACATGCAGTAGATACATACGGGTGGCGGAGGAAGGATGGATCCAATCTCGATCATTAAAGATGGAATTACGTAGGCGCCAATAGCATCGAGTTTGTCGGAGAATCTGCCAAAGAAGCCGACGACATTGGGCGGGAAGCTGAAACTACCTAAGCCCTCTCCTGACTTTGCCCCATATGGTCCATATTCCTTAGCCTGGTCAGTGAAAAATGTAAGTGAGGTCACATACGTGCCATCAGTGGTGCCGGAGACACGGATCATGTGTTCGTCATCAGCAAGGTTAAACTGCACGCAAACATATGAATTATTGTAGATCACAAGTAAATACATATAACTACATAACTAATAATCAATAAAAAATCAATCAAATTTGGATACCAATTTTTTTGTACCTGGTGGGGTGCTTTACCGGGGGTCTTGGTGCCCCATGGACCTGAGTAGACAGCAGGCTTCCCTTTCTCCTTTACGTATGAAAAGGATATGCCGTTGATGACCCCTTCTCCGACTTTGTCATTGCTCCAAACCTGGACGCTCACAAGCTTTGTCGGCGTAGTGATGTCAAAAGGATTACCTCCTGGACCACCATACGGGCCAATCTTATTGCTCGATGGTGTAGACTGCATGCGATTAACCGATTGAAATATATAGATTAGGGTAGTTTAGCTAGCTATACGATATGATCATATATTGACACGGATGCACTATACTGAAACTCCTACCATTTTTGCGTGCTCGGCGTAGCTAACTGCAAATTTGTTTCTGTTATATTGTCTGTGAAGGGAATGCAGGCTAGCTGCTTGCTCGCTTAGCTTGGTCCTCTTCGAACCAAAATGCCTGCCAATTTATAGTACTACGAATTGGATGTTGAGATTACAAAAAGATCGGAGGTGTGACAGGTGTACACTGATCCTCACTGAAGTAGGGAACCTCCTGATATGTCACAATCACAACCACCAGGACAACTGCTCAAATTTTCATATGGCATTGAGCCTTCCATGCTAAGCGCATTCATGCATTCTTAATGCTATGGCTTCACAGCACACTGCATAGATAATATTCCTTTAATCTTTAGCTTAGTCTTCGTCAAACTTCAGGTAAACAGCGCCCCCTATATTCTAATTAAGCAGAATGCAAAATATTGCAGCAAGCGATTTAACATATCAATGCGTGGCACAGGAACTGGGTACATGCGCGTGAGCAAAACAGGAAACACTTATATGAAGCTTGGGGTCTTCCCCACAACTGAGCTTCTGCCTTCTAATTTCTTTAGGTTACACTGGCCACATTCTACGTGTTCTGCTACTTGCAATTGGTCAACATGCTCAATCCCTAATCCTATAGGTTACAAATTGTATTCGAGCTAGCTAGCTCCCCCTCTTACTGATGGCTGTGTATGTCCTTAACGCCTAACTGAATCTCACACCTATCTAATCATGCCAGCAAGCCCGGCAAGTGATTGGACTAACAACTTTACCTGCTCTACTCTCCCCAATCTCTAATCGGACTACCGGAGAAGGCTATAATGGCAGAAACTTGTAGATAGATGAGAGTAGGACGGCTGTTCATCTGCATGGCGCAGGCAAGTGAGGAAGGAATCACGGTACCTCTCCAATCTCCATCAGGCACCACCGCCGCCACCACCTTCCACAAGTTTTTTTATCCCACCTTACAGCCACAGCCGTTGGATCGCAAAGGCCCTCACCCGTCTTCCCTCACCTGCCTCCTTCATGGCCTCACACCGCCGCCACTACCTGCCTCCGTCGGCCGTATCCCTCGCATCCCTGCGCGAATGGGTGGGAGGTGGGGGAGCGGCAGGCGGCGAGGTCGCTGCCGGCCAGGGTGGTAGTGGAGGCGGTGGTGGGTTAGGTTAGGGTTCGGGGTTGCCGGGTGGGGTCTCCAATGGCGAGGAAGGCGAGTGGGCGGACAGTGGGGGGAGCGGTCGGCGGCGCGGTCGCCACCAGCCGGGGTGGTGGAGGAGGTGGACCTTAGGATTAGGGTTCCGGGGTTCGGGTTCGAGGGTCTCTATGTCCGGCGGACCTAGAGGGGGGGAGGTGGGGGGAGCTAGCACTACAAAAAATGTGGCGGTCTATGACGGTGATTTTTTGTCATGGATCGGTGAAAAATCGTCATAAAACGGCTTTTATGACGAAATTTTATTTCGTCATGTATTGAGCGTCATAGATTAAGCCTTGTGATGAACTAAGATTTTCGACATAGATTAACGTGATCTATGACGTTCTAATGGCGTCATAGATAGGTATGAAGCCCGATGAACCCAGCCCGAAGCCCAAAATCTATGACGAAAGGTGAGCGTCATAGATTAACTTGCCACATCACTTGTAGAGATGATGTGGCAGATGACGTGGATAAGGACATGTCAATTGATGACGTGGCAGATGATGATGTGGCAGCCACATGGCAACCACGTTGGCTGCTAACGTGGTTCAGGACATGGCAAGTGATGACGTGGCAGTTAATGACATGACAGCCACATGGCAAATGATGTGGCGGTGATGACATAAGCTATGCAATTTGTTAACAGGCCGAATTTAACATGGGCCTACAGTTAGGCAGCTATTTCAACCCATATAAATCTAACCACAACACATATATTACAGCTCAACACAAATAAATTTCAGCCCAACAAGCCCAGATTTTTAACAAGGGAATTTAGCAATAAATACATAGACCATATAAATTCAGCCAACAAGCCCATTTTACAAACGAATGGCAGGAAAAGCCTTGAAATCACAAGCAATTCAAGACAAACACAACATAAAAAAACAAATCAAATGTGTTCTTGTAGATCACTAGCAGTCCAACATATCAGGTTAATTGCTTGTTGATCCAATTACTTCTGGATACATCTAATCCTCAACCTGAAAGGACATTGCCAAACACCTGTTAGTGGGAAATATTTAGATATAAATTACTAAAATGCTATGTGTGGAAGTCAGCAAGGACATGCATATTATCATAATAATATGAAGTGGGCAATATTAGGAAATTCTTAAATATTGCGTCATGGTGCCTTGTACTACATGTAACTAACACCAGCAATATTCCAATTGGCAAGAAGGCGGAAGCAAGGAAGAGCATTCTTAAATATTGTGTCAATGTGCCTTTTATCATACTAGCTAGTTGCAGTGTCACATTAGAGATAAACAGTAATCACACTGGTAGCAGACTATTTTTGAAGTGCGAACTAAAGCAAATTGCAAGAAGGCTGCTCAACAACCATAATTTCAATACAAAAGACAGTAGAACGTACTTCGAATCTCTTATTGTTGATTTACAAAGTTCAGAATGCTGCCTCCACTCTCTGTCTTTTGCTTCAGTGAGCCCATCATCCCTGCTCTCATCAAGAAAAACCTGCATGCATTTAGAAATGTCAAGGTACTTGTGAAGGAAAATTAATTGCAGCTACTAAATGTCATGGATTTTATCATGGATGAAATCTGGAAAATAAAACCAGTACTTTCAGTGGACACAGACCTACTAAAAGATCACAACACCATATGTTGGCTCACCCAATGTCACTGATATTTTAACATGCCATTTAGTCTAACTCTGACAGAAAGCCAAAAAAATCTAGGATTCTTCCTAATTACACTGAAGTTCCATGCAAGACTTTCAAATCTTTTGTCTTAGATATATGGCATCCAGAGGTAAAACTGACTCGAATCTGATATATACTGAGTATGAAAGCCATCTACTAACTTGGCCTCTAAATATGGCCTAGCTCAGGTTTCAGATGAAGAAAGGTGGAACAACCCTACAATCAAATGTGCAAATTGCATGTCATGATTAGTTTCAGAACTGAACCTGAAGGGGTAAGAGAAAACAGTGAATAGTTTCAGAACTGGCAGAAACCTGTAGAGCAAATCCAATGCAAATTGATTCTTTTCATTTTCCCCTTTATGAGGGATTCACAACTTGAACTGGTAGGTCAATGCAAATGGATGGCTGATCAATTTATTTCAAAACAAAATTAAAAAAGAAAAGATCCAATGAGTTTTCCATACAAACCATATCACAAACTGTAGGTATTCCAAAGAAATCGTTCATAATTCAGAAGCGTGAAGTCACACATATAGGAACCAAGCACCTGCATTTTTCACCTTTATCTCTGGAAACATCATGGCAGGATAATGGTGGATGCATCGCACAATGACAAAACCTCATAATAAAATAATCATGGCCACAGCAATCCAGAACAGAACACGAGAATGTCCCGTGCACCCGGTCAAAACTCGAGGGATCTAGGTTAAGAAACCCCTAGATACGAAACCAAGCACGCCCACCATGAATCCATCTCTAGAGACAATACATCACCGAGGGAATTCCTCCCCCACGACATAGGCTAGCGCGGCCGGATGCACAAACCGAAGTACCAAATCAAAGACCCTAGCCGCCGTTCCCCGGATTCATTCCGACGCAGTCACCACTAACAAATCAAAGGCTACCGTGGAGAGGAGGGGAATTAGCTTACCCACGGACGGAGGGGAGGGGAATTAGCTTACCCATGGACGGAGGGGACGAGGAGGAGCGAGCGGAGGCGGCGTGCGAGGAGGAGGAGGAGATGGGGAGATCGGCCGCGACCGTCGGAGGAGGGGCTGCCGGCCGGATACGGTCGCGCTCTCCCCGTGCTCCTCCCCGGACGCGCCATGGAGGAGTCCGTGCCCTCCCCGGACGCGCCCGTGGTGGTGGGGCGCGGGGGAGAGGGGAGGCGGCGGCGGTGGCGCGGTAGGGCGCCGAGAGAGGTGAGGCGGCGAGGGGATAGGAGAGGGAGAGATAGGGTTTGGGGTGGTCTATATATGTCCGTTGTGTCTATTTTTAACCGTCGGATCGTAAGATCAATAGCCACCGCAGCTAGAGTTATGTGGGCTTTTTGGCCATAATGGGCCCGTTACATTCCTACTCGCTTAACATTTTTCTTTTTCTTTTTCCATTTTTTTGCAATATGGAACAATTCCAATTTTAACTATATGTATCTCAAATAAAATTTTAAAAATTTATCAAAATTATATTTTAAGTACTTCGATCTACTATAACTCGTATTCGAAAATATATGAAAGTTTCAAATGTTTCTTGTCATAATTCAAACTTCTACTTGCATATTTACCGTAAAATAATGATAATAAAATCTAAAACTTCTTAAAAACTTCTAAAAATTGCCATGAAATCATTGTATTGATGTTTAAACTTAACATAAAAGTTTCATTGGATTTTGGAAAAAAGAAGTGTACATTGCTCACAAAATGAATGGATCCCCCATATTGTTTCATACATCTCAACATGAACTTTGATATTTGAACACCTCATAACGTTTTCAAACTCCATTACATCTAAAATTTGTACCCAAACATAAGTCGACCTTGACTTTAACAATTATGAAGTTTAATTACTAATTGGCATGGAAAAAACATGTATTTATGTTATATGCTTTAATAGAAGGAAACAAGCCCTATGAAGATTGTACTATTAATAATAATTAACATACAAAAAAATGAAATTATATGGAAGAACGTGATTTTAGAAAAAATTAGGATAAAGAATGAACTGATTTGGAGTTCGTATGAGGAAGAAAAACAGTTTACAATTTTTATCCGAAGATTAAAAACAAAAATTGCACTTGCTATGAACTGAGATGAACAAGTGTGTTTTCTCTTTTTAATCTTTATCTAAAACTCGTAACTAGTTTTTCTCGCCTCATACTAACTCCAAATTGGATGATTCTTTTTTCTCGCCTCATACACGTCTCTCACATTCTTTCATGCAACTCAACTTATATGATCCCAATTTAAAATAGCAAATAGATTCAAAAATTCTTGAAAGTTGTACCGTATAACTTATATGCGGATATTGAATATAAAAAATATATTTGTATGTATAAGGTTACTTAAGAATATAATCTTTGTGGGAAATGGTACGCTATGGAAAAAAAGGTATGCTTTGAAAAAAAAAGGTCGGGCCACCGGGTATCGAACCCAGGGTCTCTTATTTGTGGCCCGTTAAGACAAACCACTGCGCTACACAAGGGATTTCATTCATAGTGCTGCTCTTTATTCTCTTGTTGACTTGTTTCGGGGCTGGCAGCTGACGTGGCGCGGGGCCGCCGTGTTATTACAAAATAGATGGATGCAACCAAAAATCAACTAATGGTTTGTAGCATAGTGGCAAAGGGTGGCTCTAGGGAACCATGAGGTCCATGGTTCTAATCGAAATGTTTGCGCTTTTTTATTTCCATTTTTTTCTATTTTATTTCATACACTCACTCTATTTATTTTCACACAATATCTATGGGGAAATCTTTTATTTCATACACTCACTCTTTTATTTTCCCACATTATCTATGACGAAATCTGATTGTTGTCATGGATACATTGTGATCTGTGACGAAATTGACACATCGTCATAGTGTTTGGACTTCTTATCGGGCTTCATATCCAACACTGTGAATTTATGACGAAAACATACCGTTTGTCATGGATGCAGTGTGATCTATGACGAAATCTGAGATCGTCATGAGAAGTTCGTCATAGATCAAAGGATTTCTTGTAGTGTAGAGGACCGACGGCGGTGGTGGTTCGGGCCGGTGGCGGAGGCGAGGCGGCGTGGTAGCACCACCGGCCGGGCGGGGGTCGGATGGTGGTCGGGCCGGTGACCGGTGGCGGGGGAGACGAGCGGCGGTATTAGGAAGGGCGGGGGGTGGAGGAAGGTGCGGTGGTGGGCGGGCGGACAGCGTGGCGACGCGGCAGCCGCCGACTGGCGTGGAGGAAGAAGGGGTGGGGGTAGAGGAGCCAGAGGAAGGAGGTGAGGAAGAAGATAATGCTTAGATGGGCCATAAATGGGCTGGAAGTTCCCTTCCTTATCCACCTTCTGGAAGGGACATAGGAGCCCCCAATATCCTCCACTTCCCGCTGCAGGAGCCCATGTGTCTCGTCCGTGCCGCCCTTGTCTGCAAAAGTTGGTGGTGCCTCATCTTTGACTCCGCCTTCAGCAGCAGGTTCTGTGAGTTCCATCACGCGTCCCTGATGCTCAGATTCCTCTACAACCAATGCTGTCTATACAACATGGAGATCGGCCGCCGGTTCGTGCTCACAACAAGCTTCGTTCCCGCAACAATAATGACAATAACAACCTCTTGCTCTTCGCACACCAATTAATAGTTCTACTGCTGGAGGGTGGAGGACGCTCGGCATGGCCGTGTCCTCCTCTCTAGGCAAATGTCCAATCACATCATGTTCATGGTCTGGGACCCAATTACCAACCAGCAGTAGGAACATCTGAAACATGAAGGTGGCAATTGCCTATGCTGGCGCCACTGTGTTGTGCTCGTAACTACCGAAAACGGTGATCTAGGATACGCTAACTACCGTGATCGAGTACAAACTCACCCTGTTTTTTTAAGAGGGGTCAAAGGCTAGCGTAGCCAACGCTAGGGACCGAGTTCTCTCTATGATACTCTCGGCCGATGACTCCCTCATTGCTAGTGAGGTGCCACCGCGGGGGGCTCGAATTCAGGATGCATGCCTGAGCGTTAGCTCAACTGAGCACCCAAGCCAACACCCATTCCCACAAACTCACCCTGTGGTCAAGGAAAAAGGCTGATTCTAAAGGTGATACTGGATGGTCACAAAGGAGAGTCATCGACTTTGATAGACTACTCAGTCTTGACTTCGCCCAGAACCGAAATGTTTTGTGCCCCTAGGCTTTCCCCGTGTAAAAGGAGCTCCCATGCTCAATTGCTCATCACCTTCGAATCTTTTCACTTCGATGTTGCAACACGTGTGTAGCGAACATGGCCTCATATGCCATTTGTTCGGAGTTTGATTTTGGTGATTCATGACAACATGATCATTGAGCATGTCTTTGTAGACATTTCTAGGTCCCAAGGATGCAAGAAAACCACATGCAAAAATGCCAAAACAAAGGGTCAAAACCAAGCAAGAAAAGGAAAAGAGAAGACACCGTCGGATGATCCGACGGTCCCTCATTTACATGCGTCGGTGCAATCGTCGGACGAGTTGGTGCACAGGGTCAAACCCTAGGTACCGTCGGATGAACCGACGGTCCGTTTTTTAGTAGCGTCGGACGAGTTGCAGAGGAAGAGCAAGGAAGGCAGTAGCACCGGATGATCCGACGGTCTAAGTGGGGACCCCGTCGGTCTATCCGACGCTCAGTTTGAATTCATACAGAGACGCGCCAAGACGATGCCTTCAGCACCGGATGATCCGACGCCTTGGTCAAGGCATAGCGTCGGTCTATCCGACGGTCTGTTGGAAGCTAACAGTACTGACTTGGACGCGAGGCCTTCGAGCGGATGATCCGACGTAGCGTCGGAGCATAGCGTCGGAGCCGGTTGTGTCGAGAACCTCAACGGCTACGTGACGTGGGAGGTGCACCGGATGAACCGACGCCCGGAAAAGCATAGTGTCGGATCATCCGACGGTACCTTTTTCAGTGGCTTTTAGCCAACGGCTAGTTTGATGCCTTGGGCTATTTATACCCCCTCCACTCACCCATTTGAGGTTGCTGGATTGTGTGGAAGTGCAGAGGAGTTCAAGACACATTCAAGATCATATCCAATCCATCCAAGTGCTTAATTGCTCATCCTTAGACTTGCATATGCTTTGTGTATGTGCTTAGTGCTAGGCTTAGCTTAGAGCCGAGTGAGTGCACGGTTGTGCCAACCTTGTGAGGTGATTCTTGAGTGAATCCTGGTGTACAAGGTTCGCCGGAAGCCTTGGGGCCTAAGTGGCTCACCGGCAATCGTCATCGACCCTCCGGCTTGGTGTGGAGCGGCGAGGACACTTTGTGCGGGGGACGTGGAGACCCCCTTCCTTGGTGGAGAAGCTCCTTAGTGGAGGCGGCATCAAGGTGACCAAGGGAGCTTGACAAGTGCCTAAGTGGCTAGCCTTTGTGGCAAGTCAAGTTGGTGCTCTTGGGAGAGACTTGGTGACCGGGAAGCAATACTCTCGTGTGAGTGCTTCAACAACATGGACTAGGGGTGGCTTAGTGCCTACCGATACCACGGGATAAATCGCGTGTCAAGAGTTTGCTTCCTCTCATCCCTTTACGTTTCCGCATTTACTCTATTGCAATCTTTGCTTGTCTCTATATTCCTAGAGTAGTATCATGCTAGGATTGGCTATAGGTTGCAAACCTTCTTTTGGGATGGGAGTTCCACACTAGAACAACCGTAGTTGCACATATAGATAGTTTGTTCTAGTTTACCTTTGCGCAAAATTAGTGAAGCCATATGTCAAGGTTTAAGTTGCCTAATTCACCCCCTCCCCCTCTTAGGCTAACGAGCATCCGATTCCTTACAACGTGCAATCCGATTGTCGAACAACTTTGCTCGCTAACACCGAGCTAACCTATCAAGCTATAGCTAAACCGAGCAGAGGGGTTACATCAAAAGCATTTCGATCAACATCACCTTCGCTGGCAGCAATACAAGGGAGACTTTTGGACTTTTGGTCATTGGTCTAGTTCATCTCTTTCACTTTCTTTCATTGTTTGTTCGGGATTAATCATCGCGAGCGGGAGGGGCTTGACGAAGAGCTTCTCAATCGTCCCTTCGTTATAGGTGCTGACTGTGTAGACGTCTAACCTGTTCAGGTATATGAACTCCATGCTCCTTGCATAGCTGGCAACTCGTTTTACAATGGGAAGGAATGCACGGCGCTCCAAGTGTGCCTGGTTAATAGTCTTCCATGCATCTTGATTCAGAGATTCGATCTTGGCAATGGCCACCTCGGCGCTGACTTTGTGTTCCTTGATGTAGCTCTCGACACAGGTCGCAACATCGTTTTTGTTCTTTCCATGCTGTCAGTATGTAAGTTCAACGCGTTAGGCTTAGAAAACGTTGTAAAACAAAACAATATTACGAGTTGTAAGCATACCTTAAATGCAGATATGTCGTCTAGAAAACGTGCCACCGCGCTGGCGGCTCTGACAGCATCGGTGCAACCAATGACCCACTCAAATGCCTCTTTGGTCGCCACGTCACCCATACCAACAAGTGCTGCGCCACATAGGGCCGATGCGGCACCGGTGACGATTGTCACACGTACATGTTCCTTAAAGCTAGGGATATGATCGTTGTGAAACCATTCAGCTTCCTGTAAGTAGCAACTTGATAGTGTTTGAAACTGCAGAGGAAATTAAATGAAACAACATTATGCTCTCTAGCTGCTCAGACTCGAGTGTTGTGAAAACATCTGACGAAGTTGTAAAATTATGCTCCCTCCGTTTTTAAATTGTTGTTTCTTTTGACTTTTTAATTTATGTTTGACTATTCATCTTATATTATTCAAAATATTTTTTCCAATATATGAAATTATAAGTTAAATTTTAACTTTCTTTGTTGAAGAAATAAATCGTAATAGCATATACTAAGATGAAGGATCAAATGTGGACAAAAAAGTTAATGGCGCCAACAATTTAAGAACTGAGGGAGTATAGGGTACGTAGGAATATGCTCATGAAAATGGAGGTGTGGTACTTCACCGCTTTCCTGCTGTAAGCTAGGCGGAACTTCTCATGTGGCTCCAGCTCATCCTCCACCTCCCTGAAGAATGTGCATACCAGCTTGACGTAATACTTCTTCAAGTATTCAGGCAGAGTCGAGGTGTAGCATATATCCCATCTATAACCAACGCGGTCAGAGTTTGACTACATAATATATATATGTCATGTCTGATAAAATTTATCATGACAAAAAGGTAGTCCGAAGAATGCTCACCCCTGTATTGCTTCATTGAGCTTCTTACAATCTTCTAAAGTGGCATAGATATCATAGGTGTCATCCAGCAAGGTTGCCAGCGCGAATGCTTTGGCTAGGATAATTCTTGCACGTGAGAGTTCTTGCTCATGATATATTACATAAGACCAGAAGTAGCACTCAACTATGCGATCACGAGTGTAGCTCATTTCCACTTC
Source organism: Cenchrus americanus (assembly GCA_947561735.1). NCBI lineage: Eukaryota > Viridiplantae > Streptophyta > Magnoliopsida > Poales > Poaceae > Cenchrus > Cenchrus americanus. The sequence continues at coordinate 253,191,259 of OX387245.1, read as the reverse complement.
TTCGTAAAGATCTTTCCACCATCTGAAATAATTACTTTTACTTATTGTTAGGGGGTTGTAATAATATGTGAATCATTTGATGAAAAGCTAGATAAGCTTTCGAGGGCTGGATTGTGTAATTCATTGTGTAAAGAAAAAAAACAGATACTTTTTCAAGGCAAACCCCACTTCTTTTTTTTCCTTTCAACTTCACTGAAATCAATATTTTTACACTTGGCAAAATTCCCATGCATTTAGAACTTTGATCAAACTCAGCCTAACGTAACTAAGTAGAGGAAAATCATCTCAAATATTGTGGTACATTTCCTCCTCTGGGTTTAAATTGTTGATGTTGCCTGTTGTCGATACTGGCTGTGGCTCCTGCATATCAACAATCTGAAACTGGAGTAGTAGTTTGAATGACTGTTATTTTCCTTATGATGTTTAGTATGGACGATGCATGTGATTAATTGGTACCACTGAAGGACGCAACAAGTTAACATTTATATAACATTTCCAAGATTAAATATAAGTAATTAATAAATTATTGAAATGATCCTATATAGACTTTAAATACAGCTGGTAAAATACAATACTAGATTCAAAGATATATTGCTTGTATGTCTAAAGAGTACTTACTTAGAAATGGTTTGGAGTTCCCTCAAGTGGACGCGTTGCAAAAGGTTGAAATCCAACTTTGCAAGCTCCAACAGGGCAGTACTGTAGGCTTCCTCCTTCTTGTACTCTGCCATATACTCCAAGGCCTCTATCCTATTCAAAGTCCTTGGAAGGGGGATCTGAAGTGCACGCTTGACTTGTTCGGCTAACGGGGACTGAAGCTTGTTCGTATATGATTCCAGATGGTGCCTTGAAAATGAAATAGCATCTTCAAGGACAGTCTCACCATGTGTTAAAAGGTGAGCTGCGTTATATAAACTTAGCAAGCCCCTTGGGTCATTAATGAGCCCAGCATCAAAGGTCCCGTCTCCATTTTTAAATTTGTTGAATTCATCTGCAATATGTTTGGCGATTTTGGCGGGCATCAAAACTTGTACTTACTCCATATTGCAAAAGGAATCATTTTGAGGTTGTCGTAAGTCAAATGTTTTAAACGTTGACTATGAATAAATATTCATGTGCTAAATTTATAAATGCGAAGAATGCAGGAGTAAATTGTTTTTGAAAAAAGGCTTTACAAAAGGATTTTTTATACCAAAAATTATTAGCTGAACTTATGTCTTGAACACAGTGTCAATGTCCTAATAAACGACTTCCTTTTGCAATACGGAGGGAGTACGTCACGCTAACAGATAAATGTCATATATATATATACATACAAGATAATAAAATATTGTATAAACTGGTTTTATTTCATACCTGACGAAACCCAAAAGCCATCCTGACGAAGGAGTCGGAATCGAAGGGCAACATCATGGAGGCTGAAGCTATTAAATTCGGCACCATGGATATCTCTTAGGGCAGCAATGATTTGATCCTGAAAAAGATGATCTATACCTAGACGTTGGATTGCATCCACAAGGTTCATCTTATCCACCACTGTACTGATCGACCCAAACAATCTTGTTACTTCCTCTTTCATTTGATCTGCTCTCTCCTTCATCCATTCCTCTGACTTCTGAAAAGAGGTGCCAAAATCCTATGTTCATCGACGTAGCATGACAATATTACCATGTATAATATTATATATTGTGGAGATAAATAAGATGAACTTGTCTTTGTATGGATCTATAAATGGCGTAAAAAAAGTAAACAGGGATCTAAGGATGCATGCCTGTAGCATTGGCGGAGCATAGTTGATGAAGAAGTCACCCCATACTGTGGGATGAAAGCCGCTTGACACTGTTGATGCCATCTCCACTTTGATTCTATGATGACATGCGTTTTCAGTTGTGTTTTATCAGAGGCACTAACCCTCCAGAGAGATTCTATATATAGAGGCAGAAATGATCGATTCTGCATATGGAGTGATCGGCGCTGTCCACTTCCACGTGCTCCGCCCGGTAGCAATCGGCGTTGTACACGGGAAAGTTACAGGTAAAAGCATGTCTCGTGAGGAAGATCAGGACGCCGGAGCTCTACCGTTTTATATATATCAAAGAACATGGAAGGAAGCCACTTCCACGTGCTCCGCCCGGTAGCAATCGGCGTTGTACACGGAAAAGTTACAGGCAAAAGCATGTCTCGTGAGGAAGATCAGGACGCCGGAGCTCTACCGTTTTATATATATCAAAGAACATGGAAGGAAGCCACTTCCACGTGCTCCGTTCGGTAGCAATCGGCGTTGTCACTACAGGAGCCACCTGCTTCCCCGAGTGCTTGAGGCACTCGGGGAAGAGCCAAAAACACTCGGGGAAGCCTTCCCCGAGTGCAACACTCGGGGAAGATGTAACACCCGAAAATTCTATCACAATAAAATATTGTTAGCAACATGGTTTAGTTTTATTTTCTAAAGATTTAATAAATTTGAATAAATAAATTTACCTTTAATTAAATTAAACAACAATTAATAATTAGAATCAAACAAGTGTCCGTGCATCATGTTGAAATGCATGAGTTTTGTTTGTGGTGTGATTTTAAAAGTTGTAAAAATGGTTTGTGAAAAGTCCTTAAAATAGTGGAGAACTTAGTGTTAAAATTTCAATTTGAAAAGATGAAAAAGATTTGAATTTAAAAGGTTTGAAATAGGTTTGAAAATGGATTTGAAAAGAAAAAGAAAAAAACAAAAAAACAAATCTAACCTATCTACCCAGCCCCTCCGCCGGCCCAACAACTTTCGGCCCACGCGGCCCGCAACGCCGCCTCCTCTCTCTCTCCTCTCTCCCTCTCACGGACGGTGGGGCCCACCCGTCGGGTCATCCCCTACCTCCGGCCGGCCGACCCCATGGCCGCGCCGCCCGTCCCCGGCGCCGCCGGCTTCCCCGCGCCGTCCCGCCTCCCCGGCTTCCCCGCGCCGCTCCGCCTCCCCACCGGACGCGCACTCCCCCCACCGCACTCCCACACCGCCTCTTCCCCTTCCGTAACCGACGCACCAAGCCGCCCGCCGCCGCCATTAATGGCCGGCCGGCGAACTCCCCACTCCACCGCCTCCGCGCCCTTCTCCCCTTCCCTTTCCGGGCTATAAAAGGGCGGCGTCACCCCCTCTTCATCCCGCGCCCCTCCCCTTCTCTCCTCCCTCACCGCAACGCCGCCGCCGCCGCCGGAGCTCACCGCCGGAGCCCCGACCTCGCCGTGGATCTCCTCCCCCGCCCCTCCTTTCGTGGTTCTAAGGCTCCCGGTGAGATCCCCACACTCTTCTCTTTCTTCCGGAATTTTTCCCGTGCGAAATGGTGTCCGGGAGGCCATTTTGGCTTCCCTCCGGCGAGCCCGCCGCTTGGCGCCGCCGCCGCCGTCCGCCCGCCGCCGCCCGTCGCCCGCATGCCGCCGCCGCCGTCCGATGGAAGACCCGCGGCCCCGGATTAAAAGGGGCGCACCCCTTTGGATCGGTCCACGGTAGACCCGTAGACCAAGTCCACGGGGCCGGTCCACCGCCGACGTCGGCGGCCACGTCACGCCGACGTCATCGCCGACCAACCACAAACCGCCACGTGTCACCACCATAGCTCACCCGTCGGCTGCCTTGACAGTTTTGCAAAAAGGACCCCGAGATTCCGTAATTCACAAATAAACCCTTCCACCTATATAAAGCCTTTGAAACGAGTCCTTGTTTTTATGTTTCGAACACCGAACTTCATAGTTTTCATGTTCGAAGCCCACCCTTGACCTTTTACATATTAAACCTTCTAGTTTCACACATATTTATGTTTAGGTCCCCGAAATCTTGCGAGAAAACCCCTAAAACTTTCAGATAATCACAATTTAGTCCCCGAATCTTGTTTCAGCCATAACTTTTTCATCCTAGCTCCGTTTTACGCGTTCTTGGTGTCCACACGATCGTCTCTCCGAGCCCGTCATTTCTAAAAGCTTGTTTTAGTCTTTTGGTAATGTTTGATGTATTGTTTTATTTATTGTATGTTTTCTCGCATGATCGTAGCCAACACGCCGTTCGAGGAAGTTCAAGTGCGAGCTTTGCGGATAAGGAGAGTAGCTTACCGTTGGAGAAAGGCAAGTGACCCTAACCACCCTTCTACCTATGCTTTAATCAAGAACACTATAAATTAATTGGAACATGGAGAACCACCCAGGAAAACGAGGCAACCACAGTCCATATGGCTCTGGCTTAGCCAATTAATTAGGTGTGTGATTGTATTGACGACCCTATCCAAAAGGAACACGGGGGCTCCGGGTTGCGGGGGTATAGCCCGGTTCTTTTGGGGTAGCGACCTTTGCTAAGGTGCCGACCACTAGGGAGGGTTATGGTCCGCCCCGAGTCAGAATCGTCGTGGGTTGTTGATGCTTTTGCATATCTTTGTAAAGGCTTCGTAGCGTCCCTATGCAATCACACCTCGGAAGTGTGGTATTGTGCTCGATCGGCACATGCGTGGTTGGGTTCAAAGTTCTTTGGAACTTTTACGCGAATTGTGGGAAAAGTGTGCAACCTCTGCAGAGTGTAAAACTGATCGATCAGTCGTGCTCACGGTCAAGAGCGGCCTGGACCCTCACATGATTAATTGAACTTAAAGATGGATTAATATTGCTTTCCGGTTATTCCTGTGGCCTTGCTGAGTACCAACCATAAGTGTACTCATCCTTGCTTACGCTGTTCGCGAGAAGAATCCGGAGTGGAGTACTTCACCGACTACGAGGAGTTCGAGGATGCGATCAACCGGTCGAAGCTCGTGGAAGATGAAGATGGAGTCGCGTCTTCATAGTTATCGTTGTTCGTGTAAAGACCTTCGTGTCTACCATCGTGAGTGTAATAAAAGTTAATAAACCTTTTATGTACGTTTTGAGCAATGTCTTGTGATATTACACTCATGAGTCTATCATATGTGTGAAATTGTGATCCCGGCACACATATGAGATGCATTCGGTTTTCTACGGAAAATCGGGTGTGACGAAGAGCTTCCGGGGAAGCGGCTCAAGGGGAAGAGCTCTTCCCCGAGTGCCAAAAATCGTACACTCGGAAAGACTTTCCCGAGTGCCGCGATAGCACTCGGGGAAGATTTAACGCCGTCGACGGTATTTTTTTTACTCTTCCCCGAGTGCAACACCCGGGAAGAAATTTCTTTTTTTGAACCTCTTCCCCGAGTGCAACACTCGGGGAAGAAATTCGTTTTTTTTTTGGAAAACTCTTCCCCGAGTGCCGGTTGCCCAGGCACTCGGGGAAGGCTCTATCTTTTTTTTTAATTTTCCCTTCCCCGAGTGCCAGGTGCCTAGGCACTCGGGAAGACCCCGACCTTTTTTTTAATTTCCCTTCCCCGAGTGCCAGGTGCCAAGGCACTCGGGGAAGGCCCCGGCCTTTTTTTAATTTGCCCTTCCCCGAGTGCCAGGTGCCCAGGCACTCGGGGAAGGCCCTTCCTTTTTTTCTTTTGCTTTACCGTGTGACAAATAAAGCATATATTTATACAAATCACAATTCAACTTCAATATCTCACAAACCACATTTATAAATGAAAAACGACACATCCAAAAGTGTGGCCAAATATATCCGGAATACATAAAAACGAGTGCACAAAAGTACAAACCACATATCGAAAAGTACACATACAAACCACATATCTAAAAGTACACATACAAGCCACATATCCAAAAGTACACATTATTCCAAGTTCACAAGTGCAATACATAAAAACGAGTCCCGGCGATGCTCCCGTTACACGTAAAAGCATGTCTCGTGAGGAAGATCGAACGACGGAGGACTACCGTTTTATATCAAAGAACATGGAAGGAAGCCAAAAGATTTCAAATAAACCAATTTTAATATTTGGTTCCACACGCCTTGGTCAGCAAGAATGTTAAAATTTTCATTCCCACAGCTCGCAAAAAAAAGGATTCATTCCCACAAGAAATTCTTGCTGGCACAAAAACATGTGTAATAATTGGCACTAACCTTTTGTTCTGGGTGGTTTTACCATCCGTGACTAAAGGTTCTCGTTTAGTCTGAGGTTGTATTACCGACCGGGACAAATAAAGGTCGTGCATCTATAAAATCATGAGCTCCTTCTTCCTTCTCCCCTACCAGAGCCATTCTTCAACTGAGAGCTCAAGGTTCACCCATGGCGCCTCAAGCCTAGGGAGGTGCTACCCAAATTTTTTCTCATCAATTTGTGGAGATTTCTCGCCTCTAAAGTGTTGCTAAGATTTGATTTTGCATCCTCCCTTCATTTGTTGTGCTTAAATTTCATTTTATGATTTAGATGGAGAAAATAGAAATTGTATTGTCTCGATAGAGGAGATAAGAGATGAGTTTTTTTATGTACTTTATATTTAGTAACGAGCAAGTATTTAGCTACTAACATTGTATCTTCGTTCATTCATTTCTATTAAGAATTTTTTTATATAAAACATTGAATTTTACCTTTACGTAGAATGAGACATAGAATAAAATTAACATTTAGCTAGCTTTATTTGAAGTGAGTTTACAGAAAATATTGTTAGTTTTAAAATGGATTAATACCAAGCAAATAATCATAATTTAATTTCTTTTTCATATATAGGTATTGTGATTTAGATAAAATAATAAAGTTTTTATGAGGTTGAAAAATAGACTGCGTACTTTCATTGTTTTTTCTTTATTTACTTTAATTAGCCATTATTTTGTGCTTTATTATTAGAGAAAATAGAATTTTACTTTTTAGTTATTAGAAAATGAGACCTAGGGATAGTGGATAGTTTTTATGCCAAAATTTTAAAAATGAAGTGTTGTAGAATCAACATGGATATTAAATGCTCAATTGTCTGCTGCAACATCTGGTGGTTCAGACATATAGTGCACTACTTTTAGCGCCAATAGGACAAGCTGTCCAAGCATAATGTTTTGAGTGACACCTCTCAGGAGGTCAACTTCAGCATATGGTTCTAGCACTTTGCTTTTTTTCTGTTGTTGTTGTAATTTTACGTTGTATGACATTTTACGTGCTGTTATGAACTTCTAATATTGGTTTGTGGATTGTAGTTGAATCAAAATAAATGATATATGACGATGCAATGCCATGTTTAATTATATGACGATGCAATGCCTAGGTTCAACCTGTTCAGGGGTACATTTTTATTTTGGAAAAGTTCAAATTACTTCCCTCAAGTATATCCAAAGTTTCAATACCCTCTAAACTTTGTTTTGCTTTTAGTTTCTCCACAGACCTGATCATTTTTCGGGTTGTCGGTCGAAATTTGTTGGCCCGTGCTCGACCTGTCACATGGTCGGGTCAGGTCGCGTTCAGGTTTTTGTGTTTCTAGATAACAAATTGGCCTTGTCCGATCGGCTGGGCCGGCTCTAGGGGTGTGCGCTAAGTGCACTAGCTTAGGGCCCATACCAACAGAGGGCCCATTTCAGTAAATATATCTATTGTGAATTCCACAGTCCAAGTTTGCTTAGCTAGCTGAAAATAGGAGAAACAAAATCTTTGGTCCATATAACCAAACTTGCATCATGACTGTCGATTGCATGTCGCTAGGCAGGCCCATATATGGTTAATTGTTTCTGCACAAATTCACTTATGGATCCACATCATCAATTCTGCACTAGGGCCTCAAAAGTGTAGAGCTGGCCCTGCCGATCGGTCATATAGTTGGCTCCGGTTGGATATTTTTTGGCAGGTTGGGTCGGGTCTCTTGTGGCTCACACTACCGGAAACGCGGCCTCTACCGAGAGCTCGCTTCTGTGCCGAGAGCCAGATCCCAAGCTCTCGGCACAGAGACGATTTGCCGAGAGCAAAGGGCTCAGCTCTCGGCACAGAAAGAACCCGCGGTACAGAGTTCCTGTGCCGAGAGGGAACAAGTGCCGCCTCTCGGCACGGGCGCCCACTCACGGCACAGAGGATCTGTGCCGAGAGCTACAGAAGCGGGCTCTCGGCACAGCCGCCACCTCATGGCGCAACGTAACGGCCGTCACGGCCGTTTGCCCAGCCGTCGGATGTGCCGAGAGCCCGCTTCGGCTCTCGGCACGAGCACCCGTGCCGAGAGCACCGCCAAAGGCTCTCGGCAAAGAAAAAAAAAAAAAAAATCAAATTCACACATTCAAACCTTTTCTTCATCAACCTACACCCCTACGGGCTAGTTTGTATTTAATAGATATTTATTTTGTATTTAATAATTTTATTTCGTTCTAGCTAGCTAGTTTTTCACCGTAGAGTAGAGCTCCGATATGAACTCGAGGTGCATGAAATCATGATGTAAAGTTAGTGAAAAATGATATTCATGTTCATGAGGCATCTTCAAGACCAATTACATGACCAAATCTGCAGCTGAACAAAATCCAAGAGACAAGAATCGCAAGCGCGTCATCTTTCACTAGCTAGGGGCCGTGCATGGGCCACCGCCTCCTCTTGAACCTCTCCTTGAAGCACATCCGCCCGAGCTCCTTCGTCCTCTCATCCAACACCATATTAGGCCTCTCCTCTATCATCTATTTGTCGTGCTTCAGGCTTTCCACCACCATCCTCGTTAGATTTCCGTCCTCTTGCTCGGTCAGCTTCCCGAGGTCCTTCTCATAGTCGTCGTCCCTTGCTCTTGCGGCGCGCTTCCTCCTCCCAAAAAACTCGCGAAGTCGACCTCAAAGAGGCAGCCAAGCTCGTCTGCATTTACATGAGAAAGTAACTGAGAACATGAATTAATTCCAGAAATTTTTGTATTAGTAGGGAAAGATATCTGCCGGTACCTTGAGAGGAGCTTCCCTTGGAACATGAAATGGCTGGGAAACACCGAGCTTAGAACCACGCTTCCTCTTCGAGCTGGCAGTGAGAGAGCTAGATCGAGTGCGAAAGAAACTGGAAGTACATGAAATCATGAAGTAAAGTTAGTGAAAAATGATATTCATGTTCATGAGGCATCTTCAATACCAATTACATGAAATGACGCTAAATTTTCGACATTTGACTCTCTCATCACGATGAACATCGTGAGCTAGAATAATTTAAAAATTTTATAGAATTTAAATAAATGAAACCGTCAAATTGCTTCTAACGAAAAAACAAGTTTGGCAACAAAAGTCTTTACGGACACGAATCGAGAGCATCAAAATGGGCCATGCATGGGCCATGATCGCCGCCTCCTCTTGAACCTCTCCTTGAAGCACATCCGCCCGAGCTCCTTCATCCTCTCATCCAACACCATATTAGGCCTCTCCTCTATCAACACCAACCAAACGAACTGCCTCCACAGCGACGTTTTGGTGTCGAGCCGGCCAATGGCCGGCGCGCCTCGGTTCGTTCGACCGCGCGCCGTGGATTCTCGGACCCCCGGCGTTCGACGGCTGATGCCTACAGCGGCCAAGGGATGCTCCCAGTCCCAGCAGCCTCCTGCCTCGGGCTATGGACATGGACGGAGCAGGGAGGAAGCACGCGCCGTGCAAGACACATGAGGTTGAGGCCACGGTCTAGTCGCGAGCGAGATGCGATGTTGTGCTCGGCTGCGGCGCTCGCTCCACCGGGCAACGGGGACGGAGGAGACGGGCATTTGCGGTGCCGGGGAGAAAGATCGAGAGATGGCGTCGTGGCGATAGGGACATGATGGACTAAGTCTTTCGATTGAAGCGATGCGGACAAAGCAAAGGACGGGGCGCCGAGTTTCGCCCCCGCCCCCGCCTCATCACATCCCATTATTAATGGCAAGTCACTCCCGTCGAGTTGTGTACTCCCGGGGCAAGGGGGGAGGCAAACTACAATTAAGAATTTATAAATTACATGATGAAATAATGGGAGAAGCTAAAGAAGCAAGACAACAAGTTAGAAAATGTGCCATTAAAACTAATGACCCGCTCGGAAGTGAAAGATTTGATTGACTACTCCGTATTTCCGAGGATGCTACCGCATCTTAAGAGTTTATGGAACCAAGTGATAATTGCTGCATTATTGATAGTGTAAGTAATAAATTTGTAAATACACACTTCAAGATTATGTATTTTCAAACTAAATTTGTAAATATGCACTTCAAGAGTACGAAACATAAATGCTATATGTGAGAAGGCTAGGGGTTCGAGTATGCATTTTGATTTGAAGGACCAGCTATGCACTTTTGATATTAGCAACACCGATATGTGATCGCACCTTGAGAGGAGCTTCTCTTTGAACATGAAATGGCAGGGAAACACCGAGCTTAGAACCACGCTTCCTCTTCGAGCCGGTAGTGAGAGAGCTAGATCGAGTGCGAAAGACACTGGAAGTACATGAAATCATGAAGTAAAGTTAGTGAAAAATGATATTCATGTTCATGAGGCATCTTCAATACCAATTACATGAAATGACGCTAAATTTTCGACATTTGACTCTCTCATCACGATGAACATTGTGAGCTAGAACAATTTAAAAATTGTATAGAATTTAAATAAATGAAACCGTCAAATTGCTTCTAACGTAAAAACAAGTTTGGCAACGAAAGTCTTTACGTACACGAATCAAGAGCATCAAAATGGGAGGTCGGCAAGGGCCAAAGGAGCCAAGGACGAGTTACATACGGTAACAAAATGGTTCTTGCTCTACTCTCCGGTTAACTCACTTGCTAGTGACAAGCCTAGACAGTAGACTCTACAACCGATTAGTAAGGGTTAACAACTTAACACACCACTCGCTAATTAAGCTTTGAGACGAGTTGACACTTGGCCATCACACAAAATTCCTATGACCAAACCTGCACCGAACAAAATCCAAGAGACCGAATCCGCAAGCGCTTATCTTTCACTAGCTAGGTGCCATGCATGGGCCATGATCGCCTTCCTCCTCTTGAACCTCTCCTTGAAGCACATCTTCCCGAGCTCCTTCGTCCTCTCATCCAACACCATATTAGGCCTCTCCCCTATCATCTCTTTCTCGTGCTTCGGGCTTTCCACCACCATCCTCGTTAGATTTCCGTCCTCTTGCTCGGTCGGCTTCCCGAGGTCCTCGCTAGACATGCACTCCATCACTCCATGTTCGTCGGTTCTTCCGGACAAATCTTATTCTAGTAAAAACTCCCAACGAATTGAATTCCATGACAATATGCTCCAACGAGAGAATAAGCGAAACCCGGATGTTGTCGATAAGCGTATTCGGAGCTCTTCACCTTGCGGTGCGGCCACCGCGCGATGCCGAGCTCCCCGCACCACTTCTTCGAAAGATCGTGACCCCAACTTTGAGCTCCTCGCACCACCTCCTTGATCGGCATGCGAAGTGCCGCGACACCCGCCTCGAACGTCGGCGCCTTCTTCCCCGGTCCAATTCTCGGATGTCCAACCGCACCCTTCCGCACACTTTGCTAGTGCCGTGCTCCGGCTTGATCGGTGCCTTCTCGCGGTCGCCATCCTTGCTCTTGCGGCGCGCTTCCTCCTACTCCTCCACCCGAGCCAAAAAACTCGTGAAGTCGACCTCAAAGAGGCGACCAAGCTCGTCCGCATTTACATGAGAAAGTAACCGAGAACATGAATTAATTCCAGAAATTTTTGTATTAGTAGGGAAAGATATCTGTCGGTACCTTGAGAGGAGCTTCTCTTTGAACATGAAATGGCGAGGGAAACACCGAGCTTAGAACCACGCTTCCTCTTCGAGCCGGTAGTGAGAGAGCTAGATCGAGTGCGAAAGAAACTAGAAGTACATGAAATCATGAAGTAAAGTTAGTGAAAAATGATATTCATGTTCATGAGGCATCTTCAATACCAATTACATGAAATGACGCTAAATTTTCGACATTTGACTCTCTCATCATGATGAACATCGTGAGCTAGAACAATTTAAAAATTGTATAAAATTCAAATAAAGTTTGAAAATCACGACTTTTGTCGAGCACTAATGATATCATTAGAGGAAGTTGAGAAAAAAATTTACAACATTTTGAACACCGGGACACGTACGTTGTTTAGAAACTCGAACATACACGGAGAGTTTCAAGGAATTTAAACTAATATCAATAGGTTTGGAATAATCTAAGGGAAATTCAAAATTGACTTCGAGTAAAAGAACCCTTTTATAGTAATACACATCATCAGTGGTGACATAATAAATTTTGGGAAAATTTCGTGGTTGTTTGCTATTGTCTAATTTTGTTATGAATAAATAACTATTCTCGTGCCGAGAGCAATCCTCTCGGCAAAGAGGACTGTACCGAGTGCTTTATAATAGCTCTCGGCAAATAGGAAATAAAAAATCAGTTTTAGCTTTCCAAAGTTTTTCCCGGATCAACATACACTCGTACAAAGCATATGCTCAAATTTTACATAAAAATATATATTTATTTTGTATTTAACAATTTTATTTCATTCTAGATAGTTTCCCCGTAGAGCTCCGATATGAACTAGAGGTGCATGAAATCACGAAGTAAAGTTAGTCAAAAAATGATATTTATGTTCATGAGGCATCTTTAAGACCAATTACATGAAATGACGCTAAATTTTCGACATTTGACTCTCTCATCACGTTGAACATCGTGAGCTAGAACAATTTAAAAATTGTATAAAATTCAAATAAAGTTTGAAAATCACGACTTTTGTCGAGCACTAATGATATCATCTGAGGAAGTTGAGAAAAAAAAGTTGACAACATTTTGAACACCGGACACGTACGTTGTTTAGAAACTTGAACATCTCACGGGGAGTTTCAAGGAATTTAAACTAATGTCACTAGGTTTGCAATCTAAGGGAAATTCAAAATTGACTTTGAGTACAAGAACATTTTTATAACTAATGCACATCATCAGTGGTGACATATTGAGTTTTGGAAAATTTTCGTGTCTGTTTGCTATTTTTTATAATAATTTTGAATAAATACTATTGTGCCGAGAGCATTGCTCTCGGCAAAGAAGCTGCAGGTGGGCCCATCGAGGAACTGTGCCGAGAGCTTGACCACCTTGCTCTCGGCACAGATGGGAGCACGTGCCAAGTGGCTCTCGTCCTGCGTTACTGCCAAGTGGGTCCCGCTTTCCCTCTGTGCCGAGAGCCAGATGGAAAGCTCTCGGCACAGATAGTTGCAGGCGCTGACCTGTGGGCCTCGTCCTCCCTCTGTGCCGAGAGCTAGATCCAAAGCTCTCGGCACAGATGGTTACGGGCGCTGCCAAGTGGGCCCCGCCCACCCTCTGTGCCGAGAGCAATAGATCTGGCTCTCGGCACAGATGGAGAACGGGGCCCACTTCACAGTGCCTTTGCCTCCACTACGCAGTTGTCACCCACACACACACAACACACGCAACACTTAGCACTCGCCGGACCTCGCCCTCCCGTCGCGCGCGCGCCCGGCTCGCCGGACCTCGCCCGCCCGCCGCGCCGCCCCGGCTCGCCGCACCTCGCCCGCCCGCGCCTCCGCCCCACCCCCCCCCCCCTCCTCTGCGCGCGCGCGCCGCGCCCGCCCCCGCGCCTGCGCGCCGCGCCCACCCCCACCCGCGCCGGCTTTCCCTCCGGCCGTCATCCTCCTCGGCACCGGCGGGCCGTCGTCGTCCTCGGCGCCGGCGCGCCATCGTCCCGCGCCCCCGTCCCCGCGCCCCCTCGCGGCCCCCCCCGTCCCGCGCCCCCTCGCGCCCCCCCGTCCCCGCGCCCCCTCGCGGCCGTAGCCGTGGGGGAGGCCGCGGCCTCCTCCTCGCTAACCGACGGCAAGTGAAATTCAAGTTAGTTAGGATAGAAATTTAGATAGAAAATTTAGTTATAGTTTTCAAATTTAGATAGATAATTTAAGTAAGAAGTTTCGAGTTATCAAATTTTATGTGTCTTGGTTAGCTAATTAATTTAGTTATAGTTTGAAATTTTAGAAGATTTAATGTGCAATTTATAGATGACTATAGAATTCTTGCTAGTTAGCAATTAAGGTATCTAATACTAGCAAATTTAGCGTGTCTCTAATTTTTGTTTTCATACATCTAATGCAATTCATTTTTATAGGAAGAGATGCCTTGATTTGCCGCACTGACCACCGCAGGTTTTTTTCCGGAGGAAGAGGGGTGATTTGTCGATCTCCTAGGTGAGACTCGTGGCTAGCTTGGGGGCAAGCACACGTGATTTGTCCGGCCATCGAGCCGTTGGAACTGTGCCCGTGTGTAGCCCGACCTTCGTGTCGTGCCTTTTGTTGCGGGTTTTGGAAACCTCACCGTACAGGGGAGGTGTTGCCGAAATTTTGACTAAACACCCATCATTGATCTATTTTTGCAGGAAGGAGGCCCCGGTCGCCACCGCCGAAGGAGGAGTAGGGCACTCACATTGTCTCGGAGGCCCGGTCGACCCTGGTCTTGTCGCCGGCCTCTCGCCTCACCATCGAGTCACTAGGTGAGCACGCCCCTTCCTCGCCATCGAGTTAATAGATGTCGTAGATCGCGAAACCTAGTTAGGCGTCTCCCGTTCGGAAGAGATAGAGTTCGAAATATGCAAAACTTTGCATATTTATGGTCAGTATCCGTTTCGAATTGTCCACGTTTTTGGACAGCCCGTGGATGCGTAGATGGGGTTAGTTTCTATGGTCTACTACGATCCGAGACAGAGTTTCGGCAGCACCTCCCCGTTGTTCTCCGGATACACAATCTCCCTAACGGGACGTGTATTTGGAGAACAGCGGGGAGGTGCTGCCGAAATTCGTCTCGGATCGTAGTAGACCATAGAAACTAACCCCATCTACGCATCGACGGGTGGGATTAGGACCTATCTTTACCTATTAGAATGTCTAGACAATGTGTAGGTGATGCAATGTTTTTTATATAACTCGTTGATATGATAGAGAATGGGTGACCGTCGGTGGATGTACAATGGATGGGCAAGTGCCTGGTCGTATGACACAGAATGGATTAAAAATGCTCAAGCTTTTCTTGATGAAGCATTTAGCAAGGTTAAAGGGCCTAAAGATAGGAAAACCACATGGTGCCCCTGCAGCCGCTGTGGAAACTCACGTCGCATTACAAAGGTGGAGATGGCATCACATCTCTATAGGAATGGATTTACGAGAGACTATTCAAAGTTGACCCACCACGGTGAAACCAGTCGAATGAGAGACGAGGTTGTGAGGCAACGCATCGGAGAGCTTGATGGTGATGCTTTGAGTACCACACATGATAGATGACTTTCATGAGGCACATTTTCAAGAAGAAAGTCGAGAGGAGGAACCGAGCCAAGTGCGAAGGCGTATTATGATATGTTGGCTGCAAGACAAAAACCTCTTCACCAAAGACACTAAACTATCTCAATTAGATTCCATCGGCCGCCCGATGGCCGTAAAGTCTCGAGCATAACATGAGTCGAGAATGCTTTGATGCTTTGTCGACCGTTTTCGACGACATGCTTCCCAAAGGTCACATTTTGCCGAAGAACATGTATGAAGCACAAAATGGATATCCTTCAAGTATTAACATTGCTTCTACATGCAGGGATTTCTATAGAGTCCTTGAGGGATATGAGGACCGAGCGGCCGAGTGTGCGATGTATACGTGTCGGAAGCTTGTGACGGATATGATTTACGAGTCACGTATCTCGCAAAATGTTGCCTACAAGGCTAAGTATGGTGAGAAAGTTAAAAAAAGGGACGTCCGAAACTCGCGCCTCACTCGAGAACAATACATGGAGGTAAATGCGGAAAATTACTATTATTCATTCTTCTCGGATTAGATATGCCAACCTTTATGTTCTTGTATGGTATCCACTTGATGACGTGCGGTGCCTCCGTGGTGGCTCGTCGAGATGCCTCGGGCTTGGAGTGCGATTGTGGACTTGTGGTTTGCGCCCGATTGGGAGGCAAAACACCTCGAGCGTCGGGAGAGACGTTTGAAGATGGCAGGACCGCCACACCATCAAGGCCCCCTTAACATCCGCGAGTATGCTCGTAGATGGGTATGTTAATCTATTTCTTTATTCTAACTCTCAGTACTGCATAATTTACTGTTTTCTAACTCTCGATTGTTTTCCTGCAGTCTAAGTCACATGAGAATCAAGCTTGCTCTGAGCTCGAGGCATATGGTATGGCACACAAGGGCAGGGCGACGTCCGACGTCACCTTCAACCCCGACGACCCGCCCGAGGCGTACACCAACCCGACAATCCAGCCCCGCATCGCAAGGTACACCACGGTGGCAAGGCAGGTTCGTGGGCCGGACTTCGATCCGGTGAGAGAGCCTCTGGATCCAGAAACCGTCGTCAGGATTGGAGAAGGCAGGAAACATGGACGGTACTTCGTTGGCGACTCTCTCCTGGTCCCGCGCGATGTTCCGACTCTCTCGCAGGTTCGATCTCGAGACAGGGCCACGAGCTCAGCCCCGCCCATAGAACGACGACCCAGTGTTACGGAGACCTTAAATGCTACCTTCCAGGTTATTTCTGTTTTATTCGTACTTCATTGATGTTTACATATGTTTCCTTGTATTCTAATTTTTGGATCAAATATTGTAGGCCCAACTTGCAGCAGAGAAGGCAGAGCGGGAGAGGCAGGCCAGAAGAGTCGCAGAGGCAGCTGCATGATTTGCACGTGAATTACCAGAGGCAGTTAGATGCGATGCAAGAGTCCCAAAATCAGCAGATGGCCGCCATGCTCCAGTACATGCAGAACCTTGGCCACGTGGTAGCGCCACAGGTGCAGCTCCCTCCACCACCGCAGGTGTTGGTCGCTCCACCTCCTCGACCGGCCGCTCTTTCTCCTGTGAGTTGCTTTCCAACCTAGCTTGCTCTTTTGTTTCTCGTATTGAGCTAGAACGACTTGATATAGATGCTTAAAAACTAGAATGACCTAGAATTACTCGTGGTGAGCTAGAAAACCTTGTACTTTCATTTCTTTCTTATTGTTGTATATAACTTATAATGTTAGCCAAACCTAGAATGACGTAGAAATTGAAAATGACTTGGTATACATGCTCATAATCTTGTATTATCATTTCTGATTTTCAATCATATGCGAATGCTTCGGCGGCATCAAATGACGGGCCCGCGGGACACATGTCGCCGCCGGCTCCGCGTACTCGGTGGGGGATGCCGCTTGGCCCGTCGCCGGACACGACATGTCGCCGCCAGCTCAGCAGACTCCGTGGGGGATGCCGCGTGGCCCGTCCGCTTGGCCTGGGGTGCCACAGCTGCCACCGGGGTCTGGGTGGGGGTCGTGGCCACAGCATCAGCCACCGCAGTGAGTTGCTGGACTACTGAACTTTTATTTGCATTTCGACAGCCAAACTTGCCTGTGCCATGTGATGACTATGTACCTTCGATAATTGTACGTGCATTTGGACCTTCGATAATTGCCATGTGGTGGTTATGTTTTATGTGCTTGTGATGGATAATATTAATCGCCCTGTGATGAATATTAACCGCTCGCGATGAATATTAACTCGCTCGTGATGATGTATAAGTGACGAGGGTAACCATAAGCTTTCTGGAAAAAAAAGCAATCTGTGCCGAGAGCCAAAGCCCAAGCTCTCGGCAAAGTGGGCTCTGTGCCGAGAGCAATGGCTTTAGCTCTCGGCACAGAGGGACTGCCTGGCTGCCCAGAAGAGCTCTGTGCCGAGAGCAGGCGGGCCCAGCTCTCGGCACAGGAGCCAAACCAGGGCCCGCTTGTCAGCTCTGTGCCGAGAGCCGGCCATCAGGCTCTCGGCAAAGAGGTGGGGCCCACCCCCGCCAGGCGGACCCCCGACCAAAGCACTCCCGTGCCGAGAGCCGCCCACGGGCTCTCGGCGAGAGCTCTTCCGTGCCGTGAGCTTTCGCGTGGCTCTCGGCACGGGAGTGGGGCCCGGCAGCTCACGCCGTCGGTTGCGGACGGGCCCGTGACGAGAGCTAAATGGGCCCTCGGCACGGTCGTGCCGAGAGTTTGGCCCGTGGCTCTCGGCGAGCCGCCCGTGTGCCGGCCCGGCGGTGCGGGGAGCGCTCCGCCGAGAGCTCCCTCTCGGCACGGGCCGTGCCGAGAGCAAACAGCCCCGTGCCGAGAGGATCGCGCTCTCGGCGAGGCGCGGATTCCGGTAGTGTCAAGACCAGGTAGTAGAATTATAATTTAAACCTGTGGAGACTAGTAGCAGACATCATAATCTATGTTAAAAAATGTTTCATTAATTTTACATCATTAATTTTTGTATAATTCTGTATCCCAATGATTAATTTTATTATTAAATATCCTAGCCTAAGAACACAGTGATAAAAAATCATTATATATACATTTATAACATGTTTTTTGTTGTCTACTATCATCTTCAAAATTAAATTTAAACTTATTAATATTTAACTTATGGAGAAACAAAAAAGACAATTTGTGTTAGGGGATAAATTATATTGAATCAAATGACATAGTGTATGGGTTAAACTGAAACATGAAATACATTTGGTGTATCGAAACTTTGGTTGTACTTGAGGGAAGTATTTTGGACTTTTTTTCTTTTATTTCTCAATATATTCTGACATTGTGAAACTAAAACCTTTGCAATTCTTTTTTAATTGCATTATATAAGCCATTATCCATTTTTCAAAGGCATTCACTTGTGCATTGTTTTACTGTCCTTACTTCATCTTTAAAAAGGTGTATATGATCCAGAAACACTCTTATTAGACGGGGCGTAGAATGTATATGAATATACCCTTTTAGATTTTTTTTATGCATGGTAGCCCTTTGTACTAGCATTATATTGCCAGCAGATACGACACCTTTTTTGCTCCGTGAGAATTTAGCTGTTCTGATATGGGAGTAAATGATACTTTTTGCTTTGAGAACTGAATATGTGGTTACCTAACATCACGCTTAAACTAATTTGTTTTGTTATCTTTGACTTGTTAAGAACAATTATTTATCTTGGCAAAAGGCATCTAGAAGTAGTTGAATTTCTTTTTTCTATTAACCACAATTTTGGACTAACTTTGGCTTTTACATTCTTTTGCTTTCTGCTGAATGTTAAAGAGAGTATGTACACGAATTTAACTTGGAGGCTTTGTACTTTACAGATTATGCTACATGCTTGTTTCTTTGAAAAAATTTAGATACAATAGTAGTGATTATAAATGTCTATATTACCCATAATAACTATTAGTAATTATGATTGGAAATCATAATGTTTGTTTAGTTTTATGAATAATAAATGCACATACAGGTGAAAATGCCATTGGGAAGACCAACGTCGTGTCTCGCTCACTCAACCTGCCGACCGCGGCGTGCGCTCGCTTACCGGCTGCCGCAGCTGCTCGCTCGTGTCGCCGGCAGGTCGCTGGTGCCGTGTGCTCCTCGGCCGCCCCGCAAGCTCGTCGGTCGCCACACTTCCCAGCTCACCTCGCCGCAAGCTTGCCGTTCACCTCGCGGTCCTCAGCAGCTCACTGCTGCGGTGCGCTCCCCGGCCACCCCGCGAGCTCGTCAGTCGCCGCATGCTCCCCGACTCGCTGCGCCGCAAGCTCGCCGTCCGCCGCGTGCTCCTCAGCGAGCTTCACCGGCCGCCGAGCGGGCTTTGCCCGCTCACAATATTTTATCGAATCGTCTCATCGTCTGTGTGCTGCCGACTGAACGAGACACTACGTGAGAACGCGTCAAAAAAGACACCATCTTAGGAGACGCGTCACAACAGGAAACTGCGGCTTCGCCAACAGCCCCACGCTTTCCCAACAGCCAAGACCTGAGCTGTTGGCGAAGAAACTCTTTCCCAACAGGAAAATACCGCTGTTGGGAAAGAAATCTTCGCCAACAGCCCAAAATCCAATGACTGATGGCAAAGTCCGGCTGTTGGCGAAGGGGTTATTTCCCAACAGCATTCCTGTTGGGAAAGAAAAGCTGTTGGCGAAGCTCCGGCGCGGCCAAACGGTGCCGCCGCCGTCAGCTTCGCCAACAGCTTCGCCGTTAGCTGTTGGCAAAGGGAGCAGCCCTTCGCCAACAGGGCTACCAAGCTGTTGGCGAAGAGCCTTCTTTCCCAACAGCCTTGTAGGGGCTGTTGGGGAAGATTGCGGCTGTTGGCAAAGAATTTTCATTTTTTTCGAATTTTGAGTTCAAACTTTTTTGGTAGCCTTGCTACATTGTTTAGAAGCACATTGTTAAATGTGGGCCCATTTTTTAACATTTAGCTATATTTCGTTAATTATTTTCGTTCACTTGAATTTTCGGCATAATTCAAATTTGAACTGCAGGTGCGTGAAATAATGAAACTTAGGCGTTCGAAAAATGATATTCATGTCGGGGAGGGTATTTTGAGGCCGTGTCCCAAAGCTCACCCGAAAATTCGAAGTCCTTGTGCACGTAACACGACGGTTCAGGCGTGGTACAACTATTTTTTAATTATATAAAATCCAAACTAAGTCGAAAAATCACGGAACTTGTCGGGGTGTATTGTTATCGCATGTGGAGGCTACGATAAACATTTGAGAAAGTTTGGAGCAAGTTGCCGCGTCAAATGCTCAAAACCTAGACATCTCTACCATGTGATCACTTGTGGAGCACATGTGGAGCTGTCTAGGTTTTGACCATCCGACGCGGTAACTTGCTCCAAACTTTCTCAAATGTTTATCGCAGCCTCCACATGTGATCACAAGACACCCCGACAAGTTTCGTGATTTTTCGACTTCGTTTGGATTTTATATAATTAAAAAATAGTTGTACCACGCCTGAACCGTCGTGTTACATGGACAAGGACTTCGAATTTTCGGGTGAGCTTTGGGACACGGCCTCAAAACACACTCCCCGACATGAATATCATTTTTTGAACGCCTAAGTTTCATTATTTCACGCACTCAGCTCAAATTTGAATTATGCCTTTAAAATTCAAGTGAACGAAAATAATTAACGAAATATAGTTAAATAGCTCAAAACATCCCCAAGTTTTGAAGTTGAGATGTAGTTATAGTAGGAAGGACCCACAAAAAATTTGAAAGGAAAAAAACAAAAATGCAAAAATTCTTTCCCAACAGCCTTGTGGGGCTGTTGGCAAAGTGGCTTCGCCAACAACATTAGTAACACAGCTGTTGGAAAAGGTGGGCGCAGTAAAAAATAAAAAAGACTTTGCCAACAGCCGCACCTATAGGCTGTTGGCAAAGAACTTTAACCCTAAAACAAAGCAGGCCAGCCCTCCCTCAGCCTTCCCACTCGACCCGCCCCTCCCTCGCCCTCCCCTCACCCCCTCGCGCCGCCGCCCCACCCCCTCGCGCCGCCGCCGCCCACCCCCCCCGCGCCACGGCCGGCGGATCCGCGCCGGCCGGCCCCGCCCGCCGACCCCGCGGCGCCCGCCGGCCCCACCGCGCCCCCACCTCGCCACCCCCGCCCCGCCGGCCCCGCGCCGCCGCCCCCGCTCCGCCGCCCCCCCCGCGCGCGCCGCCGCCGGCCCCGCGCCCGCCGACCCCGCCGCGGCCGCCGGCCCCGCCGCACCCCACCCCCGCCCGCCGCCGCCCCCACCGCGCCCCACCGCGCCCCGCCGCCCCCACCCCGCCCCGCCCCGCCCCGCCGGCCCCGCCCCGCCCGCCGGCCCCCGCCGTCCTCGCCCGCACTACTTGATTGGCATTCCTCTTGGAGCAGTCCTAGGCTATTTTGTGGGATATCATGTAAAGGTACGATTATACTGCAATTTTGGAGCAGTCTGCAATTTGTGTTCTTCCTCAAGTCAAGCAACGAAATCAATTATCAGTAGTAGTAAACATGCTTTGCGGTGGCGCATATGTGTGAGCCTATGACGGTGTCTTTGGCATTGGCAAGACTCGTTGCTCTGCATCAATTTTGGGGGCATGCTACCGTCCCCATCGGAGCAATGTAGTGGTTGTGGTTTGGGGGCATTTGTGCTCATTGTGTGTGTACATTTGCACATATAATTAGTTGGTGATGTGCACCTATTATATCGAATTAAGCAATCTTGTTGACTCTGCTACTGATTTCGGCAATATGAAATCGATTAGGCTACGCAGACTGCAGGCTTATCATTGCTACTAGGGGTTTGTTGTTTGCAATCTCGCACCAAAATACTGATTTCAGATAAAATCCAATCGATTTTCAGCAAGCTAGTAAACTACAAGACACTGCAATTGAACATAATAGGCTCTAATAGATGTGTCTTAATGATTAGTTCCTTTTCATATAAAGTCCTAGCCGTATGTGCTTCTTTGGAAAATGGGGTGCGTATATATATATCAAGTGATCACATGCTTCTATATCTGTTACTTAAGGCCAATTATTTCACTATCTCAGATTATTTTCTCTTATGCTAGGTACTTGTTAAGGTGTTGCTGGGCAGCTTCAAGAAGGGTGCAAGGAAGTGATATGATGAGGAATTGATACATTGTAAGTTCAAAGAGTCGTGAATGGATCCTTTTAGGTGAAAATCATAGTTTTTGGTCCTTTTGAAATGTCACCTCCAAAATGTGATGGTTGTCAAATTTGTGGATGTGTGTGCCTCTGTGCCGTGAATTGTGGATGTCGGCCTTCGTGTCGACTTTTCTTGCAGGTTTTGGGAAACCTCCTCGTGCAGGGGAGGTTCTGCCGAAAATTTTACTTATAGTATTGTTTTTCTTCTTTTGCAGAGCAGGAGCTACCGGAGGGGATTCGGAGGACCCAAAGGACTCGCTAGCTTCACCGGCCCCCTAGGTATAACCCCTCTATCCGTATCATGGTCTTAGGTTGCGTAACTGAGTTAGGCGTCTCCCGTCCGAAAGTGATACGCGGTCGTTGGTATGCTGATCAGTGCATATTCGCGACAGTATCTCTTTCGGATTGTCCACGTTTTTTGGACAGCCTGAGGATGCGTAGATGGGTTAGCTTCCATGTTCCGCCCCCGTCATAGTCGGAGTTTCGGCAGCACCTCCCCGTTGTTCTTCGGATGCACACTCTCCCCGCCGGGACGTGTATCGGGAGAACAGCGGGGAGGTGCTGCCGAAATTCCGTCTCGGACGGGCGCGGAGCATGGAAGCTAACCTCATCTACGCATCGTCGGGTGGGATTAGGACCTATCCTTCTCCTATTAGATGGTAGGAACGCCTTGTAGATGCAGATGGTGGTTTTATTGCTCGCTTACCTTGGCGCATGGCGAGAGGATGGCCGACCGTCGGTGGATGTACACCGGTTGGACAAGGGAGAAACGAGCAATGAATGGGTTAGGGGGACTAGCGCTTTCTTGGACCAGGCATTTGGCCCAGCTGCTAGAGGGTCGATTCGGATGCGGTGTCCGTGCAGCCAGTGTAAGAACAAGAAATGGAGAGAAAGGCGTATTGTTATGCAAGATCTTTTCAAGAATGGATACGTTCGAAACTATACACGCTGGGTCCACCATGGTGAACCCGATGTTATTAGGCAAGAGTCGGTGAGACCCCTCCTCGAGGAGTTGGATGCAGATGCCGGGATGGCAGACATGTTAGAAGACTTCCAGAAGGGGCATTCCCTCGAGGAATGGAGGCGGAGGAGGATCCGGAGGAAACCGCAAAGGCGTTCTCCACCATGCCGGACTCGGCACGAAGCCCCTTCACGAGAAAACAAGGGTTTCACGGCTAGATGGCATATCACGCCTAATAGCGTTGAAGTCGCGGCTTGGGATTAGTCGAGACGGCTTCGATCTCGTGTTGTCGCTTTTGGCGGGGCCGCTTCCGGAGGACCACATCCTACCGAAGAACACGTACGAGTCACAGAGGCTCCTTCGTGCACTTAAGATGTCGTACGAGCCGATCCATGCTTGTCCGAATGGGTGCGTCTTGTTCAGGGACGACCACGAGGACGCAACACACTGTCCAACGTGCAAAGTCTCTAGGTATGTGGAGGTAGAAGGCAGTGATGGCATCAAGAGACAATCAAAGATCCCCGAGATGGTCATCCGGCACCTTCCTTTCACACATCGGCTCCAACGGATGTTTATGACAGAGGATACCGCGAAAATGATGATGTGGCACAAGAAAGGCAAGAGGTACACTAACAAGATGGTACACCCATCGGATGGTGATGCATGGAGGTACTTCGATGCCATGTATCCTGACAAGGCAGAGGATGCCCGGAATGTACGCGTAGCGCTGGCGACAGATGGGTTCAACCCGTTTGGAATGATGGCGGCCCCGTACACTTGTTGGCCGGTGTTCGTGATCCCCCTCAATCTTCCCCCCGGCGTCATGTTCGAACCCAGGAACGTGTTCTTAACGCTGATAATACCGGACACCCGGGCAAAAATATGGGTGTGTTCATGCAGCCAGTGTGGGATGAATTGCAACATGCTTGGGACGAGGGGGGTGCGGACGTATGATCGAGCTACGAAGAGGAACTTCACAATGCATGTGTGGTACCGGTATTCATTGCATGACTTCTTGGCGTATGGCTTGTTCGGCCGCGTGGTGTGTTCACGGAAGTTCCCTTGCCCAACATGCAAGACAGATGTGATGTTCACCTGGCTGAAAAAGGGTGGCAAGTATTCTTCTTTCGACAAACATCGGCAATTCCTGCCCAAGGACCATGAATTGAGGCGAGATGAAAAGCACTTCACGAAAGGTGTTCAAGTCACCGACCCCATTCCTGAGCCTAGGAGCCCCGAGGATGTTCTTGCCGAGTTAGAGGCTCTCCAAGTTGATGAAGTGAATGGTGGTTTTATTGGATATGGTACCACGCACATGTGGACTCATATATCGGGCTTGCATAAGCTACCGTACTTCAAGCACCTTCTTCTTCCACACAACATCGATGTAATGCACACAGAAAAGAATGTCGCTGAGGCACTCTAGGCAACACTCATGGACACCGGTAAGAAGTCGAAGGACAACATTAAGGCTAGACTGGACATCGAAACGATGTGTGATAGACCAAAGCTTGTGATGAAGACCCCTGCGCCAGGCAAGAGGTGGAAAAGGGGCCCGGCCGATTACGTCCTCAAAAGGCCAGTTAGGAAGGACATACTGAGGTGGATAAAGATGGTGCGGTTCCCTGATGGGTATGCTTGCGAATCCGCTCGGGGAGTGAACGTGGACACTATGAAAGTGCTAGGGATGAAGAGTCACGACTTCCACATATGGATTCAGCGGATCCTTCCCGCGATGACCCGTGGATACCTCCCCGAGCCAGTGTGGCGCGTCCTGGCAGAGTTGAGCTATTTCTTCCGACAGCTTTGTGCCAAGCAGTTATCTCGAGAAGTGTGTCTTGAACTGGAGAAGGCTGCACCTCTGTTGCTCTGCAAATTGGAGATGATATTTCCACCCGGCTTCTTCCTATCAATGCAGCATCTGATTCTGCACCTACCCCGCGAGGCACGGCTCGGGGTCCCGTGCAGGCCCGTTGGTGCTATCCAATCGAGAGGTGTCTGAAGTTACTTCGGCAAAAGTGTAAAAATAAAGCCAAAATCGAGGCTTCCGTGGCGGAGGCATTCGTTATTGAGGAGGTGTCGACCTTCACACGGGCATACTATACTGAGAAACTTCCTAGTGTGCATAATCCAACCTCTCGTTACAACATCGAGGAGAACTCATCGACCCTTAGCCTTTTCAAAGGGGATCTCGGAAAAGGAAGCGCGGGTGTTAACAAGAACTTGACCCATGAGGAGTGGACCAGTATCATGATGTACTTGTTGCTGAACCTTGATGAGTGCCTGGATTATCAGAAGTAAGTTCTCAGTATGCTTGTTTCATACGCTGTCACTATAACCTCTTACCTAGCAATTCAACCCCCATCTCTCTTGTTTTTCAGGGAATTCATTAATATTCATTGGAGCGGCAATACTGCTCCTACCTCGGAACAAGAGGACCATCTTCTTAGACATGGCAATCCCAACTTCGTTTCCCCGGTTTTGTTCAAAGGTACCATCCGAGTAACCTCGTTTCCACTTTGCTCCTAGGAGCGAGTAATTTAACGATCGAACCGTCGTAACCCCGCAGCCCGGAAGATGCGCTAA
Organism: Cenchrus americanus; assembly: GCA_947561735.1. Classification (NCBI taxonomy): domain Eukaryota; kingdom Viridiplantae; phylum Streptophyta; class Magnoliopsida; order Poales; family Poaceae; genus Cenchrus; species Cenchrus americanus. The sequence continues at coordinate 253,165,456 of OX387245.1, read as the reverse complement.
TGAGTGCCGAATTGAGAGAGGTGGACCTTGGCATCAACCGTAAGGTCAAGTCATTCAACATTTATGATGTCAATGGCTATCGCTTTCGCACTAGAGGCTACGAGGAGAGCAGCCCCAACGTAAAACCACGTGCGGCGGTGTTTGTACGCCCCGCAATGATAAGAAGAACTATTACGGCATAGTTGAAGAGATATACGAGCTCGAATTCGGGGGTGGCGCTTCTTTGAAGCCGGTGGTATTCAAATGCCATTGGTTCGATCCTAATGTCATGAGAGAAGACCTTAAGATTGGGCTAACCGAAATTCGACAGGATTCCAAATATAATGGAGATGATGTCTATATTGTGGCTAACCGAGACGCCACGCAAGTTTATTACCTTCCATGGGCATGCCAAACCGACCCAACGCTTGCGGGTTGGAGCCTTGTGCACATGGTATCGCCGCGCAGTAAAGCACCTCTCCCAAACGATGATGATTACAACTTTGACCCAACGACAGATGAGTTCTATCAACCTGAGGGGCTAGATGGGCGATTTGAGATAGACATTTCTACGCTAATGACGATGAGCATGGAAGAAGACAACGACATCGATGAGGAGGAGGGTGATGACGTGCTGGATGCTAAGGACTTACAACTCCTTGAGCGATGGCGGAGGAAGCGCGATGGAGCTGTTCTGGACGATGACGATGACTCTGGCGATGACGATGAGGATGATCGAGAGCTCGACAATATTGATAGTGATGACGAGGACAGTGGTGATGAAGTCGCACAAGTCGTATTGCCATACACAGAGATTATGTCGCCTCCACGTAATACAACTACTTGTCATTTGCAATTATATTTCTTTATTTACAACTAATTGTCATTTACAATTATGTTTCTTTATTTACAATTATTATTTTCACCTTGCAATTATAAATGCTAATTGTTTTAATCGTTGTCATTGCAGGCACTCGACGAAATGCCAGGCGGCAGGAAGAAGCTGCCGAAGCGGACCTGCCCCTCGCTCTACGGCGGTCGCGGCGAGCAGGAGGTAGACGTGGAGGAGCAGGCCGGTAGGGAGGAGGAGCCGGCCCGGACGGAGGAGCCGGCCCGCAGCAGACGTCTCCGACAGAGGAGGCTGGAGATCGTGATGAGGACGATGACGACGATGAGTGGGGACGGTGGCAGCGGTGGCAGCGGTGGCGGCGGCGACGACGACGACGACGAGGGCCACGACACTGGGTGTGGCGGTGGCGGTGGCGGCCACGACGACGAGGACGAGTGTCACGGCGCCGTGGTGCCTTCCTCAGGTTTGAGGAAGCCCTACGAGCGCGGGCCCTCGACGCTCCCTACACAGAAGCCGCTCCCCCACCAGCGCAAGGTGATTGCGCCCGTCGGGAAAGAGTAAGTGAACTACTTTTTTCATATTGTTCACATAGCATGATGAAAACCGAATTTCAGACTAATAATTTTTGTTAATGACTCGTGCAGGGCCTGGGTGTTTACGGAGGGGGGTACCGGTGCACGCCATATCAATGGCATCCTCTCCCTGCTGATTAAGGAGTACTACCCTGGCTTGGTCACCATCGACGGCGTTCGAAAGCCGCCCATGAAGTGGGAACACTTCCACCTGCACACCGTCCCCGCGCTCGAGCCCGAAGGCAGCGATCTTGCAGGTTCACCTGCACGCGAGTCACTTGCGGAGAAGATCAAGAGGGAGTTTTGGGTGAGTGTTTTCATCGCAACGCATTTCTCAATACTACACATTCGTTGGACGTTCTTGAAATAATGAAATGAAACATGATGTGTGCGTGCAGGGGTACTGGAAGTGCGCAGATGGGAAAGAGGCGGAGGCGGCGGTCGTGTTGGAGAACGCCTGCCATGCACGTCTCAGGGACATGTACCACGATGCGCGCATCCAGTGCGTCATCAACCACTACCGCAACTGTCTTGGCGAGGTGATCAAGAAGGAACGAGTCAGGCAGGAGATCATCCTCCAGAGGGAGACCGACCTCACCGAGGATGAGTACTTGACGGTAATTAAGCGAGAAACATTCGTTCGTTTGCTTCCATGAAACATTCAATTCATCTTCCGACATGTCAAATACTTGATGTTTCTTAGTGGATACCGGGGTGGTGCGACAAGGACCCGAATGCCGGGAGGCCATTGTGCGCCGGTGGAGATCGGACAAGTGCTACGAGGAGAAGAAAGAGCGTCGGGAGCGCCGGCAAAGGCCGCAAGGGTGGCACACCACCAAGGGAACCGGTCCCTCCCGCAGCTCATGGACGCATGGGTATGATAATGTTGATCTATTTACTGTAGTGCTCAATCTATTTACTTGTAACCATGTTTGTGTTTTCTTCGCAGAGGGCATCTCATGGTGGGGAGGAGATCAACGAGGTGGTGGGGTACGCCCTTTCTCACAAGGGTAAAGCGAAGGACCCGGCCAACAGGTGGAACCCGGAGGACGGGCCGGACGCGTACACCAACGCGAACGTGCAGCCCAAGCTCGTCGAGTACAGCGCTGCGTTTCGCCAGAGCCATCCGGAAGAAGACAAGGACCCCTTCAAGGAGCCCCTAGACACGGAGATCGTGATGAGGTTGGGAGGAGGGAAGCGACACGGCTCCCTCCTGGATGGCCAACAGCGCCATCAGCTCGTCCACTACTCCCACGCTGAGGGAGATTCGAAAGGCCGGGTCCAGTAGCTCCTCCGGCATCCCGATAGCGCCCCGACGGCCGACCACGTACCAGCAGATGGAGGTAAGTGCGGTTTCATTCGTTGTGCACTCATTTCAAACACCTTGGCTTCACATACCATGCGGGTGTAATATTGCAGGCCAGGTTCCAGGAGATGATGCTGGCCCAGCTGGCGGCCCAGGACGCGGCCCACCAGCAGAGCTTAGCGGTTATGGCGGGGCACTACCAGCGTCAGATAGCGGACCTGGCCGGCTTCGTCAAGTCCAAGTTCCCGACGAGCAGGAGCTTCCTCCCTCCCTCCTTGCCGCACCACCACTCCCGGTGCCTCCTCCCCGTTCACGCTCCGCTCGCATATTACCTTTTTGCTTTACCTTGTGCGGCCATCCCGCAGTACTAATTACATCACTTGTCCTTTGTGCGAGGCTCGGTCGGCGGGTTCGAACCCGACTCCGTGTGCTAGCCCTCCACCGGGTCTTTCTCCACAAAGACCCGACCTACCCCACACACACGGCCGTACATGTGGGCTCCACCGTCGCGGACCTACTCGTCGTGGCCGGGGCGCGGACGCGGCCGGGGGCCTCGCCCGCCCCCATCGGCACTACGACCCGCCGCAGGGGGTCGGGATGGACTCGGGCACGGCCACGCAAGGTGGGGGCGCCGCGGACCTCTAGGGACGGCGCCGGACCCCCGGGGACGACGCCACGAGCTAGGTACCTGTGACTACCTCTTATGGACTAGTAGCGATGCATGTTAGACCCCTGGACATGTATGTTGGACTTGTCGAACATTTTGGACATGTGTGTTGGACATCCTGGTGTATGTTGGACATGTATGCACTCGTTTCATGACTTTATGTGTATTATGGACATGTATCGAAGATTTGGTGTGTGGATTCATGTTGAGATCGAAACCGATGTCGAAATGTGGTTTATATGCTATATTGTTGATATATATGTGGTATTCTGGTTCATATGTTGATGTGTGGATTTGATATGTGAATTAAATGCTAGAAAAGAGAAAAAAAGGGGGGGGGATTCCCAGCTTTGCCAACAAAGATAGGCCAAAGCCGTTGGCAAAGCCGGGCTTTCCTCAACAGCCTTCCCAGCTTTGCCAACAGCTTTGGGCCGGTCTGTTGGCAAAGATAGGCTTCCCCTGAAGCACGCGCCCAGCTTTGCCAACAGGCTGGGCCAAAGCTGTTGGCAAAGCCGGCGGCTTTGCCAACGCCTTCACCCGATGCCGTTGGCAAAGCTAGCCGTTGGCAAAGCTGCCATTCCCTTTGCCAACGCACTCGTCGCTTCCCCGTTGGCGAAGGTAACGGCATCCGAGCCGACGGCGTCCCCTCTTCGCCAACGGCGCACATGGTCGTTGGCGAAGCTTTCCCAACAGGGCCGGAATTCCTGTTGGCGAAGAGCTCTTTCCCATCACTTAAAACGCCAACGGCTCTTTCCCAACAGGAACTCGGAAACCCTGTTGGGAAAGCCTTCGCCAACAGGGTTTGAGTCTTCGCCAACAGCTTTAAGCTGTTGGCGAAGCACGCGTTTCCTGTAGTGCGTGTTAAAAACAAGTGTCTGCTTTAAGTTTGTGAAAAAACGCCTTCGTTAATCCGTGTGTTAATCCGTGTCTCTTATGTACACATAGGAGGCACATATTATTAAAACGCGTCTCCTTTGAGTCCATATGTTATTGGAGACGCATGTTAAGAGCAACTCCAGCCGAGCTCTGAAAATCGGCCTGGAAAACTTCAATTCCCAAGCCCGGTCAAGCAAAATAGGAGCTCAAAATGAGTCTCAACTCCAGCCCAGCTTGGAAATGAAGTCCCTATTCGCGTGGGACCCGCCTGTCAGTTCGCCAATCCACCCCCAGCGCGGTCTACCGCCGCCACGGCGCGCCCGCCCTCGCCGTCGCACTCCACGCGCCACCCTCCGAGGCCGCGGCCCAACGCCGTCGTTGCGGCCCCGGCGCTTCGTCGTACTCCACGTTCACGCGCCGCCCGCGGCCGTCGTTCCCGCCCCGCACCGGTGTTAACACCAAAATTTGGTAAGGAGTATGACATGTGGGACCGATTCGGAAAAGAGTCCGTCCGGTGGAAGGAAAGGTATCTTCGCAGATTTTCGGCGAAGGATCCGCGGTCGGCTATCCGCTCCGGCTCGGCAAAGGAACAAGAGAGCCGATTTTGCGGGATTGGACGGTGACGTGGCTCGATCAGGGAGAAGCGAATGGATGGACAGTGATCAAGTTTAGTTAGGCAATGAATCCATTCGCAATTGTAATCGCAGGGTATAAATATGATCCCCGGATGTATGTAAAACGTACGTTCATTCCTCAATACACACCGGCCTTACGCCAAACCCTAGAGTCCCTTGTCGTGTCGTCGAGTTCTTCGAGAGGACCAATCGATCCGTCGACCTCCGTGAGTACCGGCAACCTTGTATCATGTCTAGTATCATGCGGTGGATTTAGATCTCGATGCAAGTAGTCTTGTTACCATGCTTCGTGTCATGCGGTAGATTCAAGCTTGGTTCAAGAGGGTTTCTTGTTAGATCATGAGCCATGCGGTAGGCTAAGGTTTAGCTCGAAGCTAGTTATCGGCTCTATTGGATTTTGGCAAGATCCGGTAGATTCATTAAGTTACCCCGTGTTATCATGAGTTTTGCTTTATGTTTTAATTCATGTAATACACCTTTGCCCAATCTAGATGGGTTTGGATCGGCTCTTTTTCTTTTAAGATCCGTGCACGAGCGGGTTTCGTATTTTGACGCGTGGATCTCGTGTTCTCCGATAGCCGAAACCGAATCGATCTAGGTTGTTACATGTTGCGGGTTCAAGCTTGCTTTGTTAGTATAAATCTTGAAAGAGCCGGGTATCATGCGGTAGATGCAGGTTTTTGGGCTGCTTTGGAGCTAGTCATCCGGTGGATTAGATTTCCAATTCAGCCTGATAGATTTATTCACGTGGTAATGTTTGTTCCTTCTCCATGGACCCCGAATCGGTTGTTCAGCCGCATTCGGTTGTATCTTCACAAGTAGATCACGTGCGTTATTTATGTTTTAAAAGACGTATGCTTCTAGCTTTCCATATTTAGGTTGTATCATGCGGTGGATAGATCTATTTGTGGAAAGTGGTGCGTTCTTTCATGCAAGTTGTATCATGCGGTGGATAGATTTGCTGATGTCGTGCCCGACGGAACTTAAAGTGATTAGACATGCGGTAGACTAACGCTTTGGATCTATGCATGCTTATTTTAATACATGATCATGTTCGTGCTCTACTTTATTTAATGTTAATCTTCATGAGGATCGGTTATGGCTTGGCACATGCATCCATGTTCATTCAAAGATCGATCGTTGTCATGCTTACGTCATCCATTCGGCAATGTTCTTTTTCCCTTCTTGGTTACCCGAATGGTCATGGTTCTTTGACAGGTAGCTTCGCATAGCTACATGTCGTCTTGCTTGGCTTCTTAGCCGTAAATATGGAACTGCCTGGTACCACCCGGTAGGTTCCAAATTTTGGTATTTAACCGTTTCATCTTTTGTTAATTTTCAGGAAAAAATTGACTGGCACGTCACTTTATCTCTGCGCGTGCGAAGCTAAGCTTTTCGGCTTGCTGTGTGATTGGCGCTGAGTGCACATTTTGCGTCAACACACTTTTTGGCACGCCCAGTGGGACCTACAGCCGAATTGGTTCAGGATGCCTGAGATCACGCACCTCCCGGATGTCAACATTGAGGACCTTTTCTCCGGAGCAACATCGGCGGCTCTTGGACGCCGTGAATCGGTTTCAACAAAAGTGTCTCATGTCATTCAAAAAGAATCGAAGCGGTGTAACATATCCGAAGAATGGCCCGCCCAGTGCCGTTGCCGGGAGAAACCGACGCTACGACCCAACAAGAAAAGGAAGAATGCGCGCGGATCTTCCAAGAGTCAATGGACGACGTGCTCACCAAGCACAATCAAGCTTTCCTTGGGTCGCTCCAACGGATGATGGTGGCCCTCTTTGGTCCGGCGCGGGGCGGGCGTTCGGAAAGGCGTACGCCGGAAAGAGCACCGTGGAGCCGGGCGAATCAAGCTCTCGCCCGCCACCACGGGGCCCGGTGCGGCAGCCCCCCTCCCTCGCAGCTCCGGAGCCAAACGTTCCAACCTCCTCCACAGGGAGCCGGGGGCGCCGCCTCGGCCGTCGTTGCAAGCTTCGGAAGTCAACCAATCCCGCCGCCACCACAAAGCAAAGCACAGGTCGGCACCGTGCAACGCCCGAATCCGTACCGGCCCACGTACGGAGACCTAGCGTTCGGCTCATCCGGGGCCCCACTCGACCCCGCTCGAAGAATAGCTCCGTTAACCGACCGGCTCCGCAGGAATTTATACGGCGGTGGCTATCATGAAGTGGGGAATTACGGAGCGTTCGATGCCTTTCCGCACCCGGGGTACGCGCCGGCTACGGGCGCTCGGGAGGAAGATGCCCTAGCACGCAAGATGGCCGAATTGATGCGAGATCGCCCGGCCTCAAGCCAAGGATGCGGGGCCCCACCTACGGGCCGCCGTTCCCAGAATGGTACTATAACGTGCTCCTGCCACCAAGGGTGAAACCGCCGACGGAATTCACAAAGTTCTCTGGGCAGGACGAGACAAGCACGGTCGAGCATATCGCTCGTTATCTCATGCAGCTCGGGGAGTGTTCAGCCGAAGAGACGTTCAGGGTTCGCTACTTCCCCGCCTCGCTGACGGGTCCGGCTTTTCAGTGGTTCTCGTCCTTGCCGCCTGAATCTGTGGCCAGGTGGAAAGATTTGGAGCGCAAATTCCACGCTCATTACTTCAGCGGCGCCGCCGAGAAGAAGTTGATTGATCTCGCCACCCTAAAGCAAAGGCATAGTGAAACACCGCCGGAGTTCCTCGAAAGGTTCGGAGAAGTCAAGGGCATGTGCTTCTCATTGAACTTGCCGGACGATCGGCTAGGCCGATATGGCCGTCGCCGGGATGTTGCCGGCCGTGCGCGAAAAGTTATTTGGGATGGAGTTCGAGAACTCCGGCCACTGTCGCAAAAGTTATCCCCGATGAGCAATCGGCATATGGCCTCAAGAAAGACCCCAAGTTTGGCAAGCAGCACGACATCGCCGATATCTACAATCAATTCTTGGACAAAGCTGATTTGTTCGAGGATTCTGACGACGAACTGGAGATAGCTGCGGCGGAAATCATGTGGGGTAAAGAGCCTCTCACAATGAATCAGCGTTGGGTCAGACAGACCAAAGGAACTTACGACTTCGACATCACAAAGGCTGACAAGTTGTTCGAGCTCTTGGTAAAAGAAGGCCGAATCAAGCTGCCCGAGGGGCATTCTATGCTTCGGCCTGATGGAGTCAAAGCTAAGCGTTACTGCGGCTTCCATGACAGGGACTCGCACTCCATCAACGATTGCAGGGTCTTCAGGATGAGGATCCAGAAGGCTATCCAGGAAGGGCATCTCAAGTTCGACAACAAGATGAAGCTGGATGGCCACCCCTTCCCGCTAGAACATGCTCGGCTTTTCTATCAATGCGATAACAGCCGAAGAGAAAGGGAAAGTCAAGGTCCCGACCTCGGCCAGGTCCAAGCAAGATGGATCAGTTGACCCGAAGCGCCAGTGTGACCATAGAGCAAGTACGGGGCGACGCCCCCGCGTTCTCAAGAGCCATATCGAGATCGGGGAATCGTCCAAGCCCAAACCCAAGGTGACGTCGCGCATCCTCCTTAATAAATGGCAGCGCCAGATGGAGAAGGAACGCTACCAGGAGCGTCGTCACGAGGAGGAGCAACGCAGGGCTGAGGAGGAAGCGCGCAGATGGAATCGGGGAACAACGACGCGCGCGCGCAGGAGCGCGCCCACTGGGGGTGCGCCTTTTTCGGTACACCGCCGGAATGAGGGCCCGAAACCGCCCACATTAAGGAACCGTCCCGAATGCGCGACGGATATGCCGAGTACGGGCGCGAAACCGCCAATCGCCGATCCGTCCATGAAAGACTTGGAAGGATCCACCCGAATGGGGATCGGCGGCAAAAAATTGAAATCATTGATCATCCCGAGAAGCGCCGAGCCGATCTCGGTGGGCCGACCACGAGGAGGATGAAGATGTCTACGTCCGGCGTAAGGGGCAATGGTGCCCACCGGTCCGCGCAAGAGCCGAAGAGGCGGGTCCAACGCTTGAGGAACCGCGAGTTGAAACAAGCCGGGATCCGGACAAGACGAAGTGGCGCCCCAAGGATCGCCCCGAAGGATCGAAGCGTTCGGCCCCTACATGCATGGTATACTTCCTACCGAACGAGTTCATGGCTCCCGCTAACCGGGTCATGCGGGAGGAAGTTTCCTTCGATGACGAGCACGCCGAGGAGATGATGGCACAACTAGTGCTCGCCAAACAAAGCCGTCTTCGACAAGCCGGCCAAAAATCGCCACATGAGGCTGCCGTACTTGAAGGGATACGTCAATGGCAAGCCATTGACCAAGATGTTCGTCGACGGTGGCGCGGCGATCAACGTAATGCCGTACACCACCTTCGGGAAGCTTGGCATGACCCCGAGCGATCCGACACCAACAAGCATCATCCCGAACGACTTCGCCGGAACCCCTCGGACACCAAAGGATGCGCTCACGTGGACTTGATGATCGGGTCCAAAACGCCGCTCACCACCTTCTTCGTCATCGAAGGGAAGGGAGCCTACGCCTGCTCGCTTGGGCGGGACCGGATCCACGCCAACCGCCGCGTCCCATCCACCATGCATCAACCCGATCCGGTGGGTGGACGATGAAATCGAGGTCGTCCGGGCGGATGACTCGTGAGCGTGGCTAACATGGAACCAGGCCTTCGGGAGTACCAAGGCATCGATTGCTTCTCGGGGAAGGATCGGGGAGAAGGTCCCGTTGAACCCGTCGGCCGGTGACCAACGGCCGATTCAAGCGGTCGGCTCTTACGGTAATTTTTAATGGAGAACCCCGTGGATGGCACCGATGGCAAGCCGGGACGAGGATTCATGTCGGCCGATAAGCCGGAGGAAGTTGACATTGGAAGCGGTGATAAGCCAAGGCCGACGTTCATCGGTGCAAATTTGCGGCCCGGACTTCGGGGGAAACTAATTGAGCTTCTCAAAGAATATAAAGATTGCTTCGCCCGGGATTACTCGGAGATGCCCGGATTGGATCGATCCATCGTCGAGCACCGGTTGCCAATCAAGCCCGGTTTCAAGCCATATAAGCGCCGCCCCGAAAATCTACAAGGATGAAGTATTGGCCGATGTGAAGAAGGAAATCGAAAGATTACTTGACGCAAACTTCGTTCGGCCCTGCGCGGATATGCGGAGTGGATTTCTAACATCGTCCCCGTGTATAAGAAAAATGGAAAAATGAGAGTTTGCATAGACTTCGGGGACACCGAACGAGCCACTCCCATGGATGGATACCCGATGCCTATTGCCGATTTGCCGATTGACGCCGCCGCCGGGCACAAGGTGATTAGCTTTATGGATGGCAATGCGGGGTACAATCGGATCTTCATGGCAATAGAAGACATCTCGAAGACGGCCTTTAGATGTCCCGGTCACATAGGCCTCGTTTGAGTGGATCGTCATGACATTTGGATTGAAAAATGCCGGTGCAACCTATCAGCGGGCCATGAATTACATTTTTCATGAGTTGATCGGCAGGACCGTGGAAATCTACATTGACGACGTGGTGATCAAGTCCTTAAGTCATGGCACCCATCTGGAAGATGTGAAGAAGACCCTGGAATGCACCCGGAAGCATGGCCTGAAGATGAATCCAAACAAGTGTGCATTTGGGGTGTCAGCTGGAGAATTCTTGGGATTTTTGGTCCACGAAGGGGGAATCGAAGTTGGCAAAAAGAGCATGAAGGCCATTGATGAAGTCGTTCCTCCAACCAACCTCAAGGAGTTGCAATCACTGCTCGGCAAGATCAACTTTGTGAGAAGGTTCATCTCAAATTTATCACGAGAAGGTGTTGCCGTTCTCTCCGTTGCTAAAACTAAAGAAGGATCGAAGTTCACATGGGGCGACGAACAACAAAAGGCTTTCGAAGAAATCAAGCGATACATGAAGGAGCCGCCGTGTCTGGTTCCTCCTCGCTGAACAAGCCTTTCAAGTTGTACGTGGCGGCCGATACCCAAACTATTGGATCGGCCCTTATTCAAGAATTCAAAGGGAAGGAGCGGGTAGTAGCCTATCTTAGCCGAAAACTACTTGATCCCGAAACCGGTATTCGGCTATAGAAAGGTTATGTCTTTGCGTATACTACTCGTGTACAAAGTTTCGGCACTACTTGTTGAATGCCGAATGCACCGTGTACTCGAAGTTTGATGTGATAAAACATATGTTATCTATGCCAATTTTGAATGGTCGGGTTGGCAAATGGATTTTAGCTCTATCGAATTCGAGTTGAAGTTCGAATCGGCAAAAGCCATCAAAGGTCGGGTCATTGCCGATTTTATAACCGAACACCGTGACCCTTCGATCGATCTCGCTTGAAATTACCCCATGGGCTCTATTTTTTGACGGGTCATCATGTGGCAAAGGTGGGGGAGTAGGGATTCTACTAATTTCTCCCGCAGGTGAGATGTTCGAATTTGCCATTCCTATACTACCCACCGTCACAAATAACCAGCCGAGTACGAGGCGCCGCTTCGAGGGCTTCAATATTTGAGGGAAGCCGGGGCCGTTTCAGTTGAAATTTATGGAGATTCAGAGTTGGTCATCAAGCAATTGAACGGCCAGTACGAGTGCAGAAGCGAGGCGCTGAGGAGTTACTACGAGGAATGCAGAGAAATCTTGAAGGGCTTTCCACTGGTAATCCTACAAAGACATTCCTAGAGAGCATAACGAGGAAGCAAACAAGCCGGCTCGCAGCGCCTCCGGTTATAAAGAGAGTCAAGAAGCATTTGCTTTGCGCAGAGGTGAGCGCACCGGGGACGGAGCTCACGAGAAGATGATTGGAGGAAAGAGATCGTTGATTATTTGAGAGATCCATCCCGAAAAGTCTCTAGGAAGCTCGGTACAAGGCAATCAAGTTCGTTCTTCCGGATGACAAATTATTCTATAAGTCATTAGATGGAGTAATCGCTACGATGCCCGGGTCCGGGAAGAAGCCAAGAACATGATGAGCGAGGTGCACGATGGGATATGTGGAGCGCACCAATCGGCCTATCGCATGAAATGGGTTATTAGGCGGTGCCGGATGCTTCGGCCGACGATATTAGAGGACTCGCTTTGAGTATTACAAGGGGTGTCAAGATTGCCGGAGGTTCGGGAATATTCAAAGAGTCCCCGCATCGCATTAAATCCCATCATCAAGCCATGGCCATTCGGGGGCCGGGGCATAGACTTGATTGGCCAAATTAATCCACCATCTAGCAAGGGGCATAAGTTCGTGCTTTTGGCTACGGATTACTTCACCAAATGGGTCGAGGCAATCCCACTCAAGAAGGTGACATCGGAAAACATGATCGAATTCGTCAAGGAACACATCATCTATCGATTTGGGATTCCTCGGACGATTACCACCGACCAAGGGGCACAATTCGTGTCATTGGAATTCGAGAGATTTTGCCGAAAGCATGGGAATCAAACTCGTTTAATTCTTCTCCATACTATGCCCAAGCTAATGGTCAAGCGAGAGGCTTCTAACAAGATCATGATCAAGCTTATACAAAAGAAGATCGACCGAAGCCGAGGAGATGGCATTCGGTACTCGGTGAAGCGCCGTGGGCTTACCGAATGGCCCCCCATGGAGCTACAAAGACTTCTCCTTACGAGTTGGTTTACGGGCATCACGCGATCTTGCCCCGGGAAATGCAATCGAATCAAGGAGAGTAGTGCTTGCAAAACGATTTGAGCTCCAAGGATTGCGGTGGTCTAATGATGGATGGGTTAGAAGATTTGCATATGATCCGTCTCGGGGCCCCGGAAAACATCGAGAAAAACAAGCCGCGGGTCGCCAAATACTATAACAAGAAAGTAAAAGTAAAGCAATTCACGAAGGCGATCTAGTTTGGAAAGCGCTACCGCCGATTGGAACTAAATACGATGAATTCGGCAAATGGTCCCCTAACCGGGAGGGGCCTTTTCGTGTGGTCGGATGCGTTCCTCGGTAATGCATACATATTGAGAACTTTGCTAGGAGAGGAGTTTTCCGCCGCAATAAATGGAAGATATCTCGAAGAAGTATTATCCTAGCGTTGAAATCGATCGATGATTATACACATCCGACGCGAAAAACGGCGGCGCTCGAGAATGAGGCCGCCTTTAGAACAAAAATCCATGAACAAAAGAAAAATGGCCGGCTCGATGCATTGCCCTTAGCTCAATACTACACTACAACCGGTTTCTTGCGGGATTACACATAGCAGCCACCGAAGGTCAAGTCCCCTAAGGGAGGGAAGCGAGAGGCGTGGAGAAAGAAGCGAAAGTATGATTCAATCTTTTCTTTACTTCTTCGGCCGCTTGCTCCTCTCTTCGGTTGTTCCAGGACCACCGTGACGGCGACTTGGAACGCACGAGGATGACCACGATTGGCGGCCTCTACCAAGCTATCCCGTGCCGCCTTCGGGTTGTTGCACCAGTCGAAACATCCGGGGCAAAAGAATCAAGGTTAGGGGCAAGAGACCCAGATGCAAACATGAAGGGGGACAGAAGCGTTTACCCCCCACTAGCGCTTCCAGCGCCATACGACGCTCGCGTTCGGCTTGACAGCGGACGGACATGTCCCTGAGGTCACGCTCCAGGTGCCGAGCACGGCGGCGCGGTCGATGGATGACCTTTTGCTCGGGCGTGGCATCCTCCGCCTCGGAGAAGAATCGGAGGAGATGTACTCGGGAACATCTTCGGTTCCGATGATTTCTTCGGAAGCAAATCAAGGCCGAAAGAGGCGAGAGGAAAACATGAAGCGCAAGATCAAGCGAAGGACAAGGAGCGGATCAAGAAAGAACTCACTTCCGAATCGTACGCTTCCTTGACGAGCCGCTCCCCCGAGGTTGTTTACCCTTGTCCATGGCGTTGGGGTTTTTTCTTCTAGCGAGCAGAAGAAGAGACGAGAAGTGATGGAGGAGTGTGCGAGTGGATTTGCGAGCACCCCACGGGCTATTTTATTGACCAAGGGGGCGCATTGGGAGTGATGATCCGCCGGTACACACCGTGGGAATACCAAGCGGCGGGGGTTTCCACCAAGTGCGAAGGGTTTCTTTTGAACAGTATTCGCGGATTGCCGAATTGGGATCCTTTGTGGATCTTGCGCCAAGGGGCGCTTGTTTGCGAGCGTTCGGCTACGCACGGTTCCCCGGATGCATTCGAAGGGGACAAGTTCACGGATGCAATTGCAAAGGAAATATTACAAGAACGACCGAGTCCGGTATACATCAATAAGAACATTCAAGCGTTAAGGAGTTTTGCAAGTGCGTGACGAACATTGGATATTATCAAGTGGGAGTTGTCCAAGATCTCCTGATAGTCCTTTCGGGCATCAGATAAGTCAATAAGCTCTGCATCGCACTGCTTTACTCTGGTGACAGCTCGCTTCGCCTCCGCTTCGGTCTTTGCTATTAATCCGGGGAGATCGGCTATTTTCTTCGGTCAATTTCCATCTCCGCCGACGGGCTTTTTAATTCCGCCTCTAGAGCAGCCTTTCGGCGACTTTCGGATCGTAAGAAGCTTGCGGGTCGGCCCAAGGTATCCGTATGGCTTTTTGCTTGGGATTGTATCTCGTTCATGGCCCGTTCGGCATCGGTTTTCTCCTTTTCAATGGCCGAACGGGAGCGCAATTTCCTCCAAGTGCGCCTCAAGGGAACATAAAAGGGCTCTAAGTCGTAGACGGACGACGAAAAAGCTCGATGTCATCGGGGAGTTTGCGGCTAATGGGCTCAAACATCTCTTCAAAATGGCGAAGATCGTTGAGCTGATCCTGGACGTCTTTTTCTAGCCAGGCCGCAATTTCTTTGAGCTTGAGCAATACCTCGTCTGGCAACGGTTGGCTCACTTCTTTCATCACATCGGCAGCCGATGGGCTCTCTGATGGCAAGCTCGATGATGACGGGGCGTGATCCTGAAAACAACACTGCCGAGGTGAGAATGCTAGCATCAAGGTATCAAGATTAAGAGCGGAATCAAGTACCTCATGAATGGTATCTTGAGCGGGAGCAATCGCAGACGGAGGAGGCGTCCCGAGTAGAGCCGAAACGTCCAAGTCGGGAGATGCTGGTGCACCAATCAGCGACTCGTGAGTTTCTGGCTGGGGAAGAATTGGATCTTCCTCTGTTGGGTTGGCCGTTCTTCGCTTGGCGATGGGCGATGGCA
Source organism: Cenchrus americanus (assembly GCA_947561735.1). Taxonomy (NCBI): domain Eukaryota; kingdom Viridiplantae; phylum Streptophyta; class Magnoliopsida; order Poales; family Poaceae; genus Cenchrus; species Cenchrus americanus. The sequence goes on along the minus strand of OX387245.1, from coordinate 253,150,447 downwards.
TCCCGGGAGAACTTGGTGGCTCCGGTTGAGTTGGGGGATTCATCTCCGGAGAGCGTATCGCTTCCGCGAGAAGGTGATGAAGATGAAACCTCTCTCGGGATGGGCAATTCAACCCCGGAAGGGCTCGCTTTGTTGAACCACCGGGACATCTACAAGTGGTTCTCCAACGCTTTCTTCGCAAATGTTCAATTGAAAGGATAAGTGCCGGTGTTCATCCTTGAGAAAGAATAGCAAAAAGTCATACCGGTGAGTGGAGCATTGGCGGTGCCGATTCCGAAGAATGTTGGGCTCGGTCCGAAATGCACAATGATATGATCCATCAAGAACGAGTGACCCAAGTAATCAAGAAGGTAAAGGAGTTTACCTCAACCAAGTACTTTCTTGACGGTTCTCCTCCTTTTAGCGCTCGGAGGAGGGATCGGATGTAGACCTTGCCTCCTATCAACAGCAAGGCTAGAGAGGCTGGGATCGGTGGTAGCATACCTGTCCATCAGTTGGCGCAGGGTTGTAGATTTAAACCCCAATGCTGAAATTGGGCCTTCGGCATTATAAGTTATTACCCTGGCTCGGGGGGCAGGAACTGTGTTCTGTGGACAGAAGATGAAGGTCAGGACCATGAATAAAAGAAGGAAAAATCTGATCAAGGGGCTCAGTGTGTTACCTCTGAATTCGGCAGAAAATCAGGCACCAGTTCTGCACAGAACACATGAACGGGTTCACTGAAGATGTGGTCGTGGAATTCTTGCCACCATGAGTTGAAGGTAGGGTGAGCTATGATTGCAGGCACAAAAGGACATGTGTAGACAGTGGGACTGCACACATAGTTGAAAACTCTGCCGCATCGCATCGATTCTTTGATTTCCTCCCCGGGCTTGAGGAATTCATGCGGAAACAATCTTGGGGGCAGGTGGCCACATCCAAGTTGCCCGGCCATTATGTTAGGCCGGTAGTACTCATAAGTACGGCATTCGCCTCCCTCCATTGAACTCGGCCGGTAATATACATGGGCGGATTATGATATTAAAGATTTCCGGGAATCTCCCATCTTGATGGTCGGGCTCAAAGGAGAACTCGACAGAAAGGTCGAGTGTCATAGCCTATATAGGGAAGCCAAAGAGGATTGGGGAAGCCTTTGAAGAACAACTCGAAGAGTTGGGTGATGTCTCGTCGAACGATAACGATTGAAGCCGCTTGTCCATAGCTTTGGCACCCTCTCGGTGACTTGAAGCTCTCCTTCGGGGGGATTGGACCAGGGGGAAGAACCCGGAGTTCAAGTCGACGCCTACAATCGGGTGCATGTGAAGCTGCAGCCAAATTTGAACAAACCACCAAGGGCCATTGACGCACGTTATCCTCTCGGGCCGGTATACATTTGGGTAACTCGTCCGATGAAGCATATGGTATACACCGCCCAAGAGGAATTTTCCCGGAGGAAGGCGATTGCCATCGGCCGGATGGATCGCCATTGCGATATGATTCGCAGTGGGTTCGTTGGCCTTGCCACGAAGACAAATCTACATAACCACATGTTCGGGAAGGCTCTATATTCAACTTCACCAAGGGGATTGTCTTTCATGTGCTTCGAAATATATTGCTTGTAGCCATTCCCCGGCTTTACCCCTCGTCCGGCGTGAGGAATTTTTGAAATTCCAAGGCCGAACGGACCCGGTGATGTCAAGGCCGGTGATCATGTACACATCGGCCAAAGTTGGAGACATTGGGCCATGACCAAAAAGGAAGGCATTGACGCCATTGGACCGAAGTGGCACGCGGCTATCGAAGATCTTCATTCTTGGGCGTCTCGGCTACGGATAACTCCAAACATTGAGCAATGCGGAGAGTATCCAGATTGGTCAATCCGCTCTTATCCGCAAGAATCCTACGATACCAAGTCTTCCGGCCGCGATTGGGGGCAAAGGCCGCTTCTTGAACGCATCTTGCCACCGAGGAGGTGGAGATAAAGCTGCCTTAAAAGGGATTCTCGAGATTCGGCGGCAATAAAATCTCGAGGGTCGGGATTCCCTTCAGGACCAAGATAATAAGATTGCGAATTGGCCTCAATAGGGATCGAAGGGCAGTAGACGGTTCCTGGAAGAGAGCGGAAGAAGAAAATCTCAGGTAAAATTGAAAACCTAATGCCGAACAAAGGTTTGGAGGGGTGAATTTACCTGAGCAGCTTGGTTCTGAGTTGCCATTGGAGATTCGAGCTCGGAACGGAGGAGATCTAGGGTTGGATCTGAACGAAGAATCCGGCGGATTGCGAAGAACAGGTGTTGACAGGTTTGGCTCAAGGATTTGCGGCTGGAGTCAATTGTGGAACAAAATTACTTTTATCCCACAATTGAAGGGGCATGTGTTAACACCAAAATTTGGTAAGGAGTATGACATGTGGGACCGATTCGGAAAAGAGTCCGTCCGGTGGAAGGAAAGGTATCTTCGAGAGATTTTCGGCGAAGGATCCGCGGTCGGCTATCCGCTCCCGGTTCGGCAAAGGAACAAGAGAGCTGATTTTGCGGGATTGGACGGTGACGTGGCTCGATCGGGGAGAAGCGAATGGATGGACGGAGTGATCAAGTTTAGTTAGGCAATGAATCCATTCGCAATTGTAATCAGCGGGGTATAAATATGATCCCTGGATGTATGTAAAACAGACGTTCATTCCTCAATACACACCGGCCTTACGCCAAACCCTAGAGTCCCTTGTCGTGTCGTCGAGTTCTTCGAGAGGACCAATCGATCCGTCGACCTCCGTGAGTACCGGCAACCTTGTATCATGTCTAGTATCATGCGGTGGATTTAGATCTGATGCAAGTAGTCTTGTTACCATGCTTCGTGTCATGCGGTAGATTCAAGCTTGGTTCAAGAGGGTTTCTTGTTAGATCATGAGCCATGCGGTAGGCTAAGGTTTAGCTCGAAGCTAGTTATCGGCTCTATTGGATTTTGGCAAGATCCAGTAGATTCATTAAGTTACCCTGTGTTATCATGAGTTTTGCTTTATGTTTTAATTCATGTAATACACTTTTGCCCAATCTAGATGGGTTTGGATCGGCTCTTTTTCTTTTAAGATCCGTGCACGAGCGGGTTTCGTATTTTGACGCGTGGATCTCGTGTTCTCCGATAGCCGAAACCGAATCGATCTAGGTTGTTACATGTTGCGGGTTCAAGCTTGCTTTGTTAGTATAAATCTTGAAAGAGCCGGGTATCATGCGGTAGATGCAGGTTTTTGGGCTGCTTTGGAGCTAGTCATCCGGTGGATTAGATTTCCAATTCAGCCTGATAGATTTATTCACGTGGTAATGTTTGTTCCTTCTCCATGGACCCCGAATCGGTTGTTCGACCGCATTCGGTTGTATCTTCACAAGTAGATCACGTGCGTTATTTATGTTTTAAAAGACGTATGCTTCTAGCTTTCCATATTTAGGTTGTATCATGCGGTGGATAGATCTATTTGTGGAAAGTGGTGCGTTCTTTCATGCAAGTTGTATCATGCGGTGGATAGATTTGCTGATGTCGTGCCCGACGGATCTTAAAGTGATTAGACATGCGGTAGACTAACGCTTTGGATCTATGCATGCTTATTTTAATACATGATCATGTTCGTGCTCTACTTTATTTAATGTTAATCTTCATGAGGATCGGTTATGGCTTGGCACATGCATCCATGTTCATTCAAAGATCGATCGTTGTCATGCTTACGTCATCCATTCGGCAATGTTCTTTTTCCCTTCTTGGTTACCCGAATGGTCATGGTTCTTTGACAGGTAGCTTCGCATAGCTACATGTCGTCTTGCTTGGCTTCTTAGCCGTAAATATGGAACCGCCTGGTACCACCCGTAGGTTCCAAATTTTGGTATTTAACCGTTTCATCTTTTGTTAATTTTCGGGAAAAATTGACCGGCACGTCACTTTATCTCTCGCGCGTGCGAAGCTAAGCTTTTCGGCTTGCCGTGTGATTGGCGCCGAGTGCACATTTTGCGTCAACAACCGGCCCGACGCCGCCTCCGCCCGCGCTTCCTCCGCCCCGACGCCGCCTCCGCCTCCTTCGGCCCGGCACCATATCTGCTTCCTCTCGCTCGACGCCGCGCAAGGCCAATAACTTCGCTTGTCCTCTCCCTCGTTTGCCGGAGAAGGTAAGATTTTTCCCGTCTCGTCCCGCTTGGAGAGTACTCGTCCGGAGAAGGTACTCTGTTTCTTTGTAGGGAGGGAAGCGAGTGAATAGCACCGACATAAATAAATTTCAAAACTTTGAAATGCAATGTGAAGCAACCTGCGGTTGGGAATCGGCATTACAAATCTTGTTTGCCGGTTTGTAATTCTCAACTGGATTGTCCTGAAACAGCAGATGCAACTCTCAGGTTTTTGAATGTTCAGAGTTCTCTTGGCCAAGATTTGTGATTAATTTTTACAAGGGATATATACAAAGTGTTACTGATCATGTTCTACATTGAACAAAGCAAATGTAGAAAACCTGGCGCAGTTGTTACATTGACAAAACCGATGCGTAAAAATGAATCATGTAGGATCTGTTGTAAATGGTAACAGCAAAAAAAGGAGAGGTGGAATTATCGAAAACTGAATGTCAGGTTTACTAGTCTGTTTTAACAATAACAGATTTGTTAACTTGTCTTTCTAAAAAGCAATGCTGATTAGTGCTAGAATGGTAGTAATGTTCAATCTGGTATAGTAATCACCTAGACATCAGAGATACTATCTCTATTGATGAAATTTGTCATACTATGCTATTGTCGTCACATGCCAAATTTGTCGAAATTATACTCTGCTATTGATGAACATAAAACAGAACTAAAACCAAACATTCTAGTATTCAGCTGTAACAGTAATGTGTATAACATATGTGTTTTGTTTCTATGGCAGATGTCAAGGTTTGGAAAAAGCCTTCATCAGCGGTGGGATGAAGACGACGAGTCTGATGATGATGACCTCCTAATTTTTGCTGGTCTTATTGAGGGTTCAAGGAGGGAGAAGCAGAAGAAGAAATTTCGTGGATCTTTGCCAGGTCGTCACAACGTGAAGAGGGGCATCTTAGGGGGTCATGATGGTATATTCCGGGACTACTTTGCGGACCAAGCATATACAACGACAAGCATTTCAGAAGGAGGTTCCGGATGAAAAAGTCTCTCTTCCTACGGATCGTGGCTGCAGTGGAGTCTCACGATGACTACTTCCGTCAGAAGCGCAATGCCGTTGGAGCTCTTGGGGCCTCTCCACTCCAGAAGTGTATTGCTGCTGTTCGGATGCTTGCCTATAGTGCTCCGGCAGACTTCCTGGATGACTACGTGAGGCTGGGAGAGAGCACCATCTTCGAGTGCCTCAAACATTTTGTGAAAACCGTCGTTGAAGTTTTCGGTGAGCAATACCTGAGGGCCCCCAATGCCGAGGACACAGCTAGGTTGATGGCCATTAATCATGCAAGAGGGTGGCCAGGCATGATTGGCTCCATTGACTGTATGCACTGGAAGTGGGACAAGTGCCCGACTGCTTGGAGAGGCGCATACAAAGGGCATAAGGATGGGCCGACCATGATTCTTGAGGCTGTTGCATCTCAAGATTTATGGATTTGGCATGCCTTTTTTGGTCTTCCTGGTTCTCTCAACGATGTCAATGTGCTTCGCCGTTCTCCACTTTTTCAGAGTCTGACTTCCGGGACAACACCAGAATTGGAATACATCGTCAATGAGAACATGTACAAGATTGGTTACTATCTTGCTGATGGCATATATCCAGCGTGGGCAACCTTTGTGAAAGCTTTTCAAAGTCCACAGGGGAACAAGAAGATCTACTTCACAAGGGCACAACAAGCAGCGAGAAAAGACGTCGAGAGGGCTTTTGGGGTACTCCAATCCCGATTCGCTATGGTGCGGGGCCCTGCAAGGTTATGGAGTAAGGAAGACCTTTGGTGTATCATGCAATGTTGTGTACTCCTGCACAACATGATAATTGAAGATGAGCGTGAAGATCCCGGCGATTTCAACTACCATCAAGACCGGAACGGTATCCGTGTGTTGCAGCCCAAGGACTATGAGCACCGTGATCCTATTCTTCTAAATGACTTCCTCAAGATACACCAAGAAATTGAGGACAGGTCGTCACATGAGAGACTACGTGAGGATCTAGTAGAGCATCAATGGGCAAGATATAGTGCTAGGTAGTAACTTCAAATGTAGTGCACTCTTATTGTTAAATGATTAATTATTTGTATCACATATTGTCAATTTATGGGAATCATATTTATTTTGTTGTGCATGATCTGTCCATATGATAACAAGCTGTCAAGTTGCTGTCATTTTTTTTGTTGTGACCATATGATAATCTGTTGTGTGTGATAACAAGCTGTCAAGTTGCTGTCAGGTTTACTAGTAGCTATTTGAGAAACTGAAACTGAACCTGTTCTGTGGTACCATTTACTTAAAAGAACAGCTGAATCTGTCTTATATACTCATTTACTTAAAAGAACATCCAGGTTCCTGTTTCATCTGTCCAGATTCCTCTTTCATCTGTCCAGGTTCCTGTTTCATCTATGACAGTAACAAGTGCAGAACAGAGATGAATATTGTCATGTGTTACAAGAACAAGCTTATATATGACAGAATGCTTTATGTCCAGAAATAGAACCTGATCATGGACTGTACCATACTAAAACAACATCTGGAACTTTGATTATAAACTGATGGGTTATATTTCATCGACAAAAGGTGGGTACAGAAGCTCACATAAGCATGGGAGGCTGGCTTTTCAGGGCTCAGGGAAATGAGGCTTGCTTCTTGCTTGCAGTTGAGACAGCCACTTGGGAGTAAGATAAATATATGTTTGTTCTAATATGCTGTGGTTCCAGGATGCAATAAAAAAATATTCAAAAGGAGGCTTCACATACATAGAACATCAGGACAAAATTGATAATGGGCACAACAATCTGATAAGGAGAACATCTGTATGATAATGGTTTAGGTTTCTCAAACTGAACCTGATAATGGGCACAACAATCTGATAAGGAGAACCAGCAGCTACTAAAATTCATAAATGATCATGAATCATGAACATGAAAAAAAAAAGATGAACATCTAAAGCTGTTTTCAACATGAACATGAACATCAACATGAACATCAACTGAGAACAAGAGCCTGTTACAATCAACCTCTTCCTGTCAGTTTTTAACAGCTAGCTGGATACAAGTGCAGAACAGAGAACATGAACATCAACATGAACATCAACATGAACACCAACATCACTGAGAACTCGCCGCATCACCTACACTAGCAGTGTCTACACTGGAACTCTCTGCCTGAGCGAACTGAGCTCTCTTGGCCAATATGTAAGCTTTTTGGAGCTCGTCCATATTGCTCATGTCGCAAAACATGATCTTCTGCTCCTGCTCCCACTGCAGACGCCGGTCCTCGATGTCCAACTTGCATTGCTCGATCATTAGATCTTTTGCCCACCTTTCTCTCTTCAACTCCACTTCCTCGGCCTTCATCACCATCAGGTTCCCCATCATATCCTTGTAGTTGTCACCTCCCTCACCTTTTTTGTGCTTCTCCTTGGACTGCTTTCGCCCCGGAGGTCGAGCTTTCTTCCCAGGGGATTGGTTTACATCACCTTGCTGACTTGGTACCGAGACGTGGAGTTCTTTTGACTTACTCGGTCTCTTGTCAACACTTGCAAACTTCTCCGTATGCCTTAGCACAAGCCAGCAATGGATGAATGGAAAGCTCTTTCCCTTTGAAGCTCCGGCATATCTTGCTTGTGCTTCCAAGATCTGCAACAAAGATGAAGACATGGTTAGATAAATGTACGGATAAGAAAGGACCAAATGAAACAACAAAGGTCAAATGAAACTACATGTTCTTGATAAGGCACACCGCTTGGATGACGCCTCTCGACTTCCTCGTAGTATCCTTGGAATCTCATACAATCCTTCACTATTATCCCACAGCGATGCTCAAGAGAATTGGAAGTTCGGTCAGAGGGGAAATCCCTGAAGCTGTGATAATGTGCAGTGATCCTCTCCCAATATGTCCAGCCTGATTGGTCGGTCCCTACGCTAGAGTCGTAGCCGATACCGATCCATGCCTTGCAAAGTTGAATATCTTCTTCTTGAGTGTAGTTGCTGCCCCGCTTTGGTCCTCCTTTCCCAGCACTACTTGGCTGCATCAAATGTTGCAAATCACCATCCTCATCCTGGGTCAGCAGATTTGTGAAGTACTGCGAACTTGAGCCCCTTTGATCCTGCAAACCATTAAAAAGGCTGATGAGTGCTGAAGCTATGGTGATAACAGGCCAACAGTAACATTAACAAAAAAATACTACTGTGAAGCTATGGTGATAACAGGCCAATAGTAACATTAAAATTCTTCTACTCTATTATGCATCCATCTGTCTAGAATTCCTAGTTGCTTCTCCTGATTAAAATGATCAAGCTGGATTCCACAAACCTACTTGTACTATAGTCTCCAAACAAAGTATTGAGAACAACATCACAGACCAACAATAAAAAAGGGATGATAAGAATCAACAGCCCAATACTAAAACCTTGTGCAACCTACAATACTATTACTGTAATCTATAATTATAACAACAATGGTATAGAATGCATATTACAAAATGGTTGGTCTGTTAGTAGCTTTGGAAAGATACAGAACATGGTCATATCGATAACTAGATTCAGAAAATAGCTGAAAATATACTAGTTGAAACCTGCCAATATACTATGAGCAACAAGTATCAAGCCATATATTCATAGGGACAGTAACATCATAGGGACATTTTCACACCATATCATAGGGACATTTTCACACCACATCATAGGGACAGTAACATAACATAGTATGAAAAAATGTTCTCAATCTGAAATTTGGGGAAAATACTTACATTTGCAGAGTAGTCCGGTGTCCAATCATACAATGGCTGCGAGATGTCGGCATCGTCGTATCCCATCACCGCTGGGGAAGAGGATGTGCTGCGAGTGTCCCAGTGGATAGTGGCACCGAGTGGTGGTGAGGCAGGTTCCGTGAAGGTCGCCGCAACAGGATTTTGTCGAGGAGTACCACCGGGAAAGAGCAGTTCTTGGCGATGAGGAAGGCCGGAGTTGGGCGGTTCTTGGCGATGAGGAAGGTCGGAGTTGGGCATTTCTTGGCGACGAGGAAGAACCGAGGTGGAAGGGTTGGCAGTAGGATGCGGAGCTGGGGCGACAAAGGTTCGACAACGGGACTTCGCCGGGGTACCCGCCAATGGCAGTGGAGGGCGCACGCCGCCGGAGTTTGCTCCATGAGATCCAGAAGGTCTCTGCTCCTTGTTGGGAAGGGGGCAGGGTAGTTGAGGCTGCGCTGGCCGTCCCTTGCGTTGAGGCTGCGTCGGCTGCTCCATGCTGCGGTTGGGTGGCGGCGGCGCGGGAAGGCGCTGGATCGAGGGCGGCGAGGTGGTAGCCGGCGAGCCGACGGGTGGTGCCTGGACCGAGGGCGGGGAGGTGGTAGCCGGCGAGCCGATGGGTGGTGCTGGACCGTGGGAGGCGAGGCGGAGCGAGGAGACGCAGGGTGGCGGCCGGCGCGCCGACGGGCGCGAGGAGGCGACCTGCACGGCGGCGCGCCGACAGGCGAGGACCGAAGGAGGCGTCGGGAACAGAGATGGGAGCTGGATCGGGCCCTCCTTTTGCTGGGGACTTGACTCCAAAATTTGAGAAGGCCTTCAAAATGAGAGCCCATTTGAGGGGCCTGCTGGAGATCACTTTTATTCCAAAGCTCTCAAATTTTAGAGTAGGGCCTCATTTGAGAGCTGGGCTGGAGTTGCTCTAATAACGTTCTCCAGGAATATGTGTGATACCTCTGACGAGACGCTGTTTTCAGCATAGTGTCCGACCCTGTTTGCTCAGCAGCATGCTGGATCTGGGTGAAAACTCTGGGTATACATATTGTGGACATGGCTATGGATCTCTTTCCTGCTGCCATCCTTCGGAAGTGCACGCAGTGACAGATCCATGAAAAATTTTAGGAGGGGCTGAACTATAAAGCTATATCTATATAACACCACCATAACCCCTCATAATAGACAAGTATAACAGTTTAAAGTAATCTTGTATAGTAATATATGTTGAACCATTGAGGAACGATGAAAATCATAAAATACATCATAAAAAATAAAGGTTGCAATTTATCCATAACAAAAGGTAAAAGTTCCATTCACTTGATCTCTAATTTCACATTCATAAGAATCGATTGGTTTGCGATTTCCATTGTCGGCAATCATGTGATTGACCGACTAAACTCTATCTTAGGTTTCTTTGGTTGACTTGAACCTTGCATTCGGAGTACTTGAATCAGTACCACTACTGGTTGGAAAGTAGTTGAGCAAGGTTCTTTTCGACATACTGAAATTATGAAAATTGAATCAAATATTCCATCATTCGTTCATTCATTCATTGGATTACAATTCCGAAATTCAATTTTTTTTGAAAAAATCACCTGCCGAGAGGCTGGCATCGTGTTGGCAACTCGGCCTGCTGGCTGCTGCTCCTTTGTGGATGAGCACACTCGCCGGCGCTGCGTCGCAGCGGCCTGCGGCCTGCACGGGCGCAGCTGCGCCCTGCCCGCCGACGGGCGACCGGGGCACCGGAGTGGCGGCCCCCGCCTCTCGCCCTTCGCCGCCGCCGCCGCGCCTAGCCCCGCCGCCGGCCCACCGCGCCGCCGCTAGGAGTAGGTCACTAGGAGACCGAGAGGCGAGAGAGATTGGGGAGCGACACAACGGGATGCGGACGGAGAGGCTCGAAGCGGACGGCCGGACGAGAGAGGCTCAATTGTATTAGGATATGGTCTCTGTTTGCTTTGGTGGGCTTTGGGCTTTGAGAGAGATGTGGCCCAATAATTAAATACATCTTTTTTCCTCTCTACTTTCAGCCCTTCCTATTATACGAAGATTGTACATATTTTTATGAAGGGGCCACGGTGGGGCTCCCTATGCCCACACGCTGTAGGGGGGGGGGCTCAAGCCCCCGCCCCCCCCCCACACACACACACCCCGTTCCCTATGTCACTGAGCGCACTGGAATTGTCACACTTTGAAAAGTGTTGGCCGAGAGTAGCTTTCGGCAAAGCCCTCTCAGTAGAGATTCTCTTAGTAAATGGCATCTTTGCCGAGAGTCAGGTCATGGCCTCTCAGCACAATGCAAGTGTGCCAAAAGTAGAGATGGCTCTCGGCAAAGATTTTTTAACAGATAAAAAAGTAAAAGTCTAGGTACCGTGGCCCCCCACTAGACGAGCACTGGATCCGCCTCCAACCAGCGAGGGGCCGCTGCCATGCAGATTCCCCGCTAGCCAACCACCGCCTCGCAGATTAATTTGCCGCCTTGCCTGTGAGGGGTCGCAGCCACATGGAGGAGGGACGACGAGGAGAGAGGCATGACGCCACCCAAAATCCGCGGCTAGCCATGGCCAGTGCACTCGGATCCGCCGCCATCGTGCCGGGGGAGGAGCTCCGCCGCCGAGTCCCCACTGCTGCGACTGCCTCCACACCTCGCCCTGTCGCCGCTCCTCTCTTCCAGGCTGAGAGGCAGAGAGCGGATGGGGAAGAGAAGGTGCAGCGAGGGAGTGGAGGGTGGCACGGGAGGTTGAAGGGGAGGGGTGGCTCCACACGGGAGGAGGCCGCACCTAGAGGAGGCACGTGGGGCCAGATCCGCCGCCGCGCCAGGAGGGATGAAGGTCACCGTGGACGGGGCGGACGGAGAGGGAGGTGAGGTGGCTGGGTACAGGGCGGGAGGCTAGGGTGGGAGGCGGTTTTATAGGGAGACGGGGAGGTTGGGTGGCCGGCGCCCTTTGTGGGTCGGAGGTGGGCCGGTGAGATAGATTTGTCATGAGCCCCCAAAATTACTTGAAATGCAATTAATCAGTTAAATATAGCAAACAAAAGTAAAAATGTGTAAAATGTTGTATGTGAAGAATAGAAAAATTGAATTTAAATTCCAATTTGAAAATCACTTTGCCTACAAATCTATCTGCTTACTTTATAACTCTATAAAACTTCTACGGAGATGTTTAGGTATCTAAACATCGTGCGTCAAAAATGTGCAAAACTCACTCAATTTTTTACCATAGCCTCTATGTATGATATCATGAGATATTGAAAATTTTCATAATTTTAGACTTCATTTGCATTTTCCAGAATTTTAAAATCATTAACACACACGTCTTTGATCGTGTTTCCTAGACAAGATGTTCATATGTTTTTTTATTTTATGGATAAGGTCTCAAATTTGTTTAAATAACATGAATATCATTTTTCCACTTATTTTATTTCATGATTTGAATCAGTTGCAATTCAAATTTGTCTTGACTTGAAATATGCTTGAAATGCAATTAATTAGTTAAATATGGAAAAATAAATCAAAATTGTACCAAAATTTAACATGTACCACCACATGCTGTATTTAGATAGTAGAAAAATATAAGCATATAAAAGCTAAATGTAGCTATGGGTTGCTTCACAAGTGTGTCGCTTGTAGCGGCAAAATAATTGCTATTTCCCGAGATCCAGTGAAAAAAGCTCTCGGCAAACCCTTTCTCTACCAAGTGCCTGAAGGAGGGCTCTCAGCAAAAACACGATTTACCGTAGTGGATCTCCGCCACTATGCCATCCTTATAAGTCAAACAGTTGGCATCTGCATGATAGATTGAGCAAGATAAACACATCATATATCATATTACTACAATGACCCAAATACTGGATATATACCACACTAACTAGTTCTTCACAATCACCTTAATTATGATAGATCGAGATCTTAACAAAGACGGGAACATCGATGGAGCCTTCGAAACACCTGTTGCAGTGTGAAAGCACAACTGATGTACCTCCAGTTACTCCGCTCCTACTACCGCCTTCTCTTTGCACTTGCTCGGGTATTGCACCTCCTCCTAGTTTCGGGCGCACAAGCTCTTTCAGGGCTTGGCTTTTTCACATCAAACCATCCTCCACCATGTTTAGAGAACCAATGCATCTTGTAATTCGTCAGCTCAGGCCGATGTAAGAAGCAATTCATTGCCTTTGATCTTACTCTCTCACCCACTTGTTGTACGCTAAAACCCCATTTTTCTATATTATTTCCTATTATATATCTCCAATGCACAACAATCGTACTCTTCATTTTTGTAAGAAGCGTCTTGCTGACGCTTGGGCCATCCTCATGAGGCGAGCTACTGTAAGGAATCGGATGCCCGTTAGCCTAAGAGGGGGAGGGGGTGAATTAGGCAACTAAAAACCTTAACCTATGGCTTCACTAAATTTGCACAAAGGTAAACTAGAACATACTATCTAGATGTGCAACTAGGGTTGTTCTAGTGTGAAACTCTCATCCCGAAACAAGGTTTGCAACCTATAGCCATTCCTAGCATGATACTACTCTAGGAAAGTAAAGGCAAGCAAAGATTGCAATAGAGTAAATGCGGAAACGTAAAGGGGATGAGAGGAAGCAAACTCTTGACACGCGATTTATCCCGTGGTACCGGTAGGCACTAAGCCACCCCTAATCAACGTTGTTGAAGCACTCACACAAGAGTATTGCTTCTCGGTCACCAAGTCTCTCCCAAGAGCACCACTTGACTCGCCACAAAGGCTAGCCACTTAGGCACTTGCCAAGCTCTCTTGGTCACCTTGATGCCGCATCCACTAAGGAGCTTCTCCACTAGGGAAGGGGGTCTCCACGTCCCGTGCACAAAGTGTCCTCGCCGCTCCACACCAAGCCGGAGGGTCGATAACGGCACTATGCTTTTCCAGGGCGTCGGTTCATCCGGTGCCCCTCCCACGTCACATAGCCGTTGAGGTTCTCTGACACAACTGCTCCGACGCTATGCACTGACGCTTCGTCGGATCATCTGGTGCTGAAGGCCTCGCGTCCAAGTCGCCTCTGTTAGCTTCCAACTGACCGTCGGATAGACCGACGCTTCACCTTGACCAAGGCGTCGGATCATCCGGTGCTGAAGGCTTCGTCTTGGCGTGTCTCTGTCTCGATTCAAACTGAGCGTCAGATAGACCGACGGTGTCCTCACTCAGACCGTCGGATCATCTGATGCTACTGTCTTCACTGCTCTTCCTCTGCAACTCGTCCGACGGTACTAGGAAATGGACCGTCGGTTCATCCGACGGTACCTAGGGTTTGACCCTGTGCACCAACTCGTCCGACGATTGCACCGACACTTGTATTTGTTGGACCGTCGGTTCATCCGACGGTGTCTTCTCTTTTCCTTTTCTTGCTCGGTTTTGACCCTTTGTTTTGTCATTTTTGCATGTGGTTTTCTTGCATCCTTGGGACCTAGAAGTGTCTACAAAGACATGCTCAAACAATATAGTTAGTCCCAATGATCATGTTGTCATGAATCACCAAAATCAAACTCCGAACTAATGGCATATGAGGCCATGTTCGCTACAATCTCCCCCTTGTTGGTGATTTATGACAACACAACCAAAGCAAGCATAAATTTGCTAGAATTGACAGAATTAGAACCACTTACACTTGCTTGGATGCTTACCATCATCCAAACTCCCCTAGATCAAACTTCCCCCTTTTGGATCTTCATGTTCACATTCTCCCCCTTTGGTCTCATATCCTTGAAACCACTTGTAAGCATCCTTGAACCTACTTGTAAGCTTAGGCCACAAGCTTGTATTGGTCCCACATTCTCCCCCTTTGGAATAAAATCTCCAAAAAGTCCCAAAGCAAAAATGGTCCAAGGAAACTAGCAAGACCTAGCAAACATAGCTCAAAGGAGAGAGATTAAATGCAAGGGAGAAAGACGCATGAACCATGATCCATATGTATGATATCAATGAAGATACCACATGTGAGAATGACTAAGTTGAATCACAAGCTCATGAGACTAGCATGATACAACCTAAGCTCCCCCTAAGTGTGTAAAAAGAATACCACTTGTAGAACAAGGGTAGTGAGAAACAAGTGCACAACTACAAATTGGAAGGCAAGGAAGCTTATAGCATATCATGCAAGAAGGTAGCTTAAAGGATAAGAGATATGACAAATGGATTCTTGTTACATTACCACTTGTAGATATCACTTGAAGTCTTTTTGATCATTGCATACCTCCGGGGGACGATCCTCTCTACCTTGTTGCCACCACATTGAGATGAGCCACTTGGAAATGATATCACTAGGTGACACCACTTGAAAGAAGCTTGCATAGAAGACACTTGGGGTACCACAAGGATTAGGAATGTATGAGTACATTGCCTTTGAACTTATATAGAGACATAAGCTTGCAAGGACATGACTCAATAGCATGAAGCTCATATTGCTATATTCACTCTTTTAGAGATGTTAGATCACATTGAGAGTGAAATAGCATTCTCTTAGAACGAAACACCGCACCGGAACGCGTCGCTAAGGGACTACATAAGATAAGCTTGAAACAATGTTAGTCCCATAACCAAACCATAGGATGAGCTCCCCCTATATGTGTGCATTTAGTGTTTGAATAACCAACCAAATGTATGCACATTGTTTATGAAAACAAAAGGGAAGCTAACCCTATAGCTTGCTCATGATGCAAAGAGATATATATGAAAACATGCACCATGAAAGAACAAGTGTAGCTTTCCTACACACTAATTAAACCATGTAGATTGCTCATGGGTTTGCACATGACACAAGCAACCTACCATATGTAAACATTGCAACAAATGCAACATAAACAAGGCAATGGAGCTACAATGATATGAGAGATAGATACTAGTTTCCATTACCTCAATCGGGGAACTTGGGCAATACATGTCCAACTTGCAAGCTTGGCTTAGGCATGAATCTTCTCACTTGATTGTGCCAAGCCTCCCAAGTCCCCGCTCACATGGCCTTCAAGTGGCCTTCAGAACCCAAACCATTTGAGACCCCTTCATGTTGGTGATAACTTCCTTGGGCACCCAAATGGGTTGGTTCCTACCCCGCTATTCCTTCATCTTCCCAACCTTGTGTGCAACCACCTTGCCATTTGCTTTCTTCTTGATGACGTAGGTGTTGCTATTTGTCTTGTTCTTGCGGTTGGGCTTGGTGTAGATGAAGGAGCTCTTGATTGTGGGCTTCAATTTCTTCTTTGCGCCCTTGTCCATCTTGTTGACAAATTGAGGGCATTTGTAGAACTTGTGCCCTTCTCCATGACACTTGTAGCAAGTCACGGTTGCACCCTTCTCAAGCTTCTTCACCATGGGATCACGGTTATCTTGAGAAGGTTGGACTTTACTCTTCATGTCTTGAGAGATGTCCACTTGTTCTTCATCATTCTTACCCTTGCCCATCAAGTTTTCCAACCTCTCTCTAAGCCATTTCACTTCTTGCTTGAGCTCATCATTTTCCTTGCCTATGAGATAATCACATGTTTCTACAACAACATTCTCATAGCAAGATGGTGAGCAACATTCATCAATTAAATCAATGCAAGAAGTTGAAGGATCTACCTTGGAGATATGAATTGCACAAGGGATAGATGTTTCATCAAGCTCAAAGGAATTACTTGTTTTAGTCTCATTGCTCCCAAGCTTAGATTTTAGCTCATCACACTCCTTACTAAGCAATTTGAATTTGCACAACAAATGTTCATAATTTGTAGCAAGGGTGTCACTAAGATCATTGAGAGCATTGAGTTCTTTAATTTCATTAGCTTGTTTTTCAAGCATCCCTTTTTGCTCATGGATTTGCTCAACAAGATCATTGAGAGCGGTGGTGTCAGTTTTGTCATCACTTACATTGCTTTCCATACCTTTGGCCATAAGGCACATGTGTGATGATGAAGGACCTTGCATGAAGCGGGTGGTGAAGTTCTTTCTTGATTCATCGCTTGAGCTAGAAGAACTTGATCCACCACTTGTCCACTCGCGGAGGCCATTGTTGCTTCTTGCCTTGGTCTCCTCTCCTTGACCACCTTCCTCTTGGGCTTGTGCTTGATCTTGGTGAACTTGATGTGTTGATGGGGACGCCCTTCTCTCAAGTGGACGTTGTAGCCGTACATGTTGACTTTCTTTACATACTTGAAGATCTTCTTCATGTACTCGGCCACCATGGATTCAACTGTTGGGGGGTTACCCGAAAAAATCGGATTATCCCCCCAACATCGGCGCCCACCGTGTTCCAGCCGAAGAGAAGCTCACGATGCCACCTCAAAAGAAATCCAAGAAGAACATTCCAGCGGAGGCGAATCGAGACGATCACCATCCTGCCCAAAGGAATGAAACCTCTTTCGTTCCTGAACCTTCCAACACAACAGACCAAGAGCGGAGAGCAAAGCTCCAAGCTCTGATGAAGGCAAGAGCAGAAAAAACGGCTCATACCCAAGAACAACCTGCTGAACGGCAAGAATTTGAGAATGCGGATGATGATGATGACACCATAGACAGGGAGCTAGAAATAGTTCAGCAAAAGATACAGCAGCTGCAGAAAGACAAAGAAAAGTTCGCAAGTCAATTGCAAGTGAAGAGAAAAATCTCTGAAAAGCTAGAGCAGCTAAACAAAGCAAAAGAGCAAATCGAACTGATACAGAGAGAAATTGATGAAATGAAAGAACAAGAGAACAATTCCATGTGGCAGGAATCACCGCACCAGAACTCTGGGCCAGCAAGAGAACCCCCGAAAGAAAACTTTTTCGCGGGAAATGGAATCTCACACTTCATGGATTCTGAATCGCCGCTGTCTATTGGGCTGCAAACAGCACCTTGGCCGCCGAAGTTTAAACCTGTCTCTCTCCCCAAATACAACGGCTTTGGAAACTCTAGGCAATTCCTCATGAGATATGAATCAGCTGTGAATTCGGCAGGAGGGGATGATGTTGCACTGGCCAAATCCTTCATCATTGCTTGCGAAGGACCAATACTGAATTGGTACTCACTGCTGCCTCCACACTCAATCTACAGCTGGGTAGACCTCAAGACAAAGTTCATGCAAGCATTTCAGATGTTCCACGACACAACGGCGGAAGCATCAGATTTGTATAACTGCAAGTGGACATTGTAGCCGTACATGTTGACTTTCTTCACATACTTGAAGATCTTCTTCACGTACTCTGCCACCATGGATTCAACCTCTTCATCACTTGAGGAATCACCATCGTCACCATCATTACCATCATCCTCGCTTTTGTCACACCCTGAAATTTTCAATTTCAGGATGTGAATAGAAAGAATAATTAAATAACAATTTTCTCATAATTTTAAAATTTTTCCAACATTTATTTTCTTTACAGGGAATATAGTATAGGAAAAGTCCTTTGATTGATTTTCTAAATTAAATAAAGGTTATGTGTGTTGCATTCATGCCGATGCATCTAGTGGTTCTTGAGTGTAAAAGGTTTCAAAAATGCGTTTAGAAGCTGGCCAAACTCTCCCGACAATTTTCCGGGTTTTTTCTGGAATTTATTCTCATTTTTCTTGAGCTATTTCTATTTATTAGAAGGCTCTAAAATCTTTTTCATGAGCACCAAATGCTTTATTTGGATTGTTCATGTCTTAATCTAGCTCTAGGAATTTTCCTGGAATTTTTGGGATTTTCTGACTATTTTTCGTGCTTTAACGTATTTTCTGGACTTTTTCTGGAATTACGTATGCACTGGAAAATATTTCGGAAAAAAAAAGAGAAAAAAAAACCTATCCTATTCCTAACGGGCCGAGCCCGGAGGCCCGACCCGGTCCGCCCGCGCCCGCACCCGCTCGCTCCGCCCAACCGAGAGCCCGCTAGGCCCATCGGCCGCCTAGAGGCCGAACCGGCGCGCGCCGCCGCCGCCTTTCTTGGCGTGCGTGCCGCGCCCGACCAGCCCCCCGCGCGCCCATAAAAGGCGGGGGCCGTAGCCGCGCGCGCCCTAGCCGCCGCGCCGCCTCCGCCCGGGCCATGCGTGCGCCTACGCGAAGACCGCGCCGCCGCCCGAAGCTAGCGCCGGCCACCGCTCGATTCGGCGCGTGGAGGCCGCGATTGGGGAAACCGCGACCGGCCGAAGCTCCGCGACGTCGAGCCGTGCCTCCTCAGTCTCTTCCCACGGCTGGGGAAGCACCGGAGCATCACCGCCGCGTGAAGCCACCGCCGGCCGCCATGGAGGTCCGCCGCCGGCCACCTTGCTGTCCCTCTCCGCCCGTGGTGAGCGACTCCCTAGAACCCCCAGTCGATTGCCTGTGATGTTTGGAGCCTTCGTTTCCAGGATTCAGAGTAAATCTCTGATAATATTTCTTTTTCATACGTGATACTGTTTCTGTATTCACTTTTATGTCACTATATGCATGAAACTTGATCCTGGCATGCATATAGGTATGCACTTGGTTTTCTTCGGAAAGTCGGGTGTGACAAAGTGGTTTCAGAGCTGTATCGACTGTAGGACGTAAGCCTAGTTAGCACTGGTCGTTTCTTAATGCCTCTTTTGTTCTACAATCCCTCCTTACCTTACCCTTGACCTCTCTGATGAAGGATCTCGCTTCTTAACCATCTTCTTTTCTCCATACCATGAATTCTTATATATGTATCTTCACTCTCCTTGAACATCTCTTTGACCTCGCCTACTCATTCCCTCAAGCAATAAACACCCCCTTGATTCATGGGTAGAACCGTTACCCTTACCATTCTATCTATTCGCGCAGCTGCTCGGCACATCAGCGCTGTTTTAATTCTTTCTCGAGCTACAGAACTCCGATCGACATGAAACAGTTGGGTTAGTTCCTAAATTTCATAAGTGAATTGCTATCAAAAATTCAGCCGAATCCAGTGCATGTTCCAGGAGCTATGCTCGAAACATTGGAGCTATCAGAAACTGAAAACTCTGCTGACCTAGTTACCTTCATTATTCTATATCTCAGGCTATGCACCTCCGATTGAGGTAAATTCAATTGGAGTAGTTCAGGAATTTCATCAGCTTAGCCCTGTCCAAAATTCAGCAGTATTCGTTTTGTATCCAAGGAGATACCTACGAATTAGTGGAGCATTCAGAATCTGCCAACACTGCTGACATAGCCATCTTGTTTAATTCATATCTCGAGTTCTGAACCTCCGATTGAGGTGATTCCAGTTGGGTTGAACTCATAATTTTGGCCTCTTTGATCTGGGAAAAATCCATTATTTATGGATATCCTTGCTAGGAGCTACATGTGATCTATTAGGAGGATACCCCTGACTATATTAACAACATGTAGTATCGTTCCCTTAGCTATGCCTTGATTGATGGAATTGTGTGTTTGCATGATGATGATTGGTTTTATGATATTGCTTGTGTTGGTTGTTTGAAGTGAGTGTTGGTGTATTGTGGGTCTTACATCCGCAATGACATCAGTTGCCTAGTTGGGTTTCTCTTTTGTACCTTCCCCATCCTTGCCATCATTCGTTGTTTCAACTCACTAGAGGTGTTACCGGAAGGAAGTTAAAGGCAGATGCAAGATGAAAAAAAACTTCACTCTACCTTCCTTCCCACCTTATGCTTGTTTTTATCCCACCTAACTCACTCTGATGAAGACCCCAGCAACCAACAAAGAAAAAGATTAAAGGTTTCACACCGATTAACAAAAGAGGACGACCGCCTACCTACCTTGGGAGCAATGTTTTTGTTTATCTCCCTCCTCCTTGCTTCTTCTTTCTTCGAATCTCGGGACGAGATTCCGTTTAGGGGGGGTAGATTTGTCACACCCTGAAATTTTCAATTTCAGGATGTGAATAGAAAGAATAATTAAATAACAATTTTCTCATAATTTTAAAATTTTTCCCTGAAATTTTCAATTTCAGGATGTGAATAGAAAGAATAATTAAATAACAATTTTCTCATAATTTTAAAATTTTTCCAACATTTATTTTCTTTACAGGGAATATAGTATAGGAAAAGTCCTTTGATTGATTTTCTAAATTAAATAAAGGTTATGTGTGTTGCATTCATGCTGATGCATCTAGGGTTCTTGAGTGTAAAAGGTTTCAAAAATGCGTTTAGAAGCTGGCCAAACTCTCCCGAGAATTTTCCGGGTTTTTTCTGGAATTTATTCTCATTTTCCTTGAGCTATTTCTATTTATTAGAAGGCTCTAAAATCTTTTTCATGAGCACCAAATGCTTTATTTGGATTGTTCATGTCTTAATCTAGCTCTAGGAATTTTCCTGGAATTTTTGGGATTTTCTGACTATTTTTCGTGCTTTAACGTATTTTCTTGACTTTTTCTGGAATTACGTATGCACTGGAAAATATTTCGGAAAAAAAGAGAAAAAAACCTATCCTATTCCTAACGGGCCGAGCCCGGAGGCCCGACCCGGTCCGCCCGCGCCCGCACCCGCTCGCTCCGCCCAACCGAGAGCCCGACTAGGCCCATCGGCCGGCCCGCAGGCCGAACCGGCGGCGGCGGCGCCGCCGCCTTTCTTGGCGTGCGTGCCGCGCCGGACCAGCCCCCGCGCGCCCATAAAAGGCGGGGGCCGTAGCCGCGCGCCCTAGCTGCCGCGCCGCCTCCGCCGGGCCATGCGTGCGCCTACGCGGAAGACCGCGCCGCCGCCCGAAGCTAGCGCCGGCCACCGCTCGATTCGGTGCGTGGAGGCCGCGATTGGGGAAACCGCGACCGGCCGAAGCTCCGTGACGTCGAGCCGTGCCTCCTCGGCCTCTTCCCACGGCCGGGGGAAGCACCGAGCATCACCGCCGTGTGAAGCCGCCGCCGGCCGCCATGGAGGTCCGCCGCCGGCCACCTTGCTGTCCCTCTCCGCCCGTGGTGAGCGACTCCCCAGAACCCCCAGTCGATTGCATGTGATGTTTGGAGCCTTCGTTTCCAGGATTCAGTGTAAATCTCTGATAATCTTTCTTTTTCACACGTGATACTGTTTCTGTATTCACTTTTATGTCACTATATGCATGAAACTTGATCCTGGCATGCATATAGGTATGCACTTGGTTTTCTTCGGAAAGTCGGGTGTGACATGAGCTTCCATGAGTAGCCATCCTACTCAACATCTTCTCTTGTCGGCTTGAGAGAGCATGGCTTGTAGTTGGGGAGGATGGTTCTTGGGGCTTTTCTTGGGGCGCCTTCTTTGACTTGGGCATGAGTTGAAGCTCATGTGCCATGATCTTGCTCAAGATATGCGATGGCTTCAAATCTTCGAGCTTCTTTTCGTAGATGATTGCCTTCACCAAGTCGTAGTCGGGCTTCCGGAGACTTTGAAGGATCTTGCGGTTGATGTTCAAGTCCGAGATGTCCTTCACACCTAAAGCATTGATCTCATTGATAAGCACATTTAGGCGTGAGTACATAGATTCGGCATTTTCATTAGCAAGTTGCTTAAAGCTATTGAATTCCTCAAGGAGACAACCGTAGCATTCATTAGCAACTTCTTTTGAACCCTCATTTTGCTCCTTGATGGTTTTCCATAGCTCATGAGCATTTTCACAAGTAAAAACTCTATTGAAAACGCCTACATCTAGTGAGGACAAAATGATACTCTTAGCAATTACATCAAATTGTTTTTCCTTCCTAGTACCATTTTTCATGCCCTCATCAGTGACTCTCCAAACATCAAGGTCCCTTGCTTGGAGATAGGCCTCCATGAGAACCTTCCACCGAGGATAGCCCGTGCCATCGAAATGTGGAGCCAAACCTAAGGTATCCACCCCTTTCATTCCTCTATAGAGCAACTCACTAGGCGGTGAAGCCTAACCATTCCAATGAGCCAGTTTCACAATTTACCAATCGAATTGGCGTTTCCTTGTGAAGGAAGTGAGTCCCGGCTCTGATACCACTTGTAAGGAATCAGATGCCCGTTAGCCTAAGAGGGGGAGGGGGTGAATTAGGCAACTAAAAACCTTAACCTATGGCTTCTCTAAATTTGCACAAAGGTAAACTAGAACATACTATTTATATGTGCAACTAGGGTTGTTCTAGTGTGAAACTCCCATCCCAAAACAAGGTTTGCAACCTATAGCCATTCCTAGCATGATACTACTCTAGGAAAGTAAAGGCAAGCAAAGACCGCAATAGAGTAAATGCGGAAACGTAAAGGGGATGAGAGGAAGCAAACTCTTGACACGCGATTTATCCCGTGGTATCGGTAGGCACTAAGCCACCCCTAGTCCACATTGTTGAAGCACTCACACAAGAGTATTGCTTCTCGGTCACCAAGTCTCTCCCAAGAGCACCACTTGACTCGCCACTTAGGCACTTGCCAAGCTCTCTTGGTCACCATGATGCCGCCTCCACTAAGGAGCTTCTCCACCAAGGAAGGGGGTCTCCACGTCCCCCGCACAAAGTGTCCTCACCGCTCCACACTAAGCCGGAGGGTCGATGACGATTGCCGGTGAGCCACTTAGGCCCCAAGGCTTCCGGTGAACCTTGTACAACTGGATTCACTCAACAATCACCTCACAAGGTTGGCACAACCTTGCACTCACTCAGCTCTAAGCTAAGCCTAGCACTAAGCACATACACAAAGGATGTACGAGTCGAAGGATGAGCAATTAAGCACTTGGATGGATTGGATATGATCTTCAATGTGTCTTGAACTCCTCTGCACTTCCACACAATCCAGCAACCTCAAATGGGTGAGTGGAGGGGGTATAAATAGCCCAAGGCATCAAACTAGCCGTTGGCTAAAAGCTGCTGAAAAAAGGTACCGTCGGATGATCCGACGCTATGCTTTTCCAGGGTGTCGGTTCATCCGGTGCCCCTCCCACGTCACGTAGCCGTTGAGATTCTCTGACACAACTGCTCCGACGCTATGCTCCGACGCTACGTCGGATCATCCGGTGCTGAAGGCCTCGCGTCCAAGTTGCCACTGTTAGCTTCCAACTGACCGTCGGATAGACCGACGCTAACCCTGACCAAGGCATCGGATCATCCGGTGCTGAAGGCTTCATCTTGGCGCGTCTTTGTACAAATTCAAACTGAGCGTCGGATAGACCGACGGGGTCCCCACTCAGACCGTCGGATCATCCGGTGCTACTGTCTTCCTTGCTCTTCCTCTACAACTCATCCGACGCTACTAAATAATAGACCGTCGGTTCATCCGACGGTACCTAGGGTTTGACCCTGTGCACCAACTCGTCCAACGATTGCACCGACGCTTGTATTTGTTGGGCCGTCGGTTCATCCGACGGTGTCTTCTCTTTTCCTTTTCTTGCTCGGTTTTGACCCTTTGTTTTGTCATTTTTGCATGTGGTTTTCCTGCATCCTTGGGACCTTGAAGTGTCTACAAAGATATGCTCAAACAATATAGTTAGTCCCAATGATCATGTTGTCATGAATCACCAAAATCAAACTCCGAACTAATGGCATATGAGGCCATGTTCGCTACAGCTACTCAAGCTGTACTCTACATCTGAAATATAGCAATGAAAATGGAAAATAATCACCTGCTCCGGGAATATGTGTGTTGCCTCTGAGGACGAGACACTATTAACAACATAGAGTCCATGCCTACTTGCTTTGCAGCATCCTGGGTCTGGGCGAGATCTAGGAGGGGGCGGGGGCGCAAGGAGAGGAGGGACTGGGATAGGAGGAGCGACCGAGAGGGGCGGGGAGGTGGAGGGCCGCCGGCGATGGGAGGGGAGGGCGGGCCGCCGGCCAGGCGGGATCTAGGAAGGGTGCCGGGGCGCAGGGAGAGGACCGATCGGGGTAGGGGGAGCGGCCATGAGGGGAGGTGGAGGGGCTGCCGGCGACGGGTGGGACCTGCGGCCGGGTCGCCGGCGATGAGAGGGCGGGCCGCCGACCGGCAAGATCTAGGAGGGGGGTGGGGGCGCATGCGCGGGGAGGGGAGCGGCGGAGTTAGGGCGGGGGCCGGGAGGGGGAGTGGGAGGGTGAGAAATTAGGGTTACATTATATATACGAGGAATGAATCACCCCCCGCCATCGGATGCCACGGACGGTTGTGATCGAGGCGGGGGGGGGTGCTATGTCCTGCGGGTGGGGCTGGGCGGGGCCGCAGCCGCTTGGAGGCCCTTTGTCGTGCGTTGACCTGCAAGCGCACGACAAAGGTGATTTTTTGCCGTACGCCTGGACAAAGACGCACGACAAAGGTCTCTTTGCCGTGCGCTTTTTAATATTGCGCACGGCAAACAATTTTTCAACAATTTTATAAAATTCAGAAAAATTATCAAATAAATTTGAAAAAATAAAAATTAACACAAATTAAGTTATGTTGTCCTATTGCTTATCCAAACAAGTTTTGAAGTCAAAAACGCAATTTGAAGGTCGCGTCGCTTACAAATCTAACCATATCTTTCGTGACTCTATGAAACTTCATGAGACAATATCTCGATTTCTAACCATCGTACATGACCATATGTTCAAATCTCATTCACATTTTTACTACAGCCTTCGCATATGATATCATGAGATATGCACAAATTCTCATAATTTTTAAATTTTATTTGTATTTTTTTTAGAATTTTCAAATCATTTGGACACACGATCATGGTCATGTTTCCTAGTCAAGATGTTCAAAATTTCTGTTGATTTCATGAAAATGGTCTTAAATTGGGCTAAATAACATGGATATCATTTTCCACTCAATTTATTTCATTATTTGAATCACTTGTAGTTTAAATTTGACTTCTTTCCAAAAATGTTAGTTAAATATAGAAAATGACTAAAAGAATCTACCAAATTTTAACATGATGTATGACATGTTGTATGCGTAGAGTTGAAAAATATTTAAAGGTGAGCAGAGTTTTTTAGGAGCAATTGGATTTTGGACTTAGGGAAAATAGGTAAAAAAAAAATACTTTGCCGCGCGCTATAACAAAAACGCACGGCAATGTGCGCCGAAATTGAAGCGCATGACAAAGTATTTTTGATAGAATGATACTTGGTTTATGCGGTGGGCGTAAGGGGAGAAAAATACTTTGTCGTGCGCTAGAAAAAAACGCACGGCAAAGAGCTTATTTGCCGTGCGCGCGACAGAAAACGCACAACAAAGATTTTGACGCACGGCAAACACGGGTCTTCCCGTAGTGAATACTGGAAATATACAACACTAGCTAGTTCTTCACAATCTCCTTATGACGATTGAGATCTTGACAAAGACAGAAACGTCGATGGAGCCTTCGAAACACCTGTTGCAGTGCAAAGCACAATAGCTCCAGTTACTTGCTCGGGTATGGTACCGCCTTTTTTTTGTACTTGCTCGGGTATGGTACCTCCTGGTTTTGGGTGCACCTGCTCCTTCGGAGCCGGAGCTTTGCTTTTCCACGTCAAACCATGCACTACCATGTGTAGAGTACCAATGCATCTTGTAGTTCGTCAGCTCTGGCTGATGTAAGAAGCAATTGATCGCCCTTGATCTTACGCTTTCACCCACAGGTTGTACGCTAACAGCCAATTTTGGTTGATTGTTTCCTATTGCCTCCAATGCAAAACAACCGTCCACCAGATCATTATTGTGAGGAAGGATGCCAACTGAAACCTCCAGAGGTGCCCCCCGGCGGCCTCTGCTGACGCTTGGGCCATCCTCATGAGGTGAGCTACTCAAGCTGTACTCTACATCTGAAATATAGCAATGAAAATGGAAAACAATCACCTGCTCCGGGAATATGTGTGTTGCCTCTGAGGACGAGACACTGTTAACAGCACAGAGTCCATGCCTACTTGCTTTGCAGCATCCTGGGTCTGGGCGATGACTTGCACTCTGTTCCATATGGTCCTCTTGGATGCGAGCCCATGGAAGCTCGTACGAATGGGAAACGTCTTGTATATTAGCCAATAGAGTGAGTTCTCCTACAGCAGATTCAGCATCGATCTTGAACTGAGACGTCAACAGTTGCAAGCATTTAATAGCCACCCCAGCTATGTCTGTGTTTTCCGAGAGTCGTATAATCATCCCCACATGGAAACTTTTCTCCAACATCGTGGCATCCTTATAAAGGTATCCTAGCTGTGCCTCTACGCCACGCTCTTCGGAACTCATTGGCCATATGTAGAAACATCGTAGCCGGTTCCCTTGCTCCATGCTTCTATACCGGAGAGTCTTCCCGTCAAGAAGATGCCTGACAAGTGGGTTGCAAAAGGTGTAGTGACGGAGAGAACAACCAGACTCCACATCCCTCACAAACTTGCCGGCGCAATCTGCAAACCGCTCAAATCTTCGAACGTCTTCCATCTTCAAGCCGCATAAAGATGAGGAGGCCTGGCTCATAACCCCTGATATAATCCAATGTTTACGCTTCGTCCCTAGGACTTTCCCTTCCTGGCCTGCAGGCACTAGCGCCTCCTGCTCGTGCTTGTCGAGCAGTTGTGCAGCCTCGAGGTAGGCACACTTGATCATCTTCCTGCGTTGAAGCAGAGAGACGTCTGTGATTGGCAGCTTGGCGGACCTCTCAAGCGCGAGCTCCAATTCGTTGGCGGCCATCTGGAGCCTCTCCCTGATGTGCCTCTGTGAATCCTTCTCCTCGAGCCTGCCCAAAACAGATGAGATGGCTCTGCTCACCGCCTCCTGAACAAGGGCTGACCACACCACCATCCTGCTGAGAATGGAAGACAGCAGGAGCTACTTCAATTTGAGGCATACAAGAGCCAGGGAAATATGAGAATGACATGCGTGGCTTTTAGTTACTGATGGGAATTCATATTTGCGTGCTGCTTACCTACCTTAATTCTCGTGTAGATTGCGTGCAGCACCAATGCAACTGCACACCGATCACAACCTTACCTGCATTTCTAACTAGCTACTGAGGAAATGATGTAATATCAAGTTGAGAGCAGGACAGAGGAGAGAAGGAGATCTTAAGTATTGTTGACACCAGATTTTGGCATGCAGAAATCCTCGTAAGCTCCGGACCGGAGTGAGAGATAGCCGACTGCTAGCGTTATACGGAGTATGCTAGAATCACATGCGACGATTAGAAGGACTACGGGTATGTTTAGGTGGCGGTTCGAACAATGGTTTGACCGTTCAGAAAAATCCAAACTTCTGTTCTTGTTTTTATCAAACGTACGTACAGAAGATTTCAGACATGAGTCCAAGATGATTAGAATAAATAGGGCCCGCAGTTTGGCTGGGCCGTTGTTTGCCCCCACCCCCAGCCAGTCAACCGAACTACTGATTCAATGTAGGCCCATGGAGGCTTCACATAACGGGCCGGGGCACCTCAAAACCACGATGCAAGCCCAACTGATTCAATGTAGGTATCTCTCTCGCTCGTCCCTATCCTCCTCAACTCCCCAGCCAAACCCTCACGCACCGAACACGAGCGCGCCACCATGGAGCCGCCGCCGGAACTACTCGAGGACGTCATCGGAGAGATCCTCCTCCGCCTCCCGCCGGACGAGCCAGCGTACCTCGTCCGCGCCTCCCTCGTCTGCAAGCGGTGGCACTACATTATCTCCAACCACACCTTCCTCCGCCGCTACCGCCGCTTCCACCGTACTCCACTGCTGCTCGGCTTCTTCGACCTATGCTCTCCGGTGGCTTCGTTCCCATCACAGAAGCCTTCCCCTTGTCCAAGGAGGAATTTAACTGCAGCCCTCGGTACGTCCTCGACTGTCACCATAGGCGTGTGCTTCTCGCTACCCTAGGCTCACTGATAATTTCCTTGTCTGGGATCCGATTACCGGTGAGCGGGAGGAGGTACTTGCGCCGGCGCACATATATGGTGAGTCCGCCGTGGTACTCATGCCAACCGAGGACGGTTTGCTTGGGCTTGCTAGCACTCGAGCTTCAACCCTTTACTTGTGGTCGAGGATGGTGAATGGAGGGGGAGTTGCGGGTTGGGTACAATGCAGGGTGATCAAGCTACTGAAAGTGTTGGGCGGAAGTTATTGGCTTTGCTGAGGGTGTCAATGTCATCTTTGTGAGCACAAATGTTGGTGCCTTCATTATTAATCTCAAGACACGGTTGGCAAAAAAGGCGAGCCGCGCAATAGACAATCTCGTCATACCCTTCACCAGCTTTAAAACTCCAGGTATGGTCCTAGCACTTTGCTTTTTTTCTGTTGTTGTTGTAATTTTACGTTGTATGACATTTTACGTGCTGTTATGAACTTCTAATATTGGTTTGTGGATGTTAGTTGAATGAAAATAAATGATTGGTATGCTTGAAAAAACTGAATATATGACGATGATGCAATGCCATCTGTAATTACTTGTTAGGGTCAACCAAATGGGGAATATTTTTTATTTTGAAAAAAGTTCAAATTACTCCCCTCAGTAACTAATGTTTGGAACATTTTTATTTTTATTTCGCTAGCTCTCTGATTATACTGGCATTGCAAGGTGAGACCATGGTGTTTTGCTTCGTGAGAATTTAATTAGTTGTTTTGATATGCCAACTGAATACTACATTTGTCCTTAATATATGACGTTTAGGACAAGCTACTTAGTTAAAAAATGAACTAACTAGCTTTTCCTAGACATTATATATTTAAGAATGGAGGAAGTATATGGTTAACTAACATCACATTTAACTTTTTTTTTGCATCTTTGACTTGTTAAGAACAATTATTATTTATATTGGCAAGAGGCACCTCGAAGTAGTTGACATTCTTTTTTTGTTAACCACAGTTTTGGACTAACTTTGGATTGTATCCGTTGCTTTCAGCTGCTAGTAAATATAATGAGAGTATATACACGAATTTAACTTGGAGGCTTTGTACTTTACAGATTATGCATGTGGCAAATTGCCATTGACAGTGGAGAAAAAATAATCATCGATGCTCCAAGCAATGGCAGTGATAATAATCGAACATACTTGTAGCGAGGCTTCGTACACCAAAGCATATATATGTTCCGAGGCTGATGTTTTAAAATGTTTTTTATTAGTATACTGTGTAGTTTAATTTCTCATGTGAACAAGTCGAAATGGATTCCAAACAAGCTGGAAAGGTCGATCGGGTAAATGCAGAAAATGGTTCTGATCCTAGGACTAGTAACCTATGACCAGAGGTAGGGAGCGGTTTATATACCCGAGAGGTTCGTGGGCCGGCGGGCTTTGCCGAGAGGCTACCAGCCTGGCTCTCGGCAGAGCCTAGATCTAGGCGAGCCCGGCTCGAGCAGAGGCAATTTTACTCAAAATTAATTTTAAAAAAAGCAAATAGATGTGAAATTTTTTCAAAACTTAACATGACACCAGTTATGTTGTATATTACTCATAAAAAAATTTGTAGTCAAAATCCAATTTGAATTTCTCTAAGACTCCAAACCCGGTGATATTAGTTTAAATTCTTAGAAACTTCTCGTGAGATACTCCGTTTTCCAAACGGTGTACGTGTTCAACTGTTCAAAACATTTTCAAATTTTTACCACAACCTCCACGTATGATATCATGTGCACTTGACAATTTTCATGATTTTCAAACTTTATTTGAATTTTATACAATTTTAAAACCTTTCTCAATCACGTTCTTTGTCATGATTAGAGTACCAAATGCTTTGGAAATTTAGCTTCATTTCATGTACATGGTATTAGAGATGTCTCGTGAACATGAATATCAATTTTTCACTAGCTTTACTCTTTGAGCTAATGCACTTGCAGCTTCATATCGGACGTATACGAAAAAATGCCTAGAATCATATAAATTTGTTAAAGAGTAAAGTGCACCATCGGTCCCTAAACTTGTCAAGGTGTGTCATCCCGGTCCCCAACCTCACAAAATGCTAATCTAGGTCCTCAAACTTTCTAATTGTGTCATATGAGTCCCAAATCTACTTAAACAACTTATTAAATCTACTTAGGCTGCAGGACCCATGCTTTGATGTGGCCGAGCCCGACCTCGATGCCGCCGCCGCGCGACCACCATGGGTGCGGCTCGAAGTCCCTCACGCCGCCGCGGGGGACGACCCAACTCCTCCTTGTGGGTGGCCTTCTGTCACACCCCGAAATTTTCAATTTCAGGATGTGAATAGAAAGAATAATTAAATAACGATTTTCTCATAATTTTAAAATTTTTCCAACATTTATTTTTCTTTACAGGGAATATAGTATAGGAAAAATCCTTTGTTTGATTTTCTAAATTAAATAAAAGATTTGTGAGTTTTGCATTCATGCCGATGCATCTAGTGGTTCTTGAGTGCAAAAGGTTTCAAAAATGCGTTTAGGAGCTGTCCAAACTCTCCCGAGAATTTTCCGGATTTTTCCGGAATTTATTCTCATTTTCCTTAAGCTATTTCTATTTATTAGAAGGCTCCAAAATCTTTTTCATGAGCCCCAAATGCTTTATTTGGATTGTTCATGTCTTAATCCAGCTCCGGGAATTTTTCCTGAAATTTTTGGGATTTTCGAATATTTTTCGTGGCTATAAGCATTTATCTAGCTATTTCTAGATTATTTTGTTTCCCACGAAAATGCTTTCTGAAAATAAAAAGGAATTTCCTTTCTTCTTTCCCCGTTTCGGCCCACGCATGGTTGCGGCCCAAGTGCTGAAGTCCGCCGTCGCCCTTGTCTTTTTCGGCCGGTCCGCTACCGCTTTACAAAGCCACGGCCCAGTGGCCCAAACCACGGCCCGACCCATCTCCCCACCGCGGCCCCGTCCTACCCACACCCGCCGGCCCGCCAAAAGCCCATCTAAGGCCCACCGGAGCCCATCGGCCGGCGGTGTCCATGGCGGACACGCCGCCGCCGGCCAACCCCTCGGGCGTGCGCGCCGGACCCCTAGGGGTCCGCGCCTATAAAAGCGCGGCGCCGTGGGCCCCCTCGCGCCGCCCCTAGGCCGTCCGCGCCGCGCGCCGCCGGGAGCCGCCTTGCGCCGCCGCCGGGCCGTGCGAGCGGCCGCCGCCGGGCCGTGCGAGCGCCGCCGCCGCCTTCTCGCTCCGCGCTCCGCGCAGAGCCGCTCGCGCCGCCCTTGCCGCGCCGCCCGCCGCGCCGCCGCCCCGCTCTTGCGCCGCCGCCACCGCGCCGCCCGCGCCGAAAACCGGAGCGCCGCCCCCGCCGAAGACCGAACCGCCGAGCTCCGCCGCCCGATTCACCGCCGTGGAGCAGCGAAGGAGCGAGTTTCTTCCGCCCGTACCTTCGGGTGGCCGACCCTCGCGCCCGCCGTCTCCGTCACCGGTCGCCGCGATTTGGGGCCGGCCGGTGTCCCCGCTCGCCGGAGCCGACGGCGATTTGGCCGCTAGAACCGCCGCCCGCCCCCGTTCGGGAGCGAACGAGGTAGGAGAAGGGTCTTGCCGGTTTTGCACCTAGGCCCTTGGCCTTTCTGGTAATTCGTAGATCTGTTTTTGAGTCTTGCACCTTTCCTCGAAAACCCCGTGGAAAGATTAGATTCCTTAGATCCAATCCATCCCAAGCACTTTTATAGATCTAACCCTGCAGTCTATTCTTTTTACGAGCACTATTTAATGTGTCTTGTGATTCTTTTCGGCTACTCCCTGAAATCTATAGTTAATCGCGAACGAGTCCTTTTCATCTTGTTCGCTCCTAGAATCTTCGTTTTAGCTCCGATTTAATCCGTTCCGGTTGCGTTAGATTCAAAATAATGTAAAGCACGCGTTAGTGGTGTGTTTTCACCATGTTTTGTTTTCTGAAAATAAAATTAGTGTTAATTTTGATTAATCTCTATTTACACATGCCTTTTATAAATAAAAGCAAAATAGATCTATATATCGTTTTTCATAATCAAATTTAATTTGATTAATGATTACTTTACATGCTTTTATGAATAAAATCTAATTAGATCTTTTACTCGGTTTTCGTAAACCAAATGTTAATTTGTTTAATAGTTAATTAATCTTTTCTAATTAAAATTTGATTAGGCTTTTTACATCGGCTTTTACAATAAATGTTAATTGGATTAATGCTAATAGCATAATGTTTTAATAATAATATGATCTACTCGAATTACAAAGTTTCGTTTAGATTGCTCATATAGTTTAGTTTTTCTAAATTAAATGTTTAATCGATTAATTCATATATGAATCTTTATTAATAAAACTTGACTAGTTCTTCACACCGGTTTCGTAAACAAAGTTTAATATTGCATTAATGCCAACATGGGGTATTTTATTTCTAAAATATCCTTTATAATTGTTTTGTTAAATAAAATGAACCTAGCTCATAGCCTTGCTCTCTCATTTATGCAAAACGTTTGTTAGACGTTCTTTTCTCAGCTCAATCTAAGTGTGATCTTTCCGGTCCTTGCTCAATCTTCCGCAACCATCTCTTTAAAGCTAACCAAGCCTTTCCAAGCACCCTTTGTGTTCTTTAGTGATCCATCTAATCAAGCCTATCCTTTAGTGCGTTCTTTTAAAGCTTTCTTATGATTGGTGCTTTGTTCTTAGTATATGTGTTTGTTTGCTTTGTGTATGTTTGTGCCCGATGATTGATGCGCTTAGAGTGAACGCCGTTCGAGAAGTTTGGAAGAGCTTGAAGTTGAAGATATTCTGAGCAAAGACATTACTTTGGTTAAAGGCAAGTGTGTCCTTGTTCTTTTGTCCTAAGAACTATGTTTAATCACTCATTGCATATGCTTGCATTAATATGATGGGACCCATGTTTAAGGTTTGACTAGTGTTATTTATCCTATGCCTTGATCAAACGGGTTTATCTTTATGTTGGGTAGCTATGCTTAGTTGCTATACCTGGGTTATGGTGGTTTTAATGAACAACAATGATGAACTTGTTTTACCTTTGTGCTATATCTTTGGATGCTTAATACAAGACCATATGATTAATCGGAACATGGAGAACCACCCAGGGACAACGGTGCAACCACAAGGACTATATGGCTCGGTCTTGGCCGATTAATTAGGGAAGTCTTTGTGTGGTTATTACTCGCATAGTAGGTTGGGGACGGAGGAATGCTTTTATGGCTCTTCTATTCGGAGCGGTGATGGAACGGAAGACTCTATGGCTTACCGTCCGTAATAGAAGTGTGGTACGAAAGATAGCCTCTATGAATACTACTATGGACTAATACGCACGGGAGGACTCTTTGTAAAGGCCTCGTAGCGTCCCTATGCGGCCACACCTCGGTAGTGTGGTATTGTGCCTACTTTTGCACGGCGTGGTTGGGTGCAAAACTCTTCGGAGTTTTTACACGACTTGTGGGTAAAGATGTACAACCTCTCGCAGTGTAAAACTAATCGATTAGCCGTACTCACGGTCAAGAGCGGCTCGGACCCTCACATGATAATTGAACTTGAAGATGGACTTAAATCGTGTTCTCTGGTTGTGCTTGCCATGTGTTTATGGCGTATTTCTTACCTTATGCTTAATTATGGGTTGGTATAAACTTATACTTTATTAGTAATCGAGTGCTAATAAAATTTGACCAACTAAAATTGCTTAAATGCTTATAGCCCAGTCCACTATAAAGTCTTTGCATTCATTCTTTTTCCCCACACTTGCCGAGTACGACAAGTGCTCACCCTTGCTATAAACAATGTTGCTCGTAAAGAGGAAGCCGCCATGAAGATGTTGCTTGGTGCTAGGCGTATGCAACCCCCGCCGATTGCCCGTGATGTTTGGAGCCTTCGTTTCCGGATTAAGCGTAAATCTCCGATAAACTTTCTTTTTCTTACGTGATACTCGTTTCGTATTCACTTTTATGTCACTATATGCATGAAACTTGATCCCGGCATGCATATAGTTATGCACTTGGTTTTCTTCGAAAAATCGGGTGTGACACCTTCGCAGCTCCATTCCCGTTGGCGGGGCTCATGAGGTCATCCTCAACGTCGGCCATCTCCTCCGCCATGCCATTGATGGCGCCGTTGCTCCCGGTGAACACCGGACGCCGGAGCCGGCCGAAATCCTTGCACCGCCACGCCGCCCTACCCCTCCCAACGCAGGCCCAAGTCCGGGAGCCGGCAAGGTTGGTACGGAGTGCTTGTCGTGCCCTCTCACGAGGTCGCGGCGAGCTACTCCAGCCCGCCCACGTGATGTGGCCATAACGGAGATGCTCACGGCCGCTCGCGAGGCCGCGACGGAGCCCGACCGCTTGCGTGGCCGCGGCGGGGCTGCTCGTGCCCGCCCGCAAGTCCGCAGTGGAGTTGCTCCTACCAATCCGTGAGGCCGCGACGAAGTTGTGTGCGCCCTCCTCCTTCGGCGCTAGTGTCGGGCTCGACCGCATCGGAGCATGGCCCGGTCCCTCGCCCTATGTAGATTTAATAGGTTGTTTAAGTAGGTTTGGGACTCATATGACACAATTAACAAGTTTGAGATGAGCATTTTGCGAGTTTGGGGACCGGGCGACACAACATAACAAGTTTAGGGACCGCCGGTGCACTTTACTCTTTGTTAAATATAGCAAACAAAGTTAAAATTGTGTCAAATTTGAGCATAAGTTTTATATATGTGCATGTTGATGGTACAAAAAGATTGGACTTAAGAAAGTGATTTTTTTTTGTTGAGAACCCTTGGCTTTGCCGAGAATTTTTTAGTTGACTCTTAGCAAAGAAACCTCTTTGCCGAGTGTTTTTTTTGGAGTTTTTTTAATTTGCTCTCGGCAAAGACCGGACTCTAGGCAAAGGTTGTGATCTATTCGGTAGTGAACAGGGGGCACCCACATAGGATGGTGGTCAAGGCAACAACGGGGCTAGGGTTTGAGGTCTTATGGGTTTGGTTTCCAATGTTTCCCGAGCATAAAAGAGGAGGAGGTGGGGGCGTGAGGTCCAGTGGTGATGGCAGGTTGGCTGGCGGCAGTGGAGACGAGGACATCAGTTGGGCAGGGTTGGACCCCAGTTGGGCGGCGGTCAAAGCCGGGGTCGACTGGTTGTAATGGAGACTAATTAAGTACAGCCGGCTGACTTAGCCATGTCCATTACGTATATGTTGTAGTTTAGTTGAAAGGCATGCTATGTCCGACATATTTTGTAGGAAAAACATATGCATTCATCATATCTTGAATTGATTACAGACCAATTATTATAAGAACTTTTTCGGCAGAACATTGCTGCCCAAAGATTGATTTCGTCCACGGATACACATGTACACCGGTAGAGAGCAAGGCTTTGGTTCAGGCCTTTAGTCCCGGTTCAACTTTGGAGCCAGGACTAAAGGCCTTTCGTCGATGTGGCCCGAAATAGTTGTTGTAGCCGGCCCTCCTTTAGTCCCGACTCGTATTACCAACCGTGACAAAAGGGGGCTCCCAACGGCTTCATCCGACAATAATTACCCACGGTCTTTAGTCTCAGCTCGTAACACCACCCTAGTCTTAGCTCGTAACACCACCCGAACTAAAGCACTAGTCCCGGCTGGTGTTACGAGCCATTGTGACGTACACATTCAAGATCCACATAATATATTTATGGAGCTTAGGTTACTGACATATTACATTTCACATAAAGTAGTCAATAATACCTTTGTTTTTGGCCGTGGAGCACCAGCTGATGGAATATAATGCAGAGGACAATGTACGAACAGACCAAAGAAGGCACACTTCTTGCGGTCCTTTTGAATCAAGTATTAGCTGTATCATGTATATATAGACGCAGAAAATGTATAGGTTGGGGAGGACTATTTTTGTTTGCTCTGTAAATAGCGCGAACCTGCAGCTGCTGGTTGTCAAGTCCGGTTGGAATTCAAGGAAATGCCACGGATACTTTCAAATTATGAATGCGATTTGCAGACTTCCGAGCTTGTGGTTGTTGCTATTGGATTTATAGCGTGTGTAATGCCACAGCTATTGCCACCTTGACTGTCCATCGCTTGCGGCTTCCCCCTGAAAGTAAACTTCAATTTCCAGCATAGGATCTATTTATGTATGTACTGAAATACAAATTAATATTTCACACTCAGACACAGAACTACGGGGATAATTCAATATTCCACAAACAATTTTAGGGGGGGGGGGGGGGGGGGGTCTCTTGCATGGCAAAAGACAAGGACATTCGTTTACAGAATGTAGGATGAGACCATCCAAACTGTTAAAGCACTCCAACGGTCTTTACCAATACAAGTCTGAAAACGGCCAGAAACTGACCACAGAACCACGAAACAAATGAAGGCACCTACCTGGGACCATGACCGAGTCCAACACGACCTGGACGCCATCCAAGTCATTGCCCTGCAATATCTTCTTCAAGTCCAACCAGCTGACGTCTTGACTGCTGCACCCAGTCGCTTTCTTCAGTAATCCACTTGTCTATATCATTACTGGGCACCTCTTCATGATGCTACATATGTAGTTGGGATCAAAATAGACGAGAGGAGGTATAATGGTTATACAAACAGGAGACCATTTTGAGGTCTATATCTGTGCGCACAAGTCATCTGAGTATCTGACACGGCGGAACCACCTGGATATATAGAAAGGAAATTGTCTCAGTTAGCTAGATGTACTTATACTGTTGGCGAGTCCTCGTCAACCTCTGTAGCATGGTGGTTTTCCTTTTAGTTCTAAAGAAAGCAACCAGTCCAGGAAAAGGAACCGGAAGGGACCAATGCAACACTTGAATGGTAGAGAATATAAATCTCAAATTAATTGTTGAAGCCACAAGTCGTATTTCTTTTTCCTTTTTTACGAAAGAAATCTTATTTTCAGATACAATATAAAAATTGCTGATTCATGTAATTGGCAGCGAAAGGGGACAATTTCTACGCTAGTTCCAATCTATTCCCAAGATCTTTCCCCGCGAGGGGGGGGGGGCGTAGTGGATGTTCGTTCCTGCTTTGTGCTCGCCACGAAGATGATGTGACATGAGCGACAAGGAAAAGCCGCACGGCTCATAATGAACAAACAAGTCCACTAGGTCACATTCAATCACCACTGCCCACCACGCTGCAATTATTCAAACATAGACCCATGGAGGCTTCACATAATATGGGGCCGATGTGATTAAAGGTCTATTTGGGACTACTCTACTTTAGTTTTTCAACTCTGCTCTGCCAACTCCACCGTGGAGTAGTTCTATTGTGCGAGTTTTTGGAGCAGACGTTCTGTTTGGCATGCAACCGAACTCCAGCTCCACGAACACGAGATTTCTTTGTCAAATGTCTAATATACCCCTTAATGATGGGCCCACATGTCACTCTCCTCTCTTCCCCTTCTTCTCTCTTCTCCATTACTTTTTCCTCTCGCACTCTGCTCACCACAAGCGCGCGGGGGCGTGCGTAGCGGGGCCAACGGGTTGTTGCGCATGGGGGTAGCAGCCGCATGGAGACGGCAAGCCGCCACGCATGGAGGAGACCAACGGTGCCGAGCGCGATCCGACAAGCCGTCGCAAGGGTAGGAAGGTGCGGCCCCGATCCGGAGAGCCGCCGCAGGGGCGGGCGGCGACCTCGATCCGGTGAGCCACCGTGGATCGACCGACTACCGCTTGACAACAAGCGTGCATGGAGCTCCCGGGGTAGATGGGCTTGCGGCCTTAGTGGCGGCGGTGCGGCTCGGTGACGAAGCGCATGAAGTCTACGGCGAGAGGCATGTCGACACGGCGGACGGGTTTCAGCAACGCCCATAGATCGGTCGCCTCGGTCTCCGTCCACAACACACGCTCGATGTCGACCTCGGTGTTCGCCATGATGGCGGCTCGATGACGGACGGGGGCACGCAGGTCCCGCATCGGATGGGTGCACATTGAGGTCCCACGACCTCGGTGGGCACGGAGCAGCAGCAATGTGACGGCTTTGGCGGCGGCGCTTCTTGGCAACGGGCGTGCGTGGAAGTCCCACGGTGGCTCGACAGGACGGGGTCGTGCAACCCGGCGGCGGCGGCTGCTCGGTGGACACACAAAAGAGAAGTGTCCGGGGAATAGACAAGAGAGAATAAATGGAATCATTTTGTGTAACGGTTGGCGGTGGTGGGTAATTAACCTCAAACTCCATGAGGACATAGGAATCATGGATTTACGGAGTACCTCTCGAGGAGCTCCTAGAAAGTACAAAGCCTCCAAGTTAAATTCGTGTATATAGTCTCTTTATATTTACTAGAAGAAAGCATCGGAATGTACAAGCCATGTCCCGTAGAATTTCTCGCTCTTGCGATCCTTGGAAGGTGGAGTTGAACCTCTTGTAGCGGCGGACCACCGTGTGGCCTTCCTTCCCGCGAGTTGGCACACTAGGTGGTCACATCCATCCGACCCGCGCCCACGGTTGCGGCCATGTCCACGATCACGACCACCACAAGCTGTTTCCTCCTCCACGCCCGCCACGGGACGCCATGTTGGCGGACGACCCGGAAGCCGCCGCCTTGGAGAAGCGACATCCTTTGCTCAAACCCCACCCGCTTGGGTGTAGAGCTTCCCAAGGGAGATTGGCTTGGTACGGGCATCCACAAGAGACATGACCGGACCGAGCTCGATGTTGAGCCCGCAGAGCATGTATGAGGCCGGATCTTCATCATCCGGCTTCTTGCCGCAGACACCATGTCATCGCGCGCGCCTTAACCATGGCGAAGTACTCGGTGATGGTGGACCTCCTTTTCGTGTGGTAGCAAGAGCCATATGCGTGTTGATGACCCAAGTGAGCGATTGAGAGGCACACATTGCCTCAATCATCGCCCACGTTTCGGAGGCCTTCTAGTGCACCGCCACTTGCACTAGGATGTCTCGGGAAATGGAGGATAGCAGGAAGTTCAGGACCTTCGATCATTTGCAACCCGGAGTTCATACTCCGGGTTTGGGATCTACTCCATCGGCTTGTCCGGCGCCACGGCGACGGTCTTCGGTGGTACCATGGGGTTGGGGCTAATGAAGTGCGCCGTCCGTGCACCACTCATCATAGACATCACCCGCGCCTTCTAGAGTTGGAAGTTCTTCTTTGCCGGCTTCTCCATGACTTGATAGCTGAAGGCGGGAACAACGAACCACACAGAGGACCCCCGGGACGCCATGGAACAACTTGTCGAAGTTGAACTTGGCTCGATACCATGAGAGATTTAGTGGAATGTGATGCCTCTCGACGTCCCAATTGCGTGTTAATATAGGCAAGGAACAGCCCCTTGCGTGGCACATACAATGCTTGGGGAGTAAGTTAACTTGTTTACAAACAAGCTAAAAAACTCAATCTATCTACCCAAGCTACATCCGTTGACAACAAACACACACGCAGCCCCTAACAACCTGCAGGATATACACAAATACCCAACAAGCTGTGACGAGACATTGTGACCATCCAGCACAAAGTTCGCGCCTGCATCTTTGCAGCATGCTGCCTCATGGCAAGAAATAAAATTGAGTAGATTTCATATGGCTCTCTCTTGCATGCCATCCCATGATAGTACATACTAATGGGGAATATCTTGTAAATTAGCTAGTAGAGTGAGTTCTCCTACGTCAGATTCCAATTCCGACACAAACTGTCAGCCCCAGGCCCCAGATAACTCTTGGGTCTAAGAATAATGAGCAAGATTACATGTTACAAATATATACCAAATGAAGAACACACATCCATATCAATCCATCACACTATCATTTCCCTAAACGCAGATCATCTGGGAACTATGATGCCCTACTTCTGTTGACGATTTTCTCACTCAATGTACACTTCGACCACACCATTGCCTTTGCGCTTTGGATCTGCCACTAGTTGGGTGCACCTACATTTGGCTTTTCCACACATACAATACTCCATTTATCCCAACATTTTAGTCATTTTGTCTTTCTTGGATTCATATATATTTTATCATGCACTTAGATATATATTATGTCTAGATGTGTAGCCAATGCTATCTAAAAAGGACAAAATGATCTATAATTTGGGACAACAAAGGGACTGCAACAGAGAATACCATGTTTAGTGGCCCACCCGATCGCGTACTTGGTCACCTTTGGCTGACAGAGAAAGCAATTGATGGGCCTTGATCTTACCATCTTGCGCACTTGTTGTATGTCCACAACTATACATTCTTCATCATTGTCTCTGATTATCTCGAATACATAACTCGCCTGCATCCGCTCGACATCCACTAGATGTGAGGCGCCAAA
The DNA here is from genome assembly GCA_947561735.1 of Cenchrus americanus. Lineage (NCBI taxonomy): Eukaryota > Viridiplantae > Streptophyta > Magnoliopsida > Poales > Poaceae > Cenchrus > Cenchrus americanus. Next base: position 253,109,676 of record OX387245.1, on the reverse strand, counting down.
AAAACTTCCAGCTGCAAAGGTAGTCTCACGTTTCTTGTGACAGGAGCTGACGAGTTACGCATGCTGTACTCTGGTACTAAAGTGTAGCACTCAAAGTCGAAGAAAATAACTTCCTCAGGAAATACGTGCGATAGCTCTGGCGTGACGACGTTGTTAGCACAAGGTATCCCTTTTGCTCTGCAACACAATGGATCTGGACGACACATTTGAGTAATTTCACCATGCCACTCTTGAATACCAATCCATGGAGGAGCATGTGAATGGGAAACATCTTGTAAATCGGCTAGTAGAGTGAGTTCTCCCATTGCAGTGTCAGAAATAAGTTTATACATGGATGCCAACGACTGCATGCAATTCATAGCAACCCCAACTATGTCGGTGCTTTCCGAGAGTCTTAGCAGTAATGATAGAAAGAAGCTTTTCTCTATACTCTTGTGATCCATATACATGTATTCTACCAATGCCTCCACGCCGCGTTCTTCTTCAAAGCATGTCGGCCACACATAAAGAAATCTTTCTTGCTCCGCTTGCACTGTTCTGTAGACGAGAGTTTTCCGCTCATGAAAAAGACGCCTAACAAGAGCGCATGGAAAGAACATGTAGCGCCGGAGTGAGAGCAGGCAGACTCCACTCGTCTTAGAATGTTTTGTGCAGAATATGCCATGTGCTCAAATCTTTCGATGTCGTCGCAGCTCAAGCACAGCTCGTCATCCTTGGTCATGGTAATGAAAGACGAGATGGAAGACACGGCGGGACACCAGCGGTGAGGGGAGGAGGAGTGTGTTACCACTTGTGAGATCTCTGTCTTGCCTTGCGGTGACTGCCGCCTCTTGTGCCTCCTGCTGAGCAGAGCTGCGGCCTCGATGAAGTCACCCTTCAGCTCAGTCCTGTCACGAAGCAGGGAGACCTCTGTGATCGGCAGCTTCGCGCGCGGTCCTCTCCAGCATGAACTCTACCTCTTTGACTGCCTTCCTGAGCCTCTCTAGATAGTGCCTTTCCGGCGCCTTTTCCTTGCGCTTGCCCAGCACCAAGGAGACGCCTATGCTCACGGCCTCCTGAACAACAGCTGCGCCCACTGCTCCTGCCGTCGCCAACACAAAGTTCTCCATTTTGGGTGGATTGGAGTTGATGTACCTGCTGATCTATTCTAAAGGAGATCAGAACATTTGTTTAATAGCTAGAGAAGAGGCAGAGTATATTGTTGCGTGCAGGGATCAGTGCACACGAAGCTTTTGTCTGCACGCGACGACTTGGTTGTCTGCAAGCTTTTTGTCTTCCGAGCCTTTGTCCAAGTCCCGGTCACCTTCAACCGCGGGCTCACCATTATTGACTTTGGGAATCACAAATATCAGCCACTCATTTTTTCTTCTATATACGTATCTTGTCATAAACAATCAACATCACTATTATTACAAAACTGTTAACATCTCACAGGAGCTTATTCTTAGTACCCAGCGATTATATGATGTAAAAGAAGATGAGTTAGTTGCTTCCTACATATGACTTGCCATATGTTAATTCCTGCAACTAAACTACCTCAGCAAGAACATTTGCCAGTGCGTGTGGCCTCCTTGATTTTCGTAAAGGATCGATGCCATGTGTCAGAGCCAGAGCTAGTATTTACCGACAGGCTAAACAGAAGAAGCAAGATGCGACCACCACTATCATTGTCAAATGACCATATATAGCCAGTAAAACCGCAAATTAACATCCAGAAAGGACGCACATCCATAAAGGCAGTCAACCAAAGACTTGTAGGTTGAAATGTTGAAGAAACGAAGCAATTATTATATACAAGGTGATGCACCTCGTGTTCCTGCGAGAATTTTTAAACAAAGTTGTAACATGAAAATTTAAAAGTATAAATTTACTCCCTCCGGTTCCCTATTAGAAGTCGACAAGGTTTGACTCAAACATTGGGAATATAAATCATGAATAACTTTTAAGTCGCTGAGTTTGAAAATGTGAAAATCATATAAATAGATTTGTCTTGAAAAATACTTTCATAAGACTATACCTATATAACTTTCCAATGAATATTTTCATGGAAAAGAGAAGTCAAAGTTGTGCTTTGGTGGCCATGTCACCGTCCTAAACGACTTCTAATGAGGAACCGGAGGGAGTAAGTGATTGTTATGCAACATTTTTGTACAAACGACACTATATATGAAAATATGTTCATTTTGTTGAGATAAAATAATTGTTAAATGACTGATCTTTCACGTATTTCTATTGTTGGAGTTTTGGAGCATGGTACTCGTAGAGATGTATATGGATGCTATAATCACAGAAAATCATTGGAAGAAATAAATTGATGATCCAGTGAATGATGATGAGACATGTGAGGTGGATGACTTGCATGTTGAGAGAAAATATAGTTAATACCTTTTAGGGAGTTCCATCTATATAGTTGTATATGATTGACTCAGCAGTCACATCTACTAAATCCATCCCAAACTAATTGTCCTTTAAGCAAATTTCAGACACATTATATTAGTACTAGTAATAAATGACTATGATACCTCCAATTACTAATACTAAAGACTTCTTCACTGCGCCGTCTGTTTTTTTAATCCTGGAGCGGCCACAAACGTTCTATCATCAAGCAGCAACCAATTTAACCCAAAAGCTTAAGCCGATAGTAAAAGGTGGGCAATTCACTTATACTCCAACCACTACCGGAATCGCCACCTTTGCCGAGAGCGAGTTACCCTAGGCCGAGAGGCGTGCGCAAAGGGGGTAGAGGAGGGGCGCGCTGCCACGTCGGTGAGGTGGGCGAGGACGGGCGGGTGGGAGGACGCGGTGGGTTGAGGGAGAGAGAGAGAGGAGAGTTGGCAGCGGTGTGAGGGAGTGGGAGGCGGGTTAGGGTTGTGGGGGTAGTTGTGGGAGCGGTTTATATACCGGAGCGCGGAAGGGAGGTTGGGCCGGTGGGAAATGGGCCGCGCGGCCGGTGGTTCGTGGGTCGGCGAGGCTTTGCCGAGAGGCTGCCGGCCCGGCTCTCGGTCGAGAGCCCGGCTTTGCGCAGGCAATTATTTTCAAAATTAATTTTCAAAAGGCAAAAAGATGTGAAATTTTTTCAAAACTTAACATGACACCGGTTATGTTGTATATTACTATGAAGATGCGGAATCACGAACAAGCGAAGCCCCAAAGTCACGAACCCGTGAAGATCCGGAATTTCGAACCTGCGAAGCCCGAAGTCGCGAACCTGCGAAGATCTGGAATCTTCAACCTGCGAAGCCCTGAAGTCGCGAACCTGTGAAGATCTGGAATCATGAACTTGCGAAGCCTCGAAGTCGCGAGTCTGTGAAGATATGAAGTCATGAATCTGTGAAATTCGGAAATCCACTGAAGACCGAACCCGGAAGTGGTGGCGTGTGAAGATTTCCATGAATGACGGACTCATGAATCGATAAGAAGCCAAGGCAAAGACGTTAGCTCAAAAGTCCGGGTTTGGCGTGTGAACTAGTGGCGAGGCTTGTAAATATACGAAATTAGCCCCGCAAATCATGGGATGTAAAAGAGATTCATGTACATGTTCACACTAAGAATATTCCCTAGATTCGAGGGTATTTTCGGAATGTTAAAGTCCCTTCATCTCCCTATAAAAGGGGCGCGAGGGCACGTGTAAAAGGGTTCGAACTTTTGAAGCGGGAGCGATCTTTAGGGGATTCTTTGTCTCCTCTTACGTCATCCGTGCCTCGACGTGAGCGTTTGCATACTTTCTTCTCTTGTGTTTGGGGATCTCATCTAGATTTTCGGATATCCCCCAACACTCGTGAACATGAATATCATTTTTTCACCAGCTTTACTCTTTGTGCTAATGCACTTGCAGTTCATATCGGACGTATAAAAAAATGCCTAGAATCATATAAAGTTGTTAAATATAGCAAACAAAGTTAAAATTGTGTCAAATTTGAGCATAAGTTTTATACATGTGCATGTTGATGGTACAAAAAGTTTGGACTTAAGAAAGTGTTTTTTAAATTTTTTTTGCTTCCGTGGCTTTGCCGAGAGTTTTTTAGTTGACTCTCGGCAAAGAAACCCGTTTGCCGAGAGTTTTTTAATTTGCTCTTGGCAAAGACCCGGACTCTAGGCAAAGGTTGTGATTCTCGGTAGTGAACGGGGGGCACCGACATAGGATGGTGGTCAAGGCAACAACGGGCTAGGGTTTGAGGTCTTGGGGGTTAGGTTTCCAATGTTTCCCGAGCATAAAAGAGGAGGAGGTGGGGGCGTGGGGTCCGGTGGTGATGGCAGGTTGGCTGGTGGCGGTGGAGACGAGGACATCGGTTGGGCAGGGTTGGACCTCGGTTGGGCGGAGGTCAAGGCCGGGGTCGACGGGTGTCGGGAATAGAAACATTGGGTCGAGAGGGTGGTGACGGTCGGTGGGCTGGTGGCACAGTAGCCGTCGGCCGGGGTGGTGTAGGTGGCGGTGGCGGTGGCTAGGGTGGGAATTTGGAAAAGAAAGAAAAGATGAGGAACACAACTAGTTGTAATGGAGACTAATTAAGTACAACCGACTGATTTAGCCATGTCCATTACGTATATATTGTAGTTTAGTTGAAAGGCATGCTATGTCCTACATAATTTGTTGGAAAAACATATGAATTCATCATCTCTTGAATTTGTTACATACCAATTATTACAAGATCTATAATTGAGCACTGGAATTTTTCAGTAGAACATTGTTGTCCAAAGATTGATTTCGTTAACGGATACAGATGTATATAGCTAGAGAGAGGTCACCTGCCTCCAGAGAGGCTTGTAATTGTAGTCGCCACTGACGGGGTCATCCCAACGACTTGGTCGGCGTCTGCAATGATGAGATAGTCCGGCGAGAACCCTGGCAGTGGCAGGTCACCGTCGAGGTACTGCATGACGAGGCGCATGCCGGGCCTCGCGGCTGGCAGAGGGTGGGAGCACAACAGCCCGAGCTTGAGCACCAGCTCCGCCTCCTCAGCAGTGTAGTCCACCAACCTCGGGTCCATGGCGTCGGCGATACAGCCTGACGCCGCCCACGCCTGCCGCACCCACTCGACGAGCACCAGCAGCTCGCCGCGGGCGTTGAGGCTCATCGGCCGCCGGCCGCAGGCCACCTCCATGATGAACGCGCCGAACGCGAACACGTCGGTGGCCTTGGTAGCCTTGCCGAACTTTAACAACTCGGGGGCGAGGTACCCTCTCGTGCCCGCGACGTGCGTCGTGTGCGCGTCGGCGCCGTGGTCGTGGAGCCTCGCGAGCCCGAAGTCACCAAGCCGCCCGTTCATCTCTCCGTCGAGTAGCACGTTGCTCGCCTTGACGTCGCGGTGTATGATGACCTGCTCCCAATCCTCGTGGAGGTAGAGCAGACCAGAGGCGACGCCTTTGATGATGCGGAACCTCTGGGACCAGATGAGCGAGCTCTTGGTCTTGACGCCGTGCAAGTAGGTGTCCAAGCTCCCATTGGGCATCTGCTCGTACACCAAGAGGAGCTCGTCTTTGTGCCGGCAATAGCCGAATCAGGCGGACGAGGTTCCTGTGCCGGAGGCGGCCAAGGATGATGATCTCGGCCGTGAATTGTGCTAGACCCTGCTTTGAACCTGATGAAATCCGCTTGACCGCTACGCGCAGGCCGGACGTGGCGAGGACGCCTCCGTAGACGCTACCAAAGCCACCTTTGCCCAGAAGCTGCGTGCTGGCGAACCCATTGGTAGCTGCACGAAGGACCTTGTGCGAAAACCGGCGAGGCCCCAACTCGGCTTCCCAGTCTTCTGGCCCCTCTGCGCGCTTCTTACGCCAGCGTCGAAGCACAAGGCAACAAGCTGCTGAGCCTGCAAGCAAGGCAAGCAAAGATGATGCAGTTGCCGGCAACCATTTTGTCAGTTTCTTCATGTTATTTGCATCTTGTATAGGTCTCTTCATTGGCAGCAGCGAGTAGTTTAGAGGCTCAGCCGATCCACCGACATTGAAGCTCCATCCAAGAACCTGATGATCTGTCGCAAGGATACTTGTCGATGCCGAGAATCCCATGTAAGCTCGGGTGAGGTTAGAATCTCCCAGCACCTCCCTCAGGTTTACAGGGTAAGATATCAGCGGTGCAGAGGGCCTATCCATGGGCACAGGGGCCAGGGTAACGTTGAGCTCCATGGTTGTGCAATCGTAGTCCGCCCACACCTGCATCGGCTTGCCACTAGAAAGCATCAATGCCTCAAAATTCTGCAGGTAGTCATCCTTTTCATAGAAATAGCCTGCCGATTTTGAGATCAGGGCTGTCAGATTGTTGAGGTCGATCCCTACACGATCAATCCTGGGTACCCAGTAGCTAACCGCTTTGAGCTCTATGGCAATGAAAGGATTTAGTGCTGCCGCGTCACTTGCGTTGGACCCAACGCCCATGTACTCACCACCTGAGGCACCGGAGAAGTCCGGGGTCGATGAGATCACAAACGCCATCCCGAAACTGGAACCACCCATGGTGTTTCGGGGCGTTATAGAGAACACGAAAGTGGTTGAGAAACAAGGGAGCATACCATTATCTTCTGGAATAAGGGAAAGAGGCTCAGGATGGAAGCCGTGCCCAATAAGATCGGAAGACTTATTACCAGTTGTTAGAGTAAGGATTCCGTCTTGTGTGATGGACGCCTCACCGTCGAGTAGTAGGTTGCTGCCGGAGAAACCATTGTATATGAATTGGGCACCAACAGCAGCATCGGCGTTGGCGCAGACGATGATCAGTACGATGCACGGCAGCAAGGTCGGCATGGGGTTGATGCCCCTTTTCTCGCTGGGTATTGAGTGTATCTTCATCTCCATTCTTCTGCTTTGTGTGGGAGAACATGTTCGGGGCAAGCATTCCTTATTTGAGTCTTACAGGCCAGTGACGGTCATCCATTAGACCAGCACAGACGCCATCAACTTTTTGCAAAAAAAAAAATCTAGTCAATACACGTCAATCATCGACGTGCCAGCACCGTCAACTTTTTGGAAAAAAAATCTAGTCAATAAAGTGATAGATAGTGGAACGTCCTTCAATATCCCGTGCTTCTCACGGTGAGGGCAAGTTGCACTACGGGAAACCGGCTCAAAAGACAAAAAATGCAGGGCAAAGCCTTTGCCCTGCGTTTTTCTTGAACACACACGGCAAAATCCGCACGACAGATTTTTGCACGGCAAAGGTCCTTTGCCGTGCACTTTTAATCGCACGCACGACTAAGAACCTTTGCCGTGCGTCAAACACAGTGCACGGCAAAGAAAATCATCTGACGACGCCACCATCTATAACGACGGCCGATGACCTTTGTCGTGCGTCTAGCTTGGAGACGCACGACGGAGAGTGAGGTCTTTCTTTGTGCGCCTCATCCTGACACGCACGGCAAATGAAACAAAAAAAAGAAAAAAATTACAACAGGGCAAGCCGTCGGCGGGCCACCACCGTGCCAGAGCTAGCCGCCGCTAGCCACCACCACCAGATCTGCAGCCACCGCCGAGGGAAGGAGGGAATCCCGCTCGAGAGGAGCATCTCGCCGTCGTCGTGGCTGGCTGCCAGGCCTCAACCGCGCCAGGGACGCTGTCGGGCCTCCACCGCGTCAGCAGGGATGACGAGGAGGCGAGGCGACGACCGCGGGTAGCTCCCCGTTGTGCTCCTCCCCCCACAGGATCTTGCTCCACGTCGGCCGTACCTTGCGGCCGGGAGGGGGAGGAGTAGGGGGCGGTGGCGCCGTCGAGTCGGAGGTGCGACGACCGGAAGAAGGTGCGTCGGGCTGGAAGGAGTGGGTCGCCGGAGCACCAACCTCTAGCCATCGCCGTGGCCACCGGGAGGACCGACCTCGCGGCTGCCACCGTGGCCACGGGATCCGGCACCGGGAGAGGAGAGAGGGGATGGTGGAGACGGAGAGGTGGGGAGAGGGTGCCGCGGGAGCCCTCCGCGGCCGTTGGGAGCACCGAGCTCGGGCCGTCGCCGCGGCTACGGTTCATGTGCCGGGAGAGGAGGAGGGAGGGGGGAGGCTGTCGGTGTTTTACACCGGCAAACCTACCAAGGGGGTACCCGAGGTAGTAGATTGTGCGGTGGAGCATCGTGATCGGCGGACCGAGAACTCGAAGGTACGCGCAAGACATGGGACACAAGATTTATACGGGTTCCGGTCGCTAAGGTGGCGAACCCCTGCCTCTCGTTTGGGGATCAAGTATGGCGCCCTGCGCTTGGTGTTGGGTTGTTCGGATGCCGGCTAGGTACCCGACCCTCCTATATATAGTCCGGGGGGCGGGTTCCTAGTCGGTTACAACGCGGAGTCCTAGTAGGATTACACGGAACGAGTCCTAATAGGATTACGGGGGAATTCTAGTAGGAGTCCGTCTTCTTCCTTCCTTGCATGAGTACACGGGGTGTATGCCCGACAAGCCACCGAGCACATTGCGGTCAAGAGTAGTAGTTCGAGTAGTCTTGAAGCCTCTTCGAGTAGTTCTTGAGCGTCCTCGTGTCTTGCTTGGAGAAGTCTTCAATAGTACTTGAACTGCCATGAGGCTGGAAGGTGGTCCAGCTCATCCGTCTTGAAGTCGAGATTATATGGAAGTGCAATTGCAAAATTGCACTCCATATGGAGTAGCCCCCGAGCCTTAGGTTGAGTCGTAGACTCTAGGCGAGGGTCGATCTTGATTCCAAATCTTCCGCCTTGAAAAAATTGAATGATGGGTGTAGCATAGCGAGCCCCCGAGCCTTGAAATGATTAGGTAATCAATCCAAGGATTTTCACCGATCGCGAAAGTCATCATCCGAGTACTCTTGCGGCGTGTAGCCCTCGAGATAAGAGAGTTGTATGAGTCACGTCGGGTAGTTGTTGGTGCGGAGCCCCCGAGCTTGAGAGCGAGAGAAGCATGCGAAGTTATCCTCGAGTAGTATGTTGAGTGTAGCCCCGAGCTAGAGAGATTCCGAGTAGTAAGTTGGCACAAGCCGTGGAGCTTGAGAAGTAGCCGTGCCATCGAGGCGGACTTTAGATGCCATCGAAGTCGACTTTAAATGCCGACAAGTGCGGACTTTTAGAATTTGACTTGAAAACCGAAGTCGACTTTGTGTCGCGCGGAGCGGACTTTTAGAATTGTTGGGGAATTCGGGAAAACCCGTCACCCTCGAAACGTCGAGTTTACAAAGTTCCCGAGATATGTTTTTCGGGGTCGCGAACATGCGGTTTACGGGAATCTTGAACTGCGAAGCCTCGGAAGTTGCGAACGGGTGATTTTCGGGGATCTTGAACCCGCGAAACCTCGGGGTCGCGAACATGCGATCTTCGGGAATCTTGAACCTGCGAAGTCTCGGAGTCGTGAACATGCGAGAGCCTGTAATCTCGAATCGGCGAAGTCACGAATTTCCGAGGGTGGCTAATTCGGGAATCTGTTGGAAGTCAAGTTCGGAAGTCATGAATGGGGAGATTCACGAACCAGTGGGAAGCAAAGTCAAAGTTGTCGTCCCAAAAAGTCCGGGTTTAGAGTGTGAACTAGTGGCAGGCTTGTAAATATATGAGGCAAAAAAGACATTCTTGTATGTGTTCACATTAGGAATATTCTTCGAGCTCGAGGGTGTTTTCGAAATGTAAAAGTCCCTTCGTCTCCCTATAAAAGGGGGTGTGAGGGCACGTGTAAATTCATTCATTACTATTGAGAGCTTAAGCATTCCGTGAGAGATTCTCTTGTCTCCTCTCGCATCGTTACTTGTGCTTGAACGTGTTACTTGCTTCTTCTCTTTCTTGCGTGTTCGGGGAACCTATCCGAACTTTCGGATACCCCCAACATTGGCGCCCACCGTGTTTCGGCCGAAGAAAAGCTCACGATGCCACCACGAAGAAATCCTAGAAGAACGTTCTAGCCGAGACAAATCGAGATGACCACCATCCTCCTCAAGGGAATGAAACCCCCTTCGTCCCCGAAGCTTCAAAGACCACGGATCAAGAGCGGAGAGCAAAGCTCGAAGCTCGATGAAGGCAAGAGCCGAGAAGATAGCTCACACCCAAGAACAACTCTGTCGAACGACAAACATTTGAGAACGTTGATGATGATGATGACATCATAGACGGGGAATTAGAAAGAGTTCGGCAAAAAATACGGCGGTACCGCAAAAAGACAAGGAAAAATTCGCGAGTCGATTGCAAGCATTTTATACACTTATGCTATTTCGAAATTAGATTTCTCATTTTATACACCATGATTTGTAGTGCACATAGTTAAAATGGAACGTATGCATTCTATAGATCATACACCTCGAGTTTCACAAATTTAGGAGCTCATTTTCTAATTAAAAGGAATAAGTAAACACGACTAAATGAGGCGAGAACTCTCATTCCAAGGAGGGGACCGATCCGGTCACGCGACGCTGCGTGGCGTGACTCAAGTACGAGTCGCGCCACGCGGTGTGGCGTGACTCCTTCCGCCACGTCGGATGCGACTTTTTCCAACACCACCGTGGACATTAATCGCGCCACATCATGTGGTGTGACTCAAGTATTAGTCGCGCCACGAGGCATAGGCGCGGCCAAAAGGGCTACTTCTTGGAATTTTAGTTGGGGTGAGGTTAGTTTTAAAATTTTAGATTAAAAGGGGTTAAAAAATAAAAAAAATGTCAGTCGCAGATAGGTGATGCTTGACAAAGTCATACTTTAGAATTGCAATCAGCACCCCAACCAAGTTCGAAGTAGATTTCGTTTCCGACGATGATACCGCGACTCTGGTTCACGAAGCTTTTGCGGTTGACGTGAACAGAAACTGACGTGCTCCAAGAACCAACCTGCGATGAGTATATATGTGCACAGGCGCACGATCCTGCCTATAGAATTTACGTCATAGGTGTAGTCTACTCTTCACCCATACAGATCACAAGAAAGGGGCCCCCATGGCAGTCGCAGTGGTCGCAGTTGGTCGCCGCACAGAGCACTGCGGCGGAAACCCACTGGATGATGCAGGGCTCCTGCTGCACGTCCTCCCGGTGATCGGTGATGGGATCTCAGTCGAAAAGGCGGCCGGTCTCTGGGTTCTTGAGAAGAACGCGGCCGTGGCGGCAGTCAAGGGGGAAGTAGCAGCAGCGGCGATCGAATACGGCCTGGCGAAATGGTGAGGCATCCGTGGTGGGGAAGAAGCCAGGGAAGCCATCGATAAAGTGTAACCCTGTGAATAAGCCGAGCAGCGGAGGGGTTCGGTGGAAGGCGGGGTCACAGAAGATCCTGCGCCGAGAGCTTGCAAGACGAGGGAGGCGCGGACGAGGTGCGCGGGCTCGTCCGGCGGGAGGCGCTGGAGGATCACCGTGATGGCGTCCTCGATCAGCTCCGGCGGCGGGCGCGGCGGCGCCGCCATACTGGATTGGGGGAAGACGAGAGTGAGATAGTCAAGTCCAAACCGCGGAACCATTCCGTCATGTCGTCGTGCGTGTTGGGCCTTCATGAGCCTATGCGGAGTTAGTTTCGACTTTAGAATGATCTTTGTTTTAGGCAAAATGGCCCAGAAAGATCTAATTCTGGCGGCCACACATGATGCAGATCACGGGTGATTTGGGCCTAAGGCCACCCAGGCCATGGCCTTAGGCGTGGCCCATAATAATACTTACACCCCTTGTATTTTTTCAAGGCCCAGTGAATAATTTTGTGCAATGGAGCTGGTCAGCGCAGCAAATGTTTGTTTTTGGCCGCTCTAAACACCCCACCGACCTACTCCTTTCCCTTCATCGCGCGCGTTCCTCCCCCAGCCTCCCTCGCGAGTCGTCCGCATCGGCATCCCGGACCTGCATCTGCAACCCACCCTAGCTGGCTCTGGCGGCCGTCGGCGGCACTGGCGTGCAACACTACAGGGCGGCTCTGCGGCGGCGTCCGGCAATAGGGCGGCTCCGTGGCTGGCCTCCCTGCATGGCTGCGCGCCAGGCCCCAAGGCGCAGGCGACCTGGGCACCTGCAGCCTGTTCGTTTGGCTGCTTGGGCGATGGTGAGTCTTTGGTTTGTTCGGAGAGAAAAGCACTTTCTTTGGCCGATTCTTTGGTGGGCTGGTTTGTTGTGAGAGAAAATCTTGTTGGCCACTGGTGGGCGATAAGCCAAGCGAACAAGCTCCCGGCCATCCGGAGTCCCGGACCCGGCCGGCGGAGGGCGAAATAGGGACCGGCGATGGTGCATCTCGAGCTTGGCTGCAGCCGCCGCCGCCGCTTGTGATGATGTGTGCAATGTGCTTGTTCCTATGTGAGAGATACTCCCTCTGTCCAAAAAGAACGTCATTCTAGAACGGGTTATTAAGGAGGTCAAATGACCTCGATTGCCCCTATTTAATTGCCATATTAGGTGCTAATTGATTATTGCATGCCTACATGCACATGCACACATGCCAAATTAAGTAAACCGTCATTCTTTTTGGGACAAATTTTGAATCCTAAAACGTCATTCTTTTTGTGACGGAGGGAGAAAGTGCGGTTGCTAGCTTATTTTTGCCCTCTTGTGTAACATAAACTAGTTCGGCTTATCTCGGCTTGGCTTATCTCGGCTTATCTCCTCTCACACAACACTATTCATTCTACCAAACGAGCACTATTCCACGAACCGTACCGAACAAGCTCTAGAAATAGTCTTTGTGACGCTGCAGCTAAAAAGCAGTTAATATAGGCGTAATCTTTTTATATAAAATAGTCTTATTAGCATGTAATATTACTAAAAAAATAGAGAAACTATAATTGCCTTTGGAGAGCAACACTGAATCCATAGTGCCCAACCTATTATTAGTGATCGGATGATGGCGTTAGTTTTCATGTAGAAATTTTAATACAACAATAAATTGGTAAATAAGTTAACACGATATAAATGTGGCTTGGGTGGATGCACTACAAGAAACTATTTAATGCGTGACGTAACCATTCCGTCGCGGATTAAATAAAATTCGTCGCAAATCAACATCCGCGACGATTTACATTTTTGTGGTGGAATGAGCGTCATTGATTAAATCTCTCGACGTTCCCTTAATAAACGTCGCGATCCGTGACGTATCCGAATCGTCACGGAGCGGCCCGAGGCCCATGCGGCCCAACCCATGGCTCGGTATCCGTGACAAAATAAAATCGTCGCCGATTGCTGCCGACATGGATCATTATGTGGACATGGTCTGTTGACATGGATGACACGTGGCTGCCTATGTGGATGACACGTGGCTGCCTACGTGGACGACACGTGGCTGCCTACTTGGACAATGATAAGGATGCTGACGTGGACTTTTTTAGCCGTGACATGTCATGCTGATGTGGAATTTTATTTATCCTGGAGTAATGGGCCCAATTTATAAGTGGGCCACATTGCGGCCCAAAATTTATGAAACTATTTCAGCCCACCAAAATTTCCCATCACATTTTAACCAACGAGAATAAATACAACATCCATTTGAGCCCAAGTACAATCGATTAAGCCTAAATACAACTTATTTATCAACCAAAGTACCGGATTAGCTCCGGATCAAATACAATCACAGGTTTACATTCATGAGTAAAACAAATCAACAAAAATCTACTCTCATGCAGAATCAACAAGTTCCAACCGATACCACTTCTAAGAAAGTCGGCCACCATCGGCATATACCTTGTTTTCTGCACACACGGGTAAAATACCATGAAAGTTAGTACTGAACATTTTAGACTCATTTGACCACGAAAGCAGCATAACAAATAGTCAACGGCATATTTACTCTAAAAATTATGGGCTATTCTACAAGTTCCTTGCGAAATCTTCTCTATCTCGCTACATAAGATATTAGGCATATCCTGCAAATAATTGGTGTAGAGCGGAACCGAATGCACCAAGCAAAGAGGTTCACATATTTTTATTCCCATACAATTTACCTTAATGACATTCTAACAAACACTTAAGAGAATTGGAGGATTGAGCACTAAGAAAAATTATTCCCATACGGTTTACCTTAATGACATTCTCTATCTTTGCTTTGCATTATTGGGATGTAAATATAAAAGGAGACATGAATATATGAAAAAAGTTGTCTTGTTGTACACAAACTGCTAGCATCCAATATAGTGAGAGCTACCACATGCATTTAGTGAATAAACAAAGGCATGGCAAAGATGATTCCCCGATACATGAATGTGACATCTCACATATTCAAACTAGAGCCGTTAATTTATGCCCAACACAAATGATCAAGCTAAGCCACACAATAAACTATTGCTCAAGAGATTGAATAAATAAAGGTTAACTAGACAAAGAACTATTAGCATGAAAGAGACTCTTTGCTACTACGAACCGAGCCGCCACAACAATCACCCCACTCGAGAGTAGAGGCTTGCGGTAGTTGAGAGTTCCCGGCTATTGATGTGCTTGATCCGCCATCTGCTCTCCCGAAAACAAGAAAATATAATTAGAGTAGAGATAGAATAGAACATATTTAGACTTGATTTATAACCGAGTGTTATTGATTGGCACCATCATTTGCATCATCGAGTCGAGTCACTTGCATTGTATCCCGAAATTTAGGAGAAGGCGGGGAAAAGAATAATTAACACCACCAAATATATGAATACCTTGAATGAGAATAATTAACTCAAATAAACTTTAATGAAGAATACCCGGACGTTTCATGCCAACCCTCAACGCTAAACTTCGTATTTTGATGCCCCGTCCATCCATTGTCTTCCCTAATAAAAACATCAAGGAAACATAAGGATCGGGACATAGATTTGTAAAGCTAATGGTGCGGTTTATTACATGAAATTTGAGACATTTTGTGGAAAATCTTTGGGTGCCCCCTTCAAGGTCCGTTAGGACTAAACATAGATTAATTACAAAACTAATTACATGATAATAAGCACACAAGCAAGTCCTCACTTCCCTGTTTCAATAGCAGTTCCACTTGAAAAGTGATTGAGAACAAGGTAATAATAGTATACTTTTTTCATCGAATATGCGGGAGAGAGCCGTGCATCTTTGTATTAAGAGAGGAAAAGGTCCAATACAACGACCACATTGCCCCACCTTGGACTAGAGTGGGGAATGCAAGGATTATGCTAAGATCCTACCGGAGAAAACAGAACACAACACCGTACCAAACCACTACGACCATCAACTAGATCAAACCTCACCCCGGCCCGAAATTTAGGGCAGGTAAGCCCCCTTAGCACTAGAACTTTGCCATAAGAGGGATTCCCCCTTAAAATCTTGCCTTGCTATCCGAATATTTGGAGATGCCCCATCAAACACACATGCATTCCTATGTTTCCATAATGTCCAGGCCCCTAGGATGCACAAAGAGTTTAATCCCTTTCTGTAGTGCCTCTGAATTCGTTTCTCGGACCTTCTCCACCACACAGCAAAGACTGAACTTCGTGTGATACTAACAAACCTAGTACTAAATATGTAAACCTCTTAATGCGTCTCAAGATCTTAGACATAATGATTATAAAATGGTGAAAGATTGACAACACTGTGATGAGATCATCTAATGGATTAAGAGTGACCGAGTTCGCAAACATGGTTACTTTTAACAGGTGAAGACGGAAGGTGTCAACAATGTCAACAACCTTCACCGCCCGATCATCAACACCCTCATCCTCACCGCCGCCCTCAGCAGACGGGTTGGCACCAATGTCGACATCAACAGCTCCCTGGACGACCCACTGCAAGCACCCATCCAGTACCACGATGTCAGCAACAAATCAAACAAACCAACACAGTGAACTTGCAGAGAGCAAGACAATCTGGACATCACTACTAACACTAAGGTTTCAACAGTAGCAATCTTATGAGGAGGTTCTCTAAAGCAACCTACACAAAATCCCAACATGGTGTGCCACAGCAACCACAAGACCAAAAGGTCATTTAGAAGGATAGTAATTCAACTACCAATACTGAACGAGCACATCAGCAGCAAAATATTCCATCCGACTAATGAAGCTACTAGTTAGTCCATTGAGAAACCAGGAACAATTCTGAACTATCAATTTGCTGCCTCCACAAAGGCACAAACTAAATTGTTCTTTGCGTCAAACGATTACGGATCTTAATGGATCACATAACTCAGACAACACACGAAATCTACACTGGGGGGAACATGCTCCACCCACAAACCACGGTACGAATCAACCTTACCAGCCCACCACGAAACACCTGTTCTAAATTTCTACTGCAGCACGGATTCAATAATTTTCGGATCTAAAGCTCGGACCGAACACGAAATCGACCAAACCAAAGTTCGGTATCAAGCTAGCTACAATCCTATCTACCGCGGGGGGGGGGGGGGGGTGTCGGATGGCACGGGGCGCGAGCGTTTGTACCTTCCCTTCGACCTCCCGAGAGGATGTCGTTCTCGATCTCCTTGTACGGGAATGAGTCCAAGAGTAGCTCGTCTCCTCGCAAACAACACCGCACACGAATCAATCGGTTAATCGGGAAAATCACAAAACAATTCGGTAATTAAAAACGAGCGGCACCGAAGCAAATCCACGGGGCGGATCTACACACATCCGAGCCACGGGAGGGAGACGAGAACGAGTCCGACGAGAGGACTGCTTTTGTTGTTGCGTAGTGCCCATACCGTGCCGCGCCGCGGTCGTTTGGCTCTAGAGGGGAGGTGGTCGCGGTGCCGCTCCTCGACGCATGTGCGGTATCGATGACGAGGAGGCCGGCGGGGACGACGAGGTGGAGCCACCGCTCGCCGACCGAATCCGAAGGAGGAGAGTGAGGGGGGGCCACCGTGGCGCGGGGGTTGCCCGGTGGTGCGCCGGTCCGGAGGAGAGGGAGAGGTGGCCGGGGTAGGAGGAGAGGGGGGGGCGCGCGCGGTGAGGGGTGGAGGGGGAGGCGCCGTCGAAGGCCCCCCGGTCACCACCGGGAGGGGCGGCACATCCGCCCCGGATCGGCCGGCGCGCGCGGTGGATGCGAGGGATAGAGGGGTGTGAGGTAGAGGGTTAGGGTTGGAGCGAGCTTATATACGGAGGGGGGGTGCGGTCGAATGCATTTTGGCCGTCGGATCCCCATCCGACGGCCGTAGAGGAGGCTCATTTATTTGGGCCGGCGTGTAAGTGATGGGCCGTCGGATGCAACTCATATCCTCATTCCTCAAAACAAATCAAAATTTAAAGCCATTAAAATGTTAGACAAAGTCACAAACACAGTGGTAGTGCAGTGGTAGAAGCGCTCGGGTTGAAGTGTGAGGTCTGGGGTTCGAGTTCCTTGGGCTGCAGGTTTTCCTTTTTTTACAAGGAACTCATGCCTTGGGTGAGGTGGCGCTTGCGTGGCAGTGAGGTGGGCCCTAGATGCTTGCGTGGCAGTGAGGTGGCGTCTGGGTGAGGTGGCGCCTCCGTGGCAGTGTGGTGGGCCCTTAGCGCTCGCGTGGCAATGACGTGGCGCCTACGTGGTAGTGTGGTGGGCCCCGGGCGCTCGCGTGGTGGTGACGTGGCACCTGGGTGAGGTGGCGCCTGCGTGGCAGTGTGGTGGGCCCCGAGAGCTCACGTGGTGGTGACGTGGCGCCCGGGTGAGGTGGTGCCTCGCGTGGCGGTGAGGTGGGCCCCCGGCACTCGCGTGGTGGTGACGTGGCGCCTGCGTGGCAGTGTGGTGGGCCCTTGGCGCTCACGTGGTGGTGAGGTGGCGCCTGGGTGAGGTGGCGCCTGCGTGGCAGTGAGGTGGGCCCTGGGCGCTCACGTGGTGGTGACGTGGCGCTTGGGTGAGGTGGCGCCTGCGTGGCAGTGTGGGTGGGTCCTATGTCTTTGGGTGAGGTGGTCGTTTTTTTTTGGGATCGCGACGAATGCTGCTAAAACGTCACGGTGTTGTGGGCCGTATTGTGACGAATTTAACAAATTGTCGTGATGGTTTGGGCTTCAATATCCATCGATGCACGTCCGTGATGAAATATATGAATACGTCGTAGAATCGCGACAAACTAAACAAATCGTCGCGGTGTTTATGATGAAAAAAAGGAATACGTCATAGAATCACGACGAATTTAACAAATCGTCGCGATGTTTTGGGCTTCAATGCACATCCGTGACGGAAAAAAGGAATACGTTGTAGAATCGCGACGAATTAAAGAAATCGTCGCGGTGTTTTGGGCTGCAATGCACATTCGTGACGTTTTACGAAAACGTCGCGGAGAATGCACCACGATTAAATAGTTTCTTGTAGTGATGCATGGCCATGGGCTTACAAATAGCGAGTGGCGTAGCCGACCCTCTTATGGTTTGCAAATCTCTACTAAAAAGTTTGATTTCGGTAAAGTTTTTAGATAAATTAGCATTATTGGCTTCCTCAATAATGAAACAAAATCAATTTTTGTCTATACCATTGAAGAATAGTGCTATAAATCATGCATTTTATGCTTTACTATTGTTATATCTATCGTTACGTGCTTTGGTTAAGTTAGGGGCTTTCGGGTAGTTTAGGCGCTTCGATAATGTTGGCCCTAGGTGTTGAAACTCGCCGGATCCGCCACGATGCGGATGATGGCCGCGAGAGGAGGCGGCGGCGGACCGCCGACCGTAGAAGCGGCGGCGGTGGTTGACGGAAAGGAGAGGCGGCACAACGCTCGAGTTGAGGTGCACCTCCAATCCGCTTGGAACTTTATTATGAGAGCTTGTCATTTGGTCATGAAATTTTTTTTGAGATTTGATGAAATACGGTGAAGTCAAGTGTACCTACGAACGAAGGGTGTAGTTGTCGGGAACGAGCCATATGATACGAGAGGTGACTCCGAGGCGACTCCGTGTCGGCGGACGGCGATTGCCGGCGATCTCCCGATTCTCCCGGCCATTTTCAAATCCGAGCGGGGGATTGAGAGAGCGGATTCCCGGCTTCCATATCTCCTACTTTTCTCCGGGGATCATCCCACGAGTGGTTAAAATTTCGTCTTCAACATCCGTCCTGCAGAGGAGCGTGTTTGAGGCATACGAGGGGAGAATCGAGGAGCAGTGTTGAGGAGAATAGAGGGTGATGACGCCAACGACGAGAAGGTGTGCAGGAGGTGATCCATGATCGGCTCTGGTGAAGGGCTGGGTTGGGCAGGACTCTGCCATGGGAGACACCGTTGAGGTGGGTGCAGGAACGCTGATCAGGTTCGGTTCCTTCTCATTGGGAGATGTCTTTGAGAGAGAAATCAAAAGGCTGGGGCGGTTTGCCTTCCGGGAGAAACATTCGACGGGGAAAGCTGCGGCGAAATTTGAAGAGGAGTTCATCAGATTACAGCACGAGACGAGCGAGAACCTGGATCGAGCAGAGGATTTCGCTGGACTGCAAGTTGAGAAGGAGGGAAACTTGGGGGACCAAAATGTAAAAGTCGCTTTTAACCGGGCCGACCCAGGTAGCCTATCAAAGCCCAGGTTTCCTTTCGGGACCTGCATAAACCACCTCTTCGCCCATTCTTGGTCCGACCCCGTCGGCAGTTGGGTGTGGGTGAGGAAAGGGGCGACGCTGGAGGCGGGTGAGCTAGGGTTAGGGTTTCCAGCTAGAAAAGACGAGATCCACAAATTTGGGTACAAGAGCAGGAGAGTGGTTCGAGTGGCTTCCAGGACTACTGACGAGAGATCCTTCGCGGAGGTCGCGACCATGGATCTAGGGCGTGGCCGGGGCCAGTTGAAGAGAGGAGGTATGGCGCCGCGGATGGGTGGTAGAGGGGGCCAGGGCGACCAGGTGAGAATCGGGGAAATGAAGAGTTCGAGAGGGAATCATGGAATAGAGAATGGAACTCCCAAGAAGCTGAAAAAGAGAGGCCATATGGATTCAACAGTAGCAGCTCTACTTCCCAGAGTGGATTCAGGGAGGACAGACCAAGGTTAGCAACAAAGAGTGAACCCTAACAAGAGACAGTTTGAAGATAGAGAGAGGGCTGATTGGGAGGAGCAAGAACTAAGGGCCAAATTAAAGAGGGGGCAAGATGAACGTCGAGCTAATGAGCAGAACCACTAGAACAGGCAGAGAGAGGATGTCTGGGATGCTAGGAAAGGTAAGTCAAACCAGATGGAAGCAGAGTAATGTCATAACCGTAATCTAACTGGACATCTGAGGAAGGACTGTGTGAATCCACCCTTCTGCTACTGTTGTAAAAAGTCTGGTCATAGATCCTCAACTTGCCCAGAAAAAAGGGGTTTGAAGATGTGTGGATATGGCATCCCTGGTCAAGGATTTTACAGCATACATTTACTTGTGGACAAAGAAGTAAAAACCAAAGAGGTGCTGGGCTTAATGCATATGAAGAGTGGACATGCATCTTTAGGGATTGTAGAAAGAGAAATGAGACACCTCTTTAGAGAGGTTACCAAGTGGACTATCAAGCAGCTGAAGGGAGAGGACAAATACATGATAACTTTGCCTAATGAAGATATGAGATATCAAGTTGCTAAATTCAGAAGCTTTGAGTTTGAGACTGCAAATGTTAAAGCTAAAGTGATACCTTCAGATCTGTGTGTGGGAGCTGATGATAAATTAGAAACTGTTTGGGTGAAGGCTTATAATTTCCCACCAATTGCTAGAAAAGAGGAGGTGGTGAGGGAAATGTCTTACCTGGTGGGGGAACCTGAAGAGGTAGACCTTAAATCTCTAGAAGGATTTGGCCCAGTTAGAATCAAGCTGTCTTGTAGAGATGCTAAGCAAGTGAGAGGGGAAACTCAGGTTTACTTCAACAAAGAAAGTAGAGGGATAAGATGGGAAGTCATTGAGGATGACAGAGAGAAAAGTGGAAAGACATCCAAATTTGAAAGGATGAGAGAGGAAGAAGAAGAGGATGAGGATAATGAAGATGGAGAATTTCTGGAGGACTATGACAAAGGTGCCAATAACAACAAGGAAGGGGCCTCAACTAATACCAATATTAATAAGCAGGGAGACAAAGAGGGTACCAGTCACCAGAAACAAAAAGGGCAGCAAGATGGATTAGAGGGTGATCAATCCAAAAAGGATGTTGTGAGGGCTGAAAATGATGAAGCAGATACTACCCAGAATAATGAAGGAAAAGCAACTGCAATTCAGGATGAGGTTGATAAGAGGGAAAAAACAGGAAGGGTAAGGAAGTTAATCTGATAGAGGAGGAGGAGAAAGACTTAATTCAAACTCAGTATAGCAGCACCGCAGCCGGGGAGAAGGAGGGAGAGGGGGAAGAAATTTGTGAAGAAGAGCTGGTAGACTATGATGAAGACCCAGCCACTGCTGAGAAGTTAGAGATGGCAACGCTAGAAAAGAAAATTGAGAGTAGAGCACAGATGTTCTTGGACGGGGCAGTGTCAATATTCCATTAGAGGGGTCGGTCAATGTTTGAGGGGAGGACACCGAGAAAGTCAACTCAACCCCTAGTACGGATGCGGAAATTGACCGGAATAATGTGTGGTCCAATTTGGGAAAAACATCCGTTCCAACAATCCCCAAAGACAAAAAGAGTGGTTTAGTAACTTTAAGGAGGAGTGAGAGGAACAAATCCGAGGTAGGAAAAATACGGACAAGGCGGAGGCAATCAAGAAGGAAAACAACGAAATATCAAGTAGTACCTCATCTTTCGCTATCCTAAATTCCGTGAATCCTGCTCTTTTTGAACAGATTGCTTCTGCTAGTAATATTAATCTAGGTAATGCCCCTGAAAAGATTACTGCTAATATAGCAACTATCCAAGCTAAAGAGTTAGCGAAAGCTACTCTTATGGAAACTAAAAAGAGGTTGGCTGAATAGGCTGAACAGAAAGAAAATGAGGGAGTTTCAGAGGAAAGTGAGACAATTACTGCAGATAAACAGAGAGAGTTAGAAGAGAACTGGGAACATCGTCCACCAAAGAAACCACCGAAAAAAGAGGGAGATCTAAAGTAAGAGAGGGAGGAGCGGGGGGATGCAGCCACAAAGAATTGTCAAAATGAAGATTCTCTTCTGGAATATTAGAGGATTAGGTGCGAGAAGGTAGAAGAAGACAACTTAGTGAACCGAGGCTTTCTCATAGAGTAGAGATAATTTGTCTACAAGAAACTATAAAGAGTGAGTTCGGTCTAGGAGATGTATCCGCCTTGAGTGAAGGCTTTAATTATGAGTGGATATGGACTACGGCTCAAGGTCATTCGGTAGGGACCTTGGTAGGAGTGAGAACGGATAACCGCATTGTGATAAGCAAAGACATTGGTGAATTCTTTTCAAGTATGAAAATAATTTCTAAACAAGATGAGTTCAAGTGGGAGGTTGTAAATGTTTACGGGCCGGTCCAAATAGAGAGAGAGGCCAATTTGCTTGGGAGGAGCTCGGCCAAAAAATTTCAAGTATGCAAGATCCTTTTATCATGGGAGGGGATTTCAACATGATTAGGTATGCTTGGGTAAAATCTTCGGGGAATGTACATCGGTTGTGGATGAATGCCTTCAATGACTTCATTAGAGACTGCGGAATTAAAGAGATAGATAGAAAAGGGTGCAAATACACATGGTTGAGGACCATGTGTGGTTCGAGGACCGGTGGATGGTCGCTTCCTTGTGTGATGAGTGATTGACAACATTGTGTGAACCGATTCTTGGCTAAGTATTGCGGGTGCGGGTTGCGGCTTGACGGTGTTGGTGCGGGTGAAGAACAAGCGTGAAAGGTCGGCGCCGGTGAGGCCTCCGGTGTGGAGAAGACAAGTAGGCTTCGTTCGAGGGACCGGTGGCCGGCGGGGGTCAAGTGCGGGCCACATGGTGGCATGAACAACAAGATGAAGTCGTGTACGGTTTCTTGGTTGAGCCTCAAAACCAAGGTCGAGCCGGGACTACGTGGGAGCCAAGTCATGAGTGAAGATTGGCGGAGGCTACACCGAGTTCGCGGGGTTTCCGGTAGTTCACCAGAAAACCACTGGGTTCCTTGGTTGATCCACAAAGCCAAGACCGGAGAACCGAAGACGGAGCTGCAGCAGCGCCAGACCGGTCTGACCGGTGGGTCTGACCGGTCGACTGTGGGGACCGGTCGGCCGGTGAGGAGCACCGGTCGACCGTTGTGCGACGACGCGGTCCGAACCTTCGAAGCGAGAGGACACGCGTCGGGATCGCATGGCTTGCGTCGAGGCTACGCAGGATGCGGTCGCCGAGCATCCGTCCGATGGTGAAGACATCAAGAATTCCAAATCCGCCCTTGAGGGGCTTGTATCCCTAGTTAGTAGAGAAGGGCGTTTTAGACATTCGGTTGCCTCCATATAACCCAAGAGGTGAGAGGATGGCAGCCAACTCTTGGAACCCTAGCTCATTAGTTTTCCTATTTTCCACCTATTTTCCTTAGGTTTTCTTTAGGACTAGCAAGAGAGCTTCAAGAGAGATCTTGTTCAGAGGGATGGATGATCGGGCGGCTTGCTAGACCTTGTACGAACCTTTGTTTCATGTATAGATGATTCGGCGTGGTTCCTCAAGGTTTGGATGTGTTTTCCCCGGTTGTTCTTGGTGGTGATTTTCAGAGCCCTCTCTCGGTGATTTCTTTGGGTTGTTTTTGAGATCTTTCTCTTGGGGATTTGATGGGGGAAATTTGTGGGAACCCTTCGTGGTTCTTTGGGCTGTGATTCCCCTCCCAAATCCGTGAGTAAAGGTGCTCGATTTTGGGGTTTCTTGAGTTCTTGGGTTGGAAGTGCTCTTGGCGGGATTTCCTTGATTCCTCCTTTTGGACGAGTTTTGGTGGGATTAAACTTGGCTATGGACTCCTCATGAGGTGTTCCTAATATCCCCAAAGTCTTGTTCAAGTCCGTGGAGCGATTCGGGAGATCAAGATTTGGATTTGGGGGAGTTGACCCGCGGGTGCTTTGTTCATCCCGAGCTACCCGGAGCTACACCGGTCGATCGGTGCTCTTGGCCGGTCGACCGGTGCGAGCCCCGGTGGGTTTTTTCTCGGGTGAACGTCTTGGTGTGTTCATTGTTGTCCCGTGTTGCTGCTGTTTCGAGTTTGGGTCAGTTTGGTGGTCGGTTGGCCTGTTTGGTGCCTTGAGGGCTTTCAGGCTGCGATCGGTCTGACCGGTGTGTCTCACCGGTCTGACCGGTGTAGAGCCACTTAGTGAAAGTTGCTCAGTTTCACCAGCAGGGACCGGTCTGACCGGTGGTGCTCACCGGTCTGACCGGTGTGGGTCCGTAGACTCGAGGTTTGGTGTTCCGCTGCGTTCTCGGGTCGAAGGGTGTGTGTGTTGGTTCCTAGGTCCGGTGGCACTCCGGTGGCTACGTGGGCTTGGCCAACTTGGGTAGTGAGTCGGAGACGTGTGTTGGAAAGCCTGTGTTGATCTTGTAGGAGTTTCCATCTCCTTCGAGAAGAATTTTTATCGGCTCCCATTCACTCCCCCCCCTCTGCGGTTCGCCGTATCGGTCCTTCAAGTGGTATTAGAGCCGGTTCGGGTCTTTGTTGACTCTAACTAGTCTAAGATCGAAGGATGGCGTACCGAGAACGGGGTTCGGGTCCTCCAAACTTTGATGGCAAGAACTACCGGATGTGGAGCAAGCGGATGGGTGCGTTTCTTTGCGGAAAGGGTCGGACTCTTTGGGATGTCACGGTGGACACGAGGCTATGTCCGGCCGATGGATTTCCTCGCTCCGGGGTCGAGGGACGGATTCGACGCCAACAATAAGGTGGTCGACTACTTGTTTCATGCTTTGTGTCGGCCGAGTTCGATCGGGTGCACACCGAGCACTTGGCTTGTAGGATTTGGGCGGTGTTGAAGGAGGCTCATGTTGGGAACGCCTAGGTTCGAGCACGGATGTATGCGACCTACGGAGAGAGTACGAGAACTTCACTCATCTCCCCGGTGAGTCCATCGATGCCTTGTTTCGCGAGGTTCACGGTGGTTGTGAACAACATGAGGGCCAATGTGGACGTGCTCCCATACGATGATCATGATAGAGCGGTCAAGCTCTTACACTCTTTGGATCGTACGATTTGGGGCGGAAAGTTCGAGTCCATTCAGGTCGGAGAAGTATGACACTCTAACGGTGAACGAGCCGTTCTCGAAGTTCAAGTCGGCCGAGGTGGATAGGGGCATGATCGCAAGCTCGAGGGACCGACTGATTCTCATAGTCTTGCCCTCGTTGGTGGTTCCAAAGGAAAGGCTAACTCTAACCCATCCACCAGGATGTTCTGTTTCTCCTCTTTGATGTCCATGCCAGATGAGGAGTTCGACGAGCTTGGAGAGGACGAGCTGGCGCTCCTGACGAGGCGGTTCGAGAGGCTGCATGAGAACCGCGTGAACATGAGGAGGAACACGAGGACGTGCTTCCAGTGCGGCAAGCGGGACACTTCGTCGCCGACCGCCCGAGAAGGCCGAGAACAAGGACGGCTACAAGCACAAGTCGAGGACGGATGGCAAGTACCGGTCGAGGCGCGACCACAAAAGCAAGCACAAGAACAAGTACAAGGACGAGCGACGATCGAGGAAGAAGGAGAGCCGAGGCAAGGCCGGAGCGATGGTGGGAGCGAGCGGCGTCGACTCCGGTTCCGCGTACTCCACCTCGAGCTCGAGTAGCGGTGAAGACGAAGGTGATCGTCGCAAGAACAAGAAGTCGTCCAAGAACCCGAGCGGGGTGAGGCGCCTCGCGAGAGATGTCCTCTCGCACCATGGCACCGAGCTCCGGCGAGCAAGAAGAGCACACGGAGCGACTCGGACTGCGAGTCCGACGACGAGGTGCGTGATGAACTTCCCTTCTTGCGCCAGGAGAATGAGAGGCTTGGCTCTTTGCTTGATAACCATGATGACATGCTTAGAGAGGCCAAGAAAATGAGAAAAGAGCTTAGGGCTTCACTCGAGGATGGTAGGACTAGAGTGGCCGAGCTAGAGACACGGGTGCTTGATAGCAAGCTTGAGATTGATTCCCTTAAGGCTAGCCCCGTTGTTTTGGATGAGAATGATTGTCTTGATTGCTCCATATTCCTTGCTGATCTTGCTTTGTTTAAGGAGAAGCATGCCTCCAAGTGTGAGGAACTAGATGTGCTTAGAGTTGAAGTGGGCGAGCTTAAGTTTAGACCTGCTTTGTTAGGTGCTTGCACTTCTTGCCCCGTTTTGCATGCTAAAATTGATGAGATGCATGCTTACACTAGTTCTCTTGAGGCTAAATTGAAGGAACCCATGCCTACATCTTGCTCTACCCGTGAAAATGCATGCATTGAAAAATTTGGAACTTGCACATTATGTTGATCGTTTGCGGGATGAGAATGATGATTTGAGGAAGTTGATGGGTTGGTTGTCCGGTCATGAGCCTCGCGTTGAGGATGATGATCGAGGCCTTTAAGAGGCAAGATGGTGAGGGACTTGGGGCAAACAAATTTGGTGAGGGAAGTGAAAAGAATATCCCGAGCCACCAAAAACCCACCACAAGAATGATTTCCCTCCAAAACCCAACCATCTTAGGAACCGTCTAGACACAACCCCGGCTCCACCCGTGTCTCCTAAACCCACAAATGATCTCCGAAAGCCTATCAAGTTTCGAGCACTTCGGGGAAAGTGTTCTTTGGGAAGGAGAGTGAGAAGGCTAGCGGTGAGAAACCGGTGGAGGAGTTGAGTGGAGAGAACCCAAGTGAGCAGCCACATCCCATGCCAAACCCTAAGCTTGTGAGGTTCCATTGTGGCTATTGTGGGAGAGATGGCCATAAGGAGGAGTTTTGCTTCAAGAGGAAGCGTGAGGAGAGAATGGCAAAGGAGTGAGCTAACAAGGACAAGTACCACCCTTCCGATGGTGTACTTGAGCCTCGTATGCAGATGCCCAGGGCCAAGGCGAATATGAGGACGGTTCGGGCTTGGGGAGAGCGGAAGGCTGCTTGGTGGTGTTGCTTTGCCCCGGTCACACCGGTCAGACCGGTGTGGAGCACCGGTCGGACCGGTGCGAGGCACAGACGGACGGTTGTTTGGGTTTCGAGCTCGTACGGTGCGAGGGTTGTTTCGGTGGTAGTGGTTCGGTGGGCACAGCGGGGCCGGAAAGGGTGCAGGTGGTCAGTTTGCTAGGCGTTCTCCTCCTCGTGCTCAATACGGGGATCAGAGGAGTCGTAGCTTTGAGTTGGAGAGGAAGGACGTTCCACGGGCTTTCTTGCGTGGATTTGGTCCTCCTCTTCCTCCTCCGGGCGAGAGAGGGGTGGTTCCCTCGGGGTGGTTACCGTGGTGGTGTTCATGGAGGTAGCTTTGGTAGGAGAGATGCTTTGGTTGGTTGCTAACCCCACTTTCGAGCAAATGGCTCGGCACTTTGGTTTTACTCTTTTGGTACTAACCCCGATCTTTGAGTCGTTTGTTCGCTCACGTGCTCGTTTTTGAATTTCAGGTGGGAGACTTGAAGAACATTTGGTTGATTGACTCCGGTTGCTCGAGGCATATGACCGGAGACAGGGGGTGGTTCTCAAGTCTCGTCCGGTGGTGACAAAGAGGTACATCACCTTTGGGGACAATGGGCGTGGGCGTGTGCTTTCAGAAGGTGAGATCAAAGTGAGTGACAAGATCACTCTAAGGCGTGTTGCTCTTGTTCAATCGGCCGGGGTACAATTTGCTTTCCGTGTCCCGGTTGTTGGATGAGGGTTTTGAGGTGTTGTTTCGGCCGGGTGGTTCTCGGGTTGTGGACTCTCGAGGGGACCATGTACGTATGGTCGTTCCCGAGGGTCGGGTGTTTCGTGCTGATTTTTCTCGGTCTTCGGGTGTGGAGCGTTGTTTCTTGGGCGATTCTTCGAGTGAGTTGTGGAAATGGCATAGGAAGTTGGGTCACTTGAGCTTTGACCTTTTGTCTCGCTTGAGTAAACTCAATTTGGTCCGAGGATTGCCACGGTTGAGGCTTGAGAAAGAGTTGGTTTGTGCGCCGTGTAGGCATGCCAAGATGGTAGCCTCTTCTCACCCGCCTCTCACCGATATGATGACTGAGCGTCCATGCGAGCTGCTCCATATGGACCTTGTTGGCCCAGCTCGTGTGCGATCTGCGGGTGGGAAGTGGTATGTCCTTTTGGTGGACGACTATTCCCGGTATGCGTGGGTGTTCTTTCTTGAGGATAAAGGGGAGACGTTTGGTTTTGTTCGAGATCTAGTCTTGAGGTTGAGGAACGAGAGGCACGGAGATGCCATACGAGCTATCAGCAGTGATAATGGCTTGGAATTCGAAACTCTCGTTTTGAAACCTTTTGCCACGACTTGGGTCTTGAGCACCGAGTTTTCGAGTCCGTATACGCCTCCCCGGAATGGTGTTGTGGAAAGGAAGAACGGGACCTTGTGCGAGATGGCTCGGACGATGCTTGATGAGCATAGGACTCCGAGGAGGTATTGGACCGAGGCGGTGAATACCGCGTGCTATGTGTCGAACGGGATATACCTCGAGTGCACAAGAAGAAGACATGCTATGAGTTGATGCATGGTCGCACACCCAAGGTGAGTCACTTCCATGTCTTTGGTTGCAAGTGTTTCATTCGAAGAAAGGCGAGGAAGTTGGATAAGTTTGAGGCTAGGTCTGTCGATGGCATTTTCTTTGGTTATGCATCTCATTCTAGAGCATATCGTGTGCTCAATCTTGAAACTAACCAAATCATGGAGACTTGCGAGGTAACCTTCGACGAGACGAGCCACGTAGTCGGCTTGTCTTTGAGTGTGCGGGTGATGATGAGCTTGGCGAGGAGATCTTTCGGGAGGAGGAGCATGAACATGGTGATGATGAAGATGGCGGTGTGGTGCCCCCGAGCCGAACATGTACCCACTACTTCGACTACGATGATGGATGGACCCTCTACTACACCTACGACGACAAATCAAGAACGAGGACAAGGCGATGTTGAGGGGGAGGTAGCATCAAGGCGAGAACCTCCCCGGCGAGTACAGATGGATCACCCAGCTTCGAGGATCATCGGCGACATGAATGAACGCACTACACGGTCGAGGGTTCGAAACAATTCCCATTTCGCTCATGCTGCATTTGTTGCTACTTTTGAGCCCAAAGACATTGGACACGCACTATCTGATCACAATTGGGTTAATTCGATGCATGAGGAGTTGGAGAACTTTGAGAGGAATCAGGTGTGGGAGTTGGTTGACCCTCCCCCCGGGGTGTAAGCCGATTGGTACAAAGTGGGTGTGGAAGAACAAAGAGGGAGAGAAGGGTGAGGTTGTGAGGAACAAGTCGAGGCTTGTTGCTCAGGGGTTCGATCGAAGGAGGGGATCGACTACGAGGAGACCTTTGCTCACGTAGCCCGTTTGGAGGCGATTAGGATCCTTCTAGCCTTTTCCGTGGCTAAAGGGTTCAAGTTGCACCAAATGGATGTGAAGAGTGCTTTTCCGAATGGTGTGCTTGGAGGAAGAAGTGTATGTGAGGCGACCTCGGGGTTTGAGAGTGAGAAGTACCCCCACCGGGTGTACAAGTTGAGGAAGGCACCGTTATGGGTTGAAGCAGGTGCCTAGAGCTTGGTATAGCGAGGTTGAGGGGGTTCTTGTTTGAGAGAGGTTTTGAGATGGGGAAGGTCGATCGGACCTTATTTTTTTTCGAGGCGGGGGCGAGAGATATCCCGATTGTGCGGGGTGTACGTGGATGATATTGTCTTTGGTGGCTCGTCTAACTCTCTTGTTGCAAGGTTTGCAGATGATATGAGCAGGGAATTTGAGATGAGCATGATGGGCGAGTTGCAGTTCTTCCTCGGGCTACAAATCAAACAATCAAAGGAAGGAACATTTGTGCACCAGGATAAGTACACCAAGGACATTGTGCGAAAGTTCAAGATGGAGGACTCCAAGGCTATGATGACGCCAATGAGTACGACTACAGCTCTTGATGCGGATGAGGAAGGTGAACACGTGGACCGGAAGGAGTACCGGAGCATGATCGGGTCACTCCTCTACTTGACGGCGACGAGGCCGGACATACGCTTCTCGATGTGTCCGTGTGCTCGTTTTCAAGCGTCTCCGAGGACTTCGCATCGGCAAGCGGTGAAGAGAATTTTCGGTACTTGCGTCACACTCCCGACTTTGGTCTTTGGTACTCCGCGTCCTCTTCTTTGGCGCTTCATGGTTTTTCGGACGTGATTTTTGCCGGGTGTCGGTTGGATAGGAAGTCCACTTCCGGGACTTGCCGCGTTTTGGGTTCTTCTTTGGTGTCTTGGTCTTCCCGCAAACAATCGAGTGTTGCTCAATCCACTACCGAGGCCGAATATGTTGCGGTTTGTTAGTTGTTGCTCTCGGCTCCTTTGGATTTCATACACCATGAGTGACTTTGGTGAGGAGTATACCCATGTCCCACTTCAATGTGATAGCACTAGTGCCATAAGCGTTGCAAAGAACCCGGTGCTCCATTCCAAAACCAGGCACATAGAAGTGAGGTACCATTTTCTGAGAGACAACGTAGAGAAAGGGAAGATAGCTTTGATCCATGTACCCACACATGACCAACTAGCCGATATTTTCACCAAACCCCTAGATCAAGCAACTTTCACTCGTTTGCGGGGGGATCTTGGTGTGTGTTTGATCTCTTGAGTTGGGTGTGTGGGAGCTCTTCTTTGTAGCATATGTGTAGTTTCCTTTGTGCATTTCTTGCATTTTGCATGGCATATGTAACATGATGTATAGGCATCCTTGTATCTTAGATTGCATGCATTTTGTATCATATGCATTGGTTAGGAAAAGCTTCTCTCATATAAATTGTTCACCATGGAATGAGATATATGTCTTTGTGAGCTTGTTTGGTATGCTATGGTTAGTTTGGCTTAGCTCTTGATGATCTTGATGAATAATCCATGGTTGATAGCTATGCTTTTGAAAAATGTCACATGTATGCTCTCTCATGTGTAAATGCCTTTATATGCTCTTGGCATGTTTTAGTGGCTGGGTCATGCTTAATTTGTGGTTGGATAGCTAGTTTATTGATCATATGGGGCCAAAGGCTCATTTGCCATCATGAATGTTTAGCCCACTTGGTTTATCTTGTGGAGGAGCATAAGTTCCTTTTTGTCGCAAAGACATTTCATGTACCATTTACAAATCTAAAAATGAAATGAAAAATGCTTGGAAATGTGCTCCCATGTCATATGTGCTGAATTTAATTTGCTTTGGGTGCTAAATCGTTGCATGATGCCTACCAATGAGAAGTCTCATACATAGAAGTAGGCACATGGCTCGGTGGCTTTGACATGACATGAGGTGCTTGTGGGTGTTTGTGATGGTCTTATGATTAGAATGGCTGTCCTAGCATGAAGTTTGTGTGGCTTTGCCATTTTGATATGCTTTGATCATGTTTAGGACTTTGCTCATGAGAGGCAAGTTTTTCGCAAAATTGCCAAAATCCATCTTAGCTTCGTCCAATGGTTGTGAAACTTGGTGATCATGTAGTTGAGATCGATACGAAGCCGTAGAGTATCTAACTTGCTCATTTGGATATGTGTAGCATTCTTTGTTGAATTTTGTCTATTTGAGAAGCTCTAGGTTGAAAGTTTTGCATTTTTGGCTTGATTCATGCATTGCCAACAAGGGGGAGAAGTTTGAGCTTGAAATGGCTTCTTTGGACGTGTTTAGAAGGTTTTCGGTGGTTTCGAGCCATTTACGGGCTCTCG
This sequence comes from Cenchrus americanus, assembly GCA_947561735.1. NCBI lineage: Eukaryota > Viridiplantae > Streptophyta > Magnoliopsida > Poales > Poaceae > Cenchrus > Cenchrus americanus. The sequence goes on along the minus strand of OX387245.1, from coordinate 253,078,256 downwards.
TTGTGCACCGGTCCGACCGGTCGGGGTCACCGGTCCGATCGGTGTGAGTGCTGGCTCTGTTCACATGTTGCACACCGGTCGACCGGTGGTGTTGACCGGTCCGACCGGTCGTGGCCGAGTTGTTGCGGTACCGCCTGTTTTAAGTGGTGTCTTGCATGCATTCGTCCGGGGGAGGTGCATTGGTTCGGGGGAGCTTGAATGTGTGCGGGGGGGAGCTCTTTGTGGTTGTTCGAGCTTTCATTCGGTGGTTTGCGCTCTTTGCTTGAGCTTTGCTTTGTCTCGGATGTGTCGAGCCGTTGCCCTTGCCTAAGGGGTCCGAGACTTGTCTTCTTCAAGTGATCTTGCTCTTTGCCTTTGTCTGGCTTTCGATCGCTTGTTGGAGTTTCTTTTTGTTCGTTTCTTTTTTTCTTTTCTCTCTTGTTACTTTTCGTGTGGGTGTTGTCAATGCACTCATCAAGGGGGAGATTGAGGACCATGTGTGGTTCGAGGACCGGTGGATGGTCGCTTCCTTGTGTGATGAGTGATTGACAACATTGTGTGAACCGATTCTTGGCTAAGTATTGCGGGTGCGGGTTGCGGCTTGACCGGTGTTGATGCTTGGTGAAGAACAAGCGCGAAAGGACGTCGCCGGTGAGGCCTCTAGGTGTGGAGAAGACAAGTAGGCTTCGTTCGAGGGACCCGGTGGCCAGCGGGGTCAAGTGCGGGCCACATTGTGGCATGAACAGCAAGATGAAGTTGTGGACGGTTTCTTGGTTGAGCCTCAAAACCAAGGTCGAGCCGGGACTATGTGGGAGCCAAGTCATGAGTGGAGATTGGCGGAGGCTACACCGAGTTCGCGGGGTTTCCGGTGGTTCACCGAAAAACACCCGGGTTCCTTGGTTGATCCACAAAGCCAAGACCGAAGAACCGAAGACGGAGCCGCAACGAGCGCGGGCACGGTCCGACCGGTGGGTCCGGCCGGTGGGGACCGATCCGACCGGTGAGGAGCACCGGTCGACCGTGTGCGACGACGCGGTCCGGAACCTTCGAAGCGGAGGACACACGTCGGGATCGCATGGCTTGCGTCGAGGCTACGCGGGGTGCGGTCGCCGGGCATCCGTCGATGGTGAAGACATCAAGAATTCCAAATCCACCCTTGAGGGGCTTGTATCCCTAGTTAGTAGAGAAGGGCGTTTTAGACATTCGGTTGCCTCCACATAACCCAAGAGGTGAGAGGATGGCAGCCAACTCTTGGAACCCTAGCTCATTAGTTTTCCTATTTTCCACCTATTTTCCTTAGGTTTTCTTTAGGACTAGCAAGAGAGCTTCACGGAGAGATCTTGTTTAGAGGGATGAATGATCGGGCGGCTTGCTAGACCTTGTACGAACATTTGTTTCATGTATAGATGATTCGGCGTGGTTCCTCAAGGTTTGGATGTGTTTTCCCCGTTTGTTCTTGGTGGTGATTTTCGGAGCCCTCTCTCGGTGATTTCTTTGGGTTGTTTTTGAGATCTTTCTCTTGGGGATTTGATGGGGGAAATTTGTGGGAACCCTTCGTGGTTCTTTGGGCGTGATTCCCCTCCCAAATCCATGAGTAAAGGTGCTCGATTTTGGGGTTTCTTGAGTTCTTGGGTTGGAAGTGCTCTTGGCGGGATTTCCTTGATTCCTCCTTTTTGGACGAGTTTTGGTGGGATTAAACTTGGCTATGGACTCCTCATGAGGTGTTCCTAATATCCCCAAAGTCTTGATCAAGTCCGTGGAGCGATTCGGGAGATCAAGATTTGGATTTGGGGGAGTTGACTGCGGGTCTTTGTTCATCCCGAGTCGCCCAGCTACACCGGTCCGACCGGTGCTCTTGGCTCGGTCGGCCGGTGCGAGCCCCGGTGGGTTTTTGCTCGGGTGAACATCTTGGTGTGTTCGTTGTTGTCCCGTGTTGCTGCTGTTTCGAGTTTGGGTCAGTTTGGTGGTCGGTTGGCCTGTTTGGTGCCTTGGGGGCTTTCAGGCTGCGATCGGTCTGACCGGTGTGTCTCACCGGTCTGACCGGTGTAGAGCCACTTAGTGAAAGTTGCTCAGTTTCACCAGCAGGGACCGGTCTGACCGGTGGTGCTCACCGGTCTGACCGGTGTGGGTCTGTAGACTCGAGGTTTGGTGTTCCGCTGCGTTCTCGGGTCGGAAGGGTGTGTGTGTTGGTTCCTAGGTCCAGTGGCACTCCAGTGGCTACGTGGGCTTGGCCAACTTGGGTAGTGAGTCGGAGACGTGTGTTGGAAGCCGTGTTCATCTTGTAGGAGTTTCCATCTCCTTCGAGAAGAATTTTTATCGACTCCCATTCACTCCCCGCTCTCTGGTTCGCCGTATCGGTCCTTCAATGGTCAAATAAACAATCAACTCCAATAATGAGTGCGCTTGATAGAGTGTTAACATGTACTAGATGGCACCGGTTTTACAAGAAGGCCTCTTGTGAAACCCATACTAGAGTGGGTTCGGATCATTGCCCTATTATAGTTAACACCGAGGATCACGGTTCCAGCGAAGCAACATAGCTTCCGCTTTGAGATGGCTTGGCTATCTCAAGTGGGATTTAAAGACCAGGTGATTGCAAGATGGCCCGAAAGAGGGGGAAGTAAAATATAGGATTTTTGGAAAGAAATTAAGTCATATACCATGAGGTTTTGCAAAGGTTGGGGGCTAATGCAAATAGTCAAATCAAAAAAAGAGAAAAAGGATCTACTTAATAAACTGAAGAATCTAGATGCTGAGATGGAGATTAATGGTATGAGTATTCCACACTCACAACAAAGATATGAATGGGAGAATGATCTGGAAAGAATATATCATTTTGAGGAGATGCAATGGCAAAGAAGAGGGGGGTGAAATGGATTTTTGGAAGGGGACTCTAATAGCAGATACTTCCATGGCAAAGCCAATGGAAGAAAGAAAAAGTGCACAATCTTTGCCCTGGAAGATGGAGAGAGAATTATTAAAGACTCTAAAGAGATAAGAAATCATGTTGAGTCTTATTACAAGTCTCTGTTTGGAAAAGAGCAAGAAGGATCTATCACATTGGGAGACAATTTCCGGAATGAAAGAGGGAGGTTGTCTAATGAAGAAGCTTAGGAATTAATCGAGCCGTTTACTTTGAAAGAATTAGAGGTGGCTCTTAGAGATATGGAAGTTAATTCAGCTCCTGGTCCGGATGGGCTTCCGGTTGGTTTTTATAGAGAATTTTGTCCGAGATAGAAACCTTTTGTCCTAGAAATGTTCAATGAATTCTATAGAGGGGAGTTAAATCTCGGCGGGTTGAATTATGGGATGATCTCTCTCATACCCAAGACCAAGGAAGCCAATAACAATAAATAGTACTTGACCCATTTGTCTTTTGAATGTGGACTACAAGTGGTTTACAAAAACCTTAACCTTAAGACTTACCCCACAAGCAAAAAAGTTGATAAGTGTGACTCAAACATCTTTTATTCTAGGTAGATACATTCGGAGGGGGTTGTGATTCTGCATGAGGTACTACATGAGTTAAGAGTGAGCAATCTAAGAGGGGTGATTCTTAAATTGGACTTTGAGAAGGCTTATGACAAAGTTCAGTGGGATTTTATGATGGATGTGCTCAAGAGGAAAATTTTCCCTCCAAAATGGTTAGAGTGGATGAAACAAAATAATAGAAGGGGGTAAAGTTAGCCTTAACATTAATGGGGAGGATGGGCACTTTTCAACACCTATAAATGTCTAAGGCAAGGAGACCCTCTCTCTCCTCTCCTTTTCAATTTAGTGAGTGATGCGCTAGCTACCATGTTTGAGAATGCCAAAAGGGCGGGGAAAAATCGGAGGTTTGGTACCTAACTTGATAGAGGGATGCTTAACCCACCTTCAATATGCAGATGACACCACTATCTTCTTGAATTATGATGATCAATCTATTTACAACACCAAGTTTCTCCTATCTTGCTTTGAGGACATGTCGGGCCTAAAAATTAACTATGAAAAGAGTGAATTCTTTGTCATTGGTTGTTCCGATGAGGAACTAAAAAGTGTAGCCGAGATGTTCAATTGTAATATCGGGGTTCTCCCACCGAAATATCTAGGGCTTTTGGTTAACAACAAACATATGTCGGCGGTGATTTGAGTTATGTTCACATTAAAGTTGAGAAAAAAGTTCCACCTTGGCGAGTGTGGGTTTGTCCTCCGGTGGGAAAAAGATTTTGACGAGAATCTTGCCTCGGCTCTATACCAACCTACACAATGGGCATTTATCATTTACAAGAGGAGATACATCATAAGATGGACATGGCCGGGCTAACTTCTTCGACATGGGCCACATCAAAAGAGAAAGTACCATATGCCTAAATGGAGTGATGGCCTCACCAAAAGAGGTGGGGGGGGGGCTAGCTTCACGGATACTAGAATGATGAACATTTGTCTATTGACTAAGTGGTCGGTAAAACCTGGAAAGAGGAGATGATACTCTATGCTTGTAATTTGTTGAGACAAAAGTATCTAGGAGAGAAAAGCATCTATAGCTATAAGAAAAATAGTGGCTCCCAATTCGGGAGACGCCTACTCTCAATTAGAGGTCAAGTCGCTAGAGGGTTAATCTATATTATTGGAGACGAGAAAAAAGGCAAGGTTTTGGATGGATGTGTGGATTGGAAAGTGTGCTCGTGTATATCTTTCCCAAACCCGTTTGAAATCCGGAACCAAAAAGAGTGGTCAATTTGCAAAGTTCTAAATAATGGGTGTATCAATTTAACCTTTAGACGTAGTTTTGGTGTTTTACATATGCAGGAGTGGGCAGAGCTCTCTGCTTTGATAGAGGGTGTCTCCCTGACTGATCTACCTGACTCAGTAAGATGGTGTCTAGATAAGAAAAGGAGTTTTTACCACTGCCTCGCTTTATAGAGAAATATTTTATACGAGTTTTGAGAATAGGTGGATGATGAGTATATGGAAAGCGAAAATCCCACCGAAAATCAAGATCTTTTTATGGCAGGTTTGCAATGACAAAATACGATCGGCGGAGCAACTTAAGAAGAGAAATTGGGAGGGTCCTATAGAATGTAAGATGTGTGGGCGGATAGAAAGCAAAGAACACATCTTTGTGGATTGTGCCTTGGCCGGATATGGATGGAATGTATTTAGGGATGTCTTGGCATGGTCAAGCACACCAGATAGCTTGGAAGAGCTTAGTTCCAAACTGGTAGAGGGAAATGAGAGGGAAAATGGAAATTTTATTTACATTTTTGGCTCTTTAGCTTGGTCGTTATGGTTGTTGAGGAATGATCTAATCTTCAATAACCTTGTAGCTCTCTCACCTGATGTATGCATTTTTCGAACTATTTCTTTCATGTAGAGGTGGAGAATCTTGAGCAAGGAACAGGCGCAACTCTGGATCGATACGGTGATACACAAGCTCAGACGTCGACTTTGTTCGTTAAGCTCTGAAGGATGAGATTTCTGAAGTCTGATTGTACTTGTTGCTTGGATAGTACCCAACTCTTTTGCTTTATCTGAACTTATGCTCGTTAAAACTGTGTGTTGGATGCAACTTTGTAACAAGACAATTGTTCGGTAGAGGGGTTTAGAGAGAGTGGTGGTTGGCATGTCTTTGTTGTTCCTGTTGCTCTTTTCCTCCCTGCGTGGAGACTTGCTTTCCTGTATGCTTCATCTTGTAAAAACTGGCATCCCCTGTGCACATTCTACCTTTTTCAGTAAAGCTTGGCCGTATGGCCTTCTTTCTAAAAAAGAGCCATATGATACTGAAATTTTGACTTGTTGGGACAGAAGTCATTAGTGTTAATTTTCAAGCACCGGAAAGTTCCACCGGTAGTGGTGTTGATTCATCACGAGTCACGACAGTAAGCTTCCTTCAGACTGAAGAAAGATTAAAAGAGTGGTGGATAATTGTTAGCCCCAAGTCAGAGGAATTGAAGGTGACAAGGACTTGGGACAGGGACTCAAAAGACTTTTGGTGGACGACGGCCTTTTACTGCAGCTTCGTATTGTGAATTTGTGATGCAGAGGAATCTTGCTGCTTCCACACACACTGCTGCTTTTCACTAGTCCTCTCGATATGGATGAGTTAATGGCCGTAGCAGCGCAAGTGCTGGGTGGAGCTGTTCTTCAGGAGATGGTGAGCAGAGGGGCCTCCCTAGTTCTGGGCAAGCGCAAGGACAAGGCCTCACAGGGACACTACCAGGAGAGGCTCAGGAAGGCCGTCCACGAGGTGGAGTGCTTCCTGGAGAGAACAGCCAAGCTGCCGATCACAGAGGTCTCTCTGCTCCGGGACAGGATTGAGCTGAAGCGTGACTTCTTCCAGGCCGCATCTCTGCTCAGCAGAACCAAGAAGCGTCAGGCAACGCGTTCCTCTGATCCCCCATGTTCATCACAAGGTTTGTTGGCTAGTCGTCCTCCTGCTTCCATGTTTCCGGTCTCGTCTTTCATGGCCATGAACAAGCAGGACGACGAGCTGTGGCTGCTGACCTGCGACGATGTCGAGAGATTCGAGCAGTTTGCAGACTCTGCACGGAGCATCCTAACACACGTGGAGTCCGGCTGCTCGCTCCGGCGCTGGATGTCTTTCTCCAGCCCTCTCGTCAGGCACCTCTTGGAACGGAAAACTCTCATCTACAGAAAGGTGGAAGCAGGGCAAGAACGGAGGGTCTCCATGTGGCCTGCAAGCTTAGAAGAAGAGCGCGGCGTGGAGGCGCATATCGAGTACAAGTATTTGGATCGCAGGAGGCCTGAGAAAAGTTTCGCGCTTTGGGTTGTGCTAAGGCTCTCAGAAAGCACGGACATAGCAGGGGTTGCTATGGATTGCTTGAAGTCATTGGCATCCCAGTTCAAGCTTGAGGCTGACACTGCAATGGGAGAACTCACATTACTAGCTAATTTACATGATGTCACGCACTTAAATGCTCCTCCGTGGCTTGGCATTCAGGAAGATCACTGCAAAATCGTTCAGACGTGTCGCCCGGATCCATTGTGCTGCAAAGCAAGAGTGCATGGACGACCTTGTGCTAACAACATCGACGACGCCACAGATGATGTTGTTAGCATACGCCATGTCGGTGAGACGATAAGATCAAATGCTATAAATTGTTTCTTACATCAGCCGCAGATCATGAAGTACTCAATCCGGTGGGTCACCAAGCATGGTGTTGCCAAGTTTGATGTTAAGAAGCGAAAGCACATAAGGAGCAGCTGCACCCAGAACCAGCAGGCAGGTGCAAGACCAGATCAAATGCAGAGAAAATGTGGTCGAAGAAAGGACATCTACAAAGGAGGCCTAAACAAATGACACAAATGTTCTGTATAAGGCTCTTTTACGGTGGACCATATCACCAAATGGTGGTATGCGGTATAGTATAGGACTATTTTTTGGTATGGGTATATATGTAATTTTTGCAATCTTTCAATAGATTTGGCAACCTCGGGCTAAGAAAAAAATTGTTTATGTCATAAGGAAAATTTGAAATGAAAAATTTTGAAAAAAAAATCATTTTTGAAATTTGAACGAAAAATTTTGTTTTTGAATTTTGAAAAAAAATGGCCATAGGAAATGGAAAAAATTGAAAAAAAATCGATTTTTAAATTTGGATTGAAACTTGAAAATAATTGAAATATGTCACGAAAATTTGAAATGAAAAAATTGAAGTTTTTCATTTTTTAAATTTAGAATTTTTCATTTTTGAAATTTGAAATGAAAATTTCTGTTTAATTTCTTTAAAAAATTTTGGCCATATCACCAAATGGAAATGAAAAAACAATTGAAATGAAGAAATCATATATTTCGTCCGAGATAAAATTTCCAATAATACCCCTATACCACACTAGGCCGGAAACGATTTGTCTGCGGCTAAAACCGGTTTTTTCTTTGCGATTTGTATGCTAAATTCACTTTAATTTACTCGTAATTTAATTTGTATTTAACCGCCATCCATATATATGTCTCACAAACACATAATCCAAACTCAAATAAAAAATATATACATAAGTCACATTACAAAATATTGTGCATAATAGATAACCCTAAGACACCCATCTTCGTAACCTTTACGCATCATCTAATGACAAAACTCCTTCTTTATCGAAGAATTCATGTCCATGTCCGCACAAATGTTGGTGATTTGATTGTCACCAAGTTGCCCCCATGATTTGTCAATGGTAGGCATCCGCACGTAAACACGGTAAATGAAGATTGTTATGCATTACCATCGGGACCATAATTAGCACATACATAATTGTGTACAAACTAGAGGCTTACGTCTTCGGATTCGTCCGGTACCTCCCATTATTTCTCAAAACCTCACACACATAATATCCACATAGTACACTCGTCGGGAGGTTGTTTGTAGCACCGCAACCAAATAAAAAATGATCGGTGCTAATTAACGAAGTGTACCAACTCGATAAAAATGATTGATACTTATTAACGAAGTGTTCTTACCCATTTGGCATTGCGTATCACCAATTTTTCCTTCTTGTGCTCCCCGCCATTGAGTATGTATAGCCTATACGCACTTTAAGGATATAAAAACATAAGTTAGTAATACAATTTGAAATATAGTTGATACACGCATTAGTGATCATATATTGCACTTAGTTGTCTTACTTTTTTATAATATCAATGATTGTCTTGTAAGAAGACGTTGAATAGTGTAATGAGTCGAAGACCCCCTGAGTTCCCAACTTCGGACACATGTGAAAGCAAATGAAATGATCACTTGCATAAAATTAAAATAATTAATATAAATAGACTAAAAAATGAAGGCAAATGATGAAATAGTTACTTAAAGGATCTTACTCGAAATTGTAAGCAAACTTGATAGAATCATTATGTTGGTTTATCCTCATGACCGTTGAAATGTATACGGACACCTCGTGAAGTTTAGCTTTACGGTAATTCTTTATTATTTTTCTTTCTCTTCCGGTGTCTTTGCTTCTTCCTCTATTTTCTTTCTTAGTTCATCCCTCATTATGAACGTGTGTTGTGATTAGGGTCAATAAATGCTACCTTCCACCTCCCATTTGTTTTCTTTTCATTAGACGCTTGCATCCTGCAAAAAAATTTATTTAGGATGGTAATAACAATACATATGGAATAGATTTGGATGTCGTATAGGGATGTTGACTTACATGGACCAAATGGTGACGAGATTGATGTCGAGTTTTTCACGATGGAACATCGCATGCAAATCGGGGAAATCGATTGCAACCTTCCGGACATAAGAGCTACTGAACACCCATTTCGGGAGATTGGCGGTGATAGTTTGAATGCCTTGCTTCATGGCTTGCATGATCCAAGTATGCAGCCTCATTAATTCTGACGGCCCTTTGTTCAGTTGCCACCTAAACAAGAATGGTTTTCCATGCTCATACTTGTCGGGAACCTCATCCGACGAAAACATACTTATGTGCTCATCCTTTTGTTTTTTTAAAAGATGTGCGGGTTAAAGATTTTTCATCTTGTGCCTTCTTTACCGGATGTTGGAGCCCGTTTAGGTTTATTCTTTTTGTACTTTCAAGAACAAGTCAACATAAGATGATTTCGTCTTTGGTTCATATGAGTTTATCATCCGGTGTATTGTTGTTGGCGTCTTGGTTGCTGGAGGAGGAGATGGTGGTCTTCTACATGGCAGAGGAGATGGTGGTGCCCCTGCCCCTGCCCCTGGTGTCGGAGGAGTTTGTGGTCTTTGATCAGATTTCGGAGATGATGTCCCTGCCCCTGCCCCTAATGTCGGAGGAGTTTGTGGTCTTGGATCGGATTTCGGAGATGATGATGCTCCTGCCCCGCCCCCGATGCGGAGGAGTTTGTGGCATGTTGTTGTCATTATTGTTAACTCCCTCGCTCCACAACCATCATGTTGTTGTCATTGTTACCACCTCCATGTTCCCCACCCATTGTGTACTCGACCATTGCGGCATCCGGATCTCGGGGGGTACTCGTTCTTGGCTAGGTTGCAAGAAGGGACTTGGTGATGTATTAATTATGATATCTCGACGATGCCACAGTATGTATTGGTTCCTCGCATCACCGAGAAGCGCGATCCCATCCTCAGTAGGGATATCAATCTCGCATGACTCATCAGAAACCGAAACAACTTGAACCCATGCGTACTGCGGCGGTGGTGGATTTGGAAACACACGACCCGTTAGTGCCATGGCTGTCCCAACTTCTCGAAACTTATCCGGTTTTCTTCCATATGGAATAACCAACTTGCATGGTGTATCCTCTACAATGTCATCCACGGGATGCTTGGCGATAGCAATAGAACCAACACTACTTGGAGTCGGGATGGCTCCGATCCGGGCAAGCATCAAGTTTGGAGGAACCCGTCCCGGAACCACCGGATACTAGATTCTCTCGCACTTGGCCCAACGAAGCTTGTTGTTGTTGTTGTATGAAGAAGCCTATCGGTTCTTGCTTGGCAATTTCTCTCATCCGGTCTTCAAGCTTCTTCTTATAACGGTCTCGCTTTTTATAACTTGATCGGTGTTCACGAAATGCTTTACTCCGGGGCAAGGTAGAAGAAATCCCTCGAACACGGCCAGGGTGCTCAGGCGTTACGATCGTGGCGGATAGCATATCTTTCTCCCTGTCGGGCACGAAAAGACCTTTCTTTTGCATTTCCGCAAGTTCTTCCAGCTTCTGATAAATTTGTTCTGTTGAGGGCTTCTGGAATGAAACATTACCGTCAAGTGTTATAGCCGGAACTCGAGCAAGGATCCAATTCCTACTACGCTCATCCATGCCTTCAAAAATAGTTGGTAAACCAGCTACTCGCCTTTCTTCTTCCTCCTTCCTCCATTTTGCCATTTTGGCATCATATCCTCCGGAACCCAAGCGATGGTGGTTCTCAGCTGCTTTCATAGCCTTCTCCTTTTGTTGGACGCTTAGAGCTACGCTTCGTCGTCTTCTTCGATCTCGCGAATTCTTCCCGAGGCTGCTAGCGGAATGTTACCATACACATCCCTAGCATCCTTTCCTTTCTCGGAGAAATTCGGTATTAAGTGTAGACCTCCAATTCCTAAGAGCTCTTCCACGAAGGCCCTCGGCAAAAGTTCTACTGCATTTTCCGTACCCTTCCGGATAAACAAATTTTTCTTTCACTTTGGCCCATAATACATCCTTCGTAGCCTTCGGGACTGTCTTCCAATTAGTAGTTGTGATCCAAGACGCCAATTGGTCTCTGACAATTGCACCGACGATGTTTCGAAACCTAGCAGCTATCCCCTTAGGTTCGACGGGCTCACCTTTGTCACCCAACCGTTCTATCACAAGTTGTCCTCTTTCAGGGATCTGGTTTCTTCTTCTATGACCACGTTTCCTTTTCAGGTTACTAGAACTAGTAGTACCCGAAGGTTGTGGTTCTGAAATGACTTCTGCCTCTTGGGCACGAATGTTAGATGCTCTACGATGTTGTCGTGGGGATCGGTCATTGTTCTACACATAAAACACTATTTAAAGTATATCTTAATTGAATAAACAAACATTAAGTTGAGTGAAGGTGCATGCGGACCTCATTCTCGCTTGGTTCGTAATCAACATCATCGTCTTCGGGACGCCTATGAGGTCGTGGTTTGCTTGGTTTGTACTCGAGAGGGAGTTTCATAGTCTCCAATTATACCACTATCACTAGATTCCTCCTCACCGGATCGTTCACTTGTTAACATTTGATCATAGATAATCCATAGTCCATAGTCCATATTTATACAATAATCCATAGTCCATATTTATACACAATCCATTTTTATAAAAAAATCTATTTATCAACAATCCATATTCCATATTTAATTATTTATACACCAAAACTAATAAAATTAAATCCATAGTCCATTTTATATAATAAATATATATAAAAATTAGACACAATCCATAGTGCATACTTATAATAAATTTCTTTATACAAAATGCATCATCTATTTTTATAAAATAAATCTATTTATCCACAATCCATAGTCCATATTTAATTATTTATACAAAAAAATTAATAAAATAAAATCCATAGTCCATTTTTAACATTTTTAAATCTATTTATCCACAATCCATGTAATTGCATTTATCCACAATCTATTTATCGACATTTTTAACACATGTAATTGCATTTTGCAAAAAAAGAAAAAACACCAACCAAGCAGGGGCTGTCGTTGCTGCGCCGCCGGCCCTATCCTCGGCCTCCATGCGTCCCGAGCGGTGAGGAGATGAGGTATCGATGGCGAGCGGGGGCGGCGCTGTCGGCGGAGGCTGCGGCGGTGCTGTCAGCGGCGGTTCCCGGCCGGCGGTTGGGGAAGCGACCGACGGGGAGGAGGACGCCATCCCGGTAGGGAAGAGGGGCGGTGGCACTCGGGGAGGAGGTCTTCGGTCGGCGGGGGCGACCGCGGACGACGGCGCGGCGGCGGTCCACGGGAGAAGGGGCGGCGCCCTAGCGGAAGACGGCCGCGGTCCACGGGGAGAAGGGGCGGGGCCCTCGTGGATGACGGCGGGGCGCTCGTGGACGTGGGCCGGGCACTCTGGGAGGACGGCGGGGTGGTCGAGGGGCGGCGGCGGTCGGGGACGACGGCGGCGCTCGGCGGGAAAATTGGGCGCCCGACCGCGTCGTTTCGTATTCGCGCCGGACTTAGAAAATTTTCGAGCCCGTGTCTCGTGTATATATAGATGGAGTCACCACCGGCGGGCAACATAAGGCAACCGCCAGCGGTAGACCACCGCCGGCGGGTCACATAAAACAACCGCCGCCGATGAACCTTACAACAAACGGGTGACTTAAGCAACCGCTAGTGGTGAGAATTCTCGCCGGCGGTTATCATAAGCGCCCGCCAAAGACCGTGATATGAAAGAATTTAAACTTAACTTTTCAAATGCAAAGCTTTTCAAATGCAAATGACAAAACACCTCCTATAAATAAATTCAAATATTTTATGATAAGTTTTGGAAGTTTGAAAGAGTTTTGAACATTTTCACGCCAGGATTTTAAATTTTCAAATTTTGGCAAACCATTGTGCTTTGGCGGTTGACTTATGATAACCGCCAAAGATAGTGTTTTTTCATAATTTGCAAAATTTCAAACAGGGGCTTCAATTATTCAAATTTCATTGAAACTTCCCAATGTATCATAAAATATTTCAATTTAAGTATAGGGGGTGTGTTTTTTGTAAAATAAGTCCTGGTTAGAAAAGGTTAGTTCAAATAGGTTCATACACCTAATGAGTTATAGGTTGTTTAACCCTAGGGTCTCATTTGAACTAACCTTTTAAAATTCAAACCTATTCTTATAACAAAACACCTCCTATACATAAATTCAAATATTTTATGATAATTTTTGGAAGTTTCAAAGAATTTTGAACATTTTCATGCCAGGATTTCAAATTTTCAAATTTTGGCAAACCACTATGCTGGCGGTTGACTTATGATAACCGCAAGGATAGTGTTTTTCCATAATTTGCAAAATTTGAAACAGGGGCTTAAATTATTCAAATTTCATTGAAACTTCCCAATGTATCATAAAATATTTCAATTTAAGTATAGGGGTGTGTTTTTTGTAAAATAAGTCCTAGTTAGAAAAGGTTAGTTCAAATAGGTTCATACACCTAATGAGTTATGGGTTGTTTGACCCTAGGGTCTCATTTGAACTATCCTTTTCAAATGCAAACCTTTTTTTTCTGACAAAACACCTCATATACACAATTCAAATATTCAAACACTAATTGAAACCATAATTTCCATAATTTGAATTTAAGTACAGGAGGAGAGTCTCATTTCATCAAAACTTCCAAAACTCTCCTAAATTGATTGAAAGTCTTACAACAACACTAATTATATAAAGTCGTACAAGTGATACATCAAGCCCGACTAATAAGAAGTGCAAGTTTATCCTTTAACAATTCTCCCATCACAGTCTGTACGTAACCATGGCTTCTCCGATTTAGGAATGGTGGCTTCAATTTTTTTTATTCTCTTCTCATGATCTGTGAACAAGACTAGTTCCTCGAACTGATTGTAATCCTCAACATCAATTACACCTTCTACTCCTAGAATTCTTTGTTTTCCGGAGACGGCAATGTGCTTCTTCACATTCATAGGATCAGCTATGTAGAAAACTTGTGCAACACGCTCGACGAGTACCAATGGATCATCTTTGTAACCTACATTGGCAAGGTCTACAAGTGTCAATCCATAATTGTCATCTGTGACGCCATTCGGGTGTTTGACCCATTGGCACCGAAACACGGGGAACCTGATATTCTCTCCATAGTCAAGTTCCCATATTTCCTCTATGAACCCGTAGTAAGTGATGTTGTTCCCGCATTTATCAATCACATCTATGCGAACACCACTATTTTGATACGCAACACTCTTGTTGTCTTTCGGCTTCGTATAGTAGGTGTACCCATTAATTTCGTATGCTTGCCATGAGGTAACAATGCTTGATGGATCAGCCGCCAACATAGTCAACGTTGTGTCATCTATGGAATTTCCTTGAAATAGATGCTCATGTTCCTTTAACCATGATGGGAAACGACGCTTTTGCTCTTGGATGACCCAATCCTCGGTCCGACTATCATTTTCCTCAAAAATCTCATTTTCGTGTTGCACAATAAATGGCTCCACTATTGCAAGTTGTTGCGGAACACTAGCATGTGCTTTCTCCGGCTTGTTAGTTGTCCTCGTCAATGAATCTTTTCCTTCCAATGGTCCCTTTCCCCGGCAATCTCCCTTCGTATCGAGATTCCGGTAAACCAATCGCTCTCTTATCTTTTATGTAGTCTATGTAACAATCAACACTCTCTTCTCGTATGGTAGCTCTCGATCATGCTTCCCTCCGGAAATGCCTTGTTAGTCATGTATCCATTGAGAATCGACATGAACCGTTCGTACATCCACATCCGATGAAAGTACATAGGTCCTAGTTCAGGAATTTGCTCGACCATGTGGATCATTAGATGTTCCATGATATCAAAAAATGACGGAGGGAAGCACATCTCGAGCCGGGCTTGAGTTTCGACATAAACAAATCGAAGCCTTGCCAACTCTACACAATCTACCACTTTCTCGCGAAATGACGTTGAAAAAGTAACACATCCTTGTGATGACCATCTTAAGGAATATTGGTTTGACAGCTCGGATCGCAATCGCGAGAAAAACAAGAATCATCACATGACAATCATGAGAGTTACAACCGGTAAGCGTCATGTCCTTCAACGAGACAAATGATCGGATGTTGGATGAGAATCCGGTTGGCACTTTCAGCCCGCGCAAGCATCCGCCGATAGCCAACCTCTCATGTTGTGTTAAGTTGAAGCTAGCAGGTGGAAGGTACCGCTTACCATTAGGACGTGGTTGTGGGTGAAGTTCTTGCCTAATTTTTAGGTCAACAAGATCCTTACGCGACTTCAGTCCGTCCTTTACCTTTCCCCGTCAAGCCTAAGAATCCCATTGTGCTTTCAAACACATTCTTTTGAAGATGCATCCCATCGATGGCATGGCGCACTATCAAATCTTCCCAGTATGGCAAGTACTTAAAAAATATAGACATCTTCTTGAAAGGCACATCAATGTTTTATGTAGTTTCAGCCTCCTTCCTTCCCCCTTTTGAATTATCACCTTTTGATTTCTTACCAAGTTTAAACTTGACCTTCTGACACATTTCGTATACGGTTCTACCGGTGGCCGGTTGTGGGGCAAAAGAGTATTTCTCAATCTTTCCATCGAAATAGTCCGCCATCTTAAGGTACTTGTGAGTCCTTAGTAGCCGGCGTCCGTGCCCCATATACACTATCTTCCGAGATCCTTTCGGTACACGGATATTGTGCCATTCAAACAAACTACACAACCTGTTTTTCCTTTTTTCTGACCAGACAAAGAAAATAGGGCAGGGTAATCATTAATGGTAACAAAGATAATTGCCTTAAGTGTGAATGTCTCCCTTCTGTACTCATCCCACATCTCAACCCCATGTTTCCAAAACTTCTCCATTTCTTCCATCAATGGCTCCAGGAAGACATCTATATCAATACCAGGTTGCTTCGGTCCTTGGATTAGAATGGTAAGCAAAAGGAACTTTCTCTTGTGACATAGCCAGGGGGGAGGTTGTATATGGTCATCAACACTGGCCATGTGCTGTGCGTGCTGCTTCTTTCACCAAATGGATTCATACCATCTGTACTTAACGCGAACCTTATATTTCTTTTTTCTTCTCTAAATCTTTGTCCTTGGAATCAAAGGTTCTCCACTCGCCGAGCATCCGAAGGATGTCAAAGCTTTCCATCGACTTCTCCGGGCGATCCGCGTGCCAAGTCATTAGTTCGGCGGTCTTTGGGTTCGAGAACAATCGCTTTAGACGATCCTCCACCGCAAGTACCACATCACCAATGCGGGGACTTTACATTGAGTAGCAGTGTCGGTACCAATACTATACTCCTCCTCAACTTGAGAAATTACACTTTTCTTTCCACCAACCTTCCTCTTCGTGCCTTTAGATGCAATGACCCGTTCCACAAAGAAATCGGCAATACTTTTGTAATGATTAGCATCGCAATTTGGACACTTCTCTAGTTCGCATAGTCACCGTGGTACAATATGCAATGGTTCCTACATGCGTGTATTCTTTGCACTCGCATCTTCAATGGGTTGATAATCTTCTTTGCTTCATATGTGTTTCTTGGGACCAAGTTAGGCTTCGGGAGTAGATTGGCCAACCAAGTAAGGAGTTCGTTAAAACTATTGTCCGACCATCCAAATTTTGCCTTCACAATCAGAAGATGGAGCATGAAACGCAACACGGTCCACTCCTTCCCACAACCCTCATACATACGGTCCTTTGCTGCCTTCTTTAGTGTCTCAAAATTTTCTAACCCTTTAGCACTCCCTAGCAACACCTCCGGTTCAATGTGGCACAACATTTCTTCCATATCAACATCACATTCCTCGTCCACCTGTGGTGCATCTGTTTGATCATCATTTTGATCTTCACAGCCAAAAGCATCATCCGTCATGACATGATCATTTTCATCTCGCATCTTCATCACCAACTTCATCATACCCGATGCCGATGTTTGCATTGTTGAAAGTACTTTCTCGCTTCACCATGGTGGGACCAAGTTTTGTATCCTTTCACAAAACCACGCTTTATCAAATGCATCTTGATGGCATTAATATCTTCCCAAACAATTTTGTTGCAACAATCACAACATGGACAATGTATTTGCTTTGTCCTAGAAATTTGGGCATGCTTTTGCGCAATCTCAAGAAAGTTTGTTAACTCGTCAAGAATGTAGACGAATTTCTCCATATGCCATACATCCACGCTCTATGTTCCATCTTAAATAACCTATAAAAGTAATTCTATTAATTATAAACTCCGTATGCTCTATGCTTCATTTAATATGTAAAAAACGGAAACAAAACTAAATTATATAAATTTAATTATTGAAGATAATATTTTAATTACAAACTAATAATTTAATATGTAAACTTGCTTCTATAATTGCAATAATAATTAAATATAATTACTTCTATAATGTAAACTTGCTATTAGTGACAAACTAATAACTTATATAATTTAATATAACTTGCTTCTATATTATGAACATTTAAATATTTTGCATTGACAAACTAATAATTTAAATCTAAAGCTATTTAAAAAATAAATCTCTAAATCAATATCTCTCTTCACTCCCCTCTCTCTCCTAGCTAACCCTAGGTCTAGATCTAGATCCCTATCTACATAGAAATCATTAATAAAAGGAGAAAATTAAGGTTAAAATAGCACAAACTCACCTTATATAGCCACCTCCTCCAAGAAAATCAAGAGCAAAACCTTCCCCCCTAGATTTGGTGTTTTTGGAGCTTTTCCCCGAGCTCCTCTCGGCACAACGCCATTGGAAGGTTGTCGGGAAGAAGGGGCTGGTCTATATTTATAGAAGACACAAGTGTTGGCGGTTGGCACAAGGCAACCGCCACGCAAATCTCTCGCCGGCGAAGTGCCTTATGTTGACCACAAGTACCGTGTCCATTTATACCGGCGGGTGGTATAAGCCGACCGCCGAGATCGATACCTCTCCCGGCGGGCTATTTAGCCACCCGCCAAAGATCGATGCCTCTGTCGGCGGATCGTTAAGATATCCGCCAAAGACACTTGTCCGAATATCTTCGGTCCTAACGCGGTTTGACTCAACTACTCACTCACTCACTCACTCACTCACTCACTCACTCACTCACTCACTCACTCACTCACTCACTCATTCACTCACTCACTCACTCACTCACTCACTCACTCACTCACCACTCACTCACTCACTCACTCACTCACTCACTCACTCACTCACTCACTCACTCACTCACTCACTCACTCACTCACTCACTCACTCACTCACTCACTCACTCACTCACTCACTCACTCACTCACTCACTCACTCACTCACTCACTCACTCACTCACTCACTCACCACACACTCGCTCCCAACCCTAGCCGCCGCCGCAAGCGCCCGCCGCCGCAAGCGGCCCGCAACCGACCCCGCCCCCGCCACCGCCGCTCGTGCGTGAGCTTCGCCCGCGTGCCACCGCGCCCGCCCGCCGCCGTAGGCAAACCGTCAACCCACTCTTCAACCTCCGGTTCCTCGACCGACGTCGAGCAGGTTCACCGCCGTCGCATGTCGAGCAACTCGGTCGCGCCGAACCTTAGCCAATTCGTACCTCTCCCCCCCCGCCGAACCGCCCGTCGTGTCGCCTCTAGTTAATTTGGTACAATACCAATTCAAATACCATCATCTACAAGTGCTCGAACAACCACGTGGTTTGTTTTTCATCTCATTCCCTAATTCATTTGATTAGTACCGATTCGGTTGGTATAATAGTAGTGATTATTAGTTGATTATTAGTTGATATAATATTAGTAGGATTTGTTGATTATTATTGATTTGGTTGATATAATATTAGTAGATTTGTTGATTATTATTAATTCGGTAGATATAGAATTATCCACAATTGTTGATTATTAATGATTTGGTTGATATAATTTTATGTCTATTGAATTATCCAATTTATTGATGGAAGTCACATTTGTTGTTTATTCTTTTAGGGTGACCCTAATTCAGGTCGGGAAGTTTATTTTGAAAATCAATACATCAACCATTTGAAAAATTTTCACCCTCATTTGCCGCCGCCAAACTATCGGTCGTTCAACGAGTTTAGTTGGTGCAACGCCAGCACCAAGAGCGGCACAACCGTCTAGTGTTGTGTATCTCGCCGGGCAGTGCGAGAGACACCACTAGCAAATTCAGAATTTCTAAAATAATGGAATCGATGAGGTGTGTCATTTCGATCCGAAGGTGGGGATGAGTGATTTGAAGATAGCGAGTAATGAAACGAGGCTTGAACTTGCAGACCATAGAGGGAAACTTATTGACATTATGGCGGAAATTGGCTATCGGAAGAAGCGCAACAAAAATCAAGGATTCTGCATGCAGGGCACCATCATCGCTGTTGTGGTCTTGATAATAGGTTTAGTGCTTGGTAGCTATATCACAATGGAGTGGCAAAGAAATTTGAGTGAGGCAAAGTTGTGTTGATTTGTGAGTGAGGCCCCTATTGTAGTGTACTTTAATTTGTGTTGGTTTTAAGTGTGCTTTGAAACATTTGTCATCATGCATGTTGTTTGTATGAAATAAATCTTTCTAAGGTGTTGTTTGTATTGATATTTCAGTTTGAATTTTACTTGTTGTTGCTGCCCATGCATGTTGAAATATTAGTGACTTGTATCAATTTCAAGCTATTTTCAGCTTCACCTTGCGGGTGCATATGAAAGCCGCTAGTAGTAAAGATCCCCGTTGGCGGTCGATATAAGCTACCCCGCCAGGCGGTGGGACCATTTGTGCCTGGCGGTTGGCTTATGTAGGCCGCCCCCACTAAACTATGCCGGCGGTCGACATAACTCGTCCGCCAAAGCATAAATAGTACCATTTGTCCTAGCGGGTGGATTATGTCGCCCGCCGGCAGTGATGCTTCAATGCCGGCGGTTGTCGTCCCCGCGCCCCACTTTGCTAGCGGTTGATAGTTGCACCCGCCAAAGCACGCTAATTTGCTAGTGCCGGACAAATCGTTTCCGGCCTAGTGCCACCCATACCACCTATGCATACCACCCTATACCACATGTGCAAGTTGTAAGGCTTTACAATTAATCTTAGCCATTGGATCCTTTCATACCAGTCCTTTTCCAACAAGTGCTATCATTCTCGAAAATGTGCATCCTGCGTTCTTCAACTCCTCTGGCATTCTCAAGAAACAAAACGTTCCAAAGGGGTGATAAAGCTTGTCTTCTCTTCATCTTCTTTACGTACTCTTATCTGATGATATCCTAAAAACATGTCTAGGAGTGATAGCATCTCACTGTTGGCTGCATCGTCCACGATTTTATCTACCATTTCTAAGGGAAAATTGTCCTTCTTGCATGCCTTGTTCAAATCTACACACATTCTCCATTTCCCATCCTTCTTTTTCACTGGTACGGTGTTGGCCGACCAAATTTGGATATTTCACTTCTCTAATCACTTTCGCGTCTTGCAGCCTTTGCACTTCAGCTTCAACTCGCTTTTACTTTTTCTTCGGACATTTTCCGAAGTTTCGCTTTTTGGCGCTATTTTTTCATCTCGTTTCCGTGGCATGTTCGATGATGTCCCCGTTGACGCCTTGAAAATCTTTGGCCGACCAGAAAACATCCTTGTTCTTATTCAAGAATTGTATGAGCTCGTTCTCTTCTTTAGGATTGAGGTGAGCCCCAATTGTGACTGCTCTATCGGGCATATCATCCAGGTATACTTTCTTGGTTTTACCATCAGCTGCTATCTCTATCTTTTCTTTGTCTCGCTTGGCCTCTTCGTAAGGTTCCTTTCTTTCTTCAGTTGTTTTCAGTTGGTAAACATTGACTTGGCCCGGAGTATGGCATTTTTCTATGTTTCTGGCCTCTTGCTGATCGTCGAACACTGTGATAACCCCTTTGGGCGCTGGTATCTTCATACACAAGAATTGCTCGTCTTATGACCGCATCAAATTTGTTCATGAAGCCTCTCGCCGAAAATCACGAGGTACGGATGATAAATGTCAACCACATCAAATGTGAGGGTCTTTGTTCGGCGTTGTCCGGATCTTCGAAAGATACGAGAAGTGATACCTTTCCAACCGGCTTGATTGGTTTTCCTCCGGAACCTTGTAATGGGTACTCGGCGGGTGCAACATATGCCGACTCGTGTTCATTTTCTCGAATGTTTTGAAGAACGGAATGTCCGCCGAGCTTCCATTGTGTACCAAAATTTTTCCGATAACCCATCCGCCTATGTTCACTTCGATGACCATGGCATCATTGTGATTCGCGGATTTCAGCCTTGAAATCCTCTTTAGTGAAAGTGATTGGCACCTTGGCCAACTCGGTCTGGGCAACTGGATCGTCGTTGATGATGGTGTTCACGGACCTAAAGTAATTGTTTCTTTGCTTCTTAGTTTCGAATTCCATGGCCGACCCTCCCGAAATTGGCATGATGGTCCCGAAAAATGGCAAGGCTTTCGAGTTCCGAGGTCTTGAACTTGATTCTCGGCCTTGATGAACTATCGGGTGGTGGTGGGAAAATTTCTCAAATTGATCGCGGTTGCTTCGGATTGACTAAATTGCCCGCGACCGAGGGTAAAACCGCCGAGAGGGTTGCCATGATGGTTGTGGTTGTTGAAATTGCTGCATTACAACCGGACTTGGTTGAGAGTTCATGAACCGTGGCGCCGTAAATTCGGGCGAAGTTGGTTCGGCATTGAGGATGCGATGATCATCATAGCTTTCTCTTGCTAAATTCTTGCGATGTTCTTCTTGGTTTCGGGCACCCTTCGATGCCGTGTCCTCTTCCATGATACTGACAATAGAAGTACGGTTCTCTTGGGTTGTGATTCGTGAGTCTCGGGGGTCCTCTTCCTCTTCCCCTTCCCCCGGATGCAAATCCTCCTCTTGTGCTTGGTCTACTTTTCGGTCGGCCGAGGATTTTCCACATTGTTGATGTTTCGTGGATTCTCGGGATTGTGGTCTCCAAGTCATTCCTCTCGTTGCCTTGTCGTGCTTCATTTTGTTCGGCCACTCTTCCGCGATGATCATCATCGGATAATATGTATTCTTCAAGTTCATGAAAAAGTTCATCAATTGTCTTTGGCTTCTTTTGTGTCAAGTGCGAAGCTGTTGGTCCTGGAGTCAGACCCTTGATCAGTGCCTTGATTGTTGTTTTGTCATCCACTTTGGAAATCTGGGATCTCTGCTGCATAAACCTTCTCACGAAGTTCCGTAATGGCTCTCTATCTTTTTGCTTGCAGTTATACAGGTCTGATGACTCAGCTATTGTGTCATGGAACATCTGAAATGCTTGCATGAATTTTGTCTTGAGGTCGACCCAACCGAAGACCGAATATGGTTGTAGCAGAGAATACCAGTTCAGAACCAGACCTTCGCAGGCAATGATGAAAGATTTGACTAGTGCAACATCATCTCCTCCTGCCGAATTCACGACTGATTCATATCTCATGAGAAATTGCCTGGAGTTTCTGAAGCCATTGTACTTTGGAAGGGAAACTGGTTTGAACTTTGGTGGCCATGGTGCGGTTTGCAGCCCTATAGATAGTGGTGACTCAGAATCCACGAACTGTGAGATTCCATTTCCCGCGATTTTTTTTCGAGGTTCTTCTGTTTGGTCCAGAGTTCTGGAGTGGTGATTCTTGCCAAAGTGAACTGTTTTCTTGATCTTTCATTTCATCTATCTCTCTTTGTATTGCTTCAATTTGTTCTTTTGCCTGATTGAGTTTTTCTAGCTTTTCGCAGGCCTTTCTTTTTCCTTACAATTGGCTCGCAAATTTTCCTTTTTCTTTCGCAACCGGACCACAATCCCGACCCCCATCTCCCCTCGTCCTCGGCTTGCTAGCCGGTGATAAGGGGAGTGGGGGTCCATCCTTTTAATAGATCGAGTCTCAATCGAGTCCATATAGGTCTAGGTTTTGATCACCGCCGATGTCCGACGGTGGAGTTAGGTTTTGCCGGTGGAGCGTGGCTCCTCTACGGCTTGGCTTTCCCCGGCGGTGTCGGCGATGCGGAAGCGACAGTGTTGCGAGAGGAATACTTTCTCCCAACTTCTTCCATTCTCTCGATGGCGATCTACTCCGATGTCAATGGAGAGGTTGGGGAGACCCGTCTAGGAGTTGAGGGCCGCCGCATCATCGTCTTCGGGTGATGTCGGGGGTGGAAACATAGACAGATCCGCAAGGGGTGACCGTTGACGGTGAATTTCCGTCAACCTAGAGTACTTGTTATACATTGGTTTCGATTATGATTTGCAACTAACCCGCCACTAGGCATACTAATGATGTAACAAGTTCACACTTGCATGTCGATTTTGGAGTTTGTTGTTTACGTAGGAAATCTACGCTAAAGAGGAGACTTTCGGGATAAGTTCACCAAGCACTTTGGAAGAAGATCATGAAGCCCGACAAGAGTCAAGACACGCGATGAACATGACTCCAAATGACCCGAGGACCGAAGCGTCAACGTGCAAGTCTTCAGGGACTCAACCAGAAAACAGCGAAGCTTGCATAGCAAGGATTCAAGCCTTAACCATGAAGGAAACGACGTCAAAGGCCCACATGCAAGTGCACACAAATAAGGGATCACGCGAGAAGCAACCGGGGAGGAAACCGGGGCCGAACCGGGCCGAAATGGGCCTGGGCCGGCCGGCCCGGGCCGACCGGCCCAGCCCCCACTCCGGGGTCGGTTCGGTCCCCCCTTTGCCCTAGGTGTTCGTCTATTTATTGCCTCCGCCGCCGTCGGCCGCCACATCGAACAAATCATCCTACCGACGCCAATCACCGAAAAACCACCGCCGCAAGATGAGGGAGGGAGTGAGATGAGCTCGTCGCAAGGATCAACGCCGGCGGAGAGAAGGAAGCAAGAGGAGGACTCCAAGCCGCCGGCCTAGGGGTGTTCCCAAGCTCCATCGCCGCCATCTTCATCGACGACGTTCTCCGGAGTCTCCATCACCCCTATGTGCTTCAATCCGTGTAAGATGATGGGGTAATGTCTCCGTTCATCCCTAGGATTAGATGGATACATTCTATGTGATCGCTACTTGATTCGTGGTTTTAATCTATTGTTTTCATGTTGATGATGCTTTGATGATTAAGGTAGGCCACCGTGTTTTTCGGGTGTATTATATCCGCTACTCCCATAGATTCCATCAACATACCGTGTCCATCATAGGTCTAGTCACGAATACCTTCGCGTAGTGACAAGTACGAGAGGAGGGAAAGGGCGAAACCGTGGTCACAACCCCCGTAGATTGGTTTAGCACTTTCGTGTAGTAGATGCATACCATGTTATCCTAGATCCTAGGGAGGGAACGCTTATCTTTCTTACTCACTCTCTTGTGTTTACCCTTTACCATCTAGTTTAACCCCGCATTTGTTTGATCAACTTAACTTAGATTAACTTAGGTTAGATTGTCTTTACCTTTAGATTAATACTCTCTTTCAAAGGTTTTCCATTCAACTAGATTAGTACTTGGTTAAGCGCTAGTAATCCCCTTGCTCCGCGGATTGACAAGAACCTTGGGAACCCCCGTGGTGAAAAAGGTGTAGGTCCGTACGCTTGCGGATCGTAGGTGGATACGAGTTTTATCCGTCAACGGGCCCCTTTTTCCGCGCCGTTGCCGGGGAGCAAGCCAGCTTTGCTACGTTTAATCTTGTATTAGTTTTGTTGATTACTTACATCTAACCCTTAGTTCCTAGAAAAAATCTTTTTTGTTTTTTTTTCTACTTTTCTTGTGCCTAGATGGATTTGTTCACCTCACCATTGGAAGACGAAGAGATGTCGCTAAGGGAGCTAGCAATGCCGTCAATGGAAGACATTGAGATGCAAAAATCAGATTTGACGTTTGCTACAACCCACTACGAAGTGATGCCCGGAATCATCAAGTTAGTGGCGACAAAACCATTTAGAGGATTGGAGGATGACAACCCATATAGACACATTAAGGAATTCACGATGTTATGCAACACGGTGCAACAAAAAGGAGTTCCAGCCGCTTGGTTCAAGTGGAATCTTTTTCCGTTCTCTCTCGAAGATGAAGCGCGAAGATGGTACACACTTGCGTCCGTTGAAGCAAAAGGAAATTGGGATGAGCTAGTGAAGAAATTTCTTTTGAAGTTCTTTCCCATAAGCAAGGTCCAAGACTTAAGGAGGCAAGTGCTCAATTTCAAGCAAGGAGAGGATGAAGGAATTGATGAAGCATGGGACCGATTTAATGAACTAGTTGAGCGAGGCCCGAACTTGGGATTTTCCGGTGACTTGATGTTGCATACCTTTTATTTTTGACTAACCCCTAACTCGTCTCGTTTTGTAAGCATGTGTGCGGCGGTGATATAATGGATAAAACAATTAGTGAAGCCGCATAAATCTTACAAAGGATAAGCAATGGATAAAGAACACTACGAGATTGGCAAAGGTGTTGTCGAGAGGAGCAAAATGACAAAAGCAAGCCCAAGGTGCTTGCTGAAATTTCTGAAAAAGATGAACCGAAGGTAAAGGAAGATGAACCGACCATACAAGAAAGTGAAGATCCATTTCCCAATGTAAGAGAAGTCATTTCGGATGTTAAAAATGTTGGAACTAACATGAATGTAGGCCGAAGTATGTGGAATGCTAGACCATTGGCGGAGTTCATTCAATCCAATTGGGTTCAACTTGATTTCGCCCCACTAATTAACTACCGAAGGAAGGAGGAACGCCGACACGTTGCCAAACTAATTGAAGATATATTTGATCAAGAGATGAGTGGAGAGTCGATCCAAAAGATGTTTGAAGAAGAAAGAGAAGAAGGAGATTAAGGATGGATCGACCGGTTTGACAACTCAAAGATTTATGATGAAGGAAGAGAAGAGTACAACCGTGATGAGCCTAGTGACTCAATGGATAAATGGGAGGAGATAGGACTCAAGCTAGAAGATGAATGGGAAGGGGTTGACATAGATCAAGTACTCCAAGAAGGCCCCTCCCCACAAGGTGATAGCTTGTGTGCTATTGAAGCCTACACACTAGCAAATCAAGACATGGAAGTACTTAAGGATGAAGGAAAGAGTGAATCAACAATGAACGATCTTGACGACATGTGGTACATGGAAGATAAAGAAAGCAACATTCAAGTCTTTGAAGATGAAGATCTGGTTGATAAAGAAGACTTCAAAGAAGAGATGAATGCGTACATAGTTGAAGGATTACATGTTCCACATGATGAGTTGAAGAAATTGCAAGATGGTGATGAAGAGGCACCTTCACTCATTGAGATTGATTCACCTTCAACACCGCTTGATGAACCAAATATCACTCTTGTTGAAAAATCTCTAAGGCCAAGGTACGTGCTGAAATCTCAAGATATTATTGGTATTGATGTTGATAAATTCAAATACTCATGCTCAACCAATAGTATGAATGATAGTTTAATGTCTATGCCTTGTTCCAATAGTGATCATGTTGATAGGCTAAAGTTTCTTGAGAATGAAAAAGAGGAAACATTTATTTTTGATCCAATTAATCTCACACCTAAACAACCTTTGCCTAATGATGAGCTAAGTGCTATGCATGAAACATATGCTTCTTTTATTTACACCTTGACTTGTTGCTACAATTCACATGTGGTGTTAATTATGGACGCGTATGTTTACAATAAGTTTTGTAAATCTCGATCATGCTTTGCGCTTGGTCAAGCTAATGACCTTAAAGAATCATATGTCGGGAAAGGCTCAATTTTCACTAACCATGTAGACAAGGCTTGAATAATGAAAAAAGAAGTCATGCCTAAAAGAGTTGCAAGATAAATCATCAACCTCTCCGAATCCCGCGATGGATGCTGCTGTCTTCATCAATTTGAGAACTTGTTCAGAGATGTACAAATGAAGAAAATGCGATATTCAGAAGCTCCATCAAATTACCATTCCAACACATCAAGAACCAACAAGTTTGAAGACCCGTGCAAGGAGTTATGGAGAAAACATTGAGCGTTGCGCGTTCTGAAATTTCAGGACAGATTTCATCGCCGAAGTAAAACGGACGTAACTCTCTTGTCCGGAGTCCGATTTGAGCAAATGAGGACTCGTTGGAAAGGAAATTTTGTGCACTGTGCAATGGAAAAGAGCTTGAGTATACTTTCTGTTCTGGACATAAAAAAATTCATGGAGTGAAGGCAGCACCGAAGGATGATAAAGAAGGAGATAATGATGAAACAAAAGGATGCTTTGGGCAAGTCTTCTATAAGTGATCAAGCACAACATGGGAAGTAAATTAAAGCTGCATTGGTACCTTTTCTTCTTGCATGAAGGGCCATGGCTATGCAACGAAAAGAAGGTATGTGAGAAAGTCCAGCTCTATGACTTTAAATGAAGCGCTTTTCGGGAGGCAACCCGTTTCTTTATATTTTTACTACTTTCTTAGAGAAAATAAAGGATGGCACTGTCTTATGATGATCAACTTGTGGTTATTAATCTAAGTTCAGTTTTCCTTTTTAGAACCACCATCATGTTCATGATAATATTTATTTGTATGCATTGCATTTTGTTATCAATGTGATGTTTCTTTGTGTATACATGTTTTGCACATAGTTGGCTTGGTTGTTTTATACTTAATGATGTATGCTTCAGTTTCCATGTTAGGGCTTCATAGATACCTATGGGTGTTTTCCTTTTGTGATCTTGTGTAAACGTGGTGTTTAAACGAGATTGCGGACCATCATCGTTAAGTTCGATAAACCTAGCTGGCGTTTCACATGTTTTCATGTTGCTTTGGTTAGTTTATAAGCTTTGCAATGCGCTTAATTTTTCTTGTGCTATAAGAGTTATTGATTTAGGGATAGACATGGTGTTTTAACCCTAGATATATAAACCTTTATGGCTATGGAGAAATTCAGCAACCTAGTTGTAAACATGGTGTTTAGAACTAGGTGAAAACATTGTCTTTGTTTATATGCTTTCCTATCATGTGCATACACACCTTGCACCACGTACACTCATTATGTTTTTATTCCGCATTAAACTAATTATGCCACAAGTTAAGAATCTTAGGAGACATTGTTGGATTGTTGGCAATTCTATCTACTCCCAACCGTCACCTTGGGGGTAGAATGTGCGTTTAAAACGTCTTACGTGGCAAGATAAAGACTTTCACTACAAGGAAATTGAAGGATGGCTAAGAAGTGCTTTGTCTTATTCTTCCATGACTAGCAAAATGCTAAGCATGGGGGAGACCCTGAATCTTCAACACAGAAGTGCAACATGACACTCTAGAAGATAGAATGATAAAGATCGTTAACATCTCCGGATCAATGCGCAAGAAGCCACCAATCTCATCGAAATTCTGCATGGTCTCGAAGGGAAAACACTAGGTATTTCTGGGTATTTAGAAGCCCCATGAAGTTACGATTCCAACAAATCAAGAATCAAGACAATCGGAGGTACCTACAAGCGGTTATGCCCGAATCACCGAGTGCAACACGTCCTGAAATCAGTTTTGGACAGCACACAGCGCTGAAGTAAAATGGACATAGCTCCCTTGTTTGAACTCCGTTTTCGATTAATGACCACACGTTGGAAAGGTAATTTCACAAACTTTTCAATAGAGCTATATTCCGATATATGTTCTGTTCTGGACAGAGGGGGAAATCCATGAAAAAAGACAGCAAGGAGATGATGAGAACAAGAAAGAAGAGATGGTGATGACAACATTGAAGAGAAGGGCGACCAATGACTCCATTAAGCATACAAGATTAAATTCAGAAGTTTAGGAGCATTAATAAATCAAGACAAAAGCAAAAGCCACATCGATACATGGAGACGTCGGAAGAAGGCAATGAAGAATTACAAAGGATGGTAACATCTCCATGGACCTTCTCTTTTCTAAACACAAATGCTTGTAAGTATGCCTTCAACCTCAACTAGGTGCAACCTTTTGTTTTTCTCTTCAAACAATAACATGGCTACTAGGAGGACAAGCTATGTTTCTTTTTACTTTAAATAGATAAGCATGACCATGTGTTCACCTCGATGTTCTACATTGCCTATGCTTACGGAAAGATGATGAAAGTTGCCGCTTTGTTTTACCTACATGAAGTTATACATGTCTTGGCTAATTGCTCTCTATAATATGATCTGAAATTAATTTAAATACCGGCTCTTTTATTTGTGGAGGTGAAATGACTATGCTCTAGACCCACACACATATCTTTGCTCTTTGATTTAAGTTTATGGATAGCCGGATAACTTGTTGTTTTTATGAAAACTTAACTTTTATGCTATCTACATATTTGTGATGCTCTTGCAAAGTTCTACCTACCAAAGCCATATACATATATGTTTTATAATAACAAAACCCATAAATTGCAAACATATGTTTTGATGAGTTGGATTAGGATTGACTTCTATGGTTAGAGACTAAGAAGCTGGTCATTCCTTTGTGTAACTTTTTCATGCTAGCCTTTTTGTCCATGCATTGTGGGTTTTCACATCGAAAATTTCACAACCTTCGATGGGCATCCACCCTAAACCAAAAATATCTTTTTGTGATCACCTCCTTGTCCACAACCCAATTTGAGTATGGAGTAAAATTCTCGATGGAGATTCAAATATTCCGCAAGATTATGGAATTTATATTTACTTTAGCAGTCATTTCCCCCCCCTCTTTTATGCTCGAGGACGAGCATCGTTCAAGCATGGGGGAGGAGTCATTCTCCGACACGTACGCTATGAAAGTATTATGTTGCAAAAAGTTTTGAGGAGCAAAAGAAAAAAAGAATAAAAATGAAAAATGAAAAAAAATATGATAAGAAGAAAAGAAAAGTAAGAAAAATGGGAAGAATAAAGTAAAAAAAAGAAAGAGTGAAAAATGAGAAGGAAATAAAATAAAGAAAAAAAATAAAGATGCTCCTCGTATCTTTTTCTTTCATAAGTTCTCAAGTGCCTTGATGACAAATCCACACTCAAATCTTCCAACCATGTGCAATCCGATAACGAGGACTTCACTCGTGCCTCGGGATCATCCATTTGCCACTTGCACATGTCCACTTATCTAAATGTGTGTGTTTCGTCCCTCTCTCTTTCCAACATTTATTTTCCATGGCCTTTTTGATGAGTCTCGGTAATTCCAATAGACCCCTCTCTTAATTTGACAATATTTCGGATGTATGTTTTGCTAGGATTGTTTTTAACCTTCCAAGCTCCACATAAGCCTTCCACTATCACATATGAGTAGAGTAGGTTGAAAATAATCTAGTATAGGCTTGAGTGACTTGAGGAGATGAGTGTTCCATGAGCTCTTGCAAGAGATTTTCACTTATGTTGGATATGCATCTTTTTGAAAATCTTCCATGTGACAAGGTAATGGTTTGAAGTTCACTTAAGTTTGAGAGCATTGTGTTAAATGTGCCTTGTTCTTTATTGTTAGTCTATCTTCCATAATGAAAAAGAAGCCGGTCACAACTTGAACTTTAAAAATAAATTCTTAAGAGAGAGAAAATCGCCTCGTCATGAATGACTAAGTGCAGGGACAACATTGGAAGGCAACACTGATTTCCCTTTTAAGCAAGGATTACTTACTCGAGGACGAGCAAGGTTTAAGCATGGGGGAGATGTTGACGGTGAATTTCCGTCAACCTAGAGTACTTGTTATACATTGGTTTCGATTATGATTTGCTACTAACCCGCCACTAGGCATACTAATGATGTAACAAGTTCACACTTGCATGTCGATTTTGGAGTTTGTTATTTACGCAGAAAATCTACGCTAAAGAGGAGACTTTCGGGATAAGTTCACCAAGCACTTTGGAAGAAGATCATGAAGCCCGACAAGAGTCAAGACACGCGATGAACATGACTCCAAATGACCCGAGGACCGAAGCGTCAACGTGCAAGTCTTCAGGGACTCAACCGTAAAACGGCGAAGCTTGCATAGCAAGGATTCAAGCCTTAACCGTGAAGGAAACGACGTCAAAGGCCCACATGCAAGTGTACACAAATAAGGGATCATGTGAGAAGCAACCGGGGAGGAAACCGGGGCCGAACCGGCCGAAATGGGCTGGGCCGGCCGGGCGGGGCCGGCCGGCCCAGCCCCACTCCGGGGTCGGTTCGGTCCCCCCTTTGCCCTAGGCGTTCGTCTATTTATTGCCTCCGCCGCCTTCGGCCGCCACATCGAACAAATCATACTACCGACGCCAATCACCGAAAAACCGCCGCCGCAAGATGAGGGAGAGAGTGAGATGAGCTCGTCACAAGGATCAACGCCGGCAGAGAGAAGGAAGCAAGAGGAGGACTCCAAGCCGCCGGCCTAGGGGTGTTCCCAAGCTCCATCGCCACCATCTTCATCGACGACGTTCTCCGCAGTCTCCATCACCCCTATGTGCTTCAATCCGTGTAAGATGATGGGGGTAATGTCTCCGTTCATCCCTAGGATTAGATGGATACATGCTATGTAATCGCTACTTGATTCGTGGTTTCAATCTATTGTTTTCATGTTGATGATGCTTTGATGATTAAGGTAGGCCACCGTGTTTTTCGGGCGTATGATATCCGCTACTCCCATAGATTCAATCAACATACCGTGTCCATCATAGGTCTAGTCACGAATACCTTCGCGTAGTGACGATACGAGATGAGGGAAAGGGCGAAACCGTGGTCACAACCGCCGGTAGATTGGTTTACCGCTTTCGTGTAGTAGATGCATACCATGTTATCCTAGATCCTAGGGAGGGAACACTTATCTTTCTTACTCACTCTCTTGTGTTTACCCTTTACCATCTAGTTTAACCCTAGATTTGTTTGATGTTGACGGTAAAAATCCGTCAACCTAGCCATGAGTTTACCTTCGGTGTTGGCATGAGTTTTATACTCTATCCATTGGTACTAACCCCCGTGGTATAACAAGTTCATGTGTGCATGTCGGTTTTGGAGTTTAATGTTTATGCAGGGTTTTAGTGTTGAATGCAAGACTTTCGGGATAAGTTCATCAAGCACCTCATGGCAAGACCTTGAAGCCCCGTACAAATCATGCAACGAAGCAAACTTAACTCCAAGAAACCAGGGACTTGATCCGAGAAGACGACAGACTCCGAGGACCTGGCCAGAAAAGTGCTGAATCTTGCAAGACAAGGAGTTGAGTCCAATTCGGAGAGAAACTGACGACATGGACCTACATGCAGAAGGGGGAAACATCCAGGAAGCAAGGGAACCGACGTGGGGCAAAGGAGCCCTCGGGCTGGGCCTAGATGGGCCCAGGCCGGCCGGCCCAGTCCGGTCGGCCCAGGCCCATCCAGGGCCCAATTGCCCCCTCCTTTGCCCTAGCCGCCAATCGGGCTATTTATAGCCCCCTGACCGAGAGCCTCGCAGAGAAGAATTCGTCATCGGCCGCCGAGGAGCAGAGAAGAGAGGGACACCATCTCGGAGAGGAGAGGGTCGAGCTAGTTGACTAGGGTTCCCCTAGCCGATGTGGGAACCTTGCACGGAAGACCACGTCGGAGTTCCCGGAGCTAGAAGCAAGATCAAGGAAGGATCCCGGTGGTGATCTTGTGTATGTATCATTGTTATAGTTGAATTATCAAGTTGAATCTTTTCCTAGCGATCAAGTGTTTCCTCGAAGATTTCGTTTTTCGATCGGCTTTGCTTATTCCAATTCTATTCTCGAGATAGATTACATAGGGTGTTCTTGTAGCCGTGGTGGCTAGAGGTACACGCCGGATCTTCCGAAAGAATCTCGACTTGTCTTTTGACTCGCCCTAAGCTCCCCGCATGAATAGGGATACGTTGTGACGAATGGGGGTCTCGAAAGGCGGATGTTTTCGGATTTGGACGGGAAACCACAATTTAAAGAGGCTTCTATTAAGATTCGATTTGCTACTTCTTCTCTTGCTTGGAACTTCAACAAAAGGCTTACCCCGATCCCTCTAGATCGGTTTATCTACCCAATCTTACTTTGTTTTCTCTCGGTCTTTAGTAGATTAGATTCGTTTCGTGTCTTTTACTTAGATGCATTAGGGTTTTATCGAAGATTGAAGTTACTTGGCTTTATTAGATTAAGTTTTGCGTCACACATTTGTTCCACGGATTCGATACCTTGGGTTCACCACTCGAGGGATGAAGGGTCCCTTGACTTGCGACGGGAGACTTGTACGCTTGCAAGTCACAAACGAACTTTGATACAATTATTAACTCGTCAACAAGCCCCTTTTTCCGGCGCCGTTGCTTTGGGAAACAAGTGATCAAGATTTGATTTTTTATTGCCTTTTCGTAATTTTCAGTTTTCTCTTTGTTTGTATTTTTGCATCTACTAAATTCTGATCATCCTCGAAATACATCTAATCTAGTTTGTCTAACCCTAGTTTTTATAGATTTGTTTTACTTTCTAGTTTTTTGCATACTTTGTTTATTGCTAACCCTAACGGGAGATGGACGGCTACCTCTCCAACAAACCCAATAATTTTGTGGATGATCCGGAAAAACTTTACGAGGCTAAGGAGACGCGAAGCACATCAAGCTAAAAAGCTTGGATTTTGTAGATTCGGAGTCGGAAGACAAAGGATCGCGAGGAATCTCCGAAGAATTCACCACCTCAAAGTCCTCGGGAGAATCGACTTCCACCGATGGGTGACCAACTACCGCAAGAACGCAAGATTGGGGAGCTATGCACCCCAGACATCATCGACCTACCAATCTTGAACCTTGAGGAGATTGGAAGACCGTTCGAGATCAAGACCTCAACAATCCGCATGGTGCAACATTCACCCTTCACCGGTAAAGAGGATCCGAACCTTCACCTCCAAGCATTCATTCAACTATGTCAGACTTTCAACATGGATGGGGTGACTCAAGATCAAATGAGGGCAAGGCTTTTTCCGTTTTCACTACTCGGGAAGGCTTTGCAATGGTTTCACTCTCAACCGGCGGAGACGGTGCAAAATTGGAACACGTTGATGAAGGCTTTCATGAAGGAATACTACTCACCGGGTAAAACTCAAAGCTTGCGTAATAAGATTGCCACCTTTGTTCAATATCCTACGGAAACTATCTCGGAGGCTTTCGAGCGCTTCAATGAGTACACTCGGGCAGTTCCACATCACAAGTTCCCGAAGGAAGACATCGTGCAATAGTTCTATCAAGGACTCACCATGGCGTCAAGGACGATCATCGATGCATCGGCGGGAGGATCCATCATCGAGCTTACACCGACGGAAGCTTTCACTCTATTCAAGAAGGTCGCAGATAATGACACGTGGGCGTCGTCCGGCGCCTACATCCGGTTCAACCCACGGGGAACGTCAAAGGAGTCTTGCAAGTGGAGAAGGAGAACATACTTGAAGGCAAGATCGACTCGCTCATGAGGAGGTTGGAGAAGATGGAGATGGAAAAGAAATAGGCTCAAGACTTGAAGGCCGCCGAAGCAAGGTCCACATGCGAAGAATGTGGAGAGTATGGCCATGTCCACAAAGATTGTCCGGAGGAAGCCAAAGTGCTCTACTACATGAGGAAGGGAGAATTGCCGAACTTCCGCTACGGGCAAGGTAGGCCTCAATTTAATGCAAGCTCATCTATTCCTAACGCGGTTCCGCTTCGTATACAATTGAAGGAGTTCATGGATGAGCAAGCTAAGATCAACGAGGACACCATCACCAAGTTCAAAACCATAGACAAGGTGTTGGAGAACATCGATAGCAAAGTGACGGAGGTCGGAAGTTCCAATCATCAAGTGCTCAACATGATGAAGATGCTCGAGACGCAAGTTGGACAACTTGCGGGGCACCTCACTAATGATGAAGGGAAGCTTCGGGACAACCCAAATGTCCCGAATCGGCGAAGGCCATTCAAACACGTTCGGGGAAGGAGACCGAAGATCCGGAACGTTCCGCGGGAGCAAGGAAGCTTAAACCATCCACCGAGGTGGAAGGAATTGCTAAAGAGAAGGTTACGGGGATCGTCACCGAGGAACCCGAATTCGAGATGCCGGAGGAAGACACGAGGATACCGCAACTCAAGCCACGCTACTTCCGAGGTAAACTTGACAACCACTTTGAGAAGTTTGTGGAAGTTGTGCGTAGACTTAGCATCAACATGCCATTACTAGATGCCCTACAAGTACCTACATATTCTCGTTACTTTAAAGACATACTTGCAAATAAATATGAGATAGCAACACTCGGGGTAGATCATGTCAAGATGTCCGAGGAGTGTAGTGCCGCTATTGCTAATGGGCTAGAGAAGCAAAAAGACCCCGGGTGCCCCACAATTCCATGTTCAGTTGGTTCTTTCAACTTCGAGAAGGCGTTATGCGACCTTGGAGCTAGTGTAAGCGTCATGCCAAGGGATGTGTTCGAGAAGCTACGCCTACCAATGGAGCCTACGGGAATATGTTTGGAGTTGGGAGACAACTCCATTCGCTATCCCTTGGGCATTGCTGAAGATGTACCCGTGAAGATTGGACACCACTTCATCCCCGTCGACTTCGTTGTGCTCGAGATGGGAGAGAGGGATAAGCCGCCGCTCATCCTAGGGAGGCCGTTCCTCAAGACTCGTGGGAGCTACTATTGATGTTGGCAAGGGGGAGATCATATTCGACATCAACGGAGAAAGGAGTTCCTTCAAGTTCCGTCCAAGAATCGAGGCATGCAACATGATTGGAGTGAAGGGAGAACCAAAACAAATAGAGGGGCTGAAAAAGAAGAAGGAGCCGAAAAAATGAACGTAAAGAAAATCAAAGAAGGTGTTGCATCCGTCAAGACAAAGGAAGAGAAGCCGCTCGTGAAGACCAAAAAAATGACTAAGCCGACTAAGACGGAAGACAAGCCCGCGCCCAAGATGGTGCAGAAGTGGGTACCCAAGATTGCAACGCCCGCAAAGAGCGTTGATCCGGAGTAATCAAGTGAAGAAGTCTAGCTATAGACTATAAACAAAGCGCTAGGCGGGAGGCAACCAGTTTCGTCGAGTCAAGAATAAGCTACCGGGAGGACAACCCGATTTTAGGTTTTTCAAGTATTTTTAATAATTTAGTTTTTGAGTTTTATTACGCAAAGACATTAGACTTAGAAGTGGTTGAACAATATTAGAGACATAATTCTTGATTGAATGTTTGCTTTATCATAAACCCTTTGCATGAACCCTCCTATGTGCTTGTTTGTTCTTTTCTTTTCGAGAAACCTCAACCAAATAATTTCAGAACCTAACTCAACCTTTCACCCTCATTATGGTGCTGAGGTTGACTTATTTTTCATGCTAAAACCACACGAGTAGAGCCACGATTTATATCTATGTGTTAATAAAATTCAGCACGTGGTAGAACTCGCGTGAACCTAGAAATCAAAACTTTTGGTTGGTTTTAAAAATCTATATCCTTGGTTTCTCTAGGATTAGAATTTTTCTAAGCCTATTCTAATTTTGTTTTATTCAAAATCTTTCTTATTTAGCCAAAATTAGAACCTAAACCTATGCCCCCATGATCAAGCCGGGAAATGTTTGCTCTCAACCGATGAAGGCAAACTATACCGGTGAGACCGAAATCAACGTAGTCGAAAAATATTTTCGACTCACATTTGTTTTTAATGGTTTAAAAAGTTCTCTAAAATTATGTTTGAGCTCTTGCATGGCTCTGAAAAATATTTTAAATTTCGAATTAGGGGAGTGCTTAACCTTAAACACACCTTAATGGAGGCAATCTAGTTTGAATTAATCATGCATGCACCATTGGATTCCCTTTTATCAACTTTCACCAATTCCACATGCAAAGGACAAGCATGGTGGGCAGCAATCATCAACTTTGCAGGAATTTCATGGTGGCATGTGAAGCAAGTGGAGCTAGGGAGCATGGACATGACCCAAAGCATGGAGCATCAAGTGGAAGGACCAATAATGCAAGAAAAGGAGTGGACGAGAGCGTTTGCGTGGTGCAACTCGTGGAGCACGCGGGCAGGAAAGTTGCGAGAGGCGAAATGATCGTGTTGGAAGAAAGACGAGGCGGGGAGGAGCCGGGGAGGACCCCGGGCCGGCCGGCCCGGCCGGCCGGCCTCACCTACTTAAGGAGCCCCCGGCTCCCGTTTTCCGGGCAAGCTTCCCTCTCCTTCCTTTGTTTGTGTGTTCAAGTTTGTTTGCTCAAAACCTCCGTAGACATAGCCAACCTTCCCAAGCTTGATAGCTCAAGAAAAAAATCCACATCCCTAATCCACTCAAAGTCCACGTCCGAAGCAAAGAGTTTAAGTGCCTAGTTCTTGGTTGCAACCCCGAGTTTTAGTTGAAGAAAAGAGTGCAGCAACCATGTGGAAGAAAACCACAAGTCTCTTCTCCAAGAAGAAGAGTTCGTCGTCGTCCAAGCCGTCATCAACCACGTCTTCGAGGAGGCACTCGTTTTCCGAGTCTCCCCGGAGCATGGAGACGGATACGGCACCACCGAGGACGAACGATGCTCTCCTCCTTGGTGGTATGAGGGCTGCAAGAAGCACTTCCATGAAGTTTACCGAACCTCGTGGGCACACGGAGGAGCGACTGTGCCACCACGACGATCAACCCGTTCAACCGCGCCACCTCCTTGCACCCCGACATACTCTTCGTACGGCTTCATCATCTTGTCGGCGGAGGAGGAGGAGAGGCTCTCTAATCTTGAGAAGAAGCTTGTGCCCAACGTCGAGTTCGACGACCAAGCACTCTACACCTTGGGTTTTGGCACCGACATATACTATATGTTGGGGCACCTTGGATGGGTGCGGTTCTCCAACGGAGTATCGGTGGACACCCACTTGGGGTTCGCCTTGGAAATTTTGATGACTATTGCACCCATCATTGATGATGATGGGGTGCAAAGCTTGTCATTCCGTTTGGAGGGAGTCCAACAAGTGGTTCCCTACGAGCACGTTAGGGATCCGCTTGGATTCCACAAGGGAGCTCCGGAGAAAGTTGACGTGCCACCCGGCATGTTAGCGGGATTTTGGAATATGATCTCCGGAGAAGCCCATCAACAACGCAATTGCATCCGCAACCCCATTATCCGGATATTTCACACTTGGATGTGCAAGAGGGTATTGGAGAGGATGAAGGAGACAAAGGTGACCGACACGGAGTTGAATTGGCTATACTCGGCTTTAATTGCCAGGCAGCCAATAGACCCCTCTTACCTCATGATCAACCGTTGGTGTTGTGAAGCAACATCGGGGGCGGGTACTATTGGTTCGGGGTGCTACCTCTCCATGTTGGCCTTCTCCTTGCGGCCGGGGATTGCAAGAAACCCCGACCACCTTTTGCGTGGTACCTCTCTCGGCATTGAGTATTTGCGGCAAGGCAAATACATTAGTGGAGATGAGAGAGGAGGTTATCGGTTGGCCATAGTGAACCTACCCCTTCCTAATGAGAGGCTTAGGCTTTTCACCGAAGGAAGAGAAGATTGGTTGGAAGAGGGACTACTTGTCCCTGCAAGGAAGAACAAAAGAGGAATAATCGTAGAGGAGGGAACATCCTCCGCACAAGCGAGTGGAGCACAACCCAATGTGCAACCATTCGGCGGGATCCCTCCTCCGCCAAGTTATTACGGAGGGCCACAAGAGCAAGCATGGGGGGGGGGGGTGCACCGGTACCCCCACCAAATTATGTTGTGCCCAACGCTAACTTCGCGGAGTCCTACGCTCATCATCCCCAACCACAACAAAGCATGGCCATAATTGGAGGGTATGCTGCAAGAAACGCCCAAAACATCGCAGCCATCCAAGCTAACGCAGCTCAACTTGGTGAAGGAAATGCAAATATTGCCTTTGAGCTTGGACGCCTTCACCTTGTGGAGCCAAATCAATTCGTCGGAGGGAATGTCCAATCATATTATGAGCAAGGGTATTACTATCAAGATCATCAACATCAACCACCGGCGGAGGACTAGAAGATTTAGGAACTTTAGTTTTCTTTTCTTTTCTTTTTCTCTGTAATTTTCAGCTTTTGCTTATGTGTGCTTGCGTAGTATTTTCTGTTTTTATTTAAATTTCAGCAAGCATGTTTGTTTATTTTCAGTTTGTATTTCAACTTGATATCATCATTAATAAAGACACCACCTCGATTATATCATTGGAAAAGTTACAAAATTTGTGCCATGATGATATATGATTAAAATTGCAGCTTTGTTCATCTTTGTAATTGATTTATGCATGTTTAAGCTAGTGCTCTCTTAAAAATACAAATCTGAATTTATTTAAATGCTAGCTTAATTTTCAGCGGAGGTTATGATTAAAATAAAGACCCATAGTGTTTTACGTGCTCTCAAGTTATGAATAGATTAAAGACGTCTTTTATGCTAAAAAATATCGCTAACCTTGTCACAAATATCACTTGTGTGTTGCTCAACCTATCCAAAGCCTTATATATATTTGAGTGCATAAACCTTAGTGTACAAGATTTATTTTTGAGTGAGTTATTGCAGGCCATGATTTCTCCGGCATGAGACTAAGAAGCTGGTCATTCCATTTTTGTGTATCTATCTTTTTGCTAGCCTTTTATCCGTGCATTGTGTATCCCCGCATCGGAGATCTCACAAACTTCGCCGGATATCCACCCTTAAACCAAGTATCATCTTTTGTGATTACCTCCTTGACCACAACCTATCGTTGAGAATGGATCATCAATTCAAGGAAGATCGCAAGACGGTGCCGACATTGAAGATTTCAAGTATCTCTCCAAGGAAAAATACCCCCGGTACCTACCTTATTTTTCGCCTCTTTGCTCGAGGACGAGCAACGTCTAAGCATGGGGGAGGAGGTAGGTACGGTGCAGTTTTAGAGTTCAAAGGGGAGTATTTTTTTTAAAAAAAATAATAATAAAATATATATAATGATGAAAGAAAAAAAAATCCGGCGACGATCGTGACTTTCAAGGTGAAGAAAGAAAAAATATATATATATAATGAAAGAAAGAAAGAAAGAAAGAAAGAAAGAAAGAAAAAAATGAGAAATATGAGAAAGAGAAAAAATATATGTATATATGCGTAAAGTGAACTCCCCGGTTCTCTAAGAGTGCATTCAAGGCTTCAAGTTAAAAAGATCCATTCTCATTTTCCAACCATGTGCAATCCGATAACGAGGACTTCCTTTGTGCCTCGGGATCACTCTTTGCCATTTGCACATGTCCACTCATCTAAAAGTGTATGTATTTTTCTCTTTCCCCTCCTTGATTTAACATTATTTTCCAATGACCTTTTTGACGAGTCTCGGTAAGACCATGAGAAGCTTGTCTTGTTTTGACAACACCTCATTTATAAAATCTTGTTAGGACTAAACTTTCCCAAAGCTCCATATAAAGCCTACCACACATATATATGAGAGGGAAAGGAGTAGAATATATAGGCTTGAGAGACAAGCGAGATGAGAGTTCATGAGCAATATACAAGATGATTTAAATTTGTGAACTTGGTTTAGCTTTTCTTTATCTCGTTCTTTATTTCAAAAATTCTGAGATCTATTTAAACTTTGTGAGCATGTTAATACTTGTGGGATAAGCTTAATAAGGATCTACCTCCGTAGAGATGAAGGCTAGTACATTATGGAATTTTAATGAATTAAAATTTTGAGAGAATTATGTTTTCTCATGTATGATCAAGTGCAAGGTTTAACATTGTTTGGCAATGATGATATCCATCGAAGGCTTACTCGAGGACGAGCAAGGTTTAAGCATGGGGGAGATGTTGACGGTGAAAATCCGTCAACCTAGCCATGAGTTTACCTTCGGTGTTGGCATGAGTTTTATACCTTATCCATTGGTACTAACCCCCGTGGTATAACAAGTTCACGTGTGCATGTCGGTTTTGGAGTTTAATGTTTATGCGAGTTTTAGTGTTGAATGCAAGACTTTCGGGATAAGTTTATCAAGCACCTCATGACAAGACCTTGAAGCCCCGTACAAGTCATGCAACGAAGCAAACTTAACTCCAAGAAACCAGGGGACTTGATCCGAGAAGACGACGGACTCCGAGGACCCGACCGAGAAAAGTCTTGAATCTTGCAAGACAAGGAGTTGAGTCCAATTCGGAGAGAAACGACGACATGGACCTACATGCGAAGGGGGAAACATCTAGGAAGCAAGGGAACCGACGTGGGGCAAAGGAGCCCTCGGGGGCCGGGCCTAGATGGGCCCGGGCCGACCGGCCCCGGTCCGGTCGGCCCGGCCGCCCCATCCGGGGCCCAATTGCCCCCTCCTTTGCCCTAGCCGCCAATCGGGCTATTTATAGCCCCCCGACCGAGAGCCTCGCGAGAAGAATTCGTCATCGGCCGCCGAGGAGCGAGAGAAGAGAGGGACACCATCTCGGAGAGGAGAGGGTCGAGCTAGTTGACTAGGGTTCCCCTAGCCAACGTGGGAACCTTGCACGGAAGACCACGTCGGAGTTCCGGAGCTAGAAGCAAGGTCAAGGAAGGATCCCGGTGGTGATCTTGTGTATGTATCATTGTTATAGTTGAATTATCAAGTTGAATCTTTTCGTAGCGATCAAGTGTTTCCTCGAAGATTTCGTTTTTTGATCGGCTTTGCTTATTCCAATTCTATTCTCGAGATAGATTACATAGGGTGTTCTTGTAGCCGTGGTGGCTAGAGGTACACGCCGGATCTTCCGAAAGAATCTCGACTTGTCTTTTGACTCGCCCTAAGATCCCCGCATGAATAGGGATACGTTGTGACGAACGGGGGTCTCGAAAGGCGGATGTTTTCGTATTTGGACGGGAAACCATGATTTAAAGAGGATTCTATTAAGATTCGATTTGCTACTTCTTCTCTTGCTTGGAACTTCAACAAAAGGCTTACCCCGATCCCTCTAGATCGGTTTATCTACCCAATCTTACTTTGTTTTCTCCGGTCTTTAGTAGATTAGATTCGTTTCGTGTCTTTTACTTAGATGCATTAGGGTTTTATCGAAGATTGAAGTTACTTGGCTTTATTAGATTGAGTTTTGCGTCACACATTTGTTCCACGGATTCGATACCTTGGGTTCACCACTCGAGGGAAGAAGGGTCCCTTGACTACGACGGGAGACTTGTACGCTTGCAAGTCACAAACAAACTTTGATACAATTATTAACCGTCAACATTTGATCAACTTAACTTAGATTAACTTAGGTTAGATTGTCTTTACCTTTAGATTAATACTCTCTTTCAAAGGTTTTCCATTCAACTAGATTAGTACTTGGTTAAGCGCTAGTAATCCCCTTGCTCGTGGATTGACAAGAACCTTGGGAATCCCGTGGTGAAAAAGGTGTAGGTCCGTACGCTTGCGGATTGTAGGTGGATACGAATTCTATCCATCAACGATGACCCAAGCGAGTTGTAGGTTGATTGGAGGGGATCGGGAACTAAGAGTGTAGGTGGTAGTTCACGTGTGAAATTCGGAACACGGCAAGAATGGCGATGAACATGAGGGTTTAGACTGGTTCGGACCTCTAGAGAGTGAAACCCTACGTCCGGTATGAGTTGGAATTATGCGTGGAAGGAAGTCCCCTTGAATGGAGCTCTAGGCCTCCTTATATGGCCGGCGGGCTAGGTCTTCCATTCGAGGTCGGCGGACACTCGTCGAGGTCGATTACAAATCGGGAAGGCCATCAACATTGACTACGGGGAGAATCCCGTGATTTGCGGACCTACGGGCCGCGCAAAGCCGCGATCTAGTAGCTTGTCTTGTGCTTCAAGCCCGGCGGATCCTCCGGGATCTAGATAAGGTCGC
Organism: Cenchrus americanus; assembly: GCA_947561735.1. Taxonomy (NCBI): domain Eukaryota; kingdom Viridiplantae; phylum Streptophyta; class Magnoliopsida; order Poales; family Poaceae; genus Cenchrus; species Cenchrus americanus. The sequence goes on along the minus strand of OX387245.1, from coordinate 253,035,514 downwards.
TCGGAGTCTTCCTAGGCCGCTGAAGTTGTAGATAAGGTCTCTGGGCCCACTTGAAGGTCGGCGGGCTTCTGGCAGGTCAGGTTCACTTGACAAGGACCTCTGGGACCCTGGCCGGTGGGGACCTATGGGTACCCATGTCTCTCAAGCCCCCAATCGACGTGTAGGCATAGCGGCCGACATGAAGTCATGTCGAGACGAGGCAAGGTCATGACGTCGTTGTAACACCCCGTGTTTTTGCTCAGTGAGAAATTGTGCTAATGACCCACTTAATCACCCCTCTAACTACCCTTGAGGACATTAGGTCAATCCTTGGGCAAAGCCCTAGCTCAAAACCCCTTAATCCCCTTTGACCCCTGGATGCCATTCTAGAACTTTGGCACGTTCTCCAAAATTTCCCTAAACACTTCAAAACCACCCAAAGGGGAAAATGTGCATCGGACTACTCCGTATCGAGTGTAATCCTTATCATAGTATAGGTTTAGATTGGTTTATCACCTTGGCGGAACGGCAACGAGAAGACGATAGGCTAGGTTTACCTTTGGTTTGCTAGCCTTTATGGCTAGGTGGATGTGATCCATACATCCCTTCGTGTTTGTATGTTACCTTTATGCAATCAATACTTCACATAGGGTTAGACCGGTAGGTTAGATAGAGAACCTTAGTGGTTTGCTTCTGATTCTTGGATTGACAAATCTAGGGAGGACCCTCCTTGGTGAAAAAGGCACCAAGTCACCCGTAGGCTTGCGGTGAACTTGAGCACGGTTTTGAGACTGTCAACAAGCCCCTTTTTTGGCGCCATTGCGGGGATCGGCAACTCGAACCCTAGGGCGATCTATCTTTCTTTTAACTAACCCTAACTTTTATCATTGCATAAACGCTTGCTTTCTTGTTTGTGTCCTTGAAAGTAGGTGGAAACTAGACACAAAGCGATCGAGAAAAGTTTGCAACATTCAAAGCAAACTAAGACGAACAAGGTATGCCCGTGTGTCGATTAAGTTTTTAGACTAATGTCTTTTGGAGGATTGTTTGTCCAAGCTATAGGTTTCGGAAACGACCATGTCAAGCATGATGGAGAAGGATTCCATTACCATCATGCTCATGCAGCGATGGTTATGATTTTTGAAGCCGAAGGATGCGTGACATGGTGCCCTAAAAGACTTCAAGATTAAGACCACACGCACATCTCCGGATCGATGGACGAAAGGATAATGATGTCATCGCGATGTTTGCATGAGCCTCAGCAGAAAACAATTAGATATATTTGGATTTTTAGAAGCTGCATGAAGTCTACTCTCCAACGAATCAAGCGGCAAGGCAATCGGAGGTTCCTACAAGCGGAAATGGCCGAATCACCGATGGTTGCACATGCTGAAATTCTGGACAGCAAGCAGTGCTGAAGTGAGACAGACATAGCTCCCTCATTCGGACTCCGATTAAGGCGAATGAGTACCCGTTGGAAAGGTAATTTTATAAATTTTTCAATAGAACTATATTTTGGTATATGTTCTGTTCTGGATGCAGGGGTAAATCCACGAAGAAGAGGCAGCAACAAGGCGATGACGACAAGATAGAGGAGATGGACACAATGATAATAAATAGAAGATGGGGCAACGGTTCCACAACACGTACATGATGAAATTCAGAAGCTAAGGACTAAAACAAACCCTCCGGAGCAGGGATGAATGAAGACACAAGAGGCACCACTCAACACATGATGATGTTGGAAGCGAACCACGACGGATTTCCTAAAGGCAATATCAAGCTGCATGGCTACTTTGGATTCTCGCACAAGTAACCATGGCTTCACGACAATAAAAAGATACGTGAGAAAGTCAAGCTCTATGAATTTAAATGAAGCGCTTTGCGCGAGGCAACCCGATCTTTTTATATATCTATATAAACTATGACAAGTCTACATTGTGTTTTTTTATCTGAAAACTTCAAGTAACATCATACCATCGCTCTAATAAATGTCACAACCACATGTTGTATGCTTTAATATATATATACATTGAGTGAGTACTTTGATACTTGAATTTTGGGAAACTTGTAGACCCCTTTTTTGTGTGCTTATGTGTGTCTTTAGAGAGAAATATGAAGCATGATCCATTTTGATTCTAAACTTGTGACTAATTAACTTAGGCTAACTTTTCCTTTTGGTTTAGATCACCACCATATCATGTCATATCATTTTGTTCATTCATAATCATGTTGCACTTAATTCCACTTTGTTCTCCACCTTTGCATTATGTTGCATGTTGCATCTCATCTTTTACAACCCTTAAAAAAATCTCATCTTTACCTAAACCTTCCTATCAAACCACACCTAGAACCTAGGCCAACAAAGGGAGGGATCGACTTATGTCAAGTCGACAAAGTATATCTCTATCTCTTTCTAATTAAAGTTTTGACTAGCCTCATCCTAAAACCTTAGAAAAAAACCCTCATACCTTTAGTAATCCTAAAACCATAGGATTGTTTTTCATCCAAAAATCTAACCCTTGCTTTTCTTCTTTTTCAAAACCACCTTAGATAGAATTTCTTCACCCGACTTATCTTTTCAAAATTCATGTCTTAAGCCAAAAATATAGGATACCCATAAGCCTTTCCTTAAAACCTTGTTAGCATGTTTTAAGGTCTTTTGATAAAATGTTTTGTTGACGGACTTTACCTCTCATAAAGTGACTTGCTTGTCATTATAAGGAACAACTTTGAAAGCCTTTTTCAAACATTGCTGACCCTTTTCACTAATTCCTTTTTGCATTTGAATTTTGCATCAACCCCCCTTTTGTTCTATCATGCATAGGTTAGCTTGGCTTCTTCGCAAAACTTTTTGATGAATGCTTTATTTCCATAATGTGCTTCACGCGCGCAAGGCATTTTCTTTTGTAATCTTGTGTAAACATGGTATTTAGATTTGATTACGGACAATCATCATTTGAGTTTTTTTGAGCCTTGTTAATTTATATTGCATTGGTTGGTTTAGAAACTTCACAATGCGCCCTACCTCTCTTACACTATTAAGAATTGTTAATCTGGGATAAACATGGTGTTTTGACCTTGGTTGATAAATCTTTATGGCGGTGGAGAAGTTTGGCAACCACTTTGTAAGCATGGAGCTTAAAATTTGGTGTAAACATTGTTTTGTTTATATCCCTTCCTTTCATTTGCATTTTCACCTACACGCACGTACACTCATTAGGTCCTTACTTTTCTCTTTACTAGGTGAGTTATGCCACAAGCCAAGATCTTAGGGATGCATTTGGTTTGTTGGCAATTGTTTATACTCCCAACCATAAGCCCAGGGGTAGAATGTGCATTAAATTTTGTTTGTAGGCACGGAGAAGTATTCCCATGAGTTCTTGACCAATTGCAATCAAGATCGTTAGTCATCTACAAGGCTTGAGAGGGGAGTTTCTGTTTCCATCAAGATTTGAGCACACGTTCAGAGATGTACAATAGAAGAAAATTTAATATTCAGAAGCTCCTTCAAACCTTCTTTCCAACACATCAAGAATCATCACTTTTGAAGACCCGTACAAGGAGATATGGCAAAACCATTGAGCACCTGGGCAGTCCGAAGACAGATTGCATCGCCGGAGTAAAATTGGCACGACTCTATTGTTCGGAATCCGTTTCATGCATATGATGGCTCGTTGGAAAGATAATTTCATGAAATTCAACGTGGAAGGGTGTTTCAGTACATTTTCTGTTCTGGAGGAAAAATAAAAAATGTGGAAGATGAGGCAGCAACAAATGACGGCATTGAAGTCGGTCATGACAATATGACGAAGGATTGGAACCATGGCTTGATGATGATAAGAAAAAGTTGAGGGACAAATGAGCAACAATGGCAAGGAAGTGAAGATGATTCTCAAACACATGGCGAATTACAAGCAATTCAAGTTCTTCCACAGTTAGCAATACGTTAAGCATGAGGGAGGATTTGAAGGGCGAAAGAGAAAGGCCGGATGGAGTACAAGGATCACCTTCAACACAAGATGCTCATCATTCTTTCTCCATGCTAAGCACAATGCTTAAGCATGGGGGTGGCATCACCGCACTTCATTACGAGCATCGAAAAGGACGGTAACTCGCCCTTAACTTTATCTTTGTTCATCGCCTTTTAAATGCTTGCACATATATGCTTTCAACCATAGACAACCGTTGTATTTATCTCTCTATCAATAACATGGCTACTAGGAGGACAACCTAGGCTAGTTAGTTTTTACTTTTCAATAAATGAATCACCATCTATTTTGAGCTTACCATGATGATATTATTTGTATGTCTTGATTATGAAAAAATGATGAAAGTTGTCGCCTTGTTTTACTTGCATGATGTTTCATATAACATGACTATTTGATCTCTATTAAATAGAACTTAAATTGATTAAATACCGGCTCTTTCATTTGTGGAGGTTAAATGATTAATCTTTAGACCCACATACTTTATGTTGCTCTTTGATTTAAGTTTACCGATGACCTATGCCTTGTACTTGTTTTATTTAAAATTATTATGCTATCTACATTTGTGAATCTCTTGCAAGGCTCTACCTACCAAAGCCTATACTCATATAACCTTTAGTTTGCAAACTTATATCTTGATGAGTTGGATTAGGATTGATTTATGTGGTACGATACTAAGAAGCTGGTCATTCCTTTGCGTATCTTTTTCATTCTTGTCATTCTTGTCCATGCATTGTGAGTTTCTACATTGGAAATTTCACAAACTTCGCCGGGCATCCACCCTAAACCCAAAACATCTTTTTGTGATTACCTTCTTGACCACAACCGAAATTGAGTATGTATGATCTTTCAATGAATTTTCGAAGATTTTACGGCAAGATTTCAAGACATATAACATATGGAGGGACTCATCGGTGATTATGTGAGTTTCGACATGGAGGACACCCTTGAAGAATTCAAAATAATTATAAAGGAATACAAGGATTTTGTACTTCTTTAGCAGTCATAGGTCCCCTCACTTCTATGCTCGAGGACGAGCAATCATTTAAGCATGGGGGAGGACTGCTATAGCAAGTACTATGTTGCTTAAAAGTTCGGAGGAGCATAAAAATGATGAATAAAAAATAAAAAAGAGAAGAAAACATGAAGAAAAAAAGAAGAAGAAGAAAACAATGAAGGAAAGAAATAAGAAATAAATGAAGAAGAAAGAAAAAATGAGAAAACAAAAAAACAAAAAAAGAGAAAAAGAGAAAAATAAAAATGCTCCTCGGTTCTTCTTAGCTTCATTTAAATTTTAGAAAGCTTTGAAGACAAGTCCATACTCAATCTTTTCCAACCATGTGCGGTCGATAACGAGAACGTCATCCATGTCTCGGGATCACCCATTTGCCACTTGCACATGTCCACCTTTCTAAAATGTGTGTGTTCCATCTCTCTTTCTCTTTTCGACATTTATTTTCCATGGCCTTTTTGACTAGTCTCGGTAATTTCAATAGATCTCTCTCTTAGTATAACAACATATCAAGTATAATGTTTTGCTAGGATTGTTTTTACCTACCAAGCTCCACATAAGCTTTCCACTTCCATATATGAGTAGAATAGGTTGAGAATAATCTAGTGTATGCTTGAGTGACTTGACGAGATGAGTAATTCCATGAGCTTTTCCAAGAGAACCTCACTTATGTTAGATGCGCAACTTTTTAAAAAACTCTTCACGATGCAACAAGGTTAAGGTTTGAAGTTTGCTTAAGTTCGAGAGCACTATATTTGTTTTATTGTGGCATGTTCTTTAATGATAGTCTATCTTCCATAATGAAGTAGCCGATCAAACCTTGAACCTTAAATGCTAAATACTTGAGAGAGAAATATGTCTTGTTGTGTATAACTAAGTGCGGGGAAGACATTGAAGGGCAACGCCGATTTCCAAATTAAGCAAAGATCTTGGACTTGCTCAAGGATGAGCAAGGTTTAAGCATGGGGGTATGTTGACGGTCGATTTTTGTACACCTAGCTATAAGTTTACCATCAAAATTTGCACGTATTTGATATTCTAACCAATGGTACTAATGTCGGTGTTTAAACCACTCGACCTCCGTGGGAGGTACCCGCAAGGTAGAAGGTGAGGATCGCCATGATCCGGAACCCGAAGGTCCGCGCAAGGACACAAGACACAAGATTTATACGGGTTCGGGTAGCGGAGTAGCTACCCTACGTCCCGTTTGGGGTAGTATTGCGCCCTCGCGCTTGGTGTTGTTCCCGGAGGGATTGTGTATGTCCGGCTAGGTACCCCGCCCTTCTTTATATAGTCCGGGGGGCGGGTGCCTAGTCGGTTACAAGGCAGGAGTCCTAGTAGGATTACACGGAGCGAGTCTTAGTAGGAGTACAGGGGAATTCTAGTAGGAGTCCATCTTCTACTCTTCCTCCTTCCTTGCATGAGTACCCGGGGTGTATGCCCGACAAGCCCCCGAGCACGTTGGAGTCAAGAGTAGTAGTTCAAGTAGTCTTGAAGCCTCTTCGAGTAGTTCTTGAGCGTCCTCGAGTACTGCTTGGAGAAGTCTTCAATAGTACTTGAACTACCGCGAGGCTGGAAGGTGGTCCAGCTCATCAGTCTTGAAGTCGAGATTATATGGAAGTGCGGTTGCAAAATCGCACTCCATATGGAGTAGCCCCCGAGCCTTAGGTTGAGTCGTAGACTCTGTCGAGGGTCAATCTTGATTCTCGCTTCCGTCTTGAAAAAATCAACCGATGGGTGTAGCCTAGTAGCCCCCGAGACTTGGAAGGATTGAAGAATCAATCCAAGGGTCTTCGGTGTTTGCGGAAGTCATCATTTGAGTACTCTTGTAGCATTCGGCCCCCGAGCTCGTCGCCGGGTGAGCCGTAGAAGCCACGTCGAGTAGTTGTTGGTAAAGAGCCCCCGAGCTAGGGAGCTAGCGGAGACTACTCGAGTTGTTGTCGAGTAGTAATTTGGTGCGTAGCCCCGCAGTTTGGGAACTAGCCGCGCCGGTGGAGGTACGCGGAGCGTCTGGAAGTCGTCGCCGGAGCTTGACCTAAAAGTAGAGATGCGTACGTTATGTAGGATTTTTGTAGAAATTGAATCTACAAATGACAAATACAAATATGAATATAGATGTAAGTGTCATGTGTCATGCTCTTGTTGTGGTCGTTAGGCGTCGAGTAGTTAGCCCGATGCGGTTTAGCGCCCCGCCTCTCGTGATCGCCGTTTAGCCATAGCCGCCGGGGGCGTGAAGGTATGACAGGAGAGCCGGTTTAAGCGCCCGGTCTGCGAGGAGCTCGTTTAGCCGTAGTCACCGGGGACGTGGAGGCATGACGGAGAGCCGAGGCTTTGCGCGGATCAAGGCGTGTGCTACTAGAGCGAGACCATTAAGAGGTAGACGAAAGTAGTCGGCGAGGCGACAAGAGAGAGTGTGTTTGCTCGTTGTTCCGCATGGCGGAGAGCAAGATTGCGCGGTGCCTCCTCGGGGTGTAGTTGTGCGCCTCCGGCCTCGCTACACGAAACGTCGTGGCAAGAGCCTCCTAATTTGGTGCACCAAGCACGTGGCGGCGAGTCAACATCCCCAAGGAATAGCCGACACGGTGTAGCTCTGCTGGCGTAGCCGTTGAGAGGCGTACACAAAGTAGTCTTCAGCGTTGGTTCCTGTATGTGAAAAACAAGCCGAAGAAGAAATAATTATTGAAATAAGTGACTTAGCTTGATTCGCGGACGAGAGTCAACGAAGCCGCGACGGTCGGTGATGGAGCCGCGACGGTTGTTGCTGAAGTCGACTAGTCGGAGGTGGATCCGACTAGTTGTTGATGCTGCGAAAGCCGTTCTCGACTAGTTTACTAGTCGAGATAGTAGTCGAAGTAGTCGTACGCCCGAGAAAACGACGTCGTGGAAGCGTACGGCGTAGTCGATGTAGAGCCGCCGTGGCCGAGAGACGAGTACTCACGGCGCACGGCCGAGGTTGACGTAGAGCCCGTGCGGCCGGGTGATGAGTAGTCGGCGAGTTGATGCGTCCGGACGGCAATGTAGTAGTCGTACTCGAGTAGTTGAAGTAGGTGTGCCCACGTACGTCTTGCCGTGTGCACCAAGCAAAAAATCTTGCATGTTCCCGGTATAGCTTTGGTGTGGCTGTTGTCAAGAGCCAATATTCTCCATGATCTTCACGTGCAGCGTAATCTTCATGGTCAGCTTCGGACTCGATGCCGCCAGGGCACAGGGTTAACTTCTCGCGAGCAATAATTGGAGCTTGATTCCGAACTTGATTCCGTCTCGGCGGACGTGACACGAAGTTGATTCCGTGTTGTTCTTGAACTCGAGCGAAACTCCACCAAGTCGACGAGTTGCGACCCGTCGGGCGCATTGATGCGGCGAGTTGATTGAATCGGCCAACAACCGTTGCGGTAGATTGATTTTGCGGATGAGGTCCTTTGAATTCGCCGATGATCGTGACGATGGCCCCACGGTGGGCGCCGGCTCTCGGTGTTTAAACCACTCGACCTCCATGGGAGTTACCCGCAGCAAGGTAGAAGGTGAGGATCGCCATGATCCGGAACCCGAAGGTCAACGCGCAAGGACACAAGACACAAGATTTATACGGGTTCGGGTAGCCGGAGTAGCTACCCTACGTCCCGTTTGGGGTAGTATTGCGCCTGCGCTTGGTGTTGTTCCCCGGAGGGATTGTGTATGTCCGGCTAGGTACCCCGCCCTTCTTTATATAGTCCGGGGGGCGGGTGCCTAGTCGGTTACAAGCCGAGTCCTAGTAGGATTACACGGAGCGAGTCTTAGTAGGAGTACGGGGGAATTCTAGTTGGAGTCCATCTTCTACTCTTCCGCCTTCCTTGCATGAGTACCGGGGTGTATACCCGACAAGCCCCCGAGCACGTTGGAGTCGAGAGTAGTAGTTCAAGTAGTCTTGAAGCCTCTTCGAGTAGTTCTTGAGCGTCCTCGAGTACGCTTGGAGAAGTCCTCAATAGTACTTGAACTACCGCGAGGCCGGAAGGTGGTCCGGCTCATCGGTCTTGAAGTCGAGATTATATGGAAGTGCGGTTGCAAAATCGCACTCCATATGGAGTAGCCCCCGAGCCTTAGGTTGAGTTGTAGACTCGGGCTGAGGGTCAATCTTGATTCTCGCTTCCGTCTTGAAAAAATCAACCGATGGGTGTAGCCTAGTAGCCCTCGAGACTTGGAAGGATTGAAGAATCAATCCAAGGGTCTTCGGTGTTTGCGGAAGTCATCATTTGAGTACTCTTGTAGCATTCGGCCCCCGAGCTCGTCGCCGGGTGAGCCGTAGAAGCCACGTCGAGTAGTTGTTGGTAAAGAGCCCCCGAGCTAGGGAGCTAGCGGAGACTACTCGAGTTGTTGTCGAGTAGTAATTTGGTGCGTAGCCCCGCAGTTTGGGAACTAGCCGCGCCGGTGGAGGTACGCGGAGCGTGCGGAAGTCGTCGCCGGAGCTTGACCTAAAAGTAGAGATGCGTACGTTATGTAGGATTTTTGTAGAAATTGAATCTACAAATGACAAATACAAATATGAATATAGATGTAAGTGTCATGTGTCATGCTCTTGTTGTGGTCGTTAGGCGTCGAGTAGTTAGCCCTGATGCGGTTTAGCGCCCCGCCCGTGATCGCCGTTTTTAGCCATAGCCGCCGGGGGCGTGAAGGCATGACAGGAGAGCCGGTTTAAGCGCCCGGTCTGCGAGGAGCTCGTTTAGCCGTAGTCACTTGGGACGTGGAGGCATGACAGGAGAGCCGAGGCTTTGCGCGGATCAAGGCGTGTGCTACTGGAGCGAGACCATTAAGAGGTAGACGAAAGTAGTCGGCGAGGCGACAAGAGAGAGCGTGTTTGCTCGTTGTTCCGCATGGCGGAGAGCAAGATTGCGCAGTGCCTCCTCAGGGTGTAGTTGTGCGCCTCCAGCACTCAGTACACGAAACGTCGTGGCAAGAGCCTCCTAATTTGGTGCACCAAGCCTCGTGGCGGCGGTCAACATCCCCAAGGAATAGGCGGCACGGTGTAGCTCGCCGGGCGGTAGCCGTTGAGAGGCGTACACAAAGTAGTCTTCGGCCGTTGGTTCTCGTACGTGAAAAACAAGCCGAAGAAGAAATAATTATTTAAATAAGTGACTTAGCTTGATTCGCGGACAAGAGTCAACGAAGCCGTGGCGGTCGGTGATGGAGCCGCGACGGTTGTTGCTGAAGTCGACTAGTCGGAGGTGGATCCGACTAGTTGTTGCTGTCGCGAAAGCCGTTCTCGACTAGTTTACTAGTCGAGATAGTAGTCAAAGTAGTCGTACGCCCAGAAAACGACGTCGTGGCGGCGTACGGCGTAGTCGATGTAGAGCCGCCGTGGCCGAGAGACGAGTACTCACGGCGCACGGCCGGGTTGACGTAGAGCCCGTGCGGCCGGGTGATGAGTAGTCGGCGAGTTGATGCGTCCGGACGGCAATGTAGTAGTCGTACTCGAGTAGTTGAAGTAGGTGTGCCCACGTACGTCTTGCCGTGTGCACCAAGCAAAAAATCTTGCATGTTCCCGGTATAGCTTTGGTGTGGCTATTGTCAAGAGCCAATATTCTCCATGATCTTCACGTGCAGCGTAATCTTCATGGTCAGCTTCGGACTCGATGCCGCCAGGGCACAGGGTTAACTTCTCGCGAGCAATAATTGGAGCTTGATTCCGAACTTGATTCCGTCTCGGCGGACGGGTGACACGAAGTTGATTCCGTGTTGTTCTTGAACTCGAGCGAAACTCCACCAAGTCGACGAGTTGCGACCCGTCGGGCGATTGATGCGGCGAGTTGATTGAATCGACCAACAACCGTTGCGGTAGATTGATTTTGCGGATGAGGTCCTTTGAATTCGCCGATGATCGTGACGATGGCCCCACGGTGGGCGCCGGCTCTCGGTGTTTAAACCACTCGACCTCCATGGGAGTTACCCGCAGCAAGGTAGAAGGTGAGGATCGCCATGATCCGGAACCCGAAGGTCCGCGCAAGGACACAAGACACAAGATTTATACAGGGTTCGGGTAGCCGGAGTAGCTACCCTACGTCCCGTTTGGGGTAGTATTGCGCCTCGCGCTTGGTGTTGTTCCCCGGAGGGATTGTGTATGTCCGGCTAGGTACCCCGCCCTTCTTTATATAGTCCGGGGGCGGGTGCCTAGTCGGTTACAAGGCAGGAGTCCTAGTAGGATTACACGGAGCGAGTCTTAGTAGGAGTACAGGGGAATTCTAGTTGGAGTCCATCTTCTACTCTTCCGCCTTCCTTGCATGAGTACCGGGGTGTATACCCGACAAGCCCCCGAGCACGTTGGAGTCGAGAGTAGTAGTTCAAGTAGTCTTGAAGCCTCTTCGAGTAGTTCTTGAGCGTCCTCGAGTATCGCTTGGAGAAGTCCTCAATAGTACTTGAACTACCGCGAGGCCGGAAGGTGGTCCACTCATCGGTCTTGAAGTCGAGATTATATGGAAGTGCGGTTGCAAAATCGCACTCCATATGGAGTAGCCCCCGAGCCTTAGGTTGAGTTGTAGACTCGGGCCGAGGGTCAATCTTGATTCTCGCTTCCGTCTTGAAAAAATCAACCGATGGGTGTAGCCTAGTAGCCCTCGAGACTTGGAAGGATTGAAGAATCAATCCAAGGGTCTTCGGTGTTTGCGGAAGTCATCATTTGAGTACTCTTGTAGCATTCGACCCCCGAGCTCGTCGCCGGGTGAGCCGTAGAAGCCACGTCGAGTAGTTGTTGGTAAAGAGCCCCCGAGCTAGGGAGCTAGCGGAGACTACTCGAGTTGTTGTCGAGTAGTAATTTGGTGCGTAGCCCCGCAGTTTGGGAACTAGCCGCGCGGTGGAGGTACGCGGAGCGTCTCGGAAGTCGTCGCCGGAGCTTGACCTAAAAGTAGAGATGCGTACGTTATGTAGGATTTTTTGTAGAAATTGAATCTACAAATGACAAATACAAATATGAATATAGATGTAAGTGTCATGTGTCATGCTCTTGTTGTGGTCGTTAGGCGTCGAGTAGTTAGCCTGATGCGGTTTAGCGCCCAGTCTCTGTGATCGCTGTTTAGCCATAGCCGCCGGGGGGCGTGAAGGTATGACGGGAGAGCTGGTTTAAGCGCCGGTCTCCGAGGAGCTCGTTTAGCCGTAGTCACTGGGGACGTGGAGGCATGACAGGAGAGCCGAGGCTTTGCGCGGATCAAGGCGTGTGCTACTGGAGCGAGACCATTAAGAGGTAGACGAAAGTAGTCGGCGAGGCGACAAGAGAGAGCGTGTTTGCTCGTTGTTCCGCATGGCGGAGAGCAAGATTGCGCAGTGCCTCCTCAGGGTGTAGTTGTGCGCCTCCGGCCTCGCACACGAAACGTCGTGGCAAGAGCCTCCTAATTTGGTGCACCAAGCTCCGTGGCGAGCGTCAACATCCCCAAGGAATAGCCGGCACGGTGTAGCTCTGCCGGGCGGTAGCCGTTGAGAGGCGTACACAAAGTAGTCTTCGCCGTTGGTTCCCGTACGTGGAAAACAAGCCGAAGAAGAAATAATTATTTAAATAAGTGACTTAGCTTGATTCGCGGACAAGAGTCAACGAAGCCGTGGCGGTCGGTGATGGAGCCGCGACGGTTGTTGCTGAAGTCGACTAGTCGGAGGTGGATCCGACTAGTTGTTGCTGTCGCGAAAGCCGTTCTCGACTAGTTTACTAGTCGAGATAGTAGTCGAAGTAGTCGTACGCCCGTAAAACGACGTCGTGGAAGCGTACGGCGTAGTCGATGTAGAGCCGCCGTGGCCGAGAGACGAGTACTCACGGCGCACGGCCGAAGTTGACGTAGAGCCCGTGCGGCCGGGTGATGAGTAGTCGGCGAGTTGATGCGTCCGGACGGCAATGTAGTAGTCGTACTCGAGTAGTTGAAGTAGGTGTGCCCACGTACGTCTTGCCGTGTGCACCAAGCAAAAAATCTTGCATGTTCCCGGTATAGCTTTGGTGTGGCTATTGTCAAGAGCCAATATTCTCCATGATCTTCACGTGCGGCGTAATCTTCATGGTCGGCTTCGGACTCGATGCCGCCGGGGCACGGGGGTTAACTTCTCGCGAGCAATAATTGGAGCTTGATTCCGAACTTGATTCCGTCTCGGCGGACGGGTGACACGAAGTTGATTCCGTGTTGTTCTTGAACTCGAGCGAAACTCCACCAAGTCGACGAGTTGCCGACCCGTCGTGCGCATTGATGCGGCGAGTTGATTGAATCGCCCAACAACCGTTGCGGTAGATTGATTTTGCGGATGAGGTCCTTTGAATTCGCCGATGATCGTGACGATGGCCCCACGGTGGGCGCCGGCTCTCGGTGTTTAAACCACTCGACCTCCATGGGAGTTACCCGCAAGAAGGTAGAAGGTGAGGATCGCCATGATCCGGAACCCGAAGGTCCGCGCAAGGACACAAGACACAAGATTTATACAGTTCGGGTAGCCGGAGTAGCTACCCTACGTCCCGTTTGGGGTAGTATTGCGCCCCGCGCTTGGTGTTGTTCCCCGGAGGGATTGTGTATGTCCGGCTAGGTACCCCGCCCTTCTTTATATAGTCCGGGGGGCGGGTGCCTAGTCGGTTACAAGGCAGAGTCCTAGTAGGATTACACGGAGCGAGTCTTAGTAGGAGTACGGGGGAATTCTAGTTGGAGTCCATCTTCTACTCTTCCGCCTTCCTTGCATGAGTACCGGGGTGTATACCCGACAAGCCCCCGAGCACGTTGGAGTCGAGAGTAGTAGTTCAAGTAGTCTTGAAGCCTCTTCGAGTAGTTCTTGAGCGTCCTCGAGTATCGCTTGGAGAAGTCTTCAATAGTACTTGAACTACCGCGAGGCCGGAAGGTGGTCCACTCATCGGTCTTGAAGTCGAGATTATATGGAAGTGCGGTTGCAAAATCGCACTCCATATGGAGTAGCCCCCGAGCCTTAGGTTGAGTTGTAGACTCTGGCTGAGGGTCAATCTTGATTCTCGTTCCGTCTTGAAAAAATCAACCGATGGGTGTAGCCTAGTAGCCCCCGAGACTTGGAAGGATTGAAGAATCAATCCAAGGGTCTTCGGTGTTTGCGGAAGTCATCATTTGAGTACTCTTGTAGCATTCGGCCCCCGAGCTCGTCGCCGGTGAGCCGTAGAAGCCACGTCGAGTAGTTGTTGGTAAAGAGCCCCCGAGCTAGGGGAGCTAGCGGAGACTACTCGAGTTGTTGTCGAGTAGTAATTTGGTGCGTAGCCCCGCAGTTTGGGAACTAGCCGCGCGGTGGAGGTACGCGGAGCGTACTGGAAGTCGTCGCCGGAGCTTGACCTGAAAGTAGAGATGCGTACATTATGTAGCATTTTTGTAGAAATTGAATCTACAAATGACAAATACAAATATGAATATAGATGTAAGTGTCATGTGTCATGCTCTTGTTGTGGTCGTTAGGCGTCGAGTAGTTAGCCTGATGCGGTTTAGCGCCCAGTCTCTGTGATCGCTGTTTAGCCATAGCCGCTGGGGGCGTGAAGGCATGACAGGAGAGCTGGTTTAAGCGCCCGGTCTCTGAGGAGCCTGTTTAGCCGTAGTCGCTGGGGACGTGGAGGCATGACAGGACAGCCGAGGCTTTGCGCGGATCAAGGCGTGTGCTACTAGAGCGAGACCATTAAGAGGTAGACGAAAGTAGTCGGCGAGGCGACAAGAGAGAGTGTGTTTGCTCGTTGTTCCGCATGGCGGAGAGCAAGATTGCGCGAAGGCCTCCTCGGGGTGTAGTTGTGCGCCTCCCGGCACTCGCTACACGAAACGTCGTGGCAAGAGCCTCCTAATTTGGTGCACCAAGCTCCGTGGCGGCGCCAACATCCCCAAGGAATAGCCGGCACGGTGTAGCTCGTCGCGCGGTAGCCGTTGAGAGGCGTACACAAAGTAGTCTTCGCCGTTGGTTCCCGTACGTGAAAAACAAGCCGAAGAAGAAATAATTATTGAAATAAGTGACTTAGCTTGATTCGCGGACGAGAGTCAACGAAGCCGTGGTGGTCGGTGATGGAGCCGCGACGGTTGTTGCCGAAGTCGACTAGTCGGAGGTGGATCCGACTAGTTGTTGATGTCGCGAAAGCCGTTCTCGACTAGTTTACTAGTCGAGATAGTAGTCGAAGTAGTCGTACGCCCCGTAAAACGACGTCGTGGAAGCGTACGGCGTAGTCGATGTAGAGCCGCCGTGGCCGAGAGACGAGTACTCACGGCGCACGCGCCGAGTTGACGTAGAGCCCGTGCGGCCGGGTGATGAGTAGTCGGCGAGTTGATGCGTCCGGACGGCAATGTAGTAGTCGTACTCGAGTAGTTGAAGTAGGTGTGCCCACGTACGTCTTGCCGTGTGCACCAAGCAAAAAATCTTGCATGTTCCCGGTATAGCTTTGGTGTGGCTATTGTCAAGAGCCAATATTCTCCATGATCTTCACGTGCAGCGTAATCTTCATGGTCAGCTTCGGACTCGATGCCGCCAGGGCACAGGGTTAACTTCTCGCGAGCAATAATTGGAGCTTGATTCCGAACTTGATTCCGTCTCGGCAGACAGTGTGACACGAAGTTGATTCCGTGTTGTTCTTGAACTCGAGCGAAACTCCACCAAGTCGACGAGTTGCCGACCCGTCGTGCGATTGATGCGGCGAGTTGATTGAATCGCCCAACAACCGTTGCGGTAGATTGATTTTGCGGATGAGGTCCTTTGAATTCGCCGATGATCGTGACGATGGCCCCACGGTGGGCGCCAGCTGTCGGTGTTTAAACCTTTCGACCTCCATGGGAGTTACCCGCAGCAAGGTAGAAGGTGAGGATCGCCATGATCTGGAACCCGAAGGTCTGCGCGAGGACACAAGATGCAAGATTTATACAGGTTCGAGTAGCCGGAGTAGCTACCCTACGTCCTGTTTGGGTAGTATTGCGCCCTGCGCTTGGTGTTGTTCCCTGGAGGGATGGTGGATGATCGGTTAGGTACCCCCGCCCTCCTTTATATAGTCCGGGGGGCGGGTGCCTAGTCGGTTACAAGGCAGAGTCCTAGTAGGATTACTCGAGTGAGTCTTAGTAGGAGTACAGGGGAATTCTAGTAGGAGTCCATCTTCTACTCTTCCGCCTTCCTTGCATGAGTACCCGGGGTGTATACCCGACAACTAACCCCTCGGAGGTATCAAGTTCACTCTCGCATGTCGATTTTGGAGTTTGTTGTTTATGTAGGAAACTTGAGCTTAAAGGGAGACTTTCGGGATAAGTTCATCAAGCACCTAAAGAGACGATCATGAAGCCCGACACAAGTCAAGACACATCATGAACATGACTCCAAAGGGTCCAGGGACCGAAGCATGAAGCCGTGAAACTCCAGGGACCTGGACAGAAGATGCTGAAGCTTGCGCGACAAGGAGCTCGTCCAAACCGTGGAGAAGACGATGTCAAGGGCCCACATGCATAAGGGAGCAAGTCAACAATTGACCGAGAAGCATCGGGGAGCGAAACGGGGCCGAACCGGCCAAAATGGGCCCGGGCCGGTCGCCCGAGCCGGCCGGCTCGGCCCCGATCCGAGCCCGGTTCGCGCCCCCCTTTTGCTCTAGGTGCTTGTCTATTTATTGCCTCTCGCCTTCGTCGGCCGCCACATCCGTCCATTCATTAGAGAGCCGCCGAGACGAAGGAGAAGCACCGGAGGAAGCCGACGGCCGCCGCGAGTCCTCGAGTTGCCTAGGAGATGGCTTAGGCCATGCCCTCACCACCATGGTTGGCCCCGCGTGGTGAAGCCATGGTGGAGTTCCGGAACCGCGACTTGAATTCGTCAAGTCGTTTGTACCTTCAACATTCGGTGATGTAACTATATCTTGTCATACTTTGATCTACTACAAGTTATACTCGTTCATATGAGTAGCTACCATATGCCTATAGTAGGACTAGATCGAATCATGGTGATTAGTCTTGTCTTGCGGATACACCGTAGTAGTGCACGGACCGAGGTTTATCGCTCGGTGATGATTATCCTCTCGTAGTGACGATACGAGAGGGGAGAAAGCGGCGAGTGAACGTGCATCGGACTACTCCGTATCGGGTTACTCCATATCGAGTGTAGTCCCTATCATAGTATAGGTTTAGATTGGTTTATCACCTTGGCCGGAACTGCAATGAGAAGACGATAGGCTAGGTTACCTTTGGTTTGCTTACATTTATGGCTAGGTGGATGTGATCCATACATCCCTTCGTGTTTGTATGTTACCTTTATGCAATCAATACTTCACATAGGGTTAGACCGGTAGGTTAGATAGAGAACCTTAGTGGTTTGCTTCCGATCCTTGGATTGACAAATCTAGGGAGGACCCTCCTTGGTGAAAAAGGCACCAAGTCACCCGTAGGCTTGCGATGAACTTGAGCACGCTTTTGAACCGTTAATAGGCAACATCTTTGACTTGGCTTCTAGCCGGTTCGCGAGTCTTTAATTCATAGAAACCTCCACGCACCATAACCTCCGAATTTGATCTTTAGTAGATTTCCGAATCTCACATATTCTAGTTCCGGATCTTCGTAGGTTCGCAACTTTAGGGCGTCACGGTTCAAGATTCGGATCTTCGCGCATTCGCGACTTCAAGGCTTCGCAGGTTCAAGATTCCAGATCTTCGCAGGTTCGCGACTTCAGGGCTTCGTAGGTTCAAGATTCCGGATCTTTGCGGATTCGCGACTTCGGGGCTTCGCAGCCTTCAAGATTACAGATCTTCATAGATTCAATGTCCCTGAAAACTTATTTCATGAATTTCGTCAAACCCGACGTTTCGAGGGTGATAGGTTTTTTCTGAATTCCCCAACACTAGCCCCTCGGGGAAGCGGGTTGACTCCGACGATCCGATTCCACGAAAAACTTTGAAATTCAGTAAAAAACGTCACCCTCGGAACGTCGGAGTGGACACGCGTCCTCCAGAAATCTCGCAACGGTTGGATCAAGGCGAGTTCCTGAAACTACCCCCCCCCCCCCTATAAATAGAGAGCTGCCGCTGTAAAAAAATTCACCGCTTTCTCACTTTCTTCCGAACTTTAGCTTGTACTTTCGCAGATAAGCGCTTCGCGATAAAGTGTTCGTAGCTTCAGGACTTCCTCAAGTTTTCAAAGGTATTAACTTTTTTCACTACTTAGTTTTCGTCTTTACTTTTCGACGTTCACATTCACACTTTTAGCTTTGCGAACTTTATTCACGAATATCGTCTTAGACTTCTCAATTGCATTACTCGTTGACTAGGTGGCCCGTGATAAAAGCACTGCCGGACCTATGACGACCGAGGAGTTGGCTGAAGCTGGCCTTCCAGCCGAGCCAGAAATTCAAAATCCCGAGACTACACGGCTCCCCGAAGGGCATTCCTCACCGTCGCTAGCGGATCCGGTAACCGCGAAGATGGGGAGATTAGATCGAGGAAGAAGATATCGAAGATATCGACGCCGATCCGAAAGATCTTGTTACAACAAAGAGATCGAAAGCTCTCCCTCGCGGCCTTTCTTTTTGGGGAATCCAAGGTCATGACTAATTTAATCACGAGAATATGAAGCAAACTGGGTTTTTTCCCGCCGGCGGTGGCCGTGCTCTCCTAGATGAAGAAGTCCCTACTCCCGAAACCGACGAAATTGTTGTGTTCCAGGATTTTTTCACCTCGCGGGTTAAGAATTCCTTGTGATCCCCTTCTACCACCATTTTGGACAAATTTTCGTGAAAATTCATCGGCTCTCCCCGAACTCATTCCCGGAAGTTTCGAAGTTTCTCCGGATCATGAAAACTTTCGCTGCAACTTCAAAGATCGATGTTTTCGACCGATTCTTCGAGCTAGTTATCATGCCCGATGTCATCAAGCTCAATGATGGTCGGTATTATGAGGCTCACTACACCCGCTTCACTTTCAACACCCGCAGGCGTAATACAAGAAAAGGGCTTACGCGAATCCGGATCGCGCCTTGTTTGCAGGACCAACTTCGCGAAGATTGGAGCTCTTACCGGTTTTATGTGAAGGTGGACATGTCGGCGATTCCCGACTACGACGGGCCGGCTAATCCTTTTTATACACCTATAGAAGCTTTGACGCCATTAGCACCGCTTCGTACAATCACCAAACGGTCGGTATCCGGGATTGCGAAAGCATGTTCCATCTTGCCAAGCACAATCGTCGGTGGACGCGACCTCATCGAGGAATTTGTTGTTGCTAACGTTTGGCCGATTTCTCATGGCCGGGCCCCTACCGAAATCGTGAGTTTCAACATCAACTAGGCAACACAAGAGGTTCCTTTTCCGTGATTCGGACTACATTTGACCGACGACCGCAGCACCGAAGATTTCATGTCCGAAGTTGAGAAAAAGGTGAATGAGATGATTGGCCGTATACCATGAACGAATACAAGGCATACAAAAATCGGTGAAACACAAGAGGAAGATAAACCGAGTATTTTTTGAGATTTGCAAAGAAAGGTCCTTCCCCTCGCCGGCCAGGCCCCTCTCGTGAAAATGCCATGCATTGTTGTGTCTAGTCGTTCACCCGTGCCTCTTAAAGCCTTAAGGAAGAAATCTTCGAAGAAGAGTCGGGGGACCCCCGATGAAACAACATCTTCGGTGTTCGGCCCCGCGAAGACCAAATCTCTCGAATCAACCAAGTGCAAGTGTTGGACTTCGAACAAATTTCGGATGTCGAGCTTCAACGACCTCTAGCCTTGCTCGGTTGAGCCGCAAGAAAGCTAAGAAAGCCGTTAAAAAGATTGTCTCTTCGAAGTTCGGCGGGTCCCCTCTCGCTTTTGATGATGACCTCTTCGTGGAGCCTAGCCGTAAAGGTTTTTTCTTTTGGCCTTTATTGATATTCAACTTTCATGAACACGCCCATCGGGTTCGAAAATGAGTTCATGGATATTGATTCTTTTTCGCATGTTGTTCCCGAAGTTCGGAAGGAAGTCGTTTCTGCTGCTGCTTCTGCTGAGACTCCTCCTGCTGCTATTGATACTACTGTTCCTCAATCTGTCCATCCTCAAGATGTAGCCTCTCCCGAATTCACAAAGGAGCTTGAGCTTACAATTCCCAGGGGTGAAGGTCCCGTCCAAGATGCTCCCTTGCTCAAAATTCGTGAAGATCTCCCTGAAGGCCAAGCTCCCTCTCCTTCCCAGGTTGTTTTTAACAAGAGCTTTGGTACATCCTACCGTGGTGAATTGTTGAGTGGTGGTTATGAGGTAACTCGTTGTTGGAGGCGGTGCATCCGAGATTTTGACACTCCGGAAATCACCTATACTAATTAATGAAACAGGAGAAGGAGCATCGGAACAAACGCTTCACTTGTTCGGTGAGACGGCTCAAGATTCCGGAAAGGGGGCACCGTAGTTCCTCGAAAAAGACTCTTATGACAATGGGCAAGTCCTCTACGAGTTTGGGAAAGAAGCTTGCCACTCGGAATAAAAAAAGGTTCATTTCTTTTTGCAACTCTCTTTGCTTGGAACTTCTCAACTTTCTACTCATGGCTTTGTCTTGTGATTTTTTAGAATTTGAGGATCTTCTTCGTTCATACCCCGCGTCCAAGTTCGTAGAATACCGTAGAGATTACGTAGCGAAAGCCTCCATATCCGGAAAATTTGCTCGCGAATGCTTGATTGATCGGGAAAAGATAAACAAGAAGTTGGTAGAGGACTCTCGAAACCGAGTCGCGATTTCAAACTGTCTCAAGCGACGAACTTGGACTTGGAAAAGAAAGTAGCCGAACCGGCTATGGCCCTCAAGAGATGTCATGACGAGAAGAAAGGCTCGCCGAAGAGACCCTTGACCGGTCTAAGAAAGATCTGGAAAAATTACAGAAAACACATGAAGATGATCTGCGGCTAATCAAAAATCTTCGCAAAGATCATGACAAATCCTTAAAAGCCGCCGAAGATCTTCGTACCAACAACGCTGATCTGGCCAAATCTTTGAGCAGCAAGGAACAAAAGATACAAGATCTCGAAAGAGCATTAACTGATCAGACGGAAGCTTCGGGGAAGAGCATTTCGAGTACGAAAAATATCCGAACGAATTCGGTGTTCCTCCCGCACCGCTCCCTACCGACTTAGGACTTTCGAGTTCATGGAATGGATCAATGCTGAACTCAAAGCGCTCCTCGAGGTTATTTCGGTGCTAATGATTTTGCGGCGGCCTTCTCTCGTTGAAAGCATTTTGAAGCTTCTTCACGATTTCGATTGCGTGGATCTTGTGAAGTTTCGTGAGAAACTTCCACAATTTCCCGACGCCCCGATTACATCAAGACTCCGTCCTAATGAAGATGTTCAAGCTATCGGGGCTATGTTCGCAAGAGAGTTCGGCTCGCTAGCGGAAAAGAAGGCTGTCAAAAGCATTGCACGTGCTAAGCTTGCCCGAGTTGATCTCCGAACAATACTATTTGCTTTTGCTAACTTGCAAAGTTTTTTCTTTTGGTTTCTCTTATATTTCTTTCTTTGCCTCCTTCGCTTGATTGAAGAGGAGAAGCGAGGAAAATGCACTTGCGCCTCCGCAGTTCTCTTCCGAAGATGACGAAAATGAAGAATCAACGGACTCGAGTGGGGAAGACTGCGGCGATAGTAGCGACGACGGCGATGATGGCGATCATACCTCCGAACATGAGGAAGATTCCCCGAAGGTTGACATCACATGCTAAACATTTATGAAACATTTGCCCTTCGTGGCCATTGTGTACATATGTAAATTCATTAGGCCGTAATATTTTGTCTAAACAAGTTGTCTTGTAAACTTTAACTCGTGCAAGTCCTGCAAGTTGGGCCTCGTGTGCGGGATGTGATGCCACCGCGAATTCATCGTGGAAACATGTTTGTCGGCGGTGAAGCATGGCGTATGTTCCAAGAGGCTCATTTCGACCAAATTTTTTTTCGATTTTTGGCTTGAAGCTTCGCTTAAATTTTCGATAGACTCGTTTCGATCTTTCTTGTTTTTTCCTTTTTCGCAAAGACGAGAACTCCACTCCTACGAACTCAAGCTCTTCGAGGATCCCGAAGACGGAACCCCTTAGCCTCATCACCACCGGGCTCGACTTCGCCTATGCTAGCGATATTGTAGAAGATAATAGCCGCGGCCCTTGACACGTCGTTGAACTTTCATTTCAAACTATATCGAAATTTTTATGCAACTAAGGCAATAAAGACGTTTTCTTGGAAAAAATGTCACCCTTCCCCACCTTGTTGTTTTGTATGAAAATTTCATGGCAAGTTTCGAAAGTTTTTGTGTTTGCGGATAGCTTGGTCGTCTATATTTTCAAGAATTTTTCGCCAATTTTGAAATCATAAGTAAAGTGATGCAAGTCGACAAAATTTGTTTACGAATTTTGTGGACTTGACCCGCTCGGCACACTTGCCCTGGTTGATATTGCAACCCTCAGTTGCTTCAACCACGATTTTCTACAAATCTTCACTCAAACCCCTTGCCCCTTCAATGGAAGAAATTCATCGCGAAAGTTCTTCATGAATCTTTGCAAAAAATTTTTGAACAAGAACATATGCAATTGTGGTGGAAACTTAGGCCACAACTTATCGTTGCCTCAAGGCTTTTCGGTGGGAATCCCTTTGATGGTGGGATTTAGGCCACAACTTGTTGTTGTCTCGGGCCTTACGGTGGGAATCCCTTTGACGGTGGGATTTAGGCCACAACTTGTTGTTGTCTCAGGCCTTTTGGTGGGAATCCCTTTGACGGTGGGATTTTAGGCTTTCACGGAGCCTCTGGCTATCACAAAGCCTTTTCACAAACTCTTCCTATTTTCATGATGGGATTCGGCTATCACGAAGCCTTTCGGACGAACTTTCTCTTTTTTCACGACGGAATTCGGTTATCACGAATTTTCTTTCACATGGTGGAATCTCGGCTATCACGAAGCCTTTTCACGAATTTTTCATTCCCATGATGGAATCTCGGCTATCACGAAGTCTTTTCACAAATTTTTCTTTCACATGGTGGAATCTCGGCTATCACGAAGCCTTTTCACGAATTTTTCTTACACATGGTGGAATCTCGGCTATCACGAAGCCTTTTCACAATTTTTCTTTCACATAGTGGGATCCACAAAATGCATGATTTGGGGGAAGACTCTTTTCATATATATCACAAAGAGTATTTACATAGGATCCGCCTCGTTAAAAACCTTGCCTCTTGATTTAGAGCCCCCTTTGCAAGAAAAAGAGTACGCTCCTCCTTATTCTAATGTAATTGCGAAAAAGAAAGCAAGTGTTTTTTTCTCCGAAATCACTTATAGACTCGTGATTCGATTTTTTGGTTTTCTAGAATGTAAACTTAAGAAAAAGGAAAAATACTCTAAGTTAAATCAACCTAATTCTGGAATTCTCAAGGATAATACCTTTTTAGTCTGTCGGCATTCCACGAATATGGCAACTCTTCGCCAGTCTGTTCTAGCAAACGAAAAGCCCATGGCATGTCTGTTTCTTTTGCTATGTATGGTCCTTCCCATGATTCATGAAGTTTCCCCGGGTTTTCCCAGTTCTTCTTTCTTTTCAGCACCAAATCACCGCTTCGTCGGGCATACACCCCCGGTACTCATGCAAGGAAGGAAGAAGACGGACTCCTACTAGAATTCCCCCCGTAATCCTACTAGGACTCGTTCCGTGTAAACCTACTAGAACTCCCCGCCTTGTAACCGACTAGGAACCCGCCCCCGGACTATATAAAGGAGGGCCGGGTACCTAGCCGGCACCCGATCTCCACCCAACACCAAGCGCGGGCGCCATACTTGATCCCCCCAAACGGGACGTAGGGTTCTCCACCTTGGCAGCCGGAACCCGTATAAATCTTGTGTCCCGTGTCCTTTCGCATACCTTCGAGTTCTCGGTCCCCCGATCACGATCCTCACCGCACAATCTACTACCTCGGGTACCCCCTTGGTAGGTTTGCCGGTCTAAAACACCGACACCGGCGCGCCGGTAGGGGTAATCATCACCACCGAGTGAATTCGAAGGACCCTCGTCAACAAGATCAATCTACTCGTCGGTTAAGATCCAGACGGATCAAGTTCGATTGCTTCACAACTAAGGACCACATGTCGTCCTTGTCAGTATCAAATCCAACGCGCATGCAGATCAGGGAAAAAATCTGCCCAACTCTGCGATCGAATCTTAGACGGCATTGTCAAGGCGTCACGCAAGCCGGAATACAAAACGGAGTCAAGCAAACCGTGCTCGCTCCCTCTCCGTCACCGAGTAGTACTCTCCTCCAAAGAAATCCAAGCCATAGGCAATGATTACTACATGCACATGGAACAGAGCGGCCATGTAATTTCGGTTGCCTTGTTTTTGTACGTCCAAGATTTCAATTAACTTGAGTTGTGCTACACTCACACACCGGAAGCTACCAAGGATTATCCAAGTTCTTTGCTCCATGCACCCCGAAGCCGTACGCAAGTACAACTACATCAACTCTCACCTGCATGAACTCGTGCACAACATCACCTTTGCCGTGCACCGCGACTACTCGTCACTCGGTCGCACGAGCTACGTCAACCTCGCCGTGCGCCGTGAGTACTTGTCTCCCGGGGCCCGCCACGGCTCTACCTCAACTACGCCGTGCGTGCGGATGCCTCGGCACATCGCGCCGCTCGTTGTCGACTACTCCGCCTCGCGCGAGCTCGTCGTCGACTACTTCGACTCCGCCGCGCGCCCGGGTGCCTCGGCACGTCGCGTGGCTCGTCACGCGGCTTGTCGCACCGCTCGTCGTTGACTACTCCGCCTCGCGCAGGCTCGTCGTCAACTACTTCGCCTCCGCCGCGCGTCCGGGGTGCCTCGGCTCGTCGCGCGGATCGTTGCGCGGGCTCGTCGTCGACTACTTCACCTCCGCCGCGCGTCCGGGTGCCTCGGCACGTCACGCGGCTCGTCGCGCCGCTCGTCGTCGACTACTCCGCCTCACACGAGCTCGTCGTCGACTACTTCACCTATGCCGCGCGTCCGGGTGCCTCTCGCTCGTCGCGCGGCTCGTCACGCGGCTTGTCGCGCCGCTCGTCGTTGACTACTCCGCCTCGCGCGGCTCGTCGTCGACTACTTCGCCTCCGCCGTGCGTCCGGGTGCCTCGGCACATCGCGCGGCTCGTCACGCGGATCGTCGCGCCCGTCGACTACTCCGCCTCGCGCATGCTCGTCGTCGACTACTTCGACTCCGCCGCGAGTCCGCGTTCCTCGGCTCGTCACGCGGCTCGTCTCGTGGATCATTGCGCCACTCGTCGTCGACTACTTCGACTACGCCGCGCGTTCGGGTGCCTCGGCACGTCGCGCGGCCCATCACACAGCTCACCGTCGACTACGCCGTGCTTCGCGACTTCGTCTTGCGGCCACACTGGCTCTACTTCAGCCACACCATGCGTGGCGATTACTTGTCTCGCGACAACACTGGCTCTACTTTGAGTACGCCGCTCGCCACCGTGACGTCATCTTCCGGTCGCATCGCGTCGACCATTCATCTCGACTAGTTTCCAAACTAGTCAAGAACGACAATCACGCCCCCAACAACTAGTCGGAATCAACTCGACTAGTCAACTTCAAAGCAACAACCATCGCGGCTCCATCGCCGACCGCCACGCTTCATCAACGATCCGCTCAGCAAGCAACAACGGCTAAGTCATTTATTTAAATGATTATTGTTATCTTTTCTTGGCTTGTTCTCCTCATCATGTAGGACTACTTGCCGACTACTCATTTGTGTATGCTTCTCGGCGGGTTTTCACGGGAGCTACACTCTGCTGACTACTCTTGGGGTATATCAATCAAGTCACCACGAGTCTACTTCATCAACTCGGGGGCTATCCCTAGGAGGCAGCTTCTAAAGTCCGCTACGCGTGGCAATCTGAAGTCGACTTCTAAAGTCGCATTCTAAAGTCCGCTCCGTGCGGCAACTTAAAGTCGACGCTGGTCGCATCTTCGCCCGCTTCGGTGGCATACTACGTGTGTTAGCTTCGATGGAACCTAGCCGTAAGTGGCCCTCGAGTCCCGGCGATGATGGAACCTAGCCGCACGTGGTCTTCACGCTCCGCACCATGGGTCCAAGTACCCTAAGTACTCGTGCTCCGTACCTTGGGTCCGAAATCCATGGCCCGGTACACAAGTCGACTTTGGTCGCACCTTCAAGCCCACTCCGGCGGCAATCGTACCTTGGGTCCGAAATCCATGGCTCGTGTACTCATGCCCACTCCGGTGGCACAAGTAGACACTAACGGTCGCACCCAAGCCCACTCCGGTGGCACAAGTCGACGCTAACGGTCGCATCCAAGCCCACTCCGGTGGCACAAGTCGACGCTAACGGTCGCATCCAAGCCCACTCCGGTGGCACAAGTTGACGCTAATGGTCGCACCCAAGCCCACTCGGTGGCACAAGCCGACTTCGGTCGCAATCGTAAGCTCGCTCCGACGCCAAAACTACTTGTTTTCTCGATTTTTTATTCACTTTGGCTTTCCGGAAAGTGCTTTTCATTTTTTGCATCTTGAGTCCATCCCGCGTGGCACAAAGTCGACTATTGTAGTCGCATCTCAAAGTCCGCTCCGCACGGCATCCTAAAGTCGACTTCGGTTTTTAAGTCGCATCTCAAAGTCCGCTTCGCGCGGCACAAAGTTGACTTCGAGTTTTCAAGTCGCATTCTAAAGTCCGCACCGCCGCATCTAAAGTCGACTTTGGTCGCACCTAAAAGTCCACTCGACGGCATGGCTACTTCTCAAGCTCCATGGCTCGATGCCAAATTACTTCTTAGAATCTCTCCACTGGGGGGCTGCACTCAACATACTACTCGAGGATAACTTCAAGATGCTTCGCTCGCTCTCAAGCTCGGGGGCTCCGCACCAATAACTACTCGACGTGGCTCATACGGCCGTCTTATCTCGGGGGCTACACACTACAAGATTACTCGGGTGATGGCTTTCGCGAACACCGAAGACCCTTGGATTGATTACCTAATCATTTCAAGGCTCGGGGGCTACTATACTACACCCATCGTTCAATTCTTTCAAGACGGAAGATTCGGAATCAAGATTGACCCTCGCCTAGAGTTTGCGACTCAACCTAAGGCTCGAAGGACTACTCCATATGGAGTGCGATTTTGCAATCGCACTTCCATATAAATCTCGACTTCAAGATCGATGAGCCGGACCACCTTCCGGCCCTCGCAGCAGTTCAAGTACAATTGAAGACTTCTCCAAGCGTACCTGAGGACGCTCAAGAACTACTCACGAAGCTTCAAGACTACTCGAACTACTCCACTCCACTACAATGTGCTCGGGGGCTTGTCGGGCATACTCCCCGGTACTCATGCAAGGAAGGAAGAAGACGGACTCATACTAGAATTCCCCCGTAATCCTACTAGGACGCCGTTGACGGTGTATGTTGGTACACCTAGCATGTTCATTACACTTTGGTTTGGATTTGATTATGGAACTAACCCACCACTAGGCACACTAATCATATAACGAGTTCATCTATGTGCATGCATTTGGAAGTGTTGTGTTTATGTAGGAAAACATGGACATAAAGGACGAATTCGCAACAAGTTCAAAGGAGCATTTACGGAGTCTTGTTCGTGTTCATGAGCTTGATGAAATCACTTCCAAAGGTGGCAAGGACCGAAGTGCTACAAGGAACACCCCCGAGGATTGAAGCGTAAAAGACCGAACTTCATGCGAAGAGAACCTCCATCTTGGACGTGAGGATAACATTATCAAAATCATGCAAGTGGAGGGGGCAAAGTACATAAATGCATAAGGACCCACGGAGCGAAAGGGGCGACCGAACCGGGCCGAGGTGGGCCCAGTGCCGGCCGGCCCGGCCGGCCGGCCCACCCCACTCCGGTGGCCGGTTCGGTCCCGTTTTCCTTGCACCCGAAGCATCTTGAACCCTAAAAGCCCGGGAGCCGCCATTCGACGTAAAGAGAGAGTCATTCGCACAAGAAGGCCATCCACAAGCTAGAGAGAGAGGAGGAGGTCTCCGGAGGGAGATCAACCACCTCGAAGGAAGCACCCTCTCGTGGAGAAGAAGGAAGACACCGTCGGAAGGGAAACCGTGATCAACGGTGCCATGATCAACACCTTGATGGGGTAATCTTCTCATTCGTCCATGGGTTGTAATCGATCTTGAGATGTAATCGCACTTTGTCAGTTTATCTATCTCTATCATCTTGTGTTGAATATACTTTAATGCTCAAGGTTAGCTACCATGCCGTAAAGGGAGTAGAGCTCCAATGCTTCCTTGGATCCATTCAATACGCTGTGTCCATCAAAGGTCTAGTCATGAATACCTTCGCGTAGTGACAGTACGAGAGGAGGGAAAGGGCGAAACCGTGGTCACAACCCCGATAGATTAGATTGGTTTTCATGTCTTTAAGTGATTACATGCTCTAGTATCGTAGACCCGTGGGCGAGTGTCTTCTACCTTGATCGTTTATCATTCTCTCTAGTGTTGTTTAGTTGTTTTCTAGCATAATAATAGTTAGGGTTTTAGTAGCTAGTGTGTTGTTGTAGATCGAACGCTTGTAATCCCCTTGCTTTGTGGATTGACAAGAACCTTGGGAATCCCGTGGTAAAAAGGTGTGGGGTCCGTACGCTTGCGGATCGTAGAGGGATACGTCTTTTATCCGTCAACATCAATCAATGGCATATGACACATTAATGACATGTAAGTTGATTATCGAAAAGGATATGAATTTTTGTCCAAACAACGATGATAGTTGGTAGAAACAATTTCTTTAATATTATATATTATTTTCTCTTGTAATGATAAATACATTTGCATAAAACTATAATGCTTGTTGTCCTATTTATGCTATTTCGGAAAACTAAAAAAGCAAAATCCTCATTGATGTTGCATGTGCAAAAAAAGTTTTGAAAAGTTATAAGCTGTTTTTAGAATTAGTTATGAGATTTATTAAGAAATTGTAGTGGATTGCTTGGGCTCCTTGGCAACCGGTCCGACCCCTTGAGCACTTGTAGGGAGAGGGGCTTTAGTCCCGCTTGGTAAGGGGTATATGTCTCCGAAGTCCAACCGGGACTAATGATTTGAGACAAAAGGCCCCCCCTTTAGTCCCGGTTGAACCAACCGGGGCTAAAGGATCCTTTAGTCCGGGTGGTATTTTTTGGGGAATTGGGAAAAAACCTTGCATCCTCAAAATGTCGAAGTTGCCGAATTCGTGAATATATTCATGAATGTTCCTCGGGGTGGAAAATTATGTCTCATGACAAGGGAACGTTCACGAAGACATCCTGATAAATTCCATACAACTCGCTAACCCTCAAATGTTGTGCGAAGATAATAGCCGAATTAACTTTTAGTTCACGGGTCTGTTGTCTGTTTCAGGGTAATTGGAATCTGTTGAAAATTCAGGAGATCAGGAACCTGCGAATTTCGGGAATCTTGAGGAGTCTGGTTTCGGGAATTTTCACGAGTAAAGCTTCGGGGGTCAAGGGAAGGCCCAGTCAAAGACGTCACCTCAAAAGTCCGGATTTGAAGCGTGAACTAGTGGCGGGATTGTAAATGTATGAAATTAGCCCCGCAAATCACGGGACGTAAAAGACATTCATGTACATGTTCACACTAGGAATATTCTCTAGATTCGAGGGTAATCTCGGAATGTAAAAGTCCCTTCGTCTCCCTATAAAAGGGGGTCCGAGGGCACGTGTAAAGGTAATCACAACTTTTGAGGCGAGAGCAGAGTGTTTTGGAGATTTCTTGTCTCCCCATCTTTCGGGGATCGCACTTTGAATCTTGTGTACTTGTGTTCTTGTGTTCGGGGACTACCACCAATTTTTCGGACACCCCAACAGTATTACCAACCGAGACTAAAGGGTCTCGTTTCTCTTTTTTTTGGTTTTCGATTTGAGCGTATATTCTAATTGTTGTCTAACCCGTATATGCACGTATACGTATTTGAACTTGTATATAGGTATATACCATATACGCGGTTAGATTAGACTTATATATAAATTAAACCCTATATATCTACATATATAAACTTATAAATGTATATACTCACAATATTTTATACACATGAAAATAAATAGTATTTTCTTAAACTAGTATATATACATCAAAACCCCATATAGTATATATACATCAAAAATATCATTCGGTGCAAATTTATAGTCTCCGTTAGCTTTCCTCGAGGTGAGTCGGTCAATTGGATGGTGCGGCAGGGCGGTCCCCACGTAGCCCGTGATGTTAAACCGTAGCTAATTAGGACATGGGGCTCGTATCAAAAATAAGAAAAAAAGAAAATACTTACATTTGTTGTTTATAAAACTAAGAAAATACTTAGTAAAAGAATTTAATATTCTCTTTCCTCCTATAGCAACCTAGAAATAAAAGGCGTCATAGAATTCAACACTATCTTCTATAAACTATATGTTCACATACCTACATATATATAGATTGGATTCAATATATGCATAAATAAAAAACAAAAGGGGATAAAATTCAACACTATTATTATTGTACATAACTCGTAAGACTAGATGCTCCGGAACTACAACAGTCTCACCTCACCATCATTTACACCCGACTCTCCCAATTACGGTACTACACATGCGCTACACCTCCTATGTAGCTACAATCCCAACATCACAGAGCAACAGAGACGGCCTCCACGTAGCCCGTGATGTTAAACCGTAGCTAACTACGACATGGGGCTCGTATCAAAAACAAGAAAAAAAGAAAATACTTACATTTGTTGTATACAAAACTAAAAAATCCTTAATAAAAGAATTTGATCTTCTATTTCCTCCCGTAGAAACCTAGAAATAAAAGGGGCCATAGAATACAACACTATATTTTATAAACTATATGTACACATACCTACATATATATAGATTGGATTCAATATATGCATAAATAAAAAACAAAAGGGGATAGAATTCAACGATTATTATTCCTGTACATAACATTTATGAACCAATGACTCGGAAGACCTAGATGCTCGGGAACTACAACAGTCTCACCTCACCGTCATATACACCTCACTCACCCACTTACGTACCACACATGCGTTACACCTCCTATCTAGCTACGGTCCCAGCTCACGGAGCCGCAGCGGCCAGTCCTCACGTAGCTCGTGAGGTGAAACCGTAGCTAATTAGGATGTAGGCCTCGTGTATCAAAAACAAGAAAAATAAGAAAATGCTTATATTTATTCTATATAAAAATAAAAAAAACTTCATAAAAGAATTTAATCTTCTATTTCCTCCTATAGCTACCTAGAAATAAAAGCATTTATAAACAATAAAAGAATGGAAATACATACCTAGAGTACATTTTCCGTACGGCTATTATTTTCTTTATAAGCATATATTTTATAAACTATACGTACAACTAAAATTCAAATTTATGAAAAACAAGAAAATAAGAGAATGCTTACATTTATTCTATATAAAAGTAAAAAACATACTTAACAAAAGAATTTAATCTTCTCTTTCCTCCAATGGCTACCTAGAATAAAATCATTTCTAAACAATCAAAGAATGGAAATACCTAGTACATTTTCTCGTATGCCTTCTTTTATGAGCATATGTTTTATAAACTATTTATATATATATACAAGAAAAATTCAATATTATGAAAAACAAGATTTTAATGAAAGAAGAAACAATGCAATTTCCATCCTAACTACATCTTCACGTGTATATACAAAATCCCATCTCTCTAATTAATTTAAGCTCTTCCTACCAAGCTACAAATAACTTTTTTATTTTCTCCATCTCTAAACCATAAAACAAAATTTAATCGAAAAATGAAGGGATGATGAAGATTCCAACCTTGACAACACCTTGGAGGAGAGAAATCTTCACAAAATAATGAAGAAAAAAATCGCAAAGACCACCCTAAGCTTGAGTCGCCATGGAGGGGAGGAGCTTGAGCTCGCGGGTGGCTCGGGTGAATGGCTCGGGTGGCGGGAGGAAAAAGGAGGTACGGTCGTTATATGGATGCCAGCCTTTAGTCCCGCCGGTGTTACCTTTAGTCTCGGCTCGTATAACACCAAATGCGGACTAAAGATCGAGGGGAATTATTGCCGGATGGAGCCGCCGGGAGCCCCCCTTTTGTCACGGTTGGTAATACGAGCCGAGACTAAAGGGGGGCCGGCTACGGCAGCCATTTCGAGCCACGTCGACGAAAGGCCTTTAGTCCCGGCCTCCAAAGTTGAACTAGGACTAAATGCCCGAACCAAAGCCTCACTCTCCACCGAAATGGCGAGAGTAGCCGAATCACAAATGCTAGAATCCATCATTAACGATGGACAACTTGGGGCAGCATGCAGGCTGAGCCGGGCTCGGTGGGAAATTTTGTGCACGAGAAGGATGGGAGCACTCGGTTACCTCTCGGTTCGCTTGGTCTTTTCTTGTTTTCTTTTGATCACCACCGCCGCCCACAACGGTTCCGAACGGGTTACGTCGGGCATACTCCCCCCGGTACCCATGCAGGGAAGGATGAAGACGGACTCCTACTATAATTCTTTATAATCGTACTAGGACTCGTTCCGTGTAATCCTACTAGGACTCCTGCCTTGTAACCGACTAGGAACCCGCCCCCGGACTATATAAAGGAGGGCCGGGTAACTAGCCGGATACCGATCTCAACTAACACCAAGTGCGGGACGCCATACTTGATCTCCCAAACAGGACGTAGGGCTCGCCACCTTGGCGGCCTGAACCTGTATAAATCTTGTGTCCCGTGTCCTCACGCATACCTTCGAGTTCTCGGTTTCCCGATCACGATCCTCCATCGCATAATCTACTACCTCGGGTACCCCCTTGGTAGGTTTGCCGGTCTAAAACACCGACAGCCTGGCGCGCCGGTAGGGGTGATCATCACCACCGGGCGAATTCGAAGGACCCTCGTCAACAAGATCAATCTACTTGTTGACTCGTCGAGATCCATTGAAGCAAGTCGCCTTGCTCCTATCAAAGCGGAATCAATTTTTCTACGCCGCGCCTCCGGTTGCTTCGGCATGTCACGCGGCTCGTCACGCGGCTCATCGCGCCGCTCGTCGTCGACTACTTCACCTACGCCGCGCGTCCGGGTTGCGCGGCTCGCCGCGCGGCTCGTCGTTAACTACTTCGCCTACGCCGCACGTCCCGGTGCCTCGGCATGTCACGCGGCTCGTCGTCGACTACTTTGCCTCGCGCGGGCTCGTCGTCGACTACTTCTCCTACGCCGCGCGTCCGGGTCGCGTGGCTCGTCGTCGACTACTTCACCTACGCCGCGCGTCCGGGGTGCCCTCGGCACGTCGCGCGGCTCGTCGTCGACTACTTCGCCTCGCGCGAGCTCGTCGTCGAACACTTCCCCCTACGCCACGCGTCCCGGTCGCGTGGCTCGTCGTCGATTACTTCACCTATGTCGTGCATCCGGTTGTTGCGGCACGTCACGCGGCTTGTCGCGTGACTCATCGTCGACTATTCCGACTCGCGCGAGCTCGTCGTCAAGTACTTCGCCTACGCCGTGCGTCCGGGTGCTTCGGCACGTCACGTGGCTCGTCGTCAACTACTCCGTGCGCCGCGACTTCGTCTTGCGGCCACACCGGCTCTACTTCGGCCACGCCATGCGTCGCGACTATTTGTCTCGCAGCAACGGTGGCTCTACATCAACTACGCCGTGCACCGCCGTGACGTCGTATTTTGGTCGCATCGCGTCGACCATTCATCTCAACTAGTTTTCCAAACTAGTCGAGAACGGGCAATCACGCCCCCAACAACTAGTCGGAATCAACTCGACTAGTCAACTTCAACAACAACCGTCGCGGCTCCATTGCCGACTACCACGGCTTCATCAACGGTACGCCAGTGCAAGAATAACGGCTAAGTCATTTATTAAAATGATTACTGTTTTTCTTTTCTTGGCTTGTTCTCCTCATCATGTAGGACTACTTGCCAACTACTCATTAGTGTATGCTTCTTGGCGGGTTTTCACGGGAGCTACACTCTGCCGACTACTATTGGGGTATATCAATCAAGTCACCACGAGTCTACTTCATCAACTCGAGGGCAATCCCTAGGAGGCAACTTCTAAAGTCCGCTACGTGCGGCAATCTAAAGTCGACTTCTAAAGCCGCATTCTAAAGTCCGCTCCGTGTGGCAAATTAAAGTCGACTCCGGTCGCATCTTCACCTACTTAGGTGGCATACACGTGTGTAAGCTTCGATGGAACCTAGCCGTAAGTGGCCCTCGGGTCCCGGCGACGATGGAACCTAGCCGCACGTGGTCTTCACGCTCCGTACCAAAGTACTCGTGCTCCGTACCTTGGGTCCGTAATCCATGGCCCGTGCACACAAGTCGACTCTAGTCGCACGTTCAAGCTCGCTCTGCGCGGCAACCGTACCTTAGGTCTGAAATCCATGGCCCAGGTACACAAGTCGACTTCGGTCGCACCTTCAAGCCCGCTCTAGCGGCAACCGTATCTTGGGTCTGAAATCCATGGCTCGGTACTTAAGCCCACTCCGATGGCACAAGTCGACGCTAACGGTCGCACCCAAGCCCGCTCCGGCGATAATCTTGGGTCTGAAATCCATGGCTCAGGTACTTAAGCCCACTCCGGTGGCACAAGTCGACGCTAACGGTCGCACCCAAGCCCACTCTAGTGGCACAAGCCGACTTTGGTCGCAATCTTAAGCCCGCTCCGGCGGCAAAACTACTCATTTTTTCTCGATTTTTCATTCGCTTTGGCTTTCCGAAAAGTGCTTTTCGTTTTTTGCATCTTACGTCCACCCCGCGTGGCACAAAGTCGACTACTGTAGTCGCATCTCAAAGTCCGCTCTACGCGGCAATCTAAAGTCGACTCCGGTTTTCAAGTCGCATCTCAAAGTCCGCTCTACGCGGCAATCTAAAGTTGACTCCGGTTTTTAAGTCGCATATCAAAGTCCGCTCCACGTGGCATCCTAAAGTCGACTTCGGTTTTCAAGTCGCATCTCAAAGTCCGCTCCGCACGGCACAAAGTCGACTTCGGTTTTTAAGTCACATTCTAAAGTCGCAGCCGCGCATCTAAAATCGACTTCGGCCGCATCTAAAGTCTCGCTCTAATGGCATGGCTACTTTTCAAGCTACACGGCTCGATGCTAAATTACTACTCAAGGATAACTTCGTAGGCTTTGCTAGCTCTCAAGCTCGGGGGCTCCGCACCAACAACTACTCGAGGTGGCTCATATGGCTCTCTTATCTCGAGGGCTACACGCTGCAAGAGTACTCGGATGATGGCTTTCGTGAACACCGAAGACCCTTAGACCGATTACCTAATCATTTCAAGGCTTGGGGGCTGCTATGCTACACCCATCATTTAAATTTTTCAAGACGGAAGATTCAGAATCAAGATTGACCCTCGCCTAGAGTCCGCAACTCAACCTAAGGCTCGGGGGCTACTCCATATGGAGTGCGATTTTGCAACCGCACCTCCATATAATCTCGACTTCAAGACGGATGAGTCGGACCACCTTCCGGCCTCGTGGCGATTCAAGTACTATCGAAGACTTCTCCAAGGAGTACTCGAGGACACTTAAGAACTACTCGAAGAGGCTTCAAGACTACTCGGACTACTACACTCGACTACAATGTGCTCGGGGGCTTGTCGGGCATACTCCCCCGGTACCCATGCAAGGAAGGATGAAGACGGACTCCTACTAGAATTCCCCCCGTAATCGTACTAGGACTCGTTCCGTGTAATCGTACTAGGACTCCTTCCTTGTAACCGACTAGGAACCCACCCCCGGACTATATAAAGGAGGGCCGGGTACCTAGCCGGTACCGATCTCAACCAACACCAAGCGCGGGCGCCATACTTGATCTCCCAAACGGGACGTAGGGCTCGTCACCTTGGCGTCCCGAACCCGTATAAATCTTGTGTCCCGCGTCCCGCGCATACCTTCGAGTTCTCGGTCTCCCGATCACGATCCTCCACCGCATAATCTACTACCTCGGGTACCTCCTTGGTAGGTTTGCCGGTCTAAAACACCGACGGGTTCCTTGCCGGTTCGTTGCGGTTTTGTGGGCTACTAACCGATTCCGATTCAATTAAGGCAATGACGGACGAAAATTTGGGCAGAAGCAATCCTTGCTTTAATATAACGACAGAATAAAATTAAGGGTAGAAACAGTCCTTGCTCTAATATGTAGATAGAAATATAGATATACTCCCTCCGTACCGTAAAAAATGCAATCTTCGGATTTGAAAAAAAAAATCACACAAAAAGTGTAGTTTTAGAAAATGATCTAATTACCTACCAAATTAAGTAATCAAATCTGATATGCATGCCAAAACTTACTACATGTGGCTAAAAAATAGGGGTACTAAAGATTTTTCGCGCCACTACTAATCTGTCCTAGAAAAACTAGAATTGCACTTTTAATAGGACCGAGGGAGTAGATATGGAGAACCGAATAGAAGAGATTCATCCCACACTCGCTGGTTTTCATGTTCTTTTTTTGCGAGGATGGTTTTCTTGTTCCTTATTAATTTCTTTGTGACAAGTGCTATGATCTCTGGTCTCCCGATTTGTTTTTCTCGGGTTACCGTTGGGGAATTCAGGAAAACCCGTCACCCTCGAAACGTTGGGCTTAACAAAGTTCTCAAAGCATGTTTTTCAGGAGCAGGGACTTCGCGATTCTCGGAAGCCTGGAACCTGCAAAGTCTCGAATTCGCGAATGTGCAGAGTTCGGGAATCTTGATTCGGCGAGGAGGTGGAGTCACGAACATGCGGAAGCCCGGAATCTCAACTGTCGATGGCCCGAACTTCGGAGAACGGCCGATTCGAGAATCTGTTGAAGACCCTGTTCGGGAGTCAGGCGCGTGGACATGCGCGAACCAGCTGAGAAGCAAGGGCTAATTCGGGAATCTGCTGGAGACTTAGTTCGGGAGTTTCATGCGAAGACATTCACGAACCCGGGGAAGAAGCAAAGTCAAAGTTGTAGTCCCAAAAAGTCCGGGTTTAGAGTGTGAACTAGTGGCAGATTTGTAAATATGTTAGATGAAAAAGACGATCCTGTATGCGTTCACACCGGAAATATTCTCCGAGGCTAAGGGTGTTATCGGCATGTAAAAGTCCCTTCGTCTCCCTATCAAAGGGGGCGCAAGGGCACGTGTAAACGGATTCAGACTTTTTTTGGAACTTGTGCTACTTGCAGAGGGAATCACAGTCTCTTTGCGCTCTAACCTTGAACTTGAACGTGTTGAGAACTCTCACTTGTGTTAGGGTAGTCATCCGAATTTTTCGGGTAACCCCCCAACATTGGTGCCCACCGTGTTCCAGCCGAAAAGAAACTCACGTTGCCACCTCAGAAGAAGTCCAAGAAGACTGTTCCAGCACAGGCAAACCAGGAAGATCGCCATCTCACCCGAGGGAATGAAAACTCGTTTGTTCCTGAACCCTCGAATGTAACAGACCAAGAATGAAGAGAAAAGCTCGAGGCCCTCATGAAGGCAAGAGCAGAAAAGATAGCTCACATCCAAGAACAACCTGCTGAACAGCAAGAGTTCGAGAATGTCGATGGTGACGATGATTCCATAGACAGAGAGCTAGCCATGGTCCACCAAAAGATACAGCAGCTACAGAAAGACAAAGAAAAGTTCGCAGCTCAGTTGCAGGCGAAGAGAAAAATCTCTGAAAAGCTAGAGCAGCTGAACAAAGCAAAAGAGCAGATACAAGCAATACAGAGAGAAATTGACGAAATGAAAGAACAAGAGAACAGCTCCCTGTGGCAAGAGTCACCGCAGCAGAACCCTGCGCCTGCAAGAGAATCCCCGAAAGAAAACTTTTTCGCGGGAAACGGAGTCTCACACTTCGTGGATTCTGAATCGCCGCTGTCAATAGGGCTGCAAACAGCACCTTGGCCACCGAAGTTCAAGCCTCGTCTCTCTTCCCAAGTACAACGGTTTCGGAAACTCCGGCGGTTTCTCATGAGATACGAGTCACCGTGAACTCGGCAGGAGGAGATGATGTTGCGCCGGCCAAATCCTTCATCATAGCTTGAGAAGGACCCGCATCGAATTGGTACTCACTGCGTTGCCTCCACACTCGAAATACAAATTCGGGTAGATCTTAAAACAAAGTTCATGCAAGCATTTCGGATGTTCCATGACACAACGTACGAAGCCTCGGATTTGTACAACGGCAGCGTAGGACGAGAGAACCACCGCGGAACTTCGTGAGAAGGTTCATGCAACAGAGGTCTCAGATCCCCGACGCTGATGACAAGACAACGATCAAGGCACTGATCAAAGGTCTCACCCCAGGGCCAACGGCTTCTCACCTCACAAGAAAGAAGCCTGAGACAGTTGAAGAACTATTTCGGGAATTGGAAGATTACATTCTGTCTGATGACGACCACCGCAAGAGGGTAGCTGAACGGAACGAGGCAAGACAGGGCAACAGAGATATGACCTGGCGGGCACCACCCCAGCATCCACGAAACGTAAACAATGTTGGAAACTCTCAGCCACAACAAGACAGCAGGCCAAGCACCAGGGGAGGATTCAATCCCAGAGGAAGAGGGAGGGGCAGAGGACCCTCGGACTCACGAACCACAACCCAAGAGACCCTCACTTCTATTGCCGGATCATGGGAGAGGCCACAAAGACCGAAGGGTGCCCGGAAACAAAGAAGAACATGGCAAGAATTCAAGAAGAAAAAGCACTAATGAGCATTGCATCCTCCATGCCAAGCCGCTTTCGTCCGAACTTCGGCGCCCGCAATTCGCGAACCCGCGCCGAGTTCCGTCTCGCTTCAGCAATTTCCACAACCACAACCAGCATGGCAGCCATCGCATCAATTCTTCCCTCGGTCCGCAAGCGATACGGTCAATCCAAAGAACCACAACCCATTCGGGAAATCTTGCCACCGCCACCGTAAAAGCTCGTCAAGGCCTCGCCAAGTTCGGGACCTCGAACTCTAAGGCACTACCGTCGTTCGGGACTATCATGCCAAGCACGGGTGGATCCGCTATGGAATTCGAGACCAAGAAGCAGAGAAGCAATTACTTCAGATCTGTGAACACCATCATCAACGATGGCCCAGCTGCGCACTCGGAATGGGCAAAGGTGCCAATCACCTTTACAGAAGAAGATTTCAGGCTGAAATCTGCGATTCACAATGACGCCATGGTCATCGAGGTCAATATTGCTGGGTGGGTCATAGGAAAAGTCCTAGTTGACAACGGGAGTTCGGCGGATATCCTGTTCCTGAAAACATTCGAGAAAATGAATCTGAGCCAGCATATGTTGGACCCACCAGAGTACCCATTGCAGGGATTCGGGGGAAAGCCCATCAAGTCCGTGGGAAAAATATCACTCCCGCTTCTTTCGGAGATCTCAAGAATGCCGTAACGGAGAGCCTCACCTTCGATGTAGTTGACATATATCACCCGTACCTCGCGATCTTCGGCAGAGGTTTCATGAATAAGTTTGATGTTGTCATAAGACAACAATTCCTATGCATGAAGATGCCTGCGCCCAAAGGGGTTATCACGGTGTTCGGCAATCAGCAGGAGGCCAGGAACATAGAAAAAGGCCACACGCCCGGCCAAACAAATGTGTACCAGCTGAAAGCAGCTGATGAGAGGAAGGAAACCTATGAAGAGCCTAAGCGGGACAAAGAGAAAAATGAGATAGCCTCAGAGGATGAAACAAAGAAAGTGTATTTGGACGACATGCCCGACAGAGCAGTCATAATAGGGGCGAACCTCAGCGCCGAAGAGGACAGTGAACTCATACGATTCCTGAACAGAAACAAGGATGTCTTCGCATGGTCAGCTAAGGACTTGCAAGGTGTTGACAGAGACATAATCGAACATGCCCTGGAAACAGATGACAAAATACCACCCAAGAAGCAAAAACTTCGGAAAATGTCTGACGAAAAAGTCAAGGCAGTGGAAGCGAGAATTCAGAGGTTGCAGGATGCCCAGGTAATCAGAGAGGTCAAGTACCCAGTCTGTTAGCCAACACTATGCCGCTTAAGAAGAAAAATGGCAAATGGAGAATGTGTGTCGATTTCACCGATCCGAACAAGGCGTGCAAGAAGGACGATTTTCCCTTGGAAAGGGTAGACAAAATCGTGGATGATGCAACCAACGGTGAGATGCTTTCGCTCCCGGACATGTTCTCTCGGGTATCATCGATCGGGGTTCGCAAAGAGGACGAAGAGAAGACAAGTTTCATCACTCCTTTCGGAACATTTTGTTCCGTAAGAATGCCGTAGGGGGCCGAAGAATGCAGGATGCATGTTTTCGAGAATGATAGCAATAGTACCGCACCAAAGAGATTCGGAGAAACATTTTGGCATATGTGGATGACATAGTTGTCAAAAGTGTTCGGAGGGGAGACCATATCGGTGATCCGGCGTAAACATTCGCGAACATGAGGGCAAAAGCAAACTTAAAGCTAAATCCGGAAAAATGTGTGTTCGGCATTCACAAGGGGAAAGTTCTTGGATGCCTAGTTTCAACAAAAGGCATAGAGGCAAACCCTGACAAAATAAGGGCTCTGATGGAAATGCAAGAGCCAATCTCAGTGAAAGATGTTCAGAAGTTGACAGGGAGAGTGGCTGCCCTCAACAGATTTATTCCCAGAGCCGCAGAAAGAAGTTTACCGTTCTTCCAAGTTCTCAGAAGTGCCAAGAAATTCCAGTGGTCCGAACCTCGAAGCGTGGCCTTTCGCGAACCGAAGGATTACTTGTCCACCATGACCAAACTCGTCCCCCCGAACCAAAATCGCCACTTCGTCGTATGTGTCCGCATCAAATTCGGCGAAGTAAGCGCGGTGTTGGTGCGAAAAGGAAGAAGAAGGAAAGCTCGGGCAAATTCCTCGTATACTTCGCCTCCGAAGCATTGTCTGGTTCCAAGGTTTTCTATTCTGAATTGGAGAAGATCGCGTATGCGGTCATTATGGCAGCAAGAAAGCTAAGACATTACTTCGAGGGCCACAGAATAAGAGTCATCACCAACCGCCGTTGAGTGACTTGTTCGCAAATAGGGAGGCATCCACCCGAATCATCAAGTGGGGTGCCGAACTTTCCGAGTATGTGGTAGACTTCGAAAGAAGAAGTGCAATAAAATCGCAAGTTCCCGCAGATTTTGTCGTGGATCGGACTCCACCCACTCAAAATCTCGAGGAAAATATACCCGAACCTTGGATAGTGCAGTGTGATGGAGCATGGTGTTACAAGGGGGTCGGAATTTCGGCTGTTGTAACGTCCCCGACGGGCGTGGTCATAAGATACGCAGCGCGGCTCGTATTCGCGAACAATGAACATTCCACGAACAACACAACGGAGTACGAAGCTCTACTGCTGGCATTAAGAAAAATGAAAGCCTTGGGGCAGCAGACCTTCATAATCAGAACGGATTCGAAAGTGATCCAAGAACATATTGAGAAGGAAAGCGAGGCCAGGAATCCAGTTCTCATGAAATATCTTGAAAAAGTCAGAGAAATGGAAAGACACTTCAAAGGGTATTCAGTCCAGCATATCCCAAGGGATGATAACAATGAGGCGGATAAACTGGCGAAGGCAGCAGCCAGAAATCAAGAGCTACCACCGGACGTGTTCTTTGAAATCATCAGAGAGCCCTCCATCAAAGATTCGAGGGCCCAAATCGTGAATATGGTGGAAATTCCAGATTGGAGAGCAAATCATGGCCTATCCGAGGGGATATTACGAACCACAAGATGAATTGGAGGAAAAAAAGATTGAAGCAAAGGGCTCGGGGCTATACGGTAGTAAATGGAGAATTATACAAATCGAGAGTCACCGAGCCCCGCCGCGCCGCATCACCTCCGAAAAAGGTCGCGAGCTTCCGAAAGAAATTCACAGCGGATTTTGTGGGGCACACATAGGCACCGGGGCTTTGGCCGGTAAGGCGATAAAGCGTGGATTCTATTGGCCCACCATAAACATCGACGCCAAGACGTTAGTTCGGCAATGTGAAGCATGCCGGAAGACGGGAAATCAACGAATCCGCCTTCAATGCCGCTTCACCTAATTCCTCCAACTTGGCCTCTACGAGAGATGGGGAATGGACCTAGTAGGCCCGTTGCCGCAGCTCAAGGTAACCGCCGATTTGCGGCCGTAGCGCTCGATTATTTCACGAAGTGGGTAGAGGCAAAACCACTCGCGAATATCACAAAGACCACGGTTCAAAAATTCTTTTGGCGTAACATAGTCCGCGGGTTCGGAGTTCCTAGAGAACCGACGGTTGACAATGGCAAACAGTTTGACCGTTACACCTTCAAAGAATACCTGCGAACCTTAGGCACACAAGCGAAATTTTCATCAGCATATCATCCACAATCAATGGTGCGGTCGAAAGAGCCAATGGTCCGATTTTTTCGGGAATCAAGAAATGTTTGTTCGATCGAAAAAGGGAAAGTGGGTGGATGAGCTTCCGAAGGTGATCCGGTCTCACAACACCACGCTTTCAAGGGCAACGGGTTTCACGCCTTTTCGCCTACTTTTCGGGACCGAGGCTATGACACCGAGGAGATCAAAAATGAAAGCATGAGAGTCCCGAAAGGAAAAGAGATAGAGGAACTCGATAACAAGGTGGAAAAGGACATGATCGAGCCGACAATCCTTGAAGCAAATGGGAAAACATTGAGAAATATCGAGAGAGACAAGGGCATGGAGGGACAAAAAAGTGGTCAGAAAGGACATTAAAACTGGTGATCTTGTCTTGAAAAGAAAGAAAAATTGGGAGAACCCGGGAAAACTTCATGAGTCTTGGGAAGGGCCTTACATCGCTAGGGAAACAGACATGCCAGGGGCTTTTCGCCTGATGGAGCAGACTGGCGAAGAGTTGCCGTATTCGTGGAATGCCGACAGCCTAAAAAGGTATTATCCATGAAAATCCTAGTTGTACATAAATGTAACATGTAGTAGTTTTTCGGTAGTTTTTCGATTTTCGTAAGTTTGTACTTTAGAAAGCTAAAAAACCCGAATCACGTGTCTATAAGTGATTTCGGCACAAAAATTAGTTTTACTTCTTCTAGTCGCATTAGAATAAGAAGGACCGTACTCTTTTCCTTGCAAAGGGGGCTCTAAATAAAGAGCAAGGTTTTTAACGAGGCGGATCCTATGTAAATACTCTTTATGATATATATATATGAAGAGAGTCTTCCCCCAAATTGCGTATCTTGAGAATTCCATCGTGAAAAAAGAAAAAGTTCGTGAGAAAAGGCTTCCTGATAGCCAGAATTTCATCGTGAAAAAAGAAAAGTTCGTGAGAAAAGGCTTCCTGGTAGCCAGAATTCCATCGTGAAAAAAGAAAAAGTTCGTGAGAAAAGGCTTCGTGATAGCCAGAATTCCATCGTGAAAAAAGAAAAAGTTCGTGAGAAAAGGCTTCGTGATAGCCAGAATTCCATCGTGAAAAAAGAAAAGTTCGTGAGAAAAGGCTTCCTGATAGCCGAAATTCCATCGTGAAAGAAGAAAAAGTTCGGGAAAAAGGCTTCCCGATAGCCAAAATCCCATCCATCAAGGGATTCCCACCAAAGAGGCTCCGAGACAACAACAAGTTGTGGCCCAAGAAATCCCATCCACGAAGGGATTCCCACCGAAAATTTGTACGAAGATTTCGAGAAAATAAATGCCTAAGGGGTTATCTGTAGTTTTATACTTAGTGAGGATTGTTGAAAGTTATTCAAACATCATCGTTGTAAGAAAAAGGGCA
Source organism: Cenchrus americanus (assembly GCA_947561735.1). NCBI lineage: Eukaryota > Viridiplantae > Streptophyta > Magnoliopsida > Poales > Poaceae > Cenchrus > Cenchrus americanus. Next base: position 252,991,911 of record OX387245.1, on the reverse strand, counting down.
AGGGGCTCGTTCGGGAGTCGCAGAAAGCCGTGGTTGAAGCAACTGAGGGTTGCTGTATCAACCGAGGCAAGTCTGCCAGTCGGGTCAAGTCCACAAAATTCGAAACAAATTTTGTCGACTTGCGCAATAGCAATCGAGGTTCACCAAAAACTAGGGAAGACTTCTCCTAAAGATATGCTAGAAATTCGTGAATAGTAAGAGTCGTGAACCTGACATCAAGTTTTCATGAGAAACGGCAAGGTGGGGGAGGGTGACGTTTTTTCAAGAAAAAACGTATTTACTGCCTTATTCGCATAAAAACTTCCGAACGCTTCTTCAATAATTACAACACTCGGTGTAAATTTCAAAACGAAAGCTCAACAACATGTCCCGGTTTACAAACATTGTCTTCAGCCGTATCACTGGCATAGGCAAAATCGATGCATCGGCTAAGGGACTAAGGGGCTCCATCTTGGGAACCTTCGCGGACGGCGGAGTAGACGACGCGGAACGAATCTTCTTACGAAGTAAGAAAAACGAGGAGAGATCAAAACAGCCTATAGAAAACTTGAGTGAGGCCTCAAGCCAAAAATCGGAAAAATCTTGTTCGGGATGGGCTCGCTTGAACAAACTCCACGCTTCGCCACTAACGAACATACTATCTCGATGAATTCGCAGTGGTAGCACGTCTGCGCGCAGCCCGGCTTGCGGGACTGCGCGAGGTTAAAATATACAAAACACTTGTTCAGGACAGTTTCATGAATCTACATGAATATACAACCTATCTCGAATTCACCCAAAAATCCGTGCATATCATTCGCCTTTGTAACATCCACCTTCGGCGAATCCCCCTCTCGTTCGGTGACCCGTTCGCCGTCGTTGCCGTCATCGGCTCGCCGGCCGCTACCGCCGCCGCCGCCACCCGAGCCGTCTTCGCCGGGACTCGCTCGAACCCTCGCCGGAGGTCGATCTTTCGGGAGACGCGGCGGTGCCCTCTCGATTCTCCTCTTCGTTCGAGCCGAGAGAGGAAGGCAAAAAGTGAAGAAGGTTTAAAAAGCGAAACATCCGCGACAAACGTAAGTCGCGAAATCGGACAAAAGAAACTACCTCGGCAAGCTTTGCTTGTGCAATGGTCTTAACAACTTCCTCGCCCGCCGGTCACCCAAAACTCCCCTCGCGAACTTGATCTTGATAGCTTGAACGTCGGAGTTGGCCCGAAGTATCGCGGTCGGTAGCACCGGGGAATTGAGAGAGATTCGCGCGAAACTTCTCCGTGTCGACACGGTCATAATCGTGAAGAATCTTCAAGATACTCTCCACGAGAAAGCAACGGCGAAGTTACGGCGCCGGTGATCACCTCGGTAAGGGCCTTGAACTCGGCCCCCGGCCAATCCATGAAATCGGGAATGTCGATGTCATCCGAAGAGGGGCCGGGCGAACACCGTACTCATTCAAGGACTTCGGTACTCCACGTAGAGCAGCTTTCGGCTTTTCTAGAATCTTCGAAGTGTTTCTCTTCGAGGCTTCACCTTGTTCTCCGCCAACGCCTTCTCGAGATCCACGATTTTGCGATCCTTTGCGCTCAAGGACTTGGCGAGGCCGGCATTGTTGATACGAAGATCCTCGGCGATTTTTGTAGCTCGCTCTTGTTTTTCCCAAAGCTTTTCAATCACGCTCGCATCATCTTCATGAGATTTTTGAACCTTCTTAAGATCTTTCTTGGACCGCTCGAGCGTGGCTTCGCGATCTTCTCGTTCATCGCGACTCGTCTTCAAGGCTTCCGCCAACTCGGCCACCTTTTTCTCGAGCTCCACGTTCGCGGATTGCGTGAGGGCGAAGTTACGCTCTAGTTCCTTCGACTTCGGGAAAGTCGTTCATTAATTTTCTCCCCGCTCGCCGAGCCGCTCTATGGCAACCTTCCCGAGCATGGAATGCTTGAGGGCATAATCCTCTTGAAACCGTGCAAGCTTCGAAGGAGAGTAAGAGTGCAGAAGATTCTTGAATTCTGAAAAGTTCAGGAGTAAGTCTCAGACCAAGGTTCAACAACTGGGAAACATACGAAAAGATAGTGAGAAGGAACGAACCTTGCTTAGAAAAGTGCTGCATGGTGACTTGTTTAGTCGAACCAGAAGAAGTTTTCCCGTGAGACGAAGGAGTGGTTTCGGAAACAGAGTGAGGCCCCTTCTCAGAATCCCGAGCAGCTTCTTCGGGTCGCTCTGAGGCCTCCTCTCCTGTTTCATCAACAATTGCGGACGATTTCCAGAGAGTTAAAAACTTGGACGTCTTGCTCCCGACGCCAATTGTCTCGAAACCAACACGCAATAGCTTGCCGCGATGAGACGTACCAAAGCTTTTGTTAAAAGCGGCCAAGGAAGGAGACGGAGCCTGGTCTTCGGGGACAATCTCCCGAACTTCAACCAAAGGGACATGTTCGGTAGGATTGTCTTCCCTTTGGATAGTGAGCTCAAGATCCCGGCGAGTCGGAGGAGGCTTGGTCGGCAGCAGGGACTTCGAGCAACGGGAGCATCGGCGGCGGCGGGGGACTCGGCGGGGACGGCGGCATCGGCAACAACAATAGACTTCTCGGCGGCGGCGGGAGCGGTCTCCTTTGGAACTTCGGGGGCAGCATCCGAAAAGGAATCAACATCCACGAATTCATTCTCTCGAACCGATGGACAAATTGTCTCGAAAGTTAAACAAAGGGCCGCAGGAAAACACCTTTAAGGCTATCCGTCTCCGCGAAGGTGTCATCGTCGAAGGCGGAGGGGACTTGCCGAACGCCGGTGGAAGAGATTTTCTTCACCGCCTTCTTCGGTTTCTTGCGGCTCATCTGGGCAAGCCCCGAAGTAGCCTGGAGTTCAGCATCCAAAGTCCAAGGTTCGGAGGTCTTTCGTTTCCGCTTCAACGATTCAAGCGATCTGGTCCTCGAAGGCTTCACTCCCGAAGAGGCTCCCTCGTTGGCAGGTGACGAGCTTCGCTTCGACGACCTAATTCGGGGAGCGTTGATTGGGGCGGTTGAGCAGCTGGCCACGGCGACGGCGGGAACTTTCAATTTGGGACCAGGGCCTCAAGAGCTGAAAAATTTATCACCACAGACTTCCGAAAAGACGCGGTTGATCTTCTTCCTATGTTTCACCAGGGCCTTATACGCCTTGTACTCGTTCATCGTGTATTCGCCCACAATGACGTTCACCCTTTTCTCCACTTCGTCCATGAAGTCCTCGGCGCTCTGGCCTTCGCGAAGTTTGATCCCGAACTTCGGGAAAGGCACCTTCTCGGTCCGCCCGCTGACATTGTAGTGCACGAGTTCAGTAGGGGACCAACCATTCGAGATAGGCCAGACCCGGGCGGCGACGAATTCTTCGATGATGTCACAGCCGCCAAGTATTGTGCTGGCCAAGTAAAAGGCATTCTCACAGTTCCTGATCCCCACGGCCCGCTGGTTGTATTTCCCTACGTTCACCGCGGCAAGAGGCGCGATCGGGCATGACAGCTTCGGCATATCGACCCTCAAATAAAACCAGTAAGATTTCCAATCATCCGCAAGGTTGGACTTGCAGCAGGGAGCGATCTGGATTCGAGTGATTCCTTGTCGGGTGTTCTGACGTCGCGTATTGAAGGTGCAGCACGCGTGCTGACTGTGGTAGAACTGCCCATCTTCGCCTTTGACAACTTCGGGGATGATCACCAGTTCGTAGAACCTGGTGAAAGCGTCGATGCTAGGACCGCACCGAAGGTCTTCAAAATCCAGATAAACTTCGACACTTCGAGGAAGGATGTCGGAGTAAGCTGGTGGATCTTCACCGAAAATGCGTCGAGAATAGCCGGCAGGACGGGGTCACAAGGGAACCTTAGCCCACAGATGAAGAAATCCCGAAACACCATAATCTCTCCGTCCTTAGGGGTTGGAACCAGCTCATCAAGTGGGGCACGCCCAGCGCCAGGGGAGAAGAATCCGGCCTTCTCGTACTCACGAATCGTGTTTCTTGTAACCTTCGACTCTCCGAAGGCGAGTGAGGGCGGCAGCGGGCTGGAGGTCCTTGCCCTGATCAGATCGTCGACACCGGCGTCCACATCTCCGATGTCTTCACTGCCGTCAGACCGAACCTCCCCATCTTCGCGACTACGGGAGCCGGCTGGGCGAAATAGAATCTTCTGCCGGCGTAGCATGCTCCGCGCTTTCGGCAACGGGGTCGAGCGGGAGACCGGCAGCGATGAGCTCTTCGGTAGTCATGGGCCTAGCCGTGCTTTTAACGCGAGCCACCTAACCAACAGTTACGAACATACAGACAGTTAAGAGTAACGTTCGAGAATAAAACTCGCGAATTCGCGACATCACTACACCGAAGTTTAACAAAATAACAAATCGACAAAAGAAAGATAAAGGAATACCTTAGAGGAGCGTGAACAAGACCTGGAGTTCGCAAGCTTTCTAGCAGAAAACCAGGTTCCGCGAAGAAAGAGAGATGCGCGAATCGTGAAAAGCTGGAGAGCCGTAAAAAATTTTTTAACAGCAGCAGCCCGCTATTTATAGGGCCGGGGAGGGGTAGTTCCGCGAAGTGCGCCTCGATTTAACCGTCCTTGGCTCCCCGGGCGACGCGTGTCCCCTCCGACGTTCCGAGGGTGACATTTTTTACTAAATTTCCGAAGGATTCGTGGAATCGGATCGTCGGAGTCAACCCGCTTCCCCGAGGGGCTAGTGTTGGGGAATTCAGGAAAACCCGTCACCCTCGAAACGTTGAGCTTAACCAAGTTCTCAAAGCATGTTTTTCGGGAGAGCGGGGACTTCGCGATTCTCGGAAGCCCGGAACTCGCGAAGTCTCGAATTCGCGAATGTGCGAGTTCGGGAATCTTGATTCGGCGAGGAGGTGGAGTCACGAACATGCGGAAGCCCGAATCTCAACTGTCGATGGCCCGAACTTTGGAGAATGGCCGATTCGAGAATCTGTTGAAGACCCTGTTCGGGAGTCAGGCGCGTGGACATGCGCGAACCGGTCGAGAAGCAAGGGCTAATTCGGGAATCTGCTGGAGACTTAGTTCGGGAGTTTCATGCGAAGACATTCACGAACCCGGGGAAGAAGCAAAGTCAAAGTTGTAGTCCCAAAAAGTCCGGGTTTAGAGTGTGAACTAGTGGCAGATTTGTAAATATGTTAGATGAAAAAGACGATCCTGTATGCGTTCACACTGGGAATATTCTCTGAGGCTAAGGGTGTTATCGGCATGTAAAAGTCCCTTCGTCTCCCTATAAAAGGGGGCGCAAGGGCACGTGTAAACGGATTCAGACTTTTTTGGAACTTGTGCTACTTGCAGAGGGAATCACAGTCTCTTTGCGCTCTAACCTTGAACTTGAACGTGTTGAGAACTCTCACTTGTGTTAGGGTAGTCATCCGAATTTTTCGGGTAACCCCCCAACAGTTACTATAAGCATACATCCCGAAAACTAAGTGCACAGCCCAAATTCAGCTTAGAGTCTTATGCTTAGAGAGGACAGAGGCTGACTTGCTGACCATAGTCACCGCTGTTCCCGAAACGACGGAACGGGAATGACGGATCGAGGAACGAGGACCAACATTTTAGATGCAATTTTACACTGTAGGAACGAAAATGTTCCCGCGTCCCCGTCCCCGTCCCCGGAACGAGGAACGAGGAACGCTAGGTCGTTCCCGTTCCCCGGTGACTAAGTTGCTGACCAGGCTTAGGTGATGTCAGAAGATTCTTTTTTTTTTTGGCATAGGACAACTCTGCTTAATTTCCTCTTATACATATTCACATGGTCTACTTGTGGCGAAACATCTAGAATGTGCTGATTTGGTGGCCATTTAGATGTAACAACAGACCGATTGTTTTTGTCTTTAGTTTTGCCAACTGAATATTTCTTCAGAGTTTCTATGTCAGAGAGAGATAGAGGAAGCAAGCGCATACATATTTCTTCAGAGTTTTTTTTCAGCAGCAATTTCTTCAGAGTTTTTATGTTCGAGAGAGAGAGAGCGCGCGCGCGCAGCGCATAGTCCTCAAACGTCAGAAGCTAAAGGCTAGCTTGATAAACTTGGTTGGTTCTGGATATGACAACTATTATTTTTTGGCTCGTTGACAAGGATCATTAAACATGTACTCTTTATTTAATAGCATACCTGACAGAGATGGTCTGATGAATGCTAATGCACCTATTTATTCATAATTAATAATATATGAGAATGCGAGTGGACAAACGCTTCACGATTACAACAACTTAACACATGGAAGTAGTGTAACAATATGGATAAAAACAGATAGAGATACATTTCAAATAAATTCATGACAACACGAGAAAACATAACTGAAGAAAATATGGATCAAATGCAGATATAAAAACCACGAAACCAAATCAAGCGTTTTGCACCTTCAATTATTTCCTTCACCCATGGTGCATCCGCTTATTCTTGATCAATTCCTCCACCATGTGTTGGGGCACATCAGAATGTCTCACATCAATACTAATGAGGTTCGGTCGGAACTTGCTAGCGTCCCACCCGACCTCAGGCCATTCCGTGATGGCGCCATCCAGCTTTAATACCTCAAGAAATCGAAGGCTCGGTGCGGTGAAGGTGCATGAAGGAATGGCATCGCCTCGCAGATTCAGGTGTCTAAGGAGATGCATCTTCACGAGTGCACTCTTCAGTGCCAACCCATGTTTTTCATGTTGGATTCCATGCAGGCGTAGTGCCCGGAGATTGGGCATCTTGTGGAGTGGGCAATTCTGTTCCTTCCATTCTGCACCTTGGGCAGCAGGCTTGACGCCCGTTAGCGTTTGCAGTTCTGCCAATTCTTCCGGGATGGTTTCTGGAAGGGTGAGCTTCTCTGCAAACACATGGCGGAGTGTCCTTATCTTCCAGAAGCCTGGGTCAATCGTCTCAATTTGAGTGCCGGATATGTCCAGCGTCTGCAGGTTGAACAGCCTCTTAATGCTGGACGGGAGTTCCTTGAGGTCCTTGGAGTTAGGAACACCCAAGTACCGCAAGTGGACCATGTCACCGAACCAATTTGGCAACTTGTTAATCCTTCGATCTTGTATCCTGATTAGACGGAGGAACTTGGACCCACGTAGAAACTTGAGATCATGCCCATGCTTCGTGTTCGTGTCTTGGCTGCTCTGTTGGTGTTTCTCCTCCTGGACGAGGCAGCATGTGAAAGAACGCAACTTAGGAAACTTGTTGGCGAATGGGGTATATCTGCCACCGAAACTCGTGAAAGCGAGGCGGCGCGCTGATGGTGGAACAAAGACATGATGCATGTCATGGAGCTCCATGAAGCCAGACTCGCGAGCCTCTGACTGGAGGAACTCATGGAGTCTTGTGTGAACTGAGACTTTGTTAATACCATCACCATCAACGCACGTCTCATCAATCCGAACAAGGAACCGCAAGACGAGCTCCTTGAGGTACTTATGACCCACCTCCTCCATAGTCTTGCCCTTGTGTGGCTTGATGAATCCCTCGGCTATCCACCTCAGCACTATTTGACTGGCATAACTACAAGAATTCTTTGGGATGGCAACAAAGTAGAGGAAGCATGACTTGAGGTCGTTGGGAAGGTCTTCAAAGCAGGCCCAGAAGACCCTCTCAATCGTTGTGATTCTTGTCGACAAAAGGTCAGCATGACTTGTGGACTGTACAACTTCAGTGGTTATCTGCTTGTCGCCTTCACCGTCGCCGCCTTGTTGCACTAGTGTTGCTTTTGCTTCTTCCACACTTGATCCAGGCCTGAGTTGCTGTAGCACTGCTTCCCACTGCCCGGGCTTCTCCTTGAATCGGAGCAGTCCTGCCAGAAGCACTATAGCCAAAGGGTAACCCCCAGTTATATCATACACAATTTTGTTGTACCTTGATGCATCGTTGAAACTACTGTACTCCGTTTCATCCCTCCTGAAGGCCCTCGAACGGAACAAATGTCCGCTTCTTTCTTCATCCAAACGGCTCAACCTGTGGATCCCGTTGAAGCCCGGCTCTTGGTTCATGAAATTAGCATGCGATGCGACTTCTTCGTTCTCAATGTCCAATACGAGCAGCACTCGGCTCCCATTAGTCTCATCGGGCAGGCTTGCCCTCACGCAGTTGAGCTTGGTTTTGGAGGTTATGCCACCGAGCATCACCAGGTAACTCCTCCCTGCCAAGTAGTGTCGGATCTTATCAGTGCTATCCATTTGCTCATCAACAGGTACCCATTGGTCTGCAGGTATTAGAAGATCCTCTATCCCCATTTTGATTGTTTCGAGGTTAGCATCCACGGTGCCATCCGGTGGCATCCAGATGAACATGGCAAAATCGAACTCATCGCACAATTCTTCATAGATCATTTCTGCAAGGGTTCTCTTCCCGACACCACTCTCGCCAAGCATGGAGATGAGCATTAGCCTCTGCTGATCTTTACAAAGCAGCAGTTGCCTTAGTGTCATCACATCGTCGTCAAAACCCACAGCATCATCTGACCTGTTATTAATTTAGTATTTGTTAGTACATGCATACACAAATGTGTATATATAGGGCCCGTTTGGCACAGCTCAGCTTCACCTGTAGAGCTGTTTTTTAGAAAACAACTTCATGAGCAACTTCATGAGCGGGGTAGAGAGCCATGTTTTTGCAGCTTCACCATGTGCTTAACTCTGTGAGAGTGAGTTTTCAAAGAAGCTGACCAGAGAGTTGGGCAGAGAGTTGGTTGTTTGGCTATTGAAGTTGTGAAGCTGCTCGTGAAGCTGCTCATGAAGTTGTACCAAACGGGCCCATAGATGTACACACATCAACCAACGCTTTACATTGAATAACTAATAATAACTACATTAATTCAAGGCACCGAAGAAACCCCGCTCACTACCTGCCGTCCACCCAGCCAACAGACGCACGGCAAACAATTAACGCACAGCAAAGATTACGTTCGTCGTGCACCTCAACAAAAGCGCACAACAAACAAAATCTTTACTGTGTGCCGAACGAATAGCTCACGGCAAAGATTAAACACGCAAAACTAATCTGGTTTCATGCTCTCGATCCGGTTCCGGTCGACACATCATGTGTTAGAAATATGCCCTAGAGCCCTAGAGCCAACTGGATTTGATCCACTAGTGGGCTCGGATGGATTTGATCCATTATGATGTAAAAGTCCTAATGGGCAACAAATGTTGTAAATCCCAATAGCGTTCGAAGGGGTACACCATCTATTGGTCTTGTATTGCTAATGGACGATGGGGGGTTCCTCTCGGAAATATGGACCACACCGCTCCCGAAAAGGGATGACTCTCAAGGAGCGGTCGTACCGCCAACGCTCTCTCCTCTTCGCACTCACGGACCTAGCAGCCCGGCGTGCGACGCTTTCTTCTCCGTACGTGTGGATACCTTAGAGGTGCTGCATCTGGAGAACTTGGATCGGATGAGCCACACGTGCAGGTCAAGAAGGACGTGAGCAACTGCACTGCCTGTTACCCTCGACGTGCTCATCTACATCGAGACGGTTCCGCTGCATCTGTGCATCTAGTGGTAATATCGTGATCTATAACAGCATTAGTTCCTGGTTTATGGGGTAGAAAATTTTGTTTTGCACTAGCGTAGCCACCCTGTATCCCTTCAGTGGTACCGGTCTTTATGAATCGGCTAAGTTTTAGATTCGGGATGTGTGCATATGGAGATATGCAAATGTAGATCAAAGTTTTGATCGGCTTCATGTTCTTGCCGTGATGGTCGTGTAACAAATTACTCCTACCCGGTCGGAATTCCGCCATCGGAGTTAAGTGGTACACATAAATCCAGTCACAACGAGAAGGAGATCAATTGGATTGGTCGAATCGAAGCTAGGTCAAGTGCCAGGCGCATGGGATGCATGGCGGCAACAGATTGGATCTTCTACCAGCCCGGGAAAACCAGAAAACATGTTGTTCGGTAAAATAGCCATAACTTTTCGTGGTTAACTCGAATGAAGACGTTTTCTATACGAAAATTGATCTACAGAAAATTTTACACATGTAATAAACTATCCGTGCTGGTCTCGGCAAAATTACTTTTGCCAAATTCGGCTTGCAAGATGTTTTTTCGGGCATTTTAAGTTTGGACGTCGGAATTGCGATAATCTGTTTTGCAGGTTTTGTGATCGGTATGGCCTACATGTGTATGTGATGCCTGTGTGTAATTTATTTGTGACCTACGTGTCACACGTACGGCAATACGGCTGGAGACACATGTATTGTCAAAATTAATGTAATGGTCTGCGTACCAATTTGGAGATCAACATGATGTACGGGTCAATGGAGATGGAGATCACCATGTGACAATGGGTCATACCGTGTTACAACTCTGTGAATGTCGTTCTTCTTGTTCTACTTTTACATGCGACAATGTTATTATTCTTACGTGTGATGTTACGAGTAGAACGATCCCTTTGGAATTTTAGGTTAACATGCCCTCCCAACACTTGCCACTGTCTCATGTCTCATACAATTAGTGGTGGGTCTATGAAATTAGGGTGCCACTAGTTTTTCTTGACTACACGGGTTTGTCTTGGATACTTACATGCATAAGTGTTGGTTTGCTTATTGAAGTCATCTTAATGGTTAAGGACTTTGGGGCATAAAGGTTGGGAGCCTAGGCATAGAGATGTCACCCAACAACGGGAGTCATATGTGATAATATTAGCAAAGGGTTGCTTACCGATCTACCTTGTTTACTAGCGGTGACGCAAAAGCTCAATAGTAGACTTGTTAGTTGTGGATTTTGAATCACTAAGTATCAATGTGGCCGTGGGGATATTGATTTTAGTGGGAGTAAATTCTTTTATTTTACTCGATCATGGATATTTTGTCTTAGTGTTTTGCATTTATTATTTTGTTGTAGATGGCACATAGTAAGGAATTTTCTTTGCGTACGATCCTTGAGAAGGACAAGTTGAATGGAACGAACTATACGGATTGGATCCATAACCTTATAATTATTCTCAAGGTGAGAAAAAGGAAGAGGTTCTAGACACCCCTTTACCGGAGGAGCTTGATGACAATGCAACACTCTCTCGAAAAGAACGCTTACAAGAAGGCATGGGATGTCGATCTTGAAGTGGGCTGCCTTATGCTTGCGTGTATGGAACCTCACTTGCAAATGCGGTCTAAGTCGGTCCATGTGCACGATATGGTCGTGGCACTCAATGATTTGTTCGCTACACGAGCTAGGACCGAAAGATTCAATGTCTCTAAAGCCTTTGTGGAGTGCTAATTGGCAAAAGGCGCACCCGAGAGGACCCCATGTAATCAAAATGGTTGGTTACGTTCAGAGGTTGGAGAAGCTAGGCTTCCCACTAGGCAAGGAGTTGTCCACTGATTTCATTCTCACGTCTCTTCCACCTAGCCATGGGTACTTCATCTCGAACTACCATATGCATGGGGCAGAGGGCTTGAATGAACTGTGTGGTATGCTAAAGACAACAGGGAGTGACATCATGAAAGCCGCTGGCAGCAGTCAAGTGATGGCACTCCAAAACAAGCCGACCTTTAAAAGGAAGGGCAATTCTTGGAAGAAAAAAGGCAAGGCCAAGGATTAGATCCCCATGCCAAACCAGGCGCCCAAGGCTAGTCCAGCTGCCAATGTTGAATGTTTTCATTGTAAGGAAATTAGTCATTGGAAAAGAAACTGCAAGCTGTACCTAGCTTCTTTGAAGAACAAGGGAAGAAAGGGTACTTCCGCTTCAGGTACACTTCATGTTTACATTACAGATCATATTTTCCTCGCTGATACTATTATTAACTCTTGGGTATTTGATCTGGATCAGTTGCTCACATTTGCAATTCAATATAGGGAATGATAAAAAGTAGAAGTGTGGAAAGAGGAGAAGTTGATTTCCGCGTGGGCAATAATGCAAGAGTTGTTGTGTTGACCATCGGGATGATGCAACTCCACCTCCCGTCAGGATTTATTATGGAGTTGAATAATTGTTATTTTGTTCCTAGTTTGAGTCGAAACATTTTATCCCCTTAATGTTTGATGAAGGATGGTTATTCATTTGCGAGTGAAAACAACGGTTGTGTGATATCTAAGAATAATATGTTTGTGGCTTGTGCATCCATTGTGAATGGCTTATTTGTTTTAAATCTTGATGATTCACCTATCTATAACATAAGTTCTAAAAGGTCTCGACCTAATAATTTGAGTCCTACCTACATATGGCATTGTTGTTCGGGTCACATTAGTGAAAAGCGCATGAAGAAGCTCCATAACGATGGACTTTTGACTTCATTTGATTTTCAATCCTACGAGACATGTGAAGCTTGTTTGCTAGGCAAGATGACCAAGAGGCCTTTCTCGGGTTTTCCCCGAGAGAGCCTCGAACTTACCGGAACTCATACATACGGATGTGTGTAGACCAATGAGTACGACGACTAGAGGTGGATACCAATACTTCATAACGTTCACTAATGATTTAAGTAGATATGGTTATGTCTATTTAATGAAGCACAAGTCCGAAAGTTTTGAAAAGTTCAAAGAATTTCGAGTGAAGTAGAAAATCAACATGGCAAGAAAATCAAGACCTTGCGATCGATCGTGGAGGTGAGTATTTGAGCCACGAGTTTAGCATCATCTAAAGAGTTGCGAATTATTCCAAAACTTACGCCACTTGGAACACCTCGAGAAACGGGGTATCCAAGTGATGTAATTGAACCTTGTCGGACAAGGTCCGATCAATGATGAGCCAATTGGACCTACCATTATCATTTTGGGGTTATGCTCTAGGAAGCGCGGCTTTCACTATAAATAGGGTACCTTCTAAGTTTGTAGTTAAGACATCATATGAGATGTGGACGGTAAGACTCCCGGTTGTCTTTTCCGAAAATTTGGGGTTGTGAGGTTTATATGAAGATACTTCAATCGGATAAATTATCACCTAAATCGGACAAGTGCATATTCATGGGATATTCAAAGGAAACCTTGGGATATTATTTTTACAACCGATCGAAGGCAAAGTGTTTGTCGGTTGGAACGGTATTTTCTTAGAGAAAGAGTTTCTTAAAAGAGAAAAATGTAGACAGAAGGTGTATTTTGAAGAAGTTCAAGATGAGCTGCTTGGGCAAGATTTCACAAGTGATGCTAATGTAGCAAAACGAGTTGAGATTCCCATAGCAAGAGAAGCACCACGACAACCATGATCACGCAACTGATAAGCTCAATCTCGTGATCATGGAAGAGCGCGACATATTGTTGTTAGACAATAATGAACCTATGACATATGTGGAAGCAATGATGGACCCAGATTCCGAGAAATGGCAAAGTGCCATGAGATCTGAAACAGATTCCATGGATGACAATCAAATATGGAATTTGGTTGACCCGCTAGATGGTGTTAAACCCATATAGTGCAAATGGATCTATAAGAAGAGAAGAGGCATGGATGGAAATATTCACATCCATAAAGCTCGACTTTTTGCAAAAGGTTTTTGACAAGTTCAAGGAGTTGACTACAACGAGACATTCTCACCCGTAGTGATGCTTAAATCTTTTCGGATCATTCTAGCTATAGCTGCATATTTCAATTATGAGATATGGCATATGGATGTCAAAACATCTTTCCTAAATGGAAATCGACTAAGGATGTGTATATGACACAACCCGAGGGATTTGTTGCCAACCAATGCTTTGGAAAGGTGTGCAAACTTCAAAAGTCCATTTATGAATTGAAGGCATCTCGAAGTTGTAACCTTCGCTTTTATGAAGTGATCAAAGGGTTTGGCATCATTCGGAGTGAAAAAGAGCCTTGTGTTTACAAAAAAGCAAGTTGGAGCTCGTAGTATTTCTAATCTTGTATGTGGATGACATAATGCTAATTGGAAATGACATTCCTATGCTTGAGGCCGCTAAGACTTCATTGAAAAATATGTTTTCGATGAAGGACTTAGGTGAGGCGGCATACATTTTGGGCATCAAAATCTATAGAGATAGATCAAAAAGGGTTATAGGATTAAGCCAAGACACTTACATTGATAAAGTGTTGAAAAGGTTCAACATGGAAGAGGTGAAGAAAGGGTTCTTGCTTATGTCACATGGCATACATCTTAGCAAGACTCAGTGTCCTTCAACAACTGATGAGCGGGAACACATGAGTAGAATACTGTATGAGCGGGATCTATTATGTATGCAATGATATGTACACATCCGGATATTTCATATGCACATAGTGTTACAAACAGATACCAATCCGATCCGGGTGAGGGTCATTGGACAACGGTTAAAAATGTTTTTATGTACTTAAGAAGGACTAAAGGCATATTCCTAGTCTATGGTGGTGAGGAGGAGCTCGTTTTAACGGGTTACATCGATGCTAGTTTCCAAACTAACCAAGAGGATTCAAAATCGTAATCGGGATAAGTATTTACGATAAATGGTGGTGTTGTGAGTGGAAGAGTTCCAAGCGAGGAGACAATGGCCGATTCTACAACGAAGCCGAGTACATCGCGGCTTTAGAAGCCGCAAAGGAGGGTGTTTGGATAAGGAAGTTCCTTTCGAACTTGGTGTGTTTTCGAGTGTGACCAGCCCATTGGATCTTTATTGTGACAACAATGGGGCTATTGCACAAGCAAAGGAGCCAAGGAACCACCAAAAGAATAAACATGTACTTGAAGAAATTTCATCGATACGAGAGATTGTTAGACGAGGTGATATCAAGATATGCAAAGTACACATAGATTTGAATGTTGCAGATCCTTTGACAAAATCCGTTCCACAGCCTAAGCATGAGGAGCACATGAGAGCTATGAGTATTAGATAGATTATAGATTAGCTCAAGTGCAAGTGGAAGAATGTTAGAAATATGTCTTATAGATATGATTATATTTCATCGTATCCATGATACTTGGTTCTTTTATTGAATATTCTTGAAAGGTGACTTGTATTTGATTGGCAAGTAAGTTAATTGATTGTGAAACTCTATTACTTGTATGGTTATTCAAAAGTTGTCCCTAGTATGATTTAATGACTAGCACATGTATTAGTTGATGACTATGTTTCACAAGTCATGAACATGGAGATGTATAACTAATAATGTGGGCACATGTATGACATGGGGCAGGAGTGACCCAATTTGAGACTTTGTTATATAGTTCTCTGTTTACACAACGTCTACGTTATGTACTTAGACTTGAGATTGTCGCATGTACTCAAAATGTGAATTGAGCCCTCTCTACTTGAGAGAGATATAAAGATGGCTTTCGGGTTTGTCGGGAAGCATCTTTGTGAGGCATGGTCAAACAAGATAGAATTTTCCCTTCTCTACTTGAGAGAGATATCTCGGGCCCCTCGAGTGATCGGATCAAGAAATGCATGGTCGTCTTTGGGTTAAGAGTTCACCCCCTTTTGATGAACCGAATCACGATATCGAGAAAGAGAGGTCGGCTTGGAGCTAGACCGAATATCATGAGGCAAAGGGAATAGCTTGTATGAAACGATGTGATGGTTTGTCCGATAAGATCTTTATGCATGCATAGGAGTTGACACGTCTAGCTAGAGGTCGCTATCAACTATTGGTCGAGTAGAAGTACTCGGGTCAAGTCTATGTGTATGTAAACCTATAGGGTCACACACTTAAGGGGATGGAAGCCGAATCGGGATGAATATACTTGCATAGTTGACGTGCAAGTGGGAGATTGTTGGCAATATGCCCTAGAGCAACTCGGATTTGATCCACTAGTGGGCTCGGATGGATTTGATCCATTATGGTGTAAAAGTTATAATGGGTCACAAATGTTGTAAAGCCCATTAGCGTTGGAAGGGGTACACCATCTATTAGTACGTATTGCTAATGGACGATGGTGTGCGGGGGGTTTCCTCCCAACAAATATGGACCACACCCCTCCCGAAAAGGGGCGACTCTCAAGGAGCAAATCGCGCCGCCAATGCTTGTCTCCTCGTCGCACTCGCGGACCTAGTAGTCCGGCGTGTGACGCTTCCTTCTCCATACGTGTGGATACCTTGGAGGTGCCGCATCTAGAGCACTTGGATCGAACGAGCCACACATGCGAGGTCAAGAAGGTCGTGAGCAACTACACTACCTGCTACCCTCGATGCGTTCGTCTACATCGAGACGGTTCCGCGCAGCATCTACGCGTATAGTGGTAATCTCGTGATCTATAACGGCGGTAGTTCCTGGTTTATGGGGTAGAAAATTTTGTTTTGCGCTAGCGCAGCCACCCCATATCCCTTCATCATTATATGATAATCTCTTTACGTATAGGATACGACAATCTCTACCATACCCGGTGTTCCTTTTTCTCGCCCACAGCAGTCCAACACAACAAAAAAAGAGGATGAAAAGAAACATCTATCACAAATTAAATCGGACTCTTACAGCTATTGAAATCTAATGCAGCCAATCCCAAGTCCAAATCAAGCATGGACTCAGCACACATATGAAATACAAAATCCAAATCAAATAAGGAAACAACCTTATGCTGTTTATGTGGCTGTACAGACGATATAGATCATATTTTTTAGATGTCACATAGTCAAGATGATCTGGGAAATTATAGCTGAAACCTTTCACTTATTCCTGGGAAGATTTCTGTGATAGATAGCTGAAGGGCAAGGGGCCCTGCCTAACTAGTTGACAATCTATATTTTCTCTTGCTTTGCATGGGCTATATGGGTTAACAGAAACAGAATGGCTATTGATGGAAAAGCAATTCCCAAAGGCGCCAACTGATATCATATAAACTTCCACAATAGTGGGTTGTTTGGGTTTGGAGACACCAAAGAGAGAATTGCGGAGTATGTGGACCTTTTCGGTTGCAAGGAAGGGGGGTTGCCTTTTAGGTTCTTGGGAATTTCGATGAATCATTGCAATCTCTCTAATAAAGATTGGAGCATTGTGGAAGAGAGATTTCAGAAGAGATTGAGTAGTTGGAAGGGCAAGGTTCTTTCGTCGGGAGGGAGGCTGGTTCTTATTAATTCAGTGTTGTCAAGTTTGTCAATGTTCATGATGTCTTTCTTTAGAATACCTAAAGGTGTTTGGAAAAGCTTGACTATTATAGGTCCCGATTCTTTTGGCAATGTGATGAGCACAAGAAGAAATATAGATTGGCTAGATGGAGTATCTTGCACAAACAAAAGAGTGTCGGGAGTCTAGATATAATTGATCTTGATGTTCAGAATAAGTGTCTTCTAAGTAAGTGGTTGTTCAAGTTGTTAAATGACGAAGGTTTGTGGCACAATATTCTCAAGAAAAATACCTAAAAATAAAACTCTTGCACATGGCTTGGACTGATGGATGTAAAGAATTTGTTTCTAGCAAGAGGCTGGTTCATTGTTGGAGATGGATCTCAGACTAGATTCTGGGAAGATCTTTGGATTGGGGATGAACTGTTGATGACAAGATACACGTCCTTGTATAACATTGCTAGAAGGAAGAATGTTACAGTGGCTCATGTATTAAGTACTGTGCCGCTTAACATTTCTTTTAGACGGGTAGTGGTGGGAGAAAATTAGGTTAAATGATATGGATGAGTACTAAACACCGGTGCAATCGTAGACATCTAATTATTCACCTCGTCTAATTATTACCCCATTGTACATGCTCTTAGAAAGACAAAAAAGTCAAGGATAATTGAAAATATAATTGAAGCGCCGACAGATCCGGAAGCGAGTTGCATACCATGCTTGAAGTGGCTGTAGTGGAAGATGTCACTAGCGTTAATGGTGTATGCGTGATGTTGTACTCCTTTTGGTTCTCTCGCGATTTTGGCAAGTCTAGTATTGATCCTTGTGATTCGGACGGACAATGCATGTCGACCGACGATTTGGGTGTATAAACCAATCAAGTATTTATGCCATATTTTCTTCAAACGTCGATAACCTTTGCTTTTCGAGTCAACCTGCAATTATTCAAGCGAACAATCATGCCGGATTATATTGGCGGATAATTTAAAACCGAAAGTGATAGATAGAGACATCAATACCGGTTCATAAGAAAAATAAATCAAGCACTCGGTACTCCCTCCGTTCCAAATTAAATTATAGGTCATTTTGGCATTTCTAAATTAAGGTGGTTTTCGGAATGTGGGAGTAACTACACTCGGGAGTAGAATGTATACACACAAGTTTTTTCTACTCCCGGGAGTAACTACTCCCATATTGGTATCTCACAAATTATAGGGTATCTTTGCATACTTGAGGTTTCTAAAATAAGTATGTACACATACTTGATTTTCAAAAGTGGTGTGTGGACATACCCATTTTTTATATATGAGGAAATACATAGTTTGTAAACATACTCCTGTTTCTATATAGGAATTACATATATCACAAGGTGCAAAAAAATTACGAGTTACACTAAATTTTTTTCATGATTATCACTTTGATAAATTTTATTTTAGGTCTATGTACATACTCCAAGTGATAAATAGGTATGTGTACATACACAAAATGGTATTTTTAACGTGGGAGTATATACACCCGGGAGGAGAATGGATTTTTCATATATATATATATATATATATATATAACAAGGTGCAATCGTACAGCAAATGCACGGACCCCGCGGATTCAACTAATTGTAATAGGTTGACTAGAGAAATTGCAACCGTAACGCCATACCAATTGCAGCTCGACGGAAAACATTTTGCGTAACGTATGTATAGACTCCCGCAGCTTACTAATGTGTGACTACACTAACCGCAACTAGACGAACCGGTTGCAATTGGATGCCGACCAACCGCAATCGGACCCAAGTAGTTGCAAATAGGCGCTCACTACATGTAACAAAAATTGCAACAAGAAGACTAGATCAATTGCAACCATGACACTATACTAATTGCAACTCGACGGAACTAATTACAACAAATCTAACCCGCCTAGACATAATAATATATCTAGATGCATAACAAAATTGATGAAACTAGAAAAGCCAAAAGGACCTACAATTTGAAATGGAGAAAGTAGATTATAAGACCATTCGGCACACTTTGCCGATTATATTGCGAGTCGCCCGTAATTCTCTCATCTCGGAACCAAAATCTCTTTTCAACATGATTAACTCCCTCTTATGTACACATTTTTGCCCTTAATTATCCATTCGTTCTCCCCTCTTTTACTTCTCGCTGGACCTTTTTTTTGACGGTCACCGGAGGGAGAGTGTGGAAAACCAAACAGCCTTACAATGATTGTTTCATTAATAAAACATGAAAAGATAAAAAAGAAAGTGCAACACCAGACATAACACACAACTCACAAATAGAACATGGACATAACATGAGACAACCGATGGATCGGCGCGATTGTTGATTAGCGCCACCATCGAACAACGCACTTGTCGATTCCTTCATCGCCCTCCACCCTACACCACCCCATGTAGCTACGCCTCCCCACACGCCGCCCTCCATCTTAGGCTCGACAAGCGGAATGGGGGACTACGAGCGACAAAAGGGAGCGCAAGACAAGATTCAACGAAGACGACGACCTTCCTTGGAGCTAATGGCAACACCTCCGGTGCATCCGGGCTCCAAGCATCACCCGGCGCCATTCGAGGGAAGGAATCCTTGAAGGGGAATGACGGAAGCGAGGCACCACCACCCGACAGTTGATTTACTATCGCCACCAACAAGAAGAGTGACGACCAAGTAGAGCCATCAACGGTAAACACTTCTCAAACCACAACCTCAACCAACCACAATGTCAACCTCACCCGTGAGTAGTAGGAGGGAGATAGATGCACGATAGGTTGGAGACTTCGGGAACCGCAGCGTCGTGGCGTGCCCCGTATCCGTCCGGGAGTGGCTTTGAGGGTGGCTATGTGGGGACTTCTCGTTCGGTCGCCGTCCGTACGCCGACTCGAGGGTGCGGCCGATAGGAGGTTGTAAGGCGCACGGTGGCGGGCGTGGCGGCGTCTTGTCGTCCCATACTCTCACAACGCTTGGGATGGTGCTGCGGTGTCCGGGATGGCGGCGTGGTAGCGGGGATGGTCGCACGGGGCCGACGATGACGGAGGAGACGTGCCTCACCGGTCCGACGTCACGGCGTCGTCCTTGGCGAGCGCGAGACAGGCGTCCGTCCCCTTTTTGAGGGTTCCGTCGTCCACTTTCGAGGGTGCGGCGCACGGGTCGTACGAGAGTGGGTAGCACGGTGTCATGGAACCGACACCGGCCTTGCCGCACGGTGCCATATAGTGGCGGGGACGGCCTCATCGGGAGGGTTGGCGGAATAGTGCCGGGATATGATTCACGGGCGTGTCGGAGGGACGGCATGGCGCGGATTCGTCTTTGACTTGGGCGCCCGCATGTGTCGAATATTAGATGCTCGGTCGGGGGAGCGAGGTGTGGCGGCGGCGAGCCCATGAGAGCCTCGAGCGAGGGCGAGTCTCGCTCAAGGTGGTGTCGGCCCTCGAGCGAGGCGGAGTCTCGCCCGAGGGGGCGTCCGGCCCCTCAAGCGAGGCGGAGTTTCATTAGTGCGGTGTTGTATCCCTCGAGCGAAACGGAGTTTCGCCCGAGGGGGCTGGGGCTGACTGTTCTGGTGGGCCGCTGAGGCCGCCAGGTCCGTGGGCCCCGCCACTGGGCCGTGATCGTCTTGGGCGTGTTTTATGCTGGTGGGGTCGTTTGTGTTTTGTTATTTGCGAAAGAAAATAGGTTTTCCCCCGGTTTTTTAGACCCTATGGGCTAGTTCGTTTCCACGGGATTCAATCCGAACGGAAATGACAAATACTATAGAGATCCGGATTTATTCCGGTTCGAGAACTAATTTACTCATCATGATAAGCATAACAAGGAACCAAATAGCCGGATTGATTCCACACCTCTTGACTAGTGGATCAATTCCGAGTCTCTTGATGTCCATTTCATGAGTAAATTGGTTTCCAACCCGGAATAAATCCGGATCCCTTATATAATCTATCATGATTTTCTTGTTATATTTATCAATTCCCGTCGGATCCAATCATGTGGAAACGAACTAGCCCTGTGTCTGTTCCCGACACCATCATTGCCGGTCAACATTCGGTCTGCTGGGTTTCCCTGGTGCAGAGGGGAGCCGTACCTATAGGTGAGCTTCGCCAACAAAATTCAGAGGCGGCCGGCGAAGACAGAGAAAACGATAAAGAACTTGCTGCGGCCCGCAATAACGACCGCAGCGAAGCAGGACCAGCTGCACGCCCGGAAAGCCAGACGGAGCAGCACGGTGGCAGAGGCCGCCATAATCTAACTCACCCCGTCCGCACCGCGGCCGCGTCCGGGCGAGCTTGAGGCCCGCCGATGCCGGTCAATGGCACGAGCGCGACAGCCCCACGTGGTAGTGGCGGATCCAGAGGGTATGCACCGGCATACCCTGCGATTCCGGCAACTTCAAGTATATGTATACGTATTTAGGGGTAAAAAAATAAACATACACGTCAAACGGTCAAAGCCCAACCAAGAGCAACAGCGTACTAGAGCGAGCATGTCGAGTGTACGTCAGGCCCATGCGGCCACGAGGAGCACGCTACCTATGCGATGTGCGACGGCGGACGGAAGGACTCACGCACGGACGGAATTACGAGAGACTCGGATCGCATCTTCAACACGCCATTCACGCGTCGTCGTCTCGCCTTGTGTCGTGCCGCCGTTACGATCCAGATCGAGGCACCGCTCACAGGTCAGAAGATCACCAAACGTCCCTGCCCTGCCATCCCTGTTGCATGCCAGTCCTTTGAGTGCACCGGCAGGCGACATCTAGTTGAATTTGTGATCACAATTGTTAAGGTGAGATTCAATTATTCTTTGGCTTTAAAAAATCATGTGTTCTTTAAATTTGATGAAGATGATATAGTCAATACATTTATGTCCATTCGAAAGTGTAGAATAAATTTGTCCGCAAAATAACATCGTAAGTCTTTGGTACTCTATTGTGCCTATATACATTTATCAGTGTCTTTTGAAACTATTTATATTTGATGATTTTACTTATTCCATGAATTTAAGTATTATTGTGTTATTTAGTGGATATATATACCAAATTACGTTATACAATATATACCGAATTGATAAAATGGATTTACCGAATTGTATATGAAATTTTTTGAGCGGCATACCCTAAGCCTAAAATCCTAGATTCGCCACTGCCACGTGGGGTACAAGCGTCGAGATGCACCGAGTCCGAGTGCCACGCACCCGAACGGCCATGTCTCCATCGGCGTCGGCGGCACCCCCGATCCGGTAGAGTACGTAGGGACCTCTACACAAGCTCCAAGTCAACACAGAGAACACAGGAAGGAATGGGGAAACTGTGGAAGGAGAGAGGGAGGAGATGCGCTGCGAACAGGACAGATTTTCGGCTCCGCTGCCGCCACTCGACAGGCTGCAGCGGCGGTGGCGGCCAGAGGGGGCTGCCGGCGGGGGTTTGCGGGGGCGGAGGCGGAGTTGCCTCCCTCGATTTGCATCATACAGTACAGCCACTAGTTCTCGATTCTAAAACGTCGTAATAATACACCAGCCAAGTTGCATTTAGTGCCTTAGTGGCTTGCGAATAGTCGTGGAGAATTGAAATTTGCATATGCAAACTTTGGCTGAGAGTGAGCGTAGTACACAGGAATATATAACACAAGCAATGGCCAGGGGCAACAACGCTGGGTATGTATGTAGATGAGCTAACCTGGTAAATGAATTCGTCCAGCGCGTCCTCGGCTTGGAAGGAGACGGTGCGCGTCTGGCGCACCCACACGCGAGTCAGCTGGTCGTCGGTGCTGGCGCGGCGCCTCCGATCGGCGTCGCGGATGAAGGCCTGCAGCCACTCGAGGCGGTCGCGGAGCAGCGTCATGTTATCGCCCACCTCCATTAGGATCTTGGCCTCGCTCGTCGCCAGCTCCCCAAGCTTGGACAGTGCCGCCGAGATCGCCGCCTCCGCCATGATCGATCCTCCGCCTCTAGCTGCTGCGTCGAATGAATGAGCAGGTGTGTACTATTACTACATCCAGTGGCGGATCTATGTTGGGGCGAGCTGGGGCGGCCGCCCCAGCTAGATTCGGAATAGCACAAGTATCTCCCTTCTTCTCTAGCGAGTTTCCGAGCTCCGGCAGCATCCCTGATGGCTGGATGGTACCATGGCGGCGCAGAGAAGGGAGTCTCCGATGGAGGTAGAAGAAAACCTCTTTAACTGGGCCTTTTGCTTTGTCCTTAGCTTCCTTCCACACTGGCCCAACTGCCCAAAGTGCCTAATACTAGGCCCATCAGCCAACTCCCAACTTGCACAGACAGGCAGCAGCCAGCATACGCGCCGGCAAATCCTAAAAAAAGCAGATGCGCCGGCACCACAAGCCGCAATCCCCCAGCGCAACCCTAGCTAGGTCCCGCGTCAGGCGGCGGCGGCTTCGGGCTGCGCGCGGTGGCAGCTCCGGCCTCCGGGCAAAGCGTGGCGGCGGCTCATGGAGGAGGATAGGATTGTGCCGACCACCGCCGGGCCGGGCATGGCCGCGGCGGCCGGCGGTCATTACAAGCTGCCCCGGGCTGGATTTTTTCTTCCTAGCTACGCCACGCCCCCGCCGCAACCCTAGCTAGGTCCCGCGTCAGGCGGCGGCGGCTTCGGGCTGCGCGCGGTGGCAGCTCCGGCCTCCGGGCAAAGCGTGGCGGCGGCTCATGGAGGAGGATAGGATTGTGCCGACCACTGCCGGGGCTGGGCATGGCCGCGGCAGCCGGCGGTCATTACAAGCTGCCCCAGCTGGATTTTTTTCCTAGCTACGCCACTGCCTACATCTCTAGCTTCGCTGCTGGTAGCTAATAACCAAGGGCGTGCTCGCTTGCGCTAGCAGCTACTACGGGGTAATTTGTTTATTAAGCTGGCGCCCGCGCCAACAAATCGGCCGGCCTATGAATAGGACGCACGTCTTGCACAACGCTCCTTTTTCAAAACACAAGTTGTGTGCAGGATGAGGTTTTTCAAGGCAACCAGTTTTTTAAAGCTACGTCTTGCACAACGCTCCTTTTTCAAAACACAAGTTGTGTGCAGGATGAGGTTTTTCAAGGCTCCCGCGGCGGTGAGTCGGGCGGAGCTCCCAAGGTGAGGCAGGGGTGCAACGCTGCATCCTGTCGATGAATCAGATCATGCACGCCTCCTCCACGTGATTTGAGTAGGGGAGGAAAAAACCAAAGGCCCCGCCCTGCTCCTCTGCCACCGACGCAGGCCCCTGCTCCATGGACGTGATTCGGCGCGGCCTTCACGAGGGGCCGACGGGGAGGCCTCGGCTCGCTGTTGGGCCCCTCCTCTATCGGTCGGGGAGGCCGCCGCTGCCCCGCACCTACCCCACCGGCCGCTCCATCATGACCTCACCGCGAGGAGGCCCGTTGCCGGCCACCGGCGACAGGAACCCGGCCTCGGCCCGATGAGGCCTACTCCACCGTCCCAGCGGGGGATTGGTGGCAGCAAAGCTAGGGGAGGAAGCGGAGATCGGGAAGAGGAAGCCTCGCTCGCCGGTCCTCCAATCGTCACACCGGCCCTCTCTCCCCCCCGCCCTCGCGTAGGCGGATCCGATGTGGGGAGGTGGAGATCCGCCCGCCGACATGCTACACATGGAGGTGCTTGCGTCGGCCCGCCCACCGGCGCAAGCCGACCGCCCGCCGTGCCGGAGAGGGGGAAGGGGTCGGCGAGCCGGGCTTCACTCCTCTCGCTTCTCTCGTGGAGGCGAGCGCGGCGGGAGCGAGCAGGGGGAGGTGAGAAAATTCTTAAGAGGGGAATGCGTTGTCTATGCTCGCGTCGGCGCGGTCCCTCTGCGGCGCAAGGAGGATCTCTCCTTCACGGTCGCCTTCGACGGGAGAGGGAGGGTTGACCTCATGCCAAACTCCCTCTCCACCTCGCTACCACACTCCCTCTCCACCTCCCATCGCCGGGGAGAGAGATGGATGAAGGAGGGAGAGGCAAGGGGCGCCGCCCTCGGGGGCAAGAAGGGAGGGGCCGCTTGCCGACGGCGGGGGTAGGGGAGAGGGGGCGACTTGGACGCCGGCGGCGATGGGGGCGGGGAGAGGGGCGCCACGCCCGGGGAGAGATAGACGGGGAGGACGCTTTGGGTGGGTGGGAATGGGGAGTGGGGAAAAGGTGTAAAAAATCGACACGTGGGTCCCATAGGTGGTAGTTGATATAGACTAGGATATAAATGGCGAAAAAATATAAAGGATAGAATCTCGATCAATGTTCTCTTTTAAGAAAGATATGAAGTACGACGAGTGTGGATAGTCTCGGAGCGTCATAATAATTGAAGTAGTTGGCTGACCGTATTTACTATATCTATTGCTTCTCTCCCTATTGGTTGGGAGAGCATAGCACGTTCAATGCTCCGAGCTAGTGACGAGGGACTCCCTAGCGATTAGTTTTTTAAAAAATAGACTGCCTAGTGATAAGCCAATTATATTATACTAATTATATGCGCTTATCGTGCCCGCCTGTTTGAATGTGGAGTGAAAAAATTCACCCAAGAGAATGTTGCATGCTTGGAGTACTAAATAAAGTTTATTTGTAAAACTTGTTCACATGTGTCCGTAATTTTGCGCGACAAATCTAATGAGTATAATTAATCCATAATTTGTTACAATAACGCTACAGTACTCATCATCTATTGATGCGGTCAAAGCCTAATTACATTTGTCTCGTAATTTTGCACGAGGTTGTGAAAGTAGTTTTGAAAACTATATTTATTTACTACCTTCAGTTAGCGGTCAAAGGTGGATTAAAATTTTTTCACCCTTGTGCTTCGCGCCCATGTGCTTTATGTCATGGCTCCCTGTGGCCGCACGTAAGTGTTGATGTCCAACCGTGCGTGTTGCTCGTGTTCCTTGAAATTTTTGGTATATATATATTAAAGTAGCAGCCAAATTACACATAGGTTCTTGAAAGAGGACAAAATTACAACCAAGTCCTTCAACTCGCTCTGGATCTATAGATCCGGAGACCACTGTTTGTTTTGAAAACACAAGTTGTGCAGGCCGGATGAGTGAGTAACCAGTTTTTAAATCTAATACCCTGCTCGGCCGATTGGCGCATGCGCCAGTTTCATCTGCTCCTAGAGCAGGCTACTAATTAATAATAACACGTATAAAATATCAAAACAAGTTGAGCAGGCAAAATGAGCCGTTGATTTGTCAGTACTCAGTTCTAGTTTAGTCTCCCATAGTAGGTGATGTCAGAGGTTTTTTATTAATTAGGTACTGGCAAGAACTTGTACCGATGACCAATCCATATTATTATGTATGACCTCGATTGCCACCACAGGCCTTTCAAAGAAACAGATCATGCTTATCTCGCGCTATAAGAAATAGATGATTATTGGCTTTTCCATCTGTCAACAAGTTGCGTAGAATTACTTGTTGGAAATATGCCCTAGAGCCAACCGGATTTGATCCACTAGTGGGCTCGGATGGATTTGATCCATTATGGTGTAAAAGTTCTAATGGGCCACAAATGTTGTAAAGCTCATTAGTATTGGAAGGGGCACACCATATATTAGTCTCGTATTGCTAATGGACGATGGTGTGGGGGGTTTTCCTCCCAATAAATATGGACCACACCCCTCCCGAAAAGGCACAACTTTCTCAAGCGGCGCCGCGCTCGCTAACGCTCTCTCCTCATCGCACTCGCGGACCTAGCGGTCCGGCGTGCGTCGCTTCCTTCTCTATACGTGTGGATACCTTGGAGGTGCTGCATCCGGAGCACTTGGATCGGACGAGCCGCACGTGCAAGTCATGAATGACGTGAGCAACCGCACCGCCGGCTACCCTCGACGCGTTCGTCTACATCGAGACGGTTCCGCCGCATCCGCGCGTCTAGTGGTAATCCCGTGATCTCCGACGGCAGCAGTTCTCGTTTTGCGGGGAAATTTTGTTTTGCGCTAGCGTAGCCACCCCGTTTCACTTCGGTGGTACCGAGCCGTAGTCGCTAAGTTTTAGATTCGGGATGTGTGCATATGGAGATATGCGGATGTAGATCAAAGTTTTGATCGGCTTCGTGTTCTTAACGTGATGGTCGTGTAACGAATTACTCCTACCGGTCGGAATTCCGCCATCGAGTTAAGTGATACACGTAAATCCAATCACAATGAGAATGAGATCAATCGGATTGGTCGAATCGAAGCTAGGTCAAGTTCCGGGCGCATGGGATGCGTGGCGGCGGCGGATTGGATCTACTACCGGCCCGGAAAACCGTAAAACATGTTGTTCGGTAAAACAGCCATAACTTTTTGTGGTTAACTCGGATGAAGAAGTTTTCTATATGAAAATTGATCTACAAAAAATTTTACACATGTGATAAACCAGCTTTGCTGGTTTTGGCGAAATTAGTTTTGCCAAATTCGGCTTGCAAAGTGGGTTTCCGGGCGTTTTAAGTTTGGACGTCGGAATTGCGATAATCTGTTTTGCAGGTTTTGTGATCGGTATGGCCTATATGTGTATGTGATGCATGTGTGTAATTTTTTTCGGACCTGCGTGTCACGCATAAGGCAATACGGCTGGAGCCACATGTATTGTCAAAATTAATGTAATGGTCTGCGTACCAATTTGTGATGATCTAATACGCGATTGTGTAACTTTCATTACTAGCACGCGTTAGATAGTTCTTGGAGGACTCATCACATGGAGGATGGCACACACAGATCATGGAGATGGAGATCAACATGATGTACAGGTCAATGGAGATGGAGATCACCATGTGACAATAGGCCATACCGTGTTACAACTCGTGAATGTCGTTCTTACCGTTCTACTTTTACATGCGACAATGTTATTTTCTTGCATGTGATGTTACGAGTAGAACAATCCCTTTGGAATTTTAAGCTAACATGCCCTCCCAACACTTGCCGTCGTCCCACGTCTCGTACAATTAGTGGTGGGTCTATGAAATTAGGGTGCCACTAGTTTTCCTTGACTAGACGGGTTTGTATTGGATACTTATACGCATAAGTGTTGGTTTGCTTATCAAAGTCATCTTAACGGTTAAGGACTTTGGGGCATAAAGGTTAGGAGCCTAGACATAGAGATGTCACCCAACAACAGGAGTCATATGTGATATGATTAGCAAAGAGTTGCTTACCGATCTACCTTGTTTATTAGCGGTGACGCAAAAGCTCAATAGTACACTTGTTAGTTGTGGATTCGAATCACTAAGTATCAATGTGGGGATATTGATTTTAGTGGGAGTAAATTCTTTTATTTTACTCAGTCATGGATATTTTGTCTTAGTGTTTTGCATTTATTATTCTCGTTGTAGATTAAAGGCACCTAGCAACACCACATCGTTTGCCTTGCATTCGGTCCTTGAGAAGGACAAGTTGATCGGAACAAACTTTACGAATTGGATTCGTAATCCGAGAATTGTTCTCGGAGCCGAGAAAAGGGAAGGAGTTCTAGGCACCCCCTTACGAATAGATGATAACGTTAAGAAAAGCACGGTCGGTAGTCATGTGATGACAATCCAAACCGATCTTTAAAAGGAATGGCAATTCTTGGAAGAAGAAAGGTAAGGCCAAGGATAAGATCCCAATGCCAAACCAGCGCCCAAGGCTAGTCCACTCGCCAAGGCCGAATGTTTTCATTGTAAGGAAATCGGTCACCGGAAAAGAAATTGTGAGTTGTACTTAACTTCTATGAAAAGCAAGGGAAGTAAGGGTACTTCCACTTTAGGTACACTTAATGTTTATGTTATAGATATTTTCCTCGCTGATTCTTATACTAATTCTTGGGTATTTGATACCGGATCGGTTGCTCATATTTGCAACTCGATGCAAGGAATGATAAGAAGTAGAAGCGTGGAACGAGGAGAAGTTGATTTCCACGTAGACAATAATGCAAGAGTTGCTTGCATTGAGTGTCGGAACGATGCAACTACACCTCCCGTCGGGATTTATATTGGAAATGAATAATTGTTATTTTGTTCCTAGTTTGAGGCGAAACATTTTATCCCCTTCATGTTTGATGAAGGGTGGTTATTCATTTGCGAGTGAAAACAATGGTTGTGTGATCTCTAAGGATAATATGTTTGTGCCTTGTGCATCCATTGTGAATGGATTATTTGTTTTAAATCTTGATGATTCACCTATCCGTAACTTAAGTGCTAAAAGGTCTCGACCTAATGATTTAAGTCCTACCTACATATGGCATTGTCGTTTGGATCACATCGCTGAAAAGCGCATGAAGAAGCTCCATAACGATGGACTTTTAACTTCATTTGATTTTGAATCCTACGAGACATGTGAAGCTTGTTTGCTAGGCAAGATGACCAAGATGCCTTTCTCAGGTTTTCCTGAGAGAGCCTCAGACTTACTGGAACTCATACATACGGATGTGTGCGGACCAATGAGTACGACAACTAGAGGTGGATACCAATACTTCATAACGTTCACTGATGATTTAAGTAGATATGGTTATGTCTATTTAATGAAGCACAAGTCTGAAACTTTTGAAAAGTTGAAAAAATTTCGGAGTGAAGTAGAAAATCAACATGGCAAGAAAATCAAGACCTTGCGTTCGATCGTGGAGGTGAGTATTTGAGCCATGAGTTTAGCAATCATCTAAGGAGTTGCGGAATCGTTCCACAACTTACGCCACCCGGAACACCTCAAAGAAACAAGGTATCCGAGCGACGTAATCGAACCTTGTTGGACATGGTCCGATCAATGATGAGCCGATCGGACCTACCATTATCATTTTGGGGTTATGCTCTAGAAACCGCAGCTTTCACTTTAAATAGGGTACCTTCTAAGTCCGTAGTTAAGACACCATATGAGATGTGGACCGGTAAGACTTCCCGGTTGTCTTTTCGAAATTTTGGGGTTGTGAGGTTTTTGTGAAGAAACTTCAATCGGATAAATTAACACCTATATCGGACAAGTGCATATTCGTGGGATATCCAAAGGAAACCTTGGGATATTATTTCTACAACCGGTCGAAGGCAAAGTGTTTGTCACTCGGAATGACGTTTTCTTAGAGAAAGAGTTTCTTAAAAGAAAAAAATGTAGACGAAGGTGTATCTTGAAGAAGTTCAAGATAAGCCGCTTGGGCAAGATTTCACAATTGATGCTAATGTAGCCGAACGAGTGGAGATGCCCGTGGCAAGAGAAGCACCACCACAACCACGAAGGTCCGATAGGGCACGTCGCGCAACCGATAAGCTCAATCTCATGATCGCGGTAGAGCGTGACATATTGTTGTTAGACAATGATGAACCTATGACATATGCGGAAGCAATGATGAACCCCGATTCCGAGAAATGGCAAAGTGCCATGAGATCCGAAATAGATTCCATGGATGACAATCAAGTTTGGAATTTGGTTGACTCGCCGGATGGTGTTAAACCCATAGAGTGCAAATGGATCTATAAGAAGAAGAGGGACATGGATGGAAATGTTCACATCCATAAAAGCTCGACTTGTTGCAAAAGGTTTTCGACAAGTTCAAGGAGTTGACTATGACGAGACATTCTCACCCATAGCGATGCTTAAATCTATTCGGATCATTCTAGCTATAGCCGCATATTTCGATTATGAGATATGGTAGATGGATGTCAAAACAGCTTTCCTAAATGGAAATCTGACTGAGGATGTGTATATGACACAACCCGAGGGATTTGTTGATCCAACCAATGCTGGAAAGGTGTGCAAACTTCACAAATCCATTTATGGATTGAAGCAAGCATCTCAGAGTTGGAACCTTCGCTTTGATGAAGTGGTCAAAGGGTTTGGCTTCATTCAGAGTGAAGAAGAACCTTGTGTTTGCAAGAAGGCAAGTGGGAGCTCGTAGTATTTCTAATCTTATATGTGGATGATATATTACCGATTGGAAATGACATTCCTATGCTTGAGGCCGCTAAGACCTCATTAAAAAATAGTTTTTCAATGAAGGACTTAGGTGAGGTGGCATACATTTTGGGCATCAAAATCTATAGAGATAGATCAAAAAGGCTTATAGGATTAAGCCAAGACACTTACATTGATAAAGTGTTGAAAAGGTTCAACATGGAAGAGGCGAAGAAAGGGTTCTTGCCTATGTCACATGGCATACATCTTAGCAAGACTCAGTGTCCTTCGACAACTGATGAGCGGGAATGCATGAGTAGAATACCGTAAGCTTCGGCCATCGGATCTATTATGTATGCAATGATATGTACACATCCAGATAATTCGTATGCACACAATGTTACAAGCGGATACCAATCCGATCCAGGTGAGGGTCACCGGACAACGGTTAAAAATGTTTTTAAGTACTTAAGAAGGACTAAAGGCATGTTCCTAGTCTATGGTGGTGAGGAGGAGCTCGTTGTAACGGGTTACACCGATGCTAGTTTCCAAACCGACTAAGACGATTCAAAGTCGCAATCGGATACGTATTTACGATAAATGGTGGAGCCGTGAGTCGGAAGAGTTCCAAGAAGGAGACAGTGGCTGATTCTACAACAGAAGCCGAGTACATCGCGGCTTCGGAAGCTGCAAAGGAGGGTGTTTGGATAAGGAAGTTCCTTTTTGAACTTGGTGTGTTTCCGAGTGTCTCTAGCCCATTGGATCTTTATTGTGACAACAATGGGGCTATTGCGCAAGCAAAGGAGCCAAGGAACCACCAAAAGAATAAACATGTACTGCGGAAATTTCATCTCATATGAGAGATCGTTAGACGAGGTGATATCAAGATATGCAAAGTACAC
Source organism: Cenchrus americanus (assembly GCA_947561735.1). Lineage (NCBI taxonomy): Eukaryota > Viridiplantae > Streptophyta > Magnoliopsida > Poales > Poaceae > Cenchrus > Cenchrus americanus. The sequence continues at coordinate 252,960,310 of OX387245.1, read as the reverse complement.
ACGGATTTGAATGTTGCAGATCCTTTGACAAAACCCCTTCCATAGTCTAAGCATGAGGCGCACATGAGAGCTATGGGTATTAGATATATTCTAGATTAGCTCAAGTGCAAGTGGAAGAATGTTAGAAATATGTCCTATAAGGAATTATAGAGATGATTATATTTCATTATATCCATGTCACTTGGTTCTTTCATTGAATATCCATGAAAGGCGACTTGTATTTGATTGGCAATTATGTGAATTGTTTGTGAAACTCTTTTACTTGTATGGTTATTCAAAAGTTGTCCCTAGTATGAGTTAATGACTAGCACATGAATAACTAGTCATGAACATGGAGATGTATAACTAATAATGTGGGCACATGTATGACATGGGGCCGGGACCGACCCAATTTGAGACCTTGTTCTCTCGTTTACACAACGTATACGATATGTCCTTAGACTTGAGATTGTCGCATGTGTTGACGCAAAAAGTGTACTCAACGCCAATCACACAAAGAAGCCGAACAAAGTCGGCTTCACACGCGCGAGAGCAAATGACGTGCCGATCAATTTTTCCCGAAAATTAACAAAAGATAAAGCGAGTTAAATACCAAAGCTTGGAACTTGCCGGTGGTACCGCACGCTTCTATATTTACGGCTAAAGAGCCAATTGGGATAACACATAGCTATGTAAAGCTATCTGTCAAAGAACCACGACCATTCGGGCAACCACAAAGGGAAAAGGAATACTTGCCGAATGGATGACGTAAGCATGATAACGATCGGTCTTTGTATAAACAAGGATGCACGCACAAAGACATGACCGATCCCCATGAAGATTAACATTAAATAAAGTAAAGCACGAACATGATCATGTACTAAACAAGCATGCATAGACCCAAAGCACTAGTCTACCGCATGTCTAGTTACTTTAAGATCCGTCGGGTACGGCATCAAACGAATCTATCAACCGCATGATACAACTTGCATGAAAAACCATACCACCTTCCACAAATAGATCTATCCACCGCATGATACAATCTAAATATGGAAAGCTAAAAGCACACATCATTTAAAACATAAACAACGTACGTGATCTACTCGTGAAGAAACATAACCGAATACGGCCGAACAAGATTCCTGGGTCCATGGAGAAGGAACAAACATTACCACGTGAATAAACCTATCAGACTGATTTGGGAATCTAGTCCACCGGATGACTAGCTCCAAAGCAACCCAAAAACCTGCACCTACCGCATGATACCCGGTTCTTTCAAGATTTATATGAACACAGCAAGCTTGAACCCGCAACACGTAACAATCTAGATCGATTCGGTTTCGGCTATTGGAGAGCACAAGATCCACGTACTGAAACATGAAATCTACTCGAATAAGGATCATAAAAGATAAAGCCGATCCAAACCCATCTAGATTGGGCAAAGGTGTGTTACATGAATTAAAACATAAAGTAAAACTCAAAATAACACGGGGTAACTTAATGAATCTATTGGATCTTGCCAAAATCCAATAGAGCCGATAACTAGCTTCAAGCCAGACCTTAGCCCACCGCATGGCTCATGATCTAACAAGAAACCCTCTTGAACCAAGCTTGAATCTACCGCATGACACGAAGCATGGTAACAAGACTACTTGCATCAGATCTAAATCCACCGCATGATACTAGACATGATACAAGGTTGCCGGTACTCACGGAGGTCGACGGATCGATTGGCCCTCTCGAAGAACTCGACGACACGACAAGGACTCTAGGGTTTGGCGTAAGGCCGTGTGTATTGAGGAATGATTGTTGTTGTTACATACGGACTCTTTATCGAACCGGACCCACAAGTCGGACTCCTTACCAAATTTCGGTGTTAACACATGCCCCTTCAATTGTGGGATAAAAGTAATTTTGTTCCACAATTGACTCCGCCACGAATCGAATCTGTCAACGCCGGAATCTTCATCCGAGATCCAACCCTAGATCCCCTTGTTCCGAGCTCGGACCTCCAATGGCAGCTCAGCACCAAGATACTCAGGTAAACTCCACCTCCGCAAACCTCGTTCGGCACTTAGGTTTTCAATTTCACCTGAGATTTCCTTTTCCGCTTTTCTTTCAGGAGCCTTCTACTGCTCTTTTGATTCCCACCGAGGCCAATTCGAGGTCTTATTATCTTGGTCCCATGGGGAACCCTGATCCTCGAGATTTCATAGCAAATTTCGAATCTCGCAGAATCCCCTTTAAAGCAGCTCTCGTCTCCACCGGCTCAATGGCAAGACGCTTTCAAGAATCGGCCTTTACCTCCAATTGCAGGCTGGAGAACTTGGTATCGGAGGATTCTTGCAGATAAGAGTGGATTGACCAACCTAGACACCCTCCGCATCGCCCAGTGCTTGGAGTTATCAGTGGCTGAGACCCCTAAGAACGAAGACCTCCTGATAGCCGCCTGCCACTTCTGGTCAAATGGCGTCAACGCCTTCCTTTTTGGGCATGGCCCAATGTCACCAACCTTGGCCGATGTATATATGATCACCGGCCTTGACATCACCGGGTCTGTCCAGCCTTGGAACTTCAAAAACTCTTCACGCCAGACAGGGGTAAAGCCAGGGAACGGCTACAAAAATTATATCTTGAAGCACATGAAAGACAATCCCCTTGGTGATGTTGAATACAGAGCCTTTCTGAATATGTGGCTGTGCGATTTGTTTTCCGTGGCAAAGCCAACGAGCCCACCTTGAACCATATCGCAATGGCGACTCATCCGGCCGGTGGCAACCGCCTCCCTCGGGAAAATTCTTCTTGGGAAGCGTATATCATATGCTTCATCAAACTCGTTACCCAAATGTACACCGCCCAAAGGATATCATGCGTCAATGGCCCTTGGTGGTTTGTTCGGATGTGGCCGCAGCTCCACATGCATCGGATTGTCGGCGTCGATTTGAACTCCGGGTTCTTTCCTTTGTCCAATCACCCCGAAGGAGAACCTCAAGCTACCGAGAGGATGCCGTAACTACGGAGAAGCGGCTTCAACCGTTTCCATCCAAAGAAGACATCGGCCAGCTCTTCGAGTTGTTCTTCAAAGGTTTCCCCAATCCCCTCGGCTTCCTTATCCGGACAACGACACCTTGACCTTCCCCGTTGAATTTTCCTTTGAGCCCGGCCATCAAGATGGGAGATTCTTGGAGATCCTTAATATCATAATCCGCCCATGCATATTGCCGGCCGAGTTCAATGGAGGAAGGCCGAATGTCGCACTTAAGAATACTATCGGCCTAATGTAATGGCCGGGCAACTTGGATGCGGCCGGATGCCCCCAAGATTGTTCCTGCATGAATTCCTCAAACCCAGGGAGGAAATCAAAGAACTGATGCAGGGCAGCAGAGTTTTCAACTATGTGTGCAGTCCCACTGTCTACACATGTCCTTTCATGCCCACAACCATAGCTCACCCCACCTTTAACTCCTGGTGGCAAGAATTCCACGATCATATCTTCAGTGAGCCTGTTCATGTATTCTGTGCAGAGTTGGTGCCTGACTTTTTGCCTACTTCAGAGGTAATACAATGAGCCCTTGGATCAGACATTCCCTCTTTATTCATGGTCCCGACCTTCATCTTTTTGTCCACAGAACACAGTGCCTGCCCCTCGAGCCAGGGCAATTGCTTACAATGCTGAAGGCCCAATTTCAGCACTGGGATTCAAATCCACAACTCTGCATCAACTAATGGCCAGGTATGCTACCACGGATCCCGGCCTTTCTAGCCTTGCGCTGCGGACGATGAGCGGTGGTCCGCATCCGATTGCCCCTCCAAGTGCTAAAAGGAGAAGAACTGTCAAGAAAGTGCTTGTTGAGGTAAAACCCTTTACTTTCTTGATTACCAAGTCACTCTATTCTTGATGAATCATATCATTGTGCATTTTCAGACCAGAGCCCAGCAGCTTTCATAGCCAGTACCTGCCAATGCCCCATCTACTGGTATGACCCTTTCTATCTTTTCTTAAAGATGAGCACTGGCATTTACCCTTCCAATTTGACATTGCAGAAGAAACAATGGAAGAGCAGCTTGTAAATGTCCCAGTGGTCCAGCAAGCGAGTCCACCGGGGCCTGAATTACCTATCCCGATGGAGATCTCATCTTCATCACCTTCTCGCGAAACAACAAATTCTCCGGAGATGAATTTCCCAATTCAACCGAGAGCCACCAAGTTCTCCAAGGGTGTCATCACCTGTTGGTCAAGCAGAGATAACCAACCCAACGAGAGGTGGATCCGACTCCTCATCGCCCGGAAACTCACGAGCCGCCGGTGACCGCATCGGCACCTTCCCGGCTCGGAAGTTTCGGCTCGCCCTGAGCATCTCCTTCATCCGTGATTGCCCTCGGCAATGTGTTTTCTCGGGATCGGGCTCCATCCTCATCAAGCCTCGCCATCGAGAGAGCAATCCGGTACCGCCGAGGTGATGAAAGGAGTATACCGACCACCGCCAAATGAAGTATTGTCCAAGCTCAAAGAAATCGCCGCCTGGCTAGAAAAAGATGCTCAGGATCAGTTCAATGATCTCCATCACTTCGAAGAGATGTTTGAATCTATCAGTCAAGAACTTCCTGAAGACATCAGAGCTCCTCTATCATCCGTCTATGGCTTAGAAGCCCTTTATGCACCCGTAAGGCGCACTTGGAGGAAATTGCGCTCCCGCCCGGCCATTGAAAAGAGGAAAACTGATGCTGAACATGTCATGAACGGGGCACAATCCCAAGCAGAGAGCCACAAGGATGCATTGGTTAACCTGCAGACTTCTTATGATCTAAAAATCGCCAGGAAAGCTGCTCTAGAAGCGAACCGAGAAGCCCGTCGGCGGAGATGGAGGTTGATAAAGCGAAAATAGCCGAACTTCCCGGATTGATAGCAAAGACCCGGGCGGAAGCAAAATCGGCTATCATCAAGATAGAACAATGCAATGCGGAACTCGCCGATTTATCCGGTACCCAAAAGGATTGCCGGAGAGCTGCCGGACAATTCCCATCCGATAACATCCGGTGCTCGTAGTGTGATTGCAAAACTTCGAATGCTTGAATGTCCTTATTGATGTATAACCGAATTGGTCATTCTTGTAATATCCTCTTGCGATCCGTTTCCTTTCTTCGCGTGCTTTCGGATGTAATCTTTGAACGACCCATTCGGTAGTGAAACGCCAACTCCCGAACGGCACTTTGATTTTCTTTAGCCGAACCGGTCGATGCCGCACGCGGCTCAGCCTAGAACTCCAAGCGACCCGTCGGCGGGCTGGCCAAGGAAACCTTTCCACCTTCCGATTTTCTTGGGATATGCGCCACGATCCACAGCCACGACTCGAAGCCACGATTCATCCTGCCAGGCCTATAAATGTTACCATAGGTGCCCCTAGCTCTCCACCAGGCCTTCTAGCTCTCGAATCTTTGCCAATCTTTAGCCCTCTTGCAAACAGTGCACATCCCAAACCACAATGGTGCGCCGCCTCAACCGCCGCCGCGCCTCCGACGAGGCCGAGGGGAGCGGTGCCAATGCGCGCGGGCGGTGATGATTATCGATCTCTCCTCTTTGATTCTATTCTTGATCTTCTTTTGCCTTGACGATCATCCCCCTTTTTCGGACCGATCCGGTGGAATCCGCCTCGTGCGTCGGCCAATCGGCCCCACCCGGATGACTCTTCGGAGTCCGATGACCACTCCCCGGTACCGTACGGGGAAGAAGACGCCATCCGCTTCAAGGAGGAGCTGGAGGCGTCCCGTCGCGAGCTGGAGGACGTCTCCAAGAAAGCGGGCGTGGCCGAGCTAGAATGGGAGGACCAGCGCAAACAGCTGCTGGAGGCCATCGACGGTATGGCTCTGAGATTCTTGATCCAGCCCGGCCTTTGATGTTAATCCTTTCTGTTTGCTCTTTGCAGCCCGCGATGCTGAGCTCAACCAGCTAAAGGCGCTGGTAGAGCAGTTGGCCGAGAAGGTGAATGCCCACGGCGACACGCCGGCGGAGTGCCTTGCCGCGATGGAGCGCCGCGTCGACGAGGTGGCCGTCCATGGCGTTCGTTTGGGCACCACCTTGGGTCCGGGCCGTGATGGCGACGCATACGGACGTCGACTATCCCACCGAGCCGCGTGGTTTCCGGGGTGGCGCGCCGGAGGACATCGACGAGATCGAGCTCATCCCGGAGTGCCTTGACGGCCACGGCGACGCCATTGCCGAAATTACCCATCCTCAATCTTGTGTTGAATAGGCTCTTCGACTAGATTGTACTAGGGATGTGTAAATATCGGCAATAGATGAAGAACTTTTGAATTCGCACCTTTGTTCCGCGATGACTTCCCTTTGCATTTTGCATCTGCGAATTTTGTTTTCTTTGAATGCATCCGGAACTATCTTTAGCCGAACGCGCGAGAATAACGCCCCTTGGCGCAAAATCCACGAGAGGATCCCGGTTCGGCAATCCGTATACATTGTTCAAGAGAAAACCCTTCGCACTTGGTAGAAAACCACCGCCGCTTGGTATTCCAACGGTGTATACCGGCCGGTCATCACTCCCAATGCGCCTCTTCGGTCAATAAAATAGCCCGCGGGGCGCGCTCGCAAATCCACTCGCACACTCCTCCATCATTTCTCATCTCTTCCCCCGCCTCTAGAGGAAAAAACCCCAACGCCATGGACAAGGGTAAACAACCTCAGGAGAGCGGCTCATCAAAGAAGCGTACGATTCGGAAGTGAGTTCTTTCTTGATCTGCTCCTTGTTCTCCCGCTTGATCTTGTGCTTCATGTTTTCCTCTCGTCCCTTTCAGCCTTGATTTGCTTCCCGAGGAAGTCATCGGGACCGAAGATGTGCCTGAGTACATCTCCTCCGATTCCTCTCTCGAAGTAGAGGGGGCCACGCCTGAACAGAGGACCAACCATCAGTGCGCCGCCTCGTCCGGCACCCGGAGCATGGCCTCGGGGACATGTCCGCCCGTTGCCAAGCCGAGCGCGAGCGTCGCGTGGCTCGGGAAGCACTAGTAGGGGGTAAATGCTCCCGACTCCTTCATGCACCGCATCCGGATTTCTTGCCTCTAACCTTGATTCTCCTGCTTCCGGATGTCTCGACGAGTACAAAGCAACTCCGAAGGTGGACCGGGATAGCTTGGTAGAGGCCGCCAATCATGGTCATCCTCGTGCGTTCCAAGTTGCCGTCACGGTGGTCCCGGAACAAGCGAAGAGGGAGCGACGCAGCCGAAGAAGTAAAGAAAAGATTGAATCATACTTTCGCTTCTTTCTCCACGCCTTCTCGCTTCCCACCTCCTTGGGGACCCGACCACCGGGGTTGTTAGATGTGAACTCGCGAGCGGCGATTGTAATTGATGTTTCGTGCTAAGGGCAATGCATCCGGACATTGGCCATCTCGCCTCGTTCATGGATTTTTTGTTCCGAAGGCGGCCTCATTCTTGAGTGCCGGCTATCTCTCGTGTCGATGTGTGTAATCACCGATCGATCTCAATGCTAGGATAATATTTCTTCGATATCTTCCATTTATTGCGGCGGAAAATTCTTCTCCTAGCAAAGTTTTCAATATATATGCATTACCGGGGACGCATCCGACCACACGAAAAGGTCCTTCCCGGTTAGGGGACCATTTGCCGAAATCGCCGTATTTAGTTCCAATCGGCAATAACGCTTTCCACACTAGATCGCCTTCGCAAATTGCCTCACTTTTACCTTCTTATTATAGTACTTGGCAACCCGCGGTTTGTTTTTCTCGATGTTTTCCAGGGCCCTGAGACGGATCATATGCAAATCTTCCAGGCTCGTCCATCATTAGGCCGCCGTAATATTTGGAGCTTAAATCCTTCTGCAAAGCACTACTCTCCTTGAATCGATTGCATCTCCCAAGGCAAAATTGCGTGATGCCCGTAAACCAACTCGTAAGGAGAAGTCTTTGTGGCTCCATGAGGGGTCATTCGGTAAGCCCACAGCGCTTCGCTGAGAACCGAATGCCACCTTCTTGGCTTCTGATCGATCTTCTTTTGTATCAGCTTGATCATGATCTTATTAGAAGCCTCTCGCTTGACCATTAGCTTGGGCATAATAGGGAGAGGAGTTAAATAATTTGATCCCCATGCTTTCGGCAAATTCTCTGAACTCCAGTGACACAAATTGTGCCCCTTGATCAGTGGTAATCGTCTGAGGAATTCCAAATCGGTAGATGATGTGCTCCTTGACGAATTCAACCATGTTTTCTGACGTCACCTTCTTCAGTGGGATTGCCTCGACCCATTTGGTGAAGTAATCTGTAGCCAAAAGCACGAACTTATGCCCCTTGCTAGACGGCGGATTAATTTGGCCAATCAAGTCTATACCCCAACCCCTGAATGGCCATGGCTTGATGATGGGATTCAATGCTGATGCAGGGACTCTTTGAATATTCCCAAACCTTTGGCAATCTTGACATCCCTTGTAATACTCAAAGCAGTCCTCTAATATCGTCGGCCAAAAGCATCCAGCTTGTCTAATAACCCACTTCATCCGATAGGCCGATTGGTGCGCTCCACATATCCCATCGTGCACCTCGCACATCATGTTCTTGGCTTCTTCTGGACCCAGGCACCGTAGCAATACCCCATCTAATGATTTATAGAATAAATTATCATCCAGAAGAACGAACTTAATTGCCTTGTACCTGAGTTTCCTAGAGACTTTTCGGGATGGATCTTTCAAGTAATCAATGATTTCTTTCCTCCAATCATCTTCCGCAAGATCCGCCCCTAGTGCACACACTTCGCAAAGAAACGCTTCTTGACTCTCTTTGTAACCGGAGGCGCTCCGAGCTAGCCTTGTTCGCTTCCTCGTTATGCTCTCTAGGAATGTCTTGTAGGGTTACCAATGGGAAGCCCTTCAAGATTTCCCCGCATTCTTCGTAGTAACTCCTCGGCGCTTCGCTCCCGCACTCGTATTGGCCGTTCAATTGCTTGATTACCGGTTCCGAATCTCCATAGATCTCAACCGAAACGGCCCCGACTTCTCTCAAATATTGAAGCCCTCGAAGTAGTGCCTCGTACTCGGCTGGTTATTTGTGACGGTGGGTTGTATAGGAATGGCGAATTCAAACATCTCGCCTCCGGGCGAAATTAGTAGGATTCCTACCCCCCACCTTTGCCACATGATGACCCATCAAAAAATAAAGCCCAAGGGGTAATTTCAAGCGAGATCAATCGACGGGTCACGATGTTCGGTTATAAAATCGGCAATGACCCGACCTTTGATGGCTTTTGCCGATTCGAACTTCAACTCGAATTCGATAACGCTAAAATCCATTTGGCAATCCGACCATTCAAAATTGGCATAGATAACATATGTTTTATCACATCAAACTTGGAGTATACGGTGCATTCGGCATTCAACAAGTAGTGCCGAAACTTTGTACACGAGTAGTACACGCAAAGACACGGTTTCTCTACAAATCGAATACTCGGTTTCGGGATCAAGTAGTTTTCGGCTAAGATAGGCTACCACCCGCTCCTTTCCTTCGAATTCTTGAATAAGGGCCGATCCAATGGTTTGGGTATCGGCCGCCACGTACAACTTGAAAGGCTTGTCTAGCCGAGGAGGAACCAGCACCGGCGGCTCCTTCATGTACTGCTTGATCTCATCAAAAGCCTTTTGTTGTTCGTCACCCCATGTGAATTTTTGATCTTTCTTTAGCTTCAGCAATGGAGAGAATGGCAACACCTTCTGTGATAAATTTGAGATGAACCTTCTCACGAAGTTGATCTTGCCGAGCAGTGATTGCAATTCTTTGAGGTTGGTTGGCGGAACGACTTCATCAATGGCTTTCATGCTCTTCTTGCCAACTTCAATTCCCCCTTCGTGGACCAGAAACCCCAAGAATTCTCCAGCTGATACCCCGAAAGCGCATTTGTTTGGATTCATCTTCAAACCGTGTTTCCGGGTGCACTCCAAGGTCTTCTTCACATCTTCTAGATGGGTGTCATGACTTAAGGACTTGATCACCACGTCATCAATGTAGATTTCCACGCTTTTGTTGATCAACCCATGAAAAATGTAATTCATGGCCCGTTGATAGGTTGCACCGGCATTTTTCAACCCAAACGTCATGACTATCCACTCGAACAGGCCTATATGACCAGGACATCTAAAGGCCGTCTTTGATATGTCTTCTATTGCCATGAAGATCTGATTGTATCCCGCATTGCCATCCATGAAACTAATCACCTTGTGTCCAGCAGCGGCGTCAATCAACAAATCGGCAATAGGCATCGGGTATCCGTCCATGGGAGTAGCTCTGTTCAGGTCCCTGAAGTCTATACAAACCCTCATTTTTCCATTCTTCTTATACACAGGGACGATGTTAGAAATCCACTCCGCATATCTGCATGGCCGAACGAAGTTTGCGTCAAGTAATCTTTCAATTTCCTTCTTCACATCGGCCAATACTTCATCCTTGTAGATTTTCCGGGGCGGTTGCTTATATGGTTTGAAACCAGGCTTGATTGGCAACCGATGCTCGACGATGGAACGGTCCAATCCAGGCATCTCCGAGTAATCCCAGGCGAAGCAATCCTTATATTCTTTGAGAAGCTCAATTAAATTCCCCCTGAAGTTTGGCTGTAAATTTGCACTGATGAACGTCGGCCTCGGCTTATCACCGCTTCCAATGTCAACCTCTTCTAGTTTATCAGCCGACATGAATCCTCGCCCTAATTTGCCATCAGTGCCATCCACGGGGTTCTCCATTAAAAATTACTATAAGAGCCGACTGCTTGAATCGGCTGTTGGTCGCTGCTGACAGGTTCAACAGGACCTTCCCCCCAGTCTTTGCCTGAGAAGCAATCAATCCCCTGGTATTCCCAGAAAGCTGGTTCCATGTTGGCCACGCTCACGGAATCATCTGCTTGGACGACCTCGATCTCATCGTCCACCCACTGGATGAGCTGTTGATGCATGGTGGATGGGACGCAGCAGTTAGCATGAATCCAGTCCCGCCCAAGCAGCAGGCTGTAGGCTCCTTTGCCCTCAATGACAAAGAAGGTGGTGAGCAGCGTCTTGGACCCGATCATCAAGTCCACGTGAGCGCATCCCTTGGTGTCTGACGGGTTCCCGGCGAAATCATTCAAGATGATGCTCGTAGGTGTCAAATCGCTCGGGCCCATACCAAGCTTCCTGAAGGTGGTGTACGGCATCACGTTGACTGCCGCTCCACCGTCGACGAACATCTTGGTCAATGGCTTGCCATTGACGTACCCTCTCAAGTACAGCGGCCTCATGTGACGGTTCTTGGCCGGCTTGTCGAAGATGGCCCCGCTTGGCCGATGCCGCTTGAGCCATCATCTCCTCGGTCTCGCTCGTCATCAAAGGAAGCTTCCTCTCGCATAACCTCGGTTAGCGGGAGCCATGAACTCGTTCGGCGGGGAAGTATACCATGCACGTAGGAGCCGAACGCTTCGATTCTTCCGGTTGATCCTTGGGGCGCCACGTCTGCTTCGTCTGGATCCCGGCTTGCCTCATCTCGCGGTTCCTCAAGCGCTGGACCCGCCTCTTCTGGCTCCTTCTCAGGCCGGGTGGGCACCATTGCCCTTTCTGCCAGACGTGGACATCTTCGTCCTCTTCCTGATCAGCCCACCTGAGATCAGCTTGGCGCTTCCTGGGATGATCGATGACTTCAATTTTTTGGCGCCGATCCCCATTAGGGTGGATCCTTCCAAGTCTCTCGTGGACGGATCGGCGATTGGCGACTTCCCCGCCCGTACTCAACATACCCGTCGCCGCATTCGGGGCGGTTCTTCAATGTGGGCGGTTTTAGACCCTCATTCCGGCAATGCCCGAAGAAGGCGCATCCCCGGTGTGCGCGCTCCGCTCGCGCGTGTCTTGCTCTTGGTCCCTTCGCGCGCCTCTTCTTCGGCCTCGCGCCGCTCCTCCTTGTGGCGACGCTTCGGTAGCGTTCTTTCTCTATTTGGCGCTGCCATTTGTTGAGGAGAATGCGCGACGTCACCTTGGGCTTAGGCCCGGACGATTCCCCAATCTCGATGTGGCTCTTAAGAACGCGGGGGCGTCGCCTTGTACTTGCTCCGGGGTCACCCGGCGCTGCGGGTCCACCTGCTCCACCTTGCTTGGACTCGGCGAGGTCGGGACCTTGACCTTTCCCTTCTCCTCGGCCGTTATCGCATTGACGGAAAAGCCGAGCATGTTCCGAGGAAAGGGGTGGCCATCCGGCTTCATCTTGTTATCGAACTTGAGGTGTCCCTCCCGGATAGCCTTCGGATCCTCATCCCGAAGACCCCGCAATCGTTGATGGAGTGTGAATCCCTGTCATGGAAGCCACGGTAACGTTTCGCTTTGACTCCATCGAGCCGAAGCATAGAATGCCCCTCGGGCGACTTAATTCGGCCTTCTTTCACTAAGAGCTCAAACAACTTATCGGCCTTCGTGATGTCAAAGTCGTAAGTTCCTTTGGTCCGCTTGACCCAACGCCGATTCATTGTCAAGGGCTCTTTACCCCACATGATCTCCGCTGCGGCTACTTCCAATTCATCCTCGGAATCCTCGAACGGATCGGCTTTGTCCGGAAGCGGTTGTAGATGTCGGCGACGTCGTGTTGCTTGCCAAATTTGGGGTCCTTCTTGAGGCCATATGCCCGATTGCTCATCGAGATAACTTTTGCGACAAGCCGGCCCGAGTTCTCGAACTCCATCCCAAATAGCTTTTCGCGTACGGCCGGCAACATCCCGGCGACGGCCATATCGGCCCACTCGATCGTCCGGCGAGTTCGGCGAGAAGCACATTCCTTTGACTTCCCCGAATCTTCGAGAAACTCCGGCGGTGTTTCGCCGTGCCTTTGCTTCGGGGTGGCGAGATCAATCGGCTTCTTCTCGGAGCCGCCGCTGAAATAATGAGCGTGGAATTTACGCTCCAAATCCTTCCACCGGCCACCGATTCGGGAGGCGGGGACGAGAACCACCGAAAAGCCGGACTGTCGGTGAGGCGGGGAAGTAGCGAACCCCGAACGTCTCCTCGGCCGAGCATTCCCCAAGCCGCATGAGGTAACGGGCGATGTGCTCGACCGTGCTTGTCTCGTCCGCCCCGAGAACTTTGTGAATTCCGTTGGCGGTTTCACCCTTGGTGGCGGGAGCACGTTATAGTACCACTGCGGGAACGGCGGCCTATAGGCGGGGCCCCGCATCTTTGGCTTGAGGCCAAACCGATTCTCGCATCAATTCGGCCATCTTGCGCGCTAGGGCGTCATCTTCTTGCGCGCCCGCACCGGCGCGTACCCTGGGTGCGGGAAGGCGTCGAACGCTCCGTAGTTTCCCACTTCATGATAACCACCGCCGTATAAATTTTTCTGGAGCCAGTTGGCCGACGGAGCAATTCTTCGGCCGGGATCAAGTGGGGCCCCAGACGAGCCGAACGCTAGGTCTCCGTACGTAGGCTGGTACGGATTCGGCTGTTGCACGGCCGACCCGTGCTTTGCTCCGTGGTGGCGGCAGGATTGGTTGACTTCCCGAAGCTTGCAACGGGGGCTGAGCTGGCTGCCCCCCAGCGCCCTGCGGAGGAGGTTGGAATGCTTGGCTTCCGGAGCTCTGAGGAGGAGGGTCTTTGCGGGCCGGCTCCGTAGCGGCGGCTGCGAGCTCGATTCACCCAGCTCCACGGTCTTCCCCTGGCCGGGTGCCTTGCCGAACGCTTGCTCCATGCCCGGGCCAAAGATGGCCACCATCATCTGTTGAAGCGACCCGAGGAAAGCCTTGTTGTGCTTGGTGAGCATGTAATCTGCTGACTCTTGAAATACCCGTGCGCATTCCTCCTTTTCCTGCTGAGATGTAGCATCGATTTCCCCCGGCGACGATACTCGGGCATCTCGTTCTTCAGATACGGGACGCCGCTTCTATTCTTTTTGAATGACGACGGACATTTCTGCTCGAAACCGGTCTACGACATCTTGGAGTTGTTGCCGCCGTTCGGGAGAAAGGTCTTCAATATTGACATCCATGAGATCCGAGATTTCGGGCATCTCGAATCTATTCGGCCGTGTCCCACCGGGCGTGCCAAAAAGTGTGTTGACGCAAAAAGTGTACTCAACGCCAATCACACGGCAAGGCGAACAAAGGCGGCTTCACACGCGCAGAGCAAATGACGTGCCGATCAATTTTTCCCGAAAATTAACAAAAGATAAAGCGATTAAATACCAAAGCTTGGAACTTGCCGGTGGTACCGCACGGTTCCATATTTACGGCTAAAGAGCCAATTGGGATAACACATAGCTATAGAAAGCTATCTGTCGAAGAACCACGACCATTCGGGCAACCACAAAGGGAAAAGGAATACTGCCGAATGGATGACGTAAGCATGATAACGATCGGTCTTTGTATAAACAAAGATGCACGCACAAAGACATGACCGATCCCCATGAAGATTAACATTAAATAAAGTAAAGCACGAACATGATCATGTACTAAACAAGCATGCATAGACCCAAAGCACTAGTCTACCGCATGTCTAGTTACTTTAAGATCCGTCGGGTACGGCATCAAACAAATCTATCCACCGCATGATACAACTTGCATGAAAAACCATACCACTTTCCACAAATAGATCTATCCACCGCATGATACAATCTAAATATGGAAAGCTAAAAGCACACATCATTTAAAACATAAACAACGTACGGGATCTACTCGTGAAGAAACATAACCGAATACGGCCGAACAGTACCGGTTCGGGGTCCATGGAGAAGGAACAAACATTACCACGTGAATAAACCTATCGGATCGATTTGGGAATCTAATCCACCGGATGACTAGCTCCAAAGCAACCCAAAAACCTCGCATCTACCGCATGATACCCGGTTCTTTCAAGATTTATACGAACATAGCAAGCTTGAACCCGCAACACGTAACAATCTAGATCGATTCGGTTTCGGCTATTGGAGAGCACAAGATCCACGTACTTGAAACATGAAATCTACTCGAATAAGGATCATAAAAGATAAAGCCGATCCAAACCCATCTAGATTGGGCAAAGGTGTGTTACATGAATTAAAACGTAAAGTAAAACTCAAAATAACACGGGGTAACTTAATGAATCTATTGGATCTTGCCAAAATCCAATAGAGCCGATAACTAGCTTCAAGCTAGACCTTAGCCCACCGCATCGCTCATGATCTAACAAGAAACCCTCTTGAACCAAGCTTGAATCTACCGCATGACACGAAGCATGGTAACAAGACTACTTGCATCGATCTAAATCCACCGCATGATACTAGACATGATACAAGGTTGCCGGTACTCACGGAGGTCGACGGATCGATTGGCCCTCTCGAAGAACTCGACGACACGACAAGGACTCTAGGGTTTGGCGTAAGGCCGGTGTGTATTGAGGAATGATTGTTGTTGTTACATACATCCGGGGGTCGTATTTATACCCTATTGAGTACAACCGTGAATGGATTCATTGCCTAATTTATCTCTAAGTTTGATCGCCTATCCATCCATTCGTCCCCCCTGATCAAGCCACGTCACCGTCCAATCCCGCAAAATCAGCTCTACTGTTCCTTTGCCGAACCGGAGCAGATAGCCGACCGCGGATCCTTTTGCCGAATATCTCTGAAAATATCCTTCCTTCCTCCAAACGGACTCTTTATCGAACCGGACCCACAAGTCAGACTCCTTACCAAATTTCGGTGTTAACAACATGTACTCAAGATGTGAATTGACCTACTTAGGGGCCATCAACCGCTACTCCGTAACCGGGTAGTCATAAAGATGGCTTTCGGGTTTGTCAGGAAGCATGCTGTGAGGTATGGTCAATCAAGATAGAATTTGCCCCTCTACTTGAGAGAGATATCTCTGGCCCCCTCGAGTGATCGATCAAGAAATGCATGGTCGTGTTGGGTTAAGGGTTAACCCCCTTTTGATGATCCGAATCACGGTATCGAGAAAGAGAGGTCAGCTTGGAGCTAGACCAAATATCGTGAGGCAAAGAGAATAGCATGTATGAATTGTTGTGATGGTTTGTCCGATAAGATCTTTACGTATGCATAGGAGTTGACATGTCTTGCTAGAGGCCACTATCAACTATTGATCAAGTAATGTACTCGAGTCAAGTCTATGTGTACGTGAACCTATAGGGTCACACACTTAAGGGGTTGGAAGCCGAATCAAGATGAATATACTTGCATAGTTGACTCTAGTGCAAGTGGGAGACTGTTGGAAATATGCCCAAGAGCCAACTGGATTTGATCCACTAGTGGGCTCAGATGGATTTGATCCATTATGGTGTAAAAGTCCTAATGGGCCACAAATGTTGTAAAGCCCATTAGTATTGGAAGGGGTACACCATCTATTAGTCCCGTATTGCTAATGGATGATGGTGTGGGGGGTTTTCCTCCCAATAAATATGGACCACACCCCCGCTAACGCTCTCTCCTCGTCGCACTCGCGGACCTAGCGATCCGGCATGCGTCGCTTCCTTCTCCGTACGTGTGGATACCTTGGAGGTGCGCATCCGGAGCACTTGGATCGGACGAGCCGCACGTGCAAGTCAAGAAGGATGTGAGCAACCGCACCGCCGGCTACCCTCGATGCGTTCGTCTACATTGAGACAAGCTCCGCTACATCCGCGCGTCTAGTGGTAATCCCGTGATCTCCGACATTAGCGAGTTCTCGTTTTGCGGGGAAAATTTTGTTTTGCGCTAGCGTAGCCACCCCGTTTCCCTTCAATTACTCTCAATGTACGTGTTGACCATGGTTGAAAGAAACTTTGCCTTCTCAACGACAATTATATATAATGAGTAGAATTTTTTTATTGAACTCCAACAAATCCAGCTTTCGTTTGCGTTGTTTCGTCATATTGTTTTGAGATTACATAGTACAACGTAGACGCTCACAACATGCACACACTTCCATGAGCTCCACCTCTACTTAAAGTGACTTATTTCCACCTATTTTCTCCTCCTACCCCCGGTGCGTCCCACCACAACCCGTCCCACCAATACCATGCCCCCTCCCGCAGCGATCCCCTCCAACTCGTTGTCCCTTCCCCTACTATCGCCTCCTCCGGATCTCGTCTCCTTCTTGCTCCTCGTCGCACCTCCCAAAGCACACCCGCCCGAGCCCGGCGACGGTCACACAAGACCGACCCTATAGCCCGACGCCGCGCCGCTCCCCACCCAACGCCGTTGTCGGTTGATCACCTTCCCCCCTCGTCGGATCCCCCGCGTCCACCGTGGCACCTTTGGACATGACGAACACACTCGTACCATGGGCAAGGAGGTGTCGACGGCATTGTAGCCACGGCGGTGCCTCGGCCGTGAGCAATGGGCGGAACACCTTGATGATGCGGTCGTGGTGCTCATCTCGCGTTCAAGGACAAGTCACTACGTGAAAAAAATCGCTTTGGTAATGGGTATAGATTGCCTTTGGTAACGGGCGCGATCAAGTGTTGCAAATAAGCCAATAAAGGTAATGGGCAAATGCCCGTTACCGATGAGACATATTCGTAACGGGCATTAAGCAATGACCGTTACCACAACTAGCCACCGGTCACGTGAAATGGTTGTTTCTCCGGGCTCACGGGGAACTTTCGTAACGGGCACCAAAGCAAAGCCCGTTACGGCTTACTCGAAGCATCGGAGACGCCCGCACCTATGTCTCCACTATCTTGACGAACCGAGACGCGTCTATTTCACGTGCATCTCAGCACATATAGGATTTGTAACGGGCATCAAACAACGACCGTTACCACACTAGTCACCGATCACGTGAAATGGTTGTTTCTCCGGACCCATGGGGAACTTTGGTAAAAGGCATGAAAACGAGCTTGTTACTTTGAAATTAACATCGAGACGCGTTCCTTGAACCTCGCGTCTCCTCCGTCTCGACGGAATGAGACACTTTTGTTTCTACGCGCGTCCGCTTTCTCTCTATTAAAGGAGACGCTTGCTTTCAACCTGCGTCTCTTATATCTCGATGAACGGGCCAGTCCCGGGGCCCACCCGTTGGAAACGGGCTTTTACACTACCCGTTACATTGTGGGCATGTTTGTAACGGTCTTTTCGAATGAAACCTTTTACTCACCGATCGGTGTTTGTAACGAGCTTTAATCAACGCTCGTTACGTATACGTAGGCCACCCCTACCGTAACCTCGCCCGCTTGCGGGGCCGCAACTCGGAACCGGCCCGGATTTGGCAGCCATCAGGGGCTGCATCCTGGAACCAGCCAGGATATGGCAGCCACCACAGCAAGGAGACATCACAAACACATTCTCACATCACAGATATAGGCAAAGCAAGATCACATTTATAGACAAGCAAGATCACATTTATAGACAAGCTAGGATCACATCAAGTTTCAAGTTACTCTCATCAGGGCTTGTTTGGATGGAGTCATGAGAAAACTTCCGAACCAGCGAAGATTCGACCCCAACCAAGCAAGCCAAGCGAGGTTTATCGGGCAACAACACACGACTAAAGAATACCGAATGAGTTTCATGTTTTTGGCTACAATAAACTCACGGTGCGCCACCGTAGAACTTGCCCTTTCGGTCGATGGTCTCCTTAAGAATGTACTCACACGGCGTCACTCGGACACGCTTTAGATCTTCTCGTGGAAACATCTACATGACATTTGAAATTCTGTAAAATACAACCATTTATGAGAATACAAGTAGAAATCAATTTCTAAAATCGGATGGATAATATGAGCGAGAGACAAGGTTGAGCATTATTATCTACTTACAAGCAGCCTTCTTGATGTCGGGTATGTCATCGAGTAGTCTTAACATATGGAATGGCACATGGAATCCACACAAAGAGGACCCCCATGGCTGCCGAGCACACCGCATCGAGGTACCAAAATGACAAGTTAATGCAATATCAAATAGGTAAGAGAGGACAATAAAAAACATCGATCTTACGGCGAGATTTGTTTTGTGCTTGAGTGTGGCTTTTGGCTTTTTTTCTTTCCTTTCGTCACTCCGTCCCGTGCATGTTCACCAAAGGCCCTACATGATCGGCAATACCAATTAGAAACACTAAAAGATTGATTTTTGTGGACAAAACCTAGAAATACCGTACCAAAGGCCCCGCATGGTCGGCAATACCAATTATAAACACTAAGAGATTGAATTTTTGTTAACAAAACCTACAAGAAACCGAACGAGTTCAAATCGGGATGGAGGTCCGGGAACTTTAGCGGGGGATGTTGTTTAGCGGAATGTAGATACCAAACCTCTTTGAACTTCATACGGATGATCACCGTTACCCGGTGACTAGTGAAGTAGGCACCCACCATGTAGTCGTTGTTCATTGCATTTGAGATTGCTTTGCCATCTTGCCGAGAACGTTGTGAAATATTTGTTGAAGTAAACAAATCTAGATCTAAAAACCCAACACCGGTCCGCATCCCGCCTTGTCCATCATTTTCCTACAAAAAATCAAATTGATAGCATACATGAAATTTGTGGTTTAGAAATATTAAAGAAATATCTTTTTAGGTTTTTAAGGACTTACAATGTTCACAACCTCATGAAGGTAACATCCAGAGACGCCAAGGTTATATGGTTATACATGCTACCGAATTCAATGTTTAACACTAAAGCACCACAACCACCTTTAAAGTAGTCTTGATCCACCTTTGCTGGAAAGGCAAGTTTATTCTTACCGTGTTCCATGACATAAGCATGCAACTTCGCACAATTTCGTCCAGCGCCTTTACATTTGCTTTTGACAACATAGGTGCACCAGGATTGTATTTTGGTCGGTCCCGTTCGTCCCAATAACACGCTTAAGAACCTCATCTTTAGACGAGAGGTTTCCCCGGCCCGGTTCCCCTTCCGCAAGGGGAGATTGCCGGGGCTCCTCTCCGTTGTAGAGGTTGTTGTACTTGTTGCATCCGTCGCTTAGGGTGAGATTGCCCGCACTCCTCCTCCTCGCTCCCGGAGAGGCCGTTGTTTCGACTATTGCTTATCCTCATGTTGCGGCTGCCGCTTAGGCGTAGTTTGCCCGGGCTCCTCCTCGCTATTGTCGACGCTCCTCGCTGCTGGAGAGGCTGCTACTTCGTCCGTTGATTATCCTCAAGTTGCGGCACGTCGCTAGGCGGAGTTTGCCTCGGCTCCTCCTCCGACCGTTGTCGACGCTCCCCGCCGCGTCGTTTTACCGATCCGCCGTTGTCGAGCCTTCTCTTGCCGACACCGAGCTGCGCATACCTCCATCCGATGTTGTTCCCCCCGCTACCCGTTGCGGCTTCGGGGTTGGGATGTGTCGTCATGGGTGGTATAAGGATCCGATCCTTTGGTCATTTGATCCTTTGAACAATAGCCCAAGCTAGGGTCACTATGTCACCCCCATCAATTGGTACGAGCGGAGGGTAGTGACCCGCATTGGCCCACCCATAAGTAGGTTGCACCACAATGTACCCATCGCAGAAGGACCGATTAGGCGACCGAGAGAGGGGGAGTTAATGGGAGCCCATAAAAATTCTTCTCAAGAACTTGGCCTATGCCCCCAAATCACTTCCAAAGAATCTCGCACACACTTGCCAAGATCACGTAGTCACAACGGACCTACTGACCCTAGGAACAAGTTAGATCAAGCCTAAGAACAAAGCGGAAGCAAGCGTCAAACGAACCGAGAAAAAAAAGCTAGCGCGAGGCAAACTGCAGCAGAAAATGTCGGTACTACCGGCCCCAGGTTGGTACTACCGATATGGGCTTACTGGCACCTAAAAACCAGGTTATCGGTACTACCGGCACTGGGTCAGTACTTCCGACTATCGGTACTACCGACCTTGTGTCGGTACTACCGATAAGGACTCTCTGGCAGCTGAAAATCAGGTCATCGGTACTACCTGCACAGTGTCGGTAGTACCGCCCCCCTAAAAATCAGCCCGCGAAACAGCCCCAAACTTTCGATCGACGGAACTCCCAAACCACTTGGAGTCTTGAGACGAAATTTGGGGGAGATGTTAAGCACCCCTAGGTGAGATTATACCCCAAAAATCTCGTCTCCAAACCCACCAAAACACCGGGAATCGCGGATCACACGAGCTCAAGTTCTACACACGAGTTCATCCAAAGAATCACGAATCTAGGACGATTTGAGGAGTTTGGGGGCAAGAGATCACTGGGAAAAGAGGCACAAGGCACTCATGGATGAATCCCCCAAACAAATCCGAGCCAAAACCGTCTAGAAAACGAGAATCAAGACGAGCACGAAAATAGCACAAAAATGACTCCGAAAATCATCACGAGAACCACAACGCCGAATCTTCTATACAAACCAGGAAAGATTCACAAGGTCTAGCATGCCTCCCTAACATCCATCCCTCTCAACAAATCTCTCATGAAGCTCTCGTGCTAGCCTAGACAAGAAATCGAGAAGAAAATGTCTAAGGAAAATGAGAAATGGGAGGGGGGAAATGAAACCCTAGATCGCGGAGAGAGGGAGCCATCCACCCGCACTCATGGCTTATATATTTGGTCCCGCCGGTGTGGTAAATGACTCGACTACCCCTAACTCAACTATTGGCGGGGGCATGTATGTAAAGTTTGTGGGTCTTGCCATCGGACGGCCACGCCTTCGCCGCACCCCGCGTCCTCCCGACGCAAGCCATGCGATCCCGCCGCGTGTCCTCTGCTTCGAAGCTTCCCGACATGCCCGGATCCCGTCTCCGTCGTGTTGGGCCTTCGGACTTGGTTTTGAGGCCCAAACCAAGAAACTGTCCTCCGATGGTTTTGTGGGTAAACCACCAAACCCCGTGTGCTCTGCCCGGCCTCCCGCCAAGCCTCTTGACTCGACCGCCACTGTGCACCAACTCGATCATCCACGACTTCGTCTTGCTCGTCTCGCCACCATGTGGCCCGCACCTAGTCCCGCTGTCCACCGGGTCCCTCGAACCGAGCCTACTTGTCTCTCCATCTCCCGGAGGCCCCTCAAGGCTGAAGACCTTTCGCGCCCGTTCTTCACCTGCAACAACACGAACTAGGCCGCAGCCTACACCTGCGCACTAAGCCAAGAGTCAGTCCAACACCCGTTGTCAATCACTCATCACTGAGGAGCGGTCATCCATCGACCACCGGGACGCTCCTAGTCCTCAATCTCCCCCTTGATGAGTGCATTGACAACACACAACGCGAAATGAAATTCAGAGAAAGAAAGTAAGAAGAAAGAAAAACAAAGAAGCTCAACTCATGACCAAAACCAAAGAAAAGCAAAGAAAGGTCACAAGCCGAGCAAAGCACAAACTCCACACTAAAAACGGCAAGAAAGCTCCCCCCCGAACATGTGGATGCAAACTTCCAAATTTTAGATGCGAGTTTTCTGAATTTTTCATTAAGCTCACCTCTTCTCCCCCTTGTTGACAATGTATGAATCAAGGTGAAAATGCATGAATGTAAGACAAAGCATATAAACATCTACATGAGCTTCTCAAATAGGCCAAATCTAGTGTCAAAGGCTAGAAGTGAGACAAAAAGCACACATATGGATCATAGCATAGTCAAATCATTGCCACAAGTAATATATTGAAATATAGGCATGTGACAAAGCAAATTTTCAGATTTGAGCAATTTTATCAAAAGATGGCTCACTTCAAATTTAAAGGCCTATCCATCTCAAATCCACCCAAAAACATGCATATCATCCGAGAGATCATACAAGGATATCAAATTCTTAACAAGAGATCATTGCAAACACCCATAAAGCAAAGCATGTCATGTTAAAGCTCATGAGCCATGTGTCCACTTCGGGGAGACTTCTCCACCGGTGAACATCATGCAACATGTTTTGCACCCATGTGTGAAAGATAAGACATTTTAAGCATGAACATGATGGATGGAGCATTTTTCAAGCATACACACTTCTTTTCAAGATTAACTCATTTCATGGTACATGAAGTGCCTTTGCGGCAAAAAGAAGCTTACGCTCCCCCATGAATGCAACATAGGCTAAACATTCACAATGATATCGGCCTTTGGCCCAAATGCAAGAAAGAGACATCCAAGCACAATCTAAGCATGAAAGGCACATTTAGACCAAAACGTGACATGGATACACTACTACACATGAGTGGAGCACATTTCATCAAATTTAGTCAAGATTAGCATTTGATTCAAAAAGGCTATCTCACAACACATATATCTCAAATATTCCAAGAGCATAGCCTCACATAGCCATTTCTCCACACACATGACCAATATCTCACAAGTAGCCAAAGAAACTCAGATAAGGCATATGGAAGAAGCTCATCATCCTAAAATGCAATATGATACAAATGCAACATGATATATAACAAGTTGGCTATTCTACCATGGTTTATACATCAAGCAAAGCATGTATATACAACAAGGGAAAACATGGTATGATACATATGGTACAAAAATAAATCCCCCAAGAATCAACTAGAAAGGGCAGGAAACCCCAAGTTCCCCCCGCAAGCGCACAAATGTAGCTTGGTCCAGAGGCTTTGTAAAGATGTCTGCAAGATGATCTTGGGTAGAGACATGACTCAACACAATGGTTCCTTTCTCCACATTGTCTCTAAGAAATGATACCTCACTTCTTTGTGTTTGGTTCCGGAATGAAGCACCTGGGTTTTTTGCTACACTTATGGCACCGGTGCTATCACAAAGAAGTGGGATGCGGGTGCACTCCTCACCAAAGTCTCTCAAAGTGTAGAGATCCGGAACGGTACCGGGAACAACAACTCGCGGCCGTAACATACTCCGCCTCGGTGGTAGACCGAGCTACACTAGACTAATTGCGGGAAGACCACGAAACCAACGAGGACCCAAGAAACCGGCAAGTACCGAAGTAGACTTCCTCTCGACTCAAGCAATCGGTGAAGTCCGCATCGAAAAAACCATGAAGTGAAAGAGTCGAGGAGAATGAATACCAAAGGCCAAGACCGAAGGGGGCGGATCGTAGGTACCTAAAGATCCTCTCGACGGCTTGTCGATGTGATGTCCTCGGCGAGGCCCGAAAACGAGCGCACGGACACACACCGAACCGAATGTCCGGCCTCGACACCGTCGGGTAGAGGAGGGAGTCGATCATGCTCCGGTACTCTCGCCGGTCCACCGGTTCTCTTGTCCTCGTCCGCGTCCAAAGTAGCCGTACTCCCCATGGGTGTCGACATAGGCTTCACATCTTGCATCTGGAACTTCCTCGGCATGTCTTTCGTGTACTTGGTCCGATGCACGAATGTTCCGTCCTTCACTTTCTTGATCTGCAACCCGAGAAAGTACTGCAGCTCGCCCATCATGCTCATCTCGAATTCCCTGCTCATCTCATCTGCAAACTTGGCAACAAGGTTATGTGATGAGCCACAAAAGACAATATCATCCACGTATATCTGCACAACCAACAAGTCATTCCCATGCTTGAGGAGAAACAAGGTTTTATCCACGGTACCCATCATGAACCCTCCGCTCAACAGAAAACCTCTCAATCTCCCATACCAAGCCCGGGCGCTCGTTTCAACCCATACGAGCCCTTTTCAACTCCGTACACCCTATGTGGGTACTTCTCACTCTCGAACCCCGATGGTCGCTTCACATACACCTCCTCCTCTATGACCCCATTCGGAAAGCACTCTTCACATCCATCTTGTACAACTTGAACCCTTTAGCCACGGCAAAGGCCGGAAGGATTCGAATTGCCTCAAGACGGGCCACGGGAGCAAAGGTCTCCTCATAGTCGATTCCCTCCTTCTGACTATATCCCCGAGCAACAAGTCTGGACTTGTTCTTCACAACCATCCCATTCTCACCCTCTTTGTTCTTCCAAACCCATTTGGTTCCTATAGGATGGCAATTTGGAGGTGGTTCAACTAACTCCCACACCTAGTTCCTCTCAAAGTTTTCCAACTCCTCATGCGTAGAATTGACCTAGTTTGCATCAGATAAAGCGTCTCCAATGTCCTTGGGCTCAAAAGAGGCAACAAATGCAGCATGAGCGAAATGAGAGGAATTTCTGGACCTTGACCGCGTGGTACATTCGTCGATGTCCCCAATGATCTTCGATAGGGAATGCACTTCTTGAATCCGCCGGGGAGCCTCACGCCTCGAGACTACCTCCCCCTCAACTTCAGCTTCTCTCGCCTGGTCCTCTTGTCGCACCATCGTTGTCCATGAAGTAGACGGTCCACCCTCCGTAGTGGTCGTAGGGTAAGTAGTGGGTACACATTCGGCTTCGGGCGCATGGTTCTCTCCATCATCATCTCCAACTTCATCCTTCTCCTCTTCAAAGAGGTCCTCGGCCATCTCCTTATCACCTGCACATTCAAAGCCAAGAGAGGTACATGGCATTGTCTCATTGAAGGTTACCTCGCAAGTCTCCATGATTTTGTTAGTCTCAAGATTAAGCACTTTATAGGCTCTAGAATGGTTAGCATATCCAAAGAAAATCCCATCACTAGATCTAGCCTCAAACTTGTCGAGTTTTCCCTTCTTAAGAATAAAGCACTTGCGACCAAAGACTCGGAAATGACTCACCTTGGGTGCCCGACCATGCATTAGCTCATAACGGTATTCCTCTTGAATGCTCGCAATAAAATCCTCGTTGGAGACATGACACGCCGTATTGACCGCCTCGGCCCAATACCTCCTAGGAGTCCCGTGCTCATCGAGCATCGTCCTAGCCATCTCACAAAGAGTCCGATTTTTCCTTTCCACAACTCCATTTTGAGGGGGCACAAAAGGGGTCGAATACTCATGTTCAAGACCTAGATCACGACAGAAGGCATCAAAACGAGAGTTCTTGAACTTTGAGCCATTATCACTGCGGATAGCTCGAATGGCATTCCCATGCCTCTCGTTCTTCAACCTCACGATCAGATCTCGAACAAAACCAAATGTCTCACTTTTGTCCTCCAAGAAAAACACTCAGGCATAGCGAGAGTAATCGTCCACCACAACAAGGACATACCACTTCCCACCCACCGAGCGAACTCGAGCTGACCCAACAAGGTCCATATGCAACGGCTCCGTTGGACGCTCGGTCATGACATCGGTCAAGGGTGAATGGGGAGTGGCTACCATCTTGCCATGCCTACACGGAGCACAAACCAAATCCTTCTCAAACTTCAACCTAGGCAATGCTCGGACAAGGTCAAGACCACTCAAGCGGGAAACCAATTCAAAGCTCAAGTGACCCAACCGCCTATGCCATTTCCACAAATCGAAGAAGGACCGGCCATCAAACAACGAGCAGGACCCAAATAACGAGAGAAATCGGCCACGAAAATCGACCCTCGGGGATGATCATACACACAAGATCACCTCGAGAATCCGAAGAACGAGACTCACCGGACTTGAAACGCACCTCAAAGCCCTCATCAAGCAACCGAGAAACCGAAAGCAAATTGAAACCCAAAGACTTCACAAGAGCAACCCTCTTTAACGTTACCTTGTCACTCACATGCACAAAACCCTCGTAAATCACCATTCCTCGTCCGTTGTCCCCAAATGTGATGTACATCTTTTCCTCCACCGGGGGTGAGGTCGGAGAACCACTTCTTGTCTCCGGTCATGTGTCGGGAACATCCGGAGTCGATCAACCAATTGTTCTCCAAGCCTCCCCGCTCGTAGTCGGAAACAAGAACGAGAATGAGCCAACGACTCGACACGGGGTTAGCACAAAGAAAGTTGAACTAGTGTCGAGCCATCTCGCTCAAAAGAGGGGTTAGCAAATATCATTCCCTTGCCACCAAATTTCCCATGTCCCATGGAAGGAGTACGAGCACCACGAGGGGGGAAACGTGGTCTGTAGTTCCTCTGGAACCCAAAGCTGTGACCATCTCCCCTAGACCTGTATTGAGGACGAGTAGGGGGACGTCCAGCAAAACCACCACGAGCCCGACCAAACCTCTCACCAGCACGCACACCATCATCTCTCCTATCAAACCTCTCAGCATCACCTCTCTGTGGGAACCTACCACCCTGAGCTCCAACTCTACCAACACTCCTCACACTTCCAACACCCCGTGGAAGCGGCACTCTAGGCTCGGGAATACCATGAGACCGGCGATACATGTCCCGGTTTGCTTGCTCCCTAGCAAGCCTCTCATCCCTCTTCCTGTTGTAGCAAAACTCTACTAGATGCCTCTCCTTGTCACAATACTCACACCTGAAGGGGGTGGGTTTTGGTTTTGACTCTAGCTTCTCTCTAGGTTTCACACCCTTCTCACTCAAAAATTTCACCGGTTTCTGGAAGTCATTTGTTTTAGGTGGGAATTTGGGTGGATCTTGGGTTGTGTCAAGCTTGTTGCAAAGGTAGTTGGGCTTTGGAGTGAAAGAGTTCTTGGGTGCTTTTGGAAGTGGAACTTGGATGTCTCCAATCACCTCAAACTCGGGGTTAGACTCAACACACTTCTCATACACACTCTCCCCACTGTTTTCTCCCACTTTCTCACCCAACTTCTCAAAACCCAAACCACGACCATCCGCTCTCCTGAACTCCTCAATCATGATTTTCAATCGAGGTTCCCGCCCGGACAACCAACCCAACACCTTCCTCAAATAATCATTCTCCTCATAGATGACATCCAAACGGGAACTAAGTTCAAGATTGCGCAAAGTAACTTCATCACGGCTAGTGCATGCACCGACAACGGGAGATTTCAAAGAAGCTTCCAAAGTGCTAATGGTAGAACGAGCATCAACAAGCTTAGCATGCATAGTAGGACATGATTTACAAGCACCAAGCAAAGTGGTTCTAGCCTTAAGCCCATCATACTCGGTCCTAAGAGCATCTAGTTTAGCCAAAGTGGAAGCATTCTTCTCATTAAGCAATTTGATCTCATTCAACCATGCATTACATTCGAACATTCAACATCATCGAAATGGTAGGAGTAAGTTTCAAAGAGTCATTCTCAAGTTCCAATTCAAGCAATTTAGACTCTAACTCTCCTACTTTCTCACAAGCATTCTCAAGTTGAGCCCGAAGATCTCTCCTCGTCTTCTTAGCATCTCTCAACACACTATCGCGGTTGTCAATCAAGCCATTCAACCTAGTGATCTCGGCAAGCAAAGAGTCGGGGTCACGGTTTACCTCATCCTCCGAGTCGGAGTCGGTGTCTTCTTTCTCGCTCTTCTTACCGCTTGAGCCATGGGCCATGCCACAAAAACCTCCAAGTGCCGGACCGCTCAAACCACTTAGGTTCCGGCTTGCATTCTTCTTGCCCTTGCGCCTCCCGGCGTCTTCATCCTCACCGCTTGAGCTTGAATGCGCGTCGCTTGAGCTTGTGTCGACGTCGCTTGCACCGGCCACCAT
This sequence comes from Cenchrus americanus, assembly GCA_947561735.1. Taxonomy (NCBI): domain Eukaryota; kingdom Viridiplantae; phylum Streptophyta; class Magnoliopsida; order Poales; family Poaceae; genus Cenchrus; species Cenchrus americanus. The sequence continues at coordinate 252,932,053 of OX387245.1, read as the reverse complement.
AGCTCTTTCCTTGTCCTTCTTGTGGCCTCCCTTGCCCGATCACTTGCTTGTCCTTGTCCTTGCTCTTGGACTTGCCGTAGTGCTTGCCCTTGGAGGAGTACTTGTCTTCACGCCTCGGGTGCGCCTTGTACTCGCTCATCTTGTACTTGTTCTCCTCCGCTTCCGGCACTCGGCGATGAAGTGTCCACGCTTGCCACACTTGTAGAATGTCCCCGAGCTCCGCCTTGCATTCCTCCGGTTCTCATGTAGTCGATCAAACCTCCTTGAGAGCAAGGCCAGTTCCTCCTCGCCCAGCACATCGAACTCTTCATCTGGAATAGACATGAGAGAAGGCAACGAAAGCTGTCGATAAGAAGGGTTAGTGTTAGCTTTGCCCTTTGATCCGCCCACAAGAGCAAGACTATGATCAGTCGAGCCCCCATGCTTGGATTGCAACTTCCTCGTCAACCTCGGCCGACTTGTGCTTAGAAAAGAGATCATCCAACTCAATAGTCAAGTATTGCCCGGACTCCTTGATGGCCTCAAAGCTCAATAGTCAACCTTAGCACCCCAAACATTTTGGTCCAAGATATGTAAAAGCTTCAAAGCTTGATCATGCTCGGTGTAAGGGAAATCCTCAACATTGGCCTTCATGTTGTTCACGATGGCGGTGAACCTCTGAAACATCGCATCAATGTCCTCACCGGAAATTGAGTAAAGTTCTCATATTGCATCCGGTAAGAAACAAAGAGGCGAGCCTTCACATGGTTATCACCACCGTGAGCAACCAACAACTTCTCCCAAATTTGCCAGGCAAGATTCAAATGGCGAACACGCTCAAACTCAGGATCACACAAGCTTCGGACCAAGTGATCAACGACTTTTGCATTTGCCTCATACTTGGCCTTGGCACCGGCATCGGTCACCATAAGAGTATGGATATCTGCCGGAATAGCATAGGTCTTGTCAAGCACAATGAAATCCAACAACTTGACACGAAAAAAGATCATCATTCGGGTCGCCCACTTGTGGTAACCCTTCCCATCGAAGTACGGCAGACCGCCTCGCTCAACGTACGCCATCTTAGGATTCAAGACTTGTCAAAGTCACCACGAATCCGGCACCAAGCTCTGATACCAATTGAAGGACCAATTAGGCGACCAGAGAGGGGGGGAGTGAATGAGAGCCGATAAAAATTCTTCTCGAGAACTTGGCCTATGCCCCCAAATCACTTCCGAAGAATCTCGCACACACTTGCCAAGATCACGTAGTCACAACGGACCTACTGACCCTAGGAACAAGTTAGATCAAGCCTATGAACAAAGCGGAAGCAAGCGTCAAACGAACCAAGAGAAAAAGCTAGCGCGAGGCAAACTGCCGGCAGAAATTGTCGGTACTACGGCCCTAGGTTGGTACTACCGATATGGGCTTATCGGCACCTAAAAACCGGGTTATCGGTACTACGGCACCGGGTCGGTACTTCGACTATCGGTACTACCGACCTTGTGTCGGTACTACCGATAAGGACTCTCTCGGGCAGCTGAAAATCGGGTCATTAGTACTACCGCATAGTGTCGGTAGTACCGCCCCCCCCTAAAAATCGGCCGCGAAACGACCCCAAACTTTCGATCGACGGAATTCCCAAACCACTTGGAGTCTTGAGAAGAAATTTTGGGGAGATGTTAAGCACCCCTAGGTGATATTATATCCCAAAAATCTCGTCTCCAAACCCACCAAAACACCGGGAATCGCGGATCACACGAGCTCAAGTTCTACACACGAGTTCATCCAAAGAATCACGAATCTAGGACGATTTGAGGAGTTTGGGGGCAAGAGATCACCGGGAAAAGGGGCACAAGGCACTCATGGATGAATCCCCCAAACAAATCCGAGCCAAAACCGTCTAGAAAACGAGAATCAAGACGAGCACGAAAATAGCACAAAAATGACTCCGAAAATCATCACGAGAACCACAACGCCGAATCTTCTATACAAACCAAGAAAGATTCACAAAGTCTAGCATGCCTCTCTAACATCCATCCCTCTCAACAAATCTCTCATGAAGCTCGCATACTAGCCTAGACAAGAAATCGAGAAGAAAATTTCTAAGGAAAAAGAGAAATGGGAGGGGGAAATGAAACCCTAGATCGCAGAGAGAGAGAGCCATCCAACCACACTCATGGCTTATATATCTGGTCCCGCCGGTGTGGTAAATGACTCGACTACCCCTAACTCAACTACTGGCGATACAACCCACGCAGGGGCATTTATGTAATGTTTGTGGGTCTTGCCATCGGACGGCCACGCCTTCGCCGCACCCCGCGTCCTCCCGACGCAAGCCATGCGATCCCGCCGCGTGTCCTCCGCTTCGAAGCTTCCAAACACGCCCGGATCCCGTCTCCGTCGTGTTGGGCCTTCAGACTTGGTTTTGAGGCCCAAACCAAGAAACCGTCCTCCGATGGTTTTGTGGGCAAACCACCAAACTTCGCGTGCTCGGCCCGGCCTCCCGCCAAGCCTCTTGACTCGACCGCCACCGTGCACCGGCTCGATCATACACAACTTCGTCTTACTCGTCTCGCCACCATGTGGCCCGCACCTAGTCCCGCTATCCACCGGTCCCTCGAACCGAGCCTACTTGTCTCTCCGACTCCCGGAGGCCCCTCAAGGCCGAAGACCTTTCGCGCCCCGTTCTTCACCCGCAACAACACGAACTAGGCCGCGGCCTACACCCGCGCATTGAGCCAAGAGTCGGTACAACACCCGTTGTCAATCACTCATCACCGAGGAGCGGTCATCCATCGACCACCGGACGCTCCCCGGTCCTCACCATCCCGCACCGTCCGAATGGCAAGCCTTTTGAAATGGAAAGACTTTCGCTATTGTGAGCTCCACATTAATGGAGGTGCCATCCAAAAGGCCGCACGCGGTTGACTCTGTCGGCTTATCTATTGTGTCCGGCATAGGTGATCGACTATCACTTTGTGCAATTGATTCGCTTCGTCACCATTGGCATCCCAATGATCTTGCTCTCTACATCTTCCTCGCCGTCATGCGCATGTTCTTCCTCGTGGTCATGCCCATCTTTTTCCTTGCTTTGCCATGCACATCTTCTTCCTCACTTGCTACTAACAAGTGCTAATAATTGGGAAGCAATAAGTGCATTTTTTAGTATGTCGATGCCCGATAGTCTTAGAGCATGAACAACTAATTTAAATGTTATGTCCATCATATACATTCCATCGAACTCTTCATCAAACCCTTTACCCCAGCCAAGTGAACTAGACACGCCTTGAACCCGACCTCGATGCTTTGGAGTCTCAAGTGCTGCGGTGAGGATATCATCCTCCCTAACCCCAAAGAAAGAACCATCGCTACCCTGAGCTGCAAGTGTTTTCACCCTATCTGCTACCCCCCCGCACCCGGGGCTACCGAATGTTATGCTCCTCGCTTCCTTTACTAGTATTCTTCTTCTTCTTCTTCCCTACCCTTGCCCGCATAAGGTCTTGAACGTCCGGAAATTGGTCCCAAGGGTTCTGTTTCCTTCGTAGCTAGCTTTGCATCCTCCTCCTCGCACTCTTTCCTTTTACCACAATAACCTTTTCCGCCTATCTTGTGTGACTTATTATGCAATGCTCTTTTTGTTTCATCTCCCGGCTCAATTGCTGAAATGAAGGAGAATTGGTTTCTTGCACAAACATGTCCCAACCTTTTTGCCGCAAAAAGGCATGCTTCACAAAAAGAGTCTCCTCTTCACCCACATATTTTTTCTTAAATGTGCCTTGAACCGCTGTTTCTAGGTTCCAATCTTTGATATAGCTGTCTTAACTGTCTTCTTGCGAACGATTCTTTTAGATTGGCCGGGAAATCTAGCTTTTCCTTAAAACTATGAACGGATGGTCCTTCTAAATTGGTGAGAGATCATCAACCGCCTTGTAGATTGACACCATCTCCCGAGCAATGAGTCCACGAGACCAATACAAATCTATCCCTCGCAAAGCATCCGGAGTAGGCCAAAAATTGGCATCAAGTACAATTGCGGTCAACTTGTCTTCCGGCCATTAGGTTTGTGTCCTTGACCCGAGAGATCGAGTACTACTCCCGGCGTACGTGTTGAGTGACCCCGTGAAGAAGGTTCACCGATGATGGGATGTGATGATGCACCGGAGGTAGATGAGTTTGTTGTTGTGGGAGACCGCATAGATGATATGTCGGGTTTGTCGGTAGAGCAACATAAGCAAGACCGAAAATCTAAACAAAATTCTTATTATATAAATTCATTTTCTCCGACAGCCAAAATAGTTGATACGATCGTAAATAAAATCAAGCATAGACATACAAAGTTCATATTTTACTTAATTAGCATACGGGGATAGGTGCTAACCATTTTGACAGGGACACATCAATATGCTTATATATCAAAGTAGAGAATAAATCCCCTCAACTACTTCCTTGTCCAACTTGAGCAACCGATGGATTGTGTGTTCCATGTGTACATGCAACAAGAGGATAAAGCAATGCTCATGACATTACGTATGACAAGTAGTGAAACAACACTCACAACACATCATGACACCAACAATAACAATATATATGACAGTAGTGAAACAATTAACACTCACAACAAAGCATAAGACAGTCTAGTTATCACTACATTACAAACCACTGCGATGCAATTCCCACTGACATTATGTGGCCATCAGAATTAAAGTATGCTAACGGTCCAAAGCATAACTATCAATGCGGTACATTCAAAGCATAGCGAATTAAAGTATGAAAAGCGAAAGCGATTGAAGCCGAAGTTCAAAGGTCGCAAGATGCGAAAGTGATCGAGAGAGGTGAAGTATCCGATCTGGTCGACCAACACCGTACCGGTGAAAAAGAAGAATGGAAAGTGGAGAATGTGTGTAGATTTCACGGATTTGAATAAGGCATGCAAGAAAGACGTTTTTCCCATGGAGAGGGTAGATAAAATCGTAGATGATGCGACCAACGGTGAGATAAAATCGTAGATTTCACTCCCGGACATGTTTTCAGGATATCATCAGATCAGAGTTCGTAAAGAAGACGAAGAAAAGACAAGCTTTATCACTCCCTTCGGAACGTTTTGCTTCGTGAGAATGCCAGAGGGGCTGAAAAACGCAGGATGCACATTTTCGAGAATGATAGCAATAGTCCTCCATCCTCAAATTCAGAGAAACATTTTAGCATACGTGGATGACATAGTCGTCAAAAGTGTCCAGAGAAGAGATCATATTAGTGATCTGGCAGAGACATTCGCGAACTTGAGAGCAGCGAATCTGAAGCCGAATCTCGAGAAGTGTGTTTTCGGCATTCACAAAGGGAATGTTCTTGGATGCCGAGTCTCAACAAAGGGCACAGAGGCCAATCCTGACAAAATCAAAGCATTGGTAGAAATGCAAGATCCAGTTTCCGTGAAGGATGTGCAGAAATTGACAGGAAGAGTGGCCACGCTCAACAGGTTCATTCCTAGGGCTGCAGAAAGAAGCCCACCATTCTTTCAAGTTCTCAGAAGTACTAAGAATTTTAAGTGGTCCGAAACTCAGAAGCAAGGTTTCCAAGAACTAAAAGACTACTTGTCTAACATGACCAAGCTGTGCCCTCCCGAACCAAGATCACCACTTCTGCTATATGTGTCTGCATGAAATTCGGCAGTGAGCGCCGTATTAGTGCAAGAAAAGGAAGAAGGAAAGCTTAAGCGATTCCGGATATTTCGCTTCGAAGCCCTTTACGGCTCAAAAATCTTCTATTCCGAGTTGGAAAAGGTTGCATACACGGTCATCATGGCTGCGAGAAAGATGAGACACTACTTCGAGGGTCACAGGATAAGGGTCATCACCAATCAACCTCTAAGTGGCTTGTTCGCAAATAGAGAGGCATCTACCCGAATAATCAAGTGGGGCGGTAAACTCTCGGAATATATCGTGGACTTCATGAGAAGAAGCGCGATAAAATCGCAAGTCTCTGGCGTACTTTGTCATGGATTGGACTTCACCAACTATAAATCTTGATGAAGAAATACCTACGCCTTGGATAGTGCGGTGCGATGAAGCTTGGTGTCACAAAGGAGTCGAATTTCAGCGGTCGTAACATCTCCGGCGAGAGTTGTGATAAGATATGCGCTCGACACTCATACCGACTCATATTTTTCGGCGGGAGTTGTGATAAGATATGCATTCCACGAACAATACAACGAGTATGAAGCCTTACTCTTAGCACCGAGGAAGATGAAAGCCTTGGGACAAGCAGACCTTCATAATCGAACGAATTCAAAAGTTATTCAAGAACATATTGAAAAAGAAAGTGAAGCAAGGAATCTCGTTTTGATGAAGTACCGGAAAAGGTCGAGAAATGGAGAGGAACTTCAAAGGTTACTCGGTACAAGATATTCCAAGAGACGACAATATTGAAGCGGACAAATTGGCGAAAGCGACGACGTAAATCAAGAATTGCCTCTCGATGTGTTCTTCGAAATCATCAAAGAACCATCTATCAAGGAATCAATGCGAGAATCGTGAATGTTGTGGAAACTCCCGATTGGATAGCGAAATCATGTCTTATCCGAGAGGCCATCATGAACCACAAGATGAGTTGCGGGAAAAAAGATTGAAACAAAGGGCAAGGGGCTATGTAGTTGTAAACGGAGAGCCGTATAAATCGGGAGTCACCGAGCCATGGTTGAGGTGCATCACCTCCAAAAAAGGTCTTGAACTTCTCAAGGAAATCCACAAAGTGGATTCGCAAAGGCACACATAGGAACTAGGGCTCTAGCGAGAAAGGCAATAAAGCAAGCATTTTATTGGCCCACCATAAACATAGATGCAAAAGCATTGGTTCGGCAATGTGGAGCATGCCGAAAAATGGCGAATCAACAAAATCTACCTTCCATGCAGCTCACATGATTCCACCATCATGGCCACCGCAAAGGTGGGGAATGGATCTAGTCGGACCATTGCCAACGGCTCAAGGAAATTGCGGATTCGCACATGTCGTTGTGGACTACTTCACGAAGTGGGTAGAAGCAAAACCACTCGCGAACATCAAGGCACCAACAATTCAGAAGTTCTTCTGGCAGAACATAATCTGCAGATTTGGAGTTCCGAGAGAACTGACTATTGACAATGGGAAACAGTTCGGCTGTTACACTTTCAAAGAGTATTGCAAGTCCTTGGGCACTCATGCGAAGTTCTCATCAGTGTATCATCCGCAGCCTCTAACGGAGCGATTGAAACGGCAAATGGCTAAAATTTTCGAGTATTAAGAAATGCTTGATCGATCAAAAGAAGGGTAAATGGGTTGATGAATTGCCGAAAGTGATTTGGTCCCACAACACTACCGTGTCAAGAGCAACATGTTTCACACCGTTTCGCCTACTCTTCGGCACCGAAGCAATAACACCGAGAGGAAATCAAGAATGAAAGCATGAGAGTCTTGAAAGCAAAAGAAATCGAAGAAGTTGACCGTAAAGTAGAAAAAGATAGGATTGAACTTACAATCCTTGAAGCCGCCGAGAACATCGAGAAGTACCAAAAAGAGACCAAGGCATGGAAAGACCGAAAGTGGTTAGAAAAGACATCAAAACTGGTGATTTGGTGTTGGAAAGAAAGAAGAACTAGGAAAACTCGGGGAAACTTCATGAATCATGGCAAGGACCATACATAGCAAAAGAAACGGACATGTCGGGGGCTTTTCGTTTGCTAGAACAGACGGCGGAGAGTTGCCATATTCGTGGAATGCCGACACTCGAAAAGGTACTACCCATGAGAATTCTAGAATTAGGTAAATTTAATTTAGAGTATTTTCCTTTTTTCATAAGTTTACATTCTAGGAAACCAAAAAAACCGAATCACGAGTCTATAAGTGATTTTGGAGAAAAAACCATTAGGTTTCTTTTTTTGCAATTAAATTAGAATAAGGAGGACCGTACTCTTTTCCTTGCAAATGGGGCTCTAAATCAAGAGGCAAGGTTTTTAATGAGGTGGATCCTATGTAAATACTCTTTGTGATATATATGAAAAGAGTCTTCCCCCAAATCGTGCATTATGTGGATTCCACCTTGTGAAAGAAAAATGCATGAAAAGGCTCTGTGATAGCTGAGATTCCACCATGTGAAAGAAAAAATCGTGAAAAGGCTCCGTGATAGCTGAGATTCCACCGTGTGAAAGAAAAATTCGTGAAAAGGCTCAGTGATAGCTGAGATTCCACCATGTGAAAGAAAAATTCGTGAAAAGGCTCCGTGATAGCCGAGATTCCATCATGAGAAAGAAAAATTTCGTGTGAAAGGCTTCTTGATAGCCGAATTCCATTGTGAAAAAGAAAAAGTTTGTGTGAAAGGCTTATTGATAGCCGAATTCCATCGTGAAAAAGAAAGAGTTCGTGTGAAAGGCTTCTCGATAGGCGAATTCCATCGTGAAAAAAGAAAGAGTTCGTGTGAAAGGCTTCCTCATAGACGAAATTCCATCGTGAAAAAAGAAAGAGTTTGTCGTGAAAAAGGAAAAATTTCGTGTGAAAGGCTTCGTGATAGCCGAATCCTATCATGAAAAGAGGAAGAGTTTGTGAAAAGGCTTTGTGATAGCCGGAGGCTCCGTGAAAGCCTAAAATCCCACCGTCAAAGGGATTCCCACCGAAAGGCTCCGAGACAAAAACAAGTTGTGGCATAAATCCCATCGTCAAAGGGATTCCCACCGAAAAGGCTCGAGACAACAATAAGTTGTAGCCTAAGATTCCGTTATGATAATTAATGGTAATTGCGGCCGGGAGAATTTATATGTCATTGTTTAAGAATTTTTTGGCGAGAGATTCGGGAAGTTTTTTCGCGACAAATATGTTCCGTTGAAGAGGAAAGGGGCTCGAGTAAAGATTCGTAGAAGATCGTGGTTGAAGCAACTTAGGGTTGCATATCAATCGAGCAAGTGTGCCAAGTGGGTCAAGTCCACAAAATTCGCAAATAAATTTTGTCGACTTGCATCACATTACTTGAGATTTCAAAACTCGCGAAAATTTTTCAAAAGTACGGATGATCAAGAGATCCGCAAAACACAAGAATTTCCTTAATCGCCTTGAAATTTTCATGCAAAATGGCAAGGTGGGGAAGGGTGACGTTTTTTCAAAGAAAACATCTTTGTTGCCTTAGTTGCATAAAAATTTCGATATAGTTTCATCACGATTACATTGCGAAATACAATCTCTAGAATGAAAGTTCAACGACATCTTCCGGGTCGCGGCTATTATCTTCTACAATATCGGTAGCATAGGCGAAGTCAAGACCGGTAGTGATGGGGCTAAGGGGCTCCGTCTTCATGACCTCCGAAGAGATTGAATTCGCGGCGGTGCGGTTCTCGTCTTCGCGAAGGAGGAAGAATGAAGAAAGATCGAAGCAACCGATTGAAAATTTAAGTGAAACTTCAAGCCTAGAGTCGGAGAAATCTTGCTCGGGTGAGCCTCTTTGAACAAGCTCCACGCTTCACCACCGACAAACATATTTCCATGATGAATCCGCATTGGCAATACGTCCCGCGCGAGCCCAACTTGCGGGACTGCGCGCAGTTAAAGTTTACGAGAGACAAAGTGTTTCGGACAAAAGCATAGCGATTAAATGAATTTACATATATACGCAAATCGCCATGAAGAGAGAATGCTTCAGCAATGTTCATCCCGTGATGTCAACCTTCGGGGAATCTTCCTCGTGTTCGGAGGTTTGATCGTCGTCGCCGCCACCGTCGGCTGTCGCCGAACCTTCCCCCGTCCGAGTCCGTGGATTCTTCTTCATCATCATCATCGGAAGAAGACTTTGGCGGTGCGGTGTCTTTATCCTGCTCCTCCTCTTCGAGTAGCTAAAGAAAGCAAAGAAAGAAATGTCGAAAAATCGATTTTTTTCGCGAATTCGCAAGAATTAGCAAGATTTCTAAGAAAAACAACATGGGCAAGCTTAGCACGGGCGACGTTCTTAACAATTTCCCTCCCACCGGCAAACCGAAATTCTCTTGCATACTTAGTTTGATAGCGATGACGTCTTCGTTATGTCGAAGTCTCGAAGTGCTCGAAGCATCGGAAATTGTGGAAGTTCTCGCGAAACTTCACAAGATCGGCGCGCTCAAAATCGTGGAGCAAACTTCGAATACTTTCGACCGAAAACGCCGTAGCAAAATCAACGGCACTAGTAATAACTTCGGGAAGCGCTTTGAATTCAGTCTCGATCCAACTCATGAAATCGAAAGATCTATATCGGCAGGAAGTGGAGCAGGACGAACGCCAAAGTTCATCAAAGATTTCTCATACTTATTGAACAAAAGATGAAGTTTGTTAACGATTTCGGAGATATCTTTTCCCGAAGACTCCCTCTCGTTCATCTAGTGCTCTCTCAAGATCTTGGATTCTTTGCTCTTTGCTGCTCAATGTCTTAGCAAGATCGGCATTGTTATGACGAAGATCTTCAATGGCCTTTGAAGACTTGTCATGATCTTTGCGAAGATTTTCAATCATACTCGGATCGTCGTCGTGAGTCTTTTGTAGTTTTTCCAAATCCTTCTTAGACAGTTCAAGGGCCTCTTCGGCGATCCTCTTGCCTTCCCGGCATTGCCTAAGTGTTTCGCTAACTCAGCCACCTTTTTCTCGAGGTCAAGATTCGCAGCTTGAGCAAGATCAAAGTTGCGCTTAAGTTCTTTAGACTCTTGAGATAGTTCTTTATTGACCTTTTCTTGTTCAACAAGCCGCTCGAAGCAATCTTTCGGATCAAGGAGGATTTAAGAGCATAATCCCGTTGATACTTCGCAATTTTGGACGGCGGGTATGAACAAAGAAGATCTTCGCATTCTAAAAAAAGTCCATAATTAAAGTCGTAAGTAGGAAATTATAAAACCGTGAAGCCGAAGGACTAACGAAAAGAGATGAACCTTTTTTTGCTTAGGTTTTGTATAGTAACCTTCTTCCCCGAACTCGCGAAGTTTTACCCGAAGAGGCGGAAGTTTTCTTCGAAGAAGAGCGAGGTTCCTTTCTCCGAATCATGAACAGCTTGTCCAAGCGGGTGAAGTGATTGTCCCGAACCTCCCTCTCCTCGTTTCAACAATAAGCGTAGATGATTTCCGCAGTGTTAAAACCTTGGATGTGCCACCTCCGATACTAGCCGCCTTGCAACCAACACTTAGTAGTTCACCACGGTAGGACGTACCAAAGCCTTTGTTAAAGGCGGCCGGGGAAGGAGAGGGAGTCCGGCCTTCGGGGAGATCTTCGCGAATTTCGAGCAAGGGAGCATCATGGATCGGATCTTCACCCCTATGAATGGTAAGCTCAAGCTCCTTTGTAAATTTGGGAGATGCTTCATCTTGAGGATGGACGGACCGAGGAACGATAGTATCCACGGTAAGCGAGGAGTCTCGGCGAAGCGGCAGCGAAACGACCTCCTTCGAACTTCAATAGCAACATCCGAAAAGGAGCCAATATCCACGAACTCATTTTCGAACTTGAAGTACGCCGGTCGGGAAAGTAGAATCGTACGAAAGGCCAAGAAGAAAAACCTTTCGTGCAAGCTCCACCGGAAAACATCATCGAAAGTGGCGGGAACACGCCAAACTTCAACAGCCCCGACATTCTTCTTAACGGCTTTCTTGGCTTTCTTTTGGCTCATCCGAGCAAGGCCGGAGGCTACGTGAAGCTCGACATCCGAAATTTGTTCGGAAGTCCGACGCTTGCGCTTTGTTGATTCAAGGGATTTGGTCTTCGCGGGTTGAACACCGGAAGACGTTGTTTCGTCGGGGTTCCTTGACTCTTCTTGGAAGATTTTTTCTTTAAGGCTTTAAGAGGCATAGTTGAACGGCTAGCCACAACAACGCACGACATCTTCACGAAGGGCCTAGGTGGCAAGACGGGAAAGACTTTTCTTTGCAATTTCGAAAAACACTCGGTTTATCCTTCTCTTATGTTTCACCGGATTTTTGTAGGCCTTATACTCATTCATGGTATACCGGCCAATCATCTCAATCACCTTTTTCTCGACTTCGGACATGAAATATTCAGGCGCTCCGGGCCGTCACCAAACGAAGTCCGAATAAGGGAAAGGGAACCTCTTATGTTGCCCAATTGACGTTGAAACTCACGATTTCTGCCGGGGGCCCCGGCCGTGAGAAATCGGCCAAATGTTGGCAGCAACGAACTCCTCGATGAGGTCGCGTCCGCCGACGATTGTGCTAGAAAGATGAAACATGCTTTCACAATTTCGGATACCCACCGCTCGTTGATTGTACGAGGCGGTGCTAATGGCGATCATAGCTTCTATGGGTGTAGAAAAAGGATTGGCCAGTCCGTTGTAGTCAGGAATAGCCGACATGTCTATCTTCACATAAAACCAGTAACAACTCCAATCTTCTGCGAAGTTGGTCTTGCAGCAAGGTGCGATCTGGATTCGCTTGAGTCCCTTCCTTGTATTCTGCCTGCGGGTGTTGAAAGTGCAGCAGGTGTAGTGAGCCTCATAATACTGACCATCATTGATCTTGATGACATCAGGCACGATGACTAGCTCGAAGAGTTGGGCGAAAACATCGTATTTGAAGTTACATCCGAAAGTTTCCATGATTCGGAGAAACTTTGAAACCTCCAGGAATGAGTTCGGAGAGAGCCGATGAATTTTCACGTAAAATTTGTCCGTAATTGCTTCGGAAGAAGGGGATCACAAGGAAATCTTAACCCGCGAGGTGAAAAAATCCCGAAACACAACAATTTTGTCGGTTTCGGGAGAAGGGACTTCTTCATCTAGGGGAGCACGGCCACCGCTTGGGTGGGAAAAAACCCACCGCTTCGTATTCTCCGATTAAATCGGTCGTGACCTAGGATTCCCCGTAAACAAAAGCCACGGGGAGAGCTTTTGATCTTTTTGCCGTAACAAGATCTTTCACATCGACGTCGATATCTTCGATATCCTCTTCCTCGGAGCTAATCTCCCCGTCTTCGCGGTTCCCGCATCCACCGGCGGTAGGTGATGTTTCATCTTCGGCGGGTTGGGAAGTCCTTGGTTCTTAAACTTCCGGTTCGGTCGGAAGGCCGACCGCGATCGCTTCTTCGGTCATCATAGGTCGGACAGTGCTTTTAATGCGGGCCACCTAATCAACGGTAATATAGTTAAGAAGTCTAAGTCAAGTTTTCATGAATGAAGTTCGCGAAACTAGAAGTGCGAATGAGAATGATGAAAAGTAAAGACGACAACTAAGGGGGTGTTTGGGAGAGCTCTAAACGGCTCCGCATTCAAAAAACGGCTCCACTCCATTTTTTTCTTGCCAAACACCCTAGCTCCAAAAACTCCGGATCCACGAAATCCATGAATGCGGCTCCCAACTCCACCAATTTCATGGAGTGCCTCAAGGGGTACTCGCAAACACATTTTTCATAACAACTCGTGGAGGTGGGGGGTAATTACCCACCACTACCACCGATTACACAACATACCGGTTCATCTTTTTTCCCCGAATAGAAGCCGCCCCTCGCGACCCTCTTCTTCGCGCGGCCGGCCGCGACCCATCGTCTTCACGGACGCGGCGGATGGACCGCCGCCGCCACCAAGCACTTGGCCCGGGGGCGGACCCGTGGCCGGCCTAGCCATGGCAGCGGCCACCCATGGCCACACGACCGTCGCCACGGTCGAGCGACGGCACGCTCCCAAGAAGCAAGGTCGGGGGCGGCAGGCCCCGTCGAGCCCGCGCGGCATCGATCCGTCGCGCCCGGGTCCACGGCCGCTTGTCCGCACCGCATCCGACAAGCCGTTGTCGTCGTTCCTCCGCCCCACTATGAGCTCGTCGCAGCTCCTCGTCATCTTCTTCCTTGGTGTCGCCCTCCTCCTTCTCCTCCGGCTCCAAGGGAACGGCAAGGCGGTCCGCCGATAAGGCCCCGACGCGGCCCGCCGGGCGCTCGCGACCGATAATGCCCAAGGACAAGGCCAAGGCGCCCGCGGCGCGTCGTCGGTGTCGCCGAGGCAGGCCGATGCGAGAAAACATCCAACGCCCTCAAAACTACCCGAGTAAGTCCCACGGCAAGAAGAGCAAGGAGGCGGCGGCGTCCGGAAGGGCGGGGCGGGTGGTTTCGCCGGGGCCAAAGGCGAGGCGTCGAGAGCACGACCCCGGCAGCCGAGACGCCGCCGAGCCGTCGCCCCGCCGTGACCCCCCCCCGGACACGGAGGATCCCGTTCGTTGGAGCTCGAAGGTGGTGTTCGGAATGAAGAGCACGGAGCAACGTCGTTGCGGGGAGGGTGTCGCATCGACATCGCGACCGTGGAGGAGAAAGATCACGAGGAGCGAGGCCGTCGAGGTGGAGAAGACCATACCGGAGGAGCCCGAAGCGAAGTGAAGGAGGCGGCGCCGGCGCCGGAGCCGCGGTCGCAAGAAGAGAAGCCGCGAGTAGTGCGGTTGCGGAGACACGGGCGAAGTCCCAGGAGAATGCCGCACAGCACAGCACGCATGCACAGGCACAACGAGCACGCATGCACGGGCACAACATGCACACAAGCACGCACGGGCACATGCACACGGCACGCACATAGCGAACGGGAAAAACCTTGAGAGCAAAAGAGGGCAAACAATTGAAACTATCAATTTGTGGAGTTGGAGTTGTTGTCTCGCCAAACACTTGTCCTCAACTCCAAAACAAGAATCCGGCTCCACGATGGAGCCGGAAATTGGTGGAGTTGCAGCTCGGGAGTGAGTTTCGTGGAGCCGGAGCCCCGCCAAACACGCCCTAAGTAACAAAGAAGTTTATACCTTTGAAAACTTGAGGATGTCCCGAAGCTACGAACACCTTATCACGAAGCGCTTTTCTCGCGAAAGTATGAGCAAAAGTTCGCGAGAAAGTGAGAAGGTGGTGAAAATTTTTTACGGCGACATCTCTCTATTTATAGCGGTGAGGGGGGGCGGTTTCGGGGAACTCGCCTCGATTCGACCGTTGTGATATTTCCGGAGGACGCGTGTCCACTCGACGTTCGAGGGTGATGTTTTTTACCGAAATTCTAAGATTTTCGTGGAATCGGATCGTCGGAGTCAACCCGCTTCCCCGAGGGGCTAGAGTTGGGGAATTCGGAAAACTCGTCACCCTCGTAACGTCGAGTTTTACGAAATTCGTGAAATGAGTTTTCAAGATGATTGAGCTTGCGAAGATTCGGAATCATGAACTCTGTAAAGCTCTAAAGTCGCGAACTTGCAAAGATCCGGAATCTTGAACCTGCGAAGCTACGAAGTCACGAACCTACGAAGATCCGGAATCTTGAACCCGTGAAGCCCCGAAGTCGTGGATCCGCGAAGATCCGAATCTCGAACCTGCGAAGCCCCGAAGTTGCGAACCCGTGAAGATTTGGAACCGGAATCCGTGAAGTTCCGAATTCTACCGAAGATCAAATTTGGTGGTTATGGCGCGTGGAGATTTCTATGAATAAAAGACTCGCAAACCGGCTAGAAGCCAAGTCAAAGACGTTGCCTCAAAAGTCCGGGTTTGGCATGTGAACTAGTGGAAGGCTTGTAAATGTATGAGATGTAAAAGACATTTATGTACGTGTTCACACTAGGAATATTCCTTAGATTCGAGGGTACTTTCGGAATGTAAAAGTCCCTTCGTCTTCCTATAAAAGGGGGTGCGAGGGCACGTGTAAAGAGAGACACGGCTTTTGAGGCTTGAGCGATCTTTTGGAGATTCTTTGTCTCCTCTTGCGTCATCTGTGTACTTGAGTGTGTTCGTATTCCTTTCTCTTTTGTTCGGGGATTTCATCCGGAATTTCGGATACCCCCCAACATCTCTCCCAAGAGCACCACTTGACTCGCCACAAAGGCTAGCCACTTAGGCACTTGCCAAGCTCCCTTGGTCACCTTGATGCTGCCTCCACTAAGGAGGTTCTCCACCAAGGAAGGGGGTCTCCACGTCCCCCGCACAAAGTGTCCTCGCCACTCCACACCAAGCCGGAGGGTCTATGAAGATTGCCGGTGAGCCACTTAGGACCCAAGGCTTCCGGCGAACCTTGTACAACTTGATCCACTCAAGAATCACCTCACAAGGTTGGCACAACCTTGCACTCACTCAGCTTTAAGCTAAGCCTAGCACTAAGCACATACACAAAGCATATTCAAGTCTAAGGATGAGCAATTAAGCACTTAGATGGATTGGATATGATCTTCTAGGTGTCTTGCACTCTCCCGTACTTCCACACAATCCAGCCACCTCAAATGGATGAGTGGAGGGGGTATAAACGGCCCAAGGCATCCAAAGAGTCGTTGGCTAACGGTCACTAAAAAAGGTAGCGTTGGATGAACCGATGTTATGCTTTTCCGGGCGTCGGTTCATCCGGTGCCCTCCACGTCATGTAGCCGTTGGAGATCCACCGACAAAACTACTCGACGCTATACACCGACGGTGCGTCGATTCATCCCGGTCTTCGAAGACCCCGCAGCCAAGTCGTCTCTCGTTAGCTTTCATGCGACCGTCGGATAGACCGGACGCTTCCCCTTGACCAAGGCGTCGGTTCATCCGGTGCTGAAGATCTTGTTTTGGCGTGTCTCTGTCTTGATTCAAACTGAGCGTCGGATAGACCGACAGTGTCCTCACTCAGACCGTCGGATCATCCGGTGCTACTGTCTTCGCTGCTCTTCCTCTGCAATTCATCCGGCGCATCTAGGAATTGGACCGTCGGTTCATCCGACAGCGGTCAACTTCATTTTGTATGCTTTGCGCGCTGTACCAACTACACCGATGCTCGCACTAATGGTACCGTCGGTTCATCCGACGGTGTCTTCTCTTTTCTTTTCTTTGCTCAATTTTGACCTTAGAAAAATAGACTATCTTCTCAATTTGGCATGTGGTATTTTAGCATCCTTGGGACCTAGAAATGTCTACAAAGACATGCTAAATAATATGGTTAGTCCCATTGATCATATTGTCATGAATCACCAAAATCAAACTCGAACTAGTGGCATATGAGGCCATGTTCGCTACGGTAGGAGACATTTTTTACGGTACATAACCACTCCGCACCACCGGTTGAAAAGGACACGTATGTAATAAAAAAGGCATATATGTAAATACTTGGATGACAGGATGCCAATATACTTGGGCGGGTTCGGGGGATAATCCGACTTACGAAAAACTTGATATATAGAGTTTTAGTTAGTACGGTATGGGAAAATAATTTCCCTCCGACCATGGCCGAAGCAAGAGATCGAAACATTTCGGATCATACTCCACTAGTTGTGTCCACATGTGCATCCACTCACCAGTCCGCAGCTAGACCTTTTAGATTCGAAAGGGGACGGTTCCTAAGGGATGGTTTTTATGATATGGTTGCAAATATTTGGCAATCGTAAAACTACGGATCTTGACCACTAGAGTGGTGGCAATTCAAGATCCGTAGGCTCGACAACATCTTAGAAGATAGGCGTCAAATATAGATGGGTCTTATAAAAAAGAGAAAAAAACATTTTTAGCTCTTCTACATAATCTCGACAAAAAGACGAAAAATGATACGCTAACCGATCGGAGATCAATTTAAAGCATTCTCTTAAAGAGCGTTTGACGAGGGATCGGATTAGGCCCCCTTTGACGGCAAAAACATCTCCCTTAAACACAAGGTAACCCAACACCGTTGACAACATGAAGGCCAAGATTGACGATGTGAAGGCCAAGATTCAAGACGAGGACTGAGGACCCGGTCAAGACCCTCACTGGCAAGACGTCAAGTCTCCGATCAGTTGGCAGTGTCTCCGACCAGTTCCCCACAAGAGGGATCCCCACGAGAAGTCTCCGCCTTGCACGACAAGCCTCCACCTCGCACGACCAGCCACCGCCTCGCATGACCTCCCCCCCGCTCCGACCGGTGCGTGGGCCATGACACGCGGCATGAGCCCGGTCGCGAGCACCACCACCAAAACACGTGGGGGAACGATTCCCCGCGCCATGCAAACACACCGGTGGCGGTCATGCAAGCACCGGCCCCAACAAGAGCCTTAATGCTGGTATGTCCGGCCGCACGACCATCCCATCAACATTATCTCCGACTCGCCACATGCAAGCTCGGCCCGAGGCACTCAAGCACCCCCCTACGTCGAGCTTGAGACAAGGCTTAGGCCCAAGCGCGGCGGGATAGT
The DNA here is from genome assembly GCA_947561735.1 of Cenchrus americanus. NCBI lineage: Eukaryota > Viridiplantae > Streptophyta > Magnoliopsida > Poales > Poaceae > Cenchrus > Cenchrus americanus. The sequence goes on along the minus strand of OX387245.1, from coordinate 252,913,955 downwards.
CAAGTACTCGGGCAGGCTAAGACGACACCAAACTACTCGGAGGTGGTGCCAAGCGTCCCGGGGTGAGCAGCCACGCCCGGCCATACGGCGGCTCCCACGACCAAGTAGTGCAACCCCATTTCAATGTGACCTGACGGACAACGATGCACGATGGGACAACCCAGCAACCAAGCACTGTACTTTCTTTTTATTTCCCCCTTGTGCCCCTCCCCTTGTTACTATAAAAGGGAGAGGAGGGCAACCGTTACAAGGGTTAGACCTCCTACATATCAAACAATACTTCAAGGGACTTGGGTCCGACACCCTCTCCCGACCAGCTTGTAACCCCTACCACAAGCAACCCAAGCTCGGGGAACACGGCTGCCCGATACTAGACGTAGGGTATTACTCCTCGGAGGCCCGAACCGCCTAATCCCATTGTCTCTTGTGCTAACCATCCGAGCTCGACGCACAATCGATACAAATTTACTTGTCGGCGAGAGAGAACCCCCGACGGCGTTTAGTCTCGCTTTGAGGGAGAAGGAGCTTAAGTGGTATGAGAGGGCTAAAGTGAAAACACTCTAGGAAGGAGATGCTGATACAAGGTTTTTTCACCTTGTGGCCAATGGCAAACACCATAAGCAACATATCTATAGACTTGAAGATGACCAATGTGTTGTTGTTAGTTCCGACACCTTAAAAGTCACATTACTAATTATTATAAAAATCTTTTTGCGACCCGAACGGACGGAGGTCGCCTTGATGGAGGATCAGATTCTTGATATTCCACAAGTAACACCTGAGGAAAATGATATCCTCATTGTTGACTTCACTGAATATGAGGTAAGAGAGGCAATCTTGCAAATGGAGCATAATAAGGCTCCTGGACCAGATGGATTCCCGGTTGAATTCTACCAAGTTTTTGGGGGTGATCAAAGAGGACCTATTGGCTCTTTCATGAGTTCCACAAGGAGACTCTATATCTCTTTAGCCTCAATTTTGGGATAATTACCTTAATTCCAAAATTGAGAACGCCACTAAGATTCAGCAATATAGACCCATTTGTGTCCTCAATGTTAGTCTCAAGATTTTACAAAAGTTGGAACTAACAGGCCGAATAAAGTGGCAAAGACAGTGGTGAGTCCAACACAAACCACCTTCATGCCTGGTAGAAATATTATGGAGGGTGTCGTTATCCTACACGAGACCATCCATCAACTTCATACCAAAAAAGCCAATGGAGTTATTTTTAAGATTGACTTTGAAAAGGCCTATGATAAAGTTAAGTGGTCCTTCCTCCAATAAACTTTACGCATGAAAGGTTTCTCACCGAAGTGGTGTCGTTGGATTCAAAACATGGTTACGGGCGGGGGTGTGGGAATCAAAGTTAATGATGAAATTAGCCCATATTTCCAAACAAAATGTGGGCTCAGGCAAGGTGACCCCATGTCACCCATCTTATTTAACATTGTCGCTGATATGCTAGCTCTACCTATTAACAGAGCGAAAGTGAATGGACAAATAAGAGGTGTTATACCCCATCTAGTGGATGATGGTCTATCTATTTTACAATATGCAAACGACACCATTATCTTTCTAGACCATGACCTTGAGCAAGCGAGACAATCTTAACCTCCTTGTATGTGCTTTTGAGCGGTTATCCGGTCCGAAGATTAATTTCCACAAGAGTGAGGTTATCCGTTCGAAGATTAATTTCCACAAGAGTGAAATCTTCTGCTAAGATGAGCCACAAAGAAATGGAGCCGATCTATACTTCCCTCTTTGGTTGTTGTAAGGAATCGGATGATCGTTAGACTAAGAGGGGAGAGGGTGAATTAGACAACTAAAAACCTTAACGCATGGCTTCACTATTTTTACACAAATATAAACTAGAACACACTATCTAGATGTGCAACTAGGGTTTTTCTAATGTGAAACTCCCATCCCGAAACAAGGTTTGCAACCTATAGCCAATCCTAGCATGATACTACTATAGGAAAGTAAAGGCAAGCAAAGATTGCAATAGAGTAAATGTGGAAACGTAAAGGGGATGAGGGGAAGAAAACTCTTGACACACGATTTATCCCGTGGTATCGGTAGGCACTAAGCCACCCCTAGTCCACGTTGTTGAAGCACTCACACAAGAATATTGCTTCCCGGTCACCAAGTCTCTCCCAAGAGCTCCACTTGACTTGCCACAAAGGCAAGCCACTTACGCACTTGCCAAGCTCCCTTGGTCACCTTGATGCCGGCACCACTAAGGAGCTTCTCCACAAAGTAAGGGGGTCTCCACGTCTCCCGCACAAAGTGTCCACGCCACTCCACACCAAGCCGAAGGGTCGATGACGATTGCCGGTGAGCCACTTAGGCCCCAAGGCTTCCGGCGAACCTTGTACAACTTGATTCACTCAAGAATCACCTCACAAAGTTGGCACGACCTTGCACTCACTCGGCTCTAAGCTAAGCCTAGCACTAAGCGCATACACTAAGCATATGCAAGTCTAAGGATGAGCAATTAAGCACTTGGATGGATTGGATATGATCTTCAATGTGTCTTGAACTCCTCTCGCACTTCCACACAATCCGGCAACCTCAAATGGGTGAGTGGAGGGGGTATAAATAGCCCAAGGCATCCATAGAGTCGTTGGCTAACGACCACCGAAAAAGGTAGCATCGGATGAACCAATGCGAGCTTTTCAAGGCGTCGGTTCATCCGATGCCCCACCCACGTCAATTAGCCGTTGAGATTCTCCGACGTAACCGCTCCGACGCTATACACCGACGGTGCATCGGATCATCCGGTCTTTGAAGACCCCACGGCCAAAACGTCTCTAGTAGCTTCCACGCGACTCGTCGGATAGACCGACGCTTCCTCTTGACCAAGGAGTCGGATCATCCGGTCTTTGAAGGCTTCGTCTTGGCGCGTCTCTGTCTTCATTCAAACTGAGCGTCGGATAGACCGGCGGTGCCCTCATTCAGACCGTCGGATCATCCGGTGCTACTGTCTTCGCTGCTCTTCCTCTGCAACTCGTCCGACGCTACTAGAAAATGGATGTCGGTTCATTCGACGGTTCCTAGGGTTTCACCTAGTGAACCAACTCGTCCGACGATTGCACCGACGCTTGCTTTTTAGGTATCGTCGGTTCATCCGACGGTGTCTTTTCTTTTCCTTTCTTGCTCGGTTTCTTTTCATTCTTCTCAATTTGGCATGTGGTATTTTGGCATCCTTGGGACCTAGAAATGTCTACAAAGACATGCTAGACAATGTGGTTAGTCCCATTACTTGTGTTAGCATGAATCACCAAAATTAACTCGAACAAATGGCAAATGAGGCCATGTTCTCTACGGTTGTAATTCGAGGACTTACCCTTTTAGGTATTTAGGTATACCAATGCACCATAGACAACTCCTAAATTCCGAATGGAGTAAAGTTGAAGAACGCTTTCAGCAAAAGCTCTCATGTTGGAAAGCAAAATACCTATCCTTAGGGGAGATTGGTTTTGCTTAACTCTATGCTACGTAGTCTCCCAATGTTCATGATGTCCTTCTCGTGAGATTCCTAAGGGAGTTCTTAAAAACCTCGATCATTTCGGATCGAGATTTTTATGGCAAGGCTCTACTAAAAACACAAATACGGGCTTGCCGGATGGGATATCTTGTGCCGCCCCAAGGATCATGGTGGTCTTGGGATCTTGAATTTACAACTTCAAAACAAATGTCTTTTGGCTAAATGGTTAGTTAACCTTCTCAACACCAATGGGACCCGGCAATCTTTGCTAAGAATAAATATTTGAGAACCAAGACCCTAACGCAAGTATCTCCAAAACCAAATGACTCTCACTTTTGGAGAGGCCTCATGCGTATTAAAGATGAGGTTCTTTCTAAGGGAGCATATCAGGTGGAAACTAGGGTACTTGTGCAAACTATGAAAACTCTGATCAGAAACCTTAGATCTAAATCTAAAGGCTAGAGAGAGATGTGAGAGCATTTTACACAGAACCGCCCGCCAGCCCCTACCAGTCGATGTAGTTTTGCAAAAATACCCCGCCCCCTCATCCTCGTGCTGGACCCTCGCACGCACGCCGCCGCCGCTTCTACTGAACTCCCCCGCTTGCCCTACCGCCGCTGCCCGTGCAATCGAGTCCCCGCCGCTTCTACCGAGCTCCCCCGCCTGCTCTATCGCCGCCGCTCGAGCAAAGTGGAGACCCCGCTCGCCGCCGCCCCTAGAGTGGAGTCCCCGTGCTCCGCGATCTCTCGGAGTCCCCACGCGCCGTCATCCACCGAGCTCACAACGGCGGCACGGAGTCCCCGCACGCCGCCACCGGAGTCCCGCCGCCCCCGGATTCCCTCGCGCCGCCCCCGGCCTCCTGCGATGCCGGCGTACGTCCGTCCGCCCGGGTGAGTAGCGGATGCGGGATCCGGAGTTGGGTATTCCCCATCTCCTAAAAAATCATACAATAATGCATTAATTCCTTCATGTTTGCCACTCTATGACTTCAATCTCTCCGGATGAATTGTCTTTTCTTCATTTTGCAAAGCTCTTGTTGCAATACACGGTAATTAACTAAACGATACTACGTCAATTGTGCTATGAAATTGAAAATAGCAAAAGCTACGGTATAGCTCACCCACCGCCGCTTGTTGTTTGGGGGTTCCACCGCCGGGCGGCGCAACTCTCCATCCGGGCGTGAGGCTCATCCCCCTCCCCGCCGGCTTGCTCATGTTCGATGCCGTCGCCAACGCCTAATGCCCTGTCCCTGTGAGCAGCGCACCAGCACAGCGGCTGCAGCACGGTGCAGTCAGTTTGCTCGTCACACAGACTGCTCGGTCCGCTCTCATGCGGCCTTGCTCTGCAACATCCGCTTCCTCCACCTCTATAAATCAGGCCAGGCGGCCGGCGGTGTAAGCGCGCTAGCTAGGATTCGCTGGCTGACTCGCGAATTCGGCGATGCGGTGGCGGCGTGCGGTCATGTGGAAAGACGAAGCGGGCACCCGGCCGATGGGGATGAGGATGGCAAAGGCAGTCAGGCGTGTGTGCGATGCAAGGGAGGGTCCAGCGCAGGAGCAGGGGTGTTTTTGCAAAACTGCATCAACTGGTGGGGGCTGGCGGGCGTTTCTGTGTAAATGCTCTCACATCTCTCTCTAGCCTTTAGATTTAGATCCAATGTTCCTGATCAGAGTTTCTATAGTTTGCATAGATACCCTGGTTTCTACCTGATACGCTCCCTCTTTCTAAAGGGTCTTTTATTATTAAAGATGGAACTAGCGCAAGATTTTGGGATGATACCTGGATAGGTGATAAGCCACTCAAGGATACATACCCGGCCTTATATAATATAGCACGGGATCGGCAGGCCACGGTTTCTAAGGTCATGTCTTCTATACCCCATAATATATCGATCCTTCACACGGTCTCTAATGTTGTTTTGGTGGATGGTAACGATTATTTTAAATGGTCACGACAAAAAATGGACTTTTTTATTGTCCGGTCGATGTATCTTCATGCTGTAGATACACATCCACCTTTTCAGCATAAGAAGATCCGGAAATGGAAATTATCTCTAAAAATCAAAAATTTTATTTGGTTTCTTCGGAAAGGTGTTTTTTTGACAAAAGACAACCTTGCGAAGAAAAAGCTGAAAGAGAGTAAGAAGTGCGTCTACCGTAATTTGAATGAAACAATACAACACCTCTTTATGCAATGCCCTTTAGCAAAGATGATTTGGAGGTTTATTTTCTATGCTACTAATTTGAACCAACTTAGATCTATTAACCATATGTTTGGTAATTGGCTTAATAATCAACATAAGGAGATTAAGCAGCTAATTTGGGTTGGTGTCGCTGCCATTTGCTGGGCTATTTGGAAATGCAGAAATAATATAGTTTTCAAAAAGATGAAGTTTAATTCGATTTTGCAGGTTATTTTCAGGGGAGCTTACTGGCTACGCTTCGGGCCCCGGTGCAGCGTGAGGATCGGGCTAAGGACGTCCTCATCGCTATGAGCGGGAAGTTAAAAGTCATTGCTCTACGGATCGCCAATGGAGGATGGAATAATTTTTATCGTTTACCTTAGTTGGGTGCATGTTGCCCGTTGCTACCTATCTGCTCCTTTTGATGTTTGTCCGAACTCCGGAATAATTGGTTGTGTACATCTACGGATGTACGGGCCGGATTTAATTATCCATTATCTACAAAAATGTAAACATCGGCGGTTGAGATTAGTTTTGCACCACCGATTTTGTGGTATGGGTGGTATTAATAGGTGGTATGAGTAGTATGTAGGTATTATTGGAAATATAGAAGATAATATTGTTGTAATATATGAAATCAAGTCTTTTTTTAACCTTGGTAGGGGGGATTTTTTCCTATAGTATTTTACCTATAGTAAAAAACTGAAAAAAAACCGATAATACTACCGTACCACCGCGTGGTATTGTGTACCTAAGAGACCTCGGGTAGGAAACGACGACGTGCATGCATTTGGTGAGCTAGCATCTCAACTCAACTCGATCGTCTCTGACTCTCCGTCATCCAGCTACCGCCATCGCCGCTCTCCTTGTCAGGCACGATAGTCCGTCTTGTGGCCCTCGCCGTCTCCCGACTCTCAGGTACATTCCCTTAATTTGCATATGCAATTGTGCATGAAAATCGTCATAGGGCCGGGATACTGATGACCATATATCAAGCACATTGTAACTGTGGTTCACACATCAGTGACAAACTAAGTCTAGCGGCTTAATCAGCGTAAATTTTTGGAGCACATCATCATAGACAACTATATAATTGGTATCTACTGCAAGTCCTATCAGCCCAGCCACGTCATTCCCCACTCGACCCCACCCAACCTCCCTGCTGCCCAAGTCCATGGCTGCCACCTTGCCTTCTCCACCCAACTCTGCGGCCACCATCTCGCCTCCCCACCTCCGCCCCCTCGCCTCCCCGTCGCCTCGCATCCCCACTGCCACGACCTCACCTCTCCGCTATCGCGTCCATAAAACGCACACACCGCACGAAGAGGTACGGGGAGAGAGAGCGTGACCGTCAAGCACCTAGAGTTGAGGAAGCCGCACCTGATGAGGAGTACGCACGCCGCGAAGGCCGGGCCTGCCATGCTGGAGGGAGGATGGCGCCTCCTCACCCGGGCGCAACTCCACCGCCGGATCCGACCCCAAGGAGGAGGCTGCCACCAGCACACATCGTGCCTACTCGCCCGGCCATAGCACCGCTGCCGGATTCAGCCTAGAGGAGGACGCCGCCACCGATGAGGATCGCAGAGAGGAGGAAGCCGCCACCAACCCGTGTCGCGCTTCCTCACCGGGCCTTGACCCCACCGCCATGCTCCACTTGCACGATCTCGCAGTCGAATAGATAAGGTTGTTGCTGTTTTTTGTTTCTTGAGAACCAGAGAAGATTGATGACTACGGGTATCTAGGTATATCAACGAAAGCCATATGGGCCTTGGAACAACACGTTCAATGGGCCACCAGCAAGCTGCAACAGTTTCTTTGGAATTTTGCATAAATAATTTTGAATTCGTAATCATTACAAATTCTTAAAATTTTACTTTTCCCAATCCCAAGTGCATCGAATAATTGTAAAAATCAAGCAGTATAATCCGCAGCAACACGTGGGTAATTTACCTAGTTATACAGATGATGGAGCAGGATTTTTGGAGCGCATAGTGTTTATTGCAGAAATGGGAGGGATGGCCTGGAAATAAACGAACGCTCAATAGAAATGCACAGGATGGTGTCGGGCATACACCCCGGGTACCGCAAGGAAGGAAGCGAGACAGACTCCTAGTAGAATTCCCCCGTACTCCTAATAGGACTCGCTCCGTGAATCCTACTTGACTCCCCGCTCAGTAACCGACTAGTAACCCACCCCCCGGACTATATAAAGGAGGGCCGGGTACCTAGGAGGACATCCACAATCCCTCCGGGAACAACACCAAGCGTAGGGTGCAATACTACTCTAAACAGGACGTAGGGTAGCTACTCCGGCTACCCGAACCTGTATAAATCTCGTGTCTTGTGTCCTCGTGCGTACCTTCAGGTTCCAGATCATGGCGATCCCCACCTTCTACCTTGCTGCGGGTACCTCCCATGGAGGTCGACAGGTTTAAACACCGACAGCTGGCGCCCACCGTGGGGCCATCGTCACGATCATTGGGCGAATTCGAAGGACATTATCAAGATCAAACAACATCGGTGAGTCCAAGGTCGGAGCAGACAAGCGGAATCTGCGGCAATTTTGATTGTTTGTGTCCGTATCCAAGCCGCTTCAGAGCTATGGTGATATCCCATACATACTGTTTCTATGTGCGGGAGGGGAAAAAGAATTAATTACGGAGCTACACATGGCACACCAAGGCAATGCAGGATTCATTGAGTCCGTTTCGAAGTCCAACTTCTTGCGGTGCAGTATGCCGAGTTCGGATCGACGTGCGCTAGGAAGCTATTTTTTCCACCAAAGGCATGCACACACAGATCCAAGCGGAAGCTACAAAATTCAGCTATGATCGCTGCTACATGCGCACGGAACACGTACACAAGTACGACTACGTCGACATCTGGCTGCCTTAACACGAGTACGACTACTCGTCACTCGGCCGCACGGGCTCTACATTAACCTTGCCGTGCGCCGCAAGTACTCGTCTCCCGGCCGCAGCGGCTCTACATCGACTACGCCGTACGCCGCCGCGACATCGTCTTCTGGGCGTACGACTACCTCGACTACTTACCTCGACTAGTCTCAACCGAAAACTAGTCGAGGACGGCTCCCGCGACATCAACAACTAGTCGGATCCACCTCGACTAGTCGACTTCAACAACAACCGTCACGGCTCCATCACCGATCGCCACGGCTTCGTCGACACTCGTCCACGAATCAAGCTAAGTCACTTATTTCAATAATTATTCTTTCTTTGGCTTGCTCTCCACATACGGAACCAACACCAAAGACTACTTCGTGTACGCCTCTCAACGGCTACCCGCCAACGAGCTACACCGTGCCGCCTATTCCTTGGGGATCGTTGACCGACCGTCACAGGCTTGGTACACCAAATTAGGAGGCTCTTGCCACGACGTTTCGTGTACTGAGTGCTGGAGGCGCACAACGGCTACACCCTGAGGAGGCACTGTGCAATCCCGCTCTGCGCCATGCGGAACAATGAGCAATCGAGCTCTCTCTCGCGCAATCTCGCTCTCCGCCATGCGGAACAACGAGCAATCGCGCTCTCTCTTGTCGCCATGTCGACTACCTTCGTCTACCTCTTAATGGTCTCGCTACAGTAGCACACGCCTTGATCCGCGCAAAGCCTCGGCTCTCCTGTCATGCCTCCACGCCCCCAGCGGCTATGGCTAAACAGGCTCCTCAGAGACCGGGCGCTTAAACCAGCTCTCCTGTCATGCCTCCACGCCCCCAGCGGCTATGGCTAAACAGCGACCACAGAGACTGGGCGCTAAACCGCATCAGGCTAACTACTCGACGCCTTACGACCGAAACAAGAGCATGACACATGACATTTACATCTATATTCATATTTGTATTTGTCATTTGTAGATTCAATTTCTACAAAAATGCTACATAATGTACGCATCTCTACTTTCGAGTCAAGCTTCGGCGACGACTTCCCAGGACGCTCCGCGTACCTCCACCGGCGCGGCTAGTTCCCAAACTCGGGGGCTACGCACCAAATTACTACTCGATGACAACTCGAGTAGTCTCCGCTAGCTCTCTAGCTCGGGGGCTCAGCACCAACAACTACTCGACGTGGCTCCTACGGCTCACCTGGCGATGAGCTCGGGGGCTGAACGCTACAAGAGTACTCAGATGATGACTTCCGCGAACATTGAAGACCCTTGGATTGATTCTTCAATCGTTCCAAGGCTCGGGGGCTACTAGGCTACACTCATCGCCTGATTTTTTTCAAGATGGAAGCGAGAATCAAGATTGACCCTCGGCCCGAGTCTACAAGTCAACCTAAGGCTCGGGGGCTACTCCATATGGAGTGCGGTTTTGCAATCGCACTTCCATATAAATCTCGACTTCAAGACAAATGAGCCGGATCACCTTCCGGTCTCGCGGCGAGTCCAAGTACTATTGAAGACTTCTCCAAGCAGTACTCGAGGACGCTCAAGAACTACTCGAAGAGGCTTCAAGACTACTCGAACTACTACTCTCGACTCCAACGTGCTCGGAGGCTTGTCGGGCATACACCCCGGGTACCGCAAGGAAGGAAGCAGACAGACTCCTAGTAGAATTCCCCTGTACTCCTACTAGGACTCGCTCTGTGTAATCCTACTAGGACTCCTGCCTTGTAACCGACTAGGAACCCACCCCCTGGACTATATAAAGGAGGGCCGGGTACCTAGGAGGACATCCACAATCCCTCCGGGGAACAACACCAAGCGCAGGGCACAATACTACTCTAAACAGGATGTAGGGTAGCTACTCCGGCTACCCGAACCTGTATAAATCTCATGTCTTGTGTCCTCGCGCGTACCTTCTGGTTCCAGATCATGGCAATCGTCACCTTCTACCTTGCTGTGGGTACCTCCCATGGAGGTCGAGAGGTTTAAACACCGACACATGGTCCCCGGAAGATGCAGTGGCAGAAGCTGTGTGCTGTGTGCTGACATCAACACACAAAGTCATATTATTACTAGTCGGATCAGGCTTTGTTGGAACACATGGAATGAACATCTTGCCTGGGCAATCATATATCAACTAGTTATTGGTAGCACAAACTTCTTTAAATTCTCAAACAGTAGGCATCTGCATGTTACATTGAGCAAGATAAACACATCATATATCACATTACAATGATCGAAGTACTGGAAATATACAACACTAGCTAGTTCTTCACAATCTCTTTATGACGATTGAGATCTTGACAAAGACAGAAACGTCAATGGAGCCTTTGAAACACCTGTTACAGTGCAGAGCACAATACCTCTAGTTACTTCTCGCTCCTACTACCGCCTTTTCTTTGTACTTGCTCGGGTATTGTACCTCCTCCTGGTTTTGGGCGCACCTGCTCTTTCGGTGCTTGCCTTTTTCACAATAAATAATGCACCACCATGTCTAGAGTACCAGTACATCCCGTAGTCCGTCAGCTCTGGCTGACGTAAGAAGCAATTGATCGCCTTTGATCTTACTGTCAAGGCCCCTTGTTGAATGCTAACATCCCATTTTTCTTCACTGTTTCCTATTATCTCCATTGCAAAACAATTACATTTAACTTCGTGAGGATAGATGCCAACTGAAACATTCAGAGGTGCCCTCCGGCCTCTGCTGACTCTTGGGCCTCCCTCATGAGGTGAGCTACTCAAGCTGTACTCTACTGCTGAAATATAGCAATTAAAATAGAAACAAATCACCTGCTCCGGGAATGTGTGTGATACCTCGGAGGACGAGATACTGTTAACAGCACAGAGTCCATGTCTACTTGCTTTGCAGCATGCTGGGTCTGGGCGGTCACTTGAACTCCATTTGATATGGTACTCTTGGATGCCAGCATGTAGCGATTTAGGCTCTTTCGCACCTTTGGTAAGGGTGTGTTTCGGTGATAAATGACAACCATATGCTTGTGACTAACCTTTGTTTTGAAGCGGTTTTCTAATTGGGTTATTGCCACGAGTATTGAATGGAATTAGACCCCTCAATTTGATTTACTGGGCTCAATTTGGTCGAAGACTGCAAGGCTAAGGACTTTGTTAGTTCCAAGTGTCGCAAAGGAGTTGAAGGACACTTGGATTGCTAGTTTGTAGTTTCGATCGTACTATTAAGAGGGACTTGTACACTACTAGCTTGACCATGCACTCCAAAAGCCATAAAATATGCACACTCAAGTTCCTTGGATGCAATCTAGCTCGCAGAGTTCATGGAAGCAAGGTTGAAGCAAAAGAATCGACGGAAAACTCAAACGCGCTGAATTGGATGAGTTGAAATCAATTTCATAGCGTCGGATGATCCGACGCCCTATTTTTAACACGTGTCGGATGAGTTCTCGCAGCCAACCGGTTCAAAACGGACCGTCGGATGAACTCGACGGTACGGCATCGGTTCATCCGACGCCTTAGGGTTTGGCTACGGTTCGGGTCAAGGGTCCGTGCTCAAGCATCGGATGATCCGACACCTTGACCATCGGTTCATCCGACGGTTGCATTTAAATTCAACGGAGACGCGCCAAGACTTCGCTTCAAAGACCGGATGAACCGACGCTTGGATGGTATACACAGCGGTTCATCCGACGGTTTGTTTCAAATCATATAGTACCGCCCCGAGTGGGGTGCCTTCAGCACCGGATGATCCGACGGGGCGTCGGTGTATAGCGTCGGTGCATTGTCCGGATTTCTTGGTTCAACGGCTATATGGGCGCCGTGAGTGACCGAATGATCCGACGCTAAGCGAGAGGGGCACCATCGGTTCATCCGACGGTATAACTTTTTCGGGGGACCTCATCCAACGGCTAGCCTCCTTTGCTAGGCCTATAAATAAGCCCCCCTGCCTCTTTAGAGCTGCCTTTGCCACTCGGAAGATCTACGCAGCCTAGGAGAGAAGGAGAGTGTGTTTTTGCCTATTGGGTTTTCTCTTCCTCTTAATTGAGGTGTTCTTTCTTAGTGAGGAAGAGTTTCAAGGTGCATCCATGGCTTCGCCGAGTGCTCGGGTCAAGTAAAGGTGTGCGGGCTTGTTACTCTTGGAGTTTGACGGCTCCTAGACGATCTAGGTGACTTGGGGATTCTTGATGAGCTCTTGGAGTTTGTGGGAGCCTCAAGACAAGTTTGGTGTACACGGTTCGAGACCCACCGTTCCGGAGATGGAGAACGGGTACTCTTAGTGAGCACTTGTGTCTTAGTGACTCAAGGGGGAGCGGTACTCTAAGTGAGTGCTCCAACATGGACTAGGGGGGAGCGTCAACTTCTCGATACCACGGGAAAAAATCCGGTCGCCTATCGTCCCTCTTGTTTACTTCTAAGACTTACTTTCAAGACTCTATTTCTCGCTCTCAAGTTTCTTTGTGTTTGTTCTAGCTTGTTTCTCTTGTGTGGTTCATATCTTGCCTAGGTTGTCATATTGCCTCCTCGCGCATGCACAACCCAGATGACACGGCTCTGCTCACGCCCTCTTGCACGAGGAGGTTGTCATATTGCCTCCTCGCGCATGCACCATCTCCGCCATGGCAGGCAGCTACGCTGCTCAGGATAGGACAGGAAGAGGCAGACATGGTACAAAAATCAAGAGCAATATATGTCTCGTGCACTAGCGATTGAACCAGCTTGGACTAATGATTGGATTAAAATATAAGTGTAGTCCTTACCTTATTTCTCCTCTAGATTGCTGCAGCCACCAACTGACTGGAGCGCTGGGTGTCAATCACAGCCTTGCTACTGAAGGGATGATGGGGCCTGGATAAGGTGAGATCAAGAACAGAGCAGCGAACATTTGCTGGCTGTATTCATCGAACAGAGGAGGCTTTATGTGTGGACAAGTCGAATTGATCAGTGGCTCCAAAAGAGCTGTAAATTTCAGGGAAATGCAGCGGATGGTTCTGTTCCTTGGAGGATGACACACGAAGGAAGCTTCAGCGTAGATTCATTCTGAACGCTATGACTTGCAAAGCTTCCACGGCTGTTAGACATTTAACCATCGCTGTTGGATTTAGCCCCATCACACATTCACAAGGCACAGCAATATACTTTGACCAATCTTCCTTTAACCTTCACTGTCTCACCTCACATTAAAATGAGCGGTTACTATTGAAGAAGTCTCAGTGGCAGTACTATTGATAGCTATTGAAGAAGTTTCAGTGGCGGTACTATTGGTCAATTAGAGTGCTTCTTCTGGATTTGTTTAGCAGAACTACTCCTTCCCTCCAAATTATAAGAAGCATGCCGTTTCAATTAGAATTCAAAATTTATCTCAAAACTGTTGTTATACTTAATTTGGCATATGTGCATGCTCATGTGGTCATGCAACAATCCGTTGGTAATCTCTCTATTGGAAGATCGGAGAAGCCTTTACGAGTTGGAGATTAACTGCAACAGGAACTTGGAAACCATAACTTTCATTTTATCAGAACTACATCCACACCAGCAACAAAGCGATGAACTGCTGATGTCTGATGAATCAAAAAAGTCGGTAAAATATTGTTTACCTTAATGTAAAAAATTCAATTTTCACTCTTTTTCTCAATGCGTTAATTAATTATTAAAATATCAATAACTCACTCTTTTATCAATTGCATCTAATAATTTCATATAATAATAATTGAGAATCAAGCGACATATCTCGCGGCAACGCGCGGGTGAATTCACCTAGTGTCTTGCTATAATCATGGTGCACAATTACTTCAACAAGGGATAAGTGTCCAAAGTGACAGTTTGTACCAGAATCAGCTCTACTAGACACAAGTGGCCGGGGTCAAATTTCTCTCGTGAGCCATGGCTGATGCTTTATTCAACTGATAATTCAACTTGTGCAGGCATAATACAAGTTGGGTCAAATTTCTCTCTTGTTGACTGGCCGGATTATAACGCAGGAGGAGTTGCGTGTACTGTAGATCGACTGTGCAACTCTTCTGGTTGAATGCTCACTCACATCAGCTCTTCTGCATGCATCGACTATAGGATATGCCTACCAGTAGAGGCGGCCATATGTTGAGTGCAGCAGCAACAACACTATATGCACATGCCTATGTTTTGCTAAGTATTGTCTAATTCTGAATCACAAGTGCTATTCTAAATCACAAGTGCTAATGCAAAATACACTGTTGGAGGGTGACTAACAACTTAGATACTGTCTTTCAGGGATGTGTAAGGGTGCCAGTTTACATACTTTTGCACATGCCATTAACTTGTTATGACTTTCTTTTTGTGCAATGATCCAAGTTCAGGTACTGCATCTATTCGCCTCTTTTTGTGCTGTTGTATTGTTCCTTGAACATTGTATACTACTATCTGAATACAAATGAGGCACAATTAGTACTGCTGTTGTTTTGCTCCTTGAACAGTATGCTACTATCTGAATACAAATGAGGCACAATTAATAATTTTCTGGTGTTGTTTTTTAAATATGGTGTGGTCAAAGTAAAATTTTTCATGTATAGTTGATGTTACTTTAATCTGTTAGCAGCTGAGTACTATATACATACAATGGTGCTAATGCATATTTTTATTTTGACTGCAGGTTATTGACGAAGAGGTCTAGTGGATGCAAGATGAAAGCATAATGTAATCAACTATATGGTGATGTGATTCTAAATGTAACATGAGATGTCAAATCTCTATTTTTTGAGATTTATCAAATATTATATTGTACTGTTGTGAGCATGTATGTGATATGGGCTACGTAATTTGTTGAAATAAGTGGGTTTAAATTTGGCGATTTTGAACTTTTATTATTTCTGGATGAGCTCGAATAAAAAAGTGAATCAGTGAAATAATTGGCCATTTAGGCTCATCTATGAATTGTGTATGTGGTGGTGACGTCATCATTGCCACATCAACTGTCATGTCATCGTCTAGGTAGGCAGCCACATCATTGTACACGTAGGCAGCCACGTCATCATCCATGTAGATAGCCAGCGTGGCATCGAGCCATGTCAAAACGTGGACAAACCGCAGTGCGACACGTGGACAAACCAGAGTGCGACACGTGAACCATTCAGAGCTCGACACGTGGACAAACCGCAGCGCGACACGTGGCGCTGTGTCAAAGAGCCACGTCATCATATCCATGTCAGCACGCGCCTTGCCACGTCAGCAGCCAGCATGGGCCGTGCCACGTGGCATCCCCTTCCGTGACCAATTTCGTGACCATTTGGCTTGGTCATAGAAGAAATACACTTCTATGATGAAAAACGTGTTGGTCATGGAAAAGTTCCACTTCTATGACCAAAATGACCGATTGGTCATGGTAGACCAAATGTGACGGAGCTTCTGTGACCAATTCAATTTGGTCATAAGTTGGTCATAAAAAATGTTCCGTGACCAAATTTGCATGTACCGTGACCAAACCGTTTGGTCATTGATGTTGAATACCGTACTAGTGGAGGCCCGAACCCTGTCTAAATCCCGTTGTCTCCCGTGCTAACCATCCGAGCCCGACGCACGATCGATATAAATTTACCGTCGGCGGTAGAGAATCCCCGACGACCGCCGGGTCCCCACCGCTGCGACCGCCTCCACACCTCACCCCGTCGCCTCCTTCCTTCTCGCCGTGCCAAGAGGCGAGAGAGCGGATGGGGAAGAGAAGGGGCAGCGAGGGAGCGGAGGGTGGCACAGGAGGTTGAAGGGGAGGGGTGGCTCCACACGGGAGGAGGCCGCCCCGGAGGAGGCACGCGGGGGCCGGATCCGCCGCCGCGCCATGAAGGAGGGAGGTCACCGTGGACAAGGTGGACGGAGAGGGAGGTGAGGTGGCTGGGTACGGGGCGGGAGGCTAGGGTGGGAGGCGGTTTTATAGGGAGATGGGGAGGTTGGGTGGTCGGCGCCCTTTGTGGGTCGGAGGTGGGCCGGTGAGACAGGCATGGTACATAAATCAAGAGCGCGTCACTGGAACGCTGGGTGCCAATCACAGCCTTGCTACTGAAGGGATGATGGGGCCTGGATAAGGTGAGATCAAGAACAGAGCAGCGAACATTTGCTGGCTGTGTTCATCGACCAGAGGAGGCTTTATGTGTGGACAAGTCGAATTGATCAGTGGCTCCAAAAGAGCTGTAAATATCAGGGAAATGCAGAGGATGGTTCTGTTCCTAGGAGGATGACACACGAAGGAAGCTTCAGCGTAGATTATTCATTCTGAACGCTATGTTGAAGAAGTCTCAGTGGCAGTACTATTGATAGCTATTGAAGAAGTTTCAGTGGCAGTACTATTGGTCAATTAGAGTGCTTCTTCTCAAATTCGCCATGAACATGTATCGAAGACTACACTTTAATTTAGGTTGTCCCAAAAACTTCAGATAACTGTTCCCTCATGCATGAGTCATTTTTGAAATTCTATTGGGGATGTTTCCCTTTTCTAACGAAAACAAAAGCGGTAATGTTGCACAAGCATCCGACGTGAGTAAATTTTTTGGACGGTGCACTCGCTGCTCATGCATGCATGTTCTGTTATGAACCTTATGTCTTGCTATAATCATGGTGCACAATTAGTTCAACAAGGGATAAGTGTCCAAAGTGACAGTTTGTACCAGACTCAGCTCTACTAGACACAAGTTGGGTCAAATTTCTCTGGCGAGCCATGGCTGATGCTTTATTCAACCGATAATTCAACTTGTGCATGCCTCATGCACCTCTGATTATAAAGGGGATACTTAATATCTTGGATACTCTCTTGTTGGCTGGCCGGATTATAACCCAGAGAGGATGCGTGTGGTGTGGTTATTAGGAGGAGTTGCGTGTTGTAAGGAATCGGATGCCCGTTAGCCTAAGAGGGGGAGGGGGTGAATTAGGCAACAAAAAAACTTAGCCTATGGCTTCACTACTTTTTCTCAAAGGTAAACTAGAACATACTATCTATATGTGCAACTACGGTTGTTCTAGTGTGAAACTCCCATCCCAAAAGAAGGTTTGCAACCTATAGCCAATCCTAGCATGATACTACTCTAGGAATGTAGAGACAAGCAAAGATTGCAATAGAGTAAATACGGAAACGTAAAGGGGATGAGAGAAAGCAAACTCTTGACACGCGATTTATCCCGTGGTATCTGTAGGCACTAAGCCACCCCTAGTCCACGTTGTTGAAGCACTCACACAAGAGTATTGCTTCCCGGTCACCAAGTCTCTCCCAAGAGCACCAACTTGACTTGCCACAAAGGCTAGCCACTTAGGCACTTGTCAAGCTCCCTTGGTCACCTTGATGCCGCCTCCACTAAGGAGCTTCTCCACCAAGGAAGGGGGTCTCCACGTCCCCCGCACAAAGTGTCCTCGCCGCTCCACACCAAGCCGAGGGTCGATGACGATTGCCGGTGAGCCACTTAGGCCCCAAGGCTTCCGGCGAACCTTGTACAACCGGATTCACTCAAGAATCACCTCACAAGGTTGTAACAACCTTGCACTCACTCAGCTCTAAGCTAAGCCTAGCACTAAGCACACACACAAAGCATGCACTAGTCTAAGGATGAGCAACTAAGCACTTGGATGGATTGGATATGATCTTGAATGTGTCTTGAACTCCTCTCGCACTTCCACACAATCCAGCAACCTCAAATGAGTGAGTGGAGGGGGTATAAATAGCCCAAGGCATCAAACTAGCCGTTGGCTAACGTCCACTGAAAAAGGTACCGTCGGATGATCCGACGCTATGCTTTTCCAGGGCGTCGGTTCATCCGGTGCCCCTCCCACGTCACGTAGCCGTTGAGGTTCTCTCGACACAACCGCTCCGACGCTATGCTCCGACGCTACGTCGGATCATCCGCGTCCGAAGGCCTCGCGTCCGTGTCGCATCGTTAGCTTCTAACGCACCGTCGGATAGAACGACGCTATGCCTTGACCAAGGCGTCGGATCATCCGTGTCTTGAAGGCTTCGTCTTGGCGCGTCTCTGTCTTGATTCAAACTGAGCGTCGGATAGACCGACGGGGTCCTCACTCAGACCGTCGGATCATCCGGTGCTACTGCCTTCCTTGCTCTTCCTCTGCAACTCGTCCGACGCATGTAGAAAATGGACCATCGGTTCATCCGACGGTGCCTAGGGTTTCACCCTGTGCACCAACTCGTCCGACGATTGCACCGACGCTTGTAAATGAGGGACCGTCGGTTCATCCGACGGTGTCTTCTCTTTTCCTTTTCTTGCTCGGTTTTGACCCTTTGTTTTGGCATTTTTGCATGGGGTTTTCTTGCATCCTTGGGACCTAGAAATGTCTACAAAGACAAGCTAGACAATGAGGTTAGTCCCAATGATCATGTTGTCATGAATCACCAAAATCAAACTCCGAACAAATGGCATATGAGGCCATGTTCGCTACAATCTCCCCCTTTTTTGGTGATTTATGACAACACAACCAAAGCAAGCATAAATTTGCTAGAATTGACAGAATTAGAACCACTTACACTTGCTTGGATGCTTACCATCATCCAAACTCCCCCTAGATCAAACTTCCCCCTTTTTGCTCTTATGTTCACATTCTCCCCCTTTGGTCTCAAATCCTTGAAATCACTTGTAAGCATCCTTGAGCCCACTTGTAAGCTTACGCCACACGCTTGCTTTGGTCTCACATTCTCCCCCTTTGGAATAAAATCTCCAAAAAGTCCAAAGCAAAAGGGTCCAAGGAAACTAGCAAGATCTAGCAACCATAGCTCAAAGGAGAGATGTTAAATGCAAGGGAGAAAGCCGCATGAACCATGATCCATAAGTATGATATCAATGAAGATACCACATGTGTGAATAACTAAGGTGGATCACATGCTCATGAGACTTAGCATGATACAAACTAAGCTCCCCCTAAGTGTGTGCATAAAAAGAATACCACTTCCAAGACAAGGATAGAGAGAGACAAGTGCACAACTACAAACTTGTAAAACAAGGAAGCTTAGAGCATATCATGCAAAGAGGTAGCTTAAAGGACAAGAGATAAAACAAATGGGTTCTTGTTACATTACCACTTGTAGATATCACTTGTAGTCTTTTGATTATTGCATACCTCCGGGGGGGTGATCCTCTCTACCTTGTTGGCACCACATTGAGATGAGCCACTTGGAAATGATATCACTAGGTGACACCACTTGGAAGAAGCTTGCAAGAAGACACTTGGGGTACCACAAGGATTAGGAATGTATGAGTACATTGCCTTTGAACTTATATAGAGACATAAGCTCGCAAGGTCATGACTCAATAGCATGAAGCTCATATTGCTATATTCACTCTTTTAGAGATGTTAGATCACATTGAGAGTGAAATAGCATTCTCTTAGAATGAAACACCGCACCGGAACGCGTCGCTAAGGGACTACATAAGATAAGCTTGAAACAATGTTAGTCCCATAACCAAACCATAGGATGAGCTCCCCCTAAATGTGTGCATTTAGTGTTTGAATCACCAACCAAATGTATGCACATTGTTTATGATAACAAAAGGGAAGCTTACCCTATAGCTTGCTCATGATGCAAAAAGATATATATGAAAACATGCACCATGAAAGAACAAGTGTAGCTTTCCTACACACTAATCAAACCATGTAGATTGCTCATGGGTTAGCACATGACACAAGCAACCTACCATATGTAAACATTGCAACAAATGCAACCTAAACAAGGCAATGGAGCTACAATGATGCACGAGATGGGTTCTAGTTTCCATTACCTCAACCGGGGAACTTGGGCAACACATGTCCAATTTGCAAGCTTGGCTTATAGGCTTGAATCTTCTCATCTTGATTGTGCCAAGCCTCCCAAGTCCCCGCCTAAGGCCTTCAAGTGGCCTTTGGAACCCAAACCATTTGAGGCCCCTTCATGTTGGTGATGACTTCCTTGGGCACCCAAATAGGTTGGTTCCAACCCCGCTCTTCCTTCATCTTCCCAACCTTGTGTGCAACCACCTTGCCATTTGCCTTCTTCTTGATGACGTAGGTGTTGCTCTTGGTCTTGTTCTTGCGGTTGGGCTTGGTGTAGATGAGGGAGCTCTTGATGGTTGACTTCAATTTCTTCTTTGCGCCCTTGTCCATCTTCTTGACAAATTGGGGGCATTTGTAGAACTTGTGCCCTTCCTCATGACACTTGTAGCAAGTCACGGTTGCACCCTTCTCAAGCTTCTTCACCATGTGATCACGGTTATCTTGAGAAGGTTGGACTTGGCTCTTCATGTCTTGAGAGATGTCCACTTGTTCTTCATCATTCTTGCCCTTGCCCATCAAGTTTGCCAACCTTTCTCGGAGCCATTTCACTTCTTGCTTGAGCTCATCATTTTCCTTGCCTATGAGATAATCACATGATTCTACAACAACATTCTCATGGCAAGATGGTGAGCAAGATTCATCAATTAAATCAATGCAAGAAGTTGAAGCATCTACCTTGGAGATAGGAATTGCACAAGGGATAGATGTTTCATCAAGCTCAAAGGAATTACTTGTTTTAATCTCATTGCTCTCAAGCTTAGATTTTAGCTCCTCACACTCCTTGCTAAGCAATTTGAATTTGCACAACAAATGTTCATAATTTGTAGCAAGGGTGTCACTAAGATCATTGAGAGCATTGAGTTCTTTAATTTCATTAGCTTGTTGTTCAAGCATTCCTTTTTGCTCATGGATTAGCTCAACAAGATCATTGAGAGAGGTGGTGTCGGATTCGTCATCACTTACATTGCTTTCCATACCTTTGGCCATAAGGCACATGTGTGATGATGAAGGACCTTGCATGAAGCGGGTGGTGAAGTTCTTTCTTGATTCATCGCTTGAGCTAGAAGAACTTGATCCACCACTTGTCCACTCGTGGACGGCGAAAGTTGCTTCTTGCCTTGGTCTTCTCTCCTTGACCACCTTCCTTTTGGGCTTGTGCTCAATCTTGGTGAACTTGATGTGTTGATGATGGCACCCTTCTCTCAAGTGGATGTTGTAGCCGTACATGTTGACTTTCTTCACATACTTGAAGATCTTCTTCACGTACTCGGCCACCATAGATTCAACCTCTTCATCACTTGAGGAATCTTCATTATCACCATCATCACCATCATCTTCGCTTGAGCTTCCACGAGTAGCCATCCTACTCAACTTTTTCTCTTGTCGGCTTGAGAGAGCATGGCTTGTGGTTGGAGAAGATGGTTCTTGGGGCTTTTCTTGGGGCGCCTTCTTTGACTTGGGCATTAGTTGAAGCTCATGTGCCATGATCTTGCTCAAGATATGCGATGGCTTCAAATCTTCAAGCTTCTTCTCGTAGATGATTGCTTTCACCAAGTCATAGTCGGGCTTTCGAAGACTTTGAAGGATCTTGCGGTTGATGTTCAAGTCCGTGATGTCCTTCACACCTAAGGCATTAATCTCATTGACAAGCACATTTAGGCGTGAGTACATAGATTCGGCATTTTCATTAGCAAGTTGCTTAAAGCTATTGAATTCCTCAAGGAGACAACCGTAGCGTTCATTAGCAACTTCTTTTGAACCCTCATTTTGCTCCTTGATGGTTTTCCATAGCTCATGAGCATTTTCACAAGTAAAAACTCTATTGAAAACGCCTACATCTAGTGAGGACAAAATGATACTCTTAGCAATTACATCAAATTGCTTTTCCTTCCTAGTACCATTTTTCATACCCTCATCGGTGACTCTCCAAACATCAAGGTCCCTTGCTTGGAGATAGGCCTCCATGAGAACCTTCCACCGAGGATAGCCCGTGCCATCGAAATGTGGAGCCAAACCTAAGGTATCCACCCCTTTCATTCCTCTATAGGGCAACTCACTAGGCGGTGAAGCCTAACCGTTCCAATGAGCCGGTTTTCACAATTTACCAATCGAATTGGCGTTTCCTTGTGAAGGAAGTGAGTCCCGGCTCGATACCACTTGTAAGGAATCGGATGCCCGTTAGCCTAAGAGGGGGAGGCGGTGAATTAGGCAACAAAAAAACTTAGCCTATGGCTTCACTACTTTTTCTCAAAGGTAAACTAGAACATACTATCTATATGTGCAACTACGGTTGTTCTAGTGTGAAACTCTCATCCCAAAAGAAGGTTTGCAACCTATAGCCAATCCTAGCATGATACTACTCTAGGAATGTAGAGACAAGCAAATATTGCAATAGAGTAAATGCGGAAACGTAAAGGGGATGAGAGGAAGCAAACTCTTGACACGCGATTTATCCCGTGGTATCGGTAGGCACTAAGCCACCCCTAGTCCACGTTGTTGAAGCACTCACACAAGAGTATTGCTTCCCGGCCACCAAGTCTCTCCCAAGAGCACCAACTTGACTTGCCACAAAGGCTAGCCACTTAGGCACTTGTCAAGCTCCCTTGGTCACCTTGATGCCGCCTCCACTAAGGAGTTTCTCCACCAAGGAAGGGGGTCTCCACGTCCCCCGCACAAAGTGTCCTCGCCGCTCCACACCAAGCCGGAGGGTCGATGACGATTGCCGGTGAGCCACTTAGGCCCCAAGGCTTCCGGCGAACCTTGTACAACCGGATTCACTCAAGAATCACCTCACAAGGTTGTAACAACCTTGCACTCACTCAGCTCTAAGCTAAGCCTAGCACTAAGCACACACACAAAGCATGCACTAGTCTAAGGATGAGCAACTAAGCACTTGGATGGATTGGATATGATCTTGAATGTGTCTTGAACTCCTCTCGCACTTCCACACAATCCAGCAACCTCAAATGAGTGAGTGGAGGGGGTATAAATAGCCCAAGGCATCAAACTAGCCGTTGGCTAACGTCCACTGAAAAAGGTACCGTCGGATGATCCGACGCTATGCTTTTCCAGGGCGTCGGTTCATCCGGTGCCCCTCCCACGTCACGTAGCCGTTGAGGTTCTCTGACACAACTGCTCCGACGCTATGCTCCGACGCTACGTCGGATCATCCGGTGCTGAAGGCCTCGCGTCCAGGTCAGTACTGTTAGCTTCTAACAGACCGTCGGATAGACCGACGCTATGCCTTGACCAAGGCGTCGGATCATCCGGTGCTGAAGGCTTCGTCTTGGCGCGTCTCTGTCTTGATTCAAACTGAGCGTCGGATAGACCGACGGGGTCCTCACTCAGACCGTCGGATCATCCGGTGCTACTGCCTTCCTTGCTCTTCCTCTGCAACTCGTCCGACGCATGTAGAAAATGGACCGTCGGTTCATCCGACGGTGCCTAGGGTTTCACCCTGTGCACCAACTCGTCCGACGATTGCACCGACGCTTGTAAATGAGGGACCGTCGGTTCATCCGACGGTGTCTTCTCTTTTCCTTTTCTTGCTCGGTTTTGACCCTTTGTTTTGGCATTTTTGCATGGGGTTTTCTTGCATCCTTGGGACCTAGAAATGTCTACAAAGACAAGCTAGACAATGAGGTTAGTCCCAATGATCATGTTGTCATGAATCACCAAAATCAAACTCCGAACAAATGGCATATGAGGCCATGTTCGCTACACGTGTACTGTAGATCGACTGTGCAACTCTTCTGGTTGAATGCTCACTCACATCAGCTCTCCAGCCGGCCGGCCGGTAGCGGGCTGAGATAGAGGAGGAGACTGACCCCGCGAGTCAATTCCTTGTAATTTTCTTCGCACATTACTGGCGAAGAGCCGCCGACAACGACGTGCAGCTGCTCCCTCCATGGAGATGATCCGGTTAATCCACATTACGAATTTAAAAGAGAGCTCTGGAAGAAAAGTATTTAAAACTCGCATCACCAATAAGAGTTGGTCCCACCAGATTTCTGGTTGGTTCATCAGCGTCTGGGATGACATGAATCATTTGGGATCATGAATCAGCATTTCAAAAAAAAACAAGAATAATACATGATTCAGCAGTTTGCCTCCATGCATATGGCCTCACTGAGGTAGCTAGTAAACAATTAATGCTTGTTACATTTCTGATGAGCAAGATGAAGAGGAATACACCATAACACGATATGCGTGCTAAGCTAGCTAATGATGATGACGGAGGCTTCTACGTCCTCTTTCTCTTTCCAGCACTCCGGGTGTTGTACCTGCCCCTGCCTTTGGGCCCAGCTGCCATGCCGGTGCTTGGCTTTTCCACATCAAAGAATGCAGACCCATGTCCAGACTGCCAGGACACTCTGTACTTCGTCGTCTCTGGCTGATTGATGAGGCAGTCGACTGATCTTGATCTCACCATGTCAACTGTCTGTTGTATGTTACCAAATGGACGGCTTTCATCTTTGCCTCCCATGGACTCCCTTACCCAACCATCGTGAAACCAGGTATCATGAGGTGCGAAGCAAACTGTCAGCTTAAGAGGTGGTAGATCTGTCATGACGACGTTTCTACCAGCCTCGTCAGATCCGCTAGGCAAGCTGTACTGCAGTGCTGGGATATGACAACTGAACCTGAAGTAAATAATTTGCTCCTGGAAAATCTGCGATAGCTCGGATGACATGGTGCTCTTGACGTGCCCATTTGCTTGACAGCACAGTGGATCTGGGCGCAAAAATGGACTGAAATTATCCGCGACAGCAGCATCACAATATGATGATGATATGTCCTGTAAGTTAGATAGTAGTTTGAATTCTCCCATGATTGTATCTTGAGCCGCCACAAGGTTCAGGAGTGATGCGGATGACCGCAAGCAGTCTATAGCAGTCCCAACTATGTCTGTGCTTTCCGATAGCCGTAGCATTAAGAATACGCCGAAACTTTTATCTAGCCTCTCCGGATCGAAACACTCATACCCTAGCCATGCCTCTACACCACGCCCTTCCGAAATCAGCGGGCTTATCGAAATCCTGAGCCACTGGCTTCCTTGGGTCCTTTCGTACGTGACAGTTTTCCCTTCAAAAAGGTGCCTGACAAATGGGTAGGGGAAGAAGGTGTCACGGCGGAGTGGGCAGACAGACTCCACGTCTGTTAAAAACTCCTTAGCATGATCTGCGTACGACTCAAAGATTTGGACATCGGAGGAGCTCAAGCACTCCTTGTTCATCAGGCCAGCTAGAGAAGAGATGGAGAATAATCTTGCAGCACGAGCAATCCGTTGAAGGTGGGAAGAAAATGAACCCCTTACCACAACTTGCCCTGCCTCTTCATGGCCTTCCGGCGCCTGCAGCTTATGCTTGTTGAGCAGACCTACTCCCTCTTTGTAGACGCACATGAGCTTGTTCCAGCTGCGGATCAGCGAGACGTAAGTGATTGGCATCCTCCGGGTCTTCTCGAGGGCAAACTCCAAGCGAGAGAGTGCGATCTCTAGCCTCGCGAGGTTGTGCGCTCTGGACGCCTTGTCATCGATCTTGGTTAAGATGTAGGAGGACACTCTGCTCACGCCCTCCTGAGCAACTGCTGAAGCCACCATCTCCCCCATCGGAGAGTTCAGAAAAGGCAGCAAGACGCTGATCTACTACCTGCTGATGAGAGAAAGCAAAACATTATAGACTCATTTAATTAAAACGACGTGCACAATTAAGAGAGGAATTGAACATTGTACGTAGGTGCGTGGATTACTGCAATGACAGAAAATATATGACGGCAACCATTTACCTTATCAGTTTTGTTTCCAATGGATTATTTGTGCAGCCGCGTGTGCGCTGCACACCAACAACTGATTCTGATCAGAAAAGACCTAGCGATACAGTATACTGATGTCTGATCGAGAAGAAGGTGTTGTGGTTGATGGTTATGTGGTTCCTCTTACCGGGCGAGCTGTTTACATAGAGGGTTGTGGAATTACTACCAGGCAGGAGCTGAGGGCTATGTAGTGCGAAACTGCATTGTTTGCTGCCCGGAAAGCCAAGCGGAAAGCTCGACGAAATGCAGGGGATGGCTCCTAGCAAGTTCCTCTCGCCCCAGGATACCACTGGCACTGACCGGCCACAGGGAGTGCAAGCTGCAGTGCACTGTCCACACTAGCTCTGGCGTCGATCGCTCTCAGTCACCGCAAAGCATCCGTCTTCCAGTCTTCTTCAGTCGTCGCCAACTTTTCCGCCGGGCCCCAGCCAGCTACCGACATGATTTTTACTAATTGTGATTCGTGTTTGCTTTTTTACTGAAGCATCCACACTGTCAGCTCTGGTAATTTTCAGCCCTGCGACACACACACATAACACATTACACATGCACGCATTGTTTGCGGCAGTGCACAGTCCGCAGTAGCTCTGATTAGCTTCAATCACCCTCAGTCACTCGTGCTGCGTGGCAAGTTCCAGGAAATGCAGATGGAGTCGCGGAGGAGCCCTACGATAGATGCGAATCACGAGTCACAGTTGCAGGTCTTCCCGGTCAACTCCTTGGTCGTGGGCAGTCAGTTTTAGTAATTCGTGGGCTCCTCATTACAATCCGGCCACATATATAATCCGGCCACGCGGTTACTGCATGTCCCATCCCTTTAGCTTTCGGCGCGCGGTCCGTCAAGTTGCATTCTTTTTTACGAACAGCGTGGGGGCAAGAACCCCCGGCAGCAAGTAAATATATTGCAAGAGAGTAAAGGGAACCCACAACTTATAACTTACAAGGAGAACAAGGCATCAACGACCCAACAAGCAATTGGGCAGTGGGAGGAAGGGCCAAAACAGAGGGCAAAAAAAAAACACGAAAATAGCTGAAGGAGAACCACTAGGCGCACAGGATGACTAGATGGCTTCCAGCCAAGAAACAATGGAGTGATGAAATTCACTTTTTATTCTAACCAGGTGCCTTTAAAACTTCAGCTTTTGAAAGGTTGCACTTGCCTATGCACTTGTTCACGACTTGGGGGGCCTGCCATCCGTTTTGTCTGCACCTGCTTTTGGATTTTCCACAGAAAATCCGACAGCAGCACCATGTTTGGTGACCCACCCGATCATATACTTGGTCACCTTTGGCTGACGCAAGAAACAATTGATTGCCCTTGATCTTGCTGTCTCGGTCACTTGTTGTAAGTTAGCATCTACTATACGTTCTTCTACATCATTAATTGTCTCCAATTGTCTCGAATGTATAATTTACCTGCTGTTGCTCGTCCTCCACGTAATGAGGCGCGAAGCAAACTGTCAGCTGTGAAGGTGGCCTCATGTTTCTCGTGACGCTTCCTTTACTTGATTCATTAGCCGAGCTACGCAAGCTGTACTGTGGTGCTGAAACTGAACACCTAAAGGCGCAATAAGTTACTTCCTCCGGGAGTACGTATGACATCTCTAATTCTGAAGATGTGAAGGTGGTGTTGTCACGAAGTACGTGCCCTTTCGCTTTGCAACACAATGGATCTGGGCGCAAAATCTGAGTATATTCGCTATGCTAGCTGCTCTTGAATGCCAACCCCCGGAGGAGCATCTGACTCGGAAACGTCTTGTAAATCGGTGAGTAGAGTGAGTTCCCCCATTGCAGTGTCAGCCACAAGATTGAACTGAGATGCCAATGACTGCATGCATTTCATAGCAACTCCGACTATGTCGGTGCTTTCCGAGAGTCTTAGAAGTAACCCTAGAAAGAAGCTCTTCTCTGACCTCTTGTGATCCGTATACAAGTACCATACTAACGCCTCTACACCACGCTCTTCTTGGAAGCATGAGGGCCACACAGCAAGATATCTTCCTTGCCCTGCTTGCACCTTTCTGTAGATTAGAGTTTTCCGCTCAGCAAAGAGGCGCCTAACAAGAGGGCATGGAAAGAACATGTAGCGGCGGAGTGAGCAGCCGGACTCCACTCGTCTTAGAATGTTTCGAGCAGAATCTGCAAACTGCTCAAACCTCTCGACGTCGTCGCAGCTCAAGCACAACAACACGTCCTCCTTGGTCGTCATCATGCCAATGAAAGACGAGACCGAAAACATGGCATGACACCAACCATGAGGGGGGGAGGAGTGCGTTACCACTGATTGCGAGATCTCTGGCTGCCCTTGCGGTGGCTGCCGCTTCTCGTGTCTCCTGCTGCTGAACACCAGAGCTGCGGCCTCGATGAAGTCACGCTTCAACTCAATCCTGTCACGAAGCAGAGACACCTCTGTGATGGGCATCTTCCCCGTCCTCTCCAGCACAAACTCCACCTCGTGGACGGCCTTGGTGAGCCTCTCCATGTACTGCCCTTGGGAGGCCTTGTCCTTGCGCTTGCCCAGCACAACGGAGACGGTTCTGCTCACAACCTCCTGAACAACAGCGGCACCAACCGTTTCGGCGACCGCGGCGATGTATCCCGCCATCTGGGCACTCCGTTTGGTTCACTACCCGCACCAACACGACGACCTAGCTGTCAGTAATTTGGCGCGCTCACAGGAGGTAAATGTGCGTGGAGTCCGTGCTTGGGGTCATTACTGACGAACGAAAATTCATACTCGTGCAGTCCTGATTACCTTAAACTTTTCCCCTCTTGTCGCGTGGAGCTCCATGTTGGGGAATTCAGTAAAACTCGTCACCCTCGAAACGTTGAGTTTAACAAAGTTCTTAAAGCATGTTTTTCAGGAGCAGGGAATTCGCGATTGTCGGGATCCTGGAACCTATGAAGCCTCGAATTCGCGAATGTGCAAAGTTCGGGAATCTTGATTCGGTGAAGAACTGGAGTCACGAACATGCGGAAGCCCGGAATCTCGAACTGTCGATGACCCGAACTTCGGAGAACGGCCGATTCGAGAACCTGTCGAGGGCTGAGTTCGGGAGTCAGACGCGTGGGCATGCGCGAACCAGCGGAGAAGCGAAGACCAATTCGGGAAACGGCTGAAGACCCTGTTCGGGAGTTTCACGCGAAGACATTCACGAACCGGGGGAGAAGCAAAGTCAAAGTTGTTGTCCCAAAAAGTCCGGGTTTAGAGTGTGAACTAGTGGCAGATTTGTAAATATGTTGGATGAAAAAGACAATCCTGTATGCGTTCACACTAGGAATATTCTCTGAGGCCAAGGGTGTTATCGGTATGTAAAAGTCCCTTCATCTCCCTATAAAAGGGGGCGCAAGGGCATGTGTAAACGGATTCAGACTTTTTGGAACTTGTGATACTTGCAGAGGGAATCACGGTCTCTTTGCGCTCTCACTCTGTACTTGAACGTGTTAAGAACTCTCACTCGTGTTAGGGTAGTCATCCGAATTTTTCGGGTAACCCCCAACATTGGCGCCCACCGTGTTCCAGCCGAAAAGAAACTCACGATGCCACCTCAGAAGAAGTCCAAGAAGAACGTTCCAGCACAGGCAAACCGAGACGATCGCCATCCCACCCAAGGGAATGAAACCTCGTTTGTTCCTGAATCCTCGAACATAACAGACCAAGAACGAAGAGAAAAGCTCGAAGCCCTCATGAAGGCAAGAGCAGAAAAGACAGCTCACACCCAAGAACAACCTGCTGAACAGCAGGAGTTCGAGAATGTGGATGATGATGATGATGCCATAGACAGAGAGCTAGCCATGGTTCAGCAAAAGATACAGCAAGCTGAGAAAGATAAGGAAAAGTTCGCGGCTCGGTTGCAAGCGAAGAGGAAAATCTCCGAAAAGCTAGAGCGACGAACAAAGCAAAAGAGCGAGATAGAAGCAATACGAAAGAAATTGATGAAATGAAAGAACAAGAGAACGAGTTCCCTCGTGGCCGGAGTCACCGCGTCGAACCCCTGCGCCCGCAAGAGAATCCCCCGAAAGAAAACTTCTTCGCGGGAAACGGAGTCTCACACTTCGTGGATTCGAATCGTCGTTGTCAATATATAGGGCCGCAAACGGCACCTTGGCCGCCGAAGTTCAAGCTTGTCTCTCTTCCCAAATACAACGGCTTCGGAAACTCCGGGCGGTTTCTCATGAGATACGAATCGGTCGTGAACTCGGCGGGGAGGAGATGATGTTGCACCGGCCAAATCCTTCATCATAGCTTGCGAAGGACCGATCTTGAATTGGTACTCACTTCGTTGCCTCCACACTCGGTCTACGAGTGGGTAGACCTCAAGACAAAATTCATGCAAGCGTTTCGGATGTTCCACGACACGACGGCCGAAGCCTCGGATTTGTATAACGCAAGTAGAAGGACGAGAGAACCACTTTGCGGAACTTCGTGAGAAGGTTCATGCAACGGAGGTCTCAAATTCTCGACGCCGATGACAAGACAACGATCAAGGCACCGATCAAAGGACTCACCCCGGGGCCAACGACTTCCCATCTCACAAGAAAGAAGCCCGAGACAGTTGAGGAACTTTTTTCGAGAATTGGAGGAGTACATTTTGTCCGATGACGACCACCGCAAGAGGGTAGGCCGAGCGAAACGAGGCTAGACGGGGCAACAGAGATACTACCCGGCGTGCACCACCTCGGCATCCACGAAACGTCAACAACGTCGGAAACTCTCAACCACAACAAAGCAACGAGGCCAAGCACCGGGGGAGGATTCAATCCCGGAGGAAGTGGGAGAGGAAGAGGAACCCCGGGACTCACGAACCACAACCCAAAAGATCCTCACTTCTACGCCGGTATCATGGAAGAGGCCACAACACCGAAGGGTGCCCGAAACAAAGAAGAACATGGCAAGAATCCAAGCAAGAGAAAGCACTAATGAGCATTGCATCCTCAATGCCAAGCCGGTTTCGTACGAACTTCGGCAACCACGGTTCGCGAGCCCACAGTCAAGTTCCGTCTCGGTTCGGCAATTTCCACAACCACAGCCAGCATGGCAGCCGTCGCAGCAATTTTTCCCTCACTCGCAAGCGATCCAGTCAATCCAGCAACCACAACCCATTCGAGAAATCTTGCCACCACCCCCAGAAAGTTCGTCAAGACCTCAGTCAAGTTCGGGACCTCAGAACTCCAAGGCATTGCCATCGTTCGGGACTATCATGCCAATCACGGGCGGATCTGCTATGGAATTCGAAACCAAGAAGCGAGAGAAGCAATTACTTCAGATCCGTGAACACCATCATCAATGACGGCCCAGGTGAGCGCCGGAGTGGGCAAAGGTGCCAATCACCTTTACGAAGAAGATTTCAAGCTGAAATCCGCGATTCATAATGACGCCATGGTCATTGAGGTCAATATTCTTGGGTGGGTCATAGGAAAAGTTCGGTTGACAACGGGAGTTCGGCGGATATCCTGTTCCTGAAAACATTCGAGAAAATGAATCTGAGCCAGCACATGTTGGACCCACCAGAGTACCCATTGCAGGGGTTCGGAGGAAAGCCCATCAAGCCGGTGGGAAAAATATCACTCCTGGTTTTTTCGGAGATCTTGAAAATGCCGAACGAGAGAGCCTCACTTTCGATGTAGTAGACATATATCACCCATACCTCGCGATCTTCGGCGGAGGTTTCATGAACAAGTTTGATCTTGTCATAAAACAACACTTCCTATGCATGAAGATGCCTCGCGCCCAAAGGGGTCATCACGGTGTTCGGCAATCGGCGGGAGGCCAAGAATATAGAAAAAGGCCACACGCCGGCCAAACAAATGTTTACCGGTGAAAGCAGTGATGAGAGGAAGGAAACTTATGAAGAGCCTAAGAGGGACAAAGAAAAAAATGAAATAACCGCGAGAAGATGAAACAAAGAAAGTGTATTTGGATGACATGCCCGACGGAAGCGGTCATAATAGGGGCAAACCTCAGTGCCGAAGAGGACAGGGAACTTATACGATTCCTGAACAGAAACAAGGATGTTTTCGCATGGTCAGCTAAGGACTTGCAAGGTGTTGACCGGGATATCATCGAATATGCCTCGGAAACGAGACGAGAAAATACCACCCAAGAAGCAAAAACTTCGGAAATTGTCGGGGAAAAAGTCAAAGCGATGGAAGCGAAGTTCGGAGGTTGCGGGATGCCCAAGTAATCGGAGAAGTCAAGTACCTAGTCGGCTAGCCAACACCGTGCCGGTTAAGAAGAAAAATGGGAAATGAAGAATGTGTGTGGACTTCACCGATTTGAACAAGGCATGCAAGAAGGACGATTTCCCCTTGGAAAGGGTAGACAAAATCGTGGATGATGCGACCAACGGTGAGATGCTTTCGCTCCTGGACATGTTCTCTCGGGTATCATCGGATCGGGGGTTCGCGAGAGGGGACGAGGAGAAAACAAGTTTCATCACTCCTTTCGGAACATTTTGTTTCGTAAGAATGCCAGAAGGGCTGAAGAACGCAGGATGCACGTTTTCGAGAATGATAGCAATAGTACTGCACCAGCAGATTCGGAGAAACATCTTGGCATATGTGGATGACATAGTTGTCAAAAGTGTTCAGAGGAAAGACCACATCAGTGACCTGGCGGAAACATTTGCGAACATGAGGGCAGCGAATCGAAGGGCGAATCCGGAGAAATGTGTATTCGGCATTCACAAGGGGAAAGTTCTTGGATGCCTAGTATCAACAAAAGGCATAGAAGCAAATCCCGACAAAATCAAGGCTCTAGTGGAAATGCAAGATCCAGTTTCAGTGAAAGATGTGCGAACCGACGGGGAGAGTAGCTGCCCTCAACAGATTTATTCCTAGAGACGCAGAAAGAAGTTTACCGTTCTTCCAAGTCCTCAGAAGTGCCAAGAATTTCCAGTGGTCTGAACCTCAGAAGCAAGCCTTTCGCGAACTGAAGGATTACTTGTCCACCATGACCAAACTCTGTCCTCCTGAACCAAAATCGCCACTTCTGCTATATGTTTCCGCGTCAAATTCGGCAGTAAGCGCAGTGCTGGTGCAGGAAAAGGAGGAAGAAGGAAAGCTGAGGCAAATTCTTGTATACTTCGCCTCTGAAGCATTGTCTGGTTCCAAGGTCTTCTATTCCGAGCTGGAAAAGATCTCATATGCGGTCATCATGGCAGCAAGGAAGCTAAGACATTACTTCGAGGGTCACAGAATAAGAGTCATTACCAACCAGCCCGCCGAATGACTTGTTCGCAAATAGGGAGGCATCCACCCGAATCGTCAAGTGGGGTGCCAAACTTTCTGAATATGTGGTAGACTTCGAGAGAAGAAGTGCAATAAAATCGCAAGTTCCGGCGATTTTGTCATGGATTGGACTTCACCCACTCGAATCTCGAGGAAAATATACCCGAACCTTGGATAGTGCGGTGTGACGGAGCATGGTGTTACAAGGGGGTTGGAATTTCGGCCGTTGTAACGTCCTCGACGGGCGTGGTCATAAGATACGCGGCGCGGCTCGTATTCGCGAACAACGAACATTCCACGAACAACACAACGGAGTACGAAGCCCTACTTGTTGGCATTAAGAAAAATGAAAGCCTTGGGGCGACGGACCTTCATAATCGAACGGATTCGAAAGTGATCCAAGAACATATTGAGAAGGAAAGCGAGGCCGGGAATCCGGTTCTCATGAAATATCTCGAAAAAGTCCGAGAAATGGAAAACACTTCAAAGGTTATTCGATCCGCACTATCCCAAGGGATGACAACAATGAGGCGGACAAGGCGGCGAAGGCGGCGGCCGAAATCAAGAGCTACCACCGGATGTGTTCTTCGAAATCATCGAGAGAGCCCTCCATCAAAGATTCGAGGGCCCAAATCGTGAATGTAGTGGAAATTCCGGACGGAGAGCGAGAAATCATGGCTTATCCGAGAGGACATTACGAACCACAAGATGAATTGGAGGAAAAAAGATTAAAGCAAAGGGCGCGGGGCTATACGGTAGTAAATGGAGAATTATACAAATCGGGAGTCACCGAGCCTTGGGCGTGCTACATCACCTCCGAAAAAGGTCGGGAACTTCTGAAAGAAATTCACAGCGGATTCTGTGGGGCACACATAGGCACCAGGGCTTTGGCTGGAAAGGCGATAAAGCAGGGATTCTATTGGCCCACCATAAACATCGATGCCAAGATGTTAGTTCGGCAATGTGAAGCATGCCAGAAGACGGGAAATCAACAGAATCTGCCTTCAATGCCAGTTCATCTAATTCCTCCAACTTGGCCTCTGCAGAGGTGGGGAATGGACCTAGTAGGCCCGTTGCCAACAGCTCAAGGCAACTGCCGATTCGCGGCTGTGGCAGTCGATTATTTCACGAAGTGGGTGGAGGCAAAACCACTCGCGAATATCACAGCAGCAACGGTTCAGAAATTCTTTTGGCAGAATATAGTCTGCAGGTTCGGAGTTCCTAGAGAACTGACGGTTGACAATGGCAAACAGTTTGACTGTTACACCTTCAAAGAATACTGCAGAACCTTAGGCACACAGGCGAAGTTTTCATCAGTATATCATCCACAGTCCAATGGTGCAGTTGAAAGAGCCAACGGCCTGATTTTTTCGGGAATCAAGAAATGTTTGTTCGATCAGAAAAAGGGAAAGTGGGTGGATGAACTTCCGAAGGTGATCTGGTCTCACAACACCACAGTTTCAAGGGCAACAGGTTTCACGCCTTTTCGCCTACTTTTCGGGACTGAGGCTATGACACCGGAGGAGATCAAGAATGAAAGCATGAGAGTCCCGAAAGAAAAAAAGATAGAGGAAACCGACAAGAAGGTGGAAAAAGACATGATCGAGCCGACAATCCTTGAAGCGGCGGAAAACATTGAGAAATACCGAGAGAGAGACAAGGGCATGGAGGGACAAAAAGGTGGTCCGAAAGGACATTAAAACCGGTGATCTTGTCTTGAAAAGAAAGAAAAATTGGGAGAACCCGGGAAAACTTCATGAGTAATGGGAAGGGCCTTACATCGCCGGGGAAACGGATATGCCGGGGGCTTTTCGCCCGATGGAGCGAGTGGCGAAGAGTTGCCGTATTCGTGGAATGTCGACAGCCTAAAAAGGTATTATCCATGAAAACCCTAGTTGTAGATAGATGTAACATGTAATAGTTTTTCGATTTTCGTAAGTTTGTACTTGAGAAAACTAAAAAATCCGAATCACGTGTCTATAAGTGATTTCGGGACAAAAGTTGGTTTTACTTCTTATAGTCGTATTAGAATAAGAAGGACCGTACTCTTTTCCTTGCAAAGGGGGCTCTAAATCAAGAGGCAAGGTTTTTAACGAGGTGGATCCTATGTAAATACTCTTTGTGATATATATATGAAAAGAGTCTTCCCCAAATTGCGTATCTCGAGAATTCCATCGTGAAAAAAGAAAAAGTTCGTGAGAAAGGCTTCGTGATAGCCAGAATTCCATCGTGAAAAAAGAAAAAGTTCGTGAGAAAGGCTTCGTGATAGCCAGAATTCCATCGTGAAAAAAGAAAAAGTTCGTGAGAAAGGCTTCGTGATAGCCAGAATTCCATCGTGAAAAAAGAAAAAGTTCGTGAGAAAGGCTTCGTGATAGCCAAAATTCCATCGTGAAAAAAGAAAAAATTCGTGAGAAAGGCTTCGTGATAGCCAGAATTCCATCGTGAAAAAAGAAAAAATTCGTGAGAAAGGCTTCGTGATAGCCAGAATTCCATCAAGGAAAAAGAGGCCTGAGACAACAACAAGTTGGGGCCCAGAAAATCCCATCCATCATGGGATTCCCACCGAAAAGGCCTGAGACAACAACAAGTTGTGGACTAGAAAAATCCCATCCATCAAGGGATTCCCACCGAAAAGGCCCGAGACAACAACAAGTTGTGGCCTAGAAAAATCCCATCCACGAAGGGATTCCCACCAAAAAGGCTCCGAGACAACAACGGGTTGTGGCCTAGAAAAATCCCATCCACGAAGGGATTCCCACCAAAACGTTTGCATGATGATTTCGAGAAAGTGAATGCCTAAGAGGTTGCTCGCATATTCTCACTTAGTGTAGATTGTTGAAAATTTTTTAGGTATCATCATTTTAAGAAAAGGGCAAGGGGCTCCATAGGAGAATTGTAGAAAATCTTGGTTGAAGCAACCGAGGGTTGCAATTTCAACCGAGGCAAGTCTCGCCGATCGGGAAAAGTCCACAAAATTCGAAAAACAAATTTTGTCGACTTGCACAATGACGGTTGAAATTTTCAAAAATTAACGAAGATTTCTCCTAAAGATATGCTCGAAATTCGTGAATAGTAAGATTCGTGAACTCGCGTTCAAGTTTTCATGCAAAACGGCAAGGTGGGGGAGGGTGACGTTTTTTCAAGAAAAAACGTATTCATTGCCTTATTCACATAAAAACTTCCGAATAATTCCTCGATAATTACAACAATCGGTGCGAAATTTAAAATGAAAGTTCTACAACATGTCCTGGTTTACAAACGTTGTTTTCGGCCATATCGCTAGCATAGGCGAAGTCGGATGCACCGGCTAAGGGGCTAAGGGGCTCCTTCTTCGGGACTTTCGCGGATCGCGAAGTAGAGGATGCAGAACGACTCTTCTTACGAAACAAGAAAAATGAAGAGAGATCAAAACAGCCTATAGAAAATTTAAGCAAGGCCTCAAGCCAAAAATCGGAAAAGTCTTATTCAGGATGTGCTCGCTTGAACAGACGCCATGCTTCACCACTAACGAACATCCTATCCCGATGAATTCGTAGCGGCAACACGTCCTGCGCAGGCCCAGCTTGCAGGACCTGTGCAGGTTAAAGTTATACAAAACATTTGTTCAGGGAAGTTTAGTGAATCTACATAAATGTACATGCAATCTTGAATACACCCAAGGTTCGAATATGGCGTCTAGTTTGTAACATCCACCTTCGGGGAATCATCCTCTTGTTCGGGGGCTTGCTCGCCGTCACTGTCTCCATCGGCTCGCTGCCGCTGCTACTGCTGCCGCTGCCGCCTGAGCCTCCTTCGCCTGAGTCGCTCGAACCTTCGCCGGAGGTCGACCCTTCGGGAGACGCGGCGATGTCTTCACGGTTCTCCTCTTTGTTCAGCTGAGAAAGGAAGGTAAATGTGAAGAAGGTTCGAGAGACTGAGAAATCTGCGACAGGCACAAATCACGAAATCGAACAAAAAATTACCTCAGCAAGCTTAGCACGAGCAATGAGCTTAACGGTCTCCTTCCTGCTAGTCAGCCAAAACTCCCTTGCGAACTTGATCTTGATAGCCTGAACATCGGCGTTGGCTCGAAGTATCGCAGCGCTTGTGGCGCTGGGGAATTGGGAGATCTTCTCACGAAACTTCTCCAAGTCGATGCAGTCATAGTCATAAAGAATCTTTAAGATACTCTCTACGGAGAAGGCAGCAGCGAAGTCACTGGCGCCGGAGATCACCTCGGTAAGGGCCTTGAACTCGGCCTCCATCCAATCCATGAATTCGGGAATCTCAATGTTATCCGGAAGAGGGGCTGGACGAACGCCGAATTCGTTCAAGGACTTATTGTACTCTTCATAGAGCAGTTTCAGCTTTTCCAGAATCTCGGAAGTGTTTTTCTTCGAGGCTTCACTCTGCTCCGCCAGCGCCTTTTCAAGATCCACGATTTTACGGTCCTTCGCGCTCAGGGACTTGGTGAGACTGGCATTGTTAATACGAAGATCTTCGACGGTTTTCGTAGCCCGCTCGTGTTTCACCCGAAGATTTTCGATCAAGCTGAGATCGTCATCGTGGGCCTTCTGAACTCTCTCCAGCTCCTTCTTGGATTGCTCAAGCGTTGCCTCTGCGACCTTCTTTTCATCGTGACTTATCTTCAAAGCCTCCGCCAACTCAGCCACCTTTTTCTCAAGTTCCACGTTCGTGGATTGCGCGAGGGCGAAGCTACGCTCCAGCTCCTTAGACTTCTGGGAAAGCTGCTTGTTCATCTTCTCCTGTTCAGCGAGCCGCTCTATCGCAACTTTCCCGAGCATAGAATGCTTGAGGGCATAATCCTCCTGAAAGCGTCCAAGCTTCGAAGGAGAGTAAGAGTGCAGAAGATCCTTGAATTCTGAAAAATTCAGGAGTACAGTCTCAGATCAAAATTCAATAATCGGAAAAGACATGAAAAAGTAATAAGAAGGAACGAACCTTGCTTACTGAAGTGCTGCATGGTGACTTGTTTAGCCGAACTAGAAGAAGTTTTCCCCCGAGACGAAGGAGTGGTTTCGGAGGTAGAGTGAGGCCCTTTCTCGGAGTCCTGAGCAGCTCCTTCGGGTCGTTCTGAGGCCTCCCCTCCTGTTTCATCAACAATTGCGGACGATTTCCACAGAGTTAAAAACTTGGACGCCTTGCTCCCAACGCCAGTTGTCTCGAAACCAACACGCAATAGCTTGCCGCGATGAGACGTACCAAAGCTTTTATTAAAAGCGGCCAGGGAAGGAGAGCGAGCCTGATCCT
The DNA here is from genome assembly GCA_947561735.1 of Cenchrus americanus. Classification (NCBI taxonomy): domain Eukaryota; kingdom Viridiplantae; phylum Streptophyta; class Magnoliopsida; order Poales; family Poaceae; genus Cenchrus; species Cenchrus americanus. The sequence continues at coordinate 252,875,349 of OX387245.1, read as the reverse complement.
CGGGGACAATTTCCCGAACTTCGATCAAGGGAGCGTGTTCGGTAGGATTCTCCCCCCTTTGAATGGTGAGCTCAAGTTCTTTAGTGAATTCGGAGGAGGCTTGGCCAGCAGCAGGGGCTTCAGCAGCAGGAGCTTCGGCAGCAGCGGGGGACTCAGAGGGGCGGCAACATCGGCGGCAATGACGGACTCATTAGCGACGGCGGGGACGATCTCCTTGTGAACTTCGGGGGCAGCATACGAAAAGGAATCAACATCCACGAATTCATTCTCGGAACCGGATGGACGGTTGTCTCGAAAAGTTAAACGGTGGCGGAGGAAAACACCTTTGAGGCCGTCTCGTTTCCACAAAGGTGTCGTCGTCGAAGGCGGGTGGGACTCGCCGAACGCCGACGGAAGAAACTTTTTTCACGGCCTTCTTTAGTCTCTTGCGGCTCATCCGGGCAAGCCCCCGGCAGCTTGGCGTTCGAGCGTCCGAAGTCCGAAGTTCGGAAGTCTTTCGCTTGCGCTTCGACGATTCCGGGGACCTAGTCTGGAAGGCTTGACTCCCGAAGAAGCGCCCTCGGCCGGGCGGTGACGAGCCTCGCTTCGACGACCTTATTCGGGGAGCATTGATCGGGGCGGGCCGAGCAACCGGCCACGGTAACGGCGGGGAAGTTTCAACTTGGGACCCGGGCCTCGAGAGCCGAAAAATTTGTCACCGCAAACTTCCGAAAAAATGCGGTTGATCTTCTTCTTATGCTTCACCGGGGCCTTATACGCCTTATACTCGTTCATGGTATATTCGCCTACCATGACGTTCACCCTTTTCTCCACTTCGTCCATGAAGGCCTTGGCGCTGCGGTCTTCGCGAAGCTTGATCCCGAACTTCGAGAAAGGCACCTTCGATCCGCCCGCTTGACGTTGTAGTACACGAGCTCGGTAGGGGACCAACCGCTCGAGATAGGCCGGACCGGCGGCGACGAATTCTTCGATGATGTCACGGCCGCCAAGTATGGTGCCGGCCGGGTGAAACGCATTTCTCACAACTTCGATTCCCAAGGCCCGTTGGTTGAACTTTGCAACATTCACCGCGGCAAGAGGCGTGATCGGGCAAGACATCTTTGGCATATCCACCTTCAGATAAAACCGGTAAGACCTCCAATCATCGGTAAGGTTGGACTTGCAACAAGGAGCAATCTGGATTCGGGTGATTCCTTGTCGAGTATTCTGACGTCGCGTGTTGAAGGTGCAACACGCGTGCTGACTGTGGTAGAACCGCTCTGTCTTCACCTTTGACGACCTCGGGGATGATCACCGGTTCGTAGAATCTGGCGAAAGCATCGACGCTAGGGCTGCGGCCGAAGGTCTTCAAAATCCGGATGAACTTTGACACTTCGAGGAAAGATGTCGGCGAAAGCCGGTGGATTTTCACCGAAAACGCATCAAGAATAGGCGGCGGGACCGGGTCGCGGGGGAACCTCGGCCCGCGGATAAAAAAATCCCGAAATACGACAATTTCTCCGTCCTTAGGAGTAGGGATCCGCTCGTCAAGTGGGGCACGCCCGGCGCCGGAGAGAAGAACCCGGCCTTCTCCTATTCACGAATTGTGTTGCTTGTCACCTTCGACTCTCCGAAGGCAAGTGAAGGTGGCAACGGGCCGGAAGTCCTTGCTCGATCGGGTCATCGACACCGGCATCCACATCTCCGATGCCTTCGCCATCTGTCGACCGAACCTCCCCATCTTCGCGACTCCGGAGCCACCGGGAGAACCGGAATCTTCGGCCGGTGCGGCATCCTCCGCCCCTTCGGCAAGCTCGGGTCGAGCGGAAGACCGGCCGCGATGAGCTCTTCGTTGGTCATGGGTCTAGGCGTGCTTTTAACTCGAGCCACCTAACCGGCGGTACGAACATACGAACGGTTAAGAATAACATTCGAGAATAAAGCTCGCGAAATCGCGATTCCACCGCACCAAAGTATAACAAGTAACAATTGACAAGAGAAAGATGAAGGAATACCTTAAAGAAGTGCGAAGAAGACACGAAGCTCGCAAGCTTTTCGACGAGAAGACCGCATTCCGCGAAAAAGAGAGATGCACGAATCGTGGAAAGCCGGAAAGGCGTAAAATTTTTTAACGACGGCGGCCGCTATTTATAGGGCCGGAGGGGGTACTTCCGCGAAACACGCCTCGATTTAACCGTCCCGGATTTCCCGGGCGACGCGTGTCCCCTCCGACGTTCGAGAGGGTGACATTTTTTACTAAATTTCCGAAGGATTCGTGGAATCGGATCGTCGGAGTCAACCCGCTTCCCCGAGGGGCTAATGTTGGGGAATTCGGTAAAACTCGTCACCCTCGAAACGTTGAGTTTAACGAGTTCTTGAAGCATGTTTTTCGGGAGCGGTGAATTCGCGATTGTCGGGATCCCGGAACTCGTGAAGCCTCGAATTCGCTAATGTGCAAAGTTCGGGAATCTTGATTCGGTGAAGAACTGGAGTCACGAACATGCGGAAGCCGGAATCTCGAACTCGTCGATGACCCGAACTTCGGAGAACGGCCGATTCGAGAACTCCGTCGAGGGCCGAGTTCGGGAGTCAGACGCGTGGGCATGCGCGAACCAGCGGAGAAGCGAAGACCAATTCGGGAAACGGCTGAAGACCCTGTTCGGGAGTTTCACGCGAAGACATTCACGAACCGGGGGAGAAGCAAAGTCAAAGTTGTTGTCCCAAAAAGTCCGGGTTTAGAGTGTGAACTAGTGGCAGATTTGTAAATATGTTGGATGAAAAAGACAATCCTGTATGCGTTCACACTAGGAATATTCTCTGAGGCTAAGGGTGTTATCGGTATGTAAAAGTCCCTTCGCCTCCCTATAAAAGGGGCGCAAGGGCACGTGTGAACGGATTCAGACTTTTTTGGAACTTGTGTCACTTGCGAGAGGGAAATCACGGTCTCTTTGCGCTCTCACTTTGTACTTAAACGTGTTAAAAACTCTCACTCATGTTAGGGTAGTTATCCGAATTTTTCGGGTAACCCCCAACACTCCAGCAGCCGCGCGCTGGTCACACAAGTAGCGCAGCAGCTAGCTAGAAGTTACCCTGACGAGATGGAACTAGTAGTAGAATACGGGTTGGGGATCACGAACAGATATCATCAGAGAAGGTGATGTAGTAGTAGTGGTTGTTGTGTTCATCATTCTCGGTCGAACCCAACGGGCTGTATATATACAAGACTACAAGTGGAGGACATGTGGATGTGGAGGCCGGCCGGATGTTTAATATATCCTTTATCTAAAAAAATGCAAGTGGGGGTGTGGAACTGCCCAGAAAGGAGGTACTACGGTGGAAATGAAGGCCAAGGAAATGCAGAGGATGGTTCCTGCTGTTCGAGGCGCAGCGAGCTGCAGTGCTGCCCTGCACAGTCTACACTAGCTCTGAGTGGCTTTCAATCACTCAAAGCATCCGTCGTCCAGTCTTGAGTCGTCGTCAACTTGCTCCGGCTGGGCCCCTGCTTAGGATGCTACCCACACGATCCTTTGCATTTGATCGTACTAATTGTAATCCGTGTTTGCTTTTGTACTGAAGGGTATGGTCCACACACTCATCAGCTCTGGTAATCTCCAGCACGGCGCGGCTCCGGCGACACATGCATGAACCAGATGGACCTCAGACCAAACCAAACCATCATCTGGCATCTACTACGTACTACCAGCTGCGTGGCAAGTTCCAGGAAATGCATGCAGATGGAGGAGCTAGGCTCCCGCGAGCAGCCCCTAGGATGCCAATCACGACGACTCGCAGTTGCAGGTCTTCCCGGTCAACGTCGTCTGGTCGTCGGCAGTCAGCTTTAATCATTCGTGGGCTCCGCGGTAACTGCGCATGCACATGCAACCATGCAGGTGCCACGCGGTTACATACTGCTTGTGTGCTAGCGGTCCTGTTTCATCCTTGGGGTAAATATTTACCCAAGCCAAAATGTTTTGCCCCTCCCATTTCCCCCTAAGACTGACTCCAGCAGATGCTGGATCCAGTGCTGCATCTGCAAAATGCAGATCAATGGAGCACTGTTACGCCTCCAACAACTGCTGCTTCTGGTTCTTCATCTTGCAGATCCTCCCCTCCGGTAGCTCATTCCTGGGATTTCTCTCACATCGCTGCAATCCAACCGCCGCTCTGCTCGACCGCTCGCTCTATTCTCCGGCTCGCACTTCGCCCGCCTGCCCGCGTCGGACATCCTCATCGGCGGTGCCTCGGTAGCTTGGAGGAGAAGGGGTCGCCCTCCCTCTCTGTGGCGCATCCCCTCCCCTCGTCGCGCCGGGCGCAGGCAGACCTCCTTGCGGGCGGGCGTGGAGGATCTGCCGGAGGTGGGGGACGACGACGGGGAGGAGGATGGGAGCGGAGCAGGCCGACGACGGGGAGGATGAAGGGAAGCGGAGCAGGCCGGCGACGGCGAGGAGGAAGGGAAGCGGAGCAGGCCGGCGACGGGGAGGAGGAGGGGGGGACGGCGGCGCGGCGGATCCGGAGGTGGAAGAGGAGCAGGGGCAGAGGGGACCTGCGGATCCGGCGAGTCGGCCTTGGGTTTCCGGCGTGGCGCGACGCGGCGGCGAGTCGGCCTCAAGATTCCGGCGCGGCGGGGCGCGGGAGACCTGCGGTCGCGGCGGCGCCGGCGGTGGCGGACGGGCGACGGCGGCGACCGTGGCAGACGGGATGCGGCGGCAGGCAAGATTCCGCGAAGATGAAGGAGGAGGTGGAGCTCGCCGACGTGGAGGAGCTCCACAAGCGGCCGCGAGCTTCTCCCTCCTCGCGGGTATCAACCGTCGCCGGGATGCACATGGGGTTGCGGGGATGCTGCTGGAGACGTCACCCTTTTGCAGCGTCGGTTCCTTCTCTTTCTCTTCTTCATACAGGATGCAGATGCAGAAGGTTGTTGGAGACGGTCTAACAAATCTGCACCATTGTTGCTGTGTGATGTGCACAATTAATCACTTTGAAGCATAATTGAGCAACAGTTTTATAGAATATCCTGTAGCCCATCACCGCGATACAATTGTACTTACATACACAGTTTATTTAGCAGTCCAAAGTGAGCACAATCATACACACATACAATTATTTAGAGAACAAAGCATAAGCTATTTGATCACGGAAAGCATCCATATCTGCATCTCCGGTGAGGGGTTCGTCTCCCTAAGTATTCGACTCAAGTTTATCTTTGGATTCATATTTGTCGTCCAGTGGAGCATAATTTTCATCCGCATCGCACAAATCAAAGTCCCTATCATCCAACTTTCTATCTCGAATGAAATTTTGAAGAGCCATGCATGCTACAATAATTCTAGTTTGCTTTGCTATTGTAAATTGTGGCATGCCCTTCAGAATGCATAACTTGTTCTTTAAAACTCCAAATTACCGTTCTACGACATTTCAAACTTTAGAATGTACATGATTAAAAGTCTCTTTTATACCTTTATGAAGCGGAGCTTTACGAAACGGTGGACGGGGGTACTTTATACCCCTGTAGGCTGAAAGATAACCCAGGCGGTTTGTATACCCTGCATCAACATAATAAAATTTCCTTACAAATTTGTAGACAATTTGTGAGACAACCAACTGATGCACCAGAGTGATAGTTACATATGGGAGAGTGAGTAGATCACCTAGAGGTGGATGTGGAAACTTGTCAGCATGTCTCCTAGTTGCATCCTTGAATACTATCATGTCATGTATAGAGCCAGGCCATCCCGCAAGAACAAAGGTAAATCTCAAGTCAAAATCACATACAGTTAGCACATTTTGTGATGTGAATTTGTGTCTACACATATGTGCAACCTTTTTACTTTTTTCCACCACAACCGGCACATGAGTCCCATCAATGGCTCCTATACAGTTGTTGAAGTGTGGCCCAAAGTGTGGATTTTCTAATATAGGGTGAACAGTTGAGAATCGAGGGTCCTTTGGCCTTATGACATCAGTAGCTAGCTTGAGAACACTTGTCAGAACTCGACCAAAATTGTGGCTAACTATCTCTGAGGATCTCACAAACCGATTCTTAGCCTGCCTAACTGACTGGGGTGCACCAACAACCCATAAAAAAATAGCTTCAACTGAACTCATTTTTGCACTTGAATTCAATCTATATGATTGCACCAACAAATTATGTAGCCTATTAAATACTGGTCTAGCAACCCTAAACATGTCATAGAAATCATTCACATTGGCCATTGCATTCCAGTTTCAGTAGGTGTCGGTGTTTTAGACCGGCAACCTACCAAGGGGAGTACCCGAGGTAGATGAATGTGGCCTCGCCGAGATCGGTAACTCAAAGGAAGAGACACGTGGCACACAATTTAGACAGGTTCGGGCCGAGAGGTGCGTAATACCCTACGTCCTATATGCTGCGTAGCTCTGGATTGATGGGTGTGTTTACAAGATGATGCTTATGAGAGAGGTAAAGGTGCCTGCCTCGCCTTATATAGCCAGGGAGGTAGCGTTACAAGTCGGTTTGGGGAGAGAGTACTAGTCGTGTACGTCTAGGAGTTCTGTACATGGTACACGAACATGCATAGCTTCCTATCTGAGTACTTCTCCACCGAGGTTCTTGTGCTCCACGCCAACAGGTGTCGTGCAGCCCAAGTCAAGTAGTCCCAGGGGCCCACCGAGTAGTCGGTCTTGGTACCCACCGAGGTAGTGGGCCCAAGGAGGTCCATACGACAAGCCCTCGAGTAATTGTAGTCGAGTAGGATAGATTCGAGTAGTCTTGGTGGCCTTGACGAGTAGTCCTCAAGTGTCCCCGAGTACTACAAGCCAAAAGTCCTCAAGAATACTTGAAGCATCCCGAGGTTGGAAGGTACTCCAGCTGATCCTTGAGTAGTCTTGAAGTCTTATCGAGTAGTTCCGAAGCGTCCTCGTGTTCTCCTCTTGAAGGTCTTCAATAGTACGCGTGTTGTCTTGAAGAAGAAACCATATGGAAAATGTGATGCGAAGAATCACATTCCATATGGAATGTAGCCTCCGAGTCTTAGGTCGAATCATAGATTCAAGCTGAGGGTCAATCTGAAGTTCTGCCAAAATTATCCCGTAAAATCCGGAGAAAAAACCGAAGGACACGTGGCATGGAGCCCCCGAGCCTTGAGTCGAGTACTTCCTCTCGGATTGAAGGGTCATCTTGATTGTAGAATGTGTCCTGAGTTGCTCTTGGGTCTTGTCATCACCCAGGAAATCTAGCAGATGTAGCCGAGCCCCTGAGATAGAGTGTATCGAGTACTGGAAGGTGAAGAGTCATGCTGTCGGTACTGAGTATCCCGCCAACACTTATCCGTTCGGATGTTCTGTTGACACTTGGCCTGTTATAAATACACACCGAAACCCTTAGGGTGTTTCATTCTCCCCCGTAGCAGTCACTCGAATAGATCCAATCGAGTTTCCCTCCACTGTCGCCTCTGCTACCGCGCAAGAAAGAGAGAATCCACGTGCGCCGCCACCACCCGCCACCGGTGCAGCCCCCGAGCAGATGCGAGTGGAGATCCCCTGCTATTGGAGGATGAAGGTGTCTCCGTCCAAGGGCTCGAAGGCTGGTGGAAAGAAGAGGTCCCGCAGCGAGTCAGAGGGATCTGCCCAAGAGTCGCCGCCGCCAACATCTCCTCCGCATCCCAATCCGGCTAAGGAATGGTAGAAATCCAAACTGAAGACGGAAGATCTGCTGCCCCTGGTGAACAGTGGGTTCCTGCAGGAGAAGGAGATGGATCTGTGGCGCTTGTTGGGGGTGTTCGAAATTTCGGATGAAACCCCCGAACACGAGTTGGAGGAAAGTCAAAACGTTCAGGTACACAGATGACGCAAGAGGAGACAAAGAATATCATAAAGACTGCTCAAACCTCAAAAGTTGTGAATACTTTGACACGTGCCCTCGCGCCCCCTTTTATAGGGAGACGAAGGGACTTTTACATTCCGAAAATACCCTCAGACCCAAGGAATATTCCTAGTGTGAACATGTGCATGAATGTCTTTTACATCACATACATTTACAATCCTGCCACTAGTTCACACACCAAACCCGGACTTTTTGAGATGACGTCTTTGACTTGGCTTCCTACTGATTCGTGAATCTCACCATTCAAGAAATATTCATACAGCGTGACTTCCGAACTCGAACTTCAGCAAATTCCCGAACTTCGCAGATTTCCGATTTCGTGGTTTCGCAGGTTCATGACTCCGGGTCTTCACGGGTTCACGACCTCAGGGGCTTCGCAGGTTCAAGATTCCAGATCTTCACAAGTTCGAGACTCTGGGCTTCGCAGGTCCAGGGCTTCGCATCTTCGCAAGTTCGTGATTTCGGAACTCCACAGGTTCAAGATTCCAGATCTTCACAAGTTCGCGACTCTGAGCTTCGTAGGTCCAGGGCTTCGGATCTTCGCAAGTTTGCGATTCGGAGCTTCACAGGTTCAAGATTCTTGAAAACTCATTTCATGAATTTCGTAAAACTCGACGTTTCGAGGGTGACAGGTTTTCCTGAATTCCCCAACACTAGCCCCTCGGGGAAGCGGGTTGACTCCGATGATCCGATTCCACGAAAATCTCAGAATTTCAGTAAAAAACGTCACCCTCGGAACGTCGGAGTGGACACGCGTCCTCCGGAAATCTCGCAACGGTCGAATCGAGGTGAGTTCTTGAAACTACCCCCCTCGCCCCTATAAATAGAGAGTTGGCGTTGTAAAAAATTTTCACCGGCTTCTCACTTTCCGTGAACTTTTGCTATTATTTTCGCAGAAAAGCGCTTCGCGACAGAGTGCTGACAACCTCAGGACTTCCTCGAACTTTCGAAGGTACTGCTCTTTTTCTTATTTAGTTATTATTTCTACTTTTCAATGTTCGTATTCGCACCTCTTGTTTTGCGAACTTTATTCAGAAATGTCGTATTATTTTTTCTTACTTATATTACCGTTGAACAGGTGGCTCATACTAAAAGTACCGCCAGACCTATGATGACCGAAGAGTTGGCTGCCGCTGGCCTTCCGACCGATTCAGAAGTTAAGGATTCTGAGACCGCACAACTCCCGGAAGGGCACTCCTCTCCTGCCGCTAGCGGGTCTAGAACTCACAAGGACGGGGAAATTGGATCAGAAGATGAAGAAGTCGGAGATATTGATGCTGATGTCAAAGATTTAATCGCAGCCAAGCAGTCGGGGCCTCGTCCTCCGTCCTTTGTTTTCGGAGAATCCAAAGTCACAACTAACATGATCAGAGATTATGAGGCTGCTGGATTCTTTTCCGCAGTAACTGGACGCGCTCCCATGGATGAACAGACTCCTACTCCCGAAGATGGTGAAGTTGTTGTATTCCGTGACTTCTTTACCTGCAGGCTGAGGTTCCCCTGCGACCCAATTTTTCCGGCGATTCTTGACGCTTTTTCTGTGAAGATCCATCAGTTATCGCTGAACTCATTCTTAGAAGTGTCCAAGTTTATTTGGATCATGAGGACATTTGGCTGCAACTTCGGGGCTAACGTTTTCACCCGATTCTTCGAGCTGGTCATTGTGCCTGATGTTATTAAGGTCGATGACGGCCAATTCTATGAAGCTCATTATACATGTTGCACCTTCAACACTCGTCGGCAAAACACGCGAAGAGGGATCACGCGAATTCAAATTGCACCCTGCTGCAAAACAAATTTCACAGAAGACTGGAGCTCATATTGGTTCTATGTCAAAAGTTGACATGTCTTTAATACCTGGCTATGAAGGACCCGCTCATCCCCTCTCCTCGCCTATTGAGGCGCTAACTGGTGCACTGCGGACTTCAATCATCGGGCAGCCGGGATTAGGAGTTATGAAAATGCATTCCACCTTGCGAGCACTATCTTTGGTGGTCGTGATTTCATTGAAGAATTTGTTACTGCCCGAATTTGTCCGATTTCTTATGGTTGGGCCCTAACTGAAATCGTGAACTTCAATGTCAACTGGGCAGCTCAAGAAGTTCCCTTCCCGAAGTTCGGCCTTCAACTGAGGGAAGGTCAGAGTGCCGACGACTTTATGCTTGAAATTGAGAGAAGAGTAAGTCTCATGATTGGCGAATACACCATGAATGAGTATAAAGCATAAAAGAACTTGGTGAAGCATAAGAAGAGATTAAATCGTGTATTCTCTGAAGTCTGCGGAGACAAGTCTTTCCGCTCCCGATGCCCAGGTCGTAAATTGAAGATGCCCGCCGTTGCTGTCGCCAGTTGTTCAACTGCGCCCCCAAAAGCTCCGAGAAGAAGATGCTCCAAGATCAACCTTTCGATTGCCGACGAGACTGCATCCTCTGGTGTTCAACCCTCGAAAATAAGGTCTCTTGAATCGTCGAAACGCAAACTCAAGACTTCCGAACAAGTTTCAGACGCTGAACTTCAGGCAGCCTCCAGCCTTGCTCAGATGAGCCGTAAGAAAGATAAGAAGGCTGTCTCTTCCGAGGTTCGACGAGTCCCCTCTGCTTTCGATGATGACCTTTTCGTGGAGTCCAGCCAAAAAAGTTCTTTCTTTTGGCCTTTGTTAATATTCAATTTTCATGAACACTGCCCATCGGGTTCTGAAAATGAGTTCGTGGACATTAAATCCTTTTTAGATACTGCTCCCGAAATTCAAAAGGAAGTCGTCCCAGCTGTTGCTGCTTAGCCCCCCGCTGCTACCCTTGACACTATCGTTTCTTAGCCTGTCCGTCTTCAAGATGAAGCTTCTCCTGAATTCACCAAGGAGCTTGAGCTTACCGTTCACAGGGGTGAAAATCCCGTCCCAGATGCTCCCTTGGTCGAAATTCGTGAAGATCCCCCTGAAGGCCATGTTCCCTCTCCTTCCCTGGCTGCCTTTAACAAGAGCTTTGGTACGTCCTACCGTGGTGAACTACTAAGTGTTGGCTGCGAGGCGGCCGGTACCGGAGATGGCACATCAACGATTTTAACACTCTGGAAATCATCTACACTTGTTAATGCACACAGGAGAAGGAGCCTCGGAACAAACGTCTCACTTGCATGGGGAGACCGCTCGGGATTCTAGAAAGAAACCTTGCACTTCCTCGAAGAGGACTTCTATAAGTTCGGAACAAGCACTAGTCACCAAAGATAAGAAAGTTGCACCACCTTTACAGCTCTTTTCACTTTTAATCTCTCGATTTTCTGTTTATGGCTTTCATTTTGCGATTTTGCAAAATTTGAAGATCTTCTCCGTTCGTTCTTTGCGCCCGAGCTCGCCGTTCAGCGCAGGGATTATGCGGCAAAAGCCTCCATATCTAGAAGGATTACCTGCGAACATTTGATCGAGCAGGAGAAGACAAACAAGAATTTGATTGAGGAGCGCAAGAAACTGAGTCGCGATTTCAAGCTATCTCAGGCGGCGAACTCCGATCTTGAGAAAAAGGTGTCTGAACTGGCTGAAGCTCTCAACAAATGTCAGGATGAAAAGAAGGCCGCTGAGGCTGCTGAGAGTTCGAGAATAGATCTCGAAAACTTCAAAAGACACACGATGAAGACTTGAAACTGATTGAAAATCTTCGTAAGAGTTGCGACAAGTCCTCCAAAGCTGCCGAAGATCTTCGTGCTAACAATGCTGATCTTGCGAAGACTTTGAGTAACAAAGAGCAGAAAATCCAAGACCTCGAAAAAGCACTTGCTGACCAAAAGGAAACTTCAGAGAGAAACATTTCTGAAATGCTCGACAAGCTAAGGCTTTTGTTTGGAGAATATGAGAAATCTCTGAAGAACTTTGGTGTTCGCCCTGCTCCCCTTCCTGCCAATTTAGGTATTTCCGACTTCATGGAGTGGATCGACGCCGAGTTCAAAGCACACTCCCTGAAGTTATCTCTGGTGCAAGTGACTTTGCTGTTGTATTCTCTGTTGAAAGCATATTAAAGCTACTTCACGATTTTGATTGCGCGGACCTTGCGAAGTTTCGTGAGAAACTTCCGCAATTTCCTGACGCTATGAGTACTTCACGGTTACGTCCGAACGAAGACGTCATAGCTATCAGAGCAAAATTCGTGAGAGAATTCTGGATTGCTAGCGGAAAAGAGGCTGTCAAGAAGATCGCTCGTGCTAAGCTGGACCAGGTTGAACGCTGCTTACTTTGGCTAGTTCACGAAGTCCTAATTTTTGGTTTTTCTTATATTTTTCTTTTCTTTGTTTAGGTGCTTGAAGAAGAGAGGCGAGGAAAGAGTGCTGCATCTCCAGAATCCTCTTCCGAAGATGATGATGATGCCAGCGGGACGGACGAAGGGAACTCTAGCGATAGCAGCAGCAGCGGTGGTGATGCTGAAGAAAGCTGTGATCATGAAGAAAGTTCCTCGAAGGTTGACATCGTGGGCTAAACACTGATGAAACATTTGCCCCTCGTGGCCGTTGTGTATATATGTAAATTCATTAGGCTGTAATATTTTGTCTGAACAAGTTGTCTTGTAAGCTTTAACCTACGCAGGTCCTGGAAGTTGGGCCTGCGCAGGATGTGATGCCACTACGAATTCATCGTGGGAACGTATTTTTTAGTGGTGAAGCTTGGCGTTTGTTCAAGGAAGCTCATCCAGAGCAAGATCTCTTGGATTTTTGGCTTGAAGCTTCACTTAAATTTTCTATGGGTTGCTTCGATGTTTCCTCGTTTTTCCTTCTTCGCAAAGATGAGAACTCCACTGCTGCGAACTCGAGCTCTCCGAGGATCCCGAAGACGGAGCCCCTTAGCCCCATCACTACTGGGCTCGACTTCACCTATGCTAGCGATGTTGCGGAGAATAGCAGTCGCGAACCAGGGCATGTTGTTGAACTCTCATTCTAGAGTTTGTAATTCTCAATGTAATCTTGATGATACTAGGTCAAGATTTTTATGCAAATAAGGCAATAATGACGTTTTCTTGAGAAAAAACGTCACCCTTCCCCACCTTGCCGTTTTGCATGAAAATCTCGAGGCAAGTTAAGGAAACTTTAGTGTTGTGCGGTCGTCTTGATTATATGTACTTTTGAGAAATTTTCACGAGTTTTGAAATTGCCAATATTATGAAGCAAGTCGACAAAATTTGTTTGTGAATTTTGTGGACTTGACCCACTTGTCACACTTGCCCTGGTTAATATTGCAACCCTCAGTTGCTTCAACCACGATTTTCTACGAATCCTCATTCGGGCCCCTTGCCTTTTCAACGAAACATATTCATCGCGAAAAATTTTCGTGAGTCTCTGCCAAAAAATTCTTGAACAATGGCATATACACTCTCTTATCCGCAATTACCATTGATTATGGAAACTCTTCCGCATGATGGAAACTCAGGCTACAACTTATTGTTGTCTCGAGCCTTTTGGGTGGGAGTCCCTTTGACAGTGGGATTTAGGCCACAACTTGTTGTTGTCTTAGGCCTTTCGGTGGGAATCCCTTTAACGGTGGGATTTAGGCCACAACTTGTTGTTGTCTCAAGCCTTTCGGTGGGAATCCCTTTGATGGTGGGATTTAGGCTTTCACGGAGCCTCATGCCATCACGAAGCCTTTTCGCAAACTCTTCCTCTTTTCACGATAGGATTTCGGCTATCACGAAGCCTTTCACACGAAATTTTTCTTTTTTCACAATGGAATTCTGGCTATCAGGAAGCCTTTCACACGAAATTTTTCTTTTTTCACGATGGAATTCTGGCTATCAGGAAGCCTTTCACACGAACTCTTTTCTTTTTTCACGATGGAATTCTTGCTATCAGGAAGCCTCTCACACGAACTCTTTTCTTTTTTCATGATGGAATTATGGCTATCTGGAAGCCTTTCACGAATTTCATGGTGGAGTCTTGGCTATCACGGAGCCTTTTCACAAATTTTTCTTTCACATGATGGAATCTCGGCTATCACGGAGCCTTTTCACGAATCTTTCTTTCACATGATGGAATCTCGGCTATCACGGAGCCTTTTCACAAATTTTTCTTTCACATGATGTAATCTCGGCTATCACAGAGCATTTTCATGAATCTTTCTTTCACATGATAGAATTCTTAAAAAAAGATGCACGATGTGGGGGAAGACTCTTTTCATATATATCACAAAGAGTCTTTACATAGGATCCGCCTCGTTAAAAACCTTGCCTCTTGATTTAGAGCCCCCTTTGCAAGGAAAAGAGTACGGTCCTCCTTATTCTAATGTAAATGCGAAAAAGAAAGCTAACTTTTTTTTCTCCGAAATCACTTATAGACTCGTGATTCGGCTTTTAGGTTTTTTTTAGAATGTAAAATTACGAAAAATAAAAAATACTTTAAACTAAATTCTACCTAATTTTGGAACTCTTATGGGTAGTACTTTTTGAGGCTGTCAACATTCCACGAATCTGGCAACTCTTCACCAGTCTGTTCTAGCAAACGAAAAGCCCCTAGCATATCTGTTTCTTTTGCTATGTATGGTCCTTCCCATGATTCATGAAGTTTCCCCGGGTTTTCCCAGTTCTTCTTTCTTTTCAACACCAAATCGCCAGTTTTGATGTCCTTTCGAACCACTTTCTTATCTCTCCATGCCTTGGTCTCTTTTTGATACTTCTCGATGTTCTCAGCAACTTCAAGGATTGTCAGCTCAATCATGTCTTTTTCCACTTTCTGATCAACTTCTTCAATTTCTTTTGCTTTCAGTACTCTCATACTCTCATTCTTGATTTCCTCTATCATCATTGCCTCAGTGCCGAAAAGTAGGCGAAAAGACGTGAAACCTGTTGCCCTCGACACAGTAGTGTTGTGAGACCAAATCACTTTCAGCAATTCATCTACCCATTTGCCCTTCTTCTGATCAAATAAGTACTTTTTGAGTCCTGAAAATATCAGACCATTTGCCCTTTCAACTACTCCGTTGGACTGCGGATGATACACTGATTAGAATTTCGCATGAGTGCCCAAGGTCTTGCAATATTCTTTGAAAGTGTAACAGTCGAACTGTTTCGCATTATCAACAGTCAGTTCTCTAGGAACTCCAAATCTGCAGATTATGTTCTGCCAAAAGAACCTCTGAATTGTTGGTGCTTTGATGTTCGCGAGTGGTTTCGCTTCTACCCACTTCGTGAATAGTCGACAGCAAAGCTGCGAATCTTTCCTTGAGCTGTTGGCAATGGTCCGACTAGGTCCATCCCCCACCTTTGCAATGGCCATGATGGTGGAATGAGGTGAATTGGCATGGAAGGTAGGTTCTGTTGATTCGCCATTTTTTGGCATGCTTCACATTGCCGAACCAGTGCTTTCGCGTCTATGTTTATGGTAGGCCAATAGAATCTCTGCTTTATCACCTTTCTTGCTAGAGCCCTGGTGCCTATGTGTGCACCGCAGAATCCACTTTGAATTTTTCTGAGAAGTTCAAGGCCTTTTTCAGAGGTTATGCACCTTAGCCAAGGCTCAGTGACTCCCGATTTGTACAGCTCTCCATTTACCACTGCATAGCCCCTTGCCCTTTGCTTTAACCTTTTTTCTTGCAACTCATTTTGTGGTTCATAGTGGCCTCTTAGATAAGCCATGATTTCTGCTCTCCAATCGGGGGTTTCCACAACATTCACGATTTTTGGCCTTGATTCCTTAATAGATGGTTCTCTGATGATTTCGAAGAATACATCGGGAGGCAATTCTTGATTTCTGACTGCTGCTTTTGCCAGCTTGTCTGCTTCGTTGTTGTCATCTATTGGAATACGCTGCACTGAATAACCTTTGAAATGCCTTTCCATTTCTCTGACTTTTTCAAGGTACTTCATCAAGACAGGATCCCCTGCTTCACTTTCATTTTTGATATGTTCTTGAATAACTTTTGAATTCGTCCTGATTATGAAGGTTTGCTGACCCAATGCTTTCATCTTTCTCAGTGCTAGAAGTAGAGCTTCATATTCTGTTGTGTTATTCGTGGAGTGCTCATTGTTCGTGAATATGAGCCGTGCTGCATATCTTATTACGACTCCCGCCGGGGATGTTACCACCGCTGAAATTCCAACTCCCCTGTGGCACCAAGCTCCATCGCACTGCACTATCCAAGGCGTGGGTATCTCTTCATCAAGATTTTGCATTGGTGAAGTCCAATCCATGAAAAAGTCTGCCAAGACTTGCGATTTTATCACGCTTCTTCTCTCGAAGTCCACGATGTATTCTGAGAGTTCAGCGCCCCACTTGATTATTCGGGTAGATGCCTCTCTATTTGCGAACAAGTCACTCAGTGGTTGATTGGTGATGACCCTCATCATGTGACCCTCGAAGTAGTGTCTCAGCTTCATCGCAACCATGATGACTGCGTATGCAATCTTTTCCAACTCGGAATAGAAGATTTTTGAGCTAGACAGGGCTTCTGAAGCGAAATATATGGGAATCTGTTTGAGCTTTCCTTCTTCCTTTTCTTGCACTTATATGGTGCTTACTACCGAATTTGATGTAGACACATATAGGAGGAGTGGCGATCTTGGTTCGGAAGGGCACAATTTGGTAATGTTGGACAAGTAGTCTTTTAGTTCTTGGAAAGCTTGCTTCTGAGCTTTGGACCACTGAAAGTTCTTAGCACTTTTGAGAAGTTGAAAGAATGGTAAGCTTCTTTCTGCAGCCCTAGGAATGAACCTGTTGAGCGCGGCCACTCTTCCTGTCAATTTCTGCACATCCTTAACGGAAACTAGATCTTGCATTTCCACCGGTGCCTTGATTTTGTCTAGATTGGCCTCTATGCCCTTTGTTGAGACTAGGCATCCGAGAACTTCCCCTTTATGAATGCCGAAAACGCACTTTTCAAGATTAAGCTTCAGATTCACTGCTCTCAAGTTCGCAAATGTCTCTGCCAGATCACTGATATGATCTCTTCTCTAGACACTTTTGACGACTATGTCATCCACATATGCCAAAATGTTTCTCCGAATTTGAGGGTAGAGGACTATCGCTATCATTCTCGAGAATGTGCATCCTGTTTTCTTCAGCCCCTCTAGCATTCTCACGAAACAAAACATTCCAAAAGGAGTGATAAAGCTTGTCTTTTCTTCGTCTTCCTTACGAACTCTGATCTGATGATATCCTGAAAACATGTCCAGGAGTGAAAGCATCTCACTGTTAACGGCATCATCTACGATTTTATCTACCCTTTCCAAGGGAAAATCATCTTTCTTGCATGCCTTGTTCAAATCCGTGAAATCTACACACATTCTCCACTTTCCATTCTTCTTCTTCACTGGTACAGTGTTGGCCAGCCAAACTGGATACTTCACTTCTCTGATCACTTTCGCATCTTGCAGTCTTTGAACTTCAGCTTCAACTGCCTTCACTTTTTCTTCGGACATTTTCTGAAGTTTTTGCTTTTTGGGAACTTGTTGACGGTTAATAATTGTATCAAAGTTCGTTCGTGACTCGCAAGCGTACAAGTCTCCCGTCGTAGTCAAGGGACCCTTCTTCCCTCAAGTGGTGAACCCAAGGTATCGAATCCGTGGAACAAATGTGTGACGCAAGAGTTGATCTAGTAAAGCCAAGTAACTTCAATCTTTGGTAAAAGAGAAACCCTAATGCATCTAGATAAGAGCACAAAACAAAGATAAATCTAATCTACTAAAGACCGGAGAAAACAAAGTAAGATTGGGTAGATAAACCGATCTAAAGGGATCGGGGTAAGCTTTTTGTTGAAGTTCCAAGCAAGAGAAGAAGTAGCAAATCGAATCTTAATAGAAGCCTCTTTAAATCGTGGTTTCCCGTCCAAATCCGAAAACATCCGCCTTTCGAGACCCCCCGTTCGTCACAACGTATCCCTATTCATGCGGGGAGCTTAGGGCGAGTCAAAAGACAAGTCGAGATTCTTTCGGAAGATCCGGCGTGTACCTCTAGCCACCGCGGCTACAAGAACACCCTATGTAATCTATCGCGCGAATAGAATTGGAATAAGCAAAGCCGATCGAAAAACGAAATCTTCGAGGAAACACTTGATCGCTAAGAAAAGATTCAACTTGATAATTCAACTATGACAATGATACATACACAAGATCACCACCGGGATCCTTCCTTGATCTTGCTTCTAGCTCCGGAACTCCGACGTGGTCTTCCATGCAAGGTTCCCACGTCGGCTAGGGAAACCCTAGTCAACTAGCTCGGCCCTCTCCTCTCCGACATGGTGTCCCTCTCTTCTCTCGCTCCTCGGCGGCCGAAGACGAAATCTTCTCCTCGTGGCTCTCGGTCGGGGGACTATAAATAGCCCGATTGGCGGCTAGGGCAAAGGAGAGCGTGTTTGGGCCCAAAATGGGCCCGGGGCCGACCGGACCGGGCCGGCCGGCCCGGGCCCATTTAGGCCCGGCCCGAGGGCTCCTTTGCCCCCGTGTCGGTTCCCTTGCTTCCCGGATGATTCCCCCTTCGCATGTAGGTCCATGTCGTCGGTTTCTCTCCGAATTGGACTCAACTCCTTGTCTTGCAAGATTCAAGACTTTTCCGGTCGGTCCCCCGGAGTCCGTTGTCTTCTCGGATCAAGTCCCCGGCTTCTTGGAGTTAAGTTTGCTTCATTGCATGACTTGTACGGGGCTTCAAGGTCTTGTCATGAGGTGCTTGATGAACTTATCCCGAAAGCCTTGCATTCAACACTAAAACCCCGCATAAACATTAAACTCCAAAACCGACATGCACACGTGAACTTGTTATACCACGGGGGTTAGTACCAATGGATAAGGTATAAAACTCATGCCAACACCGAAGGTAAACTCATGGCTAGGTTGACGGATTTTCACCGTCAACATCTCCCCCATGCTTAAACCTTGCTCGTCCTCGAGTAAGCCTTCGATGGA
This sequence comes from Cenchrus americanus, assembly GCA_947561735.1. NCBI lineage: Eukaryota > Viridiplantae > Streptophyta > Magnoliopsida > Poales > Poaceae > Cenchrus > Cenchrus americanus. The sequence continues at coordinate 252,856,644 of OX387245.1, read as the reverse complement.
TATCAACATTGCCAAACAATGTTAAAACTTTGCACTTGATCACACATGAGAAAACATACTGCTCTCAAAATTTTAATTCATTAAAGTTCCATAATGTACTAGCCCTTCATCTCTACGGAGGGTAGATTCTTTTTAAGCTTATCCCACAAGTATTAACATGCTCACAAAGTTTTAAATAGATCTCGAAATTTTTGAAATAAAGAACGAGAATAAGAAAAGCTAAACCAAATTCACAAATTTAAATCATCTTGTATATTGCTCATGAACTCTCATCTCACTTGTCTCTCAAGCCTATATATTCTACTCCTTTCCCTCTCATATATATGTGGTAGGCTTTATATGGAGCTTTGGGAAAGTTTAGTCCTAACAAGATTTTATAAATGAGGTGTTGTCAAAACAAGACAAGCTTCTCATGGTCTTACCGAGACTCGTCAAAAAGGTCATTGGAAAATAATGTTAAATCAAGGAGGGGAAAGAGAAAAATACACACACTTTTAGATAAGTGGACATGTGCAAATGGCAAAGAGTGATCCCGAGGCACAAAGGAAGTCCTCGTTATCGGATTGCACATGGTTGGAAAATGAGAATGGATCTTTTTAACTTGAAGCCTTGAATGCACTCTTAGAGAACCGGGGAATTCACTTTACGCACATTTATTTTTTCTCTTTCTCATATTTCTCATTCTTTTCTTTCTTTCATTCATTTTTTTTCCTCGTCATATATTCAGTCCATGACTTTCACAACGAAGTTTTGATTTTTTATACCTTGAAAGTCATGAGTATCACTGGATTTTTTTTTCTTTCATCATTTTTTTAAATATTCCCCTTTGAACTCTAAAACTGCACCGTACCTACCTCCTCCCCCATGCTTAGACGTTGCTCGTCCTCGAGCAAAGAGGCGAAAAATAAGGTAGGTACCGGAATATTTTTCCTTGGAGAGATACTTGAAATCTTCAACGTTGGCACCGTCTTGCGATCTTCCTTGAATTGATGATCTATTCTCAACGATAGGTTGTGGTCAAGGAGGTAATCACAAAAAGATGATATTTGGTTTAAGGGTGGATATCCGGCGAAGTTTGTGATATCACCGATGCGGGGATACACAATGCACGGATAAGAGGCTAGCAAAAAGATAGATACACAAAAACGGAATGACCAGCTTCTTAGTCTCGGGCCGCAGAAATCATGGCCTGCAATAACGCACTCAAAAATAAATCTTGTACATTAAGGTTTATGCACTCAAATATATATAAGGCTTTGGATAGGTTGAGCAACACACCGGTGATATTTGTGACAAGGTTAGCAATATTTTTGAGCATAAAAGACATCTTTAATCTATTCATAACTTGAGAGCACATAAAACACTATGGGTCTTTATTTTAATCATAACCTCCGCTGAAAATTAAGCTAGCATTTAAACAAATTCAGATCTGTATTTTTAAGAGAGCACTAGCTTAAACATGCATAAATCAATTACAAAGATGAACAAAGCTGCAATTTTAATCATATATCATCATGGCACGAATTTTGTAATTTTTCCAATGATATAATCAAGGTGGTGTCTTTATTAATGGTGACATCAAGTTGAAATACAAACTGAAAATAAACAAACATGCTTGCTGAAATTTAAATAAAAACAGAAAATACTACGCAAACACACATAAGCAAAAGCTGAAAATTACGAGAGAAAAATAAAAGAAAAGAAAACTAAAGTTCCTAAATCTTCTAGTCCTCCGCCGGTGGTTGATGTTGGTAATCTTGATAATAATACCCTTGCTCATAATATGGTTGAACGCTTCCTCCGTCGAATTGATTTGGCTCCACAAGGTGAAGGCGTCCAAGTTCAAATGCAATATTTGCATTGCCTTCACCAAGTTGAGTTGCGTTAGCTTGGATGGCTGCGATGTTTTGAGCGTTTCTTGCAGCATACCCTCCAATAATGGCCATGCTTTGTTGTGGTTGGGGATGATGAGCGTAGGACTCCGCGAAGTTAGCGTTGGGCACAACATAATTTGGTGAGGGTACCGGTGCACCACCCCCCCATGCTTGCTCTTGTGGCCCTCCGTAATAACTTGGCGGAGGAGGGACCCCGCCGAACGGTTGCACATTGGGTTGTGCTCCACTCGCTTGTGTGGAGGATGTTCCCTCCTCTACGATTCTTCCTCTCTTGTTCTTCCTTGCGGGGACAAGTAGTCCCTCTTCCAACCAATCTTCTCTCCCTTCATTGAAAAGCCTAAGCCTCTCGTTGGGAAGGGGTAGGTTCACTATGGCCAACCGATAACCTCCTCTCTCATCTCCACTAATGTATTTGCCTTGCCGCAAATATTCAATGCCGAGAGAGGTACCTCGCAAAAGGTGGTCGGGGGTTTCTTGCGATCCCCGGCCGCAAGGAAAAGGCCAACATGGAGAGGTAACACCCCGAACCAATATTACCCGCCCCCGATGTTGCTTCACAACACCAACGGTTGATCATGAGGTAAGAGGGGTCTATTGGCTGCCCGGCAATTAAAGCCGAGTATGGCCAATTCAACTCCGTGTCGGTCACCTTTGTTTCCTTCATCCTCCCCAATACCCTCTTGCACATCCAAGAGTGAAATATCCGGATAATGGAGTTGCGGATGCAATTGCGTTGTTGATGGGCTTCTCCGGAGATCATGTTCCAAAATCCCGCCAACATGCCGGGTGGCACGTCAACTTTCTCCGGAGCTCCCTTGTGGAATCCAAGCAGCTCCCTAACGTGCTCGTAGGGAACCACTTGTTCGATTCCCTCCAAACGGAATGACAAGCTTTGCACCCCATCATCATCAACGATGGGTGCAATAGTCATCAAAATTTCCAAGGCATAACCCAAATGGGTGTCCACCGATATTCCGTTGGAGAACTGCACCCATCCGAGGTGCCCCAACATATAGTATATGTCGGTGCAAAAACCCAAGGTGTAGAGTGCTTGGTCGTCGAACTCGACGTTCGGCACAAGCCTCTTCTCAAGATTGGCGAGCCTCTCCTCCTCCTCCGCCGACAAGATGATGAAGCCGTACGAAGAGTGTGTCGGGGGTGTAAGGAGGTGGTGCGGTTGAGCGAGTCGATCGTCGTGGTGGCGCGGGCTGCTCCTCCGTGTGCCCACGAGGTTCGGTGAACCTCATGAAAGTGCTTCTTGCAGCCCTCATACCACCAAGGAGGAGAGCATCGTTCCTCCTCGGTGGCGCCGTATCCGTCTCTATGCTCCGGGAGACTCGGAAACCGAGTGCCTTCTCGAAGACGTGGTTGATGACGGCTTGGATGACGACGAACTCTTCTTCTTGGAGAAGAGACTTGTGGTTTTCTTCCATGCTGCACTCTTTTCTTCAACTAAAACTCCGGGTTGCAACCGGTAACTAGGCACTTAAACTCTTTGATTCGGATGTGGACTTTGAGTGGATTAAGGATGTGGATTTTTTTCTTGAGTCATCAAGCTTGGGAAGGTTGGCTATGTCTACGGAGGTTTTGAGCACACAAACTTGAACACACAAACAAAGGAAGGAGAGGGAAGCTTGCTGCGAAAACGGGAGCCGGGGGGGCTCCTTATGTAGGTGAGGCCGGCCTCGGTGCTCCTCCCCGTCTCGTCTTTCTTCCAGCACGATCATTTCACCTCCGCAACTTTCCCCGCCCGCGTGCTCCACGAGTTGCACCGCCCAAACGCTCTCGTCCACTATTGGTCCTTCCACTTGATGCTTCATGTTTTGGGTCATGTCCATGCTCCCTAGCTCCACTTGCTTCACATGCCACCATGAAATTCCTACAAAGTTGATGCTTGCTGCCCACCATGCTTGTTTGCATGTGGAATTGGTGAAAGTTGATGAAAGGGAATCCTATGGTGCATGCATGATTACTAGATTGCCTCCATTAAGGTGTGTTTAAGGTTAAGCACTCCTCTAATTCGAAATTTAAAATATTTTTCAGAGCCATGCAAGAGCTCGAACATAATTTTAGAGAAGTTTTTAAACCATTAAAAACAAATGCAAGTCGAAAATATTTTATTTTTACGTCGATTTCGGTCTCACCGGTATAGTTTGCCTTCATTGGTTGAGAGCAAACATTTCCCGGCTTGATCATGGGGGCATAGGTTTAGGTTCTAATTTTGGCTAGATAAGAAAGATTTTGAATAAAACAAAATTAGAATAGGCTTAGAAAAATTCTAATCCTAGAGAAACCAAGGATATAGATTTTTAAAACCAACCAAAAGTTTGGATTTCTAGGTTCACGCGAGTTCTACCACGTGCTGAATTTTTTTTAACACTTAAACATAAATCGTGGCTCTACTCGTGTGGTTTTAGCATGAAAAATAAGTCAACCTCAGCACCATAATGAGGGTGAAAGGTTGAGTTAAGGTTCTGAAATTATTTGGTTGAGGGTTTCTCGAAAAGAAAAGAATCAAACAAGCACATAGGAGGGTTCATGCAAAGGGTTTATGATAAAGCAAACATTCAATCAAGAACTATGTCTCTAATATTGTTCAACCACTTCTAAGTCTAATGTCTTTGCGTAATAAAACTCAAAACTAAATTATTAAAAAGACTCGAAAAACCTGGAATCGGGTTGTCCTCCCGGTAGCTTATTCTTGACTCGACGAAACGGGTTGCCTCCCCGCCTAGCGCTTCGTTTATAGTCCATGGCTAGACTTCTTCACTTGATTACTCCGGATCAACGCTCTTTGCGGGCGTTGCAATCTTGGGTACCCACTTTGGCTTAGTCAATTTTTTTGGTCTTCACAGGCTGGCTTTGTCATTGGTCTTGACGGATGCAACAACTTCCTTGTGGCTCGGCATCTCGAACTCCGGTCCTTCGGTCGTGATCTTCATGGTCTCTAGTGTGATCCTTCATCTCTCCCGAACGAGCTTGAGTAGCCTTCGCCGTCTTGGGACTTTGGAGTTGTCTCGGATATTCTTCTTCGTTACCCATCGGGCGCCCGGCAAGTTGTCCCACTTGCGTCTAGCATCTTCATCACGATGAACACTTCACGTATAGAGCTTCCGACCTCCGTCACCTTGCCATCTAAATTCTTCAATATTTTCTCCATAGCCTCGAACTTAGTGACGGCGTCCTTGGACATGGTCGTACTCCACACACTCCTTGCATGAGGATCTTGCTTCGGCGGCCTTTAGGTGTTGAGCTTCTTTCTCCATCTCCATCTTCTCCATCCTCCTCTTAAGTGAACCGATATGCCACTCAAGGAATCCGACTCGTATGCATTCGGCTCTCGCAATCGTCATGCGGATAGTGAGACTTTGATCTCGAACGGCCTCCCGGCGTCTTGAAGGTTTATGATAGGTAGATCAACGATGTCCGGGGTGCGCAGCATTCCGGTGGTTGAGGTTGATCATCCTTTGGACTTGGAGGTGGTGATTCCCTTGGAGATTTCGACGGTCCTTCGACTTCAACTTTTGAATCTAGGGTTTCCACCCCTTTAGCTTGTGTTGCATGTCACCTTTGCCTGTAAAGTTTTCCTGGATCATCCACAAAAAGATTTGGGTTTCTTGGAGAGGTAGCCAACCATCTCCGGTTAGGGTTAGCAATAAGCAAAGTATGCAAAGAAAACTAGAAAACAAAACAAATCTATAAAGACTAGAGTTAGACAAACTAGATTAGATGTATTTTGAGGATGATCAAAATTTAGTAGATGCAAAAATAAAACAAAATCAGTACTGAAAATTACAAAAAAAGGCAATAAAAAATCAAATCTTGATCACTTGTTCCCCGGCAACGGCGCCAGAAAAAGGGGCTTGTTGACGGTTAATAATTGTATCAAAGTTCGTTCGTGACTCGCAAGCGTACAAGTCTCCCGTCGTAGTCAAGGGACCCTTCTTCCCTCGAGTGGTGAACCCAAGGTATCGAATCTGTGGAACAAATGTGTGACGCAAGAGTTGATCTAGTAAAGCCAAGTAACTTCAATCTTTGGTAAAAGAGAAACCCTAATGCATCTAGATAAGAGCACAAAACAAAGATCAATCTAATCTACTAAAGACCGGAGAAAACAAAGTAAGATTGGGTAGATAAACCGATCTAAAGGGATCGGGGTAAGTTTTTTGTTGAAGTTCCAAGCAAGAGAAGAAGTAGCAAATCGAATCTTAATAGAAGCCTCTTTAAATCGTGGTTTCCCGTCCAAATCCGAAAACATCCGCCTTTCGAGACCCCCGTTCGTCACAACGTATCCCTATTCATGCGGGGAGCTTAGGGCGAGTCAAAAGACAAGTCGAGATTCTTTCGGAAGATCCGGCGTGTACCTCTAGCCACCGCGGCTACAAGAACACCCTATGTAATCTATCGCGCGAATAGAATTGGAATAAGCAAAGCCGATCGAAAAACGAAATCTTCGAGGAAACACTTGATCGCTAAGAAAAGATTCAACTTGATAATTCAACTATGACAATGATACATACACAAGATCACCACCGGGATCCTTCCTTGATCTTGCTTCTAGCTCCGGAACTCCGACGTGGTCTTCCATGCAAGGTTCCCACGTCGGCTAGGGAAACCCTAGTCAACTAGCTCGACCCTCTCCTCTCCGACATGGTGTCCCTCTCTTCTCTCGCTCCTCGGCGGCCGAAGACGAAATCTTCTCCTCGTGGCTCTCGGTCGGGGGACTATAAATAGCCCGATTGGCGGCTAGGGCAAAGGAGAGCGTGTTTGGGCCCAAAATGGGCACCGGCCGGCCGACCGGGGCCGGCCGGCCCGGGCCCATTTAGGCCCATCCCGAGGGCTCCTTTGCCCCGGTGTCGGTTCCCTTGCTTCTCGGATGATTCCCCCTTCGCATGTAGGTCCATGTCGTCGGTTTCTCTCCGAATTGGACTCAACTCCTTGTCTTGCAAGATTCGAAGCACTTTTACGGTCGGGTCCCCGGAGTCTGTTGTCTTCTCGGATCAAGTCCCCGGCTTCTTGGAGTTAAGTTTGCTTCATTGCATGACTTGTACGGGGCTTCAAGGTCTTGTCATGAGGTGCTTGATGAACTTATCCCGAAAGCCTTGCATTCAACACTAAAACCCTGCATAAACATTAAACTCCAAAACCGACATGCACACGTGAACTTGTTATACCACGGGGGTTAGTACCAATGGATAAGGTATAAAACTCATGCCAACACCGAAGGTAAACTCATGGCTAGGTTGACGGATTTTCACCGTCAACGGAACTATTCTTTCATCTGTTTCCAGGGCATGTTCAATGATGTCCCTGTCAACGCCTTGCATGTCCTTGGCTGACCAGGCAAAAACATCTTTGTTCCTATTCAGGAATTGAATGTGCTCTTTCTCTTCTTCGGGATTGAGGTTAGCCCCAATTGTGACTGCTCTATCGGGCATATCATCCAGGTATACTTTCTTGGTTTCACCATCTGCTGCTATCTCAATCTTCTCTTTGTCCCGCTTAGCCTCTTCGTAAGGTTCCTTCCTTTCTTCAGCTGTTTTCAGCTAGTACACATTTGCCTGGCCTGGAGTATGGCCTTTTTCTATGTTTCTGGCCTCTTGTTGATCATCGAACACTGTGATGACCCCCTTGGGTGCAGGTATCTTCATACACAAGAATTGTTGTCTTATGGTTGCGTCGAATTTGTTCAAGAAGCCTCGCAAGGTACGGGTGATAGATGTCAACCACATCAAAGGTAAGAGTCTCTATCCTGGCATTGTCAAGATCTCCGAAAGATACAGGAAGTGATATCTTTCCAACTAGCTTGATTGGTTTTCCTCCGAAGCCTTGCAGTGGGTCTTCTGGCGGGTGTAACATGTGCTGGCTCAGGTTCATTTTCTCGAAAGTTTTCAAGAATAAAATATCTTCCGAACTTCCATTGTCTACTAGGACTTTTCCAATGATCCACCCAACTATGTTTACCTCGATGACCATGGCATCATTGTGAATCACGGATTTCAGTTTGAAACCCTCTTCGGTGAAAGTGATTGGCACCTTGGCCCATTCTGGTCACGCAGCTGGACCGTCATTGATGATGGTGTTTACAGACCTGAAATAATTGTTTCTTTGCTTCTTAGTTTTGAATTCCATGGCTGAGCCTCCTGAAATCAGCATGATAGTTCCAAAGGATGGCAAAGCTTTTGAATTCTGGGGTCTTGAACTTGATTCTGCTCTTGACGAACTATTGGGTGGTGGTGGCAAGATTTCTCAAATTGGCTGTGGTTGCTGGATTGACTGAATTGCCTGTGACTGAGGGAAAAATTACTGAGAGGGTTGCCATGATGGTTGCGGTTGTGGAAATTGCTGCATTGCGACTGAACTTGGCTGAGAGTTCATGAATTGTGGCTGCCAGAAATTTGGGTGTAGTTGGTTCGGCATTGAGGATGCGATGCTCATCAAAGCTTTCTCTTGCTGAATTCTTGCGATGTTTTTCTTGGTTTCTGGGAACCTTCAGTGCTATGTCCTCTTCCATGATACTGACAATAGAAATAAGGGTCTCTTGAGTTGTGATTCGTGAGTCTCGGGGGTCCTCTTTGTTGATGGTTAATAGTTGTATCAAAGTTCGTTTATGACTTGCAAGAGGACAAGTCTCCCGTCGTAGTCAAGGGACCCTTCTTCCCTCGAGTAGTGAACCCAAGGTATTGAATCCGTGGAACAAATGTGTGACGCAAAAGTTGATCTAGTAAAGCCAAGTAACTTCAATCTTTGATAAAAGAGAAACCCTAATGCATCTAGGTAAAAGACACGAAACTAATCTAATCTACTAAAGACCGGAGATAACAAAGTAAGATTGGGTAGATAAACCGATCTAGAGAGATCGGGGTAAGCCTTTTGTTGAAATTCCAAGCAAGAGAAGAAGTAGCAAATCGAATCTTATAAGAAGCCTCTTTAAATCGTGGTTTCCCGTCCAAATCCGAAAACATCCGCCTTTCGGAACCCCCGTTCTGTCACAACGTATCCCTACTCAATCGGGGAGTCTAGGTTGAGTCAAAAGACAAGTCGAGATTCTTTCGGCAGATCCGGCGTGTACCTCTAGCCACCGCACCTACAAGAACACCCTATATAATCTTTCTCGAGAATAGAATTGGAATAAGCAAAGCTGATCGAAAAACGAAATCTTCGAGGAAACACTTGATCGCTAGGAAAAGATTCAACTTGATAATTCAACTATAACAATGATACATACACAAGATCACCAACGGGATCCTTCCTTGATCTTGCTTCTAGCTCCGGGAACTCCGACGTGGTCTTCCGTGCAAGGTTCCCACGTCGGCTAGGGAAACCCTAGTCAACTAGCTCGACCCTGTCCTCTCCGGGATGGTGTCCCTCTCTTCTCTGCTCCTCGGCTGCCGATGACGAATTGGATCATGCGTGGCTCTCGGTCAGGGGGCTATAAATAGCCTGAATGGCGGCTAGAGCAAAGGAGGGGGCAAATGGGCCCTGGATAGGGCTGGGCCGACCGTCCTGGGCCGGCGGGCCTGGGCCCATCCAGGCCCAGCCCGTGGCCTCCTTTGCTCTACGTCGGTTCCCTTGCTTCCTGGATGTTTCCCCCTTCTGCATGTAGGTCCATGTCGTCAGTTTCTCTCCAAATTGGGCATAACTCCTTGTCTTGAAAGATTCGAAAGACTTTTTTCCGGTTAGGTCCTCGGAGTTTGTCATCTTCTCGGATCAAGTCCCTGACTTCTTGGAGTTAAGTTTGCTTCATTGCATGACTTGTACGGGCTTCAAGGTCTTGTCATAAGGTGCTTGGTGAACTTATCCCTAAAGTCTTGCATTCAACGCTAAAATCCTGCATAAACACTAAACTCCAAAACCGACATGCACACGTGAACTTGTTATACCACGGGGGTTAGTACCAATGGATAAGGTATAAAACTTATGCCAACACCGAAGGTAAACTCATGGCTAGGTTGATGGATTTTCACCGTCAACATCTCCCCCATGCTTAAACCTTGCTCGTCCTCGAGTAAGCCTTCGAGGGATATCATCATTGCCAAACAATGTTTAAACCTTGCGCTTGATCATACATGAGAAAACATAATGCTCTCAAAATTTTAATTTATTAAAGTTCAATAATGTACTAGCCTTCATCTCTACGGAGGGTAGATTCTTAATAAAGCTTATCCCACAAGTATTCATATGCTCACAAAGTTTAAATAGATCTCAAAATTTTTGAAATAAAGAACGAGATAAAGAAAAGCTAAACCAAGTTCACAAATTTAAATCATCTTGTATATTGCTCATGAACTCTCAACTCGCTTGTCTCTCAAGCCTATATATTCTACTCCTTTCCCCTGATAACATATATGTGTGATAGGCTTTATATGGAGCTTTTTGGAAAAGTTTAGTCCTAACAAGATTTTATAAATGAGGTGTTGTCAAAACAAGACAAGCTTCTCATGGTCTTACCGAGACTCGTCAAAAAGGTCATTAGAAAATAATGTTAAATCAAGGAGGGGAAAGAGAAAAATACACACACTTGAAATGAGTGGACATGTGCAAAGGGCAAAGGGTGATCCCGAGGCACAAAGGAAGTCGTCGTTATCGGATTGCACATGGTTGGAAAATGAGAATGGATCTTTTAAACTTGAAGCCCACTTTAGAGAACCGGGGAGTTCACTTTACGCATACTCATATTTTTCTTTCTCTTTCTCATATTTCTCCTTCTTTTCTTTCTTTCTTTCTTTCTTTCTTTCTTTCTTTCTTTTTCTCATTCATTCACTTTTTCTTGCCATTCATTCAGTCACGAGACTTTCACATCAGAATTTTGATTTTTTTAATTTACACTCTTTTGAATTTTTTTAGTTGCTCCCCTTTGAACTCTAAAATTGCATCGTACCTACCTTCTCCCCCATGCTTAGACGTTGCTCGTCCTCGAGCAAAGAGGCGATAAATAAGGTAGGTACAAAAAATATTTTTCCTTGGAGAGATACTTGAATTCTTCAATGTTGGCACCGTCTTGCGATCTTCCTTGAATTGATGATCCATTCTCAACGATAGGTTGTGGTCAAGGAGGTAATCACAAAAGATGATATTTGGTTTTAAGGGTGGATATTTGGCTTTGGATAGGTTGAGCAACACACAAGTGATATTTATGACAAGGTTAGCAATATTTTTGAGCATAAAAACCACCTTTAATCTATTCATAACTTGAGAGCATATAAAACACTATGGGTCTTTATTTTAATCATAACCTCCGCTAAAGATTAAGCAAGTATTTAAATAAATTCAGATTCGTATTTTAAGAGAGCACTAGCTTTAACATGCATAAATCAATTACAAAAGATAAACAAAACGGCAATTATAATCATATATCATCATGGCACAAATTTTTGTAACTTTTCCAATGATATAATCAAGGTGGTGTCTTTATTAATGATGAAATCAAGTTGAAATACAAACTGAAAATAAACAAACACACTTGCTGAAATTTAAATAAAAACAGAAAATATTATGCAAACACACACAAACAAAAGCTGAAAATTACAGAGAAAGGGAAAAGAAAAGAAAACTAAAGTTCCTTAATTTTCCTAGTCCTCCGCCGGTGGTTGGTGTTGATGATCTTGATAGTAATACCCTTGCTCGTAGTAGGGTTGGACATTCCCTCCAACGAATTGATTTGGCTCCACTAGGTGAAGGCGTCCAAGCTCATAGGCAATATTTGCATTGCCCTCACCAAGTTGAGCCGCGTTGACTTGGATAGCTGCGATGTTTTGGGCGTTTCTCGCAACATACCCTCCAATTATGGCCATGCTTTGTTGTGGTTGGGGATATTGTGAGTAGGGCTCCGCGAAGTTTGCGTTGGGCACCACATAATTTGGTGGGGGTACTGGTGCACCACCCCCCATGCTTGCTCTTGTGGCCCTCCGTAATAACTTGGTGGAGGAGGGATCCCACTGAATGGCGGCACATTGGGTTGTGCACCACTCGCTTGTGCGGAGGATGTTCCCTCCTCTACGATTCTTCCTCTTTTGTTTTTCCTTGCCGGGACAAGGAGTCCCTCTTCCAACCAATCTTCCCTCCCTTCGATGAAAAGCCTAAGCCTTGCATCCGGAAGGGGTAGGTTCACCATGGCCAAACGAAAACCTCCTCTCTCATCTCCACTAATGTATTTGCCTTGTCGCAAATATTCAATGCCGAGAGAGGTACCACGCAAAAGATGGTCGGGGTTTCTTGCGATCCCCGGCCGTAGGGAGAAGGCCAACATAGAGAGGTAGCACCCCGAACCAATATGTCCCGCCCTGATGTTGCCTCGCAACACCAACGGTTGATCATAAGGTATGAGGGGTCTATTGGCTGCTTGGCAATTAAAGCTGAGTAGAGACAATTCAACTCCGTGTCGGTCACCTTCATCTCCCTCATCCTCCCCAATACCCTCTTGCACATCCAAGAGTGAAATATCCGGATAATGGGGTTGCGGATGCAATTGCGTTGTTGGTGGGCTTCTCCGGAGATTAAATTCCAAAATCCATCTAACATGCCGGGTGGCACGTAAACTTTTCTCCGGAGCTCCCTTATGGAATCCAAGTAGCTCCCTAACATGCTCGTAGGGAACCACTTGTTGGACTCCCTCCAAACGGAATGATAAGCTTTGCACCCCATCATCAAGGATAGGTACAATGGTCATCAAGATTTCCAAGGCGAACTCCTTGTGGGTGTCCGCCGATACTCCGTTGGAGAATTGCACCCATCCAAGGTGCCCCAACATGTAGTATATGTCAGTGCCGAAACCCAAGCTGAAGAGTGCTTGGTCGTCGAACTAGACGTTGGGCACAAGCCTCTTCTCAAGATGAGAGAGCCTCTCCTCCTCCGACGACGACAAAATGATGAAGCCGTACGAGGAATATATCGGAGTGTATGGAGGTGGCGCGGTCGAACGGGTCGATCGTCGTGGTGGCACGGGCGGCTCCTCCGTGTGCCCTTGAGGTTCGGTAAACCTCAAGGACGTGCTCCTTGCAGCCCTCATACCACGAAGGAGGAGAGCATCGTTCCTCCTTGGTGGTGTCGTATCCGTCTCCATGCTCCGGGGAGACTCGGAAACCGAGTGCCTCCTCGAAGACGTCGTCGACGACGGCTTGGATGACGATGAACCCTTCTTCTTGGAGAAGAGACTTGTGGTTTTCTTCCACATGGTTGCTGCACTCTTTTCTCTACTAAAACTCCGGGTTGCAACTGGTAACTAGGCACTTAAACTCTTACTTCGGGATGTGGACTTTGAGTGGATTAAGGTGGTGGATTTTTTTGAGCTATCAAGCTTGGGAAGGTTGGCTATGTCTACAGAGGTTTTGGGCACACAAACTTGAACACACAAACTAAGGAAGGAGAGGAAAGCTTGCCTGCAGAAAATGGGAGCCGGGGGGCTCCTTAAGTAGGGGAGGCCGGCCGGCCTGGGCCGACCGGCCTGGGGTGGCCTCTGGCTCCTCCCCGCCTCGGCTTTCTTCCAGCATGATCATTTCTCCTCTGCAACTTTCCTGCCCGCGTGCTCCATGAGTTGCACCGCCCAAACGCTCTCGTCCACTCCTTTTCTTGCATTATTGGTCCTTCCACTTGATGCTTCATGCTTTGGGTCATGTCCTAGCTCCACTTGCTTCACATCCCACCATGAAATTCCTGCAAAGTTGATGCTTGCTGCTCACCATGCTTGTCCTTTGCATGTGGTCTTGATGAAAGTTGATGAAAGGGTATCCAATGGTGCATGCATGATTAATTCAAACTAGATTGCCTCCCTTTAGGTGTGTTTAAGGTTAAGCACTCCTGTAATTTGAAATTTAAAAATATTTTTCAGAGCCATGCAAGAGCTCAAGCATAAACTTAGAGAAGTTTTAAACCATTAAAAACAAATGTAAGTCGAAAATATTTTCCGACTACGTTGATATCGGTCTCACCGGTATAGTTTGCCTTCATCGGTTGAGAGCAAACTTTTCCCGGCTCGATCATGGGGGCATAGGTTTAGGTTCTAATTTTGGCTAAATGAGAGAGATTTTGAATAAAACAAAATTAGATGAGGCTTATAAAAATTCGAATCCTAGAGAAACCAAGAATATAGATTTTTAAACCAACAAAAAGTTTTAATTTCTAGGTTCACGCGAGTCCTACCACGTGCTGAAATTTAATTAACACTTAGGTATAAGTCGTGGCTCTACTCGTGTGTTTTTAGCATGAAAAATAAGTCAACCACATCACCATAATGAGGGTGAGAGGTTGAGTTAGGTTCTGAAATTATTTGGTTGTGGTTTCTCGAAAAGAATCAAACAAGCACATAGGAGGGTTCATGCAAAGGGTTTATGATAAATCAAAATATTTAATCAAGAATTATGTCTCTAATATTGTTCAACCACATCTAAGTCTAATGTCTTTGCGTAATAAAACTCAAAACTAAATTATTAAAAAGACTCGAAAAACCTGGAATCGGGTTGTCCTCCCGGTAGCTTATTCTTGACTCGACGAAACGGGTTGCCTCCCGCCTAGCGCTTCGTTTATAGTCTATAGCTAGACTTCTTCACTTGATTACTTCGGATCAACGCTCTTTGCGGGCGTTGCAATCTTGGGTACCCACTTCCGTACCATCTTGGGCACGGGCTTGTCTTCCGGCTTAGTCATTTTTTTGGTCTTCACAGGCGGCATCTCTTCCTTTGTCTTGACGGATGCAACACCTTCTTTGATTTTCTTTACGTTCATTTTTTTCGGCTCCTTTTTCTTTTTCAGCCCCTCCTTTTTCTTTGGTTCTCCCTTCACTCCAATCATGTTGCATGCCTCGATTCTTGGACGGAACTTGAAGGAATCCCTTTCTCCGTTGATATCGAACATGATCTCCCCCTTGCCAACATCAATAGTAGCTCCTACGGTCTTGAGGAAAGGCCTCCCAAGGATGGGCGGCGGCTTCTCTCTCTCTCCCATCTCGAGCACAACGAAGTCGACGGGGATGAAGTGGTGTCCGACCTTCACGGGTACATCTTCGGCAATGCCCAAGGGATAGCGAATGGAGTTATCTCCCAACTCCAAACATATACCCGTAGGCTCCATTGGTAGGCGTAGCTTCTCGAACACATCCCTCGGCATGACGCTCACACTTGCTCCAAGGTCGCATAACGCCTTCTCGAAGTTGAAAGAACCAACCGAACATGGAATAGTAGGGCACCCGGGGTCCTTTTGCTTCTCTAGCCCATTAGCAATAGCGGCACTACACTCCTCGGACATCTTAACATGATCTACCCCAAGTGTTGCTATCTCATATTTATTTGCAAGTATGTCTTTAAAGTAACGAGAATATGTAGGTACTTGTAGGGCATCTAGTAATGGCATGTTGATGCTAAGTCTACGCACAACTTCCACAAACTTCTCAAAGTGGTTGTCAAGTTTACCTCGGAAGTAGCGTGGATTGAGTTGTGGTAACCTCGTGTCTTCCTCCGGCATCTCAAATTCGGGCTCTTCGGTGACGATCCCCGTAACCTTCTCTTTAGCAACTCCTTCCACCTCGGTGGATGGTTTAAGCTTCCTTGCTCCCGCAGAACGTTCCGGGTCTTCAGTCTCCTTCCCTGATCGTGTTTGAATGGCCTTCGCCGATTCGGGACTTTTGGGTTGTCCCGGAAGCTTCCCTTCATCATTAGTGAGGCGCCACGCAAGTTGTCCAACTTGCGTCTCGAGCATCTTCATCATGTTGAGCACCTGATGATTGGAACTTCCGACCTCCGTCACTTTGCTATCGATGTTCTCCAACACCTTGTCTATGGTCTTGAACTTGGTGACGGTGTCCTTGTTGATCTTAGCTTGCTCGTCCATGAACTCCTTCAATTGTATACGAAGCGGAACCGCATTAGGAATAAATGAGCTTGCATTAAATTGAGGTCTACCTTGCACGTAGCGGAAGTTCGGCAATTCTCCCTTCCTCATGTACTCGAGCGTTTTGGCTTCCTCCGGACAATCTTTACGGACATGGCCATACTCTCCACATTCTTCGCATGTGGACCTTGCTTCGGCGGCCTTCAAGTCTTGAGCCTTTTTCTTTTCTATCTCCATCTTCTCCAAGCTCCTTATGAGCGAGTCGATCTTGCCTTCAAGTATGTCCTCCTTCTCCACTTGCAAGACTCCTTTGACGTTCCCCGTGGGTTGAACCGGATGTAGGCGCCCGGATGACGCCCATGTGTCATTATCCGCGACCTTCTTGAATAGAGTGAAAGCTTCCATCGGTGTAAGCTCGATGATGGATCCTCCCGCCGATGCATCGATGATCGTCCTTGACACCATGGTGAGTCCTTGATAGAACTTTTGCACGAGGTCTTCCTTCGGGAACTTGTGATGTGGAACCGCCCGGGTGTACTCGTTGAAGCGCTCGAATGCCTCCGAGATAGTCTCCGTAGGATATTGAACAAAGGTGGCAATCTTATTACGCAAGCTTTGAGTTTTACCCGGTGAGTAGTATTCCTTCATGAAAGCCTTCATCAACGTGTTCCAATTTTGCACTGTCTCCGCCGGTTGAGAGTGGAACTATTGCAAAGCCTTCCCGAGTAGTGAGAACGGAAAAAGCCTTGCCCTCATTTGATCTTGAGTCACCCCATCCATGTTGAAAGTCTGACAAAGTTGAATGAATGCTTGGAGGTGAAGGTTCGGATCCTCTTTACCGGTGAAGGGTGAATGTTGCACCATGCGGATTGTTGAGGTCTTGATCTCGAACGGTCTTCCGATCTCCTCAAGGTTCAAGATTGGTAGGTCGATGATGTCCAGGGTGCATAGCTCCCCAATCTTGCGCTCTTGCGGTGGTTGGTCACCCATCGGTGGAAGTCGATTCTCCCGAGGACTTTGAGGTGGTGAATTCTTCGGAGATTCCTTCGATTCTTTGTCTTCCGACTATGAATCTACAAAATCCAGCTTTTTAGCTTGATGTGCTTCGCGTCTCCTTAGCCTGTAAAGTTTTTCTGGATCATCCACAAAATTATCGGGTTTGTTGGAGAGGTAGTCGTCCATCTCCTGTTAGGGTTAGCAATAAACAAAATATGCAAAAACTAGAAAGTAAAAACAAATCTATAAAAACTAGGGTTAGACAAACTAGATTAGATGTATTTTGAGGATGATCAAAATTAAGTAGATGCAAAAAGGAAAACTAAAAGAAAACTGAAAATTACAAGAAAAGGCAATAAAAAATCAAATCTTGATCACTTGTTCCCCGGCAACGGCGCCAGAAAAAGGGGCTTGTTGACGGTTAATAGTTGTATCAAAGTTCGTTTATGACATGCAAGCGGACAAGGCTCCCGTCGTAGTCAAGGGACCCTTCTTCCCTCAAGTGGTGAACCCAAGGTATCGAATCCGTGGAACAAATGTGTGACGCAAAAGTTGATCTAGTAAAGCCAAGTAACTTCAATCTTTGATAAAAGAGAAACCCTAATGCATCTAGGTAAAAGACACGAAACTAATCTAATCTACTAAAGACCGGAGATAACAAAGTAAGATTGGGTAGATAAACCGATCTAGAGAGATCGGGGTAAGCCTTTTGTTGAAATTCCAAGCAAGAGAAGAAGTAGCAAATCGAATCTTATAAGAAGCCTCTTTAAATCGTGGTTTCCCGTCCAAATCCGAAAACATCCGCCTTTCGGAACCCCCGTTCCGTCACAACGTATCCCTACTCAAGCGGGGAGTCTAGGGTGAGTCAAAAGACAAGTCGAGATTCTTTCGGCAGATCTGGCGTGTACCTCTAGCCACCGCAGCTACAAGAACACCCTATCTAATCTATCTCGAGAATAGAATTGGAATAAGCAAAGCCGATCGAAAAACGAAATCTTAAGGGAAACACTTGATCGCTAGGAAAAGATTCAACTTGATAATTCAACTATAACAATGATACATACACAAGATCACCAACGGGATCCTTCCTTGATCTTGCTTCTAGCTCCGGGAACTCCGACGTGGTCTTCCGTGCAAGGTTCCCACGTCGGCTAGGGAAACCCTAGTCAACTAGCTCGACCCTCTCCTCTCCGGGATGGTGTCCCTCTCTGAAGGACCGATACGGCGAACCAGAGAGGGGGGGAGTGAATGGGAGCCGATAAAAATTCTTCTCGAAGGAGATGAAAACTCCAACAAAACGAACGCGGCTTCCAACACACGTCTCCGACTCACTACCAAGGTTGGTCAAGCCCACGTAGCCACTGGAGTGCCACTGGACCTAGGAACCAACACGCAACGGAAAAACCAAACCTCGAGTCTACAGACCCACACCGGTCAGACCGGTGAGCACCACCGGTCAGACCGGTCCCTGCTGGTGAAACTGAGCAACTTTCACTAAGTGGCTCTACACCGGTCAGACCGGTGAGACACACCGGTCAGACCGATGGCAGCCTGAAAGCCCCCAAGGCACCAAACAGGCCAACCGACCACCAAACGGACTCAAACTCGAAACAGCAGCAACACGGGACAATAACGAACACACCAAGACGTTCACCCGAGCAAAAACCCACAAGAGCTCGCACCAGTCAGACCGGTCAAGAGCACCGGTCAGACCGGTGTAGCCTGGGCAGCTCGGGATGAACAAAGACCCGCGGTCAACTCCCCCAAATCCAAATCTCGATCTCCCGAATCGCTCCACGGACTTGAACAAGACTTTGGGGATATCGGGAACACCTCATGTGGAGTCCATAGCCAAGTTTAATCCCACCAAATCTCGTCCAAAAAGGAGGAATCGAAGAAATCCCGCCGAAAGCACTTGCAACCCAAGAACTCAAGAAAACCCCAAAATCGAGCACTTTTACTCACGGATTTGGGAGGGGAATCACAGCCCAAAGAACCACGAAGGGTTCCCACAAATTCCCCCCATCAAATCCTCAAGAGAAAAGCCCCGAAAACACCCCAAAGAAATCACGAAGAGAGGGCTCCGAAAATCACCATCAAGAACAACCGGGAAAAACACATCCAAACCTTGAGGAACCACGCCGAATCATCTATACATGAAACAAAGGTTCGTACAAGGTCTAGCAAGCCGCCCGATCATCCATCCCTCTCTACAAGATCTCTCCGTGAAGCTCTCTTGCTAGTCCTAGAGAAAACCTAAGGAAAATAGGTGGAAAAAATAGGAAAACTAATGAGCCAGGGTTCCAAGAGTTGGCTGCCATCCTCTCACCTCTTGGGTTATATGGAGGCAACCGAATGTCTAAAATGCCCTTCTCTACTAACTAGGGATACAAGCCCCTCAAGGGCGGATTTGGAATTCTTGATGTCTTCACCATCGGACGGATGCCCGGCGACCGCACCCTGCGTAGCCTCGACGCAAGCCATGCGATCCCGACGCGTGTCCTCCGCTTCGAAGATTCGGACCGCGTCGTCGCACACCGGTCGGACCGGTGCACCTCACCGGCGACCGGTCCCCACCGGTCGGCCGGTCCAGGCCGGACCCACCGGTCGGACCGGTCCGATGTCTTCGCACCTCCGTCTTCGGTTCTCCGCGTCTTGGCTTTGTGGATCAACCAAGGAACCCGGTGGTTTACCGGTGAACCACCGGAAACCCCCGCGAACTCGGTGTAGCCTCCGCCAATCTCCACTCATGACTTGGCTCCCACGTAGTCCCGGCTCGACCTTGGTTTTGAGGCTCAACCAAGAAACCGTCCACGACTTCATCTTGCTATTCATGCCACCATGCGGCCCGCACTTGACCCCCGCCGGCCACCGGGTCCCTCGAACGAAGCCTACTTGTCTACTCCACACCCGGAGGCCTCACCGGCAACGACCTTTCGCGCTTGTTCTTCACCTGCACCAACACGAGTCAAGCCGCAACCTGCACCTGCAATACTTAGCCAAGAATCAGTCCACACAACATTGTCAATCACTCATCACACAAGGAAGCGACCATCCACCGGTCCTCGAACCACACATGGTCCTCAATCTCCCCCTTGATGAGTGCATTGACAACACCCACACGAAAGTAACAAGAGAGACAAGAAAAAGAAAAGAAACGAACAAAAAGAAACTCCAACAAGCGATCGAAAGTCAAACAAAGGCAAAGAGCGAGATCACTTGAAGAAGACAAGTCTCGGACCCCTTAGGCAAGGGCAACGGCTCGACACATCCGAGACAAAAGCAAAGCTCAAACAAAGAGCACAAACCACCGAAACAAAGCTCAAAAACTCACAAAGAGCTCCCCCTGCACACATGCAAGCTCCCCCCTGAACCAATGCAACTCCCCCTGGACGAATGCATGCAAGACACCACTTGAAACAGGACAACTGCAGCACTTTCAGCTTACACCGGTCAGACCGGTCATCACCACCGGTCAGACCGGTCATCACCACCGGTCAGACCGGTGCCTAACATATGTACAGGACCAGCACTCACACCGGTCGGACCGGTGCTCTTCACCGGTCGGACCGGTGTACAACGAGAGCCCGAAAATGGCTCGAAACCACCTGAAAACCTTCTAAAAGCGCCCGGTAAGCCAATTCAAGCTCAAACTTCTCCCCCTTGTTGGCAATGCATGAATCAAGCCAAAAATGCAAAACTTTCAAACTAGAGCTTCTCAAATAGACAAAATTCAACAAAGAATGCTACACATGTCCAAATGAGCAAGTTAGATACTCTACGGCTTCGTATCGATCTCAACTACATGATCACCAAGTTTCACAACCATTGGACGAAGCTAAGATGGATTTTGGCAATTTTGCGAAAAACTTGCCTCTCATGAGCAAAGTCCTAAACATGATCAAAGCATAGCAAAATGGCAAAGCCACACAAACTTCATGCTAGGACAGCCATTCTAATCATAAGACCATCACAAACACCCACTAGCACCTCATGTCATGTCAAAGCCACCGAGCCATGTGCCTACTTCTATTTATGAGACTTCTCATTGGTAGGCATCATGCAACGGTTTAGCACCCAAAGAAAATTAAATTCAGCACATATGACATGGGAGCATATTTTCCAAGCATTTTTCATTTCATTTTCAGATTTGTAAATGGTACATGAAATGTCTTTGCGACAAAAAGGAACTTATGCTCCTCCACAAGATAAAACAAGAGGGCTAAACATTCATGATGGCAAATGAGCCTTTGGCCCCATATGATCAATAAACTAGCCACCCAACCACAAATTAAGCATAGCAAGGCCACAAAAGCATGTCAAGAGCATGTAAAGGCATTTACACATGAGAGAGCATACATGTGACATTTTTCAAAAGCATAGCTATCAACCATGGATTATTCATCAAGATCATCAAGAGCTAAGCCAAACTAACTGTAGCATACCAAACAAGCTCACAAAGACATATATCTCATTCCATGGTGAACAATGTATATGAGAGAAGCTTTTCCTATCCAATGCATATGATACAAAATGCATGCAACCTAAGATACAAGGATGCCTATACATCATGTTACATATGCCATGCTAAATGCAAGGAATGCACAAAGGAAAGCTATACATATGCTACAAACCGGCTCCTCGAGGGGAGGCAAAACGGGCTCGACACCACCGGCAAAAGAGAGCTCCCACACACCCAACTCAAGAAATCAAACACACACCAAGTTCCCCCCGCAAATGAGTGAAAGTTGCTTGATCTAGGGGTTTGGTGAAAATATCGGCTAGTTGGTCATGTGTGGGTACATGGATCAAAGCTATCTTTCCTTTCTCAACATTGTCTCTCAGAAAATGGTACCTCACTTCTATGTGTTTAGTTTTGGAATGGAGCACAGGGTTCTTTGCAACGCTTATGGCACTGGTGCTATCACATTGAAGTGGGACATGGGTATACTCCTCACCAAAGTCACTCATGGTGTAGGTGATCCAAAGGAGCTGAGAGCAACAACTAGCAGCGGCAACATACTCGGCTTCGGTCGTGGATTGAGCAACACTCGACTGCTTACGAGAAGACCAAGACACCAACGAAGAACCCAAAAACTGGCAAGTCCTAGAAGTGGACTTCCTATCCAACCGACACCCGGCAAAATCCGCGTCTGAAAAGCCATGAAGCGCCAAAGAAGAGGACGCGGAGTACCAAAGGCCGAAGTCGGGAGTGTGACGCAAGTACCTGAAAATTCTCTTCACTGCTTGCCGATGCGAAGTCCTCGGAGACGCTTGAAAACGAGCGCACGGACACACCGAGAAGCGTATGTCCGGCCTCGTCGCCGTCAAGTAGAGGAGTGACCCGATCATGCTTCGGTACTCCTTCCGGTCCACGTGTTCACCTTCCTCGTCCGCATCAAGAGCCGTAGTCGTACTCATCGGCGTCGTCATAGCCTTGGAGTCCTCCATCTTGAACTTTCTCACAATGTCCTTGGTGTACTTAGCCTGGTGCACAAATGTACCTTCCTTTGATTGCTTGATTTGTAGCCCGAGGAAGAACTGCAACTCGCCCATCATGCTCATCTCAAACTCCCTACTCATATCATCTGCAAACCTCGCAACAAGAGAGTTAGACGAGCCACCAAAGACAATATCATCCACGTACACCTGCACAATCAGGATATCTCTGCCCTGCCTCAGCAAAAACAAGGTCTGATCGACCTTCCCCATCTCAAAACCTCTCTCAAACAAGAACCCCCTCAACCTGCCATACCAAGCTCTAGGCGCCGTGCTTCAACCCATACGGCGCCTTCCTCAACATGTACACCGGTGGGGGGTACTTCTCACTCTCAAACCCCGGAGGCCGCCTCACATACACTTCTTCTTCCAACACTCCATTCGAGAAAAGCACTCTTCACATCCATTTGGTGCAACTTGAACCCTTTAGCCACGTAAAAGGCTAGAAGGATCCTAATCGCCTCCAAACGGGCTACGGGAGCAAAGGTCTCCTCGTAGTCGATCCCCTCCTTCCGATCCGAACCCCCGGGCAACAAGTCTCGACTTGTTCCTCACAACCTCACCCTTCTCTCCCTCTTTGTTTTTCCACACCCACTTGGTACCAATCGGCTTACACCCCGGGGGAGGGTCAACCAACTCCCACACCTGATTCCTCTCAAAGTTCTCCAACTCCTCATGCATCGAGTTAACCCAATTGTGATCAGATAGTGCGTGTCCAATGTCTTTGGGCTCGAAAGAAGCAACAAACGCAGCATGAGCAAAATGGGAATTGTTCCGAACCCTCGACCGTGTAGTGCGTTCATTCATGTCGCCGATGATCCTCGAAGCTGGGTGATCCACTTGAACTCGCCGGGGAGGTTCTCGCCTCGAAGCTACCTCCCCCTCAACATCAGCTTCTCCTCGTTCTTGATTTGTCGTCGTAGGTGTAGCAGAGGGTCCATCCATCATCGTAGTCGAAGTAGTAGGTACATGTTCAGCCGGGGGCACCACACCGCCATCTTCATCATCACCATGTTCATGCTCCTCCTCCTGAAAGATCTCCTCGCCAAGCTCATCATCACATGCACACTCAAAGACAAGCTGACTACGTGGCTCTGTCTCGTCGAAGGTTACCTCGCAAGTCTCCACGATTTGGTTAGTTTCAAGATTGAGCACACGATATGCTCTAGAATGAGATGCATAACCAAAGAAAATGCCATCGACAGACCTAGCCTCAAACTTATCCAACTTCCTCGCCCTTCTTCGAGAATAAAACACTTGCAACCAAAGACATGGAAGTGACTCACTTTGGGTGTGCGACAATGCATCAACTCATAGCATGTCTTCTTCTTGTGCACTACGAGGTATATTCTCGTTCGACACATAGCACGCGGTATTCACCGCCTCGGCCCAATACCTCCTCGAGTCCTATGCTCATCAAGCATCGTCCGAGCCATCTCGCACAAGGTCCTGTTCTTCCTTTCCACAACACCATTCTGGGGAGGCGTATGCGGACTCGAAAACTGGTGCTCAAGACCCAAGTCATGACATAAGGTTTCAAAACGAGAGTTCCTGAATTCCGAGCCATTATCACTGCGGATGGCTCGTATGGCATCTCCGTGCCTCTCGTTCCTCAACCTCAAGACTAGATCTCGAACAAAACCAAACGTCTCCCCCTTATCCTCAAGAAAGAACACCCAAGCATACCGAGAATAGTCGTCCACCACAACAAGGACATACCACTTTCCACCCGCAGATCGCACACGAGCTGGGCCAACAAGGTCCATATGGAGCAGCTCGCATGGACGTTCAGTCATCACATCGGTGAGAGGCGGGTGAGAAGAGGCCACCATCTTGGCATGCCTACACGGAGCACAAACCAACTCTTTCTCAAGCCTCAAACGTGGCAATCCTCGGACCAAATTGAGTTTACTCAAGCGAGACGAAGGTCAAAGCTCAAGTGACCCAACTTCCTATGCCACTTCCACAACTCACTCGAAGAACCAGCCAAGAAACAACGCTCAACACCCGAAGACTGAGAAAAATCAGCACGAAACACCTGACCCTCGGGAACGACCATACAAACAAGGTCCCCTCGAGAGTCCACAATCCGAGAACCACCTGGCCGAAACAACACCTCAAAGCCCTCATCCAACAACTGGGACACGGAAAGTAAATTGTACCCCAGAGATTGAACAAGAGCAACACGCCTCAAAGTGATCTTGTCACTCACTTTTATCTCACCTTCTGAAAGCACACGCCCACGCCCATTGTCCCCAAAAGTGATGTACCTCTTCGTCACCACCGGGACGAGACTTGAGAACCACCCCCTGTCTCCGGTCATATGCCTCGAGCAACCGGAGTCAATCAACCAAATGTTCTTCAAGTCTCCCACCTGAAAATCAAAAATAGGCACATGAGCGAACAAACGACTCAGCACTGGGGTTAGTACCAAAAGAGGAAAACCAGTGCCGAGCCATTTGCTCGAAAGTGGGGTTAGCACCAACCAAAGCATCTCTCCTACCAAAACTACCTCCACGAACACCACCACGGTAACCACCCTGAGGGAACCACCCCTCTCTGCCTGGAGGAGGACCAAAACCACGCAAGAAAGCCCGTGGAACATCCTTCCTCTCCAACTCAACGCCACGACTCCTCCAATCCCCGTATTGAGCACGAGGAGGAGAACGCCTAGAAAACTGACCACCTGCACCCTTTCCAGCCCAACTACCAGAACCACGACCACCAGAAACAACCCTCGCACCTGTACGAGCTCGAAACCCGAACATCCGTCCGTCCGTGCCCGCACCGGTCCGACCAGGTGCCCCACACCGTCCGACCGGTGTGACCCGGGGCAGCAACACCACCTCGCAGCCTTCTTCTCTCCCCAAGCCCGAACTGTCCTCACAATCGCCTTGCCCCTGGGCATCTGCACACGAGGCTCAAGTACACCATCGGAGGGGTGGTACTTGTCCTTATTAGCCCACTCCTTCTTCATTCTCTCCTCTCGCTTCCTCTTGAAGCAAAACTCCTCCTTATGGCCATCTCTCCCACAATAGCCACAATGGAACCTCACAAGCTTAGGCTTTGGCTTGGGATGTGGCTGCTCACTTGGTTTCTCTCCACTCAAACCCTCCACCGGTTTCTCACCACTAGCCTTCTCATTCTCCTTCCCAAAGAACACTTTCCCCGAAGTGCTCACAAACTTGATAGGCTTTTGTAGGTCATTTGTGGGTGTAGGAAACACGGGTGGAGCTGGGGTTGTGTCTAGTCGGTTCCTTAGATGGTTAGGTTTTGGTGGGAAATCATTCTTGTGGTGGGTTTTTGGTGGCTCCGGGATATTCTCTCCACTTCCCTCACCAACCTTGTTTGCTCCAAGCCCCTCACCATCTTGCCTCTTAAAGGCCTCGATCATCATCCTCAACTGAGGCTCATGACCGGACAACCAACCCATCAACTTCCTCAAATCATCGGCCTACATAATGTGCAAGCTCCAAATTTTTCAATGCATGCATTTCACGGGTAGAGCAAGATGTAGGCATGGGTTCCTTCAATTTAGCCTCGAGCGAACTAGTGTAAGCATGCATCTCATCAATCTTAGCATACAAAACGGGGCAAGAAGTGCAAGCACCTAGCAAAGCGAGTCTAGACTTAAGCTCGGCCACTTCAACCCTAAGCACATCTAGTTCCTCACACTTGGAGGCATGCTTCTCCTTAAACAAAGCAAGATCGGCAAGGAATATGGAGCAATCGGCACAATCATTCTCATCGAAACAACGGGGCTAGCCTTAAGCGAATCAATCTCAAGCTTGCTATCAAGCACCCGTGTCTCTAGCTCAGCCACTCTAGTCCTAGCATCCTCGAGTGAGGCCCTAAGCTCTTTCCTCATTTTCTTGGCCTCTCTAAGCATGTCATCACGGTTATCAAGCAAAGAGCCAAGCCTCTCATTCTCCTGGCGCAAGAAGGGAAGTTCATCACGCACCTCGTCGTCGGACTCAGAGTCCGAGTCGCTCTGTGTGCTCTTCTTGCTGCCGGAACTCAGCGCCATGGTGCAGAAGCCATCTCTCGCGATGCAGCTCAGCCCGCTCAGGTTCTTGGACGACTTCTTGTTCTTGCGGCGATCTCCCTCGTCTTCACTGCTACTCGAGCTCGAGGTGGAGTACGCGGAACTGGAGTCGACGTCGCTCGCTCCAACCATCGCTCGGGCCTTGCCTCGGCCCTCCTTCTTCCTCGATCGTCGCTTGTCCTTGTACTTGTTCTTGTGCTTGCTCTTGTGGTCTCGCCTCGAACGGTACTTGCCATCGTTCATCCTCGGCTTGTGCTTGTAGCTGTCCTTGTTCTCGGCCTTCTCCGGGCAGTCGGCGACGAAGTGTCCCGGCTTTCCGCACTGGAAGCAAGTCCTCGTGTTCCTCCTCATGTTCACACGGTTCTCGTGCAGCCTCTCGAACCGCCTCGTCAACAGCGCCAGCTCGTCCTCTCCAAGGTCATCAAACTCCTCATCTGGCATAGACATCAAAGAGGAAAACGAGAACATCCTGGTGGATGGGTTAGAATTAGTCTTTCCTTTGGAACCACCAACGAGGGCAAGACTATGGGAATCAGTCGGTCCCTCGAGCTTGGCAGTCATGCCCCTATCCACCTCAGCCGACTTGAGCTTCGAGAACGGCTCGTTCACCATCGAGTATCATACCTCTCGACTCGACTATGGCCTCGAACTTTCCGCCCCATATCGTACGATCCAAAGAGTGTAAGAGCTTGACGGCTCTATCATGATCATCGTACGGGAGCACGTCCACATTGGCCCTCATGTTGTTCACCACCACCGTGAACCTCTCGAAACAAGGCATCGATGGACTCACCGGGGAGATGAGTGAAGTTCTCGTACTCTCTCCGTAGGTCGCATACAACCGTGCCTCGAACCCGGGCGTTCCCAACATGAGCCTCCTTCAACACCGCCCAAATCCTACAAGCCAAGTGCTCGGTGTGCACCCGATCGAACTCGGCCGACACAAAGCACGAAACAAGTAGTCGACCGCCTTATTGTTGGCGTCGAATCTGTCTCTCGACCCTGGAGCAAGGAAATCCATCGGTGGACATAGCCCGTGTCCACCGTGACATCCCAAAGCAGCTGACCCTTTCCGCGGAGGAACGCACCCATCCGCTTGCTCCACATCTGGTAGTTCTTGCCATCGAAGTGTGGAGGACCCGAACCCCGTTCTCGGTACGTCATCCTTGGATCTTAGACGGTTAGAGTCAACAAAGACCCGAACCGGCTCGATACCACTTGAAGGACCGATACGGCGAACCAGAGAGGGGGGAGTGAATGGGAGCCGATAAAAATTCTTCTCGAAGGAGATGAAAACTCCAACAAAACGAATGCTGCTTCCAACACACGTCTCCGACTCACTACCAAGGTTGGTCAAGCCCACGTAGCCACTGGAGTGCCACTGGACCTAGGAACGAACACGCAACGGAAAAACCAAACCTCGAGTCTACAGACCCACACCGGTCAGACCGGTGAGCACCACCGGTCAGACCGGTCCCTCGCCGGTGAAACCGAGCAACTTTCACTAAGTGGCTCTACACCGGTCGGACCGGTGAGACGACCGGTCGGACCGATGGCGGCTCGAAAGCCCCCAAGGCACCAAACGAGCCAACCGAGCACCAAACGGACTCAAACTCGAAACGACGAAAGCAACACGGGACAATAACGAACACACCAAGACGTTCACCCGAGCAAAAACCCACAAGAGCTCGCACCGGTCGGTCCGGTCAAGAGCACCGTCGGACCGGTGTAGCTCGGCGACTCGGGATGAACAAGACCCGCGGGTCAACTCCCCCAAATCCAAATCTCGATCTCCCGAATCGCTCCACGGACTTGAACAAGACTTTGGGGATATCAGGAACACCTCATGAGGAGTCCATAGCCAAGTTTAATCCCACCAAATCTTGTCCAAAAAGGAGGAATCGAAGAAATCCCGCCGAAAGCACTTGCAACCCAAGAACTCAAGAAAACCCCAAAATCGAGCACTTTTACTCACGGATTTGGGAGGGGAATCACAGCCCAAAGAACCACGAAGGGTTCCCACAAATTTCCCCCATCAAATCCCCAAGAGTAAAGCCCCGAAAACACCCCAAAGAAATCACGAAGAGAGGGCTCCGAAAATCACCATCAAGAACAACGGGAAAACACATCCAAACCTTGAGGAACCACGCCGAATCATCTATACATGAAACAAAGGTTCGTACAAGGTCTAGCAAGCCGCCCGATCATCCATCCCTCTCTACAAGATCTCTCCGTGAAGCTCTCTTGCTAGTCCTAGAGAAAACCTAAGGAGAATAGGTGGAAAAAATAGGAAAACTAATGAGCCGGGGTTCCAAGAGTTGGCTGCCATCCTCTCACCTCTTGGGTTATATGGAGGCAACCGAATGTCTAAAATGCCCTTCTCTACTAACTAGGGATACAAGCCCCTCAAGGGCGGATTTGGAATTCTTGATGTCTTCACCATCGGACGGATGCCCGGCGACCGCACCCTGCGTAGCCTCGACGCAAGCCATGCGATCTCGACGCGTGTCCTCCGCTTCGAAGATTCCGGACTGCGTCGTCGCACACCGGTCGACCGGTGCTCCTCACCGGCCGACCGGTCCCCACCGGTCAGACCGGTCAGACCCACCGGTCGGACCCGTCCGATGCTGCCGCAGCTCCGTCTTCGGTTCTCCGGTCTTGGCTTTGTGGATCAACCAAGGAACCCAGTGGTTTTCTGGTGAACCACCGGAAACCCCGCGAACTCGGTGTAGCCTCCGCCAATCTCCACTCATGACTTGGCTCCCACGTAGTCCCGGCTCGACCTTGGTTTTGAGGCTCAACCAAGAAACCGTCCACGACTTCATCTTGCTGTTCATGCCACCATGCGGCCCGCACTTGACCCCGCTGGCCACCGGGTCCCTCGAACGAAGCCTACTTGTCTACTCCACACCTGGAGGCCTCACCGGCAACGACCTTTCGCGCTTGTTCTTCACCTGCACCAACACGAGTCAAGCCGCAACCTGCACCTGCAATACTTAGCCAAGAATTAGTCCACACAACGTTGTCAATCACTCATCACACAAGGAAGCGACCATCCACCGGTCCTCGAACCACACATGGTCCTCACTCTCTTCTCTGCTCCTCGGCGGCCGATGACGAATTGGATCATACGTGGCTCTCGGTCAGGGGGCTATAAATATCCTGAGTGGCGGCTAGGGAAAAGGAGGGGGCAAACGGGCCCTGGACAGGGCTGGGCCGACCGGCCTGGGCCCATCCAGGCCCAGCCCGCGACCTCCTTTGCTCTACGTCGGTTCCCTTGCTTCCTGGATGTTTCCCCCTTCTGCATGTTGGTCCATGTCGTCAGTTTCTCTCCAAATTGGGCATAACTCCTTGTCTTGCAAGATTCAACACTTTTCTGGTTAGGTCCTCGGAGTTTGTCATCTTCTCGGATCAAGTCCCTGACTTCTTGGAGTTAAGTTTGCTTCATTGCATGACTTGTACGGGCTTCAAGGTCTTGTCATAAGGTGCTTGGTGAACTTATCCCTAAAGTCTTGCATTCAATGCTAAAATCCTGCATAAAAACTAAACTCCAAAACCGACATGCACACGTGAACTTGTTATACCACGGGGGTTAGTACCAATGGATAAGGTATAAAACTTATGCCAACACCGAAGGTAAACTCATGGCTAGGTTGACAGATTTTCACCGTCAACACTCTTCCTCTTCCCCTTCCCCTGGGTGCGAATCCTCCTCTTGTGCTTGGTCTGCTGTTCTGGTCAGGCTGAGGATTTTCCACATTGTTGATGTTTCATGGATTCTGGGATTGTGGTCTCCAAGTCATTTCTCTGTTGCCTTGCCGTGCTTCATTTCGTTCGACCACTCTTTTGCGATGATCATCATCGGACAAGATGTATTCTTACAGTTCATGAAAAAGTTCTTCAACCGTCTTGGGTTTCTTTCACGTCAGATGCGAAGCAGTTGGTCCTAGAGTCAGACCTTTGATCAGTGCCTTGATCGTTGTTTTGTCATCGGCTTCTGGGATCTGGGATCTCTGCTGCATGAATCTTCTCACTAAGTTCTGTAATGGCTCTCTATCTTTCTGCTTGCAGTTATACAGATCTGATGACTCAGCTGTTGTGTCATGGAACATCTGAAATGCTTGCATGAATTTTGTCTTGAGGTCTACCCAGCTACAAACTGAATGTGGTGGCAGCAAAGAATACCAATTCAGGACTGGTCCTTCGCAAGCAATGATGAAGGATTTGGCCAGTGCAACATCGTCTCCTCCTGCTGAATTCACAGCCGATTCATACCTCATGAGGAACTGCCTGGAGTTTCCGAAGCCGTTATATTTTGGGAGAGAAAGCGGTTTTAACTTTGGTGGCCATGGTGCTGTTTGCAGCCCTATGGATACAGGTGACTCAGAATCCACGAATTGTGAAATTCCATTTCCCACGAAAAAATTTTCTTTCGGGGTTCTTCTGTTTGGTCCAGAGTTGTGAAGTGGTGATTCTTGCCAGAGTGAACTGTTTTCTTGTTCCTTCATTTCATCTATTTCTCATTGAATTGCTTCGATTTGTTCTTTTGCTTGGTTGAGTTTCTCTAGTTTTTCAGAGGCCTTTCTTTTTGCTTGCAACTGGTTTGCGAATTTTTCTCTCTTTCTGCAGCTGCAGTATTTTCTGCTGAACTCTTTCTAGTTCTCTGTCTATGGTCTCATCATCATCATCATCGTTCTCAAGTGTTTGCTGTTCAGCTGGTTGTTCTTGAATGTGTGCTGTTTTTTCAGCTCTTGCTTTCATCAGAGCTTCAAGTTTTTCTCTTCGTTCTTGATCTGTGATGTTAGAAGATTCGGGAACGAAGGAGATTTCATTGCCTTCAAGATGATGGTGCTCTCCTGATCTATCTCAGCTGGAAT
The DNA here is from genome assembly GCA_947561735.1 of Cenchrus americanus. NCBI lineage: Eukaryota > Viridiplantae > Streptophyta > Magnoliopsida > Poales > Poaceae > Cenchrus > Cenchrus americanus. The sequence continues at coordinate 252,825,511 of OX387245.1, read as the reverse complement.
GTTCTTCTTCGACCTCTTCTGTGGTGGCATCGTGAGTTGTTTTTCGGCTGAAACACGGTGGGCGCCAATGTTGGGGGTGTCCGAAATTTCGTATGAAACCCCCGAACACGAGTTGGAGGAAAGTCAAAGCGTTCAGGTAGACAGATGACGCAAGAGGAGACAAAAGAATCTCCTAAAGACTGCTCAAACCTCAAAAGTCGTGAATACTTTTACACGTGCCCTCGCGCCCCCTTTTATAGGGAGACAAAGGGACTTCTACATTCCGAAAATACCCTCGGACTCAAGGAATATTCCTAGTGTGAACATGTGCATGAATGTCTTTTACATCACATACATTTACAAGCCTACCACTAGTTCACACACCAAACCCAGACTTTTTGAGACGACGTCTTTGACATGGCTTCCTACTGATTCGTGAATCTCCCCATTCAAGAAATCTTCATACGCCGTGACTTCCGAACTCGAACTTCAGCAAATTCCCGGACTTCACAGATTTCCGATTTCGTGGTTTCGCATGTTCATGACTCCAGGTCTTCATAGGTTCACGACCTCAGGGGCTTCGCAGGTTAAGATTCCAGACCTTCACAAGTTCTCGACTCCGGGCTTCGCAGGTCCATGGCTTCGGATCTTCGCAAGTTTGCGATTTCGGAGCTCCACAGGTTCAAGATTCCAGATCTTCACAAGTTCGCGACTCCGAGCTTCGCATGTCTAGGGCTTCGGATCTTCGCAAGTTCGTGATTTCTGAGCTTCACAGGTTCAAGATTCCTGAAAACTCATTTCACGAATTTCGTAAAACTCGATGTTTCAAGGGTGACAGGCTTTCCTGAATTCCCCAGCAGCGCCCTGCCGCTGGAGACCCATACCCGATGGAGAAGAGTCCGGATGAAATCCCAATGTTTGCCAGATTCGTGGAGCACGGACTGGTGGTGCCAACCAGCGATTTCTTCAAAGGGCTACTCATGTACTACGGCATCGAGTACCTGAACCCCAATCCCAACGGCATTTTCCACGTCTTTGTATTTGTTCATTTCTGTGAAGCCTTTGTGGGGATCAAACCCCACTGGGTACTCTTCCGGAAGTTCTTCCGAGTGAAGCCGCAGCCAAGCACCAATGACCCGCGACTAGTCGGTGGAGCAGGCATTCAGATGCGAGAAGACGCAGCTAACCAATACTTGTCTTACAAGCTGATTGAATCAAACCAAGACTGGAAGTCGAAGTGGTTCTACATATGCAACCACCATCCGGAGCTACCGAAGCCAAGCGGGAAGCAGCCGAAGCACACGGTGTGGTGGAACACCGAGCCCACCATGAAAGAGGGTATCCAACTACCCGAGCTGATGAAGAAAATCAAAGCCCTTAGGGAGGCCAGGCGGAGGGCTGAGCATGTGGCCTTCAGCTTCATGAAGAGGAGGGTACAACCACTGATGGCTCGCAACACCCTCGGGTACCAATACACGGGCAGCGAGGACACATCAAGGATGCCCGGCGAAGAAGTCGATGATGAAGACATTATCGAGAGGCTAGGCAAAATATTCAAGGATATGCCGCCTTACACTCCTTCCCAGTCCTCGAGTTCTCCGCAGCTCATCCGCCGAACCAGGTACGTAGTTGAGGCCTCCGCTCTTGAGTACTTATTGGTCTGGAGTAGTCGCGCTTACCCAAGTTGTGTTCTGCAGGATGACATCGCCAAGTATGTCTCCGACCCAACTCCCCCTCCTCGACCTGAAGACATTCAGGAGGAGGGAAAGAGCAAGGTGAAGGAACGCCACGAAGTCGGCGAAGGTGACGACACTGTTGGGGGGTACCCGAATAATTCGGAATACTACCCTAACACAAGTGAAAGTTCAAGACACGTTCAACAGCACAGTTAGGGCACAAAGAGACTGAAACCCCTCCCGTCAATAGCACAAGTCCCAAAAAAAGTCTGAATCCGTTTACACGTGCCCTCGCGCCCCCTTTTATAGGGAGATGAAGGGACTTTTACATTCCGATAACACCCTCGGGCTCAGAGAATATTCCTAATGTGAACACACACAAGGATGTCTTTCCCCCCTTACACATTTACAAGTCTGCCACTAGTTCACACTCTAAACCCGGACTTTTTGGGACTACAACTTTGACTTTGCTTCTCCCGTGATTCGTGAATGTCTTCGCCCGAAACTTCCGAACTAAGTCTCCTACAGATTCCCGAAGTGGTTCTTGCTTCCCAGCAGGTTCGCGCGTGTCCTTGCGCCTGAGTCCCGAACAGAGTCTTCATCAGATTCCCGAAGTGGTTCTTGCTTCCCAGCAGGTTCGCGCGTGTCCTTGCGCCTGAGTCCCGAACAGATTCTTCATCAGATTCCCGAATCAGCAAATCTCCGAAGTTCGGACCATCAACAGTTGAGATTCCGGGCTTCCGCATGTTCATGACTCCGCCTCTTCACCGAATCAAGATTCCCGAACCCCGCACATTCGCGAATTCGAGACTTCGCAGTCCCGGACTTCCTAGATTCGTGAATTCCCCGCTCCTGAAAAACATACTTTGATAATTCCGTTAGACTCGACGTTTCGAGGGTGACGGGTTTTCCTGAATTCCCCAACACTAGCCCCTCGGGGAAGCGGGTTGACTCCGACGATCCGATTCCACGAACCTTTCGGAAATTTAGTAGAAAACGTTCCCCTCGGAACGTCGGAGGGGACACGCGTCACCCAGGGAGCCAAAGGCGGTTAAATCGAGACGCACTTCGCGAAACTACCCCTCCCCGGCCCTATAAATAGCGAGCAGGCGCTGCGTAAAAAATTTTTACTGCTCTCGCGCTTTTCACGAATCTCGCATTTCTCTCTTCGCTGATTCTGGCTTTCTGGTTGAAAGCTTACGAACTCTAGGCCTTGTTCGTGCTCTTCTAAGGTATTTTTATCCATGCTTTGTTGATTCATTACTTCGCTAAATTTAGGTGCGGAGACATCGCGAATTCGCGAGTTTCATTTTCGGACATTGTTCTCACCTCTTTGGATGTTCGTGTTTATTAGGTGGCTCGGGTTAAAAGCACAGCTAGGCCCATGACTACTGAAGAGCTGATCGCTGCCGGTCTCCCGCTCGATCCAACCGCCGAAAGTGCGGATCGTGATGCTCCGGCCGAAGATGTTGGTTCACCCAGCGGTTCTTGAAGTTGCGAGGACGGAGAGGTTGGGTCCGACGGCGGCGAAGACATCGGGGATGTGGACGCCGGTGTTGACGATCTCGTCATGCTGAGGACTTCTGGCCCGCTGCCGCCCTCGCTCGCCTTCAGAGAGTCGAAGGTCACAAGCAACGTTATTCGCGAGTACGAGAAGGCCGGGTTCTTCTCTCCTGGCGCTGGGCGTGCCCCACTTGATGAACTGACTCCTACTCCGAAGGCCGGAGAAATTGTGGTTTTTCGAGACTTCTTTGTCTGTGGGCTGCGGTTTCCTTGTGATCCAATCTTGCCAGCAATTCTCGATGCATTTTCAGTGAAGATCCACCAACTTACCCCGACGTCCTTCCTCGAAGTGTCGAAGTTTATTTGGATCTTGAAGACCTTTGGCTGCAATCCTATTGTCGATGGTTTCACTCGGTTTTACGAATTGGTGATCATCCCTGAAGTCATCAAGGGCGACGATGGGCAATTTTACCATAGTCAGCACGCGTGCTGCACCTTCAACACGCAACGCCAGAACACCCGACAGGGGATTACCCGAATCCAGATCGCTCCCTGCTGCAAGAGCAATCTTACCGACGATTGGAGATCTTATTGGTTCTACTTGAAGGTTGATGAGCCGAATATGTCAAGCCCGATCGCGCCCCTCACGGCAGTAAATGTAGGAAGATACAACCAGCGGGCCTTAGGAATCAGAAGTTGCGAAAGTGCATTTCATCTGGCCAGCACGATACTCGGCGGCCGTGACATTATCGAAGAATTTGTCGCCGCGCGAATCTGGCCTATTTCGAACGGCTGGTCCCCTGTCGAAATTGTACACTACAACGTCAACTGGGCAGATCGGCAGGTTCCTTTCCCGAAGTTCGGGATTAAACTTCGCGAGGGCCAGAGCGCCAAGGACTTCATGGACGAAGTTGAGAAAAGGGTCAACGTCATGGTAGGCGAATATACCATGAACGAGTACAAAGCATACAAGGCCCTGGAGAAGCACAAGAAGAAGATCAATCGCGTCTTTTCGAAGATCTGCGGTGACAAATTTTTCAGCTCTCGAGGCCCTGGTCCCAAACTGAAACTTCCTGCCATCGCCGTGGCCAGCTGCTCAGCCGCCCCCATCAACGCTCGCCGAATCAGATCGTCGAAGCGCGGCTCGTCACCTGCCACCGAGGGAACCTCTTCGGGAGTAAAGCCTTCCAAGACCAGATCTCTTGAGTCGTCGAAGCAGAAGCGAAAGACCTCCGAACCTCGATCCTCGGAAGCTGAACTCCAAGCTGCTTCAGGGCTTGCCCAGATGAGCCGCAAAAAATTGAAGAAAGCTGTGAAGAAAGTTTCCTCCATCGGAGTTCGTTGAGTCCCATCCGCCTTTGACGACGACACTCTCGCGAAGACAGATAGCGTCAAAGGTGTTTTCCTCCTCGGCCACTATTTAACTTTCGAGACAGCTTGTCCCGCTAGTTCCGAAAATGAATTCGTGGACATTGACTCCTTTTCGCATGTTGCTCCCGAAGTCCGAAGGGAGCCGTCTCCCCGCCGCTGCCGAGAAGCCCACTATTGCCGCCGAAGCTATTGTTCGCACCGAATCCCCCCCGCCGCCGCGCACCCCCCGTTGCTTCGAGGTCGCCGCTGCTGATCAAGTTTCCTCCGACCCGCCCGGACCTTGAGCGCACCATTCAAAGGGAGTCCCATTCTTCCGAAAATGTTCCTTTAGTAGAAGTTCGGGAGGTTGTCCCCGAAGACCAAGCGCCCTCTCCTTCCTTGGCCGCTTTTAACAAAAGCTTTGGTACGTCTCATCGCGGCAAACTATTGCGTGTTGGTTTCGAGACAAGTGGCGTCGGGGGCAAGGCGTCCAAGTTTTTAACTCTATGGAAATCGTCCGCCGTTGTTGATGAAACAGGGGAGGAAGCGCTCGAACGACCCGAAGAGGCCGCTCAAGGCTCCGAGAGAAGGCCCCTCTCTGTCTCCGAAACCGCTCCTTCGCCTCGGGAGAAAACTTCTCCGGGTTCGAGCAAACAGGTCACCATGCAGCATTTTAGCAAGCAAGGTTCGTTGATTCTCACTGCCGTTTGTTTCATTCGCGATTGTTGAATCTTCACCTGAGATTTATTCCTGAATTTTTCAGAATTCAAGAATCTGTTGCATTCCTACTCTCCTTCGAAACTTGCGCGCTTCCACGAAGACTATACTCTCAAGTACTCTATGCTTGGGAAGGTTGCCCTAGAGCGGCTTTCTAAGCAGGAGAAGATTAATGAAGAACTTTCTCTGAAGTCCAAGGAACTAGAGCGTAACTTTGGCCTTGCGCAATCCACGAACCTGGAGCTCGAGAATAAGGTAGCTGAGCTGGCTGAGGCTTTGAAAAAGAGTCATGACGAGAAAAAAGTCGCTGAAGCCGCGCTCGAGGAATCCAAAAAGGAACTGGAGAAAGTTCGGAAATCTCACGAAGATGACCTGAGTGTGATCGAAAAACTTCGGCAACAACAAGAGCGGGCTGCAAAGATTGCCGAGGATCTTCGCATCAACAACGCCAGCCTTGCCAAGTCACTGAGCTCGAAGGATCGGAAGATCGTGGATCTTGAGAAGGCACTGGCGGAAGAAAGTGAAGCTTCAAAGAAACACACTTCGGAAATTCTGGGAAGGTTGAAATTGCTTTATGCTGAGTACCAGAAGTCCCTGAATGAGTACGGTGTTCGTCCGGCCTCCTCTCCCAGATGACATTGATATCCCCGATTTCATGGATTGGCTTGAGGAAGAATTCAAGGCTCTCCCCGAAGTCATCTCTGGTGCCGGCAACTTTGCCGTATCTTTTTCTGTGGAGAGTATTCTGAAGGTCCTTCACGATTACGACTGTGTGGACTTGGCGAAGTTTCGCGCGAACCTTTCTCAGTTCCCAGGCGTTACCAGCGATACGATACTTCGAGACAACCCTGACATTATTGCTATAAAGCTGAAATTCGCGAAGGAATTCGGATGGTTGGCGGGGCGGATATGGCTAAGACTGTTGCGCGGGCAAAGCTTGACGAGGTAATTTCTTTTTGCTCGATTTCGTGACTTATGTTCGTCGCATGTGTTCCAGTTTCTTAAGCCTTCCTTACTCTTCTCTTCCTTTCTCAGTTGAGAGAAAAGGAGTACCAAGAAGGCGTCGCCGCATCCCCCGAAGGATCGACTTCCGGGGAAAGTTCGGATGGATCCGGTGAGGACGGCTCAGGTGGCAGCAGCAGCAGTAGCAGCAGTGATGATGGCAATGACGATGGACAAGTCCCCGAACAAGAAGAAGATTCACCGAAGGTGGATGTTACGAATTGAGCGACATGTCTAGACTCTTTTTTGGGTGAATTCAAGAGTGGCTGTAGATTTATGTAGATTCATCAAACTTCTCTGAACAGCTGTTTTGTAAATTTTAACCTGCGCAGGTCCTGCAAGCTGGGCCTGCGCAGGACGTTCTACCACTTCGGATTCATCGAGACGATATGTTCGTTAGTGGTGAAGCGTGGCGTCTATTCAAACAAGCACATCCTGAGCAAGATTTTTCCGATTTTTGGCTTGAGGCCTCGCTCAAGTTTTCTATAGGTTGCTTTGATCTCTCTTCATGTTTCTTGCTTCGTAAAAAGAGCCGTTCTGCATCCTCTACTTCGCGATCCACGAGAATTCCGAAGACGGAGCCCCTTAGCCCCTTAGCCGATTCATCTGACTTCGCCTATGCTAGCGATATGGCTAACAACAACGTTTGTAAACCAGGACATGTTGTAGAACTTTTATTCTAAGTTTCGTACTGATTGTTGTAATTTTCGAGGAACCATTCGGCAGTTTTTATGCGAATAAGGCAATGAATGTTTTTTCTTGAAAAAACGTCACCCTCCCCCACCTTGCCGTTTCGCATGAAAACTAGATGGCGAGTTCACGAATCTCACTGTTCACGAACTTCTCTAGCATATGTTTCGGAGAAGTCTTCGTCAGCTTTTGAAAATTTCGGCTGTCGCTGTGCAAGTCGGCAAAATTTGTTTTTCGAATTTTGCGGACTTGCCCCAACTGGCAAACTTGCCCTGGTTGAAATTGCAACCTTCAGTTGCTTCAACCAAGATTTTTCTGCGAACGTCCGACAGAGCCCCTTGTCATTTTCTTTTAACGATGATACCTGAAAAAATTTCCAACAGTCTGAACTGAATGAGAATATTTAGGCGAACCCCTGGACATTCATTTTTCCGAAATCATCATGCGAACTTTCTCGGTGGGAATCCCTTCGTGGATGGGATTTTTCTAGGCCACAACTTGTTGTTGTCTCAGGCCTTTCGGTGGGAATCCCTCGATGGATGGGATTTTTCTAGGCCACAACTTGTTGTTGTCTCAGGCCTTGTCAGTGGGAATCCCTTGATGGATGGGATTTCGGCTATCAGGAAGCCTTTCTCACAAACTTTTTTCTTTTTTCACGATGGAATTTTGGCTATCAGTAAGCCCTTTTCACGAACTCATTCTTTTTTTTACGATGGAATTTCGGCTATCACGGAGCCCTTCACACGAATTTTTCTTTTTTCATGATGGAATTCTGGCTATCAAGGAGCCTTTCACACGAACTTTTCTTTTTTCACGATGGAATTTCGAGACACAAAATACGAAACGTGCAATTTGGGGGAAGACTCTTTTCATATATATATCAGAAAGAGTATTTACATAGGATCCGCCTCGTTAAAAACCTTGCCTCTTGATTTAGAGCCCCCTTTACAAGGAAAAGAGTACGGTCCTTCTTATTCTAGAACTACGATTAAGAAATAAAAATAGTTTTTTCTCCGAAATCACTTATAAATACGTGATTCGGGCTTTTATCTTGCTAAAACGTGAACTTACGAAAATTGAAAAACTGCTATCTACTACACTTATGTACAACTAGGATCTTCATGGATAATACCTCTTTAAGCTATCGGCATTCCACGAATACGGCAACTCCTCGCCGACCGCTCCATCGGGCGAAAAGCCCCCGGCATATTTGTTTCCTTAGCTATGTAAGGCCCTTCCCATGACTCATGAAGCTTTCCCCGGGTTCTCCCAATTTTTCTTTCTTTTCGGGACAAGATCACCGGTTTTGATGTCCTTCCGACCACCTTTTTGTCTCTCCATGCCCTTGTCTCTCTCTCGGTATTTCTCAATGTTTTCTCGTCGCTTCAAGGACCGTCGGTTCTATCATGTCTTTCTCCACCTTCTTGTCAATTTCCTCTATCTCTTTTCCTTTCAAGACTCTCATGCTTTCATTCTTGATCTCCTCCGGTGTCATAGCCTCGATCCCGAAGAGCGGGCGAAAAGGTGTGAAACCTGTTGCCCTTGAAACTGTGGTATTGTGAGACCGATCACCTTTGGAAGTTCATCCACTCACTTTCCCTTTTTCTGGTCAAATAAGCATTTCTTGATTCCCGAAAAAATCAGGCCATTGGCTCTTTCAACTCGCTTCCGTTGACCGTGGATGATAAACTGACGAAAATTTCGCTTGTGTGCCTAGGGTTTTGCAATACTCTTTGAAGGTGTAGCAGTCAAACTGTTTGCCATTATCAACCGTTAGTTCTCTAGGAACTCCGAACCTGCAGACTATGTTCTGCCAAAAGAATTTCTGAACTGTTGCTGCTGTGATGTTCGCGAGTGGTTTTGCTTCTACCCACTTCGTGAAATAGTCGACCGCTACAGCCGCGAACCGGCAATTACCCTGAGCCGTTGGCAACGGGCCTACTAGGTCCATGCCCCATCTTTGCAGAGGCCGGTTGGAGGAATTAAATGAACGGCATTGAAGGCGGATTCTCGCCGATTTCCCGTCTTCTCGGCATGCTTCACATTGCCGAACCAACATCTTGGCGTCGATGTTTATGGTTGGCCAATAGAATCCTTGTTTTATCGCCTTGCCGCCCAAAGCCCCGGTGCCAATGTGTGCCCCACAAAATCCACCGTGAATTTCTTTTAGGAGTTCACGACCTTTTTCGGAGGTGATGCGGCGTAGCCAAGGCTCGGTGACTCCCCGATTTGTACAATTCTCCATTTACCACCGTATAGCCCCGAGCCCTTTGCCTCAACCTTTTCTCTTCTAGTTCATCTTGTGGTTCGTAATGTCCCCTTAGGTAGGCCATTATTTCTCGCTCTCCGATCTGGAATTTCCACCATATTCACGATTTGAGTTCTTGAATCTTTGATGGAAGGTTCTCTCGATGATTTCAAAGAACACATCCGGTGGTAGCTCTTGATTTCCCGTCGCCGCCTTCGCCGCCTTATCCGCCTCATTGTTGTCATCCCTTGGGATGTGCTTTGGACCGAATACCCCCCGAAGTGTCTTTCCATTTCTCCGACTTTTTCAAGATATTTCATGAGAAGCTCGGATTCCCCGGCCTCGCTTTCCTTCTCGATGTGTTCCCGGATTACTTTCGAATCCGTTCGATTATGAAGGTCTCGCTGCCCCAAAGCTTTCATTTTTCTCGGTGCCGGCGGTAGAGCTTCGTACTCCGTTGTATTGTTCGTGGAGTATTCATTGTTCGCGAATACGAGCCGTGCTTTGCATATCTTACGACCACGCCCGTCGGTGATGTTACAACAGCCGAAATTCCAACCCCCTTGTAACACCATGCTCCATCACACTGCACTACCCAAGGTTCGGGCATATTTTCCTCCGGATTCACGAGTAGGTGAGGTCCAGTCCACGACGAAATCTGCCAGGACTTGCGATTTTATTGCACTTCTTCTTTCGAAATCCACCACATACTCGGAGAGTTCAAGACCCCACTTGATAATTCGGGTAGATGCCTCCTCGTTCGCGAACGGTCACTTAATGGTTGGTTGGTGATAACGCTTATTCCGTGGCCCTCGAAGTAATGTCTTAGCTTTCTTGTTGCCATGATGACCGCATACGCGATCTTCTCCGGTTCGGAATAGAAAATCTTGGAACCAGACAATGCTTCGCAGGCGAAATATACAGGAATTTGCCTCAACTTTCCTTCTTCTTCCTTTTCTGTACCAAAGACCTTGCGCTTACCGCCGAATTTGATGCGGACACATACGGCGAAGCGGCGATTTTGGCTCGGGAGGACGAGCTTGGTCATCTTGGACAAGTAGTCCTTCGCCTCGCGAAAAGCCCGCTTCGAGGTTCGGACCACCGGAATTTCTTGGCACTTCCGAGAACTTGGAAGAATGGCGGACTTTTTTCTCAGCTACGGGGATGAATCCGTTGAGGGCACCACTCTCCCTATCAACTTCCGAACATCTTTCATCGAGGGCCGGCTCTTGCATTTCCATCAGAGCCTTTATCTTGTCAGGGTTTGCTTCAATGCCTTTCGTTGAAACTAGGCATCCAAGAACTTTCCCCTTGTGAATTCCGAACACACATTTTTCTGGGTTTAGCTTCAAGTTTGCTGTCCTCAAGTTCGCGAACGTTTCTGCCAAATCACTGATATGGTCCTTTCTCTGAATACTTTTGACGACTATGTCATCCACATATGCCAAAATATTTCTCCGAATCTCTCCGGTGCAGTACTATTGCTATCATTCTTGAAAACGTGCACCCCGCATTCTTCAGCCCTCCGGCATTCTTACGAAACAAAATGTTCCGAAAGGAGTGATGAAGCTTGTCTTCTCTTCGTCCTCTTTGCGAACTCGATTTGATGATACCCGCAGAACATGTCCAGGAGCGAAAGCATCTCACCGTTGGTCGCATCATCCACGATTTTGTCTACCCTTTCCAAGGGAAAATCGTCCTTCTTGCACGCCTTATTCAAATCGGTGAAGTCGATACACATTCTCCATTTGCCATTTTTCTTCTTGACTGGCACGGTGTTGGCTAACCAGACTGGGTACTTGACTTCTCTGATCACTTGGGCATCCTGTAATCTCTGAACTTCTGCTTCCACTGCCTTGACCTTTTCGTCAGACATTTTCCGAAGTTTTTGCTTCTTGGGCGGTATTTTGTCATCTGTTTCGAGGACATGTTCGATTATGTCCCTGTCAACGCCTTGCAAATCTTTTGCTGACCATGCGAAAACATCCTTGTTTCTGTTCAGGAAGCGTATGAGTTCATCATCCTCTTCGGCGCTAAGGTTCGCGCCCACTATGACTGCTCTGTCAGGCATGTCATCCAGATACACTCTCTTTGTCTCATCTTCTGCGGCTATGTTATTTTTCTCTTTGTCCCGCTTCGGCTCTTCATAGGTTTCCTTCCTCTCTTCAGCTGCTTTCAGCTGATACACATTCGTTTGACCAGGCGTGTGGCCCTTTTCTATGTTCCTGGCCTCTTGTTGATTGCCGAATACTGTGATAACCCCTTTGGGCGCGGGCATCTTCATGCATAGGAACTCGTTGCCTTATGACAAGATCGAACTTGTTCATGAAACCCCCGCCGAAGATCGCAAGATACGGGTGATATATGTCAACCACATCGAAGGTGAGGTTCTCGGTTCCGGCATTCTCAAGATCTCCGAAAGAAACTCGGGAGTGATATTTTTCCAATCGGCTTGATGGGCTTCCCGCCGAACCCCCGCAATGGGTACTCGGTGGGTCCAACATGTGCCGACTCGCATTCATTTTCTCGAATGTTTTCTGGAATAGGATGTCCGCCGAACTCCCGTTGTCCACCAAGATTTTTCCTATGACCCATCCAGCAATGTTGACTTCAATCACCATGGCATCATTGTGGATCGCGGATTTCAGCCTGAAGTCTTCTTCTGTAAAGGTGATTGGCACCTTCGCCCACTCCGGGCGGGCAGCTGGGCCATCATTGATGATAGTATTCACAGATCTAAAGTAGTTGTTTCGCTGCTTCTTTGTTTCAAATTCCATGGCAGATCCACCCGTGATTGGCATGATAGTCCCGAACGATGGCAATGCTTTGGAGTTCTGAGGTCCCGAACTTGACTGAGGCCTTGATGAGCTTTCTGGAGGCGGTGGCAAGATTTCCCGAATGGGCTGTGGCTGCTGGATCGACCGTATCGCTTGCGACCGAGGGAAGAATTGCTTGTGAAGGTCGCCATGCCGATTGCGGTTGTGGAAATTGCTTGAACCGGTACGGAGCCGGGATTGCGGACTCGCGAACCGCGGGCCGCCGAAGTTCGGCCGAAACTGTGTTGGCATCGAGGATGCAATGCTCATGAGTGCTTTCTCTTGTTGGATTCGTGCAATGTTCTTCTTTGTCTCTGGGCACCCTTCGGTGCTGTGGCCTCTTCCGTGATATTGGCAGTAGAAGTGGGGATCTCTTGGGTTGTGGTTCGGGAGGCTTGAGGTTCCTCTTCCTCTCCCCCTTCCTCTGTGACTGAATCCTCCCCTGGCACTTGGCCTGCTTTCTTGCTGTTGTTGAGGATTTGCGACACTGTTCACATTTCGTGGATGCTGGGGTGGTGCCCGCCAGGTCATATCTCTACCGCCCTGTCTTGCCTCGTTTCGTTCGGCTACTCTCTTGCGGTGGTCATCATCAGACAGGATGTAATCCTCCAATTCCCGAAATAGTTCTTCAACTGTCTCAGGCTTCTTTCTTGTGAGATGGGAGGCTGTTGGCCCTGGAGTGAGACCCTTGATCAGTGCCTTGATCGTTGTCTTGTCATCAGCGTCGGGGATCTGAGACCTCTGTTGCATGAATCTTCTCACGAAGTTTCGCAGTGGTTCCCTGTCCTTCTGCTTGCAGTTATACAGATCTGAGGCTTCGGCTGTTGTGTCATGGAACATCTGAAACGCTTGCATGAATTTTGTTTTGAGATCTACCCAGCTGTAGATCGAGTGTGGAGGCAGCAGTGAGTACCAATTCAGTACTGGTCCTTCGCAAGCTATGATGAAGGATTTGGCAAGTGCAACATCATCTCCTCCTGCCGAATTCACAGCTGACTCGTATCTCATGAGAAATTGCCTGGAGTTTCCGCAACCGCCGTACTTGGGAAGAGAGACAGGCTTGAACTTCGGCGGCCAAGGTGCTTGTTTGCGGCCCTATCGACGGTGGTGATTCGGAATCCACGAAGTGCGAGATTCCGTTTCCCGCGAAGAAGTTTTCCTTCGGGGTTTCTCTTGCGGCGCGGGGTTCCGCTCGCGGTGTTTCTTGCCACGGGAGCTGTTCTCTTGCTCTTTCATTTCGTCGATTTCTCTCTCGTATTGCTTGTATTTGTTCTTTTGCTTTGTTCGAAATTTGCTCTAGTTTTTCGAGAGATTTTCCTCTTTGCCCGCAACCGAGCCGCGAACTTTTCTTTGTCTTTCTCTGTACCGTTGTATCTTTTGGTGGACCATGGTTAGCTCTCTCGTCTATGGAATCATCATCGGCATCAACATTCTCGTGCTCTTGCCGTTCGGCGGGTTGTTCTTGGATGTGAGTCCGTTTTTTCTCGCTCTTGCCTTCATGAGGGCTTCGAGCTTCTCTCTTCGCTGCCTGGTCCGTTACATTCGAGGATTCAGGAATAAACGAATTTTCGTTCCCCCCGGGTGAGATGGCGGTCTTCCTGGTTGGCCTGCACTGGAGCAGTCTTCTTTGACTTCTTCTGAGGTGGCATCGTGAGTTTCTTTTCGGCTGGGACACGGTGGGCGCCAATGTTGGGGGGTACCCGAATAATTCGGAATACTACCCTAACACAAGTGAAAGTTCAAGACACGTTCAACAGCACAGTTAGGGCACAAAGAGACTGAAACCCCTCCCGTCAATAGCACAAGTCCCAAAAAAAGTCTGAATCCGTTTACACGTGCCCTCGCGCCCCCTTTTATAGGGAGATGAAGGGACTTTTACATTCCGATAACACCCTCGGGCTCGAGAGAATATTCCTAATGTGAACACACACAAGGATGTCTTTTCCCCCCTTACACATTTACAAGTCTGCCACTAGTTCACACTCTAAACCCGGACTTTTTGGGACTACAACTTTGACTTTGCTTCTCCCGTGATTCGTGAATGTCTTCGCCCGAAACTTCCGAACTAAGTCTCCTACGATTCCCGAAGTGGTTCTTGCTTCCCGGCGGGTTCGCGCGTGTCCTTGCGCCCGAGTCCCGAACGAGTCTTCATCGATTCCCGAAGTGGTTCTTGCTTCCCAGCAGGTTCGCGCGTGTCCTTGCGCCTGAGTCCCGAACAGATTCTTCATCAGATTCCCGAATCAGCAAATCTCCGAAGTTCGGACCATCAACAGTTGAGATTCCGGGCTTCCGCATGTTCATGACTCCGCCTCTTCACCGAATCAAGATTCCCGAACCCCGCACATTCGCGAATTCGAGACTTCGCAGGTCCCAGACTTCCTAGATTCGCGAATTCCCTGCTCCTGAAAAACATACTTTGATAATTCCGTTAGACTCGACGTTTCGAGGGTGACGGGTTTTCCTGAATTCCCCAACAAACACCGTCACCATTGAAGATACATCCGACGAGGAAAATGGGGAGACGCTCTAGGAGCGCTTTCAACTACGATCCAGGTTCAGCCGACCTGGACTGCCCCATATCCCCCTTGTTGATGACAGGCCAACTAGCATGGAGGATAGTCTCCCTGCGCCGCCGAGGAAGCCGCACAATGTGGCACGGAAGCGCGTCACCAAAAAGTTGAAGGTGACAGAAACGACCACCCACGAGGTAAGTTCCTCGAGTAGAGTAGTCGAGTACTTGTCTTGGAATCTCGCATGCTGTCAGTTGAATTTGGAGCTATCGCAGGATATCCCGTCGTCCGAACCCGCATACCAGGGGGACGAAGAGGACTGGGATACCGTGGGAGGAGCGACCGAGATGAGCCTCAGTCCAACTCCCACCATTAAAGAAGTAGTGCCGAAGTCGGCACAACGAGCGACCGTTGACGGTGAAAATCCGTCAACCTAGCCATGAGTTTACCTTCGGTGTTGGCATGAATTTTATACTTTATCCATTGGTACTAACCCCCGTGGTATAACAAGTTCACGTGTGCATGTCGTTTTTGGAGTTTAATGTTTATGCGGGGATTTAGTGTTGAATGCAAGACTTTCGGGATAAGTTCATCAAGCACCTCATGACAAGACTTTGAAGCCCCGAACAAGTCATGCAATAAAGCAAAACTAACTCCAAGAAGCCGGGGACTTGATCCGAGAAGACGACATACTCCGGTGACCGACCGGAAAAGTGCTTTGAATCTTCCAAGACAAGGAGTTGAGTCCAATTCGGAGAGAAACCGACGACATGGACCCATATGCGAAGGGGAAGCATCCAGGAAGCAAGGGAACCGACCTCGGGCAAAGGAGCCCGCGGGCTGGGCCTAAATGGGCCCAGGCCGGCCGGCCCAGTCCGGTCGGCCCAGGCCCATTTAGGGCCCAAATGCGACGCCCTTTGCCCTAGCCGCCAATCGGGCTATTTATAGTCCCCTGACCGAGAGCCACGCAGAGAAGATTTCGTCTTCGGCCGCCGAGAAGCAGAGAAGAGAGGGACACCATCTAGGAGAGGAGAGGGTCGAGCTAGTTGACTAGGGTTTCCCTAGCCGACGTGGGAACCTTGCAAGGAAGACCACGTCGGAGTTCCCGAGCTAGAAGCAAGATCAAGGAAGGATCCCGGTGGTGATCTTGTGTATGTATCATTGTTATAGTTGAATTATCAAGTTGAATCTTTTCCCGGCGATCAAGTGTTTCCTCGAAGATTTCGTTTTTCGATCGGCTTTGCTTATTCCAATTCTATTCTCGAGATAGATTACATAGGGTGTTCTTGTAGCCGCGGTGGCTAGAGGTACACGCCGGATCCTCCGAAAGAATCTCGACTTGTCTTTTGACTCGCCCCTAAGCTCCCCGCATGAATAGGGATACGTTGTGACGAACGGGGGTCTCGAAAGGCGGATGTTTTCGGATTTGGACGGGAAACCACGATTTAAAGAGGCTTTTATTAAGATTCGATTTGCTACTTCTTCTTTTGCTTGGAACTTCAACGAAAGGCTTACCCCGATCCCTCTAGATCGGTTTATCTACCCAATCTTACTTTGTTTTCTCCGGTTTTTAGTAGATTAGATTCGTTTTGTGTCTTTTACTTAGATGCTTTAGATCTTTTATCGATTATTGAAGATTACTTGGCTTTAATAGATTAATTCTTGCATCACACATTTGTTCCACGGATTCGATACCTTGGGTTCACCACTCAAGGGAAGAAGGGTCCCTTGACTACGACGGGAGACTTGTACGCTTGCGAGTCACGAACGAACTTTGATACAATTATTAACCGTCAACAAGCCCCTTTTTCTGGCGCCGTTGCCGGGGAACAAGTGATCAAGATTTGATTTTTTATTGCTTTTTTTTGTAATTTTCAGTACTGATTTTGTTTTATTTTTGCATCTAATAAGCTTCAATCATCCTCAAAATACATCTAATCTAGTTTGTCTAACTCTAGTCTTTATAGATTTGTTTTGTTTTCTAGTTTCTTTTGCATATTTTGTTTATTGCTAACCCTAACAGGAGATGGACGGCTACCTCTCCAACAAACCCGATAATTTTGTGGATGATCCAGAAAAACTTTACAGGCTAAGGAGACGCGAAGCACATCAAGCTAAAAAGCTGGATTTTGTAGATTCGGAGTCGGAAGACGAAGGATCGCAGGAATCTCCGGAGAATTCACCACCTCAAAGTCCGCGGGAGAACCGACGTCCACCGATGGGTGACCAACCACCGGAAGAACGCAAGATTGGGGAGCTATGCACCCCAGACATCATCGACCTACCAATCTTGAACCTCGACGAGATCGGAAGACCGTTCGAGATCAAGACCTCAACAATCCGCATGGTGCAACATTCACCCTTCACCGGCAAAGAGGATCCGAACCTTCACCTCCAAGCATTCATTCAACTATGTCAGACTTTCAACATGGATGGGGTGACTCAAGATCAAATGAGGGCAAGGCTTTTTCCGTTTTCACTACTCGGGAAGGCGTTGCAATGGTTCCACTCTCAACCGGCGGAGACGGTGCAAAATTGGAACACGTTGATGAAGGCTTTCATGAAGGAATACTACTCACCGGGTAAAACTCAAAGCTTGCGTAATAAGATTGCCACCTTTGTTCAATATCCTACAGAAACTATCTCGGAGGCATTCGAGCGCTTCAACGAGTACACCCGGGCGGTTCCACATCACAAGTTCCCGAAAGAAGACCTCGTGCAAAAGTTCTATCAAGGACTCACCATGGCGTCAAGGACGATCATCGATGCATCAGCGGGAGGATCTATCATCGAGCTTACACCGACGGAAGCTTTCACGTTATTCAAGAAGGTCGCGGATAATGACACGTGGGCGTCATCCGGGCGCCTACACCCGGCTCAACCTATGGGGAACGTCAAAGGAGTCTTGCAAGTGGAGAAGGAAGACATACTCGAAGGCAAGATCGACTCGCTCATGAGGAGGTTGGAGAAGATGGAGATAGAAAAGAAAGAGGCTCAAGACTTGAAGGCCGCCGAAGCAAGGTCCACATGCGAAGAATGTGGAGAGTATGGCCATGTCCGCAAAGATTGTCCGAGGAAGCCAAAGTGCTCGACTACATGAGGAAGGGAGAATTGCCGAACTTCCGCTACGGGCAAGGTAGGCCTCAATTTAATGCAAGCTCATCTATTCCTAACGCGGTTCCACTTCGGATACAATTGAAGGAGTTCATGGATGAGCAAGCTAAGGTCAACAAGGACACCGTCACCAAGTT
The DNA here is from genome assembly GCA_947561735.1 of Cenchrus americanus. Taxonomy (NCBI): domain Eukaryota; kingdom Viridiplantae; phylum Streptophyta; class Magnoliopsida; order Poales; family Poaceae; genus Cenchrus; species Cenchrus americanus. The sequence goes on along the minus strand of OX387245.1, from coordinate 252,807,769 downwards.
CAAGACCATAGACAAGGTGTTGGAGAACATCGATAGCAAAGTGACGGAGGTCGGAAGTTCCAATCATCAAGTGCTCAACATGATGAAGATGCTCGAGACGCAAGTTGGACAACTTGCGGGGCGCCCTCACTAATGATGAAGGGAAGCTTCCGGGACAACCCAAATGTCCCGAATCGGCGAAGGCCATTCAAACACGTTCGGGGAAGGAGACCGAAGATCCGGAACGTACCGCGGGAGCAAGAAAGCCGAAACCGTCCACCGAGGTGGAAGGAGCTGCTAAAGAGAAGGTTACGGGGATCGTCACCGAGGAACCCGAATTTGAGATGCCGGAAGATGACACGAGGATACCGCAACTCAAGCCACGCTACTTCCGAGGTAAACTTGACAACCACTTTGAGAAGTTTGTGGAAGTTGTGCGTAGACTTAGCATCAACATGCCGTTACTAGATGCCCTACAAGTACCTACATATTCTCGTTACTTTAAAGACATACTTGCAAATAAATATGAGATAGCAACACTCGGGGTAGATCATGTCAAGATGTCCGAGGAGTGTAGTGCGGCTATTGCTTATGGGCCGGAGAAGCAAAAAGACCCCGGTGCCCTACAATTCCATGTTCGGTTGGTTCTTTCAACTTCGAGAAGGCGTTATGCGACCTTGGAGCTAGTGTGAGTGTCATGCCGAGGGATGTGTTCGAGAAGTTACGCCTACCGATGGAGCCTACGGGAATATGTTTGGAGCCGGGTGACAACTCCATTCGCTATCCCTTGGGCATTGCCGAAGATGTACCCGTGAAGATTGGACACCACTTCATCCCCGTCGACTTCGTTGTGCTCGAGATGGGAGAGAGGGAGAAGCCGCCGCTCATCTTAGGGAGGCCGTTCCTCAAGACAAGTGGGAGCAACTATTGATGTTGGCAAGGGGGAGATCATGTTCGATATCAACGGAGAAAGGAGTTCCTTCAAGTTCCGTCCAAGGATTGAGGCATGCAACATGATTGGAGTGAAGATAGAACCAAAACAAACGGAGGGGCTGAAAAAGAAGAAGGAGCCGAAAAAAGTGAACGTAACGAAAATTAAAGAAGGTGTTGCATCCGTCAAGACAAAGGAAGAGAAGCCGCCCGTGAAGACCAAAAAAATGACTAAGCCGCCAAGCCAAAAGACAAGCCCGCGCCCAAGATGGTGCGGAAGTGGGTACCCAAGATTGCAACGCCCGCAAAGAGCGTTGATCCGGAGTAATCAAGTGAAGAAGTCTAGCTATAGACTATAAACGAAGCGCTAGGCGGGGAGGCAACCCGTTTCGTCAAGTCAAGTCAAGAATAAGCTACCGGGAGGACAACCCGATTCCAGGTTTTTCGAGTATTTTTAATAATTTAGTTTTTGAGTTTTACTACGCAAAGACATTAGACTTAGAAGTGGTTGAACAATATTAGAGACATAACTCTTGATTGAATGTTTGCTTTATCATAAACCCTTTGCATGAACCCTCCTATGTGCTTGTTTGATTCTTTTCTTTTCGAGGAACCCCTCAACCAAATAATTTCAGAACCTTAGCTCAACCTTTCACCCTCATTATGGTGCTGAGGTTGGCTTATTTTTTCATGCTAAAACCACACGAGTAGAGCCACGATTTATATTCAAGTGTTATAAAAATTCAGCACGTGGTAGGACTCGCGTGAACCTAGAAATCAAAGCTTTTGGTTGATCTTAAAAATCTTTACCCTTGGTTTCTCTAGGATTAGAATTTTTCTAAGCCCATTCTAATTTTGTTTTATTCAAAATCTTTCTTATTTAGCCAAAATTAGAACCTAAACCTATGCCCCCATGATCAAACCGGGAAAACGTTCGCTCTCAACCGATGAAAGCAAACTATACCGGTAAGACGAAAATCGACGTAGTCGAAAAATATTTTCGACTTACATTTGTTTTTAATGGTTTAAAAACTTCTCTAAAATTATGTTCAAGCTCTTGCATGGCTCTGAAAAATATTTTAAAACTCGAATTAGAGGAGTGCTTAACCTTAAACACACCTAAATGGAGGCAATCAAGTTTGAATTAATCATGCATGCACCATTGGATTCCCTTTTATCAACTTTCACCCACTCCACATGCAAAGGACAAGCATGGTGGGCAGCAAGCATCAACTTTGCAGGATTTCAATGGTGGCATGTGAAGCAAGTGGAGCTAGGGAGCATGGACATGACCCAAAGCATGGAGCATCAAGTGGGAGGACCAATAATTCAAGAAAAGGAGTGGACGAGAGCGTTTGGGGCGGTGCAACTTGTGGAGCACGCGGGCGGGGAAAGTTGCGGAGGCGAAATGATCGTGCCGGGAGAAAGACGCACCGAGGAGGAGCCGTTGGAGCCCCGGGGCCGGCCGGCCTAGGCCGGCCGGCCCGCCCTATAAATGGTGCCCCCCGGCGCCCGTCTTCCGCAGCAAGCTTCCCTCTCCTTCCCTTGTTTGTGTGTTCAAGTTTGTGTGCTCAGAACCTCCGTAGACTTAGCCAACCACCCAAGCTTGAGAGCTCAAGAAAAAATCCACCTCCCTAATCCACTCAAAGTCCACATCCGAAGCAAAGAGTTTAAGTGCCTAGTTTACCGGTTGCAACCCGGATTTTTAGTTGAAGAGAGAGTGCAGCAAGCATGTGGAAGAAGACCACAAGTCTCTTCTCTAAGAAGAAGAGTTCGTCGTCGTCCAAGCCGTCATCAACCACGTCTTCGAGGAGGCACTCGGTTTCCGAGTCTCCCCAGGCATGGAGACGGACACGGCACCACCGAGGAGGAACGACGCTCTCCTCCTTGGTGGGATGAGGGCTGCAAGAAGCACTTCCATGAGGTTCACCGAACCTCGTGGGCACACGGAGGAGCAGCCCGCGCCACCACGACGATCGACTCGCTCAACCGCACCACCTCCTTACACCCCGACACAATCTTCGTACGGCTTCATCATCATGTCGGTGGAGGAGGAGGATAGGCTCGCCAATCTTGAGAAGAGGCTTGTGCCAAACGTCGAGATCGACGACCAAGCACTCCACACCTTGGGTTTTCGCACCGACATAAACTACATGTTGGGGCACCTCGGGTGGATTCAATTCTCCAACGGAATCTCGGTGGACACCCACTTGGGTTACACCTTGGAAATTTTAATGACTATGGCACCCATCGTTGATGATGATGGGGTGCAATGCTTGTCATTCCGTTTGGAGGGAATCCAACAAGTGGTTCCCTACGAGCACGTAAGGGAGCTGCTTGGGTTCCACAAGGGCGCTCCGAGAAAGTCGACGTGCCTCCCGGCATGTTGGCGGAATTTTGGGGCATGATCTCCGGAGATGCCCATCAACAACGCAAAAGCATCCGCAACCCCATTATCCGGATATTTCACTCTTGGATGTGCAAGAGGGTATTGGGGAGGATGAGGGAAACAAAGGTGACCGACACGGAGTTAAATTGGCTATACTCGGCTTTGATTGCCGGCAGCCAATCGACCCCTCTTACCTCATGATCAACCGTTGGTGTTGTGAAGCAACATCGGGGGCTAGTGATATTGGTTCGGGGTGTTACCTCTCCATGTTGGCCTTTTCCTTGCGACCGGGGATCGCAAGAAACCCCGCTCACCTTTTGCGCGGTACCTCTCTCGGTTTTGAGTACTTGCGGCAAGGCAAGTACATTAGTGGAGATGAGAGAAGAGGTTACCGATTGGCCATTGTGAACCTCCCTCTTCCGGATGAGAGGCTTAGGCTTTTCACCGAAGGAAGGGAAGATTGGTTGGAAGAGGGAATACTTGTCCCCGCAAGGAAGAACAAAAGAGGAAGGATCGTAGAAGAGGGAACATCCTCCGCACAAGAGGGTGGAGCACAACCCAATGTGCAACCATCCGGCGGGGTTCCTCCTCCGCCTAGTTATTACGGAGGGTCTCAACAACAAGCATGGGGGGGTGGTGCACCGGTACCCCCTCAAAATTACGTTGTGCCCAACGTTAACTTCGCGGAGGCCTACGCTCATCATCCCCAACCACAACAAAGCATGGCTATTATTGGAGGATACGCTGCAAGAAATGCTCAAAATATCGCAGCCATCCAATCCAACGCAGCTCAACTCGGTGAAGGCAACGCAAATATTGCCTTTGAACTTGGTCGCCTTCACCTTGTTGAGCCAAATCAATTCGACGGAGGAAGCGTTCATTCATATTATGAGCAAGGCTATTATTATCAAGACTATCAACATCAACCACCGGCGGAGGATTAGAGGACTTAAGGAACTTTAGTTTTCTCTTCTTTTCTATTTCTCTGTAATTTTCAGCTTTTGCTCTTATGTGTTTGCGTAGTATTTTTCTGTTTTTATTTAAATTTCAGCAAGCTTGTTATGCTTATTTTCAGTGTGTATTTCAGCTTGATATCACCTTTAATAAAGTCACCACCTTGATTTTTATCATTGGAAAAGTTACAAAATCTGTGCCATGTTGATATATGATTAAAATTGCAGCTTTGTTCATCTTTGTAGTTGATTTATGCATGTTTAAGCTAGTGCTCTCTAAAAAAATACAGATCTGAATTTATTTAAATGCTAGCTTAATGTTCAGCGGAGGTTATGATTAAAATAAAGACCCATAGTGTTTTATGTGCTCTCAAGTTATGAATGGATTGAAGATGTCTTTTATGCTCAAAAATATTGCTAACCTTGTCACAAATATCACTTGTGTGTTGCTCTACCTATCCAAAGCCTTATATATATTTGAGTGCATAAACCTTAGTGTACAAGATTTATTTTTGAGTGAGTTATTGCAGGCCATGATTTCTCTGGCCCGAGACTAAGAAGCTGGTCATTCCGTTTTTGCGTATCTATCTTTTTGCTAGCCTTTTATCCGTGCATTGTGTACCCCCACATCGGTGGTTTCACAAACTTCGCCGGATATCCACCCTTAAAACCAAATATCATTTTTTTTGTGATTACCTCCTTGACCACAACCTATCGTTGAGAATGGATCATCAATTCAAGGAAGATCGCAAGACGGTGCCAACGTTGAAGATTTCAAGTATCTCTCCAAGGAAAAATATCTCCGGTACCTACCTTATTTTTCGCCTCTTTGCTCGAGGACGAGCAACGTCTAAGCATGGGGGAGGAGGTAGGTACGGTGCAGTTTTAGAGTTCAAAAGGGAGTATTTTAAAAAAATATATAATGATGAAAGAAAAAAAAAATCCAGTGATATTCATGACTTTCAAGGTATAAAAAATCAAAACTTCGTTGTGAAAGTCATGGACTGAATAAATGACGAGGAAAGAAAAAAAATGAATGAATGAAAGAAAGAAAAGAATGAGAAATATAAGAAAGAAAAAAAATATATTTGTGCGTAAAGTGAACTCCCCGGTTCTCTAAGAGTGCATTCAAGGCTTCAAGTTAAAAAGATCCATTCTCATTTTCCAACCATGTGCAATCCGATAACGAGGACTTCCTTTGTGCCTCGGGATCACTCTTTGCCATTTGCACATGTCCACTCATCTAAAAGTGTGTGTATTTTTCTCTTTCCCCTCCTTGATTTAACATTATTTTCCAATGACCTTTTTGACGAGTCTCGGTAAGACCATGAGAAGCTTGTCTTGTTATGACAACACCTCACTTATAAATTCTTGTTAGGACTAAACTTTCCCAAAGCTCCATATAAAGCCTTCCACATATATATGAGAGGGAAAGGAGTAGAATATATAGGCTTGAGAGACAAGTGAGATGAGAGTTTATGAGCAATACATGAGATGATTTAAATTTGTGAATTTGGTTTAGCTTTTCTTTATCTCGATCTTCATTTCAAAAATTCTGGAGATCCATTTAAAACTTTGTGAGCATGTTAATACTTGTGGGATAAGCTTAATAAGAATCCACCCTCCGTGGAGATGAAGGCTAGTACATTATGGAACTTTAATGAATTAATATTTTGAGAGCATTATGTTTTCTCATGTATGGTCAAATGCAAAGTTTAAACATTGTTTAGCAATGATGATATCCATCGAAGGCTTACTCGAGGACGAGCAAGGTTTAAGCATGGGGGAGATGTTGACGGTGAAAATCCGTCAACCTAGCCATGAGTTTACCTTCGGTGTTGGCATGAATTTTATACTTTATCCATTGGTACTAACCCCCGTGGTATAACAAGTTCACGTGTGCATGTCGTTTTTGGAGTTTAATGTTTATGCAGGGATTTAGTGTTGAATGCAAGACTTTCGGGATAAGTTCATCAAGCACCTCATGACAAGACTTTGAAGCCCTGAACAAGTCATGCAATAAAGCAAAACTAACTCCAAGAAGCCGGGGACTTGATCCGAGAAGACGACATACTCCAGGGACCTGACCAGAAAAGTGCTGAATCTTCCAAGACAAGGAGTTGAGTCCAATTCGGAGAGAAACCGACGACATGGACCCATATGCGAAGGGGGAAGCATCCGGGAAGCAAGGGAACCGACCTCGGGCAAAGGAGCCCGCGGGGCCGGGCCTAAATGGGCCCGGGCCGGCCGGCCCCGGTCCGGTCGGCCCGTGCCCATTTAGGGCCCAAATGCGACGCCCTTTGCCCTAGCCGCCGATCGGGCTATTTATAGTCCCCCGACCGAGAGCCACGCGAGAAGATTTCGTCTTCGGCCGCCGAGAAGCGAGAGAAGAGAGGGACATCATCTAGGAGAGGAGAGGGTCGAGCTAGTTGACTAGGGTTTCCCTAGCCGACGTGGGAACCTTGCAAGGAAGACCACGTCGGAGTTCCCGAGCTAGAAGCAAGATCAAGGAAGGATCCCGGTGGTGATCTTGTGTATGTATCATTGTTATAGTTGAATTATCAAGTTGAATCTTTTCCCGGCCGATCAAGTGTTTCCTCGAAGATTTCGTTTTTCGATCGGCTTTGCTTATTCCAATTCTATTCTCGAGATAGATTACATAGGGTGTTCTTGTAGCCGCGGTGGCTAGAGGTACACGCCGGATCCTCCGAAAGAATCTCGACTTGTCTTTTGACTCGCCCTAAGCTCCCCGCATGAATAGGGATACGTTGTGACAGAACGGGGGTCTCGAAAGGCGGATGTTTTCGGATTTGGACGGGAAACCACGATTTAAAGAGGCTTTTATTAAGATTCGATTTGCTACTTCTTCTTTTGCTTGGAACTTCAACGAAAGGCTTACCCCGATCCCTCTAGATCGGTTTATCTACCCAATCTTACTTTGTTTTCTCCGGTTTTTAGTAGATTAGATTCGTTTTGTGTCTTTTACTTAGATGCTTTAGATCTTTTATCGATTATTGAAGATTACTTGGCTTTAATAGATTAATTCTTGCGTCACACATTTGTTCCACGGATTCGATACCTTGGGTTCACCACTCAAGGGAAGAAGGGTCCCTTGACTACGACGGGAGACTTGTACGCTTGCGAGTCACGAACGAACTTTGATACAATTATTAACCGTCAACGCCGACGATGACGGCGAACCGCGAGCGTCGTCAGAAGAGAGGAGGCTAGAGCCCTCCGCGACTACTGGAACCGAGGAGCCAGTAGGCGCCCATGTTGAAGAGGAGGCACCCGTGGAAGTCGGGCTTGTTGACATTGCCAGCACACTTGGCGCTCCGACCGTGACCATTCTCCGGTCCAACTTGTGAGTGAAGTCTATCTTCGAGTAGTACATGTAGGTTGGTAATCTTGCTTGGCTGATCATCGAATTTGTACTTTGCAGGAAATCTATTGATCTGTCCTGGGAAGGCGAGGAGCCCAGTGCAGCAGCTGGTGAAGAAGACCCATCGCCAACTGTGGAGGAGTCCGCATCCCTTCCTCATGCTGAGACTATTGCGCAAAGCGCAGTTCCTACGCCGCCAGAAGCCAACGTAGTGGAAGGTACGCAGACTGTGGTGATGCCGCCTACGCATGTAGTAGTCGTAGCCCCCAGGTATTGATGTCGCGTACTTTGTGATGACAGAAGCACAAGTCGAGGGGGCGCGATTCCGGAAACTGTGGCAATTGGGGGCGTCGTGCCTGAAGCTGAAGCGCTAGAGGGGGCAGCTTCCGGACCAGAAGTACCAATAGCCCCCGAGACCACGGAGGAGGTGCGTGACGACGCACTCCCAGAGTCTAGCATGGACGTTGTCGTCCGGTCGGCGGAGATCCAGGAAGCGGAGCCAATCCGCGTAGCACCGATGTCGGAGACGACAACGACTAGTCATGGCGGGCTGGAGCTTCTGGCAGATGACCATATCGACCCGGTGATGGTGGCTCGCAACTTGGAGTCGATGCACCGGGCTAAGCAGTGGATGAAGGTACGTGACTGTACCCTTGAGTAGCCAAATTCCACGAGAACTGAATACTCAATAATGATAGTTGCCTTGTGCAGGATGTTGTGGAGAGGTCCCAACAGAAATCAGATATGCTCTAGGGGTATGGCGACACAGTGCTCCGAGCAAAAACGCTAGATAAAGAGCTCAATAAAGCCAGGAAGCACTCCGCCATGTTGCAGTCCAAGCTAGATGGAGCTTTCGCCCAGTACCAAAATGAGGTACAGGAAATGCAGGACAAAAGCGACGACTTGATTCTGAAGAAGAAGTCGTTGCGCCAGAAGACTAAAGGTATGCCACCATAAGCCTGTCGAGTACTTATTGCGGGTACCTTGCAGTAGTCTGACATGTGTTCTTGAGCTTTGCAGATCTTGAAGCCCGGGTAGACCAGTTGAAAGCATCGGAGACCAATCTGAAGAACATAGTCTACCAGGAGAATGATGCCCGCGAGGTACTTGAGTACGAATATAAGCAGCTGTCTCATGAGTGCGTCATGCACATGGAGCTTCGCGAAGCCTCAGATCGTGATCTGGTCAATTGCTATAAATCTCTGCAAAAGCTTAATGAAGACTGCGAGAAGCTGCGCGGCCAACTCAAGGAGCTTGAAGAAGCCGCACTCCCCATTGCAAGGTTGCTGGTGCCTCACCTAGGCGGGCCCAAGATAGCTCCATTTGTGGATCGGCTGAAAGAAGCCCCCGCGCGTCTGGCAACTTATGTGAAGCATCTGGCGAAGTCCATCCCCAACCAAGTTTTGGCATATAAGAAGTCGTACTTCCCCAAGGCTCTGGTGGATGTAGTCGCGGGAGGACTAGCTGCCAATTGCACAGACGACCAGTACAAGGAGCTGCAGGAGCAGATGGCGCCGATCGCGGAGCAAGTCGCGGAGAAGCTAAACCTCCAGTAGTCGTCCTATAGGATTAGCTCATGACAGTATATGTAATATAAGCAAAGTTATGATGAACTTGTTTTAAGTTTGAAAGAAATTCTTCCATGATATGTACTGGGAATGAGTACTCGTTGTCGCGGTAAGTGTGGAGCGCTCATCATGGAGGTGTCGCGAGTAGCAGGACTCGACAGTAGATCCATTGTAGGAAATCACAGTAAATGAGTTGACTAGAAATCAAACTTTATTACTGAAGAAAGAGTACACCTGGATGGTCAGGGCCGTTTACAAGTGTAGTCGCCTGGACCCGGAGGCCGCCTATGTCTTAAGTAATGCTAGGACCTGTGACCGCTTATAGCTGTAGATCCGTTAGTAGCCGTATAGGCTGGATCTTGAGAGTACATGGTCTCTTTGTACACCGTTGCTAGAGTCATTTATGCTCTGAGCAGCCCGAGATCTGTTAGTAGTCGTTGACGCTGGATCTTGGAGTAGAGGTAGTCCGGAGACTAGTTCCTGGACCCAGAGGCCGCTTACAGCCAAGAGCCCAGTAGTAGCCGTGTAGACTTGGACCCCCAGAGTAGACGAGAGACTACGCGTAGAATCGACAGAGCTGGTCGATGTTCCACGAGTTGCTGACGTTGTCGCCTTCAAGTGTTTGGAGGCGGTATGATCCTCGGTCCGATCACCTTTGCGATCAAGAAGGGACCTTCCCATGGCGAGCCGAGCTTGTGTAGTCCTTCCGTGTTCGGATGCGGTGAAGGACTAGATCACCAACGTTGAAGAAGCGTTCTTTGACGTTGCGATCATGATAGCGTCGGATACCCTAAAGGTACCTTGCCGATCGGACGAGGGCGACACAACGAGCTTCTTCGAGTCCATCGATATCAACTCGTTTGTTATCTTCCGAGATGCCTTCGTTGACGGTGAAAATCCGTCAACCTAGCCATGAGTTTACCTTCGGTGTTGGCATGAGTTTTATACCTTATCCATTGGTACTAACCCCCGTGGTATAACAAGTTCACGTGTGCATGTCGTTTTTGGAGTTTAATGTTTATGCGGGGATTTAGTGTTGAATGCAAGACTTTCGGGATAAGTTCATCAAGCACCTCATGACAAGACCTTGAAGCCCCGAACAAGTCATGCAATGAAGCAAAATTAACTCCAAGAAGCCGGGGACTTGATCCGAGAGGACGACAAACTCCAGGGACCTGACCAGAAAAGTGCTGAATCTTGCAAGACAAGGAGTTGAGTCCAATTCGGAGAGAAACCGACGACATGGACCTACATGCAGAAGGGGGAAACATCCAGGAAGCAAGGGAACCGACCTCGGGCAAAGGAGCCCGCGGGGCCGGGCCTAAATGGGCCCAGGCCGCCGGCCCAGTCCCGGTCGGCCCGTGCCCATTTAGGGCCCAAATTCGTCGTCCTTTGACCTAATTGCTTCTCAGGCTATAAATAGCCCCCTGACCGAGAGCCACGCAGAACCGAAGTCGTATTCCGCCGCCGAGGAGCAGAGAAGCTTGAGGGACACCAACTTGAAGATGAGGGTCGTGCTAGTTGTCTAGGGTTTCCCTGGCCGACGTGGGAACCTTGCATGGAAGACCACGTCGGAGCTCCGGAGCGAGGATCAAGATCGAGGGAGGGCCCCGGTGGTGATCTTGTTCATGTAATCATTCATGGTGAAGTTTGTAAGTGAATTCGATTTCTAGCGATTAAGTGCCTTCTCGATGATTTTGATTTCTTCTTGGTTTTGCTTCTTCTACGATCTATACTTAAGATAGATTACATAGGGTGCTCTTGTAGCCGCGGTGGCTAGAGGTGCATACCGGACCGGCCAAGTGATTTCAACTTGTTCTATCGAACTCGCCCCTAAGCTCCCCGCATGAATAGGGATACGTTGTGACAGAACGGGGGTCTCGAAAGGCGGATGTTTTCGGAGTCGGATGGGAAGGCCACGATTTAAAGATGCTTTTAATGAGATTCGCTTTACTATCTTCATCTATCTTGTTTGGAGCTACAACATAAGCATGATCTAGATTCTCTAGATTGGTTATCTCTTGCTTTCTCTTGCTACCTCTTTAGTAGATTAGATTAGATTCGTTTTCTTTATGAGTTAGTAGATTAGATGCAACTTGTCTTCATTAGATAGCTTTACCTTGCTTTACTAGATTGAATCCTTGCGTTGCACATTGTTCCACGGATTCGATACCTTGGGTTCACCACTCGAGGGAAGAAGGGTCCCTTGACTACGACGGGAGACTTGTCCGCTTGCAAGTCACAAACGAACTTTGATACAACTATTAACCGTCAACAAGCCCCTTTTTCCGGCGCCGTTGCCGGGGAACAAGCAATCAAGATCCGATCTAGTATCGCTTATCTTTCAGCTTTTTCTTTTGATTTTCTTTTGCATCTCTTATGTTTGATCATCCTCGAAAAGAAAAAAAAAAATTCAATCTAATCTAGTTTTGATTAACCCTAATTTTTCTTCTTTTAGATTTTTGTTTTATTGCTAACCCTAACCGGAGATGGTTGGCTACCTCTCCAAGAAACCCAAACTTTTTTGTGGATGATCCAGGAAAACTTTACGAGGCAAAGGTGACGCGCAACACAAGCTAAAGGGGTGGAAACCCTAGATTCAAAAGTTGAAGTCGAAGGACCGTCGAAATCTCCAAGGGAATCACCACCTCCAAGTCAAGACGCCGGAAGGCCGTTCAAGATCAACGAGGATGGAGAAGATGGAGATGGAGAAAGAAGCTCAACACCTAAAGGCTGCCAAGGCAAGATCCACATGCGGGGTGTTCATCGTGATGAAGATGTTAGAGACGCAAGTGGGACAACTTGCCGACAACCGATTGGTGACAAAGAAGAATATCCGAGACAACTCCAAGGTCCCAAGACGGCGAAAGGCTACTCAAACTCATTCGGGAGAGATGAAGGATCACACTAGAGACCATGAAGATCACAACCGAAGGACCGGAGTTCGAGATGCCGAGCCACAAGGAAGATGTTGCATCCGTCAAGACCAAAGGACAAAGCCGACCGTGAAGACCAAAAAAAAAATTGACTAAGCCAAAGTGGGTACCCAAGATTGCAATGCCCGCAAAGAGCGTTGATCCGGAGTAATCAAGTGAAGAAGTCTAGCCATGGACTATAAACGAAGCGCTAGGCGGGAGGCAACCCGTTTCGTCGAGTCAAGAATAAGCTACCGGGAGGACAACCCGATTCCAGGTTTTTCAAGTCTTTTTAAATATAATTCAGTTCTGAATTTTACTACGCAAAACCTTAGACTTAGAATGGTTGAACAATATTAGAGACATAATTCTTGGTTGAATATTTTGCTTGATCATAAACCCTTTACATGAACCATCCTATGTGATTGTTTGCTTCTTTTTCGAGAAACCACAACCAAAAACAAAAAAAATTTTCAGAACCTTAATCAACCTTTCACCCTCATTATGGTGCCGAGGTCGACTTGTTTTTCATGTTAAAAACACTCGAGTAGAGCCACGACTTGTATCTAGATGTTATCTAAATTTCAGCACGTGGTAGGACTCGCGTGAACCTAGAAACTTGATTTTTGGTTGGTTTAAAAATCCATATCCTTGGTTTCTCTAAGATTAGAATTTTTCTAAGCCTCACTTAATTTTATTTCATTCAAAATCTCTCTCATCTAATCAAAATTAGGACCTAAACCTATGCCCCCATGATCAAGCCGGGAAAAGCTTGCTCTCAACCAATGAAGGCAAACTATACCGGTGAGACCGAAATCGACGTAATAAAAAAATATTTTCGACTTGCATTTGTTTTTAATGGTTTAAAAACTTCTCTAAAATTATGTTCGAGCACTTGCATGGCTCTGAAAAATATTTTTAAATTTCGAAATTAGAGGAGTGCTTAGCCTTAAAGGGAGGCAATCTAGTAATCATGCATGCACCATTGGATTCCCTTTCATCAACTTTCACTAATTCCACATGCAAAGGACAAGCATGGTGGGCAGCAAGCATCAACTTTGTAGGAATTTCATGGTGGCATGTGAAGCAAATGGAGCTAGGGAGCATGGACATAACCCAAAACATGAAGCATCAAGTGGAAGGACCAAGGAGTGGACGAGAGCGTTTGGGCGGTGCAACTCGTAGAGCACGCAGGCAGGAAAGTTGCAGAGGTGAAATGATCGTGCTGGAAGAAAGACGAGGCGGGGAGGAGCACCGAGGCCGGCCTCACCTACATAAGGAGCCCCCCCCGGCTCCCGTTTTCTGCAGGCAAGCTTCCCTCTCCTTCCTTTGTTTGTGTGTTCAAGTTTGTGTGCTCAAAACCTCCGTAGACATAGCCAACCTTCCCAAGCTTGATAGCTCAAGAAAAAAAAAATCCACATCCTTAATCCACTCAAAGTCCAGACTCCAAAATAATATTTGTGTACCTTGTTACCGGGTGAAAACCCCGGATATTTATTTGTGAGGGAGAGCGCTGCAATCAAGGAAGAAACTACAAGTCTTTTCACCGAAGAAGAAGGGATCATCGTCGTCTAAGCCATCATCGACAACCTCTTCGAGGAGGCGCTCGGTTTCCGAGTTTCCTTGGAGTATGGAGGAGGACACGGCACCGCCAAGGAGGAACCACACTCTTCTCCTTGGTGGCATGAGGGCCACACAAAACTCGTTTATTAGGTTTACCAAACCTCAATAACATATGGAGGAGCCGCCCGTCCAACCTCACCACTTGACACGATCATCCGCTCCACCTCCATATGCTCCGCGGTATTCCGAGGGGTATGTCATCATGACGGAGGAGGAGAAGAAGCTCGCTCACCTTAAGTAGAGGCTTGTAGCGAACGTCGACATCGACGACCAAGCTCTCCACATATTGGGTTTCACACGGGACACCGGTGCAATTCTCTAGCGGAGTGTCGGCAAACACCCACAAGAAATTCGCCTAGGAAATTTTCATGACCATGGCGCATAACCTTGATGAAGGAGTGCCTTGAGTCTCTCATTCCGTTGGAGGGAGCCCACAAGAGGAGAAGAAGGAAGACGCCGTTGGAAGGGTAACCTTGATCAGTGATGCTATTTCTAGCACCTTGATGGGGTAATCTCCTTTCATCCATGGGTTGCATTCGGTCTTGAGATGTAATCGAACTTTGTTGGATTATCTATCTATCATCTTGTGCTGAAAATACTTTAATGCTTAAGGCTAGCAACCATGCCGTAAAGGGAGTAGGGCTCCAATGCTTCCTTGGATCCATTCAACACAAACCCCGATAGATCGATTGGTTTTCATGTTCGAAACGATTGCATGTTCTAGTATCGTAGACCCATGGGCGAGTGTCTCCTATTTTCAAAAGGGAGCTCCGGAACAAGTATGTGCATGAAGGCACATGGGAAGGCTTTTGGAGTATGATCACGGGAAGAGACCATCAACGAAGAAATACTATCCGGAACCCCATCATCCATGTGTGTCACTTTTGTGCAAGTGGATTTTTTTGGGAGAACAAGAGAGACAAAGATAACCAACACAAAGTTGAATTGGCTTTACTCGGCTTTGATTGCCAAGTGGCCAATAGACCCCACTCACCTATGATCAACCGGTGGTGTTGTTGCAACATCGAGTTCGGAAGATATTGGTTCGGGGTGTTACCTCTCCATATTGGCTATCTCTTTAAAACCGGGTATTACAAGGAACCCAAATCATCTCCTACCCGGGACTTCCCTAGGAATATATGAAGAAAGGAAAATATAAGAGTGAAGATGAGAGAGGAGGCTTACAAGTGGCCTAGGTGAATTTGCCCCTTCCGGATTTGAAGATTAAGACTTTTCTTGAGGGGAAGAAGATCGGTTAGAGGAAGGACTTCTTGTGCCGGCGAAGAAAAAATAATAAAAGAAAAAAATTATAGGAGAAGGATCTTCTATGGCCCAAGAAGGAGGTGCACAACAAAATTATGTCCCACCATTGGGAGGAACCCCGGCGCCGCCGAGTTACTACGGTGGTGTACCAATGCAAGCATGGGGGAGGGGTGCAGCCATACCCCCACCATTTTTGCGGTGCCCAACGTAGCCTTTGCGGAGCCATTTGCACACCTTCCTCAACCACAACAAAATGGAGCCACCATTGGAGGATACGCTGCAATGAACATGCGAATTATTGCAGCCATCCAAACCAATGCAAACCAAATGGGTGAAGGAAATGCAAACGTCGCTTATGTGCTTGGACACCTTCACCTAGCACCGTCGGACAATTCATAGGAGGAGTGGTGCATTCCTATTACAAGTAAGGGTACAACAACCAAGACTATCAATATCAACCACCGGCGGAAGATTAGAGAGAGGAGGAGCTTTAGTTATCTTTCCTTTACCCCTTTTCTTTAATTTTCAGCTCGTTTGCGCTTATGTATGCGTAGTGTTTTCAGTTTTTTATTTAAATTTCAGAAAGTGTGTTAGTTTAATTTTCTTTTTCAGCATGTATCTTAGTTTTTATTTTCATCATGAATAATGTCACCACCAAGTTTTTACCTTTGGTAAAGTTACAAAGTTGTTCCATGATGATATATGATTATAATTGCCGCTTTGTTTATCTTTGTAATTGATTTATGCATGTTTGAACTAGTGCTCTCTTAAAAATACAAATCTGAAATTATCTAAATGCTAGCTTAATCTTCAGCGGAGGTTATGATTAAAATAAAGACCCATAGTGTTTTATGTGCTCTCAAGTTATGAATAGATTAAAGATGTCTTTTATGCTCAAAAATATTGCTAACCTTGTCACAAATATCGCTTGTGTGTTGCTCAACCTATCCAAAGCCTTATATATATTTGAGTGCATAAACCTTAGTGTACAAGATTTATTTTTGAGTGAGTTATTGCAGGCCATGATTTCTCTGGCCCGAGACTAAGAAGCTGGTCATTCCGTTTTTGCGTATCTATCTTTTTTGCTAGCCTCTTATCCGTGCATTGTGTATCCCCGCATCGGTGATCCCACAAACTTCGCCGGATATCCACCTTTAAACCAAATATCATCTTTTTGTGATTACCTCCTTGACCACAACCTATCGTTGAGAATGGATCATCAATTCAAGGAAGATCGCAAGACGGTGCCAACGTTGAAGATTTCAAGTATCTCTCCAAGGAAAAATATCTCCGGTACCTACCTTATTTTTCGCCTCTTTGCTCGAGGACGAGCAACGTCTAAGCATGGGGGAGGAGGTAGGTACGGTGCAGTCTTAGAGTTCAAAAGGGAGTATTTTAAAAAAATATATAATGATGAAAGAGATGTATAGGGTTGGGTAAAAAAAAATCCAGTGATACTCATGACTTTCAAGGTATAAAAAAATCAAAACTTCGTTGTGAAAGTCATGGGCTGAATATATGACGAAAAAAAAAATGATGAAAGAAAGAAAGAAAAGAATATAAGAAAAAAATATATTTGTGCGTAAAGTGGACTCCCCCGGTTCTCCAAGAGTGCATTCAAGGCTTCAAGTTAAAAAGATCCATTCTCATTTTCCAACCATGTGCAATCCGATAACGAGGACTTCCTTTGTGCCTCGGGATCACTCTTTGCCATTTGCACATGTCCACTTATCTAAAAGTGTGTGTATTTTTCTCTTTCCCCTCCTTGATTTAACATTATTTTCCAATGACCTTTTTGACGAGTCTCGGTAAGACCATGAGAAGCTTGTCTTGTTTTGACAACACCTCATTTATAAAATCTTGTTAGGACTAAACTTTCCCAAAGCTCCATATAAAGCCTACCACATATATATGAGAGGGAAAGGAGTAGATTATATAGGCTTGAGAGACAAGTGAGATGAGAGTTCATGAGCAACATACAAGGTGATTTAAATTTGTGAACTTGGTTTAGCTCTTTTCTTTATCTCGTTCTTTATTTCAAAAATTCTGAGATCTATTTAAACTTTGTGAGCATGTTAATACTTGTGGGATAAGCTTAATAAGAATCTACCCTCCGTAGAGGTGAAGGCTAGTACATTATGAAACTTTAACGAATTAAACTTTTGAGAGCATTATGTTTTTTTTTTTTCATGTATGATCAAGTGCAAGGTTTAAACATTGTTTGGCAATGATGATATCCATCGAAGGCTTACTCGAGGACGAGCAAGGTTTAAGCATGGGGGAGATGTTGACGGTGAAAATCCGTCAACCTAGCCATGAGTTTACCTTCGGTGTTGGCATGAGTTTTATACCTTATCCATTGGTACTAACCCCCGTGGTATAACAAGTTCACGTGTGCATGTCGTTTTTGGAGTTTAATGTTTATGCAGGGATTTAGTATTGAATGCAAGACTTTCGGGATAAGTTCATCAAGCACCTCATGACAAGACCTTGAAGCCCTGAACAAGTCATGCAATGAAGCAAAATTAACTCCAAGAAGCCGGGACTTGATCCGAGAGGACGACAAACTCCGGGGACCCGACCGTAAAAGTGCGTCGAATCTTGCAAGACAAGGAGTTGAGTCCAATTCGGAGAGAAACCGACGACATGGACCTACATGCGAAGGGGGAAACATCCAGAAGCAAGGGAACCGACCTCGGCAAAGGAGCCCGCGGGCCGGGCCTAAATGGGCCCGGGCCGGCCGGCCCGATCCGGTCGGCCCGTGCCCATTTAGGGCCCAAATTCGTCGTCCTTTGACCTAATTGCTTCTCGGGCTATAAATAGCCCCCCGACCGAGAGCCACGCGGAACCGAAGTCGTATTCCGCCGCCGAGGAGCAAGAGAAGCTTGAGGGACACCAACTTGAAGATGAGGGTCGTGCTAGTTGTCTAGGGTTTCCCTGGCCGACGTGGGAACCTTGCATGGAAGACCACGTCGGAGCTCCGGAGCGAGGATCAAGATCGAGGGAGGGCCCCGGTGGTGATCTTGTTCATGTAATCATTCATGGTGAAGTTTGTAAGTGAATTCGATTTCTAGCGATTAAGTGCCTTCTCGATGATTTTGATTTCTTCTTGGTTTTGCTTCTTCTACGATCTATACTTAAGATAGATTACATAGGGTGCTCTTGTAGCCGCGGTGGCTAGAGGTGCATACCGGACCGGCCAAGTGATTTCAACTTGTTCTATCGAACTCGCCCTAAGCTCCCCGCATGAATAGGGATACGTTGTGACGAACGGGGGTCTCGAAAGGCGGATGTTTTCGGAGTCGGATGGGAAGGCCACGATTTAAAGATGCTTTTAATGAGATTCGCTTTACTATCTTCATCTATCTTGTTTGGAGCTACAACATAAGCATGATCTAGATTCTCTAGATTGGTTATCTCTTGCTTTCTCTTGCTACCTCTTTAGTAGATTAGATTAGATTCGTTTTCTTTATGAGTTAGTAGATTAGATGCAACTTGTCTTCATTAGATAGCTTTACCTTGCTTTACTAGATTGAATCCTTGCGTTGCACATTGTTCCACGGATTCGATACCTTGGGTTCACCACTCGAGGGAAGAAGGGTCCCTTGACTACGACGGGAGACTTGTCCGCTTGCAAGTCACAAACGAACTTTTGATACAACTATTAACCGTCAACACCTTCGTCGCATCGCTCTACTACCGTGACTCCCACATGACGTCGGCGGGTAGAATAGCCTCGGAGCCGTAGACTAGGAAATAGGGCGACCGCCCCGTTGGCTTGGTAGGTTGAGTACGAAGCCCCCGCAGTGCATTCGGTAGTTCCTTGATCTACTTGCCCCCCTTTGTGTTAGCAAGCATCGTGTAGTCGCTTCTTTAGGGCGTCGAGTACCATCCCATTGGCGCGCTCGACTTGTCCGTTGGCCCGTGGATTGGTGACCGAGACATACCGAATGTCAATCCCACTTGTTCTTGCGGTATTCCCCGAACCGGTGATTGTTGAAATTGGAGCCCGTGTCCGTGATGATGTGGTGGGGTAGTCCGTAACGGTGCACGAGTTCATCCAAGAAGTCGAGTACTCGTCGGTGTTGGGGGGTTACCCGAAAAATTCGGATGACTGCCCTAACACAAGTGAGAGTTCTTAACACGTTCAAGTACAATACAAGAGCGCAAAGAGATCGTGATTCGCTCCGCAAGTAGCGCAAGTTCCAAAAAAAGTCCGAATCCGTTTACACGTGCCCTTGCGCCCCCTTTTATAGGGAGATGAAGAGACTTTTACATATCGATAACACCCCTAGCCTCGCAGAATATTCCTAGTGTGAACGCATACATGATTGTCTTTTTTATCTAACATATTTACAAATCTGCCACTAGTTCACACTCTAAACCCGGACTTTTTGGGACTACAACTTTGACTTTGCTTCTCCCCTGGTTCGTGAATGTCTTCGCATGAAACTCCCGAACTAGGTCTTCAACAGATTCCCGAATTGGCCCTTGCTTCCCAGCTGGTTCGTGCATGTCCACGCGCCTGAGTCCCGAACAGGGTCTTCATCAGATTCCCGAATCGGCAGTTCTCCGAAGTTCGGGCTATCGACAGTTGAGATTCCGGGCTTCCGCATGTTCGTGACTCCACCTTCTTGCCGAATCAAGATCCCCGAACTCTGCAGATTCGCGAATTCGAGACTTCACAGGTTCCAGGCTTCCGAGAATTGCGAACTCCCTGCTCCTGAAAAACATGCTTTGAGAACTTTGTTAAGCTCAACGTTTCGAGGGTGACGGGTTTTCCTGAATTCCCCAACACTAGCCCCTCGGGGAAGCGGGTTGACTCCGACGATCCGATTCCACGAATCCTTCGGAAATTTAGTAAAAACGTCACCCTCGGAACGTCAGAGGGGACACGCGTCGCCTGGGGAACCAAGGACGGTTAAATCGAGGCGTGTTTCGCGGAACTACCCCTCCCCAGCCTTATAAATAGCGGGCTGCCGCTGTTGAAAAAATTTTACAGCTTTCCAGCTTTTTTTCACGCTCGTGCATCTCTCTTTTTCGCGGAATCTGGTCTTCTGCCGAAAAGCTCGCGAGTTTCTAGGTGTTGTTCGCGCTTCTCTAAGGTATTCCTTCATCTTTCTCTTGTCGATTTGTTACTTGTTAAACTTCGGTGTAGCGTTGTCGCGATTTCGTGAGTTTTACTCTCGAACATTACTCTTAACCGTCGTATGTTCGTAACTCGTTGGTTAGGTGGCTCGCGTTAAAAACACAGCTAGGCCCATGACTACCGAAGAGCTCGTCGCTGCCGGTCTCCCGCTTGACCCGCTTGCCGAAAGCGCTGAGCGTGCTACATCGACCGAAGATTCTGGTTCGCCCAGTGGCTCCCGAAGTCGCGAAGATGGGGAGGTTCGATCTGACGGCGGCGAAGACATCGAGGATGTGGATGCCGGTGTCGACGATCTAATCGGGTTGAGGACCTCCGCCCGTTGCCGCCCTCACTCGCCTTCGGAGAGTCGAAGGTTACAAGCAACACGATTCGCGAGTACGAGAAGGCCGGATTCTTCTCCCCTGGCGCTGGGCGTGCCCCACTTGATGAGCTGGTTCCAACCCCCAAGGACGGAGAGATTGTGGTTTTTCGGGATTTCTTCATCTGTGGGCTAAGGTTCCCTTGCGACCCCGTCCTGCCGGCGATTCTCGATGCATTTTCGGTGAAGATCCACCAGCCTTACTCCGACGTCCTTCCTCGAAGTGTCGAAGTTTATCTGAATTTTGAAGACCTTCGGCTGCAGTCCTAGCATCGACGCTTTCACCAGATTCTACGAACTGGTGATCATCCCCGAAGTTGTCAAAGGCGAAGATGGGCAGTTCTACCACAGTCAGCATGCGTGCTGTACCTTCAATACGCGACGTCAGAACACCCGACAGGGAATCACTCGAATCCAGATCGCTCCCTGCTGCAAATCCAACCTTACGGATGATTGGAAATCTTACTGGTTTTATTTGAAGGTTGATGTTCCGAAGCTGTCATGCCCGATCGCACCTCTTGCCGCGGTGAATGTAGGGAAATACAACCAGCGGGCCGTGGGGATCAGGAACTGTGAGAATGCATTTTACCTGGCCAGCACAATACTTGGCGGCCGTGACATCATTGAAGAATTCGTCGCCGCCCGTGTCTGGCCTATCTCGAACGGTTGGTCCCCTACTGAGCTCGTGCACTACAATGTCAATTGGGCGGACCAGAAGGTTCCTTTCCCGAAGTTCAGGATCAAACTTCGCGAAGGCCAGAGCGCCGAGGACTTCATGGACGAGGTGGAGAAAAGGGTGAACGTCATGGTGGGCGAATACACGATGAACGAGTACAAGGCGTATAAGGCCCTGGTGAAACATAGGAAGAAGATCAACCGTGTCTTTTCGGAAATCTGCGGTGATAAATTTTTCAGCTCTCGAGGCCCTGGTCCCAAATTGAAAGTTCCCGCCGTCGCCGTGGCCAGCTGCTCAGCCGCCCCCATCAACGCTCCCCGAATTAGGTCGTCAAAGCGAAGCTCGTCGCCTGCCAACGAGGGGGCCTCTTCGGGAGTGAAACCTTCGAGGACCAGATCGCTTGAATCGTCGAAGCGGAAGCGCAAGACCTCCGAACCTCGAACTTCGGATGCCTGAACTCCAAGTCGCTCGGGGCTTGCCCAGATGAGCCGCAAAAAACCAAAAAAGGCTGCGAAGAAAATTTCTTCCACCGGCGTTCGACGAGTCCCATCCGCCTTCGACGACGACACCTTCGCGGACGCAGATAGCTTTAAAGGTGTTTTCCTCTGGCCACTGTTTAACTTTCGAGACAGCTGCCCATCTGGTTCCGAGAATGAATTCGTGGATATTGATTCCTTTTCAGATGCTGCCCCCGAAGTCCGAAAGGAGACATCCCCTGCTGTTGCTGAGAAGTCTGTTGTTGCCTGAAGTTCCTGTTCGCACTGAGTCCCCTGCTGCTGCCGAAGCCCCTGTTGCTGAGGTCCCTGCTGCTGACCAAGCCTCCTCCGAATTCGCCCAGGACCTTGAGCGCACTATTCAAAGGGGGAGACCATCCTACCGAACATGTTCCTTTGGTCGAAGTTCGGGAGGTCGTCCCCGAAGATCGGGCGCCCTCTCCTTCCTTAGCCGCTTTTAACAAAAGCTTTGGTACGTCTCATTGCGGCAAGCTATTGCGTGTTGGTTTCGAGACAAGTGGCGTCGGGAGCAAGACGTCCAAGTTTTTAACTCGTGAAAATCGTCCGCCATTGTTGATGAAACAGGAGAGGAGGCGTCGAACGACCCGAAGAAGTCGCTCAAGGCTCCGAGAAAAAGCCTCTCTCCGTCTTCGAAACCACTCCTTCGCCTCGAGGGAAAACCTCTTCGGGTTCGACTAAACAAGTCACCATGCAGCATTTTAGTAAGCAAGGTTCGCTCATCCTCGCTACCTCTTCACGTCATTCGCGATTGTTGAATCTTGGTCCGAGATTTATTCATGAATTTTTCAGAATTCAAGGATCTGTTGCATTCTTACTCTCCCTCAAAGCTTGCACGCTTCCACGAGGATTATATCCTCAAGTACTCTATGCTTGGGAAGGTTGCCCTAGAGCGGCTTTCTAAACAAGAGAAGATTAATGAAGAACTTTCTCAGAAGTCCAAGGAACTAGAGCGTAACTTCACCCTCGCGCAATCCACGAATCTGGAACTCGAGAGAAAGGTGGCTGAGCTGGAGGAGGCTTTGAAAACGAGTCACGATGAAAAGAAAGTCGCGAGAGGCCGCACTTGAGGAATCCAAGAAAGAGCTTGAGAAAGTTCAAAAATCTCATGAAGATGATCTGAGCGTGATTGAAAAGCTTCGGCAAAAACAAGAGCGAGCTACGAAAATCGCCGAAGATCTTCGCATCAATAACGCCAGCCTCGCCAAGTCACTGAGCACAAAGGATCGCAAAATCGTGGATCTTGAGAAGGCGCTGGCAGAACAAGGTGAAGCCTCAAGGAAAAACACTTCGGAAACTCTGGAAAAGCTGAAACTGCTCTATGCGGAGTACCAGAAGTCCTTGAATGAGTACGGAGTTCGTCCAGCCCCTCTCCCGGATGACATCGATATTCCCGATTTCATGGATTGGCTGGAGGATGAGTTCAAGGCCCTTACCGAGGTGATCTCTCGGCGCCGCAACTTCGCCGTTGCTTTCTCTGTGGAGAGTATCCCGAAGGTCCTTCACGATTATGACTGTGTGGACTTGGCGAAGTTTCGTGCGAATCTCTCTCGATTCCCCAGCGTTACTAGTGACGCGATACTTCGAGCGAACTCCGACGGTCAAGCTATCAAGACAAAGTTCGCGAAGGAGTTCTGGCTGGCTGGCGGTGAGGATATCGTTAAGACCATTGCGCAGGCAAAGCTTGCTGAGGTAATTTCTTTTGCCCGATTTCGTGACTTATGTTTGTCGCAGATGTTCCAGTTTTTTTAAACCTTCCTCACTTTTTCCTTCCTTTCTCAGCTGAGGGAAGAGGAGAACCGAGAGGGCACCGCCGTGTCTCCCGAAGGATCGTCCTCCGGTGAGGGATCGAGCAGTCCGGCGAAGACGACTCAGGCGGCAGCAGCAGCAGTAGCAGCAGCAGCGATGATGGCAACGACGGCGGGCAGGTCCCCGAACGAGAGGAGGATTCGCCGAAGGTGGATGTTACGAACTGAATGATGTGTCCGGACTTTTTGGGTGAATTCGAGATTGGTTGTATATTCATGTAGATTCATCAAACTTTTTTGAACAGATGTTTTGTATATTTTAACCTGCGCAGGTCCTGCAAGCTGGGCCTGCGCAGGACGTGCTACCACTGCGAATTCATCGGGATAGTATGTTCGTTAGTGGTGAAGCGTGGCGCCTGTTCAAGCGAGCACATCCCGAACAAGATTTTTCCGATTTTTGGCTTGAGGCCTCGCTTAAGTTTGCTATAGGTTGTTTTGATCTCTCCTCGTTTTTCTTACTTCGTAAGAAGATTCGTTCCGCGTCGTCTACTCCGCCGGCCTCGAAGGTTCCCAAGATGGAGCCCCTTAGCCCCTTAGCCGACGCATCTGACTTCGCCTATGCCAGTGATATGGTTGAAAACAACGTTTGTAAACCAGGACATGTTGTACAACTTTCATTCTGAATTTTACACCGAGTGTTGTAATTATCGCAGAATTGTTCGAAAGTTTTTATGCGAATAAGGCCGTAAATACGTTTTTTCTTGAAAAAACGTCACCCTCCCCACCTTGCCGTTTCGCATGAAAACTAGACGGCAGGTTCACGAATCTTACTATTCACGAATTTCTAGCATATCTTTAGGAGAAGTCTTCCTTAGTTTTTGGTGAACCTCGATTGCTATTGCGCAAGTCGACAAAATTTGTTTCGAATTTTGTGGACTTGACCGATCGGCGACCCGCCTCGGTTGATATAGCAACCCTCGCTTGCTTCAACCACGGCTTTCGCGACTCCCGAACGAGCCCCTTGCCCTTTTCTTACAACGATGATATTTAAATAACTTTCAACAATCCTCCCTAAGTATAAACCTACAGATAACCCTTTAGGCATTCATTTTCTCAGAATCTTCGCACAAATGTTCGGTGGGAATCCCTTCGTGGATGGGATTTACTGGGCCACAACTTGTTGTTGTCTCAGGCCTCTTTGGTGGGAATCCCTCGATGGATGGGATTTTCTGGGCCACAACTTGTTGTTGTCTCAGGCCTCTTTGGTGGGAATCCCTTGATGGATGGGATTTTGGCTATCAGGAAGCCTTTTTCACGAACTTTTTCTTCTTTGACGATGGAATTCTGGCTATCACGAAGCCTTGTCTCACGAACTTTTTCTTTTTTCACGATGGAATTCTGGCTATCACGAAGCCTTTTTTACGAACTTTTTCTTTTTTCACGATGGAATTTCGGCTATCACGGAGCCTTTCTCACGAACTTCTTCTTTTTTCACGATGGAACTTCGGCTATCACGGAGCCTTTCTCACGAACTTTTTCTTTCTTCACGAAGGAATTCTGGCTATCACGAAGCCTTTTTTACGAACTTTTTCTTTTTTCACGATGGAATTTCGGCTATCACGGAGCCTTTCTCACGAACTTTTTCTTTTTTCACGATGGAACTTCAGCTATCACGGGGCCTTTCTCACGAACTTTTTCTTTCTTCACGATGGAATTTCGGCTGTCATGAAGCCTTTTTCACGAACTTTTTCTTTCTTCACGATGGAATTTCGGCTATCAGGGAGCCTTTCTCACAAACTTTTTCTTTTTTCACGATGGAATTTCGGCTATCACGGAGCCTTTCTCACGAACTTTTTCTTTCTTCACGATGGAATTCTCGAGACACGCAATTTGGGGGAAGACTCTTTTCATATATATATATATCAGGAAGAGTGTTTACACAGGATCCGCCTCGTTAAAAACCTTGCCTCTTGATTTAGATCCCCCTTTGCAAGGAAAAGAGTACGGTCCTTCTTGTTCTATACAACTGCAAGAAATAAAACTAATTTTTGCTCCGAAATCACTTATAGACACGTGATTCGGGTTTTTGTCTTTCTAAAGTGCACACTTACAAAAATCGAAAAACTACTACACACTACATCTATCTACAACTAGGGTTTTCATGGATAATACCTTTTTAGGCTGTCAGCATTCCACGAATACGGCAACTCTTCGCCGATCCGCTCCATCGGCGAAAAGCCCCCGGCATATCCGTTTCCCCGGCGATGTAAGGCCCTTCCCATGACTCATGAAGTTTTCCTGGGTTCTCCCGCTTTTCTTTCTTTTCAAGAAAAGATCACCGGCTTTGATGTCCTTTCGGACCACCTTTTTGTCCCTCCATGCCCTTGTCTCTCTCTCGGTACTTCTCAATGTTTTCTCGTCGCTTCAAGGATTGTCATCTCTATCATGTCTTTTTCCACCTTCTTATCAATTTCCTCTATCTCTTTTCCCTTCAGGACTCTCATGCTTTCATTCCTGATCTCCTCCGGTGTCATAGCCTCAGTCCCGAAAAGCAGGCGAAAAGGCGTGAAACCTGTTGCCCTTGAGACAGTGGTGTTGTGAGACCAGATCACCTTCGAAAGTTTGTCCACCCACTTTCCCTTTTTCTGATCGAACAAACATTTCTTGATTCCCGAAAAAATCAAATCGTTGGCTCTTTCGACTACACCATTGGACTGTGGATGATATACTGATGAAAATTTCGCTTGTGTGCCTAAGGTTCTGCAGTATTCTTTGAAGGTGTAACAGTCAAACTGTTTGCCATTGTCAACCGTTAGTTCTTTGGGAACTCCGAACCTGCAGACTATGTTCTGCCAAAAGAATTTCTGAACTGTTGCTGCTGTGATATTCGCGAGTGGTTTTGCCTCGACCCACTTCGTGAAATAATCGACTGCTACAGCCGCAAATTGGCAGTTGCCTTGAGCTGCTGGCAACGGGCCTACTAGGTCCATTCCCCATCTCTGCAGAGGCCAAGTTGGAGGAATTAGGTGAACTGGCATTGAAGGCAGATTCTGTTGATTTCCCGTCTTCTGGCATGCTTCACATTGCCGAACTAACATCTTGGCGTCAATGTTTATGGTAGGCCAATAGAATCCCTGCTTTATCGCCTTACCAGCCAACGCCCTGGTGCTTATGTGTGCCCCACAAAAATCCGCTGTGAATTTCTTTTAGAAGTTCGCGACCTTTTTCGGAGGTGATGCAGCGCAGCCAGGGCTCAGTGACTCCTGATTTGTATAATTCTCCATTTACTACTGTATAGCCCCGAGCCCTTTGCTTCAATCTTTTTTCCTCCAATTCATCTTGTGGTTCGTAATGTCCCCTCAGATAGGCCATAATTTCTGCTCTCCAGTCTGGAATTTCCACCATATTCACGATTTGGGCCCTTGAATCTTTGATGGATGGCTCTCTGATGATTTCAAAGAACACATCCGGTGGTAGCTCTTGGTTTCCGTCGCCGCCTTCGCCGCCTTATCCGCCTCATTGTTATCATCCCTTGGGATATGCTTGAACTGAATACCCTTTGAAGTGTTTCTCCATTTCTCTGACTTTTTCGAGATATTTCATGAGAACTGGATTCCTGGCCTCGCTTTCCTTCTCAATATGTTCCTGGATCACCTTCGAATCCGTTCTGATTATGAAGGTCTGCTGCCCCAAGGCTTTCATTTTCCTTAATGCCAGCAGTAGAGCTTCGTACTCCGTTGTGTTGTTCGTGGAATGTTCATTGTTCGCGAATACGAGCCGCGCTGCGTATCTTATGACTACGCCCGTCGGGGACGTTACAACAGCCGAAATTCCAACCCCCTTGTAACACCATGCTCCATCACACTGCACTATCCAAGGTTCGGGTATATTTTCATCGAGATTTTGAGTGGGTGAAGTCCAGTCCACGACAAAATCTGCCAGAACTTGCGATTTTATTGCACTTCTTCTCTCGAAGTCTACCACATACTCGGAAAGTTCGGCACCCCACTTGATGATTCGGGTGGATGCCTCCCTATTTGCGAACAAGTCACTTAACGGCTGGTTGGTGATAACTCTTATTCTGTGGCCCTCGAAGTAATGTCTTAGCTTTCTTGCTGCCATAATGACCGCATACTCGATCTTCTCCAATTCAGAATAGAAAACCTTGGAACCAGACAATGCTTCAGAGGCGAAGTATACAGGAATTTGCCTGAGCTTTCCTTCTTCCTTTTCCTGTACCAACACTGCACTTACTGCCGAATTTGATGCAGACACATACAGCATAAGCGGCGATTTTGGTTCGGGAGGACAGAGTTTGGTCATGGTGGACAAGTAGTCCTTCAGTTCGTGAAAGGCCTGCTTCTGAGGTTCGGACCACTGGAATTTCTTGGCACTTCTGAGAACTTGGAAGAACGGTAAACTTCTTTCTGCGGCTTTGGGAATAAACCTGTTGAGGGCGGCCACTCTCCCTGTCAACTTCTGAACATCTTTCACTGAGATTGGTTCTTGCATTTCTACCAAAGCCTTTATTTTGTCAGGGTTTGCCTCGATGCCTTTCGTTGAAACCAGGCATCCAAGAACTTTCCCCCTGTGAATGCCGAACACACATTTTTCTGGATTTAGCTTTAAGTTTGCTGCCCTCATGTTCGCGAATGTTTCTGCCAGATCACTTATACGGTCTCTCCTCTGAACACCTTTGAAAATTATGTCATCCACATATGCCAGAATGTTTCTCCGAATCTGCTGGTGCAGTGCTATTTCTATCATTCTCGAAAACGTGCATCCTGCATTCTTCAGCCCCTCTGGCATTCTTACGAAACAAAATGTTCCGAAAGGAGTGATGAAACTTGTCTTCTCTTCGTCCTCTTTGCGAACTCTAATCTGATGATACCCAGAGAACATGTCCAGGAGCGAAAGCATCTCACTGTTGGCTGCATCATCCATGATTTTGTCCACCCTTTCCAAGGGAAAATCGTCCTTCTTGCACGCCTTGTTCAGATCTGTGAAATCCACACACATTCTCCATTTGCCATTTTTCTTCTTAACTGGCATAGTGTTGGCTAACCAGACTGGGTACTTGACCTCTCTGATTACCTGGGCATCCTGCAACCTCTGAACTTCTGCTTCTACTGCTTTGACTTTTCGTCAGACATTTTCCGAAGTTTTTGCTTCTTGGGTGGTATCTTGTCATCCGTTTCGAGGGCATGTTCGATTATGTCTCTGTTAACACCTTGCAGGTCCTTAGCTGACCATGCGAAAACATCCTTGTTTCTATTCAGGAATCGTATAAGTTCACCGTCCTCTTCGGCGCTGAGGTTCGCCCCTATTATGACTGCTCTGTTGGGCATGTCATCCAAATACACTTTCTTTGTTTCATCTTCCGATGCTATCTCATTTTTCTCTTTATCCCGCTTAGGCTCTTCATAAGTTTCCTTCCTCTCATCAGCTGCTTTCACCGGTACACATTTGTTTGGCCGGCGTGTGGCCCTTTTCTATGTTCTTGGCCTCCCGCCGATTGCCGAACACCGTGATAACCCCTTTGGGCGCAGGCATCTTCATGCATAGGAACTGTTGTCTTATGACAGCATCAAACTTATTCATGAAACCTCTGCCGAAGATCGCGAGGTACGGATGATATATGTCAACTACATCAAAAGTGAGGCTCTCCGTTCTGGCATTCTCAAGATCTCCGAAAGACACTGGGAGTGATATTTTTCCCACCGGCTTGATGGGCTTTCCTCCGAACCCCTGCAATGGGTACTCTGGTGGATCCAACATGTGCTGGCTCAGATTCATTTTCTCGAATGTTTTCAGGAACAGGATGTCCGCCGAACTCCTGTTGTCAACCAGGATTTTTCCTATGACCCACCCGGCAATATTGACTTCGATCACCATGGCGTCATTGTGAATCGCGGATTTCAATCTGAAATCTTCTTCTGTAAATGTGATTGGCACCTTCGCCCACTCTAGGCGAGCAGCTGGGCCATCATTGATGATGGTGTTCACAGATCTGAAGTAATTGTTTCGCTGCTTCTTTGTTTCGAATTCCATAGTAGATCCGCCTGTGATTGGCATGATAGTCCCGAACGATGGCAATGCCTTGGAGTTCTGGGGCCCCGAACTTGACTGAGGCCTTGATGAACTTTCTGGGGATGGTGGCAAGATTTCTCGAATGGGTTGCGGTTGCTGGATTGACCGAATCGCTTGCGAGTGAGGGAAAAATTGCTGTGATGGCTGCCATGCTGGTTGTGATTGTGGAAATTGCTGAACTGGTACAGAGCTTGACTGTGGGTTCGCGAACTGCGGTTGCCAGAAGTTCGGCCGAAACTGGCTTGGCATCGAGGATGCAATGCTCATCAGTGCTTTCTCTTGTTGGATTCTTGCCATGTTCTCCTTTGTCTCTGGGCACCCTTCGGTGCTGTGTCCTCTTCCATGATACTGGCAGTAGAAGTGAGGATCTCTAGGGTTGTGGTTCGGGAGTCCTGGGGTTCCTCTTCCTCTCCCCCTTCCTCTGGGACTGAATCCTCCCCTGGTGCTTGGCCTGCTGTCTTGCTGTGGCTGAGAGTTTCCAACATTGTTTATGTTTCGTGGATGCTGGGGTGGTGCCCGCCAGGTCATATCTCTGTTGCCCTGTCTTGCCTCGTTCCGTTCAGCTACCCTCTTGCGGTGGTCGTCATCGGACGTAATGTAGTCTTCCAATTCTCGAAATAGTTCTTCAACCTGTCTCGGCTTCTTTCTTGTGAGGTGGGAAGCCGTTGGCCCTGGGGTGAGACCTTTGATCAATGCCTTGATCGTTGTCTTGTCATCAGCGTCGGGGATCTGAGACCTCTGTTGCATGAACCTTCTCACGAAGTTCCGCAGCGGTTCTCTGTCCTTCTGCTTGCAGTTATACAAGTCTGAGGCTTCGGCTGTTGTGTCATGGAACATCTGAAACGCTTGCATGAACTTTGTCTTGAGATCTACCCAGCTGTAGATCGAGTGTGGAGGCAGCAGTGAGTACCAATTCAGTACTGGTCCTTCGCAAGCTATGATGAAGGATTTGGCCAGCGCGACATCATCTCCTCCTGCCGAGTTCACAGCTGACTCGTATCTCATGAGAAACTGCCTGGAGTTTCCGAAACCGTTGTACTTGGGAAGAGAGACAGGCTTGAACTTCGGCGGCCAAGGTGCTGTTTGCAGCCCTATTGACAGTGGCGATTCAGAATCCACGAAGTGTGAGACTCCGTTTCCCGCGAAGAAGTTTTCTTTCGGGGATTCTCTGGCAGGTGCAGGGTTTTGACGTGGTGACTCCTGCCACAAGGAACTGTTCTCTTGTTCTTTCATTTCATCAATTTCTTTTTGCATTGCTTCTATCTGCGCTTTTGCTTTGTTCAGCTGCTCTAGCTTTTCGGAGATTTTCCTCTTTGCTTGTAACTGAGCTGCGAACTTTTCCTTGTCTTTCTGCAGCTGTTGTATCTTTTGCTGAACCATGGCTAGCTCTCTGTCTATGTCATCATCATCATCATTGTCATTCTCGAACTCCTGCTGCTCAGCGGGCTGTTCTTGGATGTGAGCTGTCTTTTCTGCTCTTGCCTTCATGAGGGCCTCGAGCTTTTCTCTCCATTCTTGGTCTGTTGTGTTCGAGGATTCGGGAACAAACGAGGTTTCATTCCCTTGGGTGAGATGGCGATCGTCTCGGTTAGCTTTGTCTTGGAACGCCTCTTCTTGGGCTTCTTCTGAGGTGGCATCGTGAGTTTCTTTTCGGCTGGAACACGGTGGGCGCCAATGTTGGGGGGTTACCCGAAAAATTCGGATGACTGCCCTAACACAAGTGAGAGTTCTTAACACGTTCAAGTACAATACAAGAGCGCAAAGAGACTGTAATTCCCTCTGCAAGTAGCGCAAGTTCCAAAAAAAGTCTGAATCCGTTTACACGTGCCCTTGCGCCCCCTTTTATAGGGAGATGAAGGGACTTTTACATACTGATAACACCCCTAGCCTCAGAGAATATTCCTAGTGTGAACGCATACATGATTGTCTTTTTTATCTAACATATTCACAAATCTGCCACTAGTTCACACTCTAAACCCGGACTTTTTGGGACTACAACTTTGACTTTGCTTCTCCCCCGGTTCGTGAATGTCTTCGCATGAAACTCCCGAACTAGGTCTTCAACAGATTCCCGAATTGGCCCTTGCTTCCCAGCTGGTTCGTGCATGTCCACGCGCCTGAGTCCCGAACAGGGTCTTCATCAGATTCCCGAATCGGCAGTTCTCCGAAGTCCAGGCTATCGACAGTTGAGATTCCGGGCTTCCGCATGTTCGTGACTCCACCTTCTTGCCGAATCAAGATTCCCGAACTCTGCATATTCGCGAATTCGAGACTTCACAGGTTCCAGGCTTCCGAGAATTGCGAATTCCCTGCTCCTGAAAAACATGCTTTGAGAACTTTGTTAAGCTCAACGTTTCGAGGGTGACGGGTTTTCCTGAATTCCCCAATAGTCGGCCTTTGGGCAGGTGACCGGCTTAACTTCGATCCACTTGGTGAACTTGTCGATGGCCACCAGAACTCTGTTGAATCCTCCTGGCGCAGTCGGGAGAGGCCCAATCATGTCGAGCCCCCAGCAGGCGAAAGGCCAAGTTGGTGGTATAGTGACTAGCTTGTAGGCCGGGACGTGCTGTTGCTTGGCGAAGTACTGGCACCCTTGGCACCTTCTGACGAGTTCCTCGGCATCACCCAAAGCTATGGGCCAGTAGAAAGCTCATCGGAAAGCCTTGTTGACCAGCGTGCGAGAAGACGCGTGGTTGCCGCAGACGCCCTTGTGGATCTCCTCCAAGATGTCCTTGCCTTCTTCTCGGGGAACGCACTTCATGAGTACTCCAGAAGTGGCGCCCCACCTGTAGAGCTTTTCTCTGACTAGTACGTAGGACTTGGCCCGGCGGATGATTTGCTCGGCCAAGTTCTTGTCAGTTGGAAGCTTCTGCTCGTGGATGTAGTCGATGAAGGGTTGTCTCCAGTCCACGTCTATCATCATGACCTCCTGGCCAGCTTGAGAAGGCGTTGGGTCAGTGGTCGTGGGAGCCGGCTCTGGGGTGGATGGCGCGTGAAGCTCGTGGACGAAGGCTTCCGCTGGTACTTGTGCGCGAGTAGAGCCAAGCTTCGACAGGATGTCCGCTGCAATGTTGTTGTCGCGGACGACGTGATGGAACTCTAGACCATGAATTTGTTCTCGAGCTTGCAAACTTCTAGGCAGTAGGCGTCCATGTTCTCCTTGTTGCGATCCCAAGACTTGTTAACTTGGTTGATGACCACTGCGGAGTTGTCGTAGACTAGTAGTCGCTTGATGCCCAACGATATTGCGAGACGGAGCCCATGTAGCAGAGCTTCGTACTCGGCTTCATTGTTTGAGACCTTCCAGAAGATCTGCAGGGCGTACTTGAGTTGTTCGCCCTTTGGAGAAATCCAGAGTACTTCTGCATCCGCGCCCTCGAGCTTGAGCGAGCCGTCGAAGTACATTACCCAATGCTCTGGTCGCTCAGTTGGAGTTGGTAGCTGATTCTCCCACCACTCTACCATGAAGTTGACTAGTGCTTGCGACTTGATAGCTGTTTGTGGTTTAAAGTCGATGTTGAGGGCGCCGAGTTCGACTACCCATTTGGAGATTCTTCCAGTAGCATCTTGGTTGCGCAGAATGTCGCCGAGCGGGTAGTCAGTGATGACGGTGATCGAGCACTGCTGAAAGTAGTGTTGTAGCTTCCGCGAGGTGATGAGCACTACATATAGTAGCTTCTGTACTGGTTGATAGCGTGCCTTGGATTCCGATAGGACCTCGCTGACGAAGTAGACTGGTCGCTGGACTGGGTAGGCATGGCCGTCTTCTTGCCGCTCGACGATGATGGCAATACTAACCACATGAGCAGTCGCAGTGAGGTAGAGCAGTAGCTGCTCTTTCTTGCGAGGAGCCGTGAGGACTGGTGGCTTGGATAGGAAGTCCTTGAGCTGCTCCAAAGCATGATCTGCCTCCGGGGTCCACACAAACTTCTCTTGATGCTTGAATAGTTTGAAGAAAAGTAGCCCCCGTTCTCCAAGCTTCAAGATAAATCTGTTCAAGGCCGCCATACACCCGGTGAGCTTCTACACGTCTTTGATGCAGGTGAGAGCTTTCATCTTGGTAATGGCAGAGACCTTCTCGTGATTGGCTTCGATGCCATGATGGCTGATGATGAAGCCGAGTAATTTTCCCGAAGGTACGCCGAAGACGCACTTGTTCGGGTTGAGCTTCCACTGGTACTCATGTAGGGATGCAAAAGTATCTTCAAGATTGGTGATGAGAGTGTTCGAGTTTCGGGTCTTGACGACCACGTCATCCACATAAGCTTCGACGTTCATGTTGAGTTGTCTCCTGAAACAGGCTTGGATAGCTCGCTGGTAGGTAGCGCTGGCGTTTTTCAACCCGAATGACATCATTGTGTAGCAGTAGTCACCAAACGGGGTGCTGAACGCAGTCTTCTCCTGGTCTTCTTCCTTGATCGCGGTCTGGTGGTACCCGGAGTAATAGTCAAGGAAGCACAGCAGATCGCAGCCCACCGTGGAGTCGATGACTTGGTCAATCCGCGACAACCCGAAGGGGTCCTTGGGGCAGTGTTTGTTGAGGTCGGTGTAGTCGACGCACATCCTCCACTCGTTCGTGTTCTTCTTGTGGACGAGGATGGGGTTGGCGAGCCACTCAGATGGAAGACTTCTCTGATGAAGCCGGCTGTGAGTAGTTTGGCGAGTTCCTTCTTGATGGTGTTCCGTTGGTCGTCGGCAAAACGACGGAGATGTTGTCGTTTGGGGGTAGCTTTTGGATCGACGTTGAGTGAGTGCTCGATTAGATTCCTGGGCACCCCTGGCATGTCCGCTAGTTTCCAAGCGAAGATGTCTCGGTTAGCCCGGAGGAAGCTGACGAGCGAGTCTTCCTATTTCGGGTCAAGGCCCGCCCCGATCATGGTGGTCTTGCTGCTGTCGCCTGTCCCAAGGTCGATCGCCTTGACTTGCACTTCCTCAGAGGGTTGAGGCTTGTTGGCTGTGTCAGACTTCTTTGGGATCTCGAGTTTGGTTGGGGCAAGCTTCTTGGATTTCCATCATTGCATTGGGTACTTGATTGGTAGCTATGAGTTCCACAGCCTCTGTGTCGCAGTCAAAGGATATCTTCAAGTCCCCTTGAGTGAGAGTACTTCGGCAGGGCTTGGCATTTTGAGTACCAAGTATGTGTAGTGGGGTACCGCCATGAACCTGACAATAGCTGGTCTGCCGAGGATGGCATGGTAGGAAGTCTCGACGTCCACAACCTCGAACTTGATGTACTCGGTGCGGTAGTTCTCCCTGGTTTCCCCGAAGGTAACTGGCAGGACCACTGAACCCAGTGGAATAGCCGCGTTCCTGGGGACGATGCCGTAGAAGGGTGATGTGCTCTTGGTGAGCATGTGGGTAATGTCGAGCTTCATCTTCTTCAAGGTCTTGGTGAAAAGGACATTGAGTCCGTTTCCACCGTCGATGAGTACCTTGTTGAGTCTAGAGCCCGCGACTACTGATTTCAGGACGAGTGGAAAACGCCCTGGCTCGGAGAAGCTTGTCCATTGATCCATGCGGGAGAAGGTTATGGGTACCTCCGACCACCTGAGAGGGGTCGGAACCGCTGGTTCAATGTTCAAGACTTCCCATCTTGTGGCCTTCTGAGACTGTTTGGAGGGTAGTCCGCCGAAGGGGACGTTCACCGTCTTGTCGGGTTCCTGGAAGTTGTTGTTACCTTCCTTGGCTTTTTTCTTGCCCTTCTTATCATGAGAAGGCCATGGGTCTGGAGTATCCTTGAGTGCTCGCCGGAATTGGTAGCACTGCTCAGTGGTGTGGTTGCCCTCCAAATGCCACGGACACTTCTCTTTCAGCAAGTCTTTGAAGCCGCCGGAGGTCTTCTTCGAGTTATCTTTTGCAGGGTGCTGGATAGCCGCGACTGTGTTGTCTAGCTTGCGCTTGCGGTTAGGACCCAAGTAGTAGTTGTTGTTGCAACCCCGTTGATCCCTATTGTTGTTGCTGCTGCCGCCCGGGTTGTTCTTGCTCTTGCCGCGAATGGCATCGTACTTGGCGTTTGCCTTGTCTTCTTCGTCGGCCCATGAGGTGATCATGTATTTGAGCTTAGTGATGGAACTCGGGCGACAGCGACCGAAGTCTTCGAAGTTACGGCGGTGGTAGAGACCATCTTGGAAAAGGTCGATGACCTCCTTGTCGGTGACATCAACTACCATAGCGCGCTTATCGAAAAAGCGTCGCATGTACTTGCGTAGGGTCTCGCCTTGTTCCTGCTTCACCATCGCCAGATCCATGCAAGTACCTGAGCGTCCCATGGCGCCCGCGAAGTTGCTGGTGAAATGATCCTTGGGCTGGTCCCACTTGTCGATCGAGTTCTTGTCCAGCGATTCGAGCCAAGTGAGTGGTGCTTGGTCCAGACAGAAAGGAAAGTAGAGGCACTTTGTGTCATTGTTGCCCCCAGCGTTTTCAATGGATAGGGCGTAGCATCTGAGCCACTGGACTGGGTCTTGCTTTGCATCGTACTTGGTGATTCTCAGAGGTTTGAATTTCTCTGGGAGAAGTAGATTGCGAAGTCGAGCAGAGAAGGCAGGGAAGCCGTCATTGTCGCCTGCCGTGGAGGACTTCTTGCGTCGTAGTTCTTCAATTCTGTGGCGGGCATCGTAGGCGCCGCGTGATGCACCGGTGACGTGGTTGTCTGCGTGGCCTTAGCCTCCGCGATTGCCTCCTCCACCAGCTCTCCTTCCAGCTCCGTGTGAGGAGATCCCGCCGCTACTGCCTCCGCCGCCAGCGTCACAATGACTAGCGGCACCGCGACTACCGCCGGCACCGCCAGTGCTGCTGCCGCCCTGAGAAGGTCCTCCAGCTGATGCCCTTGTACGGTTGAGGTTCTGTGGTTGATCTCCTCGAGTACGATTGCGTCCATTATCCGCTGGACTGCGACTTGTGGCTTCATGGTTCTCGCGTTCGCGAGTTCTGGGGGAAGGCACTTGAGTGACTTTGTTGTCAACTCTCATGAAGTAGGCGTCCTCCGCGAGCTTGTCGATGACTTCTCCCGCACGTATCCCTTGAGCTTGACGTGCTATTGTAGAGATAGACATGAGGCACTGTTCGGGGGTAGTGTGCACCCAGTTGGCGACTTGGTCAAGGGCCTCTGCGTGATTCCGTACAGGGAGGGATTCTCGGAGACGTCTGCGCTGTTCGTTGCGCTTCCTGTTGCGCTCACGTCGGGCGTTCTTGTCGTCGTTGGTTTCATCAGCGGGTGCATTGGCAGACAGCTCGTCTGCTGAGATATCGTCGAAGTAGCGGTCGGGTCGGGTCCCTGAAGGTACTGGCGTCTCGCTAGCAGCCATGAAGACTTGGTGATCAGGGGTACTGAGACCAGAGTCAGTACTCGTCATTCTCATATGGCAGCTCATCTTGACTTGAGTCTTCATCATCGCTTTGATACTCATCATTGTCATATGGTGAGAATTCTTCTTGTTCATCTTCACTTGATTCTTCATCCTAAATGAACAAATTAACATCAAGATCAATATATCACTATATGAAAAAATGCAATTATGTCAACTTATATTAGAATATCGCAGCTGCACAAAAAACATAACAAGACAAACATGCACAATTCATAACTTAAATGGTTCGCATCACACACATAGGTTCACATCACGCACACACATAATTCAGACCATAACTTAGAAGGTTCAGACCATAGGTTCAGAAGTTGATATTCTAAGACCAAGAACTCAAAAGTTATGAATACATATTGTTGTCCTTGCACCATCTCTGCAAGAAGTTGATCCTTCTTTCAAGAGTGGGTATGGTGAGGAAGTATCGATGATTGAATTTGGATTTGAAAATCTTGTAAGTT
Source organism: Cenchrus americanus (assembly GCA_947561735.1). Classification (NCBI taxonomy): domain Eukaryota; kingdom Viridiplantae; phylum Streptophyta; class Magnoliopsida; order Poales; family Poaceae; genus Cenchrus; species Cenchrus americanus. The sequence continues at coordinate 252,770,412 of OX387245.1, read as the reverse complement.
GCGTATGCCACAACACTTTCATGGGGAAAACACTCCCAAGCCAAGTGCTCGCACTTCTCAATTTCAGCATCCATCTTCATCTCAGCTTTTATCTTGGAGTCCTTATGCTCTTGTATAGTCTGATGATTTGTAGCAAATGACTTATTGTAAGTAGTTGCAATCTTGTCCAAGACTTTGACAATTGAGTTTTTTGTCTTGCTTTTTCCTCGGCCTGTGCTCTTCTTTTCAGGACTATGGCATGTGCTGCTAGTGCTTGCACCCGACCTCTTGCTCTTGCGGCTACTTGTACTCATAGGGTTGTGAACAAAATGTTCTTCTTGCTCCTCCTCCTCCCATGCTGCTTCTACTTCTTCTTGCTGCCCTTCACCATCATAAAAATCTTGCCCTGGAACATAGCCATTGGATCCATGAACTACTTCTTTATAGAACATTGCCTCGAGGTCCTCCAAGAACAGTGGTCCCCCATCCTTAATCTCCTCAGCCAGGGTTTATTATGCAAGATAAATTAAGTCAAATGGTGCTCTTGTATAAGTGGGAAAAACAGTAGCAAATCAAGGGTAGAAGTACCTCTGTATGATCCTTCCAAATGTCTGAGTCCGCATCAATGCTCCAACATGGCCTCAGGCTTTCGCTCACAAGGTCTGTCAAGGCCTGTACTGCCCTATGTTGCACTTGGATTCCTCGCTGGATGCGGGTGAAGCGTCTGATGGAATTCCCCTCACTTCACAAGCATTCTTCTAGCTCCAGATGCTGGTAACCTAGCACTATGCTCTGGTGGACGAATACAAACCCAAGGCACTACACAATTACTAAGGTGCTTCACTTCACCATGATTTTCTTGTTTTTTCAAATGGTGAGCTTCGTGGAGTGGTCGTCAATTTATAGTCGTGGCGCACGGTCTTGGATCTTATCTGCAACCAAGCTAGCGTGGCGTCCTTATCAGATGACTGTTCTCACGTGAAGAGTAAGGTCCCTGTTAACACGTGATGCTTCGGCGCACCTGTCCCCACCTGACAGCGTCCGGACAGTTCTTATCCTTTGCGGCCAGTGACTGCAGCTCTGCTTGGAGGCAAGTCTCGTGACCACACAATGTACTTGCATCTCGCGACGCGACAACCATTGCTGTTTCACGCCTTCCTCGAAGATTTCAAGTGTTTTGTCTTATTCAGTTTGGCAGAGCATCCAAAAGGAAACAGAAGGCCGTAGGTTCTCTATTTCTTTCTGGAGCATCAAACTGACCATCTTGATCACCTACTGCTCGGGGGCTACTACACAAGTGCGTCTTGTGACACCCTCTTCTTCCGCGTCGCATCGACCTACAGGAAGCCTACTTCCACTACTTCTCCGCTCGACCTACCTATGGTCGGTAGAGAGACCTTCCTCAAGGTCATGTTGACTCTTTCCGGATTGCTTGACTTAGGCAGGGTCGGCGGTTCTTCAAGGACAACACCTTGCCTTCACTCCGACCTTCTGGACCTACGTTCCAGGAGCTTGATGTTTGACTTCATGCTCACTGAAGGGTTTTTTCTTTCTTCTTTGGATCATCGTGCACCCTACGCGACCTTGACGACGTCATGACCTTGCCTCGTCTCGACATGACTTCATGTCGGCCGCTATGCCTACACGTCGATTGGGGGCCGAAGCGTCCCCTCATCCGAGGTGACCAAATGTGACACAAATACCGCTCCCGGGAGGCTGGTAGCACATTTATTACAACAGGTGGAATCGCTCTTTTACATTACGGTTACGAAAGGGCACGGTAGTGCCAACGCTACAACGAACAACACAAACGCTAGCGACCACACTATGATAGCGAAGGCTTCCATAGCCTCCTCGCAGTACCACACCATGGAAGCTTTAGGTAGGGCCCTAGTACACGAGGCACGGTTGGGTGTAGGGCGGTGACCTACTCAACGTCTTCTCGGGATGTAATCGGGATCCTCCTCTCGTAAAATAGTTAGTAAAACAAGGGTGAGCACATACGTACTCGGCCGAATCCAACCCCACCCGCGGAGGGGCTTATAAGCGCAGTCATGCATAAGGTATAACAAGGATCGGGTTAAGGTTCATTTAGCAAACTTACACATGCAGGGGTTCATTTCGAAAAGGTTTTCGCAAATCATTTTCATAACCCAAGTATCTCACTTGTTTTAAGCAAAACCACCGTGGACCTACCGGACTTCCCGTCCGTCGTAGCCCGTGCACACACCACACACTTCACCCGAAAACAACTCACGCCGGAAAACATCCCATCCCAAACACTAGTTTTTGTGACCACACCGTGACTCGTCCAATACCGTGGACACGGCTATTCGAATAGGTTTGACACTCGCAGGTTGTACATCTTTACCCACAAGTAGGGTACCGTCACACGGACACCTCAGCGCCGGTACGGATCCTATCATAGCCATTACCCACCTTAGCTAACACTACGAGCCACCACGGAAGCACCCAAGGGGTTATCCCACATAACCAGGGCATACCTCACACAGAGCGTACCCCGACTCCTTGGTCTCCCGCTGCTCACCCGCACACCAGATGGCAAGTAGATTAACTAGTGGGGTTTATGCTAAGCCGTTGCCACATACAACGGTCGAGTGGTTGTACGATGATTTGGGTCAGGTGAGATGTCACGCAACCCGGTCCTTAACCGACAAGATGGACAACTCCCAACACGCTCAACCACACAGGTACGAGCTCACCCCTACTCCTGACACACACGTCCATCCCGTCTACCCAGTTCTTTACTCATTTCCCAAACATATTCCCATTTTGTTTTTAAAGCACTCACACATTTTGAAAGCACACACACATATTTTTAAAGCACTCGTTTAGGCCAAAACAAGGTTCAATCATAGCAATCATGGGTGGCTATCCTACCATGTTTTGCAGTAAAACAATATGCAATTTATAAAACGGATATAAGGGTATATTTATAAAACTAGGACAGAAGCATGCATCAAAGGGGAGGTTGAACTTGCCGTCTTCGAAGTCTTCGGGGAGTGCCGGCTCGGCGTCCGGATCTCGGGCTCCCCGCCGCGGTAGTCGGCCCCGACCTCCGGCTCGGGGTACCTTACTCCGTCTACTCCGTCGGCTAAGGCATACACGCACACACAAGCATACAAGCAGTATTAGCACACATGTCTCCGGCCGAGCTCGGGGAGTGGGAAGTGAGCGGAGGAGGGGTATATATATAGCTGCGGTAGGGTTTGATATTAACTGGGAAAGAAAGGCGGTTATGAGAAGGGGTCAGGTTAGGGGGGGGGGTATAGATATTAAGGACCTTATTGGTAATTTTTATTAATAGTAAAAAGGGTGTTTACGCTAATCTAGACTAAGTTAGGGTCATTTTGTAGTTTATCCTAGGGTATAATAGTGTTTAACTCTTGATTAACCATTAACTCAGGGACTTATCTGAAAAAAAAATGAAAGGAAAGAGAAGGGAGGCTCGGTCTTGGGGTAATAGAGGAAAACAGGGGGGTCTTTGGGCAAAATTGCCCCTTCTTCCTCCCCCGGCTCGCGGCCGCGCCGGAGGCAGGGGGGGGGTGGTTCGGCGGCGGCGGCTCGCCGGCCTCCCGCCTACGGCCGCGGCCGCGTGGAAGGGGGAAAAGCTAGAGGGCGACGGGGGCATCCACCCTCCCCTACTCACCTTAGGCTAGGACGCGGTGTGGAGGCGGATCGGCGGCGGCGGCGGACCGGTGGGGTTAGGCCTACGGTGGTGGCTCGGTGAGGTTGCGCGGGGAGGCAATGGAGGGTTGCGGTGGCTTGGTGGTGCGGCGAGGAAGGGGCGGGGCTATTTATAGCCGGATTGAGGTCGGTTCGGGGAAGATTTTTCACGCACACCGGCGCTCCGGCGAGGTCGGCTCCGGTGAGCTCGAGCACCTTCGTGAGGCGGCGACCGGTGACAAGATTGCTCGAGCAGCGGCGGCGGCAGTCAACTCTTGCCGATGGTTCGGTGTGTGCGGCGGGGGGGGCGGGGTCGACGGCTGCGGCGGCGGCGGGGGTGTGGTGGTGCCGGGCGGCGGCGACGGGTCGCGTCGCGGGGCCGCCCCGCGCGCGGCGCGGAGGGGGGCGGGCACGGTGGCGTGCGGAGGGGGGTGACGTGGTCGGCGCGGGCGCGCGGGCCCGGGGTCAACGGCGCACCGCGCGCGCGCGGCGTCGGGCGGGGGCCGGCCGCGGGAGGAAGGAGGAGGGAGGGGGAAGGAAGAAGGAGGAAGGGAAGAGGAAAAAGGAAAAAGAAAAGAGGAAAAAGGAAAAAGGAAGAAAAGAAGAAAAAAGGGAAGAAAAGAAAAGAAAAACGAAAAAAATTAGGAAAAATTGCTGGGGAAAATTAGGGGAAAATTGTTAGGGAGATTGAGGGAGGGTTTGTGGGGTCTTTCCGTCCCCCGGTGTCGGCGTGATTCTCGGGACGGCGGGGATGGTGAGGCGAACCGGTCACCGGGACCGCGGCGTGCGCGGGATTCCCGGCCGGTGGCCGACCGCGGCGTTGGGAAGACGCGCGGGGCGTGACCGAGGTGCGGTGCCGGCGGGAATCGCGGCACGCGCGTCGGGGAAAGAGAGAGAAAAACAGCGGCTAGGGTTTGATTGATAATTGAGCTCGGCGGGTCAGTTTTGAAATTACGCATGCTTTAATGAGTGATTTATTTATGGCTAAAAACGCGGGCGTTACAAACCTACCCCACTTAAAATGAATCTCGTCCTCGAGATTCTGCTAAGTCTCGAATAGGTGGGGGAATTCCTTCCTCAGTGCATCCTCTCGTTCCCACGTAGCTTCTTCCACCCCGTGTCTACTCCATTGGACTCTGCACACCCGTACTTCGGTCGTTCTTGTCCGCTTGACCACGGTGTCTAGGATCTTGACAGGCACCTCCCGGTACCTAAGGTCCGGCCGTAGATCGATGGTCTCCACCGGTACCCGCTTTTCCTCCAGTAACCTTCAAACACCGTCGTAGCTGGGAGATGTGGAACACCGGGTGTATATCTCGACATTTCCTCGGGTAGCTCCAGCCGATATGCTACTGCTCCGACCCTCTTGAGCACTTTATACGGGCCGATGTACCGAGGGGCCAACTTCCCGTGTACTTGAAACCTTCGAGTCCCCCCGGATGGGTGAAACCTTGAGGTAGACGAAGTCTCTCGGATTGAAGCTCGCTTCACGCCTCTTCTTGTCTGCGTAGCTCTTCTGTCGGGACTGAGCGGCTTTCAGCTTCTCCCGGATATCAGCTACTCGTTCCTCGGCTTCCTTTATAAGCGCGGGCCCGACCAGGGCACGCTCTCCTACTTCTGACCACATCAGGGGTGTTCTGCACTTTCTCCCGTATAGTGCTTCGAATGGCGACATTCCCAGACTTGCTTGGTAGCCGTTGTTGTAGGAAAATTCCGCATACGGCAGGCTCTGCTCCCAATCCTTGCCGTAGGTGAGGACGCAGGCTCTCAACATATCTTCTAAAATTTGATTCACCCTTTCGGTCTGCCCGTCTGTCTGTGGGTGGTATGCTGAGCTGAAGTCTAGCTTGGTGCCCATGGCCTTGTGCAAGCTTTTCCAGAACCTAGAGGTGAACTGGGTCCCTCTGTCTGAGACTATTCTGCTAGGCACTCCATGCAGCTTTACTATATTTTCTATGTAGAGTTTCGCCAATTTCTCTCCACCATAAGTGGTCCGTACAGGTAAAAAGTGAGCGACTTTGGTGAGTCGGTCCACGATTACCCATATGGAGTCATGTCCCTTCTGAGTCCTTGGCAACCCTACTATGAAGTCCATACCTATCTCATCCCACTTCCACACCGGGATTGGCAAAGGTTGCAACAGTCCTGCAGGCTTCTGATGTTCGGCTTTGACCCTCTGACAAGTGTCGCAATGGGCGACGAACCGTGCAATGTCTGCCTTCATCCCATTCCACCAGTACTTCTGCTTTAGGTCCATGTACATCTTGGTGGATCCCGGGTGGATGGAATATGCTGAGTTGTGTGCCTCATCCATGATGGTCTGTCGAAAATCTCCACCTTCGGGCATGCATATCCTGTTTTTGTACCACAGGGTGCCCTGGTCATCTACCCTGAAGTCAGGGGCCTTGTTCTCTCCGGTATGCTTGCGGATCTTCATCAGATTTTCATCGGTCTCTTGGGCCTTCCGGATCTTCCCCTCTAGGGTAGGCCGAACACTCGGTTGGCGGACGTAGCCTTGGGGGACGATGTGTACGTTGAGTCGGGCCATCTCCTCTTGCAACGAGCACTCTTGGGTGCCGCCTTCTCGTAGGTTTTCCGACTTAGGGCATCGGCTACCACGTTGGCTTTCCCGGGGTGGTAGTGAATTTCTAGGTTGTAGTCCTTGACTAACTCTAGCCATCTTCTCTCGCCTTAGGTTCAAATCGGGCCGGGTGAAGATATACTTTAGACTCTTGTGGTCCGTGTAGATTTCACACTTGTTCCCGATCAGATAGTGTCTCCAGATCTTCAAGGCATGCACTACGGCCGCAAACTCCGCATCATGGGTGGGATAGTTCTCGCTCATGGGGTTTGAGCCGGCGGGAGGCGTATGCCACTACCTTCCCGTCTTGCATGAGCACACATCCCAACCCTTGTCGGGAGGCGTCGCAATATACGACAAAGTCCCGTTGAATGTCCGGCGGTCGCACCGGGGCCGTAGTCAACCTCTTTTTCAACTCTTGGAAACTTCTCTCACAGGCCTCGGTCCAGATAAACTTCTTCTCTTTCTTGAGCAGCTCCGTCATGGGCCGGCGATCTTGGAGAATCCCTCGATAAACCTCCGTAGTACCCGGCTAAGCCTAGGAAACTCCCCGATCTCACTCACGTTGGTTGGTTGCCGCGCTGGAGACCTGTCTCAACTTTCCCGGGTCTACAACTACTCCTTCGCGGTCAATATGTGCCCAAGGAAGGATATCTTTTCTAGCCAAAATTCACATTTGCTGAATTTGGCGTATAGCTTGTGTGCCCTCAATTTTCCTAGTACCACTCGAAGATGTTGTTCATGCTCCTCCACACTCTTGGAGTAAACAAGTATGTCGTCAATGAAGACCACGACAAACTTGTCCAATTCCTCCATGAACACCTTATTCATGAGGTTCATGAAGTACGCTGGGGCATTGGTTAGTCCAAAGGACATCACCGTGAACTCATATTGCCCGTAGCGAGTGACAAAGGCGATCTTGGGGATGTCACTTTCCCCGATCTTGAGCCGGTGGTACCCGATCTTAGATCCACCTTCGAGAAGTACTTGGCTCCCTTCGCTTGGTCAAACAGGTCATCTATTCTCGGGAAGAGGGTACTTGTTCTTAATAGTGACCTCGTTCGGCAAGCGATAGTCCACACACATCCTCATGCTCTTATCCTTCTTTTCCACGAAAAGCACTGGGGCTCCCCATGGTGATGAGCTTGGTCTGATGAACCCACTTCGCTGGAGCTCTGCTAGCTGCTTCTTCAATTCTGCCAACTCAGGGGCTGCCATCCTATAGGGTCTCTTGGCTATGGGAGAGGTTCCAGGGATAAGGTCGATTACGAACTCTATGTCCCTGTCGGGTGGCATTCCAGGGAGCTCTTCGGGGAACACATCTGGGTATTCTCGTACTACTGGGACATCTTCTATGGACTTGGCTTCTATGTTGAAAACCATTATATCCGCCCGTGTCCCCGGTGTGGCAGGTCACTTGTATCCCATCTGGGTTGGTCAGGTGCACTACTTTATCGGCGCAGCTTATGAGGCCATGGTGTTGGCTTAACCAGTCCATACCAAGGATCACATCTATCCCCTTGGATTTCAGCACTACCAAGTCTGCTAGGAATTCTACCCCACTTAAAATAATCCTTACCCGGGGGCATCCCAGTTGACAGTTAATGTCACCTCCGGGCGTTCGAGTTATTAGGGGTGCTCTTAGTAGTACTGTGGGTATGCTATGTTTTTCCACAAAGCTTGAGGATATGAATGAGTGTGATGCTCCTGAATCGAACAGTATGGTAGCCAAAACTGAGCTGACCAGGAACTCACCGAGTACCACTCCTTGCGCTTCTTGTGCTTCCTGCGCGTTGATGTGATTCACCCGAGCGCGTCCATACGACTGCTGGGGCTGCCTCATCTGCTGGTTGTTGGGGTTGTTGCCGAAGTTGTGGCTGCTGCGCACTGGCATGCGGTTGGCTCCTGATGCGAGTGGCCTCGGTCCGTTTACTGAGTTGGAGTAGGTGGTGGTGGCTGGCTTTTTAGCGTAGGGGCAGTTGGCGATGAAGTGCCCAGTTTCCCGGCAGTTGAAACACACTCGGGAGCTGTTGTTGTTGTTGTTGGTTGTGAGCTGGGCCGGTGTTGTTCTCGTGGGGGCTTCATGGCATTCTGGTTGTAGGAGGGCTTGAACTGGGCTCTGGGGGCTTGTGAGCTTGTGGCTTGGGTTTGGGTTCTGTACTGCATCGGAGCTTGGAACCTGGACATGGGGTGTCCAAAGTTTCTCGGCCTCTGGGACCGCTCTTGCTGCTTGGCCTTGTGTTCCATGAACTTACGCTTGTTTTCCTTCTTCTCTTCGGCCTTTGCTCTTTCCGTGAGGATTGCCATGTTCATAAGGGTATTAAAGTCCGGGTAAATCTGAGGAGTCAGCAGTGTCCTCAGTTCCGGAGTCGCCCCTTCTTGAACATCTCTTGCTTTTTGGAGTCTTTATCCACCTCCTCGGGGGCATAGCGTGCCAGCTCTATGAACTGGTACGTGTACTCCTCCACAGACATGTTGCCTTGGCGGAGTTCGCGGAACTCATCTGCCTTCCGCTTCAGTGTAGCCTCCGGGATGTGGTAGCGGCGGAACTCCTCCACGAATTCATCCCATGTGATGGCGGAGGGATCCTTGGCTGCGGCGCAGTAATTCTCCCACCAGGCTAGGGCTGTCCCGGTGAGTTGGTGAGCTGCCAGGAGAACCTTGTCATGGTCCTCGCAGTGGAGGGGCTCCAGTTCCCTCAGGATGGCTCTCAGCCAATCGTCAGCATCCAGAGGATTCACCGACCCGCTGAAGGTGGGCGGCTTAGTCCTGAGGAACTCGATCAGCTTCTCGTTCATGCTCATGGCACGGGGTCTTGGGCGGTTGATGGCGTTGAAGATAGCCTCCATCAGGACAGTCTGGTTGGCTAAGACTTGGGCCAAGTCAATAGGAGGGGGTGGTGGTGGCGGGGACCACGTTCTCTCCTCCATCTTCATTTTGGTTAACTTCTTGTTCGGGGAGACGCTCCCTCCGATCGGCTTGCGATCCCTCAGCGTCCGATCGGTGGGTCCTGACGGGGCGCCTGGAAACCATCTGTAAAGAAGCGGGTTTCTAAGAGACCTAGTTTTATGTGATGTTTAAGTGGATTATACGGATTTCTTTTTGAAAAGGCAGGGTTTATTCTGCCGGTAAGCACACAACAAGCATACAGCAAACAAACAAGCACAAACAAGTTTTTATTACAAACCAACGAGGAGGATACATCCCGACTACGCGGACACACTACACGACTAAAGGCTAAGGCGCGACTTGGACCGGTACGGCTTCATTCCCTGGGTCTTGGGGCACACTACTCGCGAGGAGAGCTGTCTTCTGGGGTCGAGTGTTCTTCCGGCGGAATGAGCGCGCTCGTCATCGTTTCCTCCTTCGGGGTCTCCCGTTTTCCCCGAGGCCGTGCCGCGGCTTCGGTGGTAGGCCGTTGGGGGTTCGGTGATCGTTGGTGGTGCTTGGTGAGACTTCTATGGCTCCTCCCCATCCTACCGGGGTGTTCCCAGCAGAACTTGAGGTTCTCCAATGGCTGGAACGGGCGTTCCGCCATGGGTCCATTCTTGCATGCGTTGGTCCTGGATCCTTCTGAGGCTTTCCTGGGCAACGGCTTCACTGCTTATGGCTGCTGCGGTCCTCGCTTCAGCTTGAGCCACTCGGACTTGGTGCATCCGCACTGTGACTTCAGCTTGCTCGGCCCGGCTGATCTGTTCCCTCAAGTGTCTGGCCTGGTCATCAAAGAGCTTGTCCAGGGAGACAAGGTAGGCGACTACGTGGTATAGCAGGTCTTCTTGGTGGCGGCGTCGCTCCAAGTTCCTCATGCGGGCCTGCCAAACTGGGGTCCTGATGGCGGGAGGGAAGTACCTCATCGGTGTGGGGACGAGGTGCTCTTCGTAGATTCGGCACAGGTAGCGGAGGGCTTTTCTGAGGGCCAAGGGATAGGTGTCCCGATGTCGGAACCCTGTGGCGGTCACGCGCCACGGCTCGATGTTGGTGTGGCGGTTGCTTCTAGCGACGGAGAGGACCACTCTACAGCGAAGAGTGCCGAGTTGCTCGTACTCTCTGCTCGTAGTACCTAGGGCGCTCAGTGATACCGAGACGCTCCAGGGAGTGGATGAGCAAGGCGAGCAAAACCAGGCTCCTCCCCGGCACACGCCTTGGGTCCATCCATCTTCCGCCATCTGAAAACAAAGATAGGGTTGAACAGGTTGTGGTGGGGTACAAGAGATGGATAACTTTATTTAGTAGGAAGGTTGGGGTACATTCTTCGGGGTACACTTATTATTACTAGGACTCAACTTCTAGCCTAACACACCCTATTCTTATCTTCAAGGTGATTCTTCCTCTAACCGGATACGACGCTTCTTCGGTGGAAGATCTTGCTCCGGTATCTCATCCTCGGTCGAGTTCCTTTGTCCCGGTGGGTTTCTTCGGGTTCATTCTCTTCTGCTCCGGCTCCTTCATCTCTCGCTTCTACGCTCCTTCGGCTCATCCCATAGGGCTTTATGGGCCAACGGCGTGCGCTCTCTTTCCCCGAGGTATTCTTGCTTGGTGTTGTGTAGTTCAACTTCCGCTATGGCCGTATTCACCCTTTCCGCTTCTACTCTCTCGCTCTTTCCGCCCCGTCGATCCGTCGCCTTCACCGCCGGGCTTGCTCCCGATAAAGGTGGTCTAAGCCTCCGAGGTATATGGATAGGTGGGAGACTCGCTTCTTCTAAGTCTTCTTCCTCTCGTCCCAAACCTCTCATACGAGCAATCCACGAGCGTCCTCTTCCTCCCGGAGGGTGGAAAGAATCCCATTGGAGTCCTTCGGAGGTGCCGTCTATAAACCACTCGTAGGCGACGCAGGGCCTTCCGAGCGGCCTTGGGGTAGGTGTCGGCAAAGCGAAAACCGGTGGCGTTGACGAACCATGGCTCAATGTCGGGGTAAAGCGTGCTTCTCCCCACAAAGATCGGCGGCTTACACCGAAGGGTGCCGAAGCGTTCGTACTCCCGGTAGACGAACTCGGCGGATCCCCTTACTCCGACGCGCTCTAGGCCGAGTAGCAACAAGTTAGGGAGGCCAGCCGGACGGGGCAAATTCCACCGTTCCACTCGGGGTTAGGCATCCGGAAACAAGCAAGAATCAAGGTAAGGATTTGGGAAAAGGTGAGATTAGCAAAGGAAAGGTTAGAGAGGGCCGAGGGAGGTCTCGTATCCTAGGGGTCATGTCCTACGGCCAACCTACGGCTCGATACCACCCCGAAGCGTCCCCTCATCCGAGGTGACCAAATGTGACACAAATACCGGTCCCGGGAGGGCGGTAGCACATTTATTACAACAGAGTGGAATCGCCTTTTACATTACGGTTACGAGAAAGGGCACGGTAGTGCCAACGCTACAACGAACAACACAAACGCTAGCGACCACACTATGATAGCGAAGGCTTCCATAGCCTCCTCGCAGTACCACACCATGGAAGCTTTAGGTAGGGCCCTAGTACACGGGCACGGTTGGGTGTAGGGGCGTTGACCTACTCAACGTCTTCTCGGGGATGTAATCGGGATCCTCCTCTCGTAAAATAGTTAGTAAAACAAGGGTGAGCACATACGTACTCGGCGAATCCAACCCCACCCGCGGAGGGGCTTATAAGTAGAGTCATGCATAAGGTATAACAAGGATCGGGTTAAGGTTCATTTAGCAAACTTACACATGCGGGGGTTCATTTCGAAAAGGTTTTCGCAAATCATTTTCATAACCCAAGTATCTCACTTGTTTTAAGCAAAACCACTGTGGACCTACCGGACTTCCCGTCCGTCGTAGCCCAGGCACACAGCCACACACTTCACCCAGAAAACAACTCACGCCAGAAAACATCCCATCCCAAACACTAGTTTTTGTGACCACACCGTGACTCGTCCAATACCGTGGACACGGCTATTCGAATAGGTTTGACACTCTGCAGAGGTTGTACATCTTTACCCACAAGTAGGGTACCGTCACACGGACACCTCAGTGCCGGTACGGATCCTATCATAGCCGTTACCCACCTTAGCTAACACTACGAGCCACCACGGAAGCACCCAAGGGGTTATCCCACATAACCAGGGCATACCTCACACAGAGCGTACCCCGACTCCTTGGTCTCCCGCTGCTCACCCGCACACCAGATGGCAAGTAGATTAACTAGTGGGGTTTATGCTAAGCCGTTGCCACATACAACGGTCGAGTGGTTGTACGATGATTTGGGTCAGGTGAGATGTCACGCAACCCGGTCCTTAACCGACAAGATGGACAACTCCCAACACGCTCAACCACACGGTACGAGCTCACCCCTACTCCTGACACACACGTCCATCCCGTCTACCCAGTTCTTTACTCATTTCCCAAACATATCCCCATTTTGTTTTTAAAGCACTCACACATTTTGAAAGCACACACACATATTTTTAAAGCACTCGTTTAGGCCAAAACAAGGTTCAATCATAGCAATCATGGGTGGCTATCCTACCATGTTTTGCAGTAAAACAATATGCAATTTATAAAACGGATATAAGGGTATATTTATAAAACTAGGACGAAGCATGCATCAAAGGGGGGAGGTTGAACTTGCCGTCTTCGAAGTCTTCGGGGAGTGCGGCTCGGCGTCCGGGATCTCGGGCTCCCGCTCGCGGTAGTCGGCCCCGACCTCTCGGCTCGGGGTACCTTACTCCGTCTACTCCGTCGGCTAAGGCATACACGCACACACAAGCATACAAGCGAGTATTAGCACACATGTCTCCGCCGGAGCTCGGGGAGTGGGAAGTGAGCGGAGGAGGGGTATATATATAGCCGCGGTAGGGTTTGATATTAACTCGGGAAAGAAAGGCGGTTATGAGAAGGGGTCGGTTAGGGGGGGGGTATAGATATTAAGGACCTTATTGGTAATTTTTATTAATAGTAAAAAGGGTGTTTACGCTAATCTAGACTAAGTTAGGGTCATTTTGTAGTTTATCCTAGGGTATAATAGTGTTTAACTCTTGATTAACCATTAACTCGGGGACTTATCTCGAAAAAAAAATGAAAGGAAAGAGAAGGGAGGCTCGGTCTTAGGGTAATAGAGGAAAACAGGGGGTCTTTGGGCAAAGTTGCCCCTTCTTCTTCCCCCCGGCTCGCGGCCGGCCGGAGGCGGGGGGGGGTGGTTCGGCGGCGGCGGCTCGCCGGCCTCCCGGCCACGGCCGCGGCCGGGGAAGGGGGAAAAGCTAGAGGGCGACGGGGGCATCCACCTCCCCTACTCACCTTAGGCTAGGACGCGGTGTGGAGGCGGATCGGCGGCGGCGGCGGACCGGTGGGGTTAGGCCTACGGTGGTGGCTCGGTGAGGTTGCGCGGGGAGGCAATGGAGGGTTGCGGTGGCTTGGTGGTGCGGCGAGGAAGGGGGCGGGGCTATTTATAGCCGGATTGAGGTCGGTTCGGGGAAGATTTTTCACGCACACCGGCGCTCCGGCGAGGTCGGCTCGGTGAGCTCGAGCACCTTCGTGAGGCGGCGACCGGTGACAAGATTGCTCGGGCGGCGGCGGCGGGTCAACTCTTGCCGATGGTTCGGTGTGTGCGAGCAGGGGGGGGGGGGGGGTCGACGGCTGCGGCGGCGGCGGGGGTGTGGTGGTGCCGGGCGGCGGCGACGGGTCGCGTCGCGGGGCCGCCCGCGCGCGCGGCGCGGGAGGGGGGCGGCACGGTGGCGTGCGGAGGGGGGGTGACGTGGTCGGCGCGCGCGCGCGGGCCGGGGGTCAACGCGCACCGCGCGCGCGCAGGCGTCGGGCGGGGCCGGCCGCGGGAGGAAGGAGGAGGGAGGGGGAAGGAAGAAGGAGGAAGGGAAGAGGAAAAAGGAAAAAGAAAAGAGGAAAAAGGAAAAAGAAAAGAGGAAAAAGGAAAAAAAGAAAGAAAAAGGGAAGAAAAGAAAAGAAAAACGAAAAAAAATTAGGAGAAATTGCTGGGGAAAATTAGGGGAAAATTGTTAGGGAGATTGAGGGAGGGTTTGTGGGGTCTTTCCGTCCCCCGGTGTCGGCGTGATTCTCGGGACGGCGGGGATGGTGAGGCGGACCGGTCACCGGGACCGCGGCGTGCGCGGGATTCCCGGCCGGTGGCCGACCGCGGCGTTGGGAAGACGCGCGGGGCGTGACCGAGGTGTGGTGCCGGCGGGAATCGCGGTACGCGCGTCGGGGAGAGAGGAAAACAGCGGCTAGGGTTTGATTGATAATTGAGCTCGGCGGGTCAGTTTTGAAATTACGCATGCTTTAATGAGTGATTTATTTATGGCTAAAAACGCGGGCGTTACGGGGGCTTGAGAGACATGGGTACCCATAGGTCCCCACCGGCCAGGGTCCCAGAGGTCCTTGTCAAGTGAACCTGACCTGCCAGAAGCCCGCCGACCTTCAAGTGGGCCCAGAGACCTTATCTACAACTTCAGCGGCCTAGGAAGACTCCGAGCGACCTTATCCAAATCCAAGAGGATCCGCCGGGCTTGGAGCACAAGGCAAGCTACTAGATCGCGGCTTGGCGCTGCCAGTAGATCCGCAAATCGCGGGATTCTCCCTGTAGTCAATGTTGATGGCCTTCCTGATTTGTAACCGACCTCGACGAGTGTCCACCGACCTCGAATGGAAGACTTAGCCCACTGGCCATATAAGGAGGCCTAGAGCTCCATTCGAGGGGACTTCCCTTCCACGCATAATTCCACCTCATACTAGACGTAGGGTTTCACTCTCTGGAGGTCCGAACCAGTCTAAACCCTCGTGTTCATCACCATTCTTGCCGTGTTCCGAGTTTCACACGTGAACAACCACCTACGCTCTTAGTTCCCGATCCCCTCCAATCAACCTACAACTACTTGGGTCAACCCCCCCCCCCTTGCGGATCTGTCTATGTTTCAACCCCTGACATCACCTGAACACGATGATTCGTCGGCCCTCAACTCCTGGACAGGTCTCCCCAACCTCTCCATTGACATCGGAGTAGATCTCCATCGGAGAATGGAAAAAGTTAGGAGAAATTATTCATCTGCAACACTGTCGCTTCCGCATCGCCGACACCACCAGGAAAACAAAGCCGTAGAGGAGCCACACTCCACCGGCAAAACCTAACTCCACCGTCGGACATCGGCGGTGATCAAACCCTAGACCTAGATGGACTCGATTGAGACTCGATCTATTAAAAGGATGGACCCCCACTCCCCTTACCACCGGCTAGCAGGCCGAGGACGAGGGGAGACGGGGGTGAGGACTGTGGCGTCGGCGCTGGTGAGCACACCCGCGGGCGGTTCCGCCCGTGCCGCCCAGGAGGCGATGCGGAGTGACTTTTTTCTCACTCCGCAAGGGTTTTGATACCTTGGTTTGGCTGGTCGCTTGGTGGCTCTGGAAGGAAAGAAACCGCCAGGTGTATGAGCAGGCTGCGCTGCAACCAGTCGCGCTCACCCAGCCATCTTGGAGGAGGAAGGTTGTGGACACAAGCGGGTTTTGCTACCATCATACTTCTCCTCCCACCAACATGGCTCTGATTTCTTTTCAAGGGCATTTGTACGTATTTTTGTGTGCACCTTGTGTTAAGTTTTCTACTCTTTGTACGAACCTTATCTTCTTCCTAATGAAAAACGTGTTATGCAGGTGTTAAAAAAACCTGAGTCGTGCTGCCATGATCGGTATTTGTTGGGTCCAATCCTCAAGTATGGCTTTGGCAAGGCAGAAATTGCTTGTGCACGATCAACCTACTGCACTTGACAAATTGACAACTCATGTGGGGACATCATAATAAGAAATATACCTTGATCTTTCATTAATAATTCGAGGAAAATACATTAGTCTGTAGAACCTCTGGGGCCTTATCTGACCGCCACTCAGAACAATATACCGAGGGCTCTTTTACAGTGGACCATATCACCTCATACCACTGTTGGAAAAGGACCGGTATGTAAGGATCCAATGGCTAAGATTAATTGTATACCACCACAACTTGCACATGTGGTATAGGATGGTATGCATAGGTGGTATGAGTGGTATAGGGGTATTATTGAAAGTTTTATCTCGGTGGCATAAACAAAATATATGATTTTTTCATTTCAATTGTTTTTTCATTCCCATTTGGTGATATGGCCAAATTTTTTTATAAAAATTAAACAGAACTTCTCATTTCAAATTTCAAAAATGAAAAATTCCAAATTTACAAAATGAAAGATTTCAGTTTTTTTTCATTTCAAATTTTCGTGACATATTTCAAATTTTCAAATTTCAATCCAAATTTCGAAGTCGATTTTTTTCAATTTTTTCCATTTCCTATGGCCAATTTTTTTTCAAAATTCAAAAAAAAATTCAATTCAAATTTCAAAAATGATTTTTTTTTCAAAATTTTTCATTTTGAATTTTCCTTATGACATAAACAAATTTTTTTCTTAGCCCGAGGTTGCCAAATCTATTAAAAGATTGCAAAAATTACCTATTTACACATACCAAAAATAGTCCTATACTGCATACCACCACTTGGTGATATGGTCCACCGTAAAAGAGTCATAGTTCTATACTGCATACCACTACTTGGTGATATGGTCCACCGTAAAAGAGCCTTATACTGAACATTTGTGTCATTAATTTAGGCCTCCTTTGTAGATGTCCTTTTTCGACCACATTTTCTCTCCATTTGATCTGGTCTCGCACATGCCTGCTGGTTCTGGGTGCAGCTGCTCCTTATGTGCTTTCGCTTCTTAACATCAAACTTGGCAACACCATGCTTGGTGACCCACCGGATTGAGTACTTCATGATGTGCGGCTGATGTAAGAAACAATTCATAGCATTTGATCTTATCGTCTCACCGACATGGCGTATGCTAACAACATCATCTATGCACTCTCCATCATTTTTTTTCCCAATTACCTCGACTGCATAACTTGCCTGCACCTGCTGCTCTTCCTGCACATAATGTGGCTGCAAGGAAGCCGTCAGCTTCAAAGGCGGCCTTCTGTCGTCTCTGGTGACTCTTCTTTTACCCGCTACATGAGGTGAGCTACGCATGCTGCTGTACTCTAGTGCTGAAATGTAGCACTTGAATTTGAAAAGAATAACTTGCTCTGGGAGTACGTGTGATAGCTCTGTGGCGTCGTCGATGTTGCTAGCACAAGGTCGTCCATGCACTCTTGCTTTGCAGCACAATGGATCCGGGCGACACGTCTGAACGATTTTGCAGTGATCTTCCTGAATGCCAAGCCACGGAGGAGCATTTAAGTGCGTGACATCATGTAAATTAGCTAGTAATGTGAGTTCTCCCATTGCAGTGTCAGCCTCAAGCTTGAACTGGGATGCCAATGACTTCAAGCAATCCATAGCAACCCCTGCTATGTCCGTGCTTTCTGAGAGCCTTAGCACAACCCAAAGCGCGAAACTTTTCTCAGGCCTCCTGCGATCCAAATACTTGTACTCGATGTGCGCCTCCACGCCGCGCTCTTCTTCTAAGCCTGCAGGCCACATGGAGACCCTCCGTTCTTGCCCTGCTTCCACCTTTCTATAGATGAGAGTTTTCCATTCCAGGAGGTGCCTGACGAGAGGGCTGGAGAAAGACATCCAGCGCCGGAGCGAACATCCCGACTCCACGTGTGTTAGGATGCTCCGTGCAGAGTCTGCAAAGTGCTCGAATCTCTCGACATCGTCGCAGGTCAGCAGCCACAGCTCGTCGTCCTGCTTGTTCATGGCCATGAAAGACGAGACCGGAAACATGGAAGCAGGAGGAGGACTAGCCAACAAACCTTGTGATGAGCAGGGGGGATCAGAGGAACGCGTTGCCTGACGCTTCTTGGTCCTGCTGAGCAGAGATGCGGCCTGGAAGAAGTCACGCTTCAGCTCGATCCTGTCCCGGAGCAGAGAGACCTCTGTGATCGGCAGCTTGGCGGTTCTCTCCAGGACGAACTCCACCTCGTGGACGGCCTTCCTGAGCCTCTCCTGGTAGTGTCCCTGTGAGGCCTTGTCCTTGCGCTTGCCCAGCACCAAGGAGGCGCCTCTGCTCACCATCTCCTGAAGAACAGCTCCACCAAGCACTTGCGCTGCTACGGCCATGAACTCATCCATATCGAGAGGACTAGTGAAAAGCAGCAGTGTGTGTGGAAGCAGCAAGATTCCTCTGCTTCACAAATTCACAACACGAAGCTGCAGTAAAAAGGCCGTCGTCCCCAAAAGTCTTTCGAGTCCCTGTCCCAAGTCCTTGTCACCTTCAATTCCTCTGACTTGGGGCTCACAATTATCAACCACTCTTTTAATCTTTCTTCAGTCTGAAGGAAGCTTACTGTCGTGACTCGTGATGAATCAACATCACTACCAGTGGAACTTTCCGGTGCTTGAAAATTAACACTAATGACTTCCCTCCCGACAAGTCAAACTTTCAGTATCATATGACTCTGTTCCTGACTACAATACCTTCGTTCGTAGGTACACTTGACTTAAGTGTATTTCATCAAATCTCAACAAAATTTCATAACCATATGACATGCTCCCGTTCAACCTGAGAGGGCAGGGGGATCGACTACATGGTCTCATAATAAAGTTCCAAGCAGATTTGAGGTGCACCTCGAGAATGTATGAGGTGCTCCCACCATCTCACATGCTCCCATGCCCCCATGATTAATAAGTCACAAAAAAGTGTATGAAAATATTAATCAAAAATAAGAATGAGTACATCATGCATTGAACTAAGCTCATGGAAAAATTCAGATTGAACAAGAATTTGTGCATGGAGAAAAAAAAGAAAAAACTCCAGTTGAATAGATGCGGGTTTGCGGGTTCTGATGAATAGTGCATCTGACCCTACAACATGCTGAATTTGTCTTTTTTTTGTTTCTCTTTACACAATTTTTTGTTCAACTTGAAACTTTGCATGAATATAAATCATTGTATACTTGATCAATTTATATTTTTGGTTGATTTTTGCATGTATTTTTGGTGAATTATTAATCTTGGGAACATAGGAGTATGCATGCGAGAGAGTGGGAGCACCTGATACGTTCTCGGTGCACCTCAAACTCGAGCATGGTGCTGCAATGCGAATCTCAGAGCGGGGGTTTCGGCGGCCGGGATAACTCGACCTGAGGACGTATATCCCGTTTCGAGTTTTTGATTGTGCTGCCTCTCCTCGTCTCTAACTATTCCGTCAACTGCCACCGGCGCCGCTTCTATAGCTAGCAGTCCGCCGCCGCCTCCTCTGCGGCAATCGTCAACCATCATCTGATAATGATGTGTGGCCCTCCCGACTTAGATCATTGAATTTTTTATATTTTTCGAATTTTCAGAAATATATGATCCACACGAAATTTGTCAAAAACGTACCAACCGTCATATCACACGGCGGCAAGCAAGGCGAGCCGCCGTGTCACACGGCGGTTGGGTGAACCCCCAACGGTCGGGTGCGTGGGTGGCTTGATAGGGCCTACCGTCGTGTGCAACCGCCGTGTTACATGGTGGTTGAGCGCGAACCGCCGTACCAAACGGCAGTTGGCGATAGCCTATATGAGGCGCCAACCCTTGTAACCCATTCCCTCCTCACCCGCCTGCCGTCGTTGCCTCTTTTCTCCTTTTCTCTCAGGTAATCCTCTAACTTCTGTCTAATTTAGAAACAGTAGTAGAATTAGTTTAGAAATAATAGACTTAGTTCAGAAAATATAGAAATTAGTTTAAAAAATCTAGAAATTAGTTTAGAATTTCTAATAATCAGTTTAGAAATATTAGAATCTAGTTTTAAAAAATTAGAAATATTAAGTATTGTTCATATTGTTTAGATATTTTAGAAATTAGTTGGAAACACATAATTAGTTTAACAATTCTTGAAATTAGTTAGAACTTGTTTAGAAATTCCAAAAAATATCTTAGGAATTCTTGATATTGTTTAGAATAAGTTTATAAGTAAAAAACTAATTTTAGAAATCAGTTAGAAAGTATTTACAAATTCCAATAATTACTGTAGAAATTCAAGAAATTAGTCTAGAAATAATAGAAATTGTTTACAAATTCTAAAAAATAGTTTAGAAATTCTAGAAATTGGTTAAAAATTGTTTATATTGTTTAGAAATTTTAGAAATACTATATATTAGTTTAGAAATTCTTGGACCTAGCTAAAAATAGTAAAAATCATTTAGAAATTCCAAAATTTTAATATAGAAAAATTAGAAATTGCTTAAAGTTTATTGATATTGTTTAGAATACGTTTAGAATATTACTTTAGAAATTCTCAAAATTTGTTATAAATAGTAGAAATTGTTTAGGAATGCTTAATACTATTTACAGATTCTTAATATTGCTTAGAAATTCTTGAAATTAGTTTAGAAATTTCGTGATTGTTCGTGACACTGCCTTCTCCTCTCGGCTGGCAGGTACATTGACTTTTGTGCATTTGAATTATTACGGATGTTGTTATGTGTTCATATATTCTTAGAAAATTTTCTTACATGGCGACCCTGTTGTATTCGATGAGAACCGGACCTTACGCACACACTGCGTCAGCTGCACCTACAGATGTTCTTTCCTTGTCCACTCTGGCTCGTAACGACCATAATTCTATCTCCGACCCGAAAATACAACATTTCGTTAAATATGACACGTGCTTAATTAATACTATTCATTGCAGCTTACACCACTAGCGGCACTCCTGACTCGGCACTAGATCTAGATGGGACGCAAGAGGAGCCGTATCTAGGGTACGATGAGTTCAACCTCGACGCCCTTCGACTTCTTACGAGTAGTGCCGCCTAACAGGACGCAGGTCGCAATAGGGTGGGGGGTTCACAGTTATCAGGCACACCACCTATAGTTATCGGGCACACCACCTAACAGGACGCAGGCCGCAACAGGAGGGTCTCACGTGGTTGCAGGGTCGTCACAGGCCCTGGCGATGGCGACACCGCCTGTCGACGATGCTCGACGTCGGCCCATCGTGCCACTTGACCCCCTCATGTACCCCCACGACCAGACGAGGGCTGGTGCCCGAGTAGTCAGGCAACAATAGCCGAAGAAGAGGCAAATCTTGAGTTGTATTATTTTGCATAGCATCACTCTTGTTTTTATTCTTTTATAAACTAGCTGTGTAAACTAGTTTTTCACTGTTTTTATTCTTTTTAAACTTTACAAATAACATAAAAACAAACATTAAAAACTTATTCTCGGGTCGTTCTAAGGTCGAAACTAACTTCATATGTTTCTGGATCATATATTATGATCCTTCTGGGTCATGAAGGCCCAACACGCACGACGACGGGGACGCGGCAGACTGACTTCTCTATCTCACTCTCGTCTTCCCCCAATCCAGTATGGCGGCGCCGCCGCGCCCGCCGCCGGAGCTGATCGAGGACGCCATCACGGTGATCCTCCAGCGCCTCCCGCCGGACGAGCCCGCGCACCTCGTCCGCGCCTCCCTCGTCCGCAAGCTCTAGCACGGGATCCTCTCGCGACCCCGCCTTACTTCCACCGCCGGTACGGCCGCTTCCACCGAACCCCTCCGCCGCTCGGCTTATTCACGGGGTTACACTTTGTCGATCGCTTCCCCGGCTTCTTCCCCACCACGGATGCCTCACCATTTCGCCGGGCGGTGTTCGATCGCGGCCGCCGCTATGTCCCCCTCGACCGCCGCCACGGCCGCATTGTTCGTTCATGTCTTGAGAGATGTCCACTTGTTCTTCATCGTTCTTGCCCTTGCCCATCAAGCTTGCCAACCTCTCTCGGAGCCATTTCACTTCTTGCTTGCGCTCATCATTTTTCTTGCCTATGAGACAATCACATTTTTCAACAACAACATTCTCATTGCAAGATGGTGAGCAAGATTCATCAATTAAATCAATGCAAGAAGTTGAAGCATCTACCTTGGAGATAGGAATTGCACAAGGGATAGATGTTTCCTCAAGCTCAAAGGAATTACTTGCTTTAGTCTCTTTGCTTTCAAGCTTAGCTTTTAGCTCATCACACTCCTTGCTAAGAAATTTGAATTTGCACAACAAATGTTCATAATTTGTAGCAAGGGTTGCACTAAGATTATTGAGAGTATTGAGTTCTTTAATTTCATTAGCTTGTTTCTCAAGCATTCCTTCTTGCTCATGGACTAGCTCAACAAGATCATTGAGAGAGGTGGTGTCGGATTCGTCATCACTTACATTGCTTTCCATACCTTTGGCCATAAGGCACATGTGTAGTTATGATGAAGGACCTTGCATGAAGTGAGTGGTGAAGTTCTTTCTTGATTCATCACTTGAGAAAGAAGAACTTGATTCTTCACCACTTGTCCATTCATGGACGGCGATAGTTGCTTCTTGCCTTGGTCTTCTCTCCTTGACCACCTTCTTCTTGGGCTAAAGCTCGATCTTGGTGAACTTGATGTGTTGATGATGACGCCCTTCTCTCAAGTGGACGTTGTAGCCGTACATGTTGACTTTCTTCACATACACATCAAATTGCTTTTCCTTTTTAGTACCATTTTTCATGCCCTCATCGGTGACTCTCCAAACATCAAGGTCCCTTGCTTGGAGATAGGCCTCCATGAGAACCTTCCACCGAGGATAGCCCGTGCCATCAAAATGTGGGGCCAAACCTAAGGTATCCAACCCTTTCATTCCTCTATAGTGCAACTCACTAGGCAATGAAGCCTAACCGTTCCAATGAGCCGGTTTTTACAATTTACCAATCGAATTGGCGTTTCCTTATGAACGAAGTGAGTCCCGACTACGATACCACTTGTAAGGAAACGGATGCTCGTAAGCCTAAGAGAGGGAGGGGGTGAATTAGGCAACTAAAAAACCTTAACCTATAGCTTCACTAATTTTGCACAAAGGTAAACTAGAACATACTATCTAGAAGTGCAACTAGGTTGTTCTAGTGTGAACTCCCATCCCAAACCAAGGTTTGCAACCTATAGCCAATCCTAGCATGATACTACTCTATGAAAGTGAAGGCAAGCAAAGATTGCAAAAGAGTAAATGCGGAAACATAAAGGGGATGAGAGGAAGCAAACTCTTGATACGCGATTTATCTCGTGGTATCGGTAGGCACTAAGCCACCCCTAGTCCACGTTGTTGAAGTACTCACACAAGAGTATTGCTTCCCGGTCACCAAGTCTCTCCCAAGAGCTCCACCGGACTCGCCACAAAGGCTAGCCACTTAGGCACTCGCCAAGCTCCCTTGGTCACCTTGATGCCGCCTCCACTAAGGAGCTTCTCCACCAAGGAAGGGGGTCTCCATGTCCCCCGCACAAAGTGTCCTCGCCGCTCCACATCAAGCCGGAGGGTCGATGACGAATGCCGGTGAGCCACTTAGGCCCCAAGGCTTCCGGCGAACCTTGTACAACTTGATTCACTCAAGAATCACCTCACAAGGTTGGCACAACCTTGCACTCACTCGGCTCTATGCTAAGCCTAGCACTAAGCACATACACAAAGCATATGCAAATCTAAGGATGAGCAATTAAGCACTTGGATGGATTGGATATGATCTTCAATGTGTCTTGAACTCCTCTCGCACTTGCACACAATCCATCCACATCAAATGGGTGAGTGGAGGGGGTATAAATAGCCCAAGGCATCAAACTAGCCGTTGGCTAAAAGCTGCCGAAAATGGTAGCGGCGGATGAACCGATGCTATGCTTTTCCATGGCGTCGGTTCATCCGGTGCCCTCCATGTCACTTAGTCGTTGTAACTCTGTCGACACAACCGGCTCCGACGCTATACACCGACGGTGCGTCGGATCATCCGGTCTTGAAGACCCCGCGGCCAAGTCGCCTCTCGTTAGCTTTCACGCGACCGTCGGATAGACCGACGCTTCCCCTTGACCAAGGCATCGGATCATCCGGTCTTGAAAGGCTTCGTCTTGGCGCGTCCGTGTCTTGATTCAAACTGAGCGTCGGATAGACCGACGGTGTCCTCACTCAGACCGTCGGATCATCCGGTGCTACAGTCTTCGCTGCTCTTCCTCTGCAACTCGTCCGACGCAACTAGAAGTTGGACCGTCGGTTCATCCGACGGTGCCTAGGGCTTTACCCAGTGAACCAACTCGTCCGAAGATTGCACCGACGCTTTCTATTTGGGTACCGTCGTTTCATCCGACGGTGTCCTTTTCCTTTTTTTTCTTCGCGTCTTCAACTTGGATTTTTGCTTCAACTTAACATACTTAACATGCCATTACTTATAGCCTTAAAATATATACTAAGTCCTCAAATTTGCTATAAGTAACCTAACATGTCCATGTTATGTTAACTTGTGGTATGACATGTTAGCTTGGGCAAGATATGTTAACATGTGGTAACATCCATGAGACCTAGGAATGCCTACAAAGACATGGTAGACAATGTGGTTAGTCCCATTGCTTGTGTTAGCATGAATCACCAAAATCAACTCGAACTAATGGCAAATGGGGCCATGTTCGCTACAATCTCGCATTATTGTAATGTTAGCCCCGTTTAGTTTGTGTGAGGTGAAACTTTTGGGTCCTCTTTTAAGGTCTATTAGAAGTAATGAACGTAGACTAGTTACAAAAAATAGTTATACGAATGGACCTTAAATTAGACAAATTACGAGACAAATCCATTAATAAGTCTAATAATTCATCAGTAGAGATTGGTTTCTATAGCACGACATTGTCTAATCATGGCATCATTCGGCTCGTTAGATTTGTCTCAAAAATAATGGTAGGGGTTGTGGAATGGGTTTTGTCATTAATCTACATTTAATACGTATAATTATTGTTCGGAGATTGATGTGACGGGTAGTTGGAGAAATTTTGGTGAACAAAACAAGACATGTTCTAATACTTGCTTGGAGGTTACATTTGAATGGAAACAATATGATGCATATGCTTGTGAAAATTGAATCTATATATGATATGAGTATTCGGACAACACGATGTCACACATATTTGTCGGGTTCAACCTTGTTCATGTGGACCATTATTGTTGATATTGGCAACATTTAACTTAACCAAATCTTCGAATCTATTTAATTGCACATTTAGTCATTCATTTTTTAATGCCTTTGTGTTATTTTTCTCTCTTGTATATAGTATCCCTTTATATATTATATTTTAACACTCTCTACGGTTTGAATCTTAAAAATATGTATTATATGATCAATTTTAACTTATATGCACAATATTTTTATGATTACAAGTTCCCACTGCCAGCGCGGATATGTTATTTCTTTGTGTGAATTTAGTTGTTTGATATGTACATATTAGTTCTCGGAATAAATTATTATACTTTTTGCTTTTAAAAACTAAATAACGGGTTTTTAGCTGGGGATTCGAACGCGTCCCCCCCCCCCCCCCCGCGTGGGCGACGGGGGAGGCTCTCCCTAACCCTAGCCGCCCCCCGTCGCAATATACGCCACGCCGCCGCCCGAGCGGGCTGCCGAGTCCGCGCGGCCGCAAGGACGATGATGGCGTGGCGTCCCTGCTCCTCACTCACGCGGGCCGGGCGGGCGCGACCGCTCTTGTCCCGTCGGTGAGGCCCGCCGGTCGGGACGCCCCTCGGCGGCGGCGGGTGGTGCAGCCCCAGATCCGGTGGTGCTTTGCTAGGATCTCGGTGTTGCATGGTGGGAGCTCCACGTTTTTCGTCAGGATGGTGGCCGGTGGCCGAGCGGCGGCGGCGGTGGCCTTGGAGGAAGATGGCGGCGCGACGGCGGGTTGACGGCGGTGTTCGGCCGGCGGCCGGCATGCACCGGCGGTGACCGGCACGGGGGTGATGTTTCGGGGGCGGCCGGCCGGGCGGTGGCGGCCTTGGTGGCGTCCGCCGCGGATCATTCTCCGCCCGCCGCGGGTCGGCGGGGCGGCGGCAGCCGGGCCGGCCTGCCTCGGCAGGCCGGCGACCGGTATTGGCCTGCCTTGGCGGGTTGGCGGCCGTGGTCGGGGGGCGCCGCGGTGGCTCGCACCCGGTGCCTTGCACCGGTGGCCGTTGCGGGTCGTCCTCGCCACCGCAGCCGTGGCCGGCCCCTACCGGCCACTCTCTACATCCGGTGCTAGTTGGTGCCACCTTGGTGCTGGGGCCAAGGGTTCCTGGTGCTTCTCGCGACATCGTGGTGGTGCTTCGGAAGGCGTTGGGCTCCCTGGTGGTGGTTGTTGTGGAGGTGGCGGGTGCTGACATTCTCCATGCCCACGGGCGGGCGACTAGCGTAGGGCAGTCGGGCGAAAGCCCTCATCGGTGATGGTGGGCATGATGGTTGCGTTCTTGGAGCGTTGTTCACCCTACTGGGGGCATCATGGCGAGGCGCTAAGTTCTCGTTGCGAGGGGCTCACGGGGTGAAAACCTCGTCCTTCCGGACGTGCGACGGCGGCACCTTGGCGTCGTAACCTTCTTGAAGGTGTCGTGTCCATCGCAAGTGGTGATGGAACCGGCCGGTGGTGCTGCTGGGAAGCGCGTTGGTCCGTGTTGCTTTGTCGGGGTGCCGAGGGCCCATGGGTTCGGGAATACTTGAGCCGCCGTGCTTGGTGCGGTGCCGATCTCGGTGACGGCGGGGTGGAGGAGATGATCTCTTCGCCGGAGTCCTTGGCGCAGAGAGTGGCGGTGGGTGAGGTGAGGCCCCCACGCGAGAGAGGCCGGCCGGGGATCGGTGGGCGTCCCGGGTGTTTGTGGGGGGAGTGTGTGTTGAAGCTTCTATGGATCGAGGGATCGACGGTCCGTGTATGAGGCAGCTTGAGGACCACGGTCCCATGGTGGAGGAGCTCGGAAGGTCGTTGGTTCCTCGCAGCGGGTTGCGCCACGGTGTGGCACGGTGTCGGTGATGATGGCGCAGTGTCGTCGGCCCGCTTCGGTCTCCTCTCCCATGTGGCCGTAGTTGGTGGTGTGCTTTGTTGGGTGCGTTTGTTTCTGTTCATGGGTTTGTTCGTGTGGTGATGTGTGCTTCGGCCCGTTATGTACCAATGTTGTTTCTTCTTAAATTAATGACATAGCAAGGTGCTCCTGCTTTAATTTAAAAAACTAAATATCTAGCAATGCACATCTAATCTATTTCTTTGGTCATGTTCGACTTGTTAAGGAGAGTTCTTGATATTTGGAAGATGCCCTAGGAAGTGGTTGATTTTTTTATTAATCGCAAGATGCTGGTTAATATTTTTGTTTATACATTATGTGTTTATCAAATAAGTGTTAATTAGTATGTAGTGATGTATGAAAAATTTCTTAACTTTTATACTTGGTATACTAGCCAGGTTGTTCTTGCAGCAAATCGCCATTGCCGGCGGTGACAAATTAATCAATATTGAGATACCTTTATTAATCGCAAGATGCTGGTTAATATTTTTGTTTATACATTATATGTTTATCAAATAAGTGTTAAATAGTATGTAGTGATGTATCAAAAAATTCTTAACTTTTATACTTGGTATACTACCCGAGTTGTTCTTGCTGCAAATCGCCATTGCCGGCGGTGACAAAATAATCACTATTTAGATACCTGGTCTCAAGGGCGACTCGAGCATGGGGGCTGGAGCCCCCCACCCCCACCCCATACTTGAAATCCTAGATTCGTCTCTGCCTGGCCTGTTACAAATCCAAGAAGCTTTAGTCTGCCATTATTGCCATTTTGGAGGGCTCATGCTTTTGAAATGTTTATTAGTATGCTGTTTGGTAGTTTAATTTCGTTTATTATGTTCTTATGTTCTTCCAAGACTAGTTGTGTGAGATCATGATTGTGAATACTATGTTTGAGGTTTCGAATCCACTTGGAAATGAATATTATGATTGTGAATAGGTATTTTTAACGTGGGAGTAGTTATCTCAATATATATATCCGAGTTGTGTTTTTATGGTGCTGCCATGTGTTGATTTGTAGAAATGATAATGTTGGACTGTAGATTACTCGCCAGCTGAGGAGTGATCATGACAAATTATGCCGCTTTGTGTTTGCAGCCGTATTGTTGTCGTTGATTTCTCTCGTATGAAACCTGAACACCGGTATATACAAAGCTGAAGCAAAGGTCTTCCAGAATTGTATTGCCAGCAGCTATTTTTCATTCTATTATTGTCATTTTTTCATTCTATTCTTGGTGGAGCCGTACGTGTGCTGGTTATTCTGTCAGCCAATGGATACGTCGTTTAGCAGTAATGGATACGTCTTCAGCCAAGGTCGAACACCGGGTATCCTTGGAGCGGGAGGTTCACGTGCCCGCATCTTGGTTTGCCGCGGATGGATCGGCGGGTCGGCAGCCGAAGCGCTCCGCTCCGCACCCTTCGCAGGACTAGTGGAACCGTCTGCTGCCGAATCGCCATAGAGCTTCTTCAGGCCGTGGCCGATCCGTACGATGTTGATGTATCTGAGCAAGATAAGGAAGTGAGGGGCGCGCTGGAGCTTTTGCAGGCCGCGGCCGCCGCTCCTCACCCCGCCACCGCTCCTCACCGGTCGATCTATTCCAGTGAGGGGCGAGTGGAGGGGAGAAGAGAGGAGTCGCGAGAGGGAGGTGGCCGGGGCCGTGGACAGGCATCGGCGCATGCGAGGAGAGGGAGTAGAGGCGGGGGGCGGGGACCAGCGCCGACACGTCGGGGGAGAGGGAGGTGACACATGTTGGAGAGGGAGGAGAGGGAGGCGGCAGGGGACTGGGACCGACGCCGGTGTGTGGGAGGAGAGAGTGGAACGCGGCAGAGGACGGGAATCGGTGGCAGTGCGTCGGAGGTGAGAGAGGCAGCGTCGCGCCTGGGAGAGAGAAGCAGCGGTGCACATGGGAGCCTTAACCATCCGATGGGAAAGAGATGGGAATCGGATGGAGAGATTTTGACACTCGGCAAATAACTTGTTCGTCGAATGCCACAGAAAAACACTCGGAAACCTTTTCATCACTCTTTTTTTCCTTCTGCTTCTTTTCCGTCACCTACTCTTCTAAATTTATTCGAATCCATTTTTGAATTACCTCATCAAATTTACTCAACATTATGTATTTGATTTTTCTACTCATATAATTCCCATTTTATATACTTATAGGTAATAATTTATATCAATTGAAAATCTATAATTGCACTTTTAAAATTATTAAATGGTTCTAAAAATTACTAAAATTTCGCATAAAGCAATCTATGGTGTTTATTATCTATACAAAGTTTTATGGTCCAATCACAATTCGACATCACTTCAACTACAAATCTTATAGAATCCTTCTCAACGCTTAGGATCTTCTCCTCATGTGCTTCGGTTTGTAAACAACATTTGTGACAAATGTGAGAAACCTTTCCTTTTTTTACCACAACCTCAATGTATGATAATATCACATCATGTAAAATATCTTGATTTTTAGAGTTCATTTGATTTTTTTAGAATTTGAAAGCCACTCCGCCGCACATTCATGATCGGATTTCCTTTACAAGATGTTTAGATTTTTCTTTTCATTTCACGAATAAGGCCTCAAACTAAGCTAAACAACGTGAATATTATTCTTCTACTCACTTTTTCTATTATTCAAATCACTTGTAGTTTTAAATTGACTTTATTTAAAAAATTACTTGAAGTGTAATTAATTAACTAAATATAGCAAACTAATGCAAAAATTTGAAGTGTAATTAATTAATTACATGCAGATACATATATGTTGTATCAGAACTTAAGAAAAAATTTGAAGGTAAGGGGAATTAAAAAATTAAATTTTGTCACGTGTCTCGGGCAGACACTCGGCAAACATGTAGACGGCGAGTGTTGGACATAATACACTTAGCGAGTATATTGTAGATGGCGAGTGACAGCTGTTGACACTAGGGAAATAGATAGATGTCGATTGTTTTTCTTTTAGCACTCGGGGAGGAGACTATTCGCCGAGTGCCCGACGGAAAACACTTGGCATCTTTTTTTTAACACTCGGTGTATTTGAATTTTCCTACACGTTCCAATTTAAATTCAACAAGGTTTGCCTGTGACGCGTTCCAATTTATTTTAGGGCACCATTTTTTTAAACAGTGGGCATTGTTGAATGAAGAACTAAAAGACCAAGGCAATGAGTAGAGCACTGGGCCGTGGGCCACTGCATGCGCTCCGGCCACGTGCTTTTCCTTCGGCTTCCCCGTGACGTTCCCAAAACCTAATCCCGTGGCCCCATCCAAAGCTCCAAACCCTTTGCCTCTTCGCCGCCAACCCACCGGCGCCGCGCGCCATGGCGCAACCTCTCCAGCCGCCGGAGCTGACGGCGGACGTCGTCGGAGACATCATCCTCCGCCTCCCTCCCGATGACCCCGCGTGCCTCGTGCGGGCGTCCCTCGTGTGCAAGCTCTGGCGCGGCATCATCTCCGACCACACCTTCCCCGGCCGCTACCGCATGCAAGTTCCACCGAAAAGCGCCCGTGCTCGGATTCTTCGACGGCCACGTCCCTCTATTCGTCCCAGTCACGGCGGCTTCTCCCTTCACGCACCCGAAGTCCGATACCCGCGGTTCGAGGATCCTCGACTGCCGCCACGGGCGAGTCATCCTCCGTGACACGAGCAGGCGCAAATTGGCCGTCTGGGATCCAACCACCGGTCACCGGCAGGATCTGCACGATATCAGCATCACGTACAATTCCTTCTACTCCGCTACAGTGCTATGCGCGCGGCAGAGAACGCTGCGACCACCTCGGTTGATGCCACGGCGTCCCCTTCCTCGTCGTCTCCGTCTGGCTCGACCCAGTCGACCGTAATCTTTGTCTCACGCATGCGTGCGTGTACTCTTCCCACACTGGTTCATTCATGGGGTGCTCCTGCCTCAGTTCTCTCAGAGAGTACTATTACTTTGGCTACTTCACGAAGTCCAGTTTGCTTATCGGAGATGAAATCTACTAGCTTCTTCCAAGGTGACAAAATTATCATGTATGATATATGGGCAAACATTACATATCGATGACCGACCCACCTGCCAATTATGAATCGGGCGCTGCCCTGGTGTCCATGGAGGATGGTTCGATGGGGCTTGCGTACAGTCGAAACTCCAGCATTTACTTTTGGTCCAGAAATTAAAGGTGAACTCAGAAGGGGTTGCAAGATGGATGCAATGCAGGGTTATTGAGCTAGAGAAACTGATCCCAGCTATCAAGTCTAGTACCTCCCCAATCACGTGTGATTGGCTTTGCAGAGGCTGTGGGTGCTATCTTTGTGAGCAGCAATGGTGCTGGCACCTTCATGATTGAGCTCAAGTCAGAGCTGGTGAGGAAGATAAATCAATCGATCTACTATGATGTCTCCCCATTCTTGAGTTTCTACACTCCAGGTGCGTTCCAGCTTCTTTTAGCTTGATTGTAAATTTTCTGGATAAACAACCTTCTGTCCGTAGTTCAGCTATGTATAGGTAAGTAGTTGTGTTCAAACAAACTGTACCAGTAGTAGCAAACACTGAACTCTCACAATATAATGCAACGACACAGATAATCCCCCTTTTTAGGTTCAACAATAGGGACCTAACATGGTATTTGCAAGATTTTTTCTTTTTTGGGAGCAATTGCAAGATTTTCTCCTTTGCAGTTGCACTTGTAGACATTAGCTAATTTTCAGTACCCTTTTAGCATGTGCTTTACTTTACTGCCCTGGCATGAATACTCCCTACCTCATTGTTGTGAGCCGGTTCCTCACGGCAAAGAACGGTCTACTAATGGCATAGTACTCATGGCAAAATTTTGCTGCCAAACATCCTTTTGCCGTGAGCCTTTCCTCGTGCCCACGGCTCACATCTACCGTGTGTACTATTAGCTCACGGCAAACTTATTGTAAACAAATAAAAAAATGGCCAACATACTGGGTACTGCGGGTCTGCGGCCCCACCACTGGCCGCCGTGGTTCCACCGCATGCCACCACAAGGCCGCTGACAAGAGGAGCTCGCTGCAGGGAAGAGGATCTCACCGCCGGGAAGAGGAGCTCGCTGCCGCAGATGTGGTGCTGTCGTGCCGGGATGAAGAGGAGGCTGATGGGGTGTGGAGCTTGTCTGCGCCTTGCTCCACGCGCCGGATCCGCCACCGTGTCCCCTCGTTAGAGCCGAGGAAGAGGAGGCCGCCACCCCCTCCCCTCGCCAGCCCCCAGAACGCCACCACGAGGCCCCTATGAAGAAGAGGTCGTCGCAGATCTTGCTGTCACACTAGGCTAGAAATGATTTATACTGGCGGCTAAAACGCATTTGTGCTGGCGGGCGCAACACCCGCCAGCAGTCTTGTGCCAGCACAAATGGCTATCTTTGCTGGCGGTGCCCGCCCGCCACCCCTGAACCACAGTGCTGGCGGGTGACATAAGCGCCCGCCAGCATAGTGGATTTTAGAAATTGGCTCGAAATAAATAGCAAAAAAATTTATTTAGGAGAGGAACCCCACCAGCCACCCACCCACGCGTAAAGTCGCGACGCTCAAAAAAATTTATTTAGGAGAGGAACCCCACCAGCCACCCACCCACGCGTAAAGTCGCAACGCTCCACGGCTACCGTGGTTCGAACCTGTGACCTCCCCCTCGCGCAAAGCCTCCTCTACCACTACACCACACACTCATATGCATCCGTATGTAGTTTTGATTCTACTCATATTATACTACACCGAGTGTAAATCGGTTTTCTGAGGCACTAAACGGATTAAAATTAAAAACTTGTCAACTACAAAGTTTCATAACTTTATAAGATCTACAACTTTCCGGTTGGGCATTTTTCCATTTGAGGTCATTTACGAAATTTAAATTTCAAATATGAGAGATTGAAATTTGGATTTCATTGACAATATGATTTCAAATAAAAAATTGTAAACTATGAAGTTTCATAACTTCTCGGGACACCCGCAAAAAAAACTTCTGGGGACCTACAACATCCATGTTGAGAGTTTCTCCATTTGAGGCCGTTTGAAAAATTCAAGTCTTCAAATTTCAAAAGTTCAGATGTACTTTACTTCAACAAAAGTAATTCAAATAAAAAATGGTTCAACTACAAAGCTATATAACTTTTGAAGATGAACAACTTTTATTTTGGTCGTCATTTGCTCATCCGGAATAGTGGTAGCAACATTCTTCACAAGTCTTATACACCTCTCACATAGTTTCGTCAAACTATATAGGAGATATAGATTTTGTGCACAAAATTACTACCACTTTGTCAAATGAAGCAACGACCCGAATAAAAATTGTACATATTGACAAGTTAAGCAAGTATGGAACTTTGTAGTTTAAAACTTTTTTTATTTGACAATGTTTTACTGCTTTAAAAAGGGATTGTTGATTTTGCAAAGGCACAATACTGGCGGACGACATAAGGCACACCGCCAAGCACAAATTGTGCCGGGTGTGCCTTATGTCGTCCGCCAGTATTGTGCATTTGTGCTGGCGGGTAACATAAGTGCCCGCCAGCATTGTGCCCCACCACTATGCTGGCGGGTGATAGTTGCATGTGCCAACAATATATTTTTCATGTGTCATCACAAATCATTTGTGGCTTAGTGTCATAGATCTCGGCATGGATGAAGAGGTCGTCGACGGGTCCTCGATGCTCCCCCCGCCTTGCTCCACGCGTCGGATCCACCGCCGGGTGCCCTCGTCGGAGCGGCGGAAGAGGAGTCCGTCACCCACTCCCCGCGCCTGCACCTAGCACGCCACAATGAGGCCGCTGGGAAGAAGAGGTCGCCGCAGAGGTCACCGCAGATCACGTCATTCCAGATCTTGCCGCCGTAGATCTCTCCGTGGAAGAAGAGGTCGGCGACGGGTCCTCGATGCTTACCTGTGCCTTGCTCCACATGCTGGAGAGGACGATAGGTCCTCGATGTTCACCCGCCCCTTGCTCCACGTGCCAGTGGGGCCATCGGATAACCTTGCTGGAGGTTAGGTAGAGAAGGCCGCCGGGTCCACAATGTGTCGCCGCCTCACCTCACCCGCTGCTGCTCCTCACCACTGGTGAGGAGCGAGCGGAGGGGAGGGGATGAGCGACCGCATGCGCTTCTCACTACCGGATCGGAGGGGCTGCGACAGTGGATCTAAGGGAGGGAGGCAGGGTGGTGGGTGGCTGCGGGATGGGGGAGTGGGGGTTAGGGTTTTAGGCGGTGGTGGGGGGCCAAAATGGAGTTTGCCGTGAGCCCAATAACCAGCGCACGACAAAATTATTTTTAAAAATAATTACATCTAAAGTATTTAATTTGTTAAATATAGTATACAACTTCAAAATAAAAAGCTGTCAAATACAAAATTTCATAACTTTCATATTGCGAGTTTCTCCAATAGAGAACATTTATAAAATTTGAATTTCACATTTGAGACATTCAAACTTAGTTTTTCTTTTACAATATGATTTCAAATAAAAAGAGTGGTAAACAATAAAGTTTCATAGCTTGTCAAGCTCTACAACTTTTATTTACAATGTTTCTCCATTCGAGATCTTTTCAAAAAATTCAAATTTTCAAATTTTAGAAATTTAGACGTTCTTTTGGTTGACGAAAGTAATTCAAATTATAAATGGTTCGACTATGAAGTTTCATAAATTCTCAATACCGACAACTTTTATTTTGGTCATTTGATCATCCAGTATTATGGTAGTAAGAATCTTCACAAATTCTATACATCTCTCATATTGTTTCATGAAACTATATAAGAGATATAAGTTTTGTGAACAAAATTATTGTAACTTTTTCAAATGAAAATAATTACCCTGATAAAAGTTGTACGTATTGAGAAGTAATGAGACTTTGTAATTGAAAACTTTCTGATTTGAATCAATTCACTACAAAATTTGATTTAAATTCTGGCAAAGATCATTTTGCCGTCGGCTAGAAAAAGGCTCACGGCAAAAAGTCTCTTTGCCGTGCTCTCGGAAAATTAACATGTTGCTACAAATGGCTCACAGCAAAATTCCGGTGAGCAGCTCCGGGAAATTTCTTTTTGCCGTGAGCCACGCTTTTTGCCGTGCGTTTCACATTTGGCCGTTGGGGAAAATGTATTTAGCCGTGAGGCTGACATTTGGCTTACGGCAAAATCCGTGGCTCATGGCAATGATGATATTTCCGGTAGTGACTGTTTCATTTCCTCCCTGAAAATGTTTATATTGATCTATATGCAACACTTTGGATTTTATGCATAGTACCACACAGATTATGCTAGAAGCAAATTGTCCTTGTCCATGGATTCACATTATTTCTTTGTGACAGTTTAGTTTTTCAGATATAGAAATAATAGTTCTTGAAGTAAATGATTAGTGCTTCTGAAAGATGAATAGATGACAATGCTAACTGCCATCTAGTGGTTTATTCACATTCTACACTTCTGTGTTATTAAGTTCAATTCTTGATACTGACAAGATTTGTACCTGCTAGAAGTGGTTGTGATCTTTTTTACTAGCAACAGGTTGCTGATCTATTATTTTCACTTATACGCTACTACTTTATTCTCTTGTACATATTAAAAAGGTAGGATCTCTTTTGTTTCCATCTAACAAAAATGTATATAGAGAGCTATGAAACAAGACACATAACTGTAGTACTGTACTTTTCAAATTTTCTCTCACACCAGGTTGCCATTCATAGCGGTCAGAATAGTCACTTTTGAACCAAGATGGTAGCACCACGCTAATTTACATATCCACCATGCTGAAGCTGCTGCTGCTAGCATCCTGCAGGCTCATGCTTTCAAATGTTTAGTATTTTGTTGGGTACTTAATTTATGCTAGTGACTAAGTGACACCATGGCTAGTGACTAACCTGATTTTGGTCAAGTTTGAATTTTTAAATGCTATCGTTCAAATCAGTATGACGTGCTCTAGAACTTTCCCCCTTTTTTAACAAAGCAGAAGGTATTCTGATCTATTACATTGATGTCTATGGCTGCTCTGAAGCTCACACACCAAAACCCAAATCCTTTGAGCCATGGGGAGTTCACCAACAAATAATCATAGGCTAATTAATGATGCACAACGAGAAAACCGTGGCTTCGCAAACAGTCCGAGCTTTCCCAACAAGTCAAGACTCGAGCTGTTGGCGAAGAAACTCTTTCCCAACGGGAAAACTCCGCTGTCGGGGAAAGAAATCTTCGCCAACGCCCAAAATCCAAAGACCGATGACGAAGTTCGGCGTTGGCGAAGGAGTTCTTTCCCAACAGGAATGCTGTTGGGAAAGAACAGCTGTTGGCGAAGCCCCCGCACGGCCAAACGGTGCCGCCGCCGTCCGCTTCGCCAACAGCTTCGCCGTTAGCTGTTGGCAAAGGGAGCAGCCCTTCGCCAACAGGGCTACCACACTGTTGGCGAAGAGCCTTCTTTCCCAACAGCCTTGTAGGGGCTGTTGGTGATGATTGCTCTTTGCCAACAGCATGTGCATGCTTTGTTGGCAAAGAATGCATTCGACCCGGTAACTTGCTCCAAACTTTCTCAAATGTTTATCGCAGCCTACACATGCGATAACAAGACACCCCGACAAGTTTCGTGATTTTTCGACTTCGTTTGGATTTTATATAATTAAAAAACAGTTGTACCACGCCCGGACCGTCGTGTTACATGGACAAGGACATCGAAATTTTGGGTGAGCTTTGGGACACGGCCTCAAAACACACTCCCCATTATGAATATCATTTTTAGAACGCCTAAGTTTCATTATTTCACGCACTGCAAGCTCAAATTTGAATTATGCCGGAAAATTCAAGTGAACGAAAATAATTAACGAAATATAGCTAAATAACTCAAAACATCCCCAAGCTTTGAAGTTGAGACGTAGTTATAGTAGGAAGGACCCATAAAAAAGTTGAAAGGAAAAAAACAAAAATGCAAAATTCTTTCCCAACAGCCTTGTGATGCTGTTGGCAAAGGTGTCTTCGCCAACAGCTTTAATACCTCAGCTGTTGGCGAAGGATGGCGCAGTAAAAAATTAAAAAAGGCTTTGCCAACAGCCTCATATAGGCTGTTGGCAAAGAACTTTAACCCTAAAACAAATCAGCCCCCTCCCTCCCCACCAGACCCACCCATCCCCGCCCTCTCCTTCCAAGCCGCGCGTCGCCGCCCACCCCCGCACGCCGCCGCCGCCGGATCCTCTCCGCCGGCCCCGCCCCGCCCCCACCCCCGCCCACCGGCCCCGCCCCGCCCCGCCCGCCGGCCCCGCCCGGCCACCACGCTGCCAAGACGGTGGTGCTGCTCCTCCTCCCCGCGCGGCCCCCCTTGGACATTCATTGGTATGTAATGGAGGGCTGATACTCATATACTAGTACTAGTTACATTCTTGGCAGTCAATGGTTGGTCTGATATCCTAGATGAGGTGGATGGATTTGCGTTGATGTTGATTAGTGAACTAGTCACGAATAGCTAGTGATTGTTGCTTGCACTCCCAATTTCGTAGATATACAATAATCTCTTGTAGACAGGTACAGATTAACTCAGATTTGTCATTCTGTAGCTGGATGTTTAATTGGAGATGAGGATGATGACCAAATATAACTCAATGAACATGCAGTCCATAAAACTATTGTTGCATATCTGGTTCAGCACTTTGTGTTTATGAAAATGATGATGTCTGCGAAGCAGGCCTCGAGGTGAAACGAAGAACCCAAGAAGTTAGTAGGACTCGCTGATCTACTAGCTCAAAAACACTGTTTTGTAGTTAATTTAGTATAACTTATAATTACTTGTGTTGAACAAATAGAGACATTGCTGCAAGTTCATGTTATTTCTGAATTCTCGGATTTCTTTTTTTCCAATTTCTTTTGGATTTTAAGTTTCATGTTGTGTTTGTAATCGTAATCTAATCTTGACTCTAATCTATGACTTTGCTAAGGCTGATTTTGTTTACACGAATATTATTAGCAAGCAAGGTATAATTATGCCTCCACCGTACACCAACCCGTCATACTATAATTATGCCTCCACTAATCGTTGTCATTGCGGGCACTTGACGAAATGCCGGGCGGCAGGAAGAAGCCGCCGAAGTGGACTCGCCCCTCGCTCTACGGCGGTCGCGGCGAGCGGAGGTAGACGTGGAGGAGCGGGCCGGTAGGGAGGAGGAGCCGGCCCGGACGGAGGAGCCGGCCCGAACGGAGGAGCCGGCCCGCGGCGAGACGTCTCCCGGCGAGAGGAGGCCGGAGTTCGTGATGAGGACGACAACGATGATGACCGGGGACGGTGGCGGCGGTGGTGGCGGCGGTGACGACGACGACGAGGGCCACGACGCCGGGTGTGGCGGTGGCGGTGGCGGCCACGACGACGAGGACGAGTGTCACGGCGCCGTGGTGCCTTCCTCGGGTTTGAGGAAGCCCTACGAGGGCGGGCCCTCTACGCTCCCTACCCAAAAGCCGCTCCCCACCGCCGCAAGGTGATTGCGCCCGTCGGGAAAGAGTAAGTGAACTACTTTTTCATATTGTTCACATAGCATGTTGAAAACCGAATTTCGGACTTATAATTTTTGTTAATGACTCGTGCGGGGCCTCGGGTGTTTACGGAGGGGGGTACCGGTGCACGCCATATCAATGGCATCCTCTCCCACCGATTAAGGAGTACTACCCCGGCTTGGTCACCATCGACGGCGTTCGAAAGCCACCCATGAAGTGGGAACACTTCCACCCCGCACACCGTCCCCGTGCTCGAGCCCGAAGGCGGCGATCGTGCCGGTTCACTCCGCACGCGAGTCACTTGCGGAGAAGATCAAGAAAGGGTTTTGGGTGAGTGTTTTCATCGCAACGCATTTCTCAATACTACACATTCGTTGGACATTCTTGAAATAATGAAATGATACATGATGTGTGCGTGCGGGGGGTACGGAAGTGCGCGGATGGGAAAGAGGCGGAGGCGGCGATCGTGTTGGAGAACGCCCGCCATGCACGTCTCGGGGACATGTACCACGATGCGCGCATCCGGTGCGTCATCAACCACTACCGCAATCGTCTTGGCGAGGTGATCAAGAAGGAACGAGTCGGGGCAGAGATCATCCTCCGGAGGGAGACCGACCTCACCGAGGATGAGTACTTGACGATAATTAAGCATTAAACATTCGTTCGTTTGCTTCCATGAAACATTCAATTCATCTTCTTACATGTCAAATACTTGATGTTTCTTAGTGGATACCGGGGTGGTGTGACAAGGACCCGGAATGCCTGGGAGGCCATTGTGCGCCGGTGGAGATCGGACAAGTGCTACGAGGAGAAGAAAGAGCGTCGGGAGCGCCGGCAAAGGCCGCAAGGGTGGCACACCACCAAGGGAACCGGTCCCTCCCGCAGCTTCATGGACGCATGGGTATGATAATGTTGATCTATTTACTTGTAGTGCTCAATCTATTTACTTGTAACCATGATTGTGTTTTCCTCGCAGAGGGCATCTCATGGTGGGGAGGAGATCAACGAGGTGGTGGGGGTACGCCCTTTCTCACAAGGGCAAAGCGAAGGACCCGGACAACGGGTGGAACCCGGAGGACGGGCGGGGACGCGTACACCAATGCGAACGTGCAACCCAAGCTCGTCGAGTACAAGGTCTTGCGTTTCGCCGCAGCCATCCGAAGAAGACAAGGACCCCTTCAAGGAGCCCCTAGACACGGAGATCGTGATGAGGTTGGGAGGAGGGAAGCAAGACGACTCCTACTGGATGGCCAACAGCGCCATCAGCCCGTCCACTACTCCCACGCTGAGGGAGATTCGAAAGGCCGGGTCCAGTAGCTCCTCCGGCATCCCGATAGCGCCCCGACGGCCGACCACGTACCAGCAGATGGAGGTAAGTGCGGTTTCATTCGTTGTGCACTCGTTTCACACACCTTGGCTTCACATACCATGCGGGTGTAATATTGCAGGCCAGGTTCCAGGAGATGATGCTGGCCCAGTGGCGGCCCGGGACGCGGCCCACCAGCAGAGCTTAGCGGCAATGGCGGGGCACTACCAGCGTCAGATAGCGGACCTGGCCGGCTTCGTCAAGTCCAAGTTCCCGGACGAGCAGGAGCTTCCTCCCTCGCTCTTTCTTTTCACCACCACTCCCGCGTGCCTCCTCCCCGTTCACGCTCCGGTGAGTATATTACCTTTTTCTTTGGCTTGTGCGGCCATCCTGCAGTACTAATTACATCACTTGTCCTTTATGCGGGGCTCGGTCGGCGGGTTCGAACCCGACTCCGTGTGCTAGCCCTCCATCGGGTCTTTCTCCACGAGACCCGACCTACCCCACGCAGCCGTACATGTGGGCTCCACCCTCGCATACCTACTCGTCGTGGCCGGGGGCACGGACGCGGCGGGGGCCTTGCCCGCCCCTACGGCACTACGACCCGCCGCGAGGGGTCGGGGTGGACTCGGGCGCGGCCACGGCCACAACCTCGGTTAGGGTGGTGTGCGTTGGAGCAAGGTGGGGGCGCCCGCGGGACCTCCGGGGACGGTGCCGGGACCCCCGGGGACGACGCCACGAGCTAGGTACCCGTGACTACTTCTTATGGACTAGTAGTGATGCATGTTAGACCCCTGGACATGTATGTTGGACTTGTCGGACATTTTGGACATGTATGTTGGACATCCTGGTGTATGTTGGACATGTATGCACTCGTTTCGTGACTTTATAGTATTATGGACATGTATCGAAGGATTTGATGTGTGGATTCATGTTGAGATCGAAACCGATGCCGAAATGTGGTTCATATGCTATATTGTTGATATATATGTGGTATTCTGGTTCATATGCTGATGTGTGGATTTGATGTGTGAATTAAATGCTAGAAAAGAGCAAAAGAAAAGGGGGAAAATTCCCGCCTTTGCCAACAAGCATGGGCCAAAGCCGTTGGCAAGCCGGGCTTTCCTCACCGGCCTTGCCGGCTTTGCTAACGACTTTGGGCCAGCGTTGTCAAAGATGGGCTTCCCCTGAAGCACGCGCCGGCTTTGCCAACAGCTTCGGCCCATGCTGTTGGCAAAGCTGGGCTTCTTTGCCAACAGCCTTGTCCAGGTGATTTGCCAACGGCTTCGACCGATGCTGTTGGCAAACCAAGCTGTTGGCAAAGCTGTTGTTCCCTTTGCCAACCGGACTTTGCCAATAGCCGTCGCTTCCCTGTTGGCGAAGGTAACGGCATCCGAGCTGACGGCGTCCCCCCTTCGCCAACGGCACACATGGATGTTGGCGAAGCTTTCCGAACAGGCCCGCGTTCTTGTTGGCGAAGAGCTCTTTCCCATCACTTAAAACGCCAACGGTTCTTTCCCAACAGGGAACTCGGAAACCCCGTTGGGAAAGCCTTCGCCAACGGGGTTGGAGTCTTCGCCAACAGCTTAGCGCCGTTGGCGAAGCACACGTTTCCTATTGTGATGTATGGCATTTTGTTTTGCACATTAGGCCAGTCTCAGTAGAGATGTCGTGAACATGATTACCTAGAGTGACACATCATCTAAAAACATTTGAAGCTATAATGAAACACCTCTCTCAATGCATAGTTGTATTTATTGTTGTTTTCTAGGTTGCATGCAACACACAAGTTGTCTAGGTAACTGTGTAGGGAGGGTTTCATCCCCGTGAAACTCATTTTAACTCTCTCTTCATTAATACACAGCCACATCATCAAAAGTGCTTACATTACAACTTATTTAATGTCCATGAAACCTCCACTGAGACTGACCTTAGTTTACCTTGCTTGCAAACACCACACAATTCCTCTTAACAAAGATATATAGATGTCCTACGTGTTGAGAAAAATACTACATAAGCAGGCTGCATTGTTTCATCTCTAAGAATTGTTTGGATTAGCTACAAAACAAATTTAACTTGTTTGCTATTTTTGGTGCCCTTTTCAGATTGTGCTAGCAGAAAATTGCCATCACCATCGGAGATAAATTAATCATTGATGTAGTACATGGCCAATTCACAAATTCAAAAGCTGAATCTGCTGCAGTTAATCGGTGCTTTGGAAGCTTAAGTTCAGATTTTGTTCAGTTTTACAGTGAGCCCTATATGGAGACAGTTTTACAGTGAGCCCTATATGGAGACGAATGAACTTTTACATTCCGAGATTACCCTCGAATCTAGGGAATATACCAAGTGTGAACATGTCCATGAACTTCTTTTACATCCCGTGATTTGTGGAACTAATTTCATATATTTACAAGCCAGCCACTCATTCACACCTTGGATCAGGACTTTTGGCACTACTCTAGATCGCCGAAATCTTCGCCGAAGTCGAATCTTCACCAAACTCACAGCGATTAGCAGGTGTAATACAGCTTTCCTGTCCTCATGGAGATCTTCGAAGCTTTTATCATTTAAGATTTGCCAAATCGGCAATGATTCCAGAAACCTCT
The DNA here is from genome assembly GCA_947561735.1 of Cenchrus americanus. Classification (NCBI taxonomy): domain Eukaryota; kingdom Viridiplantae; phylum Streptophyta; class Magnoliopsida; order Poales; family Poaceae; genus Cenchrus; species Cenchrus americanus. The sequence continues at coordinate 252,728,061 of OX387245.1, read as the reverse complement.
CCAAACCTGAAACAAGAAAATGACACTTTCACTTGGATCTTCTCTGCATGCTTTCATGAACTCTTTAGAGTCTTGCCATCTGCGAAGTTTCGAGGGTGAAAGGTTTTTACCCAATTCCCCAACACCCGGCACCTACGGGAGGCGGTGTAGGTCGCCGGTGATCGGGTCCCAGAGGGAAAGGTCCTCGGATTTGCAGCCGTGGCGGTAGTCCACGACAGTGCAGCCCAGGTGGTGGGCGACGCTGGGGCGGAACGCCGTGGTGGGAACGAAGACCGCCCCGTCGCCGAAGAACCCAAGGACGGGGGGCGTCCGGTGGAACGCGCCGTAGCGGGCGGGGAAGGCGGGGGTCGGCGAGGACGTGGCACCGGGTCCGGCGGACGACGGACGTGCCGGCGAGTCACGTGGGGTCATCGGGTGGGAGGCGGAGGAGGATCTCTGCGACGGCGTCGTCCACGACGGCGTCTGGGCTTTTGCGTTCGCCGGCGGCGGCACGACTTGGTGGGGAGGGTCATCGCGGAGGAGCGGACAACGTCACGTGCGCGTCGCCCAAGCCCAGAGGTGTCTACAATTACAAACACATTACCATGTTGGTACTGACCCACCCACCACACCCTCACCGAGCACGAGCATGACCTTCCATGGCGCCGCCTCGCCCGCCACTTGAGCTGGTGGACGACGACGTCACGGAGATCCTCCTCCGTGTCAATAGAGAGAATAATAAAATCACAATTTTTTCATAATTTTTAAAAATTTCCAACATTTATTTTCTTTACAGGAAATATAGTATAGGAAAAATACTTTGTTTGTTTTTAAAATAAATAAAATAGTTCGGTGTGTGTTGCATTCATGCCGATGCATTTGATGTTTCGCACGGAAAAAGCTTTTAAATGCGTCTAGGTGCTACCAAATGTTGCCGGTTCTAAGCGTACACAACCCCTAGTCGATCGCCCGTGATGTTTGGAGCCTTCATTTCCGGGATAAAGCGTAAATCTCGGATACATTTCCAGGATAAAGCGTAAATCTCGGATAATCTTTCTTTTTCTTACGTGACATTTTTACCGTATTCATTTATATGTTACTATATGTATGAAACTCGATCCCGACTTGCACATAGTTATGCACTTGCTTTTATTTGGAAAGACAGGTGTGACACTCTGCCTCCCACCGGACGAGCCCGCGGACCTCACCCGCGCCTCCCTCGTATGCAAGTCTCTACCGCCGCTTCCACCGCTCCCCACCACTCGGGTTCTTCGCGGGGACGTACTTCCTCAATATGCTCGCGATTGTGCACGCATGTGAGTAGTCGCGAGTTGGTTCTTGAAGCACGCCGGTCTCCATTCGTGTAGGTTCTGGCTATGTGACCATGGGTCGTGGTACCCTCGTCAGGGATGAAATAATGCACTTTGTGCTTGCGCCGTGTGATAAGATTCTGAGGTACAACTTTGTCAAGAATTTCCTATTGTTGATCAATCCGCCTGAGGGGTACGAGAAGGGCATCGTCCTCATGCTTACCGAGGATGGTCTGCTCGGTCTCTCTGGCATTAGGGGGGGGGGGGGGGTTCAACCTTCACTTGTGGTTAAGGAAGGCAAATGCAGAGGGAGAGCGATGGGTGCAATATAGAGTGATTGAGCTACAAAAGTTATTGCCCATTTCCAAACCTTTTAAGCGAACTATTGTGACTGGATTTGCTGAGGGTGCTGGTGTCATCTCTGTGAGCACGGATATTGGTGCCTTCATTATTGAGCTTAAGACAGAGTGGGCGAGGAAGGTAGCCGAGCCTAGAATCTACAATCCTGTCATACCGTTTATGAGCTTTTGCACACCGGGTATGGTCCCATGGCCCTTTGCTTTTTATATATTTGTTATGTTACTACTTTACTGGTTTGTAGATTATAGTTGAAGCTACATGATACTGATACATTTGCTGATATGCCTGCAGAAAGCCAGAAACTGAATATATGACATTTTGGCTCATTGCCACGCCATATGTACATCATTTATTTTTTTTTGTGGACGTACTGCTTGATATTGGGAAAATTTTCTTACACCATACAACCCAACTTACAGAACCTTTTAAACTACACTGACAAACCATTGATTATTTAGTCATTCATGTTTCCTTGGTGTGATTTTGCTCTGTTCACGTATTGTTATAGATATATAACAAGTGTGAATACTCCCTACAGTTCGATCCTAAAAATATGTATTCTATATGGACCCATGAACATTTTTGACTTCTAGGCATGATCTTATTTGGATTTTACTGGCACTCTAGTAGCAAGTTTCCAGTGTCAGCTGGGACATGTTATTTTTTTGTAAAACAGTAGTTCTGATATATGCATTGTTCAGGAATAAATGGCACCTTTTCTTTTGAAAATTGAATATTTGACAATGCAATATCTGGGAATAAATCATACCTTTGCTTTTGAACGCAAGTTATTGGGCCTTTCCAATTGCACCAATGAGCTTTGAGCCCATTTATTCATTTAATGGCCTTTTAGCTTGTGTGTTCTTATTATTTTAGATACAAGGTATGAGCAATCCTTGCTTTTTTTACTTTTCAGCCAGCATCCATTTCCATTGCCATCAGAGATGTTTAGCAATTTCATTGTTAAATTGTTCTGGTATGTGCATATTAGTTCTGAAAATAAGTGTTTTTTACTTTTGGAAACTGAATATCTGACACTGGAACGTCACATATAAGAGCAACTCCAAGATACTAGCTATCTTGACTTGATTAGCTAAAAAATGATAATTTTATCTAAAAACTGGTTCCAATAGACTCTATAAAAGTCCCCTCTCGATATCCCGCTAGCTATACTCGCAGGTTCGCTCGGTATCTTTGACGAGCACATCAGCTCGGTATCCCAAGCTTCCAGCCGCCTCCCGCGCCCTCTGCTCCCTCTCCCACCCGCTATAGTGTCATTGTCCGTGGATGCTGCCATTGTAGGTCAGCGTACAATTCGAAGATGGCCTCTGACACGCATGGGCGTCGACTTGGTTGGCGCGGGGGAGAGCATCTCTGACTTCGAGTCGGTGGAGCTCCGATCAAGGGCAGCTCAGGCATGATGGGCACCAGCGTAGGTGCGTAGGAAGCCGGCGTGCGCAAGGGGAAGAAGCGAGAGAACTAGAGTAGCATTGGTGCACATGGGGCACATCAATTCCAAGTAGCGGTGTTAGACCATCCACAATCATCCTCTTCCATTTTCTCCTTCAAAACAGAATATGTCATCCTAATCATCAAGATTCTTTCCTTCATATTCCCTTCCTCGGCATCCATCTTCCTTCATTTTCTCTCCTCCATCCCAACTACAAATGGTGGGGCCCACACTTATATATATTTTACCCCCTCCATCTCTTTCCTCGGTCTCTCTCCCCACTCCCTCTGTTTCTCTGCCCACTTCTGTTCTCCTTTCCCCGGCGATGCTCCCCGGTCTCCATCCTCCACCGGCGAGCCGCCCTGCTCCTCCTCCGCCGGCGAGCAAGGTGAGGAGGACGGGCAACGGCGCGACCGACCTCCCCTCTTCCCCCTGCGATGGCCCTCCTCCCTGCGACGGCGAGGTGGAGCACGGCGTGGTGACGAGGCATGGTGGAGCACAGCGCGACCATGGCCGAGCCCTCGCGCCGTCCCGAACCGCCTCCGCCCGCAAGGCGGCGGGCGCCCGGAGCTTCTCCCAATCGGCGGTGTGAAGGAGCGGACGACGCGAGAGGAGCGGACGGCGCGCGAGGGAGCGGGCTCGCGCGACTTCGGCTTGTGGGGTGCGGCACGAGAGCGGCTTCGGCGGCGGCCTCAAGGGCGCGGCCGCGCGGGGAGGGGCGGCGGCGACCGAGCCGGCGGGCGGCGCGGCGGCCTCTCCGTCGGCGGATCCATCGGTCCTCGAGCGGGGTGGCCGTCATGGCTTCGTGCGGATCTCCCCGCGCCGGCTACGAGCCGCCTCCTACCCGACGAGGAGGCCGAAGACGGAGGCGCGCCGGCCACGTAGTTCCACCCGTCTCCGGGGGGGGGGGGGGGGGCACGGCCACCGGAGCGCACCGGCCGCTCCCCGGAGAAGATGGATGCCGGCCCCGACGCGGAGGTCTCCCCGCCGGTCGTGGATAAGATGGATGCCGCGGCGAGGAGCAAGCCGGCGGCGGGGCCCTCCTCTCGCGGAGCCCCTTCCCCTGCCCTTGTCCGGTCCATGGCGGCACCGCGAGAGGACCACCAAACCGAGGGAATGCGCGGCGTGCTTCCCCTGCGCTTGCCTCACGCGCTGTAGCAGCCGGGGAGGTGCACGGAAACGGCGGCGAGGTGGTGCTCCACGAGCTCCTCGGAACAACGGCGGCGCGGCGGCCAACATTAGCACCTCGTCGTCGTGGAGGGCACCTCCGCTTCCTTCCAGGTCGTCGTGGCAGGGGCGAGTTCGTTGGGGTCGGCGGCAGCTGGACCCGCGGTGGGGCCTCGAGAGGGAACGAGGAGCTCCTCGACCCCTCTGAATCTCGAAGAACTGGGGGCGATGGGAAAATCCCGTGAGCGTTCCCGTAACCCGCTGCAGCCCGTTTTCTGGGAAAAGCTCACGGGAAACGGATCGAGGGAGTTTTCCGGTCCCCCGGTGCGGTTGGTCTTAGCAAGATCAACAGCTGGAAAAAGAAAAAAAACTCAACTGCTCTGTGATGGATGCACGCATGCTGAGAATGTCCTTGCTCTGAGTCGTCCAATGGCATGGCGGTGTTAACAAGGGTACATGGCCTGAGGCCTGGAACTGCTGATGCAGGAACGACGAGGTCCTCGAGGCCCTGGAATGTTGTCGGAGCATCTCCCGTGTCCAGGCGCTCGTCCTCTCGATGTAGTGCTCCGGCAGCGCCACCGCGCAGACCAACCCCATGACGTTGGTCTGCGCCATCTCCTGCACACCGCCGGCTGGAGATCGAGGCACGCCCGCCGAGGCTGAACAGCGGCGGAATGGAGCAACGATGGCGCGTGGAAGGAGGTTGCAGCTGCTCCCAAGGGCCACATTGCATAGATTGATTTCTTTTTAGGGTGCTTTGCGCATAAAACCAGGTACCTTTTTGTGAGGCACGAATTTGTTGGTTTCTATCATGATCTCATTTGAATTTTACATTCTCAATATTTACCTAGTCTGTTGGTTTCTCCGCTATTTAGTTGTCTCTCTATTTTTTTACAAAGCTGCAAAAACTCCAAATTTACCCTGCTCATATTGGCAACATGTGGTTACAAAGCGATTAATTTATTTTTATTAACCACGTGGGTGATCTTATATTTTTGTTTGTACTTTCTTTTAGTCTCTTTTAAATAAATGTTAAACAATATGTATAGTGATTTATGAAACAATTTTAACTTTTCTATGTGGTGCTTTTCAGCTTGTGCTTGCAGCAATTGCCACACTACCAGTAGACTAAATTAATCAGTACTGATAAAAAGTGAGATTTCTGGACTGTTTACAAAACCAACAAGCTCAATCTGTGGTGTGGTTGGCATTTTACAGACCTGATGCTTTGAAATGTACAGTAGTATTATGTTTAGTAGTTTAATTTCTTGTAGTGTCACCCACGGTGGCTTAGCCTAGCCCAACATGGGAGGTATTGGTGTTGGTGTAAGAGTCACCATGGGCTGCGTTTATGTTCATCCACTATTTGTTTAAGTTATTATGATGAGTGTTATTGATGGTTGACGATTGCACTCGTTTGAAATCTGAAAGGCTTCATCTGATGGCCACACGTTACGAAATCTGAAAAGATTCAGCGTTGATGCCCGGATACTCTGATTGCGATTTTTTTTTTCATGTATTAGCTAATTGACTAAGCAGCAGTTGTTTGTTTGGCATCGTGGGTATATATTGAGTATTTACATCTAGGAATTAGTTGAAATTGGTTGGATTGTGTAACCCAACTAAATGGTACAATTAGAGATATGATCGTATTGTATGATATAATATGATTATAAATATTTTTTGCCGCTAGCAAGTCTCTTTCCTTAAATAAATAGGTACAGAAACGCAAAAGTAAATTGCGCCCGCTAGACAACAACTTGTCAGGTGGGTGCGGATTGGTCCAACAAGTTGTAAAATGCTAATAACTTGTCAGGTGGGTGTACATTAGTCCAACAAGTTGTAAAATACTCAATTTAGTACACTAACTTGTCGTCACACCTTGAAATTTCCAATTTCAGGATGTGAATAGAGAGAATAATTAAATAACAATTTTATCATAATTTTAAAATTTTTCAACATTTATTTTCTTTACGGGAATATAGTATAGAGAAAACCTTTGTTTGTTTTTCGAAAATTAAATAAAAAGTTGTGAGTGTTGCATTCATGTCGATGGATCCTGGTGCTTCTTGAGTGCAAAAAGTTTCAAAAATGCGTTTATTAGCTGTCCTAACTCTCCCGAGAATTTTCCTGATTTTTCACGAATTTATTCTCATTTTCTCTCGAGCATTTTCTATTTATTAGAAGGCTCTAAAATTTTTTTAATGAGCTCCAAATACTTTATTTAGATTCAACATGACCCAAGTCATCTCTAGTAATTTTCCAGATTTTTTCTGAGCTTTCGGAGTATTTTTCGTGATTTAATTATGATTTCAGGATTTTCCTGGAATTATTTTTAATCCGAAATTAGAAAAAAGAAAATAAAATCAGACTCAATCTCGGCCAATAAATAGTTGCCGCCGATCCCCTTTGCGTCCTCTTTCCAACGCCGCCAACCTCGTTCCATTTCGATAACCCTAGCTCCCACAAACCCTCGCCGAACTTTTGCATCTATTAAATTCCGGCGAACTTCCGGTGAGCTTTTCCGGTGAAACCGTGCAGTTCCGATGCAAACAGAAACCACCTTGGAGTTCCCCTCGTCGAGCTCTACACCGTGATGGGGTCGGTCACGCGAATCCGACGTCGACTCCGTCGTCTTCCCCAACTCCGGCGAGTTTTTCCCGAACGCCGGCGACTCCCCTCCAACTCCTGCGAGCTCTTCCGTCGCCATCGTTCATCCTTGGCCGAAGGTGAGCACACTATCGCGTTCGCCTCATCGATCTCGTTCCGTTTTGCCATTCCTGTGTACGTTTGGATGTCATCCCCGTGGAATTCCCATATCTCTTTCCCTCCCTTCACCATGACCGGCGTCTCCTTCGTCGCCGACGGGATTCCGGCCGCTCCCTTCGTTTCCTCCGCCGGTGATCCGCCCTACCGATCCCCTCTACCTCCTCTCTCAGTTTCCTACTCGGCCGAGCCCCTCAATGCGTCGATCGCCGGTAAGGCCAAAGCCCAGGAGCCCCCTGTCCGTGCGTTCGTGGGTGGCTTGGTGCATCTGAGGAAGAAGATAAGAAGGAAGTTTTACACTTAGACCCCTGGAGGATCATGTAATTTTTAGATCCAATCTTGTGTCTCGGTAAAACTACAGAAAAACCCCTACGGAAATCCTACCTTTCACACATAGACCCCACCTGAGTCTTTTTCAGATCTAACCCTAGCTTTAGATCTATTCGCGAGCACTATTTGATGTGTCTCGAGAATCTTTTCTGCTAGCCCTCCAAATCTATAGTTAATCACGAACAGGTCCTTACCATCTTGTTTTCCCCACATCTTTTATGTTTTAGCTCCGTTTTTATCCCTTCAAGTTGCGTTAGGTTCATAATCACGTAAAGCACGCATTAGTGGTGAGTTTTTATCATGTTTTGTTTTCTGAAAATAAAATTAATATTAATTTTGATTAATGGTTAGTTATACATGCCTTTTATAACTAAAAGCAATATAGTGCTACACACCATTTTTCATAATTAATGTTAATTTGATTAATAATTATATCACATGCTTTTATATATAAAATCTAATTAGATCTTTATCTCGGTTTTCGTAAACCAAATGTAAATTTTTTTAATAGTTAATTAATCTTTTCTAATTAAAATTTGATTAGGCTTTTACATCGGCTTTTATAATAAATATTAATATGATTAATGCCAATACATAATGTTATTAATAATAATATGGTCCTATCGAATTACAAAGTTTCGTTTAGATTCATATAGTTTAGTTTTCTAAATTAAATGTTTAATCGGTTTAATCAATAAATGAATCTTTATTAATAAAACTTGACTAGTTCTTTACACTCGGTTTCGTAAATAAAGTTTCATATTGCATTAATGTCAACATAGGGTATTTTATTTCTGAAATATCCTTTATATTTGTTTTGTTAATTAAAATAAACCCAACTCACAGGTTTGATCTCTCATTTATGCCTACCGTTCGTTAGACATTCTTTATCAAGCTCTGTCTCGGTGTGACCGTGTTGTAGAGCTAGTCTTCTTTCAAGCTTCAGATCTTTCCCATCCTAGTACTTGCCGCCCAATCATAATTGTCTTTCGCTTCTTTGAGTCAATCTTGTGCGGCTATCTTTCTTAGAATCGGTGTCTCTATCATCTAACTCGTTCTTTCTTCATCCTAGTTCTCCTTGTAGGATAGTCTCCCCGCATCCTAGCCTAAGGTTTCTTATGCGCGTGATAGTTCGTTGCTACCCGTCTAGTTCGTTTCACCGTAACCTATGCGTTAGCATGTGTATCACCTATTATTTGTTTAACACTAAAGTTGCATGTTAATCTTGACTAATATTTATTCCACTACTTTTCAATAAAAGTGACTAGGTTCTATCCCGGTTTTCATAAGCTAAGATCTAATTTGGTTAATTCCTATTTATAACTAGCTTTCCTTAAATAAAAGATGCTTAGCGTTAAACATCGGTTTTCATAATAAAGTTAATATGCCTAATGACATTATAAACGCCTTTTCAAGTTTTCAATATTAAATATGTTTAGTTCAACACGTGACATAAAGTTACTCATCTAGATATCTTATACTTGCTTTATCTTTCTAAAGTAATTGTTAATTTGACATAACTTCCACTCGAATGTTATAAATAAAACATGATTAGGTTTATCGTGATTTCCATCAATTAAATGTAACTTGTTTAATGGTAACATAGAGTATTTCTCCGAAATATTCTTTCACATGATTTCTTAATTAAAATATGCTAAGCGTAGTCTCTTGTTGTTTGATAATGATCTCACGATAGTTTCGAGCTTAGTTTTGTTTTTAGCGTTCCTTGCACTTCCATAACCAATAGAATCGAGCTCTATCTCAATGTGATCCGTCCGGTCCTTGCTCAATCTTCCGCAACCATCTCTTTAAAGCTAACCAAGCCTTTCCCTTCCAAGCACACTTTGTGTTCTTTAGTGATCCACCTAATCGAGCCTATCCTTTAGTGCGTTCTTTTAAAGTTTTCTTTTTGATTGGTGTATTGTCCTTAGTGTATGCTTGCTTGTTTGCTTTGTGTATGTTTGTGCCCGATGATTGATGCGAGTAGAGTGAACGTTGTCCGAGAAGCTTTGAAGAGCAAGAGGTGAAGACATTCTCGAGCAACTACTTTGGTTAAAGGCAAGTGTGTCCTTGATCTTTTGTCCTAAGAATTATATTTAATCACTCATTGCATATGCTTGCATTAATATGGTGGGACCCATGTTTAAGGTTTGACTAGTGTTATTTATCCCGTGCCTTGATCAACCGGGTTTATCTTTATGTTGGGTAGTTATCCTTAGTTGCTATACCTTGGGATATGGTGGTTCTAATGAACAACAATGATGAACATGTTTTGCTTTGATGCTATATATCTCTGGTTAATACAAGATCATATGATTAATTGGAACATGGAGCGACCACCCAGGAAAACAATACTACCATAAGACATATGGCTCTGTCTTGGCTTAAAAATTAGAGAACTAGGTGTTAGGTATGCTTTACCCGATAAGGGTTGGGGGCCGACGGTAAGTGGCGTATGGACCTGCTCGGGCGAAGGTGTGGGCTTGGCTAAGACACGGTACTCGTCCGGGAGCTTTATACGCCGCACCGATCGTGTAACCTAGCGGGCGGCCGCATCTAGGGATCTTTGTAACGGCCTCGTAGCGTCCCTATGCAATCACACCTCGGCGGTGTGGTATGATGCCCGATCGGCATCGCGTGATTGGGTCTAAAGCTCTTCGGAGTTTTTACGCGACTTGTGGGTAAAGAGTACAACCTCCGCAGTGTAAAACTAACTAGTTAGTCGTGCCCACGGTCACGGGTGACCCGGACCCTCACATGATAATTGAACTTGAAGATGGACTCAAATCGTGTTATCTGGTTATGCTTGCCATATGCTTATGGCATATCTTATCTATCTCTTTATGATAATTGTGGGTTGGTATAAACTTATACTTTATCAGTAATCAGGTGCTAATAAAACTTGACCAACTAAAATTGCTTAAATGCTTATAGCCCAGTCCACTATAAAGCCTTTGCATTCATCCGTTCCTCACACTTGCTGAGTACGACAAGTTCTCACCCTTGCTATAAATAATGTTGCTCAGAAGAGGAGGCTACTCTGAAGTCTTGTGAAGATGTTACTGGTGCTAGGCGTACGCAACCCCCAGTCGACTGCCTGTGATGTTTGGAGCCTTCGTTTCCGGATTTAAGCGTAAATCTCTCGATAATCTTCCTTTTTCTTACGTGATACTCTTTTTCGTATACACTTATATGTCACTATATGCATGAAACTTGATCCCGGCATGCATATAGGTTTGCACTTGGTTTTCTTTGGAAAAACAGGTGTGACACTTGTCAAGTTGGTGCATATTGATCTAAAACCATGTTAAATAATCAAATTAGTATAACAATATATTGATCCAAGAACTTGTGTAAAATACTTGATTCAATGTAATAACTTGGCAAATTGGTACCACTTATAGTCCAAATTTACAAATGATAATGTATTAGAAAAAGCAGGTAGCATTCAAATTTTCTTCCAACTAGTAGTTTTTTGTCAATTAAAGTTGCTAATTAGTTAAATTACGCCATTAGAGTACCGAGAGACTAAAGTTCATAAGACACCGTATGACATTTTGTTTCTTCTACACCTTTACTCGTGTATTCAACAACTTCGAGAAGCATGCTTGTTTTCGTTATTTTAGTTCATTTTATCTTTCAACTAATACATGACACATTTGAAAATATTTATGTCAAACTTCTAATAGGTATCTATAACTCCTATATAGGAGCTCCCCACTAGCCCTCCTTAGGGAGTTCTCGGCCTCCGATTGGTCCATGTCACTTCCCGCAGCTTCCTCCCCGTTGGTCGGGGGCGCACGCGTATCCCTCCCCTTTATCCGTGTTGACGGTTAATAGTTGTATCAAAGTTCGTTTATGACTTGCAAGCGGACAAGTCTCCCGTCGTAGTCAAGGGACCCTTCTTCCCTCGAGTGGTGAACCCAAGGTATCGAATCCGTGGAACAATGTGCAACGCAAGGATTCAATCTAGTAAAGCAAGGTAAAGCTATCTAATGAAGACAAGATGCATCTAATCTACTAACTCATAAAGAAAACGAATCTAATCTAATCTACTAAAGAGGTAACAAAAGAAAGCAAGAGATAACCAATCTAGAGAATCTAGATCATGCTTATGTTGTAGCTCCAAACAAGATAGATGAAGATAGCAAAGCGAATCTCATTAAAAGCATCTTTAAATCGTGGCCTTCCCATCCGACTCCGAAAACATCCGCCTTTCGAGACCCCCGTTCGTCACAACGTATCCCTATTCATGCGGGGAGCTTAGGGCGAGTTCGATAGAACAAGTTGAAATCACTTGGCCGGTCCGGTATGCACCTCTAGCCACCGCGGCTACAAGAGCACCCTATGTAATCTAGCTGCAAACTAGATCGTAGAAGAAGCAAAACCAAGAAGAAAACAAAATCATCGAGAAGGCACTTAATCGCTAGAAATCGGATTCACTTACAAACTTCACCATGAATGATTACATGAACAAGATCACCACCGGGGCCCTCCCTCGATCTTGATCCTCGCTCCGGAGCTCCGATGTGGTCTTCCATGCAAGGTTCCCACGTCGGCTAGGGAAACCCTAGACAACTAGCACGACCCTCATCTTCAAGTTGGTGTCCCTCAAGCTTCTCTGCTCCTCGGCGGCGGATTACGACTTCGGTTCGCGTGGCTCTCGGTCGGGGGGCTATTTATAGCCCGAGAAGCAATTAGGTCAAAGGAGAGGCCGATTGGGCCCCGAATTGGGCCGGGCCGGCCGGCCGGCGGGCCGGCCGGCTCGGGCCGGCCGGCCCGGGCCCAATTCGGCCCATCCCGCGGCTGCTTCGCCCGTGTTGCTTCCCACGTCTTTTAGATGTTCTCCCCTTTTGCATGTGGGCCCTTGACGTCGGTTTCTCTACGAATTGGACTCAACTCCTTGTCTTGCAAGATTCAAGACTTTTCCCGGTTCGGTCCTCGGAGTTTATCATCTTCTCGGGCTTGGTCCTTGGGCTCTTGGAGTCATGTTCACTTCATTGCTTGACTTGTATTGGGCTTCAAGGTGTTGTCATGAAGTGCTTAATGAACTTATCCCCGAAGTCTTGCTTTCATCGTTAAAACCCCGCGTAAACACATAACTCCAAAACCGACATGCGAAGTGAACTTGTTATAGCACGGGGGTTAGTACCAATGAATAAGATACAAAAGTTATGCCAACACCGAAGGTAAACTCATGGCTAGGTTGACGGATTTTCACCGTCAACATCTCCCCCATGCTTAAACCTTGCTCGTCCTCGAGTAAGCCTTCGATGTATATCATCATTGCCAAACAATGTTTAAACCTTGCACTTGATCATACATGAAAAAAAAAACATAATGCTCTCAAAAGTTTAATTCGTTAAAGTTCCATAATGTACTAGCCTTCACCTCTACGGAGGGTAGATTCTTATTAAGCTTATCCCACAAGTATTAACATGCTCACCAAGTTTAAATAGATCTCGAATTTTTGAAATAAAGAACGAGATAAAGAAAAGCTAAACCAAATTCACAAATTTAAATCATCTCGTGTATTGCTCATGAACTCTCATCTCACTTGTCTCTCAAGCCTATATATTCTACTCCTTTCCCTCTCATATATATGTGGTAGGCTTTATATGGAGCTTTGGGAAAGTTTAGTCCTAACAAGATTTTATAAATGAGGTGTTGTCAAAACAAGACAAGCTTCTCATGGTCTTACCGAGACTCGTCAAAAAGGTCATTGGAAAATAATGTTAAATCAAGGAGGGGAAAGAGAAAAATACACACACTTTTAGATGAGTGGACATGTGCAAATGGCAAAGAGTGATCCCGAGGCACAAAGGAGGTCCTCGTTATCGGATTGCACATGGTTGGAAAATGAGAATGGATCTTTTTAACTTGAAGCCTTGAATGCACTTTTAGAGAGCTTAGGGAATTTACTTTACGCACATTTTTTTTTTCTTTCTCATATTTCTCATTCTTTTCTTTCTTTCATTCATTCATTTTTTTTCCTCGTCATACATTCAGCCCATGACTTCCACAATGAAGTTTTGATTTTTTATACCTTGAAAGTCATGAGTATCGCCGGATTTTTTTCTTTCATCATTTTTTTTAAAATATTCCCCTTTGAACTCTAAAACTGCACCGTACCTACCTCCTCCCCCATGCTTAGACGTTGCTCGTCCTCGAGCAAAGAGGCGAAAAATAAGGTAGGTACCGGAATATTTTTCCTTGGAGAGATACTTCAAATCTTCAACGTTGGCACCGTCTTGCGATCTTCCTTGAATCGATGATCCATTCTCAACGATAGGTTGTGGTCAAGGAGGTAATCACAAAAAAATGATATTTGGTTTAAGGGTGGATATCCGGCGAAGTTTGTGAGATCACCGATGCGGGGATACACAATGCACGGATAAAAGGCTAGCAAAAAGATAGATACGCAAAAACGGAATGACCAGCTTCTTAGTCTCGGGCCAGAGAAATCATGGCCTGCAATAACTCACTCAAAAATAAATCTTGTACACTAAGGTTTATGCACTCAAATATATATAAGGCTTTGGATAGGTTGAGCAACACACAAGTGATATTTGTGACAAGGTTAGCAATATTTTTGAGCATAAAAGACATCTTTAATCTATTCATAACTTGAGAGCACATAAAACACTATGGGTCTTTATTTTAATCATAACCTCCGCTGAAGATTAAGCTAGCATTTAGATAATTTCAGATTTGTATTTTTAAGAGAGCACTAGTTCAAACATGCATAAATCAATTACAAAGATAAACAAAGCGGCAATTATAATCATATATCATCATGGCACAAACTTTGTAACTTTACCAAAGGTAAAAACTTGGTGGTGACATTATTCATGATGAAAATAAAAACTAAGACACATGCTGAAAATTAAACTAAAAACTGAAAATTAAAGCAAAGCTGAAAATACTACGCAAACATAGGTGCAAACAATGCTGAAAATTAAAGAAAAGGGGGTAAAGGAAAGATAGCTAAAGCTCCTCCTCTCTCTAATCTTCCGCCGGTGGTTGATATTGATAGTCTTGGTTGTTGTACCCTTACTCATAATGCACCACTCCTCATATGAATCGTCCGACGGTGCTAGGTGAAGGTGTCCAAGCACATAAGCGACGTTTGCATTTCCTTCACCCATTTGGTTTGCATTGGTTAGGATGGCTGCAATAATTTGCACGTTCCTTGCAGCGTATCCTCCAATGGTGGCCACATTTTGTTGTGGTTGAGGAAGGTGTGCAAATGGCTCCGCAAAGGCTACGTTGGGCACCGCAAAAATGGTGGGGGTATGGCTGCACCACTCCCCCATGCTTGCATTGGTACACCACCGTAGTAACTCGGCGGCGCCGGGGTTCCTCCCAATGGTGGGACAATAATTTTGTTGTGCACCTCCTTCTTGGGTCGTGGAAAAACCTTCTACTAATTCTCTATTATTTTTTTCTCTTCGCCGGCACAAGAAGTCTTTCCTCTAACCGATCTTCTTCCCCTCAAGAAAAGTCTTAATCTTCAATCCGGAAGGGGCAAATTCACCTGGGCCACTTGGAAGCCTCCTCTCTCATCTTCACTTATATATTTTCCTTTCTTCATATACTCAAATTCTAGGGAGGTCCTGAGTAGGAGATGATTCGGGTTCCTTGTAATACCCGGTTTTAAAGAGATAGCCAACATGGAGAGGTAACACCCCGAGGTGAGTGGGGACGGTTGGCTTCCTGGCAATCAAAGCCGAGTAAAGCCAATTCAACTCCGTGTTGGTTATCTTTGTCTCTCTTGTTCTCCCAAAAATCCACTTGCACAAAAGTGACACACTTGGATAATGGGTTCCGGATAGTATTTCTTCGTTGATGGTCTCTTCCCGTGATCATACTCCAAAAACCTTCCCATGTGCCTCATGCATATCCACTTGTTCCGGAGCTCCCTTTTGAAAATAGGAGACACTCGCCCATGGGTCCACGATACTATAACATGCAATCGTTTCGAACATGAAAACCAATCTCATCTATCGGGGATTGTGTTGAATGGATCCAAGGAAGCATTGGAGCTCTACTCCCTTTATGGCATGGTTGCTAGCCTTAAGCATTAAAGTATTTTCAACACAAGATGATAGATAGATAATCCAACAAAGTTCGATTACATCTCAAGACCGATTGCAACCCATGGATGAAAGGAGATTACCCCATCAAAGTGCTAGAAATAGCATCACTGATCAAGGTTACCCTTCCGACGGTGTCTTCCTTCTCTACTTGTGGGCTCCCTCCAACGGAATGAGAGACTCAGCACTCCTTCATCAAGAGTATACGCCATGGTCATGAAAATTTCCTAGGCAAATTTCTTGTGGGTGTTTGCCGACACTCCGCTAGAGAATTGCACCGGTGTCCCGTGTGAAACCCAATATGTGGAGAGCTTGGTCGTCGATGTCGACGTTCGCTACAAGCCTCTACTTAAGGCGAGCGAGCTTCTTCTCCTCCTCCGTCATGATGACATACCCCTCGGAATACCGCGGAGCATATGGAGGTGGAGCGGATGATCGTGTCAAGTGGTGAGGTTGGACGGGCGGCTCCTCCATATGTTATTGAAGTTTGGAAAACCTAATAAACGAGTTTTGTGTGGCCCTCATGCCACCAAGGAGAAGAGTGGTTCCTCCTCAGTGGTGCCGTGTCCTCCCCCAGACTCCGAGGAAACTCGGACCGGTGCCTCCTCGAAGAGGTTGTCGATGATGGCTTAGACGACGATGATCCCTTCTTCTTCGGTGAAAAGGCTTGTAGTTTTCTTCCATGATTGCAGCACTCTCCCTCACAAATATATATCCGGGGTTTTCACCCGGTAACAAGGTACACAAATATTATTTTGGAGTCTGGACTTTGAGTGGATTAAGGATGTGATTTATTGCACGAAACAAACGCGGTGGATGGCTAAGTCTAAGGTGATTCCGGCCTACAAACTAGAGCACACGAACAAAGAGTTGGATGAAAGACTTACCTCTCTCCTCCTCTTGGATCGGTTCTTCTCTAGTGCATCATGTTGCTTCGTGACCGCGTACACCTTCCAAACGTTCCCGTCCACTCCTTCGCTTGCATTATTGCTCCTTCCACTTGATGTTTTCGCTTGATTCGCTTCCATACTCCATTGCCTCACATGTATCCATGATATTCCTACAAAATAAAGCCTTGGCTGCCCCCCCATGCTTGTACTTTGCATGTGGTTTAAATATGTTGGAGGGGCATCCCGTGATGTATCATGGTGCATGCATGGTTAGGTTAACTAGATTGCCTCCCTTTAAGTGTGTTTAAGGCTAAGCACTCCTCTAATTTCGAAATTTAAAAATATTTTTCAGAGCCATGCAAGAGCTCGAACATAATTTTAGAGAAGTTTTTAAACCATTAAAAACAAATGCAAGTCGAAAATATTTTTTTATTACGTCGATTTCGGTCTCACCGGTATAGTTTGCCTTCATTGGTTGAGAGCAAGCTTTTCCCGGCTTGATCATGGGGGCATAGGTTTAGGTCCTAATTTTGATTAGATGAGAGAGATTTTGAATGAAATAAAATTAAGTGAGGCTTAGAAAAATTCTAATCTTAGAGAAACCAAGGATATGGATTTTTAAACCAACCAAAAATCAAGTTTCTAGGTTCACGCGAGTCCTACCACGTGCTGAAATTTAAATAACATCTAGATACAAGTCGTGGCTCTACTCGTGTGTTTTTAGCATGAAAAACAAGTCAACCACAGCACCATAATGAGGGTGAAAGGTTGAGTTAGGTTCTGAAAAAAAATTTGGTTGTGGTTTCTCGAAAAAGAGGCAAACAATCACATAGGATGGTTCATGTAAAGGGTTTATGATCAAGCAAAATATTCAACCAAGAATTATGTCTCTAATATTATTCAACCATTCTAAGTCTAATGTTTTGCGTAGTAAAATTCAAAACTGAATTATTAAAAAGACTCGAAAAACCTGGAATCGGGTTGTCCTCCCGGTAGCTTATTCTTGACTCGACGAAACGGGTTGCCTCCCGCCTAGCGCTTCGTTTATAGTCCATGGCTAGACTTCTTCACTTGATTACTCCGGATCAACGCTCTTTGCGGGCGTTGCAATCTTGGGTACCCACTTTGGCTTAGTCAATTTTTTTTGGTCTTCACAGTCGGCTTTGTCCTTTGGTCTTGACGGATGCAACATCTTCCTTGTGGCTCGGTATCTCGAACTCCGGTCCTTCGGTCGTGATCTTCATGGTCTCTGTGATCCTTCATCTCTCCCGAATGAGCTTGAGTAGCCTTCATCGTCTTGGGGCCTTGGAGTTGTCTCGGATATTCTTCTTTGTTGCCCATCGGGCGCCCGGCAAGTTGTCCCACTTGCGTCTCTAGCATCTTCATCATGATGAACACTTCGCATGTGGATCTTGCCTTGGCAGCCTTTAGGTGTTGAGCTTCTTTCTCCATCTCCATCTTCTCCATCCTCCTCTTGATCTTGAATGGCCTTCCGGCGTCTTGACTTGGAGGTGGTGATTCCCTTGGAGATTTCGACGGTCCTTCGACTTCAACTTTTGAATCTAGGGTTTCCACCCTTTTAGCTTGTGTTGCATGTCACCTTTGCTCGTAAAGTTTTCCCGGATCATCCACAAAAAAGTTTTGGGTTTCTTGGAGAGGTAGCCAACCATCTCCGGTTAGGGTTAGTGATAAAACAAAAATCTAACAAAAGAAAAATTAGGGTTCATCAAAACTAGATTAGATTGACTCTTTTTTTTTCTTTTCAGGGATGATCAAACATAAGAGATGCAAAAGAAAATCAAAAGAGAAATTGAAAGATAAGCGATACTAGATCGGATCTTGATTGCTTGTTCCCCGGCAACGGCGCCAAAAAAAGGGGGCTTGTTGACGGTTAATAGTTGTATCAAAGTTCGTTTATGACTTGCAAGTGGACAAGTCTCCCGTCGTAGTCAAGGGACCCTTCTTCCCTCGAGTGGTGAACCCAAGGTATCGAATCCGTGGAACAATGTGCAACGCAAGGATTCAATCTAGTAAAGCAAGGTAAAGCTATCTAATGAAGACAAGATGCATCTAATCTACTAACTCATAAAGAAAACGAATCTAATCTAATCTACTAAAGAGGTAACAAAAGAAAGCAAGAGATAACCAATCTAGAGAATCTAGATCATGCTTATGTTGTAGCTCCAAACAAGATAGATGAAGATAGCAAAGCGAATCTCATTAAAAGCATCTTTAAATCGTGGCCTTCCCATCCGACTCCGAAAACATCCGCCTTTCGAGACCCCCGTTCGTCACAACGTATCCCTATTCATGCGGGGAGCTTAGGGCGAGTTCGATAGAACAAGTTGAAATCACTTGGCCGGTCCGGTATGCACCTCTAGCCACCGCGGCTACAAGAGCACCCTATGTAATCTAGCCGCAAACTAGATCGTAGAAGAAGCAAAACCAAGAAGAAAACAAAATCATCGAGAAGGCACTTAATCGCTAGAAATCGGATTCACTTACAAACTTCACCATGAATGATTACATGAACAAGATCACCACCGGGGCCCTCCCTCGATCTTGATCCTCGCTCCGGAGCTCCGACGTGGTCTTCCATGCAAGGTTCCCACGTCGGCTAGGGAAACCCTAGACAACTAGCACGACCCTCATCTTCAAGTTGGTGTCCCTCAAGCTTCTCTCGCTCCTCGGCGGTGGATTACGACTTCGGTTCGCGTGGCTCTCGGTCGGGGGGCTATTTATAGCCCGAGAAGCAATTAGGTCAAAGGAGAGGCCGATTGGGCCCCGAATTGGGCTGGGCCGGCCGGCCGGGCCGGCCGGCCCGGGCCCAATTCCGGCCCATCCCGCGGCCTCGCTTCGCCCGTGTTGCTTCCCACGTCTTCTAGATGTTCTCCCCTTTTGCATGTGGGCCCTTGACGTCGGTTTCTCTCCGAATTGGACTCAACTCATTGTCTTGCAAGATTCAAGCACTTTTTTCCGGTTCGGTCCTCGGAGTTTATCATCTTCTCGGGCTTGGTCCTTGGGCTCTTGGAGTCATGTTCACTTCATTGCTTGACTTGTATTGGGCTTCAAGGTGTTGTCATGAAGTGCTTAATGAACTTATCCCGAAGTCTTGCTTTCATCGTTAAAACCCCGCGTAAACACATAACTCCAAAACCGACATGCACAAGTGAACTTGTTATACCACGGGGGTTAGTACCAATGAATAAGATACAAAAGTTATGCCAACACCGAAGGTAAACTCATGGCTAGGTTGACGGATTTTCACCGTCAACAATCCGTCAAAGCTACTCATCCAACTCTTCCGTCCCCCGGCCTCTTCCCCTTAATTGATCAAATGAATCGGCATTGTCCTATTATTATCCGAGCTTTGCGATTCAATTACGGGATGCCAAAGGTCTCCACTCTCCATGATGGGACTCGACGAGTCACCGCTCCACAATCCTATATAGTCGGATAAAACAGAGCAACAGAACCTCCAAAGCAATGGAAGGTGCCCCGTGATCCGATTCGGCAAGGAGCAGGAGACGAGGAGGTGACCCGCATGCCGGGGAAGCCGACGGCTCTTGATGGACCGCGCCGCGACAAGCTATGGCCGGGCACCAAATCGGAGCCGCCGCGGTGCTAGTGCTAATCGCCGCTTTGTGTGACCCGCCCGGCGGAGCTCGCTCGGCCGCGCGGCGCGGCTCCGTCCCCGCCCGCGTCGGTTCGCGGCCGTGCGGGAGCCCGGAGCTCGTGTTCTCGGCGTCGCGACGGCGTCGTTTACGGCATGCGGCAAAGGCCGCGACCGCGACCTCGCGGCTTCGTAGCCGACGGAGCCCGTGCCTAGCGGCAACCATGGCGGGGAATTCGAACGGGAGGCTCTCTCGGTTGGGATATTTTATTTTTTTCCTTTTTTTGGCATGCGCTTAGTGGGGATAAACGTGTGGAGGAGAATTGTCGGGCCGGTGTACAGCCTTTACATGTCATAGAGACATTTTATTTTGATTTTTTTAAAACCGTAAACATGCACATAATATGTGATGGAAGAAGTACTACCTAAAATTAGAAATTTATATAAAATAAAAAAATATCATTTAAATATTTGTCACGTGGCCTCCGCTATAATTCTTTCTATTCTATGCGGATCTTTCCCTATAACATCTGATGTCCCTCGGCTACACGCGAGATGTTCATTGCATTTTCTTAATTCCCCGCAACAACGCGCGGGTGAGGTTCCCCTAGATAATTGTTAGTACGAGTTACCACATTCGTTTACTAGTTGAGTAAAAAATAATACAATCAAATTTGAAATTAATACTAAATATGAAATTAAAAATATTTCTAGTCAAAATTTAATATTTGTATAAAAATTGATAACAAAGACATAATAAGTAATTGACTAAGGTTCTAGTCCTTACTAAATATTTTTGCCATCACAACACGAATATCAATTGTCAAATAATGCACAATAACTTGTTCTGAAGCAAGTATACTATAGTCTAGTATTAGAAAATATATTATTTGTGATAACATGTAGATTGCAGATGCATCGATTGTGCACTAAGTTAAGCAGTTTTACAAGTTCTTGGACCAATTTGCACCCACCTATCAAGTTATTGTATAAGATTGATCGTTTTGTAAGTTGTCGGATCAATCCGCACCCACCTCACAACTTACTATACTAGATTGAGCATATTACAAGTTATTAGACTAATTTGCACCCACCTTGCAAGTTGTTGTATGGTTGTTGACGGTGTATTTTGGTACACCAAACATGTTCATTGCACTTTGGTTTGGATTTGATTGGAACTAACCCACCACTAGGCACACTAATCATATAACAAGTTCATCTATGTGCATGCATTTGGAAGTGTTGTGTTTATGCGGAAAACATGGACATAAAGGACGGATTCGCAACAAGTTCTTAGGAGCATTTACGGAGTCTTGTTCGTGTTCATGAGCTTAATCAAATCACTTCCAATGGTGGCAAGGACCGAAGTTCTACGTAGGAACACCCCCGGGGATTTAAGCATAAAAGACCGGACTTCATGCAAAAAGAACCTCCATCTTGGACGCGAAAGGTTGGCGCGCATCCGAGGCATGAAGCGGAAGGACTACAAGGAGGTGTCGCCCGAGCCTAAGGACTATGGGGATAGCAACTACTCGACGATCCTAGCTCGAGCTCGGGCCCAACAGCGGCGGCAACGACGACGGCGGCGACGACAATGATGATGGCGACGACGGCGGCAACGACGACGGAGACCCCGGCGATGACGACCCTTTTGGGATGCATCCGATGTGTTGTGCGGCTAGTCGTCACTCCATGTCGGAGCTTTACGCTTCGGTCAATGAATGTTTCCGTGCCATGGAGGCGATGAGGCAACGTATGGAGGATTTGGAGCGTGTGGTCGAAGACGACTACAAGTTCCTAAATTGCAAGGTGCGCAAACTTTTTGGCATGGTTGGGAACATGAAGGGCAAGTGGTGCAATAGTTGCGGGAAGTACCACTAGGTTTCGTTTTCCCCTTTAGGATTTTTGTAAGATACGATGAGGAAGTCGTATGATTTTAGCGTGGGGGAGAGCTAGCTAGCTAGCCTTCGCTTTTGAGCTTCAAGTTAAGTTTGGTTCGGTTTAGTCTTCAAGAAAGTTTAGTTTTCGAGAGAGTTTAAGAGTCTTTAGTTTTTGAGTGTGTTTTTAAATTTTTGCAAGTGTCTTAAATTAGTGTTGCGTCAAAGAAAATCAAATAAAAAGAGTCCTTTAAATTTTGTGTCTTGTGTGTTGCTTATATTAATTTACTCATTCGTTCATCTTTAGTTTTGATATATGAACATAAGTGTGTGGTTTGAAAAACGTTTACCGTGGTGCTTAGTGGAATTGCTACTACTAAAAGTACCCATACCACACTTCGATCTTGAGCTTCACATGTTGGTTGTGCTATGTTCAATGTTAAAAGTTGGAGGATTTCAATTCTGAAAATTATCTAAAAACCCTTGTAATAAAGGTTAGCAAAACCTTTTTTTCCAAGATGAGAGTAAGAAAAAAATCCTATACAAAGCAAATTTATTTTTTGCTCCACCATAAGTGTGATTAGCACGATGAGTTGGGCTAGGACCCTTCTCTCTTGGGAGTTTTAATTTCGAGCAATGATCATGTCCTTGTGCTTATCTTTTGTTGCTAGCCTCGTCATGCATTCGGTAACATGACTTTCACATCGGACGTCTCGTACATCGCCGAATTCCATACCCAACCCTATACATCTCTTTTGTACATCGCATTCCTTGAACACAACCAACTATCAAAGATTCGTCTCGTCTCTAGCATGGTTTATTTAAAAATTTCAGAATTTATTATGCAAGAGAGAGAGGAGTTGAGAGCTTTGAAAAGAGTGAAAAAGATGTCAAGAGAGGGATAAAAATAAAAAGAAAAGTATGTATATGGAAAAGAAAGAAAGAAAAAAATAGAAAAGAAACAAAGAAAAATAAATATATGTGTATGAATGAAAGAGAGAAGAAAAAGAGAAAAGAGGAGTGGCAATAAAAATATGAGAGGGATGAATCAACTAAAAGAAAAAAGTAATAGAGTGCGAGGAAGGATGTCACGTTGCTGAGAGACGGAACTTTCACTCTTTTTCCAACTATGTGCAATCCGACAACGAGGACGTCATCGGTGCCTCGTGGTCATATTTTCTTTTGCCCTTGCACATGTCCACCATTCTATATCTTCTCATCCTTGATATCCCCACATATAGATTAATTCTCATGACCATTGGCTTTGAAAGGTAAACAACCATTAGAGGAAGTTCTTAGTTTGACAATACTTGTGTTGATTGTGCTAGCCCTACCTATAGCTCCACTTTACATGTCATATGAGAGATTTATGGGAGGTGAGAGCTTTATAAAACTTGTTTAGGATATCCACCGCATATGAGTGACTTGAGAGAGCTTGGAGAAAGGTTTTTTGTCTAACACTTATTGCAGGAAATTTATTTTTGAAAATCATAAAAACCTTCCGATGGAAGCAAAGAAGTAAGCATGGCTGAAATTGAAGACTTTGAGTGATGAGTTTGAGTTGTGGGGTAAATCGTGACGTGGTAAAAATTCTAAACGCCCATGTTTATGTATGATGATCATTACTTTATGTTTATGTATTAAAGACAAAAGATTGACTAACTTGTGAAGAAACATTAGTGGTACACGATTACAACACTTTGGACAAATTCTTTTACGAGTACTTGCTCGAGGACGAGCAAGAGCTAAGCGTGAGGGAGATGTTGACGGTGTATTTTGGTACACCAAACATGTTCATTACACTTTGGTTTGGATTTGATTGGAACTAACCCACCACTGTCACACCCGATTTTCCGAAGAAAACCGAATGCATCTCATATGTGTGCCGGATCACAATTTCACACATATGATAGACTCATGAGTGTAATATCACAAGACATTGCTCAAAACGTACAGAAAAGATTTATTAACTTTTATTACACTCACGATAGAAGACACAAAGGTCTTTACACGAACAACGGTAACTATGAAGACGCGAATCCATCTTCATCTTCCACAGTATCCGATCGGTTGATCGCATCCTCGTAACTCCTCGTAGTCGGTGAAGTACTCCACTCCGGATTCTTCTCCGAACAACGTAAGCAAGGATGAGTACACTTATGGTTGGTACTCGGCAAGGCCACGAGGAATAACCGAAAGCAATATTAATCCATCTTTAAGTTCAATTAATCATGTGAGGGTCCGGGCCGCTCTTGACCGTGAGCACGGCCGATCGATCGCCTTTACACTCGCAGAGGTTGCACACTTTTCCCACGGATCGCGTAAAAGTTCGGAAGAACTTTGAACCCAACCACGCATGTGCCGATCGTGCACAATACCACACTTCCGAGGTGTGATTGCATAGGGACGCTACGAAGCCTTTACAAAGATATGCAAAAGACTAACGACCCGCATAGTTACGGATCGGGGCGGACCATAACCCTCCCTAGTGGTCGCACCTTAGCAAAGGTCGCTACCCCAAAAGGACCGGGCTATACCCCCGCAACCCGGATCCCCCTCTCGCTCCTTTCGGAAAAGGGCCATCGGATCAATCGCACACCTAATTAATTAGCTAAGCCGAGCCATATGGACCGTGGTTGCAATCGTTTTCCCGGGTGGTTCTCCATGTTCCGATTAATTTATAGTGTTCTTGATTAAAGCATAGGTAGAAGGGTGGTTAGGGTCACTTGCCTTTCTCCAACGATAAGCTACTTTCCTTATCGACAAAGCTCGCACTTGAACTTCCTCGAACGGCGCGTTGGCTACGATCATGCAAGAAAACATACAATAAATAAA
Source organism: Cenchrus americanus (assembly GCA_947561735.1). Lineage (NCBI taxonomy): Eukaryota > Viridiplantae > Streptophyta > Magnoliopsida > Poales > Poaceae > Cenchrus > Cenchrus americanus. The sequence continues at coordinate 252,703,388 of OX387245.1, read as the reverse complement.
ACAATACATCAAACATTACCAAAAGACTAAAACAAGCTTTTAGAAATGACGGGCTCGGAGAGACGATCGCGTGGACATCAAGAACGCGTAAAACGGAGCTAGGATGAAAAAGTTATGGCTGAAACAAGGTTCAGGGACTAAATTGTGAATATCTGAAAGTTTTAGGGGTTTTCTCGCAAGATTTCAGGGACCTAAACATAAATATGTGTGAAACTAGAAGGTCTAATATGTAAAAGGTTAAGGATAGGCTAAAGAACATGAAAACTATGGAGATCGGGGGCCTAGATATAAAAATCAGGACCTAGTTGTAAGGCTTTTATATAGGTGGAAGGATATATTTGTGAATTCTGAAATCTCGGGGTCCTTTTTGCAAAACTGCCAAGGCAGCCGGCGGGTGAGCCATGGGAGCGACACGTGGCGGCTTGCTATTGGCCGTGGCCGACGCGGTGGTGACGCGCCGCCGACGCAAGCGTGTGGACCGGCCGGTGGACCCCGGTCCACCGGTCCACCGTGGACCAAACCAAGGGGTATGAGGTCTTTTAATCTGGGCCGTCCGCCGGATCGGGCGGCTGCGGTGGCATGTGGGCGACGGCGGCGGCGGGCGACGGCGCGCGCGGCCGGCCGGCGGCGCGCCCGGCGGCGCGCGCGGCGGGGCTCGCCGGAGCGAAGCCAAAATGGCCTCCCGGGCACCATTTGCGCCGGGGAAAGCACCAGGACGAAGAGGAGGAGGCGGGGAAACTCACCCAGGGGCCGGAGGGGAGGGAACCGCGGCGGAGGAGGAGATCGGCGGCGAGGGGCGGCGGTGGCGGCGGTGTTCCGTGGCGGCGGCGGTGCGGTGAGGGAGGAGAGGAAGGAAGGGGCGCGGGGTGGAGAGGAGGCCTTGGGGCACCTTTTATAGGTGGAGGAGGAAGAGGAGACGGCGCGGTGAGGCGGTGGTGGAGCTCGGTGGCGGCGGCGGCATTAATGGCGGCGGCGTTCGGTGGTGGAGGGAGGGGAAGAGATAGGGCCGGGGCAGTGGAGTGGGGCGGTGGCGGTGCCTTGATGGCGAGTGGGGAAGGCGGGCGGGCGCGGGGAGCCGAGGAGGCGGGGGCGGGGACGGGGAGACCGGCGGCGGCGCGGGGGAAGAAGGGGGGGGGCGGCCGGCCAGAGGTGGGAGACGGGGCTGACGGGTGGGCCCCGTCCGTCGGTGAGAGGGAGAGGGGAGGGAAAGGGGCGGGCGCTGATGGGCTGCCTTGGGCCGAATGCAGAGTTGGGCCGCGGGGAAAACTGGGCTGGTTAGGTTAGATTTGTTTGTTTTTTTTTCTTTTCCTTTTCTTTTTAAATCCTTTTCAAACCAAATTCAACCCTTTTAAATTCAAACCTTTTTCATGTTTTCAAATTGAAATTTTAACACAAATTTATTCACATCATTTTAAGACTTTTAGAAAACTTTTTCAAACATTTTTAAATTCAAACTTTCATTTTTTTTCAAACTTTTACACCAATTTCCACAAACTTTTTCACAATTATTTTTAAGGACTTTTTCATAAATATTTTAAGACTTTTAAAATCACACCACAAACAAAACTCATGCATTTCAACATGATGCACAATCACTTGTTTGATTCTAATTATTAAATGATGCTTAATTTAATTAAAGGCAAATTTATTTATTCAAATTTATTAAATCATTAGAAAATAAAACTAAACCATGTTGCTAACAATATTTTATTGTGATGGAATTTTCGGGTGTTACAACCACTAGGCACACTAATCATATAACAACTTCATCTATGTGCATGCATTTGGAAGTGTTTTGTTTATGCAGAAAACATGGACATAAAGGACGGATTCGCAACAAGTTCAAAGGAACATTTACGGAGTTTTGTTCGTGTTCATGAGCTTGATGAAATCACTTCCAATGGTGGTAAGGACCGAAGTGCTACGTAAGAACACCCCCTGGGGATTGAAGCGTAAAAGACCGGACTTCATGCAAAGAGAACCTCAATCTTGGACGCGAGGATGACATTGTCAAAATAGTGCAAGTGGAGGGGGCAAAGTGCATAAGTGCATGAGGACCCACGGGAGCGAAGGGGCGACCGAACCGGGCCGAAATGGGCTTGGGCCGGTCGGCCCAGGCCGGCCCGCCCAACCCACTCTGGGGGTCGGTTCGGCCCCCCTTTCCTTGCACCCGAAGGATCTTCAACCCTAAAACCCTGGAGGTACCGCCATTCGCAGAGGAGAGCCATTCGCACCAGGAGGCCATCCACAAGCTAGAAAGAGAGGAGGGAGATTTTGGAAGGGGGTCGACCACCTCGAAGGAAGCACCACAAGTGGAGAAGAAGGAAGACACCGTCGGAAGGGTGACCATGATCAACGGTGCTATGGGGTAATCTCCTTATTCGTCCATGGGTTGTAATCGATCTTAACATGTAATCGTACTTTGTTGAAACATCTCGTCTATCATCATGTGTTGAATATACTTTAATGCTTAAGGTTAGCTACCATGCCGTAAAGGGAAGTAGAGCCCAATGCTCCCTTGGACCCATTTAATATGCCGTGTCCATCATAGGTCTAGTCACGAATACCTCCGCGTAGTGACAAGACGAGGGGAGGGAAAGGGCGAAACCGTGGTCACAACCCCCGATAGATTGGATTGGTTTTCTTGTTTAAAACGATTGCATGTTCTAGCATCGTAGACCCATGGGCGAGTGTCTCCTATCTTGATAGCTTAATCATTCTCTCTAATGTAGTTTAGTCGTTTTCTAGTCTAATCATAGTTAGGGTTTGAGTAGTTAGTGAGTAGAGGTAGGTCAAACGCTTGTAATCCCCTTGCTCCGCGGATTGACAAAAACCTTGGGAATCCCACGGTGAAAAAGTTGTTGGTCCGTACGCTTGCGGATCGTAGGTGGATACGTCTTTTATCCGTCAACAATGGTGAACACAATTTACTCAGAACGCAACGAGAATTTGAGTAGAAGGAAGGAAATAACTAGGAAAGATAGAAATTCTGTTTATTCTCTAGCCAACGTGCAAATATCCATTATATTGAGTACTATAAAATTCAAAACTTCATAAGTTTTGAAAACATAATGAAATTTTACCGTAGCAATTCTTGGGGATTTTGCTAATCCTAACTTAAAAGACAGTTGATTGACTTTGCACACACACACGTTCTAACCGATGGAATCGTAGAACAGCGTAAGACGGGATAAGCATTCCTTATGAAAGGGATTAGATGCCATATATCAAATACAGAATCGGATCGAACTGCAGGATCCTTACTTTATAAATCAATTATTGTACTATATATGCCTTACTTGCCTCACTCACATTATAAGATGCCTTAGATCCCAGAAATCGGAAAGAAATATATGCAGCCTTATCGGCTGGTTGTTGGGTGGAACAACTACCCGATGCCTCATCAGTAGATAAGCAAGTGGTCGAGCACATATCCATTTCATACGTGCGCTCCTCCTGACGAGGGACGAGCTCACGAGCATGCTGCTAGCTAGTGCCCGTGCATCCACGTATTCACCTATAAAACCACCGGACCCCTGCCGTGGGCTCACAGCAACTAGTCTGCACTGCCGCCCAAAAAGAACATAGGCAACGCAAAAATATGGTAGTTGGGTCACTCTAACCCATTTGTTAGCCTCCAAATCAAGGGAGAATTATCAACTAGGTAGGAGAGTATTAGGCGTAGAAGTATACTTCTATTTCTAACCAAATATCAGCTTTGAAAAATGGCGTTTATGCCCGCTCTACGCCTGGCAGGTGTCCTGGCAGGCCTTTCCCTCTTGAGAGAGCCCCGGCCGACAGTCAGGTCGCCGCCGCCGCCGCCGCCAGTCATGGTCTACATACTGCCTCCCCATGGGACCTATAGAGGCACCAAGAAAAAGAAGAAAAAGAAGAAGAAGAAACAGCTCGGCAAAGTCAACCCAAGGTACAAGTCGGCGGCATTCGGGATGTCCACCGCGGCGGCGTTGGGGATGCCCGCGGGTGACAATCATACCAGCAGCACCGTCCTCTGCTCACAAAAGCTAAACCAGAGCGAGGAGGATAGTGACGAGGAGGAGAGCGACGAGAGTGACGATGAGAGTGAAGAGGAGAGTGATGATGAGAGTGAGGAGGAGAGCAGTGATGAGGAAGAGGAGGATGAGAGTGACGACGAGGAACAGACGGTCCATCACCCTGCAGGCAGAGTGTACTACTAGCCGGGAGGAAAAGCCCGGCAGATGGCGCCGCGCCACTACCTGCGCAGGCGCACGAGAGAGGGGCAGTGGCCATCGATGCCGTTCGACGCCGCACGTACTCCCACCGACGTAACGTGCCTGCTATGGTTGTTCCTTACAAGCCCGATATATATATATATAACTATATATAGTATATATATATACACACTATATATATACTATATATATATGTATATGTACATGTATATAGACCAACACATGTGCGTGGAATTAAACCTATATCACTCCTAAATAATCCATAAGCATATTGGTGGATGCTGCGACAGCGGCAGCTGAAGCTAATCAATGACTCTCTTCGTCCCATAAAGAAACAATTCTATCTTTTGAAGAAAATCTCATAAAGAGTGCAACCCTAAGAAATAGATCTAATCACCTGTCTAATTAAGTGGTAAAATCTGATTTGTATGTCAAAACTTACTACGTATAGTCAACAAATGAGGTATTAGAGTCTTTTCATCCCACCGCTAATCTGTCATAGAAAAATCAGAATTGCACTCTTCATGAGATGGAGGGAGTAGCTTAATATGAAGCGTCCTTTCTGTCTAAGAGATCCCAGCACCCACCTTAGCTTGTTGCATTAATGTGTTATTATCAAACCCTGAATTAATACTGTGTTCTATGTGGGTGGCTTCATTCTTCAATATGAAAGACCATACAGTGGGTGGTTATAATGATACTGAGAGAACTATGTTCTATGTGGGGACTTTCTTCTTGAAGAATCTCTACTACTAAAAAGAATCAACTTAAGATCAAACCTGGTACGTCGTTTTTTCCTCTCTAACGGCGCGTCCGCCCCACGGCGTCCACCTTCCGCTCGCGCGTCCCCCCGCGCCGCACTCCGTCTTCCGCTCGGCCCCACCTACATCCACCGCGGTCCGCCTCCGCCTCCCCCTCAACCTTTTTTTCTCACCGCCCGCCCTCCTCTCCCCGATGGTGCCGCCCGCCTCTCCTCATCTCTTCGACTTGCGATGTCACCGGCCCGCCGCTCACCCCCTCCTCTCCTCTCTCCCCACCGTGTTGTCGCCCCCCCGCCACTCCTCCACTCATCTCTCCATTGTCGATCCATTTTTCCCGGCCCTTACGCCCAAAGCGCCGCCGAGGTTGTGGAGGTCGCGGACGGCGAGGTGACGAAGTCGCTTCTCCGACAATGTTGCGGCAAGGAGGAGGATGCTAAGCCCACGATACGGGTCGACGAGGTGCGGGCATCCGACCGCAAGAGCCGGTGGTCCTTGGCTCCACCGACGTCTCCGGCTCCTTCGAGCCCGACACTTGTGTAAGCAACTCCGTCGTCGAAGGCGTCGGAGGAGGAGGAGGTACCTACCATCATCCGGGAGGTCGTCGCGCGAGGGCGGGGGGAGCTTGAAGCCCTCTTGCCGTGCTTCATCCCGATGGGACACTTTGTGCTCAAGCGAGAAGGTGCGGTGCCTTGATTTATCCGGGATCTAATCTTTTAATTAGGGTATGGTGTCGGGAGGGATCTGGCATGTTCAGATGTGTTTTATTCCTTGATCTAATCCACGTTATTCTTCCTTCACAATCCCTTCGACGTTCTACCGCCTCGTATGCCGGAAGATGGGTTAGATAGTTGAGGTCTTATGAAGGTATGTATACATGAAGTTCTTTAATTTTATCAATTTGTTCATGCATGTCCCTATGATTTAAGGTATTGTCACAATTAAAAATGGTTGTATTGTTGCATTGCTTGGAAATATAATATTAGCTAGAAAAATCTAGCGCGGCTTTGTCGTGCATTTCTTTAATTTTGACCAGTGTTACCATGTTAGAGGTATTTTTATTATGTATCTTTTGAGTAGCAAATAATATACTGGAAGTATTTTGATTTACGTACATATATTAGATATAATATTTAATAACACTTATGAGTTGTGACAGAGAAATGTAAGGATATATTACAGCGCAAATGATGTCATGACAATTAGTGAGTAAAATAAAATAAAGTGGTATGATCCTAGGTAACGTTAGTTTTATCCAAAGGATGTGCATCCTTTGGAAAGGATTTGATATATTCTCATATTCATAAAAAGACCATTTTCTTCATGTTGATTGTAACATGATGTAATTAATATGCATATCAAATAGCTAGCACTAATATATATATATATTCATACTATATTTTTTACGTAGTATTTTTATGATATTTATAAAGTGGTAGATCCATGGTAGACTGAGCAATACATTGGTGCACTAAATTCCAATACATACTCCTATTTTGGGACCATAACGAAGTAGAAAATATGTTTGATTTTTTTGATGATCACAATTGTTTCAAACCTGCCAACCATATTCTAAATTATTTATTACCATAACACTTGATCTCTTTCCCAATTGTACACTGCCAAACCTATCTATGTTCTTGGAGCTCAAACATTTGTTATGGACTCAAATGTGTTTGATCTGTACACTCTCAATATTTGGTGGAGTCTGAACTTCTTAGACATTTTTTACAAGGCTTTCAATGCAACCAGAATGTAAATATAACACTTACCGCTTGTAGGAATTGGACAATATGAATTCTACAACATCTGTAAATGTGAATGGATTAAAGTTAGTACACATACTTCTCATACTACAAATTCGTTCAGCTCGAAAGAATTCCTAGATGGAGTAGATAACTGAAGAAGCAGGTAAAGGAACTAATTTTTTTATTACTTAGCTGATAGCTCTGCAGCCAATACTTCGCTCATGTACACAACATTGGCCCACCACTCACCGTCCATCACTTCCTCCCAATTCCCAAACCCGACACTGCAGATAACTGGGAGGAGCTTCTCTTCCAACAGCTTGTGCATGTCGTCAACTCCTCCTTGAGCCATGATGTGGATTGAGCTTTGTCCACCAAATCAGCAGCACAGGGTGAATCCGAAAATCGATCTCTAACCTGAGCTTGGACTCAGGATTTGGCTATTAAAGATAGGAAAGTGATTATGTTTGTTCTTTCACAAATGCAGTTAGTTTATTGCAAAAAAAAGTAGTTCTTAGTTGTTGGGTCATCTCGTTGCTTGATTGTTGGACCCGACAATTGCTGGGCATTGCAACTCTTCAATTGCATAGATCTGATTACAGGTCATTGCAACTCTTCAATTAGAGGAGAAGGGCTTAAATTCTTAAATTGCAAGTGCTCTTTTTCTTATTTTCCTTTTGCTATTTTCAGAGGAGCAACTGATTTTGCTAACCAACCTCCAGGAAAGGTAATAATGTTTTTTGTAAAGATATATGAGATATGTTCTCCTCTATTGCACTTTTAGCAAAGTGAAAAACTCCCCACGCTTTTTGGTCGTGAGATAAATGCAAATACATACAATCTATTCATCTATCTTTTTTCATATTAATTTTATGAAAGTTGGCATGGAAACAGTCTTGCTATATTTTTATATATTATTCAATACCTTATAAGCTTGATACTACATCAGAGTTACATAGCAAAGTATGATAGTAATTCACTTGAGTTTCTGACTTGATTTGTATGAGAGGATTCATCAGAAGTAATAAGAAGAGTACAATTTGGTGCTCAGAATTTCCTGCACTGTAGATTTATTACTATTTGCTGTACAAACTAGAAAATAATTTACCATTGGTTTATTTCATCCCTTTCAGGTTTTCCAGGATGCTATGTGATACTTGGGCCTTCTCTCTATCATGCAATGGTTTTTTCTTATTGTCTCAAACAAATGTGCATTGAAATTACAGAGTAGGATCAGCCTGTAACCATCAAGGAGACATGAAACCTATGTGATGTGATTCTATCATCATTTTATCCTATCAAATACAAACTTTTACATGCCAGTGTCAACAAATATGCATTCGAAATTTTTTGTGCAATTTAAAGTTGGAAATTACTCTAAAGTGCTGCAAAACTATTCTGGGTATCATGAATAGCTTGTAGATGAAAAGAAAACGGATCTACTTTTGCCCATTTATATTGGCTGCAATGTAAACAACAATCTTCTTTGCATCCAACAGCTAAGTCAGCAAGGCTCAGGCCAGCTAAAGAGGGAAATAGCTTAATACTGTAACTGATGGAGACCGAGTTCCAGAGCAAGGGTAAGCCCAAGGCTATACCAATTTATACTTGTGTGGGTAGGGTAAAATTACTTGCCAGTGTGGGGATTTCTAGATTGTTCTTACACATTAGCTAACCCTGATGAAGGACTATTTTCAATTTTTTGCAGGTGCTCTATAATTTGTATGTCATCACAACTAGATGCAAGGTATACATTGTGCAAGGTTATTCTGACCTGATAAATGATGACAAAGGTCATGCTCTTTACTTCAACAAGTTCAATGGGAAGAATTTATACTATTGAAGAAGTGAAAACTGGCAACAAACAGATCTAATATTTTCGTACTTTGTACCAAGGTGTGTTTTGCCCCTCCTACCTAAATCATTCATTTTTAAGAAGTTCTCGTTTTCTTTTATTATCAATTCTGAGTATGCTTGATTATGATAACTGCACAATAATTATTTTCTTTGGGGCTTCCAGTCCTCTGAGCATCTCTGTTAGGAAATTTCGTATCCATCTCTTTCTTTCTATGCCAACATTGCCTCAGCATATGTGTTAAATATTGGTAAATGTATTTCATTTTTGGTTGCATTATTGATAAATGTATTTAATTTCTGGTTCCATTCTTTCCATGGGAACAACAGTAACACTGGTTGATGGCCTTGATGTCTTGGTTGGTGATATTAAATTCCGCTTTAGCAGACTTTCTGTGCAGACTGCACCTCTGTGCCTTCATTCTCATGCCTAATATTAGTTTGGAGCCGAGAGAATGGAAGAGTACAAATAGTCCTCTTTTGTGCAACTGGCATATGATTAATTCTGGATGAGCATATTTTCACCTTTCCTCTAACTTTGTTTCCAAAACTCAGTACTCATTCTGTGCATATTTTTTGGATGTACAGTCATGTGAATAGCTTATTCTTTGTGCCCATCCAGATATAACCTTAGATATGGTAGGACACATTTTCTATCCTTTTTTTCAAGTGATAAAACAAACATAGAGACCAGAAAAAATGGATGTGATGGTGATGCATTGATTGGTATTAGTGTTACTACCTACCTTTTAGAAAGAAGTATTACTACCTTCTTTATTGTGCTCATATATTTTAATTTCCTTGAAACGCATTATCCTGCAACACAGGGATGGGAAGGTGTTATTATCTGGAACTGCCAAGCTGTTAACTTAGCTCCAAGAGAACTCATGGGATCTGGAAGAAAATATCATCTCGGGTATAATTTATTTATAGTCTACCTTGTACTTTCCTAGTAATTTGACCACATTTATACACTCTATAGATAAGTTCATCACAATTCGTTAGTTTGATTTCAATCTGAATTGGCAGTTGATACTTTTAGCCAATTAATTGTTGTTGAGGGGAAAATGATCTTTCCTAATGAGAATTAGACACCTTCATATTAACATCTATTTCAGGCATCACAGGAAGAAGCAGCAAGGGAATTTAAGCAAACTGAATGATCCTTCTACTTGGAAGTAGTGAGGCTGAAAGGAAAGATTGTTGTTCACATGATGGTTGTTGTCAACCTGATGGAATTCCATTAACATCAACATGAAAGCTTGCTCTTAGTGATTTGTCTCTCTCTAAATTCATGATTAACTTTGTATATGGTTGGATGCTCTGTGCTAACATTCTAACTTGTTAATATGTTTTGTACTGTAAGTGTATATTATCTAAGCCAAGTGAAATCAATTAGCTGATCGCCAACAGCTTGGATCTACATACCTTTGTTTTGAATTAGGAGGATCTTGGGAAATTTTCCGCTCTTAATGCAATGTGCTTCAATGGTTCATTTTTTTAATTTCTTGTTTTCATATTGTTATTGTCATATTGAATGCTATGCGTAGATGCCAATATACATGTTCTGTTTGCATGATATACTGAAATTCAGTATTATGATTTATTGGCATTACTTTCGTACTATACAATTTTATTTCTTGAATGTTATGTGTATTGCATTGTATATATTTGGGTCCGTAGCAACGCACGGGCACTTTCCTAGTATCACTATAATTAGTGTGATTTGAAGTAGTACGGTGTGTAGTTTGCCACATCACCATGCCATTGTGCGCAACATTATATACGCTGCGGAATAATGGGTCTCCAATGAGCCAAAATAATATGAAAAAAATTATTTGTTGAGTGTCAGGAGAATACACTCGGCAAACAATGCCTTTGTTAATGCCGAGTGTCAAGTAGGGCTTTCGGCAAACAACAAACAGGGGCATCAGCAACCAACAATCATTGCTCGTGCTAGATCACGTGCCACTAGTTTGCCGAGTGGGAGATCTTTTTCGAGTGCTGCCTTGGCTCGACAAACAATGTTTTTGTCGAGTGTTTTATTTTTGCCAAATGTTTTCTTTGGTGTACTCGCTAAATATATTGATTGCCGAGTGTAAATGTGGGCAAACCAGGTTTTCTGGTAGTCATGAAGAACAAAGTCGGGGCGCTTTTTTTTGAATCAACAAAGTCGGGGCGCTTTTGTGTTGTACAGCCGTATCCTGCTGTTCGTTATTCTCTTATTCGAAGTCTTAAATTAACCGAGACTGGTCGAAGCTCAAACATTGTGGATTTGTAATATCATTCCCTAGTATATTCTTGGTGCATCGACCACGATGATTACCAAGTGTAAACGAACGGGATGCACCAAGAATATATTGATTCCCTAGTGTAAACACTAACGCATCGGTATACAGGGAATCGGTATACCGAATGTATATATTGATTACCGAGTGTAATAAACGAACGCATCGGTATCCGACGCACACGATGTTCCCCAACCTCCACGCCGCAAAACCCTCGCCCAAACGCCGGCGTGCCATGGCTCAGCTTCGCCAGCCGCCGGAGCTGACGGCCGACCTAATCAGCGAGATCATCCTCCGCTTGGCGCCCGACGACCCCGGCCGCGTGCCTCGCGCGGGCCACCCTCGTCTGCAAGCTCTGGCGGAGCATCGTCTCCGACTCCAACTTCCCCGGCCGCTACCGCGCGATCCACGGAACACCACTCCTGCTCGGATTCTTCCACAACCTTTACTGCGGCAGCAACTCCGTCCCTCGCTTCGTCCCCATCATCGCTGCCGCCTCCTCTCCCCCTTTCACCCAGCCGCCGTACGGCCGGAGCCCGACCTCCACGGCTCGCGTGCCCGCCACGGCAGGGTCCTCCTCCGCGACATGGGCAGCCGCAGGTTCGCCGTCTGGGATCCCGTCACCGGCCGCCGGAACGAGCTGCACGGGCCCTGCGGCATCAGCTACCGCTACACGTCCTACTCTGCCGCGGTGACTGCGACCACCTCCGCTGCCACGACGGTGGCCCCTTCCTCGTGGTCTTGGTGTGCCCCGACTAAAAGGCTGGGGTCACACGCACGTGCGCCTTCTCGTCGAGCTCCGGCGCTTGGGGTGCACCTGCCTCCGTTCACTCGGGCGCCAATTACTTTGACACCTACAGAAGGCGTGGCGCCATTGTCGGAGATAAAATCTACTTCATCATTGAAATAGGTGCTAGGATTCTCAAGTATGGGCACACATTGTTTGTCCATGATCGACCCACCGAACAGTCATGGTTACGCAGAGGACGCTGTCCTCATGCGGATGGAGGACGGCTCGCTGGGGCTTGCAGGCAGTACAAACTCTAGCATTTACGAGTGGTCGAGGAAGGTGATGAGCTCATCAGGTGGTGGTGGTGGTGGGGTTGCGAGATGGATGCAATATGCAGGGTCATTGAGCCAGGGAAACTGATTCCTGATGCGGCTTTTGTTAACTCCGGTAGCAGAGCGCGTGTGATAGGCTTTGCTGAGGGTGCTGGCGTTATCATCGTGAGCAATTGTGATGGAATCTTCATGATCGAGCTCAAGTCATGGCGGGAGAGAAAGGTTACAAATGAATGTCCGCCCCACACTGCCCTGCTGTCTTCCCATTCCTGAGTTTCAACACTCAAGGTACATTCCAGCTAGCCCCTTTTCTTTGATTGTAACTTTTCTGGGTATAGTACTAGTATAGGGTCGTGCCCGTGCGTTGCCACGGGCATGACAATTTTCATTTTTGAGCAATCAAACATCATGTGAAATAATTCTTGTTGTAAACACCAACACAAGGCATTTATTTTCCTCCATAAGTATTATATTTCTCCAAGGTTTCAACTAATTGCAATACTACATTTTATGCCCCGATGTGGAAATCACTTTGCATTTGGATGATCCCTATGTGAACTTGCAAAAAAAATAATAATGTGACAATATACGACAGTTAATAAAACATAATGAGTCTGTGTTCTCCCCTTTAGGTTGATGCATGTGTGTTGTCATAAGAGTCGAAATTTTTCAACACAATAAGAGCACTCATTCAGCAAGCCAAGCATGTCCTAGGAATGGCTGGCTTGTCTTTCTAAATGTTCAAGAGAGCCCATCAAAACACATCTTCAATAGGTTTCATTATACCTAGGAATATCTGCTAGCTGAGCACTTGAGAAGTATCATAGAAAAAGGCACAATATTCAGTCTTATAAAAATAGGACCAACTGTGTTGCAGGTAAAAAGGCTAAACATTTTCCGCTATTGACAAAGTAGTGGATCATTTATGATACACATGTATGCTGATTTACCAAATGTTGGGTGCCAGCAAAAAGCAAATATAATGGGGGCTAATCGTTGCACGTGAGGAATTGCTCTCATCTTCTTGCAGGTTTCACTACAACATGCATCCATGTTGCACCCATTACTTAGCTACGGACAAGAGCTCTAATTTGGAGAGACAACACCACTAAACTCTATCAGTAACCTTTTCGGAAAAAACAGAGAAAAAACAAGACTCATTCAACAGTGAGGGACATGCCTCCATCATTTGCCAATAGCGACAAGCCTAGCTAGCAACATTAGCTACACATAAGATGTGTTGCACTGCCAACTTTTATGTAACCAAAATTGTTATTTTTTCATACTGACAGTGAGCACACCGAGAGACAGAAACGTTGATGTCACATATATACCTTACATGCAGCACATTTGTGCCATTCCATAGGATAACCATTAGAAATAAGAACTTGTAATTTTTATTCTTGTAATAGTCTATAATGGAAAAGCACATAGAAGGACCTGCTAGTGCATGCTGATCCTACTTCATAAGTGTATTTGTGTCCAGCTACTGCTAAATCTACTGGAACAGAAAATTTTTCAAACTCAATTAGTTAATCTGACAGCATTAAGCATGTTAATATAGACAAGATGAAATTATGACCATGAAAACTATATAGTAGGACAGAAGGGCATAAGGGGATATAAATTGGAAAATGGTATACTACACTCAACACAAAGATCCAAAGTCATGCACGCACACTATTTTTTCACCTCGGACAGGCAAGAGAACTGAAAAGCATTGCATCACTCTTTTGTAGTAGCATAACAATGATAAAACAATGTACCTTGATATATAAGCCCTTTATCATGAAGCCTAATAAATGCTTCAACAACTGCCCCTGCAGAAATGAACCACCAATACATCAGTTGTACATATAACCATTGCTCCGACAATCTGTTTGCGGGAGCAATCTACCAACATTGTAGATTGTAGTGTTAAAATCATATAATGACAGCAGAGCCAGCCAACCAACACTTATTTTGTAAAGCCTAGGTCAAATCAAGGTCCTAAAAGTCGCTAATAAGTATGCATTTGGTCATCTACCTGGTAACAATTATATAGCCTAACCAACCTGCCTAGTAGCCTAACTAAGCAGCAGCATGTAGGAGGATTTATTCCTTGTATAAGGCCTAGTAAACCTTTTACAGCACTGGGGAAAGTACTAAATGCTAACTTAATTCACAATAATATGGGGAAGTACTAAATGCTAAAAACATAACCAGAAAAAGAAAATAACAACAACACGTACGACTCAATTGTTCATCAAGAGTGAAACGCTCGCGACTCCAATCACAAGATGCGCCCAATCGTCTAATCTGATTGGTAATAGTACCCCCGTATCTGAAAGAAAACAGTGATTAGAATGAGAACACATTAGTTTTGCACAGTCCATCATGGAAAACACTGAGTCCTGGAAAATGCAAATCCTTCTGAAGCTAAAGAAGTCATAATAATTGGTCTAAAAACATTAATAATAGTACTTATTGGTCTAAGAACATTAATAATAGTTCTAATAGGTCTAAAAAGCAATCATAATGATTGGTCTTAAAAATAGTCATATAGTTGGTCTAAAATAACCAGTGTTGGTATTGTCAATTGCGTAAACAAAAAGAAATCATGATAATCCTTGATCACAACTTCATGACAGTTAATTTCACAGCACAAACTATAATAAAGAATAACTGAACATCCTGATTATGGTAAATGAAACAGGACTGACTTCTCTTTCCACTCCCAGAAAGAGCATGCCTATCACGCAGAATTAGGAAATCTGTACAATTAGGAAAGAAAGAGCTTGTGCAGTTCAATGCAACACGAAGAAATTCTCTGAAAAAAGTAGTTCCAGGAAACACAAAATCTGTTTTTAGTACCTTTCTCTTCTCCTTGGCGTCGTTCTCGTGCAGACCCAGCAACAACCAACACCCGCAAGAGGACAAACAAAAATGTCGATTGTTAAAATTACCATCGAGGCGCTTGAACGCTTGACTGGCAGGCCCGGTTAAAATTACCAAGAATGCTATGCGAGGCATCTATGCATCGACGGATGCTATCACCATAGCATTATGGCTGGCTACCTCCCGTGCAACTAAAGACTATTACTTTTATTAACTCAAAAATTATGCCGCCATTACTAAATCGCTTCAAAGCTAGAAAATATGGAGTGATAGGATATCGCATTGGAACGTGAAGTGCATCGCTTATGAACTCTCACTTTCAGCATCCCGCCATGATGATTCTACATGCTAGGTTTGTAGGTTATCCTTGTATCTTAATTGCAATTGCAAGATGGTTTGCACATCCAATTGGTAAAGTGGAAATTTGCATAAGGGAAATTTTCTCCCGAAACATCAAGTAGTGGGCCAATCCGTTTGCAATTGCAATTAAGATATGGCTATCACAAGTAGTGGGCCAATCCGTTTGCAATTGTTTGGATGTGAATGAATCTCGCTAGATGAAATTCGGTGGTGGTGAATACCAATTCTAGTTGGATGTGCATACCGTCGTATTTGGATTTGACCCCACCTTCTTCTCCACCTCTCGACCCTACACGCCGGCGCTCAAGCCGTTGACGAAGGTCGAAGGGAAGCGGTGCGGTGGGGGTGGAGGGCAGCAAGCACGGTGGTGCCCGAACTCCCGAGCGGAGGGAGCAAAGACGCCGCCGCTCGATTTGGCAAGGAGGGACGCGCCTTGAAGGACGACGTGCAAGGCGGCGAGGGGGAAACCGGAGGCCCACGAGCCTCGCGACGACGTAGGCGTCGGCGGCGGCTTCGGCGGCGGCGCGGCGTGGATCGGCGGCGGCGCGGCCGGAGGAGGAGGCGAGGGAGGCGTGGATCGGCGGCGGCGCGGCGTGGAGGAGGAGGAGGCGAGGCTGGTTCGGCGGCGCGGCGTGGAGGAGGAGGAGGCGAGGCTGGTTCGGCGGCGCGGCGTGGAGGAGGAGGTCGCCTGGTGGGGGGGCGCTGGTGGTAGGTCGCCTGGGGGTGGGCCCAGGTCGCGCGGAGGGGGCTGACCTGCGGAAGGACGCACGGGGGGAGGCAGATTCACAGGAGAGCGGAAAAAGTAGGAACAAGTTTTTGTCTCCACTTCGTACTTTTTAGTAGTAGAGACTAGTATGACTTCTGCATGTGGTTCTGCTATGCAAATAGCATAGTTGTATATATGGAAACAAACGGTTACCATCTTTTTGCTAGATGCTTAGTACCAAAAAAAAAAATTGAGCATCTAGCATTGCAAATTTGCAACACCACAAATAACCATTCTTGGTATTTTCAAGAATTTCTCAGATGCAGCTAATTACACCTTGTGTAAAGCTTTGTAATTGTTCTGATAAGCCATTATATTAGCTAATTTTCAATAGCCTTTTAGCCTGCTACCCTATTAGATAGTAGGTGTCAACACCACGTATATACTGTTTTATTGCATCCTTAAAAATGTATATTGTTCTATGCAACACTGTTAGCTTTAATTTCATGATTGTGCTGGAACTAAATTGCCCATGTCCATGGGGACACATTATCGCTTCCCTGACTCCATTAGAAAATGTATATAGTGAGCTACAGAACATTTTTAACTTGTACATACGTATGGTAATTTTCAGATTGCTGTAGCACCAAGTTGCCGTTCCTAATGGAGTTACGGAGTCAGATTAATCACTGCTGAGCCAAACCAAAAATTACAAATCCACAAATAATCTGATGATGCTGCTAGCATCATGCAGGACTACTGATGTTTTAAAACGTTTTATAGTATTCTGTTCAGTTGTTTAATTTGTGCTACTGTAGGACACCGTGGCTGGGTGACTATGGTCAAAGTATAAGCTAAATAATTTCTTCTTTGCTCGTCTGGTCATGTAAGAAGGGCACACGCACTATTGATGCATCATATTAAAGCTTATTTCACAAAGGTACAAGTAACCTTTTATATATGATTATGACTATGAAGACTGCATGCTAAGTTCCGCAATTCATACTTTGGACAGTGTTCCATCGATGGTTGACAGTTCCCGTTTTTTTAAGGGGGGCTATGGCGGGTGAGGAGCCCGCAAAACCAATATGGCGCGCGGTCGCTCGCGCGCCGCGCCGTCCGCCCGCGCCCCCACGTGGGGTTTTTTTCGTTTCCTTTTTTTTCTAGTTTTCCTCTTTTAACAATTTTTTTATATATAAGTTAAGTGCACAACTCATTTTTTCGAATAAGTTATGCACACAACTTGACATTTACTGAAAAAGTTATACACACAACTTATTGTTAAAGAAAAAATATACACACAAGTTATTCTTGGAATAATTGTGCATATAAGTTGTACGCATAAGTTTTGCGCGAGTCAAACTTATACTTAGAAATTATCCGACAAAATTTATAAGTCGAAGCTATGCATCAAAGTTATGTGCATAAGTTATGATATTCCAAAAATAGAAACTTGAAGGAAGAAAAAACTTTTAAAAAAAGAAAGTCGGAGAGGGGAGGACCGGTCGCTAGGAAGGGCCCTAGCGACCGGTCGCTAACTAGGAACTCCCTGAGGAGCCGGCCTGAACTTTGTATTAATATGCGAGGTTGTGACATATGCATGGTGTTTTGTGAAGGGGGTAGGGGTGAGAGAGTTTTACACACAAGATCAAGTTACAATGCTTCTAAAGAAGGTACTCCAAAATAGAAGGGATTCCTTCGCGGCAGGGGGCTAGGTCCTGTGAATCCAGAGGTCCAAGTCCGCCGAGATGGCGACAATGATGGTAGTCAGGGTGAGGTGAGAGCCTGAGAAGACTAGCTCATTCCTCCCCTTCCAAATGTTCTAGAAGATCGCGGTGATGATGACGGTCGAGCGGGCTGCTGCCGGAGTGCCGTCAGGTAGCTCTGGCAGGGACCAGAGCTCCTGGAAGGAAGGGCACGACGGGCCAGCCAACGCGACGCCAGTGGGAGCAGGCCTTGCTGCAGCGAAGGAGAAGGGGACCAGCTGCATGCCTAGGCCCCGTTGGTCTGGGGTAGGGGGAGATGATGCAGACACACTACGGGAAAACGGACGATTGCCGTGCGTCAAAATGTTTGCCGTGCGCTTTTCGTCGGGCGCACGGCAAACGGCGTTTTTGCCGTGCGTTTTCCGGACGACGCACGTCAAAGAAAAACGCACAGTATTCATATACTTTGCCGTGCGTCTTTGAGGGGGCGCACGGCAATCACAAATCTTTGCCGTGCGTTTTCCTAGGGACGCACGGCAATTCGTCTACACTAACGTTTGGACGCCGCAACCAAGCTGGTCGGCCGTTGGGAGCTGACGGGCGTCAAGCTTTGCCGTGCGCCTTGAAAAAACGCACGGCAAAGACAACAAGTTTGCCGTGCGTTTTCGACAAAAATTTATAAGTCCTTATAAGTGGATAAAAATAAAGTTCTTAAGTCCTAGTTTAGACCTTATAAGTGGATAAAAATCAAGTTCTTAAGTCCTAGTTTCATGATTTGTTATCGGGTAACTTTGTTTTATTTTCCTACTATGGAGATCAATTATTTTAAAACTTTTATTCCATCTTCAGGACATCTGTGTAGCTGCCGTTAGAATTTTCTGGGGTGACAGGGGCCTTCTCTATGCTCTGTAAACATCTTTGATTTTTATGTGTTTAGTAGAAAAAAGTAGGACCAGAGAAATTTAGTCCCCAAGAACAGAGCGGTTTTACTAATTAGTCTTCCTAGATATATTTTTCTGCCTTCATCCCTTGTGGTGACCATCCACATCAGAAACCACTGAGACGAGGTTGTTGCTGGAGGTTGCAAGCCATGGACCTATGTGCGCTTGAGATAGCATAGGATCTGCTTGATGAGGAACATATGTGGGGTCTTTTAGTTCACAAATGTTTAGGCATTCTTGATAGCGTAGGAAATGTCCAGACAAGTTACTGTTAGATATTGCAAAGCTCCAGTTAGGCTTTGGTGTAGATGTCATAAATTTCATGAGAAAATAAAGATATTAAAAAATGAATGGATCTTGGAGCAATGTATGTCCTTAGAAAGATCATACAGAGACTATTAGATGTTTTTTTCTCTGCGTTGAGTGCTGATTATAAAACAATTCTTGCAATTTTATTTTTTTAAGAGCTGATTTGTGCATTTAGGTATCAGAATAAACAATACTCGTCCTAATGGATCTGTCTATTAAGGAAAAGTGGTTAATCTATTTCTTAAAAAAATTCTGGAGATACTTTTTGTTTATACAGTAGTGATATTCTTATATTACATGGGTTTTAAGATTGGTTGTCAACCACCATTTTGTAAATTAAGTAATATTTTTTATAGGTTTACAGCACTAAGTTTCAGGAAGGTGGTATTAATGTTTCGAAAAGGGTCAAGCACATGATGATAGCTCATGTGGTGTCTGCCTTTTGCAACTACATATTCCTACCTACATATGGGTGGTGTTTTAATCGCTACTTATCTCATCGTTGGCCTACATATTTGTATCACGAGTGGACTGTCATTTGAGTCGGTGAGTCGCGTTTATGTCATTTGAGTTCCTGGACTTTGGATCTTTGTTGATGAACTTGAATAATGCTTGGTGTTGAACTTGTGGACTTGTCGATGAACTTGGATGTACTAGTGGACTTGTCGATGAGTAACGTGTGGATTTATCTATATGTGATGTCTATGATGACTATTGTGATATACATGATGCCTGTGATGAATATTATGATATATATGATGCCTGTGATGAATATTATGGAATGCATATTATTCCAGTGATTTTTGGGTATTTTTAAATGTGAAAAACAAAAAAAATTGCAAAGGCCACTTTGCCGTGCGTTTTTGGAAGGCGCACGGCAAAGTGACCAAAACCAACAGCAAAACAAAGGCCTTTGCCGTGCGTTTTTTGGCCTAGGCGCACGGCAAAGATCTCATCTTTGCCGTGCGTTTTGCTCCCCGGCGCACGGCAAAGGGTGTCACATGCCGTTTCATTCCGGTACCGTCAGTTGCTTTTTTTCGCCGTGCGTCGTGAAAAAACACATGGCAAAGATTATTTACCATGCGTTGTCAGACGCGACGCAAGGCAAAGGGGCTTTACCATGCAAAATGCTACTTTGTGCCCTTTACCATGCGCCCCGACGAAAAACGCACAGCAAAGAGTTTTCCATGCGTTTTAGGGCCTTTGCCGTGCGCTCGTGGCGCACGGCAAAGCTGCCGTTTCTCGTTGTGACACTTGCCGGACACCCCGGGCGAGGACTTGCAGCTTGGTCGGTGCTTGAGCCGTGAGCCATCGAGGCATATCGAGGTACCAGTATCACTCCACCGTCGACTATCACGCACGGTAGGACAACATTCTACACGTGCTAGCACTATGTTCATTCCTAGCTTGCATGCATGAGCTTGTCGTAGGCAAGTAGTACATATATACACCTTGATGTCAGTATTACATATAGTTGACAGTGATCTTGTGAGCACGAACTTGCTAAGGTGGTTGTTTTTGTCGACCCCTGACACTTTCGTCCTTGTACATTTGGATGACTACGACAACCTGATTGTCATGGTAGGTGATGAAGACTTCTTCCATTGTGGTGGGAATAGTGGTGCTCCGCGGGATCAGCACCGAGGAAGTCTTCAACACCTACCATGACAATCAGGTACGACGAATGTGAAGCTGTGACAGCTAATTGATGTGAACCTACGATTTTACCTCGTCGAAGCATAAGATTTTACTAGGTTGAACATAAGATTTACCATCAACAACTTAAGGTTTTACCACCTCGAACCTAAGATTTTACCAAAATGTAACATACAATTTTATCTCTTCGAAGGTTATGATTTTACCACATCCAACCTAAGCTTTTACCACCTCCAACCTAAGACCTGCCCATAACATACGATTTTACCTTCCAAGCCTATGATTTTACCGGTCTCGAGTCTACGACTTTACCTCTTTGAAGGTTAAGGTTTTACCACCTCTAACCTAAGAATTTACCAACATATTACTAACCATCATCTAACCACAACAGGTTACAGGCAGCCACATCAATGTCACCAACTGCAACAAACAACATATAGTCACATAGTACACAGTCGCATAGCAGCATACAGCCGCAACAAGCCTATAACAGTCATAGTTCCACCTTAGCAGCATAACCATAATAGTTAATGGACAGTCACATAGCAGCATAAAGCCGCAACATGACGCTAATCAATGCACCTATTACACATGGTCAAGAATCACGATGACATCCCGGTCGATGAAAGATAGTGAATTAGTTAGATAATGCATTTTTGTGATGAAGTACCAGATAATCTTACCCTAATATCAGTCATTCATCCATATCAGCCTCGTCACAGAACTCTAGTTGATGGGAAAATGAGTCTATGCAAAAAATAACCTTGCTACTATGTAAGAATTCAAATTGGATGATATCAAGGAATTGGTTAATGTCGATCACAGTTCAGTACATGTGAGGGAATGAAGTTTTCAAAAAACATACTTACGTGCCTCGCTTTAAAAATTTGTTGAGCACTGTATTGTTTCTTTAGGTACAACTTTGTATTCATCCTTGGACAACAACAATTCCTATAAATAACAAATTACAAAAAACAAATAAAGTACAATGAGGACAAAAAACAATATAAGTACACACAAAATTTTCACTTACAACAATTTTCAGGATCCAGGAAGATCTTGTAACCCATTGTATCATATCCATGATGAACTTCATCAACAATGAGACACTTGACATAAAATGACATCACTTTGTCTTCACATTAAGTTTCCATCCCAAAGCCTTTTAAAATAACTTTTCCCGATAATACCCATCCATCAATCACATTAATGACGTTATGAAGACTCATGAAACTAACACTATTGATGGAAATGAAAATAAATCATTATCAGCCCAAGTTTCAACTACTGAACTAAAAGCAAAGCAAAGAATGTATGCCTTTAATTCTTCATTGTCAACTATCTTCCAGAGTTGTGATCGTGATTCTTCATCACCGAAATTCTGGGTCCAAGTATCCTCTTTCTGGAAATGGGAGTCTAAGTAGTCTCCTTTGATTACCATTACTTGTCTTATTGGAACTTTCAATACATCTAGGTCACTTCATCCTTACAACTTTTTGTTCACATTTTTTCTGGCAGGAAGGGTTGATTTCTTCTTGTTCTTGCCACCATCCTTGTTCTCATTCTCATCATCCTCAATTGTTTTTTTCTTCATCCATCACAAGATTATCATCCTTGCCCTCAACATTGTCCTCCTGATCCTCATTTGTTTTTTCTCCGTCCTTCTCATGTTCAATTTCAGAAATCTATTAAGCAATGATCCAAGGTTATAGTAGGTAAAATGAAAGGTTGAAGGTAGGTAAAAGCCAAGCTTCTACGCTAGTAAACTCCCACCTTTTTTATTTTTTTGCTCATAAAAGTTTCTTCCTTATTCGTTCTTGTGTCTTTATATTCCAATTTCTTTTGTGCTTTTGCACTTTATCATCCACTGTCCTTTTTGTAAATGCACCCCTGCACTTGTTGTCTTCATGCTCAAGGAAGAACCTCACAATACGTTTGTGGCACAATATGAGGGTGTTGTCTTGCATTTTGATCAACAATTAGAACAATAAACAGTAATCTAATCCACAAGAGAAATATGATAAGAGTTGTTGAGCCACCAAAGCTTCTGACTTGCTACATAAAAGGTAGGACTAGCCTGATTAATGTTGTTGTAGTTTCCATCCTTATATCGCATTAGGTATAGAAGCATATGAAAACCACAATCATTACTGCAAAAATAAGAACGTGGCCACGAACTAAGGTTGTTACGACATTAGGAAATTGCTAGAAATTTATAGTTTGTTTTGGTGTTGAACTTCTACCGTTGTAATGGCGTATCAGCAGATTGCAGGCCTTGTACGTGAAGAAGAAAGTTGACCTTTCAGTGCATATCTACAAGAGTGTAATGGATCAATTGTGGCAGTTTAAAATATTTTCTTTGGAAGGCATTTGATGTTGAAAATATCTAACCAGTTGTTCATGACGTCTTGTGGAGTTATAACTTCTCCATCTGGATCCACTAGAACTAACGACCAAAATATTGATGGTTATGCCATGTGCCTAAATGGCATAACGGGCCAAGTGGGTCAACTATTCCAGATCATAAGGTAAAATCTACCAAAATATTGATTTTATCTTATGATCTGGGCTAGTTGACCCACTTGACCCATTATGTCATTTAGGTACATGGCATAACCAACAATAATTTGGTCCTTAGTTGTAGTGGAACCGGGTAGAGATGTTAGAATTGTACTTGATTCCTTTTATGAATTGAAGCGCTCCACAGGATGTCATGAACAACTTGTTAGATATTTTCAATATCAAATGTCTTCCAAAAAAGTATATTAAGCTGCCTCACCTAAACCATTGCACTATTGAAGATAAATGCATTGAAAGGTCATCTTTCTTCTTCTCTAGGCCTGAATCTGCTGACTACATCGTTACAACTACAGAAGCTCAGCACCAAAACAATATGTAAATTTCTAGTTATTTCCTAAGGTCGTAACTTATCAAGTACCTCAATTCGTTCTCATGTTCTTATTTTTGTAGTGATGGTGGTGGTTTTCATATGCTTCTGTACATAATGTGATATAAGGATGGAAACTATAAGAACATTAGTCAGGTTAGTCCTACCTTCTCTGTAGCAAGTCAGAAGCTTTGGTGGCTCGACAGCTCTTATCATATTTCTCTTGTAGATTAGAGGATGTTGATTGTGCTCATTATTGATCAAATGCAAGACGACGCCCTCATGTGCCGGAAATGTATTGCAAGGTTCTTCCTTGAGCATGAAGACAACAAGTGCAGGGGTGCATTTATAAAAAGGATTGTGGAAGATGAAGATGCAAGAATGCAATAGAAACTGGAAGATGAAGACACAAGAACGAATAAGGAAGGAAACTTTTACCATCGAAAAAAGAAAGAAAAGGTAGGAGTTTACAAGTGTAGAAGCTTGGCTTTTACCTACCTTGAACCTTTCATTTCACCTACCTGTAACCTGGGTTCATTGTTTAATAGATTTCGAAAATTAAAAATGATAAGGATGGAGAAAAAACAAATGAGGATAAGGGGGACAATGTTGAGGGTAATGATGAGAATCTTGTGATGGATAAGAAAAACAATTGAGGATGATGAGAATGAGAACAAGGATGGGAGAAATTATATGAGAACAAGTATGGAGGCAAGGACAAGAACAAGAAATCAACCCTTACTGCTAGAAAGAAACTTGTGAATAGAAAGCTGGAAGGATGAAATTTCCTAGATGCATTGGAAGTTCCAATAATGAAAGTAATGTAATCAAAGGAGACTACTCAGCCTCTCATTTCCAGAAAGAGGATACTTGGATCCAGAAGGTGATGAAGAATCGCGATCGCAACTTTGAAAGATAGTTGGCAATTAAGAATTAAAGGGGTGCATTCTTTGTTTTGCTTTTAGTTTTGTAGTTGAAACTTGCACCGATAATGATTTAATTCCATTTCCAACAATAGTGTTAGTTTCAAGAGTCTTTGTAACGTCATTTATGTGATTGATGGATGGGTCTTATCGGGACAAGATATTTCAAAAGCTTTGGGACGGAAACTTGTTGTAAAGACATAGTGGTGTCATTTTGTTTCAAGTGTCTCATTGCTGATGAAGTTTCATCATGGAACTAATACTGTGGATTACAAGATCTTCCTTGTCACACCAGTTTCCAAAATGAACCAAGTGTTACCTATATGTATGGCAGGATCTAGTTCCGTATATATAGTGACATCATTAGTGAATAATATAAACATCACATAAAAAAGAGAGATTGTCATGTAGTTACACCAGAATCCTGGTAAACAAAGGCATCAAACTTCACAGACAATCTACTGGGGGTTGCGCACGCCTAGCATCATCTTCTAGACTTCATACGTCTTCTTATTAGCAACGGTTTAGCTAGAGTGAGTACACTTATAGTTGGTACTTAGCAATGCCACAAAAATTAACTAAAAGCATTTTAATTTCCATCTTTAGTTTTATTAATCATGTGTACATGCCGCTCTTGACTGTGAGCACGACTAATTGATCAGTTTTGCCCTCTGCAAAGGTTCTACATTTTGACATAAAAGTTCTGAAGAACTTTAAACCCAACCAAAAAAACCATGTTGTGCTAGGTACGCATAATACCACGCTTCAGAGGTGTGATTGCATACGTATGCTAGGAGGCCTATAGAAAGATTCCCTTATAAGAACTAGTCCACTAGAGTTCTAGAACAGAGCGGACCATAACGCTCCCAAATGGTCAGCATCTTAGCAAAGGTTGCTACACTAAGAGGATCAGGCTACACCCCTGCAACTCCGTTCCCCCTCTTTGCCCTTTCGGTAAGACCACTTCAAACTAGTGTATCTAATCAATGAGCCAAGACAAGAGCGATATGGTCCTTGTGGTTTTATTATTTTCTATGTTCTCCATGTTTCAATTGTAACATAGTATTGTTATTTAAAGGGTAGGTGGAAGGATGGGGTTAGGGTCACTTGCTTTCTCCAACAATAAGCTACCTTATGCTCTTCCGCTCTTGCTCTTTGAAACTGTTAAACTTCAAGACTTCTGATCAGCGACTCGAGCTTCTACTCGAAGCAAACATGGGGCACTAACATGCAAAAGAAAATGAGCACAACTAAGAAACAATACACTAATCAATAAAGGCTTAAAAAGAGAGCTGATTTGGTTCTAGGATCGCGAAAGCAAGAAACGCTAAGAGCGAAACTATCAAGGGATTTGGATTATCACACACAAAGACTATGTGCTTGACATATTTTAATTAAATAAAACCATGTGCATAGGATATTTCTATGAAATCATAGACAACTATGTTTTTGATACCCACTAACATCCCTGGATATATTTCTCTAGCCTCTCAGCCTAGCCATGTCACCCCCACCCATCGCGTTGCTCTTTCCTTCTCCACCCACCGTGCCCTGCCGTCACTCCTTCCCGTCGACACCCCATCGCCTGCCTTGGCTGCCCACCACCACCCCCTCGCCTTCTCCACCCGTCGCGCCTCAAAGTTACACCACTGCCGCCTTGCCTCCCCACTGCAACCACCTCTCAATAAATCCACCCCCGCCCGTTGCCCAGCAGCGGTGCCACCATCTGGGCAGCGCCCCCCTGACCTGCCATAGAACCGCCGTGGAAACCCCGCCTCGCCTGTCGCTGAGAAGCTCTGCCAGCGTGGCGGCCCCGGCCCCTCTCTCCAACGCGGTGGCTCAACCTTGAAGAGGAGGGTGAGCCAGTCAAAGGCGAGGCGGAAGAGGAGGCGACGTTGGGCGTCGGTGCCCGGGAAGAGTAGAGCGTGGTGTCGACGTGCTTGAAGAGGGCATGGGAGATGACGATGTTTAGGAGAAAGAGGGCCGAGAACGGGAGGATGAAGGCGGCGGCGACGCGGGCGAACAGCGGCCTGTGCAGGCCGCAGAGGATCGACGCAGCGGCCGTGTAGATGCCCGCCGTGTTGAGTTATGATCCAAATTCTCGTCTCCCAAGAGAAAGGCCGACTTCGACGGAGCGAGCGGAGGCCCGTCGCCGGTAGGCTTGGGCCGGTACGGGTCATAAATACCCGTTAGGGTTTTCCATTAGAGATTGATTTATTCTCTTGCAAGCCGCCGCCGTTGGCGTTGTAACCTCGACTCCCGATATAGTGAAGTTCTTGTTGGGCCGGCGCCCGTGGTTTTTCCCGCAAGGGTTTTCCACGTTAAATCTTGTGTCTCCCGCGGTTTGATTCCTTTACTTGTCGTCGTTTATTCGCCATCGTTTATAACACGCCGCACCCAAGAACTGGAGCTCCTTTGGCTCTCACTCCATGACCTCGACCTCGATCGATCTGGGGTGGGGTTGGTGGGGAAGAGAGGAAGAGGGAGGATGGATTGGGTAATTTCTGGCCGGCAAAGAAGCAACGGGGCTCTATCCCGTCCGCCGTGCAGAGCAGAGCTCATATTGGAATTCGGGGATATGGTTTTCTTTCCATTTCGGAGTAGATTGCATTATTCATGAAATGGAATAAGGGGCGGAGAGAGTGGTGGCACCAAGGGAAAGAGATAAAGAGAAGAGCAAGCTGGAGATTTTTTACACCCACCGACAGAGAGAGAGAAAGAGTGGTATGCGTGTGTTGATGTGCCTGCTACGGCCTGTGCTGCCTGCCACTGTGTGATATTTGTTTGTGCAGATTGGGTTGGTGTGTATAAGTAGGAGTAGGACGTATCCAAGAGACAAGGAGAGAGACTAGATGGATTTGTTCCTTCCATGGTTGGCATCTAGGCTGAGAGCAGAGAAGAGATCGAGCTAGAGGACGAGGACGACACTGCAGATGTCGTTGAGGGTGAGGGCGCCGCGCTGGGAACGAAGGCGACCTCATGCATTGCTTTGAAGCCCCATAAGCCTATCAGTGAGTCATCCATCCAAGATGTCTTTCCACCGCGACAGGGTTGTTGCCCACCTCGCTTTCAATGTGTTCGACAAAATGAGTGCATTGCAACTGCAAGCTGCCCTTTTACCTTATAATTACCTAAATTATGAGTGGACATTATGTATCAAATAATCAATAAAAATTCTCAAAATTTCACCTTTTCTTATGTACATCAAATAATAATTATAAAAAATAAGTAACATATCCTGCAGCGCGCGGGGAATTTACCTAGTGTCCTGTTTATAATTAAGCTGGTTATATTTGGATATAAAGACGATGTGAGACTTAGTCCAATTTGATTTATAAATATTAAAGTATGATTTATGCAAACTAAACATTTGCATTCAAAAGAAGCATGTAAAGCATCTAAATGTATAGATTTATTTTCGAGTTGAACTAATCAAATTATAATTATCAAACACATTTATATTCATATTAGTAAATTAGCATTTAATTATGAAAATAAGATAGACCTATGTTGTTTTTATTTAGAATGCATATTGAATAAATATTAACTAGTTTAACACTTATATTATGAAAATCCGAAAGGTATGCATTTTATTTAGAAAACAAGTTTAGTAGATGTTAATTAAGTTAAATTTAAAATAATTTCTTATAACACATATTTTAGGGTAAACATCAGCTACTTTATTGTGAGAGGAAACTAACGCAACAAGAACACACTTAAATAGGCTAAAACGTGAGATCCATGGATGAAACAAGGATTAGAGGTCTAATCATGATTAACGGTAGATTGGAAGGGACATTTACAAAGCAATGAGTAGATTACTAGCTAGATATAGATATCTATACAACATGTTGGCTCTTGAGAATATATATATGACATAAGCATGATGTCATGCTCACATCATCAAGCAAGGAATGAACTGATAGGTGATATACACTAGTGTGTCGATTCTGTTTAGTCTACAGAAGCATCAACATCAAGCACATATGTACACGCCATCAGCTGCATGCTACTGTTTGACCTGTATGCTGTTACTACTGCATGCAGCTAGCTGGTTGTATGGCACTAAACATAAAACAGAGACATCTGCTAGAGAACATGATCGTGCTAGCAGTTTGTATACAAAACATATATGCAGCGCAGGAGAATGGTTCTCACCGGAGCATGGACGTCGATGCTGTATGTCAGCGAGGAAGAAGTACAACACGGAATGTGGGTCAGTTGATGATGGTGCTCGATCTCACGACCATGACGTCGCACGGCAGGGTGATCCGTGATGAAGACGATAGGGTGCAGAGCGCCTGCAAGCCAGAGAAGGACGTACGGTTGGACTCGAACGCTCGGCCATCAGGGGCAACGGTGGCCGGTGGCATACATGACCAGAACAGAGCCGCGCTGAAGCTGCACACACAGGAGGGTTCTTGTACATCAGTACATGAGATCGAGATGGAGAGAAACAAAAAGAGGGGAACACGGGTTCTCACCAGCGGCATATCACGACGGCCATGGCCCATGGGCGTCTCGGCTGCGTGAAGAAGACGAGGCCGGGACATCTATCTAGCAACAGATCATCGCTGTGGTGGTTTGTCATGATGATGCAATGGGATGGTACCATTCATCTGCAGCACAGCAACAGAGATAAACAAGCTAGGCATAAATATCGATGGGAAAGAAAGAAATTTCGCACGTGGTGGGGTGCTCACCGGTGGGGAAGATGCTCAGCGTCAGCGGTGGTCGGAATCAGATGCGGCCGGAAACGAAGCTGAACAGATCGAAGAGACGGCGGCCGGTTCAAGAAGTGACGAAGGCAACCGGGTTGCGGACGACGAGCGAATTAGCGATGGCGGAGGAGCTCCAGCTTGACGCCGTGGTTCTTGTGATGGCGGCGGCTTGGCTCCAGCAGGGAGCTTTTGACCTGTCGAAACGGCGACGTACACCGGCGGCGGAGAGGTGGTGCAGCGCCCGGAAACTTGCAGGCGACAGACGAAACGGCAACGGGAACAAACAGGTCGTGGTGCTCGGGGCGTCGTCGTCGAGTCCCGACGAATCGGCGACGGCGGGCGAGGCTCTGCGCCTCTGCTCGGCTCCTCTCGGCGGGCGGCGGCGCCGCAGACGAAGAAGGCAGCTGTTCTCCAGTTGGTTGCTGCTTGCTCCGGTGATGGCAGGACAGGACGGATCGAGCGGTTCGGCGATGGCGCATGGCGAACGCCGCCTTCGAGCCATGGCGGAGCTTCAGTTGGTTCTCCGTCGGCGTGAAGGGGGTTCGCCGAACGCGGCTCGGCGTCAGGATCCTCGCGGTGGCTCCGGATTGCTCCGAGGGAGGGCGGCTGCGACGAATCGGAGGGGCCAACGGCGGGTGTCGCTCGGTCGGCTCCGGCGAGCTCGGATGGCGGCGGCGCTTGCGCAGGCGAGGCGGAGTGGAGCAGCAGGGGCGCGGGGCTCGGGCGTCCCATTTTATAGAGCAAGGAGGGAATAGGAAGGGGCAATGGCAGTATGGCACTGGAGGGACGGAGAAGGTGATCGATCGGCGGCCAGCCATGAATGGCTTGGTGACGGCGGCCGTTACTGATGGAAGGAGAAAGTGGGCAACGGCCGGACATTGATGCCATTGTCCATTGAAGAAGGCGGTGGGCGGCCGTTTCAGACGCTGGATGCGGCGCATGCGTGTGAGAGCACCCTTATCAGTGATGAAATTTACCAAGTAATTGGGGAGGAGGATGACAGAATTTTGAAGTACGACTTGAGCAAGCGTACGTTGCTTATTATCTGTGATTGACCTACCCGAACCTGTGTCATGTAATGTCGGTGTGTCGTCCTCGTGCTTACCGAGGACGGTTTGCTTAGGGTTGCTAGCATAAGTGCCTCCTGCCTTTACCTGTGGTCGAGGAAGGTGAATGAAGATGGAATTGCAGGATGGGTACAATGTAGGGTGGTTGAGTTTCAGGCACTGTTATCCCTTGACAGCCCTTATTATAGTAAGCGAGCTTTTGTGACTGGTTTCGCTGAGGGTGTCGGTGTGATCTTCGTGAGCACGGAGGTGGGCACCTTCACTGTCGAGCTCAAGTCAGGGAAGGCGAAGAAGGTAAGCGGGTCTGGGCACGGCACTACGAGTTCGCCGTACCCTTCATGACCTTTGGCACTCCAGGTATGGTTCCAAATCTTCGGTTCTTTGCAATCCTGCCCTGCCATCCTCTCTATGCTGTTGCGATGCTCATTTGTCGATATTTTTAGCTGAATGGAATAAGGTGATGTATGTGCTAGCCTTGTGAATCTTTGGTATGGCAATGTCAGAGTGGCACACACATCATTAGTTCTGGAAATGAATGGTACCTTTTCCTTTTGAGAGCTGCACACCTAACGATGCAACATCACATCTTATCTAACTTCAGTCATGTTTGGCTTGTCAAGGATAATTCTTATTAGTTATTGGCAGTATATGTGCAGGAAATAGTTTTTTTTTTTGTCAATCGCAATTTGCTGCTTCAATAGTTTGATTTCTACTTCTTTTCGCTCTTGTAAATCTTAAACAGCAGGCATCTCAACTTGTTTCATCTTCGAAATCCATGTATAGTGAGCTATGAAAAAGCTTTAACATTTATGCTTGGTACTTTTCAGATGCTTGCACCAAATTGCCGTTGCTAGAGGAGACAATGCAAGTTAGTTACTGCTGAACCCAAGATATATATGGTACAGTCTGGTCAATTAGAAATCCATCAGGCTGAGTCTGCTGATGTTGGCATCTTTCATGGGTTGATGATTTGAAATGCTTGATATTATGTTGTTTAACTTAAATAAGGAATTGTTATCCCTCAAGCTTCTCTGCTCCTCTGCGGCGGAATACGACTTGATTGATGCGTGGCTCTCGGTCAGGGGGCTATTTATAGCCTGAGAAGCAATTAGGTCAAAGGGGAGGCCGATTGGGCCCCGAAAAGGGCTGGGCCGGCCGGCCTGGGCCCAATTCGGCCCATCTCGTGGCCTGCTTCGCCCTGTGTTGCTTCTCGCGTCTTCTAGATGTTCTCCCCTTTTGCATGTGGGCCCTTGACGTCGGTTTCTCTCCGAATTGGACTCAACTCCTTGTCTTGCAAGATTCGGCACATTTCTGGTTCGATCCTCGGAGTTTATCATCTTCTCGGGCTTGGTCCTTGGGCTCTTGGAGTCATGTTCACTTCATTGCTTGACTTGTATCGGGCTTCAAGGTCTTGTCATGAGGTGCTTAATGAACTTATCCCGGAAGTCTTGCTTTCAACGTTAAAACCCTGCGTAAACACTTAACTCCAAAACCGACATGCACAAGTGAACTTGTTATACCACGGGGGTTAGTACCAATGAATAAGGTACAAAAGTCATGCCAACACCGAAGGCAAACTCATGGCTAGGTTGACGGATTTTCACCATCAACATATGATATGGTTTAATTAGTTCTGTATATGGAAAGGAGAATTTGTGTTTCAGATGGTACAAATTACACAATTCAAATTCGGGTGTTTGAGGAAAAAAATATATTTCTGTCCGCGTTATGCAATATAGTGTTTGGAGCTTCATTTTGTTGGTCTGTGGGATTTGTGTTGTCTGTAAGTCTTTACATGTATACACATCTGTAGGACAAAACACCGATTGAGCAACCTTGCCGAGCTTGCTCATGGATCGTCCCAGGGGCCTATAGTTTAGGAAAGTCAATCTGAAACTGATGCATTAGGCCTAGTTTTTCTTGGACGAGAAAAAACAAGAATGAACAGCAGCTCAACCTCTTTTTTTAGAATGAAACAGCAGCTCAACCTAGCATAAGCATATAAACATTAAAAATGTTCTCAAATATGAAGGGAACAATGGTCCAAGAGTGGTTGAATTGTGACTTCTTCGAATTTCAAGAACAACACAAACAAGTCGTAGCCTAGAATTCTAGTGCTACCCGATGTACAAGTTTGAAAAAAGCTTACTTCTAAGCATACTGGCAAGATCAATCTAACAAGGATAGCGCTGTAATATGATCATCATCTTCCCGTCCAAGATTCAAACTAACAGAATATGCAACGAACGGAAAATAGCTCAAAGAATATGCATAAAAGTTAATGGAAGAAATGTAAAGAGAGTGGGAACAAAGGTACCTTTTTTCCAATGTCCACGCCCCCCCCCCTAAAAGCACCTAAGCAGTTCCAACAATGGCCCCTATTACGAGCCCCAACTTTGTTCGGTAGGGGCTGCCCCCAACTTTCTGGCTCTAATGTTATGATCAACTACAGGAATAGCTCCAACTCTTGAGCCTCTACTCTCATCTGACAATGGGACAATTCCTTTTATCCTTTGGTGACCTCTTCTCTCCCACTATCGCTCCTCCTCTCTTGCTCTGCTCATGCTTCCTCCCATGGTCAGATGCAGACGTGACGAGAGGGAACGCAAGCTTTGGCTGGGCGCGGCGGTGATGGTGTGGGAGAGCTCGACTGTCGGGCACAACACGAGGAGCGCGGGTGAGCGCGAGATCCGTCTAGGTATGGGGGGAGCTCGTGCTCCGACCGTGGTGCGGTGCGAGGGAGATTAAGCTTTGATCGCCGTGCGAGGAAACTTGAGCTCCAACCACCATGTGAGGGAGCTTGAGCTCCGGCTGAGGCGTGGGCAGGCATGCTCCAGGTGCGGTGCCACCGAACGAGAGCTTGAGACATGCACAGCGAGGAGGGGAGCTCCGGGAGGCGACACACATGGTCGTAGAGCAACGGATCTATCCGGACTTGGACTGAGGGTAACAGATTTGCTCAGATCGGGTTTGTTCCCTCCTCTCATTGTAGGTTCAATCACGGGCGGGTTGTTCTTCCTCTCCCTCAAGCATGTGCGGTGGGGGACGGAAACTCCGGCAGCCACGAAAGGGAACTCTGTGTAGTGGTTGTGGGAGGCAATGACTGGCGTGGAGCTACTCGTTGCTCCTCTTAGTGGTGCATGGGTAAATACTACCAACCATCGAGTAGCTAGGGGCCTTCTCTCTCCTCCAGTGGGAATACGTGCCGAAGGGGAGGATTTGGGTGCCCCTCTAGAATAGGTGCCCGAGTGGGGGCCCTGCTGGAATGCATTTTTTGCTCTCGAGCCCTACTTTTTTGAGTTGGGGCTCGGAGGGGGTCCGCCGGAGTTTTTCGAAATGCTTTGCTCCCTTAAGTCACAAAAAATTGAAGTGCTTCACTAAGATACCCCCCACCCCCTCCATTTTAAATGGTGAGTTTCACACTGTTTACAAGTACTATACTCCTCAGAACCTCCAAGAGCTCATCAAGAACTTCTTCAGTAACCAAGACTATATAGGTGCAATCGTCAAACACCAAGAGTAAAGTTGCTCCAATGGGGTGTTATATGTTTCGGTGCTAAAGAGTTTTCTACCTGGACTGTTGCACCACCGGAGCGGCGCCGCCCCCGTCTCCACCGCGCGCTGATCCAAGCCGCGAGTGGATAAAATCGAAGGTCAAGACGGAGGACTCCGCGACCCCGTTGAACAAAGAGGTTCATCGGGAGAAGGAAATCGACATGTGGAGATCCGCCGCGAGAGATCCTTATCCGATGGAGAAAGCCGAAGACGAGATCCCAATGTTCTCGCGCTTCGTGGAGCGCGGTCTTGCGCTCCCAAGCAAGCGACTTCTTCAAGGGGCTCGCTCGGTACTACGGCATCGAGTACCTCAATCCGAACCCCAACGGCATCTTCCATACGTCCGTCTTCGTCCACTTCTCGCGAAGCCTTCCCCGGGGATCAAGCCGCACCGGGTGCTCTTCCGTGGTTCTTCCGCGTCAAGCGCGCCCCCGCCCTCCAACCCTAGAGTAGTCGGAGGGGCCGGAATCCACCGAGGGAGGACGCCGCGGAGCGCACTCGGCATACAAGCTCGTGGACTCCAACACCGACGGAAGACGAGATGGTTCTACATCACGAACCACCATCCCGAACTACCGAAGCCGAGCGGACGGCAGCCCTGGGCACCAAGATTGGTGGAACACGGAGCCCACCATGCAAGAGGGGATCCGGCCCCCCGAGCGCTAGCACGCATCAAGACTCTCAAGGATGCGGGACCGAGGGCCGAGCACGTGGCCTTCGCTTCATGAAGCGCAGGATCCAGCCGCTGATGGCGCGGGATACGATGGGCTTCGAGTACACCGGCGACGACGACACGTCGCGGATGCCGGGGGCGAGCTGGACGACAACGACATCGTCGAAAGGTTGTCGAGGATCTTCAAGGACATGCCGCCGTACACGGCGTGTCCGGTCGAGGAGTACTCCGCCGCGCGCCCGCCCAACGAGGTGAGTAGTTGTACCCCCTCGTCAAGTAGTGAGTACTCGCAGTGAAGTTTCTGACGCCTTGTGTCTTTGCGCAGGATGATGTGAAGCGGTTCGTCTCCGAGCCGCAGCCGCCACCGAGCGGGATCGAGATCCCGGCGGTGGGGAAGGTGAAGGAGCGCCGCGAAGTCGGTGAAGGCGACGACACCGTCATCGTGGAGGATACCTCCGATGACGATGATGAAGACGAAGAGACGGCTCGCAGACCGCTTCCGCCGCGGTCAAGGTTTAGCCGTCCGGGCTTGCCTCATGTGCCACTTGTTCAAGAACCTCCGCTAGCTCCGGAGGCTAGCCTTGCTGCGCCGCCAAGGAAGCCGCGCAACCCCGCCAAGAAGCGGGTGGCGAAGAAGATGAAGGTCTCAGAGACCACGCCTCCGGAGGTAAGTTATCTTGAGCGGAGTAGTCGAGTACCCGCTGTCTGAGTACGTTGCTGACGAGTAGTCTTCCTTTGTGTGCAGGAGGTGCCGCCAGCGGAGCCCGTCGAAGAAGGCGACGAGGGCGTGTGGGACACGGTGGGGGAACCGGCCGGGAAGCCGAAGTCCGCCCCCCCCCGTCGAGGAACTCCTGGCGCAGCTGGAGCGCCAGCCCCCTGCTCCAGCAGAGAGCAGAGGACCCGTGGCCGCCACCGTTGGGAAGGAGGTGACCCCTGGAGCGGTAGGTGAGGGTGCTACTGCCGCCGCCGCCGTGGAGGAGGCAGTAGCCGAAGAGGCGGAGGAGGAAACGCCCGCCGAGGGTGGACTGGTTGATATTGCCAGCATCCTCGGTGCTCCGGCCGTGACCATCGTCCGGTCGAGCTTGTAAGTACCATGTCCTTACGAGTAGTACTAGCTGCAGTAGTCGATAATTGCCTGACGATCTTCTGTGAACACTTCTGCAGAAAATCCACAGATCTAAGCTGGGATGGGGAAGAGCCCTCGACAGCGGAGGCGGAGGAAGCTGCGCCGCCCGTCGAGGAGGCCGCTCCCAAAGCCCAAGCCGCGACCGATCCCCCGGCTACCGAAGCGCCGGCCGCCGGAGGCGGTCGTAGTAGAAGGTGAGTACCCTTCTTGAAGTTGTAGAGTTCCAGGATGAGTAGTCGTAGGCACTGATGCGCGTGTCATTTGTTGGCAGGCGCTG
The DNA here is from genome assembly GCA_947561735.1 of Cenchrus americanus. Taxonomy (NCBI): domain Eukaryota; kingdom Viridiplantae; phylum Streptophyta; class Magnoliopsida; order Poales; family Poaceae; genus Cenchrus; species Cenchrus americanus. The sequence goes on along the minus strand of OX387245.1, from coordinate 252,667,683 downwards.
AAGGAGGTGAGATCCCTGCAGGGGTGCCCATGCAGGAGTTGACACCAGAGGCCCCGGAGACTGCGGAAGGAGCCCCCGAGCCCGTGGGGGAGGTCATGGAGAAGACCGCCGGGGGAGAGGCGGGCACCACGTCGCCAGAGATTGCTCTGGAGGTGGCTGTCCGCTCCCCTGAGATCCAAGACGCGGAGCCTATCCGCTCAGCGCCGATGACGGAGGCTACGTCGAGTAGCCGCGGCGGGATTGAACTTCTGGCCGACGATCTCGTCGAGCCGGCAACGGTGGCCCAGCACCTGGAGGCGATCCGGCGAGCCGAACAATGGATGAAGGTACGTAGCCGTAGCCTCCCGAGTAGTCAATCCTCTGCCGTTGAGTACTATTCTTGACTTGAACTTGTCTTGCGCAGGACGTCGCGGAGCGATCCCGCGAGAAGTCGAACCTGCTGCAAGGTTACGGCGACACCGTGCTCCGAGCAGAGGCCCTGGAGGAGCAGCTCGTGAAGTCGCGGAAGCACGCGGCTGCCATGCAGTCGAAACTCGACGCCGCCTTCGCCAAGTACCACAACGACGTGATGGAGTTGCAGGCGAAGGGCGACGAGTTGGTGCGGAAGAACAAAGGCCTCCGCAACAAGAATAAAGGTATGTCCCTTGACTTGTCGGGTACTTGTTGGAAGTCGTCAAGCCTCTGATCCGTTGTTGTGTTTCCATGTTGCAGAACTCGAGGGCCAGGTGGAGCAGCTGAAGGCCTCGGAGGTCAGCATGAAGAACCTCTTCTACCGGGAGCAAGAAGCCCGCCAGGTACTTGAGCTCGACTACAAGGAGCTCGCCTTCAAGTGCGAGAAGCACATGGAGCTGCGGATTGCCTCTCGACAGAGATCTCGTCAACCTGCTACAAATCTTTGCGAAGTTGAATGAAGATTGCGAGGCGCTCCGGCCCACCGAAGGACCTTGAAGAAGCGCTCTCCCGATCGCGAGGCTCCCGGTGCCGCACCCGGCGGCCCCAAGATCGCTCCTCGCGGATCGACTTCGTGAAGCGCCAAGCCGGCCGGCCGCCTACGTCAAGCACATGGCCAAGTCGATCCCGAAGCAAGTCCCGGCCTTCATGAAGTCGTACTTCCCGAAGGCTCCGAGTGGAGGTGGTCGCCGGCGGGGTAGCCGCCAACCGGCTCGGATGAGCAAGACGCGTAGCCGCCGGAGCGAGATGGCTCCCATTGCGGAGCGAGTAGCCGAAAAGCCGAACCTCCGGTAGCCCCGCATAGATAGCTAGTAGCCGTAGTTGTACAGAAACACTTGTAATGAATTGTTCGTGTATCAATGAAATGAAATTTTCCAAAGAATGAGTACTCGTAGTCGCGATCTCAGAGTGCGGAGCGCCCATCGTGGAGTAGGTGCGAGAGTGGTACTCGACTTCAGTGGTCCCGTTGCAGGGAGCAGACAGTAAAGAAGTTGATGGTCAATCAATCTTTATTACTGAAGAAGTACACCTGGGTGGCCAGGGCCGTAGTTACAAGTAGTCGCCCGGACCTGGAGGCCGCTTACAGCTAAGTAGCGCTGGAGCGGGTAGCCGCTTGCAGCGAGTGATCCGTAGGTAGCCGTGTAGGCCGGATCGCGGATCCGTAGGTAGCCGCGCGGCCGGATCTTGGAGTGTGGTCTCTTGGTAGACCGCCGCTAGAGTCCTTGACGCTCGTCGCAGCCCATGGTCCGTAGGTAGCCGCACGGGCCGGACCCCCGGAGGAGAGTAGTCCGGAGACTGGAGCCAGGACCCGATTGGGCCCCGAAAAGGGCTGGGCCGGCCGGCCTGGGCCGACTGGCCTGGGCCCGTTTCGGCCTAGTTTGCTGCCTCCTTCACCCGGTGTTGCTTCTCGCGTCTTCTAGATGTTCTCCCCTTTTGCATGTGGGCCCTTGACGTCGGTTTCTCTCCGAATTGGACTCAACTCCTTGTCTTGCAAGATTCGGCACATTTCTGGTTCGATCCTCGGAGTTTATCATCTTCTCGGGCTTGGTCCTTGGGCTCTTGGAGTCATGTTCACTTCATTGCTTGACTTGTATCGGGCTTCAAGGTCTTGTCATGAGGTGCTTAATGAACTTATCCCGGAAGTCTTGCTTTCAACGTTAAAACCCTGCGTAAACACTTAACTCCAAAACCGACATGCACAAGTGAACTTGTTATACCACGGGGGTTAGTACCAATGAATAAGGTACAAAAGTCATGCCAACACCGAAGGCAAACTCATGGCTAGGTTGACGGATTTTCACCATCAACATATGATATGGTTTAATTAGTTCTGTATATGGAAAGGAGAATTTGTGTTTCAGATGGTACAAATTACACAATTCAGCTGGGTGTTTGAGGAAAAAAATATATTTCTGTCCGCGTTATGCAATATAGTGTTTGGAGCTTCATTTTGTTGGTCTGTGGGATTTGTGTTGTCTGTAAGTCTTTACATGTATACACATCTGTAGGACAAAACACCGATTGAGCAACCTTGCCGAGCTTGCTCATGGATCGTCCCAGGGGCCTATAGTTTAGGAAAGTCAATCTGAAACTGATGCATTAGGCCTAGTTTTTCTTGGACGAGAAAAAACAAGAATGAACAGCAGCCTCAACCTCTTTTTTTAGAATGAAACAAGAGCTCAACCTAGCATAAGCATATAAACATTAAAAATGTTCTCAAATATGAAGGGAACAATGGTCCAAGAGTGGTTGAATTGTGACTTCTTCGAATTTCAAGAACAACACAAACAAGTCGTAGCCTAGAATTCTAGTGCTACCCGATGTACAAGTTTGAAAAAAGCTTACTTCTAAGCATACTGGCAAGATCAATCTAACAAGGATAGCGCTGTAATATGATCATCATCTTCCCGTCCAAGATTCAAACTAACAGAATATGCAACGAACGGAAAATAGCTCAAAGAATATGCATAAAAGTTAATGGAAGAAATGTAAAGAGAGTGGGAACAAAGGTACCTTTTTTCCAATGTCCACGCCCCCCCCCTAAAAGCACCTAAGCAGTTCCAACAATGGCCCCTATTACGAGCCCCAACTTTGTTCGGTAGGGGCTGCCCCCAACTTTCTGGCTCTAATGTTATGATCAACTACAGGAATAGCTCCAACTCTTGAGCCTCTACTCTCATCTGACAATGGGACAATTCCTTTTATCCTTTGGTGACCTCTTCTCTCCCACTATCGCTCCTCCTCTCTTGCTCTGCTCATGCTTCCTCCCATGGTCAGATGCAGACGTGACGAGAGGGAACGCAAGCTTTGGCTGGGCGCGGCGGTGATGGTGTGGGAGAGCTCGACTGTCGGGCACAACACGAGGAGCGCGGGTGAGCGCGAGATCCGTCTAGGTATGGGGGAGCTCGTGCTCCGACCAGGGTGCGGTGCGAGGGAGATTAAGCTTTGATCGCCGTGCGAGGAAACTTGAGCTCCAACCACCATGTGAGGGAGCTTGAGCTCCGGCTGAGGCGTGGGCAGGCATGCTCCAGGTGCGGTGCCACCGAACGAGAGCTTGAGACATGCACAGCGAGGAGGGGAGCTCCGGGAGGCGACACACATGGTCGTAGAGCAACGGATCTATCCGGACTTGGACTGAGGGTAACAGATTTGCTCAGGATCAGGTTTGTTCCCTCCTCTCATTGTAGGTTCAATCACGGGCGGGTTGTTCTTCCTCTCCCTCAAGCATGTGCGGTGGGGGACGGAAACTCCGGGCAGCCACGAAAGGGAACTCTGTGTAGTGGTTGTGGGAGGCAATGACTGGCGTGGAGCTACTCGTTGCTCCTCTTAGTGGTGCATGGGTAAATACTACCAACCATCGAGTAGCTAGGGGCCTTCTCTCTCCTCCAGTGGGAATACGTGCCGAAGGGGAGGATTTGGGTGCCCCTCTAGAATAGGTGCCCGAGTGGGGGCCCTGCTGGAATGCATTTTTTGCTCTCGAGCCCTACTTATTTGAGTTGGGGCTCAGTAGGGGGTCTGCTGGAGTTTTTCGAAATGCTTTGCTCCCTTAAGTCACAAAAAATTGAAGTGCTTCACTAAGATACCCCCCACCCCCTCCATTTTAAATGGTGAGTTTCACACTGTTTACAAGTACTATACTCCTCAGAACCTCCAAGAGCTCATCAAGAACTTCTTCAGTAACCAAGACTATATAGGTGCAATCGTCAAACACCAAGAGTAAAGTTGCTCCAATGGGGTGTTGTATGTTTCGGTGCTAAAGAGTTTTCTACCTGGACTGTTGCACCATCTTTGCACACATCTCTAATGATTGCTCTAAGATTGCCTAGATGAGGTTGCACACATGTTTAATGATTGCTCTAAAGCTGTCTAGATGAGGGCACGTGATAATATGGTGCTTAAGTATTTTTTAGAGACTATTACACAGTCTCTAGACATATATCTGTTGATTTCTCTGCACTAATTGAAGAGAGGCATCAGATGTTCCTATGCCCAAAGTTTGGATTGTAGCCTATGTTTGTTGTTTTGACAATTCAAGAATTAAGGCATTGAATGTTCCAATGGTTAGGGATTTCCAACATCACTTCAACTATATTGTTCCAACATATGTCAAAATTAAGACGTTGGATATTCCGGTGCTTAAGATTTCTTGGGACTTATTCAATGCAAACTCTTTTGATCCCCTAGCCTATCTCTTTGCTAGAATTAATCAAGTATACATCTTTTTCGTTGTTAGACTCATGTGATAAAGCTACTAATAACTCAAAAGCCCCTCTTAATATTAGATCAAAGAGCTAGAAAATAGAAAGCGTATACCACTCCAAGGTGTCCTTCATCTCCTAGTGACACTTGTCTCTGGAAACGTCCTTATGTTCTTTTGTGCTTTTCTCAATTCAATATGAGGCGTCTTGTTTCCATTTAACTTAAGATGGCTCAGCCAAAACAAGATATCATTAATATAAAAACAACATATAGTTAGTGGCAAACATACATTTACCATTTATCACCAGAACACACCCTTACCATTTTACCAATGATGTGAAAGGGCCTTGATGCTTCAAACTCCATGACCATGGAGAATACAACCATGACCGAATTAGTCATCACTTATTAGTGATTTCATACTATGGAAACTTTTTCAAAATTTCAAAAATGAATAATGTCACATATTCTATTTCTACTACTTGTGCTAAATATTGTTTGAATATGACTAATGATAAAAAATGCTATTTTTTAATGAGAAAATGTAATTGGAGAACACCCTCTTAAGTAGTGTAACTAAGGGTGTAATCGGTTTCTGGATTTGGCCCAATCACACCCTCGGGATGCAAACTTGGCTTGATCGATTGTCTGGATTAACATTATTTGGGCCTAGTCCAGATTGTGCATAAGGCCTCCTAAGCCTAGGTCCCGGCCGAGATGTGGGAACTTTCCGCCTATATATACCCACCGTCGACGCTCCCATTCGCTCACTTTCCATTCTCTCCTTGAGCTAGGTAATGTGTTCACACTCCTCTTATCTCTTCTTCCACTCTGATTATCGCCACGTTAAATTCATGAGGCACTAACCTCTCTTCTCTCTCCCATGTTCTTTATTTTGCAACGAAGATTTCTTGATGAGTCTGTCCGAGCAGGAAAGTGAATTCCCCTTCATCTTCGATTCCTCATCACTTAACCCTAGGTCTTGAGGAGTCCGTGTGTGCAGGCAAGTGATCTCTTCCTTCCTTCGATTTCCCATCACTTAACCCTAGAGCCCCTGAAGGCAAGGGATCCTCATTTTTCACATCTTAAATGTGCAGCTCCGACGGGATCTGAGTTATTTGGTCGTTTGAATGTAAATAAAGGCAAAAATTTCTCTTTGGGTTTTGCATTTGTGCTTCTTTCTTATCATGTCATCATCAAGATCCTAGTGGTTTCCTAATTGGATCTGAGTTGGTTGTTTCAAGGTTAAAAAAGGCAAGCTCTCTGCACTATGCTTTTCATTTTAGACTTGTCTCTTATCATCCTTCCGATATCCCAATGGTTCTACGACTGGGTCTGAATTGTTTGGTTGTTTGAAGGTAAAAAAAAGGCAAGCTCTTTGCACTAGATTCAACTTGGACTTCTTTGTTGTCAGCCTTTCGTAATCTCGACGGCTCTCCGACCTGGTCTGAGTTGTTTGGTTGTTTAAAGGTAAAAAAGACAATCTTGTTTTCTATGCATAATTCGATGTATACTTCGTTCCTTTTATTTTTAAAAAAAAATTCCCATGATTAAAATCAATTCTACCTTGTGCAAGATTGCAAGTCCACCACTTTTGCCTCTGCCCCGTCCGTCGTTTTCCAGCTTCCTATTGCTCCTTTTGTGGTAAGAAATTCATAAACACCTTCTCCCAATCCCTCTCCATGAATATTGAGATTGCATTTGTATACGTTGTCTGCTTAGATGCTATTTAATGTGATGAAAATGATGTTGGTTTATTGTGAAGGTATTATAAAAAAGGCAAACTCTTCGATGGCTCTCCGACCGGATATGAGTTGTTTGGCCATTTGAATCAAATAGAAAGGCAAATTTTTTTCTCTGGAATTTGATTTATACTTCTTTCTTTTATTTTTCCGAGATCCTAATGGTTAAAATCAATTCCTTTGAGCAGAGATTGCAGATCCACCCGTATCCCCCTCTATCCTGTGAGCTGTCATCCATCTTTCTGCTGCTCCGTTTTGTGGTAAGAAATTCATAAACACCTCTCCCACCCCTCTTCATGAGTTTTGTCAAAATTAGCATGCTTTTACGTGTTGGTGACGTCAATGCATGCATACATTAAAATGTGAGCATATATGTCCGTTACCAATGATTTCCTTGCCCGGCCCCACATGCAGAGTCCTCACTCCTCAGCAGTCAGGAGAGTCAAAGCTAGTCCAACCCAAGTAACGCCCACGGTGGGCCCATCGGGTCCACCCCTCCGCTAGCTCCTCGCCGTCGCGCGCCGCGATGTCGCAGCCCGCGGCTCGCCGCCGCCGGCGAAGTCGCGAACCCAGGGAGGAGGAACCCCGCTCCCCACAGCAGCTTGTGGAAGACACCGTCGGCGAGATCGTCCTCCGCCTCCCGCCCGACGACCCCGCGCTCCTCGTCCACGCCTCCGCCGTCAACAAGGCCTGGCGCCGCGCCGTCGCCGAGCCGTCCTTCCCCGCCAGCTACCGCGCGTTCCACAAGACGCCCCCCGTCCTCGGCATCTTCCGCACCGACGCGATCCTGATCCCCACCACGTCGTTCTGCCCGGCCGCCGCCGGCTACCGCGACTGCCAGGTGCTCGACTGCCGCCACGGCCGCGTCCTCCTCGAGAACCTCGACTGCGGGGACATCGACGTCTGGAACCCCATCACCGGCGACCAGAACACCCTCCCGGAGCCGCCGGAGGACATCGCGCTCGTCTGCAGCGGCGCGGTGCTCTGCACCGCCGCCGACGACGTCTGCGACCACCTCGCGTGCCACACGGGGCCCTACTTCGTGGCCCTGGTGGGCGCCAGCGCCGAAGGGAAGATTCACGCCTGCCTCTACTCGTCGGAGGCCGGCGTGTGGACCGGGCGGACCTCCGTCGACATCGACTACGTCGAGCCGGACAACTGCATCACCGTCGACGTCGTGCCCGCCGCGCTCATGGAGAACGCGCTCTACTTCATCGGCGACTTCGGCAACGAGATCCTCAAGTACGAGTTCGACCCGGAGGAGCCGAGCCTGACGGCGTTCGACACGCCGCCGGGCGTGGAGACCTGCTGCGATGGCGTCGTCGTCATGCCGGAGGCGGACGGCAGGCTGGGGTTCGCCTACGTGGAGGCCCACCAGCTCCAAATGTGGTCGATGCGGATAGGCCCTGATGGAAACCCCCAATGGGAGAAGCGCGGGATCATCCCTCTGGAGTTGCTGCTCCCCCCGATTAGCAGCAAGGTGTCGCCATACCTGACTGGTTTTGTGCATGCCATCAATTGCATTGTGGTGACAACAGAAGATGAAGTCTACACCATTGAGCTCAAGAAGTACAAGACAACCAAGATCTGCAACAAGGACATGTCCTACTCTGGCTTTCTCTTCACTGCTTTCTGCATTCCAGGTACATTGCTTGCCAAAGCTCTTGTAAATTAATATTAGTGCTGATCTATGACACGTATGTAATTAACATTTATGCTCGGTTTATTTTCAGAGTTTGCATTTGTGCCGCCGCCAGCAGGCCTACCACCAGCAGCAGCTGCTGCTGCTGCTGCTGCTGCGATGAATGAGGACTGATCACTAGGCGATTGGGATATGTGAATCCATCAACGTGTCGTGCCGATGCCTTCCAGCGTTTTGTCCGCCCCACCCCCACCCATTCAACATTTCAGCAAATCCACCATCCCTCAGAGCTGATGCTTTCTAGTTTCCAGTACTTCGGTACCTCTCCAGAGAGCTTCAGTGAAGAACAGTATCATTTATCTTGCTTCGCTAGGTCAAATTCTTTGTGAATTATGAATCCAAAAAAAAAACTATGTTTCAGTTTCTTTCTGTCGTGAGTCGTTGGGTTCGTGCGTGGTGCCAGCCACTAGCAGCTCAATGTAAAATTGAATTGTGGTTCATTAATATAATGGATAATATGGTTCGTCGTTTATGGCTTCATCGTGATCGTGATTTAAATTTCTCTTCTATTTTTTATCTTTCTGCTTAGTGGAGCTATACATGTTCAGCTCTGTTGGCACACAAGAAGCAGTGGTTTCAGCTCTCTGAGCACACCGTTGGAATTGAAAAATTCTCGTCTTTCTGAGCACTCGCCGCCCTCCGGAAACCAAAGAATTTTACATGAAGTTTTGTGATTCATAAGTACCAAATAAAACAACTTCTGTGCAACTCGTTCGAGTGTTATCTTTAACATATAGGAATGTTTTTCGTCCGTCCCTGCTCTGTGACTAAGGAGCTGCAAATGCAACAGAGATCGCTAGTTTCAAGCTGCATTTTTATGGTGAGCGTGAGTCCTCACCTAGAGGTATACTGCAACTGTTTCTGGGATGCTGATGCTACTTTTGAAATTCAGCTCAGCCTGAAACAAGGTAAAAGAGTATTTTTAACCAGATCGACAAGCTACTATAAAGTCATGCAGATTTGTTGAAACAGTGCTAGCTTTCAGAAACTGATTTTGGAATAAGCTGGAACTGTCAGACACCTTTCAGTTTAAAGCTAGCAGCAGTTGCAGATGCATTCCTGAAAATGCTGAAACTGCCAGCAGTCCACTAGAAACTGTCAGTCCTACCGCATTATTGACCCAGAACTTCAGCACTTTCAGTTCCAAATGCATTTATGAAAATGCTGAAACTGCTTCATCCCACTTAAAACTGAGAAGCAGCCTCGAAACTGAACCAAAACTTCAGCACTTTCAGCTCCAAATGCATTTATGAAAATGTTGAAACTGCTACATCCCACTTGAAAGTTGAAACTGAGGAACAACATTGCGTAAAGAAATTGTACCATAATTTCAGCACTTCTTCGTTTCCAAAAAATAATTTCAGAACTTCTTAATTCCAAATGCATTTCTGAAAATGCTGAAACTGCTACAGCCCACTTGAAACGGAGAAGCAACCTTGCCTAAAGAAATTGAACCACAATTTCATCACTTTTTAGTTCCAAATGCATTTCTGAAAATGCTGAAAAAAAAACTGCTACAGTTCACCTGAATCTGAGAAGCAACCTTGCCTATAGAAATTAAATCATAATTTCAGCACTTTCAGTTTCAAAGGCATTTCTGAAGATGCTGAAAAGCCTAAAACGGCCACAGTCCATTTGAAACTGAGATGCAAACTTGAGTGCGGAAATTGAACCAGAATTTCAGCACTTTCAGTTCCAAATGCATGTTTGAAAATGCTGAAACTAACTGCTGAACGGAGTCGTTCGGGGCTCTCTCCTCCCTAGTTGTGCGGTCGATCGAGTTGTATGGTTTTCGGGCCCGATTTCCTTATAAACTGGGTCAACTCTCTTCTTCTAATAAAAATTCGGGAAAGCATAAGCTTTCACCGTTCAAAAAAAACTGCTATATCCTTGTTCAAAATTGAAACTAAAGCAAAGGGCTCAGATTCACATTGCAGCCAAAGGAACCACACATGATGTATCATCACTTCTAAATGGAGTTGGCAATCATTGATAAAACACAAGAGATGTAAAGTGTAAACCGGAAATATAGTATTAACCAGTGAGAAGGAACATAAAGTACCTAACTGACCACGATGCCTTAAACACTGAGAAATTAAACATTTCAAGGCATCAGCCCCACCAGATGCCAACAGCAGCAAATTCAGCTTGATGCGCATGTTCTACTACACTTTGCCTTGCTCATGTGCCTCCGCTGAAGATGGCAATTTGCTGGCAGTGCAATCTGAAAGTGAGCTGCACACAAGTTAAACTGGTGCAGATAGCCTTCCGAGTAATTTCATATATTAAGTTTTCAGTCTAGCACAGACACCAACAGACCGGCCACTATTGTCATGGATATTTTCAATACGTGAATATTTATTCACTTTACATTACAGATATCTACACATCCAAGAAGTAATTACGCAAATGCATGGAATCAGTGGCGGACAGAAATCACTTTGACGCCTTCGGCCACTTGCCAAAGCGACTAGACTTCCAAAACCCTCCCACGTGACAATATAATGGTAATACGGTACGATATCACACAAAGACAACTAAAACCATGATTTCGAGTATATCACAATAATTCAAAGTTGAAGCATACAATGAAATTTATAAAAAATGAAGAAAAGTGACACATTACCTAACTGGTGCCAATTTGGTTAATCCTTGTCCACTGCTAGAGAGAGGGCCTTTAGTCCCAGTTGGTAAGGGGAAAAGGTGTCTCAAGTCCAACCGGGACTAATGATGAGAGACAAAAGCCCCCCTTTAGTCCCGGGTGAATGAACCGGGACTAAAGGATCCTTTCACTACTGGAAAACGAAATTTCCCTGTGTGTCCCTACCAACAGGGAAAAGAAAATAACTGTCAGGGATAGAGCGACAGGGAAAAAATGCTTGTCGATTTTTAATTTCCGTGTCAGTTTCTTCATTTCCCTGTCGGTTTGCCACACAGGGAAATGTCTTCCGTCAGGTTATGAAATTTTTTACTTGACGAAAGACACCCGACATGGAATAATCCAAATAGCGACAGGGAAATACACGAGCCGTGCTAGTCTTATTTCATTTCTCCTCTTGTTCTTTACTGACAGGGAAATACATGAGCTACTGACAGGGAAATACATGAGGGGTGTTAGTCTTATTTCGACAAGGTAATTAGTCATTGTCCAATAGAATAATTTATTCTTGAGCAAAACTGGCTGGAATTAGAATTGAATCATTCATACATTGGTCCAGCAACCTCAGTTATAAGGCATCAGACCTGGACTATTAAATCCACATAAAATACATGAAATGTCTAAATGTTTACCAAAAGCAAGTGTTTCTCTTACAAACGTACTAAGTGTATGCAAAGGCACGACACTTGAAAAAATGAAACTACCTACTGCCAGGTGCTCATTTCCATTGCAATTATGTATGCATCGTCAAGATCCTCACTGCAGTGGCTATTGTATCATCATCACTAGTGGACTCGCTGCAACATCAAATGTTTCAGTGGCTGTTGCAACAGAAGTGAAGCACATCAGGTGATAGTAAACAAAATCTGGAGATTCACAGCCGACAGGATAGCATCCTTATATTTCAGAAATAATAACCCATTATTCACTCAACAGGCAAGTGCATATAGCTAAATGCATGCACCTAATCACCCAATCAACAAGATAGAATAAGAACCATAAGGCAAGTGCATAGCTAATGACACGAGCTCTCATCTAGTCATGTACACGGGTGGGAGGAGATTGGGAGACGAGGGGAGTGGAGGGGCTGTGGAGTGGATAAGGTTAGACCTAGGGTTTCTAAGTGTTAGTGACCGTTGGATCCGATTGATGGACGGATAGAAATAATTGGGCCATTGTGGCTGTTTGGGACGCCCGAAAATATGGCCCAATAATAAACAAATTTCACTTTTATGTTTTGAGTAGTTCCAATAAACATATATATAGATGCATTTAAGTTCTAAAAATATGTTCCATTGCATAAAAATTATGTTAATTATTTTGAAAGTAAACATACTAAAATAACATTATGCTAAACTTTTATATGAAAAATAAAAAAATAGTAATCACCCTTAATCTCACTATATAGACAAAGAGTTTACTAACACATGCTCTCAAATTAAATAAAAAAATTCTAAAAATTGATGCTGCAACGTATTTTAAGCACATAAGATTATAATAAAAAGTTTACATGATTTCAATAAAATGGCATTATACATTGTTCAGATATTGACACATCTCTCATGCAGTTTCTTATAGTTCAAGTCAAACTTTGAGATTTGAATATCTTGTAACACATTCCAACTCATATCCACCTCAAATTATTGACACCGCCTTATGTTGACCATAACAATGGAAAAATATCAAGTTACATTAGCAATTATTATAAAAAACATGTTTTTTTATTCTCCATTTATGTGGAAAAACAAAACGTATAGAAAATAACCAAGAAAAAGCAATTAACATACAAACATATGCTATTAAATAAAAATATCATGATTTTTGAAAATTTAGGAAAAAGAATCATCGATTTTTCAGTTTTTATGTGGGAGAAAAACCAATTACAAATTTTAATTCTGGATTAAAAAGAGAAATATTAACAATTGATGTGTTCTTCCTCCCAATTTAGATGAATTTCCCTATGTGTCACATAAATTTCCTTGTATCGTTTTCCTAACCCACAAGGAAAAGTGAAATTTCCCTATGTGTTATGTCAATTTTCCTGTGTGTTTTATCTGACCCATAGGGAAATGAAGCATTTCCCTAGTGGGTTTTGGTATTTCCCTGTGTGTTCCTTGAAAACCGACAGGGAAAAGTGATTTTCCCTGTGTGCACACGAAAAAACCCTCGGAAATTCGAGGCACACAGGGAAATTTCGTTTTCCAGTAGTGGTGGTATTACGAACCGAGACAAATGGGGGGGGGGGGGCACGCCAGCACTTGCGCACACCCCCCCTTTTGACTCCGTTGGTAATGTTTCTCTTTTTTCTGTTTTCGATTTGAGCGTATATTCTAATTGTTCTCTAACCCATATATGCACGTATTACGTATTTGAACTTGTATATATGTATATACCTGTCTATATATACCATATACGCAGTTAGATTAGACTTATATATAAATTAAACCCTATATATCTACATATAAAAACTTATAAATGTATATACACATGAAAATAAATAGTATTTTCTTAAACTAGTATATATACATCAAAACCCCATATAGTATATATACATCAAAATATCATTCTGTTGAAATTTCTAGTCTCAGTTAGCTTTTCATCGAAGGTGAGTCGGTCAATTGGATGGTTGTCATAATAATGTTTTCCTTGTGGATTAACCACCTCGTCCATGAGGAATCCCATGAGAGCTTCTTGAATTGCTAAGAGACGATCCTTCTTAATGAGTGCATCCCTTTTTATAATCCTTTGTAATTTGCAAATAGGTTGATATAATACACCAAGCGATTAAATATACAAAAAAGGATAAAAATGATGTATTATTAATAGGTTTATTTTACTTACACTATCATCATCCGTGTTGCCACTGTAATGGTGTATGTGCTCACAAACGTAGTACCCGGATAAATATTTCCTTGTTCTTGTCTCAAACAATGAAGTGGAGAGGAGAACAGAATATGAAATTCTAGTGTTATACATTTTAAATATTCCCAATCTTAAGTTGTTATTTGTATATGTACCAGAAAATTAGTGACCCATCTAATTTTGGGTTGAAATGTTCCTCGGTGCTTTGCAATGAACATGGTCCAAGCTCTGAGGCAAAATAATAAAAGATACAGTATGTTAGTATAAAAGCTAACTATATACATTACATTAAAGAAAATGTCATAGATAGAATTATTACTCGTGGAATACATCTTGAAGGTCTTGGTATTCTGAGGGATCTTTTCTCAATGAATCATACACATTGATGTTGCTATTGTCGATACTGATTATGATTAGAAATAGTGGAATCTGTATGCATCATCCTCATGGAGATTAGAATTGACTAAATAGAATTAGCAATGATAATTAGATGACAACCGTACTTACTTGAAGTTGTAAGGCAGTAGTATAAGGTTCTTGTAATGAAACTCATCTAAGTGCCTATAAATGGTCTCGATTGTTGTTTCTCGTTAGTTCCTTATCTCATCCTTGTTAACTTTTGATGGGTCCATGAAAGCAATTCTTGAATAACCCTTCCTTCTCATCTCAGTAAGTTGCAGACTACACAAGAAGAAAGCCAAATGTTAATTAGTAGATCGACAAATGTAGTAAATTTATTAATAAACATATGAAAATATGTCACTTACAGACACCAGCCACCATAAGATCGGTATTCATGGCGTTCAGATGGTAAATTTCATAGATATCAATGAATCAGAGCCAGACCACCTTCTCATTTTGAAGGGCAAAATCTCCAGGTCAAACGAGCATACCAAACATCTCCAGGCCCTCAGCTGACTTCTTCAAGTACCAGTCATGAAATCTGCGCATCTTAGTGGGGAGCTTGTTGACCAATTCTGGCTTCACTAGAGGTTGTCCTAGCTCAAAGTGCCATCTAAATTCTTGATTTTTATCTGCTGGTAAGTCTTCAAGGACGAGAATACCACCAAGATGTATCTTTGTTTGTTCATAAAAGCTAATGACCCGAGCCAGTTCTTCTTCAGACATGATGTCAATAGATTTTTCCACTTCTGCACTGATGCCCGCAAACAAGTTAGTCCATTCGGTCGTGGATGCAGGTATTTGCTCGATGTTTGTGGCGGTCCTCGACGTCGACGTAGGTACCTCCTTGATCTTGTCTGTGGTGGTCCCCGACGTCGACGCAGGTATTTGCTCGATGTAACTATTCGGCGACCCTCGTTGTCTCTTCTTAGCATAAGACTTGTCCACCGAACACTCATAGTCCGTTTTCAATGGCGGTTTCCTTCTCCTTTTTTGCTTCCTTCTTGTCTATGAAAGCCTTGAGTCTCTCCTTATGACCTCCATTTTTTTGGCCTCCAGCTCTTCCTGTTTTCTTTTTTCATTGATTTTTGCAAAGAAGTCCTTGACTTCTTTATCTGAAGTCCCTTCTGTTTCTTCATCTGTCTTCTTTGGATCAGGCTTTTTCTTTGTTGGTCGTTTTTGTTTTTTTTGTGGTTGCACCGACTTGAAAGATTGCACTCGAGAGCTTTGTGGCTGTTGACGGATAAAAGATGTATCCACCTACGATCCGCTAGCGTACGGACCTACACCTTTTTCACCACGGGATTCCCAAGGTTCTTGTCAATCCGCGGAGCAAGGGGATTACAAGTGTTTGATCTACCTCTACACACTAGCTACTGAAACCCTAATTATGACTAAACTAGAAAACGACTAAACTACACTAGAGAGAATGATTAAGCAATTAAGATAAAAGACACTCTCCCATGGGTTTACGATACTAGAGCATGCAATCGCTTTAAACAAGAAAACCAATCTAATCTATCGGGGGTTGTCACCACGGTTTTGCTCTTTCCCTCCTCTCGCACTGTCACTACGTGAAGGTATTCGTGACTAGACCTATGATGGACATGGCGTATTGAATGGATCCAAGGAAGCATTGGAGCTCTACTCCCTTTACGGCATGGTAGCTAACCTTAAGCATTGAAGTATATTCAGCACAAGATGATAGATAGATAATCCAACAAAGTATGATTACATCTCAAGATTGATTACAACCCATGGACAAATAAGGAGATTACCCCATCAAGGTGCTAGACATAGCACCGTTGATCATGGTCACTGTTAACACCAAAATTTGGTAAGGAGTCTGACTTGTGGGTCCAGCTCGATGAGGAGTCCGTCTGGTGGAAGGAAAGATCTTTTCAGATGTATTCGGTAAAGAGATCTGCGGTCGGCTATCTGCTCCCGTTCGGCAAAGGAACAGTAGAGCTGATTTTGCGGGATTGGATGGTGACGTGGCTCAAGCAGGAAGGACGAATGGATAGATAGGCGATCAAGCTTAGAGATAAGTTAGGCAACGAATCCATTCGAGATTGTACTTCGCAGGGTATAAATATGAGCCCTGAATGTATGTAAAAGACACAATCATTCTTCAATACAAACCGGCCTTACGCCAAACCCTAGAGTCCTTTTGTCGTGTCGTCGAGTTCTTCGAGAGGGTTCATCGATCCGTCGACCTCCGTGAGTACCGGCAACCTTGTATCATGTCTAGTATCATGCGGTGGATTTAGATCTGATGCAAGTAGTCTTGTTACCATGCTTCGTGTCATGCGGTAGATTCAAGCTTGGTTCAAGAGGGTTTCTTGTTAGGTCATGAGCCATGCGGTGGGCTAAGATCTAGCTCGAAGCTAGTTATCGGCTCTATTGGATTTTGGCAAGATCCAATAGATTCATTAAGTTACCCCGTGTTGCTTTGAGTTTTTACTTTATGTTTAGATTCATGTAACACACTTTTGCCCAATCTAGATAGATTTGGATCGGCTTTATTCCTTTTGCGATCCTTGTATGAGTCGAGTTCGTGTTTTAACACGTGGATCTTGTGCTCTCCGATAGCCGAAACCGAATCGATCTAGGTTGTTACGTGTTGCGGGTTCAAGCTTGCCAATGTTGGTATAAATCTTGAAAGAGCCGGGTATCATGCGGTAGATGCAGGTTTTTGGGTTGCTTTGGAGCTAGTCATCCGGTGGATTAGATTCCAAACCAATCTGATAGATTTAATCGCTTGGTAATGTTCGTTCCTTCTTCATGGACCCCGAATCGGCTGTTCAGCTGTATTCGGTTATGTTTCTTCACGAGTAGAACACGTGCGTGATTCATGCTTTAAATAATGTATGCTTTTAGCTTTCCATATTTAGATTGTATCATGCGGTGGATAGATTTATTTGTGGAAAGTGGTACGGTCTTCATGCAAGTTGTATCATGCGGTGGATAGATTTGCTTGATATCGTACCCGACGGGTTTTAAAGTACCTAGACACGCGGTAGACTAGTGCTTTGGATCTATGCATACTTGTTTATTACATGTTTATGTTCGTGCTTTACTTTATTCATTTATTTAATGTTAATCATCATGGGGATCGGTCATGGCCTCGTGCATGTGCATCTTTGTTCAAACAAAGACCGATCGCTGTCATGCTTGCGTCATCCATTCGGCAATGTTATTTTCCCCTTGTTACAAGTTCCCGAATGGTTTCAGTTTATTGGCAGATAGCTCTTCATAGCTATGTGTCATCCCGTCTGGCTTTCTAGCCGTAAATATGGAACTGTCTGGTACCACCCGGCAAGTTCCAAGCTTTGGTATCTAACTCCTTTATCTTTTGTTAATTTTCAGGAAAAATTGACTGGCACGTCTCGTGACACTCTGCTCGTGTAAAGCCAGCTTGTTCGGCTTGCTGTGTGTTTGGCGCTAGGTGCACGTTTTGCGTCAACACACTTTTTGGCACGCCCAGTGGGACCACAGCCGAATAGATCAAGATGCCTGACATCACGGACATCATGGACGTCAACATTGAGGACCTCTCTCCCGAACAGCGGCAGCAACTCCTGGACACCATGGACCAGTTCCAGCAAAAATGTCTGCTGTCCTTCAAGAAAAATAGAAGTGGCGTCCCGTACTTGAGGAACGAGATGCCCAGGGTGTTGCTACCAGGGGAGAGCGATGCCACGACTCAGCAGGAGAAAGAGGAGTGCATGCAAGCATTCCGGGAATCTGCAGACTACATGTTGAGCAAGCACCACAAAGCTCTCCTCGGTGCGCTCCAGCAAATGATGGTGGCCGTCTTTGGCCCAGGCATGGAACAAGCATTCAGCAAGGCACCCATCCAAGGGGGCACCGTGGAGCTGGGCGAGTCAAGCTCTCAACCACCGTTACGGAGCCAGCCACATCAGCCTCATCCACAGAGCTCTGGAAGTCAAGCTTTCCAGCCTCCTCCGCAGGGTGCTGGGAGTCAGCCAGTTCAGCCCCCACTACAGGCCTCAGGAGGGCAGCCAATTCAGCCACCACCGCAGGGCAGCACGGGTCAACCTGTGCAACAGCCGAATCCGTACCAGCCTACGTACGGAGAGCTAGCATTCGGCTCGCCTGGAGCCCCACTTGCCTCTGGCCACAGGATTGCTCCGGCGAACAACTGACTGCAGAGGAACTTATACGGCAGAGGCTACCATGAGGTGGGAAATTACGGGGCATTTGACGCTTTCCCACATCCAGGATACGCGCCAGCTGCAGGCGCACAAGAGGACGACGCCCTGGCACGGAAGATGGCCGAGTTGATGCAAAATCAGTTCGGCCTCAAGCCAAAAATGCAGGGACCTGCCTACAAGCCACCATTCCCAGAGTGGTACTACAACGTGCTCCTTCCGCCAAGGGTGAAGCCACCGACGGAGTTCACGAAATTTTCAGGGCAGGACGACACGAGCACAGTGGAGCACATCGCTCGTTACCTCATGCAGCTCGGGGAATGCTCGGCTGAGGAAACATTCAGGGTCCGCTACTTCCCCGCGTCACTGACAGGCCCAGCATTCCAGTGGTTCTCGTCCCTACCTCCTGAGTCAGTTAGCAGATGGAAGGACCTGGAGCGGAAATTCCACGCTCATTATTTCAGTGGCAGCTCGGAGAAGAAGCTGATCGACCTTGCCACCCTGAAGCAGAGGCACAGCGAGATGCCGTTAGAGTTTCTCAGAAGATTCAGGGAGGTTAAAGGCATGTGCTTCTCGCTTAACTTGCCAGATGACCAGTTGGCTGATATGGCCGTCGCCGGGATGCTGCCGGCCGAACGTGAGAAACTGTTCGGGATGGAGTTTGAAAACCTGGGCCAGCTATCACAGAAGCTATCATTGATGAGCAACCAGGCGTATGGCTTCAAGAAGGATGCTAAGTTTGGCAAGCAGCATGATGTCGCTGATATCTACAACCAGTTCTTAGACAAGGCTGATCTGATCGAGGATTCTGATGATGAACTGGATGTGGCCGCAGCCGAGATCATGTGGGGGAAGGAGCCTTTAACGATGAATCAGCGCTGGGTCAAACAGACCAAGGGCCACCTACGATTTCGATATCACAAAGGCTGACAAACTGTTTGAGCTCCTAGTGAAGGAAGGCCGAATCAGACTGCCTGAGGGGCATTCCATGCTTCGGCCCGATGGAGTTAAAGGGAAATGTTACTGTGTCTTCCATGACAGGGATTCGCACTCCATCAATGATTGCAGGGTCTTCAGGATGAGGATCCAGAAAGCCATCCAGGAGGGGCACCTCAAGTTCGACAACAAGATGAAGCTGGATGGCCACCCCTTCCCTCAGAACATGGTGGGCTTTTCTGTTAACATGGTGACGGCTGAGGAGAAGGGAAAGGTCAAAGTCTTGACCTCAGCCAGGGCCAGACAGGACGGAACAGTGAACGCAGAGCGCCAAGTAACTCTAGAACAAGTGCATGGTGAAACCCCCCGCATTCTCAAGAGCCACATCGAAATCGGGGAGTCATCCAGAGCCAAGCCCAGGGTGACTACGCGCATCCTCCTCAACAAGTGGCAGTGCCAGATGGAGAAAGAGCGCTACCAGAAGCGCAGATACGAGGAGGAGAAGCGCAGAGCCGAAGAGGAAGCACACAGAAGGGACCAGGAGCAATACACGCGCGAGCAGGAGCGCGCGCACTGGGGATGTGCGTTCTTCAGGCACTGCTGGAATGAGGGTTTGAAGCTGCCCACGCTGATGAACTGCCCTGAATGCAGTGACAGATATTTTGAGTACAGGCAGGAGACTGCCAATCGCCGATCCGTCCACGAGAGAATTGGAAGGATCCACCCTAACGGGGATCGGCGCCAAAAAATTGAAGTTATTGATCACCCCAGGAAGCGCCAAGCTGATCTAAGGTGGGCTGATCAAGAAGAGGATGAGGACGACTACATCTGGCAGAAGGGGCAATGGTGCCCGCCCGGCCTACGCAAAAGTCAGAAGAGACGGGTTCAACGCTTGAGGAACCGTGAACTAAGGCAGGCCGGGATCCAAACAAAGCAGGTGTGGCGCCCAAAAGACCAACCGGAAGGATCGAGGCGTTCGGCTCCAACTTGCATGGTATATTTTCTGCCGAACGAATTCATGGCTCCTGCTAACCAGGTTGTGCAGGAAGAGGCGTCCCTAGATGATGAGCAGGTCGAGGGGATGATGGCACAACTGGTGCTGGCCAAGCAGGCAATCTTCGACAAACCGGCCAAGAATCGACATATGAGGCCGTTGTACTTGAGAGGATACGTCAATGGCAAGCCATTGACCAAGATGTTTGTCGACGGTGGAGCGGCAGTCAACGTAATGCCGTACACCACCTTCAGGAAACTTGGCATGGGCCCGAGCGATCTGACGCCTACAAGCATAATACTGAATGATTTCGCTGGGAATCCTTCAGATACCAAGGGATGGGCTCACGTGGATTTGATGATTAGGTCCAAGACGCTGCTCACTACCTTCTTTGTCATCGAAGGTAAAGGAGCCTACAGCCTACTGCTTCGGCGGGACTGGATTCATGCCAATTGTTGCGTCCCATCCACCATGCACCAGCAGCTTATCCAGTGGGTGGATGATGAGATTGAGGTCGTCCAAGAATATGACTCCGTGAGCGTGGCGAACATGGAACCAGCCTTCTGGGAATACCAAGGTATTGATTGTTTCTCAGGGAAAGACTGGGGAGAAGGTCCTGTTGAACCTGTCAGCAGTGATCAACACCCGATTCAAGCAGTCGGCTCTTATAGTAATTTTTAATGGAGAACCCCGTAGATGGCACTGATGGCAAGTTGGGGCGAGGATTCATGTCGGCTGATAAATTAGAAGAGGTTGACATTGGAAGCGGTGATAAGCCAAGGCCGACGTTCATCAGCGCAAACTTGCAGCCAGACTTCAGGGGGGAATTAATTAAGCTTCTCAAGGAATACAAGGATTGCTTCGCCTGGGATTATTCGGAGATGCCTGGATTGGATCGTTCTATCGTCGAGCATCGGTTGCCAATCAAATCTGGTTTCAAACCATACAAGCAACCACCCCGGAAAATCTACAAGGATGAGGTATTGGCCGATGTGAAGAAAGAGGTTGAAAGATTACTTGATGCAAACTTCGTTCGGCCATGCAGATATGCGGAGTGGATTTCTAACATTGTCCCTGTGTACAAGAAGAATGGAAAAATGAGGGTCCGCATAGATTTCGGGGACTCGAATAGGGCTACTCCGATGGATGGTTACCCAATGCCTATTGCCGATTTGTTGATTGACGCTGCAGCTGGACACAAAGTCATCAGTTTCATGGACGGCAATGCGGGTTACAACCAAATCTTCATAGCAATAGAGGACATATCAAAGACGGCCTTCAGATGTCCTGGTCATATAGGCCTGTTTGAATGGATAGTCATGACATTTGGGTTAAAAAATGCCGATGCAACTTATCAGCGAGCCACGAATTACATTTTTCACGAGTTGATCAGCAAAATTGTGGAAATCTACATTGATGATGTGGTAATCAAGTCCCTAAGTCATGACACACATTTGGAAGATGTGAAGAGGACCTTGGAATGCACCCGGAAGCATGGTTTAAAGATGAACCTGAACAAGTGCGCTTTTGGGGTATCAGCTGGGGAGTTCTTGGGATTTCTGGTTCACGAAGGGGGAATTGAAGTTGGCAAGAAGAGCATGAAGGCCATCGATGAAGTTGTTCCTCCAACTAATCTCAAGGAGTTACAATCACTGCTCGGAAAAATCAATTTCGTGAGAAGATTCATTTCAAATTTGTCACAGAAGGTTTTGCCATTCTCTCCACTGTTGAAGCTAAAGAATGATCAGAAGTTCACATGGGGCGACGAACAACAAAAGGCTTTCGATGAGATCAAGCAGTACATGAAGGAGCCACCGGTGTTGGTTCCTCCTCAACTGGATAAGCCTTTCAAGTTGTACGTGGCGGCCGATACCCAAACCATTGGATCGGCCCTTATTCAAGAATTCGAAGGAAAGGAGCGGGTAGTAGCATATCTTAGCCGAAAATTACATGATCCTGAAACCAGGTATTCGGCTGTAGAGAAGCTGTGTCTTTGCGTGTACTACTCGTGTACAAAGTTTCGGCACTACCTGTTGAATGCCGAATGCACTGTGTATTCCAAGTTTGATGTGATAAAACATATGTTATCTATGCCAATTTTGAACGGCAGGATTGGCAAATGGATTTTAGCTTTATCGGAATTCGAATTGAGATTCGAATCGGCAAAAGCCATCAAAGGTCAGATCATTGCCGATTTCATAACCGAACATCGCGATCCATCAATTGATTT
Organism: Cenchrus americanus; assembly: GCA_947561735.1. Taxonomy (NCBI): domain Eukaryota; kingdom Viridiplantae; phylum Streptophyta; class Magnoliopsida; order Poales; family Poaceae; genus Cenchrus; species Cenchrus americanus. The sequence goes on along the minus strand of OX387245.1, from coordinate 252,645,331 downwards.
GCTTGAAATTACCCCTTGGGCTTTATTTTTTGATGGATCATCATGTGGTAAAGGTGGGGGAGTAGGGATCCTACTGATTTCGCCTAGGGGTGAGATGTTTGAATTTGCCATCCCTATACGACCCCACCGTCACAAATAATCGGTCGAATACGAGGCATTACTTCGAGGGCTTCAATATTTGAGAGAGGCGGGGCCGTTTCAGTTGAAGTTTATGGAGACTCAGAGCTGGTAATCAAGCAATTGAACGGCCAATACGAGTGCAAAAGTGAAGCGCTAAGAAGTTACTATGAAGAGTGCAGGGAAATCTTGAAGAGCTTCCCGTTGGTAACTCTACAGCATATTCCTAGGGAACACAATGAAGAAGCAAATAGGCTGGCTCAAAGCGCCTCTGGTTACAAAGAGAGTTAGGAAGCGTTTGCTGCAGAGGTGTGTGCACTGGGGATGGATCTTGCAGAAGATGACTGGAGGAAAGAGATCGTTGATTACTTGAAGGATCCATCCCGAAAAGTCTCTAGGAAGCTCAGGTACAAGGCCATAAAGTTCGTTCCTCTGGACGATAATTTATTCTATAAATCATTAGATGGGGTATTATTACGATGCCTGGGTCCAGAAGAAGCCAGGAAAATGATGAGTGAGGTGCACGATGGGATATGTGGAGCGCACCAATCGGCCTACCGTATGAAATGGGTTATTAGACAAGCTGGGTGCTTTTGGCCGACGATATTAGAGGACTGCTTTGAGTATTACAAGGGATGTCAGGATTGCTAGAGGTTTGGAAATATTCAAAGAGTTCCCGCGTCAGCATTGAATGCCATCATCAAGCCATGGCCATTCAGGGGTTGGGGTATAGACTTGATTGGCCAGATTAATCCACCATCTAGCAAGGGGCATAAGTTCGTGCTTTTGGCTACGGATTATTTTACCAAATGGGTCGAGGCGATCCCGCTGAAGAAGGTGACATCAAAAAACATGGTTGACTTGTCAAGGAGCACATCATCTATCGGTTTGGAATCCCTCAGACGATCACCACTGATCAAGGGGCACAATTCGTGTCACCGGAGTTCGCAGAATTTGCCGAAAGCATGGGGATCAAATTGTTTAACTCTTCTCCCTATTACGCCCAAGCTAATGGTCAAGCAGAGGCTTCTAATAAGATCATGATCAAGCTGATCCAAAAGAAGATCGACCAGAAGCCAAGAAAGTGGCATTCGGTACTCAGTGAGGCACTGTGGGCTTACCGAATGGCCCCCCATGGAGCTACAAAGACCTCTCCTTATGAATTGGTTTACGGGCATCACGCGGTTGTACCGTGGGAAGTGCAGTCTGATTCAAGGAGGGTTGTGTTACAGAAAGATTTGAGCTCCAAGGATTACAGTGGTCTAATGATAGACGAGCTAGAGGATTTACACATGATCCGTCTTAGGGCCCTGGAAAACATTGAGAAGAACAAACTGCGGGTTGCCAAGTACTACAACAAGAAGGTAAAAGTAAGGCAATTTGCAAAAGGCGATTTGGTTTGGAAAGCGCTATTGCTGATTGGAACTAAATACAGTGAATTCGGCAAATGGTCCCCTAACTGGGAAGGACCTTTCCGTGTGGTCAGATGCGTCCCTGGTAATGCATATATATTGAAAACTTTGCTAGGAGAAGAATTCTCCGCTGCAATAAATGGAAGATATCTAAAGAAATATTATCCTAGCATTGAGATCGATCGATGATGACACACATCTGACACAGAGATAGCCGGCGCTCAAGAACGAGGCCGCCTTCAGAACAAAAAATCCACAAACAGAAGAAATGGCTAGTGCCTAGATGCATTGCCCTTAACACAAAAACTACATTACAACTGCTTCTTGCAAGTTTACATCCAACAGCCCTGGCGATGAGAACCTCAAGGAGGTGGGAAGCAGAAGGCGTGGAGGAAGAAGCGAAAGTATGATTCAATCTTTTCTTTGCTTCTTCTCCGGCTGCTCCCTCTTCAGTTGTTCCAAGACCACCGTGACGGCAACTTGGAAGGCACGGGGGTGACCATGGTTTGCGGCCTCCACCAAGCTGTCCCAGGCCATCTTCAGGTTGTTGTACCTGTCAGAGACATCTGAAGCAAAGGAGTGGATGTTAGGGGCAAGAAATCCAGATGCGGGCACAAAGTCAAGAAAAGTCAGAAGCATTTACCCCCTACTAGTGCCTCCAGAGCCATGCGGCGCTCGCGTTCGGCGTGGCAACGAGCGATGATGTCCCTGAGGCCGTGCTCCAAGTGCCGAACGCGGCGGCGCAGCTGATGGCTGGTCCTCTGTTCAGGCGTGGCGTCCTCTGCTTCGAGGGAGGAGTCGGAGGAGATGTACTCAGGCACATCTTCGGTCCCGATGATTTCTTCAGGGAGCAAATCAAGGCTGAAAGAGGAAAAGAAGGGGAGGTAAAACGCAAGATCATGTGGGGAAACAGGAAGTGAATCAAGGGAAAACTCACCTTCGAATCGTGCGTTTCTTTGGAGGGCTGCTCTCCTGGGGCTGCTTGCCTTTGTCCATGGCCTTGGGGTTTTTTCCTCTGAAGACGGGGGAAGAGATGAGAAGTGATGGATGAGTGTGCGAGTGGATTTGCAGGGCATCCCAGCAGGCTATTTTATTGACCGAATGAGTGCATTGGGAGTGATGACTGACCAGTACGCACTGTTGGAATACCAAACGGCAGGGTTTTCTCCCGGATACGAAGGGGTTTGTTGCTTGAACAGTGCTTATGGATTGCCGAATCGGGGATAATCTGTGGATTTTGCGCCAAGGGGCATCCGTTCTCACGTGTTCGGCTCAAGATAGTTCCCGAATGCGTTTAAGAAAAAACAAGATTCACGGAGGCAAATGTAAAGATCGTCGCAATGCAAGCACAGAAATCAAAAGTTCTTTATTTATTGCCGATGTTCAAACATCCCTAATACAATCTAGTCGAAAAGCCTGTTCAACACAGATTGGGGATGAGTGATTTTGGCAATGGCGTCGCCATGGCCATCAAGGCGCTCCAAAATGAGCTCGATCTCCTCAATGTCCTCTGGCGCGCCGCCCCGGAAGCCGCACGGCCTGGTGGAGTAGTCGACGTCCGTATGCGTCGCCATGGCAGCTAGGCCCAGGGTGGTGCCCAAGCGAACGCCATGGGTGGCCACCTCGTCGACGCGGTGCTCCACCGCAGCTAGGCGCTCCGCTGGCGTGTCACCGCGGGCGTTCACCTTGTCGGCCGCGCTGCTCCACCGCGCCTTCGACCGGTTGAGCTCGGCGTCGCGGGCTGCAAGGAGCAAGAAGAAAGGAGATTAGCATCAAAAGCCGGGTTGGATCAAAGAGCTGATTTCAGGGCTGTACCGTCGATGGTTTCCAGCAGCTGTTTGCGCTGGTCCTCCCATTCCAGCTCGGCTATGCCCGCCTTCTTGGAGACGTCCTCTAGCTCGCGCCGGGCCGTCTCCAGCTCCTCCTTGAAGCGGAGGGTGTCGAGCTCCCCGTAGGGCACGGGGGAGTGGCCGTCGGACTCCGAGGAGTCGTCCGGAAGGGGTTGATTGGCCGGCGCAGGAGACGGATTCCACTGAATCAACCTGAAAAGGGGATGATCGTCAAAACAAGAAGAAGATCAAAGTTGAAGCAAAGAAGAGGAATCGACGATCATTGCCTCCGGCGCGCATTGGCGCTGCTCCCCTCTGCCTCGTCGGAGGCTCGGCGGCAGTTGAGGCGGCGCACCATGTTGGTTTGGGATGTGCACTATTTGGAAAGAGGAAGAACTGAGATTGGCAAAGATTCGAGAGCTAGAAGACTTGGTGGAGAGCTAGGGGCACCTACGGTTTCATTTATAGGCCTGGCAAGACAGATCGCGGCTTCGAGTTGTGGCTCTGGATCGTGGCGCATATCCCGAGAAAATTAGAAGGTGGAAAGGTTTCCTTGACCGGGCTGCCGATGGGTCGCTTGGAGTTCTAGGCTGAGTCGTATTCGATTGACTGGCTCGGCTGAGAGGAGTCAAAGTGCCATTCGGGTGTTGGCGTTTCTCTGCCGAAAGGGTCGTTCAGCATTACGCTTGAAGGAGCACAGAAGAAAAAAGGAAACGAAATTGCAAGAAAAATATCACAAGAGCGATCAATTCGGTTATAAATCAATTGGAGCATTCAAATGTTCAAGTATTTCGCAATCACACCACGGGCCTTGGATGTTGCTTGGCGGAAATCGCCTAACAACTCCTCGGCGCCTCTTTTTGGGCGCTAGACAAGGTGGTGAGTTCTGCATCGCATTGCTCTATCTTGGCGATAGCCGATTTTGCTTCCGCTTGGTTCTTTTCTATCAATCCAGGGAGCTCGGTTATTTTCTTTTTATCGGCCTCTATCTCGGTCGACGAGGCTTCTCGCTTCTGCCTCTAGAGCGACTTTCTTGGCAATTTTCGGATCATAAGAAGCCTGCAGACTAGCCAATGTATCTTTGTGGCTCTCTATTTGGGATTGCGCCCCGTTCATGGCTTGTTCGGCAAGATCGGCTCTCTTCTTTTCAATAGCCGGGCGGGAGCGCAATTTCCTCAAAGCGTGCCTTATGGGCGCATAAAGGATGTCCAAGCCACAGATGGATACCAGAGAAGCACTGATATCCTCAGGGAGTTCTTGGCTGATAGATTCAAGCATCTCCTCGAAGTGATCGAGATCCTTGAACTGATCTTGTGCATCTCTTTCTAGCCAGGCAACAATTTCTCTAAGCTTTGCTAGCACCTCATCTGACAGAGGTTGGTGCATTCCTTCCATCGCCTCGGCAACTGGATTGTTCCCCGTTGGCAGGCTTGATGATGATGGGGCCTGATCCTAAGAAGCAGTATTGCCGAGTTAAGGGTGCTAAAAGTAAAGGTAGCAGAGTTAAGTGCAAATGAGTACCTCATGGCTGATTTCTTGAGCTGGGGCAAGATTTTGAGCAGGGGCAATCACAGGTGAAGAAGGTGCTCCAGGTAGAGCTGAAGCTTCCAAGTTAGAAGGTGTTGATGCAATCGCTGGTAATTCATGGGCTTCTGGCTGAAGAGGAGGTGGACCCACCTCTGTTGGGATTGGTGTCTCTGCATGACCAACAGGTGATTGTGCCCTTGGAGGACTTGACGGCTCTGGCTGGATTGGGAGACTCATCTCTGGAGAATTCACTGCTTCTGCAGAGGGTGATGAAGACGAGATCTCCACTGGGATAGGCAATTCAACCCCAGATGGACTTGCTTGTTGAGACACTGGGATGTCCACAAGTTGTTCCTCCATTGTTTCTTCTGCAAGTGTCAAATTAAAAGGGTAAATGCCAGTGTTCATCCTTAAAAGAGGACAATAAAGGTCATACCAAAGGATGGGGCATTGGCGGTGTTCGGCACCGAAGGCTGCTGGGCTCTGGTCTGAAAATGCACAAGATATGATCAGAACCAGAGTAATTTTGTGATCAAGAAAGTAAAAGATTTTACCTCAACAAGAATTTTCTTGACAGTTCTCCTCCTCTTGGCATTTGGAGGAGCAATCAGAGACAAACCTTGCCTCCTATCAGCAGCAAGGCTGGAGAGGCTTGGATCGGTTGTGGCAAACCTGGCCATTAGCTGAGCCAGAGTTGGGGATCTGAATCCCGCTGAGATCGGGCCTACGGCATTGTAGGTGATATTCCTGGCTCGAGGGGCAGGCACTGTGTTCTGTGAGTAAAAGAAATGGGATCAGAATCATGATTGAAAGGGGAAATGTCTGATCCAAAGGTTAATTATATTAGGATAAATAGGCAAAATGGTCCTTCAACTCTTGTCAAAAGGTCAACTTCGTCCCTGTACTTTTGCCTGGACCAATTTAGTCCTCGAAGTATCCTCTTTTGATTTAGTTACGTCCTTACCGTCAGCTGATGCCTGACGCCGTCCGCGTTTGCTTCGGCTCGCGCCCAAGCGCAGAGAGCGGCGATGGCGCGCCGACGCCAGCGTGGGGGCTTCGCCTCCCACTTCAACAACTATCCCGACGCCTTCTCCTCATCATAGCTCACCTCCTCCCATACTCACATCCTCGAGACCCTATCCCTAAACATGGCTGCTACGGCAACAGCGTGCACCGGCGGCGAGCCACAGAGACGCGCGCGGCAAGTAAGCTAAGACCGCGAAGTGGCGAGAGCATGATGACTGAAAGCTCACCTACGGTTGGTTTGATGGGTTGCACGGGGTTCCTAATGCCTGGAAGGTGGGGCCCCAAGGGGAGGGTGGCCATGGCGGACTGGCGGTGGTGGCGGCTCGGGCGGGCAGAAAAACTGCGATTCGCGAGAGAGGGTGTGCCTTTGCTCGATGAGGAGTGTTGGAGATGGAGGTTGAGAAGGTGTTGGAGCCTTAGGCGTGGTGTCCACGTCCGCCGCGTACTGCGACCCGGGGTCGTAGCGCGCCTACGAGCACCCGACGTACACAAACGTCGTGTAGTCACGCCGTGCGCCGTCGTCGTGCACGCGGACGACACGATCAGCAGGAGCAAGGGGAGCGGCCGGAGCACTGCCGGTGCAAGAAGCTTCGACATGCTTGCTTGCATGTTCTTGGCCTTGTGCTTTGGTAACTTCTGTAGAGCTTCGGAAGCCGAGGCTCACTGGCTCAGAGGGACGAGAGCAAGGGGCGGCAAGCAGTGACAGAGTGTGACCTGTGGCTATGAGCGTGGAGGGATAGTCGAGTAGAGGACGCAGGCTACTAGGCGGAGGTGGAGGGAAACGCCGGATTTCTTGGCTGGCGGTGGAGCTCGCTCTGCTCGGAACTCTTGGGCTGGACGTAGACATATGCGAATGGATTGACATCCAAATTCCAATCGATGGTGATCACCATGTCCGACGCGTTGAGCAGCAGCGAGCAAAGGAAGTTAAACACGTCCACCCTGCACCGTGCCCCGAACCGGCCGCTCGACGCACCGGCAGCCGCGCGAACACAGACTGCAGGATATGGTGCATGCAGTGTCGGAGAGCAGCAGCGCGGCGCCGACATGAAGGAGCGCGGCGAGCACCCGGAAGGGCGGCCTTCACGGTGCCGGCGTCGGAGATGCGGTCCATGCGCGACAACTGGTGAGTACGGCGTCACGGCACTCATCAAACATGTCGATGCGGAGGATCTTGAGCACGGACGAGAGCGCCACGCTTGTCGCCGGCGGTGGGGCCTCATTGCTTTAGACCATGTCGTCGAGGAACGAGAGTGAGGTAGTCAGGTAGGTAAACGGAGAAGGGCGGCATAGAGCAAGATAGAGGACGGCGTCACACATTCTTTGACGGTAAGGACATAACTGAATCAAAACAGAGTAGTTCGAGGACTAAATCGGTCCAGCCAAAAGTACAGGGATGAAATTGATCCTTTGCCAAGAGTATGAGGACCATCTTGCCTATTTTGCCATTATATTACCTCTCGAAGTTGGCGAGAAAATCGGCATCAACTCGCACGTAACAAGTGCACGGCTCACCGAAGATATGATCATGAAATTCTTGCCACCGGGAGTTGAAGGTGGAGTGAGTTATGGTTGTGGGCACAAAAGGCCGGTGTAGATAGTGGGACTACACACATAATGGAAAACCCCCTACTCGTGCATAAGTTCTTTAATTTCCTCTCTGGGCTTGAGGAACTCATGCAGGAACAGTCTTGGGGGCATCTGGCCACACCCAAGTTTCCTAGCCATTACATTGGGCTGATAATATTCATAAGTACTAGAGTTCAGCCTTCCTCCATTGAATTCAGCTGGCAGCATACATGGGCGGATTATGATGTTGAGGATTTCTAAGAATCTCCCATCTTGGCGTTCGGATTCAAAAGAGAAGTCACAAGGGAAAATCAAAGTGTCATTGTCCAGATAAGGAAGCCAGAGAGGATTCTGGAAACCTTTGAAGAATAGCTCGAAAAGCTGGCTGATGTCCTGCTGAACAAGAACAGTTGAAGCCGCTTCTCCATAATTCTGGCATCCTCTGGTGGCTTGGGGCTCCCCTTCAGGGTGATTGGATAAAGGGAAGAGCCTGGTGTTCAAATCAACACCAATGATCTGATGCATGTGGAGCTGCAGCAACATTTGAACAAACCACCAAGGACCATTGACACATGTTATCCTCTGGCTAGTATACATTTGGGTGACAGTTTGGTGAAGCATATGGTACACACTGCCTAGGAGGAATTTTCCAAGGGGGAGGCGGTTGCCACTGACCAAATGAGACGCCATTGTGATGTGATTCAGGGTAGGCTCATTGGCTTTGCCACAGAAGACAAATCTGCACAGCCACATGTTCAGAAATGCCCTGTATTCGATTTCACCAAGGGGATTGTCCTTCATGTGCTTCAAGATGTAATGCTTGTATCCGTTCCCTGGCTTCACCCCTGTTTGCCGAGAAGAGTTTATGAATTCCCAAGGCTGAACAGACCCTGTAATGTCAAGGCCGGTGATCATATACACGTCGGCCAGAGTTGGAGACATCGGGCCGTGGACAAAGAGGAAGGCGTTGACGCCGTTTGACCAAAAATGGCAAGCTGCTATCAGAAGGTCCTTGTTCTTGGGGGTCTCGGCCAAGGATAACTCCAAACACTGAGCAATGCGGAGGGTATCCCAGTTTTTGGTCAATGCACTCTTGTCTGCGAGAATCCTCCGGTACCAAGTTTTCCAGCCTGCGATTGGAGGCAAGGGCCAGTTCTTGAAAGCGTCTTGCCACCGAGGAGGTGGGGACAGAGCTGCTTTGAAAGGGATCCTCTGAGATTCAGCCGCAATGAAATCTTGAGGATCAGAGTTCCCCACGGGACCAAGATAATAGGATCTCGAATTGGCCCCGGTGCGAATCAGAAGCTCAGTGGAAGGCTCCTGAGGAAAAGCGGAAGAGAGATTTCAGGTAAAATTGAAAACCTAAATGCCGAATGAAACTTACAGAAGGGGAATTTACCTGAGCGTCTTGGTTTTGAGCCGCCATTGGGAATTTGAGCTTCGAGCAAGAGGATCTAGGGTTTGGATCTGGATGAGGATTCCGGCGGATTGCAAAGAAAGAAGAACGGGTGTTGACAGATTCGATTTGAAAGTGTTCGTAGCTGGAGTTAATTGCGGAACAAAATTACTTTTATCCCGCAATTGAAGGGGCATGTGTTAACACCAAAATTTGGTAAGGAGTCTGACTCGTGGGTCCAGCTCGATGAGGAGTCCGTCTGGTGGAAGGAAAGGTCTTTTCAGATGTATTCGGTAAAGAGATCTGCGGTCGGCTATCTGCTCCCGTTCGGCAAAGGAACAGTAGAGCTGATTTTGCGGGATTGGATGGTGACGTGGCTCAAGCAGGAAGGACGAATGGATAGATAGGCGATCAAGCTTAGAGATAAGTTAGGCAGCGAATCCATTCGAGATTGTACTTCGCAGGGTATAAATATGACCCTGAATGTATGTAAAAGACACAATCATTCTTCAATACAAACCGGCCTTACGCCAAACCCTAGAGTCCTTTTGTCGTGTCGTCGAGTTCTTTGAGAGGGTTCATCGATCCGTCGACCTCCGTGAGTACCGGCAACCTTGTATCATGTCTAGTATCATGCGGTGGATTTAGATCTGATGCAAGTAGTCTTGTTACCATGCTTCGTGTCATGCGGTAGATTCAAGCTTGGTTCAAGAGGGTTTCTTGTTAGGTCATGAGCCATGCGCTGGGCTAAGATCTAGCTCGAAGCTAGTTATCGGCTCTATTGGATTTTGGCAAGATCCAATAGATTCATTAAGTTACCCCGTGTTGCTTTGAGTTTTTACTTTATGTTTAGATTCATGTAACACACTTTTGCCCAATCTAGATAGATTTGGATCGGCTTTATTCCTTTTGCGATCCTTGTATGAGTTGAGTTCGTGTTTTAACACGTGGATCTTGTGCTCTCTGATAGTCGAAACCGAATCGATCTAGGTTGTTACGTGTTGCGGGTTCAAGCTTGCCAATGTTGGTATAAATCTTGAAAGAGCCGGGTATCATGCGGTAGATGCAGGTTTTTGGGTTGCTTTGGAGCTAGTCATCCGATGGATTAGATTCCAAACCAATCTCATAGATTTAATCGCTTGGTAATGTTCGTTCCTTCTTCATGGACCCCGAATCGGCTGTTCAGCTGTATTTGGTTATGTTTCTTCATGAGTAGATCACGTGCGTGATTCATGCTTTAAATAATGTATGCTTTTAGCTTTCCATATTTAGATTGTATCATGCGGTGGATAGATTTATTTGTGGAAAGTGGTACGGTCTTCATGCAAGTTGTATCATGCGGTGGATAGATTTGCTTGATATCGTACCCGACGGGTTTTAAAGTACCTAGACACGCGGTAGACTAGTGCTTTGGATCTATGCATACTTGTTTATTACATGTTTATGTTCGTGCTTTACTTTATTCATTTATTTAATGTTAATCATCATGGGGATCGGTCATGGCCTCGTGCATGTGCATCTTTGTTTAAACAAAGACCGATCGCTGTCATGCTTGCGTCATCCATTCGGCAATGTTACTTTTCCCTTGTTACAAGTTCCCGAATGGTTTCAGTTTATTGGCAGATAGCTCTTCATAGCTATGTGTCATCCCGTCTGGCTTTCTAGCCGTAAATATGGAACTGTCTGGTACCACCCGGCAAGTTCCAAGCTTTGGTATCTAACTCCTTTATCTTTTGTTAATTTTCAGGAAAAATTGACTGGCACGTCTCGTGACTCTCTGCGCGTGTAAAGCCAGCTTGTTCGGCTTGCTGTGTGTTTGGCGCTAGGTGCACGTTTTGCGTCAACAGTCACCCTTCCGACGGTGTCTTCCTTCTTCTCCACTTGCGGGTGCTTCCTTCGAGGTGGTCGATCCCCCTCCGGAGATCTCCCTCCTCTCTCTCTAGCTTGTGGATGGCCTCCTGGTGCGAATGGCTCTCTCTCTGCGAATGGCGGCGCCTCCAGGGCTTTAGGGTTGAAGATCCTTCGGGTGCAAGGAAAGGGGGGCTGGACCGACGCCGGAAGTGGGTTGGGCCAGTCGGCCTGGGCCGACCGGCCCAGGCCCATTTCGGCCCGGTTCGGCCGCCCCTTCGCTCCCGTGGGTCCTCTGGTGATTATGCACTTTGCCGCTTCCACTTGCATGATTTCGACGATGTCATCCTCGTGTCCAAGATGGAGGTTCTCCATGCATGAAGTTCGGTCTTTTACGGTTCAATCCCCGGGGGTGTTCCTTCGTAGCACTTCGGTCCTTGCCACCATTGGAAGTGATTTCATCAATCTCATGAACACGAAGAAGACTCCATAAATGCTCTTTTGAACTTGTTGCGAATCCGTCCTTTATGTCCATGTTTTCCTACATAAACACAACACTTCCAAATGCATGCACAAAGATGAATTTGTTATATGATTAGTGTGCCTAGTGGCGGGTTAGCTCCATAAACAAGTCCAAATCAAAGTGTAATGAACATGTTTGGTGTACCAAAATACACCGCCAGCATCTCCCCCACACTTAGCTCTTGCTCGTCCTCGAGCAAGTACTCGTAAAAGAACTTCGTCCAAGGTGTTCTAATCGTGTTCCGCTAAATCCTTCTTCACAAGGTAGTCAATCCTTTATCTTTAATACATAAACATAAACATAAACATGGGCGTTTAGAATCTTTACCACGTCAAGATTTACCCCACAACTCAAACTCTTCACTCTAAGCCTTCAATCTCAGCCATGCTTACCTCTTTGCTTCCATTCGAGGGTTTTTATGATTTTCAAAAACAAAATTCCTGCAACAATTATTAGACAAAAACCTTTCTCCAAGCTCCCTCAAGTCGCTCATATAAAGTGGCTGTCCTAAACAAATTTTATAAAACTCTCACCTCCCATAAGTCTCTCATCTAACATGTAAAGTGAAGCTATAGGTAGAGCTAGTACAATCAACACAAGTATTGTCAAACTAATAACTTCCTCTAATGGTTGTTTACCTTTCAAAGACAATGATCATGAGAATTAATCCATACGTAGGGATATCAAGGATGAGAAGATTTAGAATGGTGGACATGTGCAAGGGCAAAAGAAAATATGACTACAAGGCACCGATTACGTCCTCGTTGTCGGATTGCACATGGTTGGAAAAGAGTGAAAGTTTCGTCTCTCGACAACTTGACATCCTTCATTGCACTTTATTTTGCTTTCACTTGATTCATCCCTCTCATATCTTTCTTGCCACTCCTCTTTTCTCTTTTTTTCTTTTTCTCTCATTCTTTCATTCTCATATTTTTCTTTTTCTTTACTTTTTTATATATTATTTTTCTCTTTTTTCTATTCCATACTCATACTTTTCTCTTTATTTTCCCTCTCTTGACATCCTTTTCAAAGATCTCAACTCCTCTCTATCTTGCATGCATACAATCTGAAATTTTAAATAAACCATGCTAGAGACGAGACGAAACTTTGTAAGTAGGTTGTGTTCAAGGAATGTGATATACAAAAGAGATGTATAGGTTCGGGTATGGAATTAGGCGATGTACGAGACTTCCGACGTGAAAGTCACATTACCGAATGCATGACGAGGCTAGCAACAAAAGATAAGCATAAGGACATGATCATTGCTGGAAATTAAAACTCCCAAGAGAGAAGGATCCTAGCCCAACTCATCGTGCTAATCACACTTATGGTGGAGCAAAAAATAAATTGGCTTTGTATAGGATTTTTTCTTACTCTCAACTTGGAAAAAGAGGTTTTGCTAACCTTTATTACAAGGTTTTTTTAGATAATTTTCAGAACAGAAATCCTCCAACTTTTAGCATTGAACATAGCACAACCAACATGTGAAGCTCAAGATCGAAGTGTTGTATGGGTACTTTAAGAAGTAGCAATTCCACTAAGCACCACGGTAAACATTTTTCAAACCACACACTTATGTTCATATATCAAGAATTAAAGATAAACAAATGAGTAAATAAAGATAAGCATCACACAAGACACAAAATTTAAAGGACTCTTTTTATTTGATTTTCTTTGACGCAACACTAAATTAAGACACTTCAAACTTACAGAAATTTAAAAACACACTCAAAAACTTAAAGACTCTTGAACTCTAAAACTCTGTCGAAAACTAAACCGAACCAAACTAAACTTGAAGCTCAAAAGCTAAAGGCTAGCTAGCTAGCTCTCCCCCACGCTAAAATCATACGACATCCTCGTCATATCTTACAAAAAATCCTAAGGGGGAAAACTAAACCTAGTGGTACTTTCCGCAACTATTGCACCACTTGCCCCTCATGTTCCCGACCATGCCAAAAAGTTTGCGCACGTTGCGGTTCAGGAACTTGTAGTCGTCTTCGACCACGCGCTACAAAACCTCCATGCGTTGCCTCATCGCCTCCATGGCTTGGAAAAATTCGTCGACCATTGCATAGTGCTCCGAGATGGACTGACGGCAAGCCGCACAACACATTAGATGCATCCTGAAAGGGTCGTCATTGCCAGGGTCTCCGCCGTTGTCCGCCGTCGTCGCCATCACCGTTGTCATCACCGCCGTCGTTGTTGTCACCGCCGTTGGGGCCTTCGGGAGTCTTCTCCTTGGGCACTTCTTCCCAAATGTAAAGATCGTTATCATCTCTTCCGGCGGCCGCCCACGAGCTCGGGCTATGATCGTCGGAGTAGTCGCTATCCCCATAGTCCTTAGGCTCAGGCAACACCTCCTTGTAGTTCTTCCGCTTCATGCCACGGATGCGCGCCGACCTTCGAATGGAGTAGGGACCTTCTCCTCTTCGACGGGGTTGCGAGAAGAGATAGCTCCAGTCAGGACACGCCCTCCGCAATGGATGCAGGCGGTCCTCTTGATCTCGACGGGTAGCTTGAGCTCGCATCACTTCGCCTCCTCCATTGATGGCTCCTTGGCGCCTTGCTTCAACTCTACGCTCCTCGGAGACACCATGGCTGCTGCGTGGGTGCACAAGTATGCTTGATGGGATGGATTCCCGAGCTCCCAATTCGGCCAAATAAATAGTCCGAAGAGGAAAACCCTAGGAACCTTAATTTCCTTATTCAAACTTCCCTTAAAATTTTCTGAATGAAGAAGGAAGTCGAAAAGGAGCAATCTGGGGAAAAACCGGGGCAAAACACTGCCGGGGCCCACCCTGTTCAGGGGGCTAGCCCGGTCTGGTTTCCCGCGTACCGCCCTTTTTTCGCTTTCTCAGCCCATGGGAAAAAGTTGGCCCAGTAAATCTTCGCGAGAAACTCCAGAAAATTAAAAGAAAAACTATTTACAAAAATCCATGCCTTGTTTTTCGTCCTAGGCCAGACGTTCGGGCTCTTCTTCCATGGTGAAGACATCAATGTGGTGAAGGGGAACAATGTTGGGTTCGTAGTAAACATTAAGCCATTGACCATTCACCATGAATTGATCTCCTTTCACATCCATAATGGTTACCGCTCCGTTGGAGAGCACCGTATGCACAACGTAAGGTCCATCCCACTTGCTTTGCAATTTCCCCTTTCCGAAGGTTTTAAACCTCGAATTGTAGAGGACCTTATCTCCTTCTTTAAACTCTTTTTTCTTTAACCTTTTATCATACCATATTTTAATTCTCTCTTTGTATATGCTTGCATTTTCATATGCTTTCAACCTCATCTCCTCTAGCTCGCTTATTTGAATTCTTTGTTTCACCACCGCGGCATCGAGATCAAGGTTCATCTCTTTAATCGCCAAATAGGCTTTATGTTTCAACTCAACCGGAAGGTGGCAAGCTTTTCCATAGACGAATCAATAATTCACTACAAGAAACTATTTAATCTGTGACGTAACCATTCTGTCACGGAATAAATAAAATTCGTCGCAAATCAGCATCCGCGACGATTTACATTTTCGTGGTGGAATGAGCGTCATTGATTAAATCTCTCGACGTTCCCTTAATAAACGTCGCGATCCGTGACGTATCTGAATCGTCACGGAGCAGCCCGAGGCCCATGCAGCCCAACCCATGGCTCACTATCTGTGACAAAATAAAATCGTCACGGATTGCTGCTGACTTGGATGATGACGTGGTGCCTACGTGGATGATGACATGGCGCCTACGTGAACAATGATGTGGCACCTACATGGATGATGACGTGGCGCCTACTTGGACGATGACGTGGCTGCCTACGTGGACAATGACGTGGCAACCTACATGGACGATGACGTGGCTACCTACGTGGATGATGACGTGGCTGCCTACGTGGACGCTGACGTGGCTGCCTACGTGGACGCTGACGTGGCTGCCTACATGGACGATGATGTGGCAGTTGATGTGGCAATGTTGACGTCATCACCAAGGTAGCCCAACAAGACCAGCCCACCAGATTTCAACCATTTTTCCAGCCCATTTATTCAATAGTAACAAATTTCAGCCCAATCAATACCAAAAATTATAGCACAAAATTAATAGTAACCAATTTGCGGCCCACAAATGGTAGCATCACATATATAATTTAATTCAGAATTACATCAAACTGATCACACACATTTTGCTAATCTATCATCACTAGCAGTGCAGCATAGCATATGAGGTCTCTTTTAATTTTAACTACTTGTTAGGGGCTGCAGCTGATACTACTTTTCATGCAATTGCTCATCTGCGCAGTCCACCACCGTGTGCCTTGATCATCCATCAGCATCTGAAATGCATAAAAAGCAATCAACAGTGGAAAAGAACATATTGTGAAACTGATATATCTAAATAATAAATTCAAGTGTCTCAATATCTGATTTAGAAATCTGGATATGACAACAGCTATTTGCTATGTACAGTAAGCATTAGTTTAAGACTTGGAGCTTCACTTAGTACAACTTCAATTAAATTTTTGGATCTTTAGATCAGACAACAAGAAATTAGAGTGGCGAAAGAAGATATCTGACATCCTGTACACGACATTAGTCGAAGCATCACCCAAAGCAGTGTTTAGCATCACACAAACTAGTGCAGTTGTGCTACAGGTTTGAGCTCTAAAACATAAATTAGCACTAAATAATAAATAAGACATGTTCTACAGTAGCATGATGCAAGTTGCTGCAGACTACATATATGAGGAGCGAAATCAAACCATGTAAATAGAAAAAATTTAGTTTTTTATGTATTTAAAAAACTACATTGGAAGTTCAGTGCCAAGTAAAGGTAGAGGATGGAACAAATTAACTAGCAGGATTCTCAAGAACTTAAGACAAGATACATAGTCCTGCAGTGGGGAAACATCTCCAAAATAGCTGTCAAACACAGTACAATGTGAAACAATTCCATGGTTGCCCAGGCATCACAAAAATATACCAATGTGCATGACTAAGAAGGCGGGATGTAAACACTATAATCACTTGTTAAACACACACACACACACAATTGCAGCACAGGCCTGGCCCTCTCACATTGCAAGCAGGGCAGCGGCTTAGACGGTCACAGCTATTGGTGCAAGGAGGAGGAAAAAGGTGGCTCACCAGGGCATGTTTGTCTTTTGCACAATGCGTCGAGCAGGTGGTGGGCGTAAGACAGAACCCACCTCTTCTCCTCATTAGCATGGGCTGAAGCCTGCAAAAGGAAACAAAAGGCAATGTTAATCCTTCCTGCACTGCTGCATGCAGGAGCTTCAGATACAAAGCTAGCAAAGCCCGGATTTCAGTACATATATCTACTTTCATACACACATATGATACTGAGATGATCATGGTGTGATCTGCATCCTTGTCTTTTGGCATGAGGAGAGAAAAAAAAACTAACCAGCTGTTTATGATCTGCAGGGGCTTATGATACTGAGGAGGCAGCTGCTCGCGCATATGACCTTGCGTCTCTCAAATACTAGGGTCCTGAAACAGTCCTGAATTTCCCTGTAAGTTCATGAAAGCAAACTGCCCCCTTGAATCTGTCAAGAGATAAACTGTCAGAGAGCTCCAAACGAACTGAAAATGGCTTATACATACTGTGCTCAATTATTTGTGAAACAAGACAGGGCCAGCTAGTAATTAATAGGAGATGGCGTCAAATCGAGCACTGAGCTCACAACCCCTGTCGGCTTGTTTACAACTAGTAGGAGATAGGAGACAAGACTAGCCTGCATTAATGTGTGTGGTTGTAAGCAAGCAGTAAAACTGGCCGTCAACGTTTGTTTATACTAAGTACTAGTATTTGGTACCCATCAAGTGTTGATGGAGTATATGTTTGACGAAATCAAATCGACTAAACATGATGATTTGATTGATGCCGCAGGCGGAGGATTACTCGAGCGAGATGTCTGAGATGGAGGGGGTGTCACGGGAGGAGTACCTGGCCTCCCTTCGCCGCCGGAGCAGCTGCTTCTCCAGAGGCGTCTCCAAGTACAGAGGCGTCGCCAGGTACTACTAGTACTTGCTACTCACTCCTCTTGGTTTTAAGCACCTATTATTAGGCGCTACCATCAAAAATATAGTGTACTAATCTGTTTCAACTAGAACATGCTTTGCTGCTGCTGTCAAAAAAAAACTAAACATGCCCTGCAAAACTGTGCAACTCAAGTACCAAAAAAGGAACTAATACTTTCATACACACACATATAACTTTGGTACAGCCAAAACTAATAATGGTAAAAATAAGAAAACAGATAGTATATCTGTGACTGTCAGGGAACTAATACTTAACAATTAAGTTAGCAGCAAGCAAGAGAGTTATATGCAGCTGGCTTGGAGCTAGCAAATATAATTAAGTGCATGGATGGAAATGTTCTTCCCCCATCATCCTGCTGCCCATCATCATTAACACAAGAACAGCAAGCAGCAACAGTCAAATCTGTGCATCCTAACTAACTTATATATGTTCTTGACTATTACTTTAGCAAATAGCACTTACAGTTTTATTCCTGAACAATCACAAAGCAGGGAAATAATTTACAGCCACATATATCAGTGAATGCTACAGCATACTATATATATGGCATGATAATCAATACAAATTAGCTGGAGCATCTGAATGGTTGATTAGACAAGGAACTTAAAAAGGTAAAACTAACTGAATACAACATTATCAGATGTTGTAAAAAGTAAAAAGAGAAAACTGAATACTATATATATGGCATGATAATCACCAGATCCCCACATATGAGCAAAGTTACTACCTTAAATTACCAAGGTAGATAGAGAGCAAAGGTCCAAAACCAAGTTACTACTTGCTAAAGATAGGTCTGTACTGCCAATAATATATAGTACTGGCAAATAAACTGGATGTGAACTCTACTTGTAATGCATAATGTAATTATATATGGTATACAGCGCAGCAATAATAGTCAATTACAGGAACAGGCTACTGTATCCTATCTATCAATCCAAACTGATACTACTCAGTGCCACTCTTTTCTCTTTGTTATTATGCAGATACCAAAGCATAATAAGCACGCATGTTTTGCTAGCGACCATAGTCATCATCAATATAAGAAGCAACATAAGCACATAGCCGCAGGTAGCACGCTCCCAAAAAAAGCAACAATAGGGCATGTCAGAAGAACATTCCAACATCCTCACTTTCCCCTAAGGTACAGTTTAACTTTCTCATCGAGCAGCCATTGATTCAATGACTCTACAAATAGTAGCGCGAATTTCATTTGTAAAATGTGACATGTCAATCATAGGAGATCGGACGAAGAAATAGCTCTACAATACCCTAAGCAATCAGATCATGCATGGTGTGCAGAACGACGACATCAACTGCAGGAGCGTTAACCAACTTAAACTCGTCCCGCATCGGGGCATGCTGGATATATGGAGGGCAAGCATCGCACATCCCGCACTAACCCTAGGCCAACAGACGACACAACGAATCCATCGGTAAAACACCACCAAAGCAAGCAGTCCGGAGCCAGATCTCAAGAGACAAAGCGGCAATGGGGGGGAGGTAATAGGAGGCTTCCTTACGGAAGGGGAGGAGGCCCGTGAAGGTGCCAGCGAGGGAGGAGTAGGCGACGCGGCGGATGGAGAGGTCGAGGCACGCATCCCACTTGATGTTCAGGTCGTACCGCGGCGGGATCCCCGACTTGGGAGGAGGGGATGAGGTCGCCGGCGCAGGAGCGGGCACGAGCGCTGGCGGCGGTGGGGGCGGGCGTGGCCCGGCCCTCGCCCTTGCCGGCCATCCCCGCCGCGGGGCGCTAGGAGAGGGATGTGGGGGAGGTGCTTGACCACAAACTCCGCCGGCCGCGGCATCGGCGCCGGGGGCGTCGCCCCACCGTACGGCGCGGGGCGGGGGCTCGCCGCGGCGGCCGAGGAGAAGGTGCGCAAGGTGGTGGAGAGGAGCGCCAGCCGCGCCGTGCGTGGGAGGAGCGCCATGGTGATGACCCAGGAGTGAGGCAGGTGGGTGGCGGCGGTGGATCTGTAGAGGGAAGGGGAAGGGTGGGAGAGAGCTCAGAGAGGCTGCCCTGAGGAGGCTGCGGGAGGTGGGAATTCTACTAGGGTTTGCTGGAACGCTGCATATATTGGGGTGATTTAGCTATGGGAAATGACCAGAGTGACCTTCATTTGTTACTCGATGAGGGTGGGACTCCTATGGGTATTATAGTCATTTCTTGGCGGGATTTTTGGTTGCGCGGGGGATTCACAATTTCTTGGCGGGATTTATATTTTTAGACTGCCACTTGTTTTCTTATTTTTTTAAATAGATAATTAACACATCTTGTGTATTAAACAACAAAAAAAACTAAACATCACCAGTAAAATTTTTTCATGACAATGATGACATCTAAGGTGTCATGAAGGAGTTTCATGATAATGAATTTGTGCGTTTATTCAAAATAATTGTTAAGTTGTACTATGTGTATGTCCAATACGATTCCAAAAAATGTAGAAAAAATTCATTATCATTCATGTCTGGAAGATTTTTGAAATATTCAAAAGTTTGTTAGGGATAATTTTTAAAAATTTTCATAACATCTAGGTATTTGTTTTCATATGACAAACTGAACCATTGAGTGTTCTTATAAACAAATGTAGAAAGATAACTAACACGATCTTCTATAAGCCTAAGCCTATTACATAGTGAAGATTTCATATCTCCTCCGGCAATTGACACAGAGACAACCCCATAACATCTGTTGGTGTTAGGATTAGTCCTGACACTAACTAGTAGGTTGGTGCGGATACTAACACAGAGACACAGGCTTATCCTGGTTCCGGCCGTGGAACCGTACATCTAGTAGAGTGTGCGTGTGCACTGTAGAGTCCACCAAATTGACATGAAACCATATTTTAAGCGTATAATGCTTCTATAAAAAAATTCATATGATTTTGATAAAGTGAGATTATAGATGTTCACAAATAGGACACAAGACTCACATATTTTCTTACAATTGAAAACAAACTTTGAGATTTGAACAACTAATAACGTGACTGAACTTGTATGCACCTCAATTTTTGACACCATCTCATGTTGACCATAACATTAGAGAATATTAAGTTATATTAGCAATTATTATGAAAAACATGTTTTTTATATTCTCTTTTTAGTTGGAAAAGTTATGTTGTATGAAAAGCAACCAAGAAATAGTAATTAAGATACAAACAAATGGCACTGAGTAAAACATCTCGATTTTAGAAAAAATTAGGAAAAAGAATCAACCGATTTGGAGTTCGTATGAGGAAGAAAAACAGTTTACAAGTTTTATCCGAAGATTAAAAAACAGAAACTGCAATTGCTATGAACTGAGATGAACAAGTGTGTTTTCTCTTTTTAATCTTTGACTAAAACTTGTAACTAGTTTTTCTGCCTCATACTAACTCCAAATTCGATGATTCTTTTTTCTAAAATTTTCTAAAATCATTCTCTACCAAGATCTACAACTTTAACAAATGAAAAATTGATTTCGACAGCAGTTTATTAGGGGTAATTCAAACTTACATCTCGAATTTACACTATCACTTTAGGGAAAACTCGAATTTCAACTAGTCACCTTGTTCTACAAATTGGCATAACATCATGTTTTTGCCCCAAAATATTGCCATAAAACATTTAAGTGGTTTGAAGAAAGTAGGATCATTCATTGTTCACAAAAGGATACATCCCTTCTACAGTTTCCTAAAACTCAAAGTCAAACTTTGAGATTTCTGTACCTCATTATAAGTTTGAACTTGTATGCACTTCAAACTTGGAGACAAACTTATGTTGAGCATAATATGATCAAATATGAAGTTGCATTATCAATTCTCTTACAAAAACTTGGTTTTTCTGTATATATATACACACACACATACTCGATAGATGAAAACAAGTCATACTAAAAAGTTCAACAAATTTCAATTAACATAGAAACAAACATCACTAAATGAAAGTTCGTGATTTTAGAAAAATTTGGGAAAAAGAAACATAAGATTTGGAGTTCATATGAAAGAGAAAAACCAAACACAACTTTTAATTCAGGATTAAAAAGAAAAAGATGAACCCTTAAGGTGTTCTTCAATTTGTAAATTTCGGATATAAAATGCAACCCTAACCAACATGTTTTTAATATATATATACAAACTTCTGCAAGTAAACACAACTTGACTTGTAACTCAGTGGTAACTCATCTTCCTCCCTACCCCTAGGTCGTGGGTTCGAGTCCCCCATCTGACGCTTTTTTTGTATGCGGGATATATTTTAGAGGGGTTGGGCCAATGTGGCGTTGTGGCCCATGCGTCGGCTGGGCCTTTGTGGGGCTAGCGGCCCATGCGGTGTTGGCGGGCTGGCGGCCTAGTGGCCAACCTGGCGCTGGCAGCCCGTGCGGTCGTTGGGCCATCTTAGCGTAGGCGGCCCATGCGGCCGGGCCGGAGCTGAGGTGGCAGTGTGGTGGGCCCCTGGTGCTCGCGTGGTGGTGACGTGGCAGTGAGGTGGGCCCCTAGCGTTCGCATGGTGGTGACGTGGCGCCTGCGTGGCAGTGAGGTGGGCCCCTGGCGCTCGCGTGGTGGTGACGTGGCACCTGCGTGGCAGTGTGGTGGGCCCGGGCGCTCACGTGGTGGTGAGGTGGCGCTCGCGTGGCGGTGAGGTGGGCCCCGGCGCTCACGTGGTGGTGACATGGCGCCCAGGTGAGGTGGCGCTGCGTGGCGCTGAGGTGGGCCCCCCGGCGCTCGCGTGGTGGTGACGTGGCGCCCGGGTGAGGTAGCGCATGCGTGGCGGTGAGGTGGGCCCCGGCGCTCACGTGGTGGTGACATGGCGCCTAGGTGAGGTGGCGCTCGCGTGGCGCTGAGGTGGGCCCCCGGCGCTCGCGTGGTGGTGACGTGGCGCCTGGGTGAGGTGGCGCCCGTGTGGCGGTGTGGTGGGCCCGAGGTGCTCACGTGGTGGTGACGTGGCGCCCGGGTGCGGTGGCGCTGCGTGGCGGTGAGGTGGGCCCCGGCGCTCACGTGGTGGTGACGTGGCGCCCGGGTGAGGTGGCGCTCGCGTGGCGGTGTGGTGGGCCCCCGGCGCTCACGTGGTGGTGACGTGGCGCCTGGGTGAGGTGGCGCCTGCGTGGCAGTGAGGTGGGTCCCGGGCGCTCACGTGGTGGTGACGTGGCGCCGGGGGTGAGGTGGCGCCTGCGTGGCAGTGTGGGTGGGTCCTAAGTGCTGGTGAGGTGGCTGTTTTTTTGCGGATCGCGACGAATCTGCTAAAACGTCACGGTGTTGTGGGCCGTATTGCGACGAATTTAACAAATCGTCATGATGGTTTGGGCTTCAATATCCATCCATGCACGTCCGTGACGAAAAAATATGAATACGTCGTAGAATCGCGACAAACTAAACAAATCATCGCAGTGTTTGTGACGAAAAAAAGGAATACGTCGTAGAATCGCGACGAATTTAACAAATCGTCACAGTGTTTTGGGCTTCGATGCAAATCCGTGACGAAAAAAAGGAATACGTCGTAGAATCGCGACGAATTAAAGAAATCGTCGCAGTGTTTTGGGCTGCAATGCACATTCGTGACGTTTTCTGAAAACGTCGCGGAGAAAGCGTCACAGATTAAATAGTTTCTTGTAGTGTAAGGGGTCATGCCTATCGGTGTCTTGAACGCCGTTCGATAAGCCCACAAAGTTCCGTCTAATTTCTTTAACCAATCTTTGCCTCCCTTCTCTATGGTTTTGTTGAGAATGTTTTTTAATTACCTATTCGATGTTTCTGCTTGTCTGTTGGTTTGTGGATGATAGGCCGTAGAGACCCTATGTTCAATTCCTAACTTGGACAAGCATTTTTTGAAATTCTTCCCAGTGAAGTGAGTCCCTCCATCGCTTATCAAGATTCTCGGTGTACCGAAACGGGGAAAATCACGTTCTATCCACTAGGATACATGATCAACCATGACTAGAATAAACTCATATCCGTGTGAGTTTTTGAAAGGCCCCATGAAGTCTATACCCCACATATCGAATAAATCGATTTGTAGATTGTATTTCAAAGGCATAGAATTTATTTGAGAGATGTTTCCGGTTCTTTGGCATTCGGGGCATGATACAACATATTTTTTAGTATCTTCATGCATCTCCGGCCAATAGAATCCGCTAGACCACACTTTTGCTTGGGTCCTAAAATGGCTATAGTGTCCACCGCACTCCGCCGAGTGGCACTTTCTCAAGATTTCTAGCCTCTCTTCTCTTGGCACACATCTTCTCATGACTCCATCATTGCCAAGTTTGAAGAGGTAAGGTGCATCCCGAAAGTACTTCTTACTTTTGGAGATTATCTTCCTTTGAGAGTTTTTATCTAGATGGTCGATAGGCATCTTCCGAATCGCTCGAATGATATCAATCATCCAAGTATCTTTATCGAGCACTCGATAGAGGTGGTCATCTCTCATCTTATCGCCTTATCATCTTGTCCACGATTCATCCTAGACAAATGATCGGCCACAACATTCTCCACCCCCTTCTTATCACGAATTTCGACATCGAATTCTTGGAGAAGAAGGATCCAAAGGATCAAACGTGGTTTATCATCCTTCTTAGCCAATAGATACTTGATGACTGCGTGATCAGTGTAAACAATGACCTTCGAGTTCACGATGTAAGATCTGAATTTTTCGAAAGCGAATACCACTGCTAGCAACTCTTTTTCCATAGTGGCATAGTTTAATTGTGCCTCATTACGAGTTTTGCTAGCGTAGTAAACGGCGTGAACTCGGCCTTCCTTTCTTTGACCCAAAACCGCGCCTACGGCGTAGTCACTTGCATCACACATGATCTCGAAAGGTTGGCTCCAATCCGGAGCTTGAATAATTAGAGCACTCACCAACGCACTTTTCAAGGTCCGGAATGCCGCTAGGCACTTCTCAACAAAGTCGAAAGCCACATCCTTTTGAAGGAGATGCGTTAAAGGCTTAGTGATCTTTGAGAAGTCCTTAATAAATCTTCTATAAAATCCAGCATGACCTAGAAAGCTCCTCAAGGACTTAACATCCGTCAGAGGCGGGAGTTGCTCAACAGTCTCTACCTTAGCCTTGTCCACTTCAATACCTCTCTCGGATATAACATGTCCGAGCACTATGCCTTGCTTAACCATGAAGTGGCACTTTTCCCAATTCAACACCAAGTCTACCTTCGCGCACCTCGTGAGGATCTTATCCAAGTTTGCCAAGCAATCCATGAACGTCTTCCCATAAACGGAAAAATCATCCATGAACACCTCGACAATTTCTTCGATGAATTTCAAGAATAAGGCCATCATGCAACATTGAAAAGAGGCTGGAGCGTTGCATAGACCGAAGGGCATCCTTCTATATGTAAACGTTGTTTTGTGTTGATCATCCTGGTGAATGGGAATTTGCATGAACCCCGAGTACCCATCGAGAAAACAAAAATAAGCTTGGTTTGCTAATCTCTCGAGCATCTCGTCGATGAACGGTAGGGGGAAGTGATCTTTCTTCGTTGCTTTGTTGAGCTTACGGTAATCGATACACATCCACCACCCGGTCATGGTTCTTTGTGGTATCAATTTTTTTCTTCTCATTCTTGACCACGGTTAAACTTCCTTTCTTTGGTACACAATGTACCGGGCTCACCCATTCGCTATGCGGAACCGGGTAGATGATTCCGGCATCAAGTAACTTGATGATCTCTTTCTTTACTACCTCTCTCATGGAATGAGTTAGCCTCCTTTCGTGGTCCACTACGGGCTTACATTGGTCTTCCATTGGTATACGATGAGTGCAAAAGGCTGGGCTAAGACCTTTGAGATCATTAATCGAATATCCAATCACCTTCCTATGTTTTTTCAATACAATCAGCAACTCCTCATTTTCTTCAGGACTCAACTCGTCGCTCACAATGACTAGATAAGTTTTGTCTGGGCCCAAAAATTTGTATTTTAATCCTTTGGGCAAAGGTTTAAGGTCTACCTCGGGCACTTGTGGCTCCTCGGGTTTAATTTCTCCTATGTCCTCGAATCTTTTTTCCTCCACGCTTCCATCTTGTGGTTCGAAGCCTTTTGTTGCTTCTTCTAACTCTTCATCTTGTTGATTATTAATTTGATTTTCCATTGCTCTTTGCAGCGGGTCTCTAAGGGTTTCAACAAAACAAAGACTATCTAACTCCTCTACTTCTTCGTCTTCGGGAGGAAAAGGTGTAGGGTGTTTAGAAACGCGAAGAAAGTTATATGTGTACTTTATTCCATTAAGGTCCATTGTTGCTTTGCCTTTTCCGACATCCAACACGGCATCAACCAACTTAAGAAAGGGCCTACCTAGGATTATGTGATCATGATTACTATGGTAAGCATCAATAACAAAGAAATCGGTTGGTATACATTTTCCGGAGATTTTTACATTCATGTTGCAAGCAATACCAGAGGTCTAATAGTTCTACCATCTCCCATGATTAATTTCGTTGATGTTGGAGCTAAGTCTAGGTTGCGTCTTGAACTTTATTGTAAATTTTAGAAGATAGGACACTTACTTGGGCTCTGATATCGCACATAGCTTTGCATTGAACTTCGTTGATCTCGCAACTCAAGTGTGGGGCCATCTTCTCTATTTCTTCGGATCCTATCACGTAAACTTCGGCGAGGCGAGCAATGGCGATGCTTCGGCCTTGATCCCCATAATTCTTTTCACCTCAGCTATGTGTTCCGGATCCACTTCATCATCTCCAAAGAGCTTTTGAAAGATCTCACTGGTGATTTCAAGGTCGTATGAATCTTCCGCTTTCTTCTCCGGTGGGAAATCCACTTCCAATGCTCTTGCCATCCCCTTTTGATTAGGGAACAGTCTTCTCTTATCGAATACTTCTCCGTAACCGATTGGAACCCAATCCATTGGTTTGAACTCCCTTAGTGGCTTCGCGCTTGACATGCTTCTCTTGTTTGTTTCATTTGATGCGGTGTAGTCAACGCTCGGGGTAGTTCTTGACTTGATGTGTTCTTATTCGAGCTTTTCCGGGATTGGCTCCTCTTTTGTGACTTCCAGGGTTGCCTCTTTAGAAAATTCAGCACACTTCTTCATCCTTGAATTATATTCCGGCTCTTCCGCAAGTCTTGTTTCCCAATCTCTTCGCATGGCAGCTGCTTTACTAATTTTTTGTAGAAGTTGAGTGGCTTCCGTGAGTGTTTTCTCCATGAGATCCCCACCTGCACACATTTGGATGTGTTGCATGCAACTAGGGGTTAGGGGAAAGAAAAATGTATGCAAGAGTACGTCACCGGAGAAGCCGAGTCTTGGTCCTGGTTCGATCAACTCGTTAAACCTATTCCAAGATTGGTCTATCCCTTCCTCTTCTCATGGCATGAAAGTGATCACTTGCCTCCTTAGATGTTGAACCTTGCTAATGGGAAAGAACTTCTCGCAAAACTTCTTTGTCAACATGTTCCTATTGCCTTCAACTTCAAAGGACGCAAACGAGTACCATGTTTTTGCTTCACCGGCAAGTGAGTAGGGAAAGAGATTCCATTTGAACCATTCATCGGGAACTCCTTCTTGACGCACCGTGTTGCATAGCATCATGAAATGCCTTATGTGTCTATATGGGTTCTCCGAAACCATCCCTTCAAATGGGTTTGCCGCCACCATCTCGATGATCTTGGATTTTATCTCATACTTGGTCGCTTCGAGCTTCGAATCCGACTTTTGTACTCATATGTCTTCACATCAAGGGCTAGCGTAATCCTTTAGTGATTCCTTCGGTTCTTCCATGGGTTGATTGATGAACGCCATCTAGAAAACAAGATAAAAACAAAAACAAAAACAAAAACAAACAAAGTGGTTTTCTAGATAATATGTGTTAGATATAGCAAATAAAAGATAAACTAAATATAAAACTAAGTTAAATGCAAACAAAACGATGTAAACTAGCTTACTCCCCGGCAACAACGCCAGAAAAAGGGGCTTGTTGACGGATAAAAGACGTATCCACCTACAATCCGCAAGCGTACGAACCTACACCTTTTTTCACCACGGGATTCCCAAGGTTCTTGTCAATCCGCGGAGCAAGGGGATTACAAGCGTTTGATCTACCTCTACACACTAGCTACTCAAACCCTAACTATGATTAAACTAGAAAACGACTAAACTACACTAGAGAGAATGATTAAGCAATCAAGATAAAAGACACTCGCCCATGGGTTCACGATACTAGAGCATGCAATCGCTTTAAACAAGAAAACCAATTTAATCTATCGGGGTTGTGACCACGGTTTCGCCCTTTCCCTCCTCTCGTACTGTCACTATGCGAAGGTATTCGTGACTAGACCTATGATGGACGCGACGTATTGAATGGATCCAAGGAAGCATTGGAGCTCTACTCCCTTTACGGCATGGTAGCTAACCTTAAGCATTGAAGTATATTCAGCACAAGATGATAGATAGATAATCCAACAAAGTATGATTACATCTCAAGATTGATTACAACCCATGGACAAATAAGGAGATTACCCCATCAAGGTGCTAGACATAGCACCGTTGATCATGGGCTCCCTTCCGACGGTGTCTTCCTTCTTCTCCACTTGGGGGTGCTTCCTTCGAGGTGGTCGATCCCCCTCCGGAGATCTCCCTCCTCTCTCTCTAGCTTGTGGATGGCCTCCTGGTGCGAATGGCTCCCTCTCTGCGAATGGCAGTGCCTCCAGGTCTTTAGGGTTGAAGATCCTTTGGGTGCAAGGAAAGGGGGGCCGAACCGACGCTGAAAGTGGGCTGGGTCGGCCGGCCTGGGCCGACTGGCCTAGGCCCATTTCGGCCCGGTTCGGTCGCCCCTTCGCTTCCGTGGGTCCTCAGGTGATTATGCACATTGCCCCTTCCACTTGCATGATTTTGACGATGTCATCCTCGCATCCAAGATGGAGGTTCTCCGTGCATGAAGTTCGATCTTTTACACTTCAATCCCCGGGGGTGTTCCTTCGTAGCACTTCGGTCCTTGCCACCATTGGAAGTGATTTCATCAAGCTTATGAACACGAACAAGACTCCGTAAATGCTCCTTTGAACTTGTTGTGAATCCATCCTTTATGTCCATGTTTTCCTACATAAACACAACACTTCCAAATGCATGCACATAGAATAACTTGTTATATTATTAGTGTGCCTAGTGGCGGGTTAGCTCCATAAACAAGTCCAAACCAAAGTGTAATGAACATGTTTGGTGTACCAAAATACACTGTTAACAGTGGCTCTGTGGCCAATGGTTGCTGAGGTGAATTGGGAGGGATGTCATCATCGTGATCGCTAGAGCTCACTTCACCCGAATTGTCGTATGGTTCTTGTGGAGAAGGTGAGCGAGCAGGTAGTGACGATGATGGCTCCGGAGACGATTGTAGAGGCTCGCGAGAAGGTACTGACAATGATAGCCCCAGAGACGATTGTAGAGGCTCGCGAGAAGGTACTGACGATGACGGCCCCGGCTCCAGGTAGTCTCTTGGAGATTCATCACTCTCGGTGATTATGATGATGTAACGTTTTGACCATAATATAGTACCGTGTAGCGCATCCTTAACTGTCTTTTCCCCATCACCTCCTTGGATATCAAGCTCTAGCTCCTCAAAATCAGGTTGACATATCTTCTCTACGCTAACTGAGGCGTAGCCAGGTGGAATCGGCATACCATGGCTCATCTGTCGAGGAAACTGCGCAAAAGCACTTCCGTGTGCCACCTGAGAAATAATAATTAATTAGTTATTATTAGCATTGTGAATGTCTGTCCACAAAAATCAAAGTAATATATATGATCAATTATTGAGGTAATAAAGAATGAACTATACATACCTTCATTTTGATGTTGCCGAATGGCTTGTGAAGAACACATCTGGTGCGCCGACAGATGTCATCCATAGGGTACTGTTGGCTATCCACTTGAACTCTTTCTATTGCCCTTTGCTCTTCGAGAATCTCTGCGGAAGCACAACTGCTTTTGTGAGCAGAAGGAACTTGTACTAGAGGTAGTCCTCCAGATGGGGACATCTCATTTACAGTGGCGGCCACTCGCCGTTCAATATCTCCTGCCACCTTTTTTTCGTGTTCTTCAAGTCTTTTCTCTATCTTTTGCCACTGTTCCTCCTCTCCGCGCTCTCTTCTTCTTATGCGGCTTCGATAGGTGGCAATGTCTCCCCTGAAGGCAAATTTCCATGGTACCACCCTGAAGCCCATGCAACGTCCTCGGTGTTATGGATTCTTGAGCGCCATAGTGAGCTCATCGATCTCTCTGTCAACCTTCACTCTGCCTACTCTGACATCTTCAATTATTTTCAATATTTCAAGTGCAGCCTCTCGTAACGAGGGTGGGTAATGAAGGGTACCATCTTCGGAGTTAATTGTGCCTCCATGAGCATAATACCAATTCTTCACTCGCTCGGGCCAATCAACAACCGCTGGTATGGTACCTTGTGTGAGAAGGTCTTCTTCCATATTCCGCCACTTGGGAATTGCAAATGCGTAACCACCTCGACCAAGATGATGGTCGTGCTCCTTCTTACCATCACTTTTCGTCCCTCGTGCACTCGCCTTGGCAAAATCTTCACCTTTCTTATATTCCACAAAGGACGTCCAGTGTTCTTTTAACTTGGGATATTCAATCCAATTTAGAGTTTGATTCTTCTTAATATAATCTTTATCAAGTTGCTGCTTGAACTTTTGAAATTGTGTTGCCATCCTCGTGAGAGTCCAATGCTTCACATTGGCTGGTTTAGCACCTCCAGGAAGTATGCAGTGTTTTAGGATTTCACCCCACAACAAATTTTTCACTGAGTCTGGAACCACGTGTGGATTATCTGCTGCTCCCTTTCATTCTTTGTAGCTGATGGGCACATTGTCCCTTACAATGGGCCCACACTATGACACATACGTGTCCTTCATTTTTTGGAGCACATGGTTGGCCATCATCTGATACTTCTGTGATATGATACATGACATGGCCAGTGAGTACTTGTGTACGCCCTCTCTTTGTCTTTTTTGATGTGAAGCCTGAAGCCTACATGTTGCAGATTCGTTATTTAATTAATTAGTAGCTAAGAATTGAGGTTATATGAAGTTAATGCATGATATATATATATACCTCGGGAACATTTAGTACTTTCATTCACAAGACTTTCCTCATTGTTCCTAGAATTGTCCTCAATATTAGTTGTTGTGTCCTCGACAGGGGTGGCATCGTCGTAATTCGGAGGTATGTTCAAGTACATGTCCACTTGACTACATTCCTCGTCGGTGAAGGTTGCAATCGTATTTGTACCACTAGCAATAATGTCGGCCATAAAGTTGTTATGGTTGTCGTCCATCTGGAATAAACAAGAATTTTCTATGAATTTCTATAATAAACAAGAATTTTCTATGAATTTATGTAATTTTCAACAATTTCTAAAACTTTCTAGAATAAACAAGATTTTTCAAATAATTTCTTTATTAAACAAAAAATTTCTAAGAATTTCTTTGAGTTTACAAAATAACCAACAATTTACTAAGTTGATTTTTGGAATAATCAACAATTTATAAAACTTTCTAGAATAAACAAGTATTTACTAAGACTTTCTTTATTAAATAAGAATTTTCTTTGAATTTCTAGAATAAGCAATAAGTTTTTCCTATGAATTTATGGAATAATCAACAATTTCTAAAACTTTCTAGAATAAACAAGTATTTACTAAGAATTTCTTTATCAAACAAAAATTTTCTTTAAATTTCTTGAATAAGCGACAAGTTTTTCCTATGAATTTCTTGAATAATCAACAATTTATAAAACTTTCTAGAATTGACTAAAAATTCCTTTGTTGAACAAGAATTTACTTTAAATTTCTAGATAACCAACAAATTTTTCTATGAATTTTTAGAATAAACAAGTATTTACTACGTATTTTCTTGAATAAACAAAGTCGAAATATTTCTACTAACTTGTAGACGAACGATGCTCAGGGGTGGCGACGGCGCTGACGCTCGTGGAGGAGGAGGGCCAGTGGCTGGCAGGGGCGGCGAGTTGGGGAGGAGATACTCGTCAGGGACGGGGCGCGTCGGTGAGGGGCGGACGTTGGCGCGGCTGAGCTCGCCGACGGCGGGAGACGGTTATGCGCGCGTGCTGGGGAGGGGCGTCACGTCAGGGAGGAGGAGCGCGTCGGAGAAGGGCGGCGCATCGAAGAGGAGCCTCTCATCGGGGAGGGGAGCGTCTAGGACGGGTGCGGCGAGGAGAAGTGGCAGCGACGACGACAGAGGAAGAGAGGCGGGAGGCAGCGATTTGGGGAAAATGGCTAAGTGCCTATCAGGAAGGCGACGAGGATTATATAGAACCCCCCACCTTTTGTCACCGGTCGTCTTTCCAACCATGACAAAAGGCCCTTTAGTCCCGGGTGTTGTTACCACTCGAGACTAAAGGCCCCGCTTTTGTCACGTGTGGTCTCTCGGCCCGTGACAAAAGGGGTATTTCGCGCGGGATCCCTCTACTGGCGAATATTCTCCCTTTAGTCCCGGGTGGTGTTACCACCCGAGACAAAAGGCCCTTTTGTCTCGGGTGGTAACACCACATAGGACTAAAGGACAACTTTGCGCGGGAAGTTAATATTTCTCTTTTCCTTGCTCACTTATCTCATTCTTCTTGCTTTCAACATTTAAAAAATCATTAGTTAAAATATTTGTGCCATGCAAAATTACATTATGTTAACACCAAAAAATACCTACTTTTCTATGCACATGTTATTTCAAGAGTTGAAACAATTATTATTATTTTTTGTTTACAATTTGAAGGGGAAAATAAATTAAATTGAAAATATTAGTAAACCAACTCAGAAAAATCTCTGTTTCAAACAAATTTATGAATTCGCGTATTGTCTTCAAATGATTAACATGCTCATTTCCTTGCTCATTTATCTCATTCATGTCATTCACGGGCTTTTTCTCTTTTCCTTGCTAATTTATCTCATTCGTTTTTGCTTTCAACATTTTAAAAAAAATCATTAGTTAAAATATTTATGCCATGCAAAATTATATTATGTTAACACCAAAAAAGTACCTACTTTTCTATGCACATGTTGTTTCAAGAGTTGAAATAATTATTACTATTTTTTGTTTACAATTTGAAGGGGAAAATATATTAATTTGAAAGTATTAGTAAACCAACTTAGAAAATCTCAATTTCAAACAAATTTATGTATTCGCATATTGTCTTTCGAATGATCAACATGCTCATAACGGAATATATATCATCAAACTCACCCTTCTTCTCATCTTTGTCTTTGTTTACTATTTGGTATAATAATCCATATAACTAATTACCAATTCAATTTACGGAATTTTTTACAATGGCTTACGTATACATATAGAGGTCACCTGATGGCTATTACAAGGCACGGCATTAATTAATACCAATGACTACAAGTCCTAAGCTGACGTTGGTCAGCTTCTAGCTTTTGAACCTCTACTTCAAACACATTTACGAATTCTAGTATAAATATGCTTAATAAACATGCTTACTAAACATGTTGAAGACAACACATGAATTAATAATAAAGTGCCTAATTAACAATAATTGATAAGTTCATAAAGGTTCACATAGCTAGCTAATTAATACAAGTTCACATAATAGGGTACGGTACAAGACCCGATCCATGCATGTATAATGTTACTGAGCAGCACATGCATGTAGATATGAAACATGGTTAATGTCTGAAATCCTCCAGCAGCCTAGAACTCCCTCAAAATAAGCTAGAGCGCGTACTAGTGCACACTCCTCCGCTTCCGGAGGAGTGTCACAAACAGCACTGCTGACACCAAACAATGGAGCCTCAGGTTCTACTGGCTTGTAGAAAGTTAGAATTGCTTGACTCTTCCAATTGTTGGTGAAAAACGGCTCCCAACCACAGTAATGCACCCCAACTCTTTCCACGACATGATTAAGAATCGCACGGAAGCTAATTGAAGTATATGTAGAACCAGAGGGATCCTGCACACAATCAGATGATGATGAGATATAATAACCTTATGAAAGTTCAAAATATATATGTACCAGAAACAAATTAATTAAGAATGAATGAAAATTCTTTTATATATAAATGTATAGTATAGCACATCTCGATGAGCCCTGCAAAGCCTTTCCGCAATCTCAATCACATTTCCTTCACCCGCCTCGAGTTGCCTTAATTTTAAATAGGAAAGATCTGGCATGAAGCACCCAACATTATTCTGGAGCTGTTGTAGACAATTCTCCACGTCAGTCCTCTCTCGGGTTAACCGAATAGGTGATGTTGAGCCAACTGTTGCAATGGAAACCATCAGGTGTGGTGCACCTACTAGCAACTGGTTGTAGTCTACATATCGAGCAGGTACGGTGAAAGAGAGATACATTCTTGCCATATGCTCATCAACGTGCTCAGTTTGCACTATAGGAGGAGTACCATTCTTATCCCCGATAATGTCTTTGAGCCATCTGATATTGTTGAGAACCTATAATAATTATATATGTAACAAAAATTATAGATTTTCCATGTGAAATGAAAAAACTTCTATGTAAACCAAATTAATTTCAATTCCTATATTACCACGTTAGCTACATGTCCTGGATCACCCATT
The DNA here is from genome assembly GCA_947561735.1 of Cenchrus americanus. Lineage (NCBI taxonomy): Eukaryota > Viridiplantae > Streptophyta > Magnoliopsida > Poales > Poaceae > Cenchrus > Cenchrus americanus. Next base: position 252,611,475 of record OX387245.1, on the reverse strand, counting down.
GGCAAGTTAATCTCACGGTGAAAGTGCAATCCTGGACATAGAGACAACGGGTCCTCCAAAACACCTCCACAGCCACCAAGACCTCCACGACCAATGCCACGGCCACCACGCCCGCACGACGACGAACTATGCCACAGCCACGGCCGCCATTACCAACACCACTTGAAAACAATTGTTGACGGTGCAAAATCGTGCTCAAGTTCACCGCAAGCCTACGGGTGACTTGGAGCCTTTTTCACCAAGGAGGGTCCTCCCTAGATTTGTCAATCCAAGGAACGGAAGCAAACCACTAAGGTTCTCTATCTAACATACTGGTCTAACCCAATGTGAAGAGTGGATTACATGAAGATTAAACATACATGAAAGGATGTATGGATCACATCCACTTAGCCATAAAGGTAAGCATCCAAAGGGGTAACCCTAGCCTATCGTCTTCTTGTTGCCGCTCCGGCCACGATGACAAACCAATCTAATCTTATACTATGATAAGGAGTACACTCGATATGGAGTAACCCGATATGGAGTGGTCTGATACACGTTCATTCGCCGCTTTCTCCTCCATCGTACTGTCACTACGCAATGATATCCATCACCGAACGACAACCTAGATCCGTGCACTATAACGATGTATCCGCAAGAGATAGACTAACCACCATGATTACTCTATTCCTACTAAGGGCATATGCTAGATACACATATGAATAAAACACTCATCGATGTAGATCAAAGTAGGACAAGATATGATTACATCACCATCGAATGTAGAATGTACAATTGCCTTGATGGATTCAAGGCATGGGATCTGGAACTCCACCATGGCTTCACCACACAGGGCCAACCATGGAGGCTAGGCGTGGCCTAGGCCATCTCCTAGGCAACCCGAGGACTAGCGGCGGCCGTCGGCTTCCTCCCACTGCTTCAGCGGCTCTCTGATGAATGGATGGATTGATCCCTCCTCCTTAGGCACCCAAGGGGTTGTATTTATGCCAAGCCTTGGGGCGTGCTCCACCTTGCCTTGCACGAGATCTTTCTTGGGAGAGAAGGGAACTTGGTTTCCATAAAATCATCCTCGTCCAGATTTTTCTGATTCGCAGCCCTTCCTTGCCAGCACCATATCTCCCACGTCTGGACACCAAATAATGCAAATTCGGTATCCTGGTTGTACACGAAATTTCCTCCAACGTTGGTATTCGTTGTTTTCCTTGGAAACGAAGATAAGATCTCCAAATCAGCCTCGGAAGATAATCTGTTCTGATTTTGGACTGACTGCGCAGTAGGGATTTCGGAGGCCATAACTCCTCGCTCCCTTATCCAAATTGGGCCTTCCACAAGTCCAAATCGAAGGTATTGTCGAGATCCACAACTTTAGTAGTCAAACTTTTGCCATTAGAGGCCATTTAAGTCTCCGAATCTGCACTGAAAGATCATGCTGTCCTGGGCTGCGAGAATATCTCTCGGGTTGAGTTGATATCGTTGGTAAACTTCCAAGTCACCGGAGTTTTACGTGATGATGCTTCGGTCCCTGGGCCATTTGGAGTCGTGTTCATCATGTGTCTTAACTTGTGATGGGTTTTATGATCTTCTCTTGAAGTGCTTGATGAACTTATCCCGAAAGTCTCCTCTTTAACGTTATTTTCCTGCGTAAATAATAAACTCCAAAATCAACATGCAAGAGTGAACTTGATACCTCGGGGGGTTAGTACCATTGGTTATAATATCAAATACGTGCAAATGTTGACGGTAAACTTATAGATAGGTGTACCAAAATCGACCGTCAACATACCCCCATGCTTAAACCTTGCTCGTCCTCGAGCAAGGCCAAGATCTTTGCATAACTTGGAAATCAGCGTTGCCTTACAATGTTTCCCTACACTTAGTTATACATAACAAGACATATTGCTCTCTCAAGTATTTAGCATTTGAGGTTCAAGTTTTGACCGGCTACTTCATTATGGAAGATAGACTATCATTAAAGAACATGTCGCAATAAAAACAAATATAATGCTCCCAAACTTAAGCAAACTTTAAACATTTACCTTGTTGCATCATGAAGGGTTTGCAAAAAGTTGCACATCTAATATAACGGAGGTTCTCTTGCAAAAGCTCATGGAAACACTCATCTAGTCAAGTCACTCAAGCTTACACTAGATTATTGTCAACCTATTCTACTCATATATGAAAGTGGAAAGTTTATGTGGAGCTTGGTAGGTAAAAACAATCCTAGAAAAACATTATACTCGAAATATTGTCAAACTAAGAGAGAGATCTTTTGGAATTACTGAGACTAGTCAAAAAGTCCATGGAAAATAAATGTTGGAAAGGGAGAGATGGAACACACGCATTTGGAAAGGTGGAAAAGTGCAAGTGACAAATGGGTGATCCCAAGACACGAATGAAGTTCTCGTTATCGGATTGCACATGGTTGGAAAAGATTGAGTATGGACTTGTCTTCAAAGCGCTCCAAGATTTAAATGAAGCTAAAAAGAACCGAGGTGCATTTTTATTTTTCTCTTTTTTACGTTTCTTTTTTCTTTTCTTATTTTTTCTTCCTTCTTCTTTTTTTATTCTTCATTTTTTATGCTCCTCCGAACTTCTAAGCAACATAGTACTTGCTATAGTATTCCCCTCTCCCATGCTTAAATGATTGCTCGTCCTCGAACATAGAAGTGGGAATCTATGGCTGCTAGAGAACTACGAAATCCTTGTGTTCCTCTATAAATCTTTTGAAATCTTCATGGGCATCCTCCATGTCAAACTCGCATGATCATTGATGAGTCCCTGCATATGTTATATGTCTTGAAATCTTACCAGAAAATCTTCAGAAAATTCGTCGAAAGATCATCCATACTCAATTTGGGTTGTGGTCAAGGAGGTAATCAAAAAGATGTTTTGGGTTTAGGGTGGATGTCCAGTGAAGTTTGTGAAATTTCCAATGTGTAAACTCACAATTCATGGACAAAAATGGCTAGCATGAAAAAGATACACAAAGGAATGACCAGCTTCTTAGTCTCGTACCACATAAATCAATCCTAATCCAACGCATCAAGATATAAGTTTGCAAACTAAATGTTATACCACGAAAGTACTTGTATGTGTATATGCTTTGGTAGGTAGAGCCTTGCAAGAGATTCACAAATGTAGATAGCATGAAGATTTTAAATAAAACAAGTACAAGACATATGTCATCGGTAAACTTAAATCAGAGAGCAACATAAAGTGTGCGGGTCTTAAAAATTAGTCATTTAACCTCCACAAATGAAAGAGCCAGTATTTAATCAATTTCAGTTCCTTTTAATAGAGAGCAAAAAGTCATGTCATATAAAACATCATGCAAGTAAAACAAGGCAGCAACTTTCATCATTTTTCCATAAGCAAGACATACAAATGATATTATCCAGGTAAGCTCAAAAGAGATGGTGATTCATTTATTGAAAAGTAAAAACTAACTAAACCTAGGTTGTCCTCCTAGTACCCATTTTATTGATCGAGAGATAAATACAAAGGTTGTCTATGGTTGAAAGCATATATGTGCAAGTATTTAAAAGGGTATGAACAAAGGTAAAATTAAGGGAAGTTACCGTCCTTTTCGATGCTCGTAGTGAAGTGCAGCACGGCCTCCCCCATGCTTAAGCATTGTGCTTAATCATGGAAAAAGAATTGAGGACCATGTGTGGTTCGAGGACCGGTGGATGGTCGCTTCCTTGTGTGATGAGTGATTGACAACGTTGTGTGGACTGATTCTTGGCTAAGTATTGCAGGTGCAGGTTGCGGCTTGACTCGTGTTGGTGCAGGTGAAGAACAAGCGCGAAAGGTCGTCGCCGGTGAGGCCTCCAGGTGTGGAGAAGACAAGTAGGCTTCGTTCGAGGGACCGGTGGCCGGCGGGGGTCAAGTGCGGGCCGCATGGTGGCATGAACAACAAGATGAAGTCGTGGACGGTTTCTTGGTTGAGCCTCAAAACCAAGGTCGAGCCGGGACTACGTGGGAGCCAAGTCATGAGTGGAGATTGGCGGAGGCTACACCGAGTTCGAGGGGTTTCCGGTGGTTCACCAGAAAACCACTGGGTTCCTTGGTTGATCCACAAAGCCAAGACCGGAGAACCGAAGACGGAGCTGCAGCAGCGCTAGACCGGTCTGACCGGTGGGTCTGACCGGTCTGACCGGTGGGGACCGGTCTGACCGGTGAGGAGCACCGGTCTGACCGGTGTGCGACGACGTAGTCCGGAATCTTCGAAGCGGAGGACACGCGTCGGGATCGCATGGCTTGCGTCAAGGCTACGCAGGGTGCGGTCGCCGGGCATCCGTCCGATGGTGAAGACATCAAGAATTCCAAATCCGCCCTTGAGGGGCTTGTATTCCTAGTTAGTAGAGAAGGGCATTTTAGACATTCGGTTGCCTCCATATAACCCAAGAGGTGAGAGGATGGCAGCCAACTCTTGTAACCCTAGCTCATTAGTTTTCCTATTTTCCACCTATTTTCTCTAGGTTTTCCTTAGGACTAGCAAGAGAGCTTCACGGAGAGATCTTGTAGAGAGGGATGGATGATCGGGCGGCTTGCTAGACCTTGTACGAACCTTTGTTTCTTGTATAGATGATTCGGCGTGGTTCCTCAAGGTTTGGATGTGTTTTCCCCGGTTGTTCTTGGTGGTGATTTTTGGAGCCCTCTCTTCGTGATTTCTTTGGGGTGTTTTCGGGGCTTTTCTCTTGGGGATTTGATGGGGGAAATTTGTGGGAACCCTTCGTGGTTCTTTGGGCTGTGATTCCCCTCCCAAATCCATGAGCAAAAGTGCTCAATTTTGGGGTTTTCTTGAGTTCTTGGGTTGGAAGTGCTTTCGGCGGGATTTCTTCGATTCCTCCTTTTTGGACGAGATTTGGTGGGATTAAACTTGGCTATGGACTCCTCATGAGGTGTTCCTGATATCCCCAAAGTCTTGTTCAAGTCCGTGGAGCGATTCGGGAGATCGAGATTTGGATTTGGGGGAGTTGACCCGTGGGTGCTGTTCATCCCGAGCTGCCCAGGCTACACCGGTCTGACCGGTGCTCTTGACCGGTCTGACCGGTGCGAGCCCTGTTGGGTTTTTGCTCGGGTGAACGTCTTGGTGTGTTTGTTGTTGTCCCGTGTTGCTGCTGTTTCGAGTTTGGGTCCGTTTGGTGGTCGGTTGGCCTGTTTGGTGCCTTGGGGGCTTTCAGGCTGCCATCGGTCTGACCGGTGTGTCTCACCGGTCTGACCGGTATAGAGCCACTTAGTGAAAGTTGCTCAGCTTCACCAGCAGGGACCGGTCTGACCGGTGGTGCTCACCGGTCGACCGGTGTGGGTCTGTAGACTCGGGGTTTGTTTTTCCGCCGCGTTCTCGAGTCGGAAGGCTGTGTGTGTTGGTTCCTAGGTCCAGTGGCACTCCAGTGGCTACGTGGGCTTGGCCAACTTGGGTAGTGAGTCGGAGACGTGTGTTGGAAGCCGTGTTCGTCTTGTTGGAGTTTTCATCTCCTTCGAGAAGAATTTTTATCGGCTCCCATTCACTCCCCCCCTCTCTGGTTCGCCGTATCGGTCCTTCAAGAATGATGAGCATCTTGTGGTGAAAGTGATCCTTGAACTCCATGTGGCCTTTCCCCTTTCATCCTTCAAATCCTCCCTCACGTTTAGCGTGTTGCTAAGTGTGGAAAAACATGAATTGCTTGTAATTCCCTATTGCCATGTGTTTGAGAATCATCTTCACTTCTTTTCTTTGTGACTCATTTGTCCTTCAACTTCTTCTTATTATCATCTAGCCATGGTTCCAATCCTTCGTCATATCGTCATCACTGACTTCCATCCCGTCCTTTTTTCTGCCTCATTTTCCACAGTTTTTCTCTTACTTCCAGAACAGTACATGTACTAAAACACACATCCAAGTTGAAGTTCATGAAATTATCTTTCCAACAAGTCATCATACGCATGAAACGAGTTCCGAACAAGAGAGTTGTGCCTATTTTACTCCGGCGATGCAATCTGACCAAGGCTGATTTCAAACTGCGCAACGCTCAATGTTTCTGCCATATCTCCTTGTACGGGTCTTCAAAATTGATGATCCTTGATGTGTTGGAAAGATGGTTTGAATTATCTTCTGAAAATTAACTTTTTTCCATTGTACATCTCTGAACACGTACTCAAATTTTGATGGAAACAGTGACTTCCCTCTCAATCCTTATAGATGACTAACGATCTTGATTGCAATTGGTCAAGAACTCATGAAAACACTTCTCCATGCCTACAAAACAAATCTAATGCACATTCTACCCCCGGGGTTATGGTCGGGAGAAGCAACAATTGCCAACAAACCAAATGCTTCCCTAAGATCTTAACTTGTGGCAAAGCTCACCTAGTAAAGAGAAAAGCAAGAACCTAATGGGTGTACATGCGTGTAGGTGTAGAATGCAAATGAAAGGAAGGGATATAAACAAAGACAAAGTTTGCACCAAGTTCTAAACACCATGTTTACAACTATACTGCTTTATTTCTATATAACCACAAAGATTTAACCAAGGTCAAAACACCATGTTCATTTCAAGGTTAAAATTCCTTCATGCCGCAAGCATATTAAAGCGCATTGCAAAGTTTATAAACCAACCTAATGCAGTATAAATCAACAAGGCTTGAAAACTCAAATGATGATTATCTGCAATCAAGTCCAAACACCACGTTTACACAATATTGCTAAAGAAAATGCCTCGCGCGCGAAGCACCATTATGGAAATAAAGCATTCATCAAAAGTTTCACGAAGAAGCCAAGCTAACCTATGCATGATAAAAAAAGGGGTTGATGCAAAATGCAAAATGCAAAAAGGAATTAGTGAAAAGGGTCAACAATGTTTGAAAAAGGCTTTCAATGTTGTTCCTTAATAATGACAAGCAAGTCACCTTATGAGAGGTAAATTCTTGTCAACAAAACCTTTTATCAAAAGACCTAATCAAACATGCTAACAAGGTTTTAAGTTAAGGCTTATGGGTATCCTATATTTTTGGATTAGGACAAGAATTTTGAAAAGATAAGTTGGGTGAAGAAATTCTATCTATGGTGGTTTTGAAAAAACAGAAACAAGGGTAAGATTTTTGGATGAAAAACAAACCTATGGTTTTAGGACTACTAAAGGTATGAGAGGTTTTCCGTAAGGGTTTAGGATGAGGCTAGTCAAAATTTTAGAAAAGGGATAGAGATAGACTTTGTCCACTTGACATAAGTCGATTCCTCCCTTTGTTGGCCTAAGTTCTAGGTGTGGTTTGATAGGAAGGTTTAGGCAAAGATGTATTTTTTTCTTCTAAGGGTTATAATAGATGAGATGCAACATGCAACATAATGCAAAGGTGGAGAACAAAGTGGAATGAAGTGAAACATGATTATGAAAAAACAAAATGACATGACATGATATGGTGGTGATCTAAAACAAAAGCAAAAGTTAGCCTAAGTTAACTAACCACAAGTTTAGAATCAAAGGGATCACACTTCATATTTCTCTCTAAAAACACACAAATAAAAAGACTCTAAACACTAATAAGCACACGAAAATAAGGATTCTACAAGTTTTCCCAAATTCAAGTAGCAAAGTTCTCACTCAATATCCATTAAAGCATACAAAGATGTGGTTGTGACATTTATTAGAGCAATGGTACAATGTTACTTGAAGTTTTCAAATAAAGAACACAATGTAGATGTCAGGTGTCAAGGGCCTAATGGGCCGGGAGGCCCGTTAGGGTTAGGTTTAGGGATAAGATCGAGTCCTTGCTTAGGGGTCAAGTAATCATCTCTATTTAAAGAGAGGAGATGTATCAATTTAATCAAGCAAGAGATTAGAAGGAAAACCCTTCTCTCTTGCCGGCCGTGGGCGAAGCCCCGCGGTCGGCGTTCCCTGCGCCCCTCCAACCCTAGTTGCCACCACAACCTAGGCGTGAACAGTACCCGCGGGTACTGTAGCACGCAGCCCTAATTCCCCCACAAATCAGCCTCAAATCCTCCAATCACCCTCTCCTCGCATCGCAGTTCATAACAATCTGGTATCAGCAATGCCAGGCGACGACGACAAGACGAAGGACACCAGTCTGGAGCCCACCTTGGCCGAGCTCTCCAAGATCATGCGGGAGACCTGCTCGGCTGTCAACGACCTGAGCGCCCGTGTCCAGGCGCTCGAGGTGGCCGCCCAGGCCACCACCGTCACCATGTCAGCCGTTTTGCTGCCGGCATCCCTGGCCCCAACTGCATGGCCGTTGTCGCCGACCGTGTGGACGGAGGGCGCCAACTCCACGAGGGGGTCGATCTCCACGAGGGTGACCACCCGAGCGGCCGCGACAGGGGTGGTTCCAACGCCCACCACCGGCGCTGTCGTCCTCCAACACCCGTTCATCGATGGGATATTCTACAAGGGCACCGGCGTCTAGCAGGTTCGGGTGTCAGCGGTAGTGCGACTGCAGGCTGCGGCGCGCGGCCTCCTTGCACGGTGGCGGCTTCGCGAGATGCAGCAGATCGAGCAGCCGGCGATCGCCGTGATGGAGACGACACGTACCTGTCCAAGGGCTGCGGTCATGTGTCTGCTGGCGGCAGTACGCGGCCTTCTAGCGCGGCGACGTCTTCGAGAGGTGCGCCACAATCCAAAGCCAATCGTTGGGCTGCAGATCTTCTCAGGTCACAACAATGCTCGTGAGGCCCATTCACAGCTTATGCCAAGGGATCCAGACCGCTCCATGTTGGCTGGTGTGCTGCGTGTGTACATGCAGCTGATCCCCCGAGCTGTACCCGTGGGATCCAGGTGGTTCTACACATGCAGACCGTCGAGCGAGTGGCGCCCATCGTTCGGGAGTCACCGAAATAAAAAAAAGTCGTAGCATTTTTCAGATTAAGAATTTTCAAATAAGCCGAGATGTAACTTGTCATAGTTTATATAGATATATAAAAAGATCGGGTTTCCTCCCGCAAAGCGCTTCATTTTAAGCCATAGAGCTCGACTTTCCCATGTACCTTTTTATTGTCGTGAAGCCATGGTTACTTGTGCGAGAATCTAAAGTAGCCATGCAGCTTGATGTTGCCTTATGAAATCGGTAGTGGTTCGCTTCCAACATCATCATGTGTTGAGTGGTGCCTCTTGTGTCTTCATTCATCCAAGCTCGAGAGGGTTTGTTTTAGTCCTTAGCTTCTGAATTTAATCATGTACCTGTTGTGGAACCGTTGCCCCATCTTCTCTTTATTGACACTATGTCCATCTCCTCCATCTTGTCGTCATCGCCTTGCTGCTGCCTCTTCTTCATGGATTTACCCCTGCATCCAGAACATAACATATACCAAAATATAGTTCTATTGAAAAATTTATAAAAATACCTTTCCAACGGGTACTCATTCGTCTTAATCGGAGTCCAAATGAGGGAGGGCTGTTTCACTTCAGCATTGCTTGCTGTCCAGAATTTCAGCACGTGCAACCATCGGTGATTCGGCCATATCCGCTTGTAGGAACCTTCGATTACCTTGCTGCTTGATTTATTGGAATGTAGAATTCATGGAGCTTCTGAAAATCTAAATATATCTTGTTGTTTTCTGCTGAGGCTCATTCAAACATCGTGAGGACACCGTTATCCTTTCGTCCATCGATCCGGAGATGTACGTGTGGTCTTCGTCTAGAAGTCTTTTAGGGCACCATGTCACGCATCCCTTGGCTTCAAATATCATTACCATCGCTGCATGAGCATGATGTTAATGGAATCCTTCTCTATTGTGCTTGACATGGTCGTTTCCAAAACTTATAGATTAAACAAACAATCCTCCAAAAGAAATTAGTCTTAAAAACTTAATTGACACATGTAGGCATACCTCGTTCATCTTGGTTTGCTTTGGGTGGGGGCTCAATAGAGGATGTTGGGCCACTAACCAAGGTTAGCACCTACCACTAAAGAGCAAAACATGTGTAGCCATCAACTTGGTTGAGAGAGGTTGGACTTGTTGAAGTCCAAATGTTGAAAACTTTTCTCGATCGCTTGTGTCTAGCTTTGCACCTACTTTCAAGGACATAAACAAGAAAGCAAGAGTATAAGCAATGATAAAATTAGGATTAGTTAAAAGAAAGAAAGATCACCCTAGGGTTCGAGTTGCCGATCCCCGGCAACGGCGCCAGAAAAAGGGACTTGTTGACGTGCAAAATCGTGCTCAAGTTCACCGCAAGCCTACGGGTGACTTGGTGCCTTTTGCACCAAGGAGGGTCCTCCCAAGATTTGTCAATCCAAGGATCGGAAGCAAACCACTAAGGTTCTCTATCTAACCTACCGGTCTAACCCAATGTGAAGAGTTGATTGCATAAAGATTAAACATACATGAAAGGATGTACGGATCACATCCACTTAGCCATAAAGGTAAGCATCCAAAGGGGTAACCCTAGCCTATCATCCTCTTGTTGCCGTTCCGGCCACGATGACAAACCAATCTAATCTTATACTATGATAAGGAGTACACTTGATATGGAGTAACCCAATATGGAGTGGTCCGATACACGTTCATTCGCCGCTTTCTCCACCATCGTACTCTCACTACGCAAGGATATTCATCACCGAACGACAACCTAGATCCGTGCACTATAACGATGTATCCACAAGAGATAGTGTGACAATCCCACCCGAGATAATTCCGTACTATCGCCTAAACCACTCCATTTGGTCATTAAGCGATTATAAAGAGGCATCCCATTGAGTGTTGCCGGGTTCACACCCGGTGAATCACTTGGAAACACAGAGAGGATCGAACGTATGCATTAAAACTCCCACGAATGAGAGTCCAGAGTGCCTTACAATTTAACCATCACATCCCCGTAGGGTCATTATTACAAACATAGTTCTTTGTCATGAAGGTAAATGGTTTATAGTTTATTGAAAAACAGCGGAAGTTAACTAAACGATACAATCACATCACAGGAGGCATGTCCATGATGCAATCACCCTTCGTCATCCACCCATTCCAGCTCCCAGCCGGGTGGAAGTTCTCCGGGCCACACATCAGATGCATTACCTGGAACAACATTTATAAAGCAAGGCTGAGTATACTAAGACTCAGCAAGACTTACCCGTCTAAAGAAGAAGACTTTACCTCTAGTCATGCAAGGCTTTTGGCTAGTGGGTTTGTTTTCCAAAAAGCTACTAAGTAGTGAATCCTTACTTTCACATTTTAGCTCAAGTTCTAGTAGAAGTAATCATTACTAAATCTGCAACTATCACAACCAAAGTTGTACAAACAATTAATCAAAGTAATAATCTTCACAAAAGTTCCATCATAAAGGGATATCATGGCCAGTCGGATAAGTAGTCTCAGATGACGGTGAGAGGCCGACAATCGATTGATTCGTAACCTTGCAAGGTGGACCTTAACACACGGGAGGTGTCCTCACCAAGAGTACACCAACCAGGCAGTTCCCGTCATTCTTTGGTTTGGGGATAATAGCTCACAGTCTTAAGTACAAGGTTTATCTGGGTTACGCCACTAAGGTCACCCAGCCTCACGCATGCACTCGGGTGGCGAGCCCGGGGCTGCAACCATAAGAGTAGTGATAGTAAAACCCCGTACCGCCTCATTTAGGTACTAGGCTTACCGTACCCATTTCCGGCAAGTATTTAGTACTTTCAAACACTTAGCCCACGAAGCCATTGGACCGGAGCCCAAATCCCATGCTCTTACCACATGAGCAATCCATTTAATCATATGGTGATTCCATAAGGGAGATCCTATTCTCGCGAGTGACGAACATCACTCGACTTGTACCGGATCCTTAAGCACGGCAACTAGCGACCTAACATGCTAGTAAAAGATCATAGGTACTTAGGGATCATGCAACTAGGGTTTCATTTCAACTCCTGAACGTAAATGCACATACAATAACAAGAAGTAAATTCAGAAGTTTAAAGAAACACTGGGGTTAATGAATAAACCGGGGCTTGCCTTCGTCAGCACAAGCAGACACACTAACTTCCGAACTTTGGCCCGGGTCTTGCTCTACGGTCACGTAGTGCACGTCTCCTCCTGCTCCCTCGTCCTCGTCAGCCGGCACTAGCGTATAGCTACCGTCGAGGACTTCTACACGAGGAATGCAATGCGGTGATTAGGAGTGTAATTATTTTAAATTAATTCACAAACAGTAGCAAACAGTTGCAAGGAGTATATGGTTGGCCATATTCACCTTAACCAAAGTATTTAGACGTTTTTCCTTTTAAAAGAATGATTAAAAGCTCATTTAGCCTTCCTTTTAAGGTGATTGTGTGCACATCTATTAAAGAAACATTAATTTAAAAACAACAGCAAGGAACCCACTTTCCTAGCACCATTTTACTGTTCTTAACACTTATCCTTAAGTCATGCACTAGAGAGAGTGATTTTCCCTATTTCCTTTTCTAGATTAACATAGTTTGAGCTCTTATGCATGACCAACACATAACAAACTAATCCAGCAACCCCCTCCTACTGATCCTACTGACCAGGGGTATACTGGGACAGCAAGACAATGGTCTTAGCACCATTGAACTTATGGCACCAAACTAGGAGCATTCCTATTTAGCATAAAAGGGAATAAAGCATAACAAAATAAATATGACAGAAATGAATCCCATCTTTCTCCTACACATACTCTGGTCCAAAACAAGCTGATAGAACTAACACAAACACACATAGCCCTTATGAAACATGCTACACATATTTATGATTAAAAACATGCATAAATGAGGAAATAATATTTCTAACAGAGATAAAATCATGGTAAACTCATCAAAGGTGCTTTTTAGCAAAACATGACTGTAGCCAGAAGTTGGACCCAAAAATAATTACATTTGGAGCTACAAAAATCATCTAGGCAGATTTACCAATATCACAAAATAATTTATTCAGGAAGATCCCTTCAGTAACTTTGCGCAAATTTTGGCACAGAGTCTAGGCATTGTGTGGATTTTGCAGAAACACCAATCTAAGTATTTGTATTTTACATTCCTATTTTTCAAGCAAAAACTAAAACTCAAAAGTATATACACATTTGGACAAAGTTTTAGTTCTTGTTACACTGAGCTCAGCAAAATTAGGTTTGCTATTTCTGGATTTTTCTACGATTTTAATCAATTTTACAAGGTGCTGGACTAATTCACAAAACAAGGAAGAATATTTTTGCACTGCGAACCCTAAAACTTTTGAATTCTTCATAGAAATACCCTTGGTCCCTCCCCCTCGGGCCCGACGGCGGGACCCCGCTCGCCGGCAGTGAGGTGGGGCTCAGCCACGCAAACATGCGACAGAGATCGTCGATTGGACTCACCCGTGACCGATTGGTGGCGGTGGATCGACCGGGGAAGGCTCCGGCGAGCGGCGGCGGAGCAGCGGTGCCGCGCCCGCGGGAAGCTGGACGGCGGTGAGAGAAGGGCATGGGCTCAACCACGTGCTGCACGGGGAGTTTCCATGTGACCCAGAGAAGGCGCTAGGAAGGTCACCGGGCTTGGAGAATCGACGGAGGGGCGAGCTCGACGGCTGCAGTCCGGCGGCGGCCGCGGGAACTCGGGTTCCGGCGAAGGTGTGGCTCGGCTCGATCAACAAGCAGCTCGAGGAGGTGTTGTGGTGCACAGGGAAGCGCTGAAGCTCTTGGGTGCGTGCGGAAAGCGACTGGAAGAAGGTTCCCACCGAGCGGCGGCAATGGTGGACGATGGCGGCTTGGGTGGAAACGCGTGTGCGCGGGGGGAGCGACCGGGGAGGGTTTATATGGGCGCTGGAGGTCGGTTAGGAGGTCGTGGGGTCAACCACGTTGCCGGTGCACGCGCGTCATGGGCAGCAAGGCGCTGCGACGTGCGGCGGCGTGGTGGCCAATGGCGTGCGGCGGTTGGCACGCCGACGAGTGGAAACTGGCCACCTAGCGCCATCCAAACGCTCGCGGTCGTCGCCCACAGTGGCATACCGGCGCGACGCATGGACCGCCGGGTCCGCCGCCGCCTCGGTGTGCGCGCGCGCGCGCGCGTACGGCCGATGGCGTGGCACGCGAGCGCAACGTCGCGCGTGGGCGCGCTCTGGCGTTCCCGGGCTGTTGGCATTCCGCTGAACGGTTTTCAAAATTGTTTTTCTCCAATTTTTCGAACTAAACTGCACCTAAGGGTTTGAAGCAAAGCTGAAGATTAAACATTCCTCTACAACTTCCACAAAGTCTTGTAGGGGTTTTGTCCAAGAATTCGAGCAGGAACACCATGCCAACACGGTCAAAATCTCGGCGCCTGTGAACAGGAACAGGACACCTTCCAAGGCATGTTTCACCAAGAATTCCTCCAAATTTCAAATGCCATTCAACAGCAAAGTTGTGTGCCTCAACATTCTGCACATTTTTCCCTTTGGCTGGTTTTGAAGTGTTTAGGGAAATTTTGGAGAACTTGCCAAAGTTCTAGAATGGCATCGAGGGGTCAAAGGGGATTAAGGGTTTTTGAGCTAGGGCTTTGACCAAGGATTGACCTAATGTCCTCAAGGTTAGTTAGAGGAGTGATTAAGTGGGTCATTAGCACAATTTGTCACTGAGCAAAAACACGTGGTGTTACAGCCTACCGCCCTTAACGGGAATCTTGTGCCGAGATTCGAATCAAGAGCACGTGAGAAGAGTTCACTTACGAGCTTGACTCGGAAGAAAGTCGGGGTACTTGGCGTTGAGAAACTGCTCGGTCTCTCATGTAGCTTCTTCTTCTATGTGGTGGCTCCATTGTATCTTGTACATCTTCACCATTTGTCTCCTAGTTTGCCTTTCTTTATGATCCAATACCCTCATTGGATACTCTGCTAGCGATAGATCTGGTTCTATTTCTGCATTGGTCTCTTCAATTATTTGTGCCTCTGGAACTTGCTCACACTTCTTCAATTGCGAGACGTGAAACACATCGTGCACTGCAGATAATTGGTCGGGAAGTCGAATACGGTAAGCAACCGTACCAAACTTCTCGGTGACTTCATAAGGACCAATATAGCGTGGAGCTAATTTCCCCTTTACTCCAAAGCATTGCAAGCCTTTGGTCGGAGATACCTTTAGGTATACATAATTACCAACTTCAAACTCTCGGGGAGCTTTAGCTTTATCAGGGTAGCTCTTTTGCCTCATTTGAGCTGCTCTCAGATTTTCTCTAATAACACTTACTTTTTCTTCGGCTTCTTGTACTAGCTTAGGACCAAACAAGGTTCATTCACCCGCTTGTGACCAATTCAAAAGGGTACGACACCATCTTCCATACAAGGCTTCAAACGGGGCCATCTTCAAACTAGCTTGATAGCTATTGTTGTAAGCAAACTCTGCTAGAGCAAGGCATTTGTCCCAAGATTTGTCAAAATGAATGACACAAGCTCTCAACATATCTTCTACTACTTGATTTACTCTTTCCGTCTGACCATCAGTCTGAGGGTGATAACTGGAGCTATGGATTAGCTTGGTTCCCAAAGATTGGTGCACTTGTGCCCAGAAGTGAGCAACGAATTGAGTGCCTCGATCTGACAAGATAGTCATGGGAACACCGTGTAAGCGCACTATGAGATCAATATAGATTTCCGCGTAGCGCTCAGCTGAATAGGTGGTGTGAATGGGGATAAAGTGAGAGGTCTTGGTAAGCCGGTCCACTATGACCCAAATGGAATCATGCTTCTGAGGCGTGAGAGGTAAACCGACAATGAAATCCATGCTGATATCGTCCCACTTCCATGCAGGAATGGATAATGGTTGCATTTGACCTGCGGTCTTTAGGTGACTAGCCTTGATTCTTTGGCATGTATCACAACTGGACACATACTCGGCTATTTCACCCTTCATATTTGACCACCAAAAGTTTTCCCTAAGATCTCAGTACATTTTGGTACTTCCGGGGTGAATGGTGAACTTAGAGAGATGGGCCTCATCTAAAATTTCCTTCTTTAAGTCTCGATCCCGAGGTACCACTAATCTCTGTCCGAACCAAACAATTTCCTTGTCGTCCTTTCAGAAACAGTCGTACTTGGGGTCTCCTTCTTCTAATTTCTGCTTGATTTTCTGAACCTCTTCATCATTGAGTTGAGCTATAGAAATTCTCTCATGGAGAGAGGATTCGATCGAAACAACATGAAGCTTGCCCTATTCGACCACTTCCAAGCTAAGCTTCCTCATATCTTCACATAAAGCTTCATTCTTCGGCTCTAACGTCACATAGTTGCAATGCTTGCGGCTAAGCGCATCTGCAACAACGTTAGCCTTGCCAGGATGATAATGGACTTCTAAATAATAATCCTTGATTAATTCTAACCATCTTCTTTGCTCCATATTCAAGTCAGATTGAGTGAAAATATACTTGAGACTCTTGTGGTCGGTGTAGATATTGCAGTGATTACCCCTCAAGCAGTGCCGCCAAAGCTTCAAGGCATGCACGACTACTGCTAACTCAAAATCATGAGTCGGTTAGTTCTTCTCATGAGGTCGAAGTGCCCGTGAGGCATAGGCAATGACTCGGTTTTCTTGCATAAGCACGCAATCAAGACCAGTACCCGAAGCATCACAAAACACCTCAAACGTTTTGGACATATCTGGTTGAGTCAATACGGGAGCTGAGGTTAAGTGTTTCCTTAAGGTGTGAAAAGCTTGGCCACACTCCTCACTCCACAAAAACTTGACACCCTTCTTCAACAGTTCTGTCATGGGTTTAGCTATTCTGGAGAAATCCGGAATAAACCGACGATAATAGCCTACTAGACCCAAAAAGCTACGGATTTGATGTACTGATTTGGGTGGCTTCCAATCCATGACCTCCTGCACTTTGCTAGGATCCACGGAGATACCATCCTTGGAAATAGTGTGACCCAAAAACTTCACACTATCCAGCCAGAATTCACATTTAGAGAATTTGGCATAGAGTTTGTGATCTCTCAATCGCTGCAAAACAATACGAAGATGCTTCGCATGCTTGGCTTCGCTTTTGGAATATATGAGAATATCATCAATGAATCACTATGAACTTGTCCAGTTCATTCATGAAGACTGAGTTCATAAGGTACATGAAATAGGCAGGTGCATTGGTGAGACCAAAAGACATCACTAGGAATTCATAGAGACCGTATCTAGTGGAAAAGGCTGTCTTTGGCACGTCACTTGCTCGAATTTTGATTTGATGATAGCCAGATCGAAGATCAATCTTGGAAAAGACCTTGGCACTAGCCAATTGATCAAAGAGAACATCAATGCGGGGCAACGGGTATTTATTCTTAATTGTCACCGCATTGAGTGGACGATAGTCAACGCACATCCGCAAACTACCATCTTTCTTTTTCACAAACAGAGTGGGACTTCCCCAAGGAGAAGAACTTGGGCGGATATATCCCTTGTCAAGCAGTTCTTGCAACTGAACTTTCAACTCTGCCAGTTCTTTGGGCGGCATTCGGTAGGGCCTTTTGAATATTGGTGCGGTACCTGGCTGGAGTTCTATGACAAATTCAACATCCCTGTCTGGTGGCATACCAGGCAAGTCGTCGGGAAAGACGTTGGGATACTCGCACACTACTGGAATATCTTCTAGCTGGGTGGCTACGGCAGCATAGGAACAAGGATGGGTGTTTTCCACCTGGGGTAGGTACAAGATCGTATGACCACTGGTAGGGGGGATGGATTTCTATCATTCTACTGGCAATATCCAAAACCAGTTGATGTTGGGTCAACCAATTCATTCCTAGAATCACATCTAGACCTCCCAAACCCAAATGAATTAGGTTGGTTAAGAAAGTTTTGCTGCCGAGCTGCAAAGGAACGGCTTTGGTTATAGTGTTGGAGAGGATTCTTCCTCCCGCCGTGGCTACGATGAAGGAATCTTTTGTATGACAAGCATGTAATCCCAACTTGCTTACTAGACTTTCACTGATGAAACTATGAGTTGCTCCAGAATCAAACAATATTCTAACAGGGTGATCACGGATAGAGAATGAACCCGTCAGCACTGCAGCTCCCTCTGGGACGTCAGCCAAGGTGGTGAAGTTGAGTTTCCCCTGCTTGACTCGCACCACGGGCTTCTTGGCTTGGTTCCCCTGACGGAAGCCTGAGCTTTCGCCCTGCTTGTTCTGCCTGGGCTTAGGGCACTCATTGGCATAATGTCCGGGTTGCCCACAATTATAGCAGCGGTGATCTTTGGTAGCACTGTTGTTGTTGTTAGTCGCGGGGTGCACTAGGCTTGAATGGTTGCTGCTGTGCCTTACGGAACTGAAAGTTCCCAGATGGCTTATTCTGAGACGGGGTCACCCTCCAGTGTCCAGTTAAAGATGACTGGGGAGGACCCTGAGTACCTTTCTTGATGAAACGGAATTTCTTGCCCGACCCACCAGTAGCGGTGAATCCGGCCTGCCTCTTTCTATCCCTCTGGGCTTTGGACATGGCATCTTCTTGAGAAATGGCCTTGTTCACAAGGTCCTGATAGTTGTTAGGCTCATAAAGATTAAGCCTCTCATAGAGATCCCCGTGTAGCCCATCACGGAAACGCTCTATCTTCTTGGCATCGTTGTCAACATGATGCCCAACATACTGACACAATGCGTTGAATTTCTTTGCATACTCATACACCGTGTCAGATCCTTTCTTTAAAGCAAGCAACTCCTTCATCTTCCTATCCATGAGACCCTTAGGAATGTGATGTTCCTTGAAGGCCTGCTTGAATTCAGCCCATGTGATCTGGTGTCCGGCAGGAATCATTGTCTTGAAGTTCTCCCACCATATCAATGCTGCACCACGAAGCTGGAGAGCAGCGAAGTTGGCCTTTCGCTCCTTGGAGCAGGGAAAGGTGAACACAGAGAACTTGCCTTCAATAGCCTTGATCCACGCATCGGCAGCCAGTGGCTCTTTGGCCTCTTCAAAAGTCGGGGGCTTCATGGCATAAAAATGCTCATATTTTGTGACTCGAGGATGGCCGTCGATGTTTTCCCCATGAGGGTTATTCTGCAGCTGCTGAGCAAGCTGCTGCTGCGTCTGCAATAGCTGCCTCATCACCTCGGTTTGGGTGACCATAAACTGCTCCTGTATGGTCATGTTGGGAGGAGGAGGCGGAGCGTCACTCCCACTTGCACCAAAGCCATTGGGAGAAGCACGAGTTTGTCCCACCATCTGAAATCCATGAGATTTTCATTAGTCACATATTCGCAAGCTTGTTTACATTATCCACAAGAAGAATATGCAGAATGAAACCCATAGCATCATTTTGGTGAAAACCGGACAGCACGGCGGAGTTACTAGAAAATTCCTAACTCTCTGCCTGCAATAGCAAAAACTCCCATTTTTGGTCAGCAAGTGCACAATTTCCTGAGCTCCAACATTGGTATTCAACCGGAGGTCTAAATCCAACGTTAACATGCCCGAAAAATTCCAATACCAGGGTTCTGCGTAGCTGTTTTTGCTGTAGGCCGAACTGAAAAATTTTTGCTATAGTGCTCGGTACGCTTATGCAATGGTGGTGAATTTCGGTGAGCATGATCTCCACAACATAACACACAAGGTTGGTATTCAACACAAGGCGAAATTTTGATCACAACAACCCTGAATTATTCATTAAACATGATGACACCGAGATGTCCATCTACGCATTACATGATGCGGAGTCTTGGAACCGCTTACACACTTATGTACAACAAAAGGTCATCCAATATACTCTCTGAGCAGCCTCTACCCTTACACAAAAGCTAGCCGAGGAGGCTAAACTAAGAGTACATGATCATCCTCTAGAGTCAACTGCTAAAACTACTAGTAGCCTGCAGCGGAGCCGGTGCTAGTGTCTGGTGAGTCAGGTGGTGGACCACCAGCACTGTCCTCGCTCAAGCCTGAAACTCCCTGTAGCTCGTCTGGAGCGGCAGGTGCAGTCGGTGGTGTGATCGGCGGCTGCTGACCCTGCTCGGCCATCGCCTGCCACACCTCTACCTCAATCTCCATCTATGCTACCTGGTTCTGCATCTCCATCATGTTCTGCACCAAGGCAAAACGCTGTGCCTCAGTGTGAGCTAGCTGCACCTGAGTCATCTCAAGAGCGTGCTCTCGGGCAAACAACTGCTCCGTGAGCTCAGCACGCTCCTGGTGCCACTGAATGCGCTCGTCCTGAAGAGTAACAATCTCCTGCTGGAGGTGAGCAACGGTCTGGCGCTCGTACTAAAGGTCAAGAGTGAGGATATCCCTCATAGCTGTGGAATCCATCAACACAACTGAGAGCATACCCTGAGTGGAAAGACGAAACACCTGCATGTTGTACACCGCCTCTAAGAACCTCAGAAGCTGGCGTACAACAACCGCTGGAGGGTCTGCCGTGAGTGACACGTCGGTGAGCGAAAGACGCTCACACCAAGCTGGGTCGAGTGGGTCCACGGTCGGGAACAAACACAGCGCAGTAAGCATCACCTCGTCCGGGTGCTGCTCACAGAAGGTGTGAAGAATCCGCATGGCCACGGACTCAACCGACTCAACACCGCGATGAGCAAAGAACACCATGCTCAAGTCCGCCCACTCCGGGTGCTCGGGGTGAGGAAGCACCGTAGCGGTCGTGCGGGCGTAGGGAACACCCTGGTCCCAAAAAGAGACCACCTCGTACAGCGGCGGCGTAACGTAGCCCACCTCACTGAGAGCCTCCCACAAAATACGGGGAAAACCCTCCCAGAGAAGGGCATCGGTACAAATCGTACTGTCCGCATCGATCTCGTAGATCGGTGGCTGCGCCATCTGTACAAAAATTTGGAGCTACACGTTAGATACCAATCGACATTAACGAGCAGTAGTGTAAAGCTGGTAGGTATGAACAAAAATTCATAACATAAAAACCAGGACCCCAAAAATTCCCAATTTTTCACAGCAACTTAATGACATGATTATGCACATTTTTGGTATTCAAAGGTAGCTCTAGATTGGATTGGAATATGCTCGAAAAATTTCATTTGTGGAAGGGGGCTGTCCTGAAAAAAACAGCAGAACAGAGACTCACTGAACTGAGGATAACTCTCTGCAGAAAATTCCTAAAATCCTGGAAAATTCACAGTGGATGCTCAACTTGATAAGAAACAACTTTCCTAAAGGATGTCTAGTCAGATTGCTTACAGATTTGGCTACAAAAATTGAGAAATGACAGAGACCGAATCTGCCAGAATTTTCCTAAATTCAAAAGAGAGGAAAACCTTACCTAAGATCAAGCAATTCACCCTGGAAAAATTATTCAAGCACTTAAGGGTAAATTTTAGGTTCATCAAGATTTTAAATATGCATGCACACGTCTTAAACGACCTTCCAACTAGATCCAAAAGACATAGTTAGTGCCGGTGGCAAGCTTATAATCGGCTCTGCTTATAATAACTAGTCGGAGCTATTCGATTCACACTTAATGACTTACGAACGTTGTTAGTGTACCTGCAGAAAACGAACCTTTCATGCCAGCACATCACGAAAGCGTCCACATACATTACTGTTCACTTATAGAAACGGCATCCATGCGTCAAGCCGCTGCATGGACAGCGTCCAACCTCGGAAACCCTCCGTTTGAATGGAGTGTATCCTTGCCTCGCATGATCGACATGCGGAATGCACACGTATGAAACACGTGGTGACACCATAAGTCACAACCAGATGTGAAGATGGGATCCGTGGAATGGATCACTCCATCAACCCTCGCAATTCCCGTGATGCGGAACAACACACGTATTAAACACGTGGCTCCTCTAGTTTGGTTGTGCAATAAAGTAAGTCTGACATAAAGTAAAGTGCTGGAAGTTAGCAAAATAAACCATAGATTCTTATGCCACCTTGAAGAACCCAAAAATTCCCTCTACGACCTCTCGATCTAGATCATTCCTTAACGATCCAACGGGTTTTCAAAATCCAATCAATCTTGACAAGTTTTATAGTAAATCATGTGATTAATATTAATCTAATCACTCTGGTGCATTCGGTCGCTCTGATACCAGCTGTGACAACCCCACCCGAGATAATTCCGTACTATCGCCTAAACCACTCCATTTGATCATTAAGCGATAATAAAGAGGCATCCCGTTGAGTGTGCTGGGTTCACAGCCGGTGAATCACTTGGAAACACAGAGAAGATCGAACGTATGCATTAAAACTCCCACGAAGGAGAGTCCAGAGTGCCTTGCAATTTAACCATCACATCCCCGTAGGGTCATTATTACAAACATAGTTCTTTGTCATGAAGGTAAATGGTTTAGAGTTTATTGAAAAACAGCGGAAGTTAACTAAACGATACAATCACATCACAGGAGGCATGTCCATGATGCAATCACTCTTCGTCATCCACCCATTCCAGCTCCCAGCCGGGTGGAAGTTCTCCGGGACACACATCAGTTGTATTACCTGGAACAACATTTATAAAGCAAGGCTGAGTATACTAATACTCAGCAAGATTACTCAGCAAGACTTACCCGTCTAAAGAAGAAAACTTTACCTCTAGTCATGCAAGGCTTTCGGCTAGTGGGTTTGTTTGCCAAAAAGCTACTAAGTAGTGAATCCTTACTTTCACATTTTAGCTCAAGTTCTAGTAGAAGTAATCATTACTAAATCTGCAACTATCGCAACCAAAATTGTACAAACAATTAATCAAAGTAATAATCTTCACAAAAGTTCCATCATAAAGGGATATCATGGCCAGTCGGGTAAGTAGTCTCAGATGACGGTGAGAGGCCGACAATCGATTGATTCATAACCTTGCAAGGTGGACCTAAACACACGGGAGGTGTCCTCACCAAGATTACACCAACCAGGCGGTTCCCGTCATTCTTTGGTTTGGGGATAATAGCTCACAGTCTTAAGTACAAGGTTTATCTGGGTTACGCCACTAAGGTCACCAAGCCTCACGCATGCACTCGGGTGGCGAGCCCGGGGCCGCAACCCTAAGAGTAGTGATAGTAAAACCCCGTACTGCCTTATTTAGGTACTATGCTTACCGTACCCATTTCCGGCAAGTGTTTAGTACTTTCAAACACTTAGCCCACGAAGCCATTGGACCGGAGCCCAAATCCCATGCTCTTACCACATGAGCAATCCATTTAAACATATTGATGAGAACATCACCAACTCAAATATGACCATGTTAATGGCTTGTGAACAAAAGGTGAATCAATCCTATATCATGGTTATTGTTGCTACATTCGATGAATTGATGCTGCGCAATGATGTGTGTTTATTGTCATTTTCAGAAATACATACTTGGATCAAAAAGAATGTTAAACACTCATCGAAGGTATGGAGGATCAAAGAAGTTGATTGGGGATCAAGTCCAAGTGTTTCCCACATCCTCCGCCAGGCCACCACGTCGCTTATGGCCCAAAGATTGAAAGAGATCAAGGGGAACACGTTTTGGGCGCTGGATTCGGACTGCAGAAAAGCACCATCTTGTGACGGACGCCACGGTCGCATACAGAGTCGGATTGGGGCGTTCAAGTACTTCCTGGAACCGTGCTGAAGTCACCTTTCATATGGATCCGGTCTTAAGTCCATATCTATTCTGAGGCGGCCGCAATCGTCCAAACATTGACCCGATGTCAATCTGTCCCAGGTGCTGCGCCACCTTATTTGGCCCAATGGGCCGTGTATCAAGTTGGGTCCATTACGGATGTGTCCTAGGGTTAGAGGTCGACCCCAGCACCCCCTTGGTCGTCCTCCCATGTCCTCATATTGCCCCATAGCCGCCACAAACAGTTCGGGTTTTGTTTAGATCAAGTTTAGCCATTGCTACTTGCTTGAAGCGCGTGCTGGTCCAGTCGCCCGTCTTCCTGTATTCAGAACCCCGCCATTATTGTGATTGAGTTGGAGTTTGCAATCTTTCATTCCCATCTAGTAAATTCAGTACTTGTTCAATACTTGTTCTTGCTAGTTTTTCGATTGCTTGCAGGACAAGTGCCCTAGTGGCCGGGTGACGCGCTCCACAAGATCGCGGCAGCCATAGGCAGTGGTGTATCGGTTGTTAAGGCGCAGCCTTGAAGGGTTGTAGCCGGGCCGAGAACGTCATCTCCTCTTCAATCGAGTTATCCACGCCTCTCATCGAAAGATCGGGAACAAACCCTAGCGGGTTCATATCGGTTGGTAATCAGAGCGAGGTTCTTCGGTGAGAGTTTCCAATCCGTTGCTGTTTTTAATTTCCTATAGTCCAGAAAAGCCCTGAAAAAAATAGTAGATTAGATTACCCGCGGTCCCATAAACCCTTTGAGCCTTTACTAGCATTACATGGTTAGGTCTTGTTGAGTTTTTGGTTGCATCGGTCGTGTCAAGTTGCTGGTCTTAGTGTCTATTCCTTTAGAGTTTTGAGTTCTATCACGTTTTAGTCACGAAATTCGCGTCACCATATACACCTCTGTTTCACTTTTGCCACCACAGATTCATATGATCTCCGATTGAGGTGTTTAAATACAATCTGGAAAGATTACATTGTCTTCTTTCCAACGGATCCAACCTTGCCTCGAAATTCCGTTTGAGCAATCTGCAATTGTCCACGAGATCTGCGATCTGCAATCTATGTACTTTTCCTTTTGTGCTGATTTGGCTTGATATTGAGCAATAGAGTTTAGTTGTGTGAAAAAAAAAGTTGAAAGAAAAAGACAGGAAAAAAAATCAGAGAAGGAAAAAAAAGTGAAAGAAAGATAGAAAAAAGGAGGCAAGAAGAGAAGAAGAAGAAAAAAAGAGGGAGCGGAATTCGGTGTTTTCTTTTGTGCTGTGCTCTTTGTCGGTGACTACGTTTGTGCCTAGGCTCACGTCTCTAGCATGGTTTAGCCTAGGACCAGCACAGTACCACCGTTGAACAATTATTCAGCTTGCTTTTAACTAACGTGGTGCTAGTCATTCCTTGTTTCAGCCCACCTATAGCTCCACATATTCGACTACAACTTGACAGGTTTTGTTGCTGCGGCACCGATAGACTTTATCCCAGGCTTGCAGACTTATTGGTAGTCATCCCCTCCTGTCGAGCAAGGTAAGAACTTGAAAGATCTTGTTTGAACAAGTTGAGTTGAGATAATTACACCCGACACATCCTAGTAGTTGACAGGAGAAAATATATTCTTGTGTTCTTGTTTTCTACTAATCATGGCAGGAGATATAGAGATTTTTGAGACAACAAAACTACACCTTCAGATTGAGGATGTTATTTATTTCTTACCTTCATATGCTGGTAGGTATGATCCTGATGCATACATTGATTGGGAGTTAAAAGTAGATAAAGAATTCAGAAGATATGATTTGTCTGAAGAGCAAAAAGTGATAGTTGCTTCTAATATTTTAACTGATTATGCTTTAAGTTTTTGGAAGCACTTGCTGAGACATCATAAGGTTCCTAAAACATGGAAGGTTATGAAACTAGTTTTTAGAGAAAAATTTTTTCCTAAATATTATGTTGATCATATGCACGATAAATTAAATAATTTGAAACAAGGTAAAAACTTTGTTGATGTATACTATCATGATCTGAAATTTCGTATGATGAGTTGTGGTTTGGAAGAATGCGAAGAAGCTACTGAAATTAGATTTTTAAAGGGGCTTAACATTGAAATTCAGGATAAACTTTTGCATGAAACGTATGATTCTCTCCCTAGTTTGATTGACCTTGCTTCAAGAATTGAGATTAAACTTGCAAATGATTTGAGTGCAAAGAAATTAGATGAATTGCTACCTACTTGTGAAACAAAAAATTCAGCGGGTGCGGAAATAGTTATGTGTTCTACTGTGACTAGATTTGGGCAGAATATAAATGAATTATTTGCATGCCCATCAAAGGAAGATAGTGAAGGTATGCTTGTTTATGATGAACTAAGCAATGAAAGTGTAGAGTTGCTTGAGACTTCTTCTAAGATTGCAGCACCACGACTAGAGTTCGAGCACTCTCTTTTTTCCCTTGTTGTCCATAACATTTTGCAGGAGGAAGAGAACAATATAATTGAGTGCATTCAGCAATTTGAGCAACAACCCCCGCTGCAAAGGTGTGAAAATAATGATTGTGCAACACCCACCATGTCAGAGGTGAGTGAGTGTCGGTGTTTTAGACCAGCAACCCACTAAGGGGAGTACCCAAAGTAGATGAATGTGGCCTCGCCGAGATCGGTAACTCGAAGGAAGAGACACGCGGCACACAATTTAGACAGGTTCGGGCCGCGATGTGGGTAATACCCTACGTCCTGTATGCTGCGTAGCTCTGGATTGATAGGGCACGATTACAAGATGGTGCAATAGTGTGCCGTGGGTTGTATGGGATGAGTTGTGATGAGGTCATCCTAGAGATCGGTCCCTGCCTCGCCTTATATAGTCCGGGAGGCAGGGTTACAAGTCGGAGTAGGCAGAGAGTACTAGTCGAGTACGTCTACGAGTCCTCCATACAATGAGGAACATGTACAACTCCCTAACCGAGTACTACTCCTTTGTAGTCTTTGTGCTCCACGCCATTAGATGCCATGTAGCGCAAGCCGGGTAGTCCCAGGGGCCCACCGAGTAGTCAGTCCTGGTATCCACCGAGGTAGTGGGCCCAGGGAGGCCCATACGACAAGCCCCCGAGTACTTTGTGGTCAAGAAGGATAGCTTCAAGTAGTCTTGACGGCCTTACCGAGTAGTCCTCAAGCGTCCCCGAGTTCTACAAGTCAAAAGTCCTCAAGAGTAGTCGAAGCATCCCGAGGCTGGAATGTACTCCAGCTGATCTTTGAGCAATCTTGAAGTCTTCTCGAGTAGTTCCAAGCGTCCTCGAGTGCTGCCTTCGAAGGTCTTCAAAAAATGCCCATCTTGTCTTGAAGCCGGAGCTGATATGGAAGTGCGATTGCAAAATCACACTCCATATGGAGTAGCCCCCGAGCCTTAGGTTGAGTCGCAGGCTCTGGCTGAGGGTCCATCTGAAGTCTTGGCAAGAAATATCCCAAAAAATCCGTAGAGAAAAAACCGAAGGACACGTGGCACGGAGCCCCCGAGCCTTGAGTCGAGTACTTCCTCTCGAATTGATGGGTCATCTTGAAGAATTTGTCCTGAGATGCTCCTGAGTCTTGTCGCTTCCCAGGCAATCGAGTAGAAGTAGCCGAGCCCCCGAGGTGAGGCGCATCGACTAGTAGAATGCGAAGGGTCACGCGCGACCGCCGAGTTAGCCGAGCGCAGACTTATCGATCTGGCCGTTGGAGGGCCGGTTTGACTTATAAATAGAAGCCAAAACCCTTAGGGTTTTTCACCTATCTGAGCTGAAGTCATTTCGATTCGATCTGAGGTAGATCCACTTCCAGCACACGTCGCCGCCGTAGTAGATCCAAGTGCGCCGCCACCCAGAGCTTTTGTTGACCGGCGGATTGGAGAATGAAGCCTTCACAGTCCAAGTCTGCGAAGGCCGCCGAGAAGAAGAGGAGCCGCGAAGAGGCCGCCGCAGCTGCCACTGGAGCGGCGCCGCCAATGTCTCCACCGAGGGCCGATCCAAGCCGCGAGTGGAAGAAGTCAAAAGTGAAGACCGAAGATCTGTTGGCCCTCCTGAACAGCGGATTTATCTGAGAGAAGGAGGTTGATATGTGGAGGGCCGCTGCAGGAGATCCGTATCCGATGGAGAAAGCCGAAGACGAGATTCTGATGTTTCTGCGGTTCGTGGAGTGCGGACTCGCACTACCGGCTAGTAATTTCTTCAAGGGCCTCCTCAGGTACTATGGAGTTGAGTACCTCAATCTGAACCCTAACGGTATTTTCCATACCGCGGTCTTCGTTCATTTTTGTGAAGCATTCCTTGGAATCAAGCCGCACTGGATCCTCTTCCGGAAGTTCTTCGGGGTGAAGCCGCAGCTGAGCGCCAACAATCCAAGAGTAGTCGGAGGGGCCGGCATCCAGTTGAGAGAAGACGGCTGGCGCCGAGCGCACTCGGCGTACAAGCTCGTTGACTCCAACACCGACTGGAAGACGAGGTGGTTCTACATCACGAACCACCACCCCCGGCCACGCCAAAGCCGAGTGGGAGGCAGCCCAGGCACCGCGACTGGTGGAACACGGAGCCCACAATGCAGGAGGGGATCCAGCTCCCCGAGCTGCTGGCACGCATCAAGGTGCTCAGAGAAGCTGGACTGAGGGCCGAGCACGTGGCCTTCAGTTTCATGAAGCGGAGGGTGCAGCCGCTGATGGCCCGCGACACCTTGGGCTTCGAGTACACCGGCGACGACGACACGTCGCGGATGCCCGGAGGCGAGATGGACGACGACGACATCATCGAGAGGTTGATGCGGATATTCAAGGATATCCCGCCGTACACGGCGTGCCCTGTCCAGGAGTACTCCGCCGCGCGCCCTCCAAAGGAGGTGAGTAGTCGTACTCCCCTAGTCGAGTAGTCCTTGCTTGGAGTAGACATGCTGATGTCTTGTGTCTTTGCAGGATGACTTGAAGATGATCGTCTCCGAGTTGCAGCCGCCCCCTCACGGAATCGAGATTCCGAGCGAAGGGATAGCCAAAGCGAAGGAGCGGCGAGAAGTCGGCGAAGGCGATGACACCGTCATCGTGGAGGACGCCTCCGACGACGACGACGATGACGACGACGAGACGCTGCAGGACCGCTTTCAGTTGCGGTCGAGGTTTAGCCGTCCAGGCTTACCTCATGTGCCTCTTGTGCAAGACCCGCCGGCTAGCCTGGCTGCGCCGCCACGGAAGCCGCGCAACCCCGCCCGCAAGCGGGTGACGAAGAAGATGAAGGTCACGGAGACCACACCCCAAGAGGTAAGAAGTCTTTGACTGGTGTAGTCGAGTACCCGTCGAACGAGTACACTTGTTGATGAGTAGTCTTCCTTGGATGCAGGAGGTGCCGCCGACGGAGCCCGTCGTGGAGGGCGACGAAGGCGAGCAGAACATAGTGGGGGAGCCCGCTGGAAGTCGTAGTACAGCCCCCACTGTCGAAGAGCTATTGGCGCAGTTGGAGCCCCAGCCCCCTGCTCCACAGGGGAGCACAGAGCCTGCGGCTGCTGCCGCTGAAGAAGTAGTAGCCACGGGAGCGCAGGAGAGTGCCGCGCCGACTATTGCTGCTGGAGGAGGAGCAACAGCCACAGAGGCGCAAGAGGAGGTGCCCACCGAAGCTGGGCTGGTGGATATTGCCAGTATCCTTGGAGCGCCGACCGTGACGATAGTCCGGTCCAGCCTGTAAGTACTGAACTTGCCCGAGTAGTACTTGGTGTAGTAGTCGAGCTTGAATGACAACTAGCTTTGTGTACTTCTGCAGGAAATCAACAGACTTGTCCTGGGAGGGAGATGAGCCCTCCGCGACGGTGGCAGAAGAGGAAGTCGCGCCGCCCGTCAAGGAGTCAACTCCCGCATCCCAGGTGGAGTCCGAGGCGCTGGCTGCTGAAGCTGCATTGCCCGATGCCAACGTGGTCGAGGGTAAGTGTTCTGCTGTGGATTGATCTTCCCCATAGAGTAGTCGTAGTTGCTGATAATCTTGACGTCTTCTTGTCAGGCATCGAGGCCGAAGGGAGTGACATCCCTGCGGCGGTGCCCATGGAGAAGTCGACACCACAGGCGCCGGAGGCTGCTGAAGGAGCCCCCGAGCCGATGCAGGAGATCGCCGG
This sequence comes from Cenchrus americanus, assembly GCA_947561735.1. Lineage (NCBI taxonomy): Eukaryota > Viridiplantae > Streptophyta > Magnoliopsida > Poales > Poaceae > Cenchrus > Cenchrus americanus. Next base: position 252,581,963 of record OX387245.1, on the reverse strand, counting down.
GGAAGCCGCCGCGGAGCCCGGCGGAGAGGATGCCACCGTACCACCAGAGATTGCTCTGGAGGTGGCTATCCGCTCTCCGGAGATCCAGGACGCAGAGCCCATCCGCTCTGCGCCGATGACGGAGGCGGCCGCGAGTAGTCGTGGCGGAGTGGAGCTGCTCGCAAACGATCTGGTGGACCCGGCAACGGTAGCCAGGCACTTGGAGGCAGTTCGCCAGGCCGAGCAGTGGATGAAGGTAAGTAGCCGTAGCTTCTGAGTAGTCAATCCTCTGTTGTTGAGTACTCGTTGACGTGTATTGTCTGTGCAGGACGTCGTGGAGAGGTCCCGCGAGAAGTCCAACATGCTGCAGGGCTTCGGTGACGCAGTGCTCCGGGCTGAAGCATTGGAGGATCAGCTTTTGAAGTCGCGGAAGCACGCGGCTGCCATGCAGGCCAAGCTCGACGCCGCTTTCGCCAAGTACCACAATGACATCCAAGAGTTGCAGGCGAAGGGCGATGACTTGGTGCGGAAGAACAAGAGCCTCCGTAACAAGAATAAAGGTACGCCGTTGGACTTGGTCGGGTAGTTGTTGGAGGTCGAGAGGTAGTCTGACCCGCTTCGGCTTGTTGCATTTGCAGAGCTTGAGGACCAAGTGGAGCAGTTGAAGTCCTCGGAGACGAGCATGAAGAATCTCTTCTACCGGGAGCAAGAAGCCCGCCAGGTACTCGAGCTCGACTACAAAGAACTTGCCTTCGAGTGTGAGAGGCACATGGAGCTTCGGATTGCATCTGACCGCGATCTCGTCAACTGCTACAAATCATTGCAGAAGTTGAATGAAGATTGCGAGGCGCTGCGGGGTCAACTGAAGGATCTTGAAGAAACCGCGCTGCCGATCGCAAGACTCTTGGTTCCTCATCCGGGCGGCCCCAAGATTGCTCCACTCACGGATCACCTCAGGGATGCCCCCAGCAGGCTGGCGGCATATCTGAAGCATATGGCGAGGTCGATCCCGAAGCAGGTCTTGGCCTTCATGAAGTCATACTTCCCGAAGGCCCCGGTGGAGGTAGTCGCTGGCGGTGTAGCCGCCAACTGCACCGATGAGCAGTATGCGGAGCTGCTGGAGCAGATGGCTCCCATCGCGGAGCAGGTAGCTGATAAGCTCAATCTCTAGTAGCCCTGTAATAGTTAGCTAGTAGCCAGGGTTGTACAGAAACAATTGTAATGTAATTGCTTAAGTATCAATGAAGGAAAATTTCCAGCAATGAGTACTCGTAGTCGCGATCTCAGAGTGCGGAGTCCCATCGTGGAGTGGATGCGAGTAGTCGTACTCGGCGGTAGTCCCGTTGAGGGAAGTAGACAGTAAAGAAGTTGATGAACAATCAAACTTTATTACTGAAGAAGTACACCTGGATGGCCAGGGCCGTAGTTACAGAGTAGTCGCCAGGACCCGGAGGCCGCTTACAGCTGAGTAGTGCTAGGGCGAGTAGCCGCTTACAGCAGTAGATCCGTAGGTAGCCGTGTAGGCTGGATCTTAGATCTGTAGGTAGCCGTGTTGGCTGGATCTTAGAGTGTGGTCTCTTAGTAGACCGCTGCTAGAGTCCTTGACGCTCGTCGCAGCCCAGGATCTGTAGGTAGCCGCGCGGGCTGGATCCTGGAGAGGAGTAGTCCGGAGACTGGAGCCAGGACCCAGAGGCCGCTTACGGCAGAGGGGTGTTGATGTAGTCGTGTAGACTTGAACCCCGGGGTAGTCGTGTAGACTAGGCGTAGAACCGACAGAGCTGGTCGACGTTCCACGAGTTGTTGATGTCTTCGCCTTCAAGTGTCTAGAGGCGGTAGGAGCCCGGCCCACTCACCTTTGCAACGGTGAAGGGACCTTCACAAGGGGAGCTGAGCTTGTGTAGTCCTTCCGTGTTCTGGATGTGACGGAGGACGAGATCACCAACGTTGAAGGAGCTTTGCTTGACGTTGCGATCATGGTAGCATCGGATACCCTCTAGGTACCTTGCTGACTGGACGAGGGCAGCGCAGCGAGCTTCTTAGAGGCTGTCGATATCAACACGTCTTCTGTCTTCTGAGACGCCTTCGTCGTAGTGCTCCACTGCTGGCGAGTTCCATATGACGTCGGCAGGGAGGATTGCTTCGGAGCCGTAGACTAGGAAGTAAGGGGATTGCCCCGTTGGCTTGGACGGCTGAGTCCGTAGCCCCCAGAGTGTGTTGGGTAGTTCCTTGATCCATTTGCCTCCTTTAGAGTTAGCAGCATCGTGTAGCCGCTTCTTGAGAGCGTCGAGCACCATCCCGTTGGCGCGCTCGACTTGTCCGTTGGCCCGGGGATGGGCAACTGAGACGTATCGGACGTCGATCCCGCTGTTCTCGCAGTACTCCCAGAACTGGTGGTTGTTGAAGTTGGAGCCCAGATTTGTGATGATGCGGTGGGGTAGTCCGTAGCGATGTACGAGTTCATCCAGGAAGTCGAGTACCCTGTCAGCCTTGGGGCATGTGACCGGCTTGACTTCGATCCACTTGGTGAACTTGTCGATGGCCACCAGTACTCTGTTGAAACCACCTGGCGCTATTGGCAGTGGCCCAATCATGTCGAGCCCCCAGCAGGCAAAGGGCCAGGTTGGCGGTATGGTGACTAGCTTGTAGGCTGGGACGTGTTGCTGCTTGGCGAAGTACTAGCATCCTTGGCACCTTCTGACGAGTTCTGCGGCATCGCCCAGAGCTGTGGGCTAGTAGAAAGCCCGCCGGAAGGCCTTGCTGACCAGCGTGCGTGAGGACGCGTGGTTGCCGCAGACGCCCTTGTGGACCTCCTCCAAGATGTCCTTGCCTTCTTGCCTGGGGACGCACTTCATGAGTACTCCAGAAGATGCGCCCCGCTTGTAAAGCTTGTCGCCGACGAGGACGTAGGACTTGGCACGGCGGATGAGCTGCTCGACCGAGTTCTTGTCGGAGGGAACCTTCTGCTCGCTGAGGTAGTCGATGAAGGGTTGCCTCCAGTCCACGTCGATCATCATGACCTCCTGTCCACCTGGTGGGTGAGCTGGGGCAGTGGTCGGTGGCGCCGGCTCCGGGATGGATGGCGCGTGAAGCTCATGAACGAAGACACCCGCTAGTACTTGAGCGCGGGTGGATCCAAGCTTCGCGAGGATGTCTGCTGCAACGTTGTTGTCGCGGACGATGTGGTGGAACTCGAGACCGTAGAACTTGTTCTCGAGCTTGCGGACTTCTAGGCAGTAGGCGTCCATGTCCTCCTTGTTGCGGTCCCAGGACTTGTTGACTTGGTTAATGACCACTGCGGAGTCGCCGTAGACTAGTAGCCGCTTGATGCCCAGTGAAGTCGCGAGGCGGAGCCCGTGTAGGAGAGCTTCGTACTCGGCTTCGTTGTTTGAGACCTTCCAGAAGATCTGCAGGACGTACTTGAGTTGTTCGCCCGTTGGAGAGATCAGGAGTACCCCTGCACCTGCGCCCTCCAGGTTGAGTGAGCCATCGAAGTACATCACCCAATGCTCTGGTCGCACGGTTGGAGTTGGTAGCTAGTTCTCGTGCCACTCCGCCATGAAGTCGACTAGCGCCTGCGACTTGATGGCTGTGCGTGGCTTGAAGTCAATGGTGAGGGCGCCGAGCTCGACTGCCCACTTGGAGATTCTTCCAGTAGCATCTTGGTTACGCAGGATATCGCCGAGCGGGTAGTCGGTGACAACGGAGATCGAGTACTGCTGGAAGTAGTGTCGTAGCTTCCGCGAGGTGATGAGTACCACATACAGGAGCTTCTGCACAGGCTGATAGCGTGCCTTGGACTCTGATAGAACCTCGCTGATGAAGTAAACTGGGCGCTAGACTGGGTAGGCGTGGCCATCTTCTTGCCGCTCGACAACGATGGCGGTACTGACCACATGAGTAGTCGCAGCTAGGTAGAGCAGTAGCTGCTCGCCCTTGTGAGGAGCCGTGAGGATCGGCGGCTTCGATAGGAAGTCCTTGAGCTGGGAAAGGGCTTGATCCGCCTCTGGAGTCCACACGAACTTCTCTTGATGCTTGAGTAGTTTGAAGAAGGGGAGTCCCCGTTCTCCGAGCCTCGAGATAAATGCGTCGGTGCCGCCATGCACCCGGTCGGCCTTCGGATGTCTTTAATGCTCGTTGGAGCTTTCATGCTGGTGATGGCGGAGATCTTCTCGGGGTTGGCTTCGATGCCGCGCTTGCTGATGATGAAGCTGAGTAGTTTGCCCGAAGGTACGCTGAAGACGCACTTGTTCGGGTTGAGCTTCCAGCGGTACTCGCGCAGGGATGCGAAAGTCTCTTCAAGGTCGTCGATGAGGGTACTGGAGTCTCTGGTCTTGACGACCACGTCATCCACGTAGGCTTTGACGTTCTTGTTGAGTTGCCTCTTGAAGCAGGCCTGGATAGCTCGTTGATAGGTGGCGCCGGCGTTCTTCAACCCGAAGGACATGGTCATGTAGCAGTATGCGCCAAACGGGGTGATGAACGCGGTCTTCTCCTGGTCTTCTTCTTTGATCGCGATCTGGTGGTAGCCGAAGTAGCAGTCGAGGAAGCGAGCGGTCGCGCCCCGCCGTGGAGTCGATGACTTGATCAATCCGCGGCAACCCGAAGGGGTCCTTGGGGCAGTGCTTGTTGAGGTCGGTGTAGTCGACGCACATCCTCCACTCGTTCGAGTTCTTCTTGCGGACGAGGACAGGGTTGGCGAGCCACTCAGGATGGAAGACTTCTCTGATGAAGCCGGCCGCGAGTAGTTTGGCGAGTTCCTTCTTGATGGCGTCCAGCCTGTCGTCAGCAAAGCGTCGGAGGTGTTGTCGCTTGGGGGTAGCCTTAGGATTGACGTTGAGGCAGTGCTCAATCAGCTCCCTGGGCACTCCTGGCATGTCCGCTGGCTTCCACGCGAAGATATCGCGGTTAGCCCGAAGGAAGCTGATGAGCATGTCTTCCTATTTGGGGTCGAGGCCGGCCCCGATGGTGGTGGTCTTGCTGGGATCGCCTGTTCCGAGGTCGATCGTCTTGACGAGTACCTCCTCAGGTGGCTGAGGCTTGTTGGCGCTGTTAGACTCCTCTGGGATGTCGAGTTCACTTGTAGCAAGCTTCTTCGACGCAGCGTAGACCTCCATCATCGCGTTGGCTACTTGATTCGTAGAGGCGATCTCCACGGCTTCTGTATCGCAGTCGTGGGAGATCTTCAAGTCCCCTTGGAGAGAGAGTACACCCGTGTTGACACCAAATTTGGCTCGACCTAAAATGTATGCAATAGTCATACAATATTAGAAAAAAATCATATTGATAGCTAAATTCTATCTAAACCTGAAATAAACCGACATAAGGAAAATAATAATAATCACACCTTTAAAAAATAGTGAGAAAACATATGGTGTTAACCATAAAGTTTAATACTTTATACTCGACATATACGTATAAGGGTATGACAGTATATGGTTTGTTCGTCAAAATACGCTACCGCCGGCCATCTACGGCCCGTTCGCCGGGATACACGGCCATCAGCCATCTACGGCTTGTTCGCCGGCCGTCTATGATTGCAACGCCTCTTTAAGTATGAATACGATTTGTTCGGCGGGATACGCGGCCGCCGGTCGTCTACGGTTTGTTCGCCGGGATACACGGCCACCGACCGTCTATAATTTTAAGTACGTATAGCTCATGAGAAGTGAAGTACTCGTTTGATAATGATATATATTTAATCATACACGCATATGTGTTGATAGAAGAAACAAAAGATGCTTAGATAAAAAATAGTTCAAGCTCATACAAAGAACTGCTCGTTGGTTGCAGCGTATACGTGCTAGATTAACCAGTTTGGTCAGGCGAATATTAAAAATTAAGAAAGAGAAAAAAAAAACTTCCATGCACGACAGCCATGCATGGTGTGCTATATGCATGCACGGGATATATATGACCACATCCTAATATACGTTTGTGTCCTATACACGTACACGTACATATTGAGGTAGTCCAGGCCCATCGGTTTTGGCACATGAACATATATCTCTCTACATAACGTATCGCCCAAATCTGAACCGGCGTGACCGAGTCCATCGAGGAGACATCTACTCCACGTTCAAGGTCGTGCGCGGGTGAAGCAGATCGTGGGCACGTCGGCGTCATCAGCGAATACTAAATTCAAAACAAACCAGCGCCAAATCCATAGAGAGAACCGTCGCCCCTGGCCTATAAATACACGACCATTGCCAGGCGCTCAACCCTGGCTCGATCATTCCCAATCGCCGCCAGGCTGCTCGCTGCGCACGTCAACCACCAGAGCGCCGTCAGGCTGCCGGCAAGAGAGAAGACAAGCAAATCGCAAAGAGAGAAGTCCAGGAGAAGGTGCTGCTGCGCTAGGAGGTGCTGCCGCAAGGTGCTGCCGTCTTGCGCGAGGAGGTTCTGCAAGGTAGGAAGGCTCATGGTGCTTCTTCGATTCATGTGATCTTCTCCTGCTGCTCCACTGCCAAGGAGCCCATGTCCTTCTCTTCTTCTCCTTCATGATCTCTCTGCCCCTGGTAAAAGCTCGGCCAACAGTGCCATGTTTATGGGCTTTGCCTCGGTTCAAGAACCAGCAAGAAAAGTTCTGGTCATACTCGGATGGACGCGATCTTGGCTCCATCTAGTGATGCCCTATGATATGAAATGGTTCGGACGCAAACTTGGCTCCGTTCCATGGTTTGAAATCGGTGGACGCGATCTTGGCTCCACTCGGTATATTGTAAATCGAGATGGACGCGAATTGGCTCCATACTCAAAAATAGATTTGCATATGTTTTGGCCACGGCGATGCCGGCCGGTTTTGCATATTGTGCATTAAAGGAAATATAGAATTTGCATGCCACGATCATGTAGAAATTTCATGTGCTGGTTTATATCAGATCAAAGAAATGGACATATGTGCATCCGAAATCATGTTAAAAGAAGAAAATAATAGTAACCGTATGCTGCATAGTCATATACATGCATATGTAATTCGCCGGGAGATAGCTAGCCGCAAGGCCTCTGTCAGCATAAAGACGAACTGTCATCTTTATTAAATATTTAATCAAATGAAAGAAAGATAAAAAAAAATGTCCATTGCATGATCATCTCTGAATAGATCGTTGTGCAGTAAAAAGGGTTGCATGCTAAAATGTCGCTTAGCACTTGTATTGCTTCCAATCGTAGGACTAAGTCTACCTGTCATGCATTCACAATGAAAAGAAACCGTTTGTGCATACATATATAAAACAAATCTTGCTCTTAGTTAGACTGCACTCACATATTTATGTCTAGCTGATAAATCAAATCAAATCAAATTAAATTCAATAGCCAAAATATCTGTCATGTGCATCTCCACCTTCCCATGATTAAGTAAACCAATTATGTTAGCCACGGCCGGATCAAGCTAAGGCTCCCCTTTAATCAAATAAAATATGGCACTGCATGCACATATATGCGTCAAAGAATGTCAGTCCATGGTCTTGCATGATATGATCATGTAAGGAGTACATGTTAGCTCCTCAGCAAATAAAATGTCATTATCAAAGAAAATGACTATCTTCAAGTGCAAGACATACGCATGCATTTATCTACGACTACAAGATTGAAGACCTTGTTTTCTTTCGTAGTCATGTAATAGGATAGCCATATGATGTAATCTTATTTTTTTTATGTACTCATGTCGGAACTCTTAATCAGGGGTGTTCTCTACGGAGATGTAATTAACATAATTTTTTATGTAAATATAAGAATTATGGAAGTATGGACTCGCATTACTTGAATTTCTTTATCTGTCCCATTAGATTAAACTTAAATAAAATTTGTCTCTGCGCCGACGCGGAGGCGGGCCGTTCCGGCCGCCGCCCGTTTTCCCGACATCAGATTCTGGCACGCCCGGTGGGACATACTTCTCCCCTCATCTTTGAGTTCCAACATGGTTACACATATAGCTACAATGTGAAATATCATGATACATATGTTTACAAGAAAACTCATATATGGTTTTCTTAAATGAAGGTATGGCTGGACGTGTGCAAGACTTCGTCACGCTCCGCATCGGTTCACTTTGGGTGGATGTGCCGTTGGGACCTATTCAAGCTTCTGACAGTGATGGTTCCTTGCACACTACTGCTGCATCACCAAATATGATCGACAATGATCGAGAAATCAACTCTACACCGCAGGATGATTTCACTCCTGTTGTGACCAAAGCATCAAAGAGGAGGGCCCGAAGGGTCGCTATGGAGGCAAGAGAGGCGGCTACCCTCAAGCGCAACATCAATACGCGCGCGGGTTGTACCTTCTCCCGCAGCTCCTCCAAGTTTTTCCCAATCAAAAGTTGCAGAACCGCTCGCCCACAAGATGGAACCAAGTTTCCGTCGTACCACACTTGGAGAGTGGCCTGTCCTTACTAAACCGGTATCCCCAACTAGAGTGGCACAGTCTATCGTGTCACCTGAGATGTCGGAGGCATATTCCTCTGAACATACTCCAAGCATCATGGGGGTACCTCCTATGAAAAAAGCATCAATGGAATCTTTCTTACCGCCGAGGGTAGAGGGGTAGGGATGTGGGACCAACCTCAATGTCCGCGACCTTGCATCAAAGAAAGAACTAAACTCGGTATGTCCCGGTGACAAAAGAAAAGGTGTGGTAATGGAAAATAGTTTGTCATCCAAACTCGATGATGATCTCTCATACTTGACGGATCAAGAAAAGATGATCAAGATTGGTGATAATGAAATCCAAGTCACGGTCACGTCCTCAACCCCCGACGGTGGGACGCTTCCTACGAGAGGTCCGTGGTCAAGAGCCTAAACCCCTCATTGTCGGTTTGGATACCGAATGGTTTGAGCATGATCACGGGAGGATAGCCCTCATTCAAATGTGTGTCGGCAAGAGGTGCCTTCTCTTCAAGGTGGGCCTTGCTGGTGGTATCCCGCATGAACTCAAGAGCTTCCTTGCGGATGAGAACCATGTTTTTGTTGGTGTCGCAATTACCAATGATCTAGATCGGTTAAGAGAGGGGCATCAGATTGAGCTTCCCTACACGGTGGAGCTACAGGCTATGGTGCCATTTACAATTCCAGATAAACAATGGAGTAATGCTCCAAGCCTTGCGACCCTTGCACAAGTGTTGTTGGGGGTGATTGTTGGAGGTAAAGGCACCGACCTATGTTACAAACACTGGGATAATAAATTTTTGACGGATAACCAAATCAAGTATGCATGCACGGACGTCGTCGTGCCATACATGGTTGGAGAGATGCTACAAAAGGAGTATGGTTGTGATCTTCATGTTACACAGTCTCCTTACCCTGGAACTCACTCCATAGATAACAAAGAAGATGAGGAAAGTCCAGAGCTGCATTTGCATTTTGTTGAGAATCAAGAAACGAAGAGGATCGACAATTGCCCGGCTTGCCCAAAGGGTGCAAAGTGGAAGAACTGGATGTGGAATGAGGCTATTTCTCATCTTGTCAGGGTCAAGCCTCCTCTAAAAAGGAGGGTAACGAGGATAAGCGAAGATGTCACCAACGGTTGTTGCGCAACCATGGTTTTCATGTTGATATAAGCAATGATGATCAATCCCATCCTCGGTGAAGGTCGCGGGGGTGGAAGAAATAAATCACTCATGTCCTATTAACAAAAGAGAGGCTATGGTGATTGAAAATAGTGTATCGTCCACCGAAAGCAATTCATCCGTAAAATGCCAACTTCGGGTTGATGCACCGGAATTTTTTCCTACATCGGCCTATTATTCCGATAATGACCGATCGAAGCGTGAGCTCCGGTGGCAAGGGATTCACCTTAATCTTGGTGACATTAGAACGGACATGTTGATCCAAGCTGTTACAACATCCGATCCTATATCATCGGATGTGACACCTCCACCACCTTCTCGGGCAAGGTTCCATGTCTCCAAGAAAACAACACCGACGGCGAAGAAATGCTCGCCAAGCATGGGCTGACTTCACGGTGGCGGATGATTCCGCCTTGACCAACGCCCAACGAGCTTTCATTGTGGACAACATATTAGCTACGGATGAGGTAAGCCGTCGCCGCATTAAAAACTGGCGCGAGACGCGCGATTCAGGCCTCTTGGGAAAGGACGATATGTCAAGATTTAAGGAAATTGCTTCCTGGAGAGTCCACATCCTTGGACAATGCCAACGGAGAGGCCATGCGTCGTGCTGAGGTTTTTGTCGAATGGCCTGAATATCAAGAGTTTATAAAGAAGGATCCTCAACGTGAGAAATACGCCAAACAAGCTGCTAATGTGCGAGCTAGGCGTGCAGCTTATAGGCGAAGAGAGTTAGCAATCCCGACTAGCTCCTCGTCGAGTAAAGTTCAAGATATGAGTGTTGGTTCATCAAGCCATGCTGGTAGTATGCCAAAGAAGAAAGTCCGAAAAGCTCCATCAAAGAGTGAGGCAAAAATCCTCACCCCTTTTCCAATTCGGAAAGAGGCTTCAACCAACCCATTCGAGGTGCTTTCTTCTATGCCAGTGGGGTTCACCGAAGTTAGTAGTAGCAACGGTGAGGCATCCTCCGCATCAATTCATTTCAAGCGGAAGAAGCCTCGCAAGCAAATTCCACTTGGCCATCGCCGTAACTAGAAGTCGCACAAATTCAGGTAATACGGAGAGCCGTTCAATTTATGTAGGGTCTTATAATCCCCTATATAATGAACCATTCAATGCTAAAAATGATCTCGACGATACTGCAGGTTCTGATGAGCCGAAAGATGACGAGTCATACACCAAAAATGGTGAGAGTGGACCGACCCATGAAGAAGTTTTGATGGCAAACTCGGGTGGCTCCGCGAGCGACAAGTTGCTCGGTTGGAAGCGGCACTTCGGCGAAAAGAGGAAGAACTAGCTGCTCTTCGCCGGCAAGTAGCGGATAAAGCCGCAAATGGAGAGAATGAGAGACCGGAAGGAAGTCGAACTAATAATCAAAATGACCCACCACTTAGCGTGGAAGCTATACAAAGAATGATCTCTCGAAGGTGTGAAGGCCCAATACATGCAAACACATTATTCTATGCGCCCAGGGTATGTCAAGCCGTACCCACCGGAGGTTGACATGGTGCCCTTTCCAGATAATTATCGTCAGCCACAATTCACCAAATTCAATGGAACTGGGTCCCCGCATGAACATGTGGCTCACTTCTTGGCTGCTTGCCAAGATACATCGCATAATGGTGCCCTTCTTCTGCGACAGTTTGTGCAAACATTATCAGGACCAGCTTTCACATGGTATAGTAAGTTGGCACCCGGCTCTATCAGAACTTGGGAGCAAATGCAAGACGCCTTCCTTGAGCGCTTTTATAGCACTCAACGGACGGTTGGAATCACGAGTTGACTCAAACTCTACAAAGAGCAAACGAGAAAGCGGCGACTTCATCAACAGGTGGAGGAACTTAAGTCTTCACCGCCTGCGACCGATTACGAACCGGAGGCGGTACGGATGTGTATGAACAACTTGAGCCCGGATATGGCTATATACTTGCGGGGTGTGCGTCCGATCACTTTTGAAGAGTTGTCTTCAAAGGCCACCGATATAGAAAACTATATGCAACATATCTCTCGGCAGGGAAGGTCACATAATAAACCGGTAGAAAAGAATATTCAACGGGATAAATTGCCTGTCAAGCCAAAGAATATGCAAGCAATGGAGACTACTATAGCTCCTCAGAAGTTCCCGGACGGGGGCTCCTCCATGAGAAACCAGGATAGGGGAAGTCCTTCGACTTTTAGGAGACCAACTCTCAGTGAGCGTCAGAGTCAAAAGTATTCCTTTCCTGCTGAAGAAGTGGAAGACCTCTTTATGGGTCTTAGAGAATTGAACTTCATAGAACTTCCTAGACCTAAAAGACCTGAAGAAACATCTAAGTTCAACGAGCCAAACTTCTGTCATTATCACCGCATCTTGGGCCATACCCTCAAGGATTGTTTTGTAGTCAAGAACTTGATACAGAAGTTGATTGATGAAGGCACCATAGATGCCGACTTGCTTAAAAGCATGAAGAAAGAAAAGAAAGTGGCTACATCAAATGTTGCTACTTTTCGAGATGATTCGGTGAGTTGTGCAACTCTAAATATGTCGCCAACTTATATGATGTTATCACAACCCGAGTATAACGACATGATTTCCTCGAGGCTATCCAAAACGGCAAGTTGAGCGACGACGCCAAAGCAAGGCTTTCCTTCGGCGGATCCACACCACAAGACGTGGGCGGTTCGTCATCTCCAAATCAAGAGAACGTCGACGACAACTACCAAGACGGCATGCTCCACGACGAGTAATGGAAGAAAATGAGGCCCCACACCTCTCTCAAAGTATGGGGGATTGTGAGGGCCAGCCTATGGAAGAGTGTGCTTCTTTCGCCATTGGAGTTTTTGAGGATGATGAGGAGTCCCTCCACTTCCCGGATGGAGAGGACCCATTAGTAGAAGTTGATGAAATTCAGCTTAGATCAGGCCGTCAACTTCCTAATTCTTCTCCTCAACAGAAAAACCCCCCTAACAAGCATGTAACTCCGAGCGATGAGACTGACCATCCAAACAATGTGTCGGTCAAGTATGATGTAATAGCACACTTGAAGAAAATTCCAGCTATGCTTTCTGTGTATGATGCTCTTTGTCTGTCCTCCGATTTGCGCAAAGCTTTTATTACTGCACTTTCTTTTCCGGATGATTATAGAGTTGAAGTATCTCAAGTGGAGGCAGACTTCACCCAAGCTCAAAATATGACATTCACCGACCAAGATCTATTGTTGGGAAACAAAAAACACAATAGACCCCTCCTCATGTTTGGTGAAATTGATGATTTGCCGACCAACCGTATTATGATTGACGGTGGTTCGGCTATAAATTTGTTACCTTTACGCACCCTCGGAAAGATAGGGTATTCTCAAAAGGACCTAAGTCGATCAAATGTTATTATTCATGGCTTTAACCAATCGGGACAAGAGGCTATGGGTACGATCTCATTGGTCTTAAAGTTAGAAAAACTCATGACGTATGTAACCTTTCATGTGATTGACGCGACTACATCTTATAATGCTCTCGTTGGTCGTCCATGGTTACATGAGAATGGAGTCGTGCCGTCTACACTCCATCGGTGTATCAAATATAAAGACCCGTCGGGAGACATAGTGCGGATCTTTGCGGATAAAAAGCCATTCACGGTGGCGAATCCTTTTATGCTTTGATGCAAAATTTTATTTTGATCCCGTTGATAAGGTTTCAAAGCCAAAGGCGATGTCACCACCAAACCCTGATTTCCCGAAGAAAGAGACTGCGGGGTCCTCATCGAAACGAGTGTATCAATATATTCCAAGCAGTCAAAGGAAAAAGGGTGATCCTATATTTCGCATAGTGGATGAAACACCACGTCAAGACAAAGGTGTTAAATTTCCAACGCCCTTACCCCCTTTGGTGCAGCATAAAATAAAACAAGCTCAAATAGAGCGTCTTAATAAAAGTAAGGCAGTCGCTCCAATTACCTTATTAAATAAAGATGATAAGGCCTTGCCTATTTCATTATATGATGACAAAGTTCTTTATATGATGCAACAGATGGGCTATGATATATCTAATGGCCCCTCTTTATGCGAGGGCCGGGGGCAGCTAGCACCATTCGAAAAGATGATGTCACAAGCTCAACTTGATGCTTTACATGAGGATCAAACTTTGAGAGAAGAAAAATATGGGTTGGGTTATGAAGTTCATATGACTTCTACTGAACCGATTGATGCTGTACCAGCCTCTCCACAAATGGAGGACGGGAATCAACCAACCATGGACGAGTTAGAAGAAATCAACATAGGGACACCCGATGATCCTCGTCCAATCTTTATCAGCAAACATTTATCTGAAGAAAGCAAAGAGGAATATCGTAAATTTCTCTCTGAAAATAGAGATGTGTTTGCATGGTCCTATGAAGAAATGCCAGGTTTAGATCCTAAAGTTGCATTGCACAAGTTAGGCAGTGCGAGAAGGATGTTCCCCCAATAAAACAAGGGAAAAGAATATTTCGACCACAATTACTCCCAAAGATCGAAGCTGAGGTTGACAAACTCATAGAAGCAGGGTTCATTAGGGAAGTAAAATACCCTAAATGGATTTCTAGCATTGTACCTGTAAAGAAAAAGAATGGGAAACTTCGTATATGTGTAGACTTTAGGGATTTGAATAAAGCATGCCCAAAAGATGATTTTCCTATTCCCCTTTCTGAAATTCTTATAGATTCCACTATGGGTTATGAGATATTCTCTTTCATGGATGGTTTTTCCGGTTATAACCAAATAAAAATGGCACCGGAAGATGAAGAATTGACGGCATTCCGAACACCTAAGGGTATATATTGTTATAGGGTGATGCCCTTTGGGTTAAAAAATGCGGGCGCGACATACCAACGCGCTATGACAATCATCCTAGATGGGTTACTATATGAAATTGTGGAATGTTACATAGATGATATCGTGGTTAAATCTAAGTGCGAGCAAGACCATCTCAAGCATCTCGCGTTGGTATTTGAGCGCCTTAGGAAACACAAACTGAAGATGAACCCAATGAAGTGCGCCTTCGGGGTATCTTCTGGAAAATTTCTCGGTTTTATAGTTACGAAGCATGGCATTAAGATTGACCCAACTAAGATAAAGGCCATTGTAAACATGCCTCCACCTGAAAATGTTCATGAATTAAAAAGCCTCCAAGGTCATTTGGCGTATATTAGGAGGTTTATCTCGAACCTATCGGGGAGATGCAAACCATTTTCCCGACTCATGAAAAAGGGTGTCCCATTTAAGTGGGACCAAGCATGCCAAAATGCGTTTGAAGATATCAAGAAATATCTTTCTAGCCCTCCTATCTTGAGTGCACCGCGTTAAAGGAAAACCACTTATACTTTATACGGCTGCCATGCCTACCTCTCTAGGCGCACTCCTTGCACGAACAATGATGATGGAAAGGAAGTAGCCTTATATTATCTTAGTCGCACCCTACTAGGGGCGGAATGCAACTATCCGGACATAGAAAAAATATGTCTAGCTCTCGTGTTCGCCACACAAAAGTTGCGTCATTACATGCTAGAACATACAATCCACCTTGTGTCCGGGGCTGATCCACTTCGGCACATCCTAAGCAAGATGACATTATCCGGTAGGTTGGCTAAATGGGCAATGTTCCTCTCACAATTTGATATTGTGTTTGTGCCTCAAAAGGCCGTAAAAGGGCAGGCTTTAGCAAACTTTTTAGCTGCCCATCCAATTCCAGATGATTTTCCCATTGATGATGATTTACCCGATGAAGAAGTTTTCACTACTACAGTGGTTCAAACTACATGGCAAATGTATTTTGATGGCGCTTGCCGGAAATCGAGTGCCGGGGCGGGGGTTATTTTTGTCACACCGGATAAAGCGATTATTCCGTACTCCTTCACCCTAACCTCCGCGGTGTCAAATAATGCTTTGCAGTATGAAGCTCTAATTATTGGGCTAGAAATTGCTTACAATATGGGGCTGAATACACTTCATGTTTACGGAGATTCCCAATTAGTAATAAATCAATTATTGGGGACGTATGCCGTAAAGAAAGAAGGACTTGTACCATATTTCCGAAAGGCGAAAGAGCTCATGACTATGTTTGCGGATATAAAGATTCAACACGTCATAAGAAATCAAAATGAGAAAGGCGATGCATTGGCGAGCTTAGGCTGCGAGTCTAGCATTAGGGTTAAACCGGACAATAGACATTCATGTAGAAGAACGTAGAGTCCTTCCCATACTTGGTGAGGAAGAGAGTACATCATCCACTTCATCAATGACCGTAGATGCGTGTGAAATTGAAGCGAGGGGATTGGAGAACACCATTCCTTGAATATCTACTTCATGGATATTTACCTTTAGAGTACGCGGAAAGATCCCGGATCCGAAAAAGATCGATTAATTATACATGCATAAATGACATGCTTTACCGACGTTCGAGCGATGGCATTTTACTTCGTTGTCTTGCGGGGGAGTGAAGTGATAGAGGCATTAAATGAGGTACATGCTTTGGGGTATGTGGTGCCCACCAGTCCGGACCCAAATTACATTATCAGTTGAGGCATCTCGGTTATTATTGGCCCACGATGTTTGACGATTCCATGAAATTCGCAAAAAGATGCCACCAGTGTCAAATACACGGTAATTTTATACATCAACCGCATGAACCATTGCATCCGACAAATATGTCCTGGCCCTTTGAAATGTGGGGGATGGATGTGGTAGGACCCATTAACCCTCCATCATCTAAAGGACACAAATTTATTTTGGCCGCGACAGATTACTTCTCTAAGTGGGCGGAAGCCGTGCCATTAAAAGAAGTCAAGGCCGAAAATGTCGAAGATTTCATAAGAACTAATCTGATATACCGTTTCGGTGTTCCCGCAAGGATAATATCGGATAATGGGCCTTCCTTTAGAAATAAATATTTAGAGAAGATGTGCGCCAAATTCAAAATTAAGCACCACTTCTCCACGGGTTATAACCCGGCGGCCAACGGGCAAGCTGAAGCATTTAATAAAGTGCTCGCAAGTTGCTTAAGAAAGTAGTGTCACAAAATAAACGAAATTGGCATGAAAAATTACTCGAGTCCCTGTGGGCGTATAGAACCACAACTCGTACAGCAACCGGTATGACCCCTTACTCTCTTGTGTATGGAGGGGAAGCAGTTCTACCGCTGGAAGTACAAATTGCTTCCTTAAAGGTCGCTATCCATGAAAATCTCACGGAAGATGAAGCGGCGGAAATACGCTTCGAAGAATTAGATGGCCTTGAAGAAAAACGGCTACATGCGTTACAAAAGTTAGAGGCATATCAAGCCAGAGTGTCTCGTGCTTTCGATAAACGACTAAAAAGGAGGTCATTCAAGCAAGGAGATTTGGTTCTCGCGGTCATCCGACCAATGAACGTCACACATCGGATGCAAGGAAAATTCGAGCCCAAATGGGAGGGTCCTTACATTATAAAGGATGTTTATTCCAGTGGCGCATATAGAATTATTTCTCCGGATGGCGAATATTGCCCTCCACCAGTGAATGGGAAATTCTTAAAGCGCTATTATGCATAAAGGTGAAGATAATTTGCTCCAATGCTTCATGAGCCTAAATTGAAAGCATCTAAAAAACATATATATATATTCTATGCTCCAACGCTTCATGAGCCTAAACTGAAAGCATCTGAAAAATATATTCTAAGCTCCAACGCTTTACAAGCCTAAATTGAAAGCATCTTAAAAAAAAATCAATCACGTAATATGCTTCAATGCTTTGTGAATGTACATCGTAAGCAAACAAGGAAGATATTGTTTTAATGCTTTACGGGTTCAAACTGTAAGTAAAATAAGGGAACCGTGTTGCAAAGCATCAGGCTAGAGTGAGCGATGTATATAAAAAAAAAAAAAAAAAACAAACTAAATGTATTTGGAATTAAACAGTCAAAGGTTGGGAAATAAACATTCACCGATTACAAGAGATAAATAAACGTTCTGAATCAAAACAAGTAAGAATGTTCAAATAAATAAATCCTGGATAGCTGATGCAAGTAAAAAAAGTCTTCAACCAAGATTGGCGTTGACATTCTTCAAGTCTGTAAAAAGCTTTTCAGCCTCCGCGCTCAAGCCACCAGTTATCCCATGGAGACTATCAGCAGCCTTCTGGTTCGCTCCGGCAACAGCGTCATTCAGCTCATGCTCTAGTTGTTGCACCTCTAAGTTGTGAACAGACCAAACTTCCGAAGCCTGTTCTGCTTTCTGCTTCACATTCTGTAGAGTATCATTGAGTCTTGCAATCTCTGCTAAGATTTCATCTTGCTGCTTTTCAATAGCTGCCTTCTCTTGAGCAGTAGCCTGGAGGACCTCCCTCTTGTTGGCAAGCTCAAGCCTGGTCGCTTCAACAGTTTCAGCCATGCACTTGGAGTTCTCTTCATACTCAGTGTATGCTTTTTCTAGTTCTTCAGATATGGCAATCAGCCTATTCAGCATTTCCTTGATCCTGGAAGTACTAGCAAAATCAGAGGCAATGCACTTGGAAGCAAGCAGCAGCTGATCGTGGCGGCTCGGGTTTCTCAGAGTGATAACATCAAGCCCAGTCAAGACTGTCACCAACAGTTGCTTGTCACAATTTAGAGATATCTGCTCAATGGTTGCATCCATATTTGCAGCCGCTGCTGGAACTGAGGCTCCCTCACCAATGGGCGGATCCTCAGGTAGCTGTGGATAATCTGAAATAAGCAAGGCAAATGAAGTTAGGCTATTATATGAAGAACAGGTAATATAAGGCTGCCAAAAAAATTTGGATGATGCACAAAATGAAATAAAATAAATGTACCATTGATATAAGAATTAAATTCATCTGAATCCATGTCACGTGTAAAAACTTTGGTCGCATTGTAGACAGGCTGCAAGTGATCTCCACTTGGACCTGCAGTATCAACTAGAGGTTGTGCAGGTGGAATAAAAGGAAGGGGCTGTGGAAGTCCAGTTGCGCCCACTAGGCAGTAATTGCTAGAAATATCATCGTCATCTTGATGTTCAGAGGACAGCGTCGGGATAGAAACTTCACTGTTGGCGCCAATAACAGAAGAAGGCAGGGGTAAAGGTTCAATAACCTGATCGTCCTCCAGATTCCCTTGTGCTTGAGCATTGTCAATTAGTACAGGTGGGGAAAGATGGTTGGCTGAAATGTCCATGTTTAAATTGTTCACTTCCTATTAAAAGGGTGAGACGGAAGGAAATGATATTAGTACCAAAAAAAAAAAAAGAGAACATGTGGTCATGCTAGTAATGAAATATATACCTGGAGAGAGGAGCATACTATAGCTGGTTGATCTGAAATATCAATTTGCACGCCCGAAAGGTCATGCGTGTCGCCTCCATGGGCCATCAGCGAGCGTCATGTTATTTACAATCGATGCAATGTGTTCTTGGCGACGGGCTTCAGCCACTCTTTGTACCACAACGAGGTCAAAAGATGAGAGGTTACGGGGACCAAAGCCTGGGTGGGCATGATAATCAAGGTTTCGTTCACACAAGGGGCATAGTGACAGGCGCGTCGCTGTCCAAGGCTGTCTAATACATCAGTAAGTGGTTTGATGAATGCACCGAACCATCTAACCCAAGGTAGTGTGGGGCGCCCAACACGATTGTCATCCGGGATAAGGCTGAAATCTTCATGCCTTGGACCAATAAGTCGCTGCCGGTGGGCGTACGCTACCCCAACATCATATTCGGTCACCGGACTTGCCAAAGGAAGATACGGTATCACTTGATCCGGTCTGAATTGCATAGCAACACGCTCCGGATGATAAGGTTCGAGAATACGAGAAATCTGTCTTATATGTGGCGACTCTCCAAGGGAGTAAACCACGACGGATCGACAAACAAAATATTCTTCTTTCCCACGGCAAGGTTGCTTGTCGAACTTGATTTGGATTGAGCTGTCTATATGGATGCCGGACGATATTATAGCTTCTACACATGAAGTTGTGAGCTTCCCCGGGGCTAAAGGGTTTTGGCTTTACGGACATGGTGTTTAACATGGTTGGTTGCACTGAAGGGTAGGGGCAGATAGGTATACTTACAAATCCCATTCTGCCACCAAAAGTTGCCGGCATATAAACTCCCATCCAGCCGATCAGGTAGTGGATAGGCCCGATTCTCCTCAAATTAGCTGGATCAATAGGCTCTGTACTTATTAATCTTAAGGAGTAGTACAGAGAACAGAGAGCAGGCTGAGCCAACGCGAATCGGCGGCCCAAAGTCATCCAGGAAGCTATGACCAGTACACCGGGACGGATGTAAGGCCCACCACCCACAACAACGAAACAACAAATCCAAAGCGATAGAAATGCAGCCGTGTAAAGACGTGAGGATTCGATATTGTCGGGATGCGGATGATTGCTTGGGGTGTGATAGAAATAGTCACACCATTGCTGGAAAGAGACCCTCCCATGATCTTCTAGGTCGCGCCATATTTTTAAAAGAATTGGCAACGTCCGAGGGTATGACAACATAGCTGAACTCAATTGATAGCCCCGTGGAATAAATTCATCATATGGCTCTCCCTCTAATGGTAAACCAGCAACCTTGTGCATATCCAAAAGAGTTATCGTGCGTTCACCCAGCGGAAATATGAAAGTGTTTGTAATGGAATCCCACCTTTCCAATAAGGCTTTAACAATAGATGGTGAAATGTTATACCTCCCGAGGGAACAAAATATGGCCCCATATATATAATCTGTGCCCGGTTCAACGCCCCTGAATGGCGAAGAATAATTACTCAGGATATCAGCAGCCCATTTACTGTAACCAAAAGGGATTGGAACATACTCTATGTCAAAATTTTCCCAGCCAAACTCCTCAAATAGCACTCTGTTACCTAAAGGTGAGGCTCTATCAGATCGGGGTGTGGGAGCCAAAGGATAAAAGAATCGAGCAGGAAAAGAAGGCCGCGATCTCCATCCGCGATTGTGATTGACAGTGTCAAAATCTCCTTCAATTTGTGACTGTTCCTTAAGGATTGGATCAGCCAACATACTGTTGACAGGTTCATACAGTTGAACCTTGGCTACTTCAGATAAAGGCAGCCTATAGAGACGAGATGGCTGTAGCTCGGTGTCATCCATCTACACTGAAATAGAAGTGGTTCACGTGTGAATGTAGGCCTGACGTGGTGAATTGCAATATAAATCTATGTGCCTGACGTGCATCTATACAAAGGCATCAAAAAAAAAATCATGGAAGCATAGATTTACGTCGGCAGTATTGATCAAGTTCGAAATCTTTTTCTTTTATACCAGCACTACCCGAATGACATAAAGAAGTGCAGAGATCAATATACCTGTTGAAGTTTCGCCGCGTCGTGATGACGAATGACGTTCAGCAAAAATACCTCACGATTGAAACCCTAGTGAAACCTGACAATATGGAAAAGGATGAATACAAAAAAATCAACAACGGAACTACTGAGGTCCTGGTTGAGAAATACTATGAGGAAGTTCTGGTACTTAGGATCGTAGCTTGCCGAAAACTTTCCCCTTCGTAGAGTCTTGACAGAGGTCAGGCGTCAAACCTCGTGGAGGCCAACAAACTCCCTATATGGAGCCAACAGCACCTCCTTTATCCCCTACATCCATGGGAGTTTGGATAACAGATGGGAAGATTAAAAAAAAATAATAATAATAGAAGAGAGACGTTCACCAACGGTTAAAGAAAACTCCATAGAATCTCTGGCGATAAAAAAATGTCTCGCCATAAAAAAAAAGGCTTAACATTTGTGTATGTATGCATACGGGAGGCAGGACATGAAGCCCACCCACCATATTTATGATTAAAGAAAATGATCAAGTAAAAAATATATATATATTTCGAGTTTCAGATACGTCATGGTGTATTCTTCCGTATCCGAAACTCGAAGGGGGCATCTGTTGACACCAAATTTGGCTCGACCTAAAATGTATGCAATAGTCATACAATATTAGAAAAAATCATATTGATAGCTAAATTCTATCTAAACCTGAAATAAACCGACATAAGGAAAATAATAATAATCACACCTTTAAAAAATAGTGAGAAAACATATGGTGTTAACCATAAAGTTTAATACTTTATACTCGACATATACGTATAAGGGTATGACAGTATATGGTTTGTTCGTCAAAATACGCTACCGCCGGCCATCTACGGCCCGTTCGCCGGGATACACGGCCATCGGCCATCTACGGCTTGTTCGCCGGCCGTCTATGATTGCAACGCCTCTTTAAGTATGAATACGATTTGTTCGGCGGGATACGCGGCCGCCGGTCGTCTACGGTTTGTTCGCCGGGATACACGGCCACCGACCGTCTATAATTTTAAGTACGTATAGCTCATGAGAAGTGAAGTACTCGTTTGATAATGATATATATTTAATCATACACGCATATGTGTTGATAGAAGAAACAAAAGATGCTTAGATAAAAAATAGTTCAAGCTCATACAAAGAACTGCTCGTTGGTTGCAGCGTATACGTGCTAGATTAACCAGTTTGGTCAGGCGAATATTAAAAATTAAGAAAAAAAAAAAAAAACTTCCATGCACGACAGCCATGCATGGTGTGCTATATGCATGCACGGGATATATATGACCACATCCTAATATACGTTTGTGTCCTATACACGTACACGTACATATTGAGGTAGTCCAGGCCCATCGGTTTTGGCACATGAACATATATCTCTCTACATAACGTATCGCCCAAATCTGAACCGGCGTGACCGAGTCCATCGAGGAGACATCTACTCCACGTTCAAGGTCGTGCGCGGGTGAAGCAGATCGTGGGCACGTCGGCGTCATCAGCGAATACTAAATTCAAAACAAACCAGCGCCAAATCCATAGAGAGAACCGTCGCCCCCGGCCTATAAATACACGACCATTGCCGGGCGCTCACCGGGGGCTCGATCATTCCCAATCGCCGCCAGGCTGCTCGCTGCGCACGTCAACCACCAGAGCGCCGTCAGGCTGCCGGCAAGAGAGAAGACAAGCAAATCGCAAAGAGAGAAGTCCAGGAGAAGGTGCTGCTGCGCTAGGAGGTGCTGCCGCAAGGTGCTGCCGTCTTGCGCGAGGAGGTTCTGCAAGGTAGGAAGGCTCATGGTGCTTCTTCGATTCATGTGATCTTCTCCTGCTGCTCCACTGCCAAGGAGCCCATGTCCTTCTCTTCTTCTCCTTCATGATCTCTCTGCCCCTGGTAAAAGCTCGGCCAACAGTGCCATGTTTATGGGCTTTGCCTCGGTTCAAGAACCAGCAAGAAAAGTTCTGGTCATACTCTGGATGGACGCGATCTTGGTTCCATCTAGTGATGCCCTATGATATGAAATGGTTCGGACGCAAACTTGGCTCCGTTCCATGGTTTGAAATCGGTGGACGCGATCTTGGCTCCACTCGGTATATTGTAAATCGAGATGGACGCGAATTGGCTCCATACTCAAAAATAGATTTGCATATGTTTTGGCCACGGCGATGCCGGCCGGTTTTGCATATTGTGCATTAAAGGAAATATAGAATTTGCATGCCACGATCATGTAGAAATTTCATGTGCTGGTTTATATCAGATCAAAGAAATGGACATATGTGCATCCGAAATCATGTTAAAAGAAGAAAATAATAGTAACCGTATGCTGCATAGTCATATACATGCATATGTAATTCGCCGGGAGATAGCTAGCCGCAAGGCCTCTGTCAAAGCATAAAGACGAACTGTCATCTTTATTAAATATTTAATCAAATGAAAGAAAGATAAAAAAAAATGTCCATTGCATGATCATCTCTGAATAGATCGTTGTGCAGTAAAAAGGGTTGCATGCTAAAATGTCGCTTAGCACTTGTATTGCTTCCAATCGTAGGACTAAGTCTACCTGTCATGCATTCACAATGAAAAGAAACCGTTTGTGCATACATATATAAAACAAATCTTGCTCTTAGTTAGACTGCACTCACATATTTATGTCTAGCTGATAAATCAAATCAAATCAAATTAAATTCAATAGCCAAAATATCTGTCATGTGCATCTCCACCTTCCCATGATTAAGTAAACCAATTATGTTAGCCACGGCCGGATCAAGCTAAGGCTCCCCTTTAATCAAATAAAATATGGCACTGCATGCACATATATGCGTCAAAGAATGTCAGTCCATGGTCTTGCATGATATGATCATGTAAGGAGTACATGTTAGCTCCTCAGCAAATAAAATGTCATTATCAAAGAAAATGACTATCTTCAAGTGCAAGACATACGCATGCATTTATCTACGACTACAAGATTGAAGACCTTGTTTTCTTTCGTAGTCATGTAATAGGATAGCCATATGATGTAATCTTATTTTTTTTATGTACTCATGTCGGAACTCTTAATCAGGGGTGTTCTCTACGGAGATGTAATTAACATAATTTTTTATGTAAATATAAGAATTATGGAAGTATGGACTCGCATTACTTGAATTTCTTTATCTGTCCCATTAGATTAAACTTAAATAAAATTTGTCTCTCGCCGACGCGGAGGCGGGGCCGTTCCGGCCGCCCGTTTTCCCGACATCAACCCGCCGGGCTTGGCATCTTGAGTACCAAGTAGGTGTAGTGGGGCACCGCCATGAACTTGGCGATGGCCGGTCTGCCGAGGATGGCGTGGTAGGAAGTCTCGAAGTCCGCGACCTCGAACTTGATGTACTCGGTACGGTAGTTGTCCCGAGATTCCCCGAAGGTAACTGGCAGGACCACTGAGCCCAGTGGAATAGCCGCGTTGCCGGGGGTGATGCCGTAGAAGGGTGTGTTGCTCTTGGTGAGCATGTGAGTGATGTCGAGCTTCATTTTCTTCAAGGTCTTGGTGAAAAGGACGTTGAGCCCGCTTCCACCGTTGATGAGCACCTTGTTGAGCTTGGAGCCCGCGACCACTGGCTTTAGGACGAGGGGGAACCGTCCTGGTTTGGAGAAGCTGGTCCATTGATCCGCGCGGGAGAAGGTGATGGGTACCTCCGACCACCTGAGAGGGGTCGGGACCGCTGGTTCAATGGACATGACTTCACGACAGGTAGCCTTCTGCTCCCGCCTACTGGGTAGCCCGCCGAAGAGGACGTTGACGGTCTTGTCAGGCTCCTGGAAGTCATTGTTGTCGTCGTCCTTCTTCTTGCCCTTTTGGTCGTGAGGGTGCGGTGGCTCTGCGTATCCTTGAGTGCATGCCTGAGTTGGTAGCACTGCTCAGTGGTGTGGTTGCCGTTTGGATGCCACGGGCACTTCTCCTTCAGCAGGTCCTTGAAACCGCCGGAGTTCTTCTTCGAGTTCCCTTTCGCAGGGCGCTGGATAGCCGCGACAGTGTTGTCTGGCTTGCGCTTACGGTTGGGACTCGAGTAGTTGTTGCTGTTGTTGTTGTTGTTGCGACCGCCTTGGTTCGCGTTGCTGCCGCTGCCGCCGCCCTGGTTCTGCTTGGTCTTGCCACGGATGGCGTCGTACTTGGCGTTGGCCTTATCCTCTTCATCCGCCCAGGACGTGATCATGTCCTTGAGGTGGGGGGTGGACCTGGGGCGGCGGCGACCGAAGTCTTCGAAGGCGCGGTAGTGGTAGAGGCCGTCTTGGAAGAGGTCGATGACCTCCTTGTCGATGACGTCGACGACGGTTGCGCGCTTGTCGAAAAAGCGGCGCATGTACTTGTGGAGGGTCTCGCCTTGTTCCTGCTTGATCATGGCCAGGTCCATGCGAGTACCCGATCGGCCCATGGCGCCCGCGAAGTTGCTGGTGAACTGCTCCTTCAGCTGGTCCCACTTGTCGATCGAGTGCTTGTCCAGCGACTCGAGCCATGTGAGTGGAGCTTGGTCCAGGCAGAAGGGGAAGTAGAGGCATTTGGTGTCGTTGTTGCCGCCAGCTTCTCGATGGAGAGGGCGTAGCACCTGAGCCACTGGATGGGGTCCTGCTTCGCATCGTACTTGGTGATCCCCAAGGGCTTGAACTAGTCGGGGAGGAGCAAGTTGCGAAGTCGAGGTGAGAAGGCGGAAAAGCCGTCGCCGTCGCCTGCGGTGGTCGACTTCTTCCGCCGTAGCTCCTCAATCTTCTGTCGGGCGTCATATCCGCCCTGTGAGGCGCCGGAAGCGTGGCTGTTCGCGTGGCCTCGGCTGCCGCGACTGCTGCCGCGCCGGCCCTCCTGTTGGCTCCGTGGTTGGAGCTTCCGCCGTCGCCGCCGCCGCCGTCGGGGGTCGTGGCCGCTGCCGCCGGCCGGAGCGAGGTGGGGGACGACCTCGCGGTTGCTGTTGTCACGCTGTGGAGGTCTGCCGGCGGTGGAGCGATGACGGTTCGGCTCGGCTGGGAGTTCAGCTCGAGTACGGTTGGGACCGTTGCCAGCGCTGCGACTTGTAGCCTCGTTGTCGCGTTGCCTGGCGGGGGGAGGTTGGTTGACCCTGTTGTCGACTCGCATGAAGTAGGCATCTTCAGCTAGCCTGGCGATGACTTCTCCATCGCGTATGCCCTGAGCCTGGCGTGCGATTGCTGTGATCGACATGAGGCATTGCTCAGGGGTAGTGTGTACTCTGCTCTCGACCGCCTCGAGAGCTTCCACAAGGTTGCGGACGGGGAAGTTGTCGCGGAGGCGCCGGCGACGTTCGCTGCACTTCCGGTTACGCTCGCGTCGAGCGTCTCTGTCTGCAGGGTTCTCGTTTGGTGGAGCATCAGCAGAGAGCTCGTCGGAGGAGATGTCTTCCAGGTACTTGTCTTGAGCCGTGCCTGAAGGCTCTGGGGTGTCGCCGGCAGCCATGAAGACTTGGCGATCGGGGGTGCCAAGGCTGGACTCAGAAGGTGCCACCTCAGTGGGTGTGTTTGAGTCAGCCTGAGCGAGTGGTGTTCCCTCCTGGAACGGTAGCGAGTCGATGTAGATGAATGCGGTCTGGCCAGTAGACGAATCTCCCGGCCGGTGTGGACGTTATAACAAGCCTAGAGGCCGGCCCTGATAAGGGATGCTCGGTGGAGTTGTCCTCGGACTCGGGTTCCTCAGGGTCCGACCCGAAGTCGAACTCGTATGCGGGGTTCGAGTAGAACTCGGAGAGAGGGTTGGAGTCCGAAGCGTGGCCGGGGGCGGCGTCGTAGTCCGAGTCGTACTCGGGTACGGGCTCCTTGCCGGCCCGGTGCGAAGAGGGAGCCTCTGTGTGGGCCCGGCTGGGGATGCGGGGACCACACGCGGAGCACTCGCGAGGTGAGGGGACCGCCTGCGATGGCTGAGCAGCCGGCTCGCATGCGATGGCCCATGGCGACGTCGAGTTCAAGTTGGAATCGGATTCGAGCTCGAAGTCAGCGTGGTGGTTGAAGAGCGAAATTTCGCCGAATTTGCCGGCGAGTTCGCCTGTGACGACTTCTGGAAGCGTCACGAGGCCAGTCTTCGGGTTGGGCGGCATGGTGAGGCGGCGCCGGAAAGAGCCCGCGCCGTCTGCAGTGCAGACCCAGGCGCCAAACACGAAGGTGTCGCCGCGGTTGAAAGCGACGGTCGGCTTGAAGTAGACGGGAGCCGTCGAGTTCGCCATGTGATCTCGGGCGAGATCCCCTACCTGGCGCGCCAGCTGTCGGTGTTTTAGACCGGCAACCTACTTAGGGGAGTACCCGAAGTAGATGAATGTGGCCTCACCGAGATCGGTAACTCGAAGGAAGAGACACGCGACACACAATTTAGACAGGTTCGGGCCGCGATGTGCGTAATACCCTACGTCTTGTATGCTGCGTAGCTCTGGATTGATAGGGCACGATTACAAGATGGTGCAATAGTGCGCCGTGGGTTGTATGGGATGAGTTGTGATGAGGTCATCCTAGAGATCGGTCCCTGCCTCGCCTTATATAGTCCGGGAGGCAGGGTTACAAGTCGGAGTAGGCAGAGAGTACTAGTCGAGTACGTCTAGGAGTCCTCCATACAATGCGGAACATGTACAGCTCCCTAACCGAATACTACTCCTTTGTAGTCTTTGTGCTCCACGCCATTAGATGCCATGTAGCGCAAGCCGGGTAGTCCCAGGGGCCCACCGAGTAGTCGGTCCTGGTACCCACCGAGGTAGTGGGCCTAGGGAGGCCCATACGACAGTGAGCAAAGCAACAAATTCAATGCTGACTGTGCATGTGAGTATAATCATGTTTTACCCATACCTACAATACAACTAGTGCGTGGACTTGATGATTCTATTCTTGATGATACGCATGCTGAGACAAGGCATGTTCATTGCATTGCCTATGAGAAGGATGAACTGAAATTGTTGTCTTCATTAAATACACTAGGTTATATTGAATTTGATATTCTTTGTGATCTAAACAGTCTAGAGGAGAAACTTTTGGCATATTCTGAATTGAAATGTTTGGCTCATCATACATATCACTTTATTGGAAAATATAATTCCCAAGGAGAATATTTGGTGCATAGAATTTATGTTTGCTCTGATCTGAAATCTCCTTTTGGGTTATATGATCATGATAAAATAGGGGGGCTGCACTAACGCTAACAATATCTTGCAAAGTCCTTCTAGTTTTTCTCTTAAGAAACAGGGTCAGCATAAAGAAGGGGAGCATTGCAGTATACAAGTCGCTTCGTGTTCCAGCATTGAGGCAAGCACCTTTAGACGCCACCAGAGCAAGTCAAGGACGACTTGCAGCCAAGAAGGGGAAAATGATGAGAACATCACCAACTCAAATATGACCATGTTAATGGCTTGTGAACAAAAGGTGAATCAATCCTATATCATGGTTATTGTTGCTACATTCGATGAATTGATGCTGCGCAATGATGTGTGTTTATTGTCATTTCCAGAAATACATACTTGGATCAAAAAGAATGTTAAACACTCATGGAAGGTATGGAAGATCAAAGAAGTTGATTGGGGATCAAGTCCAAGTGTTCCCCACATCCTCCACCAGGCCACCACGTCGCTTATGGCCCAAAGATTGAAAGAGATCAAGGGGAACACGTTTTGGGCGCTGGATTTGGACTGCAGAAAAGCACCATCTTGTGACGAACGCCACGGTCGCATACGGAGTCAGATTGGGGCGTTCAAGTACTTCCTGGAACCGTGATGAAGTCACCTTTCAGATGGATCCGGTCTCAGGTCCATATCTATTCTGAGGCGGCCGCAATTGTCCAAACATTGACCCGATGTCAATCTGTCCCAGGTACTGCGCCATCTTATTTGGCCCAATGGGCCGTGTATCAAGTTGGGTCCATTACGAACGTGTCCTAGGGTTAGAGGTCGACCCCAGCACCCCTTGGTAGTCCTCCCATGTCCTCATATTGCCCCATAGCCGCCACAAACAGTTCGGGTTTTGTTTAGAACAAGTTTAGCCATTGCTACTTGCTTGAAGCGCGCGCGGGTCCAGTCGCCCGTCTTCCTATCTTCAGAACCCCGCCATTATTGTGATTGAGTTGGAGTTTGCAATCTTTCATTCCCATCTAGTAAATTCAGTACTTGTTCAATACATGTTCTTGCTAGTTCTTCGATTGCTTGCAGGACAAGTGCCCTAGCGGCCGGGTGACGCGCTCCACAAGATCGCGGCAGCCATAGGAAGTGGTGTATCGGTTGTTAAGGCGCAGCCTTGAAGGGTTGTAGTCGGGCCGAGAACGTCATCTCCTCTTCAATCGAGTTATCCACGCCTCTCATTGATAGATCGGGAACAAACCCTAGCGGGTTCACATCACATATGGTGATTCCATAAGGGAGATCCTATTCGCGCGAGTGACGAACATCACTCGACTTGTACCGGATCCTTAAGCATGGCAACTAGCGACCTAACATGCTAGTAAAAGATCATAGCTACTTAGGGATCATGCAACTAGGGTTTCATTTCAACTCCTGAACGTAAATGCACATACAATAACAAGAAGTAAATTCAGAAGTTTAAAGAAACAATGGGGTTAATGAATAAACCGGGGCTTGTCTTCGTCAGCACAAGCAGACACACAAACTTCCAGACTTTGGCCCGGGTCTTGCTCTACACTCATGTAGTGCACGTCTCCTCCTGCTCCCTCGTCCTCGTCAGCCGGCACCAGCGTATAGCTACCGTCGGGGACTTCTACACGGGGAATGCAATGCAGTGATTAGGAGTGTAATTATTTTAAATTAATTCACAAACAGTAGCAAACAGTTGCAAGGAGTATATGGTTGGCCATATTCACCTTAACCGAAGTATTTAGACGTTTTTCCTTTTAATGGAATGATTAAAAGCCTATTTAGCCATCCTTTTAAGGTGATTGTGTGCACATCTATTAAAGAAACATTAATTTAAAAACAACAGCAAGGAACCCACTTTCCTAGCACCATTTTACTGTTCTTAACACTTCTCCTTAAGTCATGCACTAGAGAGAGTGATTTTCCCTATTTCCTTTTCTAGATTAACCTAGTTTGAGCTCTTATGCATGACCAACACATAACAAACTAATCCAGCAACCCCCTCCTACTGACCAGGGGTATACTGGGACAGCAAGACAATGGTCTTAGCACCATTGAACTTATGGCACCAAAATAGGAGCATTCCTATTTAGCATGAAAGCGAATAAAGCATAACAAAATAAATAGGACAGAAATGATTCCCATCTTTCTGCTACACATACTCTGGTCCAAAACAAGCTGATAGAACTAACACACACACATAGCCCTTATGAAACATGCTACGCATATTTATGATTAAAACATGCATAAATGAGGAAATAATTTTTCTAACAGAGACAAAATCATGGTAAACTCATCAAAGGTGCTTTTTAGCATAACATGACTGTAGCCAAAAGTTGGACCCAAAAATAATTACATTTGGAGCTACAAAAATCATCTAGGCAGATTTACCAATATCACAAAATAACATATTCAGGAAGATCCCTTCAGTAACTTTGTGCAAATATTGGCACATAGTCTAGGCATACTAGTTCCCACAACATATCTAAGTATTTTGCATTCCTATTTTTCAAGCAAAAACTAAAACTCAAAAGTACATACACATTTGGACAAAGTTGTAGTTCTTGTTACACTGAGCTCAGCAAAATTGGGTTTGCTATTTTTGGATTTTTCTACGATTTTTAATCAATTTTGCAAGGTGCTGGACTAATTCACAAAACAAGGAAGAATTTTTTTGCACTGCGAACCCTTAAACTTTTGAATTCTTCACAGAAATACCCTTGGTCCCTACCTCTCGGGCCCGACGGCGGGAACCCGCTCGCCGGCGGCGAGGTGGGGCTCGGCCACGCAAACATGCGACAGGGATCGTCGATTGGACTCACCCGTGACCGATTGGTGGCGGTGGATCGACCGGGGAAGGCTTCGGTGAGCGGCGGCGGCGGAGCAGCGGCGGCGCGCCCGCGGGAAGTTGGACGGCGGTGAAAGAAGGGCCTGGGCTCAACCACGTGCTGCACGGGGAGTTTCCATGTGACCCAGAGAAGGCGCTAGGAAGGTCATCGGGCTTGGAGAATCGATGGAGTGGCGAGCTCGACGGCGGCGGTCCGGCGGCGGCCGCGGGAACTCGGGTTCCGGCGAAGGTGTGGCTCGACTCGATCAACAAGCAGCTCGGGGAGGTGTTGTGGTGCACAGGGAAGGGCTGAAGCTCTTGGGTGCGTGAGGGAAGCGACTGGAAGAAGGTATCCACCGAGCGGTGGCAATGGTGGACGGCGGCGGCTTAGGCGGAAACGCGCGTGCGCGCGGGGAGCGATCGGGGCGGGTTTATATGGGCGCTGGAGGTCGGTTAGAAGGTCGTGGGGTCAATCACGTCGCCGGTGCACGCGTGGAGTGGGCAGCAAGGCGCTGCGACGTGCGGCGGCGCGGCGGCCAATGGCGTGCGGCGGTTGGCACGCCGGCGAGTGGAAACTAGCCACCCGCCGCCGTCCAAATGCTCGCGGTCGTCACCGACAAAGTGGAATTCGGGCGCCGCGCATGGACCGCCGGGTCCGCCGCCGCCTCGGCGTGCGCGCGTGCCACGCTAGCGTACGGCCGCCGGGCGTGGCACGCGCGCGCGACGTCGCGCGTGGGCGCCCTCTGGCGTTCCCGGGCTGTTGGCATTCCGCTGAACGGTTTTCAAAATTGTTTTTCTCCAATTTTTCGAACTAAACTGCACCTAAGGGTCTGAAGCAAAGTTGAAGATTAAACATTCCTCTACAACTTCCACAAAGACTTGTAGGGGTTTTGTCCAAGAATTCGAGCAGGAACACCATGCCAACACGGTCAAAATCTCTGCGCCTGTGAACAGGAACAGGACACCTTCCAAGGCATGTTTCACCAAGAATTCCTCCAAATTTCAAATGCCATTCAACAGCAAAGTTGTGTGCCTCAACATTCTGCACATTTTTCCCTTCGGATGGTTTTGAAGTGTTTAGAGAAATTTTGGAGAACGCGCCAAAGTTCTAGAATGGCATCCAGGGGTCAAAGGAGATTAAGGGTTTTTGAGCTAGGGCTTTGACCAAGGATTGACCTAATGTCCTCAAGGTTAGTTAAAGGAGTGATTAAGTGGGTCATTAGCACAATTTGTCACTGAGCAAAAACACGGGGTGTTACAGATAGACTAACCACCATGCTTACTCTATTCCTACTAAGGGCATATGCTAGCTACACATATGAATAAAACACTAATCGATGTAGATCAAAGTAGGACAAGATATGATTACATCACCATCGAATGTAGAATGTACAATTGCCTTGATGGAATCAAGGCATGGGCTCTGGATCTCCACCATGGGTTCACCACATAGGGCCAACCATGGAGGCTAGGCATGGCCTAGGCCATCTCCTAGGCAACTCGAGAACTTGCTGCGGCCGTCGGCTTCCTCCCGGTGCTTCTCCTTCATCTCGGCGGCTCTCTGATGAATGGATGGATTGACCCCTCCTCCTTGGGCACCCAAGGGGTTGTATTTATGCCCTTGGGAAGTCTTGGGGCGTGCTCCATCTTGCCTTGCACAAGATCTTTCTTGGGAGAGAAGGGAACATGATTTCCATAAAATCAGCCTCGTCCAGATTTTCCTGATTCGCAGACCTTACTTGCCGGCACCATATCTCCCACGTCCGGACACCAAATAATGCAAATTCGGTATCCTGGTTGTATGGCACGAAATTTGCTCCAACTTTCATATTTGTTACTTTCCTTGGAAATGAAGATCATCTGTTCTGATTTTGGACTGACTGCATAGCAGGGATTTCGGGGGCCATAACTTCTAGCTCCCTTATCTGCATTGGCCTTCCACAAGTCCAAATCGAATGTATTATCAAGATCCACAACTTTGGTAGTCAAACTTTTGTCATTAGAGGCCATTTAAGTCTCTGAATCTGCACCGAAAGATCATGTTGTCCTCGACTGCGAGAATATCTCTCGGGCTGAGTTGATCTCGTTGGTAAACATCCACGTGTTGATGCTTCGGTCCCTGGGCCATTTGGAGTCGTGTTCATCATGTGTCTTAACTTGTGCCGGGTTTTATGATCTTCTCTTGAAGTGTTTGATGAACTTATCCCGAAAGTCTCCTCTTTAACGTTATTTTCCTGCGTAAATAATAAACTCCAAAATCGACATGCAAGAGTGAACTTGATACCTTGGGGGGTTAGTACCATTGGTTAGAATACCAAATAAGTGCAAATGTTGACGGTAAACCTATAGCTAGGTGTGCCAAAATCAACCGTCAACAACGACATTGTTAGCACAAACTATATCCAAATCAAAATAACACACATTATTCACAATAAATTGGATTAGTTTGCATATATATTTTGGATTCAATATATGCATAAATAGAAAAAAGGGGATAGAATTCAACACTATTATTACTGTACATAACCATTGCAAATCAGCGACTTAGAAAACCCATATGCTCCGAGAACTACAACAGTCTCACCTCACCATCATATACAACTGACTCTCCCACTTACACGACTACACATGCCCTACACCTCCTATCTAGGGACAACCCAACATCACGGAGCTGCAGGGAGTCCCCACATAGCCCGTGATGTTAGGCTGTACCTAATTAGGACGTGGGGCTCTGTATCAAAAACAACAAAAAAAGAAAATACTTACATTTATTGTATATAAAAATAAACAAATACCTAATAAAAGAATATATGTACACATACCTACACATATATAGATTGGAAAGAATTCGACACTATTATTACTATACATAACTCAGAAGACCTAGATGCTCCGAGAACTACAACAGTCTCACCTCACCGTTATATACACCTGACTCTCCCACTTACAGTACTACACATGCGCAACACCTCCTATCTAGCTACATTACCACCTCACGGAGCTGCAGGCAATCCCCACGTAGCTTGTGAGGTCAAACTGTAGCTAATTAGGACGTGAGACTCTGTATCAAAAATAAGAAAAAATAAGAAAGTTCTTACATTTATTCTATATACAAATAAAAAAAATAATTAAAGAATTTAATCTTCTATTTCCTCCTATAGCTACCTAGAAATAAAAACATTTCTATACAATGAAAGTACATTTTCTGTATGTCTATTATTTTCTTCATGAGCATATATTTTATAAACTATATGTACAAGTAAAATTCAAATTTATGAAAAACAAGAAAATAAGAGAATGCTTACATTTAGCCTATATAAAAGTAAAAAACATACTTAACAAAAGAATTTAATCTTCTATTTCCTCCAATGGCTACCTAGAATAAAATCATTTCTAAACAATGAAAGAATGGAAATACCTAGTACATTTTCTGTATGTCTTCTTTTATGAGCATATATTTTATAAACTGTATATATGTACAAGAAAAATTCAATATTATGAAAAACAATAAAATAAGAGAATGCTTATTAATACAAATTTAATGAAGGAAGGAACAATGCAAGTACCATCCTAACTACATCTTCACGTGTATATACAAAAAATCTTATCTCTCTAATTAATTTAAGCTCCTCCTACCTAGATACAAATTAAAATTTCTATTTTCTCTATCTCTAAACCATAAAACAAAATTTAATCACAAGAAATGAAGGGAGGATGAAGATTCCAACCTTGACAACACCTTGGAGGAGAGAAATCTTCACAAACTAATAAAGAAAAAAATCTCAGCACCACCCTAGGCTTGAGTCGCCATGGAAGGGAGGAGCTTGACCTCGTAGGTGAGTACGGTTGAATGGCTCGGGTGGCAGGAGAAAGAAGGAGGTACGATGCTTATATGGATGCCGACCATTAGTCCCGGCTCGTAACACCACTCAAGACTAAAGACCGAGGGCAATTATTGCTAGATGGAGCCGTTGGGAGCCCTGCTTTTGTCATGGTTGGTAATACGAGCCAGACTAAAGGGGGGCCGGCAACGGCAGCCATTCCGGGCCACGTCGACGAAAGGCCTTTAGTCCCAGCTCCAAAGTTGAACCGAGACTAAAGGCCCGAACCAAAGCCTCGCTCCCTACCAATGGTCCTCGTCTACCATTTCTTCATCAATAGTAGGAAACGAAATTGAGCCTACACAAGTAGAAAAGACATTCCAAAGAAAAACTACGCAAGCAATATAAATAATAAATTAAGAAACAAATGAGAAATGACAATGCAACATACCACTAGCACAACAACAATTATGAGGCCCTGGAGGCTATTTTTCTTGACTCCTTAGTTCTTAAAATAATGTAGGATATTTTCATCTTCAATTCTTGCAAAAACATCTGTTTGAATATAGCATATCATCCGCTAATTTAACCAAATATTACCCATCTTATTTCTTCGGTCTGCAGCCGGCAAAATCAAGATTAACCGAATGAGGTGATAAACCAATGCAAAATTAGTGTTCATTTTAGCATTAACCATCTTGACAGCGAGATCACCAATGTCATGAAAATTTTCACCCCTTAGGCACTTGCCAAGCTCCCTTGGTCACCTTGATGCTGCCTCCACTAAGGAGCTTCTCCACCAAGGAAGGGGGTCTCCACGTCCCCCGCACAAAGTATCCTCGCCACTCCACACCAAGCAGGAGGGTCGATGACGATTGCCGGTGAGCCACTTAGGCCCCAAGGCTTCTGGCGAACCTTGTACAACTTGATTCACTCAAGAATCACCTCACAAGGTTGGCACAACCTTGCACTCACTCAGCTCTAAGCTAAGCCTAGCACTAAGCACATACACTAAGCATATGCAAGTCTAAGCATGAGCAATTAAGCACTTGGATGGATTGGATATGATCTTGTAGGTGTCTTGCACTCTCCTGCACTTCCACACAATCCAGCAACCTCAAATGGGTGAGTGGAGGGGATATAAATAGCCCAAGGCACACAGCTAGCTGTTGGCTAACGGCTCTCTGAAAAGTGGACCGTCAGATGAACCGACGCCTACTTTTCAGGAGCATCGGTTCATCCAGTGCCCCTCCCACGTCACTTAGCCATTAAGGTTCTCTGACAGAACTGCTCCGACGCTATGCACCGACGGTGCATCGATTCATCCGGTGCTGAAGACTTCTCACTCGGGGCAGTACTGTATGTTTCAAATATAACCGTCGGATAGACCGACACTTCCCCTTGACCAAGGCGTCGGTTCATCCGGTGCTGAAGGGCTTCTCTTCGCGCGTCTCTGTCTTCATTCAAACAAGGCATCAGATAGACCGACAGTGTGCACACTCAGACCGTCGGATCATCCGGTGCTACTGTCTTCGCTTCTTCTTCTCTGCAACTCGTCCGACGCTACTAGAAAATGGACCGTCGGTTCATCTGATGGTGCCTAGGTTTTCACCTAGTGTACCAACTGGTCCGACGATTTCACCGACACTTGCTATCTAGGTACCGTCGGTTCATCCGACGATGTCCTTTCTTTTTCTTGTCTTTCTCGTTTTTGACCCTTGAAAAATATACTATCTTCTCAATTTGGCATGTGGTATTTTGGCATCCTTGGGACCTAGAAATGTCTACAAAGACATGCTAAACAATATGGTTAGTCCCATTGATCATGTTGTCATGAATCACCAAAATCAAACTCGAACTAATGTTCGCTACTTACTTGCCAAGCTCCCTTGGTCACCTTGATGCCGCCTCCACTAAGGAGCTTATCCACCAAGGAAGGGGTCTCCACATCCCCCGCACAAAGTGTCCTCGCCGTTCCACACCAAGCTGGAGGCTTGATGACGATTGCAGGAAAGCCACTTAGGCCCCAAGGCTTTCGGCGAACCTTGTACACTTTGATTTACTCAAGTATCACCTCACAAGGTTGGTACAACCTTGCACTCACTCAGCTCTAAGCTAAGCCTAGCACTAAGCACATACACTGAGCATATGCAAGTATAAGGATGAGCAATTGAGTACTTGGATGGATCGGATATGATCTTCTAGGTGTCTTGAATTCCTCTGCACTTCCACACCATCCAGCCACCTCAAATGGGCGAGTGGAGGAGATATAAATAGACCAAGGCATTAGACTAGCCGTTGGCTAAAAGCTGCTGAAAGTAGTACTGTCGGATGATCTGATGCTATGCTTTTCCAAGCGTCGGTTCATCCGGATCTGCTAGCCATTGCCCTCCACCTCACATGACCCTTGACACAACTACTCCGACGCTATGCTCCGACACACCGTCGGATCATCCGGTGCTGAAGGCCTCACGGCCAAATGTCTCTGGTAGCTTCCACTCGACCGTTGGATGAACCGCTTCACACCCATCCGTTCATCCGGTGCTTAAGGCTTCGTCTTGGCGCATCTTTGTCTTGTTCAAACTCGACCACCGGATAGACCAATGGTTTTCTCCAATGGACCATCGGTTCATCAGACGCTGCTGTCTTCGCGGCTCCTTTTCTCCAATTCATCTGACACAACTAGGAAAGGGACCGTTGGTTCATCCGACGGTATATATCAAGTTAACTCCAGTCTTTGCGTAGTTTACCAAGTGCTCCGACGCTATGCACCGATGGTACCGTCAGTTCATCCGACAATGTTTTTTCCTTTCTTTTCTTCACGTCTTCAACTTGGATCTTTGCTTCAACTTAACATACTTAATATGTCATTTTTGCTATAAATAACCTAACATGTCCATCGTATGTTAACTTGTGGTATGACATGTTAACTTGGGCATGGTATGTTAACATGTGGTAACTGTCGTATGGACATCCATGGGCCCACTACTCTAGTGAGTACCAGGACCAACTACTCAGTGGGCCCCTAGGACTACTCGACTTGTGCTACACGACACCTATTGGCGTGGAGCGCAAGGACTATAGAGGAATAGTACTCGGTTCGGAAGCCACACATGTTCGGATCCATGTAAAGTACACCTAGGCGTACACAACTAGTACTCTCTCCTCAAAACGACTTGTAACCCTGCCTCTCGGGATATATAAGGCGAGGCAGGGACCCCTCTCTCATTATCGGCATCATCTTGTAAACACATCCAATCAATCCAGAGCTACGCAGCATACATGATGTAGGGTATTACGCACCTCGCGGCCCGAACCTGTCTAAATTGTGTGCCACGTGTCTCTTCCTTCGAGTTACCGATCTCGGCGAGGCAACATTCATCTACCTCGTGTATTCCCCTTGGTAGGTTGCCCGTTTAAAACACCGATAGTAACATTCTTGGGACCTATGAATGCCTACAAAGACATGCTAGACAATGTGGTTAGTCCCGTGGCTTGTGTTATCATGAATCACCAAAATCATCTCGAACAAATGGCAAAAGGGGCCATGTTCGCTACACTTGCAGACCACCAGATCGATCACAGGCGATCTCTTTTAATTGAAGATATTTGCATTTCTTTACTTTGTGTAACTCATCAGCCCCAACAGCTCAAACTAGGAAATTAGGAGCAGTAGCAATAATTGTTTCCAAAAGCAAAACCCATGATGAATTCAACTAGTACACAAGTCTGCAACCAAACTTCTTTCTAGTAGTGCGGCAGCTAGCGGCAAACGGATATGAGTTTTGGAATTTGGATTATGGATCCACAACAATGCATTATTGGTTACAAACTATAACTTGTTCCACTAAGGCACACTATGACTGAAAAGTTTCATCAACATAATAACAGCATCAAATTATTCTACCGCAAGTGCTTTTGTACCTTGGGAAGTGGCAGGATCACTTGCGCCAGTTCAATCAAGAAGATCAAAATGGCAACGACGAACGCGGCTATGTATACCGGGTCGCTGCATTTCTTCTGGCGGAAGGACCCCAAGCAGTGACGGCAGGGAGTGCAGAGGGAGCTCAGCTCGTGCCAAATTGGCTTGAGGTAGTTCCTGTCATCCTTGTCGATGTCCAAGACCACCCCTCTGCATAGGTTGGCGAAGCCTTTAGCGACCTCCTCGTTGTTTACCAGGAACTGTACCAGGATCTCTTGGCGCTGTAGGAGCTCGACGTCCTCCACCGTGCCTGCGACCTGCGACATGAAGACACAGTACGCCGTGACGGGCTTCTGGGTTGTCCCCTCCTCCAACGCCATCAGGTTTCGCAGGATCGTCCAGGTCATGCTATCAACCTGTAGGCGAGGGATCAACAGCGTGGCTCCTTGAAGGCGCACGTCGAGGAAGCTCCACCCCTCACCGTCGTCGAAGACCCGAGGCTTGAACGACACGTTGCCATACTTGCAGTACTCCG
The DNA here is from genome assembly GCA_947561735.1 of Cenchrus americanus. Classification (NCBI taxonomy): domain Eukaryota; kingdom Viridiplantae; phylum Streptophyta; class Magnoliopsida; order Poales; family Poaceae; genus Cenchrus; species Cenchrus americanus. The sequence continues at coordinate 252,542,920 of OX387245.1, read as the reverse complement.
TCGCGCGGAGCCACCGACCCGTGCGAGGGCGTGCATCAGCGTTCCCTTCCATGGCCGCCTGAGGTTGACTGGTTGGCAGTGGCAGCAAGTAGAAGTGCACTAAGTGCAGCAGGTGGGATGGCTGCGTCGTCGGAGCCAGCCGCCGGTGCTTGCTGATGTAGAGCTTTACCTGCAGCAGCTTCTGGACATAATCTGCTATGGGTTCCAGGACGGAGCCTGGCAGCGTAGTGCCTCCTCCTCTTTTGACGCGCTCATGGATCTTCTGTAGCACGAAGAAAGGTATCTGGTTGTCAACGAGGAAGACGGTGTCGCGGACGACGGTGTTGTTGTCGACGCCGGAGGAGCCGGTTACACGTCCATTATTTTCTGTTTCTGCAGGCGCCGGCGTCGCGTTGTTGCTCGATGTAGTAGAGGCGCCACTGTTGACATTATTATTATATCCACTGGTTCCTTGGTCACCATTTCCTGTTGGCGCCGATGCCGTCGCGTTGTTGTTGTTGCTCGATGCAGGCGCCCCATGATCATCAGGGGCGTCGCTACTGGCAACATTACTTCCATCCTTATAGTTCACCATGCCACCGAGCAGGTAGCACCCGTCCTGCAGCAACATTGTCTGCCACTGCTCCGTCGTCATGTGGCCCACCACCATGCTGGGGTAGCACACCCTCACTTGGGGCTCCAGTTCCTCCTCTAGACCCTCGAAACCACCTCCCGAATGCCGCTCGGAGAGCTTGTTGCGAAGGTAATTTACAGATTGAAGCTTCTCCTTCTCAATCCCTGAAGCCGAGAACCTGTCAATATGGTAAGGGCCAATCGGCACGCGGTGCGGTGTGTAGCTGTCTTCATCGATGACAATGAGTTGCTTTCGGACCTTAGAGATGTCTGTGCTGGCCTGCGCGCCTGTCCCAATGCAATCAGTAAAAAAAACTCAGTACTCAATAGAAATTATCACTCTCACCAATAAAAACCTGAGACGTCAACAAATTTCGGCAACGTTAACTCCTTCAATTTTTTTTGGCACCATATCATTACGCTTGAATTTCAGGATGCTGTGGTAATTAATGTGAGAAAAATACATAAAATGAGAAAGAATACATTGAACGAGAAAATAATTATAAGTAAAGTTTAATATTGCTTATCCATCCACTCTTGCAAGCAATATCCAAATCCACCATTGCTTTGCTCGTCGAATGGACGGCCCCCCTTGTATCCTCACGTTGCGCAAATAAATTAACACTAAAATGTTTCCCAAAAGGTAACCTCCAAAGCGATAGCAAGATCATGCGCAAGCAGCGGAGCATGAATATGAAATGCTGAAACACTAGATCGATCTCCATGACAATGTCATCAAGAAGAACATGACGCCACTGACGTCATAATTTTCAGCTCGAGAAGAGTGTTTGGTTTATACCCAGATGAAAAAACATAGCTATATATACGGGGAAGTGAATAAAGTCACCTTGAAGGAGGGAACGACGTCCCAGGACGTCACTATTCGTCAACACCGACAACTCCCGTATGGGGCTTTCACCCTCTTCACACCCCCCCCCCCCCCCCCCCCCCCGCGTGACCCCAAGGAATCTCGCCCTAGGATGGCGACACATGACCGAAGCCTCCAATGATGTGTCGCAAGACCGTACAGGTGCCCACTGGCCACTAGCAGATCTGCGCCGGAGAAGATGATAGGAATGTGCCCTTGGAGAGTGGCCAGGAGCCAAGCCATGTGCTGCGGATGTGAGTGCCGAACTTCCTCCGTCACCACTCGTTGCTCGTAGTGTCGCCACCAGCCAGCGCGCTGCCCTGGATTCCTACCTTGAGGCAGCCACCGACATCAAGCCCTAGATCGATAATGACCCTCGAGATCCTGATTGAAGAATAAACATCAGGTTCGGTCCACGGGAGTGGGGGATGCCCTACCGCCACCGTTTTCGTGGCCGGACAGACTTCCACTAGTGTGTTTTGGCGGCGGAAGGCAAAAATAGGGAGGAGGGGTGCTAGGGTGGCAGCGGTGGTGGTACGACCAGAACCGGCTGTCCTGAGCGACGCGAGGGCCTTTTACGTGGGTTTGAGTTTGACTCACCGTGTATACTATGTACTATTCCAGGATTTAGCCACGCTATTGTTTTCCGCTTTTTGCGGTAGGTGCAACATGAGGCCTTGGACACTTCGCCAATCTACCGTCCTATAGTGTGTCAATGGTGCTCAAATTTATATATGATCTTTAAAATTATGTTAATGAATTTTTTTTGATATATTATATTGCATTGAAATAAACTCAATAAATGCACCACATGTGGAGAAACTACTGTAAACTCTTTATTTCTTATTTTGGCTCTTGTAGAATATATTCTACTATAACTTAACATTATAAACCGTTTTTTACACAGTAAGTTGAAATAAGATCAACTAATGATCAGATGATCTAGGGGCTTCTGTTAGTTGTCATGGAAGGATTTATTATTAAATTCTTCCAATGAAATGGAGTTCATTAAATTTTTTTATTAACAAATTGCCGTGAAAAAAGTAAATAATTTTTTCTAGAAAATTATAGTGAAAATTTATTGAAAACTGGTATTAGGAAATATACATTCAAAACAAACTTTATTTAATTTTGGAAACTTTCTTACATACTAAAAAATTAAGGATTTTAAACTATAGACATTGAATAAATACAAAATAAATTTAGCTTATTCAATATAAATGTCCAAATATATCGAATTCACTTTTGACATTAGTAGCATGTCTAGGGTATGAGGTTTCAGGATGTTATAGAAACCATACCACCTGGCTCAGTTTGTCTTTCTCTTGTGCTAGTCTCTGGCGTAACCTGGTCCGTGTCATGGGTTATGTCTGAAGTCGCTGCATGTGTACATCACATTTAATCAGTAGGTAGAATAAGTACAAACCATGCATTGATGTTCTAATTGACTTGTAACAAATTTAACTATTTACAACCTTTTGGCCTTGGTATATTAAAATAAGTGGCTTGCTTGGTGCACTTGCAACTTTTACGAACCCATAGTTGAATTTTGCATTGCCAAAATAGATACTAAACAAATTTTGGTACAATATTTTTTACCTACTGATTCAACTGCTACAAAAATCTCTAGTAATTTTATTTGAGCTGGGGGGTGGGGGGTGGGGGGGGGGGGGCTCTATACTTAAGCATTTGGGTGCAGGTTAATGCCAATTTGTGGGGTGGTTGACCTGATAGACCTCAAACTTCATTTCATTGGAAGTGCCTATTGGGATGACATGACCTGCCTTCGAAATGATCTTTTTACTCTTTTCATTTCTTAACGCCAAAATAAAACCAAGAAAATGTGCACTCTTGCATAAGAAGATCGACCAGTGGTGATTGGCAATAAAGGACTGCTCCAGATAATGAAATTTTCACTTTTTTCATTTTAGGAAGCAGAAAACGAATAATATTTTGTATTTTGGGAAGCATCTACATGCGCCCACATCCATCCTAGCTTCCGACGTCATGTCAAACGTGTCCCATGGTTTTTCCCATGAAATATATGCTTATGCATTTCTTAGTAGGATTTAAATCTAGGACTTCTCGCCATGATGTCACTTTAACATTTGACCTACACATCACTTCTTGATGATATGAGGGATATTAAGAGCATCTCCAAGAGCTCTTTTTTACATGAGTAGCTAAAATCTTAATTTAACTATCAGGTTAAATGAAATAGCTAGCAAAAAGATGATGAAATCCAACAACTTCTCTAAATGGAAAAGATGATAACAGCTCCTCTAAATATATCAATGCATGAGGTCTTCTTTTTTTTGACTGGCGAAGGGGAGGAAATAGAGAACATGACAGCTAGCTGAGTAAAAGACCAAGTCTGTTGGATTCGAGTTTTGATAAATTTTTCTTTTTTAAGTACTCATCGCATATACAAGAGCTCTTGGAGATGATCTAACCTTTTGTGTTTACCACTCTGAACTTTTGATTGCATATTTAAAACGAAAAATGATATTCTACCAAAAAATTGTCAACTACAATTCTGTAGATATCGTCAAGTTCTAATTTTTTGGGGGAGAACGTGATTCCACCAAGGTTCATTTTGAAATATTCAAAATTTGAATTTAATACTTATAAGAAATATTTGGGCGCCTAAACAGATCTCAAATGAAAAGTTTTCAACTAGACAATCTATAATCTCATCGAGTAATAATTTTGATATAAAGTTCATCAATACGGACCTCATAAAAAAAGTTATGAATTTAATTGAGTGTCAACCATTTCTAGGACCGGTTTGAAGCATCTATGCCTAGAAAATTGATTCTCAAGGTCGGTTACATAACAAATCGGACCTCAAAATGTCTCTATTTTTCAGAGCTGGTTGGCATAAGAATCCAACTATGCAAATCAATTTTCATGGCTGTGTTAGAGTCTTGGGTTATTTCCAGTCCAGACCCCAAGTGCAACCAGAGCCAAAAATAAATGCAGGGCATGTTCAAATAAAATATACTTTTTTGTAGTAGAGGCATCGTGTTAGAGTACGAACAGATGAGAGAGGTGAACTTACGCAAGGATTTGCCCCGAAATTTATTTAAGAGCTTCTAACACTTTTGTCCCTAAGCAATATGAACCCATGAAGGTGATGCTCAATAGATTTAATTTTTTAAGAGAATTATATAAGGATTTTTATTAAAATGGGATTAGTAAGGGTATGTTGAAATCTAACTTATTTTATTAAACTTCGTCGCATACAACCAAAAAAGATAAGTGCTTTTTCACTATTGATCTTGAATAATGTGCAAATAACTCGGCTTGTTCTGTATAAATGACCAAAGGTACCAAATTTGGACTCAACATATTAGCATGCATATGATGAAGTTTTGAGATGTTATATGATCCATACCACTTGACTCACTTCCTCCTCCTGTGGCAATTTCAATGATAGTATGTGAAGGCCCTGCATCTAAATATCAAATTTAATCAGTAATAAGCATGCACTGAAGGTTATTTGAATTGCAAAAATGTTTTTTTGTAAAACCTTTTGACATTAACATATAAAAACAAGTGATATAGAAGGTCTGCTTGAAACCGTGAAGAAGCCAAAATTTATTTGCATGTCGAATTGGACGTTAAAAAAATTGGGTCAAATAATTTTGTCTAGTGATTGGGATTCCTATAAAAACAAAGAGTTACCTAGTATTTTTTTCCAATTCAATGTTGGGAATTCCAACATTATGAGAGGAACAAATTGAGAACCATTTTTTCCTACATTAAAAAATTAGCGCTTATTTCCACTCTACTGCCGCATGACGTAATGGTTCTAAGATATTTATTATGAAAGATATAGTCAAAGTCATCATATTTATGATTGTCATATAAGCTTGAATAATATTTATTCAAAATTAATTTATATCTTGCTCGTTTTAATTAACTAACAACTTAGTAAATTTGAGAAGATACATCACCTAGATGATGACATGATTCTGCATCCGTATAAATCGAAAGGAACAAAAAAGTATAAATATTTCTATTGGCTTGGTACAATAAAAAATTAAAAGTCGGTAGAAGAATGCTTTGAAAAAAGCTCTCTTGTTGGAAAGCTAAGTACTTCTCTTATGGCGGACGTCTGGTTTTATTGAACTCGGTACATAGTAGCCTACCCATGTTTATGATGTCATTTTTTTGAAATTCCCAAAGGGGTTCTAAAAAATCTTGACCATTTTAGATCAAGATTTTTTTGGCAAGGATCTTCTGATAAGTATAAATACCGACTTGCCAAATGAGACATCTTATGTCATCCTAAGGATCAAGGGGGACTTGGAATCTTAAATCTGCAATTGCAGAATAAGTGCTTATTGGCTAAATGGTTAGTAAACTTGCTTAATACCGATGGTTTATGGAAAAAGTTACGAACTAATAAATATCTAACTTCTAAGTTGCTTACTCGGGTGAAGGCCAAACCCTATGACTCTCATTTTTGGAGAGGTCTCATGAAAATTAATGATGAGATGTTGGATCTAGGCTCCTTTGATATTAAAGATGGGGGTAAGACTAGGTTTTGGGAGGATACTTGGGTTGGAAACGTGTCGTTCAAAGTTCAGTATCCATCATTATATAATATTGTGTGTGATCCTCATGCAACTATAGCCAAAGTTATGGCTATGACACCCCTCAATTTATCTTTCCGGAGGGCGTCGGTGGATAACAAACTTAAAGAATGGCACAACCTTGTAGCACAAATCACTCATGTGTTGAATTGGTGGATGGGTCCGGTACTTTTAGATGGAACTTGACCAAATCCAGGTCATATACGGTTCGATCTCTATATTTGCATCTGATAGATAGACAACCACCTTTTCGACATAAGATGATTTGGAAATTAAAGATTCCAATAAAACTTAAGATTTTCGTCTGTTATTTGCAAAAGGGGGTGGTTTTAGCCAAAGACAATCTTGCTAAAAAAACTGGACAGGAAGCCAAAAATGTTGTGGCTGTAATAGTAATGAGTCTATAAAACATCTGTTTTTAGACTGTCCTTATGCGATAATGGTTTGGAGGATAATTTCTTATGCTACAGTTTAACTCCACCTAGATCGATTGGGCCAATGTTCGGTTCCTGGATTTCTAATCAGTCTAAAAAAGATTAGGAATTTGATTTGGGTGGGGGTTGCTGCTGTATGCTGGGCAATCTGGCGATGCCAGAATGATATCATTTTTTGACAAAATCAAGTTTAATTCAATTTTGCACGTTATCTTCAGGGGGATGTAATGGTTACATTTTTGGGTGCAACTGCAGCATGTTGAGCAAGCCAAGAATGCACTCTCCTTGATGAGCAGAAACATAGAGATGATTGCTATGGAGCATGTCAAGGGAGGGTGGAAGCATATCTACCGTCTGTCGTAGGCTTTTGATCTGTTTGAGACTAAATTCGCTCTTTTATTTTTTTATGCAAACTCTGTAATAATGGGTTGGGTTGTGTACGTCTTCAGACGTAGAGGCCGGATGTTTCATCCATTATCTAAAAAAATTAAATTAAAAGTAACCAAGAAGTTTTCAGTAAATTAGAGACATGGAAATATTGTTGGCTTTATTTTTTTCTGCAAGCCGTTGATCGACTATCTTTCATGTGCCTAGTGCTTTGCAATGGGCACTTTGTTTGGCTCCCAAATTTAATTGACAATATTTAAATCAATAAAATGGATTTACTTCATTCAAATAATTCAGCACACAAAAAAGTTTTTTACTCTACACTAAATATAAATACAAATATTTCCTTGTATTTTGTCCTTATTCTAGACATTTCATACCCATCTCTTTTAATATTAATTAATTGCTAAAGTTGACCTATGTAAACAATTCACAAAAAATAATTATCTCTCTCTCTCTCTCTCTCTCTCTCTCTCTCTCTCTCTCTCTCTCTCTCCCTCCCTGTGTGTGTAGGTGTGGGCGTGCACTTTTTCTATTTTTGTTGGGTAACCTTTTTCCAATTCCACAGGATTTTTGTTGCCTCTGGATATCAAAGCAGGCTCGGGTCCCTTAACCGGCAAGATTTCTTTCTTTTTCATTTTATTTCCATGACTCATTCTTACAGAATTACTCGAAGGGTTTAGCCAACTGAGGAAAGGACGGAGGAGAAAAAGATTCTCTACCTAAACACTATTTCACATTTTTACTAAAAACTATTTTGTCGATGCTGCTTTCTTATGGAAACTACTTAAACTAGGGAGTACCTGCATCACAAAGCATTCCATTTCCCTGTGTGACATTTGTGTCGTCCGAAACTAATGGTAACACTCAGCCATGGATTTAACCACATGTATGTACTGTACATACGTATACTTACATCCCTTTGATTTGTACTGGACACAAGCATATTTTTCAGGACAAAACGCTGCACACAACGCGCGCGCACACACACACAAGACCCACAACTCTTGCATAGGTTGCACAATTGAGATGCATGTTTCATGAGACTGATGTTGAGATTTAAATTTTCTTTCTACATAATTGTGTCCTAGTAGGAGTTCAATGAAATCGAAGTGAAAAAAGTTTATATTCACCGAATACCTACAGGCAGAAGAAACCGTGGGCACATCTCAACAATCTTCTAAAAGATTCGCAAAAAACAAAAACAATCTTCTAAAAGAAAGTATCAAAAAAATCTTCTAAAACAGGCAACATCACTAGAAATAATGAAGTGCACAATTCTCTACATCCTAAGCAAGAAAATGAACTCCCATGACCCAGAAAATAACTAAAATTGGCGATGTTTACTTGTTAGTTACCTTGGGCCATTGCACTCGGCAGACGTCGACACTCCCAATGCAAAAGCTACCCTAGCTGTAGATCGCTGTTGTATGCCCCCGTGTTTGGGATTGATACAGTTGTATACAGTGCTGTCTTTGGTTGTTTCATGTTACCACGGCAGCCCCTTATATACGCAGATGTGTGTACTACTTCTCAGTTTGTCCACATAACATGCCGAAACAAAATGGTGAAGGCATGTGCAAGCACGAGGGCATGCATGCCTGCGAAAAAAGGGACCGGCCGGAGCAAGAGACAACAGCATGCACAACATGACTAGAATGTGGCAGGCCAGGGCACGAGCCGGCCGTCTTTATTCCCCCGTTTGCCAGGCCGTTTCGCCCGCTTTTGCGTAACTATATGGACTAGATCCCGTTCGTCCAGCCATTATTCGCGTTGACGACCCCCATTGGCTTGGTCGTGCTCCAACCATAACCTATGCGTGGTCCAAAAAGTTGTTTTATTTGTGAAACTAAAGCATGCATACTACACGTATAGGGCAAAAGGAGGCTGAAATCTGAAAGCAGTGCACACCCATCGCCAGCCTTTGCCCTCGCCCTTCCTAACCCGGTCTTGATCTCCTCTTGCATTGCCCCCGCCCAGCTGACGGCACTTCCGCGCAACCTCGTCTCCACCAATGGCAGAACCATAAGGCCACCGAAAGTGACTACTATAGTAATTTTGTGACTTCCCTAAATGAAGTTAGAGAATCCATGCATGGCGCCCTAGGTAGTAGTTGCATTGCAACTTCCCACGTCCGTGCTGCAAAATCCAGCATTAAAATAAAGTTAGTGTCTCATGAACATCCTATATATAATCCTAACCTTTATCTACTACCACACTTGATTTTTAAGACATTGGCTCAAATTTTGTAAGCAAGACAAAGAACAAGATGCACTCGAATACAAGAGTACAATTCATGAGCTGGTGGTGGTAGTTATGACCGCTGAACGGTATTAAAACCCGGTGGCGAAGGGGGAGTCTTGGTCCTGAAATTTCTATATGATTCAATCTCAGTACAATTTATAGAAGTTTCAGGTCTAGCGCCCCCAGCTATCCACACAATGGCCTTCCCTCCTCCCCCCAGCCTTTTCAGCTTGCACTCCCTCCCTGTCTATCCCCCCCCCCCCCCACCACTCCCTCCTTTGCATCCCTCTCTCCTCGGCTCCATCAGTGCTACTGCTCCCTCTCCCTTTGCTCACCCATCACTCGTGGAATTGAGAAGGGGGGGGGCCTGGAGTGGCGCGTGGGTGGCTCACCCATATGGCCGTTGTGGGGTAGTGCGGGCATGGCATTGGTGGGGATAATGCGGTTGGATCCATGGTGGAAATTGTTTCTTATGTTTCTAAACTCCCAACACCGCCATCAGTTCTAGTCAGAACCCAATCACTGACAGCTTCAATAGGAAAGATCTGAAACCGGCGGTGATGAATGAGTTCAGAGCCAGCGGTGATGAAGGGTCGTGGCCAGTGGCGTAGCCAAGGGGGCTGGCAGGGGCCATGCCCCCCCCCCCCATATTTAGCTCTAATGTATTTAGAATAACTAATCCACATAAAAAATTGATTGATTGAATAATTATTGATAAATGGTCTATTTAAGGCTTGTGAAGCTGGTATTAAACATTTTTTTGCACACAATAAAAATAAAATGCTCACTAAATTAATCTTAAATTGCAGTTAAGTACTCATATATCTTGTCTATACCCATGGTCGTGGGGTAGTGCGTGTACAAGCTTAACCATGATCAAGAGATTGGGCATGTAACTTCTACAAATGAAGGTTTCAGATTATAATGATGATTACAACTGCACAAACAAGAAATATATCAAAGAGAAGCAAAGTTTAGAAAGGATCGTTGTTGGTGTGATTGTAGCAGAAGTTAGATGTTCACACTCTCGATCGTCATAGAAGCAAGCATTCAAGGAAAGAATGACCAATAGAAGAAGAACATTTGTATGAATCCAGATAGAGTTTTAGTACCTATGTTAAAATCGAGGTTCGCAAGATAATACTGAATTCAAACTTAGAGCTCACATATGAATGATCGGCTCGTTCTTTGTATCTCGGTATGTCTAGGTCTAGCCCTTTCCAATGTTTGTAAAAGGTGGAACCTATGACTTATAATTCAAATGTGAAGACAAAGATTACGATAATGGAGATACTTTAGTGGTGAATCTTTTGTAATCCTGTTAACAAGGGGGGCTTCAGATTTAACGATGCAGATCAAATAAAACATCATTAATATACTTAACCATATCTCCATACATAGCTAATTTTGCAACTATAAAAAACTATCCAAGCCTCTTGACTGCCACTTTGGCATGACACTCCCTGCTTGACGTAAAACAAAGGAACAAATGTGAACAGTATATTGCGAATGGAACGGCCACTTGGCAATCTTATCATTAGGTTAAGGTAGCACAGATTACTTTCCGATGGAGAGAGCATGGCACTCCATCTGTCTCTCTGTTCAGTCTATCTCTATATAAGAATATGTGCGTTCACTGTTAATTGTGATCTGTTTACAGAGAGAATCTTCATGTGTACGAGTGTGTGCTTTGTTAAGCTAAGTGCCTAAGCTTGGTAGTGATAGGAGTTTAATTAGGATCGGCTCTGATAGGGTTTATTATAGTACTATATAGCAGTTAGTTCTTAATTCTACATGCGATCTGTCAGCACTCAGCAACCAGGGGATGCTTGGTTTTGATTTAAAATTGACAGTTGTTTGTTTAGCAAGTGCCCCTCACATGAAACTCCGGGAGAAAAGTACAAAGGCGTGCTGGTGCCCTTTATCTAAAGACGTGCAATGGAAACTTTTCTATCCAAAAGGGTATGTGTTTGAGGATGTAAAATGCAACACGTCATGAGATCCACAAAAAGGCAAATTAATGACTATTGAATGTGTAAGTTTTGGATAGGATGTTGATTGATCATTGATCAAGAAAAGATCAGCAATTCACATACACAGATATGAAAAAGGAACCTTGTTTATAGGGAAATATAAACTTTTATTTAGTTTTATAAATTGGTTTTAATTTGCTATTCACCAGCTGGATAGAGATATTGCAAAACTTTTTTCCTTTCGTTTGATTCAATTCGAGTGGATCAAGAAAACAGATGCACCATATGAAAAATTATCGACAAGTTCAAAACTACATTGTGATTACGCTTCCCTTTGGATGCAAGGCACAAACCGACAAAATAATGGCCAAGCCTCATTGAACCCTATATATGATCAGTGCAGTAGTCATAGTTGATGAATTGGCTCCAATGCCAAGTTTTTAGAAAAGGGAATACATTTCAATATTCCAGCCTCTCCACAAAACAATGTATATAGCTGCTTCTTAGTACAAACACTGACATCATAGAAAGAGAACAAAAAAAGATTGATGTTGTAACATCCCTGAAGTTTGTGACCAGTAATCGTAAGTGTTAGTGAAGCTAAGATTGAGTTGACATAATCAAACCCCTTAATAGTGGTCAAACCCCTAGAGACATATGCCTTTTTCTAAAACTTTAGCAATATCTTATTTTCGGCCAATATAAAAGTTGTTCATTTTTTACGGGAACACATTTCATATAATTGCTAGCATTTCAGTGTAAATGCCTCAAAAACTCAATCAAAGCAGTGAACATCTTTTTCACCGCACCGAGAAAAACAAGAAGTTTGACTCATTTGTCTGACTAAACCATTCAGTAGTATTCCACAGGTCGGTCTTTATAAAAGTTGGAGTTGGTACTTGGACTACAACTATTATTTTGGGCGAATTTCAAAATTTAGTTCAACTTTTAATTCTTTGAACCGGTCAAACACCCCTTGAGCGAATGTTGACATTACTAACGTCATCGACTAGAAACGGATATAAGATCCACCTCTATTGACGACACTAGGAATGCAGAGGTATATCTTAACATGATGCTAAGTGTATATTGGATGTAGCCCTCACATAAAGTAAAAATGAATTCCGACATGATTCATAGCACAACTCGATATAGGTTGTCAGCCTGACAGGTGTGCCTGAAAACACATGGATATGGTACTCTTACATATGCCTTGGATCTCTAGAAAAGAATATATATATATATATATATATATATATATATAAACAAGGTATCCGCAAGAGCACAGATATGAATATACCATTGTAGCATTTTAACCAGGAGTAAACCAGGTATTATATTATTTAACCACAGGGAAAGAAGTCTTTCTAATCCATAACAGCTAATACATGTTCATCTCTCGGGTTAACAATGTAGAGTGGCCAAAATATATCAATTGCTATAAACAAGGGTAAGTCACATAAAACATAGAGAATGATAGCACTATTCAAGTCATAGCATCATGAGCAGCTAGAATGTGTCAATATAGCAAGATAAACGTAGCAAAGTCTAGCTAGAGAGGACACTCCTAGGTAATTCTAAACTATATGTCAATGCAAACTATGATTAGTGCAAACATTTAGCAATCATGGAAGAACCATTATATCAATGCAAGGGGAGACTATCCAGGAGGATCAAGGCCGAAACTTGAAACAACCCAAAAGTATAAGGCTCCACTAGTCCTATACACAGGGGGTGGACTACGAAGAACTCAATAGTGCTGTCAGCACCACGATCTACCACACGACCCGACATATAGGGTGCAATCGCAGATAAATACAATATAAGCACTACGCTTACACTGTGTTTACCGTTCATCCATGTTAACAAATGATCTAGGTGGGGGCTATACGACTCCATACATGAATATAAAAGCAAATCAACTATGCTAAACATGTAATCATAATAAACACCAAAGCATATAATGTCGAATATAATCATTAATAAGAACATATGTCTGTATAACAAATGTAAGGAACTAGATAAGAACTTACAAGAGCGAAGCTAGATCAGCCTCTAGACGATTAGGAGCCAAGTAGAAGCCTTGCCTCCTAGATCTAAACTAGCTAGCTACTCTGCTATATATTGTTTCTAGGGTGTAGTGTCTCTGACTTGATGACTTGATCTGATGTATGCTGATTCAGATGCCTCTGCTAGGGGGCAGGGGGGCTACTTATATAGTCTTGAGGGGTGGACGTGCGTCGTAGGATCAAACCGACCTAAACATGTGGTTTAGATTGATTCTCATAGGCAGTGGAGGAACATTCCAGAAGCCGGGCCCATTTGGAGCCAGGGGGTGGCCGACCGGCCCCACCACTGGGCTGGTCGGTCTGGTGTGGGACCCATTCGGGATCCACTTCGGGCAGTTGGGTCCTTGATCCTTCTAGATGCATCTTTTTTAAGGTGCTAAGCCACGTTGAGTTCCAGAGCCTTCTGGAGTCTTCTAGAGTGGTTCCTTTGCATATTTTCTGAATAGTCCCTGTAGATTCATAGTTTCACCAAAACTCGTGGAAATTGTTAATATAAACCCTAATAAGGTGATCTAATTATATTTCAGTCTTTTTTCCAATGAATGTGAGGGATAAAAAGCATAGATAAAATGTGTCAACAAACTCCCCCAAGCTTACCGTTTGCTAGTCCCTAGCAAAGATATGTTTTAGTAGGATCAGGAGTTGCTACAATGCTTTCACACCTCAAAAGTACTATGGTTTTCAAAAACCAACTCTCCTCAATAAGATTGCTCTCTCTTACCTTCAACCTTTAAGCATAGACTTTTCATAAATCTTTAGCAGATAAGAGACAAAACAATCAAGTCAAGCAGTATATCTCAATTTCTTTGATCAACTATCATTCTGGGGTTTTGTATTTTCTCAGATAAAACTTAGAGATCATGTGTATGACCTTTTCAAGCATGGAGTCACACTTAACAAGATATGGATGGTAGTATTGATGGATGAGGGTGAAAGGTGGTAAGACTTTTAGCCTAGCTCTTGGACTATATCTCTCTTTCTAAGAATTTATAAGATTTGGACTTTCCATTCTAAGAGAGGTGGGCTCTACTCACCCCGGACTTTTGTCCATTTTTCTCTCTCCTTAGAGATGTGGGCTCTACTCACCCTCGAACACGTGTCCATTATTTATATCTAAATTTATTTATTTTAGGGAAGTAGACCCTTCTCTCCTAGTATGACACTTGTCATTTTCTCTCCCTCTCCTCACTTTTTCCTCTATTTTCTTTCTTTTTCTCTTTTTTTGTCGAATGTAGCCCCAGAATCTTGACATTGAGAGATATATCCTAGAGTTGCATGAGCTATATGGCTTGATGGAAAATGCGTACTTCCATGACAGAAGCAGCATGAATGATGGGCTGATCTTGATGTGTATGACAAGCTATTAAGGATCATAGACACAGGAACTCATCATATAAAATTTCGTTTTTAAGATAAAACCAGGAATCAAGCTTCTCTGGGAAAATGATCAATAGCAACTCAACTTTTAAAGAATCATCTTTCAAAGCCTACACTCAGATTAAGCATATACTTGTGCAGGTTTTGGGTTCAGAGCAAATTAAACATTAAGCTTCAGGAGAATCTAGGTTTGAAAACTAAACACTTTTAAAAGGAATTACGATGGAGCAACTATTCATCATCTCCAAGCATATATCATCAAAATCATTATTAAAGAGAAAAACCAACTAGCAAACTCTAGCATTTTATTCAAACTGAGACCTTTAACTAAAAATCAAATAACTAGCTAAAACATAGGATAGTGATACTTATCGTGATAACTAGGGGTGCTCTCCCCCAAGCTGGATCTTGAAGTGATTCTTGATTCATTCTTGGAACTAGTTTACCTTCAGGTTCTTATTAAATTCTCCCTGTAAATATTAGTCTCGCACATACTTGAAGGAACAAATTCTAGGATTATGATGTGAGCCTTCATGTGCCCAGTTCTTTTCGGGTTTTTTTAAATGTGTGGACCTTCATGTGCCCACGTATTTTTGTGATTTTTTATGCATAAGGGATGCAAAAACAAAAACATGTGAATACAAAAATATATTTATTATTTTTTTCCGCCACGGTATAGAGTACATGGGGCCTTAAAGAATTTAAAAGCAAAAAATACTTTTATGATTTTTTCCAATGCAGGTTTGGAAATAAACAAGCTAATCTAAAAATACAGTGCCGAAAATAAAGATAAATACCGAGTTACCTCTCGGTGAGAGTTTAGAGTACTTAATCCCATGGCGTAGGTGTATTGGCCATTGATTGATCATTTGATGACGCGGGTAGTGATTGGTCTTACATAGGTGTACTTTGATCTTTCTTCCTCCCAACTTGTTTCTTCGGTGGAGACCTTTCTGGATTAACAGGTTCAGAATGCTGGGCTAGTAAAAGCTGAGCGAACTTCTCCTTAATCTCTTCTTCATAGTTCTTGACATGCGTCAACTTTGTGTTTAGCTTGCGTTGTAATCTCTGAAGGCGTCTCCGCATCTTGTTCTTCTTGGGCTGCTCAGGATTAGTGTAAGTATTGAAGTAGCAGCGTACATTTTCAGTTCTGAACTAGAAGTGGATCTCGCCAGTCCTGATGTAGATGATTGCTCTTGTTGTGTTCAGGAACGGTCTTCCAAGCACGATGGGAGGATCTTGTTCATCTCCCATGTCTATGACTAAAAAGTCAGTCAGGACATAGTTGTCCTTTATCTTGATAGGTACATCTCATGCAATTCCTTCCGGGAATCGTTGGGATTGATCCGCCATTTGCAATGTTATATATGTGGAATACAAAGGTAGGTCGCCATATATTAATTTGCAGGTTACCTTAGACATTAGGTTAACGTCCGATCCCGTGTCGCAGACAACTCACTGGAAGTTCCATTGATTGATGGAGCAATGGATTGATGGGACTCTAGGGTCTTCAAGCTTTCGTTGTAATGGTGAAGGGAACAGGTTCTTATTCTCTGACTGAATCGTGTTGATCATCCAAACTTCCTTCACATGTGATTAAGGTTGATTATTCTTCTTATTCCTCCTTCTATCTCTTCTCTTCTTCTCGATGACTAGCTCGTGTTCTTGAGGGTAAGGATATCGGGTGTGTGCAGGAGCTTCTAGGATTTTGTCGTTGCAGTTGAATTTCTTCCTTCCTTCCTTCCATTTATGGAGAAGATGATCTTAGCGGTGTCACCGTAGATGATGGCTTTGGCTGTGGCAAGGAAAGGACGTCCCAAAATGATTGGAGCGTTCTCACTTCCCCAGTCTCGACAACAATGAAGTCGGCAGCCACATAGGAGTGTCCTACCCCCAAACATACATCGTCTACGATGCCCTCGGGGTGGCAAAGTGATAGGTCTGCAAGCTGCAAGCACATGGTTGTATACAATAAAGGTGAACCATTGATTTTTTTATATATATTACCTTAGGCATTATGTTGACGCTAGACCCGAAGTCACAAAGTGGATTCTTGAAGGTGTAGGCTTCAATAGTGATGGTGAGGACGAGCCTTCCTTGATCTCCTATTTTGGCGGGCATGCCCCAGTCAGTCCATCTTGGGCCTTCTTCTGTCTTTCTCGAACACAGATCTGCAGAATAGATATTGACAAGATTTGCAAATTCTAATTCTTCCGGCTGGCCCGGAATCTTACTTAGGTTTGCCGTGGGAACAGATGATGCTAGCTGAGAAATATGAGATTCTAGCATTTTATTAAAGCTATGCTGGTTCTAGATGGCAGAAGAAAACTTCCCATTTTATTCTGATAGTTTCTAGTATTTTATCATTGGAAGCTAACTTCTTAGACAGATTATCCATAATTCTACCCTGGTTTTGGACGAAGTCCCTTAAAGGTGAGAAATTGTTGGAAGAATTTTTACCTTGATAGTTACCTAAATCGTTACCTGGGTAATTGGTCCTCTACTGAGTCCATCCTTGATTCTGCTGGGGACGGTATTGGTTGTTGTTGTTGATGTAGTTCACATCCTCCTCCATCTGAGGGTATTGACTCCCTAAGTGTCCAGTGTTTCCACATTCTTCACAGGTTGTTGATGGTGAAATTCTGTCAACCTAGCCATAAGTTTACCTTCGGTGATGACATGAGTTTTATACCTTATCCATTGGTACTAACCCCCTTGGTATAACAAGTTTGTTTGTTCATGTCGGTTTTGGAGTTTAGTGTATATCCAGGATTTTAGTGTTGAAAGCAAGACTTCCGGGATATGTTCATCAAGCTCCTCATGACAAGACCTTGAAGCCCGGTACAAGTCATGCAATGAAGCAAACATGACTCCAAGAAGCCCAAGGACCAAACCCGAGAAGACGAAAAACTCCGAGGACCTAGTCAGAAAAGTGTCGACCCTTGCTGGGTAAGGAGCTCATCCAATTCGAAGAGAAACTGTCGACAAGGGCCCACATGCAGAAGGGGGAAGGATCTAGAAGACTCGAGAAGCAACACCGGGCAAAGTAGGCCGCGAACTGGGTCGAAATGGGCCCAAGCCGGCCGGCCCAGTCCATTTCGAGGCCCAGTCGACCCCTCTTTTGACCTAGACGCCTCTCAGGCTATTTCTAGCCCCCTGACCGAGAGCCACGCAAGAATAAATTCGTCATCCGCCGCCGAGGAGCAGAGAAGCTTGAGGGACACCATCTTAGAGAGGAGGGTCATGCTAGTTGTCTAGGGTCTCCCTAGCCGATGTGGGAACCTTGCATGGAAGACCACGTCGGAGCTCCGGAGCAAGTATCAAGATCGAGGTAGGATCGCGGTGGTGATCTTGTTCATGTAATCATTCATGGTGAAGTTTTTATAGTGAATCCGATTTCTATCAAGTGCCTTCTCGATGATTTTTTCTCCCTTAGTTTGCTTCTTCCCCAATCTATACTTAAGATAGATTGCATAGGGTGCTCTTGTAGCCACGGTGGCTAGAGGTGCATACCGGACCGACCAAGTGATTTCAACTTGTTCTTAGAGAACTCGCCTTATGCTAACCCACATGAATAGGGGTGCGTTGTGACAGAATGGTGGCTCCAAAAGGCGGGCGTCTTCGGAATCGGACCGGAGGCCATGGTTTAAAGATGCTTTTAATGAGATTCGCTTTTCTATCTTCATCTATCTTGTTTGGAGCTACAACATATGCATGATCTCGACTCTCTAGATCGATTATCTCTTTGATTTCTCTTGCTACCTCTTTAGTAGATTAGATTAGATGTGTTTTCTTGATGATCTCTTAGATTAGATGCAACTTGGTTCTTCAAAAGATAACTTTCCTTGCTTTACTAGATTGAATCCTTGTGTTGCACAGTGCTCCACAGATTCGATACCTTGGGTTCACCACTCGAGGGAATAAGGGTCCCTTGACTACGACGGGGGATTTGTCCGCTTGCAAATCCATATGAAGTTTGCTACGAATATACATCATCAACAAGCCCCTTTTTCTGGCGCCGTTGCCGAGGAACAAGCAATCAAGATCCAATGTAGTATTGCTTTTTTGTGAATATTCTTCAAGTTTTCTTTTGTTTTCCTTTTGCATCTCTTAACTTTGATCATCCTTTAAAAGAAAAAAAATAATCTAATCTAGTTTTTGATTAACTTTAATTTTCCGTTTTTAGATTTTTTTTGTTTTTGCTAACCCTAACCGAAGATGGTTGGCTACCTCTCCAAGAAACCCAAATACTTTTGTGGATGATCCAGGAAAACTTTACAGGCAAAGGAGACGCGCAACACACGCTAAAGGATTGGAAACCTTAGATTCAAAAGCCGAAGTCGAAGGACCGTCGGAATCTCCAAGGGAATCACCACCTCCAAGTCCAAAGGAAGATCAACCTCAACCCCCATCCATGGGAGAAGAACCGCAACCGGAGCACAAGATCGAGCTATGCACCCCAGACGTCATTGAACTAGCTATCATAAACTTCAAGACGTCGGAAGGCCATTCAAGATCAAGGTCATAACTATCTGCATGGTGCAACACTCACCTTTCACCGGTAAAGAGGATCCGAACCTTCACCTCCAAGCATTCGTTCAACTATGTCATACTTTCGATGAGGATGGGGTGACTCAAGATCAAGTGAGGGCAAGGCTTTTTCCGTTCTCACTACTTGGAGAAGATTTGCGTTGGTTCCACACTTTACTGGCGGAGTCAAAACAAGATTGGGAAGCGTTGATGAGAAACTTTATGAAGGAATTTTATTCACCGACCAAGACTCTGAGTTTGTGCAACCAGATTGATACGTTTGTTCAATTGCCCATGGAGACGATTGCGGAAGCTTTGAAGCGTTTCAATGAATATATGCGAGCCGAATTCCTTGAGTGGCATATCGGTTTAATTATGAGGAGGATGGAGAAGATGGGATCTCAATACCTAAAGGCTGCCGAGGCGAGATCCACATGTGAGCAGTGTGAGGAGTACGATGATGTCCAAGGTAAACCTCGATTTAATGCATGTTCATCGATTCGAGATTCGGTTCCTCTTTGTACACAATTGAAGGACTTCATGGACGAGCAAGATAAGATCAACAAGGACACCGTCACTAAGTTCGAGGCTATGGAGAAAATATTGGAGAATTTAGATGGCAAGGTGACGGATGTCGGAAATTCTATCTGTGAAGTGTTCATCGTGATGAAGACGCTAGAGACGCAAGTGGGACGACTTGTCGGGCACCCGATGGGTAACAAAGGAGTATTTCCGAGACAATCCCAAGGTCCCGAGAAGGCTAAGGCTACTCAAACTCATTCGGGAGCGATGGAGGATCACACTAAGGAGACTGCGAAGATCACGACCGAAGGACCGGAGTTTGAGATGTCGAGCCACTACATGAAGTAGGTTCACTACAAGGTTTTCCCCCTATTGCAACAAATCCCTTAGGCAACACCACTATTTCGGTTGCAATAGGGGGGTACTATTGCACCGAAATGGTGATTTGGTTGCAATTTGTGTGTCTATTGCAACACAAAATTTGAGTTGCATTATTTATTTGTTCGGTTGCAACATGTTGACGCTAATGCGCCCTTTTTTAGGATTTCTGTTGCATTTGGTTGGAAATAATGCCACCCCAATTTTGTGTTGCATTAGCATTCCTTACGTTGCAATAGAAAGTTGCTATAGCCACCATACTAGGGATGGTTGCATTTGAACAAGTATGTCGCAACGTAGAATTTTGGTTGCAAATATATCTTTGCGATGTTGCAACAAGTTGGCGCGAATGCACCCATTATTCAGAATTGTGTTGCATTTGGTAGGAAATATTGCTACCCTATTTCTGCATTGCACTAGAAATTCGGGTGTTGCAATATAAACTTGCTATGGCTACCATACTAGGGTTGGTTGCGTTTGAACGGCCTTACGCAACGTCTTATTTGGGTTGCAAATATCTCTTTGCGTTGTTGCAATACAAGGAAGGCAACTGCTTCGTTTGTAGCCTCAAGGAGGAATATTGTGTACGTATTGCCACAAAATTTGTTTTGATAAAAAAAATCTGCTATGGGGTTGTAGCGAAATTTAAAATGCGATTTAATAAATAAATTTTATTATGAAAAATCTGAATTTTAATAATATGGTATAGACTATATGTACCATTAAAAAAAGAGAGGATTTGTTTAGATGAAAAAATTGTGTGCTATGGGGATGTGGGCTAAGCCAGACCACAATAGGCTCAACCGGCGAGCGTAAAGCCCAGCGAGCGGGAGCCCGAGTAGACCGGCCAGCCCATTAAGCCCCATAAGCGCAAGTAGCAAGCATTAGTTGATGATGGTAATACGGAGTTCGAAAACGCAGGCACGCCTCTCCTTTTAAGCTGGGATACCCCCTTCTCAGTTTACGGGGTGGCACTAAAGGTACTGGAGACTAGGATGTGAAAATGTCAAATGGGCCGATGAGAGTAATAAGAACAAGGATATGCCGGCCCAAATCGTCTATAACTTTCAGCTCCCCCACCCCCAATACACTTTTGCTCCCAACCATCCCCCCTCGTCGGCTCGACCGTCGCGTCCACATCGAGATGCCCCGCATCGCGGTTTCCCCGCGGCAAGCGGCGACGGCGGCCGGAGTGGCCACATCGAGCCTTCCCGGACCGGTGGCGGGCGCGGACGAAGGGGCCGCGCGCCGCCGTAACACGGCCCGAGCAGCCGCCACGGCGGCGGGGCCGCATCGAGGGGATCCCGGAGAGCGGCGGCAGGCGGACGGTGGGGCCGCACCGAGGGTTTTCAGGCGAGCGGCGGCGGTGTACGGAGGTGCCACTACTCCACCACGCGGATGCGCGATGCACGCGGGCGGTTCAAGTGTTCCACACCACCTACCTCGTCGTCCTCCGCATGGTCGGCGGCACCCCAACCCCCGTCGTCCTGCGGTATGGACGACACCGCCACCTCGTCGTCGTCGTCTGACGGCCCGCATCGCCAAGTCGATCCATCCGGTAAGGGTAAGCAGGCCCTAGTCGGATGCAAGCGTTCCAGAAGAGAAGTGAGGTACACTGCCCTACCCCTCTTTGATTTTCCAGGAATCGTGTGACTCCTTTTGCAATTAGAAAAATGTTAGTAGTTCATAGTAATCAAAATTTCATACTAGATAATGATAATTGTGTTTTTGTGTGGATCCATCTCACCCCATACTAGATAATGATAATGATAATTGGCTTGATTTCTTGCCATCTTTTGCCGTGAATCGACTCCGTGTACATTTGATCACAATCCTGAAAACAAAGCCAGCCAAATGAACGCAGGCTGTCCCATTTAGTAGGTTAGGCCTTTTCTGGTAGGTAGTCGGCGGATCACGGGTAAATTGGTATACATTATGAGTCAAGAGATTGAATTGGCTGTTTTAAACTGAAAAACAACAAATTGTTTTGTTTGGTCAGGCTAGTGAACACTGCTAATCAGGTGAGGATCATCATTCCAGACTCGGATGAAGAGCAGGACAATAGCAAGAAACCGTCTCCATCGAAAGCTTCGGGATCATCGAAAGAAAGGTGCATTTTTTTTGACTATTTTGCTGCATTGACCACAGCTGTTGTAACACATTTCATGTTAGTAACTTGTGTTTGTTGTCTGCCATAGCAAATGCCCTTGCGCCAAATGGTTCAACAGCTGAAGGAGCGCTATGATGATTTGCGGGAGCGATTGAGAACCTAAGCGTCGACATTGCTTTGGAACGCGGAAGACATGGAGATGACCCTGAAGGAATTCATGGAGACTGTTGCTGACAAGTTAGAAGTGATGGCGAAGAAGATCCGCAAGCTTCAGGATAAAGTCAATCGCAAGTAGTAGTAATCTAACTTAGTACGTAACATAACCAGGTCCTAGGTGAATGTTATGCAGATGCTGGTGAATGGTCTAAGAATGGATGTGTATGTGGCAACATCTAAGTATGCCAACATCTAAGTAATAACTTTGAACCTTTATATATGCATCTTCGTATGTCTATGTGTTTGGATCCGGATGAGCCCTTGCAAAATATTTGAACTTATGAGTGACACAAATTGAAATCGTTGGGTCCCGTCATGCATATTTGGACTAACCATCCGTCCGTTTTCGAATTGCGACATGCTATTGTTTATGCTATTCATGTGTATATTCACAAAGCATTGTGATCAACAATTTGGAGACTCTTCACTAGAACTCCTGAATTTTGTGTATTATTGTTAGCCTCTATAGTAGCCGGTCAGAAAAGAAAATTAATGAATTACGCATATGTTGAAAACCCTGAGAAAGGTCATACTACATACAACCCCAGAAATATTGAAACCAGGTATTCCTTGGTTGTACTAAAATTTTGTCTATCGTGTATGTATTGCCACGATCAGATAGGGGCTCTTCCGATCTGGACCATTCCAAAATTCCGTCTTCGACAACCTGGTTCTTGTTGCGGAGATCTCCACGAGGGCCTCTAGGGGATCGATCTCCACAGCGATCTCCACGTGATTCTTGTTGCGGAGATCTGAGCGGCGCTACGGCCATGACCGGTACGTACCGATGTATTGATCTCGTATATATATTCAATCGTTCGCTGCATATATATGCATATTGGTATATATATCGTGATCAAGGTCGATTGAAACATGAACAATGCAGATTAACTAATGGCATCAGACGAAGATCGAAGTTGGATGCGCTTGCCTCGACACTCAGCGGATTGGCAGAACAATTTTCGAATTTTTTTGCAAAAATTTACGGCCTCATCAGCGCGAGGTGGATCTATTGCGTGTCCATGTAATTTGTGTCAATGCATGATCAGACATTCCACCGTGGGTCCCATTCAAATTCATTTACTCAATAGAGGGTTTGCTGATTGTTTCATCGATGCTGGTAACATTCAAGACCAAACTAATACTTCTTCTCAGGGTCCTGTGAATCAAGATGTTACTGCTGATCTCAATAATCATGATGCAGTACCTACAGCTGATGATACAACACATTTATTTGTAGAAGACGATGAAGAAGATGGTTTGGATGATAACCCCTGCTACCCCAAATCTCTGATTAGAAACATTATCAGTGGCACTATACATCATGGACAAACCGAGAGATGAGGAAGAGGCGGATAAGCGAGCAGAGATCTTTTTGAAACTATTAGAGCAGGCAAAGAAGGAATTGTATCCAGGATGCAAAAATGCAACGAAGGTCTCTTTTATTGTGGAGCTTTTTCAGATAAAGTGCATGTATGGCTTAAGTAACGCGTCATTGGAGGCCATACTTAAGCTCTTTGGAAAGGTTCTCCCTGACCGGCATTGTATTCCTGACTCCTTGGATAAAGTACAAAGAGTGATTCGAGACCTGGGCTTGGACTATGTCAAGATACACGCATGCCAAAATGATTGTGTGTTATTTTTTGATAAATACGCAAATCTGGAAACATGTCCCATTTGTAAGGAGTCAAGGTGGAAAGTTGTAGATAAAACCTCGATAATAATTGCGGTGCGGTGGGTGCTACTTCGTTAAGAAGCGGTTACCGATTAAGATCTGCGCTACTTTCCTCTTATTCATCGGCTTCAAAGAATGTATATGTCAAAGCAAATGTCAAAGGATATGCAGTGGCACAAGAATGAATTGGTGAATGATGGGAAAATGCGTCACCCTGCTGACTCAAGGCATGGAAGCACGTGGATTCAGAGTTTAAATGATTTTCAGAAGGAGGAGGTCGTAACGTCAGGCTGGGTCTTGCTTCTGATGGGTTCAATCCCTTTGGCATGCAAAGTCTTACGTATTCCATTTGGCTCCGTCATCCCGGTTCCTTACAATTTGCCTCCATGGATGTGTCAGAAACAATCTAACTGGATTTTGTCAATGTTGATTCCTGGTCCAAAATCTCATGGAATGGATATTGATGTATATTTGAGGCCCCTGATACTGGAGCTCAAGGAGCTTTGGAATAATGGTGTTAAAACAAGAGATGCAAGGACTAAGAAGAATTTTAGATTGCGTGCTATACTTCTTTGGACAATTAATGACTTCCCGGCCTATGCTATGTTGTCTGGTTGGAGCACTAAAGGAAAGTTTGCATGTCCATACTGCCACAAACATACTGAGTATTTGTGGTTGAAACATGGGCGGAAGCACTGCTACGTGGCACATCGACGGTTTTTGGCCCCTGACCATCCATGGCGCAACAATGCGGTCAGCTTCAACAACAAGGTCAAAACCAGGGAGGCACCAGAACCACTATCTGGTGCACAGATACTTGAGCAGTATTCTACTTTTGAACAAGTAGAATTTGGAAAGACATTGTTATCAAATAAGAGAAAGCGTGACGAAGACAACAGATGGCACAACTGGAGGAAGAAGAGTATTTTTTTGAGCTCCCTTACTGGTCTTCTTTGATCATCAGGCATAATTTGGACATGATGCACATTGAGAAAAATATATGCGAGAGCATACTAGGCACTCTGCTTAAGTTGGATGGCAAATGTAAGGACGGGGAGAATGCTCGGCTTGACATGGAGCATCTACGGATACGACCGGATCAAGCACCCCGTGATTAAAGATGATAAGTATACCTTGCCATCGGCCTTGTACGAGTTAGATAAGGATGCCGGGGAAAGTTTGTGTGAATTTCTATATGGAGTGAAGATGCCTGATGGGGTTTCCTCGAATATAAGAAGATGTGTTGATGTAAAGTCACGTAAGGTGTCAGGCTTGAAAACGCATGACTACCATCTAATTCTACAGAAACTTTTACCCTTAGTGGTGCGTAGGATTTTGCCAGAAGATGTTGTCATTGGATTGATTCAGCTTAGTAATTTCTTCGATGCACTATGTTCAAAGGAGTTGGTGGAATCAGAATTGGACAGGCTTAGCTGTTCAATTAGGGAGGCTGTTTGTCGACTTGAGATGATATTCCCAAATTTGCATTTTTGATATCATGATCCATTTGCTGTTCATCTAGGCGAAGAAGCTAAACTTGGGGGGCAAGGTGTTACGGATGGATCTACCCGGTGGAACGAAGTACCTACGCACCGTGAAAGGATATGCGAGGAACAAGGCTCACCCCGAAGGTTCAATTGCCGAGGGATACATACTCGAGGAGTGCCTTACATTCTCGCTCAAGATTCTTGGACGTGGACACCAAAGACAATCGTGTTGATCGACATGAAACGGTTCTCGTTAATGAGCCACCATCTGGTTTGAGCATTTTTTCAGAAATGGATTACAAGAGGAGAGGACAGACGGTTGAAGAAATACCACCAAATGAGTTTCGGAAGATGAGGCACTACATAATTTGCAATTGTGATGAAGCTAGACCAAATGTCGAGTAAGATTCACTACTCAACATCATTATTGCTTTTAATTTTAAATATCAAACTAACGGTAATATTCTTTTGTGTGCTGCGAGCATTTGGAAGAACTGAGGGCACATGGATCCAGAAATCTTGATAAGCGACATGAGGCTCAACTCGTAAGATGGTTTGAAAGCAAGATCACAGGTTTACATGCTAGAGGGGAAGTAAGTTCAGATTTGCTTGCACTTGCTCAAGGACCGGATCCCCGACCTCGTACATTGAATAGATGTCATATCAACAATTGGCTGTTTCGTACCGTTAACAATGAGAGAACCCTTGTGACACAAAACAGTGGTGTGCTTGTCAAGGGTGAGGCAGAAGGCACAAATTGGTATGGGGTGATTAAAAGAATTATCTCACTGGAATTCCCTGGACAAAAAGAAGTTATTCGTTCCGGTGTGCAGGATCGGTTTGATGTGCCTCTTGTCACATGTACCAACCAGAGGCAAAGGATACGGTAAAGATAAATATGGGGTCATTGACATCGATACTACTCGACACAAGTTTAGCAATGAACCCTATATTCGGCAACACGAGCAGAACCGGTGTTTTATGTGAATCCGGTGAACAAACCCGGGCCGGAGCAGTGTTATTTCAATGAAACCAAGGAACTTGTTTGCCATGCCCGAATTAGATCTCGAGGACTCACTTGCTGTGGGTATCGAAGGTATTAATTTGCTCGGTGAACACCAGGTTTTGACAAATTGGTCTAGATCGGACAAGGAAGGCACAACCGGCGATGTCTCATTTATTAATCAGGTTCGGGCTGAGGCGGTTGACGAACCAGACGATGAAGTATTTGATGTTGATGATGAACATGATGCAGATGACACGTACATTGATGATGGAATTGTTGCACCAATAGTTCAGGATGCCCAAGATGATGAGTTTTTCAATTGATACTTACTCGACCGTAGTCATGACTTCTATGTTGCCATTATTTACTACTTCTGGAAGACTTTTGCATAAATCTTAATATTTAAAATATGAATCTAAAAATTGGTATGACAAACAAAAATAGGGGGCTGTAGGGCAGGCCAGGTCACCAACAGGCTCTACCGGCGAGCGTGAAGCCCAGCGAGCGGGAGCCCGATGGGCCGGCCAGCCCAACAAGCCCGGAGGTTAGTAGAGAGGAAGCAGTGTTCAGAGGAGTTCGGGATGGCAAGCACGCCTCGCCTTTTAAGTTGTGGTGCGCCCGCTTGAGGTAGCGGTGTGGCACTAAAGATTATGCTGATGTGCTGCTGTGCAGCGCTTCCCACACACCAGGAAGTAATAAGGACAAATGGGTCGGCCCAATCTCGGATTGCAATCCTTTTCTAACAAAAGGGCACATTGATAATTTGCATATGTGTTGTTGCTTTTAATATGTTGATATAGAAAATAAAAAATTGACTCACAAATGATACAAATTAATCTTTAGTAAATCAACAAATAATTAGAGTAATATGGAAATTATCTGTCAAAATTGCCCAAATAAACAAGGCCTCTTAGTTTCAATCCATTACTGAATTACTACTAATATGTACACAGATACTTGTTCCGAAAACCAAGAAATTCTACTTGCTACTTTTGGTTAGTACATTAGTTACATGATTCTACAAATTAGCATCCGCGAAATCGGTAACCATGCTTGATCTCAAGATGATTAGCAATCTCAAAAGACGCAATGCATCCTTGGAGGCGTATTTCACCCGCCATTCGTGCAACACCCTCAAACCCCAAAGCCTCGTGGTTCACATTTCTGTCCTTGTACAGAGGTAGCTCCAGTACTCGATTTCCAATCTTCTCCAGTGACGACCTGTAACCATTTCGGTACAGATGGCTATACTTATCATCAACGTCAGAAACAATCAGTTGAAGGTCTTTCCAATTAGAAATCTTGACGCCGCAGTCCTCCTGTAGGCATTCAACATCGTTGGTGATATGTGCTCCGACAAAGATGTGGCCTTCCTCGCTGATAAACTTGCTCAGGACATCAGGAAGCTTGTAGCCGGCATGGTGCACCTAGTAAATAAGGCAGTGCGAACCGACACACAATTGCAACAATGCGAGCTTGTACCCGCCACTGCGAAGCTTAATCCACTCGGTGTCCAATCCAATGGGCAAACGTTCTGGAGGTGGGCTACCTTTGATTTCGTTGATGTACTCCGCCACCACTCCCGCGTCGCAAGTGACGGTGGTCTTATGCTCGGGTACCGCTCCTTGAAGAATTCAATCTCGTGCATCCTAGTTGGGGGTGGTCCCTGCTCCTCCAAAAGTCGTGGACGGACGACGGCGGGGCGCCATTCGTCCCACTCCCAGCCGCTCCGATCTCGAACGTCGGCTGGATCAACGGCGGCCTCCCACGGGTTCAGGGCGACACGCTTGCCACCCTGCAGTCCCAAACCAAGAAAACAAAGTTCCGAATCTTCAACCTCGTGACAAATCCACAACTAGAAACTCATTGTGCCTTGCGGAGACTAACCTTCGAAGCGACGCTCTCTCGCCGACGCGGCGGGATTGCTCCACCCGCATCACCTAGGTTACTGTGGAGGCCGGCGGTGGCGGTTGCCTCTACGGCATCCCCCTTCATTTGTGGGGCGCCGCAGTCACCCGATGCGTCGCTTCGGGTCATCGCCACTGTTTGGAGGTCGCTTGCGATGGCGGTTGCCAAGATTGCAAGCTTCAGGGGGTCGCGGGCAATGGCGGTAGGCAAGAAAACCCCTTCTCCTTCGATGCGACAGTGGGAGGGGGGCGGGGTAGGGAAGAGGCTAAACTAGTATATTCTATGTTGTCGTTTCGGCTTCATATACAGGTCAAATCGACGTGGTGGTTGCCGAAGCAATGGGCATGGCAAGATTTGAAGACAACCGGCAAGACGAAGGGGCGGCGGTTCCTAATTAATCGCTACACGCACGCGCGCACAGGGGAGTCGTCGTCCGGCCGCAACGCTTCACCCGCACCGGATAGTTGCATGCAAAATCACACTAAGGGTTTGATGTCTGAAAAGGTTTGCGAAAAGCTCTGTATCGCAAAGTAGATCCAAACTATGTATTTAGTTTTAGATTTCATCTACATTTACTACTCCATGAAGGTGCACCATTAAATTACAAGTATTAAAGTAAGTTATTTTCAAAACTACTTTCAAAATCTGTAGCTAAATATGGATTAAGTAGGTTCATTAGATTCGTCACACAAAGTTACGCTTACACGTGAAAAGGTTTTACAAATAAATTATATTTAGTGTTCCATTTATGAAAGATTCTTGGGGCTAATTTTATTTAGATGCGAACGGAAGAAGGAACGCGGCGCTGCGCCTCGCGATCTCCCACGCGTTCAGTCCTACGTACACTACTCGAGTACCCTGGACGCCTGTTCAACGAAGCTCCTAGCCTCCTACTGAGCACGCGTCGGGTGTGCGTGACGGGTGACAAGACGGCACGGGGGGCCGGAGTTTGCTTCGTACACCCGACCACGCCCACCCCGAAGCAGTGAACAAAAATCGCAATGGCACAAACAAGGAACAATGCGACGAAGTTCGATTTCCTCGGCCACGAGGGGCCGGTACAGATTAATCTTAGAAAGGTGAGTTACAGGCCGCCAATGTCGGCGGCGGCGCCGTCGCGAAGCACGCCGCGATGTCAACCCCCGCGGCGGCGGCATCGACCGCAATGGGGAAGTGCAGCGCGTAGTGTCGGTGCTGATCCGGCGGTAACGGCCACTCCGGCGCCAGCATCGGCCAAGGGAAAGTCGACTTGAATGTCCGCCGGCCGCGAGCGCGCGGGCGGCTCCCCCGGCGCGCACAGGCATGCACCGCCTCCCCGGAAACGCCTTGGGAGCGCGCGAAGACGGTCGGGCAGCCGGCCCGGAGCCCCGGCCGACCACCGCGACAACAACCTCCGCCGCGCGCGTAAGTTCATCGTGGCGATCCTCCAGATCGTTCAGGCGGCGGCGCAGCTCCTCCGCCTGCTCGCGGCGGAAAGACGCCTCCGCCTCCTCGGCTGACGCAAGAAACAATGGCGACGAGTCAAACAAGAGCCTAGTGGGCGGCGTGCACTGACGGAATACAGGAACTCACCAAAGCAGTGGGCCTCCACATCGGCCTTGGCGCTGCGAACTTCGGCTGTCTCCGTCTCAGCCGCCTGAAGGGCGGTATGCATCGCATCCCGGGTCCCCTCCAGGTCCCGTACCTTGCGCAGCGCGACGTCTAGACGACGCCGCGTCCTCGCCAGTTCCTCTGCCGAGTCCTGGGCCTCCTGACGAACGGGGGCATCGCCCCGAGACGAGGAGGAAGACAAGCTCCAGGATTCCAATGATGAAGATCCACCGGACGGAGGTGCCGCGCCGGCTGAAGGACCCGGGCCATATGTCGCACTAGGAAACAGAAGAAGAATGACAGCATCAGATCCTCGGCGAGCACAGGAAATTATGGAGACAGGAAGACACTCACCCCAGGCAAGAAATCAACCGAAGGAGACGCGATGGGACCGACGGCGACGAACCCCCAGGGGCCTCTTCTGTGGGGCGCTTCTCTCCGGCCATAGCTGCGCACAGGGAGTCGAGGCGGGAGACGAGCGGCTACTCAAGATCGACGAGAGCGGCGCGGTGCAAAGGAGAGGGATTGGAAAACACAGCGAGGCCCCGCGGTTATATAACTCGCGTCGGGTGAAGCGGTTCCTATTCCGTTTGGCAACTGCATTCGTACCACTGCCGTGTGGGGCCGACAGATCAATGACTAAAAGGCGAGAATATCCCATTGCGGGGACGCGACCCCACTCACTCGGCGGGGTGGGGCGGTTACCAAGGGTCAATGACGGGTCTACCCAGCCACTTGTTGGCCCACAAATCAGTCTTTAACAGAAATTTGACTCTGGGTGACCCCATCTGTGGACAGAGTTGTGGGACCCACCTGTCGGTAGGATTGTTGCGCCAAACTGTCGGCCTGAACCCGTGAGAGATTTCCCCATTGGACAGAGTTGTGGGCCCCACCTATCGGCGCCCAGATTGGGATGTGTTCTTGAGTTGTTCATGTTCATAATGAACTTGATCATTTGTATCGTTTAATCATAACTTCCAAGTTGTTTATATTTGTCAAATGACGTCCAAATCAGAAAATTTTTTCCTACATTCTTATGACAACATAATCTAGATCATGGTGTCCACTGCATATCGTGTCACAGCGTCTGAGCAATCATAATTTAAAAATAGAACATTTCATAACTAGATTCAAGATTTTCAATCAGTAGACGACGTCAATTTGAAATGAGATGAATACCAAAGTTTCATAGCTCGTCGAGATGAACAATCTTTATATTTGTCGGATTTTGATTTGACGAAGTGGTCCTACACATTGTTCGTTAATCCTAGGTTCACTCTCATTGTTTAAGAAACTTGGTCGGAGACATGTCATTTTTGTTCTACGTGATCGTACCCCTTCTTCAAATGAGAATCCAACCAATATAAAGATTGTTCATCTCGACGAGCTAGGAAACTTTGGTATTCATCTCATTTCAAATTGACGTCGTCTACTGGTTGAAAATCTTGAATCTAGTTATGAAATGTTCTATTTTTAAATTATTATTGCTCAGACGCTGTGACACGATATGGAGTGGACAACATGATCTAGATTATGTTGTCATAAGAATGTAGGAAAAAAAATTTCCTGATTTGGACGTCATTTGACAAGTATAAACAACTTTGAAGTTATGATTAAACGATACAAATGATCAAGTTCGTTATGAACATGAACAACACAAGAACACATCCCAATCTGGGCGCCGACAGGTGGGGCCCACAACTCTGTCTAATGGGGAAATCTCTCACGGGTTCAAGCCGACAGTTTGGCGCAACAATCCTACAGGTGGGTCCCGCAACTCCGTCCATAGATGGGGTCACCCAGAGTCAAATTTCCGTAAAGACTGATTTGTCGGCCAACAAGTGCCTCGGTACACCCGTCATTGACCCTGTGATTCCGTGTCCTCCCTATGAAAGCGCAGTTTCCTTAAAACCCAATGAACCCTGCGACCCCCCAAATTCAATCTACAACATGATCTGGAGGCGGCGGTTCTTTTCCATCTCCCCTCATCCTCGCCGGGGATAACAGCGTCGCACATCCAATTACCCACCGCGCGTGACGAACTGCAACCACTCCATGGAAAAGATCTCTGTGGCTCGCTACGAGGCATCGTCGAGGCTGCTGGAACTGCCGACGGAGCTAACGATTGACATCGTCTCCCGCGTCGCTGCGCAGTCAGAGGATGCCATTGTGGATCTCTGCAACCTGCGCACAACATGCAAGGCAATGTACGTGGTGGGCGGCGCCGCCACGGTCGGACGATGCCTAGCCCTGAAATGCGTCCTGCGGCGTCGATTCTACCTCGGCCACGAGTATCGCGCGGCGCTCGTCAACACACTGGCCAACGTCGGCAACCCGGAGGCCTTGTTCCAGAGCGGCTTGCGCCGCGCAGTACTGGGGAACACACGTGGCGTCATCACGCCGTGCCTCGACTAGCTACGATGCGCCACGGAGGCGGGTCACAAGGAATCGATGTACGCCCTCTCCCTCTTCCTCTACAGACCCAACAGCGGCGAGGCCGACGACGACGAGGCCAGGCGGCTCCTGTGCTTGGTCGAGGCACCTCAAGAGGGGGCGACGGTGCTTCCTTGGATAAATTTGACTTGCACAAAACACCGCTCCAGGATCATTGCGTCGACGTGGGACTACCTGCTTACAGATGCGAATGCGATTGCCGTGTCGCCGGTGCCGGCGCCCGTACCTCGCCACGACGATTTGCGGTGTGCGGGTCGCGGGTGTGGCGACCACGCGAGATGGCATGCTTGGTACTCGTGGCGTAGGTTCTCAGCCGAGGAGTGTAGGATCCGAAACGAGTGTGATTGGTTCTTCTACACACTCAAGGAAGCATTAATGATCCGAAAGAAGGTATAGAAGTTGTGATTGCTGATATTTCTTGATAAATTTGTTCCACACATGATGGACCCTAAAAGACATTCTCGGATTTCGGTGTACATGTTTGCGTTCTTTCTTGTGTTTTACAAGTTCACCGATTGCTAAACATTGTTTCGGTGCACGAGATTTCGGTTATCATTTGTTACGACGGTTCGTTTAATGCTTTCTTCATTTTCGAAAATTTATCTACGCCACGACGAGGGACCTTGCGAGAGGCTCGGCGTCATTTCGCTCACATCTTTGAAGAAATCCAGCTAATAAACACAAAGCATGTCTCTCAAGTTGTGTCTTTCGACTATGTATGTGTCTTTACAATTGTGTCCTTGTAGAGCATGTTTTTGATGATCCTTAGTTGGTGTGGTGTCAATGTGACTCGGGTAGCTAGCCTGTGTAAACTCAGTTGTCATAAATCTTACCCATTGCTACCCGATCTTTATGTTTGTTACACATATTTGTGTGATGCATTTTACTCTGGTACAAATTTGATAAAGGGTTTATGGTAGTCTGCTAAAGTTTATACAAATATGACATTCGTAAATTTACTCTGACCACATCAAAAAAATGTGTAACCAATATACAATAACTTTGTGGTAAACAAGAAGTAAACTTTGTGGGACCCACCCGTCAGCTGGCCACACCAAAACGCATCCCTCAAATACGCCAACTGTTCAGAAAAAATGGGTAGCCAGCGATTTGGAATGTGGCGCCAGTTTTTTCCCATCCCAATTATTTAACTTTCACCCAAACTACCGCGCAACCATGACTGGGGCCACCACGCCGGGTTACAAGAGTAAAAAGTCGCGCGTCTTTACTTTCCCTCCTGAATCCCCTCGCAAAACAAATCTACAACTCGGTCAATTAGGGGCCGGGTAGACGATACGACTACCGCCGCCGCTGCCAAGCTGCTTCTCGCCGCGCGTACACGAGGATGCCGTCGTCGAGGGAGCCCGCAAGGGTGACCCCTACGTCCTCTGAAGCGTAGCGCACACCGTCGTCGGCCATGCTACCTAGAATGTTCACAACCCCTGGTGCGGCGATTGGTGAACCTACCGCCACCATGGCCCCCAGGCCTAGGGCGACGGGGGCTCTCTTTGGGTCATCATCACCTTCGGGCGACGATGAAGCACGCGTCGACGTGGACATAGATGCAGACCCTGATGTTTTACCTTCATCTCAGGACGAGACGACCGAGGCCAGGTACGCTGTATCGTGGTTCCATCTTTCCCCTCATTCGTACTGCATCCAACATCTCATGCATCTGTGCACGCACTGGTACCCTAGATTCCATGCATATGATCACGAGATTTGCACACCAAATTTCTTCACATGTTATTGATATGACATCGAAATGAATGCGCAGATAATTAGATGATCAGTCTTGGACCGTATATATGATTGAGAAGGGTATAGATGGCGAGCCAGATATAACACATACTTGTTACCCTCGTGGTTCACAAATCACCCTACAAACCATAAACAACCTGAAACAAAAACCGGGGTATAGGATGAGGGACATTGTTTACTACAAGACTAGAATTCTTGACTACGACGTCGACGTAGAAATAATGAAACAGATTCACGAGGAGCATATAGTGATCAGATTAGTTATCTCCAGAGAACCAATACCTATAAACCATACCATGGCCATAACACCTTTGAAATCCAAAAGTGCTTACATACATGCTGATGATGAAGAAGAAGTAGAAGAACGTGACTTAGATGAATACAAACTTTGGCTAGCTGATTTGCATCAAGAGAAGAAAGCCTTGGGTAAGATATGCTTCACCAAATATTTGTGTACTTATACTCTCCGAATTTGCATGTTCGATCACATGAATGAAATTAATTATGGATTATATTTCAGAATTAAAAGACATTTTCAGGGATGACACAATCGATACATACAGAGAATACCTGAATGTTGCAGGACTACTTGAAGACATCGGTAATATCCCTCTCCTAATTCGCAAGCAAATTACCATTTTTTGTCAGACTACAAAATATGATCGGTCATCATATGCCACTAAATTCTCTGCAGAATGGTACGTGGACCCCACCTTCATTTTGCAACACAGGAATGAAATGAACCCAACACTCGCAAGTGCGGCCTCCATCTCATGCTCGGCGTTGGAAACAACAGGAGCAAGGATCTGGTAACATGTGTTCCATAGAAATTACCTGTCTATGCATACAATTATTTTTTGGGTATTATCACATGCATGTTGTTCGCATGGAATAGGCTCACAAAAAGTTAAGAAAAGAGGACGCGGTCCCGTAAGAGCATTGACGGTAATCGCCAAGAGAATGAAGGCGGGCAAGCAGCAGTTAGACATTCAATTCTCTAAACATGGAGGACCGGTAGGTGATAACTACCGCTCATTCGTTGATGAAGTGGTCATGTATACAAGGAAAAGGGCTCCTATCATTGGAGTGAAATCATGGAAAATGTTAGGGAAGAAGTCAAAAACGCAATAGCAACTGATGTATTGGTAATAATAGACTTTGCTTTTCAGTACAATTCAAATAAAAACTAACATATCAACTCACACAATATTTGAATGCTATTGTGATTATATAACGAACCAAATTGGGACATGGAGGATAATGTCGAATCAAGGGAAAAGATATGGGCCATTGCTAGGGAGCGTTACAAAGGATGGCGTTCAACTTTCGGTGCTACGACCAAGACATACAACGACTACCACCGAGAGAATGTTACATAAGCCTACGAAATTAGATATTGTTGAATGGCACTATCTCGTTGAAGTATTTCAAGATCTTGCTAAATTCAAGGTTTGTTCCACAATGTTAATTACAATTTCTGACCACTACATTTTTCATTCAAATGGCGATGTCCGAGTCTTTAAGATTTTTGTTCATAACTTTACATTGTATAGGAAAGGAGCACACAAAATTCCGCGATTCGATGCCAACAAATGACAAGACATTTGTCGTGCGCTAAGCCTTATTCTCGCCGCAGGCTATGAGAAGGTAATAACCGGACAAGCACATCTCCAATCTGTCTTGCAGGATGAAGAACATTAATTTGTTATTTTCTTGGCATAACAGAGAGACCCAAAAACTGGTGAAGAGCCCGATGATATGGAACTTTGGTGGATAACTCACACTAACCAGGGGTCTTGGATAGACGAACAATCTAAAAATGTCTATGTGAGTTCTCAATAAATAAGTACATACATTACTATACATAGGCTTATGCAACTATAGAATGCAACCAATCTCTTGTTCAACTAACTCCTCCACCTGTGCCTTGCAAATGTTAGGACACCGCAAGCAGTGTTATTGCTGAGGCGGAATCAAATGCAGACAACAACTTTGTTTCCCAAAAGGAAAAAATGAGATGTTCCAAAAAGCCTACAAAGAAGTCACGAAGTGCAAATCAACCAAGTTGCATGGAGACGGGTACCTGGCAAAAAACCCAACTCGAAGGCAGCTGCTCAATGCGGAGCGCGAGGAACAAATTCGTAGGGAAGAGCTACAACATGAGGAACACGTCGAGCTCATGGACGCATTTGGGCAGCTACAAGAAAAAATGTCAGGATGGGAAGAAGAAAGGGAAGCAGAAAGGAGAGAACATGCACGCCAACTTGAAGAAAGTGAAAAGAGAAGGCAGGCAGATCTACAACAGCTTAGGCAAAAGTTCCTATCAATGCTGCAAGCATCAAATGGACAGTCACAAGTTCCAGAGGTACTGGTCAAGCTATTTGCATGAATGGGTTTCTTTCCTTGGGTTCTATATATGAATGTTTGTATCCTTTGGTAGGTTGACCAGCCAATATCTGTGCAACCAAGCCCAAGCAACAATGTCACTGAATTTGCCGACGTGGCGGCGGTTGCGTCAATCACCCAGCAAAACAACCTTCTCACTGAATCCGCAGACAACGTGGCGGCGGAACCATCAATTCCTACATCTGGGAATGTACAACCAGACTCCAGGAATGTGCTCTCGTGTACTCAGGTTGTTCTCGAATTCACAACTTTTTACTAGTACATATCATCTCAGTTACTGATGAAATTACGCCTAATCTTGTCCTTCCAAATGATTGGTTCATCAGAGAAGGAATCTGAAGAAGTTCCCAAACAAGTATTTCGCAAAACCAGAAGCACTAAAGGTGGTGTTAACAATCCTGAAACACAATCCACCGTTAGACAAATTTCTTCTCAACAGCTACGGATACAAGTTGCACAAAGGAGATGACAAAGCACCAAAAAGACATGAGGTGAAGCTTTTTTCAACAACTCTTACTGCTGTGAATGTAATTCATGTTTCAAATTTGTCAAAGTGTGTTTATGGTTGTGGTAATTATTTGATGTCATTATGCTATTTTTATGAATCACAATCAATCTTTGGTTTGCTATATGTTGTTGTTTCACAAATTCCAATATTAGAGATTAATTGATGCTAGCTTAAAAATTTTGTTGATTCTTTACGGGTAATGCGACCTCCTTGCATTGAATCCCCCTTTGCCGATCAAGTGTTGGGATCATCTCCAAGTCACAATTGGCGGACCAAGTTCTTCATGTCCTAGCAAATTTGTCTACTATGTGTTGAAACAATGTCCCGTGCCAAACTTTTCGGTATTTAAGTACTTCATGAGTCATGTAATTAACTCAGTGGATGGTTCAATGTCGGTTAATTAACTATAGATGCATTGTTATATTTATCTGCTGATGTTAATTAATGTTGCAATTAGTGCTGCTACATAAATGAGCGTGGCAGAATACACCATATGTTGCAAATGATAAATCATGATATCACAACTAGTGTTTTTCGTTGCCAAAAAGTAGCGTGGCTATAGTAAGGTGCACTTGTAGCACCCCTAATACGAACGTGGTAATAAAAAATTCAACTTGTAGCGACACAAAAGGAACGTGGCAATAGTATGGTGTACTTGTAGCAACCCTTAATAGGAACGTGGTAATAAGAAGTTCAACTTGTAGCAACACAAAATGAGCGTGGCAATAGATAGTGCACTTGTAGCAACCCTAATAGAAACGTTGTAATAAAGACTTTAACTTATGGCAACCAACCAAATTTCGAAGCAATAATAGAGGACCACATATTACGTGGCAATAGAGGATACCACCTAAAGCAACGTAACCAATATCGTGGCATCAGACAATGCTACCTATCACATCGAAATCAACTTTTGTGGCAATAGAGGAGACCACCTATAGCAACTAACCAATTTCGTGGCATCAGACAATACTACATATTGCAACCAAATTACTTTCGTGGTAATAGACGAGGTTCAACCAATAGCAACCAAAGTCAGTGCGTAGCAATACTATAACTTGCAACGAAACAGAAACGTTGCAATTGCACCTTTGGCAACACCACAGATGTGTCGCAATAGTACACTTTGCAACCAGAACAAGCGTTGTAAAAAAACCTAATTGCAACGTTGCGTTACGTTGCAACAAAAAAACTTTGGCAACCACTAGATGGACAACGACGCAATACCCTAATGCAACGCGGCCTATCGCATCCCATGGCCCACGGAATAATTTGGTTGCAATTGTGTCTATTGCAACCAAATATGGCATATTGCAACACATTTTGTACGTTGCATTAGGGGGAAAACTAGTAGTGGAGGGTTCTCTTCGGGGCAAGCATCGGCATAGTGACCAAGCTCTCCGCACTTGGAAACAAGTAGTGCGGCGGGGTGACTGGGCGGTGCCACGGTCCTGCTGTGTGTGCGAACCGGGGCTCTCTCGCTGGACTCCGCCGGGAACCGGGCGGGGGAGTCCCGAGGAACAGACGAGCCGAAACCGCCGAGCCGCACGCCGGAACCTCGAGCAGACACCGGACCGCCGTCGCCCAAGGCTTCCACCCCATTCCCGGTGCCGGAACGGGTGTTCCCGCGGTGGGTTGAAGCGCGGGCGAGACGCACTCCCAAACTGCCCCGTAGCCGGCGGCCTTTCCTCTTCGCTCTCCGAGCCCTTGCGCTTGTGCTCCAAGCGGATGGCGGCATCAACTAGCTCGCTAAAAGTTGGGGAAAGGATAGGACATCACCGGGTACCGCAATGGGATCCAGAAGGACCCATCCAGAATGCCTCCCTCGCTTCTTCCTATCTTCAGCAACTTCCTCACCGTATAGCGAGACAACTCGTTGAACTTGTCTCTATACTCACCATCGATATCCTCCCGCTCTCGCAGAAAGGAACTCCTTCTTCTTGATCTTCATAACTCCAGGGTATGTGATGGCTCCAAAGTTGGTGGTAAACTCCTCCTAAGTGATAGTATCCGGGGCGGCATGAGCGGCGTATCACGCATCCCACCAAGCGGCTGCATCTCTGAAGTCGCCCCGGCAGCACAGACCTTCTCTCTCGTCGTCACACCGACAGTAGTGAGCATCTTCATATTGTCTTGAGCTACACCCTTCAGTCAGTGGATCGGGCCGACATGAGTAAACACAGGAGGGTGATGACTCATGAACTCCCTAAGTGTTTGTTGCGAGGGTGCGGGTGGCGGCACCGCGGATTGTTGACCCGGGCTTGCAAGTTTGTCACGGTGTTGGTCAAGTTCTGGAGAAGTCAACCGTGCCTCCAGGAACTCGTTGCATAGCGGGATCCATTTGTGTACCACTCGGGGGTGCTCTTCCCCGCTGGTTGATCAACACCTGATCCCTGACTCCGGTGCTCACCATCCGAGTGTGTTAGGGACATTATTTTAGATGATTGCACCAAGGGTTAAACTTAGAGGTTAAGATAGCAATGATATTCAGATAAGACAGATTCTGTTGACTCCAAACAATCAGCATAGCTCTCAGTGTGGGTAACCAAAATTATGGATTTTGACTTATAAAAGGTAATGAAATTAATAAAATTACTCCAACTGGAATCACCGACCTGGATGCTGTGTAGATCTGGTTATAAAATAAACAAGTCAGGTAGGTCAGCAGTGTTTAACAGATTCGTGAGGCTGTAATGTTTCAGTTATAACTCTCTGGTTATCCATCCAAATATTCTGCAGAATTTTTCACAGAAAATCAGTCACGAAATTCTTGAACTTCCAATTGGTTTTACTGCAATCGGAGTTCTGTAGCCCGAGATAAAATTAAACAGT
Source organism: Cenchrus americanus (assembly GCA_947561735.1). Lineage (NCBI taxonomy): Eukaryota > Viridiplantae > Streptophyta > Magnoliopsida > Poales > Poaceae > Cenchrus > Cenchrus americanus. The sequence goes on along the minus strand of OX387245.1, from coordinate 252,502,972 downwards.
GCTGCTGACTCAGAAAACTGTGCGATCAGATTTTTTTGGGATCTCGAATTTGCATTAAGGAAAACTTGGGGCAAAAAGATTAAGATAGATAACTGATTGAGACTGAAAAGTTAACCCTCTACAAACTTACTACTAAACCAATGTCGTTGTGGTCATCACTCCACAACACATTGCACTCAACCAAAATCCAATCATACATTAAGCACAAAATCAAACATTCAACCACACCTCTAAACTAAACACACTCTTACCGATCGTCTACTAAGGATTACAAAGAGATCCTATCCTTAATCTTAAACCTAAGGACTATCTTCTCGCCATGGCATATGTGCGGGCGTCGTGGGAGTCGTAGTGTGGCTCTCTGGGTGACGGGGAGGTACATCCTTTTCCGTGGCTTCATGGGCCTCGGCTGCCCCCGGCTCGGCGTGCCTTCTAGGGCACGCCTCTCGCGTTCCCAGAGTGAAAATCCGCCGCCGTGCCGCATATAGAGTGTTGCTGGCATCATCCACCGGCGGGTGTTCACACCGCAAGTAGACTCCGGACATTGTTGAGCGTTCCTTCATAGGCCGGTGGCCGGGGCGATGTAAGTCTTGGCTTCCCCACTTGCTCTAAAAGGTGGTAACGGCGCAAAGGGGTATCCTCCAACCCGTCACGCTCCGTCAGAGAGAGCACATAGAGCGCCCTCCGAGTCGTACCGCTATCCCGCATCCATAGTAGTCCCTGTGAGCCACATCATGATGCTTGGACACCTCCTTCACCCACTCGCATGGAATATACCTCTAAGATGGCAAGAACCCCCAATGGGGCTCGAACCACTGATGAGTCCACGACTACACGAGATACAAATGATCCCAGCCTGTGCGAAGGCCGCGTCGTCATCGTGGTCCGACATGGAATGCCTACTCCATCAGCTCGTAGTGGTACACTTCCCGTGATCGCTTCCTTAGCTTCCTCCTCTTGCTCTTGTTCTTCTTCCTCCATCTCTCTTGATCAAGGTGATCCTCATCTTCTCGGCACTTGCTCCTCTAGGTTTGGTCGTTCAGCTAGCTCATCCCTCCCTCTCGGAATCATCTCCCTCCCATCTTCCTCATCGTCGTGCACCATGATAAGGTTAGGAAACCACAAAAGTGTGCTCCATCTCAATCTCCCCAGCTCATATCTCCATCATGCAAACCATGGTGTACCGTTCTCGTGGAGCATACCGATGGACTCGCTCCACTCGAGAGGTCTTCAAGCTACGAACCATCTCGTAGTGTAGTGCGTAATGAGAAAAGATGGCAAGGCAAAAGGACGCAGAGCTAAAGCAAGCACAAGGTAAAGAATGCGTATAGCTCAAGAGTGAAGCAAAAGGCAAGAGTAAGGTTAATAAGAATAAAGCAAGCATGTAAGAGAAAGCTTTATGAGTATAAAATCCTTAATTCGACCATTTCTATCTAAAGTTAGCGTTCCACAAATAACACAAACACTGCAATTAATTGTCACACCCAAGCTTTAAAGGCAAAACCGAATGCATTGATCACGTGTGCGCCGTGATCAAGTTACACACACGCTAGGACATTATGAATACCAAAAATAAAAGCACACGAATAAAGGGTTATTACAAACCATAGTCTTAAACGAATCTTAAACAAACGAGTTCTCGCAATGGACAAAAATGCCTCTCCACAGTACCGATCGAAGACTACGCACACCTAGAACTCCCCGGAAATCTCCCGGAACGTCTTCAAAGTTCTCCCATCTGAAAGGAAGAAATCCGGTATTGTAGATGCAAGAGAATAAACAAGCGTGAGCACATATCGTACTCACAAGAGAGAACAACATAACATGCAAGGCCATATGGTGGATGGCTAAGGTTCAAGCACTTTAGCATTTTAGTCAAGTTAAGTTTTATTAGCAACTCCGATTACTAAAAGTGTAAGTTCATACCAACCCAATTAACAAGATATAAGCATCATAAATAAAGAATAAAACAACAATTTAAACATTAAAGTTCCATAATTTAATCATGTGAGTGTCCAGTGCCGCTTCTTGACGGAGCACGGCCAATCGATTAGTTTAACACTTCGCAGGTTGTACATCTTTATCCACAAGCAACAGAGTTCAAGAACTTTGGACCCAACCATGCGTGTTTGCAAGACACCATATCACACTTCCGAGGTGTGATTGCATAGGGACACTACATGGCCTTTTTTGGTACTAACCCCGTGGCCGAGTCGTTTGTTCGCTCACGTGCCTATTTTTGATTTTCGGTGGGAGACTTGAAGAACATTTGGTTGATTGACTCCGGTTGCTCGAGGCATATGACCGGAGACAGGGGTGGTTCTCAAGTCTCGTCCCGTGGTGACGAAGAGGTACATCACTTTTGGGGACAATGGGCGTGGGGCGTGTGCTTTCTGTAAGGTGAGATAAAAGTGAGTGACAAGATCACTCGAGGCGTGTTGCTCTTGTTCAATCGCCGGGGTACAATTTGCTTTCGTGTCTCGGGGGCCGTGTCGGGATGTGGGCTTCGAGGTGTTGTTTCGCCCCCGGTGGTTCTTGATTGTGACTCTCGAGGGGACCTCGTCCGTATGGTCGTTCCCGAGGGTCGTGTCATTCGGGCCGATTTTTCTCGCCTTCTAGTGTGGAGCGTTGTTTTTCGTCTCGGTTTTCCGAGTGAGCTGTGGTTGCGGCACAGGCAAGTGGGTCACTTGAGCTTTGACCTTTTGTCACGCTTGAGTAAACTCCAATTCTGTCCTTGAGGATTGCCACGTTGAGGCTTGAGAAAGAGTTGGTTTGTGCTCCGGGTAGGCATGCCAAGATGGTGGCCTCTTCTCACCCGCCTCTCACCGATGTGATGACCGAGCGTCCATGCGAGCCGCTCCATATGGACCTTTTGTTGGCCCGGGCAATTCGTGTGCGATCTCGGCGGTGGGAAGTGGTATGTCCTCGCTGTGGTGGATGACTACTCTCGTATGCGTGGGTGTTCTTTTCGGAGGATAAGGGGGAGACGTTCGGTTTTGTTCGAGATCTAGTTCGAGGCCGAGGAACGAGAGGCACCAGGAGATGCCATACGAGCTATCCGCAAGGATAATGGCTCGGAATTCGAGAACTCTCGTTTTGAAACCTTTTGTCATGACTTGGGCCTTGGCACCCGCCTTTGAGTCCGTATACGCCTCCCTGCATCGGTGTTGTGGAAAGGAAGAATGTGACCTCAGGCGAGATGGCTCTGACGATGCTTGATGAGCATAGACTCCGAGGAGGTAGTACAAGGAAGCGAGTGAATACCGCGTGCCACGTGTCGAACAGGTATATACCTCGAGCGCACAAGAAGAAGACATGCTATGAGTTGATGCATGGTCGCACACCTAAAGGCGAGTCACTTCCATGTCTTTGGTTGCAAGTGTTTCATTCCCAAGAAAGGTAGGAAGTTGATAAGTTTGAGGCTAGGTCTCGCTCGATGGCATTTTCTTTGGTTATGCATCTCATTCCAGAGCATATCGTGTGCTCAATCTTGAAACTAACCAAATCGTGGAGACTTGCGAGGTAACCTTCGACGAGACAGAGCCACGTAGTCGCCTTGGTTCGAGTGTGCAGTGATGATGAGCTTGGCGAGGAGATCTTTCAGAGGAGGAGCATGAACATGGAGATGACGAAGAGTGGCATGTGGTGCCCCTGCCGAACATGTACCTACTACTTCGACTACGATGATGGATGGACCCTCTTGCTACACCTACGACGACAAATCAAGAACGAGGAGTAGTCGATGTCGAGGGGGAGGTAGCTTCGAGGCGAGAACCTTCCCTAACGAGTTCATGCGGATCACCCAGCCTTCGAGGATCATCGGCGACATGAATGAACGCACTACACCGCCGAGGGTCTCGAAACAGCCCATTTTGCTCATGCCGCATTTGTTGCTTCTTTCGAGCCCAAAGACATTGGACACGCACTATCTGATCATAATTGGGTTAACTCGATGCATGAGGAGTTGGAGAACTTCGAGAGGAATCAAAAGGGGAGTTGGTTGACCCCTCCCCCGTGGTGTAAGCCGATTGGTACAAAGTGGGTGTGGAAAAACAAAGAAGGAGAGAAGGGGTGAGGTTGTGAGGAACAAGTCGAGACTTGCTGCTTGTGGGTTCCGCCGTAAGGAGGGGATCGACTACGAGGAGACCTTGCTCCCGTAGCCCGGCTTGGGAGGCGATTAGGATCCTTCTAGCCTTTTCTCGTGGCTAAAGGGTTCAAGTTGCACCAAATGGATGTGAAGAATGCTTTTTCCTCGAATGGAGGGCTGGAGGAAGAAGTGTATGTGAGGCAGATCCTCCGTGGTTTGAGAGTGAGAGGTACCTCACAAAGGGGTAAAAGTTGAGGAAGGCGCCGATGGGTTGAAGCAGGCGCCAGAGCTTGCTATGTCTAAAAGGTTGAGGGGGGTTCTTGCTCGAGAGAGGTTTTGAGATGGAGAAGGTCGACCGCACCTTGTTTTTGGCCAAGAGGCAAAGGGGTAGGATATCCTATGATCGGTGTGCGTGTACGTGGATGATATTGTCTTTGGTGGCTCGTCTAACTCTCTTGCTGCGAGGTTTGCAGATGATATGAGCAGTGAGTTCGAGATGAGCATGATGGGCGAGTTGCGCTCTTCCTGCCACAAATCAAGCAATCAAAGGAAGGAACATTTGTGCACTGTGCTAAGTACACCAAGGACATCGGGAGGAAGTTCAAGATGGAGTGGACCTCCAAGGCTATAACGACGCCGATGAGTACGACTACAGCGCTTCTTGATGCGACGAGGAAGGTGAACACGTGGACCCGGTATGAGCACCGAAGCATGATCGGGTCACTCCTCTGGCTTCTGACGGCGACGAGGTCGACATGCGCCGTTGGGCGTTCGGTTCCGTGCGCTCGTTTTCAAGCGCTCGTCTCCGAGGACCTCGCGTCGACGGCAAGCGCGGAAGAGAATTTTCCAGTACTTACGCCACACTCCCGACTTCGCGCTTTTGCACTCCGCTGCCTCTTTCGCGCTTCATGGCTTTTTCGTACGCGGATTTTGCTTCGGTGCTTCCGATGGATAGGAAGTCCACTTCTCGGGACTTGCGGGCTTTTGGCTTCTTCGTTGGTGTCTTGGTCTTCTCGTAAGCAAATGAGTGTTGCTCAATCCACGACCGAGGCCGAGTATGTTGCTGCCGCTAGCTGCTGCTCACGCCTTCTTTGGATCACCTACACCATGAGTGACTTTGGTGAGGAGTATACCCATGTCCCACTTCAATGTGATAGCACTTGTGCCATAAAGCGTTGCAAAGAACCCGTTGCTCCATTCCAAAACCAAGCACATAGAAGTGAGGTATCATTTCCCGAGAGACAACGCTGAGAAAGGAAAGATAGCGTTGATCCATGTACCCACACATCACCAACTAGCCGATATTTTTCACCAAACCCCTCAGATCAAGCAACTTTCACTCGTTATCGGGGGAACTTGGTGTGTGTTTGATTTCCGAGAAAGGCGTGTGGGAGCTTTCTGCTTCTGGGTGGTGTCGAGCCCGTGTTGCCTCCTCGAGGAGCCGAAGCGCGTAGCATATGTATAGCTTTCCTTTGTGCTTCCTCTGTATTTGGCATGGCATATGTAACATGATGTATAGGCATCCTTGGATCTTAGATTGCATGCATTTTGTATCATATGCATTGTGCTAGGAAAAGCTTCTCTTATATACATTGCTCACCATGGAATGAGATATATGTCTTTGTGAGCTTGTTTAGTATGCTACTCTAGTTTTGGCTTAGCTCTTGATGATCTTGATGAATAATCCATGGTTGATAGCTATGCTTTTGAAAAATGTCACATGTATGCCCTCTCATGTGTAAATGCCTTTACATGCTCTCGACATGTTTTTGTGGCCTTGCTATGCTTAATTTGTGGTTGGATGGCTAGTTTATTGATCATATGGGGCCAAAGGCTCATCTTTTGCCATCCATGAATGTTTAGCCCTCTAGATTTATCTTATGGAGGAGCATAAGTTCCTTTTTGTCGCAAAGACATTTCATGTACCATTTACAAATCTGAAAAATGAAATGAAAATGCTTGGAAAATATGCTCCCATGACATATGTGCTGAATTTAATTTGCTTTGGGTGTTAAACCGTTGCATGATGCCTACCAATGAGAAGTCTCATAAATAGAAGCAGGCACATGGCCCTAAGGCTTTGACATGACATGAGGTGCTTGTGGGGTGTTTGTGATGGTCTTATGGTTAGAATGGCAGCTCTAGCATGAAGTTTGTGTGGCTTTGCCATTTTGATATGCTTTGATCATGTTTAGACTTTGCTCATGAGAGGCAAGTTGTTCGCAAAATTGCCAAAATCCATCTTAGCTTCGTCCAATGGTTGTGAAACTTGGTGATCATGGTGTTGAGATCGATACGAAGCCAGAGAGTATCTAACTTGCTCATTTGGACATGTGTAGCATTCTTTTGTTGAATTTTTGTCTATTTGAGAAGCTCTAGGCTGAAAGTTTTGCATTTTTTGGCTTGATTCATGCATTGCCAACAAGGGGGGAGAAGTTTGAGCTTGAAATGGCTTGCCAGACGCGTTTAGAGGTTTTCAGTGGTTTCGGCCATTTCTCGGAGCTCATAGGGCACCCCGCCCGATCGGCGAGAGTCACCCGTCCGACCATGAGTGGCCGGCTCCAGACATGTTGGGCACCCCGTCGACCGTGCAGGAGGACCGGCCCGACTGCCAGGGGCTGACATTGTCGCACGTCTGCTAGCGTGGTGCTTTACGTATTCGCCTGGGGGAGTTGCATTGGTCTGGGGTGGGGAGCTCGTATGCGGTGGGGGGGAGCTCTCTGTGGTGTTCGAGCTTAGCCATGGGGTTTGCGCCTTTGCTTGAAGCTGGGCTTTCGTCTCAGTGATGTGTCGAGCCGTTGCCCTTGCCTAAGGGGTCCGAGACTTGTCTCCTTCAAGTGATCTTGCTCCTTGCCTTTGTTTGGCTTTCCGATCGCTTATTGGAGTTTCTTTTTGCTCGCTTTTCTTCTCTTTTCTTTTCTCTCGTTACCTTCATGTGGGTGCTGTCAATGCACTCATCAAGGGGGAGATCGAGGACCATGTGTGGTTCGAGGACCGCGGAGGATGGTCGCTTCCTTGTGTGATGAGTGATCGACAACGCTGTGTGACCGATTTTTGGCTGCAAGTATTGCAGTGTGCTGGGGCTTGACTCGTGTTGGTGCAGGTGAAGAACAAGCGCGAAAGGTCGTCGCTTGGGAGGCCTGCGTGTGGAGAAGACAAGTAAGCTTCGTTTCGAGGGACCCGGCGGGCCAACGGGGTCAAGTGCGGCCGCATGGTGGCATGAACAAGAAGATGAAGCCATGGATCGGCTTCTTTGTTGAGCCTCAAAACCAAGGTCGAGCCGGACTACGTGGGAGCCAAGTCATGAGTGGAGATCACGGAGGCTGGGCACCGAAATTGGCTGGAGCCTTTCCGTGGTTCACCGTAAAACCACCGGGTTCCTTGGTTGATCCACAAAGCCAAGACACGAGAACCGAAGACGGAGGTGCAAAGACACTGCACCGGCCCGACCGTGGGTCTGACTGGCCTGCGGGGTGGGACCCCGGGCCGACGGGGAGGAGCACCCCGTGCCGACCGAAGTGTGCGACGACGCTGTCCGGAATCTTCGAAGCTGCGAGGACACGCGTCAGATCGCATGGCTTGCGTCGAGGCTACGCAGGTGCGTCGCCGGCATCCGTCCGATGGTGAAGGCATCAAGAATTCCAAATCCGTCCCTTGGAGGGGCTTGTATCCCTAGTTAGCAGAGAGGGGCATTTTGTACATTCTACAGTTGCCGCCCATATAACCCAAGAGGTGAGAGGATGGCAACAACTCGGGGAACCCTAGCTCATTAGTTTTCCTATTTTCCACCTATTTTCTCTAGGTTTTCCTTAAGACTAGCAAGAGAGCTTCACTGGGAGAGATCTTGTAGAGAGGGATGGATGATCGGCGCTTTGCTAGACCTCGTACGAATCCTCGTTTCCATGTAATAGAAGGATCTTGCTCGTGGTTCCTCAAGGTTTGGATGCTTTTCCCCGCTGTTTTTGGTGGTGATTTTCGTGAGCTCCCCCTTCCTAGTGATTTCCTCGGGGTGTTTTCTTGGGGCCTTTCTCTTGGGGATTCCTAATGGGGGGAAATTTGTGGGACCCCCCGTGGTTCTTCTTTGGGCTGTGATTCCCCTCCCAAATCCGCGAGAAAAAGTTGCTCGAATTTGGGGTTTCTTTGTTCTTGCCTGGAAGTGCTCTCATTTCGATTTCTTTGATTCCTCCTTTTGGGACGAGATTCTGTGGGGATTTCAACTCTGCTGATGGACTTCATGAGGTGGCCCTCGATATCCCCAAAGTCTTGCTCAAGTCCGGTGGAGCGCATTCCCGGAGATCGAGATTTGGATTTGGGGGAGCTGACCCGCTGCAGGCCGTTCATCCCGAGTCGCCAGCACCGGCCTCCGACCGATGCTCTGGACTTGGCCCGATCGGGGCAGCTCTCTTGTGGGTTTTTTCTCTAGTAAGCGTCTTGGTGTTCTTTGTAGTCTCGTGTGGTGCCGCCGTTTCGAGTTTGGGATCGGGTTGGTGGCCTGTCGTCCGTTGTTGCACCTATCAAGACCAAAGGACAAAGCCAGCCTGTGGAGACCAAAAATATGACTAAGCCGAAGAATAAGACCGTGCCCAAGATGGTGCGGAAGTGGGTACACAAGATTGCAACGCCCGCAAAGAGTGTTGATCTAAAGTAATCAAGTGAAGAAGTCTAGCCATGCACTATAAACGAAGCGCTAGGCGGGAGGCTACCCGTTTCGTCAAGTCAAGAATAAGCTACCGGGAGGACAACCCGATTCAAGATTTTTCGAGTCTTTTCAAGTAAGTTAGTTTTGAAATTTTCTATGCAAAACATTAGACTTAGAATGGTTGAATAATATTAGAGACATAATTCTTGGTTGAGTATTTTATTTGGATCATAAACCCTTTACATGAGCCATCCTATGTGTTATTTGCTTCTTTTTGAGAAACCAAAACCAAATAAATTCAGAACCTATCTCAACCTTTCATCCTCTTCATGATATTATGGTTCACTTGTTTTACATGCTAAAAACACACGAGTAGAGCCACGCCTTGTACCTAGATGTTATTTAAATTTCAGCGCATGGTAGGACTCGCGTGAACCTAGAAACTTGACTTTTGTTTGGTTTAAAAATTCATATCCTTGGTTTCTCTAGAGTTAGAGTTTTTCTAAGCCTCATTTAATTTCATTTCATTCAAAATCTATCTCATCTAACCAAAATTAGAACCTAAACCTATGCCCCCATGATCAAGCCAGGAAAAGCTTGCTCTCAACTAATGGAAGCAAACGATACCGGTGAGACCAACATAAAAGTAGTCGGAAATATTTTTCGACTTACATGTGTTTTTAGTTCTTTAAAAACTCCTCTAAATTTATATTTGAACTCATAGCAAGCTCTGAGTTTATTTTTATTTTTCGAAATTAGAGGAGTACTTAGCATTAAAGCATGCTTAGAGGGAGGCAATCTAGTTAACCTAACCATACATGCACCATGATGCATCATGGGATGCCCCTCCAACATCTTTTATCAAACCACATGCAAAGGACAAGCATGGGGGGCAGCCAAGGCCTTGTTTTGCAGGAATATCATGGAGGCATGTCAGGCAAGGGAGCATGGAAGTGATTGAAAGCGAAAACATCAAGTGGAAGGAGCAATAATGCAAACAAAGGAGTGGACGAGAACATTTGGAAGGTGCAACCCCGTCGAGCACGCGGTCACGAACCATAAAGCAAGCATGAGTGCACTGGTAAGTCGCTCATCCAGCTCTTTGTTCGTGTGCTCAGGTTTGTCCAGAACCACCTTAGACTTAGCCATCCACCCCGTTTGTTTTGTTCAACAAAACACATCATAATTCCACTCAAAGTCCATACTCCAAATAATATTTGTGTACCTTGTTACTAGTTGAAAACCCCAGGTATATATTTGTGAGAGAGAGCGCAGCAACCATGGAAGAAACTACAAGTCTTTTCACCAAGAAGAAGGGATCATCATCGTCCAAGCCATCATCGACAACTTCTTCGAGGAGGCATTCGGTTTTCGAGACTCCTCGGAGCATGGAGGACACAGCACCGCTGAGGAGGAACGACACTCTTCTCCTCGGTGGCATGGGGGCCACACGAAGCTCGTTTATAAGGTTCACCGAACCTCAAGGACGTACGGAGGAGACGCCCGTCCGACCTCACCGCTCGACACGATCATCCGCTCCACCTCCACATGCTCCGTGGTATTCCAATGGGTTTATCGTCACGACAGAGGAGGAGGAGAAGAAGAAGCTCGCTCGCCTTGAGAGGCTTGTATCGAACGTCAACTCCAACGACCAAGCTCTCCTCATATTGGGTTTTCATACAGATATTAACTAGGTGTGGGACACCTAGGGTTGGGTGCAATTCTCCAACGGAGTGTCGGTAAACACCCACAAGGGTTTCGCCTTGGAAATTCTCATAACCATGGCGCATATCCTTGATGAAGGAGTGTCGAGTTTCTCATTCCGTTTGGAGGGAGTTGAACAAGTGTTTCCCTATGACATTAGGGAATTGGTTGGTTTTCAAAAGGGATCCCCAGAACAAGTGTATGTGCATGAAGGCACAATGGAAGGTTTTTGGAGTCTGATCGTGGGAGAAGCTCACCAACAAAGAAATAGTATCCGGGACCCCATCATCCAAGTTTTTCACTCATGGATGTGCAAGAGGATGTTGGGGAGAATGAGAGAGAGATCAAGATAACCGACATTGAGGTGAATTGGCTTTACTCGGCTTTAATTGTCAGGTAGCCTATTGACCCCACTCACCTTATGATTAACCGGTAGTTTCGTGAAGCAACATCGGGTTCGAGAGATATTGGTCCGGGGTGTTACCTCTCCATGTCGGCTATCTCTTTAAGACCGGGTATTACAAGTAACCCGAAGCATCTCCTAGCTGGGACTTCCCTTGGATTTGATTATATGAAGCAAAATAAATATAAGTGAAGATGAGAGAGGAGGCTTAAAAGTGGCCAAAGTAGATTTGCCCCTTCCAGATGGAAGATTAAGACTTTTTCTTGAGGGGAAACAAGATTGGTTAGAGGAAGGACTTCCTGTGCCGGCGAAGAAAAAACTAAAAGAGGGAGAATTGTAGGAGAAGGTTCTTCCATGGCCCAAGAAGGAGGTGCGCAACAAAATTATGTGCCACCATTTGGAGGAATTCCGACGCCACCAAGCTACTACGGTGATGTACCAATGCAAGCATGGGGGAGTGGTGCAGCCATGCCCTTACCAAATTTTGCGGTACCCAACATAGCCTTTGCGGAGCCATATTCACACCTTCCTCAACCACAACAAAATGTGGCCATCATTGGAGAATACACTTCGAGAAATATGCAAAATATTGCAGCCATCCAGACCAATGCAAAACAAATGGGTGAAGGAAATGCAAACATCGCTTATGAGCTTTGATGCCTTCACTTAGCACCACCGGGACAATTCATAGGAGGAGTGGTGCAAACCTACTATGAGCAAGGGTACAACAACCAAGACTATCAATATCAACCATCAGCGGAAGATTAGAGAGAGAGGAGGTGCTTTAGTTATCTTTCCTTTTCCCCTTTTCTTTAATTTTCAGCTTGCATGCGCCTATGTATGCGTTGTGTTTTCAGTTTTTTTTAAATTTTTCAGCATGTGTGTTAGTTTTTATTTTCATCATGAATAAAGTCACCACCTTATTTTTACCTTTGGCAAAGATACAAAGTTTGTGCCATGATGATATATGATGATAATTGCCGCTTTGTTTATCTTTGTACTTGTTTTATGCATGATTAAGCTAATGCTCTCTTAAAATACAAATCTGAATTTATTTAAATTCTAGCTTAATCTTTAGCGGAGGTTACGATTAAAATAAAGACCCATTGTTTTTCATGTGCTCCCAAGTTTTAGATGGATTAATGATGATTTATTTTTGTTCTTAAAAGTAATGCTAACCTTGTCATAAATAGCACTTGCATGTTGCTCTACCTATCCAGAGCCGTATATATATTTGAGTGCAAAAACTTAGTATACAAGGTTTATTTTTGGGTGAGTTATTTCGGGCCATGATTTCTCTGGCCCGAGACTAAAAAGTTGGTCATTCCGTTTTTGCATATCTATCTTATTGCTAGCCTTTTATCCGTGCATTGTGTATCCCCACATCAAAGATTTCACAAACCTCGCCGGATATCCACCCTTATAACCAAAAATATCATATTTTGTGTTTACCTTCTTGACCACAACCTATCATTGAGTATGGATCGTCAATTCAAGGAAGATCGCAAGATGGTGCCAAGATTGAAGATTTCAAGAATCTCTCCAAAGGAAAAGTATTTCCGGTACGTACCTTATCTTTATCACCTCTTTGCCCAAGGACGAGGAAACGTCTAAGCATGGGGGAGGAGGTAGGTACAATGCAGTATTAGAGTTCAAGGGGAGCAAATTTAAAAAACAGAGAAAAAAGAAAATAAAGAAAGGAAGAAGAAAAAAGTGAGAATATAAATAAAGAAAAAATGATGAGAAAAGAAAAAAAAATACATGAGTATGTATGTTATAAAAATAAAATAAAGTGAACTCCCTGGTTCTCTAAAGTGCATTAGTAATTTCAAGGTTTCAAGATTTAAAAGATCCAAACTCAATTTTCCAACCATGTGCAATCTGATAACGAGGACTTCCTTTGTGCCTCGGGATCACTCTTTGCCATTTGCACATGTCCACCCATCTCATGTGTGTGTGTGTATTTTTCTCTTCCCCTCCTTGATTTAACATTATTTTCCAATGACCTTTTTGACGAGTCTTAGTAAGACCATGAGAAGCTTGTCTTGTTTTGACAACATCTCATTTATAAAATCTTGGTAGGACTAAACTTTCCCAAAGAGCTCCAAATAAGGCCTACCACATATATGAATGTTATGAGAGAGAAAGGAGTAGAATAAATAGGCTTGAAAGACAAGATGAGATGAGAGTTCATGAGCAAGATGCAAGGCGGTTTAAATTTTTGAACTTGGTTTAGCACTTTTTCATCTCATTCTTCATTTCAAAATTTCTGAGATCTATTTGAATTTTGGGAGCATATTAATACTTGTGGGACAAGCTTAATTTATATCTACCCTCCGTAGGGATGAATGCTAGTACCTTATGAAACATTAATGAATTAAGTTTTTGAGAGCATTATGTTTTCTCGTGTATGATCAAGTGCAGAGTTCAAACAATGAATGGCAACGATGATATCCATCAAAGGCTTACTCGATGACGAGCAAGGTTTAAGCATGGGGGAGATGTTGACGGTGAAATTCCATCAACCTAGACATAAGTTTACCTTCGGTGTTGGCATGAGTTTTATACGTTATCCATTAGTACTAACCCCCGTGGTATAACAAGTTCATTTGTGCATGTCGGTTTTGGATTTTAGTGTTTATCCAGGATTTTAGTGTTGAAAGCAAGACTTCCGGGATATGTTCATCAAGCACCTCATGACAAGACCTTGAAGCCCGGTACAAGTCATGCAATGATGCAAACATGACTCCATGAAGCCCAAGGACCAAACCCGAGTAGATGAAAAAATCCGAGGACCTAGTCAGAAAAGTGCCAAATCTTGCGGGACAAGGAGCTCATCCAATTCGGAGAGAAACTGTCGACAAGGGGCCACATGCAGAAGGGGGAAGGATCTAGAAGACTCGGGAAGCAACACCGGGCAAAGGAGGCCGTGGACTAAGCCGAAATTGACCCAGGCCGGCCGGCCCAGTCCATTTCGAGGCCCAGTCAGCCCCTTTGACCTAGACGCCTCTCGGGCTATTTATAGCCCCCTGACTGAGAGTCGCGCAAGAATAAATTCGTCATCCGCCGCCGAGGAGCAGAGAAGCTTGAGGGACACCATCTCGGAGAGGAGGGTCGTGCTAGTTGTCTAGGGTCTCCCTAGCCGACGTGGGAACCTTGCATGGAAGACCACGTCGGAGCTCCGGAGCAAGTATCAAGATCAAGGTAGGATCCCGGTAGTGATCTTGTTCATGTAATCATTCATGGTGAAGTTTTTGCTTCTTCCCCAATCTATACTTAAGATATATTGCATAGGGTGCTCTTGTAGCCACGGTGGCTAGAGGTGCATACCGGACCGACCAAGTGATTTCAACTTGTTCTTGTTAAACTCGCCCTAGGCTAACCCGCACGAATAGGGGTGCGTTGTGACAGAACGATGGCTCCAAAAGGCGGGCGTCTTCGGAATCGGACTGAAGGCCACAGTTTAAAGATGCTTTTAATGAGATTCACTTTTCTATCTTCATCTATCTTGTTTGGAGCTACAACATATGCATGATCTAGACTCTCTAGATCGGTTATCTCTTTGCTTTCTCTTGCTACCTCTTTAGTAGATTAGATTAGATGTGTTTTCTTGATGATCGCTTAGATTAGATGCAACTTGGTTCTTCAAAAGATAACTTTCCTTGCTTTACTAGATTGAATCCTTGCGTTGCACATTGTTCCACGGATTCGATACCTTGGGTTTACCACTCGAGGGAAGAAGGATCCCTTGACTACGACGGGGGATTTGTCTGCTTGCAAGTCCATATGAAGTTTGATACGAATATACACCGTCAACACAGGTCATGCGGGATTCGATGAGTTGCATGACTTCCCTTTTCTCAAGGGCTTTGTCTTCAAGCCTCTTCATCATTAAATCCATTTTGGCAGACAGCTTGTCTACCTCCTTGAGCTGGTGCATTCCTCTTTCTTTATTGCGGGGTTGACGTTCCTCATTCCAAGCTTGATTGGCCGCCATCTTTTCCACAAGGTCAGTAGCTTGAGTAAGTGTAAGGGACAAGAAAGCACCTCCAGCTGCAGCATCCATCGTTTCACTGGTGTTGGTAGAGAGCCCATGGTAGAAGGTCTGCAAGAGCAACCAGTTTTCCATTCCATAGTGTGGGCAATCTGCAATGTAGTCTTGAAAGCGCTCCCATGCTTCGGGAGCAGATTCCTCGTGTTGCTTCTGGAAACTCAAAATTTTTCCCCATAAGGCATTAGTTTTGCCTATAGGGAAAAACTTTGCCAGAAAGGCAGTAGAACACAATCTCCAAGTTGTGAATTTGTCTTTGTTGGAGTAAAACCTTTGCTTCGCTCGCCCCAATAGTGAGAATGGGAATAAATGAAGTAGGACTGCATCACTTGGAACATCTTTGATTGTGAAGGTGCTACATATCTCCAAGAAATTTTGAAGGTGTTTGTTGGTATCTTCACTACAAAAAACCTTGTGATCTATGACGGTCGATTTTCGTCACGGGTCATCCAATTTTCGTCATAAAACAACATCTATGACGACGTTTCATTTCGTCATGGATTGAGCATCACAAATCACCCCTCGTGACGTATTAACGATTTCGTCATGGATTGTCGTAATCCATGACGTTTTCAGACCGTCATAGATTGGTGTAAAGCCCAGTGAACCCAGCCCAAAGCCCAAAATCTGTGACGAAAGTGATCGTCATGGATTAACTTGCCACATCACTTGTAGAGATGATGTGGCAAATGAAGTGGCGATTATGTGGCAGATGACGTGGTGATTATGTGGCAAATGATGTGGAGATGGTGTTTTAAAAACGTGGCGCTGACGTGGCAGCCACGTGGCGCTAACGTTGCAGCCACGTGGCGCTGACGTGGCAGCCATGTGGCACTAATGTGGCAGCCTACCAATTCTCAAGCGAAAACATATTCACAAACTATATAGGTCTCTCACATTGTTTCATACACTTCAACTTAAACATTGAAATTTGTATACCCTAATGTACTGTCTTGCTCATGTACACCTCAATTTTGCAAATAACCTTGCATTTCCTCTTCTATTAACATATGAGGATTCATATTGCCATTTTTTGTGAAAAAAGTTGTTTTTCTATTTTTTTAAATCTCTAATGAGTACACCCTTGTGAAGGAGGTTGCAAAATTGTTATCTTATATGCTCCAAAGATATTTTTCACAAATGAACACAACTCTCATATTCTCTATTAAGTTGGAAGAAAACATGTTATACGGAAAATATCAAGATCATATTTATACTTCTATGTTCCATCCTAGGCCATGTTTTGTAGATTGATGACAAATTCAATGAGTTATAAGGAATATTCGAACTTTTATGTCAAAAGTACAACATAATAATCACAATAATATTTGAATTTTGTCAAAAAATTCTACAAATTGTCATAGCAACATGTTTTTGGTCCATAATCGTGTCGTAAAAAATTGAAGTGATTTCAAGAAAGTGGCGACATATACCTCTCATAAATGAGATACATCTGTGACATAGTTTCTTATAACTCGACACAAACTTTGAGATTTGAGTGGTGATTTACATTTTCAAATTCGTATACATCTCAAACTTGGTTACAACATTATATATACCATAACAATATAAAATATGAAGTTATGTTACCTTTTGTTATTGAACGATATCTTTTATTTATTCTCTGTTAGTACAAGAAAAGAAGTTGCATAAAGAAGATAAATGAAATAGCAATTAATATGCAAACGAACGATATTAAATGAAAGATAGTGATTTTACAAAAAAAATCAGAAAAAAGAATCAGTGAATTTAGAGTTACTTTGACCGAGAAACACTAGTTTCAAATTTCAATTATAGATTAAAAAGAAAAAATGATGGGGAAACGAGTTCATTATGCGCCACGTGGTCCCGAAGCTCAACCGATATGTATATAAACTAAACTATCCTTGGTTTACCACAACTCATGAAGTGTTCCAGTGGAAGCAGATGCGCTCTTAATGCCTGACGTAGTGGGTCCGAATCCCATCCTCATATGCTATTTTTTCAACTTTCCTAGAGGCGATGGAGGAAAGGATATGAAAATAAACTTATGCGATGACACATAACTTGACTTGTAGCTTAGTGGTAATGCATCCTCCTCCTTACCCCATGTCGCGGGTTCGAGTACCCTGTGCTCCCCATTTTTTTGCACGGCGATGGGCCAGCGTGGCCTGGCGTGCGGCTGCTGGGCCGCCGGACCGGGCCAGCGTGGCGGCCGTGGCTAGCTTTCAAGTTTTTTATTTTGATGCGAAGTGATATGTGGAACCTTTTCACAATACAATCATAAATCAACATGTGGTTTTGTGGTCAAGGGTTGTAGAGCTAATGCATGAGGTCCCTGGTTCGAATCGCATTAGGTGCGGAGTTTTTGCTGAATTCGAATAAAAAATGGGTACAAAAGAAATAAACGCATGGAACCAACAAAGATCAATGTGTAATTCGGTGGTAAAGGTGCCTTTAACTTGTCCATGTGGTACATGGTTTGAATTTGAGTCTCCTCAATTTTTTTTTCATTTTTTATTCCTCTATTTTTTCCATACATCATTCTTTTTTCCCATGATTTCTGTAATGAAATTTTTTATTCAACAATGATCATCTCTAATTATTTTAATTTATTAATCATGAGGAAATGACAAAATGCAATGTGAGTCGAATTATGACGAAATGGCGCAACGTCATAGTGTTTGGACTTCATATCGGGCTTCATATCCAATGCTGCTAATCTATGACAAAATCTGCCTGCTGTCATGGATGCAGTGTGATCTGTGACGAAATATATGACGAAATTGACACAACGTCATAATATTTGGACTTCATATTGGGCTTCATATCCAGCATTGCCAATCTATGATGAAATCTGAGTGTTTGTCATGGATATAGTGTGATCTGTGACGAAATCAGAAAACGTCATGAGAATTTCGTCATGGATCAAAGGATTTCTTGTATTGTCATGAGCTTTTCCACAAAATTGGCTAGCTTGTACCATGTTGATCAGTGCAGGCTTAAGCTCAAAAGCAGCATTTCCTACAGCGACTGTCGGACCAGTACGAATGTTGCCCAGGGTCGGTGCGGAGTATTCGTGTAGTGACTTGTTTGCCATTACTTCAATCGTGGGTGTTAAGCTTCGCGCTATTGAATCTCCCAAGGCAAAAGTCATGGGCTGAGAATCAGGAGACCTTGGCTTTGACCTTGTGTTTCTTAAGATTTTCTCTGGATCTGAAACGAAGTTCTCTGGAAGATTCTTATTCATACATTACCATGAAATAAGATAGACAAAAGTGGAACAAGGGTAAACCTGTTTAAGAAATGCTAATATGGGTTCTCGATACATTATGTGTGAGAGATGCATGCATGCTATTACTGAAACTTTTCATCTAGGCTATAGACTTTCTTTCCGTGGCAACGGCACAAAAAATGCTTGTTAACATTACTAACGTCATCGACTAGAAACGAATATAACATCCACCTCTATCGACGACACTAGGAATGCAGAGGTATCTCTTAACATGATGCTAAGTGTATATCAGATGTTGCTCTCAGATAATTAAAAAATGAGTTCTGACACGATTCATAGCACAACTCGATATAGGTTATCAGCCTGAAAAAGAAGATATATATATATATATATATATATATATATATATATATATATATATATATATATATATATATATATATATATATATATATATATATATATATATATATAGAGAGAGAGAGAGAGAGAGAGAGAGAGACATGACCATCTACATTGAGCTCTTTAATCGAACCATCAAGTAACATTGTATCATTGCTCTAATAAAAACCACAACACCATCTTGTATGATCTAATTGCTATTGAGGGAGCGCTTTGTTATTTGATCTTGGAAAACGTGTAGACCTTTTTGTGTGCTTATTAGAGTATAGAGTTTTTTTCTTTTGTTTCTTTTTAGAGAGATATATGAAGTTGGCACAATCCTTTGATTCTAAACTTGTGGCTAGTTAAATTAGGCTTGATTCTAAACATTTGGTTTAGATTGATTCTCATAGGTGGTGGAGGAACTTTCCAGAAGCTGGGCCCATTTGGAGCCAGGGGGTGGCCGACCGGCCCCACCACTGGGCCGGTCGGTCTAGTGTGGGCCCCATTCGGGGTCCACTTCGGGCAGGTGGGTCCTTGATCCTTCTAGATGCTTCTTTTTTAGGTGCTAAGCCACGTTGAGTTCCGGAGCCTTCTGGAGTCTTCTAGAGTTGTTTCTTTACATATTTTCTGAATAGTCACTGTAGATTTATAGATTCACCAAAACTCATGGAAATTGTTAATATAAACCCTAATAAGGTAATCTAATTATATTTTAGTCCTTTTCCAATGAATGGATAAAAAGCATAGATAAATGTGTCAATAAACTCCCCCAACCTTACCCTATGCTAGTCCCTAGCAAAGATATGCTTTAGTAGGATCAGGAGTTGCTACAACACTTTCACAACTCAAAAGTACTATGGTTTTCAAAAACCAACTCTCCTCAACAAGATAAAATGTGTGGGATAAAAAGCATAGATAAAATGTGTCAACAGCGAACTGCTGTGACAGTCGGAATGCCAGAGCACGCTCTAGTGCTCGTTGTCATGTCGCCGCCCATATGCCGTCACAGCAATCGGTCCACTCGCTACTCCACGGACTCCCGTCCATATGTCGTCGCAGCAATCGGTCCACTCGCACGCACACGACAAAGTTGCCATGGCCAAATGGGCCCTCGCCCCTCTGAAAAGGCCAGGTGGCCTCACCACCGAAGTCGCTGTCTGCACCAGCGGACATGCACTGTCCTCCACGCCCCTGTGTTGCCGCTACGACGCAGCTGTGCAGGCCAGCTAGCCTCGAGGACAAAGTGGACATCCTCTAGTAGTGCCACACACACGTTCCCCTTCATGGCCATCCGTTCCACTCCATCGTCTCCATAACTGCACCGCTGTCGAGCTCCATCTTCCACGCCTCACCACCGACCACCGGCTCCTTCAGAACCTTCCACCGAGCTCCTGAAGCACTCCAAGGATCCACATTGCCTGGGCACGCCGTGTGATCACCGACATTGGGGTCGAGGCGGCTGCAACGCCACTCGTTGACATTGGCCATTGCCACAACGCTTTCCAAGCCAGCCACCACTGCCAATCAAACCAGGGTAAGCCCAAACGCAACCCTAGCGACTCACCTGACCAACTCCGGCCGCCAATGGCCGCCAGTGAGTTCCCCTACGTCGCCAGGGTCTGTGTTGCATAGTGTAATTTTTTTGCAGGGTCTGAAGTGTAAAACTCCAGGGGGCTTTATGTAAAAAGATTCTATGGATATAGGGTTGAAATCCTGCAACTTGTAAAATCCTTAATAAATTTAATAAAAATCAGACAAATACAACTAAAATTTCTGTGATCTTCATGACTAGAAGCAACATTTCTAGAAAGGAGGTTTGTAAACTTATGTTTATGTTTCGAATAAATTTGAAATCTTCAACTAGGCTAGATTTGAAATATCTTGAGATCATCTTTGGCCTTTTTTAGAAAAATGGCACAAAGAATCATAGTCTAGATTTAGTTATGAATTTATTTTGATTTCTTCTTAGATCTGAGTATTTGAATTGTTTAGATTTATTTGTTAAACAAATGTTGTTAAATTTTCTGCAGTAGCTCACTCATGATTAGTATCAGCTATATATGATAAATAGATTAATATCTTTTGACATGTTTAGCTAGCTCAGACTAATTTATGTCTTAAATCTGAGTTATATTAATCAAGCATGTTGTAGGATGATTTATGCTGGTATATTTCAATGTGATTTAGTTATCTTTTTAGCAGTAGGAACTTGTATTTTTCATGCTAAATCTATAGCTCAGTTGGAGCTAATTTTTTTCAGTAGCTCATTTATACCATGATGTTCCTCTATGTAAAGTTTCATGATCAGAATGTGTCAGCTTCAACCAGAATTGGATTTGAAATGAAATCAAGCTCAATAAGTGGAATAAAAGCAAAACAGAAATCGGCCTCAAAAAAAGGAAAATAGAAATCACCTTTGTTGCAAATTAAAGCAGCTGCCTAATTTTCACCAAAAATACACCCTGAATAGCACCCTTTACCTTGGTGAAGAAAAATTATGTTAAGGATCTTAAATGTGTACACAATCACCATCAAACAAGAATTAAGTAACACTTCCTTCCACCCTTCTTCTTTTGTGAAGAAATTAATGTTTAAATCTTATCAAAGTGAATATGGCAGCAATACACCCTGAGTTTGCTTCAGTTTTCAGAAATGCAATTTGTTCCTTTTGTTCAATTAAGCTTATGCATATGCATATCATCAGAAGTTGATGTAGACCTAGTTGACGGAGAGGTGAACACTTTTGAGGTGCAGCAAGACCCGAACCAAAGTTCGGAAGAGCCTCTGACTGACTTTGCTAGTGAAGGCAAGCCCCTGAGCATATCCCAATTTATAACTTATGCAACTACTTTTGTTATGTTTGTGCTTTTACGTTTTAGGAGTTGAATTGAAACCTTAGATGCATGATCCTAGGTTCCTATGCTAAATACTAGTATGACAGGTCGTTAGTTGCCATGCCTAAATGACACGGTACAAGTCGAGTGATGTTCGTCACTCGCGGGTTATAGGTTTCTTATGTTGGAATCATAAGATTGTTAAACTTATCTGCCCATGTGGTAAAAACATGGCATCGGCTCCAGTCAATAGATGTCAGTGGATAAGCTTTTGAATGTACTAAACATTTGTCTGGAATGGGACCGGTAAGCCTAGTACCTCCTTAATTCGGCAAGAAACCTTCCTCCACTAATATTGGGAATGTACCCCATATTCATGACATTGTGGCGCATTTGTGAGACTAGGCAGTATGTGAGTCCGTGACTAGCAAACCTTGTACCAAAGACTGTGGACATGGATCCCGAACCGAGGATAGTTGGGAACCGCCTGGTTGGTGTGTACCCCAACCGTTTTGGTTTTTGTTGTCATTTTTGGGGTATGAATTCAGCGTGTGTTTAGGTCTACATTGCAAGGATATTAATCGATCGATCATCGTCCTCTCACCATTATATGAGACTACTTAACCATCCACTCTATTTCCCTTTAATGATATAATTTAGAAGTAATTTTGATGGTTTATTAATTTGTATTGCACAACTTATGCCTACAGTAGTTGCTTACTTAGTAATGGTTAATCAACTAGAAATTGAGCTAAAACTTGAAAGTAATTATGTACTCTTTGTTGTTTTTCGGCAAAACAACCCATTAGCCAAAATTCCTTACATGTATAGAGGATTGGTGATTTTACATCACCATATGATAAAGTCTAGCTGAGCATTGGTATACCCCTTGCTATTGTTGATGTTTTCAGGTAATGATGATGTGAACGATGATGGGTTTCCGTGGCCTAGTCCTCTCCCACCTAATTAGAAGTTGAGTGGGAGGATGACTGTGCTTAGTGGCACCATGGATGGCCTCCTATGATGTTTCTTATGTCCTTTAGTAGTTTATTACCATTGTGTTCAGACTATGAACCATTTACTTTAATGCATGAAACTCAGTTTGTAATAAATGACCCCTTTGTGTTACTTGTTGTAATAAATGTGTAATGATATAATATCTAGACTGGCCTTCGTGTGAGTTTTGATGTACAAATGTTGCGATCCGGGTTACTCATGATTTATTCAGCTTGACCCAACGAAAGCGACAAGTTGACCTTTTTGTTATTGCATAAGGTCCAAATGGAGTGGTTTATGCAATAATATAGATTTAATTTGGGTGGTTCTGTCACAGATTTGAGGGACAAAGTCAAACATCACATAAAAGCAATTCTTTTGCTAAAAGACCATCCATTGGATGCAAAGATCTCCATTGACATGGTCTCAAGCATACAATACGCGAAATAATGTGAAGCACACCCAAAATGGATCCAATGGGTCCCTTGATAGATAACCTGCATAAGAGTAACAACTCTAGTATTGTTAAAAACCACATCATTTCTACTTAACCAAATTGCCTAACATAAAACAGATGCTCCAACCACGATTTTGTACATAAGCTTCTTGTTAGGCCCATTTAGCCAACCAGTAAACATATGTTCAATGTTCATAGGTGGTGTTATATTAAAAGAAACTTGTACAATCCTCCACATAAATCTAGCCATTTGGCAATCCAAGAAAAGGTGTTGGATGGTTTCCCCAGATTACAGAAACAACATTTTAAACTTCCCTTCCATTGTCGACAAGCTAAATTATCTTTAGTTAGAACTCCTTTTTGCAAGTACCAGACAAAAATTTTGACATTTAATGACAACTCTAGTTTCTATAGCACATTTTTTCGCGGTGCAGGCAACCAAGCAATAAGCAAATTATACATAGATCGAACAACAAACTAACCATTTTGTTTTAGAGACAAAATAAAATGATCTGTTAATTGGACATTCACAAGTTTAGTAACCAAATGGTGTCAAGACTATAAATTAGTGCCAAGTAAGGATCTCCTAGTGGCCACATTCAAAGGATTCGATCCAAGAACTATTGCTGCAGTGGCATTCTTCTTCCGTACAATGTTATATAAGGATGGATATTGACTTTTGCAAGGAGTGTTATCCAACCAGGCATGCTCCAAAAACAGATTTGTGACCCATCACCCACTGTGAATTGGCCCATCTTCAATAGGTCATTTTTTATCTTCATAAGATCCGATCAAAAGTGAGAATCTCCAGTCATGCATTTGTTGATGGTGAAAATCCGTCAACCTAGCCATGAGTTTACCTACGGTGTTGGGATGAGTTTTATACCTTATCCATTGGTACTAACCCCCGTGGTATAACAAGTTCACGTGTGCATGTCGGTTTTGGAGTTTAATGTTTATGCAGGGTTTTAGCGTTCAATGCCAGACTTTCGGGATAAGTTCATCAAGCACCTCATGACAAGACCTTGAAGCCCCGTACAAGTCATGCAATGAAGCAAACTTAACTCCAAGAAGCCAGGGACTTGATCCGAGAAGACGACAGACTCCGAGGACCTAACCAGAAAAGTGCTGAATCTTGCAAGACAAGGAATTGTGTCCAATTCGGAGAGAAACTGACGACATGGACATACATGCAGAAGGGGGAAAATCCATGAAGCAAGAGAACCGACGTAGAGCAAAGGAGGCCTCGGGCTGGGCCTGGATGGGCCCAGGCTGGCCGGCCCAGGCCGGTCGGCCCGGCCACCGTCCGGGGCCCGGTGAGGCTCCCCTTTGCCCTAGCCGCCAATCAGGCTATTTATAGCCCCCTGACCGAGAGCCGCCGAGGAGCAGAGAAGAGAGGGACACCATCTCGGAGATGAGAGGGTCGAGCTAGTTGACTAGGGTTTCCCTAGCCGACGTGGGAACCTTGCACGGAAGACCACGTCGGAGTTCCCCGAGCTAGAAGCAAGATCAAGGAAGGATCCCGGTGGTGATCTTGTGTATGTATCATTGCTATTGTTGAATTATCAAGTTGAATCTTTTCCTAGCGATCAAGTGTTTCCTCGAAGATTTCATTTTTTGATCGGCTTTGCTTATTCCAATTCTATTCTCGAGATAGATTACATAGGGTGTTCTTGTAGCCGCGGTGGCTAGAGGTACACGCCGGATCTTCCGAAAGAATCTTGACTTGTCTTTTGACTCGCCCTAAGCTCCCCGCATGAGTAGGGATACGTTGTGACAGAACGGGGGTTCCGAAAGGCGGATGTTTTCGGATTTAAAGAAGCTTCTTATAAGATTGGATTTGCTACTTCTTCTCTTGCTTGGAACTTCAACAAAAGGCTTACCCCGATCCCTCTAGATCGGTTTATCTACCCAATCTTACTTAGTTTTCTCCGGTCTTTAGTAGATTAGTTTCGTGTCTTTTACCTAGATGTATTAGGGTTTCTTTTACCGAATATTGGAGTTACTTGGCTTTACTAAATTAAGTTTTGCGTCACACATTTGTTCCACGGATTCGATACCTTGGGTTCACCACTCGAGAGAAGAAGGGTCCCTTGACTACGACGGGAGACTTGTCCGCTTGCAAGTCATTAAACGAAGTTTGATACAACTATTAACCGTCAACAAGCCCCTTTTTCTGGCGCCGTTGCCAGGGAACAACTGATCAAGATTTGATTTTTTTATTGCCTATTTGTAATTTTCAGTTTTCTTTTTGTTTTTATTTTTGCATCTACTAAACTTTGATGATCCTCAAAATACATCTAATCTAGTTTGTCTAACCCTAGTTTTTATAGATTTGTTTTTACTTTCTAGTTTTTGCATACTTTGTTTATTGCTAACCCTAACAGGAGATGGACGGCTACCTCTACAACAAACCCGATAATTTTGTGGATGATCCAGAAAAACTTTACAGGCTAAGGAGACGCAAAGCACATCAAGCTAAAAAGCTGGATTTTGTAGATTCTGAGTCAGAAGACAAAGGATCGCAGGAATCTCTGAAGAATTCACCACCTCAAAGTCCTCGGGAGAATCGACTTCCACCGATGGGTGACCTACCACCGCAAGAACGCAAGATTGGGGAGCTATGCACCCCAGACATCATCGACCTCCAATCTTGAACCTTGAGGAGATCGGAAGACCGTTCGAGATCAAGACCTCAACAATCCGCATGGTGCAACATTCACCCTTCACCGGTAAAGAGGATCCGAACCTTCACCTCCAAGCATTCATTCAACTATGTCAGACTTTCAACATGGATGGGGTGACTCAAGATCAAATGAGGGCAAGGCTCTTTCCGTTCTCACTACTCGGGAAGGCTTTGCAATGGTTCCACTCTCAACCCGCGGAGACGGTGCAAAATTGGAACACGTTGATGAAGGCTTTCATGAAGGAATACTACTCACCGGGTAAAACTCAAAGCTTGCGTAATAAGATTGCCACCTTTGTTCAATATCCTACGGAAACTATCTCGGAGGCATTCGAGCGCTTCAAC
The DNA here is from genome assembly GCA_947561735.1 of Cenchrus americanus. NCBI lineage: Eukaryota > Viridiplantae > Streptophyta > Magnoliopsida > Poales > Poaceae > Cenchrus > Cenchrus americanus. The sequence continues at coordinate 252,477,172 of OX387245.1, read as the reverse complement.
GAGTACACCCAGGCGGTTCCACATCACAAGTTCCCGAAGGAAGACCTCATGCAAAAGTTCTATCAAGGACTCACCATGGCGTCAAGGACAATCATCAATGCATCGGCGGGAGGATCCATCATCGAACTTACACCGACGGAAGCTTCACTCTATTCAAGAAGGTCGCGGATAATGACACATGGGCGTCCTCCGGGCGCCTACATCCGGTTCAACCCACGGGGAACGTCAAAGGAGTCTTGCAAGTGGAGAAGGAGAACATACTTGAAGTTAAGATCGACTCGCTCATGAGGAGGTTGGAGAAGATGGAGATGGAAAAGAAAGAGGCTCAAGACTTGAAGGCCGCCGAAGCAAAGTCCACATGCGAAGAATGTGGAGAGTATGGCCATGTCCGCAAAGATTGTCCGGAGGAAGCCAAAGTGCTCGACTACATGAGGAAGGGAGAATTGTCGAACTTCTGCTACGGGCAAGGTAGGCCTCAATTTAATGCAAGCTCATCTATTCCTAATGTGGTTCCGCTTCGTATACAATTGAAGCAGTTCATGGATGAGCAAGCTAAGATCAACAAGGACACCGTCACCAAATTCAAGACCATAGACAAGGTGTTGGAGAACATCGATAGCAAAGTGACGGAGGTCGGAAGTTCCAATCATCAAGTGTTCATCATGATGAAGATGCTCGAGACGCAAGTTGGACAACTTGCGGGGCGCCTCACTAATGATGAAGGGAAGCTTCCGAGACAACCCAAAAGTCCCGAATCGGCGAAGGCCATTCAAACACGTTCGGGGAAGGAGACCGAAGATCCAGAACGTTCCGCGGGAGCAAGAAAGCTTGAACCATCCACCGAGGTGGAAGGAGTTGCTAAAGAGAAGGTTACGGGGATCGTCACTGAGGAACCCGAATTTGAGATGCCGGAGGAAGACACGAGGATACCGCAACTCAAGCCACGCTACTTCCGAGGTAAACTTGACAACCACTTTGAGAAGTTTGTGGAAGTTGTGCGTAGACTTAGCATCAACATGCCATTACTAGATGTCCTACAAGTACCTACCTATTCTCGTTACTTTAAAGATATACTTGCAAATAAATATGAGATAGCAACACTCGGGGTAGATCATGTCAAGATGTCCGAGGAGTGTAGTGCCGCTATTGCTAATGGGCTAGAGAAGCAAAAGGACCCAAGGTGCCCTACAATTCCATGTTCGGTTGGTTCTTTCAACTTCGAGAAGGCGTTATGCGACCTTGGAGCTAGTGTAAGCGTCATGCCAAGGGATGTGTTCGAGAAGCTACGCCTACCGATGGAGCCTACGGGTATATGTTTGGAGTTGGAAGACAACTCCATTCGCTATCCCTTGGGCATTGCTGAAGATGTACCCGTGAATGCCAGACACCACTTCATCCCCGTCGACTTCGTTGTGCTCGAGATGGGAGAGAGGGAGAAGCCGCCACTCATCCTAGGGAGGCCTGTCCTCAAGACCGTGGGAGCTACTATTGATGTTGGCAAGGGGGAGATCATGTTCGATATCAACGGAGAAAGGAGTTCCTTCAAGTTCCGTCCAAGAATCGAGGCATGCAACATGATTGGAGTGAAGGGAGAACCAAAGCAAACGGAGGGGCTGAAAAAGAAGAAGGAGCCGAAAAAATGAACGTAAAGAAAATCAAAGAAGGTGTTGCATCCGTTAAGACAAAGGAAGAGAAGTCGCCTGTGAAGACCAAAAAAATGACTAAGCCGGAAGACAAGCCCGCGCCCAAGATGGTGCGTAAGTGAGTACCCAAGATTGCAACGCCCGCAAAGAGCGTTGATCCGGAGTAATCAAGTGAAGAAGTCTAGCTATAGACTATAAACGAAGCGCTAGGCGGGAGGCAACCCGTTTCATCGAGTCAAGAATAAGCTACCGGGAGGACAACCCGATTCCAGGTTTTTCGAGTCTTTTTAATAATTTAGTTTTGAGTTACGCAAAGACATTAGACTTAGAAGTGGTTGAACAATATTAGAGACATAATTCTTGATTGAATGTTTGCTTTACCATAAACCCTTTGCATGAACCCTCCTACGTGCTTGTTTGATTCTTTTCGGGAAACCTCAACCATATAATTTCAGAACCTAACTCAACCTCTCACCCTCATTATGGTGCTGAGGTTGACTTATTTTTCATGCTAAAACCACACGAGTAGAGCCACGGTTTATATTTAGGTGTTAATAAAATTCAGCACGTGGTAGAACTCGCGTGAGCCTAGAAATCAAAACTTTTGGTTGGTTTAAAAATCAATATCCTTGGTTTCTCTAGGATTAGAATTTTTCTAAGCCTCATCTAATTTTGTTTCATTCAAAATCTCTCTTATTTAGCCAAAATTTGAACCTAAACCTATGCCCCCATGATCAAGCCGGGAAAAGTTTGCTCTCAACCGATGAAGGCAAATTATACCGGTGAGACCGAAATCAACGTAGTCGAAAAATATTTTTGACTTACATTTGTTTTTAATGGTTTAAAAACTTCTCTAAATTTATGTTTGAGCTCTTGCATGGCTCTGAAAAATATTTTAAATTTCGAATTAGAGGAGTGCTTAACCTTAAACATACCTAAATGGAGGCAATCTAGTTTAAATTAATCATGCATGCACCATTGGATTCCCTTTCATCAACTTTCACCAAATCCACATGCAAAGGACAAGCATGGTGGGCAGCAAGCATCAACTTTGCAGGAATTTCATGGTGGCATGTGAAGCAAGTGGAGCTAGGGAGCATGGACATGACCCAAAGCATGAAGCATCAAGTGGAAGGACCAATAATGCAAGAAAAGGAGTGGACGAGAGCGTTTGGGCGGTGCAACTCGTGGAGCACGCGGGCAGGAAAGTTGCAGAGGCGAAATGATCGTGTTGGAAGAAAGATGAGGCGGGGAGGAGCACCGAGGCCCCCAGGCCGGTCGGCCCAGGCCGGCCGGCCTACCCTATTCAAGGAGCCCCCCGGCTCCCGTTTTCTGCAGGCAAGCTTCCCTCTCCTTCCTTTGTTTGTGTGTTCAAGTTTGTGTGCCCAAAACCTTCGTAGACATAGCCAACCTTCCCAAGCTTGATAGCTCAAAAAAATCCACATCCTTAACCCACTCAAGGTCCACATCCGAAGTAAGAGTTTTAGTGCCTAGTTACCGGTTGCAACCCGGAGTTTTAGTAGAAGAAAAGAGTGCAGCAACCATGTGGAAGAAAACCACAAGTCTCTTCTCTAAGAAGAAGGGTTCGTCATCATCCAAGCCGTCATCAACCACGTCTTCGAGGAGGCACTCGGTTTCCGAGTCTCCCCGGAGCATGGAGACGGATACGACACCACCGAGGAGGAACGATGCTCTCCTCCTTGGTGGTATGAGGGCTGCAAGAAGCACGTCCATGAGGTTTATCGAACCTCGAGGGCACATGGAGGAGCAGCCTGCGCCACCACAACGATCGACCCGTTCGACCGCGCCACCTCCTTACACTCCGATATACTCTTCGTACGGCTTCATCATCTTGTCATCGGAGGAGGAGGAGAGGCTCTCTCATCTTGAGAAGAGGCTTGTGCCCAACGTCGAATTCAATGACCAAGCACTCTACACCTTGGGTTTTGGCACCGACATATACTACATGTTGGGGCACCTTGGATGGGTGCAATTCTCCAACGGAGTATCGGCGGACACCCTCATGGGGTTCGCCTTGGAAATTTTGACGACTATTGCACCTATCCTTGATGATGGGGTGCAAAGCTTGTCATTCCGTTTGGAGGGAGTCCAACAAGTGGTTCCCTATGAGCATGTTAGGGAGCTACTTGGATTCCACAAGGGAGCTCCGGAGAAAGTTGACGTGCCACCCGGCATGTTAGCGGGATTTTGGAATATGATCTCCGGAGAAGCCCATCAACAACGCAATTGCATCTGCAACCCCATTATCCAGATATTTCACTCTTGGATGTGCAAGAGGGTATTGGGGAGGATGAAGGAGACGAAGGTGACCAACACGGAGTTGAATTGGCTCTACTTGGCTTTAATTGCCAGGTAGCCAATAGACCCCTCTTACCTCATGATCAACTGTTGGTGTTGTGAAGCAACATCGGGGGCGGGACAAATCGGTTCGGGGTGTTACCTCTCCATGTTGGCCTTCTCCTTACGGCCGGGGATCGCAAGGAACCTCGACCATCTTTTGCGTGGTACCTCTCTCGGCATTGAGTATTTGCGGCAAGGCAAATACATTAGTGGAGATGAGAGAGGAGGTTATCGTTTGGCCATAGTGAACCTACCCCTTCCCGATGAGAGGCTTAGGCTTTTCACCGAAAAGAGGGAAGATTGGTTGGAAGAGGGACTCCTTGTCCCTGCAAGGAAGAACAAAAGAGGAAGAATCGTAGAGGAGGGAACATCCTCCGCACAAGCGAGTGGAGCACAACCCAATGTGCAACCATTCGGCGGGATCCCTCCTCCGCCAAGTTATTACGGAGGGCCACAAGAGCAAGCATGGGGGTGGTGCACCGGTACCCCCACCAAATTATGTGGTGCCCAACGCTAACTTCGCAGAGCCCTACGCACATCATCCCCTACCACAACAAAGCATGGTCATAATTGGAGGCTATGCTGCAAGAAACGCCCAAAACATCGCAGCCATCCAAGCTAACGCAGCTCAACTTGGTGAAGGCAATGCAAATATTGCCTACGAGCTTGGACGCCTTCACCTAGTGGAGCCAAATCAATTCGTCGGAGGGAATGTCCAATCATATTATGAGCAAGGGTATTACTATCAAGATCATCAACACCAACCACCGGCGGAGGACTAGAAGATTTAGGAACTTTAGTTTTCTTTTCTTTTCTTTTTCATTGTAATTTTCAGCTTTTGTTTATGTGTGTTTGCGTAATATTTTCTGCTTTTATTTAATTTTCAGCAAGCATGTTTGTTTATTTTCAGTTTATATTTCAACTTGATATCATCATTAATAAAGACACCACCTTTATTATATCATTGGAAAAGTTACAAAAATTTGTGCCATGATGATATATGATTATAATTGCTGCTTTGTTTATCTTTGTAATTGATTTATGCATGTTAAAGCTAGTGCTCTCTTAAAATACGAATCTGAATTTATTTAAATGCTAGCTTAATCTTTAGCGGAGGTTATGATTAAAATAAAGACCCATAGTGTTTTATGTGCTCTCAAGTTATGAATAGATTAAAGATGTCTTTTATGCTCAAAAATATCGCTAACCTTGTCACGAATATCACTTGTGTGTTGCTCAACCTATCCAAAGCCTAATATATATTTGAGTGCATAAACCTTAGTGTACAAGATTTATTTTTGAGTGAGTTATTGCAGGCCATGATTTCTCTGGCCCGAGACTAAGAAGCTGGTCATTCCATTTTTGCGTATCTATCTTTTTGCTAGCCTTTTATCCGTGCATTGTGTATCCCCGCATCGGAGATCTCACAAACCTCGCCAGATATCCACCCTTAAAACCAAATATCATCTTTTGTGTTTACCTCCTTGACCACAACCTATCATTGAGAATGGATCATCAATTCAAGGAAGGTTGCAAGACGGTGCCGACATTGAAGATTTCAAGTATCTCTCCAAAGGAAAAATATTTCCGGTACCTACCTTATTTTTCGCCTCTTTGCTCGAGGACGAGCAACGTCTAAGCACGGGGGAGGAGGTAGGTACGGTGCAGTTTTAGAGTTCAAAGGGGAGTATTTTAAAAAAATAATCAATGAAAGAAAAATTGAAAGGCGATGTACGTGACTTCCAAGGTGAAAGTCTCACAAGAAAAAAAATGAATGAAAGAAAGAAAGAAAGAAAGAAAGAAAGAAAGAAAGAAAGAAAGAAAGAAAAGAATGAGAAATATGAGAAAGAGAAAAAAAATATATGAGTATGCGTAAAGTGAACTCCCCGGTTCTCTAAGAGTGCATTCAAGGCTTCAAGTTTAAAAGATCCATTCTCATTTTCCAACCATGTGCAATCCGATAACGAGGACTTCCTTTGTGCCTCGGGATCACTCTTTGCCATTTGCACATGACCACTCATCTAAAGTGTGTGTATTTTTCTCTTTCCCCTCCTTGATTTAACATTATTTTCCAATGACCTTTTTGACGAGTCTCGGTAAGACCATGAGAAGCTTGTCTTGTTTTGACAACACCTCATTTATAAAATCTTGTTAGGACTAAACTTTCCCAAAGCTCCATATAAAGCCTACCACGCATATATGTTATGAGAGGGAAAGGAGTAGAATATATAGGCTTGAGAGACAAGTGAGATGAGAGTTCATGAGAAATATACAAGATGATTTAAATTTGTGAACTTGGTTTAGCTTTTCTTTATCTCGTTCTTTATTTCAAAAATTCTGAGATCTATTTAAACTTTGTGAGCATGATAATACTCGTGGGATAAGCTTAATAAGAATCTACCCTCCGTAGAGATGAAGGCTAGTACATTATGGAACTTTAACGAATTAAATTTTTGAGATCATTATGTTTTCTCGTGTATGATCAAGTGCAAGGTTTAAACATTGTTTGGCAATGATGATATCCATCGAAGGCTTACTCGAGGACGAGCAAGGTTTAAGCATGGGGGAGATGTTGACGATGAAAATCCGTCAACCTAGCCATGAGTTTACCTTCGGTGTTGTGTCACACCTGATTTTCCGAAGAAAACCAAATGCATCTCATATGTGTGCCAGGATCAAGTTTACACACATATGATAGACGTCATGAGTGAAATATCAATAAACAGCAACAAAATCGTACAAGAGTTAAACCATTACATTATCTCTTTATTACACTCAGACGTTAGACTCGAGGGTCTTTACAACGATCAAACTATAACTATGAAGATGCAAATACATCTTCATCTTCCACAGGCATCTGACTAGGGGCACGCAAGCCTCAGAACAACTCGTAGTCGCTGAAGTACTCTTTTCCAGTGATCTCCTCTGAACAGCGGGTAAGCAAGGGTGAGCACACTTATGGTTGGAGCTCAGCAAGTGGGGGAAGATGCAAGGCTATCAAGAAAAGGCTAAGAGTTTTGTAGTGGTTAGTATTTTAATGTTGGTCAAATTTTATTAGCAAGAACCTAATTACTAGATGTAAGTTTATACCAACCCACTTAAGCATTTAGGAAAGCATCTTCTCTCAAAAACCCACAAGAATCCACGATTTAATTTCATCTTTAAGTTTATTAATCATGTGAGGGTCCAGGCCGCTCTTGACCGTGAGCACGGCTGATCGATCAGTTTTACACTCTGCAGAGGTTGTACACTTTCACCACAGCTCGCGTAAAAGCTCCGAAGAACTTTGAACCCAACCACGCATGTGTTGATCAGACACAATACCACACTTCCGAGGTGTGATTGCATAGGGACGCTACGAAGCCTTTACAAAGATATGCAAAAGACCAACAACCCACGACAGTTACAGCTCAGGGCGGACCATAACCCTCCCTAGTGGTCAGCACCTTAGCAAAGGCTGCTACCCCAAAAGAACCGGGCTATACCCCTGCAACCCCGAGCCCCCTGTGTTCCTTTCGGATAAGGCCACCAGTACAATCACACACCTAATTAATTGGCTAAGCCAGAGCCATATGGACTGTGGTTGCACTGTTTTCCTGGGTGGTTCTCCATGTTCCGATTAAACCATATGATCTTGTTATTAACCATAAGCGCACACATATATATATGTCACCAAAGTTATCATGATCAACGTTCAACATATTGTAAAAGATTCATTTTAACCATCCCAAGTTATAGCAACTAAGCATTTCTACCCAAAACATTTATTTAAAAGGGTTGTCCAAGGTAATAGGGATAAAATTCTAGTCATGTCCTTAAAAAGGTGATTTTCCCATCAAATTTATGCATAGCAACATTTAAATGTAAACTTAGTTATCATGCAAGTTGTGTGGGACAAAATAGAATATGCTGGGGGAGAAGTCCACTTGCCTTCCTTGCTTAAACACTGGGATTCTTCTTCAAACACTTGCTCTTGATCCACTTCAACTGGCTGCTCACTTGAAACTGGCACGATGTCTACGAGCACACAAGAATACATACAATAAATAAAACAACACACCAAGCAAAGGTAAACTGATCTAGCAGAAGAAATAGATAACAAGGTAGCTTTAAAGAAAGGTGGCTAGGAAAGATTAGGTGTAAGAACATAGTTGATTCACCAAGAGAGAACAAGGGTTGGCTCTAGGAACGCGAACACAAAAGCACTAAGAACTATCGGGAGATTTGGATGATCACAAACAAGAGCTAGCTATGTGCTTGGTATATTTTAATTAAGTAAAAACATGTGTATAGGTTATTTCAGAGAAATACCCTATTATAATTAAGCAAGTTATATTTGTATTTAAAATACGATGTGAACCTAGTCCAATTTTTATTTACAAATATTCAAGTTTAGCTTATGCAAATTAAACATTTTAATTCAAAAGAGGCATGTAAAAGCATCTAGGCGCTTATCTTTATATTTCGAGTTATTCTAATCAAATTAGAATTTAAAAACACATTTATATTCATATTAATCAAATTAACAATTTAATTAAGAAAACTCGAGATAAACCTATATTGCTTTTATTTAGGAGGCAAATTGCATAAACATTACTCAAATTAAGTTTGATTATAAAAACAGAGGTACACATCTAATTAGCTTTTAATTATAAGAAATATTTAACTAGTATTAAGCATATTAACTTTCTTATGAAAACACGTGTTGAACTCTAACTAGGTTAAAATTAGAAAAGCATGCATCATAAGATTTAATCATATTTAACATTTAAATAAATTATAAAACAAGGAACATGTACAACATTGGTCCTATCACGTAGTTTTAGTTGATATGAGCCTAAAGCAACTTGAAACGGTGGAAACGGAGCTAAAACACTAGATCTATGGACTAAACAAGGTTCTAAAACTGACGGGCTTGAAAATACGGTCACGTGGACACCAAGAACGCTTAAAACGGAGCTAGGACGGAAAAGATATGGCTAAAACAAGGTTCAGGGGCTAATCTGTGAAGAAACAGGACTTCCAGGGGCTTATCTGCAAGAATGCAGGGGTAAAAACATAATTACACATATAAACCCAAGGTTTATAGTGTAAAAGATCAAGAATGGACCTCTGATGGGAAGAACTAAAAAGGACAGGGGCTTAAACGTTGAAAACAGGACCTAACTGAAAGGATTTCTATAGGTGGAAGGGCATGGTTGTGAATGCCGGAAACTGGAGGTCCTTTTTGCAAAACTGCCAAGGCAGCCGGCGGAGGGGCTGATGGTGTGCCATGTGGCCGACCGCGATTGGCTGGGCTGACGCAGAGCTGACGCGAGCATGACGCAAGCTCGTGGACCGGCACCTGTGGACCCGGTACACGGTGGACCGATCTAAGGGGTATGCCCCCCTTTTGATCTGGGCCGTCCGTGCCCATCGGACGGCCCCGATCACGTGCAAGTGACGGGCGGCGGGGAGATGGCCGGCCGCGGCGGTGCCCGGCGGCGCGCGCGCGGCGAGGCTCGCCGGGAGAACTCAAAGTCGAGTTTCCGGCGCGGTTTAGCACGAGGATAGGTTCTAGAGGAAGCGAGGGAGCTAGCGAACTCACCGAGGGGCTTCTAGAGGAGGGAGTCATGGCGGAGGAGGAGATCGGGTGGCGGCTCCGGCGGCGGGCGGCGCTTCCGGCGGCGGCGGCGGCGCGCGCGGGTGGATTGGAGCGGGGGAGAGGTGCGAGAGATACCGGGGTCCGGCGCATCCTTTATAGGGTGGAGAGGGGAAGGGGAGGAAGCGCGCAAGGCGGTGGGCGGCGGGGCCGGCGGCGGAGCTCGCCGGGACATCACCGGAGAAGGCGGCTCGAGGCTACGGGGCACCGTTTGCGCCACGGATTGGACCGGGAGCAAGAGGGGGACAGTGCGAAGCTCACCAGCTGCTCGGTGATGGCAATGGGGTGGTGTAGACGTCGTGCGGCGATGAGGGGCAGTCGGGATCACGGGTGCCCGCCGGGGAGGGGGTTGCGGCCTCGGCTGTGTGCTCCTGGGCGTTGCGGTGGGGTCCTGGTGGTCCTGCGAGTGCAACGGGAGAAGATGGGGGGTGAGTTCGGGACCGACGGCGCCAGGACAACGGTGGCGGTGGAGCACTTCACCTCGGCGGCGGTGCTAGTGCGAGAGAGGGAGACGCAGGGAAGCACGGGCGAGGGGAAAAGGGCACGCAAGAACTCGTGCTCGTGCTTTATAGGCCAAAGGAGGGAGAGGGAGCGACGACCGGGCCAATTGGCCATCAATGGCCATGACGGCCGGCGGGTGAATTGAAATCAAGGAGGTGCCCTTTATTAAGACGAAACGGAGGGAATTGATGGAGGGTGAGTGAAAGCCGAGCACGAATGTCTCTTGATCGATGGCTTGAAGGTGAAAGGGGCGTGGGATAGATGCCGTAACGGCCGGCGGCCTTCTAGGCAGGCCCGGCAGGGCGAGACAGGGGAGAGGTCTGAAGGTAGGGGGCGACCCTGACATGCGGGCCCCACTGGCAGTGAGACAGAGGGAGAGAAGAGGGGAACGGGGCGCTGGCGGGCTGCTGCGGGCTGAAAGTGGGGATGGGCCGCGGGGTAGGGTGGTGGGTTGGGTTTGTTTTCTTTTTTTTCTTTTTCTTTCAAATCCATTTCAAACCAATTTCAAACCCTTTTAAATTCAAATCTTTTACATCTTTTCAAATTCAAATTTTAACACAAATTTCTCCAACTATTTTAAGACTTTTCGAAAACCTTTTAAACAACTTTTCAAACATTTTTTTTAAAATTCAATCTTTCTTTTTTAATTCAAACTTTTACACCAATTTTCACAATTTTCACAAAATTTTTTTAGGACTTTTAAACCACGCCACAACCAAAACTCATGCATTTCAACATGATGCACAAACACTTGTTTGATTCTAATTATTAAATGATGTTTAATTTAATTAAAGGCAAATTTATTTATTTCTATTTATTAAATCCTTACAAAATAAAACTAAACCATGTTGCTAGCAATATTTTATTGTGATGGAATTTTCGGGTGTTACATGTTGGCATGAGTTTTCTACCTTATCCATTGGTACTAACCCCCTGGTATAACAAGTTCACGTGTGCATGTCGGTTTTGGAGTTTAATGTTTATGCAGGGTTTTAGCGTTGAATGCAAGACTTTCGGGATAAGTTCATCAAGCACCTCATGACAAGACCTTCAAGCCTCGTACAAGTCATGCAATGAAGCAAACTTAACTCCAAGAAGCCAGGGACTTGATCCGAGAAGACGACAGACTCCGAGGACCTGACCAGAAAAGTGCTGAATCTTGCAAGACAAGGAGTTGTGTCCAATTCGGAGAGAAACTGACGACATGGACGTACATGCAGAAGGGGGAAACATCCAACAAGCAAGGGAACCGACGTAGAGCAAAGGAGGCCTCGGGCTGGGCCTGGATGGGCCCAGGCCGTCCGGCCCAGGCCGGTCGGCCCAGCCCTGTCCAGGGCCCAGTGAGGCTCCCCTTTGCCCTAGCCGCCAATCAGGCTATTTATAGCCCCCTGACCGAGAGCCACGAGGAGGAGAATTCGTCATCGGCCGCCGAGGAGCAGAGAAGAGAGGGACACCATCTCGGTGAGGAGAGGGTCCAGCTAGTTGACTAGGGTTTCCCTAGCCGACGTGAGAACCTTGCACGGAAGACCACTTCCCGGAGCTAGAAGCAAGATCAAGGAAGGATCCCGGTGGTGATCTTGTGTATGTATCATTGTTATAGTTGAATTATCAAGTTGAATCTTTTCCTAGCGATCAAGTGTTTCCTCGAAGATTTCGTTTTTCGATCGTCTCTTCTTATTCCAATTCTATTCTCGAGATAGATTACATAGGGTGTTCTTGTAGCCGCGGTGGCTAGAGGTACACGTCAGATCTTCCGACAGAATCTCAACTTGTCTTTTGACTCGCCCTAAGCTCCCCGCATGAGTAGGGATACATTGTGACAGAACGGGGGTTCCGAAAGGCGGATGTTTTCGGATTTGGACTGGATGCCACGATTTAAAGACACTTCTATTAAGATTCGATTTGCTACTTCTTCTCTTGCTTGGAACTTCAACAAAAGGCTTACCCCGATCCCTCTAGATCGGTTTATCTACCCAATCTTACTTAGTTTTCTCCGGTCTTTAGTAGATTAGTTTTGTGTCTTTTACCTAGATGTATTAGGGTTTCTTTTACCGAAGATTGGAGTTACTTGGCTTTACTAAATTAAGTTTTGCGTCACACATTTGTTCCACGGATTCGATACCTTGGGTTCACCACTCGAGGGAAGAAGGGTCCCCTGACTACGATGGGAGACTTGTCCGCTTGCAAGTCATTAAACGAACTTTGATACAACTATTAACCGTCAACAACATTCTACTTGGGTAATGGTTTTATGTATCAAATATTTGTTCCTAAGGAGTCATTACCAAATGTCATCTTCATTAATGAGTTTAAACACACATTTACTTAGTAGACATCTATTCTACAAATCTAGGTCTAGGATTCCTATCCCACCTTGATCCTTATGTGTACACAGTACACCCCATTTTATTAGTCTATACTTTTTCTTATGCCTGTCACTCTGTCAAAAGAACCTAGATTGATAGTAATCTAATATTTCAAGAACAACATTAGGAACCTCAAAGAATGACAGTATAAACATTGACAAATTGCTAAGAACGGAGTTAATAAGAACCAACCGACTCCAACAGAAAGCTCCAATGCCAAGTTAAACATGTTCAAAGCCTAAGCATACAAAATATACAGAAAAATTCATGCATTTCGTTGTGGGTACGGAAAAATTACAACTACATACGAGCCCTTCACTGGTGGGCAATCACGGCCAGTTTTGGGTTAATCAACAGTGATAGTGTATCACTACCAGTCCAATAGTAGGTGGAACCGGCGGTGGTACTACACCCTTTTACCACTGGTACGTAACATGAGCTAGTGGTGAAGGTATCACCACGACACCACCTATTCGTGACATGATCTGAAGGTGAAAGGGTGTATTACCGCCGTTCCACGACATGACCCAGACAGTGATCGGAGGGTCTGTAGAGTACAAAATCCCACATATCCCTCCTCCCTTGATCAACCAAGTGTTGTCGAAAGCTTACTCCTCCATTGTAGAGGCAATATGTTGGCACCATTTGGAGCCAACAACAGGCAAAAGGCAACTGTCGCAGCGCCTCTGCGTCGACACTAATCAGACCAGTGGGATAGACCGGTCAAACTGGTCACCGGTAGATTCCAGCGGTAAACCTAGAACGCAGGCTCGAGAGGGACCCCGTCGGAGCTAGCGCACGTATGGTTGCTCTAGGGTCGGCAGGGCCACCTAGAACGCCTTCAGACATCGCGGAGATGAAGGAAGAACAATAGATGGAATTGGAAGAGCTAGGGTTTAGAGATAAAAGTAAATACGAGACAAATAAAGGTAAATATGTTTGATCGATTGGATGATCCTCAATCGGCCCCGACCCCTTATATTTATTGGGGTAGGGAGGACTTGCCCTGCAAGGAATTCCTTTTACAACTCTAATCCTATCAGGACTCCTTGTTTCGGTTCGGACGCGGGGGCACCAGTGTGACCGGTGTGGCGTGCCGGACCAGCTACAGGAACTGAGACTAGTCAAACCACCCTAAGGCACCGGTCGTCCTACCTGGTCGACTAGGTGCCAATTTTGGGTGTCAACATATGCCCCCTGTATTTTGGCAAAGGGTACGTGCCAAAAAAAATACTTTTCTAAACTATAAAGTCACTTAGGATGATGTTTAACAAAACAACGTCCATATACATATTTACTCAAGTTGGGGATGACACCTACTTCGGTCTCCACTCCTTCTGTGTCTGTGTTGACTTGGCTGGCTTCTCTTCAATCTGCTACACCATTGCTCCTCGCTTGCGTAGTCTTTGCAACCTCCTTTTTTGAGTCTGGGACAAGCCTGAGAGACAGCACCTGTTGCATCTCCTTAGCATTTTGCTTATTGCTATTCTCACCTTGCTTAATGGTAGTACACACATTATTTTTGACCTGATTGCTATGCAAACAATCGGCCTTTGTAATGCATTATAATTTGAGTATGTAATAGGATCTTGAATCATATACAAATTCATGTACATATTACTATAATCAGCAGGTGAATAATAGCAAGGACAAAACCAATGCGACGTCATAACTGATCCAACAAAAATATATTGTGAGAAGTTACCTCGTTGGTGATGAATACCTTTCAGTCTTGGTGGTGCTTTTACGCCCTTAGCACTGCTTGGCTGATTACTTCGATCTTTAGTAGCTCCTCCCTCTTATATTTGGCCATGAGTTCATTAAAACTGGGCCTTGCTCTTTTCTTGGGCTTGGAGCATCTCGAACCTTTCTGGAGGTACCGGTCAAACCGGCCTGAGCCACCGGTTAGACCGGTCTGGGCACCGGTCAGATCGGCCTGGGCACCGGTCAGACCGGTCGACGCATTGCTGGTCTTCTTGGTCTTGTCTTGCCCCCTAAGCGTTGAACTCATTGAAACCTTGGGGATCACCTCAAAAGGTTGCCTCTCATTGTGTCTTTACTCTCCAATGATCATATTCTTCCATTTAGCTTTTTCGGCTTGATTCGGCCGAATAAGCACCTTAATTAGGATTTGACAATTCAAGAGTATTAACAAAGGCACTATTAGAGAAAGGATTTTTTTCGACTTGCATCTCATGGAATTTCGAACAACCTTCATTATGGCCGATTGTATTTGACGACAAAAAATATTGCAATCGCCGGTAGCATGAGAAAACGAATTCTGAAATTTACAATATGCATGTCTTTTTAATTGATCAAGAGGTGGTATAGTGTGAGACATTTTAATTTTACCCGACTTAAATAACTCATCAAATATTTTATCACAGTTAGCCACATCAAAAGTAAATTTCATCTCATCCCGATCTTATGAACCAGCTTAACAGAAGCACAAGTGTTTGCTTTATCATTAGGTGACAATGCAAATTCAGCAGCACATACTTCTTTATTCTCATCATGCGATGATTCATAATCTAGCATATGCATATTAGGACGATCAGATTTGAGCCGAGTATCTTTGCTTTGGCTGTTATGAGCTAAAGCTCTTACTAAGACTTGGGCAACATCAATAAATTCATTACCTTCTAATTTCTTTAATATGGGATCGTAAACCACTAAAAGCTAACTCAGAAAGATCCCTTTAGGAGATAACAAGATTATAACAACAGTTTTTGGTTTCTCTAAACCTTCTAATATAACTAGTAGCAGGTTTAGCATTCTTTTGCTTAACCGATGTTAAATGACTCAACCGTAACTCATTATCTCCGTGTTGATGGTTAATAGTTGTATCAAAGTTCGTTTTAATGACTTGCAAGCGGACAAGTCTCCCGTCGTAGTCAAGGGACCCTTCTTCCCTCAAGTGGTGAACCCAAGGTATCGAATCCGTGGAACAAATGTGTGACACAAAACTTAATCTAATAAAGCCAAGTAACTTCAATCTTCAATAAAAGAAACCCTAATGCATCTAGGTAAAAGACACGAAACTAATCTAATCTACTAAATACCGGAGAAAACAAAGTAAGATTGGGTAGATAAACCGATCTAGAGAGATCGGGGTAAGCCTTTTGTTGAAGTTCCAAGCAAGAGAAGAAGTAGCAAATCGAATCTTAATAGAAGTGTCTTTAAATCGTGGCATCCCGTCCAAATCCGAAAACATCCGCCTTTCGGAACCCCCGTTCTGTCACAATGTATCCCTACTCATGCGGGGAGCTTAGGGCGAGTCAAAAGACAAGTCGAGATTCTTTCGGAAGATCCGACGTGTACCTCTAGCCACCGCGGCTACAAGAACACCCTATGTAATCTATCTCGAGAATAGAATTGGAATAAGCAAAGACGATCGAAAAACGAAATCTTCGAGGAAACACTTGATCGCTAGGAAAAGATTCAACTTGATAATTCAACTATAACAATGATACATACACAAGATCACCACCGGGATCCTTCCTTGATCTTGCTTCTAGCTCCGGGAACTCCGACGTGGTCTTCCGTGCAAGGTTCTCACGTCGGCTAGGGAAACCCTAGTCAACTAGCTCGACTCTCTCCTCTCCGAGATGGTGTCCCTCTCTTCTCTGCTCCTCGGCGGCCGATGACAAATTCTCCTCCCCGTGTCTCTCGGTCAGGGGGCTATAAATAGCCTGATTGGAGGCTAGGGCAAAGGGGAGCCTCACTGGGCCCTGGACAGGGCTAGGCCGACCGGCCTGGGCCGGTCGGCCTGGGCCCATCCAGGCCCAGCCGGAGGCCTCCTTTTCTCTACGTCGGTTCCCTTGCTTCCTGGATGTTTCCCCCTTCTGCATGTATGTCCATGTCGTCAGTTTCTCTCCGAATTGGACACAACTCCTTGTCTTGCAAGATTCAGCACTTTTCTGGTCAGGTCCTCGGAGTCTGTCGTCTTCTCGGATCAAGTCTCTGGCTTCTTGGAGTTAAGTTTGCTTCATTGCATGACTTGTGCGGGGCTTCAAGGTCTTGTCATGAGGTGCTTGATGAACTTATCCCGAAAGTCTTGCATTCAACGCTAAAACCCTGCATAAACATTAAACTCCAAAACCGACATGCACACGTGAACTTGTTATACCACGGGGGTTAGTACCAATGGATAAGGTATAAAACTCATGCCAACACCGAAGGTAAACTCATGGCTAGGTTGACGGATTTTCACCGTCAACATCTCCCCCATGATTAAACCTTGCTCGTCCTCGAGTAAGCCTTCGATGGATATCATCATTGCCAAACAATGTTTAAACCTTGCACTTGATCATACACGAGAAAACATAATGCTCTCAAAATTTTAATTCGTTAAAGTTCCATAATGTACTAGCCTTCATCTCTACGGAGGTTAGATTCTTATTAAGCTTATCCCACAAGTATTAACGTGCTCACAAAGTTTAAATAGATCTCAGAATTTTTGAAATAAAGAACGCGATAAAGAAAAGCTAAACCAAGTTCACAAATTTAAATCATCTTGCATATTGCTCATGAACTCTCATCTCGCTTGTCTCTCAAGCCTATATATTCTACTCCTTTCCCTCTCATAACATATATGCGTGGTAGGCTTTACATGGAGCTTTGGGAAAGTTTAGTCCTAACAAGATTTTATAAATGAGGTCTTGTCAAAACAAGACAAACTTCTCATGGTCTTACCGAGACTCGTCAAAAAGGTCATTGGAAAATAATGTTAAATCAAGGAGGGGAAAGAGAAAAACACACACACTTTAGATGAGTGGACATGTGCAAATGGCAAAGAGTGATCCCGAGGCACAAAGGAAGTCCTCATTATCGGATTGCACATGGTTGGAAAATGAGAATGGATCTTTTAAACTTGAAGCCTTGAATGCACTCTTAGAGAGCCGGGGAGTTCACTTTACGCATACTCATATTTTTCTTTCTTTCTCATATTTCTCATTCTTTTCTTTCTTTCTTTCTTTCATTCATTTTTTTCTTGTGAGACTTTCACCTTGGAAGTCACATACATCGCCCTTGAATTTTCTTTAATTTGCTCCCTTATGAACTCTAAAACTGCACCGTACCTACCTCCTCCCCCATGCTTAGACGTTGCTCGTCCTCGAGCAAAGAGGCGGTAAATAAGGTAGGTACCAGAAATATTTTTCCTTTGGAGAGATACTTGAAATCTTCAATGTTGGCACTGTCTTGCGATCTTCCTTGAATTGATGATCCATTCTCAACGATAGGTTGTGGTCAAGGAGGTAATCACAAAAGATGATATTTGGTATTAAGGGTGGATATCCGGCGAGGTTTGTGAGATCTCCGATGCGGGGATACCCAATGCACGGATAAAAGGCTAGCAAAAAGATAGCTACGCAAAAACGGAATGACCAGCTTCTTAGTCTCGGGCCAGAGAAATCATGGCCTGCAATAACTCACTCAAGAATAAATCTTGTACACTAAGGTTTATGCACTCAAATATATATTAGGCTTTGGATAGGTTGAGCAACACACAAGTGATATTTATGACAAGGCTAGCAATATTTTGAGCATAAAAACCATCTTCCATCTATTTATAACTTGAGAGCACATAAAACACTATGGGTCTTTATTTTAATCATAACCTCTGCTAAAGATTAAGCTAGTATTTAAATAAATTCAGATTCGTATTTTAAGAGAGCACTAGCTTAAACATGCAAAAATCAATTACAAAGATAAATAAAGCAGCAATTATAATCATATATCATTATGGCACAAATTTTTGTAACTTTTCCAATGATATAATCAAGGTGGTGTCTTTATGAATACTGAAATCAAGTTGAAATACAAACTGAAAATAAACAAACACGCTTGCTGAAATTTAGATAAAAACAGAAAGTACTACGCAAACACACATAAACAAAAGCTGAAAATTACAGAGAAAAAGAAAAGAAAAGAAAACTAAAGTTCCTAAATCTTCTAGTCCTCCGCCAGTGGTTGGTGTTGATGATCTTGATAGTAATACCCTTGCTCATAATACGATTGGACATTCCGTCCCACGAATTGATTTGGCTCACTAGGTGAAGGCGTCCAAGCTCATAGGCAATATTTGCATTGCCCTCACCAAGTTGAGCTGCGTTGGCTTGGATGGCTGCGATGTTTTGGGCGTTTCTTGCAAAATTCCCTCCAATTATGGCCATGCTTTGTTGTGGTTGGGGTGTTGTGCGTAGGGCTCCGCGAAGTTAGCGTTGGGCACCACATAATTTGGTGGGGGTACCGGTGCACCACCCCCCCATGCTTGCTCTTGTGGCCCTCCGTAATAACTTGGCGGAGGAGGGATCCCGCCGAATGGTTGCAGATTGGGTCGTGCTCCACTCGCTTGTGCAGAGGATGTTCCCTCCTCTACGATTTTTCCTCTTTTGTTCTTCCTTGCAGGGACAAGGAGTCCCTCTTCCAACCAATCTTCCCTCCCTTCGGTGAAAAGCCTAAGCCTCTCATCGGGAAGGGGTAGGTTCACTATGGCCAAACGAAAACCTCCTCTCTCATCTCCACTAATGTATTTTCCTTGCCGCAAATAATCAATGCCGAGAGAGGTACCACGCAAAAGATGGTCGAGGTTTCTTGCGATCCCCGGCCGTAAGGAGAAGGCCAACATGGAGAGGTAACACCCCGAACCGATTTGTCCCGCCCCCGATGTTGCTTCACAACACCAACAGTTGATCATGAGGTAAGAGGGGTCTATTGGCTACCTGGCAATTAAAGCCGAGTAGAGCCAATTCAACTCCGTGTCGGTCACCTTCGTCTCCTTCATCCTCCCCAATACCCTCTTGCACATCCAAGAGTGAAATATCCGGATAATGGGGTTGCGGATGCAATTGCGTTGTTGATGGGCTTCTCCGGAGATCATATTCCAAAATCCCGCTAGCATGTCGGGTGGCACGTCAACTTTCTCTGGAGCTCCCTTGTGGAATCCAAGTAGCTCCCTAACATGCTCGTAGGGAACCACTTGTTGGACTCCCTCCAAACGGAATGACAAGCTTTGCACCCCATCATCAAGGATAGGTGCAATAGTCATCAAAATTTCCAAGGCGAACCCCATGTGGGTGTCCGCCGATACTCCGTTGGAGAATTGCACCCATCCAAGGTGCCCCAACATGTAGTATATGTCGGTGCCAAAACCCAAGGTGTAGAGTGCTTGGTCGTCGAATTCGACGTTGGGCACAAGCCTCTTCTCAAGATGAGAGAGCCTCTCCTCCTCCTCCGATGGCAAGATGATGAAGCCGTACGAAGAGTATATCGGAGTGTAAGGAGGTGGCGCGGTCGAATGGGTTGATCGTCGTGGTGGCGCGGGCTGCTCCTCCGTGTGCCCTCGAGGTTCGGTAAACCTCATGGACGTGCTTCTTGCAGCCCTCATACCACCAAGGAGGAGAGCATCCTTCGTCCTCGGTGGTTCCGTATCCGTCTCCATGCTCCGGGGAGACTCGGAAACCGAGTGCCTCCTCGAAGACGTGGTTGATGACGGCTTGGATGACGACGAACCCTTCTTCTTGGAGAAGAGACTTGTGGTTTTCTTCCACATGGTTGTTGCACTCTTTTCTTCTACTAAAACTCCAGGTTGCAACCGGTAACTAGGCACTAACACTCTTACTTCGGACGTGGACTTTGAGTGGATTGAGGATGTGGATTTTTTTGAGCTATCAAGCTTGGGAAGGTTGGCTATGTCTACGGAGGTTTTGGGCACACAAACTTGAACGCACAAACAAAGGAAGGAGAGGGAAGCTTGCCTGCAGAAAACGGGAGCCGGGGGGCTCCTTAAATAGGGTAGGCCGGCCGGCTCGGGCCGACCGGCCCGGGGGCCTCGGTGCTCCTCCCCGCCTCGTCTTTCTTCCCAAGCACGATCATTTCGCCTCCCGCAACTTTCATGCCCGCGTGCTCCACGAGTTGCACCGCCCAAACGCTCTCGTCCACTCCTTTTCTTGCATTATTGGTCCTTCCACCTGATGCTTCATGCTTTGGGTCATGTCCATGCTCCCTAGCTCCACTTGCTTCACATGCCACCATGAAATTCTGGCAAAGTTGATGCTTTCTGCCCACTATGCTTGTCCTTTGCATGTGGATTTGGTGAAAGTTGATGAAAGGGAATCCAATGGTGCATGCATGATTAATTGAAACTAGATTGCCTCCATTTAGGTATGTTTAAGGTTAAGCACTCCTCTAATTCAAAATTTAAAATATTTTGCAGAGCCATGCAAGAGCTCAAACATAAATTTAGAGAAGTTTTTAAACCATTAAAAACAAATGTAAGTCGAAAATATTTTTCGACTACGTTGATTTCGGTCTCACCGGTATAGTTTGCCTTCATCGGTTGAGAGCAAACTTTTCCCGGCTTGATCATGGGGGCATAGGTTTAGGTTCTAATTTTGGCTAAATAAGAGAGATTTTGAATGAAACAAAATTAGATGAGGCTTAGAAAAATTCTAATCCTAGAGAAACCAAGGATATTGATTTTTAAACCAACCAAAAGTTTTGATTTCTAGGCTCACGCGAGTTCTACTCTAACACCTAAATATAAATCGTGGCTCTACTCGTGTGGTTTTAGCATGAAAAATAAGTCAACCTCAGTACCATAATGAGGGTGAGAGGTTGAGTTAGGTTCTGAAATTATTTGGTTGAGGTTTCCCGAAAAGAATCAAACAAGCACGTAGGAGAGTTCATGCAAAGGGTTTATGGTAAAGCAAACATTCAATCAAGAATTATGTCTCTAATATTGTTCAACCACTTCTAAGTCTAATGTCTTTGCGTAACTCAAAACTAAATTATTAAAAAGACTCGAAAAACCTGGAATCGGGTTGTCCTCCCGGTAGCTTATTCTTGACTCGACGAAACGGGTTGCCTCCCGCCCAGCGCTTCGTTTATAGTCTATAGCTAGACTTCTTCACTTGATTACTCTGGATCAACGCTCTTTGCGGGCGTTGCAATCTTGGGTACCCACTTCCGCACCATCTTGGGCGCGGGCTTGTCTTCCGGCTTAGTCATTTTTTGGTCTTCACAGGCGGCTTCTCTTCCTTTGTCTTGACGGAAGCAACACCTTCTTTGATTTTCTTTACGTTCATTTTTTCGGCTCCTTCTTCTTTTTCAGCCCCTCCATTTGCTTTGGTTCTCCCTTCACTCCAATCATGTTGCATGCCTCGATTCTTTGACGGAACTTGAAGGACCTCCTTTCTCCGTTGATATCGAACATGATCTCCCCCTTGCCAACATCAATAGTAGCTCCCACGGTCTTGAGGTGTCACACCCTGAAATTTCCAATTTCAGGAAGTGAATAGAAAGAATAATTAAATAACGATTTTATCATAATTTTAAAATTTTTCCAACATTTATTTTTGTTTACAAGAAATATAGTATAGGAAAAATCCATTGTTTGATTTTCGAAATTAAATAAAAAGTTATGTGTGTTGCATTCATGCCGATGCATCTAGTGGTTCTTGAGAGCAAAAGGTTTCAAAAATGCGATTAGGAGCTATCCTAACTCCCGCGAGAATTTTCCGGACTTTTCAGGGATTTATTCTCATTTTCCTTTGAGCTATTTCTACTTATTAGAAGGCTCTATAATCTTTTTCATGAGCTCCAAAACACTTTTTTTGGATAGCTCATGTCCCAACGTGTCTCTAGGAATTTTCCTGGAATTTTTGGGATTTTTAGAATATTTTCCGTGGCTTTATTGATTTATCTAGATATTTCTGGATTTATCTTTGCATAGGAAAATATTTCGAAAAAAGAAAAATATTCC
This sequence comes from Cenchrus americanus, assembly GCA_947561735.1. Lineage (NCBI taxonomy): Eukaryota > Viridiplantae > Streptophyta > Magnoliopsida > Poales > Poaceae > Cenchrus > Cenchrus americanus. The sequence continues at coordinate 252,454,894 of OX387245.1, read as the reverse complement.
TATTCTACTTGGGCCGAGCCCGTAGGGCTCGACCCGGTCCGCTTCGGACCGCCGCAGGCCCGCGCGAGCCCATCCGGGGCCGGCAGCCAAGGCCGGCCCGGCCAAGCCACCGCCCCCCCTCGGCGTGCGTGCCGCACACGCTAGGCGCCGCCACCGCGCCTATTTAAGGCGCAGCCCGAGACCTAGCCGTCACGCGCCCCGCTTGCCTCCCACCGCCTTCACCCGTGCCGCGCGGCCGGAGCCGGGAACCGCCGCCGCCGGCGTTGCCGCCGCCGACTCGCCGCCCTCGTCCCGTCGCCGCCTCGTCTCGCCGTCTCGCGAGCGCACGGGCCAAGTCGCACGTCGCCACTGGTCATCGTCATTTTCGCCGCACCGGAGCACCGCTGGACGGAGCCGACACCTTCCAGAGCTACGTGACATCGAGCCGCGTACCGAGCTCCGCTCGTCGCTGTCGGACGTCCACCGGACCGCCACCTGAAGCTCCCTGGCCGCCAGTCAACTAACCGCCGCCGAGCCGCCTTTCTCTCCATATGCTAATATGCGAGGAGTTTTGCTTTATTCTCTTGAGATTTTATATTAGCCTCCATAATTCCAAAATCCAATCACCTAATTTATTCCACCAGTTCCAAGTATTACTTTTGGATCTACATAGCGTCATCTATATCATCTCAACTTATTTTTTTAGTTACTCCATCTTCTTTTCAACGATATACCTGTAGTACCCGATGACTACTTGTATTATCTTTTGATTTTTCTCTAATTCCTTTTGGAGTACGAGAGCAACATCCACATGGACCTGGACCAATACCATCACCGTTACGTGCTCTTTGCCTCTTGGCTTGAAAAATCAATTCACCTCTGTCATGCTAAACGGAAGGTGACCAATTCGACTCGAGCCTGGAGTCCTGGCCGTTCTGCGTTTGCCTCCAATGCCCGGGTTCGCTAGCCGGTCGTTACCCTTATAAATTGCCATCAAACCCCAACAGACTTGTTTCCCCTAAAGTCCTAATGCCCTGGCTCATGAGCACCGCCACCGCGTTGCTAACCCTAGCGCATGCCTGCTGCGGCTACCACGGAGAGCCGAGCGCCGCCACAACCTTTCACCGGACAAGGATGCCACCTGGGAGCCCTGCGACATCGAGCCGAAGCTCCGCCGCTAGTACTCGTCGCCGGACACCGCCGCTGCTGTCGACCTCTCATCCAAGGCCTACTGCTGCGGCGTGCCGTCCAGATCAAGCTGCGGGCTGGTGCCGCCGATCTCATCTGCACGAGCAACTCGATCTGTCATCGCCACTGGGAGCAGCCGTAGCACCTCTGCGCCGCCGCATGGGTCGTGGCCACCAATTGTTTGCCCTCAAGCCCGAACAGGCCTGGCCACGAGTGTTCCTATCTCTGTCCAATTGCAAGTCGTTAATCTATGTTTCCTGACCGAGCTCCAAAGTAAGCTCTAAGCTTCTCCTTTTCTTGCACCTTTAGTTGAGGAGAATTAAATTCAGACGTACCTGCTATTTATTAACCTTAGATGAAACTGGCTATCTGCTACTCCTTACATCCAGCCAATCAGCAACTTATCGCAGTTTCCATGGACAAGCTAATTTTCCTCCCACGTCCCCACCATGAGATCAACAGAAGCCGACGTGATGGAAGGTGCTGTTTGCCTCTTTAATTCCTTTTCCACACTAATTTATTGCCTAATAAGTACCTAGATGATGCCATGCTTGAGTCATACTTAAGCAATAATGATTCTCTTTATCTAAATCTACATGCACGCATGCCCTACTGATTCTTTAGCTACCTGTTGTTTTGCGTGCAGCCATGCAATGCATGTGTTGGCCATCACGTTTAGTAGCTACCCTTTTATTCTTTCAACACATATCTTATCAGGATCAATTGTGATTTCAACGTTTCTTCATCCTTGTGATCTTAGAATCGAGCATTGTCTTTGAGTGCGTTCTTCCAAATCTTTTCTTTTGATTGGTGTATTGTTGTTAGTTTTTGCTTGTTTGTTTGCTTTGCATGTTTGTACCCAATAATTGATGCGAGTAGAACGAACGTGGTTCGAGAGCATTGAAGAACTTGAAGTTGAAGATTCTGAGCAACTACTCTCTGGTTAAGGCAAGAGTGTCATTGATCTTTTGTCCTAAGAATTATACTTAATCACTCATTGCATTGCTTGCATTAATTTTGATGGGTTCCTATTAAGGATTATGACTAGTTTATTTTTACCATTGCCTTGCATAACTGGGTTGTTTAATTAATCTTGATGGTAGATCTTGCTTAGTTTGCTCAACTGGGTTGGTAATAAACAACATGGATACTCTTTTACTTTATGTTCCAATGTGATGTGTGATGTTCAATATACAAGAACATATGTTTAATCGAAACATGGAGCGACCACCCAGGAAAACAGTACTACCACAAGACATATGGCTCTGTCTTGGCTTAATAATTAGAGAACTGGGTGTTGGGTATGCTTTACCTAATAAGGGTTGGGGGCTGACGGTAGACGGCGTATAAACCTGCTCGGGCGTAGGTGTGGGCTTGGCTAAGACAGGTACTCGTCCGGGAGCTTTATACGCTGCACTGATCAGGTAACCTAGCGGGCAGCCTGCATCTGGAGATCTTTGTAACGGCCTCGTAGCGTCCCTATGCAATCACACCTCGGCAGTGTGGTATGATGCCTGATCAGCATCACGTGGTTGGGTCTAAAGCTCTTCAGAGTTGTTACGTGACTTGTGGGTAAAGATGTACAACATCTGCAGAGTGTAAAACTAATCGATTAGTCGTGCTCACGGTCAAGAGCGGCCTGGACCCTCACATGATAATTGAACTTGAAGATGGACTTAAATCGTGTTATCTGGTTATCCTTGCCATATGCTTATGGCGTTTCTCTTACCCTTATGCTTAATTGTGGGATGGTATATACTTATACTTTATTAGTAATCAGGTGCTAATAAAACTTGACCAACTAAAATTGCTTAAATGCTTACAGCCCAATCCACTATAAAGCCTTTGCATTCATATCTTTTTTCCACACTTGCTGAGTACGACAAGTGCCCACCCTTGCTATAAACAATGTTGCTCAGAAGGAGGAAGCTAATCTGAAGCCTTGTGAAAATGTTGTGGAGTGCTAGGCGTACGCAAACCCCAGTCGATTGCCTGTGATGTTTGGAGCCTTCGTTTCCAGGATTAAGCGTAAATCTCTGATAATCTTTCTTTTTCTTACGTGATACTGTTTCTGTATTCACTTATATGTCACTATATGCATGAAACTTGATCCTGGCATGCATATAGGTATGCACTTGGTTTCCTTCGGAAAATCGGGTGTGACATGAGGAAAGGCCTCCCTAGGATGAGCGGTGGCTTCTCCCTCTCTCCCATCTCGAGCACAACGAAGTCGACGGGGATGAAGTGGTGTCCGACCTTCACGGGTACATCTTCAGCAATGCCCAAGGGATAGCGAATGGAGTTGCCTCCCAACTCCAAACATATACCCGTAGGCTCCATCGGTAGGCGTAGCTTCTCGAATACATCCCTCGGCATGACGCTTACACTAGCTCCAAGGTCGCATAACGCCTTCTCAAAGTTGAAAGAACCAACCAAACATGGAATTGTAGGGCACCCGGGGTCCTTTTGCTTCTCTAGCCCATTAGCAATAGCGGCACTACACTCCTCGGACATCTTGACATGATCTACCCCGAGTGTTGCTATCTCATATTTATTTGCAAGTATGTCTTTAAATTAGCGAGAATATGTAGGTACTTGTAGGGCATCTAGTAATGACATGTTGATGCTAAGTCTACGCACAACTTCCACAAACTTCTCAAAGTGGTTTTCAAGTTTACCTCGGAAGTAGCGTGGCTTGAGTTGCGGTATCCTCGTGTCTTCCTCCGGCATCTCAAATTTGGGTTCCTCGGTGACGATCCCCGTAACCTTCTCTTTAGCAACTCCTTCCACCTCGGTGGATGGTTTAAGCTTCCTTGCTCCCGCGGAACGTTCCGGATCTTCGGTCTCCTTCCCCGAACGTGTTTGAATGGCCTTCGCCGGTTCGATACTTTTGGGTTGTCCCGGAAGCTTCCCTTCATCATTAGTGAGGCGCCCCGCAAGTTGTCCAACTTGCGTCTCGAGCATCTTCATCATATTGAGCACTTGATGATTGGAACTTCCGACCTCCGTCAGTTTGCTATCAATGTTCTCCAACACCTTGTCTATGGTCTTGAACTTGGTGACGGTGTCCTTGTTGATCTTAGCTTGCTCATCCATGAACTCCTTCAATTGTATACGAAGCGGAACCGCATTAGCAATAGATGAGCTTGCAATAAATTGAGGCCTACCTTGCCCGTAGCAGAAGTTCGACAATTCTCCCTTCCTCATGTAGTCGAGCACTTTGGCTTCCTCCGGGCAATCTTTGCGGACATGGCCATACTCTCCACATTCTTCGCATGTGGACCTTGCTTCGGCGGCCTTCAAGTCTTGAGCCTCTTTCTTTTCCATCTCCATCTTCTCCAACCTCCTCATGAGCGAGTCGATCTTGCCTTCAAGTATGTTCTCCTTCTCCACTTGCAAGACTCCTTTGACGTTCCCCGTGGGTTGAACCGGATGAAGGCGCCCGGAGGACGCCCATGTGTCATTATCCGCGACCTTCTTGAATAGAGTGAAAGCTTCCGTCGGTGTAAGTTCGATGATGGATCCTCCCGCCGATGCATCGATGATCGTCCTTGACGCCATGGTGAGTCCTTGATAGAACTTTTGCACGAGGTCTTCCTTCGGGAACTTGTGATGTGGAACCGCCCGAGTGTACTTGTTGAAGCGCTCGAATGCCTCCGAGATAGTTTCCGTAGGATATTGAACAAAGGTGGCAATCTTATTACGCAAGCTTTGAGTTTTACCCGGCGAGTAGTATTCCTTCATGAAAGCCTTCATCAACGTGTTCCAATTTTGCACCGTCTCCGCCGGTTGAGAGTGGAACCATTGCAAAGCCTTCCCGAGTAGTGAGAACGGAAAGAGCCTTGCCCTCATTTAATCTTGAGTCACCCCATCCATGTTGAAAGTCTGACATAGTTGAATGAATGCTTGGAGGTGAAGGTTCGGATCCTCTTTACTGGTGAAGGGTGAATGTTGCACCATGCGGATTGTTGAGGTCTTGATCTCGAACGGTCTTCCGATCTCCTCAAGGTTCAAGATTGGTAGGTCGATGATGTCTGGGGTGCATAGCTCCCCAATCTTGCGTTCTTGTGGTGGTTGGTCACCCATCGGTGGAAGTCGATTCTCGCGAGGACTTTGAGGTGGTGAATTCTTCGGAGATTCCTGCGATCCTTTGTCTTCCGACTCTGAATCTACAAAATCCAGCTTTTTAGCTTGATGTGCTTCGCGTCTCCTTAGCCTTGTAAAGTTTTTTTCGGATCATCCACAAAATTATCGAGTTTGTTGGAGAGGTAGCCGTCCATCTCCTGTTAGGGTTAGCAATAAACAAAGTATGCAAAAACTAGAAAGTAAAAACAAATCTATAAAAACTAGGGTTAGACAAACTAGATTAGATGTATTTTGAGGATGATCAAAGTTTAGTAGATGCAAAAATAAAAACAAAAAGGAAACTGAAAATTACAAAAAGGCAATAAAAAATCAAATCTTGATCACTTGTTCGCCGGCAACGGCGCCAGAAAAAGGGGCTTGTTGACGGTTAATAGTTGTATCAAAGTTCGTTTTAATGACTTGCAAGCGGACAAGTCTCCCGTCGTAGTCAAGGGACCCTTCTTCCCTCGAGTGGTGAACCCAAGGTATCGAATCCGTGGAACAAATGTGTGACGCAAAACTTAATCTAATAAAGCCAAGTAACTTCAATCTTCGATAAAAGAAACCCTAATGCATCTAGGTAAAAGACACGAAACTAATCTAATCTACTAAAGACCGGAGAAAACAAAGTAAGATTGGGTAGATAAACCGATCTAGAGAGATCGGGGTAAGCCTTTTGTTGAAGTTCCAAGCAAGAGAAGAAGTAGCAAATCGAATCTTAATAGAAGCGTCTTTAAATCGTGGCATCCCGTCCAAATCCGAAAACATCCGCCTTTCGGAACCCCAGTTCTGTCACAACGTCTCCCTACTCATGCGGGGAGCTTAGGGCGAGTCAAAAGACAAGTCGAGATTCTTTCGGAAGATCCGGCGTGTACCTCTAGCCACCGCGGCTACAAGAACACCCTATGTAATCTATCCCGAGAATAGAATTGGAATAAGCAAAGCCGATCGAAAAACGAAATCTTCGAGGAAACACTTGATCGCTAGGAAAAGATTCAACTTGATAATTCAACTATAACAATGATACATACACAAGATCACCACCGGGATCCTTCCTTGATCTTGCTTCTAGCTCCGGGAACTCCGACGTGGTCTTCCGTGCAAGGTTCCCACGCCGTCTAGGGAAACCCTAGTCAACTTGCTCGACCCTCTCCTCTCCGAGATGGTGTCCCTCTCTTCTCTGCTCCTCGGCGGCCGATGACGAATTCTCCTCCCCGTGGCTCTCGGTCAGGGGGCTATAAATAGCCTGATTGGAGGCTAGGGTAAAGGGGAGCCTCACTGGGCCCTGGACAGGGCTGGGCCGACCGGCCTGGGCCCATCCAGGCCCAGCCCGAGGCCTCCTTTGCTCTACGTCGGTTCCCTTGCTTCCTGGATGTTTCCCCCTTCTGCATGTAGGTCCATGTCGTCAGTTTCTCTCCGAATTGGACACAACTCCTTGTCTTGCAAGATTCGACACTTTTTCGGTCGGTCCTCGGAGTCCGTCGTCTTCTCGGATCAAGTCCCCGGCTTCTTGGAGTTAAGTTTGCTTCATTGCATGACTTGTACGGGGCTTCAAGGTCTTGTCATGAGGTGCTTGATGAACTTATCCCGAAAGTCTTGCATTCAACGCTAAAACCCTGCATAAACATTAAACTCCAAAACCGACATGCACACGTGAACTTGTTATACCACGGGGGTTAGTACCAATGGATAAGGTATAAAACTCATGCCAACACCGAAGGTAAACTCATGGCTAGGTTGACGGATTTTCACCGTCAACACTCTGCTATAAAAGTGGTTATGAAATTTTTGTTCTAATTGTTCCCAAGTACGAATAGAGTTAACGGGTAATGAAGCAAACCATGAAAAAGCATTGGCAGTTAAAGATAAAGAAAATAAATGCACTCTTATTTCCGCTATGGCACTAGCTTCTCCTAGTTGAGCGAGATATTGACTAACATGCTGCCACGTAGTTTCTCTATCATCCCCATTAAACTTCACAAATTCAAGACAACGCCAACCAATAGGATAGGGAACCAAATCAAAACTAGAAGGATACAATTTTCGATATGGAAGATTTTTATTTTTTACTTCTATCCCATAATCATCTTTCATTTGTTTAGCAAGATTAGTATTAAACCTATCGATGACTTCCTGGATGGTGGTTGGCATTGGCGTAGTAGAAGCATTCGATTGCACCACATTCAGTTGTGTGTATGAGCCAGAAGTGTTGTGTTGCAAACGACTATTAATTTGGGGATTAGTTGTGTAACCATACCCAATGCCTATTTCAAACGGAACCATAATTGGAATACCTTGAGCTACTGAAGTATTCCCACCAGATCGGCCAGAAGTGGCCTGAATGAGGGGAATAGTAACTATAGGTTCCGGAGACGAGGAAAAAAGCGCCATGGTGCCAGGATCGGTCTGACCGGTTGGACCCACCAGTCTCACTGGTCTATTCTGACAAGATGGGGACAGTGGTGTTTGTCCCGCGTAATAATTCAACAGCATGCCATACTTAGGATTAAGCGTTTGTGCAGCCGATGAATTAATAGATGGGGTTTGAGGAGCCACAGTTTTAGAACCAGATGCAACATTATCATCACCCCCTACTTGTTTACCAAGACTTTTATCTACCACGCATATTTTCAATCATTGATAAACGAAAACTATCCATCAAAGTAGTAAGATCATTGACGGTAACAAAAGAGGATGGAGATGTGCTCACATTGGGCGGTACCTCAGGCGGTGGAGTGTCGAAGGTGATGTCCTTGATCTTCTTCAACTTGCCTTCAAGAGTCTTTTTGAAGTGCGACAAGTAGTGAAGTCGATCCTCTTCAGCCTTCTTTTTCATGCGCTTTTCTAATTCTTGGCAATCTTGTTCAGCCTTTTGCTTCATGAAGTCCTCCATGGCTTAGCGATCTTCAGGGGAGACCTCTTGATCCGTGGAGTCAATGATGTTTCCGTTGCCTAGATCACAGTGAGACATGTCGCCAGAGTAGGATAGATCGGTTAAGATAGTCAGATCTTCGCTTCCCAGCAGAGTCACCAATTTTTTAGCACCTTTCGAGCCAACAGCACGCAAAGGCAGCTGTCGCAATGCCTCTGCATCGACACCGATCAGACCGGTGGGGTAGACCGGTCAGACCGGTCACTGGTAGATTCCGGCGGTAAACCTAGAACGCAGGCTCGGGAGGGATCCCGTCGGAACTAGCGCACGTCAGGTTCCTCTAGGGTCGGCAAGGCCAACTAGAACACATTCATACATCGCGGAGACGAAGGAAGAACAATAGATGGGATTGGAAGAGCTAGGGCTTAGAGATAAAAGTAAATATGAGATAAATAACGGTAAATATGTTTGATCTATTAGATGATCCTCAACCAGCCGCGACCCCTCATATTTATTAGGGTGGGGAGGACTTGTCCTTTAAGGAATTCCTTTTACAACTATAATCCGATCTGGACTCCTTGTTTTGGTTCGGACGCGGGGGCACCGGTCAGACCAGTTTGGCACACCGGTCTAACCAGTGTGGCATGTTGGACCAACGACAGGAACCAAGACCGGTCAGACTGCCCTAAGGCACCGGTCAGACCGGTCCGTCCTGCCTGGTCAGCTAGGTGCCAATTTTAAGTGTCAACACAATAATTGTTCATCGGATTGCTTAAGAAAACTCCTATTTTGAAGGATGCTCTCCACTCTATTATATATTGAGGTTGGTAGCTAGCAATACTTTAAATTCTTAGATTGGTTTTTTGCTAGATTTTGTATGAATTTATGGGGAGGCTCTCTCACTTCATTTTAGATGTTGTTTCTCACAAAATTTCAATGGAGACACATAAATTTTGAAGGTTGCTCATCACTACCTTTCTTGAAGTTTCCACTTTTCCATGTATATTTAGTTAGATTATTGCAAAATCGAGAAGAATGAGATGGAGAGACACTTTCTTGACTCTAGGCCTTTTTTAGGGTCGGTGGTGGTGGCATCCCCACCTGATTGGAGCCCAAGAATGGAAGGGTGGCTCCACCACGAACCCCTGTCCTATTTGTAGCCCATGGACTCCTCGGAAATTCTTGCAGATCATTTTTTAATAGAAGCAGAAGATAAATGGGCCATGATCCGCGACGTCTGTTGCCGGGAAACTGTAAGGAATCGGATGCTCGTAGCCTAAGAGGGGGAGGGGGTGAATTAGGCTATCTTATAAACCTTAACCTATGGCTTCACTATTTTAGCACAAAGATAAACTAGAACATACTATCTAGATGTGCAACTAAGGTTGTTCTAGTGTGAAACTTCCATCCCAAAATAAGGTTTGCAACCTATAGCCAATCCTAGCAAGATACTACTCTAGGAAAGAAAAGGCAAGCAAAGATTGCAAGAGAGTAAATGCGGAAGGAAACTCTTGATCCGCGATTTATCCCGTGGTATTAGTAGGCACTAAGCCACCCCTAGTCTGTGTTGTTGAAGCACTTACACAAGAGTATTGCTTCCCGGCCACCAAGTCTCTCCCAAGGGCACCACTTGACTCGCCACAAAGGCTAGCCACTTAGGCACTTGCCAAGCTCCCTTTGTCACCTTAATGCCACGTCCATTAAGGAGCTGCTCCACCAAGGAAGGGGGTCTCCACGTCCCCCGCACAAAGTGTCCTCGCCACTCCACACAAAGTCGGAGGGTCGATGACGATTGTCGGTGAACCACTTAGGCACCGAGGCTTCCGGCGAACCTGTACAACTTGATTCACTCAAGAATCACCTCACAAGGTTGGCACAACCTTGCCCTCACTCAGCTCTAAGCTAAGCCTAGCACTAAACACATACACTAAGCATATGCAAGTTTATGGATGAGCAATTAAGCACTTGGATGGATTGGATATGGTCCTGTAGGTGTCTTGCACTCTTCTGCACTTCCACACAATCCAGCAACCTCAGATGAGCGAGTGTAGGAGGTATAAATAGCCCAAGGCATCAATCTAGCCGTTGGCTAAAAGCTGCTGAAAGTAGTACCGTCGGATGATCCGACGCTATGGTCTTCCAGTGTCGGTTCATTCGGTGCTACTAGCCGTTGCCCTCCACTGCACATGATCGTTGACACAACTGCTCTGATGCTATGCTCCGACGCACCATCGGATCATCCATCCCGCGGCCAAAACTTCTGTGGTAGCTTCCACGCGACCGTCAGATGAATCACTGCACACCCGTTGGTTCATCTGGTGCTTAAGGCTTCGTCTTGGCACGTCTCTGTCTTGTTCAAACTCGACCACCGGATAGACCGACGGTTCCCTCCAATGGACCGTCGGTTCATCCGACATTGCAGTCTTCGCAGCTTCTCTTCTCCAATTCATCCGACGCAACTAGGAAAGGGACCGCTGGTTCATCCGACGGTATCAAGTTAACTCTAGTCGTTGCGCGCTGTACCAAGTACTCCGACGCTATGCACCGTTGGTACCGTCGGTTCATCTGACGGTGGCCAGTTTCTTCTATTCCTTTGCATCTTCAACTTGGTTCTTTGCTTCAACTTAACGTACTTAACATTCATAACATGCCATCACTTAACATACATAACATGCCATCACTTATAGCTTCAAAATATGTACTAAGTCCTCATTTTTGCTATAAGTAGACTGTGTGAACTCTAGAAGGGGGAAAAGATGGCAGCAGGGTGCGGCGGCAGCAAGGAGAGACGCGGCGATAGGTGCTCGATGGATAGAGGGAGGGGCAGAGGAGTGAGAACAGGCAGGGGGGGTGGGGGGCGTTTTTTTTTTTGTTTTTCTTTTGTGAAACATAGCTTTCATTCATTGATCATCAGGATTACAATCATGCTGGAGTGAGGGTAACGAATGCCACATAGAGCTACAGCTAGACGAGGTTACATATTTAGCACAAAGATGAGCTACTTCATTTGAAGTCAAAGCCTGCGGTTGAGTATGCATACAATCAAATAACTTTGAAGTCAAAGCCAACTCTTCCATCTCCTCCAAAATGACAGCAATTTCAGATCGTTGTTGCCTGCGGTTCTTCCAAAGAGTGATGAACTGAAGAGAATCTGACTCGATGATCAGTCTCCTGAAGCCTCCCTCCAGCGCCATCCGCAATCCATCCCGGCAGGCCTCTGCTTATGCAGCGAGAGCTGATGATACTGCCGGAAGCCATCTCAACAAGGCACCAAGAAAAGAGTCCGTCGAATCGCGCAAGACCACCCTAGTGGATCCATTCATATTTTCAGGAAGGAAACGTCCGTCACAATTTCTTTTGACAACACCATGTGGTGGAAATTTTCATTGCTCCCTTGGCTGCCTCACATTCCCCTGCTATTGTTGGATAGGCAACAGTAAGAAACAGGCGTCCAGCGCCCACTCAATAGCCAGCTTAGGGTCAATTGGTGTTTTCCGTGGTTCCGATCATTCCTTGCTGACCAAAGAGACCACATGGCACACATGATCACAGTCCTATCTTCCTCTTTACAGACCTGATTGTCAAGCAGATCAATTTCCCATGTTCTTGGACATAGGGGGGGGGGGGGGGGGCGTATTGGAACACGAGATAAGGGATTACTTCGGGTTCCACCAACTTGGTACTTCCCTATATGACTTTTGGTACTTCCATGTTTAGATTTCGTTGGGTGGATGGCTCATAAAAAACAAGCACTCTAATATTTCTCTAAAGAGAAACAATTTTAATGTAAAAAAAGAAAGGGAAATAAATCATGGACAAATCAAATTAGAAAACAACCCAGCCTGGTTGAGAACTGATGAGTATCAGGAAAACTTTAATTGAAAAGATCACAGGAAAAACATATTAGGGGCTAGCAGCACATACAACTGATGATTCGCAAAAGGTGAATTGAGAAAAGTCATATATTAAACTTGCAATACTACATGAATTTAAAATGAGGGAAAGTTTATAAAGTTGCCTTTGGATACAACATGGGAAAAACACAGGAATTGGAAGTGAGAGCGACAAACTAACACAAACACACACACACACAAAGGAAAGTTTTCATAACATCCTCCAGAATTCTTATGGATTGATGCGTCCCATAAGAATTACAAGGAATTTTGTAGGGTGCAATCCTTTGTTCCAAAGGGTCACATAGGAAATTTTCATATAGGATGGAAATCCTTCAGAATTCCTATGGTTTTCCTTTGCTCCAAAGGGGGCCTAAACTTAACTAATGTTTTGGTGGTTGTCGGCCGCGGCTAGACCTCACAGCATAGAACGTTTGTGTCACCTGACATGCGATGACGATGAGAGCCACAAGTAATGCGGCGATGATCCCTATGGTCTTACACTGGCAGAACCATCCCATGAACCAGTTGACGCGGTTCGCGCAGCGCTTCTGCATGTCGTGCCACGTGGGCATGAGGTAGTTCCTGTCGATGTTGTTGACGTCCATGACCACTCCGTTGCAGAGGTTGGCGAAGCCGTGAGCGACCTGCTCGTCGCTGGCGAGGAAGTGTTCAACGATCCCTGAATGAACCAAGAGCTTCACGTCCTCCACCGTGCCTGCCACCTGCGACATGAAGATGCAGTACGCTGTGACAGGTCTCCGGGACATATGCTCCTCCAACGCCATCAGGTTACGCAGAACCGTCCAGGTCATGCTGTCGACCCGCAGGCGAGGGACCCACAGCGTGCCTCCATGAAGGCGCACGTCGAGGAAGGTCCACTCGTCACCGTTCTTGAATTCCCGACGCCTGAACCGCACGTTGCCATACCTGCGGTACTCCATCGCCCGGCGCCACCGACTCATGGGAGGGCGTGGAGCGCTCACTTCCATGGCCAACTGCGGTGGACCAGTTTGCCGCAAGTAGAAATGCACCAAGTGCAGCAGGTGGGACGGCGGTGACATCTGAGGCGGAGCTGGGCGCATCTTCTTGCTGATGTAGAGCTGTGCCTGCAGCACCTTCTGTACATAATCTGCTATGGGTTCCAGGACGGAGCTGGTGGTATCACCTTTGACGCGCTCATGGATCTTCTGTAGCACGAAGAAAGGTATCTGGTTCTCGACGAGGAAGACGGTGTCGCGGACGACGGTGTTGTTGTCGACGCCGCCGAATAATAATGAGCCGCCGTCTTGGACATCTCCCCTTACTGTCCTCGCCGCCGGGTCTCCGTCTTTACTACGACTTGGGCTAAGTGCTAACCTGATGTCGGCTTCGTTATTTCTTCTCGGCAGATACCTCACCATGCAACTGAGGAGGAAGCACCCATCACGCAGCAACATTGTCGACAGCTCTTGCGGTGTAACGTGGCCAATCCCATCGGGGTAGCACGCCCTCACTTGGGGCTCCAGTTTCTCCACTACACCCGTAAGACCACCTTTATTCTTCTGGTCCTCGGAGAGGCTCTGGAAGAACCCCACAGAGCACAGTTTCTCCTCTTCAATCCGTGGGGACGAGCAACGAGCATGGTAAGGGCCGACAGGCACCAACTGTGGAGTGTAGCTGTTGACGTCGCCGGTACGGACTTGATTACGGACCATGGTGATTGGGCTCCACATGCGTCTCCATGCCGCCATTTCAGCTTCTGCGGTCATGGCTTGTTTCCCTGCTGCCTCCAAGTCGGTGTCACCACATGGAACCCGTGCACCTGCATGCAGCAAGGTAATATATAGCAAATTATAATCAGCACGTAGCGTGCGAACGTACCACCAACACCACATTTGTTTGTTGCTGTACGTGGACAACATGTACAAATGGAACGGCAATAATGTTGCGCAGCATCAATCATCTTATCTTACTATTACTATCTCGGAGCCTCCACGTGAAGCTACTTAGGAATCCTAGGTGGACGCACTAAAAAATTATCATTAATTTTAATAGTCGTTGGATGTATTTTTTTTCAAAAATTACCCACCTATGTCATTGCGAAGAATTAACCAAAACAGCCCTCTTGCTACTATAGAAAAGTTAAATCTAAACTATCTCCCGGTCACATCTAACATAATATATTCCTTTGTTTCAGATAAAAAAATTGTCCAACTATCTTGCGTGTCACATGTAACGTAATTAGTTTCCTACACTTTACCTCTTTCTATATTTAAATCATAAAAGAATCTATCCTAAAAGATGTCTAGCTAATACAGCTAATAAACTAGATATGTACGTGCACAGATGGCTGCTGATCATATGTCCCTTCCCTTGAATTTCCCTTTTTTATTTTAAGCATAAAAATAATCTATCCCAAAAGGTTGGTAGCCTAATACAACAATTTATATACTCTTCTTGTGCATATATAAAAAGAGAGTTACCATCTTTCAAGAAACTTCTCTTTTGTGTAGTTCTTCCATCAACCAAAGCATGCTTCTACTTTGATCAATGGAACTAGGCCCCTTACGGTTGTTCAACAAAAAGGTACAATTAACATAAGCATTCTTATATGGCTGCACCAAACCTTTTAGACCCATTTGTTACACTAGAAGTCAGTCCATGATGAGACATCATTTTTTAAATTTGTTTGATTTTCATTCTACAATTAGATGCTTCTTTATGACATTTGTTGCAACTAATAAATCGTTTCTATTGTTTAGTCTGTTATGTGCTACAATTAGATTAATTTGTCGTGTCATATGTTATGACAACTAAATTATTTGTTTATTTTTTGACATGCTGCATGTTACAATTAGATTAAATTTTTCAAAGCGTATGTCATGACTACTAAATTATTTGTTTATTATTTGGTCTGCTGTGTGCTTGGTATAGATGACTTGCTTCTCATCATTGTTCTCAAACTTATGTGTAGAAAATTTCATACTTGTATATTATATATCTTTTGTATAAAAGATAACTCGGTTAGATCCATCAACAGTTTTTGTTATTGCATCGGAACAAGTTGCAATGGTGAACAAAACCTTAAGTGAAATTAGAGGGAAAAGAATTGTGGAACATCAAGACAAGAGTAACCAGATTGTAGAATGCTACCTTACTAAGTCGTGGTGAACAATTAAGTATTAACATGATCCTTATTTATCAAAAGGTATAATATATGTTCAATTTGATTACTTTTTTATTATTCTCAGTTTATAATGATGATGAAAAATTAGAGAAGCATGATACATGGTGCTAACAATAAGACCTATATGGAGAAGTTAAAATGACTAATTGAAGAAGGGAATGTGAACCTAAATGCAAATGTTAGAGTCACACCAGTATACCTGAGCATTTTGAGCCCGGCCCGCGCCAGGCCCGCCCACGAACCTTACTGGACGGGCGTAGGCAGAGATCTTGAAGCCCACGAATTTTTTTTGGCCCAAGCCCGGCCCGAAATGCTGTTTTTAGTGGTTTTACACTATAAAATACGTAGGGCGGCCCGCCCAAACCCAGCCCGAAAAGCAAGGTCCGACGCGTCTAGTGGGATGGTCATGGGCAGGATTTTTTTGGCCCGAAACAACAGAAATTTTTTTCAGCCCTGCCTGAAACCGGCCCGGCCCGAAAAATGCTTAGGACTACACACGAGTAGCATAGAAGTATCAGCCAGTGAAAATTTACAGAATAGTACGTCAACTTCTTACCCACAACTATACTCTAAAAAAGTTCAAATATAATGAAGGCATTCTGAAGTATATAGTTTCAAGTTCATGACCATGGATATGCTTTCAGCAAGAGTAAATGTGGAGACATACATGTTAGGTAAAAAATTACTGATTTTATGATTCAAGTTCATGATCATTGGACCTGTAGAAGAAATAATAACAAATTTTGGATTTACCAAAATCCTTGATATTGTCCCCTGATCGAGTAACTTTTATTTCGTAAAAAGCAATTACAGATTTTCATAGTGTACATGCGTGCTACAAAACTTCCATTGAATTAAAAAAAAATCTATAGTACCCATCGAAATAATTTACCAGTGATACCTTGAATCAACCGTAACATGAAACACATAAAACAAATAATACACTAGTGGAACCATTACATGTAATCCTCTAAACAACTCTTAGTTGTTAATTATTCATTTACAAATCATGAACTAACCAATCCCATTTTAAATGCAGATATTTACATAGTTGAGTTCCAAGAGATAGGCCTATGGTGCACCCATGTACTCAAATTGTCTAAATAAAAGTTACTCCACACTTTGACCAACAATAGCTTTTAAAATAATGTATTTTAAATAGGAAAGATTACATATTTTGATAGTTGGTTCCACAATAAATCTACCAAAATCTAAACATAGCTATATTTTGGGACAAAAGGAGTACATTTGGAGCAAACTATAATGAGAAGAAGATGAGAAACACTAAGATTTGCTTTATTATTGTGCTGGATCATTCAATAAAATAGAGTTAATTGTACTTATTATTTTTTG
Organism: Cenchrus americanus; assembly: GCA_947561735.1. Lineage (NCBI taxonomy): Eukaryota > Viridiplantae > Streptophyta > Magnoliopsida > Poales > Poaceae > Cenchrus > Cenchrus americanus. The sequence goes on along the minus strand of OX387245.1, from coordinate 252,438,315 downwards.
AGCATAGTATGCAATACAATCCTAAAATTAGATGGATCTCTCTTCCTAATTATGATGAACAAATCTTAATTAATATATTATATTTACAATCTATGTTGCAACATTGTGTGAAACTTAATATGATGCTCCTAGTAAAACTAAACAACTTCTATAATTAAAATAAAGTGCTAACCCGTGCGGAGGCATGAGTTGATGGACTAGTACTGCTAAAATGTACTAGCCTATTAACTAACCCCAAACCTAAATTAAGAACTTGATTCGATCTCCACTTAATGTTGTCCAAGTTCCATTTTAGTACTGACATAAGTTGTTGGGTGGTGTTGTGACCAACAGCAAAGTGCACCCACCTGAACATTTCATTCAAAAGGCCATGACCAAAAGGTCACACCCTAGTTTTGCAAATTGGTCAAGTAATGCCGGAATTACAAAGCATGAGACATCAGAATAAGACTACAACTAACAGAGTTAAAAGAGCAAGCGCCAATCTGCCTTGAGCGTTACAACCAAAAGACATGCTAGCCAACTCCATTGAGACCATAGTGCTACCCGCACCCTTTGTAGTTGCGCGCACTTGATCTGTTACTACTCTCAACACCCAACTGGGGGAGGAAGCCCTAAAGAAATGAGGGACCACACAACAGAGAGGGGATTAAGAGCGGGGGAACACATTTGTCACAACAATGTTAAGCACACCAATCTCCATTAGAGATAACGGTGGCACCTCAGGCCTCCACCTACCACCATCCAACGTCCTTCAAGGTGAGTATGAGACATGGGTACCCCTGGGTCCCCACCAACTAGACTCACGATTGTTCCTGACAGGTGGGTCCGGCCCATAAGAAGACTCGCCGACCTGACAATGGGCCCACCAGACCTAGTATGTGGCCCCAAAGACCTTCCAGAAGATTCCCCTGGACGACCTTATCGGATCCGTTCGGGTGACTTGGAGTGCATGATAAGACAAAAGACGTCAGCTGCGCCGCCAGATAGTCCGACGATCACGGGATTATGTTGTAAGAGCAACTCCAAGAGCCTCTCCAAATATCACTAGCTAAAACACTAATTTGACTAGTATGTAAAATGAAATAGCTAGTAAAAAGTTGATGAAATCCAACATACTAGCTAAAATCAACTCTCCATATGCTTTACCGCTAGTTGGTCCCGCCTGTCATACTCATGTACAAGGGGATAGCTAGCAAAGACTGGCTAGACAAAGATGGCTAGCGAAGCACCTGGATTAGCTAGTGGAAGATAGCTAAGGCAAGTTTAGCTAGTTTGCTGGATTGTTCTTTTAGACAAAATTTCTATTTTTAGCTAGTTAAGCCAAAATACCTAGTCTCTTGGAGTTGCTCTAACTTTCCTAAGCTTTGTTTCCATGTTGTAATCGACCTAGACTCTGGGTCCACCAACCTTATCCGTCAGCCAATATAAGACTGGCAAGGGCGTCCTCCCAGGGACATGTCGCCCCCAAGTCGCAATCCATCCAAAGCAATACAATCAAGAACTGGACGTAGGGTTTTCCTCTCTAGAGGCCTGAACCCGTATAAACTCACTGTGTCCTTTGTGTTCCGTGTGCCATCGCACAACCATGGAGTTCTTAGCCCTAGGTCTTCCCCCGCTGAGCAAATAAACCACCGGGGTTGACCCCCCTGTGGACTGCTCAGACCTAAATCCGTAACAGGGAGGACGCCTCAAAGGAGGGAGGGTCGGCTACTATGAACACACTTGGTAATTTGTCCGATGACATCTTCAATAGGAGTGCAGCAACAACGCAGGGGTGCTAGAAGAGGGCACCCAACAGAATCATGGAAGAGCCTGATCAACCAAGCAATACAAAACCATTACAAAAGGGTTAGGAAAAGAGTGAGGAGGATGGTGATTCTATGGATGGAGTACCCTGCGAAAACCCTCCAATCCCTGAGTGTGGCGCTTTCGCTACAAGGCAGCCAGCATCAGAAGTCAAAGTATGCTCCAATAGCGAAAGGTTTGCATTGATGACAAGCTGCCACCGCATCAACAATGACAGGCTTGACCATAGCAAAAAAATGTTGCTGCCACCGGATCGTAAAACGATTTGTTGCGATACATTTATTCCAATGTTTTAGAATTGGATCTACTTCAGTATGTCTGTACAAGTCCACTAGATCGGTAGAGATGGCGATGAAATTCACAGGATTGAGGCAGATTTTATGAATGTTGCAGCTTACAATATGTTTTCTTTGACGGTGTGGCAATAAAGTAATTTTTCATAATGTTGCACATACCATTTTTTTAGTGTATAAAGTATTTTCTCATGGTTATCTTCTCCAAGCCACCTATCAGTCATGTTCTCCCCCCCCCCCACCACCCCCCACCTTGGACAACCCGCACGATGGTGGACTCCCTCACTCGCTACTTGAAATGTGACATTTCGTCACATGCTCTGTGTCCAAGTTGGGGGCGGGGGGCGGAAGGGTCCCGGAAGCTTTTTAATACCAGTTCACAATATCACCTTGTACAAAAGGCTGATATCTTGTACTGCCTCATCATAACACACTCGGTAATAAAGGGTCACTTTTAGTATTGGGTGCTGTTATGATTCGGTACTGAAAGCTCAGCTATGTATCACTTCAAAAGGAAAGTATATTTAACTTCATTACATACATAAGTTGTGTAAATGAAATGACGAGGAAGGCTTGTGCAAGGCTTGAGGTCGTGAGTTTAAGTCCAGACTACACACGGTTGTTTCGCAAAAATATTTTCTTTATTTTTCTGGCGCAAAACAAGTTTGTACCGGTTGGTAACATGAACCATTACCAATATGTACCTTTTAGTACCAGATATTTATGGGGATTCAAAACCAGTACTGAAGGTCTAATCCCTAGCAATGTCCTGTGTAGTGCCGCTCCGGCATAGCAAGGCAGACAATCTCACGTGGAGGAGAAAGTAGCCCACCAGCCGGAGCCTTACCGCTCCTTCCTGTGGGTGGAGACTGGAGAGCGCTCTGCCGCCCCAAGCCGCCTGCCTGTGCTCGCTACCTACTGTCTGGAATGCCCATGCACGACGCCGCCGCGCGGGGGCCGCCCTCCAACGGATCTCCCCTCACCGCGCGGAGCTTAGGCACTCGCCAAGGAGGCTGCCTGCGTTGTAGTCATGTGTTTCTTTCTGACAGTTGCATGTTTTTAGCTTGGAAGCAGTTGTTCCTCTTTTTTTGTGGCTGGGCTAATCATTTGTATCTATCCTTTTTCCTTTTAATTTCCTCGTCTCATCAATCATATTGCTAACAGAGCATGTAGCCCATTAACCGGCCGGAACGCTGTCCAAGCTTCTAGAGTGATTAGTCGTTATAACAAGGTCAATTAACTCATACTTGTCTCATGCTTGCTGCCGATATCTGCTATTGTTTCTGCTAAAAGTTCTTGAGTTATTTTAGTGCCTGATATTTTAGTTGCTGGTAGATGTAGGGCCTCTTTTGTGGCGGGGCTAATCGTTTGTATGTCTGTTTGTTTTTTCCTCGTGTAACGAAACTAGAGGCAAAACTCCTGACTCAATGGAGGAAACTGACACGATTTTGATAGCATAAGAAATGATCTATAGAGAATCTATACTTCACAGTGGTAGTGTCTTCAAGTAATAATTGTTTTTTCTTTCTCTCTCCCAATTTGATCAGTGGTGAGCGTTGCATTGATCCCATAGGAACTAGTGGTTTGTTCCCAATGGCAAATTCAAGGTTTCTTGTGCATTGGATTAAGAGTAGACATGGTTTCTCCATGAGGAAACCATTTCTATAATTTGTGCTCTATTTCCTCATTAATTAGGATGTGACATCACCTTTTTGCTTAGTTGGAAAGATAATTAATAGACATAGAAACCACCATAAATATCCAATTGGGATTGCCCTAAAAAGGAGTTAGGATTCTTATTCGGTTTCATGTGATTTCCATGGCAATATAATTAATGCTAGCAACGGCAACGTACCATACAACAATCAGGTATATAATGCTAAAAAGTTATTTCTAAACGTGCATGGAGGATACGTAGGAATCAGAGACAAGTGACAAATAAACATCAAAAGAATTTCAACGGCAGTTAGATGGGGCGACTTGTCAGTTTCACCTTCACATGGCATCAGTGAATAATCCACTTCGACGTCGACAATTTTGCTGCTGAAGGAATCCTCACCCCTGGTCTCAGTATCATTGCCCCACGTTTGTTTCGTTGGTTCCAGTTCTATGTCGCTCGTATCTGCATGACACAATTAATCAGTCCGTGGAAATGGAAATGAAACGAAGATAAATCGTTTGCCATTCCTTTTTTTAACTAAACGTAATAACGATGGATCGAGCAAGTTCAATACATTCAGAACGATCGAAAACGTACAGTATCCTAAGAAATGCTGAAACAGGCGACGAGAGAAACTTGATACTTACCATTCGCCATTTCAGTCGATACGCCCAAACTTTGCTATCCACGGTCCTTCTCAGGTAGTCTTGATCAGAAGTTTGTGGCACTTATATACTAGCTCCGAGAGCACGACAATCCTCATATTATATTTTTTTGTCCTGTCTGGTGTTCACTAAGATCCTTAGTATTGTAATTTCCAATGGGCGTCGAGCACCAAGCCCGAAGCAAAAGTTACAAGCAACAGTCAATGGGTGATCAATGAAATATTAAGTAAGAGTTAGGTAATTTTTTTTCGAGAATACTCAAGAGAGCTACATATCTTTGTATTAAGAAGATGAAAAGAATTACACATTACAACGCGGGACAACCAGGCACACGCGACACGTATTCTAGATGACTATGTGCTTATACAAATAAAAATGCAACGGAAGAAAACCTAGGCTAGGCAGCTAATTATATTGTGTGCCTCTACCGGCCATCCCAAGGAACAGCCGACGGTGATCGTCCTACTCCTGCCTGAACAGCTGGCATCAGTTCCGCGTCAGATAAATGCCGCGCTAGGAACATGTCTCACATCGCAGCGAAGTACTGAGCATCCAGAGGTCATTTGCACACGGACACGAGTTGAGGGCGACGTTTTACTATGGTGTGCTAGTCCATCTGCCTTGCAGTCCCAGCTTTTCTAGCTTTTGCATGACGAGGACTTCACCGTTGATCTTGGAGGCACGCACCGTACGTGGAGTTCAACGGCTGATTAGCCAGCCATCCACTACGCCATATAGCAAGAGTTATGTAGTACTCTCTTCAGATCATAAGAGTCTTTTCGGAGTTGTGTGTGCTGCGAAAAGTGATATATGATGGACCTTTAATTTAATTTCTTCTTGTTGTTTCCGGATTCGTCGTCAGTGTCAAAACTTCTCAGTCCAGCCCAAGCTCGTAGAGCTCACACGGCTCCATCTTGTGGGGCATTACTTTTTAAGATAGTTTCAATATAATAGAGTAGGAGCTATATCCTAAAGCATTTATGCAAGAAGTAGAATAATTTTGCGAGTTTTACATAAGGTTCTTATTACATAAAAACCAATAGCTAGCGCGCACACACTATTTTTGAATAATATAATTAGAGAAATGGAAATATAATAAAAACTGAGCTCATAAACGATATGATGTGGTACATATTAAGGTATACATGATAACATTTTATGTACGTTCACCATTTATATATAATATTATTGTTGTCTTTCTTTGCACATTGACCCCGGCGATTAGCTTTCGAGCCATCTGACAATTGGAGCGGAGCAGCAGCTGAAAACCATTCTGTATCGAGATTATTGTTAGATGTGTGTCGTACGTTGATAGTATTGTGCAGGAAAGAGGAGAGCTCTAATGTACATGCAATGTATGTCTCCTAGTAAACACAAAAGCCATTGAATTAGGAATGTTCGGTTCATGGACCTGATCGCATGTGAGACTTTTACTGCATATACTCTCTTGGTCCCATAAAAGTTTAATTGTAGTAGTTTTTTATACCCTTACTAATAATTACAGTACTTTATACTCTCCCTCCTGTTTAGTATTAGAAGTTGTTTAAGACAGTGACACGGTTACCGAAGGATAACTTTGACTTCTATTTTCTAAAAAACATTTATTAAAAAAAGTTATATATCTATATTTTTATGAAAGTAATTTTCAAGACAAATCTATTTATATGTTTGACTCAAAGCTTGTCTAAAATGACTTCTAATACTAAACCGGAGAGACTAGGTAATAAATCCACCGCACCTTTTTAGGTGTGCTGGGTGCTTTTCCACTTTTCCCCCCCTTTAGCGTAACTCAAGGCATGCGAGATAGCTAAAGTTCACAAATCTATGTTCACTATGTGATTTGGCAAGTAATTAGTAATTAAGTAGGCTATACTTGTGGTCCAATTCTTTAGAGCCATACTAGTGTTTTGATGGACGGCCTGGTGTGCTGCTTGCTTTTCCTTTTATTAGGCTTTGTCCCATGTGATTTGGCAAGAGGAAGGAAGAAGCTGCATCAAAGATATATAACTGCATTGCGTACTTTCCATAGTTCCCATGCTGCTATAGTAACGATGTCCATGAAGAAAGGCATACCATACACATGCCTAGTAATTACTGATCCTTTCGTGAACATCTGCGGAGTTGTCCCATATTTTCCTAACTAAAAAATTCAATAGATTTGCACATAATTTAAAACATATCATATCATATTAATTCCTTACTTTTTTTTTTACTTCGTGATACTTTGATCTCGACGGCTCTCATTCATTTCAAGGGTTCCAAATTTGTTATTTATTTGGAAAACCAGATCGAACTATTGGACTACACGTGCAGTGGGGTTGTGGGGGAGGGGTGTGGACGGGCAGTGATGCACGGGAAGTGATCCACTCCTGATTGAACAGTTCCGACGCACCCATAGCGTGCAGTGATCGGATAAGCTTGGACCGGATTTGACGTGCACGCCTCTTCTTTGCTAGTTAAGTTGCCATGTGAAATGTGATTGATCCACATCTAAACACACACTGATGTCATACACACAACTGTCCATCTTCTACATAACACTAATAAATTAAATTAAACAAGAAGATGCTTATCGATCTAAACCGAGCTAGGATGTAGTATATGTTTAATCTCGATCTCACCGACCGCATTATATATTTCGAGCTCAAGTATCAATGCAATTTAGTAAGGACGTTAATGAGACGCCGTTAAATATATTGGTTAGCAGCGGGAATTTCGCTCGAGGCTCGTTGTCGCTATGTATCATGGCCGATTACACATGATACCATGTGATGAGAGAACCAAACAAATCATTCCGGGCCCCGAAGATGCTCTGTATACTTATTACAGAAAAAAAATCGAAGCGCATCATCACATGATGATCTGCTTTATTTTATTTTATATATATACGCGGGCCACGACACCTCCGCACAGCGTGGTTGTTGATTGGGCGACGTGCTCACGCAAGTAGCACGGGATATACTACTCCCGCCCTCTTTTCTAGATCTATTTCGTCTAACGCAACGCCCGGATGCCAAGAAAGGAACCTCTACTTACAGAGCAAGTATTACAGTGTGCTGGGAGCGGGCGAATATCTAGGTGGAGGAGTGAGAAAAGAAGAGCGTCTCACCATCCGCCCGCTTGAAGCTGGCTGGGAGGCATTGCATGCTCTGTTATTGGCTAGAATTGGTTAAGGATCTTCTCCTATTTGTTGAGTTTAGGACACTCCAGTAAATAACTGTGGATCCCGCTACCGTGCTGCAGCGCCTTGCAGCCCGCGGTCGGCGAAACCCTTAACCTTGCTCTTATACTGTCACTCAAATTAATCACGTACTACTTTCCACGATATGATTCGTTATATTGGTATATCCATATCATCGATCATATACATGCACTGAGTATTTGCACGGAAATCCGTAACAGGAGACTCAAACATAGGATTATCAGAAGAGCAAATTTTGTTTTCAAAAAATAAGAAAATTCATGATCACGCCAGCTAGCAGCTACTTCCGTCATTTTTGGCATTTCAAGATTCACAATTCTTGTTATACCATATATATACATACACACACACACACACACACACACACATATATATACATATATACATATGGGTCGGGCATGATTGGCGGTATGAGGCACGGTCCTAAAAAGTACGATCAATGGTGCCTAGTGCCGGCACAGCCCGATGACCCTTTAGTGCTTGGGCCCTCACCTCAGCCCATAGTGCCAGCCCAAGGAACGGCACCCCGATGGCGGCCCGGCCTGTTAGAAGCCCATCTTACCTCAAGTATATAAACCAATTCTCTTGACCCTAACCCCTAATTCTTTTCCTCCCTGCAGCAGCCGCCACCCCCTTCCTGCGCCTCCTTCCAATCCCGCTGGCAGCTACAGCCTCCTCCCTTCCAGGATCCAGCACCTCCTCCCAATCTCGCCGGCCATCACGTGCCCCTTCCTTCATGCTCCTCCTCAGCCTCCGCCGTCGATCCAATCCTCTTCGGTGTCGATTGTGCAACGGTGTTGACGGCAATTCAGTACCTATTTTAAGGCCGTCAATTCCTACATTTTATCAAGAGAACCATGCATCCACATGAGAATAGGAGCTTAAACTAACAAATTTCACAAGTGGCTATGCAAAGTTGAATGCGGGTATTTAGCACAAGAAACAAGAAGAAAAGCATACATCCTTGATCCAAGTAATTCAAGCTCAGCAAATGAAGGGCTGCCACGCAAGCATCCCCTGGATCCATGACATCACCAGTCCAAGGGAGAGAGACCAGACGAATCAGAAGCCACCACGCGTGCATCACATGGATCCCATGGCCCACAAATATGCCCAAAACACCTCAAACCATAAGGGCTCACCTGCCAGCCACCACGAGAAAACAGAACACGAGAGGGGCCACCTGGGGTTCGGCCAAACCCTTGGATCGGCCGAACCGCCCCTAGCGCCCTTCGCCATCTGCTTCCATATGGTGCTTTCCGAGGGCCTTTCCGAGGGTGCTCGGGGTGTTCTCGCGCTGGTGTTTGAGCCTGTAAATAGAAGGAGAGGTAGTAAGAAAGGGACACACACTTGAAGGCAACACTTCTCACTTATATCTTTTCTCTCCTCTTCCATCCTCTCTCGGTGGAGGTGAAACCTCACCTTCCCATGGGTGTGTGTGGAATATCTAGCCTAGGTGGTGCTAGGTAGTGAAGGATTGTGGGTAAGTAGAGGTGATATGGTGATGATCCGTTCATCATTCATCATCCCCTTGTACCTCATGGATGATGTTGTTCTTCATTTAAACTATAATGAGTATTTTAGTATATTCCAATTAGACTAAAGTGAAATTCATGCGTAGGTGATATGTTCCTATGTTCTTCGCCCGTTCCTGATCCTAGGCTTGTGTTCTAGTAGCACAATCCCTTTTGATCATGTGGAGGAGTTATGTAAGAAGTTTATCCTTTTGTATGGTTGCTCCCCAGTTAGAATATAGTAGATGCTCATGCATCTCTAACTTAGATCAAGGTATCATTCATATCTCCTGTTGCCTATTTGATTACATGATGAGTGAGGCCTAGCCCATACTCGCGGGTTTGTCGCTCTGTATTTATACAGAGTGCTATAGTGTTGCTACGGGACGTCAGGCATAGTCATGCTATAGTAGTGATTAGTGATATGGACGTGGTATCCATATCGTCACTTTGTTTGCCCTATATCCTACGGTTTGTCTTGAGGTAGGCTATAGTAGTGATAACCGTTGGACCCTTTGCACTCCTCCATGTTCGAATACGGCGTAGAGCTTTCTGTCGGAACCAATAGTTATAGCCATGTGGTAGCCGGTACCTGAAGCGAATGTCCCTATCACGTGCTTGCGCCCTTCTAGAATCAATACCCATATGAGACTCCTCATCTATCATATGCCTTAGCAGACGTCCTTTGTGCTTGGATAGCGACTCATAGATCTCCCCTTCTGTTCCTTGGATTCGATACGCTTTGGAATACTCCTCGGGTGAAGTGCTACAGCGGTATATCTATGCGTTTGCGGACTCGTTCGTAGTCATAGGTGTACCTAGGTGGATCTTGCACTCAAGCTAACAAGGCGTCATTAGTGGTGATGTTAAGAAGTACCAAAAAGCATTTTTTGGTGCCGTTGTCGGGGAACGGTTGTTGTGAATCTACGAACCCGACTATCCTCGTATCTTTTATCTTTCTTTGTTTCTACCTCTGCCCCCGTTATCCATGGAAGGTTATCCTCGTACACACCTTCCGTTAGTCATGAGTGAATAACTTTCTGCCAGAACCAACAGTTATAGCCAGGCGGTAGCCGGTTCCTGACGCGAGTGCCCCTATCACGTGCTTGTCCCCTTCTAGAATCAATACTCATATGAGACTTCTCATCTCTCATCTGCCTTAGCAAAGGTCTTGTGTGCTTAGATAGTCGCTCGTAGATCGCCCCTTCTGTTCTTTGCATTCAATACCCTTTGGAATACTCCTAGGGTGAAATGCTAAAACGGTATATCTGTGCGTTTGCGGACTCATTTGAGTCATAGATGTACCCAGTAGGATCTTGCACTCATGCTAACAAGGCGTTGTTAGTGGTGATGTTAAGAAATACCAACAAGCATTTTTGGTGTCGTTGTCGGGGAACGGTTGTTGTGAATCTACGAACCCGACTATCCTCATATCTTTTTTCTTTCTTTGTTTCTACCTCTGCCACTGTTATCCATGGAAGGTTATCCTCGTACACACCTTCTATCAGTCATGAGTAAATATGGAGAACCGTCCTCCTTAGGACCCATTTTGTTATCTGAAGGCATCTAGGCCCCTAATCCGTGTTTTGGTAATTATTGACAATCATTGTGGACTAACATTTTTATTGAGATATAAGAATAGGTTAGTCTAATGAAATGATGAGCTCATGACCAAAGCCCTCTAGTCCTAGTTGGCTAGTGGAGCTGAGGTATGGTCGCAACCACCCAGGTTCGATTCCTCGTTGGAGCGAATTATGGGGTTGATTTTCAAAAAAATCCCCTCGCCGGTGAAACCGAGGTTTGGGGGTTTTCTAAGCTGGGAGAAGGTTTATTCTTCTTAATGAAAACTGTGGGGGCGGTCTTACCCCCACTAGCTTAGTTTAAATGATGAGCTCATGAGATATGCAAAAGGATGGCATGTATGTCATGTGATGGAAAGGAGCTCAAGGCAAAGGTAAAAGCTAGGGATTTTATTTTTGTCGGTCATAAGGCAGTTAGAGGATGATAAATGACCGGATTGATAGAATAGATAGCCGTACTATCAAGAGGGATCAATTTCATTGTCTTGACTTTCCATAGTGCCACTTTGATCAAGAACTTGCATGTCTTGCATTTAGATGAGTGGCGTTTTCAAAAGATAAAAAAATTTAGTTGAAAATCTTGAGAAAAGTTAGTTTTCTGCTGTGGGGCGGATAGTCCGTGCCCTTGGGGCAGACGGTCTGCGGGCTCTTGAGGTTTATTTAAATATCTGAGGTTTTTGGCAAAGTTTTTCGAGAAAATTTTTTTTCGGGCGGACAGTCCGTGGGTCTTCGTTGGACAGTCCGAAATTAACCTCGAATCATATAGAACGATGTGCAGCTCGGGTGGACCGAGCGGACGGTCCGCGGCCTACCGACAGACGGTCCGCGGGGCCCTGGCGGACAGTCCGCGGGGTCCTCGCGGACAGTCCGCCCACCTCAACGGGCAGCTCTAACAGTAGTTGCCTTCGTGTTTTTACCGTTGGAATTCAAACGCGGACAGTTCGTGAGGTCATCAAGGACAATCCGCGAGGTATACGTTTTTGACATAACGGCTAGTTACGGGAAGGGGGAGTATTTGTACTTCGTGCCCAGGTTGGGAGAGGCTCTCTTGGCACTTTGAAAGGTTCATACTCTTTAGTAGAGCTCCCACTCTCCTCTCTCTCACTCACTTTTTAGTGGTTGCATCTTTGGTGAGGTTGAGAGCATCTAGTGCATTGCATCAAGGTTTTGATCTTTGTGGCACTAGGGAATCATCAAGCAAGTGGTTGATTTGTTACTCCTGGAAGTTGCCGCTTCCTAGACGGATTGGTGGTAGAAGAATCCGTTGAAGCTCGCAAGAAGATTGTGCGTGGCTCCAGATTTCTTGTTGTGAGAGGTCTTATGCTCACCTCGCCGGAGTGGTGAGGAGAAACTCTAGTAGAATCGAGGTGTGGAGTGGTTCTTTGGTTCTAACCGGCTCAAGATCAAGCAGTGCCTTGATAGAGGTGCGGTTGAACATTGAATCCACCACAACGTGGATTAGGGGTGACCGGCAAGTCATCGATACGACGGGATAAAATTCGTCTCTTGTGCTCGGTTATTTCTTTGCTCAATTTCCTTTCAAGTACTTTACTTTGAGCATTTACTTTCTAGAGATTGAATTATCTCTTGTCACCCTAGGTTGCAAACCCCCATCATAGGAATAGAATAGCTAGACTTATGATTATAATTAAATTTCTCTAGTGTTGTGCTTTTAGATTTTAAACCACCTATTCACCCTCCCTCTAGTCGGTATCCTAGATCCTACATTACCCCTCACCTGATTCACCCTCCTCTCATTAAGCTAGTTTAATAGAATTCCTTCTCGGGGTTGAATCATGAGATCCCTTTCGACCATGTGAGAAACTTTGAGAAATTGTGTTTGTTGACGGTGAATTTTGATACTCCAAACATGTTCATTACATATTGGTTTGAGCTTGATTATGGAACTAACCCACCACTAGGCACACTAATGATATGATAAGTTCAACTTTTGTATGTTGTTAACACCAAAAATTGGTATAGGGAAGAGACTGACATGTGAACCGAGTTTGGCAGAAAAGCACCATTCGGCAGAAGGTTTTCCTCAAAGCATTTGGTAGAGGCGTCTGCGGTCGGGAGTACATCATCATTCGGCAGAAGAACTGTTCCACAGGTGAAAGCGGAAAGCATTCGGAAATGCGTGATGACGTGGATTGGATATAAAAAAGGGGATGAGTTGATGATGGATACGAGACGGACATGACACCATGGTGTTAATGTTAGGTAATACATGTTGTAATCGTAGTCGACTAGGAGTCGTGTTAGAACCTGGGTATAAATATAAACACTTAGTGTTTGTAATAGGGATCGAACAATTTCACAACAAACCGCCCCCGTGCCAACTTTCGAGTCCTTCTAGTCGTGTCGTCGAGTTCTTCGAGAGGAGTCATCGATCCGTCGACCTCCGTAAGTACCGGCAACCTTGTATCATGTCTAGTATCATGCGGTGGATTTAGACCGTGATGCAAGTAGTCTTGTTACCATGCTTAGTGTCATGCGGTGGATTTAAGCTTGGTTCAAGAAGGTTCTCTTGTTGGATCATTAGTCATGCGGTAGGCTAAGATCTAGCTTGGAGCTAGTTATCGGCTCTATTAGATTTGGCAAGATCTAATAGATTCATTAAGTTACCATGTGTTGCTTCGAATTTTACTTTTTTGTGTTTAATTCATGTAACACTCTTATTGCCCAATTTAGATTGATTAGATTCGACTCTATCTTGTTTGTGATCCACGTGATGTACGCTCAAGTCTTTGGTTTGACATGGCAAGCGGATCATGCGTTCTCTATAGCCGAATTCGGATCAATCTAGATTTTCACGTGTTGCGGGTTCAAGCTTGTTAATCTTGCATAGTTTGTTCCTTCTCCACGAAACCCGATTCGGCTGTACAGCTGTATTCCGCAATCCCTTCACGAGTGAAAAATGTTCATGAGTTTTGCTTTAAATAATGTATGCTTTTAGCCTTCCATGTTTAGATTGTATCATGCGGTGGATTGATCTATGCTTGGTTGGTGGTGATGATTTCAAACAAGTTGTATCATGCGGTGGATTAACTCGTTTGACGTCATGCTTGACGGGTTTGAGAGTATCTAGACACGCGGTAGACTAGTGCTTTTAGCCTATGCATGCTTGTTTACTGCAAATTCATGATCATGCTTCGCTTTTGTTTATTTAATCATGCTTTATCCTTGATAATCGGTCATGGTTACGTGGTGTAACATTGTTTAAATAAAGATCGATTTTGAATCATTCTTACGTCATACATTCGGCAGTACTTTGTTTACATGCTTTGTCAATTCCCGAATGATGTTTAAATTGCTGACAGATAGCTTGTTTGTAGCTATATGTTGTTCTAACTGGCTTTATAGCTGTAAATACGGAACTGTCTGGTACCACCCGGCAAGTTCCAGGTTTTATCTAACCGTTTTCATCATTTGTTAGTTTCAGGGAAAATTGACTCGCACGCTTCCGGATTCTGATGCCCGGGCCACGTGTGTGAAGCTAGCTAATCCGGCTTGCTGTGTGCTCGGCGTGAGGTGCTGATTTTACGTCAACACACTTTTTGGCATGCCCGGTGGGACACTCAAATTGATCAAGATGCCTGAAATTCAAGCTGTCCTGGATGTCACCTTAAAAGAACTATCTTCAGAACATCAACTGATACTGAAAGAGGCTGTGGAGCAGTTCCAGCAAAAGTGTCTGATGTCGTTTTCCAAGAATAGGAGTGGTGTGCCATTCCTCAGGACAGATATGCCAAGAGTTCTGATACCAGGGGAGGCTGTTGCCACTACTGCTGCAGAGAAACAAGAAGCTTTCGCTATGATACGACAAACTATGGAAGAAATAATGGCAAGACACAACACTGCATTTTTAGATAGCTTCCAACAGATGATGGTTGGTGTCTTTGGCCCAAGCGTGGACAAACATTTTGAGCAAGGTGTTGCTGCTAATGGCCAACCACCTCGTCAAGATGCAAGTGCTCAGCCGCCTCATCAAAGTAGGAGTGTTCAGCCAACTCAACATGTGGGTAGTCCACCGATCCAGCAGAACCCACATCAAGCAATACCTAATCCACGCACATATGGTGAGATGGCATTCAGTACTACTGGAGATCAACCTGTCTCTGCTTACAGGATAGCCCCAACAAGTAACAGGCTGCAAAGGAATATGTACGGGAATGGGTATTCAGAGTTCATGGACTATAATGCTATCGATGCTCTCCCGAATCCTGGGTATGGTGGTGCTACAGGGATGCCTGCTGGGGGGCCAGGAAATCAAGACACTAATGTTGATCTCCTGGTGCAAAGAATGACCGATGTGCTGCAAAATCAATTCGGTCTAAAGCCTAAGAATCAAGGACATGTGTATACACCTCCCTTCCCAGAATGGTACCATAGGGTAGAATTACCAAACAGGGTTAAAGTTCACACATAATTCAATAAGTTCTCAGGGCAAGATGATACCAATACTGTGGAACACATAGCCCGGTACCTAATGCAGCTTGGGGAAGCTTCTGCTGATGAGGCCTTCAGAATTAGATATTTCTCTCTGTCCTTGACAGACCCAGTGTTTACATGGTTCCCTCTTCTACCTGCTCATTCAATCTGCTCTTGAAAAGATTTGGAGCAAAAGTTCCATGCCCATTATTATACTGCCAGTAATGAGAAAAAGCTAATTGATCTGACTACCTTGAGGTGGAGGAACAATGAAACACCAATGGAGTTCCTCAGGAGATTCAGAGAGATAAAAAGCATGTGCTTTTCTCTGAACATACTAGATGATCAATTGGCTGGTATGGCTGTAGCAGGAATGTTGCCGGCCATTCGGGAGAAGCTATTCAGGACGGAATTCGACGACCTTGGCCAGCTGTCACACCGATTGTCATTGATGAGCAATCAAGCATATGGCTTCAAGAAAAACTCCAGAATTGTCAAGCACAATGATATAGCTGAAATCTACAATCAATTCCTCGAAAGGGCGGATCAAGGAAGTGAGTACGATGATGAAGAGGAAATAGCTGCGGCAGAGATTGTGTGGGGCAAAGAGCCATTGACAGTAAATCAGAGGTGGATCAAGCAAGCTAAAGGCACCTATGATTTTGATGTAACCAAGGCAGTAAGCTCTTCGATTTCCTTGTGAAAGAAGGCCGGATCAAGTTGCCAGAAGAGCATTCTATGCTTCGGCCTGATGGAGTGAAAGATAAGAAGTACTGTGGATTTCATGATAGAAATTCTCATTCCATCAATGGATGCAGAGTTTTTAGAGTAAGGATTCAGAAAGATATCCAAGAAGGACATCTAAAGTTTGATAATAAGATGAAATTGGATGGTGACCCATTCCCTCAGAGCATGATCGGGTTCTCAATTAACATGGTGAATGCTGTTGAAGGGAAAGATAAAGTGAAAGTTTTGACTTCAGAAAAGGCAAAACAGGATGACTCAGTTGATCCCACTCGACAAGTCACATTTGAACAGATTCACAAGAAAGAGCCTCGCTTCCCGAAATGTCAAATTGAAGTGGGTCAATCCTCAAAACCTAGAGTGACTTCGCATATTCTCCTCAATAAATGGCAGCGTCGACAAGAAAAAGAACGCTACCAGAAGCACAAGTACGAAGAGGAGGAGTGGAAGAATGAAGAAGAGATGTATAGGAAGGAACAAGAGGAATATATGCGAGCACAAGAACGTGCACATTGGGGATGTGCCTTCTTTAGACACTGTTGAAACGAGGGTTTAAAGCTTCCCACACGGAATAACTGTCCCGAATGCAGCGACAGGTATACCGAATACAGGAAAGACACTGCCAATCGCCGATCCATCCATGAAAGAATTGGAAGGGTGCATCCTAGTGATGGTCGGCGCCTAAAAATAAATAAGATTGACGATCAACCGAGTAAAAGGTATGCTGACCACAGGTGGGTTGATCGTGAAGAAGAAGAAGATCATGGGTATGTCTGGCAAAAGGGACAGTGGTGCCCACCTGGTTTAAGAAGGAGCCAGAAGAGAAGGGTACAACACTTGAGGAATCAGGAACTGAAGCAGGCAGGAATTAAAAAGAGACAAGTGTGGCGCCCAAAAGACAAACCTGATGAATCTGGTCGTTCGGCTCATATATGCATGGTATGTTTCTTGCCGAATGAATTCATGGCTCTAGCTAATCAAATTGTGCAGGAGGAAGTATTGCCAGATATGGATGAGGCCGAGCAATTTGGACTGATGGCACAGTTAGTATTGGCCAAGCAAGCTACTTTTGATAAGCCAGCCAAGAATCGGCACATGAGACCGCTGTACTTGGGAGGGTACGTCAACGGGAAGCCATTGACCAAGATATTTGTTGATGGTGGAGCTTCTGTCAATGTGATGCCATGTACTACATTCAGAAAGCTTGGCATGGGCCTTGGAGATTTAGCGCCAACAAGCATAGTTCTGAATGATTTTGCTGGAAATCCTTCAGACACCAAAGGCTGTGTACATGTAGATTTGATGATCGGATCTAAGACTCTGCTTACAACCTTCTTTGTCATTGAAGGAAAAGGGGCATATAGCTTGCTGCTTGGAAGGGACTGGATCCATGCGAACTGCTGCATTCCATCTACTATGCATCAACAACTTGTTCAGTGGGTAGATGATGACGTGGAGGTTTTCCAAGCAGATGATTCAGTAAGCGTGGCTAACGTGGAACCAGCCTTCTAGGAGTATCAAGGCATAGATTGCTTCTCAGGCAAAGACTGGGGTGAAGGTCCTGTTGAACCGGTTAGCAGTGATCAATAGCCGATCCAAGCAGTCGGCTCTTATAGTAATTTTTAATGGAGAATCCAATTGATGGAACTGATAGGAAGTTAGGACGTGGATTTATGTTAGCCAATAATGTGATGCCCCAGGTTTTTAATTAACGTCATTAACGCAAATGACCGAATTAGCCGAGTCAAATCGGCCGAACACCGGTCAAACCTAGGTCAACCTGGGTCATCACCTCGAAAACCTCGCCAGTGGACCCTAATGAACCCCTTGACCAAGTTTGCACACACCCGTAGTCAACCCTTGGCCAAAGGCACTGTCAAACACGGCTTAACCCTTGACGTCGGCGAATGTCATCCGGTACTTTTGCCGCATTCTCCAAAATTCACCTAAACACTTCAAAATCTACCTTTATGAAAGTTGTCCATCTTGTCGAGGGACACAACTTTCATGTAGATTGGCATTTCAAATTTTGAGTGGAAATTGGTGAAAAACTTAGTCAACTGACAGTACCTCCTGTTTACCGGAACATGGCGACATTCAAAGTTGGCAAGACGTTCCTGCAAAATCCATCGACAAAAACACTAGACGGCCATTGTGAAAGTTGTAGGGGGTAGTGAGATCTACAACTTTCCTATTCACCACTTTGTGCACTTCTATTCAAAAATTTTGAGAAAAACCCGGTAAAACGTTGCCAGTCCGACACGTTGAGACGAACCGCCTGCGCCCGCGACGCCACCGCGCTCCAGGCGCGCCGGCGCACCCGCGCGCGCGCGTACCGCTAGGCATCCGCTTCCGGTGCCTCCCGAGGCCGCGCGCGCGCGCTTCCCCGAGCCGCCCCGCATCCCTAGGGCCCTTGAAACCTTCCCCCTCCCTCGCACCGCCCGCCGACTTGTGGCCGCGCCGGGACGGGCCGGACAAGCCCCGGCGGACCGCCGGTCTCCGGGGTGTTTCTGGCCGGGGGCGCCGGTGCCACGGCCGCTGTACTGCGGCATTAACGCCGGGAACCCTTCCAGGCGAAGGTGTGGAGCCGTGCAAACCCCTCTCTCGGCTATAAAGGGCGCGGTTGCCCTCACCGGCGCTAGCGCCGTGCCCGCCGTCACGGCCAACGTGGGCGCCGCCCCACCCGGCCTCTCCACCGCAGCCAACCACCCTTAACCCGTCGCTAGTACTCACAGGTACTCCCCGTGTTGCTAGTAGGTCCAGCCCGTGCTCCCTTCGTCGCGAGCACCAAGACACCGCGACCGCCAAGCCGCAGCTCCGCCGAGCGGGCTCGCCGGCAGCTCCTCGCCCCCAATCAAGCCACGAACCGAACCCTAGTAAGCCCCAGATTACTCCCCTGCTCTCCCCGGCCGGACTCCGGCGACCCCTCGCCGGAATTTCACCAGAATTGCCGCCGGCCGCGCCCCCGGGGACACGATTGCAAGGGGCAAATTCTTCCTGAGGGGCAATCCGCAAACCAAGGGCTTTTCTGTAAGGCAACATAAACTTTCAGGGGCTGAAGTGAAAGTAGTTTCTTAAATAGTGTTTGAGTAGTTGCTGAAACTTTGAAACTTCATATAAAATCGTAGAAGCATCAGAAAAATGCAAACCCAATTTTTTTGGATTCATTGTGAAATACCCTACAACTTTTGTTATTTTTGCCTGAGCTGTTTCCTAATATTTTTGGCATGAAAAATAGAAATGTGAAAAACCTAGGTCTGCAATAACTCAAAATCTATGCATCCTCTGTGTCCAATTTTCGGATATGTTGTGTGTTATGTTATTCCTAGCTCCTGTACCAAAAATTGCACAAAGTTATGTTGTAAATCTTTTTATAAAAATGCTTTTCCATTTCTGCAGAATCTACATAAATGATTTTTGTAATAAAAAATAAATAGATTTTTGTAATCAACTTTTGCATACTGTCTTTTGAGTCCAAGACACACCTCTGGTGAATTAATCAAAATTGTATAGTTAACAGAAATATTTATTCTTGAATTATGTTTGATTTTCTTTGAAAGTACATAACTCAAGTTTCTTAACAGTTCTAAGTGTATGTGCTGTACCACTAGGCTAGTTTTGGACCATATACCATGTGTGAGAAAGTTTGGATCATTTTGATGAATATTTATTTTTGTGTGCTTTTACCTTGTCCTTCTAGCTAGCTTTTGTTATTTTCAAAAATAATTAATTTCTAGCTATCCCAGGCACGCATGTTGGTCCAGTGGCTTGTTATAGGTGTTTAGTGTATAACACACCCTTCCAATGAATTTTATTAATAAATTTCATGAATAAAAGCTATGCGGGTCATTAAGGGCTTAATAGTCATTAAATGGGAAAAATCACCAAACCATCCTTACTAATCTGGTGTGTGGTTACAAATCATGTTAAAAGGCTAACTATACCCACCCACTACTGTTTGTGAAGTTGAATTAAATTATTTACATATATATGTACACAGTCATTATCAAAAAGAATATCTAATAAAGATTTGCAAATTGTTCCTTTTTGGAAGAGTATGCTAAATGTATTTCTTATCTAGGTGAATGTGTACAACTAATACACCCCTTGGTTGTCATTTATGGTTTGTGGTCAATTAAATTAAAAACCATCGAATAAATCTTGCATTTGCATCTTGGTGTAGATCTTTCCAACGATAGACGAACGTTCATGCCGGAAGGAGGGAACGAAGGTGCTGACAAAAAGCTGCAGTACGTGGACGTAGCTCAAGACCTGGACCCAAGTCCAGAAGGGCCCAAGGCCAACCTTGCCAGCGAAGGCAAGCCCCGGATCATTAACCCCGTCTTTTAAAATTATGCAATTATGTTTTCTACAATTTTGCATTTACGTTTCAGGAGTTTCCTGGGTGCCAGAGCGGTAGTTTGGTTAACTAAGCTTTTTAACCTTATTTTTCGGTCAAACAAGATGCCTAAAGAATGGAGGAGAAGCATATTAGTACCGATCTTCAAGAACAAGGGAGACGTTCAGAGTTGTACGAACTACCGTGGAATTAAGTTGATGAGCCATACGATGAAGCTGCGGGAGAGGGTTATCGAGCATCGCCTAAGAAGAGGGACGAGTGTGACCCAAAATCGGTTTGGGTTCATGCCCGGTAGGTCGACCATGGAGGCGATTTTCTTAATACGCCAATTGATGGAGAGATATAGGGAGCGAGAAGAAGGACTTGCACATGGTATTTATTGACCTCGAGAAGGCATACGACAAAGTGCCGAGACACGTCATGTGGTGGGCACCGGAGAAGCACAAGGTCCCAACTAAGTATGTTAACCTCATCAAGGATATGTACGGGGATGTGGTGACATGTGTCCGGACATGCGATGGCGATACTAGTGATTTCCCAATTAAAATAGGACTACATCAAGGGTCAGCGTTGAGCCCTTATCTATTTGCTTTGGTGATGGATGAGGTCACAAGGGACATTCAAGGTGATATCCCCTGGTGTATGCTCTTTGCTGATGATGTGGTGCTAGTTGATGAGAGTAGGGCGGGGGTAAATAGGAAGTTAGAACTGTGGAGGCATACGTTAGAATCGAAAGAGTTTAGACTTAGTAGGACCAAGACCGAGTACATGAGGTGCGACTTTAGCGGTACGATGCGTGAGGAGGGAGACGTCACCCTTGATGGGCAAGTGGTGACCAAGAAGGATACTTTTCGGTATTTAGGTTCGATACTACAGAAGGATGGCGACATCGACGATGATGTTAGGCATAGAATTTCAGCTGGTTGGTTGAAATGGCGTCAAGCCTCTCCGGCGTCCTCTCCGTGACAAAAGGGTGCCTCGAAGCTAAAAGGTAAGTTTTATAGGACGGTGATTCGCCCGGCGATGTTATACGGTGCGGAGTGTTGGCCTACAAAAAGGCGACATGTCCAGCAATTGAGTGTGGCGGAGATGCGTATGTTGCGTTGGGTTTGTGGGCACACGAGGAGGGATAGAGTACGGAACGATGATATTCGGGACGGGGGTCGGGGTGGCGCCAATTGAGGAGAAACGATCCAAGCATCGGTTGAGATGGTTTGGACATGTCCAACGAAGGCCTCCCGAGGCTCGGTGCGTAGTGGGGTCCTAGAGCGGGACGACAATGTGAAGAAAGTTAGAGGTCGACCTAAACCGGCACTGGGATGAGTCGGTTAAGAGAGACCTTAGGGAGTGGAATATCTCCAAGGACTTAGCTTTGTATAGGGGCGCTTGGAGACTAGCCATCAACGTTCCTGAGCCATGACTTCTTCTACGTGTCTTTATGTTGATGGTACCTTTGGGTTTCATATCTAGCCTACCCCGACTTGCTTGGGACAAAAGGCTAAGTTGTTGTTGTTGTTGTTGTTGTTGTTTCAGGAGTTGAATTGAAACTCTAGATGCATGATCCCTAGGTACCTATGCTCTATCACTAGTCTGCTAGGTCGATAGCTGCTATGCTATAGGACCCGATAGAAGTCGAGTGATGTTCGTCGCTCACGAGAATAGTTTCTTGTGTTGGAATCATAAGATCTTTATAAATGGATTGCTCATGTGGTAAGAGCATGGGATTTGGGCTACGGTCCAGTGGCTTTCGTGGGCTAAGCTTTTGAACGTACTAAACATTTGCCGGGAATGGGACCGGTAAGCCTAGTACCTTAATGAGACGGTGCGGGAACTTACTATTACTACTCCTGAGAAATCACCTAACCGGCTAGCTACCGGGAAGGGGCGTGCATGTGTGAAACGGGGTGCCTCGCGGGGTATGCCACCTAACCTTGTACCCAGGACTGTAAGATTCGATCCCAACTCGAGGACGTTTGGGAACCACCTGGGAAAGTTGTCCTTGCGGGGGCAGCCTACCATGTGTTTAGGTTTACCTTGCAAGGTTTAAATCAATCGATTGTCGGCCTCTCACCGTTATCCAAGACTGCTTAACCAACTGGCCATGATATCCCATAATGATGGAACTAGAGAATATTGTTGTATGAACTAATCGCTTGTCCAATTCTTGATTGAATTAGATGGCATAGTTAGAAATGATAATCGACTAGAACATGTGCTAAAATATTGAAAATAAGGATTTACTCTTAGTAGCTGTTCAGCAAAAAGGAACTCCACCAGCCAAAAGCCTCTCATGTCTAGAGTTTGGTGATGTAGTTATCACCCGACGGTTAAGTCTTGTTGAGTATCAGTATACTCACCCTTGCTTTGAAACTGTTGTTGTAGGTGTTGTTGACCGGATGGGTGACGACAAGTGATGAAATCACAGATGGCCTCCTGTGTTGTTTACCGTTGCACTAGTTTAATTTATTCCGCTGTTTTCGAACTCTGAACCTTTACTCCATGACAGGAACAATGGTTTCTAATAAAATGTTTAACTCATGTTGTACTCTGGACTCGCCTTCGCGTGAGTTTTAATGCATGTGTCGATCCTCTGTTCGATGTCCAAGTGATTTACCGGGCGTTAACCCGGCAACTAACGACAGGATGATACTTTACTATTGCTTAGTGACCAAAATGGATCGGTCTTTGGCGATAGTAGGGTATTTTCCTGGGCGGGTTGTCACAGATAAATTGGAAGAAATAGACATTGGAGATGGTGACAAGCCAAGGCCGACATTCATCAATACTAATTTGGATTCAGATTTCAGAGAAGAGTTAATTAAGCTACAAAAAGAATATAAAGTTTGCTTTGCTTGGGATTATTCGGAGATGCCTGGTTTGGATCGTTCCATTGTTGAGCATCGGTTGCCAATCAAGCCTGGTTATAGACCTTACAAGCAACCTCCCCGAAAAATTTACAAGGATGAAGTATTGGCCGACGTGAAAAAAGAGGTTGAGAGATTAATAGAAGCAAATTTCATTCGGCCATGCAGATATGCATAATGGATCTCTGATATTGTTCCTGTTTACAAGAAAAACAGAAAGATGAGGGTTTGCATAGACTTTAGAGATCTAAACAAGGCTACACCCATGGATGGATATCCAATGCATGTTGCTGACTTGTTGGTTGATGTTGCTGCTGGGCATAAAGTTATTGGCTTCATGGATGGCAATGCAGGGTACAATCAAAGTTTTATGGCAGTGGAGGATGTAGCAAAGACAGCCTTCAGATGTCCTGGACATATAGGGTTATTTGAGTGGATTGTCATGACATTTGGGTTGAAGAATGCTGGTGCAACTTGGCAAGATCAATTTTGTGAGAAGATTCATATCAAATTTATCGCAAAAGTTGTTGCCTTTTTCTCCACTGTTAAGAATAAAAAGGATCAGAAGTTTGTATGGGGTGACGAACAACAGAAGGCTTTCAATGAAATCAAGGAATACATGAAGGAACCACCAGTATTGGTACCTCCACAATTGAACAAGCCTTTTAAGTTGTAAGTGGCGGCCGATACCCAAACCATTGGATCGACCCTCATACAATAATTTGAGGGAAAAGAAAAAGTAGTTGCATACCTTAGCCGAAAATTGCTTGATCCCGAAACAAGATATTCGGCTGCAAAGAAACTTTTCTTGTGTGTTTATTACTCATGTACAAAGTTTTGGCACTATTTGTTGAATGCCGAATGCATTGTATATTCAAAATTTGATGTAATTAAACACATGTTATCTATGCCAATTTTTAATGGAAGGATTGGTAAATGAATTTTAGCCTTGTCTGAGTTTGAATTAAGGTTTGAGTCGGCAAAAGCTGTTAAAGGACAGATTATTGCTGACTTTATTACCGAACATCATGGTTCATCAATTAATTTGCTTGAGATTACTCCTTGGGCTTTATTTTTTGATGGATCTTCATGTCACAAAGGTGGTGGAGTAGGTATTTTATTAATTCCACCCAGGGGAGAAATGTTTGAATTTGCTATTCCTCCGTCAACCGTAATCCAAATTTGATGATATTTGTTTCTAAATTTTTCTAAAATCAACATCTATTCATTTATGATATTTTTTTGTATGTAATTCCATTTCTTGGATGTTGTTTATACACCTTATATTGTTCCTTATAAGTACAACATATAATAATATTTTTTTACACAACCATTACTAATTAAACTTTGAATTTCGTAATCTTATGGTGAACATAAGGTTATGTTAAAATTTCAAATGCATATGAGTTCGAACATGTTTTAAAGTGTGGAAAACTTCGATGTTGAAGTAACCTTCTAATAAACTAGGTGAGAGATGTAGACATTTGTACACAAGTATAATCTTCCGTTTTTGAAACCATTTGAATTTTTGTAGACAAGCTTAGGGACTTAAATTATGTTGCCAAGTCAATTTGTAGAATTTTTAGAACACACTAAGACATTATTATAATTATTATATCATAAACAAGAGATAATAAAAATTCTAATTTTAAGAAATTTGGTTAGACAAGTGTGGCTGTTGATATTTTATTCAAATACGAAATTATCAACTATGAATTATTTGTATTTTTTACGAATTCTTTGGTGCTGTTTATGGGGTATACTATTTGAGGGAAGCAAGTTTCAATTCAGAAAAAATAGTGTAGGGCCCACGCGTCAGCATCAGAAGCCTATATAAAAAAAAGATAACTGTAGCCTGCCCGATCGACAAAGGCGATCTGGGTAGACTAACTATCGTCGCCAACAAGTGCTCCATTATCAGAAATGCCCCTTGCCGAATGAATATGCATCCGCCCCGGCGCCCCGACCCCTGCCCCCTTCTTCTTCCCCGATCTGAGCTCCACCCCCGCTGGCCGCCCGTCCTTCCCCGCCGTCGCACACATGTCGCACTATGCGGATTCGTCTGGAGGTGCACGTGCGAGGAGCAGGGTCCAAGGTTGCCGGAGCAGCAGCAATCACTCCATCGGCTTGGATCCAGTCGGTGAGCTAAGCGGCTTTCCACTGGTCCCTTGCCCGGACTGTGGTATGGCTTGGGTGGTGGGGGGGCGGACGCAGAAGGAAGGTGAAAACCACGGTTGTCTTTATTTCAAGTGTGCAAGGAACTCGGTGAGTAGTCTGCTGTGTCTCCCAAATCTGAGTTAGGGTTCTTATGTGCTTTTGATTCTGCAGTTCCCCAAGTATTGTGGATTTTATCGTTTCCACAAGGAGTATCTCTAGATGCTAAAGGATGATGGCATCATTGTTTTTCGACCGTCGAATTGGGCAGACCCGGTCGATGAACTAGTTGATTCAGTGGAATGTCAGATTGGGAGTGGCGAGCAGAGGCAAGCACTGGAGGACAAGCAGAGGAAGAAAGCACTGGAGGAGAAGATGGACAATGTGATCTGGAAGATGAACTTGATTATTTTGGCTGTTGTTTGTGTAGTATTTGGATGTTTACTAGGGATGTATGCTGCAAAGAAGTAATTCTGATGTTAAAAGTGGTGCTTTTGCTTCATCAGTGTGGATGAAGAATGAAAAATTTGTCACGTATGACAAACTTAAATGTATGAATGAAGAATGAATCGAATGACAATTGGGTCACAAATCTTAATGTGTCACACATCACAAAATTCATCAATTCAACTGTGCTGACATTTCATTGCAGCACGAGGCAAAGGAAATGCGGATTATTAAGACAAACAGAGTAACAAACTTCTGGCATAAGTCTGGGATATATACACATTGCAATTCATTGTGAACTGCTGCCATATAAGGACACAGAGTATCAAACTTTTGGCATACACATTGCAATTCATTGTAAGCTGCTACCATATACATTGCAATGCCTTCCAAAATAAGAGACATGGATCGATCTACCGCATCTCTTAGATCTACTAGTTCATCACAAGTTCAACATACACAGATCTACTAGCTAGTCTATCACAAGTTCAACAAGCACACTGGAAGAATGTTGACGGTTAATATTTGTATCAAAGTTCGTTTGTGACTTGCAAGCGTACAAGTCTCCCGTCGTAGTCAAGGGACCCTTCTTCCCTCGAGTGGTGAACCCAAGGTATCGAATCCGTGGAACAAAAGTGTGACGCAAAACTTAATCTAATAAAGCCAAGTAACTTCAATCTTCGATAAAACCCTAATGCATCTAAGTAAAAGACATAAAACAAATCTAATCTACTAAAGACCGGAGAAAACAAAGTAAGATTGGGTAGATAAACCGACCTAGAGGGATCGGGGTAAGCCTTTTGTTGAAGTTCCAAGCAAGAGAAGAAGTAGCAAATCGAATCTTAATAGAAGCCTCCTTAAATCGTGGTTTCCCGTCCAAATCCGAAAACATCCGCCTTTCGGAACCCCCGTTCTGTCACAACGTATCCCTATTCATGCGGGTAGCTTAGGGTGAGTCAAAAGACAAGTCGAGATTCTTTCGGAAGATCCGGCGTGTACCTCTAGCCACCGCGGCTACAAGAACACCCTATGTAATCTATCTCCAGAATAGAATTGGAATAAGCAAAGCCGATCGAAAAACGAAATCTTCGAGGAAACACTTGATCGCTAGGAAAAGATTCAACTTGATAATTCAACTATAACAATGATACATACACAAGATCACCACCGGGATCCTTCCTTGATCTTGCTTCTAGCTCCGGGAACTCCGACGTTGACTTCCGTGCAAGGTTCCCACGTCGGCTAGGGAAACCCTAGTCAACTAGCTCGACCCTCTCCTCTCCGAGATGGTGTCCCTCTCTTCTCTGCACCTCGGCGGCCGATGACGAATTCTTCTCTGCGTGGCTCTCGGTCAGGGGGCTATAAATAGCCCGATTGGCGGCTAGGGCAAAGGAGGGGGCAATTGGGCCCCGGATGGGCCCGGGGCCGACCGGACCGGGCCGGCCGGCCCGGGCCCATCTAGGCCCGGCCCCGAGGGCTCCTTTGCTCCACGTCGGTTCCCTTGCTTCTCGGATGTTTCCCCCTTCGCATGTAGGTCCATGTCGTCAGTTTCTCTCCGAATTGGACTCAACTCCTTGTCTTGCAAGATTCAGCACTTTTCTGGTCAGGTCCTCGGAGTCTGTCGTCTTCTCGGATCAAGTCCCTGGCTTCTTGGAGTTAATTTTGCTTTGTTGCATGACTTGTACGGGGCTTCAAGGTCTTGTCATGAGGTGCTTGATGAACTTATCCCGAAAGCCTTGCATTCAACACTAAAACCCTGCATAAACATTAAACTCCAAAACCGACATGCACACGTGAACTTGTTATACCACGGGGGTTAGTACCAATGGATAAGGTATAAAACTCATGCCAACACCGAAGGTAAACTCATGGCTAGGTTGACGGATTTTCACCGTCAACAAAGAACACGTTAATAGAAGAACAAATTAATTAAGCACAGGTAGTCGCCGCCGGAAGAGCCCCACCATTGGAGTCGGAGTCAGAGTCAGAGCCGAAGCTGGAGACATCGAGGCCGCCATCGTCGTCGTCGTCGGGGGGACCACTTCTCTCTCCAGATCCCCAGCCAATTGACCTTGAAGGCTGTTGACGGTTAATAATTGTATCAAAGTTCGTTCGTGACTCGCAAGCGTACAAGTCTCCCGTCGTAGTCAAGGGACCCTTCTTCCCTCGAGTGGTGAACCCAAGGTATCGAATCCGTGGAACAAATGTGTGACGCAAAACTTAATCTATTAAAGCCAAGTAACTTTAATCTTCGATAAAGAAACCCTAATGCATCTAAGTAAAAACACAAAACGAATCTAATCTACTAAAAGCCGGAGAAAACAAAGTAAGATTGGGTAGATAAACCGATCTAGAGGGATCGGGGTAAGCCTTTTGTTGAAGTTCCAAGCAAGAGAAGAAGTAGCAAATCGAATCTTAATAAAAGCCTCTTTAAATCGTGGTTTCCCGTCCAAATCCGAAAACATCCGCCTTTCGAGACCCCCGTTCGTCACAACGTATCCCTATTCATGCGGGGAGCTTAGGGCGAGTCAAAAGACAAGTCGAGATTCTTTCGGAAGATCCGGCGTGTACCTCTAGCCACCGCGGCTACAAGAACACCCTATGTAATCTATCTCGAGAATAGAATTGGAATAAGCAAAGCCGATCGAAAAACGAAATCTTCGAGGAAACACTTGATCGGCGGGAAAAGATTCAACTTGATAATTCAACTATAACAATGATACATACACAAGATCATCACCGGGATCCTTCCTTGATCTTGCTTCTAGCTCCGGGAACTCCGACGTGGTCTTCCGTGCAAGGTTCCCACGTCGGCTAGGGAAACCCTAGTCAACTAGCTCGACCCTCTCCTCTCCGAGATGGTGTCCCTCTCTTCTCTGCTTCTCGGCGGCCGAAGACGAAATCTTCTCTGCGTGGCTCTCGGTCAGGGGACTATAAATAGCCTGATTGGCGGCTAGGGCAAAGGGCGACGGATTTGGGCCCAAAATGGGCCTGGGCCGGCCGGACTGGGCCCATTTAGGCCCAGCCCGTGGGCTCATTTGCCCGACGTCGGTTCCCTTGCTTCCTGGATGTTCCCCCTTCTGCATGTAGGTCCATGTCGTCGGTTTCTCTCCGAATTGGACTCAACTCCTTGTCTTGCAAGATTCAGCACTTTTCTGGTCAGGTCCCTGGAGTCTGTCGTCTTCTCGGATCAAGTCCCCGGCTTCTTGGAGTTAATTTTGCTTCATTGCATGACTTGTTCAGGGCTTCAAGATCTTGTCATGAGGTGCTTGATGAACTTATCCCGAAAGTCTTGCATTCAACACTAAATCCCTGCATAAACATTAAACTCCAAAACCGACATGCACACGTGAACTTGTTATACCACGGGGGTTAGTACCAATGGATAAGGTATAAAACTCATGCCAACACCGAAGGTAAACTCATGGCTAGGTTGACGGATTTTCACCGTCAACATCTCTCCCATGCTTAAACCTTGCTCGTCCTCGAGTAAGCCTTCGATGGATATCACCATTGCCAAACAATGTTTAAACTTTGCATTTGATCATACATGAGAAAACATAATGCTCTCAAAATTTTAATTCATTAAAAGTTCCATAATGTACTAGCCTTCATTTCTACGGAGGGTAGATTCTTATTAAGCTTATCCCACAAGTATTAACATGCTCAAAAAGTTTTAAATAGATCTCAGAATTTTTGAAACAAAGAACGAGATAAAGAAAAGCTAAACCAAATTCACAAATTTAAATCATCTCGTGTATTGCTCATAAACTCTCATCTCACTTGTCTCTCAAGCCTATATATTCTACTCCTTTCCCTCACATATATATGTGGTAGGCTTTATATGGAGCTTTGGGAAAGTTTAGTCCTAACAAGATTTTATAAATGAGGTGTTGTCAAAACAAGACAAGCTTCTCATGGTCTTACCGAGACTCGTCAAAAAGGTCATTGGAAAATAATGTTAAATCAAGGAGGGGAAAGAGAAGAATACACACACTTTAGATGAGTGGACATGTGCAAATGGCAAAGAGTGATCCCGAGGCACAAAAGAAGTCCTCGTTATCGGATTGCACATGGTTGGAAAATGAGAATGGATCTTTTTATCTTGAAGCCTTGAATGCACTCTTAGAGAACCGGGGAGTTCACTTTACGCACAAATATATTTTTTTTCTCTTTCTCATATTTCTCATTCTTTTCTTTCTTTCTTTCTTTCTTTCTTTCTTATATATATATATATATATTTTTTACCTTGAAAGTCATGAATACCGCTGGATTTTTTTTCTTTCATCATTATATATTTTTTAAAATACTCCCTTTTGAACTCTAAAACTGCACCGTACCTACCTCCTCCCCCATGCTTAGACGTTGCTCGTCCTCGAGCAAAGAGGCGAAAAATAAGGTAGGTACCGGAGAATTTTTCCTTGGAGAGATACTTGAAATCTTCAACGTTGGCACCGTCTTGCGATCTTCCTTGAATTGATGATCCATTCTCAACGATAGGTTGTGGTCAAGGAGGTGATCACAAAAAGATGATATTTGGTTTAAGGGTGGATATCCAAAGGGAGTTTGTGAGATCACCGATGCGGGGATACACAATGCACGGATAAAAGGCTAGCAAAAAGATAGATACGCAAAAACGGAATGACCAGCTTCTTAGTCTCGGGCCAGAGAAATCATGGCCTGCAATAACTCACTCAAAAATAAATCTTGTACACTAAGGTTCATGCACTCAAATATATATAAGGCTTTGGATAGGTTGAGCAACACACAAGTGATATTTGTGACAAGGTTAGCAATATTTTTGAGCATAAAAGACATCTTTAATCTATTCATAACTTGAGAGCACATAAAACACTATGGGTCTTTATTTTGATCATAACCTCCGCTGAAAATTAAGCTAGTATTTAAATAAATTCAGATCTGTATTTTTAAGAGAGCACTAGCTTAAACATGCATAAATCAATTACAAAGATGAACAAAGCTGCAATTTTAATCATATATCATCATGGCACGAATTTTGTAACTTTTCCAATGATATAATCAAGGTGGTGACTTTATTAATGGTGACATCTGTTGAAATACACACTGAAAATAAACAAACATGCTTGCTGAAATTTAAATAAAAACAGAAAAATACTACGCAAACACACATAAGCAAAAGCTGAAAATTACAGAGAAAAAGAAAAGAAAAGAAAACTAAAGTTCCTAAATCTTCTAGTCCTCCGCCGGTGGTTGATGTTGATAGTCTTGATAATAATACCCTTGCTCATAATATGGTTGGACACTTCCTCCGACGAATTGATTTGGCTCCACAAGATGAAGGCGTCCAAGTTCAAAGGCAATATTTGCGTTGCCTTCACCGAGTTGAGCTGCGTTAGCTTGGATGGCTGCGATGTTTTGAGCATTTCTTGCAGCATACCCTCCAATAATGGCCATGCTTTGTTGTGGTTGGGGATGATGAGCGTAGGACTCCGCGAAGTTAGCGTTGGGCACAACATAATTTTGTGGGGGTACCGGTGCACCACCCCCCCATGCTTGTTGTTGAGACCCTCCGTAATAACTTGGCGGAGGAGGGACTCCGCCGAATGGTTGCACATTGGGTTGTGCTTCACTTGCTTGTGCGGAGGATGTTCCCTCCTTTACGATCCTTCCTCTTTTGTTCTTCCTTGCAGGGACAAGTAATCCCTCTTCCAACCAATCTTCCCTTCCTTCGGTGAAAAGCCTAAGCCTCTCATTCGGAAGGGGTAGGTTTACTATGGCCAACCGATAACCTCCTCTCTCATCTCCACTAATGTACTTGCCTTGCCGCAAATACTCAAAACCGAGAGAGGTACCACGCAAAAGGTGAGCGGGGTTTCTTGCGATCCCCGGTCGCAAGGAAAAGGCCAACATGGAGAGGTAACACCCCGAACCAATATTACCCACCCCCGATGTTGCTTCACAACACCAACGGTTGATCATGAGGTAAGAGGGGTCAATTGGCTGCCTGGCAATTAAAGCCGAGTATAGCCAATTCATCTCCGTGTCGGTCACCTTTGTTTCCTTCATCCTCCCCAATACCCTCTTGCACATCCAAGAGTGAAATATCCGGATAATGGGGTTGCGGATGCAATTGCGTTGTTGATGGGCTTCTCCGGAGATCATGTTCCAAAATCCCGCCAACATGCCGGGTGGCACGTCGACTTTCTCCGGAGCTCCCTTGTGGAATCCAAGCAGCTCCCTTACGTGCTCGTAGGGAACCACTTTCTCGATTCCCTCCAAACGGAATGACAAGCTTTGCACCCCATCATCATCAACGATGGGTGCAATAGTCATTAAAATTTCCAAGGCGTAACCCAAATGGGTGTCCACCGATATTCCGTTGGAGAACTGCACCCATCCGAGGTGCCCCAACATATAGTATATGTCGGTGCAAAAACCCAAGGTGTAGAGTGCTTGGTCGTCGAACTCGACGTTCGGCACAAGCCTCTTCTCAAGATTGGCGAGCCTCTCCTCCTCCTCCGCCGACAAGATGATGAAGCCGTACGAAGATTGTGTCGGGGTGTAAGGAGGTGGTGCGGTTGAGCGAGTCGATCGTCGTGGTGGCACGGGCTGCTCCTCCGTGTGCCCACGAGGTTCGGTGAACCTCATGGAAGTGCTTCTCGCAGCCCTCATACCACCAAGGAGGAGAGCGTCGTTCCTTCTCGGTGGTGCCGTGTCCGTCTCCATGCTCCGGGGAGACTTGGAAACCGAGTGCCTCCTCGAAGACGTGGTTGATGACGGCTTAGACGACGACGAACTCTTCTTCTTAGAGAAGAGACTTGTGGTCTTCTTCCACATGGTTGCTGCACTCTTTCTTCAACTAAAATTCCGGGTTGCAACCGGTAAACTAGGCACTTAAACTCTTTGCTTCGGATGTGGACTTTGAGTGGATTAAGGATGTGGATTTTTCTTGAGCTATCAAGCTTGGGATGGTTGGCTAAGTCTACGGAGGTTCGAGCACACAAACTTGAACACACAAACAAGGGAAGGAGAGGGAAGCTTGCTCCGCGAAAAATGGGCGCCGAGGGGCTCCTTATATAGGGCGGGAGGCCGGCCGGCCGGCCGGCCGGCCCGGGCTCCTCCGGCTCCTCCTCGGTGCGTCTTTCTCCCAGCACGATCATTTCGCCTCTGCAACTTTCCTGCCCGCGTGCTCCACGAGTTGCACCGCCCAAACGCTCTCGTCCACTCCTTTTCTTGAATTATTGGTCTTCCCACTTGATGCTCCATGTTTTGGGTCATGTCCATGCTCCCTAGCTCCACTTGCTTCACATGCCACCATGAAAATCCTGCAAAGTTGATGCTTACTGCCCACCATGCTTGTCCTTTGCATGTGGAATTGGTGAAAGTTGATAAAAGGGAATCCAATGGTGCATGCATGATTAATTCAAACTAGTTGCCTCCATTTAGGTGTGTTTAAGGTTAAGCACTCCTCTAATTCGAAATTTAAAATATTTTTCAGAGCCATGCAAGAGCTCAAGCATAATTTTAGAGAAGTTTTTAAACCATTAAAAACAAATGTAAGTCGAAAATATTTTTCGACTACGTCGATTTTGGTCTTACCGGTATAGTTTGCTTTCATCGGTTGAGAGCGAACATTTTCCGGCTCGATCATGGGGGCATAGGTTTAGGTTCTAATTTTGGCTAAATAAGAAAGATTTTGAATGAAACAAAATTAGAATAGGCTTCGAAAAATTCTAATCCTAGAGAAACCAAGGATAAAGATTTTTAAAACCAACCAAAAGCTTCGATTTCTAGGTTCACGCGAGTCCTACCACATGCTGAATTTTATTAACACTTGAACATAAATCGTGGCTCTACTCGTGTGGTTTTAGCATGAAAAATAAGTCAACCTCAGCACCATAATGAGGGTGAAAGGTTGAGTTAAGGTTCTGAAATTATTTGGTTGGGGGGTTTCTCGAAAAGAAAAGAATCAAACAAGCACATAGGAGGGTTCATGCAAAGGGTTTATGATAAAGCAAACATTCAATCAAGAATTATGTCTCTAATATTGTTCAACCACTTCTAAGTCTAATGTCTTTGCGTAGTAAAACTCAAAAACTAAATTATTAAAAATACTCGAAAAACCTGGAATCGGGTTGTCCTCCCGTAGCCTATTCTTGACTCGACGAAACGGGTTGCCTCCCGCCTAGCGCTTCGTTTATAGTCTATAGCCGGACTTCTTCACTTGATTACTCCGGATCAACGCTCTTTACGGGCGTTGCAATCTTGGGTACCCACTTCCGCACCATCTTGGGCGCGGGCTTGTCCTTTGGCTTGGGCGGCTTAGTCATTTTTTTGGTGTTCACAGGCGGCTTCTCTTCCTTTGTCTTGACGGATGCAACACCTTCTTTGATTTTCGTTACGTTCACTTTTTTCGGCTCCTTCTTCTTTTTCAGCCCCTCCGTTTGTTTTGGTTCTACCTTCACTCCAATCATGTTGCATGCCTCAATCCTTGGACGGAACTTGAAGGAACTCCTTTCTCCGTTGATATCGAACATGATCTCCCCCTTGCCAACATCAATAGTAGCTCCCACGGTCTTGAGGAACGGCCTCCCTAGGATGAGCGGCGGCTTCTCCCTCTCTCCCATCTCGAGCACAACGAAGTCGACGGGGATGAAGTGGTGTCCAATCTTCACGGGTACATCTTCGGAATGCCCAAGGGATAGCGAATGGAGTTGTCACCCAACTCCAAACATATTCCCGTAGGCTCCATCGGTAGGCGTAGCTTCTCGAACACATCCCTCGGCATGACACTCACACTAGCTCCAAGGTCGCATAACGCCTTCTCGAAGTTGAAAGAACCAACTGAACATGGAATTGTAGGGCACCCGGGGTCTTTTTGCTTCTCTAGCCCAAAAGCAATAGCTGCACTACACTCCTCGGACATCTTGACATGATCTACCCCGAGTGTTGCTATCTCATATTTATTTGCAAGTATGTCTTTAAAGTAACGAGAATATGTAGGTACTTGTAGGGCATCTAGTAATGGCATGTTGATGCTAAGTCTACGCACAACTTCCACAAACTTCTCAAAGTGGTTGTCAAGTTTACCTCGGAAGTAGCGTGGCTTGAGTTGCGGTATCCTCGTGTCTTCCTCCGGCATCTCGAATTCGGGTTCCTCTGTGAAGATCCCCGTAACCTTCTCTTTAGCAACTCCTTCCACCTCGATGGACGGTTTAAGCTTCCTTGCTCCCGCGGAACGTTCCGGATCTTCGGTCTCCTTCCCCGAACGCGTTTGAATGGCCTTCGCCGATTCGGGACATTTGGGTTGTCCCGGAAGCTTCCCTTCATCATTAGTGAGGCGCCCCGCAAGTTGTCCAACTTGCGTCTCGAGCATCTTCATCATGTTGAGCACTTGATGATTGGAACTTCCGACCTCCGTCACTTTGCTATCGATGTTCTCCAACACCTTGTCTATGGTCTTGAACTTGGTGACGGTGTCCTTGTTGATCTTAGCTTGCTCATCCATGAACTCCTTCAATTGTATCCGAAGTGGAACCGCGTTAGGAATAGATGAGCTTGCATTAAATTGAGGCCTACCTTGCCCGTAGCGGAAGTTCGGCAATTCTCCCTTCCTCATGTAGTCGAGCACTTTGGCTTCCTCCGGAAATCTTTGCGGACATGGCCATACTCTCCACATTCTTCGCATGTGGACCTTGCTTCGGCGGCCTTCAAGTCTTGAGCCTCTTTCTTTTCCATCTCCATCTTCTCCAACCTTCTCATGAGCGAGTCGATCTTGCCTTCAAGTATGTCTTCCTTCTCCACTTGCAAGACTCCTTTGACGTTCCCCATGGGTTGAGCCGGATGTAGGCGCCGGATGACGCCCACGTGTCATTATCCGCGACCTTCTTGAATAGCGTGAAAGCTTCCGTCGGTGTGAGCTCGATGATAGATCCTCCCGCCGATGCATCGATGATCGTCCTTGACGCCATGGTGAGTCCTTAATAGAACTTTTGCACGAGGTCTTCTTTCGGGAACTTGTGATGTGGAACCGCCCGGTGTACTCGTTGAAGCGCTCAAATGCCTCCGAGATAGTTTCGTAGGATATTGAACAAAGGTGGCAATCTTATTACGCAAGCTTTGAGTTTTACCGGTGAGTAGTATTCCTTCATGAAAGCCTTCATCAACGTGTTCCAATTTTGCACCGTCTCCGCCGGTTGAGAGTGGAACCATTGCGAGCCTTCCCGAGTAGTGAGAACAGAAAAAGCCTTGCCCTCATTTGATCTTGAGTCACCCCATCCATGTTGAAAGTCTGACATAGTTGAATGAATGCTTGGAGGTGAAGGTTCGGATCCTCTTTGCCGGTGAAGGGTGAATGTTGCACCATGCGGATTGTTGAGGTCTTGATCTCGAACGGTCTTCCGATCTCCTCGAGGTTCAAGATTGGTAGGTCGATGATGTCTGGGGTGCATAGCTCCCCGATCTTGCGTTCTTCCGGTGGTTGGTCACCCATTGGTGGAGGTCGATTCTCCCGCGGACTTTGAGGTGGTGAATTCTTCGGAGATTCCTGCGATCCTTTGTCTTCCGACTCCGAATCTACAAAATCCAGCTTTTTAGCTTGATGTGCTTCGCGTCTCCTTAGCTTTCGTAAAGTTTTTACGGATCATCCACAAAATTATTGGGTTTGTTGGAGAGGTAGCCGTCCATCTCCTGTTAGGGTTAGCAATAAACAAAGTATGCAAAAAACTAGAAAACAAAACAAATCTATAAAGACTAGAGTTAGACAAACTAGATTAGATGTATTTTGAGGATGATCAAAATTTAGTAGATGCAAAAATAAAACAAAATCAGTACTGAAAATTACAAAAAAAAAGCAATAAAAAATCAAATCTTGATCACTTGTTCCCCGGCAACGGCGCCAGAAAAAGGGGCTTGTTGACGGTTAATAATTGTATCAAAGTTCGTTCGTGACTCGCAAGCGTACAAGTCTCCCGTCGTAGTCAAGGGACCCTTCTTCCCTCGAGTGGTGAACCCAAGGTATCGAATCCGTGTAACAAATGTGTGACGCAAGACTTAATCTATTAAAGCCAAGTAATCTTCAATATTCGATAAAAGACCTAATGCATCTAAGTTAAAGACACAAAACAGATCTAATCTACTAAAAACCGGAGAAAACAAAGTAAGATTGGGTAGATAAACCGATCTAGGGGGATCGGGATAAGCCTTTTGTTGAAGTTCCAAGCAAGAGAAGAAGTAGCAAATCGAATCTTAATAAAAGCCTCTTTAAATCGTGGTTTCCCGTCCAAATCCGAAAACATCCGCCTTTCGAGACCCCCGTTCTGTCACAACGTATCCCTATTCATGCGGGGAGCTTAGGGCGAGTCAAAAGACAAGTCGAGATTCTTTCGGAAGATCCGGCGTGTACCTCTAGCCACCGCGGCTACAAGAACACCCTATGTAATCTATCTCGAGAATAGAATTGGAATAAGCAAAGCCGATCGAAAAACGAAATCTTCGAGGAAACACTTGATCGGCGGGAAAAGATTCAACTTGATAATTCAACTATAACAATGATACATACACAAGATCACCACCGGGATCCTTCCTTGATCTTGCTTCTAGCTCCGGAACTCCGACGTGGTCTTCCGTGCAAGGTTCCCACGTCGGCTAGGGAAACCCTAGTCAACTAGCTCGACCCTCTCCTCTCCGAGATGGTGTCCCTCTCTTCTCTCGCTTCTCGGCGGCCGAAGACGAAATCTTCTCTGCGTGGCTCTCGGTCGGGGGACTATAAATAGCCCGATTGGTGGCTAGGGCAAAGGGCGACGGATTTGGGCCCAAAATGGGCTCCGGGCCGACCGGACCGGGCCGGCCGGCCCGGGCCCATTTAGGCCCGGCCCGTGGGCTCCTTTGCCCGACGTCGGTTCCCTTGCTTCTCGGATGTTTCCCCCTTCGCATGTAGGTCCATGTCGTCGGTTTCTCTCCGAATTGGACTCAACTCCTTGTCTTGCAAGATTCAGCACTTTTCTGGTCAGGTCCCTGGAGTCTGTCGTCTTTCGGATCAAGTCCCCGGCTTCTTGGAGTTAAGTTTGCTTCATTGCATGACTTGTTCAGGACTTCAAGGTCTTGTCATGAGGTGCTTGATGAACTTATCCCGAAAGTCTTGCATTCAACACTAAAACCCTGCATAAACATTAAACTCCAAAACCGACATGCACACATGAACTTGTTATACCACGGGGGTTAGTACCAATGGATAAGGTATAAAATTCATGCCAACACCGAAGGTAAACTCATGGCTAGGTTGACAGATTTTCACCGTCAACAAAGGCTTAATCCATCACGGTCGTCTGCAGCGGCTCAGGAGGCCGTTGGACCCCGAGATGAACAACCATCCTTTTAAGACTCTGCCAAGCCTGGTAGAGCATCTTCACTGAAAAACAAGCATCCTCCACATTTACGGACGGAGCACGCATGGGCAGCGGCACCTCCTCGGGCAGGGGCGGCAGCACCTCCTCGGGCTCGGTGGGCAGGGGCGGCGGCACCTCCTCCCTCCCCTGCTTCCTTGATGGATCGCTAGACGCCATGCACTTGCTTGAGGAAGGAGAAGCTCTTGGATTCACTTCTTGGTGATAGGAGACGGTGGTGCTGGGGTTTTCTTGGTGCTGCAGTTGACGAAGTTCTTGGTTGGCCAGGATTTATATTAACAAGACAGCGAACCGCCAGGCGGTCGGTCACACGCCTCGAAACCCGTGTCCGCTCAGGAGAGCTCTTGCCTCTTGGCCACAAAAAATCATGTGGTCACAAGGAGACATGTGACTATTCATATTTTCTTCAAAATACCAACTGCCCAACTACTCCTATGAGTTGTTCGGTTCTTAAAAAAATTATGAATTGTTCGTATTTTTATTAATCTATATCTATATAACTTATATAATTGGTACCCACTAACTATCATTAACTTCATTTCTCTCTTCATGCAAGCTACCCACATCATCTCTCATCAAACTAAGGGTTATTAACTCTATCTCCTTTTCTCTTCATTACACCAATTCTTTCTTCATACAAACTACAAAGCGACCCGGGTTTGCTAACCCACGTCGGCATTGACTGACATCCCAAATATTGCTCCTTTAATTTCTTCTTTCCGAATGGATAAGCACAGCAGTTTCCTTGAAAAAAAGCGTAGAGGAGGCGTGGAGACAGAGACAACGATGAGCGCCAGTGAGGGGCCAAGCAACAGACGACCCCGCGCACCCGGGGATCGAGAAGAACCGGAACGCGAAGCGGTGTCGCAACTGGATCCACGTGCGTGCCGGCGAGATGGCAGCGAAGAGGGAGATGACAATGAGCGCCGGAGAGGGGCCAAGCAGCGGTGGAGTGAACCCAATGCCGGAGACGAGGGTCCTCGACTGGATCCTCTCGGATTCTGACGAGGGGCCAAGTAGCGGCAAGGATGAGCGTGCCAGCAAGGGGCAGCAAATTGGGTGAGTGGCCTGCCTCACATTTGCGAGCACAGGTGTCTGGAAACTACGAAGAGGTGTCGAGGGAGCGGCGAAGATGGTGTAGAGGACCTCATCTCTGACTCTGGAAACGACTACGACGACAGCGAGGCAAGTTTCTCTG
The DNA here is from genome assembly GCA_947561735.1 of Cenchrus americanus. Taxonomy (NCBI): domain Eukaryota; kingdom Viridiplantae; phylum Streptophyta; class Magnoliopsida; order Poales; family Poaceae; genus Cenchrus; species Cenchrus americanus. The sequence continues at coordinate 252,399,005 of OX387245.1, read as the reverse complement.
AATCTCACTGCCTTTTTACTTGTTCTATAGATAGAGCTTAAGGTAGCTTGAGCTTCATAAAGTTAATTAGTGCCTATGATGATGTCTTCCATGCTTGTCATGATCTTAATTATACCAAGTTCTGAGGTAAATCAGTTCTGAACTAAGTTCTGCTTTTAGTTGTCACACCCTGCTCCAAGGTCTGAGGCAAATTAGTTCTGAATTAACTATGTTGTTCTTATACCATGTTTAACCCTGTTTCAGGCAAAGCTCTTTGAGTCGCGAGCGGAGCTTGAGTTACTTCTTAACCTTAATGTCTGGGATTATGTGAAACCTGAGTTTGAAAAATCACAAAAGAAGTGAACATCCTCATCAAAAAGACTAAGCACATAAGGGGGTACAATTATACTACTAAACAAAATCTCGAGCCCATTCAAGGTGCGCTAGAAGGGCTTCGAGAATCCTTGGTTGCTTATGAAGAGGTGTTGACGGTGAAATTCCGTCAACCTAGTCATGAGTTTACCTTCGGTGTTGGCATGACTTTTGTATCTTATCCATTAGTACTAACCCCCGTGGTATAACAAGTTCACTTGTGCATGTCGGTTTTGGAGTTTAGTGTTTACGCAGGATTTTAGTGTTGAAATCAAGACTTCCGGGATAAGTTCATTAAGCACCTCATGACAAGACCTTGAAGCCCGGTAGAAGTCAAGTAATGAAGTGAACACGACTCCAAGAAGCCCAAGGACCCAACCCGAGAAGATGGAAAACTCCGAGGATCTATGCCCTTTTCGCTTGGCTTATCAACTACCAGTCAGCCGTATTTTTCTCTCACAACAAACCAGCCACCAGCAACTAGCCAGCAGTACTCTTCTCTCAGAACAAACCAGCACCAGCCATTAGCCACTAGCCAACCGAACAGGCTGCTAGTCAGAAAAGTGCTGAATCTTGCGAGGCAAGGAACATCGTCCAACTCGGAGAGAAACTGACAACAAGGGCCCACATGCCGAAGGGGGAAGGATCTAAAAGACTCGGGAACCAATGCCGAGTGAAGGAGGCGACGAACTGGGCTGAAACGGGCCCAGGCTGGTCGGCCCAGCCCGTTTCGAGGCCCAGTCGGACCCCCCTTTGACCTAGGTGCCTCTCGGGCTATTTATAGCCCCCTGACCGAGAGCCACGCATCAATCAATTCGTCATCCACCGCCGAGGAGCAGAGAAGCTTGAGGGACACCATCTCGGAGATGAGGGTCGCGCTAGTTGTCTAGGGTCTTCCTAGCCGACGTGGGAACCATGCATGGAAGACCACGTCGGAGCTCCGGAGCAAGAATCAAGATCGAGGTAGGATCCGGTGGTGATCTTGTTCATGTAATCATTCACGGTGAAGTCTTTAAGTGAATCTGATTTCTAGCGATCAAGTGCCTTCTCGATGATTTTGTTTTCTTTTTTGGTTTTGCTTCTTCCCCGGTCTATACTTAAGATAGATTGCATAGGGTGCTCTTGTAGCCGCGGTGGCTAGAGGTGCATACCGGACCGACCAAGTGATTTCAACTTGTTCTTATCGAACTTGGCTCTGAAAGGTGGGCGTTTTCGGAATCGGACCAAAGGCCTCGGTTTAAAGATGCTTTTAATGAGATTCGCCTTTCTATCTTCATCTATCTTGTTTGGAGCTACAACATAAGCATGATCTAGACTCTCTAGATCGGTTATATCTTGCTTTCTCTTGCTACCTCTTTAGTAGATTAGATTAGATGTGCTTACTTGATGATCTCTTAGATTATATGCAACTTAATTCTTCATAATATAGCTTTCCTTGCTTTACTAGATTGAATCCTTGCGTTGCACATTGTTCCACAGATTTGATACCTTGGGTTCACCACTCGAGGGAAGAAGGGTCACTTGACTACGACGGGGGATTTGTTCGCTTGCAAATCCATATGAACTTTGATACGAATATACACCGTCAAGAAGCCCCTTTTTCTGGCGCCGTTGCCGGGGAACAAGCAATCAAGATCCAATCTAGTATCGCTTATTTTTCAGTTTTTCTTTTGATTTTCTTTTGCATCTCTTAAGTTTGATCATCCTCAAAAAGAAAAAAATCAATCTAATCTAATTGTGATTAACCCTAATTTTTCTTTTTTTAGATGTTTGTTTTTGCTAACCCTAACCGGAGATGGTTGGCTACCTCTCCAAGAAACCCAAACTTTTTGTGGATGATCCAGGAAAACTTTACAAGCAAAGGAGATGTGCAACACAAGCTATAGGGTTGGAAACCCTAGATCCAAAAGCCAAAGTTGAAGGACCGTTGAAATCTCCAAGGGAATCACCACCTCCAAGTCCAAAGGAAGATCAACCTCAACCGCCACCCATGGGAGAACAACCACAACCGGAGCGCAAGATCGAGCTATGCACCCCGGACATTGTTGATCTACCTATCATAAACTATCAAGACGCCGGGAGGCCGTTCAAGATCAAGGTCTCAACTATCCGCATGGCGATTGCGAGAGCTTTGGAGCGTTTCAATGAATACATATGAGACGAATTCCTTGAGTGGCATATCAGTTTACTTAAGAGGAGGATGGAGAAGACGGAGATAGAGAATGAAGCTCAAGACCTAAAGGCTGCGGAGGCAAGATCCACATGCGAGGAGTGTGAGGAGCACAACCATGTCTGAGGTAAACCCCGATTTAATGCAAGTTCGTCGATTCAAGATTTGATTCCTCTTTGTACACAATTGAAGGACTTCATGGACGAGCAAGCTAAGATCAACGAGGACGCCATCACTAAGTTCGAGGCTATGGAGAAAGTATTGGAGAATTTAGATGGCAAGGTGACGGAGGTCTGAAGGATCGGATGGCGACTAGAGAGGGGGAGTGAATAGGAGCCGGTAAAAATTCTTCTCAAAGAACCCGGCCTATATCCTAGACAAATCTCGGTCACACACGAGCGATGGATCGAATCACACACCAATCACCAAGACAACGAGGTTATGGATCAACCTCAAGTCTTAGGAACGATTCCTTGAAACGCACGCGGAAGCACGAAAGAAAGGAGAGAGGAATTGAACCAAGGAGCAAAGCTGCCAGGCACTGGCGGACTGTCCGGCCAGGAGGGGCGGACTGTCCACACTGACCACGCGGACAGTCCGGCCAGGAGCCGCGGACAGTCCGCAAGGGCCACGCGGACAGTCCGGCCAGGTGCCGCGGATAGTCTGTAAATGCCACCAGAACCACCAGAGACGAACCGGGAAAAACGGACTATCCGCAAGGACCAGGCGGACCGTCCGCACCGGATCCGCACCGTCCGCTACAGAAGCTCGGACCGTCTGCAAACCGACTGCAACAAAAACCTAAAGCAAAACCGGATCAAAAACGAAGGCGAGCAAGAACACGATGAACACGCGAAGAACACTGTACCCGTAGACTGTCCGCCAGGCACACGCGGACTATCCGCGCTATACCCCAAAAATTTCGCCTCCTAACTCCCTAAATCACCGGGAATCGCGAATCCTTTGTGCACCACCAAAAACTAGAGCTCCGACCGAAAATCCTTGAATCGAAGTGGTTTCCCGGCGTTTGAGGGCACAAGATCAATCACAAAGATGCACAAGACATCCATCCATGTTTCCCTCAAAGAAATCCGGGGAGAAACCCACTCAAATCCGTGGAATGACACCAAGAACAAAGGCACCAAAAACATGCACAAAAAAGACCACGGAAATCACAACACCGAATCTTCTATACATACCCGGAATGATTCACAAGGCCTAGCATGCCGCCCTAACATCCATCCCTCTCAACAAATCTCTCATGAAGCTCTCATGCTAGCCTAGACAAGAAATGGAGAAGAAAATGTCTCTCGAAAATGAGAAATGGGAGGGGGGAAATGAAACCCTAAGTCGCGGAGAGAGGAAGCCATCCACCCACACTCATGGCTTATATATCAGGTCCCGCCGGTGTGGTAAATGACTCGACTACCCCTAACTCAACTACTGGCGATACAACCCACATAGGGGCATTTATGTAATGTTTGTGGGTCTTGCCATCGGACGACCACGCCTTTGCCACAACCTGCGTCCTCTCGACGCAAGCCATGCGATCCCGCCGCTTGTCCTCCGCTTCGAAGCTTCCCGACACTCCTGGATCCCGTCTCCGTCGTGTTGGGCCTTCGGACTTGGTTTTGAGGCCCAAACTAAGAAACCGGCCTCCGATGGTTTTGTGGGCAAGCCACCAAACCCCACGTGCTCAGCCCGGCCTCCCGCCAAGCCTCTTGGCTCGACCGCCACCGTGCACCGACTCGATCGTCCACGACTTCGTCTTGCTCGTCTCTCCACCATGTGGCCCGCACCTAGTCCCGCTATCCACCGGGTCCCTCGAACCGAGCCTACTTCTCTCCATCTCCCGGAGGCCCCTCAAGGCTGAAGACCTTTCGCGCCCGTTCTTCACCTGCAACAACACGAACTAGGCCGCAGCCTACACCTGCGCACTGAGCCAAGAGTCAGTCCAACACCCGTTTTCAATCACTCATCACTGAGGAGCGGTCATCCATCGACCACCGGGACGCTCCTGGTCCTTAATCTCCCCCATGATGAGTGCATTGACAATACACAATGCGAAATGAAATTCAAATAAATAAAGTAAGAAGAAAGAAAAACAAAGAAGCTCAACTCATGACCAAAACCAAAGAAAGGCAAAGAAAGGTCACAAGCCGAGCAAAGCACAAACTCCACACCAAAAACAGCAAGAAAGCTCCCCCTGAACCAATGCAAGCTCCCCCTGAACATGTGGATGCAAAGTTCCAAATTTTAGATGCATTTTTCTGAATTTTTCATTAAGCTCACCTCTTCTCCCCCTTGTTGACAATGTATGAATCAAGGTGAAAATGCAGGAATGTAAGACAAAGCATATAAACATCTACATGAGCTTCTCGAATAGGCCAAATCTAGTGTCAAAGGCTAGAAGTGAGACAAAGAGCACACATATGGATCATAGCATTGTCAAAGCATTGACACAAGTAATATATGGAAACATAGGCTTGTGACAAAGCAAATTTTCAGATTTGAGCAATTTTATCAAAAGATGGCTCACTTCAAATTTAAAGGCCTATCCATGTCATATTCTAGCCAAAAACATGCATATCATCCAGAGATCATACAAGGATATCAAATTCTTAACAAAAGATCATTGCAAACACCCATAAAGCAAAGCATGTCATGTTAAAGCTCTTGAGCCATGTGTCCACTTCGGGGAGACTTCTCCACTGGTGAACATCATGCAACATGTTTTGCACCCATGTGTGAAAGATAAGACATTTTAAGCATAAACATGATGGATGGAGCATTTTACAAGCATATACACTTCTTTTAAAGATTAATTCATTTCATGGTACATGAAGTGCCTTTGCGGCAAAAAGAAGCTTATGCTCCTCCATGAATGCAACATAGGCTAAACATTCACAATGATATCGGCCTTTGGCCCAAATGCAAGAAAGAGACATCCAAGCACAATCTAAGCATGAAAGGAACATTTAGACCAAAAAGTGACATGGATACACTACTACACATGAGTGGAGCACATTTCATCAAGTTTGATCAAGATTAGCATTTGATTCAAAAAGGCTATCTCACAACACATATATCTCAAGTATTCTGAGAGCATAGCCTCATATAGCCATTTCTCCACACACATGACCAATATCTCACAAGTAGCCAAAGAAACTCAGATAAGGCATATGGAAGAAGCTCATCATCCTAAAATGCAATATGATACAAATGCAACATGATATATAACAAGATGGCTATCATACCATGGTTTATACATCAAGCAAAGCATGTATATACATCAAGGGAAACATGGTATCATACATATGGTACAAAAATAAAACCCCCAAGAATCAAATAGAAAGGGCAACAAACCCCAAGTTCCACCCGCAAGCGCACACATGTAGCTTGGTCGAGAGGCTTTGTAAAGATGTCTGCAAGATGATCCTGGGTAGGGACATGACTCAACACAATGGTCCTGTTGACGGATAAAAGCGTATCCCTCTACTATCCGCAAGCGTACGGACCCCACACCTTTTTCACCACGGGATTCCCAAGGTTCTTGTCAATCCGCGGAGCAAGGGGATTACAAGCGTTCGATCAACAACGACACACTAGCTACTAAAAACCCTAACTACTATTATACTAGAAAATACTAAACTACACTAGAGAGAATGATTAAGATATCAAGGTAGAAGACACTCGCCCACGGGTCTACGATACTAGAGCATGCAATCGCTTAAAGACATGAAAACCAATCTAATCTATCGGGGTTGTGACCACGGTTTCGCCCTTTCCCTCCTCTCGTACTGTCACTATGCGAAGGTAATCATGACTAGACCTTTGATGGCCACGGCGTATTGAATGGATCCAAGGAAGCATTGAGGCCTTACACCCTTTACGGCATGGTTGCAAACCTTAAGCATTAAAGTATATTCAACACAAGATGATAGATAGATAATCCGACAAAGTGCGATTACATCTCAAGATCGATTACAACCCATGGATGAATGAGAAGATTACCCCATCAAGGTGCTGATCATGGCACCGTTGATCATGGTTTCCCTTCCGCCGGTGTCTTCCTACTTCTCCACGAGAGGGTGCTTCCTTCGAGGTGGTTGATCTCCCGCCGGAGATCCTCCTCCTCTCTCTCTAGCTTGTGGATGGCCTTCTGGTGCGAATGACTCCCCCTTCCGTGTTGGCGGCGCCTCGGGGGTTTTAGGGTTGAAGATCCTTCGAGGGCAAGGAAAACGGGACCGAACCGGTGCCGGAAGTGGGCTGGGCCGGCCGGCCTGGGCCGGCCGGCCCAGGCCCAATTCGGCCCAGTTCGGTCGCCCCTTTTTGCTCCGTGGGTCCTCGCGCACTTATGTACTTTGCCCCCTCCACTTGCACGATTTTGATGCTGTTATCCTCGCGTCCAAGATGGAGGCTCTCTTTGCATGAAGTTTGATCTTTTACGCTTCAATCCTCGGGGGTGTTCCTCGTAGCACTTCGGTCCTTGCCACCATTGGAAGTGATTTCAGCAAGCTCATGAACACGAACAAGACTCCATGAATGCTCTTTTGAACTTGTTGCGAATCCGTCCTTTATGTCCATGTTTTCCTACATAAACACAACACTTCCAAATGCATGCACAAAGATGAACTTGTTATATGACTAGTGTGCCTAGTGGCGGATTAGTTCCATAATCAAATCCAAACCAAAGTGTAATGAACATGCTAGGTGCACCAAAATACACCGTCAACATCTCCCCCACACTTAGCTCTTGCTCGTCCTCGAGCAAGTACTCGTAAAAGAATTTCGTCCAAGGTGTGTAATCGTGTATCATTAATCCTCCTTCACAAGTTAGTCAATCTTTTCATCTTTAATACATAAACACAAAGTAATGATAATCAAGCATAAACATGGGCGTTTAGAATTTTTACCACGTCAAGATTTACCCCACAACTCAAACTCTTCACTCGAAGTCTTCAATTTCAGCCATGCTTACTCCTTTGCTTCCATCGGAGGGTTTTTATGGTTTTTAAAACAAAAATTCCTGCAACAAGTATTAGACAAAAATCCTTTCTCCAAGTTCTCTCAAGTCACTCATATGAAGTGGCTATCCTAACCAAATTTTATAAAACTCTCACATCCCATTAATCTCTCATATATCATGTAAAGTGGAGCTATAGGTAGGGCTAGCGCAATCAACACAAGTATTGTCAAACTAAGAACTTCCTCTAATGGTTGTCTACCTTTCAAAGCCAATGATCATGAGAATTAACCATATGTAGGGATATCAAGGATGAGAAGATTTAGAATGGTGGACATGTGCAAGGGCAAAAGAAAATTGTGACTACAAGGCACCAATGATGTCCTCGTTGTCGGATTGCACATGGTTGGAAATAGAGTAAAAGTTTCGTCTCACAATCAACGTGACACCCTTCCTTACACTTTATTATTTTTCTTTTCTTTCACTTGATCCATCCCTCTCATATCTTCATTTCTACCTCATCTTTTTTCTCTTTTTCTTCTTTCATTCACATATGATTTTTTTCTTTCTTTCTTTCTTTCTTTTCCATACACATACTTTTCTCTTTATTTTTCTCTCTCTTGACAACTTTTCAAAGCTTTCAATTCTCTCTTTCCTCGCATGCATACAATCTGAAATTTTAAATAAATCATGCTAGAGACGAGACGAAACTTTGAAAATAGGTTGTGTTCAAGGAATACGATGTACAAAAGAGATGTATAGGGTTGGGTATGGAATCCAGCGATACTCATGACTTTCGTTATGAATGTCATGTACTGAATATATGACGAGGCTAGCAACAAAAGATAAGCACAAGGACATGATCATTGCTTGAAATTAAAACTCACCAAGAGAGAAGGGTCCTAGCCTAACTCATCGTGCTAATCACACTTATGGTGGAGCGAAAAAAATAAACTTGGCTTTGGATAGGAATTTTTTCTTACTCTCAACTTGGAAAAAGAGGTTTTGCTAACCTTTATTACAAGGGTTTTAAAATAATTTTCAGAACTGAAATCCTCCAATTTTTAGCATCGAACATAGCACAACTAGCATGTGAAGCTCAAGATCGAAGCGCGGCATGGGTACTTTAAGTAGTAGCGATTCCACTAAGCACCACGGTAAACGATTTTCAAACCACATACTTGTGTTCATATATCAAGAATCGAAGATTAAACAAACAAGTAAATAAAGATAAACAATACATAAAACACAAAGATATATATAAAGACTCTTTTTATTTGGTTTTCTTGACTCAACACTAATTTAAGACACTTGCAAAAATTTTAAAGAAGACTCAAAAACTAAAGACTCATTAAAACACTAAGACTCTCACACGAAGATTAAACCGAACCTAAACTTGAAGTTCAAAAGCTAAGGCTAGCGAGCTAGCTCTCCCCCGCACTTAAAACATACGACGTCCTCGTCGTATTTTACAAAATCCTAAGGGAAAAACTAGATCTAGTGGTACTTCAAGCAAGTTTTGCACCACTTGCCTCTCATGTTTCCAACCATGCCGAAAAGTTTGCGCACGTTGCGGTTAAGGAACTTGTAGTCATCTTCAACTACGCGCTCCAAGTCCTCCATACGCTGCTTCATCGCTTCCATGGCTTGGAGACATTCGTCGGCCGACGTGTAGAGATCCGCGATGGATTGACGGCAAACTCGACAACACACCGGATGCAATCCGAAGGGGTCGTCGTCGCCATAATCTCCACCGTTGTCACCACCGTCGTTGCCACCTCCATTGTCGTTGCCTTCGCCACCGTCGTTGCCGTCGCTGTTGGGGCCTTCGGGAGTCCTTTCATTGGGCTGCTCATCCCAATCATCATCATCTCTACCGGCGGCCGCCCACGAGCTCGGGCTACGATCGTCGGAGTAGTCGCTATCCCCATAATCCTTAGGCTCTGGCGACACCTCCTTGTAATCTTTGCGCTTGATGCCTTGGAGGCGTGCCGACCTTCGAACGGGTGTAGGGACCTTCTCTCCTTCGACGGGGTTGCGAGATGCAAGAGCTCTTGTCGGGACACGTCCTCCGCAACGGATGCGTGCGGTCCTCTTGATGGGTAGCTTGAGCTCGCATCGCATCGCCTCCTCCATCGATGGCTTCTTGGCTTCTAGCTTCAACTCTAAGCTTCGTGGAGGCACAATGGCTGCTACAAGGGTGCAACACATTGCTTGAAAGGTTTGATTCTCGAGCTCCCAATTCGGCCAAATAAATAGTCCTGAGAGGAAAGCTCTGGAAACCTTATTTTCCTTTTTTACACTTCCCTTAAAATTTTCCGACCAAACAAGGAAGTCAAAAAGGAGCAATTCGGGCGAAATTCGGCGTCATCGGGCGTCGGGCCCCTCTCGGGCCGGTCCGCACGGGCCGGCCGGCCCACCCCGCCTCGGGGGCCGGGCCGGTCCGGGTTTTTGCACACCGCCCTATTTTTTTCTTCCTTAGCCCATGGGAAAAAGTTGACCCAGTAAATCTTCGTGAAAAACTCCAGAAAACTAAAAGAAAAATTATTTACAGAAGTTGATGCCTTGTTTTTCGTCCTAGGCGGGACGTTCGGGCTCTTCCTCCATGGTGAAGACGTCAACGTGGTGAAGGGGGACGACATCGGGTTCGTAGTAAACCTTAAGCCGCTGTCCATTCACCACAAATTGATCGCCGTTTATATCCATAATGGTTACCACTCCGTTGGAGAACACCGAATGCACAACATAAGGTCCGTCCCACTTGCTTTGCAATTTCCCTTTTCGAAGGTTTTAAACCTCGAATTGTAGAGGAGGACCTTATCTCCTTCTTTAAATTCTTTTTTCTTCAATCTTTTATCATACCACCTTTTGATTCTCTCCTTGTATATGCTTGCGTTTTCATATGCTTTCAACCTCAACTCCTCTAGCTCGCTTATTTGAATTCTTCGTTTCACCACCGCGGCATCGAGATCAAGGTTCATCTCTTTAATCGCCCAATAGGCTTTATGTTCCAACTCAACCGGAAGGTGGCAAGCTTTTCCATAGATGAATTGATAAGGGGTCATACCTATCGGTGTTTTAAACGCCGTTCGATAAGCCCATAAAGCTCCATCTAATTTCTTTGAACAACGTTTGCCTCCCTTCTCTATGGTCTTGTTGAGTATGCTTTTTAATTGCCTATTTGACGTCTCCGCTTGTCCGTTGGTTTGTGGGTGATAGGCCGTGGAGATCCTATGCTCAATTCCCAACTTGGACAAGCACTTTTTGAAGTTCTTCCCGGTGAAATGAGTTCCTCCATCACTTATCAAGATTGTCGGTGTACCGAAACGGGAAAAATCACGTTCTTGATCATAGTGATGGACTCCTCCGTGGAAGCTTTACGACATGGTATAGCCTCTACCCACTTGGATACATAATCAACCATAACAAGTATATACTTGAATCCAAATGAGTTTTTAAAAGGCCCCATGAAGTCTATGCCCCATACATCGAATATGTCGATTTGTAAGTTGTATTTCAAAGGCATAGAATTTCTTTGAGAGATGTTTCCGGTTCTTTGGCATTCGGGGCATGACGCAACATATCTTTTAGTATCTTCATGCATCTCCGGCCAATAGAATCTGCTCGACCATACTTTTGCTTCGGTTCGAAAATGGCTATAGTGTCCACCGTACTCTGCCGAGTGGCACTTCCTTAGAATCTCAACCCTCTCTTCTCTTGGCACACATCTTCTCATTACTCCATCATTTCCAAGTTTGAAGAGGTATGGTGCATCCCAAAAATATTTCTTACTTTCGGAGATTATCTTCCTTTGAGTGTTTTTATCTAGATGATCGAGGGGCATCTTTCGAATTGCTCGAATGATGTCGATCATCCAAGTATCTTTATCAAGCACTCTATAGAGGTGGTCATCTCTCATCTTATCTTCTATGGGCTCTTTATCATCTTGTCCACGATTCATCCTAGACAAATGATCGGCCACAACATTTTTCCACCCCCCTTTTTATCACGAATTTCAACATCAAACTCTTGGAGAAGAAGGATCCAACGAATCAAACGTGGTTTAGCTTCCTTCTTAGCCAAGAGATACTTGACGGCCGCGTGATCGGTGTAAACAATGACTTTCGAGTTCACAATGTAAGATCTGAATTTTTCGAAAGCGAATACCACCGCTAGCAACTCTTTTTCCGTAGTGGCGTAATTTAATTGTGCCCCACTAAGAGTTTTGCTAGCGTAGTAAACGGCGTGAACTCGGCCTTCCTTTCTTTGACCCAAGACCGCGCCTACGGCGTAGTCACTTGAGTCACACATGATCTCGAAAGGTTGGCTCCAATTTGGAGGTTGGATGATGGGAGCACTCACCAACGCATTTTTCAAGGTCCGGAATGCCGCTAGACACTTCTCATCAAAGTCGAAAGCCACATCCTTTTGAAGAAGGTGCGTTAAAGGCTTAGTGATCTTCGAGAAGTCCTTTATAAATCTTCTATAGAATCCGGCATGGCCTAGAAAGCTCCTTAAGGACTTGACATCCGTAGGAGGTGGGAGTTGCTCAACCGTCTCTACCTTAGCCTTGTCCACTTCAATTCCTCTCTCGGATATAACGTGTCCGAGCACTATGCCTTGCTTAACCATGAAGTGGCACTTTTCCCAATTTAAAACCAAATCTACCTCCGCACACCTTGTAAGGACCTTTTCTAAGTTTGCTAAGCAATCCATGAACGTCTTCCCGTAAACGGAAAAATCATCCATAAGCACTTCAACAATTTCTTCGATGAATTCCGAAAACACGGCCATCATGCAACGTTGAAAAGAGGCCGGAGCGTTGCATAGGCCGAAGGGCATCCTCCTATATGCAAACGTTCCGTAAGGACACGTAAACGTTGTCTTATGTTGATCTTCCGGGTGAATAGGAATTTGCATGAACCCCGAGTATCCATCGAGAAAGCAAAAATAAGCATGGTTTGCTAACCTCTCGAGCATCTCGTCTATGAACGGTAGGGGGAAGTGATCTTTCTTCGTCGCTTTGTTAAGCTTACGATAATCGATACACATCCGCCACCCGGTCACGGTTCTTTGCGGTATCAACTCGTTCTTCTCATTCTTCACCACGGTCAAACCTCCTTTCTTCGGTACACAATGTACCAGGCTCACCCATTCGCTATGCGGAACCGGGTAGATGATTCCGGCATCAAGTAACTTGATAACCTCTTTCTTTACTACCTCTCGCATGGCATGGGTTAGCCTCCTTTGATGGTCCACTACAGGCTTACATTGGTCTTCCATTGGTATACGATGAGTGCAAAAGGCTGGGCTAATACCTTTGAGATCATTAATTGAATATCCAATCACCTTCCTATGTTTTTTTAATAAAATCAGCAACGCTTCATTTTCTTCGGGACTCAACTCGTCGCTCACAATGACCGGATAAGTTTTGTCCGGGCCCAAAAATTCATATTTTAATCCCTTGGGCAAAGGTTTAAGGTCTACCTCGGGCACTTGTGGCTCCTCGGGTTTGATTTCTCCTATGTCTTCGAATTTCTCTTCCTCCACACTACCATCATGCGGCTCTAAGCCTTTTGTTGCTTCCTCTAGTTCTTCATCTTGTTGATTACTAATTTGATTTTCCATCGCTCTTTGCAGCGGGTCTCTAAGGGTTTCAACAAAACAAAGACTATCTATCTCTCCTACTTCTTTATCTTCGGGAGGAAAAGGTGTAAGGTGTTTAGAAGCATTAAGAAAGTTATATGTGTACTTTGTTCCGTTAAGGTTCATTGTTACTTTGCCTTCTCCGGCATCTAACACGGCATCAACCAACTTAAGAAAAGGCCTACCTAAGATTATATGATCAGAATTACTATGGTAAGCATCAATAACAAAGAAATCGGTTGGTATATAGTTTCTAGAGATTTTTACTTTCATGTTGCAAGCAATACCTAGAGGTTTGATAGTTCTACCATCTCCCATAATTAATTTCGTTGATGTTGGAGCTAAGTCTAGGTTGTGGTATTGAACTTTATCGTAAATTTTAGAAGATAGAACACTTACTTGGGCTCCGATGTCGCATAAAGCTTTGCATTGAACTCCGTTGATCTCGCAACTCAAGTGCGGCGTCATCTTCTCTTCTTCTTCGGATCCTATCGAGTAAATTTCAGCGAGGCGAGCGTATGGTGATGCTTCGGGCTTGATCCCCATGATTCTCTTCACCTCGGCAATATGTTCCGGATCCACCACGTCATCTCCAAAGAGCTTTTCAAAAATCTCACCGGTGGTTTCGAGGTCGTATGAATTTTCAGCTTTCTTCTCCGGTGGGAAATCCACTTCCAATACTATTGCCATTCCCTTTTGATTAGGGAACGGTCTTCTCTTGTCGAATACTTCTCCGTAATCAATAGGAACCCAATCCATTGGTTCGAACTCCCTTAGTGGCTTCGCGCTTGACATGCTTCTCTTGTTCGTCTCATTTGGCGCGGCGAAGTCGACGCTTGGTGTAGTTCTTGACTTGATGTGTTCTTGTTCAAGCTTTTCCATGATTGGCTCCTCTTTTGTGACTTCCGGGGTTGCCTCTTTAGAAAAATCAGCAAGCTTCTTCTTCCTTGAATTGAATTCCGGCTCTTCCGCAAGTCTTGTTTCCCAATCTCTTCGCATGGCAGCCGCTTTACTAACTTTTTGTAGAAGTTGGGCGGCTTTCGTGAGTGTTTTCTCCATGAGATCCCCACCTGCACACATTTCGACGTGTCGCATGCAACTAGGGGTTAGGGAAAAGAAAAATGTATGCAAGAGTACGTCACCGGTGAAGCCGAGTTTTGGTCCTTGTTCGATTAATTCATTAAACCTATCCCGGCTTGGTCTATCCCTTCCTCTTCTCCTTGCATGAAGGTGATCACTTGCCTCCTTAGATGTTGAACCTTGCTAATTGGAAAGAACTTCTCGCAAAACTTCTTTGTCAACTTGTTCCAATTGCCTTCAACTTCAAAGGACGCAACCGAATACCATGTCTTTGCTTTGCCGGCAAGTGAGTAGGGAAAGAGATTCCATTTGAACCATTCATCGGGAACTCCTTCTTGACGCACCGTGTTGCATATTGTCGTGAAATCCCTTATGTGTCTATATGGGTTCTCCGTAACCATCCCTTCAAATGGGTTTTCCACGACCATCTTGATGATCTTGGATTTAATTTCATACTTGGTCGCTTCGAGCTTCGAATCCGACTCTTGTACTTTTATGTCTTCACATCGAGGGCTAGCGTAATCCCTTAATGATTTCTTCGGTTCTTCCATGGGTTGATTAACGAACTCCATCTAGACAATAAGATAAAAACAAAAACAAAAAAGAAACAAGTGTTTTTCTAGATGATAAATGTTAGATATAGCAAATAAAAGATAAACTAAATATAAAACTAAGTTAGATGCAAATCAAACGATGTAAACAAACTTGCTCCCCGGCAACGGCGCCAGAAAAAGGGGCTTGTTGACGGATAAAAGATGTATCCCTCTACGATCCGCAAGCGTACGGACCCCACACCTTTTTCACCACGGGATTCCCAAGGTTCTTGTCAATCCGCAGAGCAAGGGGATTACAAGCGTTTGATCAACAACGACACACTAGCTACTAAAAACCCTAACTACTATTATACTAGAAAACACTAAACTACACTAGAGAGAATGATTAAGATATCAAGGTAGAAGACACTCGCCCACGGGTCTACGATACTAGAGCATGCAATCGCTTAAAGACATGAAAACCAATCTAATCTATCGGGGTTGTGACCACGGTTTCGCCCTTTCCCTCCTCTCGTACTGTCACTACGCGAAGGTATTCATGACTAGACCTTTGATGGCCACGGCGTATTGAATGGATCCAAGGAAGCATTGAGGCCTTACTCCCTTTACGGCATGGTTGCAAACCTTAAGCATTAAAGTATATTCAACACAAGATGATAGATAGATAATCCGACAAAGTGCGATTACATCTCAAGATCGATTACAACCCATGGACGAATGAGAAGATTACCCCATCAAGGTGCTGATCATGGCACCGTTGATCATGGTTTCCCTTCCGCCGGTGTCTTCCTTCTTCTCCACGAGAGGGTGCTTCCTTCGAGGTGGTTGATCTCCCGCCGGAGATCCTCCTCCTCTCTCTCTAGATTGTGGATGGCCTTCTGGTGCGAATGACTCCCCCCTTCCGTGTTGGCGGCGCCTCGGGGGTTTTAGGGTTGAAGATCCTTCGAGGGCAAGGAAAACGGGACCGAACCGGTGCCGGAAGTGGGCTGGGCCGGCCGGCCTGGGCCGGCCGGCCCAGGCCCAATTCGGCCCAGTTCGGTCACCCCTTTTTGCTCCGTGGGTCCTCGCGCACTTATGTACTTTGCCCCCTCCACTTGCACGATTTTGATGCTGTTATCCTCGCGTCCAAGATGGAGGCTCTCTTTGCATGAAGTTTGATCTTTTACGCTTCAATCCTCGGGGGTGTTCCTCGTAGCACTTCGGTCCTTGCCACCATTGGAAGTGATTTCAGCAAGCTCATGAACACGAACAAGACTCCATGAATGCTCCTTTGAACTTGTTGCGAATCCGTCCTTTATGTCCATGTTTTCCTACATAAACACAACACTTCCAAATGCATGCACAAAGATGAACTTGTTATATGATTAGTGTGCCTAGTGGCGGGTTAGTTCCATAATCAAATCCAAACCAAAGTTTAATGAACATGCTAGGTGCACCAAAATACACCGTCAACAGGTCCCATTCTCGACATTGTCTCTCAAGAAATGATACCTCACTTATATGTGTTTGGTTCTGGAATGAAGCACTGGGTTTTTTGCTACGCTTATGGTACTGGTGCTATCACAAAGAAGTGGGATCTAGGTGCACTCCTCACCAAAGTCTCTCAAGGTGTATGAAATCCACAACAGCTGGGAACAACAACTCGCGGCTGCAACATACTCTGCCTCGGTGGTGGACTGAGCTACACTAGACTGCTTGCGGGAAGACCACGAAACCAACGAAGACCAAAGAAACTGGCAAGAACCAGAAGTAGACTTCCTCTCGACTCGGCAACCAGCGAAATCCGCATCAGAAAAACCATGAAGAGAAAGAGTCGAGGAGGATGAATACCAAAGGCCAAGACAAGGGGCAGACTGTAGGTACCTGAAAATCCTCTTGACGGCCTGTCGATGTGGTGTCCTCGGCGAGGCATAAAAACGAGCGCACAGACACACACTAAACTGTATGTCTGGCCTCGTCGCCGTCAGATAGAGGAGGGAGCCGATCATGCTCCGGCACTCTCACTGGTCCACTGGTTCTCCGTCCTCGTCCGCGTCCAAAGTAGACGTACTCCCCATGGGTGTCGACATAGGCTTCACATCCTGCATCTGGAACTTCCTCAGCATGTCTTTCGTGTACTTGGTCTGATGCACAAATGTTCCGTCCTTCACTTGCTTGATCCGCAATCCGAGAAAGTACTGCAGCTCGCCCATCATGCTCATTTCGAATTCCCTGCTCATCTCATCTGCAAACTTGGCAACAAGGTTATGTGACGAGCCACCAAAGACAATATCATCCACGTATATCTGCACAACCAACAAGTCATTTTCATGCTTGAGGAGAAACAAGGTTTTATCCACGGTACCCATCATGAACCCTCTGCTCAACAGAAAACCTCTCAATCTCCCATACCAAGCCCGGGGCGCCTGTTTCAACCCATATAGAGCCCTTTTCAACCTGTACACCCTGTGTGGGTACTTCTCACTCTCGAACCCCGGTGGCTGCTTCACATACACCTCATCCTCTATTACCCCATTCAGGAAAGCACTCTTCACATTCATCTGATACAACTTGAACCCTTTAGCCACGGCAAAGGCTAGAAGGATCCAAATTGCCTCAAGACGGGCCACAGGAGCAAAGGTCTCCTCATAGTCGATCCCCTCCTTCTGACTATATCCCTGAGCAACAAGTCTGGACTTGTTCCTCACAACCATCCCATTCTCACCCTCTTTGTTCTTCCAAACCCATTTGGTTCCTATAGGATGGCAATTTGGAGCTGGTTCAACTAACTCCCACAGCTGGTTCCTCTCAAAATTTTCCAACTCCTCATGCATAGAATTGACCCAGTTTGCATCAAATAAAGCGTGTCCAATGTCCCTGGGCTCAAAGGAGGCAACAAATGCAGCATGAGCGAAATAAGAGGAATTTCTGGACCTTGACCGCGTGGTACGTTCGTCGATGTCCCCAATGATCTTCGATAGGGGATGACTTCTTGAATCTGCCGGGGAGCCTCACGCCTCGAGACTACCTCCCCTTCAACTCCAGCTTCTCTCGTCTGGTCCTCTTGTCGCACCGTCGTTGTCCATGAAGTAGACGGTCCACACTCCATAGTGGTCATAGGGGAAGTAGTGGGTACACACTCAGCTTCAGGCGCATGGTTCTCTCCATCATCATCTCCAGCTTCATCCTTCTCTTCTTCAAAGAGATCCTCAGCCATCTCCTCATCACCTGCACATTCAAAGCCAAGAGAGGTACATGGCATTGTCTCGTCAAAGGTTACCTCGCAAGTCTCCATGATTTTGTTAGTCTCAAGATTAAGCACTCTATAGGCTCTAGAATGGTTAGCATATCCAAAGAAAATCCCATCACTAGACCTAGCCTCAAACTTGTCGAGTTTTCCCTTCTTAAGAATAAAGCACTTGCAGCCAAAGACTCGGAAATGACTCACCTTGGGTGCCCGACCATGCATAAGCTCATTACAGGTCTTCCTCTTGAAAGCTCGCAACAAAATCCTGTTGGAGACATGACAGGCCGTATTGACCGCCTCAGCCCAATACCTCCTAGGAGTCCTGTGCTCATCGAGCATCATCCTAGCCATCTCACAAAGAGTCCGATTTTTCCTTTCCACGACTCCATTTTGAGGGGCACAAAAGGGGTCGAATAGTGATGCTCAAGACCTAGATCACGACAGAAGGCATCAAAACGAGAGTTCTTGAACTCTGTGCCATTATCACTGCGGATAGCTCGAATGGCATTCCCATGCCTCTCGTTCTTCAAGCTCACGATCAGATCTCGAACAAAACCAAATGTCTCACTTTTGTCCTCCAAGAAAAACACCCAGGCATAGCGAGAGTAATAGTCCACCACAACAAGGACATACCACTTCCCACCCACCGAGCGAACTCGAGCTAGCCCAACAAGGTCCATATGCAACAGCTCTGTCGGACGCTCGGTCATGACATTGGTAAGGGGTGGATGGGGAGTGGCTACCATCTTACCATGCCTACACGGAGCACAGACCAAATCCTTCTCAAACTTCAACTTCGGCAATCCTCGGACAAGGTCAAGACCACTCAAGCGGGAAACCAAATAAAAGCTCAAATGACCCAACCGCCTATGCCATTTCCACAAATCACAAGAAGGACTGGCCATCAAACAACGAGCAGGACCCAAAGAACAAGAGAAATCGGCCCTGAAAATCTGACCCTCGGGGATGATCATACATACAAGATCACCTCGAGAATCTAGCAAACGAGACTCACCAGACTTGAAACGCACCTCAAAGCCCTCATCAAGCAACTGAGAAACTGAAAGCAAATTGAAGCCCAAAGACTTCACAAGAGCAACCCTCTTCAATGTTACCTTGTCACTCACATGCACTACACCCTCAGAACTCACCCTTCCTCGTCCGTTGTCTCCAAACATGATGTACATCTTTTCCTTCCATGGGGTAAGGCTGGAGAACCACTTCTTTTCTCCGGTCATGTGTCGGGAACATCTAGAGTCGATCAACCAAATGTTCTCCAAGCCTCTTGCCTGCAGTCAGAAACAAGAACGAGAATGAGCCAACAACTCGACACTGGGGTTAGCACAAAGAAAGTTAAACCAGTGTCGAGCCATCTGCTCAAAAGAGGGGTTAGCAAACATCATTCCCTTGCCACCAAATTTCCCATGTCCCATGGAGGGAGTACGAGCACCACGAGGGGGAAAACGTGGTCCGTAGTTCCTCTGGAACCCAAAACTGTGATCATCTCCCCTAGACCCGTATTGAGGACGAGTAGGGGGACGTCCAGCAAAACCACAACGAGCCCGACCAAACCTCTCACCAGCACGCACACCATCATCTCTCCTATCAAACCTCTCACCACCACCTCTCTGTGGGAACCTACCACCCTGAGCTCCAACTCTACCAACATTCCTCACACTTCCCACACCCCGTGGAAGTGGCACTCTAGGCTCAGGAATACCATGAGACTGGCGATACCTGTCCTGGTTTGCTTGCTCCCTAGCAAGCCTCTCATCCCTCTTCCTCTTATAGCAAAACTCTGCTAGATGCCTCTCCTTGCCACAATACTCACACCTGAAGGGGATGGGTTGTGGTTTTGACTCTGGCTTCTCTCTAGGCTTCACACCCTTCTCACTCATAAACTTCACCGGTTTCTAGAAGTCATTTGCTTTAGGTGGGAATTTGAGTGGATCTTGGGTTGTGTCAAGCTTGTTGCAAAGGTGGTTGGGCTTTGGTGTGAAAGAATTCTTGGGTGCTTTTGGAAGTGGGACTTGGATGTCTCCGATCACCTCAAACTCGGGGGTGGACTCAACACACTTCTCATACACACTCTCCGCACTGTTTTCTCCCACTTTCTCACCCAACTTCTCAAAACCCAAACCACGACCATCCGCTCTCTTGAACTCCTTAATCATGATTTCAATTGAGGTTCCTGCCCAGACAACCAACCCAACACCTTCCTCAAATAATCATTCTCCTCATAGATGACATCCAAACGGGAGGTAAGTTGAAGATTGTGCAAAGTAACTTCATCACAACTAGTGCATGCATTGACAACAAGAGATTTCAAAGAAGCTTCCAAAGTGCTAATGGTAGAACGAGAATCAACAAGCTTAGCATGCATAGTAGGACATGATTTACAAGCACCAAGCAAAGTGGGTCTAGCCTTAAGCTCATCATACTCAGTCCTAAGAGCATCTAGTTTAGCCAAAGTGGAAGCATTCTTCTCATTAAGCAATTTGATCTCATTCAACCATGCATCACATTCAGGACATTCAACATCATAAAAGTGGTAGGAGTAAGTTTCAAAGAGTCATTCTCAAGTTTCAATTCAAGCAATTTAGACTCTAACTCTCCTACTTTCTCACTAGCATTCTCAAGTTGAGCCCTAAGATCTCTTCTCATCTTCTTGGCATCCCTCAACACACTATCACGGTTGTCAATTAAGCCATTCAACCTAGTGATCTCAGCAAGCAAAGAGTCGGGGTCACGGTTTACCTCATTCCTTGAGTCAGAGTCGGTGTCTTCCTTCTCGCCCTTCTTGCTGCTTGAGCTATGGGCCATGCCACAAAAGCCTCCAAGTGCCACAGAGCTCAAACCCACTGAGGTTCCGGCTTGCATTCTTCTTGCCCTTGCGCCTCCCGGTGTCTTCATCCTCACTGCTTGAGCTTGAATGTGCGTCGCTTGAGCTTGAGTCAACGTCGCTTGCACCGGCCACCATGGCTCTTGCCTTGTCCTTCTTGTGGCCGCCCTTGCTCGATCGCCACTTGTCCTTGTCCTTGCTCTTGGACTTGCTGTAGTGCCTGCCCTTGGATGAGTACTTGTCTTCACGACTCGGGTGCGCCTTGTACTCGCTCATCTTGTACTTGTTCTCCTCCGCTTCCGGGCACTCGGCGATGAAGTGTCCACGCTTGCCACACTTGTAGCATGTCCCCGAGCTCCGCCTTGCATTTCTCCGGTTCTCATGTAGTCGATCAAACCTCCTTGAGAGCAAGGACAGTTCCTCCTCGCTCAGCACATCGAACTCATCATCTGGAATAGACATGAGAGAAGATAAGGAAAACTGTCGACAGGAAGGGTTAGTGTTGGCTTTGCCCTTTGATCCACCCACAAGAGCAAGACTATGATCAGTCGAGCCCTCATGCCTGGATTGCAACTTCCTGTCAACCTCAGACGACTTGAGCTTAGAAAAGAGATCATCCAACTCAATGGTCAAGTATTGCCCGGACTCCTTGATGGACTCAACCTTAGCACCCCAAACATTTTGGTCCATGATATGCAAGAGCTTCAAAGCTTGATCATGCTCGGTGTAAGGGAAATCCTCAACATTGGCCTTCATGTTGTTCACGATGGCGGTGAACCTCTGAAACATCGCATCAATGTCCTCACCGGGAAGTTGAGTAAAGTTCTCATATTGCATCCGGTAAGAAACAAAGAGGCGAGCCTTCACATGGTTATCACCACCGTGAGCAACCAAAAACTTCTCCCAAATTTGCCAGGCAAGATTCAAATGGCGAACACGCTCAAACTCAGGATCGCACAAGCTTCGGACCAAGTGATCAACGGCTTTTGCATTTTCCTCATACTTGGCCTTAGCACCGGCATCGGTCACCATAAGAGTGTGGATATCCGCCGGAATAGCATAGGTCTTGTCAAGCACAATGAAATCCAACAACTAGCCACGAAGAAAGATCATCATGTCGGCCGCCTACTTGTGGTAACCCTTCCCATCGAAGTGCGGCAGACCACCCCGCTCAACGTACACCATCTTAGGATTCAAGACTTGTCAAAGTCACCACGAATCCGGCACCAAGCTTTGATACCAATTGAAGGATCGGATGGCGACTAGAGAGGGGGGAGTGAATAGGAGCCGGTAAAAATTCTTCTCAAAGAACCCGGCCTATACCCTAGACAAATCCCGGTCACACACGAGCGATGGATCGAATCACACACCAATCGCCAAGACAACGAGGTTATGGATCAACCTCAAGTCTTAGGAACGATTCCTTCAAACACACGCGGAAGCACGAAAGAAAGGAGAGAGGAATTGAACCAAGGAGCAAAGCTGCCAGGCACTGGCGGACTGTCCGGCCAGGAGGGGCGGACTGTCCGCACTGACCACACGGACAGTCCGGCCGGGTGTGCCGCGGACGATCCGCAAGGGCCACGCGGACAGTCCGGCCAGGTGCCGCGGACAGTCCGTAAATGCCACCAGAACCACCAGAGACGAACCGGGAAAAACGAACTATCCGCAAGGACCAGGCGGACCGTCCGCACCGGATCCGGACCGTCCGCTACAGAAGCTCGGACCGGCCGCAAACCAACTGCAACAAAAACCTAAAGAAAAACCGGATCGAAAACGAAGGTGAGCAAGAACACGACGAATACGCGAAGAACACTGTACCCGCGGACTGTCCGCCAGGCACACGCGGACTGTTCGCGCCTTACGGACAGAAGCAGAAACAGCTCGACCCCGCGGGTCAACTCCTCCAACACATCACCGGATCTCCCAAACGGTAGAAGCTGAAGAGACAAGGGTTTGGGGACAAGATATGCGTCAAACAAGGATGCTATACCCCAAAAATTTCGCCTCCTAACACCCTAAATCACCGGGAATCGCGGATCCTTTGTTCACCACCAAAAACTAGAGCTCTGACCGAAAATCCTTGAATCGAAGTGGTTTCCCGGCGTTTGAGGGCACAAGATCAATCACAAAGATGCACAAGACATCCATCCATGTTTCCCTCAAAGAAATCCGGGGCGAAACCCACTCAAATCCGCAGAATCACACCAAGAACAAAGGCACCAAAAACATGCACGAAAAAGACCACGGAAATCACAACACCGAATCTTCTATACATACCCGGAATGATTCATAAGGTCTAGCATGCCGCCCTAACATCCATCCCTCTCAAAAAATCTCTCATGAAGCTCTCATGCTAGCCTAGACAAGAAATGTAGAAGAAAATGTCTCTCGAAAATGAGATATGGGAGGGGGGAAATGAAACCCTAAGTCGCGGAGAGAGGAAGCCATCCACCCACACTCATGGCTTATATATCAGGTCCCATCGGTGTGGTAAATGACTCGACTACCCCTAACTCAACTACTGGAGATACAACCCAAGTAGGGGCATTTATGTAATGTTCGTGGGTCTTGCCATCGGACGACCACGCCTTTGCCGCACCCCGCGTCCTCCCGACGCAAGCCATGCGATCCCGTCGCGTGTCCTCCGCTTCAAAGCTTCTCAACACTGAGGATCATGTGTGGTTTGAGGACCGGTGGTTGGTCACTTCCTTGTGTGATGAGTGATTGACAACATTGTGTGGACTGATTCTTGGCTAAGTATTGCAGGTGCAGGTTGCGGCTTAACTGGTGTTGGTGTAGGTGAAGAACAAGCGCGAAAGTTCATCACCGGTGAGGCCTCCATGTGTGGAGAAGACAAGTAGGCTTCATTAGAGGGACCCGGTGGCCAGCGGGGTCAAGTGCGGGTCGCATGGTGGCATGAACAACAAGATGAAGTCGTGGACGGTTTCTTGGTTGAGTTTCAAAACCAAGGTCGAGCCGGGACTACGTGGGAGCCAAGTCGTGAGTGGAGATTGGCGGAGGCTACACCGAGTTCGTGGGGTTTCCGTTGGTTCACCAGAAAACCACTGGGTTCCTTGGTTTATCCACAAAGTCAAGACCGAAGAACCGAAGACGGAGGCTGCAGCCGGCGCGGACCGGTCGACCGGTCGACCGGTCCGGCCGGTGGGGACCCGGTCGGCCCGGTGAGGAGCACCGGTCTGACCGGTGTGCGACGACGCAGTCCGTAATCTTCGAAGCGGAGGACACGCGTCGGGATCGCAAGGCTTGTGTCGAGGCTAAGCAGGTTGCGGTCGCCGGGTATCCATCCGATGGAGAAAGCTTCAAGTCTTCCAAAACCGCCCTTGAGGGGCTTGTATCCCTAGTTGTTAGAGAAGGGTATTTTAGACTTTCGGTTGCCTCCATATAACCCAAGAGGTGAGAGGATGGCAGCCAACTCTTGGAACCCTAGCTCATTTGTTTTCCTATTTTCCTTCCTATTTTCCTTAGGATTTCCATAGGACAAGCTTGAGAGCTTCATGGTGAGATCTTGTGAGAGGGTTGGATGATCGGACGGCAAGCTAGACCTTGTATGAACCTTTGTTGCATGTATAGATGATTCGGCGTGGTTCCTCAAGGTTTGGATGTGTTATTCCCGGTTGTTCTTGGTGGTGATTTTCGGAGCCCTCTCTTGGTGATTTCTTTGGGTTGTTTTCGGGACCTTTCTCTTGGGGATTTGATGGGGGAAATTTGTGGGAACCCCTCGTGGTTCTTTGGGCTGTGATTCCCCTCCCAAATCCGTGAGTAAAGGGGCTCGATTTTGGGGTTTTTCGAGTTCTAGGGTTTGTGGTGCTCTTGGCGGGATTTCTTCAATTCCTCCTTTTTGGACAAGTTTTGGTGGGATTAAACTTGGCTATGGACTCCTCATGAGGTGTTCCTAATATCTCCAAAGTCTTGTTCAAGTTCGTGGAGCGATTCGGGAGATCGAGGTTTGGATTTGGGGGAGTTGACCCGCGGGTGCTGTTCATCCCGAGCTGCCCAGGCTACACCGGTCTGACCGGTGCTCTTGACTGGTTTGACCGGTGCAACCCTCGGTGGGTTTTTGCTCGGGTGAACGTCTGGGTGTGTTCGCTGTTGTCCGGTGTTGCTGCTGTTTCGAGTTTGGGTCAGTTTGGTGGTCAGTTGGCCTGTTTGGTGCTTTGGGGGCTTTCAGGCTGTGACCGGTCTAACTGGTGTGTCTCACCGGTCTAATCGGTGTGGAGCCACTTAGTGAAATTTGCTCAGTTTCACCAGTAGGGACCGGTCTGACCGGTGGTGCTCACCGGTCTGACCGGTGTTGGTCTGTAGACTCGAGGTTTGGTGTTTCGCTGCGTTCTCGGGTCGGAAGGTTGTGTGTTGGTTCCTAGGTCCAGTGGCACTGTAGTGGCTACGTGGGCTTGACCAACTTGGGTAGTGAGTTGGAGAAGTGTGTTGGAAGCCGTGTTCATCTTGTTGGAGTTTCCATCTTCTTCGAGAAGAATTTTTGTCGGCTCCCATTCACTCCCCCCCTCTCTGGTTCGCCGTATCGGTCCTTCAAGTGGTATCAGAGCCGGTTCGGTTCTTCATTGACTCTAACCAGTCTACGATCCAAGGATGGCGTACCAGGAACGGGGTTCGGGTCCTCCACACTTCGATGGCAAGAACTACCAGATGTGGAGTAAGCGGATGGGTGTGTTCCTTCGCGGAAAGGGTCAGATCCTTTGGGATGTCACGGTGGACACAGGCTATGTCCAGCCAATGGACTTCCTCACTCCAGGATCGAGGGACAGATTCGACGCCACAATAAGGCGGTTGACTACTTGTTTCGTGCTTTGTGTCAGCCTGAGTTCGATCGGGTGCACACTGAGCACTTGGCTTGTAGAATTTGGTCGGTGCTGAAGGAGGCTCATGTTGGGAATGCCCAGGTTCATGCACGGATGTATGCGACCTACCAGAGAGAGTACGAGAACTTCACTCATCTCCCCAGTAAATCCATGGATGCCTTGTTTCAGAGGTTCACGGTGGTTATGAACAACATGAGGGCCAATGTGGACGTGCTCCCGTACGAGGATCATGATAGAGCGGTCAAGCTCTTACACTCTTTGGATCGTACAATTTGGGGCGGAAAGTTCGAGGCCATTGTGGAGTCAGAGAAGTATGACACTCTGACGGTGGACGAGCTGTTCTCGAAGCTCAAGTCGGCTGAGGTGGATAGGGGCATGACAGCCAAGATCGAGGGCCCGACTGACTCTCATAGTCTCGCCCTCATCGGTGGTTCAAATGGAAAGGCTAACACTAACCCATCCACCAGGATGTTCTCTTTGTCCTCTTTGATGTCTATGCCAGATGAGGAGTTCGACGTGCTTG
This sequence comes from Cenchrus americanus, assembly GCA_947561735.1. Lineage (NCBI taxonomy): Eukaryota > Viridiplantae > Streptophyta > Magnoliopsida > Poales > Poaceae > Cenchrus > Cenchrus americanus. The sequence continues at coordinate 252,372,806 of OX387245.1, read as the reverse complement.
GAGAGGACGAGCTGGCATTCCTGACGAGGCGGTTCGAGAGGCTGCACGAGAACCGGGTGAACATGAGGAGGAACACGAGGACATGCTTCAAATGCGGCAAGGCTGGACACTATTTCGCCGAGTGTCTGAAGGTGAACAACCACGACAAGCACAAGTTCGTGGACAAGAGGAAGAAGTCCAAGAAGAAGGATCATGAACATGGGAAGAAGGCTCGGTCTCGAGAAAATATGAAGAGATCGAGCGACATCGAGTCCGATTCCGAGGACACGTCTTCAAGGTCAAGTGAAGAAGACGAAGAGGATGACAAGAAGAAGAAGAAGAAGAAGAAGAAGAAGAAGAAGAAGAAGAAGAAGAAGAAGAAGAAGAAGAAGAAGAAGAAGAAGAAGAAGAAGAAGAAGAAGAAGAAGAAGAACCTTGGCAAGTATCTCCACTGCCTTTGTGTGACGGGCCTAAGCCTCAAGGACGACTTCTGCGGCATGGCTCGCAGTTCGAGCAGCAAGAGAAGCCAGAAGGATGCATCGGACTTGGATTCCGAGGATGAGGTATGTGATGAGCTCTCTTCTTTGCGCAAGGAGAATGAGGAGTTGGTTGACTTGCTTGATAATCACGATCACATGCTTAGAGAGGCTAAGAAGCTTAGGAAGGAGCTTAGATCTTTGCTCGAGGATGCTAGGACTAGAGTGGCTGAGCTAGAAACACAGGTTCTTGATAGCAAGTTTGAAATTGACTCTCTTAAGGCTAGCCCCGTTGTTTCGATGAGAATGATTGTCTTGATTGCTCGCTTTCCGGCCGACTTGATCGATCTTAGGGAGAAGTATGCCTCCAAGTGTGAGGAACTAGATGTGCTTAGGGTTGAGTTGGCTGAGCTACAATCTAGACCCACTTTGCTTGGTGGTTGCACTTCTTGCCCTAGTTTGCATGAGAAAATTGTTGAGCTCCGTTCTTGCATTGTGTCGCTTGAGGCTGATTTGAAAGTGCCTATTCCTACTTCTTGCTCTACATGTGAGTTGCATGCTATGAAGAATTTGGATCTTGCAAAATGTGTTGGTCGCTTGCAAGATGAGAATGATAAGTTGCGTGAAGCGCTGAGTTGGTTGTCGAGTCAAGAACCTCAGCTTGGTATGATGATTGCTAGCTGTAAGCGCTTTGACGGTTGGGCTTTGGGATTGGATAAGGTTGGTGAGGGCAGTGGTGAGAGAGAAAGGAAATTTGGGAATGTTTCAGTTCCACCACAACCCACACCCAAAGACAAGTTTGCATCCAAGCAAAACCAACCAAGAGAAAAACCGAGTGAGAAGGCAGGTGAAAAGCCTAGTGAGAAACCAAGTGAGAAGCCTTGTGAAGAGCCTCATCCCAAGCCTAAGCCCAGATCAATCCGTTTCCATTGTGAGTTTTGTGGAAAGGATGGTCACAAGAGAGTGTTTTGCTTCAAAAGGAAGCGTGAGGAGAGAATGACGAAGGAGTGGGCTAACAAGGACAAGTACCACCCTTCCGATGGTGCACTTGAGCCTCGTGTGCAGTTGCCCAGGGCCAAGGCGAGTGTGAGGACAGTTCGGTCTTGGGGAGAGCGGAAGGCTGTTGGAGGTCCTACTGCCCAGGCTACACCGGTCAGACCAGTGTGGGGCACCGGTCAGACCGGTGCAGGCCTGGACAGGCAGTAGTTTGGGTTTCGTGCTCGTACAGGTGTGAGGTTTGGTTCTGGGTTTCGTGGTTCTGGTGGTTGGGCTGGAAAGTTTGCAGGAGGTCAGTTTGCTAGGCATTCTTCTCAAAACTACGGATGGGAGGATCCGTAGTTTTGAGAAGGAGAGGAGGGACGTTCCACGGGATTTCTTTTGTGGTTTTGGTCCTCCTCCAGGCAGAGAGGGGTGGTTCCCTCAGGGTGGTTACCGTGGTGGTGTTCGTGGAGGTAGCTTTGGTAGGAAAGATGGTTTGGTTTGTGCTAACCCCACTTTCGAGCAAATGGCTAGGCACTGGTTTACACTTTTGGAACTAACCCCAGTGTTGAGTCGTTTGCTCGCTTTCGCTCTTGGTTTTGAGTTGCAGGTGGATGGCCCGGAGAACATTTGGTTGATATTGGGGGGTGGTTCTCCGGCCTCATACCACGGTGGTGACAAGGAGGTACATCACTTTCGGGGATGGTGGACAAGAATGAGTGACTTCTGAAGAAATGATAAAGGTAAGTGAATTTGTGACCTTCAAGTGTGTGGCCTTGGTCAAGCCACTTGGTTCTTTTTGCTCTTTGCCCTATCTCATGTGTGTAAGGTGAGCTTTGTATGCTCTTTGGCCTTAATGCATAAGTTTAGGGGGAGCTTGTGAGTTTTGTGCTCCTTTGCTCTTTTGCCGGTGGTGTCGAGCCCTTTTTGCCTCCCCTCGAGGAGCCGGTGGTTTGTGAGCTTTGTGTGAGGGAGCTCCTTTGTAGCATATGTATAGCTTTCCTCTGTGCATTTCTTGCATTTGACATGGCATATGTAACATGATGTATAGGCATCCTTGTATCTTAGATTGCATGCATTTCGTATCATATGCATTGGATAGGAAAAGCTTCTCCTATATACATTGTTCACCATGGAATGCTATTTATGTCGTTGTGAGCTTGTTTGGTATGTTGTGGTTAGTTTGGCTTAGCTCTTGATGATCTTGATGAATAATCCATGGTTGATAGCTATGTTTTTGAAAATGTCACATGTATGCGCTCTCATGTGTAAATGCCTTTACATGATCTTGACATGTTTTAGTGGCTTTGCTATGCTTAATTTATGGTTGGATAGCTAGTTTATTGATTATATGGGGCCAAAGGCTCATTTGCCATCATGAATGTTTAGCCCTCTTGCTTCATCTTGTGGAGGGGCATAAGTTCCTTTTTGTCGCAAAGACATTTCATGTACCATTTACAAATCTGAAAATGAAATGGAAAATGCTTGGAAAATTTGCTCCCATGTCATATGTGCTGAATTTAATTTGCTTTGGGTGCTAAACCGTTGCATGATGCCTACCAATGAGGAGTCTCATACATAGAAGTAGGCACATGGCTCGGTGGCTTTGACATGACATGAGGTGCTTGTGGGTGTTTGTGATGGTCTTATGATTAGAATGGCTGTCCTAGCATGAAGTTTGTGTGGCTTTGCCATTTTGATATGTTTTGATCATGTTTAGGATTTTGCTCATGAGAGGCAAGTTTTTCACAAAATTGCCAAAATCCATCTTAGCTTTGTCCAATGGTTGTGAAACTTGGTGATCATGTAGTTGAGATCGATACGAAGCCGTAGAGTATCTAACTTGCTCATTCGGAATGTGTAGCATTCTTTGTTGAATTTTGTCTATTTGAGAAGCTCTAGGTTGAAATTTTTGGATTTTTGGCTTGATTCATGCATTGCCAACAAGGGGGAGAAGTTTGAGCTTGAAATGGCTTACTGGACGCATTTAGAAGGTTTTCGGGGGTTTCCAACCAATTCCTGGGTTTTGTTGTACACCGGTCTGACCGGTGTGAGTGCTGGTCCTGTGCACATGTTAGGCACCGGTCTGACCGGTGGTGATGACCGGTCTGACCGGTGTGAGCTGAAATTGCTGCAGCTGCCCTGTTTTCAGCTGGTTTGCATGCATTCGTCCAGGGGGAGGTGCATTGGTTCAGGGGGAGCTTGCATGTGTGCAGTGGGAGCTCTTTGTGGTTTTTTGAGCTTTGTTTTGGTGGTTCACGCTCTTTGCTTGAGCTTTGTTTTGTCTCTGATGTGTCGAGCCGTTGCCCTTGCCTAAGGGGTCCGAGACTTGTCTTCTTCAAGTGATCTTGCTCTTTGCCTTTGTTTGGCTTTCAATCGCTTGTTGGAGTTTCTTTTTGTTCGTTTCCTTTTCTTTTCTTTTCTCTCTTGTTACTTTCGTTTGGGTGTTGTCAATGCACTCATCAAGGGGGAGATTGAGGATCATGTGTGGTTTGAGGACCGGTGGTTGGTCGCTTCCTTGTGCGATGAGTGATTGACAACATTGTGTTGACTGATTCTTGGCTATGTATTGCAGGTGCAGGTTGCAGCTTGACTGGTGTTGGTGCAGGTGAAGAACAAGCGCGAAAGGTCGTCGCCGATGAGGCCTCCATGTGTGGAGAAGCCAAGTAGGCTTCGTTCGAGGGACCCGGTGGCCAGCGGGGTCAAGTGCGGGTCACATGGTGGCATGAACAGCAAGATGAAGTCGTGGACGGTTTCTTGGTTGAGCCTCAAAACCAAGGTCGAGCCGGGACTACGTGGGAGCCAAGTCATCAGTGGAGATTGCCGGAGGCTACACCGAGTTCGCAGGGTTTCCGGTGGTTCACCAGAAAACCACTGGGTTCCTTGGTTGATCAACAAAGCCAAGACCGGAGAACTGAAGACGGAGCTGCAGCAGCGCCAGACCGGTCTGACCGGTGGGGACCGGTCTGACCAGTGAGGAGCACCGGTCTGACCGGTGTGCGACGACGCAGTCCGGAATCTTCGAAGCGGAGGACACGCGTCGGGATCGCAAGGCTTGCGTCGAGGCTAAGCAGGTTGCGGTCGCCGGCATCCGTCCGATGGAGAAAGCTTCAAGTCTTCCAAAACCGTCCTTGAGGGGCTTGTATCCCTAGTTGTTAGAGAAGGGTATTTTAGACTTTCGGTTGCCTCCATATAACCCAAGAGGTGAGAGGATGGCAGCCAACTCTTGGAACCCTAGCTCATTTGTTTTCCTATTTTCCTTAGGATTTCCATAGGACTAGCTTGAGAGCTTCATGGTGAGATCTTGTGAGAGGGTTGGATGATCGGGCGGCAAGCTAGACCTTGTATGAACCTTTGTTGCATGTATAGATGATTCGGCGTGGTTCCTCAAGGTTTGGATGTGTTAGTCCCGGTTGTTCTTGGTGGTGATTTTTGGAGCCCTCTCTTGATGATTTCTTTGGGTTGTTTTCGGGACCTTTCTCTTGGGGATTTGATGGGGGAAATTTGTGGGAACCCCTCGTGGTTCTTTGGGCTGTGATTCCCCTCCCAAATCCGTGAGTAAAGGGGCTCGATTTTGGGGTTTTTCGAGTTCTAGGGTTTGTGGTGCTCTTGGCGGGATTTCTTCGATTCCTCCTTTTTGGACAAGTTTTGGTGGGATTAAACTTGGCTATGGACTCCTCATGAGGTGTTCCTAATATTCCCAAAGTCTTGTTCAAGTCCGTGGAGCGATTCGGGAGATCGAGGTTTGGATTTGGGGGAGTTGACCCGCGGGTGCTGTTCATCCCGAGCTGCCCAGGCTACACCGGTCTGACCGGTGCTCTTGACCGGTCTGACCGGTGCAACCCTCGGTGGGTTTTTGCTTGGGCGAACGTCTGGGTGTGTTCGCTGTTGTCCGGTGGTGCTGCTGTTTCGAGTTTGGGTCAGTGTGGTGGTCGGTTGGCCTGTTTGGTGCTTTGGGGGCCTTCAGGATGTGACCGGTCTAACCTGTGTGTCTCACCGGTCTGACCGGTGTGGAGCCACTTAGTGAAAGTTGCTCAGTTTCACTAGTAGGGACCGGTCTGACCGGTGGTGGTCACCGGTCTGACCGGTGTTGGTCTGTAGACTCGAGGTTTGGTGTTCCGCTGCGTTCTTGGGTCGGAAGGTTGTGTGTTGGTTCCTAGGTCCAGTGGCACTCCAGTGGCTACGTGGGCTTGACCAACTTGGGTAGTGAGTTGGAGAAGTGTGTTGGAAGTCGTGTTCATCTTGTTGGAGTTCCTATCTCCTTCGAGAAGAATTTTTATCGGCTCCCATTCACTCCCCCCTCTCTGGTTCGCCGTATCGGTCCTTCAGACACGCCTGGATCCTGTCTCCGTCGTGTTGGGCCTTCGGACTTGGTTTTGAGGCCCAAACCAAGAAACCGTCCTCCGATGGTTTTGTGGGCAAACCACCAAACCCCGCGTGCTCGGCCCGACCTCCCGCCAAGCCACTTGACTCGACCGCCACCGTGCACCGGCTCGACCATCCATGACTTCGTCTTGCTCGTCTCGCCACCATGTGGCCCGCACCTAGTCCCGCTGTCCACCGGGTCCCTCGAACCGAGCCTACTTGTCTCTCCATCTCCCAGAGGCCCCTCAAGGCTGAAGACCTTTCGCGCCCATTCTTCACCTGCAATAACACGAACTAGGCCGCAGCCTACACCTGCGCACTGAGCCAAGAGTCAGTCCAACACCCGTTGTCAATCACTCATCACTGAGGAGCGGTCATCCATTCGACCACTAGGACGCTCCTAGTCCTCAAGGTCGGAAGCTCTATATGTGAAGTGTTCATCGTGATGAAGATGCTAGAGACGCAAGTGGGACAACTTGTCGGGCGCCCGATGGGTAGCAAAGGAAGATTGTCGGTACTATCCCAAGGTCCTGAGAAGGCGGAGGCTACTCAAACTCATTCGGGAGTGATGGAGGATCACACTAAGGAGACCACGAAGATCACGACCGAAGGACCGGAGTTTGAGACGCCGAGCCACTACATGATGGAAGTTGTTGCATCCGTCAAGACCAAAGGACAAAGCCAGCCTGTGAAGACCAAAAATATGACTAAGCCGAAGAATTAGCCCGTGCCCAAGATGGTGCGGAAGTGGGTACCCAAGATTGCAACGCCCGCAAAGTGCGTTGATCCGGAGTAATCAAATGAAGAAGTCTAGCCATGGACTATAAACGAAGCGATAGGCTGGAGGCAACCCGTTTCGTCGAGTCAAGAATAAGGTACCGGGAGGACAACCCGATTCCAGGTTTTTCGAGAATTTTCAAGTAATTTAGTTTTGAGTTTTATTACGCAAGACATTAGACTTAGAATGGTTGAGAAACATTAGAGACATAATCCTTGGTTGAATATTTTGCTTGGATCATAAACCCTTTACATGAACCCTCCCATGTGTTGTTTGCTTCTTTTTCGAGAAACCACAACCAAATAAATTCAGAACCTATCTCAACCATTCATCCCCTTTATGATGTTGTGGTTGGCTTGTTTTACATGCTAAAAACACACGAGTAGAGCCACGACTTGTATCTAGATGTTATTTAAATTTCAGCACGTGGCAAGACTCGCGTGAACCTAGAAACTCAACTTTTGATTGTTTTAAAAATCTATATCCTTGGTTTCTCTAAGATTAGAATTTTTCTAAGCCTCATTTTATTTTATTTCATTCAAAATCTCTCTCATCTAACCAAAATGAGAATCTAAACCTATGCCCCCATGATCAAGCCGGGAAAAGTTTGCTCTCAACTAATGAATGCAAACAATACCGTTGAGACCAAAATTAAAGTAGTCAGAAATATTTTTCGACTTACATTTGTTTTTAATGCTTTTAAAACTCCTCTAAATTTATATTTTAACTCATTAATATCTCTGATTTTATTCTTTTTATTTTTGAAATTAGAGGAGTGCTTAGCATTAAAACATGATTAGAGGGAGGCAATCTAGTTAACCTAACCATACATGCACCATGATACATCATGGGATGCCCCTCCAACATATTTTATCAAACCACATGCAAAGGACAAGCATGGGGGGGGGCAGCCAAGGCTTTGTTTTGCAGGAATATCATGGAGGCATGTGAAACAAGGGAGCATGGAAGTGACTCAAAGCAAAACCATCAAGTGGAAGGAGCAATAATGCAAGCGAAGGAGTGGACGAGAACGTTTGGAAGGTGCAACCCCGTGGAGCATGCGGTCACGAAGCAACAAAGCAAGCATGAGTGCACTAGACAAGAACCAAGAGGAGGAGAGATGTAAGTCTCCCATCCAGCTCTTTGTTCGTGTGCTCTAGTTTGTAGTCCGGAACCACCTTAGACTTAGCCATCCACCCCGCTTGTTTCGTGCAACAAATCACATCCTTAATCCACTCAAAGTCCAGACTCCAAAATAATATTTGTGTCCCTTGTTACCGGTTGACAATCCCAGATATTTATTTGTGAGGGAGAGAGTTCTGCAACCATGGAAGAAAGCTACAAGCCTTTTCACCAAGAAGAAGGGATCATTGTCATCCAAGCCTTTGTCGACAACCTCTTCGAGGAGGCACTCAGTTTCCGAGTCTCCTCGAAGCATGGAGGAGGACATGGCACCACCGATGATGAACGATACTCTTCTCCTCGGTGGGATGAGGGCCACACGAAGCTTGTCTATGAGGTTCACCGAATCTCAAGGACGTATGGAGGAGCCGCCCGTCCAACCTCACCGCTCGACACGATCGTCCACTCCACCTCCATGGGTTTATCATCATGACGGAGGAGGAGGAGAAGAAGCTCACTTGACTTGAGAAGAGGCTTGTGGCAACACGTCAACTCGATGATCAAGCTCTCCAAGTGTTGGGTTTTCATACGAATATTTACTTGAGTACAATTTTCCAATGGAGTGTCGGTAAACACCCACAAGGAATTAGCATTGGAAATTCTCATGACCATGGCGCCTATCCTTGATGAAGGAGTACCGAGTTTCTCATTCTGTTTGGAGGGAGTTGAACAAATGGTTCCATATGAGTATATTAGGGAATTGCTTGGTTTTCAAAAGGGAGCCCCGGAACAAGTGTATGTGCATGGAGGAGCATTGGAAGGTCTTTGGAGTGTGATCGCCAGAGGAGCCCATCAACAAAGAAATAGTATCCGGACCCCATCATCCAAGTATGTCACTTTGTTGTGCAAGTGGATTTTTGGGGACAATTAGAGAGACAAAGATAACTAACACGGAGTTGAATTGGCTTTACTCGGCTTTGATTGCTAGGCAGCCAATCGACCCCACTCACCTCATGATCAACTGGTGGTGTTGTGAGCAACATCGGGTTCGGGAGATATTGGTTCAGGGTGTTACCTCTCCATGTTGTCTATCTCTTTGAAACCGGGTATTACAAGGAACCCAAAGCATCTCCTACCTGGGACCTCCCCAGGACTTGAGTATATGAAGAAAGGAAAATATATAAGTGAAGATGAGAGAGGAGGCTTCAAAGTGGCCAAGGTGAATTTGCCCCTTTCGGAAGAAGGTTAAGACTTTTTCTTGAAGGGAAGAAAGATTGGTTAGAGGAAGGACTTCTTGTGCTGACGAAGAAAAATAAAAGAGAAGGATTGTAGGAGAAGGTTCTTCCACGGACCAAGGATGAGGTGCGCAACAAAATTATGTGCCACCATTTGGAGGAATCCCGGCGCCGCCGAGTTACTACAACGATGTGCTAATGCAAGCATGGGGGAGTGGTGCAACCATGCCCCCACCAATTTTGCGGTGCCCCAATGTAGCCTTTGAGGAGCCATATGCACATCTTCCTCAACGACAACAAAGTGTGGCCACCATTGGAGGATACGCTGCAAGAAATGTCACACCCGGATTTAAGGGCAAATCCGAATGCATAGAACACATGTGCGCCAGGATCAAGTTTCACACATGCGTTGACTCAGTGTATACCAAAACACAGTGCAAAAGCGTAAAGAGGGTATTAAAACTTTATTACATGACCGAATGTCTCAAAAACGTAACATAAACGAGTACTAGCAGCGGTAAAGGACGTCTCCACAGGCAGCTGACTGGTGGCACGCTCGCCTAGAAACCACCGAACTCTCCAGAAAAGTCTTCAAAGCGTCCGTCTGAGCAGCAACCGGGTTGTGTAGATGCATATAAAAGAACAACAAGCATGAGCACATGTCGTACTCAACAAGGGAAAAGATCTATAACAACATGCAAAGGCTTTATGGTGGAAGCTTGTGGTTGCATAGCAGATCAGCATTTTAGTTGGTCAAATTTTATTAAGCAAGCTAAATTACTAGCAAATGTAAGTTTATACCAACCCAAAGATTAACATAAGCATCAACATCATGAACGAAAGTAAATGCAACAAGTTTAATCCATCTTCCATAGTTTAATCATGTGAGGGTCCAGGCCGCCCGTGACCGTGGGCACGGCTAACTAGTTAGTTTTACACTCGCAGAGGTCGTACATCTTTACCCACAAGTCGCGTAAAAGTCCCGAAGAACTTTAAACCCAACCATGCGATGCCGATCGGGCACCATACCACACTACCGAGGTGTGATTGCATAGGGACGCTACGAGGCCGTTACAAAGATCCCCAGATGAAGGTTGCCCGCTAGGTTACCTGGTCAGTGCAACGTATAAAGCTCCTGGACGAGTACCGTGTCTTAGCCAAGCCCACACCTACGCCCGAGCAGGTCCATACGCCACTACCCGCCAGCCCCCAACCCTTATCAGGTAAAGCATACCTAACACCCGGTTCACTAATTATTAAGCCAAGACAGAGCCATATGTCTTGTGGTAGCACTGTTTTCCTGGGTGGTTCTCCATGTTCCGATTAACACAGGTGATCTTGATTAATGAAAGGAACAACATAAATAAAGCAAGATTAACATTGTTGTTCATCAAAACCACCATAAACCCAAGTTGAGCAACTAAGCATGGTCTACCCAACATAATCATAAACCCAGGTTGATCAAGGCACAGGATAAACAAAACTAGTCAAACCTTAATAGTAGGACCCATCAATTAATGCAAAGCAATAATAAATAACGGTGTAATTAAAATGCATGTTGTAATAGGATCAACGGGAATGCAGCAAGGACTTGCCTTCTACCAACGTGCTTGCTGCTCAAGATCTTGGAAATCTTCAACTCCAGCGTTCTCCACGAACGAACCGTCTTCTACGCACCACATCATTCACATACAAGCATACAATGGAATAAAATAAGAAACAATCACCAAACAGTACTAACAGAACTAAACAGGGGCAAAAAGTCGTTCTACTCGTCGAGACGATCGCGTGGACATAAAGAACGCTAAAAACGGAGCTAAAACGACAAAGTTATGATTAAAACAAGTTTTAGGACTAAACTGTAAATAAAACTTTAACTTTTTGGGCTAAACTGAAGAAAACAGGACCTATATGTAAGGGTTTCTTAAGGTGGGAGGACCTGGTTGCAATTCTGTAAAAACTTAGGGTTTTATTTGCAAAAACGCGCGGGTAAGCTGAAGGGGCGGATCTGATCTGTTGGATCAAGATCCATCGGCCAGGGTTCAACGCGGCTGGATAGGGTGGGTTGACCGGGGGCTTGGTTTGACCGGTAGGCCTGGCACGGTCTGGACCACAGGATGCTCATCGCACGGCCCGGGTCCAGCGCAGGCGAGCAGCCGGCGGGACGCCGGCGGCGAGCGGCGGTGCGGCGGCGGCGCTCCGGCGGGCCCGGTCGATCTAGGGCTAGGAGTCGCGATTTTTAGCGGGCTAAGCACCGCGCGTAGGCGGTGACGCGAGGAATCGACCGGAGCACTTGCGCGGCGCGCGGGCGACGACGGCGGCGGGGGCGCGCGGCGGGGGCGGACGGCCGTGGGCGGTGAGCGCGGGCGTCGCGGCCGCGGCACGGGGAACCGGAGCGGACTACACCGGGGTGCTCCTCACCTTGAGGCGACGCTCGGGGGTGGCTCCAAGTCGACGGCGAAGCGGCGACGGTGCGGGTCGGCGGCGCCGGCTTGGCACGGTCGGCGGCGGCGCTGTTCAACCTAGGATTTGCGGTGGCAGGTTACAAAAGGCGGCGGCGGCTTCGAGGGCCTAGGGTTTAGGGCGGCGCGGCACAGGTCTGAGCCTTAAATAGGCCAAGGGGCCCTCGGCGCGCGAGTCCACGCGGTGCAGGGGCGGCGGCGCGACCCTGAGCCGGACTCGGGTTCGGGTCCGGCCGAAGGAAAGAGATGACGGTTGGAGCCCACCCGTCAGCCTCCGCGGGGCGCCGGGGGCAAAGCAAGCTCGCAGGGCCGGGCCGTGGCCGGGCCGGAAAGCTTGTTGGGCGGCGCGCGGCGACGGGGGGAAGGGAGAAGGGGCGGGGCCGCGGGGGGCCGGGCCGGTTAGGGAGGGTGGTGGAGCGGCCGGCAGGGGAAAGCGGAGGGGCACGAGCAGACTCGCGGGTTGGGCCAGAAAACAAAACGGGCCAGATAGGGATAGGGGTTAAGGGGTAAATAGAAAAGGGTTTCAAATTTTGAAAACACTCAAACAATCGAATTCAAACCTAGATTTGAATTCAAACACTTCAAAACAATGCACAGGCATGAATGCAACACACATAACTTTTATTTAATTTAGAAAAATCAAACAAAGGATTTTTCCTATACTATATTTCCTGCAAAGAAAAATAAAATCTGGGCAAAATTTTAAAATTTAGACTAAATCGTTGTTTAATTTTTTTTTCCTATTCACATCCTGAAATTGGAAATTTCAGGGTGTGACAAATCTACCCCCCTTAAAAGGAATCTCGTCCTCGAGATTTGGAAGGATAAAGAAAGATTTCGAGAACGATATGGTAGAACTGATGTGAAAACAATGTTGACAGAGAACATACCCAACACGGTCGTTGTATTTAGGTGGTTCAATCTACCACGAGCGGAGCTTTGCTGTCCCTTAGAGCTTTGCGGGGTCTGGTTTCCATTCCTCATCTGCTGATTCTGCACTGGGGTATTCGGGACGCTCCTCTGAGGACAGTTGTTAGCATAGTGACCAGTCTCTCCACATTTGAAACATGCATTGCAAACAGGAGTACTTGGCGCACTAGGTCTCACTGGGGTTCCTGCTGGGGTGTTCTGATTAGTGTGCTGGTCATTGGGGCGTGGAGTCTGGGGAGGGGAATGCTGCAACTCCTGAATGGGGTGCTTAAAAGGTTGATTGTTCCGCTGAAACTGTTTCTGCCCAGAGTTACCACCTGAACCTCCAACATGGGATGTCGTTCCCTGTGGTGGAATGAAACGAGGACGAGTGCTGCTCCCAAACTGCTCATAAGTAGTGGCCTTCCTCTTCAGATCTCTCAATTCTGCGCGCATGGCCTCCAGGGTGATGGCCTTGTCTAACAGGTGCTGGAAAGATGGAAAAGTATGAGATGTCGGTCGACATCGAAGCGGTCCGGCCAATCCCTCCATGAAGCGCTCCTCGCTTCTTTGGGTCATCTGCCACCTCCTCCGGTGCATAGCGAGAAAGCTCGATGAACTCGTCCCGGTACTCGTCACCGACATCCCCCCCTCGTTGGAGAGAGAGGAACTCCTTCTTTAGCCTCATCAACCCCGGAGAATGTGATGGTTCTCGAAGCTCTCGGTGAACTCCTGCCAGGTGATGGTGTTTGGCGTAGCATGGGCGGTAGTGTAAGCATCCCACCATGCTCCCGCCGAACCCCCGGAGTCGTCCCGCAGCAAATAGGACCTTCTCTCTATCATCACACCGAGTTGTGGTGAGCATCTTGCTCACGGTCTTCAACCAATCATCGGCATCAAGCGGATCGGTACATGGGTGAAAACGGCGGACGGTGGCTCATGAACTCCCTGTGCTTGTTCATGGGCGCCGGTTGCTGTGGCGGTGGCTGAGGTGGATTGTTGGCTTGGGCCTGCAGGTTGGCCACAGTGTTGGTCAGGTTCTCCAAGAGTTGTAGCTGATTCTGGAAGAACTGCTGCATGGCCGGATCCATCGGTGGTGGTGGTGGGGGTGGTGCACTGCCTGAACTGCTGCCTCGTCCTTGGCGTATCACTGGAGGTTGATCAACACCTGACCCGGACCTGGTGTTCACCATCTGAGTGTTAGGAACATTGACTTAGATGATTGCACAAAGATAAAAGCTCAAAAGATTAAGCAGCGCAGACTTCCAGTTTAAGACAGATTCTGTCGACTCCAAACATTCCAGTATAACTCTCAACGTGGATAACCAAAAATTATGAGCTTTTGAACGGTAAAAGATAATGAAATTACGGAACTAGCCCAACTGGAATCACCTCGATCAGAGCTCTATAACTTCAGATATAAAATAAACAAGTCGGGTATATCAGCAGTGTTAACAGATTCAAGTAACTCCAAAGTTTCGGGCATCCCTCTCTGAATATGTAATAAAAATCACTGAATTTTGCATAGAGAAACACCCATGAAATTTCTGAACTTCTCCAACTGGATTTGCCTCAAACGGAGGTCTATAGCCCAAGATATAAAATAATGAAGTTAATGTGTCAGCAGAGTTTTACAGATTCTGACCACTCGCATGTTTCATGCATAGCTCCCAGGATATGTATTGGATGGGGCTGAATTTTTGAAAGAACATTGGTTATGAAATTTGTGAACTAACCCAACTGGTTTTGCATCAATCAGAGCTCTGTAGCTCGAGAAATAGACAAAACACTACTGCTGTGTCGAAAGTTGACAAGAACAGATTTGCAGCAAGATGGATTCCAAAGTGGATAAGTAAAGATTTAATAAAGGATTAGGAATGTGCAAGACGAAAGGATGGTTGAGACAAAGATTTAACCCCACTAAGCAAACTTATACTAAACCAATGTCATTGTGGTTACCAACCCACAACACACTGCACTCAATCAAAGATCCAAATCAAACATTAACACAAGATCAAGCATTCAAACACACCACTAAACTAAGCACACCTAATCGTCGATCGTGACTAGCGATTTCACAAGGACAAGCCTAAAGAACCTAGATCCTAAAGAAGATCTTCAGCTTGAACATGATAGAGCCATTAGATAACTGAGAACACTGCGAACACGGGTAGGGTAAAGGTAGGGAAAGGTTAGAGAGCATAAAATAGGTGCTAAAGATTTCCTAAAGCAAGAACAAGGTAACATAGAATGAAAAGATTGACCGAGATGAGGTAGATAACAAGTAGAACGCCAAGGATGGGGGTAAAATCAAGGATAGGTATATTAAGAATGAAATCTAAAGCATAGCACGGAGTAAGCATGGCTACTAGATGGTTATAATCCTTAAGTTCGACCAGTTTCTAACTAGGCTAACGTCCTACAGTCAACACTGCTCTGATACCACTTTGTCACACCCGGATTTAAGGGCAAATCCGAATGCATAGAACACATGTGCGCCAGGATCAAGTTTCACACATGTGTTGACTCAGTGTATACCAAAACACAGTGCAAAAGCGTAAAGAGAGTATTGAAACTTTATTACATGACCGAATGTCTCAAAAACGTAACATAAACGAGTACTAGCAGCGGTAAAGGACGTCTCCACAGGCAGCTGACTGGTGGCACGCTCGCCTAGAAACCACCGAACTCTCCAGAAAAGTCTTCAAAGCGTCCGTCTGAGCAGCAACCGGGTTGTGTAGATGCATATAAAAGAACAACAAGCATGAGCACATGTCGTACTCAACAAGGGAAAAGATCTATAACAACATGCAAAGGCTTTATGGTGGAAGCTTGTGGTTGCATAGCGGATCAGCATTTTAGTTGGTCAAATTTTATTAAGCAAGCTAAATTACTAGCAAATGTAAGTTTATACCAACCCAAAGATTAACATAAGCATCAACATCATGAACGAAAGTAAATGCAACAAGTTTAATCCATCTTCCATAGTTTAATCATGTGAGGGTCCAGGCCGCCCGTGACCGTGGGCACGGCTAACTAGTTAGTTTTACACTCTGCAGAGGTCGTACATCTTTACCCACAAGTCGCGTAAAAGTCCCGAAGAACTTTAAACCCAACCATGCGATGCTGATCAGGCACCATACCACACTACCGAGGTGTGATTGCATAGGGACGCTACGAGGCCGTTACAAAGATCCCCAGATGAAGGCTGCCCGCTAGGTTACCTGGTCAGTGCAACGTATAAAGCTCCCGGACGAGTACCGTGTCTTAGCTAAGCCCACACCTACGCCCGAGCAGGTCCATACGCCACTACCCGCCAGCCCCCAACCCTTATCAGGTAAAGCATACCTAACACCCGGTTCACTAATTATTAAGCCAAGACGAGCCATATGTCTTGTGGTAGCACCTGTTTTCCCGGGTGGTTCTCCATGTTCCGATTAACACAGGTGATCTTGATTAATGAAAGGAACAACATAAATAAAGCAAGATTAACATTGTTGTTCATCAAAACCACCATAAACCCAAGTTGAGCAACTAAGCATGGTCTACCCAACATAATCATAAACCCAGGTTGACAGGCACAGGATAAACAAAACTAGTCAAACCTTAATAGTAGGACCCATCAATTAATGCAAAGCAATAATAAATAACTGTGTAATTAAAATGCATGTTGTAATAGGATCAACGGGAATGCAGCAAGGACTTGCCTTCTACCAACGTGTGCTGCTGCTCAAGACCTTGGAAATCTTCAACTCCAGCGTTCTCCACGAACGAACCGTCTTCTACGCACCACATCATTCACATACAAGCATACAATGGAATAAAATAAGAAACAATCACCAAACAGTACTAACAGAACTAAACAGGGGCAAAAAGCCGTTCTACTCGTCGAGACGATCGCGTGGACATAAAGAACGCTAAAAACGGAGCTAAAACGACAAAGTTATGATTAAAACAAGTTTTAGGACTAAACCGTAAATAAAACTTTAACTTTTTGGGCTAAACCGAAGAAAACGGGACCTATATGTAAGGGTTTCTTAAGGTGGGAGGACCTGGTTGCAATTCTGTAAAAACTTAGGGTTTTATTTGCAAAAACGCGCGGGTAAGCCGAAGGGGCGGATCGATCCGTTGGATCAAGATCCATCGGCCGAGGGTTCAACGCGGGCCGGATAGGGCGGGTTGACCGGGGCTTGGTTTGACCGGTAGGCTCGGCACGGTCGGGACCACGGGATGCCCATCGCACGGCCCGGGTCCGGCGCGGGCGAGCGGCCGGCGGGACGCCGGCGGCGAGCGGCGGTGCGGCGGCGGCGCTCGGCGGGCCGGTCGATCTAGGGCTATGAGTCGCGATTTTTAGTGGGCTAAGCACCGCGCGTAGGCGGTGACGCAGGGAATCGACCCGGAGCACTTGCGCGGGCGCGCGCGGGCGACGACGGCGGCGGGCGCGCGGTGGGGCGGACGGCCGTGGGCGGTGAGCGCGGGCGTCGCGGGCCGCGGCACGGGGAACCGGAGCGGACTACACCGGGTGCTCCTCACCTTGAGGCGACGCTCGGGGGTGGCTCCAAGTCGACGGCGAAGCGGCGACGGTGCGGGTCGGCCGCCGCCGGCTTGGCACGGTCGGCGGCGGCGCTGTTCAACCTAGGGTTTGCGGTGGCGGGTTACAAAAGGCGGCGGCAGCTTCGAGGGCCTAGGGTTTAGGGCGGCGCGGCACAGGTCTGAGCCTTAAATAGGCCAAGGGGCCCTCGGCGCGCGGGTCCACGCGGTGCGGGGGCGGCGGCGCGACCCTGAGCCAGACTCGGGTTCGGGTCCGGCCGAAGGAAAGAGATGACGGTTGGAGCCCACCCGTCAGCCTCCGCGGGGCGCCGGGGCAAAGCAAGCCTGCAGGCTGGGCTGTGCTGGGCCGGAAAGCTTGTTGGGCTGCGGCGACAGGGGGAAGGGAGAAGGGCTGCTGCGGGGCTGGGCCGGTTAGGGAGGGTGGTGGAGCGGCCGGCAGGGGAAAGCGGAGGGGCACGAGCAGACTCGCGGGTTGGGCCAGAAAACAAAACGGGCCAGATAGGGATAGGGGTTAAGGGGTAAATAGAAAAGGGTTTCAAATTTTGAAAACACTCAAACAATCGAATTCAAACCTAGATTTGAATTCAAACACTTCAAAACAATGCACCGGCATGAATGCAACACACATAACTTTTATTTAATTTAGAAAAATCAAACAAAGGATTTTTCCTATACTATATTTCCTGTAAAGAAAAATAAAATCTGGGCAAAATTTTAAAATTTAGACTAAATCGTTGTTTAATTTTTTTTTCCTATTCACATCCTGAAATTGGAAATTTTAGGGTGTGACAAGAAACATGCAAATTATTGCAGCCATCCAAACCAATGCAAACCAAACGTGTGAAGGAAATGCAAACATCGCTTATGAGCTTTGACGCCTTCACTTAGCACTGTCGGACAATTCATAGGAGGAGAGGCGCAATCCTATTATGAGCAAGGGTACAAAAACCAAGACTATTAATATCAACCACCGGCGGAAGATTAGAGAGAGGAGGAGCTTTAATTATCTTTCCTTTACCCCCTTTTCTTTAATTTTCAGCTTATATTTGTTTGTGTTTGCGTAGTGTTTTCAGTTCTTATTTAAATTTCAGCATGTGTGTTAGTGTTTATTTTCATCATGAATAAAGTCACCACCAAGTTTTTACCATTGGTAAAGTTACAAAAGTTTGTGCCATGATGATATATGATTATAATTGCCGCTTTGTTTATCTTTGTACTTGTTTTATGCATGATTAAGCTAATGCTCTCTTAAAATACAAATCTGAAATTATCTAAATGCTAGCTTAATCTTTAGCGGAGGTTATGTTAAAAATAAAGACCCATAGTGTTCTATGAGCTCTCAAGTTTTAGATGGATTAAAGATGATTTATTTTTGTTCTTAAAAGTAGTGCTAACCTTGTCATAAATACCACTTGCATGTTGCTCTACCTATCCAGAGCCATATATATCTTTGAGTGCAAAAACTTAGTATACAAGGTTTATTTTTGGGTGAGTTATTTCAGGCCTTGATTTCTCTGGCCCGAGACTAAGAAGCTGGTCATTCCATTTTTGTGTATCTATCTTTTTGCTAGCCTTTCTATCCGTGCATTGTGTATCCCCACATCGGAGATCTCACAAACCTCGCCAGATATCCACCCTTAAAACCAAATATCATCTTTTGTGATTACCTCCTTGACCACAACCTATTGTTGAGAATGGATCATCAATTCAAGGAAGTTCGCAAGATGATGCTAACATTGAAGATTTCAAGTATCTGTCGAAAGGAAATGTATTTCCGGTACCTACCTTATCTCTATCACCTCATTGCTCAAGGACGAGCAAATGTCTAAGCATGGGGGAGGAGGTAGGTACAATGCAATTTTAGAATTCAAGGGGAGCAAATAAAAAATTTGATGAGAAAGAAAAAGAAAAAAATGAGAAAAATAAGATAGAACAAAAATATGAGTATGAGAAAAAGAGAAAAAAATATGAGTATGTATGATATAAACATAAAATAAAGTGAACTCCCCAGTTCTCTAAAAGTGCATTAGGAATTTCAAGGTTTAAAAGATCCAAACTCATCTTTCCAACCATGTGCAATCCGATAACGAGGACTTCCTTTGTGCCTCGGGATCACTCTTTGCCACTTGCACATGTCCACATATCTCAAGTGTGTGTATTTTTCTCTTCCCCTCCTTGATTTAACATTATTTTCCAAATGACCTTTTTGATGATCTCGGTAAGACCATGAGAAGCTTGTTTTGTTTTGACAACATCTCATTTATAATATCTTGGTAGGACTAAACTTTCCCAAAGAGCTCCATATAAAGCCCACCACATATATGAATGTTATGAGAGGGAAAGGAGTATAATAAATAGGCTTGAGAGACAAGATGAGATGAGAGTTCATGAGCAAGATGCCAGGTGGTTTAAATTATTGAACTTGGTTTAGCTCTTTTTCATCGCATTCTTTATTTCAAAATTTCTGAGATCCATTTGAATTTTTGGGAGCATGTTAATACTTGTGGGATAAGCTTAACTAATTATCTACCCTTCGTAGAGATGAAGGCTAGTACATTATGAAACTTTAACGAATTAAACTTTTGAGAGCATTATGTTTTCTCGTGTATGATCAAGTGCAAGGTTTAAACAATGAAGGGAAACGATGATATCCATCAAAGGCTTACTCGAGGACGAGCAAGGTTTAAGCATGCGGGAGATGTTGACGGTTAAATTTCGTCAACCTAGCCATGAGTTTACCTTCGGTGTTGGCATGACTTTTGTATCTTATCCATTAGTACTAACCCCGTGGTATAACAAGTTCACTTGTGCATGTCTGTTTTGGAGTTTAGTGTTTACGCAGGATTTTAGTGTTGAAAGCAAGACTTCCGGGATAAGTTCATTAAGCACCTCATGACAAGACCTTGAAGCCCGGTAGAAGTCAAGCAATGAAGTGAACACGACTCCAAGAAGCTCAAGGACCCAACCCGAGAAGATGGAAAACTCCGAGGACCTAGCCAGAAAAGTGCTGAATCTTGCGAGACAAGGAGCTTCGTCCAACTCGGAGAGAAACTGACGACAAGGGCCCACATGCAGAAGGGGGAAAGATCTAGAAGACTCAGGACCCAACATCGGGCGAAGGAGGCAACAAACTGGGCCGAAACGGGCCCAGGTCGGTCGGCCCAGCCCGTTTCGAGGCCCATTCGGCCCCCCCTTTGACCTAGGTGCCTCTCGGGCTATTTATAGCCCCCTGACCGAGAGCCACACATCAATCAATTCGTCATCCACCGCCGAGGAGCAGAGAATCTTGAGGAACACCATCTCGGAGATGAGGGTCGCGCTAGTTGTCTAGGGTCTCCCTAGCCGACGTGGGAACCTTGCATGGAAGACCACGTCGGAGCTCCGGAGCAAGGATCAAGATCGAGGTAGGATCCCGGTGGTGATCTTGTTCATGTAATCATTCATGGTGAAGTCTTTAAGTGAATCCAATTTCTAGCTATCAAGTGCCTTCTTGAAGATTTTGTTTTCTTCTTGGTTTTGCTTCTTCCCCAATCTATACTTACGACAGATTGCATAGGGTGCTCTTGTAGCTGCGGTGCCTAGAGGTGCATACCAGACCGACCAAGTGATTTCAACTTGTTCTTATGGAACTTGCCCTAGATTACCCACATGAATAGGAGTACATTGTGACAGAACGGGGGCTCTGAATGGCGGGCGTTTTCAGTATCAGACCTGAGGCCACGGTTTAAAAATGCTTTTAATGAGATTCACTTTTCTATCTTCATCTATCTTGTTTGGAGCTACAACATAAGCATGATCTAGACTCTCTAGATCGGTTATCTCTTGCTTTCTCTTGCTACCTCTTTAGTAGATTAGATTAGATGCGTTTACTTAATGATCTCTTAGATTAGATGCAACGTAATTCTTCATGAGATAGCTTTCCTTGCTTTACTAGATTGAATCCTTGCGTTGCACATTGTTCCACGGATTCGATACCTTGGGTTCACCACTCGAGGGAAGAAGGGTCCCTTGACTACGACGGGGGATTTGGCCGCTTGCAAATTCATATGAACTATGATACAAATATACACCATCAACAAGAGGCTGCAAAAAGAGCCAATAATCCAGATGGGGCATGATCTAGTTCAAGCTTGTTGATGTGCAGGGTGAGTAGCCATACTTTTGTGGATGAGCAAGGGGCATGCATTTGTTGATGTGTATGGTCAGATAGCACGACCATAGTGTAAATAATGTGATGGACTAGTTAAGTCCTAGCCTGTTATATGGACAAGTTAACCTTTTGTAATAATTATCTTTATTCATGTGGACAAGTTATCTTCATCTTTGTGGACAAGTTATCTCTCTTATGATGTTTGTTTTGTCTTAGAAGATATGTGTGTTGATTGTGCCTATATGTCAAAATGGAAGCAATGAGAGATGCATCGAGTTGACCTGTCAATGAGGACAGACTCAAAGGAGACGATGATTAACAAACCTCCGTCTCATTTGTTCACTGACGTCGCACTCCCACTTCACGGCAGTTGAGTGCTCTCAGACTTCAATATATTATTGGGCTCTCAAACTAGTAACGGGCGTCAAATGCTCATCGGTAACGAATTTTATAGCACGTTACCAATACGGCAGCGATCAGTAACGGATTTAAGCAGCCTGTTACTGATATGACATTGATCGGTAATGGACTTTACAAGCCCATTACCGATAGGTTTAACATTGGAAACAGGCTCTTTTAACATCTATTACAAAGAATTTATGTAACGGGCGTTTAAGAGGCCCGTTACCAGAAGTCCACATTGGTAACGGGCGTTGTGGAGGCCAACCCTGGGGTCGTCCTGGCACGCTTATAGGTAACGGGCGCCAAACAACAACCGTTACAGATGTGGGTGGATGTAACAGGTGTTAAGGGCCGTTACAAATGTTGCGTGACCTATTTGAGGTTTTCATGTAATGGAATGTTGTCTCGATTTAGCAGCCCAACCTTGCGCCTTCAGCACGATGTTCTGCGTAACTGTTACAGACCTGCAACCACCAGGTGGAGCCTCGGGGGAGCCGATGGAGCAACGAGTTTGAACCATCTTACAGTTTCAAGGACGTTGCCGAGGAAGGTCGTCGCTTGTAGAAGAGGAAGGCCGCTGCTCGTAGCAGAGGAAGCCTCCCTTGGTTGCTAGACCTCCGTTGTTGCTTCCGCCATAGATCTAGGTCTCTTCGGCAGTCGAGGAGAAGATCCCCTGATTTTGGAAAATTACAAGGAGGGAATTGGGAGAGTTGATTTCCCTCTTTGTTTTATATATATAAACAAGGAGGATCAGAAGGAGGAGTAGGGAATTCAAAATTTCATGTCCCACCTTTGTGGCCCAGAGTGGGAAATGACAGACTTTGGATCATGGACCCAAACATCAGCGACCCAAATGAAAGACCGCTTGGGTGTCAGACCCAAACGTCAGTGACCTTACGTAGAGAGGCAAGTAGTTGACTGGGTTGTCCGTGCCACCATGGATCATACAATTGACAAACACACACACGACTATACTCCACTTCATATTCACGTTAGACAGATGATCCGATTTTCACATTACAAATGTACTCACTGCAACAAAATAACATACCATTTCAACTGTTTGTTACATGACTACAAACACTTAAATAAAACATTAGAACTATAGGGGTCCCTAGTACAATACTTCAGGTAATCTTCTACGGAGATTGTGCATAAATTTGGGATGATTAGTGCATACAACCGCCCAATCATATGTGAGTATTCCGTGAGGAAAGATTCGCTCTAAGAGAGACATGCACTTGTCCTGAAATTGTGTGCAGTTATCCTGAATTGCCCATCGTAGAAATAAAGTGACAGATTCCTTTCTTGCCATGTCCCACATCTTTGATGCACAGTGCAACTTCAACCTTTCGACTTGGTACATGTCGGCGACTGAGAGTAAATAAGGCCAGGCATTGGCAGGAGTGTACCATAAATCAGCCTCCTTCGGGAGTGATCCTTCACTAGCATATTTGATCACGACCGAGAAGCCATCAGGGTTTGTGTCAATAATTGTAACAATTTCAGAGCTGGACTCCACTTTTGGGCCGTAGAGCATTGCCTCCATCAAACAAGATACTTTCGCCACATCAGCACGTACCGCTCGTATCACCCGACATTTCGCACCTATGTGGAACACAACTTCCATAGGGGATTGGGCTACAATGCTTTGGCATATTCTTCTTTGTACTGATGGAGGAGGAACTTCAATGCGGTCGTCCTCCAGTACTGAAACAACACATGATATGTGTATGCAATCTTCACTGGATGTCACGCGCTCAATGTCATGATGCTCCACCAGACATTCAATCCTCTTGCTTGTAGATCCCGATTCATGAACCAAACTTCTTTTGTAGATTGAACTTGAAACATATCATCTTCATCATTTGGGTCTCCAGCCATCGCACGCAACAATACTTGCACCTACGTGGAAGCAGTCACAGGTTTGACAAACAATATCATAATGCAACCGTGTTGCCATGTGTGAGTGTTTGTCTTACTAGCAGTAACGAGACACGTACCATTTGGGATTTGTGCAATGGAACCAGGACAAAGGCAATGCCATCTAGAACATCCATCCACTAATGATCATTCATACCAGTAGGATAGCAACGTAGTTTCCATTGACGGCCTCCCACCATGAATGTACCAGATTCCTTGAAGTTGTCGGCAGTTCCTTCAGCTTTCGCTTCCTCGCTTGAGACTGAGAAGTCGACTTGCATGGAAGGAATCATTTTAGCATCTAAAGCCATTAACACAAATGGCCTACATTGATCGTCTCGTGCCTAAAGTGTTTCTTATTATAGTGGGCTAGGAGTGAATGTGTCGTTCCGAAATGTCCGTTCGTGGACATCAGTTACCACCCAGAATGGATGCGTTCCTTCAAAGCGGGTGTGGCCATGTTCGGGTCATGAACTTCTTGGTTCTAGTGCTTAAGTGTGATTCACAATGATCGACACATCCGTTTAGAGGGGGTGTGCTGCGTGTGCACACAAGTTCATCGGTTAACACCCGGTGCCAGTGCTTAACTGCAATTCTCAATGATCGACACATGGATCAATTTGTGAGAGCGTGTCGTTCCCAAATGCCCATTCGGGATGCCCTTCTATGCTTATATGCATGTTAATATTACACACAAAAACATATATTTGTATTCCAATTCTAGATTATTCCGTTTTTGTCATATCGCGTCAACAAGTTCATCATGTTTCTCAGTCTCCAAGGCCAACGAGAATCATCAAGCGCGAATCCAGACCATTTGTAGGCCTTTACAATCACGACTCACGTAATGTACCTAATCGAGGAGGACTTGTCATGTCATCCACACCCTGCGTGTTGCAACGCAAGGACCATCCGATCCATCTGATTACAGCGCCCAATCTTGTTCTCCAGATGCAATTGACACCTAAACCATTACATAAATAAATGGTAGAGAGTTGTCTCGTTGTTGATGCGGCATGAGCTGACACAATGAGATAGCCATTAGATGCAGCTGATGCGCGCGTGGTTTGTCCGCATGAATTTCTTGTGCTCTACATAGAAGAAAGTTCGGAAGTAAACACATACCTAGACTCGTCGGGCTCATCTCGTGATACCCATCACATGTAAGAGAGAATCGTGTATTTGACACTAGATAAAATGTTGTTGTCCTATTTGACATTGAAGTTGAAATTTTTTCCTTTATGTCCCCAGCTAAGGTTTTTCTTTCCTATTTGACACTTCTAGCATTTCTGTTAGCAAGCACCATTTGACACTGCCCGCCTGCCCTATTTTACTCGCGATGCAGCATCACCACTGCCGACCAGCAAAGTCTAGGCGAGCCATCACGGCGCCTGCGCATCAGCGTGCACATACCTTGCGTTGGCCTGGCACGCATAGTGCAATGTCGCGCCGCTCGCCAGCGCCTCCTTTACTTTGGACAACCGCACCGCGTTGAGCCCCAAGCTGCATTGCCACCCTCCCGCAAAGCCGGTCACGGCAAAGCATCGCGCCACTGTGACACCACCACCGCACACCCACGACTGCGCAACACCGCCACCACCCTCTCGTCGCCTGCGCTGCGTGCACGTCAAGGAGTGGTGCTGGGATGGTCCCGTTCAGCATGTTGCTTGACATGTTCATTAGCGTCATTTTGCAAGGCGCCGATGTCCGTAGGGATCGGGCTCTCGATGGAGTTGAGATCTAGATTGAGGTGCCGCCTATGGTTTTATGAATTGGATGGCATTAGCACTTGGCAGCACACCTGCACATGTGATGTGACAGTAGCACACCATCGCTGCTCCCTCACTTCCCTAGGCAACGACGAGCTGCATCATCGTTGATTCTTGTTTGCACTGCATATCTCAAACCATGCACGAATCAAGCACAAGAGCATCTCCAGCCTCGAATTTGATTCATGTAACGCCAGTCCTCTCCTCGTGGCCCCGTCGCCATTGATCCCCATCACCGTTCCCCGCTCTACTCTACTCAGGGCAGAACCGCCGCCGGCTGGACCTCTGGCCGGTAGCCCCCACACACCCCCGCCAATGTCCCTAGCCTGTCACCCAACCCGCCGCCACCCGGAGCCGTCTTCTCGAGGATCCCCTATGCAGCCCTGTGCCTACATGGCTGCTGTCAACTCCGCACGGTGAGCCCCCTCCTCCTCCCTCTTCCCACCCCAACCAACGTCGGGAAGACATCACTATGGTGAAGAGGCACAACGTAAGGTTCGTAAGAAACCTTAAGCCATTGACCATTCACCATGAATTGATCACCTTTCACATCCATGATGGTTACCGCTCCATTGGAGAGAACCGAATGAACAATATAAGGTCTGTCCCACTTGCTTTGCAATTTCCCCTTTCCGAAGGATTTAAACCTCGAATTGTAGAGGAGGACCTTATCTCCTTCTTTGAATTCCTTTTTCAACCTTTTGTCATACCACCTTTTAATCTTCTCTTTATATATGCTCGCATTTTCATAGGTTTTTAACCTCATCTCCTCTAGTTCGCTTATTTAGATTCTTCACTTTACCACCGTGGCATCTAGATCGAGGTTCATCTCTTTAATTGCCTAATAGGCGTTATGCTCTAACTCAACCGGAAGGTGGCAAGATTTGCCTTAGACAAATTGATAAGGGGTCATACCTATTGGTGTCTTGAACGCCATTCGATATGCCCACACAACTCTGTCTAATTTCTTTGACCAATCCTTGCCTCCCTTCTCCACCGTACTCCGCCGAGTGGCACTTTCTCAAAATTTATAGCCTCTCTTCTTTTGGAACACATTTTCTCATGACTCCATCATTGCCAAGTTTGAAGGGGTAAGGTGAATCCCAAAAGTACTTTCGACTTTCGGAGATTTTCCTCCTTTGAGTGTTTTTATCTAAATGATCAAGAGGCCTCTTCCGAATTGCTCGAATGATATCAATCATCCAAGTATCTTTGTCGAGTACTCAATAGAGGTGGTCATCTCTCATTTTGTCTTCTATGGGCTCTTTATCATCTTGTGCATGGTTCGTCGAGAATAACTAAATAGTATTTTTAACCAGAAACACTGACGACTTGGGATGTCCACAAATCACAATGTATAATATCGAAATTACTGGTAGATCGAGATGATGACACATGAAACGGTAGACAAGTGTGGCGACCGAGCTAACAAGCATGGCATACTGGAGAGCTAGCATCCGAGGTACATGAGGGAATGACGGAGGTGAGGTTGGATAAGGCCTCGTGACCAGTGTGACCGAGGCGACGATGCCAAAGGGATGACGCAGAGCTGACGACGAGGGACTCGGCAGCAGTAGGAAGGCACAGGGGGTAAAAGGACCCGGAGCTATTGCACCTTACGATCACGTTTCGTGTCATCCTTCACAAAGCAACGAGACGAGTCAAACTCAACAAAATAATTATTGTCAATGGTGAACTGGTGAACAAATATGAGATTCCTAATAAGCTGTGGTGAAACAAGAACATTATTAAGATGCAAAGACGGTGACAAGGCAGCGCTGCCAGTGGATGTGACTGGCAAAAAGGAGCCATTACCAACAACAAAATAGGAAGGAGCTGGAAAACAAGGTGAGACGTGGAGAAGAGAGTACCATCGTCGGAGGTCATATGGGAGGACACGCCTGAATCGAAGTACCAGTCGGTAATCTGAGGTTGATTCAGAGACACTGTGTTGAAGGCGGAGTTAAGACTCTGCTGATCCAAACCCTGTACTGGAACATACGTGTTGTTCTGGAGGGCCTGCTAATGAGCTAGAGCCTGGTGCTGAGCGAGCATGGTGGGGTTGGCGTAAGCGGCCAGTTGCGGGGTCTGTTGCACCAGGTAGGCCTGCTGCTAGGACAGGAAAGCCTGTTACTGCTGTGGAGTTAGGGAAGGAGCCCGCTGGCCAGGCCAGATATGAATGGCACCTGACCACGGGTTCTGCATGGATAGTCAGGGGTCGCCTGCCCCTGTGGAGCCGGCCGTAGAGGGCAGCACGCCTGACTGGAAGGCATTGCCGGGGCCCTGGGAGCCACGCTGTTGGTTCCCGTTGCCGGCACGCTTACTAGGGCGGTCAGAGGGAGCCCGTTGGGAAGAGCCTCGGCCACCAGAGTCCTTGGTGGCGGTGTTGTGTTGTGTTGTTGCTACTGCTTGGCTGGGAGCCGACTCGACGAAGAGGAGCAGCCACCGGCGGGTTGCTTGTTGCAGGACGCTAGCAGAGCGGTGGAGGTCGAGGAGGGGTGTTGTTCCATGGTGATTTCTTCTAGGACCAAAGTCGAGCGAACTTCTAGGAACGTGGGGAGCTCCCGGGAAAGGCACAGATGACGAACGACAACCTCGAAACGATCGGCGAGGTCGCGGATGACGTTGAGCACCAGTGTGCGTTCGGTGACGGGCTCACCAAGGTCGCCAAGGGGTCCGCCATGCTCATGAAATTCGTCCAGTAATCAGTGATGTTTAAGTCACCTTGGGAGAAGTTTCGGAACTTGGCGTTAAGGTGGAGGGCACGAGTCTCCTGGTTCCCAAGGAACTACTCCTCGAGTGCGAGCCAGATGTCGCAAGCGGTGGTGTCGCGGGCCATCACGACCTCTGCCCAGTCAGTGGAGATGGTGTGGGAGATCCACGACTTGACAATGCAATCCATGCGGCATTAGTCTGGGAAGCCGGGCACCAGGGTGTCCTGGAGGACGTGGTCCTCCATGGAGTACTTGCTGACGACGAGGAGAAGTTGATCGCGCCAGCGCTTGTAGTTGTCGACCGTGAGGTCGAGGATGACGTGCACAAAGTTGCGGATGTTCTGGACACCGGCGGCATGGTGGTGTAGGTTGACGAATGCGGCGACCTCATGGGCCAACATGGCCTGGGGGAGAGCGACGTTGGGGGCCACCACATTGGAGACGTGGGATTGATTGTCCCTATCAATGTCTGGATCGCCGAGAGCAGCCTCGGCGCACGCCAGAGCGGCGTGCTTGAGGGCTTCGTGGGCGCGATCGGCGGCGACGTCACAAACTAGTGCCATTTGTTCTAGTTGATTTTGGTGACTCATGCTAACACAAGTAATGGGGAAAACCACATTGTCTAGCATGTGTTTGTAGGCATTCTTGGTCTCATGGATATTACCACAAGTTAACATACAATGCTCAAGTTAACATACCATGCAAATGTGAAGGACCGATACGGCGAACCAGAGAGGGGGGGAGTGAATGGGAGCCGATAAAAATTCTTCTCGAAGGAGATGGAAACTCCAACAAGATGAACACGGCTTCCAACACACGTCTCCGACTCACTACCAAGGTTGGTCAAGCCCACGTAGCCACTGGAGTGCCACTGGACCTAGGAACCAACACGCAACCTTCCGACCCGAGAAACGCAGCGGAAAAACCAAACCTTGAGTCTACAGACCCACACCGGTCGGACCGGTGAGCACCACCGGTCGGACCGGTCCCCTGCCGGTGAAACCGAGCAACTTTCACTAAGTGACTCTACACCGGTCAGACCGGTGAGACACACCGGTCAGACCGATGGCAGCCTGAAAGCCCCCCAAGGCACCAAACAGGCCAACCGACCACCAAACGGACCCAAACTCGAAACAGCAACAACACGGGACAACACCGAACTCACCAAGACGTTCACCCGAGCAAAAACCCACAAGGGCTCGCACCGGTCAGACCGGTCAAGAGCACCGGTCAGACCGGTGTAGCACAGGCGACTCGGGATGAACAACGACCCGCGGTCAACTCCCCCAAATCCAAATCTCGATCTCCCAAATCGCTCCACGGACTTGAACAAGACTTTGGGGATATCAGGAACACCTCATGAGGAGTCCATAGCCAAGTTTAATCCCACCAAATCTAGTCCAAAAAGGAGGAATCGAAGAAATCCCACCGAAAGCACTTCCAACCCAAGAACTCAAGAAAACCCCAAAATCGAGCACTTTTACTCACGGATTTCGGAGGGGAATCACAGCCCAAAGAACCACGAAGGGTTCCCACAAATTTCCCCCATCAAATCCCCAAGAGAAAAGCCCCGAAAACACCTCAAAGAAATCACGAAGAGAGGGCTCCGAAAATCACCACCAAAAACAACCGGGGAAAACACATCCAAACCTTGAGGAACCACGCCGAATCATCTATACATGAAACAAAGTTTCGTACAAGGTCTAGCAAGCCGCCCGATCACCCATCCCTCTCTACAAGATCTCTCCGTGAAGCTCTCTTGCTAGTCCTAAGGAAAACCTAGAGAAAATAGGTGGAAAATAGGAAAACTAATGAGCTAGGGTTTCAAGAGTTGGCTGCCATCCTCTCACCTCTTGGGTTATATGGAGGCAACCGAAAGTCTAAAATGCCCTTCTCTACTAACTAGGGATACAAGCCCCTCAAGGGCGGATTTGGAATTCTTGATGTCTTCACCATCGGACGGATGCCCGGCGACCGCACCCTGCGCAGCCTCGACGCAAGCCATGCGATCCCGACGCGTGTCCTTCGCTTCGAAGATTCTGGAGTGCGTCGTCGCACACCGGTCAGACCGGTGCTCCTCACCGGTCAGACCGGTCCCCACCGGTCAGACCGGTCTGGTGCTGCTGCACCTCCGTCTTCGGTTCTTCGGTCTTGGCTTTGTGGATCAACCAAGGAACCCAGTGGTTTTCTAGTGAACCACCGGAAACCCCGCGAACTCGGTGTAGCCTCCGCCAATCTCCACTCATGACTTGGCTCCCACGTAGTCCCGGCTCGACCTTGGTTTTGAGGCTCAACCAAGAAACCGTCCACGACTTCATCTTGCTGTTCATGCCACCATGCGGCCCGCACTTGACCCCGCTGGCCACCGGGTCCCTCGAACACGACCTACTTGTCTTCTCCACACCTGGAGGCCTCACCGACAACGACCTTTCGCGCTTGTTCTTCACCTGCACCAACACGAGTCAAGCCGCAACCTGCACCTGCAATACTTAGCCAAGAACCAGTCCACACAACGTTGTCAATCACTCATCACACAAGGAAGCGACCATCCACCGGTCCTCGAACCACACATGGTCCTCAATCTCCCCCTTGATGAGTGCATTGACAACACCCACACGAAAGTAACAAGAGAGAAAAGAAAAAGAAACGAACAAAAAGAAACTCCAACAAGCGATCGAAAGCCAAACAAAAGCAAAGAGCAAGATCACTTGAAGGAAACAAGTCTCGGACCCCTTAGGCAAGGGCAACGGCTCGACACATCCGAGACAAAGCAAAGCTCAAGCAAAGAGCGCAAACCACCAAAACAAAGCTCGAACACCACAAAGAGCTCCCCCTGCACACATGCATGCTCCCCCTGAACCAATGCACCTCCCCCTGGACGAATGCATGCAAGACACCACTTGAAACAGGGCAGCTGCAACAAAACAGCCCTGACCGGTCAGACCGGTCCACACCAACGGTCAGACCGGTGTGCAACATGTGTACAGAACCAGCACTCACACCGGTCAGACCGGTGACCCTAACCGGTTAGACCGGTGCACAACAGAGCCCAGAAATGGCTCGAAACCACCTGAGAACCTTCTAAACACGTCCAGCAAGCCATTTCAAGCTCAAACTTCTCCCCCTTGTTGGCAATGCATGAATCAAGGCAAAAATGCAAAACTTTCAACCTAGAGCTTCTCAAATAGACAAAATTCAACAAAGAATGCTACACATGTCCAAATGAGCAAGTTAGATACTCTACGGCTTCGTATCGATCTCAACTACATGATCACCAAGTTTCACAATCATTGGACGAAGCTAAGATGGATTTTGGCAATTTTGCAAAAAACTTGCCTCTCATGAGCAAAATCCTAAACATGATCAAAGCATATCAAAATGGCAAAGCCACACAAACTTCATGCTAGGACAGCCATTCTAATCATAAGACCATCACAAACACCCACAAGCACCTCATGTCATGTCAAAGCCACCGAGCCATGTGCCTACTTCTATGTATGAGACTTCTCATTGGTAGGCAGCATGCAACGGTTTAGCACCCAAAGCAAATTAAATTCAGCACATATGACATGGGAGCATATTTTCCAAGCATTTTTCATTTCATTTTCAGATTTGTAAATGGTACATGAAATGTCTTTGCGACAAAAAGGAACTTATGCTCCTCCACAAGATAAATGAAGAGGGCTAAACATTCATGATGGCAAATGAGCCTTTG
Source organism: Cenchrus americanus (assembly GCA_947561735.1). Lineage (NCBI taxonomy): Eukaryota > Viridiplantae > Streptophyta > Magnoliopsida > Poales > Poaceae > Cenchrus > Cenchrus americanus. The sequence continues at coordinate 252,341,278 of OX387245.1, read as the reverse complement.
GCCCCATATGATCAATAAACTAGCTATCCAACCACAAATTAAGCATAGCAAGGCCACACAAACATGTCAAGAGCATGTAAAGGCATTTACACATGAGAGAGCATACATGTGACATTTTTCAAAAGCATAGCTATCAACCATGGATTATTCATCAAGATCATCAAGAGCTAAGCCAAACTAACCGTAGCATACCAAACAAGCTCACAAAGACATATATCTCATTCCATGGTGAATAATGTATATGAGAGAAGCTTTTCCTAACCAATGCATATGATACAAAATGCATGCAATCTAAGATACAAGGATGCCTATACATCATATTACATATGCCATGCCAAATGCAAGACATGCACAAAGGAAAGCTATACATATGCTACAAACCGGCTCCTCGAGGGGAGGCAAAACGGGCTCGACACCACCGGCAAAAGAGAGCTCCCACACACCCAACTCAAGAAATCAAACACACACCAAGTTCCCCCCGCAAATGAGTGAAAGTTGCTTGATCTAGGGGTTTGGTGAAAATATCGGCTAGTTGGTCATGTGTGGGTACATGGATCAAAGCTATCTTTCCTTTCTCGACATTGTCTCTCAGAAAATGGTACCTCACTTCTATGTGCTTGGTTTTGGAATGGAGCACTGGGTTCTTTGCAACGCTTATGGCACTGGTGCTATCACATTGAAGTGGGACATGGGTATACTCCTCACCAAAGTCACTCATGGTGTAGGTGATCCAAAGGAGCCGAGAGCAACAACTAGCGGCGGCAACATACTCGGCCTCGGTCGTGGATTGAGCAACACTCGACCGCTTGCGGGAAGACCAAGACACCAAAGAGGAACCCAAAAAGCTCGGCAAGTCCCGAAGTGGACTTCCTATCCAACCGACACCCGGCAAAATCCGCGTCTGAAAAGCCATGAAGCGCCAAAGAAGAGGACGCGGAGTACCAAAGGCCGAAGTCGGGAGTGTGACGCAAGTACCTGAAAATTCGCTTCACTGCTTGCCGATGCGAAGTCCTTGGAGACGCTTGAAAACGAGCGCACAGACACACCGAGAACTGTATGCCCGGCCTCGTCGCCGTCAAGTAGAGAAGTGACCCGATCATGCTCTGGTACTCCTTCTGGTCCACGTGTTCACCTTCCTCGTCCGCATCAAGAGCTGTAGTCATACTCATCGGCGTCGTCATAGCCTTGGAGTCCTCCATCTTGAACTTCCTCACAATGTCCTTGGTGTACTTAGCCTGGTGCACAAATGTTCCTTCCTTTGATTGCTTGATTTGTAGCCCGAGGAAAAACTGCAACTCACCCATCATGCTCATCTCAAACTCCCTGCTCATATCATTTGCAAACCTCGCAACAAGAGAGTTAGACGAGCCACCAAAGACAATATCATCCACGTACACCTGCACAATCAGGATATCTCTCGCCCCCGCCTCGGCAAAAACAAGGTCTGATCGACCTTCCCCATCTCAAAACCTCTCTCAAACAAGAACCCCCTCAACCTGCCATACCAAGCTCTAGGCGCCTGCTTCAACCCATACAGCGCCTTCCTCAACTTGTATACCCATTGGGGGTACTTCTCACTCTCAAACCCCGGAGGCTGCCTCACATACACTTCTTCCTCCAGCACACCATTCAGAAAAGCACTCTTCACATCCATTTGGTGCAACTTGAACCCTTTAGCCACAGAATAGGCTAGAAGGATCCTAATCGCCTCCAAACGGGCTACGGGAGCAAAGGTCTCCTCGTAGTCGATCTCCTCATTCTGACTGAACCCCTGGGCAACAAGTCTCGACTTGTTCCTTACAACCTCACCCTTCTCTCCCTCTTTGTTTTTTCACACCCACTTGGTACCAATCGGCTTACACCCTGGGGGAGGGTCAACCAACTCCCACACCTGATTCCTCTCATAGTTCTCCAACTCCTCATGCATCGAGTTAACCCAATTGTGATCAGATAGTGCGTGTCCAATGTCTTTGGGCTCGAAAGAAGCAACAAACGCAGCATGAGCAAAATGGGAATTGTTTCGAACCCTCGACCGTGTAGTGCGTTCATTCATGTCGCCGATGATCCTCGAAGCCGGGTGATCCACTTGAACTCGCCGGGGAGGTTCTCGCCTCGAAGCTACCTCCCCCTCAACATCAGCTTCTCCTCGTTCTTGATTTGTCGTCGTAGGTGTAGCAGAGGGTCCATCCATCATCGTAGTCGAAGTAGTGGGTACATGTTCAGCGGGGGCACCGCACCACCATCCTCATCATCACCATGTTCATGCTCCTCCTCCTGAAAGATATCCTCGCCAAGCTCATCATCACCTGCACACTCAAAGACAAGCTGACTACGTGGCTCTGTCTCGTCGAAGGTTACCTCGCAAGTCTCCACGATTTGGTTAGTTTCAAGATTGAGCACACGATATGCTCTAGAATGAGATGCATAACCAAAGAAAATGCCATCGACAGACCTAGCCTCAAACTTATCCAACTTCCTGCCTTTCTTCGAATGAAACACTTGCAACCAAAGACATGGAACCGACTCACCTTGGGTGTGCGGCCATGCATCAACTCATAGCATGTCTTCTTCTTGTGCACTCGAGGTATATCTGTTCGACACATAGCAAGCGGTATTCACCGCCTCGGCCCAATACCTCCTCGGAGTCCTATGCTCATCAAGCATCGTCCGAGCCATCTCGCACAAGGTCCCGTTCTTCCTTTCCACAACGCCATTCCGGGGAGGCGTATACGGACTCGAAAACCGGTGCTCAAGACCCAAGTCATGACAAAAGGTTTCAAAACGAGAGTTCCCGAATTCCGAGCCATTATCACTACGGATAGCTCGTATGGCATCTCCGTGCCTCTCGTTCCTCAACCTCAAGACTAGATCTCGAACAAAACCAAACGTCTCCCCCTTATCCTCGAGAAAGAACACCCACGCATACCGAGAATAGTCGTCCACCACAACATGGACATACCACTTCCCACCCGCAGATCGCACACGAGCTGGGCCAACAAGGTCCATATGGAGCGGCTCGCATGGACGCTCGGTCATCACATCGGTGAGAGGCGGGTGAGAAGAGGCCACCATCTTGGCATGCCTACACGGAGCACAATCCAACTCTTTCTCAAGCCTCAACCGTGGCAATCCTCGGACCAAATTGAGTTTACTCGGGCGAGACGAGAAGGTCAAAGCTCAAGTGACCCAACTTCCTATGCCACTTCCACAACTCACTCGAAGAACCAGCCAAGAAACAACGCTCCACACCCGAAGACCGAGAAAAATCAGCACGAAACACCCGACCCTCGGGAACGACCATACGGACAAGGTCCCCTCGAGAGTCCACAATCCGAGAACCACCCGGCCGAAACAACACCTCAAAGCCCTCATCCAACAGTACCGGGACACGAAAGCAAATTGTACCCCGGCGATTGAACAAGAGCAACACGCCTCGCAGTGATCTTGTCACTCACTTTTATCTCACCTTCTGAAAGCACACGCCCACGCCCATTGTCCCCAAAAGTGATGTACCTCTTTGTCACCACCGGAACGAGACTTGAGAACCACCCCCTGTCTCCGGTCATATGCCTCGAGCAACCGGAGTCAATCAACCAAATGTTCTTCAAGTCTTCCACCTGAAATTCAAAAATAGGCACGTGAGCGAACAAACGACTCGGATCGGGGTTAGTACCAAAGGAGGAAAACCGATGCCGAGCCATTTGCTCGAAAGTGGGGTTAGCACCAACCAAAGCATCTCTCCTACCAAAGCTACCTCCACGAACACCACCACGGTAACCACCCTGAGGGAACCACCCCTCTCTGCCTGGAGGAGGACCAAAACCACGCAAGAAGGCCCGTGGAACGTCCTTCCTCTCCAACTCAACGCCACGACTCCTCCAATCCCCGTATTGAGCACGAGGAGGAGAACGCCTAGCAACCGACCACCCGCACCCTTTCCACCCCAACCACCGAACCACGACCACCGAAACAACCCTCGCACCCGTACGAGCTCGAAACCCAAACGGTACCTCTGTCCGTGCCCGCACCGGTCCGACCGGTGCTCCACACCGGTCCGACCGGTGTGACCCGGGCAACACACCGCCCGTAGCCTTCTTCTCTCCCCAGGCCCGAACTGTCCTCACAATCGCCTTGCCCCTGGGCATCCACATACGAGTCTCAAGCACACCATCGGAGGGGTGGTACTTGTCCTTGTTATTCCACTCCTTCTCCATTCTCTCCTCTCGCTTCCTCTTGAAGCAAAACTCCTCCTTATGGCCATCTCTCCCACAATAGCCACAATGGAACCTCACAAGCTTAGGCTTAGGCTTGGGATGTGGCTGCTCACTCGGTTTCTCTCCACTCAAACCCTCCACCGGTTTCTCACCACTAGCCTTCTCACTCTCCTTCCCAAAGAACACTTTCCCCGAAGTGCTCACAAACTTGATAGGCTTTTGTAGATCATTTGTGGGTGTAGGAAACACGGGTGGAGCTGGGGTTGTGTCTAGTCGGTTCCTTAGATGGTTAGGTTTTGGTGGGAAATCATTCTTGTGGTGGGTTTTTGGTGGCTCCGGGATATTCTCTCCACTTCCCTCACCAACCTTGTTTGCCCCAAGCCCCTCGGCATCTTGCCTCTTAAAGGCCTCGATCATCATCCTCAACCGAGGCTCATGACCGGACAACCAACCCATCAACTTCCTCAAATCATCATTCTCATCCCGCAAACGATCAACATAATGTGCAAGCTCCAAATTTTTCAATGCATGCATTTCACGGGTAGAGCAAGATGTAGGCATGGGTTCCTTCAATTTAGCCTCGAGCGAACTAGTGTAAGCATGCATCTCATCAATCTTAGCATGCAAAACGGGGCAAGAAGTGCAAGCACCTAGCAAAGCGAGTCTAGACTTAAGCTCGGCCACTTCAACCCTAAGCACATCTAGTTCCTCACACTTGGAGGCATGCTTCTCCTTAAACAAAGCAAGATCGGCAAGGAATATGGAGCAATCAGCACAATCATTCTCATCGAAACAACGGGGCTAGCCTTAAGCGAATCAATCTCAAGCTTGCTATCAAGCACCTGTGTCTCTAGCTCGGCCCACTCTAGTCCTAGCATCCTCGAGTGAAGCCCTAAGCTCTTTCCTCATTTTCTTAGCCTCTCTAAGCATGTCATCACGGTTATCAAGCAAAGAGACAAGCCTCTCATTCTCCTGGCGCAAGAAGGGAAGTTCATCACGCACCTCGTCGTCGGACTCAGAGTCCGAGACGCTCTGTGTGCTCTTCTTGCTGCCGGAGCTCAACGCCATGGTGCAGAAGCCATCTCTCGTGAAGCAGCTCAGCCCGCTCAGGTTCTTGGACGACTTCTTGTTCTTGCGGCGATCTCCCTCGTCTTCGCCGCCGCTCGAGCTCGAGGTGGAGTACGCGGAACTCGGAGTCGACGTCGCTCGCTCCAACCATCGCTCGGGCCTTGCCTCGGCCCTCCTTCTTCCTCGGTCGTCGCTCATCCTTGTACTTGTTCTTGTGCTTGCTCTTGTGGTCGCGCCTCGAACGGTACTTGCCATCGTTCATCCTCGGCTTGTGCTTGTAGCCGTCCTTGTTCTCGGCCTTCTCCCGGGCGGTCGGCGACGAAGTGTCCCGGCTTGCCGCACGGAAGCAAGTCCTCGTGTTCCTCCTCATGTTCACGCGGTTCTCGTGCGGCCTCTCGAACCGCCTCGTCAACGGCGCCGGCTCGTCCTCTCCAAGGTCATCAAACTCCTCATCCGGCATAGACATCAAAGAGGAAAACGAGAACATCCTGGTGGATGGGTTAGAGTTAGTCTTTCCTTTGGAACCACCAACGAGGGCAAGACTATGGGAATCAGTCGGTCCCTCGAGCTTGGCGATCATGCCCCTATCCACCTCGGCCGACTTGAGCTTCGAGAACAGCTCGTTCACCGTCGAGTATCATACCTCTCCGACTCGACTATGGCCTCGAACTTTCCGCCCCATATCGTACGATCCAAAGAGTGTAAGAGCTTGACCGCTCTATCATGATCATCGTACGGGAGCACGTCCACATTGGCCCTCATGTTGTTCACCACCACCGTGAACCTCTCGAAACAAGGCATCGATGGACTCACCGGGGAGATGAGTGAAGTTCTCGTACTCTCTCCGTAGGTCGCATACAACCACCGTGCTCGAACACGGGCGTTCCCAACATGAGCCTCCTTCAACACCGCCCAAATCCTACAAGCCAAGTGCTCGGTGTGCACCCGATCGAACTCGGCCGACACAAAGCACGAAACAAGTAGTCGACCGCCTTATTGTTGGCGTCGAATCCGTCCCCTCGACCCCGGAGCAAGGAAATCCATCGGCCGGACATAGCCTTGTGTCCACCGTGACATCCCAAAACGGTGACCCTTTCCGTGGAGGAACGCACCCATCCGCTTGCTCCACATCCGGTAGTTCTTGCCATCGAAGTGTGGAGGACCCGAACCCCGTTCTCGGTACACCATCCTTGGATCTTAGGCTCGGTTAGAGTCAACAAAGACCCGAACCGGCTCGATACCACTTGAAGGACCGATACGGCGAACCAGAGAGGGGGAGAGTGAATGGGAGCCGATAAAAATTCTTCTCGAAGGAGATGGAAACTCCAACAAGATGAACACAGCTTCCAACACACGTCTCCGACTCACTATCAAGGTTGGTCAAGCCCACGTAGCCACTGGAGTGCCACTGGACCTAGGAACCAACACGCAACCTTCCGACCCGAGAAACGCAGCGGAAAAACCAAACCTCGAGTCTACAGACCCACACCGGTCAGACCGGTGAGCACCACCGGTCAGACCGGTCCCTGCTGGTGAAACTGAGCAACTTTCACTAAGTGGCTCTACACCGGTCAGACCGGTGAGACACACCGGTCAGACCGATGGCAGCCTGAAAGCCCCCAAGGCACCAAACAGGCCAACCGACCACCAAACGGACCCAAACTCGAAACAGCAGCAACACGGGACAACACCGAACTCACCAAGACGTTCACCCGAGCAAAAACCCACAAGGACTCGCACCGGTCAAACCGGTCAAGAGCACCGGTCAGACCGGTGTAGCCTGGGCAGCTCGGGATGAACAGCACCCGCGGGTCAACTCCCCCAAATCCAAATCTCGATCTCCCAAATCGCTCCACGGACTTGAACAAGACTTTGGGGATATCAGGAACACCTCATGAGGAGTCCATAGCCAAGTTTAATCCCACCAAATCTAGTCCAAAAAGGAGGAATCGAAGAAATCCCACCGAAAGCACTTCCAACCCAAGAACTCAAGAAAACCCCAAAATCGAGCACTTTTACTCACGGATTTGGGAGGGGAATCACAGCCCAAAGAACCACGAAGGGTTCCCACAAATTTCCCCCATCAAATCCTCAAGAGAAAAGCCCCGAAAACACCTCAAAGAAATCACGAAGAGAGGGCTCCGAAAATCACCACCAAAAACAACCGGGGAAAACACATCCAAACCTTTAGGAACCACGCCGAATCATCTATACATGAAACAAAGGTTCGTACAAGGTCTAGCAAGCCGCCCGATCATCCATCCATCTCTACAAGATCTCTCCGTGAAGCTCTCTTGCTAGTCCTAAGGAAAACCTGGAGAAAATAGGTGGAAAATAGGAAAACTAATGAGCTAGGGTTTCAAGAGTTGGCTGCCATCCTCTCACCTCTTGGGTTATATGGAGGCAACCGAAAGTCTAAAATGCCCTTCTCTACTAACTAGGGATACAAGCCCCTCAAGGGCGGATTTGGAATTCTTGATGTCTTCACCATCGGACGGATGCCCGGCGACCTCACCCTGCGCAGCCTCGACGCAAGCCATGCGATCCCGACGCGTGTCCTCCGCTTCGAAGATTCGGACCGCGTCGTCGCACACCGGTCGGACCGGTGCTCCTCACCGGTCGACCGGTCCCCACCGGTCGGACCGGTGCGTGCTTCCTGCACCTCCGTCTTCGGTTCTCCGGTCTTGGCTTTGTGGATCAACCAAGGAACCCGGTGGTTTTACGGTGAACCACCGGAAACCCCGCGAACTCGGTGTAGCCTCCGCCAATCTCCACTCATGACTTGGCTCCCACGTAGTCCCGGCTCGACCTTGGTTTTGAGGCTCAACCAAGAAACCGTCCACGACTTCATCTTGCTGTTCATGCCACCATGCGGCCCGCACTTGACCCCGCCGGCCACCGGGTCCCTCGAACACGGCCTACTTTTCTTCTCCACACCTGGAGGCCTCACCGGCAACGACCTTTCGCGCTTGTTCTTCACCTGCACCAACACGAGTCAAGCCGCAACCTGCACCTGCAATACTTAGCCAAGAATCAGTCCACACAACGTTGTCAATCACTCATCACACAAGGAAGCGACCATCCACCGGTCCTCGAACCACACATGGTCCTCAAAATGTTAAGTTACTCATAGCAAAAATGAGAACCTAATATATGTTTTGAGGCTATAAGTGATGGCATGTTAAGTATGTTAAGTTGAAGCACAGAAACAAGTTGAAGATGCAAAGAAACAACAAATGTGCACTGTCGGATGATCTGACGGTCCCCTTTCTAGATGTGTTGGATGATTGGAAGGAGACAACTTACATGAACTAGTAGCACCGGATGAACCGACACCTTGTTTGTTGGAGTGTCGGTCTATCTGATGCCTTGTTTGAATCAAGACAGAGATGCGCAGAGACCAATGCAGTAGCACTGGATGAATTGATGGTTCAACAACGGTTCATCCAATGGTCCTTGAATTCAAGATAGTGAGCAGTGAGCAGGAGAGGCTTCAGCACCGGATGAACTGACGGGTCAGCAGCGGTTCATCTGACGGTATCTAGACAACAAACAGAAGGTTTTAGCCGTGAAGTCTTAAGCATCGGATGATCCAACGATGCGTCGGTACAAAGCGTCGGAACAGTTGTGTCAGCAGAGCTGCAACGACTAAGTGATGTGGAGGGCACCAGATGAACTGACACCTAGGAAAAATATAGCATCGGTTCAGCCGACACTACCTTTTTCTATGGTCGTTAGCCAACGGCTCTTTGGTTGCCTTGGGCTATTTATACCCTCTCCACTCACCTATTTGAGGTGGCTGGATTATGTGGAAGTGCATAGGAGTGCAAGACAACTAGAAGATCATATCCAATCCATCCAAGTGATAAATTGCTCATCCATAGACTTGCACATGCTTAGTGTGTGTGCTTAGTGCTAGGCTTAGCTTAGAGCTGAGTGAGTGCAAGGTTGTGCCAACCTTGTGAGGTGATTCTAGAGTGAATCAAGTTGTAAAAGGTGTGCCGAAAGCCTTGGGGCCCAAGTGGCTCACCAGCAATCGTCTTCGACCCTCCATCTTGGTGTGGAGTGGCGAGGACACTTTGTGCGGGGGACATGGAGATCCCCTTCCTAAGTGGAGAAGCTCTTTAGTGGAGGCGGCATCAAGGTGACCAAGGGAGCTTGGCGAGTGCCTAAGTGGCGAGCCTTTGTGGTGAGTCAAGTGGTGCTCTTGGGAGAGACGGTGATCGGGAAGCAATACTCTTGTGTGAGTGCTTCAACAACGTGGACTAGGGGTGGCTTAGTCCTACCAATACCACGGGATAAATCACGTGATAAGAGTTTGCTTCCTCTCACCACTCTTTATATGTTTCCGCATTACTCTCTTGCAATCCTTGCTTGCCTTTCCTTTCCTAGAGTAGTATCATGCTAGGATTGACTATAGGTTGCAAAACTTGTTTTGGATGAGGGTTTCACACCAAATCAACCTTAGACTGCACATCTAGATAGATTTGATCTAGTTTACTTTATGCAGAAGTAGTGAAACCATAGGTTAAGGTTTTAAGTTACCTAAATCACCCCCTCCACCTCTTAGGCTACGAACATCCGATTCCTTACAAACTAATACTTGAGTCATGCCACATGAAGTGTCGCGACTAATATTCACGGTGGCGTTGGAATAAGTCGCATCTGACCTTCTTCCGCCTCCCAGTCTCATTTAGCTGTGTTTCGTTATTCCTTTTAATTAGCAAATGAGCTCCTAAAGTTGTGAAACTCGAGATGTATCTATAGAGTGCGTATGTTCCATTTTAACTATGTGCACTTCAAACATGATGTATAAAATGAGAAATCTAATTTTGAAATATCCTAAGTGTTATTAAATCAACACATGAAAATTGATAAGTTTGAAAGTAGAGTTAACTAGTCAACTTTGGACATACTTTTTAAGAAATTTTACACTAAGTCCTTAAACACTTTTGGGCTAAAAGTAAATTTGGATGTACATAGGAAAATTTGGACAAGTTGTTGGTCAAATATAACAAAGAATTCATAGTTTAATAGAGGCTTAAAATTGAAAAGTTATGTTGTTTTATACTTAGCTGACAAACTTAGCAAATATCTATATGTTGATATTTTATTGACTTATGTTACATATTTTCATAATATAATTAGAAATTAAAATTTCAGATATTGTTACCATACTTAAATTGTCATATATTTATTAATATTATTTTTATCATACATTAATATTCAATACTACTAGGTTCGTGAGCCTAAACGAGTGGACTCGAACTTTCAAACGAACCGAGTCGAACTCAATTTTTAGCTTGTTACTTCAACGAACCAAGCTGAGCTCGGCCCATTATCAAACGAGCCGTAACGAGCGAAGCTGGCTCGACAGCCACCCATAATATAGCTAGATTCATAATAAAAAGAATGCATATTCAATTTGAAACAGAGGGAGTAGTTCCGATTGCTGATGCTGATCATGCTCGCGTCACTCAGTGTGCATGCAGCAAGATGGGAATCCTGCATATGTTCCGGCTCCTGCCGTATCTGCCGCCGATACCTGCTGCTTGTTGCCGTCTCCAACCATGGCTAAAATGCCTTTCAATTTTTCGGTCGACCATATCCATGCACATTCCTCACCCAAGTGAAATAGTTAAGTAGGCAAATCAGCAAAAAAAAAAAAACATGCAAGCGAGGTATGATGTGTCAAGCATTCATCCTCATAATAGCTAGAAAATTACTGCATGACCAAGCAGATAATTAAAAGAGTATTTTACCTGCGTGAAAAGAAACAAAGGTGGTACATAGCAAGCACTGCTAAAGTACATAGGAAGCATGTGGGTGATCAACCACAGGATCCTTCCAAGCACACACTTCAGTAATAGAAAGTCACTAAAAGCACAACAGGATAATAACGATTGTCTTGAACAGCTAAATGCAGAAGAAGTTGCAGGGCAGTATAAACATCAGCCACCAGGGTTTGCTGAATGTTTCCTTGGATGAATATAGCACACTTTTCCCAGTAGCTGCAAATTTTCCGGGGCAAATGGGTGCAGCTGTGATATATACTAGGGGAATCTCACCCGCGCATTGCTGCGGGAATTAAGAGAGAATTTCGGCAACTTCGCGCGTCTGATCATAAGAGAGAATTTCGGCGACATCGGCGTCGGCGCCGTTGGTAATTGTTTGATCTAGGTTTGAACACCACGCGCGTTGCTGCAGCCCTAAACCCTAGAGTAATCGGTGTTACCGTGTGTTAGCATGATGACATACTAAAGTCACGGTGGTATTTCACCAAAATTCACCTAGCTTTATTTGCAGTTTGCATGATTTATTTTACAATAACGTATCTCTCTTACAATAACATTTCACGGATTGTCAGCATCCAAAAGGAACTTTAGAAACCATAACTTACACTTTTTTTAAGCATAGTTTAGGGGTAGTGTCGGGCCTACTCACGTGTTGAATAGCTATTTAGTATAAAAATTGATATATTTCATGATGTCAAATGAAAAAAGATCTGTTTGTTATGTTTCTTCTAAGAATATCTACACTGCTATTCCTTTATATTCCTCAATTCCCTGCGCGTTGCCGCGAGTATGCAGGAGATATCTATGAGTTAGAATATTACTATCACCCTCCTATTCTTTTTTATTTCTTCGTTTTCCTTTTCCATTTCCATTTTTCATTCTTTTTTTACTTTTCAGTTTACTATACCAACTACCATCGATGTGGCCTATTTGTCATTTTATCAAAATATATTCATATGAGATCTTGTTTTGAAGAATTTATTAAAAGGAATCCAATGATATAATCGAATTTAATTTGGTTTTAAAATTTTTGAGTTATAACATTTTTTTAGCTAGTTCAAATAATGGGGCCCACCACTTGATGTCATGGTCTTAGTGGGGCTGTTGAGATGGCATGCTTGCATGTTGAGAGAACTCCATAGTGGGGAACTCCTATATAGGAGTTATAGATGTGGCTAGACGTAGCAGAAGTTATGAATAAGTTTAATACTACTGGACCCAAATTTGATGGTAATAGTCGTGACATCTAACACACTATCTGTTATACCTTTTTACAAAACAACAGGACAGCTTTAGTTAGAATCCACATTTTCTTAGAACATGAAGCCATGATCTGTGAATGACGCCCCCATATATATTTCAATAACTGACATATGCCAGCAATATACTCACTTCTTATTACTCAATCTCTTCGATGTCACTGGAAGTTGCTTCAACATTTTGCTTTTGCACAGGATGTAGTTGTTGCACCGTCATCCCTACTACTGAAAAACAATATCATTATGAAAATTCCATGATAAGAGCACATAATCTCATATAGAATGTTTGGAGGTGTTTTAGGTCATATCCATGATAATTTATCAATATATAAATTTAAAGTTGTGGTCGAGATGAGGAATTCCTGTGTCAGGGAGGGATGAGTGAGGGAGAGCTCCACCCGCCTAGCTAGGCGACCTCGTCACCTTCGGCGACCTAGCCACCGCCGCCCCAGCTGCCGACCCCAACCCACTCGCCCCCTCCTGTCCCCAGTGGTGAGGGCTCCTGCCCCCGTCAGAGCCGCCGCACCCCAGGCCGTCTAAGCTTCAGGGCCTGTGGACGCCCAAAGCCGGAATCCATCGGCTTCGTCTCCCCTGCGCCCCCCGCTGGGGCCCCTCTAGTGACGACCTCTGCTTCCCGAGCCTCACGTTGGGCGCGGCCTTCCATGACTACACCTTACGAAACTAACATGCCACAGTTTCCGCCCAGGTCTTCCACCAGTCCCTGATCCTCTCCCCCTCATCGTTGTGGTTCTCCCCTTTTCCACGGCTGTCGGCCTGCAACCTCGCCTGGGCTCGCAACACCATCAACTACTGGCTCGACGGTGACTTGCCGGCGCCGCCAGTCTCCCAGGTGCAGCCGTGCATCTTCCAAGTCTAGGTCACCCGCCCATTGATCGTCGGCTTCATGCTTGCCTTGGGCGGCCTCCGCCATGGCCAGTGTTGCGTCATCTTCTTCCCCAGCCTTGTTGCAGCAATGGCTACGCTCCCCGTTTCGAATTCGAATTAGCCTATGGTGTGGTTGGGTGGGGAATCGGCTCCCTTGGTTGGGCCGCCTCCGGGCTCCTCTCAAGCCGAACCCGCTTTGGCTGCTGGGCTGACCTCCCAGCTCGAACCCGCTTTGGTTGTTGGGCCGGCCTCCCGGCCCGCGTGGCCTTCCAATCCACCTGGCCCACGCGCTTTTGGTGGGAGCCGCTCTGGCGCTGTCTCTGAGGGGACATCTGACTGTCGTCCCATCGGCCAGGCCCTGCTGGAGCGTTGTGGATCTAACAGGATCAAACTAGGCTAGGCATACAAACAGATTCATGTTCTACTATGTCTATTAAACAGGATCAAATGGTCATGTTCATGAAGAACATGAGCCTCTAACTAATGAACAAACAACGAAGACATGAGTAAATCACCCGTCAAGTGGATCGAAAGGCCTTGTTCATCAAGAACAAGAGCCTCTAAATGATGAATGAACGAAGAACACATAAACGAATCACCCATATATGCTAACACTACTTTATATGAAATAGATGAATAACTGAAGTAGATCAAAGTCATAAAATAAAATAAAGATACAAGAGAACTCATACCTAGATCCCTGAGTGGACTTGGAACCTGAAGTAGAACTACTCTAACCTACCTCCTAGCCATGGAAACCAAGAGATAAAGAAGAGTTGGAAAGTGAGTTGGGTAAGAAATTAGTCCCCTCCCTTCTATTTATAGGCATTGGACACTTCGGGAGAATGGCGTGAGCACCTCGGGAGTGGACTAGGAGCCAACCAGGAGTCACCACGTGGAAGGTTAGGATGAGCCGACACAAGGTCGGTTCGACCGACCTGTGGGGTCGACCGACCCCTTGTGGGCCCACCTTAGCCTGTGCTTTCATGTGGTGGCTGCCCTGTGGGTCCCAAGGTTGGTTCCTGGTGTTCACCCGTGTTTGAGGCGGTTTGCTTGCCTGTGGGCCCTTCCATCCCCGTGATGTCCATGTGTCGCCCTCTAATTCATCGGGGTTGCTTCCCTTGGATTGGTGACATGACTTGCATGCATGGGATCCTAGGTGGCAGTCCTTCCTTGGTTGAGGTGATGTGGCTTGGACCATAGAAGGTGAGTTGTCACTTCTTTTATGCTTATTTTACTTGCAATCACAAAAGCTCCAAGGACAAGTGGAACTACATTATTCTTAACTAAATGCGTGTAAGAAATGCCTTTTGCTCCTTTATTTATGAGTATATTAATGGCTAAAGTAGGCACTTAACAGCCGTCAACACTCCTTCCACTACCACCCAGCCGTCGTCTACTCTGATGTCAACGGAGAGGCTGGGGGGACCTATCCAGGAGTCGAGGGTCAACGCATTGTCGTCTTCTTCAGGTGATGATGTTCGTGACCTTGTTAATCTCAAGGACCATGATCTTTGGGGGAAATCTGAGCATTGCTCGGGTTGCCGGTGATGGAAACGAATGATGCGTCGTGGGTACTGGAGTTGGCCAATGCGCCTGGGAGGCAGCGTACTCGGCTGATTCGCCTAGCAGTAAGCTCTCCTCTGCGGCCTCCACTTTGCGGAGTTTGGCTCTGGTGTCCGGCGACGATTGGGAAGCGGTTTCGACGGTGACGATGAGCGTATCGCTGAAGGCTTCGAGGAAGATGAACTGGAGTTGTGAACTTCTTTGTAATTTTCTTTTTCTTTCGGGTCCTATTTGTAAACAGACCGGTGTAATGCATTGAGATCAATGCATGTTCATTGGACCGGTTTTTGGTGAACAACGACTAGAGCTTGCTGCTACCCAGTGCTGTCGTCACCTCCTCATCTGCCCAGACGTCCAATCACTGCCAGCTCCTCCTCCAAGCTTCATCCACCATCCCACACTCCACCATCTTCTGCTTCAACAACCAATGGATCTGCTCCCCCGCATGCGCCCCAATCACCACCTCGGCGTGGCGCAGCCTCTATCAGGAATGCCTCAGCATGGCCCAGCTGGTGAAGCGCCTGAAGCACTGTCGGGCCGACCTCAAGCTCTGCCAACATGACCGACACTCCCCCACGACATCCTCAAGAACTGCTAGCTCGTGGAACTTTATTAGTATCAAAAACGTGCATGAAACTTGTTGTATACTCCTCTCGAACCCCAGGTTTTGACAGTCGAAACTTTGTTGTAAGGACCGTCAACAGTAATATTTTGGCTCGGGTGACACCTCTTTGTAGTCTTTTCTCTTCATGCCTTGGATGCGCTCTGATTTATGGACAGGAGTAGAGACCCTTTCCTTCTTGACGTGGTGGCGAGATGCGATTTGTCCGGTCGGGACACACCCTACACAACAGATGCGGGCGGTCCTCTTGATCTCCATTGATGGCTTGAGCTCGCATCGCTTCGCCTCCTCCGGCTTCCATGGCTTCTCGGCGCCTAGCTTGATCTCCACATTCCTCGAGGATGTTATGGCTGCTGCTTGGGTGCAAAAGGATGCGAATTGGGATAAATTCCCAAGCTCCAACCTTGTCCCTTTAAATAGTCCAGGATGTCGAAGACGCGTGTCCCAGAGGAAACCGGGGGCGAACCACCACCCAGACCCCTAAGTCAATCCGTTCGAGTCGGCCGGCCTGCCCTGATTTGCGGGCCCGTTCGGTCCAGTTTTTCACGTGCCCCCACTATTTTCGAATTTCTAGCCCATGTGAAAGGGATGGCCTGGTAAAACTTCACGAGAAACTCTAGAAAAATAAAACAAGAGCTATTTACAAAAATGCTTACCTTGTTTTATGTCCTAGGATTGGCGTTCGGGCTCATCCTCCATGTTGAAGACATCAATATGGTGAAGGGGCACAATGTCGGGTTCGTAATAAACCTTGAGATGTTGACCATTCACCATAAATTGATCACCTTTTCATATCTATGATGGTTACCGCTCCATTGGAGAGCACCGAATGAACAATGTAAGGTCCATACCACTTGCTTTACAATTTCCCCTTTCCGAAGGTTTTAAACCTCGAATTGTAGAGGAGGACCTTATCTCTTTTGAACTCCTTCTTCTTCAATCTTTTGTCATACCATCTTTTAATTCTCTCTTTGTATATGCTCGCATTTTCGTAAGCTTTCAACCCCATCTCCTCTAGCTCGCTTATTTGGATTCTCCGTTTTACCACCGCGGCGTCTAGATTGAGGTTCATCTCTTTAATTGCCCGATAGGCTTTATGCTCTAACTCAACCGGAAGATGACAAGCTTTGCCATAAACAAATTTATAAGGGGTCATACCTATCGGTGTCTTGAACACCGTTCGATATGCCCACAAAGCTCCATCTAGCTTCTTTGATCGATCCTTGCCTCCCTTCTCTATAATTTTGTTAAGGATGCTCTTTAATTTCCTATTCGATGTTTTCGCTTGTCCATTGGTTTGTAGATGATAAGCTGTAGAGACTCTACGTTCAATCCCCAACTTGGACAAGCACTTCTGGAAGTTCTTCCCGGTGAAGTGAGTTCCTCCATCGCTTATCACAATTCCCGGGGTACCGAAGTGAGGGAAAGTCACACTCTTGATCATTGCAATGGATTCTTCCGTGGAAGCTTTACAACATTGCATGGCCTCTACCCACATAATCAACCATGACAAGGATGTGCTCAAATCCATGTGAGTTTTTGAAGGGACCTATGAAGTCTATCCCCCAAACATTGAATAAATCGATTTGTAGGTTATATTTCAAAGTCATGGCATTCCTTTGAGAAATGTTTCCGGTTCTTTGGCATTCGGGGCATGACGCAACATATCTTTTAGTATGTTCATGCATCTCTGGCCAAAAGAATCCGCTGGACCATACTTTTGCTTGGGTCCGAAAATGGCTATAGTGTCCACCGTACTCCGCCGAGTGGCACTTTCTCAAAATTTCTTGCCTCTCTTCTATTGGTATACATCTTCTCATAACTCCATCATTCCCAAGCTTGAAGAGATAAGGTGAATCCCAAAAATATTTTCGGCTTTCGGGGACTACCCTCTTTTGAGTGTTTTTATCTTCCGAATCGCTCGAATGATGTCAATCATCCAAGTATCTTTGTCGAGTATTTGGTAGAGGTGGTCATCTCTCATCTTGTCCTCTATGGGATCCTTATCATCTTGTCCACGGTTCATCTTACACAAATGATCAGCCACAACATTCTCCACCCCCTTTTTATCATGAATTTCAACATCAAACTCTCGGAGAAGAAGGATCCAACAAATTAATCTTGGTTTAGCATCCTTCCTAGCCAAAAGATACTTGATGGCTACGTAATCGGTGTAAACAATGAACTTCGAGTTCACGATGTAAGATCTGAATTTTTCAAAGGCAAACACCACCGCATGTCGGTGTTTTAGACCGGCAACCTACCAAGGGGAGTACCTGAGGTAGATGAATGTGGCCTCGCCGAGATCGGTAACTCGAAGGAAGAGACACGTGGCACACAATTTAGACAGGTTCGGGCCGCAAGGTGCGTAATACCCTACGTCCTGTATGCTGAGTAGCTCTAGATTGATTGGGTGTGTTTACAAGATGATGCGTATATCCGAGAGAAGGGTCCCTTCCTCACCTTATATTGCCCGGGAGGCAGGGTTACAAGTCGGTTTGAGGAGAGAGTACTAGTCGGGTACGTCTAGGAGTTCTCTACATAGTACAAGACATGTACAGCTCCCTATCCGAGTACTTCTCCACTGAAGTCCTTGCGCCCCACGCCATCAGGTGCCATGTGTCACAAGATGAGTAGTCCCAGGGGCCCACCGAGTAGTCAGTCCTGGTACCCACCGAGGTAGTGGGCCCAGGGAGGTCCATACAACAAGCCCCCGAGTACTTTGTAGTCGAGTAGGATAGTTTCGAGTAGTCCATGATGGCCTTGACGAGTAGTCGTCAGGCGTCCCCAAGTACTACAAGCCAAAAGTCCTCAAGAGTACTTGAAGCATCCCGAGGCTTGAAGGTACTCCAGCTGATCCTTGAGTAGTCTTGAAGTCTTCTCGAGTAGTTCCCAAGCATCCTCGAGATCTTCTCTTGAAGGTCTTCAATAATACTCGCGTTGTCTTGAAGAAGAAACCATATGGAAAATGCGACTCGAAGAATCGCATTCCATATGGAATGTAGCCCCCGAGCCTTAGGTCGAATCATATATTCAAGCTGAGGGTCAATCTGAAGTTCTGCCAAGATTATCCTGCAAAATCCGAAGAAAAAACCGAAGGACGCGTGGCACGGAGCCCTCGAGCCTTGAGTCGAGTACTTCCTCTCAAATTGAAGGGTTATCTTGATTGTAGAATGTGTCCTGAGTTGCTCTTGAGTCTTATCATCACCCAGGAAGTTGAGTAGACGTATCCGAGCCCCCGAGATGGAGTGCGTCGACTACTGGAAGATGAAGGGCCAGGCTGCCGCCGCTGAGTCAGCTGCTGATACTTATCCATCTGGCCGTTGCAGCGTCGCCGGTTGGGTTATAAATAGCAGCCGAAACCCTTAGGGTTTTCCATCCCCCACATTTGCAGCTATTGAAGCAGATCTAGCCAAGAGTCAGCCACCCGTGCCACAGCCGCCGCGCCGTAGTCTGTAGATCCATGTGCGCCGCCGCTTCTTGCAACCAGTGAAACCCCTGAGCGGATGCGAGTGAAGACCCGGTGCACTTAGAGGATGAACTCTTCCCCGTCCAAGAGCATGAAGACTGGTGTCGGCAAGAAAAGATCTCGCGATGAGGCAGAAGGATCTGCCCAGGGGTCAACACCGCCGACATCTCCTTCGCGCCCGAATCCGAACAAAGAGTGGAAGAAATCCAAGGCCAAGGCCGAAGATTTGCTGGCGCTGGTGAACAGAGGGTTCCTCTGGGAGAAAGAGATGGACATGTGGCACACCGTCGCGGGTGACCCATACCCGATGGAGAAGAACCCCGATGAGATCCTGATGTTAACCCAGTTCGTGGAGCGCGGACTGGCACTCCCGGTGAGCGACTTCTTCAAGGGTCTCCTCAAGTACTACGGTATCGAGAACTTCAACTTGAATCCTAATGGGATTTTTCACGTCTCCGTCTTTGTCCATTTCTATGAAGCCTTCGTGGGGATGAAGCCCCACTGGGTCTTGTTCCGGAAATTCTTCTGCTTGAAGCCGTAGCCAAGTGCCATCGACCCAAGAGTAGTCGGTATCGACGCAGCCGAGCAATACTTGTCGTACAAACTTATCGACTCCAATCAAGACTGGAAGGCGAAGTGGTGTTACATCACCAACCACCACCCGGAGCTGCTGTTGACGGATAAAAGACATATCCCTCTACGATCCGCAAGCGTACAGACCCCACACCTTTTTCAGCACGGGATTCCCAAGGTTCTTGTCAATCCGCGGAGCAAGGGGATTACAAGCATTCAATCTACTTCTACGCACTAGCTACTAAAACCCTAACTATTATTATACTAGAAAACAACTAAACTACACTAGAGAGAACGATTAAGATATCAAGATAAAAGACACTTGCCCATGGGTCTACGATACTAGAGCATGCAATCGCTTAAAGACATGAAAACCAATCTAATCTATCGGGGTTGTGACCACTGTTTTGCCCTTTCCCTCCTCTCGTACTGTCACAACGCGAAAGTATGCATGACTAGACCTATGATGGACACGACGTATTGAATGGATCCAAGGAAGCATTGAGGCCTTACTCCCTTTACGGCATGGTAGCTAACCTTAAGCATTAAAGTATATTCAACACAAGATGATAGATAGATAATCCGACAAAGTGCAATTACATCTCAAGATCGATTACAACTCATGGACGAATAATAAGATTACCCCATCAAGGTGTTGGACATAGCACCGTTGATCATGGTTTCCCTTCTGAAGGTGTCTTCCTTCTTCTCCACGTGAGGGTGCTTCCTTCGAGGTGGTTGATCTCCCTCCAGAGATCTCCCTCCTCTCTCTCTAGCTTGTGGATCGCCTCCTAGTGCAAATGGCTCTCTCTCTGTCGATGGCGGCGCCTCCAGGGTTTTAGGGTTGAAAATCCTTCGGGTGCAAGGAAAACGGGGCCGAACCGGCCACCGAAGTGGGCTAGGCCGGCCGGCCTGGGCCGACCGGCCTGGGACCACCTCGGCCCGGTTGGGTCGCCCCTTCGCTCCCGTGGGTCCTCATGTAATTATGCTCTTTGCCCCCTCGACTTGCATGATTTTGACGATGTCATCCTCACGTCCAAGATGGAGGTTCTCTTCGCATGAAGTTCGGTCTTTTACGCTTCAATCCCCGGGGGTGTTCCTCGTAGCACTTCAGTCTTCGCCACCATTAGATGTGATTTCATCAAGCTCATGAACATGAACAAGACTCCGTAAATGCTCGTTTGAACTTGTTGCGAATCCGTCCTTTATGTCCATGTTTTCCTACATAAACACAACACTTCCAAATGCATGCACATAGATGAACTTGTTATATGATTAGTGTTGACGGATAAAAGACGTATCCCTCTACGATCCGCAAGCGTACGGACCCCACACCTTTTTCACCACGGGATTCCCAAGGTTCTTGTCAATCCGCGGAGCAAGGGGATTACAAGCGTTCAATCTACAACGACACACTAGCTACTAATACCCTAACTATTATTATACTAGAAAACAACTAAACTACACTAGAGAGAACGATATGTGATCAAGATAGGAGACACTCGCCCATGGGTCTACGATCATGCAATCAATTAAAGACATTAAACCAATCTAATCTATCGGGGGTTGTGACCACGGTTTCGCCCTTCCCCTCCTCTCGTACTGTCACTACGCGAAGGTATTCATGACTAGACCTATGATGGACACGGCGTATTGAACGGATCCAAGGAAGCATTGGGACCCTACTCCCTTTACGGTAAGGTAGCTAATCCTTAAGCATTAAAGTTTATTCAACACAAGAAGATAGATAGATAATCCGATAAAGTATGATTACATCTTACGATCGATTACAACCCATGGACGAACAAGGAGATTACCCCATCAATGTGCTGATCATGGCACCGTTGATCATGGTTTCCCTTCCGATGATGTCTTCCTTCTTCTCCACGAGAGGGTGCTTCCTTCGAGGTGGTTGATCTCCCTTCAGAGATCCTCCTCCTCTCTCTCTAGCTTATGGATGGCCTCCTGGTGCGAATGGCTCTCCCCTCTGTCGAATCGCAGCGCCCAGGCTTTTAGGGTCCAAGATTCTTCGGGTGCAAGGAAAACGGGACCGAACCGGCCACCGAAGTGGGCTGGGCCGGCCGGCCTGGGCCGACCGGCCTGGGCCCACCTCGGCCCGGTTCGGTCGCCCCTTTGCTCCCGTGGGTCCTCATGAGATTATGCACTTTGCCCCCTCCACTTGCATGATTTTGACGATGTTATCCTCGCATCCAAGATGGAGGTTCTCTTCGCATGAAGTTCGGTCTTTTACGCTTCAATCCCCAGGGGTGTTCCTCATAGCACTTCAGTCCTTGCCACCATTGGAAGTGATTTCATCAAGCTCATGAACACGAACAAGACTCAGTAAATGCTCCTTCGAACTTGTTGCGAATCCGTCCTTTATGTCCACGTTTTCCTACATAAACACAACACTTCCAAATGCATGCACATAGATGAACTTGATATATGATTAGTGTGCCTAGTGGAGGGTTAGTTCCATAATCAAATCCAAACCAAAGTGTAATGAACAAGCTTGGTGCACCAAAATACACCGTCAACATCTCCCCCACGCTTAGCTCTTGCTCGTCCTCGAGCAAGTACTCGTAAAGGAACTTTGTCCAAGGTGTTGTAATCATGTACCACTTATCCTTCTTCACAAGTTAGTCAATCCTTTCATCTTTAATACATAAACACAAAGTAATGATCATCAAACATAAACATGGGCGTTTAGAATCTTTACCACGTCAAGATTTACCCCACAACTCAAACTCTTCACTCAAAGTCTTCAAATTTAGCCATGCTTACTTCTTTGCTTCCATCGGAGGGTTTTTATGATTTTACAAACAAAATTTCCTGCAACAAGTATTAGACAAAAGCCTTTCTCCAAGCTCTCTCATGTCACTCATATGAGGTGGCTATCCTAAACCAATTTTATAAAACTCTCACCTCCCATAAGTCTCTCATATAACATGTAAAGTGGAGCTATAGGTAGGGCTAGCGCAATCAACACGAGTATTGTCAAACTAAGAACTTCCTCTAATGGTTTTCTACCTTTCAAAGCCAATGATCATAAGAATTAACCATATGTAGGGATATCAAGGATGAGAAGATTTAGAATGGTGGACATGTGCAAGGGCAAAGGAAAATTATGACTACAAGGCACCGATGATGTCCTCGTTGTCGGATTGCACATGGTTGGAAAAAGAGTGAAAGTTTCGTCTCTCAACAATGTGACATCCTTCCTTACACTTTATTTTTCTTTTCTTTCACTTGATCCATCCCTCTCTTATCTTTATTTCTACCTCATCTTTCTCTTTTCTTTTCTTCTTTCATTCTCATATTTTTTCTTTCACATATATATATATATATTTTCTTTCTTTCTTTCTTTTCTTTTCCATACTCATACTTTTTCTCTTTATTTTTCTCTCTCTCGACAACTTTTCAAAGCTCTCAACTCCTCTCTTTCTTGCATGCATACAATCTGAAATTTTAAATAAATCATGCTAGAGATGAGACGAAACTTTTGAAAGTAGGTTGTGTTCAAGGAATGCGATGTACAAAAGAGATGTATAGGGTTGGGTATGGAATTCGGCGATGCATGGGACTTCCAAGGTGAAAGTTTCGTGACTGAATGTATGACCAGGCTAGCAATAAAAGATAAGCACAAGAACATGATCATTGCTCGAAATTAAAACTCCCAAGAGAGAAGGATCCTAGCCTAACTCATCGTGCTAATCACACTTATGGTGGAGAAAAAAATAAATTGGCTTTGTACATGATTTTTTTCTTACTCTCAACTTGGAAAAAGAGGTTTTGCTAACCTTTATTACAAGGTTTTTTAAGATAATTTTCAGAACTGAAATCCTCCAACTTTTAGCATTGAACATAGCACAACTAACATGTGAAACTCAAGATCGAAGTGTGGTATGGGTACTTTAAGTAGTAGCAATTCCACTAAGCACCACGGTAAACATTTTTCAAACCACACACTTATGTTCATATATCAAGAATCAAAGATAAACAAACAAGTGAATAAAGATAAACATCACACAAGACACAATATAAAGACTCTTTTTATTTGATTTTCTTTGACTCAATACTAATTTAAGACACTTCAAACTTGCAAAAATTTAAAACACACTCAGAAACTAAAGACTCATTAAACTCACTCAAAAACTAAGACTCTTTAAACTCTAAGACTCTCGCTCAAAGATTAAACCGAACTTAAATTCTGAAACTCAAAAGCTAAGGCTAGCTAGCTAGCTCTCCCCCACGCTAAAAACATACGACGTCCTCGTCGTATCTTACAAAAATCCTAAGGGGAAAACTAGACCTAGTGGTACTTCAAGTAAGTATGGCACCACTTGCCTCTCATGTTTCCAACCATGCCAAAAAGTTTGCGCACGTTACGGTTAAGGAACTTGTAGTTGTCTTCAACTACGTGCTCCAAATCCTCCATACGCTGCTTCATCGCTTCCATGGCTTGGAGACATTCATCAGCCGACGCGTAGAGATCCCCGATGGATTGACGGCAAGTTTGACAACACATCGAATGCAATCCGAAGGGGTCGTCATCACCATTATCTCCACCATCATCACCGCCGTCGTCGCCACCACCATTGTAGTTGCCGCCGTTGCCGTCGGGAGTCCTCTCCTTGGGCTGCTCGTCCCAAATGTAGAGGTCATTATCTTCGACGGGATTGCGAGGTGCAAGAGCTCCGGTCGGGACACGCCCTCCTCAACAGATTCGGGCGGTCCTCTCGACGGGTAGCTTGAGCTCGCATCGCATCGCCTCCTCCATCGATGGCTCCTTGGCTTCTAGCTTCAACTTTAATGTCTTAATCTCATACTTGGTCGCTTCGAGCTACGAATCCGACGCTTTTACTTTTATGTCTTCACATCGAGGGCTAGCGTAATCCCTTAACGATTTCTCCGGTTCTTCCACGGGTTGATTAACGAACGCCATCTAGACAATAAGATAAAAACAAAAACAAAAACAAAACAAGTTGTTTTCTAGATAATATATGTTAGATATAGCAAATAAAAGATAAACTAAAATATAAAACTAAGTTAAATGCAAACCAAATGATGTAAACTAGATTGCTCCCCGGCAACGGCGCCAGAAAAAGGGGCTTGTTCACGAATAAAAGACGTATCCCTCTACGACCCGCAAGCATACGGACCCCACACCTTTTTCACCACGGGATTCCCAAGGTTCTTGTCAATCCGTGGAGCAAGGGGATTACAAGTGTTCAATCTACTTCTACGCACTAGCCACTAAAACCCTAACTATTATTATACTAGAAAACAACTAAACTACACTAGAGAGAATGATTAAGATATCAAGATAAAAGACACTCGCCCACGGGTCTACGATACTAGAGCATGCAATCGCTTAAAGACATGAAAACCAATCTAATCTATCGGGGTTGTGACCACGGTTTCGCCCATTCCCTCCTCTCGTACTGTCACTACGTGAAGGTATTCATGATTAGACCTGTGATGGACACAGTGTATTGACTAGATCCAAGGAAGCATTGAGGCCTTACTCCCTTTACGGCATGGTAGCTAACCTTAAGCATTAAAGTATATTCAACACAAGATGATAGATAGATAATCCGACAAAGTGCGATTACATCTCAAGATCGATTACAACCCATGGACGAATAAGAAGATTACCCCATTAAGGTGCTGGACATAGCACCGTTGATCATGGTTTCCCTTCCGACGGTGTCTTCCTTCTTCTCCACGTGAGGGTGCTTCCTTCGAGGTGGTTGATCTCCCTCCGGAGATCTCCCTCCTCTCTCTCTAGCTTGTGGATGGCCTCCTGGTGCGAATGGCTCTCTCTCTCTGTCGATGGCGGCGCCTCCAGGGTTTTAGGGTTCAAAATCCTTCGGGTGCAAGGAAAACGGGGCCGAACCGGCCACCGAAGTGGGCTGGGCCGGCCGGCCTGGGCCGACCGGCCTGGGCCCACCTCGGCCCGGTTTGGTCGCCCCTTCGCTCCCGTGGGTCTGTAATTATTCTCTTTGCCCCCTCCACTTGCATGATTTTGACGATGTCATCCTCGCGTCCAAGATGGAGGTTCTCTTCGCATGAAGTTCGGTCTTTTACGCTTCAATCCCCGGGGGTGTTCCTTGTAGCACTTCGGTCCTCGCCACCATTGCAAGTGATTTCATCAAGCTCATGAACACGAACAAGACTCCGTAAATGCTCCTTTGAACTTGTTGCGGATCCGTCCTTTATGTCCATGTTTTCCTACATAAACACAACACTTGCAAATGCATGCACATAGATGAACTTGTTATATGATTAGTGTGCCTTGTGGCGGGTTAGTTCCATAATCAAATCCAAACCAAAGTGTAATGAACATGATAGGTGTACCAAAAGACACCGTCAACAGCTGCCGAAGCCTAGCGGGCAGCAGTCGAAGCATCGGCCGTGGTGGAACACAGAACCGACCATGCAAGAGGGTATTCGACTACTCGAACTCCTGCAAAAGATCAAGGCTTTGAGAGAAGCCGGGCTGAGGGCCGAACACGTGGCCTTCAGGTTCATGAAGAGGAGGGTGCAGCCGTTGATGGCGCGCAACACCCTCGGGTACCAGTATGCGGGCGACGACGACACGTCGAGGATGCCCGGTAATGAAGTCGATGATGAAGACATTGTCGAGAGACTGGGTAGGATTTTCAAGGATATGCCACCATACACACCCTGCCCAGTACCCGAGTACTCTACGACTCGTCCGCCAAACAAGGTTGGTAATCGAACTTTGTCTCCGAGTACTGATTAAAGTGAAGTTGTCGTGCTCTCCCAAACTATTTGCTACAGGATGATATTGCAAAGTTTGTCTCCAATCCTGCTTCTCCTCCTTGACTTGTAAATATTCCAAAGGAGGGCAAAGGCAAGACCAAGGAACGACGTGAAGTCGGCGAAGGTGACGACACTATCACCATTGAAGATACGTCTGACGAGGAGGACGGGTGACGCTGCAGGAGCGTGTTCAGCTGCGGTCCAGGTTTAGCCGTCCTGGACTGCCCAATGTTCCCCTTATCGATGATCCGCCGACTAGCTTGGAGGCTAGTCTCCCTGCGCCACCGAGGAGGCCATGCAATGTGGCACGCAAACGTGTCATCAAGAAATTGAAGGTCACCGAGACTACGTCTCAAGAGGTAAGCTCCTCGAGTAGAGTAGTCGAATACTTGTCTTGAAGTATTGTGTATGCTGACAATTGAATTCTGAGTTGTTACAGGAGATTCCATCGTCTGACCCCATTGATGAAGGGGAAGGAGATGACTGGGACACGGTGGGCGAGCCGACCGAGAGTAGCCGCAGTCCAGCCCCCACCGTAGAAGAACTTGTGTCGCAAACGACACAGCGGACGACTAGAGTTGTCGAGACGTAGGCGCCGGCCATGAAGAGCAGGCCAGAACCGAGCGCGACTACTGGTGCCGAAGAACCAGTAGCGGCTCGAGCTGAAGAAGAGGCACCCGCCGAAGCCGGGCTTGTAGACATCGCCAGCATACTTGGCGCTCTGACCGTGACTGTCGTCCGGTCTAGCTTGTAAGTGAAAACCTTTCCTGAATAGTACTTGTAACTTGGTAATCTTACTTGGTTGACCACCATTTTTGTACTGTGCAGGAAGTTGACTGATTTGTCCTGGGAAGGAGATGAACCCAGCACGACAGCGGCTGAAGCAATTCCCACGCCTGCTGCCGAGGAGTCCGGTCCCCTCCCTCAGGCCGAGACCGTGGCGCCGGTTGCAGAGGCTACGCTGCTGGAAGCCAGTGTAGTAGAAGGTAAGTAGACTGCGCTGATGCAGCCTACCTTAAGTAGTAGTCATTGCCCCGGGTACTGATACTTTATGTTTTGTGTTGACAGGAGCACAAGTCGAGAGAAGCACAATCCCCGAAGCCGTGCCGATTGAAAGCGTCATGCCTGAAGCCGAGGTGATCACAAGAGCAGCAACCGAGCCGGCGGAGACAACAGCACACGGGGTGACAGAAGAGGTGCGTGACGAAGCACTGCCGGAGACGAGCGTGGACGTAGTCGTCCGCTCGCCGGAAATCAAAGACGCGGAGCCGATCCGTTCGGCGCCGATGTCCAATGCCACAGCGACCAGTCGTGATGGGCTCGAACTGCTGGCAGATGACCTTATCAACCCGGCGATGGTAGCCCGCAGCTTGGAGTCGATGCGCCGGGCCGAGCAATGGATGAAGGTACGTAATAATACCCTCGAGTAGTCGAATTCCACCAGACTTGAGTACCCAAGTAATAATTATTGCCTTCTGCAGGATGTCGTGGAGAGATCCCGACAGAAATCTGATATGCTCCAGGGGTATGGCGATACAGTGCTCCAGGCAGAAACGTTGGAGAAAGAACTCAATAAGGCCAGGAGGCACTCTGCCGTGCTCCAGTCCAAGCTTGATGGTGCCTTCGCCCAGTACCACAACGAAGTACAAGACATGCAGGCGAAGAGCGACGAGTTGGTCCGCAAGAACAAGTCACTGTGCCAAAAGAACAAAGGTATGCCGATGTCAGGCTTTCGAGTACTTTATTCAGAGTACCCTGTAGTAGTTTGACATCTCCCCTTGAGTTGTTTACAGATCTTGAGTCCCGAGTGGAACAGCTGAAGGCATCAAAGGTCGATATGAAGAACGTCTTCTACCGAGAGAAGGATGCCCGCGAGGTACTTGAGTACGATTATAGGCAGCTGGCCCATGAGTGTAATATGCACATGGAGCTTCGGATCGCCTCGGATTGTGACCTTGTCAACTGCTATAAATCTCTGCAGAAGCTGAATGAAGACTGCGAGAGGTTACGGGGGCCGCTCAAGGAACTTGAAGAAGCCACACTTCCCATCGCGAGGCTACTGGTGCCACACCCGGGTGGGCTAAAGATAGCTCCTCTGGTTGACCGTCTGAAGGAAGCTCCCGGACGCCTGGCTACTTATGTCAAGCATCTGGCAAAGTCCATCCCGAACCAAGTCTTGGCATACATGAAGTCATACTTCCCCAAGGCTCCGGTAGAAGTAGTCACGGGTGGACTAGCCGCCAATTGCACATATGAGCAGTATAAAGAGCTTCTAGAGTAGACGGCACTGATAGCAAAACAAGTCGCGGAGAAGTTGAACCTCCAGTAGTTATCCTGTAGGGTTGGCTTGTAGAAACAATTGTAATATAAACAAAGTTGCAATGAACTTGTTTAAGTTTTAATGAAAAAATCTTCCGAAAATGAGTACTTGTTGTCGCGGTGTGTATGTGCGGAGTGCCCATCCTGGAATTGTCTCGAGTGGTAGTACTCGGTAATAGACCTGCTGAGGGAGACATAGTAAATGAGTTGATCAAGAGTCGAACTTTATTACTGAAAGAGTACACCTGGATGGCCAGGGCCGTTTACAAGTGTAGTCGCTAGGACTCGGAGGCCGCCTATGGATAGAGTAGTGCTAGGGCACGTGGCTGCTTACAGCTGTAGATCCGTTAGCAGCCGTATAGACTGGATCTAGAAGTACATGGTCTCTTGATAGACCGCTACTACAGTCCTAGACGCCCTGAGCAGCCCGAGGTCCATTAGTAGCTGTTAGCGCTGGATCTCGGAGTAGAGTAGTCCGGAGACTAGTGCCTGGACCAGAGGCCGCTTACGGCGAAAGGCCCGGGAGTAGTCATGTAGACATGAGCCCCCAAAGTAGTTGAGAGACTATGGGTAGAATCAACAGAGCTGGTCCACATTCCATGAGTTGCTGATGTCGTCGCCTTCAAGTGTCTGGAGGTGATAAGAGCCTGGTCCGGTCACCCTTGCGACTGTGAAGGGACCTTCCCATGGCGAGCTGAGCTTGTGTAGTCCTTCCGTGTTCTAGATGCGGCGGAGGACTAGATCACCAACGTTAAAGAAGCGTTCCTTGACGTTGCAATTGTGGTAGCGTTGGATACCCTCTAGGTACCTTGCTGATTGGACGAGGGCAGCACAGCGAGCTTCTTCGAGTCCATCGATGTCAACTCGTCTGCTGTCTTCAGATATGCCTTCGTCAAACTGCTCTACTGCCGGTGACTCCCATATGACGTCGGCAGGTAGAATAGCTTCAGAACCGTAGATAAGGAAATAGGGTGACTGTCCCGTCGGCTTGGTGGGTTGAGTACGCAGCCCCCAGAGTGTGTTGGGCAGCTCCTTGATCCACTTGCCTCCTTTTGTGTTAGTAGCATCGTGTAGTAGCTTCTTGAGAGCTTCGAGTACCACCCCATTGGCGCGCTCGACTTGTCTGTTGGCCCGTGGATGGGCAACTGAGACGTACTGGACGTCGATCCCGCTGTTCTCGCAGTACTCCCAGAACTAGTGATTGTTGAAGTTGGAGCCCATGTCTATGATGATGCGATGGGGTAGTCCGTAGCGGTGCACGAGTTCATCCAAGAAATCGAGTACCCTGTCAGCCATGGGGTTGGTGACCAGCTTGACTTCGATCCACTTGGTGAACTTGTCGATGGCCACCAGAACTCTGTTGAATCCTCCTAGCGCAATCGGGAGAGGTCCAATCATGTCGAGCCCCCAGCAGGCGAAAGGCCAGGTTGGTGGTATGGTGACTAGCTTGTAGGCCGGAACGTGTTGTTGCTTGGCGAAGTACTGGCACCCTTGGCACCTTCTGACGAGTCCCTCGGCATCGCCTAGAGCTGTGGGCCAATAGAAAGCTCGTCGGAAGGCCTTGCTAACCAGCGTACGTGAAGACACATGGTTGCCGCAGACGCCTTTATGGATCTCCTTCAAGATGTACTTGCCTTCTTCTCGGGGAACACACTTCATGAGTACTCAAGAAGTGGTGCCCCACCTGTAGAGCTTGTCCCCGACTAGGATGTAGGACTAGGCCCGGTGGATGAGTTGCTCGGCCAAATTCTTGTTTGTGGGAACCTTCTGCTCGTGGATGTAGTCGATGAAGGGTTGTCGCCAGTCCACGTCTATCATCATGACTTCCTGGCCAGCTGGCAGATGCGCCGGGTCAGTGGTCGTGGGCGCCGGCTCCGGGATGGATGGCGCGTGAAGCTCGTGGACGAAGACACCCGCTGGTACTTGAGCGCGAGTAGAACCAAGCTTCGACTGGACGTCCACTTCAATGTTGTTGTCGTGGATGACGTGGTGGAACTCGAGACCAAAGAATTTGTTCTTGAGCTTGCAGACTTCTAGGCAATAGGCATCCATGTTCTCCTTGTTGCGGTCCCAAGACTTGTTGACTTGGTTGATGACCACTGCAGAGTCGCCGTAGACTAGTAGTCGCTTGATGCCCAGAGAAGCTGCGAGGCGGAGCCCGCCTAGTAGAGCTTTGTACTCGGCTTCGTTGTTTGAGACCTTACAAAAGATCTGTAGGACGTACTTGAGTTGTTCACCCATTAGAGAAATCAGGAGTACTCCTGCACCTGCGCCTTCGAGCTTGAGAGAGCCATCGAAGTACATCACCCAATGCTCTGGCCGCTCAGTTGGAGTTGGTAGCTGATTTTCCCGCCACTCTGCCATGAAGTCTACTAGTGCTTGCAACTTGATGGCTGTTCGTGGCTTGAAGTCGATGTTGAGGGTACCGAGTTCGACTACCCACTTGGAGATTCTTCCAGTAGCATCTTGGTTCCGCAGGATTCCACCGAGCGGGTAGTCGGTGATGACGGAGATCGAGTACTACTGGAAGTAGTGTCGTAGCTTCCGCGAGGTAATGAGCACTGCATACAGTAGCTTTTGTACCGGTTGGTAGCGTGCCTTTGATTCCGATAAGACCTCGCTGACGAAGTAGACTGGTCGCTGGACTGGGTAGGCGTGGCCATCTTCCCGTCGCTCGACAACGATGGCGCATCGACCACATGGGTAGTCGCAGCGAGCTATAGCATTCTTGCCGCCGCTTTTGCGAGGAGCCGTGAGGATCGGCAGTTTGGATAGGAAATCCTTGAGTTGAGGGAGAGCTTGATCTTCCTCTAGAGTCCACATGAACTTCTCTAGATGTTTGAGTAGTTTGAAGAAGGGTAGCCCCCGTTCTCCGAGCTTCGAGATGAATCTGTTCGTGGCCGCCATGCACCCGGTAAGCTTCCCGCACATCTTTGATGTAGGTGGGACCTTTCATCTTGGTGATGGCGGAGATCTTCTCGGGGTTGGCTTCAATGCCACGATGGTTGATGATGAAGCCGAGTAGTTTTCCCAACGGTACGCCGAAGACGCACTTGTTCGGGTTGAGCTTCCGGCGGTACTCTCGCGGGGGATGTCCAAGTCTCTTCAAGATCGGCGATGAGCGTGTCGGAGTTTCGGTATTGACGACCACGTCATCCACGTAGGCTTCAACGTTCTTGTTGCGTTGTCTCTTCAAACATGCATGTATATCTCGCCGGTAGGTAGTGCCGTCATTCTTCAACCCGAACGACTTGGTCGTGTAGCAAAGAGGCACCAAACGGGGTGATGAACGCGATCTTCTCCTGGTCTTCTTCCTTGATAGCAATACCGGTGGTACCCGGAGTAGTAGTTGAGGAAGCAGAGCGGTCGCGCCCGCCGTGGAGTCGATGACTTGATCTATCCGCGGCAACCCGAAGGGGTCCTTGGGGCAGTGCTTGTTGAGGTCGGTGTAGTCGACGCATATCCTCCACTCGTTGGTGTTCTTCTTGCGGACGAGGAAGGGGTTGGAGAGCCACTCAGGATGGAAGACTTCTCTGATGAAGCCAGCTGCGAGTAGTTTGGCGAGTTCCTTCTTGATGGCATCCCGTCGGTCATCGGCGAAACGGCGGAGGTGTTGTCGTTTCGGGGTAGCTTCAGGGTCGACGTTGAGTGAGTGCTACATCAGGTTCCTAGGCACTTCTGGCATGTCCGCTGGTTTCCAAGTGAAGATGTCTCGGTTAGCCCAGAGGAAGCTGACGAGCGCGTCTTCCTATTTCGGGTCAAGGCCCGCCCTGATCATGGTAGTTTTGCTGCTATCGCCTGTCCCAAGGTCAATTGCCTTGACTTGCACTTCCTCGGATGATTGTGGCTTGTTAGCTTTGTCTGACTTCTCTGGGATGTCGAGTTCATTTGGCGCAAGCTTCTTTGATGCAGCGTAGATCTCTATCGTGGCATTGTGTACTTGATTGGTGGCTGCGAGTTCCACAGCTTCCGTGTCGCAGTCGAAGGATATCTTTAAGTCCCCTTGAAGCGAGAGTACACCGGCCGGACTTGGCATCTTGAGTACCAAGTACGTGTAGTGGGGTACCGCCACGAACTTGGCGATAGCTGGTCTGCCGAGGATGGCATGGTAGGAAGTCTCGAAGTCTGCGACCTCGAACTTGATGTACTCAGTGCGGTAGTTTTCTTTGCTTTTCCCCGAAGGTAACTGGCAGGACCACTAAGCCTAGTGGAATAGCCACGTTCCTAGGGATAATGTCGTAGAAAGGCAATGTGCCCTTGGTGAGCAGGTGAGTGATGTTGAGCTTCATCTTCTTCAAGGTCTTGGTGAAGAGGACATTGAGCCCACTCCCACCATCGATGAGTACCTTGTTGAGTCTGGATCCCGCGACTACCGGCTTCAAGACGAGAGGAATCCGCCCTGGTTCAGAGAAGCTTGTCTATTGATCTGCGCGGGAGAAGGTGATGGGTACATCGGACCACCTGAGAGGGGTCGGAACCGCTAGTTCGATGTTCAATACCTCTCGTCGAGTGGCCTTCTGAGACCATTTGGAGGGTAGTCCGCCGAAGAGGACGTTCACCATCTTGTCGGGTTCTTGGAAGTCCCTGTTGCCTTCGTCGGCTTTTTTCTTGCCTTTCTTGTCATGAGGAGGCCGTGGGTCTGGAGAGTCCTTGAGTGCTCGCCGGAGTTGGTAGCACTGCTCGGTAGTGTGGTTGCCCTCCAGATGCCACGGGCACTCATCTTTCAGCAAGTCCTTGAAGCTGCTGGAGGTCTTCTTCGAGTTGTCTTTCGCAGGGCGCTGGATAGCTGCGACTATGTTGTCTGTCTTACGCTTGCGATTAGGACCCGAGTAGTTGTTGTTGCGACCGCCTTGATCCCGGTTGTTATTGTTGCTGCCGCCCGTGTTTTGCTTGCTCTTGCCGCGAATGGCGTCGTACTTAGTGTTCGCCTTGTCTTCTTCGTCGGCCCATGAAGTGATCATGTCTTTGAGCTTGGTGATGGAGCTCGGGCGGTGGCGACCGAAGTCTTCGAAGGTGCGACGATGGTAGATACCATCTTGGAAAAGGTCGATGACCTCCTTGTCGGTGACATCGACTACAGTGGCGGGCTTGTCGAAGAAGCGCCGCATGTACTTGCGCAAGGTCTCGCCCTGTTCCTGTTTCACCATAGCCAGGTCCATGCGAGTATCCGAGCGTCCCATGGCGCCCGCAAAGTTGCTGGTGAACTGTTCCTTGAGCTAGTCCCACTTGTCGATCGAGTACTTTTCGAGTGACTGGAGCCATGTAAGTGGAGCTTGGTCCAGACAGAAAGGGAAGTAGAGGCACTTCGTGTCGTTGTTGCCACCAGCATTTTCGATGGAGAGGGCATAGCATCTGAGACATTGGACTGGATCTTGCTTCGCATCGTACTTGGTGATTCCCAGAGGTTTGAACTTTTCTGGGAGAAGTAGATTGCGAAGTCGAGCAGAGAAGGCGAGGAAGCCGTCGTAGCCGCCGCATGAAACACCAGTGACGTGGCTGTCTGCATGGCCTCGACCTCCGCGATTGCCTCTGCCACAGGCTCTCCTTCCAACCCCATGTGAGGAGCTCCCGCCGTCGTTGCCTCCATTGCCAGCATCACCATGAGCCACCTCGGCACGACTGCTTCCAGCGCCACCGGCGCTATTGCCACCCTAAGAAGGTCCACCAGCTGATGCCCTAGTGTGGTTGGGGTTCTGTGGTAGTTCTCCTTGAGTACGGTTGCATCCGTTGTCAGCTGGACTGCGACTTGTGGCTTCATGGTCAGCTTCGCGAGTTCTGAGGGGAGGCACTTGAGTGACTCTGTTGTCGACTCTCATGAAGTAGGCATCCTCCGCGAGCTTTGCGATGACTTCTACCGCGCGCATCCCCTGAGCCTGACGTGCTATCGTGGTGATAAACATGAGGCACTGTTCAGGGGTAGTATGCACCAGGCTTTCAACTTTATTAAGTGTCTCTGTGAGGTTCCGTATGGGGAGGCCTCACGGAGATGTCTACGCCATTTGTTACGCTTCCTGTTGCGCTCACGTCGGGCGTTCTTGTCGTCGCTGGTTTCGTCTGCGGGTGCATTAGCAGACAACTCGTCCACTGAGATATCTTCGAGGTAGCAGTCAGGTCGTGTCCCTAAGGGTCCCGGCGTCTTGTTGGTAGTCATGAAGACTTGGCGATCAGGAGAGCCGAGACTGGAGTCAGTAGTCACCACCTCTGTTGGAGTGTGCTCCTCCGCTGGAGCTAGTGGTGTTCCCTCCTGGAAGGGAAGCGAGTCGGGGCAGGCTTGCGGTCTGGCCAATAGACGAATCTCCTGACGGGTGTAGATGTTATAACCAGGTCGGTAGCCGGTCCTGATAGAGGTTGCTCAGTCGTGGAGTTCTCGAACTCGGGCTCGTAGGGGTCCGATCCGTAATCGATCTCGTAGGAGGAGTCCGAGTAGTAGCCGGAGACGAGGTTGGAGTCCGAGGTGTAGTCGGAGACGATCTCCTTGTCAGCCTGGCGCACAGTGAGAGCCTTCGCATGGGCCTTGCTAGCGTTGCAGAGGCCGTATGGGAAGTGCTCATGGAGTGGGAAGTCCGCACACGATGGCTCGGTAGCCGGCTCGTATGCGATGGACCACGGGGACGTCGAGTTTGAGTTCGAGGCAGATCCAAGCTCGAAGTCGGCATGTTGGTTGAAGAGCGAAATTTCACCGAATTTTCCGGTGAGTTCGCCCGTGACTACTTCGGGAAGCGTCACGAGCCCAGTGCTCGGGTTGGGAGTCACGGTGAGGCGGCATTGGAAGGATCCGGCGCCGTCAGCAGTGCACACCCAGGACCCGAAGACGAAGGTGTCGCCGCGGTTGAAAGCGACGATTGGCTTGATGGAGATTGAAGCCGTCGAGTTCGCCATGAGATCTTCGGCGAGATCCCCTACCTGGCGCGCCAGCTGTCAGTGTTTTAGACCGGCAACCTACCAAGGGGAGTACCCGAGGTAGATGAATGTGGCCTCGTCGAGATCGGTAAGTCAAAGAAAGAGACACGGGCACACAATTTAGACAGGTTCGGGCCTCGAAGTGCATAATACCCTACGTCCTGTATGCTACGTAGCTCTGGATTTGTCACACCCGAATTTGAAGGCAAACTCGAATGCATAAATTACATGTGCGCCAGGATCAAGTTACACACACATAGTGACTCAGTGAATATCAGGTACAGTGCCAAAGCGTAAAAGAGAGTATTAAAACCATTACATGACCGAGAGTCTCAACAACGTATCATCAGAGCTGACTGGTGGCACGCACGCCTAGCACTCATCATCAATCTTCGAGTCTGAGCAGCAATCCGGGTTGTGTAGATGCAATAAATAAACAAGAGTGAGCACATGTCGTACTCAGCAAGGGAAGAATATCATAATGAACATGCAAGGCTGTATAAGTGGATGGCCAAAGGGTTTAAGCAGGTTAGCATTTTAGTTGATCAAATTTTATTAAGCAACTTACTTACTAGCAAATGTAAGTGTATACCATCCCACAATTGATGTGTAACATCATAACCATGAACATAAAGTAAAGAATAAATTAAATTCATCTTCCGATAGATTAATCATGTGAGGGTCCAGGCCTCTCTTGACCGTGAGCACGGCTAATCGATTAGTTTTAAACACTCTGCAGAGGTTGTACATCTTTACCCACAAGTCGCGTAAAAACTCCGAAGAGCTTTAGACCCAACCACGCGATGCCGATCGTGCATCATACCACCTGCCGAGGTGTGATTGCATAGGGATGCTACGAGGCCTTTACAAAGATTCCCTAATGTGCAGCAACCCACTAGGTTTCAGGACGAAGCGGGGCATAAAGCTCCCTAGCGGGTACCATGTCTTAGCAAAGCCCAACTCCCCGCTAGAGCAGGTCTATACTCCGTCAACGCCTCCCCTTTTGTCCCTTTCAGGTAAGATCACTACAACACCAAGGTCTCTAATTATTCAGCCAAGCCAGAGCCATATAGCCTTGTGGTTGTACTGTTGTCCTGGGTGGTTCTCCATGTTCCAATTAAACATATGGTCTTGTAATTAACTTAACATCAAAGAACATAAAGCATAAACGGATATCATGTTGTTTATTACCAACCCAGTTAAGCAACTAAGTAGCATCTACCATCAAGATTAATTAAGTAACCCAGTTACAAGGCAACGGTCAAAAAGAATCTAGGCATAGTCCTTAATAGGAACCCGTCAAAATTAATGCAAGCAAGAAAATAAATACAGTGATTAAATGCATGTTCATATAGGATAAAATGGGTATGACCAAGGACACTTGCCTCTCACAAGATCCGGATTTGCTCAGAGTCTTCAAGTCTTCACCACAGAAAATCTTCGGACTGCTCGTTCTCTACGCATCACACATTCACATGCAAGAGACAAAACAATAAAATAAGTAAACAATTCACCAATCAATTCAAACTGGAACAAAAGCTTCACTAAACTGATCTACTCGTCGAGACGAACCAATGGATATAAAGAACGCCAAAAACGGAGCTAGAACGCATAATCTGCGGCCAAAACAAGATACAGGGCTAAACTGCAGGGAAACTAAACTTCCAGGGACTAAACTGCGAGAATCTAAGGGCTAAAACATAATTTTATATAAAAACTCAGGGGCTAAGGTGCAACATCACTAGGGCTGGACCTCGGGTGGAAAAGCTGGAAAGGCTAGGGTTCAAAACATAAAGAAAAGGGCCTAACACTAATTATTGTTGAACTGAGGAAGGACTTAAACGTGAAACAGCAGAAGGTCAGGGTTTCTTTTGCAAAAACGGCCGGTCACAGCTGAGTTGACCGGTAAGCTGCCAATTGACCCCGTGGCTCGAATCGATCTGGGCCGCAGGATCAGGATCGGACGACTGGGAACACCTGCGAGCAGAAGGCCGGCGGCGGACTCGCCGGAGACGGCGGCGCTCGACGGCGAGCTCGCCGGCGCAAGCCGATCCCGCGCTCCCGGGCACGATTTGCGATGAGGAAAGCACCTGGGTGAAGCGAGGGCCACGACGAACACAACCAGGGGGGTTCGCAGCGATTCGCGCGACGACGACGGCACACAGTCCAGGAAAGGCGGGCGGCGGTGAGCACCTGCTCCGGCGACGGCGTTCCGGCGGTGCAGCACTCGGCGACGCACAAATGCTGTAACTGTGGCTTCCTCACGACCGTGCGAAACACCAGCACTAGCCCTCGACGGCGGAGAGGCAACAACCGATGGAATCGACGGCCGGCGGCGCCCTAGGGTTTGGAGGTCGGGCGGCGGCGCTGGGCTACGCGGGTAGGGGCGAAATGGGTAGGGTAGGAGGTGGCGGCAGCTCTTATAGGCGTCCCGGGTCGCCTGGGCGTGCGGGCCCAAGGGAGGAGGCGCGGCGCGCGGGGGACGCGACGCGGCCGCTGCGCACGGTCGGGTTCGGCTTGGGGTCTGGCCGGAGGTCGAGGATGACCACCGGGCCCCACCTGTCGGCGGGTCAGGGCGGAGTAGAGCACGGGCCGCGTTGGAGAAATGGTACTGGGCCGTCTTGGGCTGCAAGGAAAAAAAACTGGGCTGCGCGGAGGGTTTGGGCCAGAAGCGAAGAAGTAAAAAGGAGGGAAAAGAAATCCTTTAGCTAATTTCAAAAGAGCTCACAAAACTTGAATTCAAACACAAATTTGAATTCAAACAAATATAAACAATGCATCAGCATGAGTGCAACAGTAAACTCCTATAGTTCATTAATTTAATTAAGAAAAATAATTAAATGCCTATAAAAATTAAATAAAACCTTAAAAATCCTTAAACAAGCATTTGTTGCTAAGCAAAATTTTATTAAAACATTAATTAAAATTTTTGGGTGTTACAAATCCTACCCCCCTAAGATGAATCTCGTCCTCGAGATTCGGAAGGATCAACAAAAAGATCTGGATAGTCTTCCTTCAGCTCATCCTCTCTTTCCCAGGTTGCCTCATCCTCTGCATGATTACTCCACTGCACCTTGCACATCCTGATCACCCGATTCCTTGTAACACGTGCTAAAGTTTCCAAGATCCTGATGGGACGTTCAGTGTAAGTGAGATCCTCCTTGACAGTCAAACCATCCATAGGTAGTGGCTCTTTATCATGAGGTTGGAGACCCTTTTTCAATTGAGAGATATGGAACACATCATGCACATCCGAGAGCTGGCTTGGTAACTCCAACCTGTAGGCTACTTCTCCCACTCTCTCTAAGATCTTGAAGGGTCCGATAAAGCGAGGTGACAACTTTCCCTTCACTTTAAACCTGCGCAAACCTCTGATCGGTGACACTTTTAGGTACACATAGTCACCTTCTTGGAGAACTACGTCTCTCCTCTTTCCATCCGCATAACTCTTCTGTCTTGATTGAGCAGCCCTCAAGTTTTCCCTTATGATCTGAACTTGTCTTTCTGCTTCCTTAATGATATCGGTTCCAAACAACTGACTTTCTCCTGTTTGGCTCCAATACAAGGGTGTTCTACACTTTCTTCCATACAATACCTCGAAGGGTGCCATCTTGAGGCTAGCCTAGTAGCTGTTGTTGTAAGAGAACTCAGCGTAGGGCAAACTCTTATCCCAGCTACCTCCATGCTTAAGAGCACAAGCTCTCAACATGTCCTCCAGAATCTGGTTAGTCCTCTCAATCTGTCCATCTGTTTGTGGGTGATAGGCTGAGCTGAAATTTAACTTTGTATCCAAGGATTCATGAAGCTTTTCCCAGACATGAGATGTGAACTGATTACCTCTATCGGACACTATCTTCTTAGGTACACCATGCAAGCACACGATCCTAGACATGTACAACTCAGCTAGTTTTGCCCCTGTATAAGTGCTTCGCACTGGTGTGAAGTGAGCAACCTTTGTTAACTGATCCACTATAACCCATATTGAATCATACCCATCACGAGTACGGGGCAACCCAACAATAAAATCCATGCCAATCTCTTCCCACTTCCATTCTGGCACCTTCAACGGCTGAAGCAATCCCGCTGGCTTTTGATGCTCAGCTTTAACACTATGACAGGTGTCGCACAAGGCCACATGGGCTGCTACATCCCTCTTCATCCCATACCACCAATACCTCTGCTTGAGATCTCGATACATCTTGGTGCTTCCTGGGTGAATGGAATAAGCTGAATCATGAGTCTCTCTTAAGATGGTCTTTCGGAGATCTCCCACATCAGGCACACAAATTTTGTTCCTAAACCATATAGTTCCCTGATCATCCTCTGTGAAATCTGGGGCTTTACCCTTTTCCATAGTCTCTCTGATTTCTTTTATCTCTATATCCTCCAGTTGTCCCTTGCGTATCTCCTGCTCCAAGACAGACTCTACCTCCAAGGTAACTCCTTCAATTTGAGCAACCATCCCCAGATTGAGTTTCTCAAACTCCTTCATCAGCTCTTCAGGCAACTGGAATGTCAAAGCCATGTTGGCGTGTCCCTTCTGACTCAAAACATCTGCAACCAAGTTTGCCTTCCCAGGATGATAGTGTATCTCCAGATCATAATCCTTGATCAGCTCTAACCAGCGACGTTGTCTCATATTCAAATCTTTCTGAGTGAAGATATACTTTAAACTCTTATGATCTGTATAAATCTGGCACTTGGTTCCCATAACGTAGTGTCTCCAAATCTTCAAAGCTTGAACCACTGCTGCTAACTCCAGATCATGGATAGGATAATTCAGCTCATGTTTCCTCAACTGTCGAGATGCATAGGCTATAACATGACCTTCCTGCATGAGAACACACCCTAAACCTTGTCGGGACGCATCGCAGTAGATATCAAAACTCTTTTGCAGGTCTGGCATCATTAGAATTGGAGCTGAAGTCAACCTCTTCTTCAATTCCTCAAAACTGGCTTGACAGGCATCAGTCACTTGAACTCTTTATCCTTCTCTAATAGTGATGTAAGAGGCTTTGCTACTTTAGAGAACCCTTCAATGCATCGACGATAATACCCTGCAAGGCCAAGGAAACTCCTGATCTCCTTGACAGTCCGTGGGGGCTCCCACTTCAATACGTCACTGACCTTTGCTGGATCAACTGAAATACCACCATCTGTGATGATATGCCCAAGGAAAGAGACTTCCCTCAACCAAAAATCACACTTGCTAAACTTGGCATACAACTGATGCTCCCTCAGCTTCTGCAACACAAGCCTCAGATGCTCCTCATGCTCCTCCTCATTCTTGGAGTAAATCAAGATGTCATCAGTGAACACCACAACAAACTTATCCAGGTTCTCCATAAAAACTTTGTTCATCAGATACATGAAGTAGGCAGGTGCATTGGTCAGTCCAAACGACATGACTGTGTACTCATAGATTCCATACCTAGTAGTGAACGCAGTCTTAGGAATATCCGATAATCTGATCCTCATCTTATGATAAACAGAACGTAAATCAATATTTGAGAACACCTTAGCACCTCTCATCTGATCAAACAAATCATCAATACGGGGCAATGGATACTTATTCTTGATAGTAACATCATTAAGCGATCGGTAATCCACACACATCCGCTGAATACCATCCTTCTTCTCCACAAAGATAACCGGTCCTCCCCAAGGTGATGAACTAGGACGAATGAATCCCTTTTCCAATAAATCCTTAATCTTCTTCTTAAGCTCAAGTAATTGATCACTAGACATTCTGTAGGGGCGCTTAGAGATAGGAGCAGTACCAGGTAAAAGATCGATAACAAACTCAACTTCCCGATCAGGTGGCATACCTAGAAGCTCATCTGGGAACACATCTGGATAATCACACACCACCTTAATGTCCTCTAAAGATTCACCATTCATCTGGTTTACTGAACACCCTTCTACTGATGGTAGCGCAGCTGCAAATTCAATCTGTTCGCCGTCTAAACTGGTGAGGAGAACTGACTTCGTGGCATACCGGATTTCTCCTTTGAACTTACCCAACCATCCCATTCCAAGTACCACATCAATGCCAATAGAATCCAATACTATGGGGTCTGCTTGAAAATCCTTCCCCAAAATCTGAAGGTTAACCCTGTTACACCTGTATATTGCCTTCATGTCTCCTCTCGCTGAACTAACTAGCATGGGTTGTGGCATGGCGCTCATGGGGATGTTAAGTTTAGCTGCACAGTGAGAAGTAATGAAAGAATGAGTTGCTCCAACATCAAACAAAACTGAAGCGAGGGCGGAGTTGACAAGACACATGCCGAAACTACTCGGGGGTTCTCTTGAGCAGTCTCTGCACTCACGTGGTTCACTCTGCCACGTGCATAACTCTGTTTCCCTTGTTGTCCTTCGAGATCTGGCTCTCATTCCTCATTTGTTGGCTATGCTGACTCTGTACTGGAGTGCTGGGGGTATTCCTCTTAGGGCAGGCATTTACATAATGCCCAACCTTTCCACACCTTAAGCAGGCGGTACCTCTAGGGGTGCTAGTCTTCACTGGGGTGACAGCTGGCGCCATCTGACGATTCCGTAGAGAACGGGGTCGTGAGGTCTGCTGCACTGGACACTGAAACTGCTGTTGACCAAAGTCCTCAATAGGGCCTCCGAACTGAAAGAGAGTCTCTTGAGGTGGATTAAAGCGGGGGCGAGTGTTACTTCCAGACTGTCCAGGGGTGGTGGCTTTCCTCTTTAGGTCTTCCAACTCCTTGCGAACGTACTCTAAACCAATGGCCTTGTCTATCAACATCTGGAAGGATGGAAAGGTGTGAGATATGAGCTGGTACCGGAGTGGTTCGGCTAACCCCTCCAAGAACAACTCTTGCTTCTTCACATCATCAACAACCTCCTCAGGAGCATAACGAGACAACTCAACGAACTTGTCCCTGTACTCTATCACAGACATCTCTCCCTGCTTGAGTGCCAGGAACTCCTTCTTCTTTAACTTCATAAGGCTGGCAGGTATATGATAGCTCCTGAAGCTGGTGGTGAACTCCTGCCAAGTGATAGCATCAGGGGTGGCATGAGCGGCAACGTAGGCATCCCACCAAGCTGATGCTATCCTCTGAAGTCGACCTGAAGCATACAAGACCTTCTCTCTATCGTCGCATTGTGCGATGGTGAGCATCTTCACCACTGTCTTCAGCCAATCGTCAGCCTCCAATGGATCAACTGCATGAGAAAACACCGGCGGGCAATGGCTCATGAACTGCTGGTGCTTGTCCTTATGGGGCTGGTTCTGATTTATCTGAGCCTGCATGCTTGTCATGTTGGTGGACATGTCCTGGAGAAGCTGCATCTGTGCAGCCAGAAACTGCTGCATCGCCGGATCCATTTGACTTTGCTGTCGAGTGATACTAAAACGGCCACTCGTCCTCTGATGTGGATCCAAACCTGGTGTTCACCATCTGAGTGTT
This sequence comes from Cenchrus americanus, assembly GCA_947561735.1. Lineage (NCBI taxonomy): Eukaryota > Viridiplantae > Streptophyta > Magnoliopsida > Poales > Poaceae > Cenchrus > Cenchrus americanus. Next base: position 252,298,377 of record OX387245.1, on the reverse strand, counting down.
AGGATCATGAGATTTAAATACTAGAGTAAAGAGATAACTCCGAAAGATGAAGCAACACGAACTTCCAGATTAAGACAGATCATGCTTGCCCCAATAAATCAAGTGCAACTATCATTATTGATATCCATAAATTATGAAATTTCTCCAGAACAGGGGGTATGAAATTATGAAACTAATCCAACTGGAATCAACTCAATCGGTGATCTAGAACTTCGGATACAAAATAAACAAATCGACTGGGTCAGCAGAGTTTCCAGATTCTGGAAGCTCCAATGTTTCGTTCATAACTCCCAGAATATACATTAGATGGTGCTGAATTTTTGGTAGAAAATCATATATGAAATTTTTGAACTAACCCAACTGGTTTAATGTCGTTTGGAATTCTGTAGCTTGAGATATAACCAGAACATTACTGCTATGTCAGAGAGCCACGGGTACAGATTTTGTATCCACAGGTTTTGTCGGAGAGAAAAAGAAAGTTGGATAAAGGGAAGGATAGATAAAGCAAAGATTACTCAAGGTTGCGAGGATTGGGAAAGAATTACACCCCCACTAACAAACTAGCTACTAAACTCGATGTCATTGTGGTGATCACTCCACAACACACCGCACTCAAGCAAAGATCCAAATCAAGCATTTATCACAAAATCAAACATTCAAACACACCTCTAAACTAAGCACACGTTAAGATGCTCGCATCTATCGATTTTTACTAAGAAAGATCTTAAAGCTCCTATATCCTATTAGAGAAGATCGTTGGGATGAACAAGATGGGGTCACTTGATTACTGGGAACGATCAAGAACACGTGTAGGGTAAGGGCAAAGAAAGATTGGAGAGGAGTACAGCAGATGCTAAAGGTTCCTTAAGGCAAGATCAAGGAAGCTTAGAGTGAAAAGATTGATCAAGATAAGATAGAGAACAAGTAGATTATCAAGGATGAGGTTAAAAGCAAGGATAAGTATATTAAAATAGAATTAAAGCATAGCATGAAGTGGGAATGGCTACTATGATATTATAATCCTTAAATTCGACCATTTTCCAACTAGGCTAACGTCCTACAGTCAACACGGCTCTGATACCATTTTGTCACACCCGAATTTGAAGGCAAACTCGAATGCATAAATTACAAGTGCGCCAGGATCAAGTTACACACACGTAATGACTCAGTGAATATCAGGTACAGTGCCAAAGCGTAAAAGAGAGTATTAAAACCATTACATGACCGAGAGTCTCAACAACGTATCATCAGAGCGAACAACTAGCAACGGATCTTCAGAAAGGAACTCCACAGGTAGCTGACTGGTGGCACGCACGCCTAGCACTCATCATCAATCTTCGAGTCTAAGCAGCAATCCGGGTTGTGTAGATGCAACAAATAAACAAGCGTGAGCACATGTCGTACTCAGCAAGGGAAGAATGTCATAATAAACATGCAAGGCTGTATAAGTGGATGGCCAAAGGGTTTAAGCAGGTTAGCATTTTAGTTGATCAAATTTTATTAAGCAACTTACTTACTAGCAAATGTAAGTGTATACCATCCCACAATTAATGTGTAACATCATAACCATGAACATAAAGTAAAGAATAAATTAAATTCATTTTCCGATAGATTAATCATGTGAGGGTCCAGACCGCTCTTGACCGTGAGCACGGCTAATCGATTAGTTTTAAACACTCTGCAGAGGTTGTACATCTTTACCCACAAGTCTCGTAAAAACTCCGAAGAGCTTTTGACCCAACCACACGATGCTGATCAGGCATCATACCACACTGTCGAGGTGTGATTGCATAGGGACACTACGAGGCCTTTACAAAGATTCTCTAATGTGCAGCAACCCACTAGGTTTCAGGACGAAGTGGGGCATAAAGCTCCCTAGCGGGTACCGTGTCTTAGCAAAGCCCAACTCCCCGCTAGAGCAGGTCTATACTCCGTCAACGCCTCCCCTTTTGTCCCTTTCAGGTAAGATCACTACAACACCAAGGTCTCTAATTATTCAGCCAAGCCATAGCCATATAGCCTTGTGGTTGTACTGTTGTCCTGGGTTGTTCTCCATGTTCAATTAAACATATGGTCTTGTAATTAACTTACCATCAAAGAACATAAAGCATAAACGGATATCATGTTGTTTATTACCAACCCAGTTGAGCAACTAAGCAGCATGTACCATCAAGATTAATTAAGTAATCCAGTTACAAGGCAACGGTCAAAAAGAATCTAGGCATAGTCCTTAATAGGAACCCGTCAAAATTAATGCAAGCAAGAAAATAAATACAGTGATTAAATGCATGTTAATATAGGATAAAATGGGTATGACCAAGGACACTTGCCTCTCACAAGATCCGGATTTGCTCAGAGTCTTCAAGTCTTCACCACAGAAAATCTTCGGACTGCTCGTTCTCTACGCATCACACATTCACATGCAAGAGACAAAACAATAAAATAAGAAAACAATTCACCAATCAATTCAAACAGGAACAAAAGCTTCACTAAACTGATCTACTCGTCGAGACGAACAAATGGATATAAAGAACGCCAAAAACGGAGCTAGAACGCATAATCTGCGGCCAAAACAAGATACAGGGCTAAACTGCAGGGAAACTAAACTTCCAGGGACTAAACTGCGAGAATCTAAGGGCTAAAACATAATTTTATATAAAAACTCAGGGGCTAAGGTGCAACATCACTAGGGCTGGACCTCGGGTAGAAAAGCTGGAAAGGCTAGGGTTCAAAACATAAAGAAAAGGGCCTAACATTAATTATTGTTGAACTGAGGAAGGACTTAAACGTGAAACAGCAGAAGGTCAGGGTTTCTTTTGCAAAAACGGCCGGTCACAGCTGAGTTGACCGGTAAGCTGCCGATTGACCCCGTGGCTCGAATCGATCTGGGCCGCAGGATCAGGATCGGACGGCCGGGAACACCTGCGAGTGGAAGGACGGCGGCGGACTCGCCGGAGACGGCGACGCTCGACGGCGAGCTCGCCGGCGCAAGCCGATCCCGCGCTCCCCGGGCACGATTTGCAACGCGGAAAGCACCGGGGTGAAGTGAGGGCCACGGCGAACACAACCAGGGGGGTTTCGCAGCGATTCGCGCGACGACGACGGGACACGGTCCAGGAAAGGCGGGCGGCGGCGAGCACCTGCTCCGGCGACGGCGTTCCGGTGGTGCAGCACTCAGCGACGCACAAACGCGGCACCTGCGGCTTCCTCACGACCGTGCGAAACACCAGCACTAGCCCTCGACGGCGGAGAGGCAACAACCGATGGAATCAACGGCCGGCGGCGCCCTACGGTTTGGAGGTCGGGCGGCGGCGCTGGGTTACGCGGGTAGGGGCGAAAGGGGTAGGGTAGGAGGTGGCGGCGGCTCTAATAGGCGTCCCGGGTCGCCTGGGCGTGCGGGCCCAAGGGAGGAGGCGCGGGCGCGCGGGGGACGCGACGCGGCCGCGGCGCACGGTCGGGTTCGGCTTGGGGTCTGGCGGGAGGTCGGGGATGACCACCGGGCCCCACCTGTCGGCGGCTCAGGGCGGAGTAGAGCACAGGCCGCGCTGGAGAAATGGTACTGGGCCGTCTTGGGCCGCAAGGAAAAAAACTGGGCTGCGCGGAGGGTTTGGGCGAGGAGCGAAGAAGTAAAAAGGAGGGAAAAGAAATCCTTTTGCTAATTTCAAAAGAGCTCACAAAACTTGAATTCAAACACAAATTTGAATTCAAACAAATATAAACAATGCATCAGCATGAGTGCAACAGTAAACTCCTATAGTTCATTAATTTGATTAAGAAAAATAATTAAATGCCTATAAAAATTAAATGAAACCTTAAAAATCCTTAAACAAGCATATTTTGCTAAGCAAAATTTTATTAAAACATTAATTAAAATTTTTGGGTGTTACAGGATTGATTGGGTGTGTTTACAAGATGATGCGTATATCCGAGAGAAGGGTCCCTGTCTCACCTTATATAGTCCGGGAGGCAGGGTTACAAGTCGGTTTGAGGAGAGAGTACTAGTCGGGTACGTCTAGGAGTTCTCTACATAGTACAGGACATGTACAGCTTCCTATCCGAGTACTTGTCCATCGAAGTCCTTGCGCCCCACGCCATCAGGTGCCGTGTGGCACAAGCCGAGTAGTCCTAGGGTCCCACCGAGTAGTCGGTGCTGGTACCCACCGAGGTAGTGGGCCGAGGGAGGTCCATACGACACCGCTAGCAACTTCTTTTCTGTAGTGGCATAATTTAATTGCGCCTCATTAAGAGTTTTACTAGCATAGTATACGGCATGAACTCAGCCTTCCTTTCTTTGACATAAAACCGCCCCTACGGCATAGTCACTTGCATCGCACATGATCTCGAAAGGTCGGCTTCAATCCGGAGGTTGAATAACGGGAGCACTCACCAAAGCACTTTTCAAGGTCTGGAATGCCGCTAAGCACTTCTCATCAAAGTCAAAAGCTACATCCTATCGAAGGAGTTGTGTTAAAGGCTTAGTGATCTTTGAGAATTCCTTAATAAATCTTCTATAGAATCCGGCATGGCCTAGAAAGCTCCTCAAGGACTTAACATCCGTTGGAGGTGGGAGTTGCTCAACCGTCTCCACTTTAGCTTTGTCCACTTAAATTCCTCTTTCGGATATAACATGTCTGAGTATTATACCTTGCTTTACCATGAAGTGGCACTTTTCCCAATTTAGCACTAAGTCTACCTCCGCACACCTCATAAGAACCTTATCTATGTTTGCCAATGAATCTATGAATGTTTTCCCATAAACAAAAAAAATCATCCATGAACACCTCGACTATTTCCTCAATGAATTCCGAGAACACCGCCATCATGCAATGTTGAGAAGAGGCTGGAGCGTTGCATAGACCGAAGGGCATCCTTCTATATGCAAACGTTCCATAAGGGCACGTAAATGTTCTCTTGTGTTGATCATCCGGGTGAATGGGAATTTGCATAAACCCCGAGTACCCATCGAGAAAGCAAAAATAAGTGTGGTTTGCTAATCTCTTGAGCATCTCGTCAATGAACGGTAAAGGGAAGTGATCTTTCTTCGTCGCTTTGTTTAGCTTAGGGTAATCGAGACACATTCGTCATCTGGTCATGGTTCTTTGTGGTATTAACTCGTTCTTCTCATTCTTCACCACGGTTAAGCCACCTTTCTTCAGCACACAATGCACCGGGCTCACCCACTTGCTATGCGGTACCGGGTAGATGATTCCGACATCAAGTAGCTTGATGACCACCTCCTTCTTTACCACCTCTCGCATGGCATGGGTTAGCCTCCTTTGATGGTCCACTACGGGCTTACATTGGTCTTCCATAGGTATACGATGAGTGCAAAAGGCTGGACTAAGTCCCTTGAGACCATTGATTGAATATCCAATCACCTTCCTATGCTTTTTCAATAAATTCAACAACTTCTCATTTTCTTCAGGACTTAATTCGTCACTCACGATGACTGGATAAGTCTTGTTTGGGCCCAAAAATTCGTATTTTAATACTTTGGGCAAAAGGTTTGAGATCCACCTCGGGCACTTGTGGCTCTTTGGGTTTAATGTCTCCTATGTCTTCGATTTTTTCTTCCTCCATGCTTCCATCTTGTGGTTCTAATCTATTGACGGATAAAACTCGTATCCACCCACGATCCGCAAGCGTACGGACCTACACCTTTTTCACCATGGGGATTCCCTAGGTTCTTGTCAATCCGCGGAGCAAGGGGATTGCTAGCGCTTAACCAAGTACTAATCTAGTTGAATGGAAAACCTTTGAAAGAGTATTAATCTAAAGGTAAAGACAATCTAACCTAAGTTAATCTGAGTTGATCAAACAAATATAGGGTTAAACTAGATGGCAAAGGGTGGACACAAGAGAGTGATTAAGAAAGATAAGCATTCCCTCCCTAGGATCTAGGATAACATGGTTATGCATCTACTACACGAGAGTGGTAACCAATCTACCGAGGGTTGTGACCACAGTTTCGCCCTTTCCCTCCCCTCGTACTGTCACTACATGGAGGTAATCGTGACTACACCAATGATGGACACGGTATGTTGATGGAATCTATGGGAGTAGCGGATATCATACGCCCGAAAAACACGGTAGCTAACCTTAATCATCAAAGCATCATCAACATGAAAGCAATAGATTGAAACCACGAATCAAATAGGGATCACATAGCATGCATCCATCTAACCCTAGGGATGAATGGAGACATTACCCCATCATCTTACACGGATTGAAGCACATAGGGGTGATGGAGACTCCGGAGAACGTCGTCGATGAAGATGGCGGCGATGAAGCTTGGGAACACCCCTAGGCCAGCGGCTTGGAGTCCTCTTGCTTCCTTCTCTCCGCCGGCATTGATCCTTGCGACGAGCTCATCTAACTCTCTCCCTCATCTTACGGTGGCGGCTTTCTGGTGAATGGTGTCGGTAGAATGATTTGTTCGATGTGGCGGCCGACGGCGGCGGAGGCAATAAATAGACAAACACCTAGGGAAAAGGGGGCACCGAACCGGGCCCGGAGTGGGCTGGGCCGGCCCAGTTCAGTGCCCCCTTTGCCCTAGGTGTTTGTCTATTTATTGCATCTGCCGCCGTCGGCCGCCACATCGGAGTGGGCTGGGCCGGTCGGCCTAGGCCGGCCGGCCCATGCCCATTTCGGCCCGGTTCGTCCCCGGTTTCCTTCTCGGTTGCTTCTCCCGTGATCCCTTATTCGTGTGCACTTGCATGTGGGCCTTTGACGTCGTTTCCTTCACGGTTAAGACTTGAATCCTTGATGTGCAAGCTTCGCTCTTTTCTGGTTGAGTCCCTGAAGATTTGCACGTTGACGCTTCGGTCCTCGGCTCATTTGGAGTCATGTTCATCGCGCGTCTTGACTCTTGTCGGGCTTCATGATCTTCTCTTGAAGTGCTTGATGAACTTATCCCGAAAGTCTCCTCTTTAACGTTAATTTCCTGCGTAAACAACAAACTCCAAAATCGACATGCAAGTGTGAACTTGTTACATCATTAGTATGCCTAGTGGAGGGTTAGTTGCAAATCATAATCGAAACCAATGTATAACAAGTACTCTAAGTTGACGGAAATTCACCGTCAACATCTTCCCATGCTTAAACCTTGCTCGTCCTCGAGTAAGTAATCCTCGCTTAAAAGGGAAATCAGCATTGCCTTCCAATGTTATCCCTGCACTTAGTCATTCATGACGAGACAAATTGCTCTCTCTTAAGGACTTATTTTTAAAGTTCAAGTTGTGACCGACTTCTTTTTTATTATGGAAGATAGACTAACAATAAAGAACAAGCCACATTTAATAAACACAATGCTCTCAAACTTAAGTGAAGTTCAAACCATTACCATGTCACATGGAAGAGTTTTCAAAAAGATGCATATCCAACATAAGTGAAAATCTCTTGCAAGAGCTCATGGAAACACTCATCTCATCAAGTCACTCAAGCCTATACTAGATTATTTTGAACCTACTCTACTCATATGTGATAGTGGAAGTCTTATGTGGAGCTTGGAAGGTTAAAAACAATCCTAGCAAAACATACATCCGAAATATTGTCAAATTAAGAGAGAGGTCTATTGGAATTACCGAGACTCGTCAAAAAGGCCATGAAAAATAAATGTTGGAAAGAGAGAGGGATGAAACACACACATTTAGATAAGTGGACATGTGCAAGTGGCAAATAGAAGATCCCGAGGTACGAGTGAAGTCCTCGTTATCGGATTGCACATGGTTGGAAGATTTGAGTATGGATTTGTCACCAAGGCACTTGAGAACTTATGAAGCAAAAAGAATCGAGGAGCATCTTTATTATATATATATTTTACTTTTATTTTATTTCCTTCTCATTTTTCTCTCTTTCTTTTTTCACTTTATTCTACCTATTTTTCTTACTTTTCTTTTCTTCTCATCATAATTTTTTTCTCTTTTCATTTTTTTCTTTTGCTCCTCAAAATTTTTTGCAACATAATACTTACATAGCATTTGTGTCAGAGAATGACTCCTCCCCCATGCTTGAACGATGCTTGTCCTCGAGCATAAAAAGAGAGGGGAAATGACTGCTAAAGCAAGTATAAATTCCATAATCTTGCGGAATATTTGAATCTCTATCAAGAATTTTACTCCATACTCAAATTGGGTTGTGGACAAGGAGATGATCACAAAAAGATGTTTTTGGATTAGGGTGGATCCCCAGCGAAGTTTGTGAAATTATCTATTTGAAAACCCACAATGCATGGACAAAAAGGCTAGCATGAAAAAGTTACACAAAGGAATGACCAGCTTCTTACTCTCGAACCATAGAAATCAATCCTAATCCAACTCATCAAAACATATGTTTGCAATCTACGGGTTTTGTTATCATAAAACATATATGTATATGGCTTTGGTAGGTAGAACTTTGCAAGAGCATCACAAATATGTAGATAGCATAAAAGTTAAGTGTTCATAAAAACAACAAGTTATCCAGCTATCCATAAACTTAAATCAAAGAGCAAAGATATGTATGTGGGTCTAGAGCATAGTCATTTCACCTCCACAAACAAAAGAGCCGGTATCTAAATTAATTTCAGATCATATTATCGAGAGCAATTAGACAAGACATGTATAACTTCATGTAGGTAAAACAAAGCAGCAACTTTCATCATCTTTCCATAAGCATGGGCAATATAAAACATCGAGGTGAACACATGGGCATGCCTATCTATTGAAAGTAAAAAGAAACCTAGGTTGTCCTCCTAGTAGCCATGTTATTGTTGGAAGAGAAAAACAAAAGGTTGCACCTAGTTGAGGTTGAAGGCATACTTACAAGCATTTGTGGTTCGAAAAGAGAAGGTCTATGGAAGTGTTACCATCCTTTGTAGTTCTTCGTTGCCTTCTTCCGACATCTCCATGTATCGATGTGGCTTTTGCTTTTGTATTGATTTATCAATGCTCCTAAACTTCTGAATTTGATCTTGTATGCTTAATGGAGTCATTGGTCGCCCTTCTCTTCAATGTTGTCATCACCATCTCCTCTTTCTTGTTCTCATCATCTCCTTGCTGTCTCTTTTTTATGGATTTCCCCCTGTCCAGAACAGAACATATATCGAAATATAGCTCTGTTGAAAAGTTTATGAAATTACCTTTCCAACGTGTGGTCATTCATCGAAAACGGAGTTCAAACAAGGGAGCTATGTCCGTTTTACTTCAGCGCTGTGTGCTGTCCAAAACTGATTTCAGGACGTATTGCACTCGGTGATTCGGGCATAACCTCTAGTAGGAACCTCCGATTGTCTTGATTCTTGATTGGTTGGAATTGTAACTTCATGGGGCTTCTAAATATCCAAAAATATCCAATGTTTCCTTTCGAGACCACGCAGAATTTTGATGAGATCGGTGGCTTCTTGCGCATTGATCTGGAGACGTTAATGATCTTGATCATTCTATCTTCTAGAGCGTCATGTTGCACTTCCGTGTTGAAGATTCAGGGTCTCCCCCCATGCTTAGCATTTTGCTAGTCATGGAAGAAGAAGACAAAGCATTTTTATATTAGCCATCCTTCAATTTCCTTGTAGTGAGAGTCTTTATCTTGCCTGCAAGACATTTTAAACGCACATTCTACCCCCAAGGTGACGGTTGGGAGTAGGTAGAATTGCCAACAATCCAACAATGCCTCTTAAGACTCTCAACTTGTGGCCTAATTAGTCTAATGAGGAATAAAAACCTAATGAGTGTACATGGTGCAAGGTGTGTATGCACATGATAGCAAAGCATATAAACAAAGACAATGTTTTCACCTAGTTCTAAACACCATGTTGCCAAATTTCTCCATAGCCATAAAGGTTTATTTATCAAGGGTTAAAACACCATGTCTATCCCTAAATCAATAACTCTTATAGCACAAGAAAAATTAAGCGCATTGCAAATCTTATAAACTAACCAAAGCAACATGAAAACATATGAAAAGCTAGCTAGGTTTATCGAACTTAACGATGATAGTCCGCAATCATGTTTAAACACCACATTTACACAAGATCACAAAAGGAAAATACTCATAAGGCCTTATGAAGACTTAACAGGGAAAATGAAGCATACATCATTAAGTATATAAAACAACCAAACCAACTATGTACAAAACATGTATACGCAAAGCATCATCACGTTGATAACAAAATGCAATGCATGCAAATAAATAAATATGAGCATGAACATGATGGTGGTTAAAAAGAAAACTAAACTTAGATTAATAACCACAAGTTGATCATCATAATATAGTTCCATTCATTATTTTCTCTAAGAAAGTAGTAAAAATATAAAGAAACGGGTTGCCTCCCGAAAAGCGCTTCATTTAAAGTCACAGAGCTCGACCTTCTCACATACCTTCTTTTCGTCGCATAGCAATGGCCCTTCATGCAAGAAGAAAAGGTACCAATGCAGCTTTAATTTACTTCCCATGTTGTGCTTGATCACTTATAGAAGACTTGCCCAAAGCATCCTTTTGTTTCATCGCTATCTTCTTCTTTATCATCCTTCGGTGCTGCCTTCACTCCATGAATTTTTTTCTTTAATGCCCAGAACATAAAGTATACCCAAGCTCTACTCCATTGCACAGTGCACAAAATTTCCTTTCAAACGGTCTTTATTTGCCCAAATCGGACTCCGGACAAGAGAGTTACATCCGTTTTACTTCGGCGATGAAATCTGTCCTGAAATTTCAGAACGTGCAACGCTCAATGTTTTCTCCATAACTCCTTGCACGGGTCTTCAAACTTGTTGGTTCTTGATGCATTGGAATGGAAACTTGATGGAGCTTCTGGATATCTCATTTTCTCCATTTGTACACCTCTGAACAAGCTCTCAAATTGATGAAGACAGCAGCATCCATTGCGGGATTTGGAGAGGTTGATGATTTATCTTGCAACTCTTTAAGCATGACTTCTCTTTTCATTATTCAAGCCTTGTCTACATGGTTAGTGAAAATCGGACCTTCTCCTGACATGTGCTTCTTTAAGGTCATTAGCTTGACCAAGCGCAAAGCATGATCAAGATTTACAAAACTTATTGTAAACATACGCGTCCATAATTAACACCACATGTGAATTGTAGCAACAAGTCAAGGTGTAAATAAAAGAAGCATATGTTTCATGTATAGCACTTAGATCATCATTAGGCAAAGGTTCTTTAGGTGTGAGATTAATTGGATCAAACAAAATGTTTCCTCTTTTTCATTCTCAAGAAAATCTAGCCTATCAACATGATCATTATTGGAACAAGGCATAGAATTTAAACTATCATTCATACTATTCGTTGAGCATGAGTATTTATCGACATCAATACCAATAATATCCTGAGATTTCAGCACATACCTTGGCCTTAGAGCTTTTTCAACAAGAGTGATATTTGGTTCATCTAGCGGTGTTGAAGGCGAATCAATCTCAACGAGTGAAGGTGTCTCTTTGATACCTTTTTGCACCCCCTCCATCTCATCACATGGAACGTGTAATCCATCAACTACATTTGCATTTGTCTCTTCTTTGAAGTCTTCATTGTCATCTTAATCTTCGTCTTCAAAGTCTTGTATGTTACTTTCTTTATCTCTCGTGTACCACATGTTGTCAAGATCGCTCATCGTTGATTCACTCTTTTGTTCATCCTTGAGTACTTCCATGTCTTGCCTTGCTATTGTGTGGGCTTCAATAGAACATAAGCTATAACCTTATAACTTGAGTCCTATCTTCTCCCATTTATCCTTCGAGTCACTAGGCTTCTCACGGTTGTACTCTTCTCTTTCTTCATCATAAATCCTTGAGTTGTCAAACCGGTCGATCCATCCTTCATCTCCTTCTTCTCTTTCTTCTTGAAATATCTTTTGGATCGACTCTCCACTCATCTCTTGATCAAATATATCTTCAACTAGTTTGGCAACATGTCGGCATTCCTCCTTCCTTCGGTAGTTGATTAGTGGGGCAAAATCAACTTGAATTCAAGCGGATTGATTGAACTCCACCAATGGTCTAGCATTCCACATACTTCGTCCTACATTCATGTTAGTTTCAACTTTTTTAACATCAGAAATGACTTCTCTTACCTTGGGAAGTGGATCTTCAATTTCTTGTATGGTCGGTTCATTTTTCTTGACCTCTGGTTCATCTTTTTCAGAAATTTCAGCAAGCACCTTGGGCTTGCTTTTGTCGTTTTGCTCCTCTCGACAACATCTTGCCAATCTCGTTGCGTTCTTTGTCCATTGCTTATCCTTTGTAAGATTTGTGCGGCTTCACTAATTGTTTTATCCATTATATCACCACCTGCACACATGCTTACAAAACGAGACGAGTTAGGGGTTAGTGAAAAATAAAAGGTATGCAACATCAAGTCATCGGAAAATCCCAAGTTCGGGTCTCGCTCAAGTAGTTCATTAAAACGGTCCCATGCTTCATCAATTCCTTCATCCTCTCCTTGCTTGAAAGTGAGCACTTTCCTCCTTAAGTCTTGGACCTTGCTTATGGGAAAGAACTTCAAAATAAACTTCTTCACTAGATCATCCCAATTTCCTTTTGCTTCAACGGACGCAAGTGTGTACCATCTTCGCGCTTCATCTTCGAGAGAGAATGGAAAAAGATTCCACTTGAACCAAGCAGCCGGAACTCCTTCTTGTTGCACCGTGTTGCATATCATCGTGAATTCCTTAATGTGTCTATATGGGTTGTCATCCTCCAATCCTCTAAATGGTTTTGTCGCCACTAACTTGATGATTCTAGGCTTCACTTCACAGTGGGTTGTAGCAAGCGCCAAATCTGATTTTTGCATCTCAATGTCCTCCATTGATGGCATTGCTAGCTCCCTTAGCGACATCTCTTCGTTTTCCAATGGTGAGGTGAACAAATCCATCTAGGCACAAGAAAAGTAGAAAAAAAACAAAAAAGATATTTTTATAAAATAAGGGTTAGATGTTAGTAATCAACAAAATTAATACTAGATTAAATGTAGCAAACTGGCTTGCTCCCCGGCAACGGCACCAGAAAAAGGGGCTTGTTGACGGATAAAACTCGTATCCACCTACGATCTGCAAGGGTACGGACCTACACCTTTTTCACCACGGGGATTCCCTAGGTTCTTGTCAATCCGCGGAACAAGGGGATTGCTAGCGCTTAACCAAGTACTAATCTAGTTGAATGGAAAACCTTTGAAAGAGTATTAATCTAAAGGTAAAGACAATCTAACCTAAGTTAATCTAAGTTGATCAAACAAATCTAGGGTTAAACTAGATGGTAAAGGGTGAACACAAGAGAGTGATTAAGAAAGATAAGTGTTCCCTCCCTAGGATCTAGGATAACATGGATATGCATCTACTACACGAGAGTCGTAAACCAATCTATCGGGAGTTGAGACCACGGTTTCGCCCTTTCCCTCCCCTCGTACTGTCACTACGCGAAGGTAATCGTGACTAGACCTATGATGGACATTGTATATTGATGGAATCTATGGGAGTAGAGGATATCATACGCCCGAAAAACACGGTAGCTAACCTTAATCATCAAAGCATCATCAACATGAAAGCAATAGATTGAAACCACGAATCAAGTAGCGATCACATAGCATGCATCCATCTAACTCTAGGGATGAATGGAGACATTACCCTATCATCTTACACAATTGAAGCACATAGGGGTGATGGAGACTCCGGAGAACGTCGTCGATGAAGATGGCGGCGATGAAGTTTGGGAAGACCCCTAGGCCAGTGGCTTGGAGTCCTCCTCTTGCTTCCTTCTCTCCGCCGGCGTTGATCCTTGCGACGAGCTCATCTAACTCTCTCCCTCATCTTGCGGCGGCGGTTTTCTGGTGAATGGCGTCGGTAGAATGATTTGTTTGATGTGGCGGCCGACAGCGGCGGAGGCAATAAATAGACAAACACCTAGCGCAAAGGGGGCACCGAACCGGGCCCAGATTGCCCAGTCCGGCCGGCCCAGGCCCATTTCGGCCCGGTTCGGCCCCGGTTTCCTCCCCGGTTGCTTCTCCCGTGATCCCTTATTCGTGTGCACTTGCATGTGGGCCTTTGACATCGTTTCCTTCACGGTTAAGGCTTGAATCCTTGCTATGCAAGCTTCGCTGTTTTCTGGTTGAGTCCCTGAAGATTTGCACGTTGACGCTTCGGTCCTCGGGTCATTTGGAGTCATGTTCATCGTGCATCTTGACTCTTGTCGGGCTTCATGATCTTCTCTTGAAGTGCTTGATGAACTTATCCCGAAAGTCTCCTCTTTAACATTAATTTCCTACGTAAACAACAAACTCCAAAATCGACATCAAGTGTGAACTTGTTACATCATTAGTTGTTGACGGTGTATTTTGGTGCACCTAGCATGTTCATTACACTTTGGTTTGGATTTGATTATTGGACTAACCCGCCACTAGGCACACTAATCATATAACAAGTTCATCTTTGTGCATGCATTTGGAAGTGTTGTGTTTATGTAGGAAATCATGGACATAAAGGACGGATTCGCAATAAGTTCAAAGGAGCATTCATGGAGTCTTGTTCGTGTTCATGAGCTCGCTGAAATTACTTCCAATGGTGGTGAGGACCGAAGTGCTACGAGGAACACCCCGGGGATTGAAGCGTAAAAGATCAAACTTCATGCAAAGAGAGCCTCCATCTTGATCGCGAGGATAACGGCGTCAAAATCATCCAAGTGGAAGGGGCAAAGTAGATAAGTGCACGAGGACCCACGGAGCAAAAAGGGCGACCGAACCGGCCGAAACCGGGCCTGGGCCGGCCGGCCCAGTCGGATCGGCCCAGCCCACTTCGGGCACCGGTTCGGTCCCGTCTTCCTTGCCCTCGAAGGATCTTCGACCCTAAAACCCCCGACGCGCCGCCAACACAGGGGAGGAGAGGAATTCGCACCAGAAGGCCATCTACAAGCTAGAGAGAGAGGAGGAGGATCTCGGGCTGGAGATCAACCACCTCGAAGGAAGCACCCTCTCGTGGAGAAGGAGGAAGACACCGGCGGAAGGGAAACCATGATCAACGGTGCCATGATCGCACCTTGATGGGGTAATCTTCTCATTCGTCCATGGGTTGTAATCGATCGTGAGATGTAATCGCACTTTGTCGGATTATCTGTCTATCATCTTGTGTTGAATATACTTTAATGCTTAAAGGTTAGCTACCATGCCGTGAAGGGAGTAAGGCCTCAATGCTTCCTTGGATCCATTCAATACGCCGTGGCCATCAAAGGTCTAGTCATGATTACCTTCGCGTAGTGACAGTACGAGAGGAGGGAAAGGGCGAAACCGTGGTCACAACCCCGATAGATTAGATTGGTTTTTCATGTCTTTAAGCGATTGCATGCTCTAGTATCGTAGACCCGTGGGCGAGTGTCTTCTCTCTTGATCGTTTATCATTCTCTCTAGTGTAGTTTAGTGTTTTTCTAGTATAATAGTAGTTAGGGTTTTAGTAACTAGTGTGTTGGTGTTGATCGAACGCTTGTAATCCCCTTGCTCCGCGGATTGACAAGAACCTTGGGAATCCCGTGGTGAAAAAGGTGTGGGGTCCGTACGCTTGCGGATCGTAGAGGGATACGTCTTTTATCCGTCAACAAGCCCCTTTTTCTGGCGCCGTTGCCGGGGAGCAAGTTAGTTTACATCGTTTGATTTGCATCTAACTTAGTTTTATATTTTAGTTTATCTTTTATTTGCTATATCTAACATATATTTTCCAGAAAAACACTTGTTTCTTTTTTTGTTTTTGTTTTTATCTTATTGTCTAGATGGAGTTCGTTAATCAACCCGTGGAAGAACCGGAGAAATCATTAAGGGATTACGCTAGCCCTCGATGTGAAGACATAAAGGTACAAGAGTCGGATTCGAAGCTCGAAGCGACCAAGTATGAAATTAAATCCAAGATCATGAAGATGGTGGCGGAAAACCCATTTGAAGGGATGGTTACGGAGAACCCATATAGACACATAAGGGATTTCACGACAATATGCAACACGGTGCGTCAAGAAGGAGTTCCCGATGAATGGTTCAAATGGAATCTCTTTCCCTACTCACTTGCCGGCAAAGCAAAGACATGGTACTCGGTTGCGTCCTTTGAAGTTGAAGGCAATTGGAACAAGTTGACAAAGAAGTTTTGTGAGAAGTTCTTTCCAATGAGCAAGGTTCAACATCTAAGGAGGCAAGTGATCAATTTCATGCAAGGAGAAGAGGAAGGGATAGACCAAGCCTGGGATAGGTTTAATGAATTAATCGAACAAGGACCAAAACTCGGCTTCACCGGTGACGTACTCTTGCATACATTTTTCTTTTCCCTAACCCCTAGTTGCATGCGACACGTCGAAATGTGTGCAGGTGGGGATCTCATGGAGAAAACACTCACGGAAGCCGCCCAACTTCTACAAAAAGTTAGTAAAGCGACTGCCATGCGAAGAGATTGGGAAACAAGACTTGCGGAAGAGCCGGAATTCAATTCAAGGAAGAAAAGGCTCGCTGATTTTTCTAAAGAGGCAACTCCGGAAGTCACAAAAGAGGAGCCAATCATGGAGAAGCTTGAACAAGAACACATCAAGTCAAGAACTACACCAGACGTTGACTTCGCCGCACCAAATGAGACGAACAAGAGAAGCATGTCAAGCGCGAAGCCACTAAGGGAGTTCGAGCCAATGGATTGGGTTCCTATTGATTACGGAGAAGTATTCGACAAGAGAAGACCGTTCCCTAATCAAAAGGGAATGGCAAGAGCATTGGAAGTGGATTTCCCACCGGAGAGGAAAGCTGAAAATTCCTACGACCTCGAAACCACCGGTGAGATTTTTGAAAAGCTCTTTGGAGATGACGTGGTGGATCCGGAACATATTGCCGAGGTGAAGAGGATCATGGGGATCAAGCCCGAAGCATCACCATACGCTCGCCTTGCTGAAATTTATTCGATCGGATCCGAAGAAGAAGAGAAGATGACGCCGCACTTGAGTTGCGAGATCAACGGAGTTCAATGTAAAGCTTTATGCGACATCGGAGCCCAAGTAAGTGTTCTATCTTCTAAAATTTACGATAAAGTTCAATACCACAACCTAGACTTAGCTCCAACATCAATGAAATTAATTATGGGAGATGGTAGAACTATCAAACCTCTAGGTATTGCTTGCAACATGAAAGTAAAAATCTCTAGAAACTACATACCAACCGATTTCTTTGTTATTGATGCTTACCATAGTAATTCTGATCATATAATCTTAGGTAGGCCTTTTCTTAAGTTGGTTGATGCCGTGTTAGATGCCGGAGAAGGCAAAGTAACAATGAACCTTAATGGAACAAAGTACACATATAACTTTCTTCGTGCTTCTAAACACCTTACTCCTTTTCCTCCCGAAGATGAAGAAATAGAAGAGATAGATAGTCTTTGTTTTGTTGAAACCCTTAGAGACCCGCTGCAAAGAGCGATGGAAAATCAAATTAGTAATCAACAAGATGAAGAACTAGATGAAGCGACTAAAGGCTTAGAGCCGCATGATGGTAGTGTGGAGGAAGAGAAGTTCGAAGACATAGGAGAAATCAAACCCGAGGAGCCACAAGTGCCCGAAGTAGACCTTAAACCTTTGCCCAAGGGATTAAAATATGAATTTTTGGGCCCAGACAAAACTTATCCAGTCATTGTGAGCGACGAGTTGAGCCCCGAAGAAAATGAAGCGTTGCTGATTTTATTAAAAAAACATAGGAAGGTGATTGGATATTCAATTAACGATCTCAAAGGTATTAGCCCAGCCTTTTGCACTCATCGTATACCAATGGAAGACCAATGTAAGCCTGTAGTGGACCATCAAAGGAGGCTAACCCATGCCATGCGAGAGGTAGTAAAGAAAGAGGTTATCAAGTTACTTGATGCCGGAATCATCTACCCAGTTCCACATAGCGAATGGGTGAGCCCGGTACATTGTGTACCGAAGAAAGGAGGTTTGACCGTGGTGAAGAATGAGAAGAACGAATTGATACCGCAAAGAACCGTGACCGGGTGGAGGATGTGTATTGATTACCGTAAGCTTAACAAAGCGACGAAGAAAGATCACTTTCCCCTACCGTTCATAGACGAGATGCTCGAGAGGTTAGCAAACCACGCTTATTTTTGCTTTCTCGATGGATACTCGGGGTTCATGCAAATTCCCATTCACCCGGAAGATCAACATAAGACAACATTTACATGTCCTTACGGAACGTTTGCATATAGGAGGATGCCCTTCGGCCTATGCAACGCTCCGGCCTCTTTTCAACGTTGCATGATGGCCGTGTTTTCGGAATTCATCGAAGAAATTGTTGAAGTGTTTATGGATGATTTTTCCGTTTACGGGAAGACGTTCATGGATTGCTTAGCAAACTTAGAAAAGGTCCTTACAAGGTGTGCGGAGGTAGATTTGGTTTTAAATTGGGAAAAGTGCCACTTCATGGTTAAGGAAGGCATAGTGCTCGGACATGTTATATCCGAGAGAGGAATTGAAGTGGACAAGGCTAAGGTAGAGACGGTTGAGCAACTCCCACCTCCTACGGATGTTAAGTCCTTGAGGAGCTTTCTAGGCCATGCCAGATTCTATAGAAGATTTATAAAGGACTTCTCGAAGATCACTAAGCCTTTAACACACCTTCTTCAAAAGGATGTGGCTTTCGACTTTGATGAGAAGTGTCTAGCGGCATTCCGGACCTTGAAAAATGCGTTGGTAAGTGCTCCCATCATCCAACCTCCGGATTGGAGCCAACCTTTCGAGATCATGTGTGACGCGAGTGACTACGCCGTAGGCGCGGTCTTGGGACAAAGAAAGGAAGGCCGAGTTCACGCCGTTTACTACGCTAGCAAAACTCTTAGTGGGGCACAATTAAATTACGCTACTACGGAAAAAGAGTTGCTAGCGGTGGTATTCGCTTTCGAAAAATTCAGATCTTACATCGTGAACTCGAAAGTCATTGTTTACACCGATCACGCAGCCATAAAGTATCTCTTGGCTAAGAAGGAAGCTAAACCACGTTTGATTCGTTGGATCCTTCTTCTCCAAGAGTTCGATGTTGAAATTCGTGATAAAAAGGGGGTGGAAAATGTTGTGGCCGATCATTTGTCTAGGATGAATCGTGGGCAAGATGATAAAGAGCCCATAGAAGATAAGATGAGAGATGATCACCTCTATAGAGTGCTTGATAAAGATACTTGGATGATCGACATCATTCGAGCAATCCGAAAAATGCCCCTCGATCATCTAGACAAAAACACCCAAAGGAAGATAATCTCGGAAAGTAAAAAATATTTTTGGGATGCACCATACCTCTTCAAGCTTGGCAATGATGGAGTGATGAGAAGATGTGTGCCAAGAGAAGAGAGGCTTGAGATTCTAAGGAAGTGCCACTCGGCGGAGTACGGTGGGCACTATAGCAATTTTCGAACCGAAGCCAAAGTATGGTCGAGCGGATTCTATTGGCCGGAGATGCATGAAGATACTAAAAGATATGTTGCGTCATGCCCCGAATGCCAAAGAACCGGAAACATCTCTCAAAGAAATTCTATGCCTTTGAAATACAACTTGCAAATCGACATATTCGATGTATGGGGCATAGACTTCATGGGGCCTTTTAAAAACTCATTTGGATTCGAGTATATACTTGTTATGGTCGATTATGTATCCAAGTGGGTAGAGGCTATACCATGTCGTAAAGCTTCCACGGAGGAGTCCATCACTATGATCAAGAACGTGATTTTTCCCCGTTTCGGTACACCGAGAATCTTGATAAGTGATGGAGGAACTCATTTCACCGGGAAGAACTTCAAAAAGTGCTTGTCCAAGTTGGGAATTGAGCATAGGGTCTCCACGGCCTATCACCCACAAACCAACGGACAAGCGGAGACGTCAAATAGGCAATTAAAAAGCATACTTAACAAAACCATAGAGAAGGGAGGCAAGGATTGGTCAAAGAAATTAGACGGAGCTTTATGGGCTTATCGAACGGCGTTTAAAACACCGATCGGTATGACCCCTTATCAATTCGTCTATGGAAAAGCTTGCCACCTTCCGGTTGAGTTAGAACATAAAGCCTATTGGGCGATTAAAGAAATGAACCTTCATCTCGATGCCGCGGTGGTGAAACGGAGAATTCAAATAAGCAAGCTAGAGGAATTGAGGTTGAAAGCTTATGAAAACGCAAGCATATACAAGGAGAGAATCAAAAGGTGGTATGATAAAAGATTGAAGAAAAAAGAATTCAAAGAAGGAGATAAGGTCCTCCTCTACAATTCGAGGTTTAAAACCTTCGGAAAGGGGAAATTGCAAAGCAAGTGGGACGGACCTTATGTTGTGCATTCGGTGTTCTCCAACGGAGCGGTAACCATTATGGATTTAAACGGCGATCAATTTGTGGTGAATGGACAGCGGCTTAAGGTTTACTACGAACCCGATGTCGTGCCCATTCATCATGTTGACGTCTTTACCATGGAGGAAGAGCCCGAACGTCCCGCCTAGGACGAAAAACGAGGCACCAACTTCTGTAAATAATTTTTCTTTTAGCTTTCTGGAGTTTTTCGCGAAGATTAACTGGGCCAACTTTTTCCCATGGGCTGAGGACGAAAAAAATAGGGCGGTGTGCAAAAAACCGGACCGGCCCGGCCCTCGAGGCAGGGTGGGCCAGCCGGCCCAGTCGGATCGGCCCAAGGGGGGGCCGACGCCCGATGTCCCCGAATTTTGCCCGAATTGTTCCTTTTTGACTTCCTTGTTTGGTCGGAAAATTTTAAGGGAAGTGTAAAAAAGGAAAATAAGGTTCCCAGGGCTTTTCTCTCAGGACTATATATTTGGCCGAATTGGGAGCTCGAGAATCAAACCTTTCAAGCAATGTGTTGCACCCTTGTAGCAGCCATTGAGCCTCCAAAAAGCTTAGAGTTGAAGGTAGAAGCCAAGAAGCCATCGATGGAGGAGGCGATGCGATGCGAGGTCAAGCTACCCGTCAAGAGGACCGCACGTATCCGTTGCGGAGGACGTGTCCCGACCGGAGCTCTTGCATCTCGCAACCCCGTCAAAGGAGAGAAGGTCCCTACACCCGTTCGAAGGTCGGCACGCCTCCAAGGCATCAAGCGCAAAGATTACAAGGAGGTGTCGCCGGAGCCTAAGGATTATGGGGATAGCGACTACTCCGACGATCGTAGCCCGAGCTCGTGGGCGGCTGCCGGTGGAGACGATGACGATTGGGGTGAGCAGCCCTATGAAAGGACTCCCGAGGGCCCCAATGGCGACGGCAACGGCGGTGGCGAAGGCGACAACAATGGAGGTGGCGATGACGGTGGTGACAACGGTGGAGATTATGGCGACGACGACCCCTTCGGATTGCATCCGGTGTGCTGTCGAGTTTGCCGTCAATCCATCGCAGCTCTCTACGCGTCGGCCGACGAATGTCTTCAAACCATGGAAGCGATGAAGCAGCGTATGGAGGACTTGGAGCGCGTAGTTGAAGATGACTACAAGTTCCTTAACCGTAACGTGCGCAAACTTTTCGGCATGGTTGGAAACATGAGAGGCAAGTGGTGCAAAGCTTGCTCGAAGTACCATTAGATCTAGTTTTCCCCTTTGGTTTTTGTAAGATACGACGAGGACGTCGTATGTTTTAAGTGTGGGGGAGAGCTAGCTCGTTAGCCTTAGCTTTTGAACTTCAAGTTTAGGTTCGGTTTAATCTTCGTGTGAGAGTCTTAGTGTTTTAATGAGTCTTTAGTTTTTTGAGTCTGTTTTAAAATTTTTGCAAGTGTCTTAAATTAGTGTTGAGTCAAGAAAACCAAATAAAAAGAGTCTTTATATACATCTTTGTGTTTTATGTATTGTTTATCTTTATTTACTTGTTTGTTTAATCTTCGATTCTTGATATATGAACACAAGTATGTGGTTTGAAAATCGTTTACCGTGGTGCTTAGTGGAATCGCTACTACTTAAAGTACCCATACCGCACTTCGATCTTGAGCTTCACATGTTAGTTGTGCTATGTTCGATGCTAAAAATTGGAGGATTTCAGTTCTGAAAATTATATTAAAACCCTTGTAATAAAGGTTAGCAAAACTTCTTTTTCCAAGTTGAGAGTAAGAAAAAATTCCTATCCAAGCCAAGTTTATTTTTTTCGCTCCACCATAAGTGTGATTAGCACGATGAGTTAGGCTAGGACCCTTCTCTCTTGGTGAGTTTTAATTTCGAGCAATGATCATGTCCTTGTGCTTATCTTTTGTTGCTAGCCTCGTCATACATTCGGTAACATGACTTTCACAACGGAAGTCACGTACATCGCCGAATTCCATACCCAACCCTATACATCTCTTTTGTACATCGTATTCCTTGAACACAACCTATTTTCAAAGTTTCGTCTCGTCTCTAGCATGATTTATTTAAAATTTCAGATTGTATGCATGCGAGGAAAGAGAGAATTGAAAGCTTTGAAAAGTTGTCAAGAGAGAGAAAAATAATGAGAAAAAGTGTGTGTATGGAAAAGAAAGAAAGAAAGAAAGAAAGAAAAATCATATGTGAATGAAAGAAGAAAAGAAAAAAAAAGATGAGTTAGCAATGAAGATATGAGAGGGATGGATCAAGTGAAAGAAAAGAAAAATAATAAAGTGTAAGGAAGGATGTCATGTTGATTGTGAGACGAAACTTTTACTCTATTTCCAACCATGTGCAATCCGACAACGAGGACATCATTGGTGCCTTGAAGTCACAATTTTCTTTTGCCCTTGCACATGTCCACCATTCTAAATCTTCTCATCCTTGATATCCCTACATATGGTTAATTCTCATGATCATTGGCTTTGAAAGGTAGACAACCATTAGAGGAAGTTCTTAGTTTGATAATACTTGTGTTGATTGCGCTAGCCCTACCTATAGCTCCACTTTTACATGATATATGAGAGATTAATGGGAGGTGAGAGTTTTATAAAATTTGGTTAGGATAGACACTTCATATGAGTGACTTGAGAGAGCTTGGAGAAAGGTTTTTGTCTAATACTTGTTGCAGGAATTTTTGTTTTAAAAATCATAAAAACCCTCTGATGGAAGCAAAGAAGTAAGTATGGCTGAAATTGAAAGCTTCGAGTGAAGAGTTTGAGTTGTGGGGTAAATCTTGACGTGGTAAAAATTCTAAACGCCCATGTTTATGTTTGATTATCATTACTTTGTGTTTATGTATTAAAGATGAAGGGATTGACTAACTTGTGAAGAGGGATAAGTGGTACACGATTACACTCCTTGGACGAAGTTCTTTTACGAGTACTTGCTCGAGGACGAGCAAGAGCTAAGTGTGGGGGAGATGTTGACGGTGTATTTTGGTGCACCTAGCATGTTCATTACACTTTGGTTTGGATTTGATTATTGGACTAACCCGCCACTAGGCACACTAATCATATAACAAGTTCATCTTTGTGCATGCATTTGGAAGTGTTGTGTTTATGTAGGAAATCATGGACATAAAGGACGGATTCGCAATAAGTTCAAAGGAGCATTCATGGAGTCTTGTTCGTGTTCATGAGCTCGCTGAAATTACTTCCAATGGTGGTGAGGACCGAAGTGCTACGAGGAACACCCCCGGGGATTGAAGCGTAAAAGATCAAACTTCATGCAAAGAGAGCCTCCATCTTGATCGCGAGGATAACGGCGTCAAAATCATCCAAGTGGAAGGGGCAAAGTAGATAAGTGCACGAGGACCCACGGAGCAAAAAGGGCGACCGAACCGGCCGAAACCGGGCTCGGGCCGGCCGGCCCGGCCGGATCGGCCCAGCCCCCCTCGCGGCACCGGTTCGGTCCCGTCTTCCTTGCCCTCGAAGGATCTTCGACCCTAAAACCCCCGACGCGCCGCCAACACAGGGGAGGAGAGGAATTCGCACCAGAAGGCCATCTACAAGCTAGAGAGAGAGGAGGAGGATCTCGGGCTGGAGATCAACCACCTCGAAGGAAGCACCCTCTCGTGGAGAAGGAGGAAGACACCGGCGGAAGGGAAACCATGATCAACGGTGCCATGATCAGCACCTTGATGGGGTAATCTTCTCATTCGTCCATGGGTTGTAATCGATCGTGAGATGTAATCGCACTTTGTCGGATTATCTGTCTATCATCTTGTGTTGAATATACTTTAATGCTTAAAGGTTAGCTACCATGCCGTGAAGGGAGTAAGGCCTCAATGCTTCCTTGGATCCATTCAATACGCCGTGGCCATCAAAGGTCTAGTCATGATTACCTTCGCGTAGTGACGATACGAGAGGAGGGAAAGGGCGAAACCGTGGTCACAACCCCGATAGATTAGATTGGTTTTTCATGTCTTTAAGCGATTGCATGCTCTAGTATCATAGACCCGTGGGCGAGTGTCTTCTCTCTTGATCGTTTATCATTCTCTCTAGTGTAGTTTAGTGTTTTTCTAGTATAATAGTAGTTAGGGTTTTAGTAACTAGTGTGTTGGTGTTGATCGAACGCTTGTAATCCCCTTGCTCCGCGGATTGACAAGAACCTTGGGAATCCCGTGGTGAAAAAGGTGTGGGGTCCGTACGCTTGCGGATCGTAGAGGGATACGTCTTTTATCCGTCAACATTAGTATGCCTAGTGGAGGGTTAGTTGCAAATCCTAATCGAAACCAATGTATAACAAGTACTCTAAGTTGACGGAAATTCACCATCAACATAATCCCTTTGTTGCTTCCTCTAGTTCCTCATCTTGCTGTTCATTAGATTGATTCTCTATCCCTCTTTGTAGCAGGTCTCTAAGGGTTTCAACAAAACAAAGACTACCTACCTCCTCTACTTCTTCATCTTCGGGAGGACAAGGTGAAGGGTGATTAGAAATGCGAAGAAAATTATATTTGTACTTCTTTCCATTAAAATTTATTGTTACTTTGCCTTCTCCGAGATCCAACAACCCATTAACCAACTTAAGAAAATGCCTACCTAAGATTATGTGATCATGATTACTATGGTAAGCATCTATAGCAAAGAAATCGGTTGGTATGCACTTTCCAGAGACGATTACATTAATGTTGCAAGCAATACCTAGAGGTCTAATAGTTCTACCATCTCCCATAATTAACTTTGTTGAAGTTGGAGCTAAGTCTAGGTTGTGGTCTTGAACTTTATCATAAATTTTGGAGGATAGGACACTTACTTGGGCTCCGATGTCGCATAAGGCTTTGAATTGAACTTCGTTGATCTCGAAACTCAATTGTAGTGTCATCTTCTCCTCTTGGTCGGATCCTATTGCGTAGACTTCGGCGAGGCGAGCATATGGTGATGCTTCGGGTTTGATCCCCATGATTTTTTTCACCTCGGCTATGTGATCCGGATCCACTTCGTCATCACTAAAGAGCTTTTGGAAGATCTCACCGGTGGTTTCGAGATCGTACACCTTTTCCGCTTGCTTTTCTAGTGGGAAATCTGCTTCCAATGCTCTCGCCATCCCCTTTTGGTTAGGGAACGGTTTTCTCTTGTCGAATACTTCTCCGTAATTGATTGGAACCCAATCCATATGCTCGAACTCCCTTAATGGCTTCGCGTTTGACATACTCCTTTTGTTTATTTCATTTGACTCGGCGAAGTCAACACTTAGGGTAGTTCTTGTCTTGATGTGCACTTATTCAAGCTTTTTCTGGATTGGCTCCTCTTTCTTGTCTTCCGGGCTTGCCACTTTAGAA
Source organism: Cenchrus americanus (assembly GCA_947561735.1). NCBI lineage: Eukaryota > Viridiplantae > Streptophyta > Magnoliopsida > Poales > Poaceae > Cenchrus > Cenchrus americanus. The sequence continues at coordinate 252,272,743 of OX387245.1, read as the reverse complement.
ATCTCAGCACACGTCTTCATCCTCGAATTGTGTTCCGGCTCTCCCGAAAGTCTTGTTTTCCAATCTCTTCGCATGGCCGCCGCTTTGCTAATCTTTTGTAAAAGTTGAGTAGCTTCCGTGAGCGTTTTCCCCATGAGTTCCCCACCTGCACACATTTGAACATGTTCCATGCAACCAGGGGTTAGGGAAAACAAAAATGTATGCAAGAGTACGTCACCAGAGAAGCCGAGTCTTTGTCCTTGTTCAATCAACTCATTAAATCTATTCCAAGCTTGGTCGATCCCTTCCTCTTCTCCTTGCGTGAAGGCGATCTCTTGCCTCCTTAGATGTTAAACCTTGCTTATTGGAAAAAACTTCTCACAAAATTTCTTCGTCAACTTATTCCAATTGCCTTCAACTTCAAAGAATGCAAACGAGTACCATGTCTTTGCTTCACCGGCAAGTGAGTAGGGAAAGAGATTCCACTTGAACCATTCGTCGGGAACTCATTGACGCACCGTGTTGCATAGCGTCGTGAAATGCCTTATGTGTCTATATGGGTTCTCTGTGTCCATCCCTTCAAATGGGGTTGCCGCCGCCATCTCGATGATCTTAACTTTGATTTCATACTTAGTCACTCCGAGCTTCGAATACGACTCTTGTACCTTTATGTCTTCACATCGAGGACTAGCGTAATCCCTTAGCGATTTCACTGATTCTTCCACGGGGTGGTTGACGAACGCCATCTAGACAACAAGATAAAAACAAAACAAAGTGGTTTTCTAGGTAATAAGGGTTAGATGTTAGCAATAAACGATAAACAAAACCTAAAACAAAATTAGATGCGAAACCAAATGATGTAAACTGACTTTCTCCCCGGCAACGGCGCTAGAAAAAGGGGCTTGTTGACGGATAAAACTCGTATCCACCTATGATCCGCAAGCGTACGGACCTACGTACACCTTTTTCACCACGGGGATTCCCTAGGTTCTTATCAATCCGCGGAGCAAGGGGATTACAAGCGTTTGATTTAGCACTACTCACTAACTTAACCAAACCCTAATCTATGGTTAATCTAGAGAACAACTACGCTACACTAGAGAGGATGATTAAACCAGCAAGATATATAAAAGACACTTGCCCAAGGGTCTACGGTACTTGAACATGCAACCGCTTAAGATATCAAAACCGATCTAATCTATTGGGGGTTGTGACCACGGTTCCGCCCTTTCCCTCCCCCCGTACTGTCACTACGCAGAGGTATTCGTGACTAGACCTATGATGGACATGACGTATTGAATGGTTCCAAGGGAGCATTGAGATCTTTACTTCCCTATACGGCATGGTAGCTAACCTTAAACAATAAAGCATCTTCAACACTAGATAATAGATAGATAACCATAAAAAGTAGCGATTACATCACAAGATCGATTACAATACATGGACAAATGAGAAGATTAACCCATCAAGGTGCTAGGCATAGCACCATTGATCATGATGACGCTTCCGACGGTGTCTTCCTTCTTCTCCGTGGGTGTCTTAGAAGGGCCTTGACGTCCTTCTCCACTTGTGGTTGCTTCCTTCGAGTAGAGCAATCCTTCTTGCGAATGACCTCCCTCCTCTTCTCTCTCTCTCTAGCTTGTAAACAACCTCTCAGACGAATGGCTCTCTTGCTGCGAATGGCGGCGCCTCCATGTATTTAGGGTTGAAACATCTTCACGCTCAAGAAATGGGGGTCTGAACCGACCCTGGAATGGGCCAGGTCGACCGGCTTGGGCCGACCGGCCCAGGTCCATCCGGGCCCGGTTCAGTCGCCCCTTCACACACGTGGGTCCTGTTGTCATTGTGCACCTTGCCCCCTCCATTTGCACCATTTTGATGATGTCATCCTCGTGTCCAAGATGGAGGGTCTTCTCGCATGAAGTTCGGTCTTTTACACTTCAATCCTCCGGGATGTTCCTTTGTAACACTTCGGTCCTTGACACCTTTGGGAGTGATTTCATCATGCTCTCGAACACAAATGGGACTCTTCAATTGCTCTTTTGAACTTGTTGTGACTTCGTCCTTTATGTCCATGTTTTCCTGCAAAAACATAACACTTCCAAATGCACATATGAAGATGAACTTGTTATATCATTAGTGTGCCTAGTGGTGGGTTTGTTTTATAATCAAATCCAAACCAAATTGTAATGAACATGTTTGGTGTACCAAAATACACCGTCAACACTAAGCTCATGAAGAACACAAGCCTCTAAACCATGAACAAGCGAAGAACACAAGAACTATTCACCTGTGCAAGGAACCACTTTAGTCTAATTAGAGAATGTCCAAATACTCACTTTATTCTAAATGAAGAACAGAAGCTTCCGTAGAGGTGCGTTCTTGGGGAAAGGTGCCAAGCACCATGGCACTTCCCCAAGTCACCCCTTCACCTTCCCTCTAATCTCTAAAGCACTAGCAAGCCAGCACTTCGGCCGATCCTTGGGTCGGCTAACCCCCAGGTGGGCCCCCTTGGCCTGTGCTTTCGATGAGTGACTACTTGGCGGGCCCTGAGGTCTGTTCCTTGTGTACATGTATGTTTGAGGTGGCTAAGTCACTCTGGTGGGCCATAGGATCCATGTGATGCTCATGTGGTGGCTTTTGATTTGACGAGGTCCTTTCTCTTGGATTGATGACATCATTGATCCAGGGGATGCTTGCATATGGCAGCCTCTTATTGGATGAGGTGGAGAGGCTTGGCTTGATGAGGTGGAAGGATAAAATGTGCTTTTGCTCCATTTCTCATACTAATTCCCTGCATTCGAATATACATCACAACTTATGGAAATTGTTAGTATAAACCCCTATTCTACTGTAGATGTATATTTGTCATGCCAAAATGCAGGAGTTGACAGTTATGAATATGGTGTTTAACAGCTGTCAACAGTGAGCGTGGTGCTCAGAGCTTATCTCAGTCTTAGATTGGTGTCCCATTCAACAGAATAGTTGTGGTACCCTAGGGAGGTGACAGCTCCAAATGGGATTTGTAGTCCACCACGTTAGTCCGGGTCGGTAGGACTTAGCGTGTTGTAGTTCTCACTTTTCATCCGAGTCAGAGAGCACAGCTTCACATGCCCCTACGGCACTAGAAGAGCTTCACAAACTTCTCTTACCTTGACTCTATCTTACCTTAATTCTTTTTTCAGAGTTGACAAAAATAGATAGATTGTACTAGGATCCTTTCTCGTCTCATGGTCCTCCCAACTCACTAGGTCCTCTCTATCCTTTTATTAAGATCTCCTTGCATGTCAGTTTACCCAGTGAATATCTTTATCGTTACCCCACCATAGCTTTCTACCGAGTTTCAATACTCTCCACTCATTTATTATTCGACTATCTATGATGTAGTGCTTCCATTGGGAAAATATAAATACGATAACCCGAATACCACTGTGTGAAGTGCTACAACTGTAATCCATGCGCTTGCGGACCTTTTCTGTGACATGTGTTTTTCCAGGCATTTCTGGCGTTGTTGCTATCTTAGTAACGACACTAAGAAATACCAACACCAAATATCTCATGTCAATTGCTATGGCATAAAAACAATCTTCCTCTATCAAGAGTTAGAACAACCATAAAATTTCCTTTCATATTGAGCCATTCAATATGATGTGGATATATATAGCTTTACTTAAAAAAGTTGTGAGTGGATACTTCGATCCTAAACACAAAATAAAATTTTGTTGTAGACCATATCTCCCATCTTTAAACTCGGTCTTTATATTACAACTTGCTATTGACAAATGTTCATTACCAATGATGTCAAGATTGTTGACAATCATATAATACTAGGAACTCCAATCAAGCACTTCAAAATGAACACCACGTGTAACCAACTTTGTATTCCCTCAATTTAATGAATACACACAAAGTCAATTGTACCAAATTTGACTTAACTGCTTTAAGTCATATATTGACTTATACACAATATGTGTTGCGCTTTTATGTATAAGTGTTTGGTATGTGAACTCCTTCCTGGAAGCTTCACAAATATACCAAATCAAGTGATTATTTCCAATCATTACATGTATAAACTGCAAATATAGATGCTTTTGTAATGCCAATCAAAGTTACTATTGGAAATTTATAACTTACTATGGAGAATAACTGCATTGAAAAACAATGTTGTGGGCTTTGCGTAAACCCCTTATGCTTCTAGTCTTGCTTTATATCTCACCACCATGTTGTTCTCAAACAATCCTAGGATGAAAACACTTATTACCCACATTAAAGGTACATGAGGTGTTAGTTTTATAGCTCATAACTCCTCTTTTCTCGTGAGCAAGACTAAATATGTTTGTATAACTCAACAAGTTCCAGTAAGAGTGACAAAACACTCTGCCATAGTCTTATTAACTAGATAACTTGGAATATTGTATACAATTCATTCAAATAAGTATGTGTCGCGACATGTAGCCTTTATATGATATATATAATTCTCTGGTCATCAAAAATCAAAATGTACCCTAAACGACTCATCGTGACTTCCCAAAGCGAGAGCCAGGGCTTTCTGATATCCCAGCATCAGTATTTCGGTGCAAGTCTGAGCTAGGCTTGTGGATTATAAATATCCAACAGGACATAAAATGTCCTTTCGGTGTCTTTCAACCAAAAGTTGAGTTGCATTTCCAGTCTTCTTTTGCTTGCCAGCAATGACATCTTGCCTCTTGGAAGTGCTTCTCCCCCTCATATAGTCAATATGGGGTTAAGTGGTTCTATTAGGTGCATCCACTCTATCTGGCACGTTCCTTGCAGGATGGAGAGACTTTATTACACCTTTATAATCTACTATTCAAGTGTGTGGCAACTTGTTTGCAATACTATGCAAAATCAATAATTCTTTGAACTCGATGTTGATGTCAATTTTCAATGTAAGATATTGATACGATCGAGAGCAAGTTCAACTAACTCCTCTGAATTCAATATCCACAACGTTCGAGGGCGAAGGGATAGTAATGAATAGCGCATTCCACAAAAATACACTATGTTGATCCGGGTATTGTACTCTATCTTACCTCAACACTACTATTGTCAAATTCCTGACGTAAGGAAGCTTACATTGTGATTATTCAGAATCTTAGTTTTATCTCAAAGGCATGTCAGAGAAGTCACTGACTATGACAAATTCAGCTATAAACAACAGTTATCCACCATGGCATGTATGTCTACAAATTAAGTGTTTTGTCATGCAATGATCCTTGTAGAGAAACATTGACATGGGTCGGGTAACTGGACACATGACTACTCATGAATATATTACGTAAATCCTAATGCGAGAACCCTCTCGATTTAGGCTGACAACGAGAAACCCTAATTTTGGCAAAACGAGGTAAATTAAAGATGAAAGAGATCAAAAAGGGAAAGAAGGAGAAAGTAACAAATCCCAACAAAAAGTAACTCTACCGCCGGCCATCTCCTCCAACTCCGGCGGTTGGTGGGCGGGGCGGCCGGCGGCGACAGATGAGGGCGGCCTTAGGGTTCTGTTTTAGTGGGGGTTCAGGGCTTGGGGTTCGGGATCCTCCATGGCCACCAGACCTAGAGGGGGGTCTGGGGGCGGCCGCGGGACCGACAGTGGTGGTGGAGTGTGGGCGGAACGGCGGGCGGCGGTGGCACCGCCCGCCGAGTTGGTGGAGGAGGCCGGTTGGGCCGGGTCGGCGGTGGGGGCGTCACAGTGACATCCCCCGCGAAGCCGGGTTAGCGCGGCGGTGACCGGTGGTGGCGGATCCGGCGGCGGAAGCCGCTAGAGATGGAGCAGGTGGGCGGGGGCAGGGCGGGGGCGCAACTCACAGGAGATGAAGAAGAAGACACTGATATCCCCGGCGAAGTTGGTTAGAGCGGCAGCGGCCAGAGATGGCGGATCCAGCGGCTCACAGGAGACGAAGCAGGTGGGCGGGGCGGGGGTGCAGCTCGCCGAAGACGAAGAAGACGATAGCGGCGGCGGCGGCAAGATTTTCATTGAGGTCCATGCAGATATGGATGGAGAAGTGGCAAGGGAGGAGAGGAGGAAGCGGTGGGAGTTAGGCGGACCTCGCCGGCGTCAGAGACGACGCTAGTGAGCCGGCGGTCGGCGGTGAGGCGGGGGCGCAGCGTGCGTTATCTCGGAGCCTCAGAGATGAAGATGCGGTTGTTTTTTCCGTGCGGCGCCGAGGGGATAAGAGGCTGGTGCACGTGTGTGGTGCCGGGGAGGGCTCTCGACCGAGAGCTATTGGGAGAGCCCTCTCCCGGTAGATGCGTCCATATTATTAATGTATTTGCTGGTCATTTACTTACGCTCTGACATATTTATCTGATGCAAAGAACAATTTCAGAACCATTCTATAGCAATCATACGAATGAAAGATAAAATTCCTCAAACATAAATTTCGGTGCAAAAACAAAATATCAAATATAAGGTCTGAGGTACTGAAAAGATTACAGAGACATCTGGCCCAGCGCCTGCATTTGACGAATGCACACGGGGGCCAGTTTATTATTACAAATTTAATTGGAAGGAAAACAAAAGGATTCAGAAGAAATGTTTAAAAATGATGAAACACTCAAAAGACTTCACAACGAATAACTCTCAGAGAGCCAGGGGTTGTGTAAGTCAAATGAGGATCTTCACGCGTAGCTCCAGTTGCACCATATTATTTGTGTTCCCGTGATCGACTTGGGTTCTATGTTCTGATACAAAGAGCCGACAAAAATTGAGATTCAGAAAAGCAGAGAATATTTATTCAAGTAGCAGGCAGCAAACTATCAGCGTCTAGAGTCCAAAGCACCAAGCTATCAACATTCCATTGCTCCTTGGTTAAAACAATGCAGGTACGACATACAAAGTTTAACCAGAATACTAAGACAGATAGGAGCTAATAAATAACCAAGAAATCAACAGCAACGAAAACATTAAACTACAAGTAGCTCTTTGGATCAATTAGCTGCTCCATTCTTCATCATATAGAAAAGGGATTTGTTGACACCAAAAATTGGCAGGTCTGGGCAAAACCGGTCAGACCGCCCCACCAACCCAGTTTTACCGCCCTGGTCATAGTGCTCAAAAGGAAATTTGGACTTCACAATTGGATGGGACTCGTCGAGTAGATCAAGATTAATATATAGAACGTCAAGTTAATAGTCCTGATGAGAGAGATATGGCTTCGAGAAGATGTGCACGTCGGGCATGCGGTTAGGCTGCGTCCCTAAGGCGGTTAGAGTTAGGAGTTAGAAGTTGTATTTTGACACAGTTTTGTAAGAGTTTCCACTCCCAATGGAGCAAGACCTCTCCTCACTATAAATATAAAGGGCCACTGCCGACTGAGAGAAGAATGCAATCGATCAAATACATCTAGTCTTTATCTTTTTGCCTTTCCTTTTATCTCTTTGCCCTAGCTTTTTCCAACCTCATCTACTGTTCTTCCTTCATCTCCACGACATCAGAAGGCGTTCTAGGTGGCATGCCGATCCTAGACCAAACCTACATGCACCAGCTCCGACGGGGTCCCTCCCGAGCCGGCGCTTGTAGGTCTACCGCTAAAATCCCGACACCCCAGTCTAACCGAACCTCGGATGCGGTTAGACTGTCTTATGTAGAGGAGTTGCAGCGAGCTTCTCTATGCACTTGTTGATCTTGAAAAAGGTGTCAACAAATTGGCGACTCCGCTAGGGAAGAATGAACAAGAAAGATTCATCGGCTACCATGGCCAATGACAAAGGAGCTCTTTGTGATATCGACCCGAACAACATCATCGACATGACCGACGATGACGTTATGAATGTGAAGCACCAAGCCTTCAAGGAGTATCAGAAAGCTCGAAGGGAAGCTAAGTGGAAGGACTTCATATCGGGTTTTCGGAAGTCTCGTGATGGAAAAGTGGTGGAAGTTCAAGGATTTCAGTTTCCGCATCTTCATCAACCAAAGGTAACACCCAATGTGAGTAAACCACTCGAAACAAATTCAGAAATTGTAAATCTCACTGATGGTGCTGTTAGTGCTATCTTATATAATAAATTTGTTGTCATGAGTCAAAATTTTGAATCTACAATTAATTCTCGTTTAGATCATATAGAGGCCAAATTTGATAAAAAATTTGTTGGTAAAGATGTTAATGCATCTACTTCTAATACCAAAAATTATAAGGACAAAGCACTAGATGATTTCTCAAATTTGCATATACCTAAAGTTCCCATTGGTGCATCTCCAATCCACCACATACATAGTCGTACTACCATTTGTAATTGGCTGGTCGAGGGAGTACAATGACCGCACTAATGCCATTATGCCGCATACAGTTGTATATAGCGAGCCACACGCAAGTGTGTATGTTTCTAATAGTTTGTTGCATCATGTTCCAAATACATTGCTGAACCAAACAACAACATATTGCACACCACAACCTAATGTATCTCGAGCACCATGCCATGGATCAGCTAGGCCTAAAGTCGCTTTAGGATGGAGGGATTTAGAGAATATATGCTTGAGTTATTTAGACAAACTTTTGGTATGGAGCCTAAAACTAAGAGTTGGTCCTATTAAAGACCATATCCTGAGAATTATGAGTATATCTCATACCCACCGGGATTTAAGTATCAGAGTTTATTAAATTTAGTGGGGATGATGGTAGAAGTACATTAAAGCATATAGTCCAATTTACTATACAACATGGTGAAGCTTCTTTAATGATATTTGTAAAATGAAATTGTGTCCTTTATCTCTATGGGGTGCTGCATTTAATTTGTTTATTTTTTCTACTCAACTCAGTTTATACCTTTGCTGATATAAAGAATAAATTTCATGATTATTTCTTTACCTGTGAAACTGAATTGAAATTGTCACATCTTGTATTGGTTAAGCAAAAATCTAATGAATCTATTCTGAATATATTATAAGATTTAGAGACACTAGAACCGATGTTACTTTTTGACAATTTCTGATAGAAACCTAGCTGATCTTGCTTATTCTAGTTTGCTTGATATTCATAAAGAGAATCTAGATGGTTAGGATTTTCTATATGTGAGTCAGTTGTTGCAAAAAGCTTTAGCTAATGAAAGCCGACTTAAAGAATCTAGGATTTCGCAAATATCTAATGAGCCGTCTAATCATCCTATTTATTATGCATATGATGATTTGGATGATGAGAATAAATAAGTGTATGGTGCTGAATTTACATGGTCACCTGATGATAAAGCTAAGACTTGTGCTTCTCTCAAGCCGGGCCATAAGAATCGGCAGTATGAAGTAAAATTCACTTTTGACGTTACTAAGTGTGATAGGATCTTTGATGAGTTATTAAAGGTGGGTAATATTAAAATATCTCATACTTTGCCACCGCCGGATGAGATAAAGAAGCGTGCATATTGTAAATTTCATTGTTCTTTTTCTCATGCTACTAATGATTGTAATAGTTTTCGTCGGCAAGTACATCTGACCATTAATGAAGGTCATTTAGTACTTCATAAGATGCAAGTCGACTAAAATCCTTTCCATGTTAATGCTTTTATGAATACTCTTGAGTTGTTGAATCCCAAGGTACTCATTCGGCCCGATTAAGCTGAGAAAGCTAAGGGAAAGAATATAATCATTTGAGAGCAAAGACCCAACGAGAAGGTTCTACTGGAGCAAACTCCCAAGGTTCCAGTGAAGGCTTCATCGCTTGGGGGGGGGAGGAAAGGAAGAAAAGTCTGACGGCGTGTTGACCGGTCTGGCCACTATCTAGGGCGGTCTAACCTCCTCCCAGGGCGGTTTAACCACATCCTAGGCCGGTCTAACCTCCTCCCGGGGTGGTCTAACCTCCCAAGATTATTTAATCGCGTCCCAGGCTAGTCTAACCGCATCCCAGACCAGCCTGGCCACTGTTTCCAGAAAAAATGGAGATGCTCTCAACAAAAAGATAAAGCCGAGTTTTGAAGAACTCTTGGCCAAATATAAGAAGAAGGGGACTGCTCAGAAACAAAGTAACAAGCCAAAAAGTGCTAAGTGCATAAAAGCACCATCAAGACATCGGAAGCAAGAATGTATGCATCACCTACAAAGTAATTTTGCTTCTGCACCATATCCTTTTGTTGGATCAGTTATGCCATGTTCTTGATATTATCCTTGTTATTACTCACATGTCGATTATAGTAATATGTACATGAAACTATATATGATTGAATAATCTATTGCATATCCAAATTATGTTACATTGCAAAGACTAGCCGCTTACCATAGCACTCTGGTAAAAAATGATGTATGTGATGCTATTAAGCAAGATGAGGGTAGCAACAGGCAAAACTCTAAGGGTATGCAGCTGAGGTGGTGTCCCTTAGGCTTATCCCATACTCAAAAAGGAAGATTTCAGCGGCTACGGAAGCAAAGAGTAATGGAGCAACAAACAACAACCATGCCAGCAAGGTCAGTAGTTACTAAGCAGGTATGGAGGTCAAAGCAAATCATTTTTAAGCTAAGAGCAAACATATGGCCGATAAGATGATTATCGCCCTTAGAAAAAATAATATTGCCGATGCAATGTTTATCATCGTGCTTTATCAATTATTGGTAAAATCATTTTCTGGCATGCAAGCTTTGCCATAAAACAGGGGGCATATGTTGACATCTAAAATTGGCAAGTCTGGGCGAAACCGGTCAGACTGCCCCACCAACCAGTTTGACCACCCTGGTCAAAGTTCTCAAAAGTAAATTTATACTTCACCATTGGACAAGACTCATCGAGTCGATCAAGATCCATATATAGAACGTCCAATTCAGAGTCTGAATGAGAGAGATATGGCTTTGAGAACGTCTGCACGTCGAGCACGGGGTTAGACCGCGTCCCTAGGGCGGTTAGACCGTCCTGCCCAGCCAAATCCGAGTTAGGAGTTGTATTTTGACACAGTTTTGTAAGAGTTTCGATTCCTAATGGGGCAAGACCTCCCCTCCCTATAAATATAAAGTTCCATGGCCGATTGAGAGAAGAATCTAATCGATCAAATACATCTGCTCTTTATCGTTTTGCCTTTACTTTTATCTCTTTGCACTACCTTTTCCAACCTTATCTGTTGTTCTTCCTTTGCCGGCGTAGATCTGTCGCCGAAATCCTGGTAACCCGGTCTACCCCCCCCCCCCCCCACCACCACCACCACGTGGTTAGAAACGCCCTGTGTAGAGGAGTTGAGGTGAGCTTCTCTGTGCACCTGTTGATCCCGAACACAGGTGTCAACAGGAACATATATCTCCAAACTACACCCCAACTCCCTGTCTCTGATTTTCAAAAACAGAGTGCCATGTTTCAGTTGCACTTCAGTTCCAAACAACACCCCACCTCCAGAAGTTACATCAGTCAATCAAAAAAATGCTGCTGGTTTATTGTACATGGAATAGGTGGGAGAGGAGAGGGGAAGGGACATACCTCAAACGCATCTCGTGTTTCAACCAAATCAATGCAAGTTCTGGGTCGTCTTTATATGAGCTCAAGAAGATTTCTCTATTGTTAGGGTCCTTGAATAGCCTGTATGATGCAGCCTTTTCCTCTTTTGTGATTTCCATGGTGTTAACAACAGACACACAATTCTTGATTGAAAAATCTGCAGAACATTCATAACAGTGGCACTAACTTAGTTTATTACATGCCACAAAAATCTTTTATTTAACATTCATAATAGGTTTGATTTGTTACTTCCCACAAAACATTAATAACAGTGGCACTAACTTAAGTTCTTAAGCAATGTCTTTCAAGGATCTTTGGCTAATGAAGATGAGCATAATAATGCATGCACGCACTGAATTGAATGTTTGCTTGATAATGGCGACGAAAATATGGATCGACATAAATAATGCATGTTGATTATTTAGACAAAAATATGCTTGCTAATGCACTCAGTTGCATGCAACGATCGTAAAAGTTTGATGAATTGCAATATAGATGACCAAGAAATGGAAACCAATCCAATATACAGAAATCGTTCATAGTTTCAGAAATTTTAGTGAAAAGTATCGAGTTTTCTGATTGCATGATTTTTATTAGGGCATTGCTGAGGTACTCCTCCTACCTCCTCGGAGGTAATATGTTAAATAAAAATAAAAGTTAAAAAATTGCTAATTAGTCCGGTTACTATACATGCAGCAGTGTAGATGTAATTTTTTTTGTTTGCAACTCATCCAGATGTAAGAGCAACTCCAAGAGACTCACTAAATTAGACTAGCTAAATTCATATTTAGCTACACATTTAGCTAGTATTCTTTCTCTATCTTTCCTCTTCTTCCTACAAACTTGCTAAAATGACTAGCCATCCCACAACTAGGCCCACGTGTCACCAGCGCGAGGGAGGTGGGAGCAAGAGGGGACCGCGCAGGAGGTGGTGGGGCCGCAAAAAATAGCTAGGAGAGGGTGCTAGTCATCTTTGGCTAGCAAAGGCACAAGTTTAGCTGTCGAGGATAGCTAGCGGGTTGTTTGGCTAGTCAGTTGGAATGTTGTTTTTGTTGATTTTTTTTATTGTTTAGCTAGTCAAGTCAAGATAGCTAGTCTCTTAGAGTAACTCCAAGAGACTAGCTATCTTGGCTTAACTAGCTAAAAAATAGAAAATTTGTCCAAAAACTCGATCCAACATACTAGCTAAACTTGTCCTAACTATCCTCCACTAGCTAAAGCCGGGGCTTCGCTAGCCATCTTTGACTAGCCAATCCCTCTAGCTATCCCCTTGTACATGAGTATGGCAGGCGGGACCCACTAGCGGTGGAGCATATGGAGAGTTGATTTTAGCTATTCTGTTGGATTTCATCAACTTTTTAATAGCTATTTCATTTTACATACTAGACAAATCAGTAATGTAGCTAGTGATATTTAGAAAGACTCTTGGAGTTGCTCTTAGAGTTGTTCTAATTAAGTGGGAGGCTGCCCTTTCTTCCCCAAAGTTGTTTGATCTACTAAAGACATTTAACTGCCACAGTTTGGAAGAAGCATCGGACAACAGAGGATGATATACGAGATTACGAGATGTGTGTGTGCGCGCGTGCACGGCCAAATAAAAACTACGGATTTTTCCTTATCGCTACATTAATTCTTAATATTTGGTTATTCTAGCTTTCCTCTAGGTTGCTTAATTATGAATCTCATTTGTGTCTGCCTTCTTGTTAATGGGACGACCATGAATCCGACAACCTGCATGGTAGTAAATCTGCCTACCAAAACTGAACAAAAGAAAGAAGAGATGAGATATATGATGGTAGACGACCATTTTTAGCGGGGTAGCTAGCTCTTATTATCTGGTTAAACTTATATAATAACCCAGAAGCTCAGGCAGGAGGAACAACAATAGCTTGCTACATGAATGAGTATACATATACATGCATGCTATTAGTACTATACGTACCTTCGGCGGTTAAAGTGATAAGAGATGCAAGCATGTATACGTGGAAAACTATCTTTGCTTTAATTTGTAGCTACATATATGCGTTCTCAAACTTTAGTTGAATCTGTTACTGTGGCTATACCTTCCACTGCTTGAGTTGGTCTTGGAACAATTGGAGGTGGCACTGGCACCGGAACTTGTCGAGTTTGCTCTCTATAAGTAGGTAATTCCTCCGTCTCCATACCAATAGAACCTTTGTCAAAACACATAACGAAGGAAAGTAAGAACTAACGCATTTGTTGCATGTATGATTTTAACCACGTCAATGGTAAGCCACATATGCAGCTAACCACACGAGAACATAAGGACTTTTGGGCTTACCTCCGGTTTTACTACCTTCAGCCATTGTCCAAAGAGAAGAAGTTGCATCCGGATAAGTGCCCCTCTACAGTCTATATAGCCTGAGCTCATACGAGAAAACAAAAAGAATTGGAAGTGACTTGAAACAAAACGTAAGGTTCCATTGACTTACTGCAGGTCAGATGGTAAGGTTCCTTGGAGTCCTGGACTCGGTACTCGTGTTCGCATTTTCCTGAATATATATCATGATTTAACGAGTAATATTCTTTCAGTGATAGGCGATGTGTCCATCATCAGCAAAGTGTCAGTAGTGACTTCATTAATCTCGAGAAGTTACCAGCATAGTCTTTCGTAGGGGCGAGTATGCATGCGTGTATGTGAGCGTCGGCGGAAATTACCGAGTAACTACGAACGTAGCTTAGTTGTTTGGGTTCATTTAGGTGAAATCTAATCACCTAGATTCCAGCAATATATTCATAGTATAGCTCAGTTGTGGGTTCCTTGAGGTGAAATCTTTTCACCTAGATTCGAGTAATATATTCATAGTAACATGTGGTTTAATTTAGAATTTAACGGTACTACATATGTTGATCAACGTCGAGGTATCTATGTTGACTTTGTCAATCTCAAGATCTACCTGCGCAATCTCTAGAATATATCCATAGCAACAGGGTGCGCATACATACCTTCATTAAATCCATAGGGCTAAGTGTGCTCAAGTCTATATATATTGGTATATGCATGGTTGTGTACAGTGTTTCAAAAAAGGGTTCATAAGGGGGTTGGTTGTGCATACCTACATTCACAGCAGATGTGGCCAATAAATGAGTGTATTAGAGTCATTTTATGCCATCGTTAATCTTTCTTTAAAAAGTTAGAATTACATTCTTCATAGCTCGGAGGGACTACATAAAAAACATAAGTGGGCCTGATAGTGTATGTATATGCATGCCAGGGAAGATGCCAACCATAATTCCATTTGATGACAATTTGTTTTTAAAAAAATGTGGTGAAAATTTTCAATCCCCACCCTCCCCACTCCCACCCTCCTCCCAAATGAAATGGAGAGGCCCGTTTTTTTGCCTCCATTGCCGAGGCCATTGCCGAGGCCACGCAGAAACTGCGCGTGTACGTAATCCTTCCACCTTCCGTCACCTACTGCTACGAGTCATCTGTTGCCCCGGCCGGCCCATACACCATTACTCGTTGTGCACCCTGTTGTGCCTATCGTCGCCGACCTCCGTCCATGACCGGAATGCATGGATCATCCATCTGTCGTTGCCTCATCTGCCATGCATTGCCAAGGCCGTTACACCTGATCCCACTTCACCGGCGTATCACCTCATTGCAAGCCAGGCCTCACCGTGCGTGCATGCCGCTTCTCTACGTGAGAGAGAGAGAGGGGAGGGAGGGACGATATACTTGTCAGTTTCGTGGAGCTTACACTGGCTCCAGCTAGGGAAGCAAATTGGAAATGTAATGGGTCATTGAGTCGACCAAAAAATTAATACAATGAATTAGTATAGCATTCTATCGTAATTAATCAGCTGACAAAAAAACACCATTGTATAGCATCGCTAGGTCCAGGTCCACCTGACATGTTAATGTTCGTGTAATGTAGCAACACTATTCATAAAAGCCGATTTCCTCTCTCTCCTCCTCCAGCCCCGACTTCTCTGACGCAACAATTGCGTGTGTGATGAGGAACCAGAGCTTGCCAGAGCTTCTCAACAAGTTGTGGAAGAAAATTTTTCTATATATAAAAAAGTTGTAACGGAGAAATGATAGAGCTTCCACGTACCTCAGATCTAGACTATCAGTACCTCCAATTGTTGTGATCATGGTATAACTAAAATGCGGTTTTATCAAATTATATTCTTCAGTTATAGTATTTTCTTTGAGCAACTTTATCTTAGTAGGTGCAGAATTTGAAGAATTCAACAACTCTTGCCTGGTCTCCTTATATTTCCTATCCTTTTCAAACCAACCGGACCAATAAGCAAGTGAGCAAGCTGGATTTGCACTATTTTACTTACAACAAAGTCTGACAAAAGAAGTTTTAAACAAATGAAATCTATATCTATATAATATAATATATATAATAATATAACTTATATAGACCAAACCCACTAAAAGTCATTTACTTCTATTTCTTTGCGACCACGTTAAGCCATGTCACTTCTATTCTCATCACCGTCAGATCATCAGTGTCCTCTGAAATCCATCCATCTATGTATCATCCTCTCATTATCCACTAGCATCAACCATTAATGACATAATCCTCCACCAGGTTGGTCAGAAATGCCCCTGACAAAAGATTCTTATGGCTTCTTTGTTAGTCAGTTGAACTCATGAGTGCTCGCCTCCATACAATGAAGAAATTAATTTTCGTAGTAAATCTGAAAATTCTTGCACTATATAGATTCAAGTTCCACTGCTGACGGCTTTTGAACCTCTCATAATTTATCTAAAAGTTTTCTCAAATCCCGCAGCTAGCAACCCGCGGGTTCAACTACAGCCCGCAAATTACGGCCGCATGTGCTTGTTACAGAGCAATTAATGGTCATGCATAATTTATACCAGTATTTGGAGATACAGTCAGATACGATGTACATCTAGATTACCTACAGAAGTTTGACTTCCAGTACAAAAATATATCCAGTTCGTTTAAAACCAAAGGCGGGTTGCTGCCAGAGCAGAGACCATGTATAGCTTATTCGGTATTACTCCCTCTTCCTGTTCTCGTGCTTCCCACACGTAAGTGGCGATTAAAATTGTTCATGAAAAAGGTAATCTTTTTTCTGATGTGGACTTAAATGCTAGCAAGTATTAGGGAAAACAAATCCAGTCAAAATTTGCTTTATCTTTGAAGTAAGTTTATTTCTTTGATCTGGAATAGAGTCATATGAAATGTTGCAAATAGTGGGCAACAATATTTCGCGAAGGGGTCTGTCGCTATAGTGCCAGTATATCCAGCTATAGCCCAATATTTAGAACTACGTAGTTGTAAGGGCACGTTGGCACAACACTATATTGCCGCTATAGCGCCACTATAGCCTGATGTGCAACATTGTCGTATGCCAATTAACCCTTGCAAGATGCTACAAGAAAATTGACCTTTAACACCGGTTGATAACCTCTTGAGTACCGGATGTGCAACATGTACATGAAATCGAGACTAATAGCCTCGATTTACGTAAAAAGTTTTTTATGTGAAATGTGCCCACTCATAGTGAGTATGATTCCAACCCAAGATCTTTCACCTTGTGTAGCATCATTATCATTTCACATACTCAGAAGATCTTATTTAGTTCGGCAAATTGCAACTATTCATCTATCACATCGAAGCGTATTGCTCTCTATATATTACCAGTAAATTGCTACTATTCATTCATCGCATCGAAGGCAATACGCCGAACTAAACAAGCCCTTAGATAAGAGATTATTTCCTTTTTAAATTCACCCCTGAAGAACCTCCCAAAGTTCCATCCACCCGATATATTCATATCGGTCTGCATGAATGTCGTAGATCAAATGTACTTTCTCTAGTAATGAGAAGGCCACGGGTGGACTTGGGGTAGAGGGTTTGGCCCTACTAGATCAAAAGAACTTGTGACAGTTGGGGACCTAGAAGTTTAGCAAGATGTATATAAATGGAAAAACATACAAAGATTAGTATGCGCCAACGGCCAAAATATTTTTTAGATGTTATGATATACTCCGCTTGTTTCAAATTACTATTCATTTTGTTTTTTCCACATTCATAACTTTTGTTATGCATCAAGATATATAATATATATAGATACACAAAAAGGTTATGTATCTAGAAAAGTCAAAGCAAATAGTATTTGGGATGGGGAAGTAAATTACAACAAAGAATCTTTGGATTAAATTCCCCATATAAAGTGATGATTGCAAATGACACTAATGATGATATCTATCAGACTACCAAGCATCTGGCTAGTGATTCCAACTATATATGGGTGCTAGGGCAAGGAATGTCTGTCGAAATGTCCATTCGATGAAAATTTGAAACCTTTGTAGATCAAGTAATAATCTTTAGAAAACATTTTTCAGAATCAGTCAATAGTAGTTCTTAACTCATCGACCAACATATTCAAATTATTTTTATTCAGGTTTGATTTTGGTAGGCTGAAATAAATGTAACCCTACATTCTTATAGGTCAAAAGAATTCAATGAAAAAGTTAAAAAAAAACTGAAGTTTTCACAAAGATGTACTATTATTTATTGCTACTAAACAAAATGGATCTGATTTTTTCGATTCCCTTTCTGATTTTTTTTAGATTCTGTTTTATAATAGTAGCATGACTCCTTGTGCAAATGCTCATGTCTACATGCACTTGCGTAGAGGCTGATGGCTTAGCTGCCTTTGCAAATTCTATACCAGTATGTACATATAGTTTTTGTAGTTGAGATAGCAAGCTCTGACTTAATTTGGGAAACTTCTCCTTGATAGAGACAGCATCCACTATGCCATAATCGATTTGTGGTGGCACATGTAAAATAAATTGCTAACACATAGTAATTGACAACCGCTAGCACTATCGTGTAGGCACAATGCTAGCGGTTATAAAACAGTGCTGGTGAGCACTTATGTCACCCGCTAGTATAGATGGCACAGTGTTGTCGGGTGACATAAGGCACCCGCCAGCACTGTGCCTTTGCAGAAGCAACAATTTCTTTTTAAAGTAGTAAAAGGTTGTCAAATCAAAATGTTGTCAACTACAAAGTTTCATAACTTCTCAAGATGTACAACTTCTATTTGGGTTGTTTCTTCATTTGATAAAGTGGTAGTAATTTTGTTCACAAAACATATCTCTTTAATTTAGTTTCATGAGTCTATATGAGAGATGTATAGGATTTGTGAAGAATGTTAGTACCACTATGTGTCACACCCTGAAATTTCCAATTTCAGGATGTGAATAGAAAGAATAATTAAATAACGATTTTATCATAATTTTAAAATTTTTCCAACATTTATTTTCTTTACAAGAAATATAGTATAGGAAAAAAACCTTGTTTGATTTTCTGAATCAAATAAAAGTTGTGAGTGTTGCATTCATGCCGATGTATCTTGGTGTTTTTTGAGTGCAAAATGTTTCAAAAATGCATTCAGGAGATGTCTAAACTCTCCCGAGAATTTTCCGGATTTTTCTAGAATTTATTCTCATTTTCTCTAAGCATTTTCTATTTATTAGAAGGCTCTAAAAATCTTTTTTGTTAGCTCCAAATGCTTTATTTGGATTGTTCATGTCTTAATCTATCTCTAGGAATTTTCCTGGAATTTTTGGTATTTTTTGAGTATTTTTGGTGCTTTAGAATAATTTACAAATTTTTCTGGGATTATTCTTCGCAGTGGAAATAAATTCAGAAAAAAAACAAAACCTCTTCAGCCCGCTCCGGCCCAGTGGAGCCCATCGGGGCCGGCGGCCGAGGCCGGCCCGGCCATGCCGCCGCCGCCCTCGGCGGGCGTGCCGGGCACGCCACGCGCGGCCGCCCCGCCCTATAAAGGGGAGGGCTCGAGCTCCCACGCGCCTCGCCCTAACCCTACCGCCTCGCTGCCCTGCCTCGCCAGCACCGCGCGCCGCCGCTGGCCACCAACAGTCCAATGCCGCTGCCGCCCCTCTTCAAATTCCCGCCGCCTCCGTTGATTCCCGGACGAGCGAGCAACACCAGGAGCTTCGCAAGGTCGAGCCGAGCGTATCCCGCCTGCTCCCTCGGCCCCTGGACCGCCGGAGCACCGCCACCAGTGGCGAACCCGAGCTGGCCGCCGCTGAGGATTCCCCGTCGATTCCGGCCATCACCGTTCGTCTTCCACCTTGGTGAGCACAACATTGAGTTCTCCTCGATCTACTCTTCTCATTCCCCTAGTTACTCGAGCCTGTAGCCGTCCAACCATCAGCGCCGCCGCCGGCCAGGACCTCCTTGCGCCTGTGCGAGTTCTGTTCAGAGGTAGGAGAAGACATGGCGGTTTTGCACATAGCCCCCGCCTTTTTCCTGTAATGATTAGATATGTTTTATGTGTCTCAACCAATCTGCAGATAACCCCCTCCAAAGATCCCACTTTCACACATAAAGCCCACCCACGCCCTTTTATAGATATAGCCCTGTGTTTTCTCCTTTTCACGAGAATTGTTTCTTGTGTCTCGGGTTTCTTCTCAACTAGCCCCTGAAGTCTATAGTTAATTGCAGATAGGTCCTCCAATCTTGTTTATCTCATAAAATCTTCGTTTTAGCTCCATTTTAATCCGTTCAAGTTGCGTTAAGTTCATAATAATGTAAAGCACACATTAGTGGTGTGTTTTCACCATGTTTTGTTTTCTGAAAATAAATTTAATATTAACCTTGATTAATGCCTAGATACGCATGCCTTTTCTAAATAAAAGCTATATAGATCTATACACCGTTTTTCACAATCAAATTTAATTTGATTAATTTTTGTCTCACATGCTTTTGTAAATAAAATATGATTAGATATTTAACTCGGTTTTCACAATTAAATATTAATTTGTTTAATAATTAATTAACTTTTCTAATTAAAAGTTAATTAGGCTTTTACACCGTCTTTTATAATAAATGTTAACTTGCCCAATGTTAACATACATGTAATTTCTAAATTAAGTTTGTTTAGCTCAACACGCATGTGTCTTTATTCGATTAGTTGTTCTAACCTTTTCTTGAATAAATTGTTTAACTGGTATAACTGACACATGAACTTTTGTAAATAAAATTTGACTAGTCCTTTACCTCGGTTTTGTGAATAAAATATAATATTGCATTAATGGCAACACCGGGTATTTTATTTATGAAATATCCTTTATATTTGTTTTGTTAATTAAAATAAACCTAGCTCGCATAGTAAAGGACTAGTAAAATAAACCTATGCAAATCGTTTGATAGACGTTCTTTATCAAGCTGTCTCAGTGTGACTCTGTTGTAGAGCTAGCCTTCTTTCAAGCTTTAGATCTTACCTAGTACTTGCCGCCCAATCATAATTGTCTTTCAGTTCTTTGAGTCAATCTTGTGCATCTATCTTTCCTAGAATCAGTGCCTCTGTCATCTAGCTGTTCTTTCTTCATCCTAGTTCTCCTTGTAGGATAGTCTTTCCAGATCCTAGCCTAAGGTTTATTATGCGCTTGATAATTCGTTGCTACTCGTCTAATTCGTTTCACCGTAACCTGTACGTTAGCATGTGTATCACCTGCTACTTGTTTTAACACTAAAGTTGCATGTTAATCTTGACTAATATTTATTCCATTACTTTTCAATAAAAGTGACTAGGTTCTATCCTGGTTTTCATAAGCAAATATCTAATTTGGTTAATTCCTATTTATAACTAGCTTTCTTTAAATAAAAGATGCTTAGCGTTAAACATCGGTTTTCATAATAAAGTTAATATGCCTAATGACATCATAAATACCTTTTCAATATTAAATATGTTTAGTTGAACACGTGACATAAAGTTACTCGTCTAGAAATCTTATACTTGTTTTATCTTTTTAAAGTAATTGTTAATTTGACATAACTTCCACTTGAATGTTGTAAATAAAACATGATTAGGTTTATCATGATTTCTTTAATTAAATGTAACTTGTTTAATGGTAACATAGGGAATTTCTCTGACGTATTCTTCCACATGATTTCTTAATTAAAATATGCCAAGCGTAGTCTCTTGTTATTTGATAATGATCTCACGATAGTTTCGAGCTTAGTTCTGTTTTCAACGTTTCTTGCGCTTGCGTAACCAATAGAATTGGGCTCTATCTCAGTGTGATCTTTCCGGTCCTTGCTCAATCTTTCACAACCATCTCCTTAAAGTTAACCAAGCTTTTCTTCCTCCAAGCACGGTTTGTGTGCTTTAGTGATCCATCTAATCGAGCCCATCCCTTAGTGCGCTCTTTTAAAGTTTTCTTTTGATTGGTGCTTTGTTATTAGTATGCTTGTTTGTTTGTTTTGTATGCTTGTGCTCGATGATTGATGCGCTTAGAGTGAACGCCGTTCGAGAAGTTTGGAAGAGCTTGAAGTTGAAGATTCTAAGCAATTACCCTCTGGTTAAAGGCAAGTGTGTCCTTGATCTTTTGTCCTAATAATTATATTTAATCACTCATTGCATTGCTTGCATTAATGTTGATGGGTTCCTATTAAGGATTACCTAGTCTTTATGATCACTCCTTCTTAACCTGGGTTTACATTTATATTGGGTACCTATGCTTAGTTGCTATACCTGGGTTATGGTGGTTTTAATGAACAATAATGATGAATCATGCTATACCTTTATGTTATATCTTTCGATGCTTAATACAAGACCATATGTTTAATCGGAACATGGAGAACCACCCGGGACAACAGTGCAACCACAAGAACTATATGGCTCTGGTCTTGGCCGAGTAATTAGGGAAGTCTTTGTGTGGTCATTACTCGCATAGTAGGTTGGGGACGGAGGAATGCTTTTATGGCTCTTCTATTCCGGAGTGGTGTTGGAACGGAAGTACTCTATGGATGACCGTCTGTGAATAGAAGTGTGATACGAAAGATAGCCTCTATGACATACTACTATGGACTAATACGCACGGGAGGACTCTTTGTAAAGGCCTCGTAGCGTCCCTATGCAATCACACCTCGGTAGTGTGGTATGGTGCCTAGCTAGCACCGCATGGTTGGGTTTAAAGTTCCTAGAACTTTTACGCGACTTGTGGGTAAAGATGTACAACCTCTGCAGAGTGTAAAACAAATCAATTAGTCGTGCTCACTGTCAAGAGCGGCCTGGACCCTCACATGATAACTGAACTTGAAGATGGACTTAGATCGTGCTCTTTGGTTATGCTTGCCATATGCTTATGGCGTATCTCTTACCTTTATGCTTAATTGTGGGATGGTATATACTTAAACTTTATTAGTAATCAGGTGCTAATAAAATTTGACCAACTAAAAGTGCTAAATGCTTTGAGCCAGTCCACTATAAAGCCTTTGCATTCATTCTTTCCCCCACACTTGCTGAGTACGACAAGTGCTCACCCTTGCTATAAACATTGTTGCTCAGAAAGAGGATGCTACTCTGAAGTCTTGTGAAGATGTTGCTGGTGCTAGGCGTACGCAGTCCCCAGTCGACTGCGTGTCATGTTTGGAGCCTTCGTTTCGAGGATTAAGCGTAAATCTCTGATAATCTTCCTTTTTCATACGTGATATTGTTCACTTATATGTCACTATATGCATGAAACTTGATCCTGGCATGTATATAGTTATGCACTTGTTTTTCTTTGGAAAAACAGGTGTGACACTATGTCAGGTGACCAAATGACCAAAATAAAAGTTGTTCATCTTCAAAAGTTAGAACTTTGTAGTAGAACCACTTTTAATTTGAATTACTTATGTCAAGGTAAAGTACGTCTCAATTTCTGAAATTTGAAAATTTCAGTTTTTCAAACGACCTCAAATGGAAAAACATTCAAAATTAAAGTTGTCGATCTTGAGAAGTTATGAAACTTTTTTGTATACAATTTTTTTATTTAAAATCATATTTTCATTGAAAAAGTAGGTTTGAATCTCTCAAATTTGAAATTCAAATTTCGTAAATGACCTCAAATGGAGAAATTCCCAAAATGAAAGTTGTAGATCTCAGAAAGTTATGAAACTCTGTATCTCACAAGTTTTATTTTGAATCCGTTTAGAGCCTTAAAAAACCGAGTTACACTTGGTGTAGTATAATATGAGTAGAATCAAAACTGCATATGAATGCATCTGAGTGTGTGGTGTAGTGGTAAAGGAGGCTCCCCGCAAGGGGAGAGGTCACAGGTTCGAACCACAGGAACCCGCGGAGACATGCGACTTGAGACTTGATGACGGGGATGGGTGGGTAACTGGCCGGTGGGGTTCCTTCCGTAAAAAATGATTTTGTTTACTATTTATTTGGAGCTTTTTTGGCGCTGGCTCGAAAACCTCAGTGTTGGCAGGCAACCTTAGCACCCGCCAGCAATGAGGTCTCTATGCTAGCGGGCGGACACCAGCCGGCACTGAAACGATTTGTGCTGGCACAAGGTCCGCCAGCACAAATCATTTTGTGGCCTAGTGATCTTCCCTCATGATTACTTTAAAAGCTTTTATGATAAATAGGCAATGAGAACACTTTTAAAATTATGACTTGCAAGATATTTGCATATTTAGACTTGATAGGGCAGAAAGAAGAAATGTTTCAAAAATCATTCATAATAAAGTAGTACTTTTGTTGGCATACCTATTCAAATTAATATTATTAATGTTGTCAAAATTATGTCGCAAATCATGTCAGTGCAAACAATTCTATTTTTTGTGAATAGTCACTAATGTATAAACAAGCTGTAGTCAGTTCTAAACTATTTGTACTGTGGTTTTTGAACCGACTGTAATCAAACTCGCACCTTTACAAATAGGTATTATATTTGTACAGACAATTTGAGTCTTGACTGTAAAATGATTTGTACAGTGGTTCTAGCTGGCCACAAACTGTCTTAAAAATAGATTTTCTTACACAAGAAATAGGAAAACAAATTTGCATGATGAACCTTCAACCTCGTGCTGGCGCATGGTGCCGCACAGCCACTCCATCTATGCAGTACTTGTGATGGTAGAGAGATGGTTTTCCTTTTCACCATTATTAGCTTAAACTTTTGATGATTTAGATGTAAACAACTTCATAAAAAGGTTGTTTAACTACAAAGTTGGGTTTTCAATTCCATTTGTTAAGTTTGTTGCTCTAGTGGTTTTAGTGGTTGTCAACCATAGACTATGACCCTGATACAAATACATTGAAATTTTTTCCTGTTTGATCTTTTTTTTTTGAGAAATTAATTTTTCATACAAGTTTAATGTCTGGTTAACAACAGCTTTCTATCAGAGGTGAAAAAATAGTGTGTACCGAGAAAATCAACTGTACAGTAATTAAGTGTTTTCATAGTCAGTTTATTGATAGAACCAGTTGCGTTTTTGTCATTTTTAGTTGGCTTTTGTAGTGAACAAAATGCCTTCGACCTGTACCAATGATTGATGCCATTTTCACAGACCATCTTAAATTGCAATTGATCATTGAAAGTATTTGACTAAAGGCACTTAGCTCAAATCCAACTGTGTTGTTTATTTAGAAACGACTGTACATGTTGATTCTTTTCTAGTGAGTTGATAACACCAATTAAATCACATTTTTACTTGAGACCATAGGGCTTCTCCAATGGCTAACTTATGGCTGCTAGCTCCTGTAATTTTTCCTCCTATTTTAATAAGAGAAAGAGAATAGAAATCTCTTGTTCAAGAGGTAGTATCATGCACGTACTTCGCAATTATTTGAGGATGATGCATTGGGTCATTTATATTATGAGCTATATGCTAGAAGATACTGCCTCCATTCTATAATATAGCTTCGTTTAGACTTTTTCAAAGTCAAACTTTTCAACTTCGACCATAAATAACGAAATAATCATAAATGCTAATAACATAAAAATGATATCGAACTATGAAAATATGTAATCTTTTCTATTTGAAATAAATTAGTTTAAAATTAATTTATTGTTGGTCAAAGTTGAAAAGTTTAAACGAAGCTATATTCTGGGACAGAGAGAGTTGATGATTAAAAGGGTTGACTCTTAGAGTGCTTAGAGTTAGGTATTAACTCATTTTTTTTTAGAAAATGGATTATATCCTGCCTCTGCGTTGAATACACAGTCAAAATCTTACAAAGTCTCGGCTCCATAGCTTACTCAATAGTAAGAGAAAAATAATCATAAACAATGTACTATATGCTTATCCATCCATCCTTGCAAGATGCCCTTAGCTGCCACCGAAGTCGGTCAGTACCATCGATTCTTGTGCAGATCCAACTAGTACGATATTTATAGTTTACATCAACATTTCCTATGAACAATTTATGTCTTAATTACGTTGTGGGAGTTGACAGAAACTATAACTAGTCTAAGTCTCCTTTTAGTCATTTTCTTTGGAAGTAAACGGACGAACTAGTGAGCAAACAACTTGGTTTGGTAGAAATACAGTGTTTCACTTATACCGAAGTCTACCAGAGTTACAGATGATACTTTCTATTACAGAGCCCACGAATACGCTTCACTGCATGTGCGCACTGGCGGAACTGTGTGTGTGTGTGTGGGGGGGGGGGGGGGGGGGGGTGGCAGGTCAAAAAAATGTTAACCCCCTTATCACTAGCTGTATCAATGCATGCTTTGCACTTAAGTGTTCAGTTCTTCCGCTGTCAAGTGCCAATCTTCACAGTTCACACCTATTAAACAACAAATACTCCACGGTGCAAGTGTGATCCCTCATCCCTCATCTAGCTAGCTAGGTAGGTAGCTACTCCTAGTCAACATCTAATCAGAACACTACACGTTTTACTCCATGGCTCCTCACTACACGTTTTTTTCTTGTCTTAACTACACGTAGTGTAATGGGAAGTAAATATTATGTTATAATCTCTTAAGAAAAACATGGCTGAGAAAAAAAAGGAAGATATGTGACATTATTATTGGAAAAAAGAGAGATTGCAAATTTGCAATACATGAAGATGGCTCGGTGTGCAATAAAGGTCATATGGAATGCAAATGGACCGTGTGCAAAGCATTTCCTTGTCTAAAAATGTGATTAGTTGAAATTTTCACTAAACTCCCCCTATCTTAAAATTTTAATTTTATGTGTTATGAATTAATAAGTGCAAGTATAAGCACAAAAATCTGAGGTGTCAACCGCTCAAAATTCCTGATTCTGCCAATGTGCATGTTACAGAGCAATTAATGGCATTGCACATTTTATACCTGCACTCAGAGAGACACACTTGCGATGTTTGGTTTCTTAACTTCTTGGCACACTCGCCACCGGGGATTCCATGTCGCCTGGGGGGCGTCGGGGTAGAGTTGCTCTCAGAACACCGCAACGCGAGGGCATTGGAAGAAGAGGTGGGTGAAGTCCTCTAACGTGTCGGCGCAACAACGGCAGTGCTCATCGGCGAGCACACCGTGGTCCTCACATTGTCGTGTCGCAACACCTAGAAGAAGAAACACACCTTGATCGAAGTGAAGTTGTGCCAGTTCACGTCCGCAAGGGGAACGGAGCAGCCGGTGAACTTGAGCATCTTATAGACGGCGCCGGAGCGAAAGGCCCACTTGGGGCCCCATGGCAGGTGCCGAGCGTCAGGCATCTGCCCCAGCTAGAGGTCAGAGAGCCTGGAACTTCTTGCCGCCATAGAGCAGAGGCGATGCTGCAAGAGAAGCACCAGCACGCCGGTGCTGAACGCGCTCGCCACGGATATGGTGGGGTCGGTGCAGTAAGAAAACAGAGCCGGTTGTGCCTCGGCGAGAGCTCCCATGGTGGACTAGCTGTCAAGCCAGAAGGAGGTCATCGCGTCGTCCCTGAGGTTGACGCCGGTGAGCCCTCTGTAGGTGGCGAGGGGCCCCTTGAACATGTTCTAGGAAGCCGTCGACAGTGCTCGGCAGTTCGACATGTACCAGTACCGCACTGAATCATCCCACGGGTTGCGGTGCATTGTGATGAGTTTGTCAACAGTCTTAAGGAGGAGTCTCTTGTTCTACGCTTCGATGTTAATGATGTTGATGCCATCACTACGTGAAAAACTGGCTTTGGTAACGGGAAATGCGCCCGTTACCTATCAAGTGTTACAAATAAGCCACTGATAAGACATATTCGTAACGGGTATTAAACAACGACCGTTACCACAACTAGCCACCGGTCACGTGAAATAGTTGTTTCTCTGGGCCCACAAGGAACTTTCGTTACGGGCACCAAAGCAAAGCCCGTTACAGTAGCTCAATATCAGAGACGTCTGATGTGCACCTGCGTCTCCACTATCTTGACGAACTGAGACACGTATATTTCACGCGCGTCTCAGTACATATAGGATTCGTAACGGGCATCAAACAACGACTGTTACAACAACTAGTCACCAGTCACGTGAAATGGTTGTTTCTTTGCGCCCACATGAACTTTGGTAACGGACATGAAACAGAGCCCATTACTGTGAAATTAACATCAGAGACGCGTCCTGTGAACCTGCGTCTCCACTGTCTCGATGAAATGAGATGCATCTGTTTCTACGCGTGTCTGCTTTTTCCTGGCCTGCACGCTGTCATCCAGGCGACCTGGAGATCACCATCGGAACACCTGGCGACGCCCTTCCAAAACATGGTGTGGCACAGTTTGTTGATGCGGTCGATGGTGGACGTGGGCAGGGGAAGTGCGGCCATGGTGTAGACCGGCTTGAGTGACATGACTACATTAGTCAAGGTGAGGTGTCCGCCACGGTTCAGGGTATGAACGTGCCAACTGGGGATGCAGCGCTCTACCGGGAGAGTGAGGGTGTCGATGACGCACACCGAGAGCTTTTGTGTCAAAGAGGGGGAGCCCTTGGTAGGTCTGGGGGAAGCACCCCTCCAAGCAGCCGAGGATGCCTGGCAGCGAGGCAGCTTGCTCCGCATCGACACTGATTGGAACAAAGGTGCTCTTGGTGAAGTTAATCGCAAGCCTAGTCACTGCTGAGAACGTGTTGAGGGCGTCTTTGAGGCACCAAACCTAGGGCTCCTCTGCACGGAGGAGGGCAAGGGTGTCATTCGTGTATGAATCACAATGCACTGCAGGTCGTCCACCAGGGGGTGGCGAAGCACTGGTGCCGCCTCGTCGATGATCATGCGGTGGAGCAGATCAGCAATGATGATGAAGAGGTATGGGCTTAGCAAATCCCCTTGTCAGAGACCATGGTGGCACGCGATCCACAGCCCGGGGACCCCATTCAGAATCACCGTCGTGCATCTAGTGGATAGGAGGCAGGTCATCCAAGGGTGCCACTGGTCTCCAAATACACGTGCAGCAAGGATGGCGTCGAGGGCTTCCCAGGTGATGGAGTCAAAAGCCTTGTGGAAGTCCAGCTTCAGGACAATTGTTGGGCGTCGCGTTTGTGGCAGCACTGGAGAAGCACCGAAACAAAGAGGAAGTTGTTCGTGATCGAATGACCCTTGACGAAGCCAGTATGCAAATCAGAGATGAGGCTGGTGACGATCCCTTGGTGGTGGTTAGAGAGGATCTTGGCCACCATTTTGGGAGGCACAATTTTGGAGTCTAACGGGGTGGAATCCATCGGCGGTGGTGACGTCCACCTTCTTCGGTAGGATGACGACGTGCGACTGGTTGATCCCGGCGGCTTCCGCACGCCCTTGGTGGAAGGTGTGGAGGAAGGCCATCACCGCCTCCCCCACGACCGGCCAGAACGATCAATAGAAGGTCGGGTCGAAGCCATCGGGCCCTAAGGCTGCTGGGGGACTGTTGACACATATTAACGTATACTTTTACTTGTCAACTGAATATAGAAAAGGGCATAAAATGAATATCAATATAGACTTAGGGGGTTGCTAATAATGAATTCCACGAGTTTTGGTGAATTATATATTTTCAGGGACTATTCAGGAAAATGCTAAAGGAATGAATTCTAGAAGGTTCCAGAAGACTCCCGAACTCAACCGAAGTGGGCCCCAAGAAAATATGCATCTAGAAGGGACAAGAGGCCCACACACGACGGCGGAGCCCGGCCTGGGCCAAGCCCAGGCCGACCAGTCCTGTGGGGAGGCCGATCGGGCTCCCCCTGGGCCCGTTTCGGTCCATCTTCTGGAAGCTTCCTCCACCGCCTCCTAGGATCAAACTAAACCACTTGTTTAGGTCGGTTTGATCCTACAGCGCACAGTACCCCCTTAGGACTATATAAGCAGCCCCCTGACCCCAGGGCAGGCATCCAATTCATTCTAATCACCAATGCCTACCAAAGATAGAAGCTCTAGATTAGAATTAGAGTTGGAGAGAGTTGTATCAAGTTGAGAGATTAGAGCAATGGCCTAATTAGACCTAGCTAATCTTGTTCAAGAGGATTAGAGAGCGGTAGAGGCGAAGCTGAAGGAAGGCCAGGACATGTCGATGTCTCCTCTTCATCTTCTACCTCAGGGATCAACTCCATTGGAGCCTGATCCTAAGACCTTATGGAAAGATCGACTTCTTATTCAAGTAAGCAACATTGTCTTTATTGTTCTTATGGTTCATAACTCTTCGGAGTACTTTAATTCTTGTAGCTCTTGAGTTAAAGTTGCATGTTTAGTGTAAGCGTGGTGCTTAGACTAGCTAGCTTATGAATGCCTTCTATATTCTGGATCGTGTGGTAGATTGTGGTGGTGACAGCACCATTGAGTCCTTCGTAGTCCACCTCCCGTCTATAGAAACCGTAGGACTCCCCCATAGATTATCGGGAGGTTCCCTTTCCTAAGTGTGCCTTCAGATAATCACCCCATAAGAACAATATAGACATAGCTTGTGAGAATAAGAACCAGACATCCTTAAGTTTTTCTTATCTCTTCTTTCTGTCAAGTCCTTGATAGCTTCTCAGGGATTAGTCTTTTACTCCAGACCTTTCTCTCTACCTTTCTCCCTATGGATTCGATGTTTAAAACCCTCACCTGGGTGGAATGCTCACAGGTATCTGTGCGCTTGCGGATTATCCATCATAATATTTCTATAGGCTTAACAGATACCAACAAGCATTTATGGCGCTGTCGCCCGGGGGGGGGGGGACAGTCAAGAGAGAACTCTTGAGTATAGCTAATCTTGTACTATACTTTAGTTTAGATGTTATCTTTTTCCTATCTTCTCACATGTTGCTGTCTTTGTGGGATCACTTAGTTCCACTTTTATCTATCTTAAGCTGCACCCTAAAGCGGAAGCTCTGGCCACTAGAAACTTTAGATCTTATCGTTACATCTGGCCATGAGCTACGCCTACGGTTGGTCGAAATGATCAAGAAACGATCCTTCTTAGGAACGACAGACGAAAACTCTAGTCTTCACCTTTGATGGTTCGGAACTGAAGAGATGAAGCAAGAAAGAGCCTGGGAAACCATATGTTCTACCTTAGTGTAGACCTTTACCCCATAGTCCACCGCAGGAGCTGTCACACCCGATTTTACAAGGAAACCGAATGCATCTCATGTGTGTGCCTGGATCATTTTACACACACATGATAGACAAAACGAGTGTAATACCATTGCAGTAACAAATCGTTCAAGAGTTAAACCAGTACGATATTCATTATTACATCCAGAAAGGTGGACTCGAAGGTCCAAACACAACGATCACTAAACGACGAGCAGCTCCATCTTTGACTTCCACAGGCATGATGACTGGGGGATCCGCATGCCCTAGAACTCCTCGTAGTCACTCCAGTACTCGTCCTCGCCTCCGACGTTCTCCTCCGAACAGGCGGTAAGCAAGGGTGAGCACACTTATGGTTGGTGCTCGGCAAGTGGGGGAAACAATGCAAGGCTATCAAGGATAGGCTATGGTTCACGCGGTAAGCATTTTATAGTTGATCAAGTTTTATTAGCAAGCACCTAATTACTAGGTGTAAGTGTATACCAACCCACTTATCATTAAAAGAAACCTCAAACCAAACCCACAAACCCACGATTTACGGCTTATCTTCAAGTTTATTAATCATGTGAGGTTCCAAGCCGCTCTTGACCATGAGCACGGCTGATCGATCAGTTTTACACTCTGCAGAGGTTGTACACTTTATCAACAGTTCGTGTTCCCCATCTTGACCGGGTTAGCTAGACCCTTAAACACTTCTAAGGTGAGTGGCTAGGGGTCCACTACGAAGCCTTTACAAAGGAAAGAAGGGAAACCAACAGCTCGCAACAGTTAAAGCCCAGGGCGGACCATAACCCTCCCCAGTGGTCAGCACCTTAGCCAAGGCTGCTACCCCAAAAGAACCGGGCTATACCCCTGCAACCCCGAGCCCCTTGTGCCCCTCTCGGAAAAGAGCTATCAGCTAACCCACTCTCCTAATTATTTGGCTAAGCCAGAGCCATGTGGACTGTGGTTGTACTGTTGTCTTGGGTGGTTCTCCATGTTCCGATTATATTTCAAGTTATCTTGTTTTAAGCATATAAACACATTATATAAACAAAACTGATATGTATAACATAAACAAAGCATAACCAAACCCATGTAGAGCAACTAAGCATTTATCTACCCAAGCATTTGTTAAACAGGGTTGATCAAGGTAATGAGGTAAAATATCTAGTCAAGTCCTTAACTAGGTGTTTGCCCATCAGGTTTATGCATAGCAACAGGAATAGTAAACTTTGTTTAACATGCAGTGACATAGGTTCAAAAAGATAATGCAGGGGGAAAGCCACTTGCCTTCCTCTACAAACTGGGTGAAATCTTCCTCGAACACAGGTTCTTCCTGATCGCCTCCGATAGGGAGCTCAGACGAAATAGGCACGATATCTACGAGTCAAACATGAACAACAAACAATAAATAAACAGTACACCAAACAGTAATAAAACTGGTAAACTTGCTGTTTAAATGATTCTACTCGTCGAGACGATCATTTCGGTATATAGAATGCTGAAAACAGAGTTAAAACGAGAAAGATATGATTAAAACAAGTTACAGGGACCTATCTGCAAGAAAACTAAGTTTACAAGGCTTTTTATAAATAAAATCAGGGCTAAAACATAATTATAAAATAAATTAGAGGGGTTTGTATGCTAAAAGGGATGAAAAGGACCTCTGATAAAGGATTCTAGGTTAGACAGGGGCTAAAACATAAAAATCAGGACCTAACCGTAAGAAAACCTATAGGTGGGAGGACCGGCATGTGAATCTGTAAAAACTCAGGGACTCTTAATCAAAACAGCCAGACCAGCACCGTGGATCTCAGATCTAACGGCTGACGACGCGTGCGCGCGCCGTGGACCGCACCGTGCGCCCGGTGCACGGGTCCACGGTGGACCGGCCGTTTTAAAACGAAGGGGTATGCGATCCAGTTCGTCCGCGCGAGATCGAACGGCCCAGGACGCACGCAAGCGATGGGTGGCGGCGATGTCGCCGGAGAGCGGCGGCGCGCGACCGGAGCTCGCCGGCGTTGGCCCTGGCCGGCGTTCCCGGCCACCAATCCGACCACGAGCTGGTGCAAAAAGATGTGGGGGCGCTTGCGCACGCGACAGGGGAGTTCACAGGGGCGATTGCGCCTCACCGGCGGCCGGCACCGGAAGGGGGCGGAACGGCCACTCTGGCGAGCTCGTGGATGTGTTGCTGTGCACGAAAGGAAGGGAAAACGGGTGGGGATTAATGCTCACGGTTCAAAGGTGAAGTGGGCGAGCTCGAAGATGAAGAAGATTCGACGGCGGCGGAGCTTGGCAACGGCGGCGGGTCGGGCGGCGCTCCGGCGTGGACGAGGCTCGGCACCCACAGGCTCTGGGGACGAGAACCTGCAGCCAATTGAGCTTGATGAGCCCCTGGTGAACCCAAAGTGAAAGGGAGAAAGGCGGCAGAGGTAGTCCTTCACCGGCGGCGACGATTGCTCGGCGGCGGCGGGAACCCGAGGCGGCGGCAGAGGTGAATTGGGGCTCGAGCAAGTGAGTGGGTGTGCTGGGAAGGCAAAGGGAGGCGCAGGAATTCGAGTACGGGCTTAAGTAGAGCCAGAGGAAGGAAGGCGAGGGGAGGCGAGCGGGCTCCGGGCGGCGGCGGTTGCCATTGATGGCCGCGGCCATCACAGCTCGGTGCAAGGAAAGGGGAAACGGCCCCAATCAATCATGGGCGGTTAAATGCCTTAATTGGCAAGTCTGGTGAGGAAAGAAAGGAAGGGGAAGAGACGGGGCACGGCGGAATCCGCGGCTGTGGCTGCAGGCCGGCGAGGCAGGGGGGAGAAGAAAGGAAGGGGGAGAGGGAGAGACTTACGAGTGGGGCCCAGGTGTCAGCGACAGCAAAAGAAAAAGAAAAAGAAAGAGAACACGGGCCGACGCGGGGGGAGAGGGGAAGGGCGGCGGGCCGTTTGGGCCGAAAGGTAAGGAGGGTATGGTTTTCTTTTTTTTCTTTTCTTTTTCAAACTCCTTTTTAAAACAGCTTTTCTTTTCAAATTCAAATCAAAACTCTTTCAAACTTTTTCTCAAAAATTTATAAACATTTTAGAAACCACACAAGCAACCAAAAACCATGCAAGCCAACCGATGATGCATAATCACTTGTTGTCTCTATATTTATTAAATTATGTTTAATATTTTAGAGCTCAATTTAAATGGAAATTTAAATTCTTTAATCCTTAAGACTAATTTAAGTTGCTAGATGATTTTAGTGATGGAATTTTAGGGTGTCACAAATCTTACCCCCTTAAAGAGAATCTCGTCCCGAGATTCGAAGACTTAGAGAACAGCTGAGGAAAGTCTTCCTTAAGTTCATCCTCTCTTTCCCAAGTTGCCTCTTCCTCAGTATGATGACTCCACTGTACTTTACACATCCTGATGATTTTACTCCTGGTAACCCTTTCTAATATATCCAAGATCTTAACAGGGTATTCTTTGTATGTCAAGTCATTCTCCATTTGAATATCCTCTAACTGTACCGGTTCTATCTTAACCTCACTTGTACATTTCTTCAGCTGTGATACATGGAACACATCATGGACTCCCGACAACTGTGCTGGCAACTCCAACTGGTATGCTACTTCTACTTTCCGTTCCAAAATCTTGAAAGGTCCGATGAATCGAGGTAATAACTTTCCTCTGACATTAAACCTCCGTAAACCCCGAATAGGTGACACTCTGAGGTATGCATAATCACCAACTTCCAAAATCACCTCTCTTCTCCGAGGATCAGCATAACTCTTCTGACGCGACTGTGCCGCTTTGAGATTCTCTCTTATGATTTCAACTTGCTTTTCCGCTTCCCGTATGCTATCTGGTCCAAAGAGTTGCCTCTCACCAGTCTGGTTCCAAAACAACGGTGTTCTACACTTCCTTCCATACAGAGCCTCAAAAGGTGCCATTTTAATGCTAGACTGATAGCTGTTGTTATAAGCAAACTCTGCATAAGGCAAACTCTTATCCCAACTGCCATTGTTCTTCAACGCACAAGCTCTCAACATATCCTCAAGAATCTTATTTGTTCTCTCTGTCTGCCCATCTGTCTGAGGATGGTATGCTGAACTGAAGTTTAACTTTGTATCCATCGATTCATGCAGCTTCTGCCAAAACCGTGAAGTAAACTGTGTGCCTCGATCTGACACTATCTTCTTCGGTACCCCGTGCAAACACACTATCCTTGAATTATACAACTCAGCTAGCTTCACTCCTGTATAAGTCGTCTTCACTGGGATAAAGTGTGCTACCTTGGTTAATCTATCCACAATAACCCATATAGAGTCATACCCATCACGAGTACGAGGTAAGCCCACTATGAAATCCATACCGATTTCTTCCCATTTCCACTCAGGTACCTTTAGAGGTTGAAGCAATCCTGCTGGCCTTTGATACTCAGCCTTCACTCTCTGACACACATCACACAAAGCTACAGGAGCTGCTACATCTTTCTTCATTCCATACCACCAGTATCTCTGTTTGAAGTCCTGATACAACTTGGTACTCCCAGGGTGTATAGAGTAAGCTGAATCGTGTGCTTCCTTCAAGATATCTTCTCGTAACTCCTTAATCTCAGGTACACAGATTCTGTTCTTAAACCATACTATTCCTTGCTCATCTTCTCTGAATTCCGGAACCTTGCCCAACTTAATCAACTTCCTGTATTCTGCAATCTTGTCATCAGTCAACTGTCCTTTCCTGATATCCTGCTCAAGCGTCGACTCAATTTCTAATGTCAAAGTCTCACTCGAAGCAACTATCCCCAAGTTGAGCTATGTCATCTCCCAACATAGCTCCTGAGGTAGCAGGTGTCCTATCAGCATGTTAGTCTGTCCCTTCCGACTCAAAGCATATGCTACAACATTTGCCTTTCCTGGATGATACTTAATATCCAAATCATAATCTTTGATTAACTCCAACCACCTTCTTTGCCTCAAATTCAAATCCTTCTGAGTAAAGATATACTTCAAACTCTTGTGGTCAGTGAAGATCTGGCATTTGTTCCCAATCATGTAGTGTCTCCAAATCTTCAATGCGTGGACAACCGCGGCTAGCTCAAGATCATGAGTAGGGTAGTTCTGCTCATGTTTCCTCAACTGTCTTGAAGCATAAGCTACTACTTTTCCTTCTTGCATCAACACACAACCCAATCCTTGCCGAGAGGCATCGCAATATACATTGAATCCTTTGTGTATGTCTGGCATGATCAACACAGGTGCTGTGTTCAACCTCTTCTTCAATTCCTCAAAACTAGCCTGACACTTCTCATCCCACTTAAATTCTTTCCCTTTCTCGAGCAGAGTGGTAAGTGGCTTCACGATCTTAGAAAATCCTTCAATGAACCTCCGATAGTATCCTGCAAGTCCAAGGAAGCTTCTGATCTCTGGTACATTCTTAGGCGGACTCCAGTTCAATACATCCCGAACCTTGCTTGGATGCACTGCAATCCCTCCATCTGTGATAATGTGTCCGAGAAAAGAAACCTCCTTCAACCAGAAAGCACACTTGCTGAACTTAGCATACAGCTGATGTTCCCGAAGCTTCTGCAACACAAGTCTCAGATGTTCTTCATGTTCTTCCTCACTCCGAGAGAATACCAATATGTCATCAATGAATACCACAAAAAACTTATCAAGATACTCCATGAATACCTTGTTCATCAAATACATGAAGTATGCTGGTGCATTGGTCAGGCCAAAGGACATCACAGTGAACTCATACAACTCGTATCTAGATGTGAATGTCTTGTCTTTGGTATATCCTCCACTCGGATTTTTAACTCGGTGATAACTTGATCTAAGATCTATCTTAGAGAATGCCTTAGCTCCTCTCATCCGATCAAATAAATCCTCAATCCGAGGTAAAGGGTATTTGTTCTTGATAGTAACCTCATAAGTGATCGATAGTCTATACACAACCTCCCGCATCCATCCTTTTTATCAACGAAGAGTGTGGGGGCTCCCCATGGTGATGAACTAGGACGGATAAACCCTTTACTAAGTAGTTCTTCAATTTGTTTCTTTAATTCAGCTAGATCTTTTACATCCATTCTATATGGTCTTTTAGATATGGGAGCAGTACCTGGTATAAGTTCAATACTAAATTCAATGTCACGGTCAGGTGGCATACCTGGCAAATCCTCTGGAAACACATCAGGGAATTCATTCACTACCCTTATATCTTCCAAGGCTTTGCCTTCTACAGAGTTCACAACTCCTTTGCTGGATGAGCGTGTACTCACATATTCTACTCTCTCCCCTTGAGGACTGGTTAACTGCACTGACCTCTTCCAACACTGAATAACTCCATCATGCTTTTGCAACCAATCCATCCCAAGAATGACATCTATTCCCCACGATTTTAGAACTACCACATTAGCAAGAAAGTCTACCCCCATGATATTAATCTTTACTTGTGGGCATATATGACCAGTTTTCATTTCTCCCCCAGGCGTGCTAACTATCAGTGGGTTCTTCATTGTGCTCATAGATAAGTTATATTTTACCACAAATTGATCAGTTATGAATGAATGTAATGCTCCTGAATCAAATAATACGGTAGCAGTTACAGAGTTGACGAAAAACGTACCCAATACCACGCCGGCGTCATTCTGAGCTTGCTCCACTGATACATGATTAACACGACCATGCACATGACTCTGCTAGCCTCTCTTGCTAGGTGTCTGTGGAGTACGAGCCTGCGAAGATGGCTGCCCAGTCCTGTTTCCACTGTCTCTCTGCGGAGTTTGCATCACCCTCTTAGGACAATTGTTGGCATAATGTCCCAGCTCTCCACACTTGAAGCATCCACTAGGCTGAACAGGGTTGGTGTTTCTGACAGGCGCCCCAGAGTTATTGTTAGGACGACTCAGCTGAGGGGTAGGAGCTCTGGGTGTCTGGGGATTGAAGCGCTGTGGCTGAAACGAGCGCTGCAGCTGCATGTTCTGTGGGTACCTTCCACCATGACCACCGGGACGATGTGGAGTCAGGATCTGCTGAGAACTGTAATGAGGACGGGTGTTGCTGCTAGACTGTCCATGTGACTGAAACTTGCGTTTCTGTTCACCCATCTCCTTTCTCTTGCTTTCCAGCCCAATAGCTTTATTCACCAATGTCTGAAAGTCTGGGAAGATATGACTCTGCAGTTGATAGTTTAAAGGCCCAATCAAGCCATCCAGAAACCTTTCCTGCCTCTTTGGGTCAGTGTTGACTTCATCAGGTGCATAGCGTGACGAGTGAACTTGTCCAGATACTCAGTCACTAACATATTGCCCTGCCTCAGTGACAAGAACTCCCTCTTCTTAAGCTTAATAACCCCTGAAGGGATGTGGTAAGTACGGAAGTTGTCACGGAACTCCTGCCAAGTAATGTTCTGCCTATTGGGATGAGCAGTTGAGTACGCGTCCCACCAGTCTGCAGCCTGCCCCACAAGTCTTCCGGCAGCATACAGGACCATCTCCCTATCAGTGCATTGCACGACCTCCAACTTCTTGGTGATGGTTTTCAGCCAGTCATCAGCATCCAGTGGATCAGACGAGTGAGAAAACGTAGGAGGATGGTGGCTCATGAACTCCTTGTGCCTGTCCCTTGGTGGCGGGGGTGGCGGAGGAGTCGGCTGTGGTGGCTGGTTCTGTTGAGCTTGCATTTGCTGCACAGTGTTCGTGAGATTCTGAATCGCCTTGCATCCGCGTCGCCGTAAACCGCCGCATGTTTGGATCCATTGCTTGGTTGATCGGTGGGGGTGGTGCTGGGTTCTGCTGATTCGCGATATGTGCACGGATCACAGGCGGCACGTCTTGACCTCCTCCGGACCTGGTGTTTACCATCTGACCGTTAGAAAAATCATATTTCAGATAGTTGTACTTGAATCAATGCATAAGAAGATAACTCAAAATGAAATAGCAGCATGTTCTTCAGCTAGGACAGATTCTGTTGACCTCCAAGAATTATGTATAACTTTCGGTGTTATTATCCAATGACCACGAATTTTTACCAGATTATGATCTATAAAATTATGGAACCATCCCAACTGGAATCACCTCATTTGGACATCTATAACTCGAGATAAAATTCAAACAGTGCAGCTGTATCAGCAGAAATTTACAGACTCTGACATGTTCATTACTTTGTGCATAACTCCCAGAATATATATTGTATATAATTGAATTTTTGACAGAAATTCATCCTCTAAATTTGTGAACTAACCCAACTGGTTTCATGTCATTTGGAGTTCAATAACTTGAGTTATATACAAAACATTACTGGTATGTCATATGACTGCGAAAACAGATTTGATCCATTCAAACTTGCATAGAAGATTAAGCAATGACAACCGATAAAACCCAAACTATCTTTTAATTAACTTAACAATTCTGATTGAACAGTTGCCATCACTCCACCATACAATTCACAATCAAGCAAAGATCCAACTCAAACATGTTTGCAAACAGCATTCATTATTACAAGCAATACGTTCACGCAGGAACGATCTAGCGAAAAAGTAAATGGTAAGGGCGAGTTCCCTAGGATCCTAGCCAAGATGAGTAGTTGCTTCAGCGGAGCCGTAACGGAGTCTCTTGTGCGGAGGAGAAGCTGTGGTCTGATATGGAATAACTTCTTAAGGAAGTCGCTGTCCCGCCAGCTGTGCTTCCAGACGTGCTATCTTCACCTGAGCAGCCTGCAACTCCTCGTGATACCTGTTCATTTCAGTAGTTGCCCCCTCCAGATCTGTGTTCAAGGCAGCAGTCACACGTGCCAATATGTCGATGCGATCATCACCTCCTGCTGGCACCACAGTCTCCTCTGTGCCACTTGCACGACGAGGCACATGGCGATACTCCGAGTTGAACAGCTGCGCCCGATTCGCATTGCAGATTGACCAGAGTGCCCTCCTCGTTGCATCATTCACCGCAGCATCATCTGTGGAGAACTGGGTCGTGCTGCGTGAGATAAGCGGTACCTCCAGCCATCTGTATCATTCAGGGGCCTCCTTATGTAGACTCTGCTGGTGTAGTAGTCTCTCATCCCTAGCTCACTGAAGTGCTTTGTCACGTAGAGGGGCTTCATAGTATAACCCAGGTACTGCAGAACTTCCCACAGAAGAATGCAAAACTGTCTGTTCTCATTTTCAGTGGAATGTTT
Organism: Cenchrus americanus; assembly: GCA_947561735.1. NCBI lineage: Eukaryota > Viridiplantae > Streptophyta > Magnoliopsida > Poales > Poaceae > Cenchrus > Cenchrus americanus. The sequence goes on along the minus strand of OX387245.1, from coordinate 252,232,955 downwards.
GTGATACTCTGCCCCGTGATAGCGAGGGTTTTCATCCTCAACTTCCTCCGGGTTGCCATTAGCATTGTTACCTCCTTCCTCATCTCCGCTGTCATCACTTGAATCATCCGGGTCACCTCCTTCACCATCAGGCACTGGATCAACATGTGCAGGGGGTGCTTCCTCATTTGCCACAGGCGCCGGTGGAATCACAATGTCCCCATCAGCGTCGCCTCCAAAGACGGTGCCATCGTACGCATGCCTATGGCCGTTCCAATGGCTCCTCCTCCTCCATCTCAACCTCCTCAGGATCCTCCTCTTCTGGTTCCGGCTGGACCTCCTCTGGGTTTTCCTCCACCTCAACCTCTGGCTGGAACTCCTCTGGTTCCTCCTCAACATCCTCTAGACGACGGCAAGGAGCTAGCTGTCCAGTGGGAAAACACCCACCAGTGCTCTTGCGAGGGGTCATGTAGGTTCTGGCCATCTGTCAAAGCAAAACTGATCTCAGAGTACAGAATAAATCAAAATGACAGTTTAAATGATAAACAAGATTAAACTAGATTTTTAATGCGTAAATAAGATGATTTGAAGCATGATAGGGTTCTCTAGAACATGAATCCTTAATTTCGTCCATTTCTAACTAAAGCTGCGACCTACAGTCATCACGGCTCTGGTACCACTTTGTCACACCCGATTTTACAAGGAAACCGAATGCATATCATGTGTGTGCCCGGATCATTTTACACACACATGATAGACAAAACGAGTGCAATACCTTTGCAGTAACAAATCGTTCAAGAGTTAAACTAGTACGATATTCATTATTACATCCAGAAAGGTGGACTCGAAGGTCCAAACACAACGATAACTAAACGACGAGCAGCTCCATCTTTGACTTCCACAGGCATGATGACTGGGGGATCCGCATGCCCTAGAACTCCTCGTAGTCACTCCAGTACTCGTCCTCGCCTCCGACGTTCTCCTCTGAACAGCGGTAAGCAAGGGTGAGCACACTTATGGTTGGTGCTCAGCAAGTGGGGGAAACAATGCAAGGCTATCAAGGATAGGCTATGGTTCACAGCGGTAAGCATTTTATAGTTGATCAAGTTTTATTAGCAAGCACCTAATTACTAGGTGTAAGTGTATACCAACCCACTTATCATTAAAAGAAACCTCAAACCAAACCCACAAACCCACGATTTACAGTTATCTTCAAGTTTATTAATCATGTGAGGTTCCAAGCCGCTCTTGACCATGAGCACGGCTGATCGATCAGTTTTACACTCTGCAGAGGTTGTACACTTTATCAACAGTTCGTGTTCCCCATCTTGACCGGGTTAGCTAGACCCTTAAACACTTCTAAGGTGAGTGGCTAGGGGTCCACTACGAAGCCTTTACAAAGGAAAGAAGGGAAACCAACAGCTCGCAACAGTTAAAGCCCGGGCGGACCATAACCCTCCCCAGTGGTCAGCACCTTAGCCAAGGCTGCTACCCCAAAAGAACCGGGCTATACCCCTGCAACCCCGAGCCCCTTGTGCCCCTCTCGGAAAAGAGCTATCAGCTAACCCACTCTCCTAATTATTTGGCTAAGCCAGAGCCATGTGGACTGTGGTTGTACTGTTGTCTTGGGTGGTTCTCCATGTTCCGATTATATTTCAAGTTATCTTGTTTTAAGCATATAAACACATTATATAAACAAAACTGATATGTATAACATAAACAAAGCATAACCAAACCCATGTAGAGCAACTAAGCATTTATCTACTCAAGCATTTGTTAAACAGGGTTGATCAAGGTAATGAGGTAAAATATCTAGTCAAGTCCTTAACTAGGTGTTTGCCCATCAGGTTTATGCATAGCAACAGGAATAGTAAACTTTGTTTAACATGCAAGGACATAGGTTCAAAAAGATAATGCGGGGGAAAGCCACTTGCCTTCCTCTACAAACTGGGTGAAATCTTCCTCGAACACAGGTTCTTCCTGATCGCCTCCGACAGGGAGCTCAGACGAAACAGGCACGATATCTACGAGTCAAACATGAACAACAAACAATAAATAAACAGTACACCAAACAGTAATAAAACTTGTACATTTGCTGTTTAAATGATTCTACTCGTCGAGACGATCATTTCGGTATATAGAACGCTGAAAACAGAGTTAAAACGAGAAAGATATGATTAAAACAAGTTACAGGGACCTATCTGCAAGAAAACTAAGTTTACAAGGCTTTTTATAAATAAAATCAGGGCTAAAACATAATTATAAAATAAATTAGAGGGGTTTATATGCTAAAAGGGATGAAAAGGACCTCTGATAAAGGATTCTAGGTTAGACAGGGGCTAAAACATAAAAATCAGGACCTAACTGTAAGAAAACATATAGGTGGGAGGACCGGCATGTATCTGTAAAAACTCAGGGACTCTTAATCAAAACAGCCAGACCAGCACCGTGGATCTCAGATCTAACGGCTGACGACGCGTGCGCGCGCCGTGGACCGCACCGTGCGCCCGGTGCACGGGTCCACGGTGGACCGACCATTTTAAAACGAAGGGGTATGCGATCCAGTCCGTCCGCGTGAGATCGAACGGCCCAGGACGCACGCAAGCGATGGGCGGCGGCGACGTCCGCCGGGGAGCGCGCGCGCGCGGCGGAGCCCGCCGGCGTTGGCCCTGGCCGGCGTTCCCGGCCACCAATCCGACCACGAGCTGGTGCAAAAAGATGCGGGGGCGCTTGCGCACGCGACAGGGGAGTTCACGGGGGCGATTGCGCCTCACCGGCGGCCGGCACCGGAAGGGGGCGGAACGGCCACTCCGGCGAGCTCGTGGATGTGTTGCTGTGCACGAAAGGAAGGGAAAATGGGCGGGGATTAATGCTCATAGTTCAAAGGTGAAGCGGGCGAGCTCGAAGATGAAGTAGATTCGACGGCGGCGGAACTTGGCAACGGCGGCGGGTCGGGCGGCGCTCCGGTGTCGACGAGGCGCGGCACCCACGGGCTCTGGGGACGAGAACCTACAGCCAATTGAGCTTGATGAGCCCCTGGTGAACCCAAAGTGAAAGGGAGAAAGGCGGCGGAGGTAGTCCTTCACCGGCGGCGGCGGGAACCCGAGGCGGCGGCAGAGGTGAATTGGGGCACGAGCAAGTGAGTGGGTGTGCTGGGAAGGCAAAGGGAGGCGCAGGCGTTCGAGTACGGGCTTAAGTAGAGCCAGAGGAAGGAAGGCGAGGGGAGGCGAGAGGGCTCCGGGCGGCGGCGGTTGCCATTGATGGCCGCGGCCATCACGGCTCGGTGCAAGGAAAGGGGAAACGGCCCCAATCGATCATGGGCGGTTAAATGCCTTAATTGGAAAGTCTGGTGAGGAAAGAAAGGAAGGGGAAGAGACGGGGCATGGCGGAATCCGCGGCTGCGGTGGCAGGCCGGCGAGGCAGGGGGGAGAAGAAAGGAAGGGGGAGAGGGAGAGACTGATGAGTGGGGCCCAGGTGTCAGCGACAGCAAAAGAAAAAGAAAAAGAAAGAGAACATGGGCCGGCGCGAGGGGAGAGGGGAAAGGCGGTAGGCCGTTTGGGCCGAAAGGTAAGGAGGGTATGGTTTTCTTTTTTTTCTTTTCTTTTTCAAACTCCTTTTTAAAACAGCTTTTCTTTTCAAATTCAAATCAAAACTCTTTCAAACTTTTTCTCAAAAATTTATAAACCTTTTAGAAACCACACAAGCAACCAAAAACCATGCAAGCCAACCAATGATGCATAATCACTTGTTGTCTCTATATTTATTAAATTATGTTTAATATTTTAGAGCTCAATTTAAATGGCAATTTAAATTCTTTAATCCTTAAGACTAATTTAAGTTGCTAGATGATTTTAGTGATGGAATTTTAGGGTGTCACAGGAGCCAAGATCATATCTTTAATAGGGTAAAGAATCTTTGTACCATTATCCTCTAAGGGTAGTGAATTGTTGACGGTTAATAATTGTATCAAAGTTCATTTGTGACTTGCAAGCGGACAAGTCTCCCGTCGTAGTCAAGGGACCCTTCTTCCCTCGAGTGGTGAACCCAAGGTATCGAATCCGTGGAACAATGTGCAACGCAAGGATTCAATCTAGTAAAGCAAGGTAAAGCTATCTAATGAAGACAAGCTGCATCTAATCTACGAACTCATAAAGAAAACGAATCTAATCTAATCTACTAAAGAGGTAGCAAGAGAAAGCAAGAGATAACCAATCTAGAGAATCTAGATCATGCTTATGTTGTAGCTCCAAACAAGATAGATGAAGATAGCAAAGCGAATCTCATTAAAAGCATCTTTAAATCGTGGCCTTCCCATCCGACTCCGAAAACATCCGCCTTTCGAGACCCCCGTTCGTCACAACGTATCCCTATTCATGCGGGGAGCTTAGGGCGAGTTCGATAGAACAAGTTGAAATCACTTGGCCGGTCCGGTATGCACCTCTAGCCACCGCGGCTACAAGAGCACCCTATGTAATCTAGCCGCAAACTAGATCGTAGAAGAAGCAAAACCAAGAAGAAAACAAAATCATCGAGAAGGCACTTAATCGCTAGAAATCGGATTCACTTACAAACTTCACCATGAATGATTACATGAACAAGATCACCACCGGGCCCTCCCTCGATCTTGATCCTCGCTCCGAGCTCCGACGTGGTCTTCCATGCAAGGTTCCCACGTCGGCCGGGGAAACCCTAGACAACTAGCACGACCCTCATCTTCAAGTTGGTGTCCCTCAAGCTTCTCTCGCTCCTCGGCGGCGGAATACGACTTCGGTTCTCGCGTGGCTCTCGGTCGGGGGGCTATTTATAGCCCGAGAAGCAATTAGGTCAAAGGACGACGAATTTGGGCCCTAAATGGGCCTCGGGCCGACCGGATCGGGGCCGGCCGGCCCGGGCCCATTTAGGCCCGGCCCCGCGGGCTCCTTTGCCCGAGGTCGGTTCCCTTGCTTCCCGGATGCTTCCCCCTTCGCATGTAGGTCCATGTCGTCGGTTTCTCTCCGAATTGGACTCAACTCCTTGTCTTGCAAGATTCGAGCACTTTTCCGGTCGTGTCCCCGGAGTCTCGTCATCTTCTCGGATCAAGTCCCCCGGCTTCTTGGAGTTAATTTTGCTTCATTGCATGACTTGTTCAGGGCTTCAAGGTCTTGTCATGAGGTGCTTGATGAACTTATCCCGAAAGTCTTGCTTTCAACGTTAAATCCCTGCATAAACATTAAACTCCAAAACCGACATGCACACGTGAACTTGTTATACCACGGGGGTTAGTACCAATGAATAAGATACAAAAGTCATGCCAACACCGAAGGTAAACTCATGGCTAGGTTGACGGAATTTCACCGTCAACATCTCCCCCATGCTTAAACCTTGCTCGTCCTCGAGTAAGCCTTTGATGGATATCATCATTGCCAAACAATGTTTAAACCTTGCACTTGATCATACATGAAAAAAAACATAATGCTCTCAAAAGTTTAATTCATTAAAGTTCCATAGTGTACTTGCCTTCATCCCTACGGAGGGTAGATATTTATTAAGCTTATCCCACAAGTATTAACATGCTCACAAAGTTTAAATAGATCTCAGAATTTTTGAAATAAAGAACGAGATAAAGAAAAGAGCTAAACCAAATTCACAAATTTAAATCACCTTGCATGTTGCTCATGAACTCTCATCTCACTTGTCTCTCAAGCCTATATATTCTACTCCTTTCCCTCTCATAAATATATATGTGTGGTAGGCTTTATATGGAGCTTTGGGAAAGTTTAGTCCTAACAAGATTTTATAAATGAGGTGTTGTCAAAACAAGACAAGCTTCTCATGGTCTTACCGAGACTCGTCAAAAAGGTCATTGGAAAATAATGTTAAATCAAGGAGGGGAAAGAGAAAAATACACACACTTTAGATGAGTGGACATGTGCAAATGGCAAAGAGTGATCCCGAGGCACAAAAGAAGTCCTCGTTATCGGATTGCACATGGTTGGAAAATGAGAATGGATCTTTTTAACTTGAAGCCTTGAATGCACTCTTAGAGAACCGGGGAGTTCACTTTACGCACATATATATTTTTTCTCGTTTCTCATATTTCTCATTCTTTTCTTTCTTTCTTTCTTTCTTTCTTATATATATATATATATATATATATATATATATATATATATATATATATATATATATATATATATATATATATATATATATATATATATATTTTTTCTTCACCTTGGAAGTCACGTACATCGCCGAATTTTTTCTTTCATCATTATATATATATATTTTTAAAATACTCCCTTTTGAACTCTAAAACCGCACCGTACCTACCTCCTCCCCCATGCTTAGACGTTGCTCGTCCTCGAGCAAAGAGGCGAAAAAAAATAAGGTAGGTACCGGAATATTTTTCCTTGGAGAGATACTTGAAATCTTCAACGTTGGCACCGTCTTGCGATCTTCCTTGAATTGATGATCCATTCTCAACGATAGGTTGTGGTCAAGGAGGTAATCACAAAAGATGATATTTGGTTTAAGGGTGGATATCCGGCGAAGTTTGTGAGATCTCCGATGCGGGGATACACAATGCACGGATAAGAGGCTAGCAATAAGATAGATACGCAAAAACGGAATGACCAACTTTTCTTAGTCTCGGGCCGCAGAAATCATGGCCTGCAATAACTCACTCAAAAATAAATCTTGTACACTAAGGTTTATGCACTCAAATATATATAAGGCTCTAGATAGGTTGAGCAACACACAAGTGATATTTATGACAAGGTTAGCGATATTTTTGAGCATAAAAGACATCTTTAATCTATTCATAACTTGAGAGCACATAAAACACTATGAGTCTTTATTTTAATCATAACCTCCGCTAAAGATTAAGCTAGCATTTAGATAATTTCAGATTTGTATTTTTAAGAGAGCACTAGTTCAAACATGCATAAGTCAATTACAAAGATAAACAAAGCGGCAATTATAATCATATATCATCATGGCACAAACTTTGTAACTTTACCAAAGGTAAAAACTTGGTGGTGACATTATTCATGATGAAAATAAAAACTAAGACACATGCTGAAAATTAAACTAAAAACTGAAAATTAAAGCAAAACTGAAAATACTACGCAAACATAGGTGCATACAAGCTGAAAATTAAAGAAAAGGGGGTAAAGGAAAGATAACTAAAGCTCCTCCTCTCTCTAATCTTCCGCCGGTGGTTGATATTGAAAGGCTTGGTTGTTGTACCCTTACTTGCAATAGGAATGCGCCTCTCCTCCTATGAATTGTCCAATGGTATTAGGTGAAGGTGTCAAAGCTCATAAGCGACGTTTGCATTTCCTTCACCCATTTGGTTTGCATTGGTTAGGATGGCTGCAATAATTTGCATGATCCTTGCAGCGTATCCTCCAATGGTGGCCACATTTGTTGTGGTTGAGGAAGGTGTGCATATGGCTCTGCAAAGGCTACGTTGGGCACCGCAAAAAATGGTGGGGGTATGGCTGCACCACTCCCCCATGCTTGCATTGGTACACCACCGTAGTAATTTGGCGATGCCGGAATTTCTCCGAATGGTGGAACATAATTTTGTTGTGCACCTCCTTCTTGGGCCATAGAAGATCCTTCTCCTATAATTCTTTTTCTTTTATTATTATTTTTTTTTCTTCGCCGGCACAAGAAGTCCTTCCTCTAACCGATCTTCTTCCCCTCAAGAAAAGTCTTAATCTTCAATCCGGAAGGGGCAAATTCACCTAGGCCACTTCGAAGCCTCCTCTCTCATCTTCACTCTTATATTTTCCTTCCTTCATATATTCCTAGGGAAGTCCCGGGTAGGAAATGATTCGGGTTCCTTGTAATACCCGGTTTTAAAGAGATAGTCAACATGGAGAGGTAACAACCCGATCTCCTGAATCCGATGTTGCTCACAACACCACCGGTTGATCATAGGTGAATAGGGTTGATTGGCTGCGAGTAAATCCAATTCAACTCCGTGTTGGTTATCTATGTCTCTCTTATTCTCCCCAAAAATCCACTTGCACAAAAGTGACACACTTGGATGATGGGGTTCCGGATAGTATTTCTTCGTTGATGGTCTCTTCCCGTGATCATACTCCAAAAGCCTTCCCATGTGCCTTATGCTCATACTTGTTCCGGAGCTCCCTTTTTGAAAATAGGGGACACTCGCCCATGGGTCTACGATACTAGAACATGCAATCATTTCGAACATGAAAACCAATCTAGTCTATCGGGGATTGTGTTGAATGGATCCAAGGAAGCATTGGAGCCCTACTCCCTTTATGGCATGGTTGCTAGCCTTAAGCATTAAAGTATTTTCAACACAAGATGATAGATAGTTAATCCAACAAAGTGTGATTACATCTCAAGATCGATTGCAACCCATGGATGAAAGGAGATTACCCCATCAAGGTGCTAGAAATAGCATCGTTTGATCAAGGTTACCCTTCCGACGGTGTCTTCCTTCTTCTCCACTCGTGGGCTCCCTCCAACGGAATGAGAGACTCAGCACTCCTTCATCAAGGGTATGCGCCATGGTCATGAAAATTTCCTAGGCGAATTCCTTGTGGGTGTTTGCCGACACTCCGCTAGAGAATTGCACCGGTGTCCCGTGTGAAACCCAATATGTGGAGAGCTTGGTCGTCGATGTCGACGTTCGCTACAAGCCTCTACTTAAGGCGAGCGAGCTTCTTCTCCTCCTCCGTCATGATGACATACCCCTCGGAATACCGCGGAGCATATGGAGGTGGAGCGGATGATCGTGTCAAGTGGTGAGGTTGGACGGGCGGCTCCTCCATATGTTATTGAGGTTTGGTAAACCTAATAAACGAGTTTTGTGTGGCCCTCATGCCACCAAGGAGAAGAGTGGTTCCTCCTTAGTGGTGCCGTGTCCTCCTCCATACTCCAAGGAGACTCGGAAATGAGTGCCTCCTCGAAGAGGTTGTCGATGATGGCTTAGACGACGATGATCCCTTCTTCTTTGGTGAAAAGACTTGTAGTTTTCTTCCTTGATTGCAGCACTCTCCCTCACAAATATATATCCAGGGTTTTCACCCGGTAACAAGGTACACAAATATTATTTTGGAGTCTGGACTTTGAGTGGATTAAGGATGTGATTTGTTGCATGAAACAAACGCGGTGGATGGCTAAGTCTAAGGTGATTCCGGCCTACAAACTAGAGCACACGAACAAAGAGTTGGATGAAAGACTACCTCTCTCCTCCTCTTGGCTCGGTTCTTCTCTAGTGCATGTTGCTTCGTGATCGCGTACACCTTCCAAACGTTTCCGTCCACTCCTTCGCTTGCATTATTGCTCCTTCCACTTGATGTTTTCGCTTTGACTCACTTCCATACTCCCTTGCCTCACATGCATCCATGATATTCCTACAAAACAAAGCCTTGGCTGCCCCCCATGCTTGTACTTTGCATGTGGTTTAAATATGTTGGAGGGGCATCCCGTGATGTATCATGGTGCATGCATGGTTAGGTTAACTAGATTGCCTCCCTTTAAGGCTAAGCACTCCTCTAATTTCGAAATTTAAAAATATTTTTCAGAGCCATGCAAGAGCTCGAACATAATTTTAGAGAAGTTTTTAAACCATTAAAAACAAATGCAAGACGAAAATATTTTTTTATTACGTCGATTTCGGTCTCACCGGTATAGTTTGCCTTCATTGGTTGAGAGCAAGCTTTTCCCGGCTTGATCATGGGGGCATAGGTTTAGGTCCTAATTTTGATTAGATGAGAGAGATTTTGAATGAAATAAAATTAAGTGAGGCTTAGAAAAATTCTAATCTTAGAGAAACCAAGGATATGGATTTTTAAACCAACCAAAAATCAAGTTTCTAGGTTCACGCGAGTCCTACCACATGCTGAAATTTAAATAACATCTAGATACAAGTTGTGGCTCTACTCGAGTGTTTTTAGCATGAAAAATAAGTCAACCTCAGCACCATAAGGAGGGTGAAAGGTTGAGTTAGGTTCTGAAATTTTTTTCTTTTTGGTTGTGGTTTCTCTAAAAAAAGCAAACAAACACATAGGATGGTTCATGTAAAGGGTTTATGATCAAGCAAAATATTCAACCAAGAATTATGTCTCTAATATTGTTCAACCATTCTAAGTCTAATGTTTTGCGTAGTAAAATTCAAAACTGAATTATATTTAAAAAGACTTGAAAAACCTGGAATCGGGTTGTCCTCCCGTAGCTTATTCTTGACTCGACGAAACGGGTTGCCTCCCGCCTAGCGCTTCGTTTATAGTCCATGGCTAGACTTCTTCACTTGATTACTCCGGATCAACGCTCTTTGCGGGCGTTGCAATCTTGGGTACCCACTTTGGCTTAGTCAATTTTTTTGGTCTTCACAGGCTGGCTTTGTCCTTTGGTCTTGACGGATGCAACATCTTCCTTGTGGCTCGGCATCTCGAACTCGGTCCTTCGGTCGTGATCTTCATGGTCTCTAGTGTGATCCTTCATCTCTCCCGAATGAGTTTGAGTAGCCTTCGCCGTCTTGGGACCTTGGAGTTGTCTCGGATATTCTTCTTTGTTACCCATCGGGCGCCCGGCAAGTTGTCCCACTTGCGTCTCTAGCATCTTCATCATGATGAACACTTCACATGTGGATCTTGCCTTGGCAGCCTTTAGGTGTTGAGCTTCTTTCTCCATCTCCATCTTCTCCATCCTCGTTGATCTTGAACGGCCTTCCGGCGTCTTGACTTGGAGGTGGTGATTCCCTTGGAGATTTTGATGGTCCTTCGAGCTTGTGTTGCACGTCACCTTTGCCTGTAAAGTTTTCCTGGATCATCCACAAAAAAGTTTTGGGTTTCTTGGAGAGGTAGCCAACCATCTCCGGTTAGGGTTAGTGATAAAACAAAAATCTAACAAAAGAAAAATTAGGGTTAATCAAAACTAGATTAGATTGACTCTTTTTTTCTTTTCAGGGATGATCAAACATAAGAGATGCAAAAGAAAATCAAAAAGAAAAACTGAAAGATAAGCGATACTAGATCGGATCTTGATTGCTTGTTCCCCGGCAACGGCGCCAGAAAAAGGGGCTTGTTGACGGTTAATAATTGCATCAAAGTTCGTTTGTGACTTGCAAGTGGACAAGTCTCTCGTCGTAGTCAAGGGACCCTTCTTCCCTCGAGTGGTGAACCCAAGGTATCGAATCCGTGGAACAATGTGCAACGCAAGGATTCAATCTAGTAAAGCAAGGTAAAGCTATCTAATGAAGACAAGCTGCATCTAATCTACGAACTCATAAAGAAAACGAATCTAATCTAATCTACTAAAGAGGTAGCAAGAGAAAGCAAGAGATAACCAATCTAGAGAATCTAGATCATGCTTATGTTGTAGCTCCAAACAAGATAGATGAAGATAGCAAAGCGAATCTCATTAAAAGCATCTTTAAATCGTGGCCTTCCCATCCGACTCCGAAAACATCCGCCTTTCGAGACCCCCGTTCGTCACAACGTATCCCTATTCATGCGGGGAGCTTAGGGCGAGTTCGATAGAACAAGTTGAAATCACTTGGCCGGTCCGGTATGCACCTCTAGCCACCGCGGCTACAAGAGCACCCTATGTAATCTAGCCGCAAACTAGATCGTAGAAGAAGCAAAACCAAGAAGAAAACAAAATCATCGAGAAGGCACTTAATCGCTAGAAATCGGATTCACTTACAAACTTCACCATGAATGATTACATGAACAAGATCACCACCGGGGCCCTCCCTCGATCTTGATCCTCGCTCCGAGCTCCGACGTGGTCTTCCATGCAAGGTTCCCACGTCGGCCGGGGAAACCCTAGACAACTAGCACGACCCTCATCTTCAAGTTGGTGTCCCTCAAGCTTCTCTCGCTCCTCGGCGGCGGAATACGACTTCGGTTCCGCGTGGCTCTCGGTCAGGGGGCTATTTATAGCCTGAGAAGCAATTAGGTCAAAGGACGACGAATTTGGGCCCTAAATGGGCCCGGGGCCGACCGGACCGGGCCGGCCGGCCCGGGCCCATTTAGGCCCGGCCCGCGGGCTCCTTTGCCCGAGGTCGGTTCCCTTGCTTCCTGGATGCTTCCCCCTTCTGCATGTAGGTCCATGTCGTCGGTTTCTCTCCGAATTGGACTCAACTCCTTGTCTTGCAAGATTCAGCACTTTTCTGGTCAGGTCCCTGGAGTCTGTCGTCTTCTCGGATCAAGTCCCCGGCTTCTTGGAGTTAATTTTGCTTCATTGCATGACTTGTTCAGGGCTTCAAGGTCTTGTCATGAGGTGCTTGATGAACTTATCCCGAAAGTCTTGCTTTCAACGTTAAATCCCTGCATAAACATTAAACTCCAAAACCGACATGCACACGTGAACTTGTTATACCACGGGGGTTAGTACCAATGAATAAGATACAAAAGTCATGCCAACACCGAAGGTAAACTCATGGCTAGGTTGACGGAATTTCACCGTCAACATGAATCTTTGGCCCCATCCTACAAATGTTGTGTGCATGACCATCATGCAGTATCTAGAGGAGCTTTTCTCTCCTTTTCTAAGGCAAGGTTTGTCTTTTACAAACTCAGCGGGTGGAACCCTTACACTAGCATTTTTTATGACCACCCAAAGGAAGAAAAGAAATCATCCTCTAGCCACAAAAGGGAAGTTCTGATAGCTATATCACCATCACTCCAATCCCAAGGCTTAGCTATCAAACCCAAACCTTCAATGTCCTGAAAACCTTAAAGGGAAGAAGAAATTCAACCCTTGTAGATGATGAGTTTGGGAAGATCGTGAAACTTCAAGCTTCACAAGAAGACTTGTGAGCATGCAATTTACCTAAGGAGATAGTCTCTTAGAAAGCATCCTTTTTGCTACACAAGGACATTGGAGAAACCTCAAGGATAGCATATCTAATCATTTCATAGGAAGAGAGCAAAGCCATCAAAAAGCCATTTTTGTCTCTCTCTTTCAATGTTCGGATTAGATAACTTTTCGAACCCATCTTTAACCTCATTCTTGAGCCCAATGAATCCTCTTGTGCCCTTTTTCTTATGTCCCCTCGCGATCCTAAAATTTTATGAAGGATCTAAGGAAGACCAGAAGGAGCACATTACCTGGAGAACATCAATTAGCATGAAAGCTACTTCACAAATGGAACTTTTCCACCTAGTCCATGCTCATTTGAGAAAACTCCTAAATTCAATTGCCATCTCAAATCTTGCCGCACAATAAGATCTCCAACCCCCTTATGCTTCTTTTCTCTGCAAGTTTAGAAAGGGTGGTTGTCCCAATGGCTTGAAATCTTGAGATTAGCAATTTAAGGAAAACCACTTCACTATCTTGAACCATATTTTGAAGGTTTCCCAAGGACGAGCTTTTTGTCCAAAAACAAGCACATTAGGGGGAATTCTTTAAGACTTGCATATACCCCTGCGTAGTGAGCATATAGGTTTAGTTATAAAAATATTCCTTCGGGTATTCTTGTCACTAATCATTCTAGGTTTGGAACAAAGAGAACGAAGGATGACGATACAAGGTATGTCCAACCAGTCGTTACGCAACATTGAATCATACGCATAGAAACATCTCTTGTCATGTTGTTGCGCTAGCTTGGTTATCTCTACCTTTATTACATGCTCACTCTGTTAAAAAATTGGCCATGCTCTAACATCTCTATTTGAGTAAATCTCAATATGCCTTCATGTTACCTTTTGTCTACCATAGTAAGCTTTGGTTTGAAAGTACGATCATACTTCCATTGGCTTTTAAATTAAGCATGGTTCTTAGGTTAAATGTCCTTCCTTAATCTGATTAGGCATGGAGTCTAGTTTGGTTATTGAACTAGAATTGCTTGTGTAGACAATGGTATATTTTCTGGACTAACCCATGCAGAGTAAACTCGAGACAAGTTTGGGAGAGGTCGAGATGAACTCACAAGAGATGGAGCAAGACACGTGAGAGGATGATGGAGGCATAAAGGAATGAGGCTAATTCCATTAAAGATGATCAAGCCATGCCACCTCACATGCACCTGTCACTCCACAAGTTGTATGCATTCAAGGGAGAGACCACTACAAGATGTCATAGTAATATCATAATAAAGGTAACACCTGGAGGTAAATTGTCATTTCCCTTTTCTCTGGCATCCTAATAAATGAAAAGTCAAACATGCTAGAGTTACAGTTTCACATGATCCAATCTTGTTAGCTCAACATGTTGTCTTTTTGTTTGTTTCTAGCATCACTTTCTTGATCACTCTTTATTTTTCTAAAAAAAGATTTATGTGCTAGATTCATCTTCTGATCTTGCTACACTTGTCATAAAAAAAAATCTATGATTTATCGTTATCTTGTTCAATGTGCCCAAGGTTAGAGTAGAATAAATGAAATTATGGTTCTATTGGTGTTTTACACCAACAAAACCCATGCACTTGATCTCTACCTTGTCTTTGCAAGCAGGACTCACTTTACGTAAAAAAGGAGAAGTCTTACTTCCCCAAATCCTATAAGTCCACGACCTACAAACATGCACACTAAACAAGACGCTGCCAACTGCCACTATCCAACCCTCCTTCGAGCAGCTAAATCAGCAAAGGATGAGGACCATGTGTGGTTCGAGGACCGATGGATGGTCGCTTCCTGGTGTGATGAGTGATTGAAAACGTTGTGGAGACTGATTCTTGGCTAAGTATTGCAGGTGCAGGTTGTGGCTTGATTGGTGTTGGTGCAGGTGAAGAACAAGCGCGAAAGGTCGTCGCCGATGAGGCCTCCATGTGGCTTCGTTCGAGGGACCCGGTGGTCAGCGGAGTCAAGTTCGGGCCGCATGGTGGCATGAACAACAAGATGAAGTCATGGACGGATTCTTGGTTGAGCCTCAAAACCAAGGTGAGCCGGGACTAAATGGGAGCCGAGTCATGAGTGGCGATTGGCGGAGGCTACACCGAGTTTGCGGGGTTTCTAGTGCTTCACTAGAAAACCACTGGGTTCCTAGGTTGATCCGCAAAGCCATTAAACTGAAGGGAGACGCCGGAAGGCTGCCTGAGTGCCGCCTCCGACAGCGCGCCCCTCCTTCGTCGTCCGCGCCGACTCCGACCGCGTGTGCCGCTCCTTCACCACCCGCGACACCTCCAACCCCGCGCGCGTCGGCCGTCGCGCCCGCACGCAAGCATCTCGCGCCCCCCGCCCCCCGCCCCCGCCCGGCGCGCGCGTCGCGTGCGTCCGGCCACGCCGGTGCCGCACCGCACCGGACAGGGCACCGCAGCGCCCACCTGCTCGACGAGTGCCACCTGCGCAGATCCGGTTTGTTTTTTATTAATTTATTCTCAATAATCTAGGATTATGTGTGTAAATTATTAGGATTATGTGTAGATTAGATATTGTACAAATAATTTCATATACTAAATTTTATTAAACTAGCCAGAGGGTTATTAGTTATATTTATGGATTGAGAATATTATTAGATAAATATTACACTTGTGATGAAATATTACGACAAATTTTGTTAGACTAGAGAGATTGTAGAAATTAGAAATATATACTTTATTCTGTTAAACTAAACTTGAGATTGTGTAGAAAATTTTAAATAAAATATCATGCAAATTTTAGGGATAACAATGCGAAGACTTGCATTTTTTTGGGTGACGGTGGCCGTGGAGGTGGTCGTGGTTGTTACCGAGGTCACCCTGTCCAAGATCCCCTCCCTCCACCACCAGCCCAACTTGTTGGTGCTTCCTTCCCCGTCGATCAAGAACCCATGCCCATTACCTAGAGCGAGTTACGCCGAAATGTGGTATGTACTTAGATAGTCTATTTCATGAATTTGTAGTTTTTCTTAATGATAACAATAATGTTTAGTATTTGCTTTTTTATGAAGTTTCTTAATTCACCAATCCAATGGTTGCAACGAGTTATATATGCTGCAACCGAACAAGCTCAAATGGTGAATTATGAAGAAGCGACTCTGACACATGGAAGGTATATTGTTTCACTATCCATTAATGTTGCGAGCATGTGAGAGCAACGACGTGGTGATACAATTGTTATCGATATCAATTCTTCTACTGTCGTACTGCCATGTATTGCCGCTGCAGATGCCGCGAGGAAGGCACTTATCCAAATAGAAGCTGAAACAAGACATGTATTCCCAGACTATAATTCCTTCAAGATTAAAGCCTTGCAACATAACTTGCCCGTTACTGAAATACCTAAACGGACATCACCTTCATATCAATCACCCATTGTATGTAACTACAACTTACTTGTTATTTTTTTATTTTGCTTGGAAATTGAATCAGGACGCATTGTATAATAGTTTCATGTATGTTGATCAAGGTATGAAAGAGGTCCTACATCAAATTCTCGAAATAATTGGATGGTTATTCACAATACCACACCCAGGTCCAGCATAGGAGGGTTGGCATGCTATCATTACACTATCATCATCTACGGATTCGGTGCAAATATTTGAAGAGACATTCCTCATGTCCTACATGGCTAGAGACAGTGGATACATATATGCACTAGATTATGTTGATAGGTTCTTAGGAATCAACATTATCGATATTAATTATGCTTTGTACTCCCAGATGATTCACGGTCATGAAGTGAATGATCCTAAATTTTAATTAAGTATCTACGTATTGAACTTTATTATATGTATAATAATGCATTATCTACGTATTGAACTCTATTATATGTATATTGTACTCGATCTATTATATGTATAATGATGCATTATATAATTGTGGATGTGTTTGTGGATGTATTGAACTCTATTATGTATTTGCATTATCATCATTAAATGTGCATGATATGTCATTAATAGTTCTTAGAGGATTAGGGTGACATGGAGTTATATGTGCGTGCCTTGGTGGATGTATGTTTTATGTACTAACTTTTCCATTTCATTTCATATGCATACAAAACTTATACCAAATTGCAGGCCTGGATGAGACATACAAATTTGAAGTTATGAAGTTTTTCTTTTGAGTCCATTTACTATGTCGAAAAATATTTTCCCTCAAAAAGAAATTTGGAGTATGAATTTTCAGGTGCGGGTGGCCATAACACCCGCACCTGAAAATAATTTCTAGGTGCGGGTGATGCAAACACCCGCACCTAGAAAATAGGGGTATGAATTTTCTAGGTGTGGGTGACGCGAACAGCCGCACCTAGAAATGGTTTTTAGGTGTGGGTGTTGGCATCACCCACACCTAGAAATACCTTCACCTATATCTCTTCATTGTTTGAGGACTTAGAACATTTTTTCAGACCCGTGTGGAGAAATTTCAAAACAAAGGAAATGAAAAGTACATTCATTTTGTTCTGAAGGCGATACATTTATTGGCTACAACTGAATATATTAATTTTTCACATTGGTTTTGCATTTTTTGCACTAAAGGCGATTCTTTATTGATATCGGCTATTCTACTAGAAACGATTACATTGCAGGCAGGCTGCCCAAATTTCCCACGCCCCACCGTCCGCGCGCCCCGCCGTCCTTGCGCTCGGGTCGCGCCACCGGTCCGCGCGCCCCACGTGGTGTCCTCACCCTGGGGTCACGCCATCGGTCCTCGCCCCTGCTACGCCGTCCTCCCGCCCCCGTTGTCCTCGCACCCAGACACGACGTCCCCCGCTCTGCCGTCCTCGTGACCCACTGGCGTGGTCTATCCCTGCCGTCCTCCCGCCCTACCGTCGTCTGTCCCCGCCGCTGCCGCCGGTCACCGCGTGCCTCGATCTCCTCTCGACGGTACATCGTTGATCTACAATTCCCACCACCAAGCATGCATCCATCACGAACTTACATACCTTGTATGTTGAGATTTATATATAGGGTTTCATGTCTATTTTACTTTGTTTTGGTCAAATGCACGGTGTGTATATGATGTCTCTTGGTGAAATGTGAATAATGATGTGAGGTATTCGATCTCTGCATATTGTTTGAGCTAACAATGTCGTTGTCAAGTGGTGTTGGCCGTAGCCGTGGCCGTGGCCGTGGCCGTGGCCTTCGGGTGTTGTTCTTGGTGGTGGCCTTGGGGGCAGTGTTGATGGTGGTGGTGTTAGATGCCTTAAAGATATTAACCACGATATGGGTGGTACTCCTCCTATAGTGCAAATGGAGGAAATTGGGAATAACTCCAAAAGGTTGCATATCTCTTTCGTTGTACATGCTCGAGGTGTAGATTATCAGTATTTGCAAATAGGAGTTCCACATCCAATGGTGCCCATTGCAGTAGCGGGTGATGCAGCATTTTATAGGATTACCCAAGAGAGGACCGCTATGGAGAGATGTCTAGAAGCACTTCAGAATATCTGGTGCTTCGTGCCAGACTTTTCATATTTCAAAATAAAGCAGCATCAAATGGGAAAAAGTAGCATGGTCCAATCTGTTGAAAGGCTTTGCAGGGCTCATCCAGATGTGGTATAAAATATATCTTTTTTATTCATTCTTAATTAATTTGTTTGTGTTGCATATATTGTTAACTTTTATATGTTTATTATCTCATCACATCATCTTATTGTGTAGGATTATATGTCTGGTTCAATCTATGCCTCATTGAGCTTTCGTGTGATTCTTAATCAAGTTGTGGAAAAAAATGGGTTGGATTACTATGGTGGGCAGCCGTGCGTCACCAGAGATTGGAAGCATCATGCAACACTAACTTTCTACAAGACAGACCAACCCGACGCTCCACCAATGTTTGATATTTGCAGTGCCGAGTGTGACACTTATCCGGAAGTAGAGCTGAGCGCATTAGCACATGCTTTATCTTATTTTGACAGAGTTTTAGGCTAGACCATTGGAGACATTAACTATGTTCCGTTTCGACAAATATGTGTCAGAGTAATACCACCGATGCCTTAGCTGGTGGTTGATGTAGAAACTTATTTAAAAGTAGTAGTGGTTGATGTATGAACTTATTTATAAGTAGTGGTTGATGTATGAACATATTTATAAGTAGTAGTATGGTTGATGTATGAACTTGGATTTATAGAGTAGTCGTGGTTAATGTATCACTAGTCAATTACCATTGTCGCGTTCAATTTGAATGGGTTAATTCTTTTGAAAACTGAGAAAATTGCATTTATGAATTTTGGCGTGAAAAATTGGCGAAAACATTTTTCTACGAATTGATCAAATTTTAAACCCGCACCTGGAAAAGCATTTCCAGGTGCGGGCGATGGGGCCACCCGCACCAATTTCCAGGTGGGGTCGCTTACCCGCTCCTAGAAACCGCTATTTCTAAAAGCGATAGCTATGAGCAGATTTGGCGCCCGCACCTAGAAATGCTAATCCGCCCGGTGCTAAAAACATTTTCTGTAGCAGTGGAGCCATGTCACGGGGGACATGTACAAAGTAGAGATCTTCTCCGATAACTCGATAAGCACCCTAGGCTTTTGGGAGGTGATGATATTACAGCAAGGTAGATGAGCGGACGCAATCCATGTACCAGCCTCCGATGAGTACAATTGTGATCGCAGGATATTCCGGGCACGATCAAAGCCGACTAGGACCACGAGGAACGGGGCGCTGTGGCAGTAGAGGTGGTCACAGCGGTGCACGGTGGCAGCGTAGAGCACCACTGCGGCACAAGGGGATCTGGGGCTCCAGCAGCCTTTCGCAGGCTACGCAGCAGCAACCATCGTAATCGACGAGCGCGCAGTGGGGGGGGACGGGCAGGGCTTTAGGGTGGGGACAAAGCTGGGTGCGGCGTCGCCGTCGCCGAAGGTGTGGCGGTCGTGTAGGAAGCCGAACAGTGTCGGTGCTCGGTGGCAGGCGTTTTAGCGTTGGGGGAAGGTGAGGTCAGAGAGGAGACTGTACCAGCGCTTGCAGATGACGGAAGCGCGTGGAAGGATCGCGGGGTCGTCCGGCGGGAAGCGAAGGAGGATCTCTTCGACGAGCTCGGCCATTAGATCCAGCGGCTGGCGCAACCGCCGCGGCGCCATGGCGTGGTGGGCGATGGAGATGGAGCGACACGAGACGGCGAGACGTGGGGGAGGGGGAGGCCGCTAGGGTACGGGTGGGTGATTCGGGAATTGCGATTGGGATCAAGAAGTCAGTTTGAATTTCGAATTTTGAAAGATGACAAAGTGTGGTCCAAAACAGAGGATACTCAACACCGTATCTTTCTTACAGAGCAGAGGCTTTCTAGTTTTCAGGACTTTCACAGCTCTTGACAAAGTTTCGATGTAGAATTGTATCATTTATCCGAATGTACCCAGCAGGTCCCTTTGTCTATTCGATCATTTTCGTCAGTTGCAACTTGCAACAGGGCAGCTAATTCTTTAGACAAGCTGTAATGGTTAGGTCCCTTTCAGATGAAAGCAAGCAACAATTTTTTTTGAAACATGAACGGGGGGGAGGTTCCCACCTTTGTATTCCAAAAAATGTACTCCTTCGGTCAACCGTGGCGCAGTATAGAGTTAGAGATACAAGCACAGACGTGCGCATGCCAGCTCGTGAGGCTGGTTACAGAGTTTTGAGGGAGACGTTTTTCCAGGTAACTAGGAGCTCGTTCGGCTGGCACATGAACAGTGCTCGGCTGGCTTCTTTCTTACCTCTTTCCTCTCACATAATACTATTCATTCTACCAGCCGAGCACTGTTCATTCTACCAGCCGAACACTCCCTAGATCATCCCGTACTCTAGAAAGAACAACGTGACTACATAACCTTTCACCTCAAAAGACTTGCCCGTTCCTGGCCTCCCAGATCCTCCAGAGGATGTCGAGGAGTACGAAAGGCCACAGGTCGATGTCGAACACCAAGGGAGAAGGAGGCGACCAGATGCCATCGTCATGTTCATCGCAGACACACTCGATACCGAGAGAGACCCATATCCTTCTTCTTACAGCGCACCCAAAAAAATAGGGTGTCTGTCTTCATCTTCATTGCCGCATTGTTGGCAGGTAAGATTGTTGACTATGTGCTTGGGGAAGAGGTTGCTTCGTGTACTGATCCGGTTCTTGAAGTATAGGCACGCAAAGACTTTTACTTTGTTGGCCACTCGCGTCTTCTAGATCAGCCGACCATGGTGATCGTTCTCGTCGCTTGCGTCATCAAGCGCTGCATACGCGACCCTGGTAGTGTAAGGGTGGTCAGTGTGCTTCAGAAGACAAACATCGTGTTCGTCCACCAGATCAAACTCCTGCAAAGAATCAAGTAAACTGCACAACTACTGGGTAGCAGCAGTGGTTAGGCGCGGCCTCAGGTTCAATTCAAAATCATGCTGGAAGACATAAAGAAAAGGGCATTGGTGGAGGAAAGGGGCCGGAATGAAGTCAATGATCAAACCAAAAAGAAGTGGCTGCACCATTTTTTATTCTAACATAAGTTATATACCTGAAGGAGTTGAGCTCATGGTTAATAATATTCCAAAGATAGCTACACGGCTCTGAAGTGAGGGAGCTTGAGGAAGTAGTAGTAAGGACCCAATTTTCCAGGAGGGGTTGTTGTTAGAGAAGAGTTTGTTTACAAACTTTATTAGGAGGCATTTGTTCTGGAGTTCAAGATTTTTGATCCCAAGACCACCTCATTCTTTAGTAGCTTGAACGGAGTCCCACGCCACAAGACATTTGGAGCTGTGGCATTTGTCTTCTCCGGTCCAAAAGAAGGCGCGTCGGCGTTTGTCAATTGCTTTGATCACAGTCTTAGGGATGCAGAGTGCGGACATGTAATGGAGAGGCACTGCACTTAGAATAGAGGTGCAAAGCGTTAGGTGCCCGGCCCGACTCAGAAGGGAGGCTTGCCATCCTGACAAATATTTGTCACATGAAGTGATCAGAGGAAGGCAGTCAGAGATGTAGATTTTGTGCGGGCTTAGAGGGAGGCCAAGGGAAGTTTGGGGAAAGGTGGAGGTGGTGGTGCTGAAAATGCAGCCAAGACATCGGCCTCAGCTTGTGGGACATGGATGGGTAGGAAGGTTGTTTTGTGGTAGTTGATGGAAAGGCCGGTAGCAAATTCAATGAGTTGCATGATTTGTTTTGTGGCAGCAACGGCAGACATGTTGGACCGAAGGAAGATTAGGGTGACGTTTGCATATTGAAGGACAACACAATGGGAGGTAGAAACAATAGGATAGGAATTGTCATTAGCGAGTGGATGTCGCTGGAGTAATCGCCTGAGCACGTCATCCACGATGATGAAGAGATAGGGGGAGAGGGGGTCACCCTGGTGCAATCCACGCTTGCAGTTGATCCACCTGCCCGGGTCAGCATTCATGAGCACCGCGGTTTTGCCTGTTTGAAGGGTGTTTTGCACCCAAACACACCATGCATCAGGTAAGCCATGGAATTGTAGGATAGTGTTTAGACTGTCCCAAGAAACACAGTCGAAGGCCTTGTGGAAGTCGAGTTTGAGAACAATAGTAGGACACCGCCTCTTGTACAAGCAATGTAGGAGGTCTGTGGCGTAAACAAAGTTATCAGCCAGGCATCGGCCCAAAACAAAACCAGATTTATCAGAGTTGATTAGGGATGGGATGTGAGGCTGAAGGCGCGTGGTCAGGACCTTTGAGATGCACTTAACAGGGGTGTTTTGCAGAGTGATGGGCCTGAAATCTTGAGGACCCTTGGTGTTTTTTTTGGGGAAGGAGGACCAAATAGGAGTTTAAGTATTATTATGTTCGAGATGAGATCGAAAAGGGTAAGCTAAAGATATGCAAGATAAGCACTCATAATAATCCAGCTGATATATTGACAAAGCTGGTTCATATTGCTAAGTTTGAGCTTTGCTCAATCTTAGTTGGTATTATTAATTACCCCAAGAGGCTGTTTGGTGCCAGAAGTATTTTGTTTCTTGTGATGTGTTAAGGATGAAGGTTCTTTGTTGATGCTACAAGAAGGAATTTGTCTCAAGGTGGAGTTTGTTGATTGATGATCCGAATTCATTGTGTACAAGATAGAGGGCACTTTTGATGAAGTGTAGCAGAGGGCTGCCTAGAGGCTAAGACCGGAGCGGGTTGGGTCATATAAACCCATTAAGGTTTTCCATTAGAGATTGATTCATTCTACTCCTTGTAAGCCGCTGCTGTTGGCATTTGTAACCGGACTCCGATCATAGTGAAGTTACTTGTTGGCTGATGCCTGTGGTTTTTCCCTCTCGTGTTGAGAGGGTTTTTCACGTTAAAATCTTGTGTCTCCTGTAGTTTGATCTCTTTACTTCTAGTTCGTTTTGCGTCATCGTTTATAACAAGCTGTTGAGTGCATCCTTCGGACAGTGAGATTGATTTCATCGGTAGTAAAACAATCAGCGAGGTGTTGAAGGGAGAGAGAACCCTCGGGGTACAGATCATCGAGTGAGAAGTTCTAGCTTGTAGTTACATTGGTGCCAAGAAGGTTCAGGTAGAAATCATGGAGCACAGCAACTTTATGGTCATGAACATGAAGTTCCAAACCATTGTTCTCAATTATTTGAATCTGGTTCTTGCGGCATCTCTGATTTGCACAGACCTGAAAGTATCTTGTGTTATCGTCCCTTTCGATTGCAGCACAGTCCTTGGACCTCTGTTTCCAAATGGCAAGCTTGGCATTTCCTGTGCGCGACAGCACCGTGGTGATGACAGTGTGCAGACTGATTTTAGGAGCAGATAGAGTCCTATGTTCCTCGATGTGGTCCAGGAGATTGATCACAATTTTACAGTCTGATTTCTGGTGGTGTTGGCATGTTTTCGTCGCCAGTGTTTCAGAGCGCGCCTAGTGCGTTTAGTTGTCCGGCAATGGCAGCAGAAGGATCACTGTGCTGAATCCGACAACACTAAGCAACAGCAACCGTTTGCCGGAAACCAGGGCAGCGAGCCCAATAATTGTCGAACCTGATAATTGTTGCTTTCGGGGTTTGAGTAGCAACCTGGACAAGGAGAGGAACATGATTTGATGTGCACCGAGTCCTTGATGACAGAATAGAGCCGGGAAACATTGCGTCCCAAGATAGATTGATGAAAGCACGGTCTAATCTCTCCAAGGTAGGGGTACTTCGTTTGTTGGACCAGGTGAAGGCCCTATCAAGCAATGGGAGGTCAATCAGACATGACTCATTGATGAAATCGTTGAAAGCCTTGGATTCTTCAGGGTGAAAATTGGAGTTGTTTTTCTCATGGGGGAAACGGATCATGTTGAAATCCCTAATCAGCATCCAGGGAATGTCAGAGTGGAGGTTGAGGGAGTGGAGTTCGTCAAGGAAGGCTGCTCTATCAGGATGATAGGGTGGGCCGTAGACGTTAGTGATGTTCAAAGCGCAATTTGAAGTGGTGGATACTAGTGAGATAGTAAGAGTGTGCTCGGTGGAGGAGGATGTGGACGCACTGAGGATGGAGCTGTTCCAAGTGGTGAAGATGCCACCGGATGCACCAATCGCCGGCCTAAAGATACAGGCATCGAGGCGGCGTGGGAGGAAAGAGTGTCGCTTAAGGAGGGGGATAGCAGAGAGTTTGGTTTCTTGGAGAAGGACGATATCAGGGACAGAAGAAAGCAGTTCAGAGAGGATGTCACCACACTTAACTGGGTCATTGAGACCTCTAACATTCCAAGTAAACACCCTGATGCTTCTATTCATTGATAGGATGTTCTACACCATACAATGGACGAGGCATACTAGCAGCCATCATCTGATTTACATTATTCATGCAGCAACAAACGTTGCTCTTGACTGGTGTAGGAACTAGATTAGCACATTGAAGTATCCTAGTACTAAGGGTGTGGTGATGATTCCTAGCGCCACTACCAACATAGACAAAATTGAAGCTACAAGGCTCCACAGGTTGGTTGTCGGCGCTCCCGTTCATGTCGTTGCTGGTGAGACACATCAAGCACCAGTGGGCGCAGTTGCTCCACAGGCTGCGGCGATGTCAAGAAAAGAATTAGTATTGCCAGATGCATAGTACTCAGGAGACGTAAGATAAGAACTGGACAGGATGTTACGCAGACATCGAGACACACCATGTTAACACCAAAATTTGGTAGGGAGTCTGACTTGTGGGTCCAGCTCGGTGAAGAGTCCTTCTAGCGGAAGAAAGGATTTTTTCAGATGTATTCGGCAAAGAAGTCTGCGGTCGGCTATTTGCTCCCGTTCGGCAAAGGAACAGTTGAGCTGATTTTGTGGGATTGGACGGTGACGTGGCTCAAGCAGGAAGGATGAATGGATGGATGGGCGATTAAGCTTAGAGATAAGTTAGGCAGCGAATCCATTCGAGATTGTACTTGGCAGGGTATAAATATGAGCCTTGAATGTATGTAAAAGAAAACAATCATTCTTCAATACAAACCGGCCTTACGCCAAACCCTAGAGTCCTTTTGTCGTGTCGTCGAGTTCTTCGAGAGGGTTCATCGATCCGTCGACCTCCGTGAGTACCGGCAACCTTGTATCATGTCTAGTATCATGCGGTGGATTTAGATCTGATGTAAGTAGTCTTGTTACCATGCTTCGTGTCATGCGGTAGATTCAAGCTTGGTTCAAGAGGGTTTCTTGTTAGGTCATGAGCCATGCGGTAGGCTAAGATCTAGTTTGAAGCTAGTTATCGGCTCTATTGGATTTTGGCAAGATCCAATAGATTCATTAAGTTACCCCGTGTTGCTTTGAGTTTTTACTTCATGTTTAAATTCATCTAACATCTTTTGCCCAATCTAGATGGGTTTGGATCGGCTTTATCCCTCTCGTGATCCCTATATGAGTAGATTTCGTGTTTTAGCACGTGGATCTTGTGCTTTACGATAGCCGAGACCGAATCGATCTAGGTTGTTACGTGTTGCGGGTTCAAGCTTGCCAATGTTGGTGTAAATCTTGAAAGAGCTGAGTATCATGCGGTAGATGCAGGTTTTTAGGGTTGCTTTGGAGCTAGTCATCCGGTGGATTAGATTTCAAATCAATCTGATAGATTTATTCGCTTGGTAATGTTCGTTCCTTCTTCATGGATCCCGAATCGGCTGTTCAGCCGTATTCGGTTATGTTTCTTCACGAGTAGAACACATGCGTAATGCATGCTTTAAATAACGTGTGCTTTTAGCTTTCCATATTTTGATTGTATCATGCGGTGGATAGATCTATTTGTGGAAAGTGGTACGATTTTCATGCAAGTTGTATCATGCGGTGGATAGATTTGCTTGGTGTCGTGCCCCGACGGATTTTTAAGTACCTAGACATGCGGTAGACTAGTGCTTTGGATCTATGCATGCTTATTTATTACATGTTTACGTTCGCGCTTTACTTTATTTATTTATTTAACGTTAGTTATCATGGGGATCGGTCATGACCTCGTGCGCGTGCAGCTTTGCTCAAACAAAGACCGATCACTGTCATGCTTGCGTCATCCATTCGGCAGTGTTGCTTTTCCTTTTATAAGTTCCCGAATGGCTTTCAGTTTATTGACAGGTAGCTTTCTATAGCTATGTGTCATCCCATCTGGCTTTATAGCCGTAAATATGGAACTGCCTGGTACCACCCGGCAAGTTCCAAACTTTGGTATCTAACTGCTTTGTCTTTTGTTAATTTTCAGGAAAAATTGACTGGCACGTCTCGTGATTCTTCGCGCGTGTGAAGCCAGCTTGTTCGGCTTGCTGTGTGTTTGGCGCTAGGTGCACGTTTTGCGTCAACACACTTTTTGGCACGCCCAGTGGGACAACAGCCGAATAGATCAAGATGCCTGAAATCGCGGACCTCATGGACGTCAACATTGAGGACCTCTCTCCCGAACAACGGCAGCAGCTCCAGGATGCTGTGGAATAGTTCCAGTAGAAATGTCTGCTGTCCTTCAAGAAAAACAGAAGTGGCGTCCCGTACCTAAAGAATGAGATGCCCAGGGTACTGCTACCAGGGGAGAGCGACGCCACGACACGGCAGGAGAGAGAGGAGTGCATGCAGGCATTCCGGGAATCTGCAGACTACATGTTGAGCAAGCACCATAAAGCTTTCCTTGGTGCGTTCCAGCAGATGACGGTGGCTGTATTTGGCCCAGGCATGGAGCAGGCATTCAGTAAAGCACCCGTTCAAGGGGGCACCGTGGAATTGGGCGAGTCAAGCTCTCAGCCACCATTATGGAGCCAGCCAGTCCAGCCTCCTCCTCAGAGCGCTGGGAGTCGAGCTTTCCAGCCCCCGCCGCAAGGCGCTGGAGGTCAACCAGTTCAGCCCCCCCACCGCGAGGCCTCGGGAGGGCGGCCAATCCCGACCCACCACCACGGGGCGCACGAGTCAACCCCGTGCACGGCCCGAACCCGTACCGGCCCGGCACGGAGACCTAGCGTTCGGCTCGCCTGGGGCGCCGCTCGCTTTCGGCCACAGGATTGCTCCAGCGAGCAACTGGCTACAGAGAAATCTCTACGGCGGAGGCTATCACGAAGTGGGAAACTACGGTGCCATAGACGCTTTCCCACATCCAGGTTACGCGCCGGCTGCAGGCGCACAAGAGGACGACGCCCTGGCGCGGAAGATGGCCGAGTTGATGCAAAATCAGTTCGGCCTCAAGCCAAAAATGTAGGGACCAGCCTACAAGCCGCCGTTCCCAGAGTGGTACTTCAACGTTCTCCTTCCGCCGAGGGTAAAACCTCCTACGGAGTTCACGAAATTTTCCGGGCAAGATGACACAAGCACAGTAGAGCACATTGCTCGTTACCTGATGCAGCTCGGAGAATGCTCAGTTAAGGAAACATTCAGGGTCAGATACTTCCCCGCATCACTGACAGGCCCAGCATTCCAGTGGTTTTCATCCTTGCCCCGGGAGTCAGTTAGCAGATGGAAGGACTTGGAGCAGAAATTCCACGCCCATTATTTCAGCGGCAGCTCAGAGAAGAAGCTGATTGATCTTGCCACCCTGAAGCAGAGACATAGCGAGACGCCATTGGAATTCCTCAGGAGATTCAGGGAGGTTAAAGGCATGTGTCTCTCGCTCAACTTGCCAGATGACCAGCTGGCTGACATGGCCGTCGCCGGGATGCTGCCGGCCGTGCGTGAGAAATTGTTTGGGATGGAGTTTGAAAACCTGGGCCAGCTATCTCAAAAGCTATCGTTGATGAGCAACCAGGCGTAAGGCTTCAAGAAGGATGCCAGGTTTGGCAAACAGCATGATGTGGCGGACATCTACAACCAGTTCTTAGACAAGGCCGATCTGATCGAGGATTCTGATGATGAACTGGATGTGGCCGCGGCCGAAATCATGTGGGGGAAAGAGCCTTTAACGATGAATCAGCGCTGGGTCAAACAGACCAAGGGCACCTACGATTTCGATATCACGAAGGCTGACAAGCTGTTTGAGCTCCTGGTAAAGGAAGGCCGAATCAGGTTGCCTGAAGGGCATTCCATGCTTCGGCCCGATGGAGTCAAAGGGAAACGTTACTGTGGCTTCCACGACAGGGATTCGCACTCCATCAACGATTGCAGGGTCTTCAGGATGAGGATCCAAAAAGCCATCCAGGAGGGGCACCTCAAATTTGACAACACGATGAAGCTGGATGGTCACCCGTTCCCTCAGAGCATGGTTGGCTTCTCTGTTAACATGGTGACGGCTGAGGAGAAAGGAAAGGTCAAAGTCTTGACCTCGGCCAGGGCTAGACAGGATGGAACAGTGGACCCGGAGTGCCAAGTAACTCTGGAACAGGTTCATGGTGAAGCCCCCCGCATTCTCAAGAGCCACATCGAAATCGGGGAGTCATCCAGAGCCAAGCCCAGGGTGACCACGCGCATCCTCCTCAACAAGTGGCAGCGCCAGATCGAGAAAGAGCGTTACCAGAAGCGCAGATACGAGGAGGAGAAGCGCAGAGCTGAAGAAGAGGCACACAGAAGGAACCTGGAGCAATACACGCGCAAGCAGGAGCGCGCGCACTGGGGATGTGCGTTCATCAGGCACTGTTGGAACGAGGGTTTGAAGCTGCCCACGCTGAGGAACTGTCCTGAATGCAGCGACAGATATGTTGAGTACAGGCAGGAGACTGCCAATCGCCGATCCGTCCACGAGAGAATTGGAAGGATCCACCCTAACGGGGATCGGCGCCAAAAAATTGAAGTCATCGATCATCCTAGGAAGCGGCAAGCTGATCTCAGGTGGGCTGATCAAGAGGAGGATGAAGACGACTACATCTGCAAAAGGGGCAATGGTGCCCGCCCGGAGGAGAAGCCAGAAGAGACGGGTGCAACGCTTGAGGAACCGCGAGCTGAGGCAGGCTGGGATCCAGACAAGGCAGGTGTGGCGTCCAAAGGATCAGCCCGAAGGGTCAAAGCGTTCGGCTCCAACATGCATGGTATATTTTCTGCCGAA
The DNA here is from genome assembly GCA_947561735.1 of Cenchrus americanus. Classification (NCBI taxonomy): domain Eukaryota; kingdom Viridiplantae; phylum Streptophyta; class Magnoliopsida; order Poales; family Poaceae; genus Cenchrus; species Cenchrus americanus. Next base: position 252,203,771 of record OX387245.1, on the reverse strand, counting down.
CGAGTTCATGGCTCCTGCTAACCAGGTTGTGCAGGAGGAGGCGTCCCTAGATGATGAGCAGATCGAGGGAATGATGGCGCAGCTGGTGCTAGCCAAGCAGGCCATCTTCGACAAACCGGCCAAAAATCGACACATGAGGCCACTGTACTTAAGGGGATACGTCAATGGCAAGCCATTCACCAAGATGTTCGTCGACGGTGGAGCGGCAGTCAACATAATGCCGTACACCACCTTCAGGAAACTTGGCATGGGCCCGAGCGATCTGACGCCCACAAGCATAATACTGAATGATTTCGCTGGGAATCCTTCAGATACCAAGGGATGTGCTCACGTGGATCTGATGATTGGGTCCAAGTTGCTGCTCACGACCTTCTTTGTGATCGAAGGTAAAGGAGCCTACAGCCTACTGCTCGGACGGGACTGGATTCATGCCAATTGCTGCGTCCCATCCACCATGCATCAGCAGCTTATCCAGTGGGTGGATGATGATATTGAGATTGTCCAAGCAGATGACTCCGTGAGCGTTGCGAACATGGAACCAGCTTTCTGGGAATACCAAGGCATTGATTGCTTCTCAGGGAAAGACTGGGGAGAAGGTCCTGTTGAACCTGTCAGCAGTGATCAACAGCCGATTCAAGCAGTCGGCTCTTATAGTAAGTTTTAATGGAGAACCCCATAGATGGCACTGATGGCAAGTTGGGGCGAGGATTTATGTCGGCCGACAAGTTAGAAGAAGTTGCCATTGGAAACGGTGATAAGCCAAGGCCGACGTTCATCAGCGCAAACTTGCAGCCAGACTTCAGGGAGGGATTAATCAAGCTGCTTAAGGAATACAAGGATTGCTTCGCTTGGGACTATTCGGAGGTGCCTGGATTGGATCGTTCTATCGTAGAGCATCGGTTGCCAATCAAATCTGGTTTCAAGCCATACAAGCAACCACCCCGGAAAATCTACAAGGATGAGGTATTGGCCGATGTGAAGAAAGAAGTTGAAAGATTACTTGATGCAAACTTCGTTCGGCCATGCAGATATGCGGAGTGGATTTCTAACATTGTCCCTGTTTACAAGAAGAATGGAAAGATGAGGGTCTGCATAGATTTCAGGGACCTTAACAGAGCTACTCCGATGGATGGTTACCCCATGCCTATTGCCGATTTGTTGATTGACGCCACGGCTGGATACAAGGTGATCAGTTTCATGAATGGCAATGCGGGATACAACCAAATCTTCATGGCAATAGAAGACATATCAAAGACGGCCTTCAGATGTCCTGGTCATATAGGCCTGTTTGAATGGACAGTCATGACATTTGGGTTAAAAAATGCCGGTGCAACTTATCAACGAGCCATGAATTACATTTTTCACGAGTTGATTGGCAAAGTTGTGGAAATCTACATTGATGATGTGGTGATCAAGTCCCTAAGTCATGACACACATTTGGAAGATGTGAAGAGGACCTTGGAGTGCACCCGGAAGCATGGTTTAAAGATGAATCCAAACAAGTGCGCTTTTGGGGTATCAGCTGGAGAATTCTTGGGGTTTTAAGTCCACGAGGGAGGAATTGAAGTTGGCAAGAAAAGCATGAAGGCCATCGATGAAGTTGTTCCTCCAACTAATCTCAAGGAGTTGCAATCACTGCTCGGCAAAATTAGTTTCGTGAGAAGATTCATTTCAAATTTGTCACAAAAGGTTTTGCCATTCTCTCCATTGCTGAAGCTAAAGAAGGATCAGAAGTTCACATGGGGCGACGAACAACAGAAGGCTTTCGATGAGATCAAGCAGTACATGAAGGAGCCACTAGTATTGGTCCCTCCTCAGCTGGATAAGCCTTTCGAGTTGTACGTGGCGGCCGATACCCAAACCATTGGATCGGCCCTTATTCAAGAATTTGAAGGAAAGGAACGGGTAGTAGCATATCTTAGCCGAAAATTACTTGATCCTGAGACCAGGTATTCGGCTGCAGAGAAGCTGTGTCTGTGCGTATACTACTCGTGTACAAAGTTTCGGCACTACTTGTTGAATGCCGAATGCAGTGTGTATTCGAAGTTCAATGTAATAAAACATATGTTGTCTATGCCAATTTTGAACGGCAGGATTGGCAAATGGATTCTGGCGTTATCAGAATTTGAGTTGAAATTCGAATCGGCAAAAGCTATCAAAGGTCAGATCATTGCCGATTTTATAACTGAACATCGTGATCTGTCAATTGATTTACTTGAGATTACCCCTTGAGCTTTATTTTTTGATGGATCATCATGTGGTAAAGGTGGGGGAGTAGGGATCCTACTAATTTCGCCTAGAGGTGAGATGTTTGAATTTGCCATCCCTATACAGCCCACTGTCACAAATAATCAAGCTGAATACGAAGCATTACTTCGAGGGCTTCAATATTTGAGGGAAGCCGGGGCCATTTCAGTTGAGGTTTATGGAGATTCAGAGCTGGTGATCAAGCAATTGAACGGCCAATACGAATGCAAAAGTGAAGCACTGAGGAGTTACTACGAAGAATGCTGGGAAATCTTGAAAAGCTTTCCGTTGGTAACTCTACAGCACATTCCTAGAGAGCATAACGAAGAAGCAAACAGGTTGGCTCAGAGCGCCTCGGGTTACAAGGAGAACCAAGAAGCGTTTGCTGCAGAGGTATGTGCGCTGGGGACGGATCTCGCAGAAGGTGATTGGAGGAAAGAGATCGTTGATTACTTGAGGGATCCATCCCGAAAAGTCTCTAGGAAGCTCAGGTACAAGGCCATAAAATTCGTTCTTCTGGATGACAATATGTTCTATAAATCATTAGATGGGGTATTGTTACGATGCCTGGGTCCAGAAGAAGCCAAGAACATGATGAGCGAAGTGCACGGCGGGATATGTGGAGCACACCAATCGGCCTACCGTATGAAATGGGTTATTAGACAAGCTGGGTGCTTTTGGCCGACGATATTAGAGGATTGCTTTGAGTATTATAAGGGATGTCAGGATTGCCAGAGATTTGGAAATATTCAAAGGGTCCCCGCGTCAGCATTGAATCCCATCATCAAGCCATGGCCATTCAGGGGCTGGGGTATAGACCTGATTGGCCAAATTAACCCACCATCTAGTAAGGGGCATAAGTTCGTGCTTTTGGCTAGGGATTATTTTACTAAATGGGTTGAGGCGATCCCACTAAAGAAGGTGACGTCAGAAAACATGGTTGAATTTGTCAAGGAGCACATCATCTATCGGTTTGGAATCCCTCAGACAATTACCACTGATCAAGGGCACAATTCGTGTCACTGGAGTTCAGAGAGTTTGCCGAAAGCATGGGAATCAAGTTGTTTAACTCTTCTCCCTATTATGCCCAAGCTAATGGTCAAGCAGAGGATTCTAACAAGATCATGATCAAGTTGATACAAAAGAAGATCGACCAGAAGCCAAGAAGGTGGCATTCGGTACTCAGTGAGGCACTGTGGGCATACCGAATGGCCCCCCATGGAGCTACAAAAACCTCTCCTTATGAATTGGTTTATGGGCACCATGCGGTTCTACCGTGGGAGGTGCAGTCAGATTCGAGGAGAGTGGTGTTGCAGAAAGATTTGAGCTCCAAAGATTACAGTGGCCTAATGATGGATGAGCTGGAGGATTTACATATGATCCGTCTTAGGGCCTTGGAAAACATCGAGAAAAACAAGCTGCGGGTTGCCAAGTACTATAACAAGCAAGTAAAAGTCAGGCAATTCGCAGAAGGAGATTTGGTTTGGAAAGCGCTATTGCCGATTGGAACTAAATATAGCGAATTCGGCAAATGGTCCCCTAACTGGGAGGGGCCTTTTCGTGTGGTCAGATGCGTCCCTGGTAATGCATACATATTGAAAACTTTGCTAGAGGAAGAGTTTTCTGCCGCAATAATGGAAGATATTTGAAGAAATATTATCCTAGCATTGAGATCGATCGATGATCACCAGCATGTAGGATTACACACATCTGACACAGAAACAGCCGGCGCTCAAGGACGAGGCCGCCTTCAGAACAAAATTCACAAACAGAAGATATGGCCAGTGCCTAGATGCATTGCCCTTAGCACAAAAACTACATTACAACTGCTTCTTGCAGGTTTACATCCAACAACCCTGGTGATCAGGACCTCAAGGAGGTGGGAAGCAGAAGGCGTGGAGGAAGAAGCGAAAGTATGATTCAATCTTTTCTTTGCTTCTTCTTCGACTGCTCCCTCTTCAGCTGTTCCAGGACCACCGTGACGGCAACTTAGAATGCACGGGGGTGACCATGGTTTGCGGCTTTGTTGACGGTTAATATTTGTATCAAAGTTCGTTTGTGACTTGCAAGCGGACAAGTCTCCCGTCGTAGTCAAGGGACCCTTCTTCCCTCGAGTGGTGAACCCAAGGTATCGAATCCGTGGAACAATGTGCAACGCAAGGATTCAATCTAGTAAAGCAAGGTAAAGCTATCTTATGAAGGTAAGTTGCATCTAATCTACTAACTCATAAAGAAAACGAATCTAATCTAATCTACTAAAGAGGTAGCAAGAGAAAGCAAGAGATAACCAATCTAGAGAATCTAGATCATGCTTATGTTGTAGCTCCAAACAAGATAGATGAAGATAGAAAAAGCGAATCTCATTAAAAGCATCTTTAAATCGTGGCCTTCCCATCCGACTCCGAAAACATCCGCCTTTCGAGACCCCCGTTCTGTCACAACGTATCCCTATTCATGCGGGTAGTCTAGGGCGAGTTCGATAGAACAAGTTGAAATCACTTGGCCGGTCCGGTATGCACCTCTAGCCACCGCGGCTACAAGAGCACCCTATGTAATCTAGCTATAGACTAGATCGTAAAAGAATCAAAACCAAGAAGAAATCAAAATCATCGAGAAGGCACTTAATCGCTAGAAATCGGATTCACTTACAAACTTCACCATGAATGATTACATGAACAAGATCACCACCGGGGCCCTCCCTCGATCTTGATCCTCACTCCGAGCTCCGACGTGGTCTTCCATGCAAGGTTCCCACGTCGACCGGGGAAACCCTAGACAACTAGCACGACCCTCATCTCCGAGATGGTTTCCCTCAAGCTTCTCTCGCTCCTCGGCGGCGGATTACGACTTCCGTTCGCGTGGCTCTCGGTCGGGGGGCTATTTATAGCCCGAGAAGCAATTAGGTCAAAGGAGAGGCCGATTGGGCCCCGAATTGGGCCGGGCCGGCCGGCTCGGGCCGGCCGGCCCGGGCCCACCCGGCCCATCCCGCGGCTCGCTTCGCCGGTGTTGCTTCCCACGTCTTCTAGATGTTCTCCCCTTTTGCATGTGGGCCCTTGACGTCGGTTTCTCTCCGAATTGGACTCAACTCCTTGTCTTGCGGGATTCGCGCACTTTTCTCGGTTCGGTCCTCGGAGTTTATCGTCTTCTCGGGCTTGGTCCTTGGGCTCTTGGAGTCATGTTCACTTCATTGCTTGACTTGTATCGGGCTTCAAGGTCTTGTCATGAGGTGCTTAATGAACTTATCCCGGAAGTCTTGCTTTCAACGTTAAAACCCTGCGTAAACACATAACTCCAAAACCGACATGCACAAGTGAACTTGTTATACCACGGGGGTTAGTACCAATGAATAAGATACAAAAGTTATGCCAACACCGAAGGTAAACTCATGGCTAGGTTGACGGATTTTCACCGTCAACATCTCCCCCATGCTTAAACCTTGCTCGTCCTCGAGTAAGCCTTCGATGGATATCATCGTTGCCCATCAATGTTTAAACCTTGCACTTGATCATACATGAAAAAAACATAATGCTCTCAAAAGTTTAATTCGTTAAAGTTCCATAATGTACTAGCCTTCACCTCTACGGAGGGTAGATTCTTATTAAGCTTATCCCACAAGTATTAACATGCTCACAAAGTTTAAACGGATCTCGAATTTTTGAAATAAAGAACGAGATAAAGAAAAGCTAAACCAAGTTCACAAATTTAAATCATCTTGTATATTGCTCATGAACTCTCATCTCACTTGTCTCTCAAGCCTATATATTCTACTCCTTTCCCTCTCATAACATATATGTGTGGTAGGCTTTATATGGAGCTTTGGGAAAGTTTAGTCCTAACAAGATTTTATAAATGAGGTGTTGTCAAAACAAGACAAGCTTCTCATGGTCTTACCGAGACTCGTCAAAAAGGTCATTGGAAAATAATGTTAACTCAAGGAGGGGAAAGAGAAAAATACACACACTTTTAGATGAGTGGACATGTGCAAATGGCAAAGAGTGATCCCGAGGCACAAAGGAAGTCCTCGTTATCGGATTGCACATGGTTGGAAAATGAGAATGGATCTTTTAAACTTGAAGCCTTGAATGCACTCTTAGAGAACCGGGGAGTTTGCTTTATGCTCATATATTTTTTTTCTCTTTCTCATATTTCTCATTCTTTTCTTTCTTTCTTTCATTCATTATATATATATATATTTTTTTTTCCTTCTTCTTGTGAGACCTTCACCTTGGAAGTCACGTATATCGCCGAATTTTTTTTCATTCATCATTTTTTTTAAATACTCCCCTTTGAACTCTAAAACTGCACCGTACCTACCTCCTCCCCCATGCTTAGACGTTGCTTGTCCTCGAGCAAAGAGGCGAAAAATAAGGTAGGTACCGGGGTATTTTTCCTTGGAGAGATACTTGAAATCTTCAATGTCGGCACCGTCTTGCGATCTTCCTTGAATTGATGATCCATTCTCAACGATAGGTTGTGGTCAAGGAGGTAATCACAAAAGATGATATTTGGTTTAAGGGTGGATATCCGGCGAGGTTTGTGAGATCTCCGATGCGGGGATACACAATGCACGGATAAAAGGCTAGCAAAAAGATAGATACGCAAAAACGAAATGACCAGCTTCTTAGTCTCGGGCCAGAGAAATCATGGCCTGCAATAACTCACTCAAAAATAAATCTTGTACACTAAAGTTTATGCACTCAAATATATATAAGGCTCTGGATAGGTTGAGCAACACACAAGTGATATTTATGACAAGGTTAGCAATATTTTTGAGCATAAAAGACATCTTTAATCTATTCATAACTTGAGAGCACATAAAACACTATGGGTCTTTATTTTAATCATAACCTCCGCTGAAGATTGAGCTAGCATTTAGATAATTTCAGATTTGTATTTTTAAGAGAGCACTAGTTCAAACATGCATAAATCAATTACAAAGATAAACAAAGCGGCAATTATAATCATATATCATCATGGCACAAACTTTGTAACTTTACCAAAGGTAAAAACTTGGTGGCGACATTATTCATGATGAAAATAAACACTAAGACACACGCTGAAAATTAAACTAAAAACTGAAAATTAAAGTAAAACTGAAAATACTACGCATACATAGGCGCAAACAAGCTGAAAATTAAAGAAAAGGGGTAAAGGAAAGATAACTAAAGCTCCTCCTCTCTCTAATCTTCCGCCGGTGGTTGATATTGATAGTCTTGGTTGTTGTACCCTTACTTGTAATAGGAATGCACCACTCCTCCTATGAATTGTTTGACGGTGCTAGGTGAAGGTGTCCAAGCACATAAGCGACGTTTGCATTTCCTTCACCCATTTGGTCTGCATTGGTTTGGATGGCTGCAATAATTTGCATGTTCCTTGCAGCGTATCCTCCAATGGTGGCCACATTTTGTTGTGGTTGAGGAAGGTGTGCAAATGGCTCCGCAAAGGCTACATTGGGCACCGCAAAAATGGTGGGGGTATGGCTGCACCACTCCCCCATGCTTGCATTGGTACACCACCGTAGTAATTTGGCGATGCCGGAATTTCTCCGAATGGTGGAACATAATTTTGTTGTGCACCTCCTTCTTGGGCCATAGAAGATCCTTCTCCTATAATTCTTTTCTTTTATTATTTTTATTCTTTGCCGGCACAAGAAGTCCTTCCTCTAACCGATCTTCTTCCCCTCAAAAAAAGTCTTAATCTTCAATCCGGAAGGGGCAAATTCACCTAGGCCACTTGTAAGCCTCCTCTCTCATATTCACTCTTATATTTTCCTTTCTTCATATATTCCTAGGGAAGTCCCGGGTAGGAGATGATTTGGGTTCCTTGTAAGACCCGGTTTTAAAGAGATAGCCAATATGGAGAGGTAACACCCCGAACCAATATCTTCCGAACTCGATGTTGCAACAACACCACCGGTTGATCATAGGTGAGTGGGGTCTATTGGCCACTTGGCAATCAAAGCCGAGTAAAGCCAATTCAACTCCGTGTTGGTTATCTTTGTCTCTCTTGTTCTCCCAAAAATCCACTTGCACAAAAGTGACACACTTGGATGATGGGGTTCCGGATAGTATTTCTTCGTTGATGGTCTCTTCCCATGATCATACTCCAAAAACCTTCCCATGTGCCTCATGCATATCCACTTGTTCCGGAGCTCCCTTTTTGAAAATAGGGGACACTCGCCCATGGGTCTATGATACTAGAACATGCAATCATTTCGAACGTGAAGACCAATCTAATCTATCGGGGGTTGTGTTGAATGGATCCAAGGAAGCATAGAGCCCTTACTCCCTTTACGGCATGGTAGCTAACCTTAAGCATTAAAGTATTTCCAACAAAAGACGATAGATAGATAATCCAACAAAGTATGATTACATCTCAAGATCGATTGCAACCCATGGATGAAAGGAGATTACCCCATCAAAGTGCTAGAAATAGCATCGTTGATCAAGGTTACCCTTCCGACGGTGTCTTCCTTCTTCTCCTCTTGTGGGCTCCCTCCAACGGAATGAGAGACTCAGCACTCCTTCATCAAGGGTATGCGCCATGGTCATGAAAATTTCCTAGGCGAATTCCTTGTGGGTGTTTGCCGACACTCCGTTAGAGAATTGCACCGGTGTCCCGTGTGAAACCCAATATGTGGAGATCTTGGTCGTCCATGTCGACGTTTGCTACAAGCCTCTACCCAAGGCGAGCGAGCTTCTTCTCCTCCTCCTCCGTCGTGATGATAAACCCATTGGAATGCCACGGAGCGCATGGAGGTGGAGCGGATGATCGTGTCAAGCGGCGAGGTTGGACGAGCGGCTCCTCCATACGTTATTGAAGTTTGGTAAACCTAATAAACGAGTTTCGTGTGGCCCTCATGCCACCAAGGAGAAGAGTGCGATTCCTCCTCGGCGGTGCCGTGTCCTCCTCCACACTCCGAGGAAACTCGGAAACCGAGTGCCTCCTCGAAGAGGTTGTCGATGATGGCTTAGACGACGATGATCCCTTCTTCTTCGGTGAAAAGGCTTGTAGTTTTCTTCCATGATTGCAGCACTCTCCCTCACAAATAAATATCCGGGGTTTTCACCCGGTAACAAGGTACACAAATATTATTTTGGAGTCTGGACTTTGAGTGGATTAAGGATGTGATTTGTTGCACGAAACAAACGCGGTGGATGGCTAAGTCTAAGGTGATTCCGGCCTACAAACTAGAGCACATGAACAAAGAGTTGGATGAAAGACTTACCTCTCTCCTCCTCTTGGCTCGGTTCTTCTCTAGTGCATTCATGTTGCTTCGTGATCGCGTACACCTTCCAAACGTTCCCGTCCACTCCTTCGCTTGCATTATTGCTCCTTCCACTTGATGTTTTCGCTTGATTCACTTCCATACTCCCTTGCCTCACATGCATCCATGATATTCCTACAAAACAAAGCCTTGGCTGCCCCCCCATGCTTGTACTTTGCATGTGCTTTAAATATGTTGGAGGGGCATCCCGTGATGTATCATGGTGCATGCATGGTTAGGTTAACTAGAATGCCTCCCTTTAAGTGTGTTTAAGGCTAAGCACTCCTCTAATTTCGAAATTTAAAAATATTTTTCAGAGCCATGCAAGAGCTCAAGCATAAATTTAGAGAAGTTTTTAAACCATTAAAAACAAATGTAAGTCGAAAATATTTTTCGACTACGTCGATTTCGGTCTCACCGGTATAGTTTGCCTTCATTAGTTGAGAGCAAGCTTTTCCCGGCTTGATCATGGGGGCATAGGTTTAGGTCCTAATTTTGATTAGATGAGAGAGATTTTGAATGAAATAAAATTAAGTGAGGCATAGAAAAATTCTAATCTTAGAGAAACCAAGGATATGGATTTTTAAACCAACCAAAAATCAAGATTCTAGGTTCACGCGAGTCCTACCACGTGCTGAAATTTAAATAACATCTAGATACAAGTCGTGGCTCTACTCGAGTGTTTTTAGCATGAAAAACAAGTCAACCACAGCACCATAATGAGGGTGAAAGGTTGAGTTAGGTTCTAAATTTTTTTTTTGGTTGTGGTTTCTCGAAAAAGAAGCAAACAATCACATAGGATGGTTCATGTAAAGGGTTTATGATCAAGCAAAATATTCAACCAAGAATTATGTCTCTAATATTATTCAACCATTCTAAGTCTAATGGTTTGCATAGTAAATTCAAAACTGAATTAGTAAAAAGACTCGAAAAACCTGGAATCGGGTTGTCTTCCCGGTAGCTTATTCTTGACTCGACGAAACGGGTTGCCTCCCGCCTAGCGCTTCGTTTATAGTCCATGGCTAGACTTCTTCACTTGATTACTTCGGATCAACGCTCTTTGCGGGCGTTGCAATCTTGGGTACCCACTTTGGCTTAGTCAATTTTTTTGGTCTTCACAGGCTAGCTTTGTCCTTTGGTCTTGACGGATGCAACATCTTCCTTGTGGCTCGGCATCTCGAACTCCGGTCCTTCGGTCGTGATCTTCATGGTCTCTAGTGTGATCCTTCATCTCTCCCGAATGAGTTTGAGTAGCCTTCGCCGTCTTGGGACCTTGGAGTTGTCTCGGATATTCTTCTTTGTTACCCATCGGGCGCCGGCAAGTTGTCCCACTTGCGTCTAGCATCTTCATCATGATGAACACTTCGCATGTGGATCTTGCCTTGGCAGCCTTTAGGTGTTGAGCTTCTTTCTCCATCTCCATCTTCTCCATCCTCCTCTTAAGTAAACCGATATGCCACTCAAGGAATCCGGCTCGTATGCATTCATCTCTCGCAATCGTCATGCGGATAGTTGAGACCTTGATCTTGAACGGCCTCCCGGCGTCATGAAGGTTTATGATAGGTAGATCAACGATGTCCGGGGTGCGTAGCACTCCGGTGGTTGAGGTTGATCTTCCTTTGGACTTGGAGGTGGTGATTCCCTTGGAGATTTTGACGGTCCTTCGAGCTTGTGTTGCACGTCACCTTTGCCTGTAAAGCTTTCCTGGATCATCCACAAAAAAAGTTTTGGGTTTCTTGGAGAGGTAGCCAACCATCTCCGGTTAGGGTTAGTGATAAAACAAAAATCTAACAAAAGAAAAATTAGGGTTAATCAAAACTAGATTAGATTGACTCTTTTTTTTCTTTTTGGGGATGATCAAACATAAGAGATGCAAAAGAAAATCAAAAGAAAAACTAAAAGATAAGCGATACTAGATCGGATCTTGATTGCTTGTTCCCCGGCAACGGCGCCAGAAAAAGGGGGTTGTTGACGGTTAATATTTGTATCAAAGTTCGTTTGTGACTTGCAAGCGGACAAGTCTCCCGTCGTAGTCAAGGGACCCTTCTTCCCTCGAGTGGTGAACCCAAGGTATCGAATCCGTGGAACAATGTTCAACGCAAGGATTCAATCTAGTAAAGCAAGGTAAAGCTATCTTATGAAGGTAAGTTGCATCTAATCTACTAACTCATAAAGAAAACGAATCTAATCTATTCTACTAAAGAGGTAGCAAGAGAAAGCAAGAGATAACCAATCTAGAGAATCTAGATCATGCTTATGTTGTAGCTCCAAACAAGATAGATGAAGATAGAAAAAGTGAATCTCATTAAAAGCATCTTTAAATCGTGGCCTTCCCATCCGACTCCGAAAACATCCGCCTTTCGAGACCCCCGTTCTGTCACAACGTATCCCTATTCATGCGGGTAGTCTAGGGCGAGTTCGATAGAACAAGTTGAAATCACTTGGCCGGTCCGGTATGCACCTCTAGCCACCGCGGCTACAAGAGCACCCTATGTAATCTAGCTATAGACTAGATCGTAAAAGAAGCAAAACCAAGAAGAAATCAAAATCATCGAGAAGGCACTTAATCGCTAGAAATCGGATTCACTTACAAACTTCACCATGAATGATTACATGAACAAGATCACCACCGGGCCCTCCCTCGATCTTGATCCTCGCTCCGAGCTCCGACGTGGTCTTCCATGCAAGGTTCCCACGTCGGCCGGGGAAACCCTAGACAACTAGCACGACCCTCATCTCCGAGATGGTGTCCCTCAAGCTTCTCTCGCTCCTCGGCGGCGGATTACGACTTCCGTTCGCGTGGCTCTCGGTCGGGGGGCTATTTATAGCCCGAGAAGCAATTAGGTCAAAGGAGAGGCCGATTGGGCCCCGAATTGGGGGGGGGCGGCCGGCCTCGGGCCGGCCGGCCCGGGCCCACCCGGCCCATCCCGCGGCTCGCTTCGCCCGTGTTGCTTCCCACGTCTTCTAGATGTTCTCCCCTTTTGCATGTGGGCCCTTCACGTCGGTTTCTCTCCGAATTGGACTCAACTCCTTGTCTTGCAAGATTCGAAGCACTTTTCTGGTTCAGTCCTCGGAGTTTATCGTCTTCTCGGGCTTGGTCCTTGGGCTCTTGGAGTCATGTTCACTTCATTGCTTGACTTGTATCGGGCTTCAAGGTCTTGTCATGAGGTGCTTAATGAACTTATCCCGGAAGTCTTGCTTTCAACGTTAAAACCCTGCGTAAACACATAACTCCAAAACCGACATGCACAAGTGAACTTGTTATACCACGGGGGTTAGTACCAATGAATAAGATACAAAAGTTATGCCAACACCGAAGGTAAACTCATGGCTAGGTTGACGGATTTTCACCGTCAACAGGATTCCACCAAGCTGTCCCAGGCCGTTTTCAAGTTGTTGTACCTGTCGGAGACATCTAAAACAGAGGAATCGATGTTAGGGGCAAGAAATCCAAATGCGGGCACAAAGTCAAGAAGAGGTCAGAAGCATTTACCCCCTACTAGTGCCTCCAGAGCCATGCGACGCTCGCGCTCGGCTTGGCAACGGGCGGTGATGTCCCTGAGGCCGTGCTCCAGGTGCCGAACGCGGCGGCGCAGTTGATGGCTGGTCCTCTATTCAGGCGTGGCTTCCTCTGCTTCGAGGGAGGAATCGGAGGAGATGTACTCAGGCACATCTTCGGTCCCGATGATTTCTTCAGGGAGCAAATCAAGGCTGAAAGAGGAGAAGAAGAAAATATGAAGCACAAGATCATATGGAGAACGAGGAGTAGATCAAGGGAGAACTCACCTTCGAATCGTACGTTTCTTTGGGGGCTGCTCTCATGGGGTTGCTTTCCCTTGTCCATGGCCTTGGGGTTTTTTCCTCTGGAGACGGGGGAGGAGATGAGAAATGATGGATGAGTGTGCGAGTGGATTTGCAGGGCATCTCAGCAGGCTATTTTATTGACCGAAGGGGTGCATTGGGAGTGATGACTGGCCAGTACGCACTATTGGAATACCAAACGGCAGGGTTTTCTCCCAAGTACGAAGGGTTTTTGCTTGAACAGTGCTTATGGATTGCCGAATCGGGGATCTTCTGTGGATTTTGCGCCAAGGGGCATCTGTTCTCACGCGTTCGGCTCAAGGCAGTTCCCGGATGCATTTAAGGAAAAATGAGATTCACGGGAGCAAATACAAAGGAATCATCACGGTGCAAGCACAAAATTCAAAAGTTCTTTATTTATTGCCGATGTTCAAACGTCCCTAATACAATCTAGTCGGAAAGTCTGTTCAACACAGATTGGGGATGGGTGATTTCGGCAATGGTGTCGCCGTGGCCATCGAGGCGCTCCAGGATGATCTCGATCTCCTCGATGTCCTCTGGCGCGCCGCCCCGGAAGCCGCGCGGCCTGGTGGAGTAGTCGACGTCCGTGTGCGTCGCCATGGCAGCTAGGCCCAAGGTGGTGCCCAAACGAACGCCATGGGTGGCCACCTCGTCAACGCGGTGTTCCACCGCAGCAAGGCGCTCCGCCGATGTGTTGCCGTGGGTGTTCACCTTGTCAGCCAGCTGCTCCACCAGCGTCTTCAGCTGGTTGAGCTCGGCGCCGCGGGCTACAAGTTGAAAGAAGAAAGGGGATTAGCATCAAAAGCCGGGTTGGATCAAGATTTGATTTCAGAGCTGTACCGTCGATGGTTTCCAGCAGCTGTTTGCGCTGGTCCTCCCATTCCAGCTCGTCTATGCCCGCCTTTTTGGAGACGTCCTCCAACTCGCGCCGGGCCGTCTCCAGCTCCTCCTTGAAGCGGAGGGCGTCGAGCTCCCCGTAGGGCACGGGGGAGTGGCCGTCGGACTCCGAGGAGTCATCCGGAAGGGGCTGATTGGCCGGCGCAGGAGACGGGTTCCACTGAATCAACCTGAAAAGGAGATGATCGTCAAAACAAGAAGAAGATCAAAGATGAATTAGAGGAGAGAAATCGACGATCATTGCCTCCTGCGCGTATTGGCGCTACTCCCTTCTGCCTCATTAGAGGCGCGGCGACGGTTGAGGCGGCGTACCATCTTGTTCTGGGATGTGCACTGTTGGGGAAGAAGAAGAGTTGAGATTGGCAAAGGTTCGAGAGCTAAAGGCTTTGTGGAGAGCTAGGGGCACCTACGGTTTCATTTATAGGCCTGGCAAGACAGATCGTGGCTTCAAGTTGTGGCTCTGGATCGTGGCGCATATCCCAAGAAAATCGGAAGGTGGAAAGGTTTCCTTGACCTGGCTGCCGATGGGTCGCTTGGAATTCTAGGCCGAGTCGTATTCGGTTGACTGGCTCGGCTAAAGGGGTCAAAGTGCCATTCGGGTGTTGGCATTTCTTTGCCAAATGGGTCATTCAGCAGTACGTTTGCAAAAGCGCAGAAGGAAAAGGAAATAAAATTGCAAGGACAGATATTACAAGAAAGACCAATTCGGGTGTACATCAATTGAAGCGTTTAAGTATTTTGCAACTACACCACGGACATTGGATATTGTCTGGCAAAAGTTATCCCACCGCTCCTGATAATCTCTCTGGGCACTAGACAAGGTGTTAAGCTCTGCATCGCATTGCTTCATATTGGTCATAGCCGATTTTGCCTCCTCTTGGGTCTTCTCTATCAATTCAGGGAGCTCGGCTATTCTCCTGTCATCGACCTCTATCTCAGCTGACAGGCTTCTCAATTCTGCCTCCAGGGCAGCTTTCCTGGCAAGTTTTAAATCACGAGAGGCTTGCAGATTGGCCAATGTATCTTTGTGGCTATCGGTCTGAGATTGTGCCCCGTTCATGGCTTGTTCAGCACTGGCTCTCCTCTTTTCAATAGCTGGGCGGGAGCGCACCTTCCTCAAAGCCTGCCTTATGGGCGCATAGTGGATCTCCAGGCCACAGATAGATGCAAGAGAAGCATTGATGTCCTCAGGAAGCTCTTGGCTAACAGACTCGAGCATTTCTTCAAAGTGATCGAGATCTCTGAACTGATCTTGTGCATCCTGTTCTAGCCAGGCAAAGATCTCCCTGAGCTTTTCTAGCACTTCCTTTGTCAGGGTTTGATGTATTTCTTCCATCGCCTCGGCAACTGGATGGTTCCCCATTGACAGACTTTATGATGAGGGGGCCTGATCCTAAAAAGGCAGTATTGCCGAGTCAGGAGTGCTAAAAGTAAAGGTGGCAGAGTTGAAGTGCAAATGAGTACCTCATGTCTAATTTCTTGAGCAGGGATAGGACTTGGTTCAGGGGCAATCACAGGTGAAGGAGGTGTCCCAGGTAGAGCTGAAGCTTCTGAATGAGAAGGTGTTGTTGCGGCTGCTGGCAACTCAGGAGCTTCTGGCTGAAGGGGAGATGAGTTCACTTCTGCTGGGGTGGTGTCTCTTCATGGCCAGTAGATGATTGGGCCTTCGGAGGACTTGATGGTTCTGGTTGAATTGGGAGACTCATCTCTGGAGAATTCATTGCTTCTATAGAAGGGGATTGAGTCCCTGATGAAGATGAGACCTCCACTGGGATAGGTAATTCAACCCTGGATGGACTTATTTGTTGAGACACTGGGATGTCCACGAGCTGTTCTTCCATTGTTTCTTCTGCAAATGCCAGATTAAAAGGTAAATGCCAGTATTCATCCTCAAAAGGAGACAGTGAAGGTCATACCAGCGGATGGGGCATTGGCAGGTTCTGACATTGAGGATTGCTGGGCTCTGGGCTGAAAATACACAAGGTATGATTTATCAGAACCAGAGTGATTTGGTGATCAGGAAAAGAAAGGGTTTTACCTCAACAAGGACTTTCTTAATAGTTCTCCTTCTCTTGGCACTTGGAGGAGCAATTAGGGTCAAACCTTGCCTCCTGTCAGCAGCAAGGCTGGAAAGGCTTGGGTCTGTCATGGCAAACCTGGCCATTAGCTGAGCCAGAGTTGGGGACCTGAATCCCAGTGCTGAAATCGGGCCTACGGCATTGTAGGTGATATTCCTGGCTCGAGGGGCAGGCACTGTGTTCTGTGAGTAAAAGAAATAAGATCAGAATCATGATTGGAAGAGGAGATGTCTGATCCAATGGTTAATTATATTACCTCTGAAGTTGACTGAAAATCAGGCATCAACTCTGCACAGAACAAATGCACAGGCTCACTGAAGATATGATCATGGAATTCTTGCCACCATGAGTTGAAGGTGGGGTGGGCTATTGTTGTAGGTACAAAAGGCCAGGTATAGATAGCGGGACTGCACACATAGCGGAAGACTCTGCTACTGTGCATGAGTTCTTTGATTTCCTCCCTGGGCTTGAGGAATTCATGTAGAAACAGCCTTGGGGGCATCTGGCCGCACCCAAGTTGCCGAGCTACCACATTGGGCTGATAATATTCATAAGTACTATGGATCAGCCTTCCTCCATTGAATTCAGCTGGCAGCATGCATGGGCGGATTATGATATTGAGGATCTCTAGAAATCTCCCATCTTGATGTTCAGTTTCAAAGGAGAATTCACAGGGGAGAGTCAAGGTATCATTATCCAGATAAGGAAGCCAGAGAGGGTTTTGGAAACCTCTGAAGAATAGCTCAAAAAGCTGGTTGATAAGAACAGTTGAAGCAGCTTCTCCATAATTCTGGCATCCTCTGGTGTCTTGGGGTTCCCCTTCAGGGTGGTTGGATGAAGGGAAGAGCCTGGTGTTCAAATCAACACCAACAATCTGATGCATGTGGAGCTGCAGCCACATTTGAACGAACCACCAAGGACCGTTGACACATGCTATCCTCTGGCTAGTGTACATCTGGGTGACAGTTTGGTGAAGCATATGGTACACACTGCCTAGGAAGAACTTCCCAAGGGGGAGGTGGTTGCCACTGACCAGATGAGAAGCCATGGTGATGTGATTCAGGGTGGGTTCATTGGCTTTACCACAGAAGACGAATTGGCATAGCCACATGTTCAGAAATGCCCTATATTCAATTTCACCAAGGGGATTGTCCTTCATGTGGTTCAAGATGTAGTCTTTGTATCCGTTCCCTGGTTTCACCCCTATTTGCCGTGAAGAATTTCTGAAATCCCAGGGTTGAACGGATCCTGTAATGTCAAGGCCGGTGATCATATACACATCGGCCAAAGTTGGAGACATCAGGCCGTGGCCAAAGAGAAAGGCGTTGACACCGTTTGACCAAAAATGGCAGGCTGCTATCAGAAGGTCTTCATTTTTGGGAGTCTCGGCTAAAGATAACTCCAGGCACTGAGCAATGCGGAGGGTGTCCCAGTTTTGGGTTCTGGCACTTTTATCTGCACGGATCCTCCGGTACCAATTTTTCCAGCCTGCGATTGGGGGCAAAGGCCAGTTTTTGAAAGCATCTTGCCACCGAGAAGGTGGGGACAGGGCCGCCTTGAAGGGGATCCTTTGAGATTCAGCTGCGATGAAATCTCGAGGGTCAGAGTTCCCCACGGGACCAAGGTAATAGGATCTTGAATTGGCCTCGGTGCGAATCAGAAGCTCAGTAGAAGGCTCCTGAAGAAAAGCGGAAACGAAATCTCAGGTAAAATTGAAAACCTGAATGCCGAATGAAGCTTACGGGAAAGGAATTTACCTGAGCAGCTTGGTTTTGAGCCGCCATTGGGGACCTGAGCTTAGAACAAGGAGATCTAGGGTTTGGATCTAGACGAGGATTCCGGCGGATTGCGGAGAAAGAAGAACATGTGTTGACGGATTCGATTCGAAAATGTTCGTTGCTGGAGTCAATTGCGGAACAAAATCACTTTTATCCCACAATTGAAGGGGCATGTGTTAACACCAAAATTTGGTAGGGAGTCTGACTTGTGGGTCCAGCTCGGTGAAGAGTCCGTCTAGCGGAAGAAAGGATTTTTTCAGATGTATTCGGCAAAGAAGTCTGCGGTCGGCTATTTGCTCCCGTTCGGCAAAGGAACAGTTGAGCTGATTTTGCGGGATTGGACGGTGACGTGGCTCAAGCAGGAAGGACGAATGGATGGATGGGCGATTAAGCTTAGAGATAAGTTAGGCAGCGAATCCATTCGA
The DNA here is from genome assembly GCA_947561735.1 of Cenchrus americanus. NCBI lineage: Eukaryota > Viridiplantae > Streptophyta > Magnoliopsida > Poales > Poaceae > Cenchrus > Cenchrus americanus. The sequence goes on along the minus strand of OX387245.1, from coordinate 252,185,257 downwards.
GATTGTACTTGGCAGGGTATAAATATGAGCCCTGAATGTATGTAAAAGAAAACAATCATTCTTCAATACAAACCGGCCTTACGCCAAACCCTAGAGTCCTTTTGTCGTGTTGTCGAGTTCTTCGAGAGGGTTCATTGATCCGTCGACCTCCGTGAGTACCGGCAACCTTGTATCATGTCTAGTATCATGCGGTGGATTTAGATCTGATGCAAGTAGTCTTGTTACCATGCTTCGTGTCATGCGGTAGATTCAAGCTTGGTTCAAGAGGGTTTCTTGTTAGGTCATGAGCCATGCGGTAGGCTAAGATCTAGCTTGAAGCTAGTTATCGGCTCTATTGGATTTTGGCAAGATCCAATAGATTCATTAAGTTACCCCGTGTTGCTTTGAGTTTTTACTTCATGTTTAAATTCATGTAACATCTTTTGCCCAATCTAGATGGGTTTGGATCGGCTTTATCCCTCTCGTGATCCCTATATGAGTAGATTTCGTGTTTTAGCACGTGGATCTTGTGCTTTACGATAGCCGAGACCGAATCGATCTAGGTTGTTACGTGTTGCGGGTTCAAACTTGCCAATGTTGGTATAAATCTTGAAAGAGCTGAGTATCATGCGGTAGATGCAGGTTTTTAGGGTTGCTTTGGAGCTAGTCATCCGGTGGATTAGATTTCAAATCAATCTGATAGATTTATTCGCTTGGTAATGTTTGTTCCTTCTTCATGGATCCCGAATCGGCTGTTCAGCTGTATTCGGTTATGTTTCTTCACGAGTAGAACACATGCGTAATGCATGCTTTAAATAACGTGTGCTTTTAGCTTTCCATATTTAGATTGTATCATGCGGTGGATAGATCTATTTGTGGAAAGTGGTACGATTTTCATGCAAGTTGTATCATGCGGTGGATAGATTTGCTTGGTGTCGTGCCCCGACGGATTTTTAAGTACCTAGACATGCGGTAGACTAGTGCTTTGGATCTATGCATGCTTATTTATTACATGTTTACGTTCACGCTTTACTTTATTTATTTATTTATTTAACATTAGTTATCATGGGGATCGGTCATGACCTCGTGCGCGTGCAGCTTTGCTCAAACAAAGACCGATCACTGTCATGCTTGCGTCATCCATTCGGCAGTGTTGCTTTTCCTTTTATAAGTTCCCGAATGGCTTTCAGTTTATTGACAGGTAGTTTCTATAGCTATGTGTCATCCCATCTGGCTTTATAGCCGTAAATATGGAACTGTCTGGTACCACCCGGCAAGTTCCAAACTTTGGTATCTAACTGCTTTGTCTTTTGTTAATTTTCAGGAAAAATTGACTAGCACGTCTCGTGATTCTTCGCGCGTGTGAAGCCAGCTTGTTCGGCTTGCTGTGTGTTTGGCGCTAGGTGCACGTTTTGCGTCAACACACCAGAGAAGTCGAACTGGGCGTGCTGCACACGCGCAGCCTTGTCCTCCGGCAGTTCGAACCCAGGTTCCTCCTTCTCCTACAGCCTCAGACTCCTCCTAAGTTTGCGTGCACTGTTGCGCGCGCTTGTGCCTAGCCCGCCTCTTATGAGTACGGCTCTCGTGCTCCACCTCTGTGCGCTCGCCGGCAGTAGGCTCCAGAATGCTCAGCTCCGTGAGGGCCACACTGGTATTCACTAGTTCGATGGTATCTCCTTCCACAGCAGCCCCATCGCCAGCTCCGTCGACATTTGCCTCGTCTGCAGTCACCTCTGTGTTCACGTCGCTCACCACCATGGACGGCGGCAGCACCGGAACCCCGCCGATGCCATTCCACGGGAGGTATAGAACCGGGGTGGGCCCGTCCGCCTGGCGTCTCAGGTACGGGGTCGCCTGCCTGGTGCGGACCGAATGAAGAGGCGGGGGTGATGATGTTCTCCCACTCCATGATTGTGGCCACCAGGTTCTGTGGAGCCGGCTAGCGAAAGCATTGACGTCGGGAAAGCAAAATAGGAGAAATGTTATGTGGGCTTCCTTCACGTGGAAAACTCAAGCTGCATTGTGCAGGGCTTTCACAAAGAACAAAAACAAAAACCTTTTGTGATCGATTCTGAATCCTCCAACAGCCTCCAAACGTTTGTCCGTCACCTCGTCGATGTTGTTCATCATCAAAGCACAATATGTCTCAACATCAAGATTATTTTGCTTTGCAAGTCTATATGCGCCTAGATTTACCTCAACAGGCAAAATGACCTCTTGACCATACACAAGCTCATAAGGAGTAACTTTAGTAGCACCATGTCTAGAAATACAATGAGCCCATAAAGCTTCAAATAATACCTCATCCCATCTTCTAGGACTGTCCTCTATCTTTTTCTTGATGAGCTTCACCAAAATCTTGTTGCTAGACTCAACTTAACCATTGGCTTGAGCATAATATGGAGATGAATTGAGCAACTTAATACCATAAGAATTGACAAACTCACACACCTCTTTAGATATGAATGAAGTCCCTAGGTCTGTGGTCAAAGTATGTGGAATGCCCAACCTATGTATAATATGCCCAGTAATAAACTCAATCACCTTCCTATGTGTAATATTCTTCAAAGGAATCGCCTCGGTCCACTTGGTAAAATTATTAGTAGCCACAGTCACAAAACAATGTCCCTTCGACGAAGGAGGATGAATCTTACAAATAAAATCCAATCCCCATCCTCTAAAATGCCAAGGCTTGATAGGATGCATCAATGCAGCGAGCACCAACTGAACATCTCCTTGTTTTGACACTCGTCACTACGTTTGAAGTACCGAAAACAATCACCTATCATAGTAGTCCAATAAAAGAAAGCTATCTTATGGAGCTACTTCATCTTGGGAGTCGATTAATGTGTACCACAAATCCCTTCATTCACCTCTTCCATAGCCAACCTAGTTTGATCTGGACCCAAGCATTTGAAATGCAAATCATCCGCAGTCCGATGATACAATCACCATTATCAAAAATAAACTTAGGAGCCCAATGCTGAAATTTTCTATCAACTGAACTGTTAGGATCTCGCAAATAATTAATCAGAGGATTTTTCCAGTCATTCACTTCATTCTTATCGTTAATAACTGAAGGGGAGTCCTGATCAGGGGACCGGTCAGACCGGTCAGTGACATCGGTCAGAACGGTGTCACTGGTTAGACTGGGTCGGCTACGTCGGCCAGACTGGTGCCTCTAGGGCAAAACACTCGGCTATAAAAATCAATTTGTTTTCTTGGAAATTTTATTCCGAACATTATAACCGGATGCTTGCTGAGCTAGAGCATTAACCCTAGGATTTTCCTCTCATGGCACATGATAAATAAGAAGTTCATCCATACAAGATATGATGTGTACGCATTTATCAAGATAAGAATTTAAAAAGCTATTTAGACATTGACATATCTTGGAAACTTGTTGCACCACTAGTAAAGAATCTCCATATGCTTCCACATGTTTTACTCCCATGTCATGCGAGATTTCCAATCCGAATATAAGAGCCTCATATTCGGTTTGGTTGTTAGTGCATTTATGATTTAATTGGTTAAGAGCCTCTGTTGACGCAAAATCAGCACCTCGCGCCAAGCACACAGCAAGCCGAAAGAAGTTGGCTTAACACACGTGTTGGGTCCGAAGCGTGCCAGTCAATTTTCCTGAAAACTGACAAAAGATGAAAAGTAGTTAGATACAAACTTGGAACTTGCCGGGTGGTACCAGACAGTTCCGTATTTACGGAAAAAAGCCAATTGAAATGACATATATCTACAACAAGCTATCTGTCAACAATTTAATGTCATTCGGGAGCTTTAAAACATGAAAAATAGGGTATAGCCAAATGCATGATGTAAGCATGACAAAAGATCGGTCTTTGTTTAAACAATATTGCTCGCATATAGACATGACCGATTTTCAAGAATAAATAACAATTAAAATAAATAAGGTGAAAGCATGATTATAAATATGAAGTAAACAAGCATGCATAGGCCAAAAGCACTAGTCTACCGCATGTCTAGGCACTTTGAAACCCGTCGAGCATGACATCAAACAAGTTAATCCACCGCATGATACAACTTGTTTGAAACCAAGCCACCAACCACAAAGAGATTAATCCACCGCATGATACAATCTAAATATGGAAGGCTAAAAGCATACATTATTTAAAGCAAGACTTATGAACACGTTTCACTCATGGTAGGACTGCCGAATACAGCTGTACAACCGAATCGGGTTCCTTGGAGAAGGAACAAGCATTGCCAAAAATAATAAACCTATCAGATCGAATCGAAATCTAATCCACCGGATGATTAGCTCTAAAACAATCCAAAAACCTGCATCTACCGCATGATACTCGGTTCTTTCAAGATTTATACAAGATCAACAAGCTTGAACCCGCAACACGTGACAATATAGATTGATTCGGGCTCGGCTATTGGGGAGCACGTGATCCATACACCACATTGAGTTAGAGATTTGAACATGTAACATAAGGATCATGAAACAAGATAAAGCTAGGAGTGTGACGTGAATTAAACATAAAGTAAAATCCAAAGCAACACATGGTAACTTAATGAATCTATTAGATCTTGCCAAATCTAATAGAACTGATAACTAGCTCCAAGCTAAATCTTAGCCCACCGCATGGCTCATGATCTAACAAGAAACTCTCTTGAACCAAGCTTAAATCCACCGCATGATACTAAGCATGGTAACAAGACTACTTGCATCACGATCTAAATCCACCGCATGATACTAGACATGATACAAGGTTGCCGGTACTTACGGAGGTTGACGGATCGATGGCTCCTCTCGAAGAACTCGATGACTCGACTAAAGGACTCGATGTTTGGCACGGGGCCGGTTTAGTTCTGAAGATGTTCGATCCCCATTACAGACATCAAGGGTTTATATTTATACCCTTGTCTTAACACGACTCCTGGTCGGCTACGAGTACAACATTTAATACCTAAATTAATGCTCTGGCACCACGGTCCATCTCGTACTCGTCATCAACTCGTCCCTTCCTTTTATCCAGGCCATGTCATCACGCATTCCCGAAAACTTCCTCTCAAAGTGTAAACAGTCCTTTTGCCGAATGATGGCGGACTGCCGACCGAAAGAATCTTTACCGAATCCTCTGAGGAGATTTTTCCTGCCGAATGGTTCTTATTACCAAGCTCGGCCCACAAGTCAGCCCCTTTCCTGTACCAATTTTTGGTGTTAACATATGCCCCTTCAATTACGGGATAAAAGTGATTTTATTCTGAAATTGACTATAAATGCTCAACGTCTTCGAGCTAAATCTGTTCAACACCCATTCTTTCATCATGCAATCCGTTGGAGTTTCCGCTCAGATCCAAACCCTAGGTCATCAATTCCCCAAGCTCAAATCTGCAAATGGAGAACCAAGATCAAGCTCCCCAGGTAAATCTCATCACCACAAGGTCCACTCGGTATTACCTTTTCGATTTTCATCTCAGATTTCTTCTTCCGCCTTTTCTTGGTAGGCTCTATCCACCGAGCTCCTGATCCCCATCGAGGACAAAATCATCATCCTATTTCCTCGGACTTGTGGGAACCTCTGACCCCCTTGAGTTCATCGAAGCCGAATCTAAGAGAATCCCTTTTAAAGCAACTTTGTCAAGACCCCACGAATGGCAAGACGCCTTCAAAACCTGGCCTCTGCCCCCAATTGTAGGTTGGAGAAACTGGTACAAGAGGATTCTTGACGATGACAGTCCAAAAAGCGGCAATTGGGACAACCTTCGCATTGCCCAGTGTTTGGAGTTATCTTTGGCTGAAACTCCCAAGAATGAAAGCCTCCTGATTGCAGCCTGTCACTTCTGGTCAAATGGTGTCAATGCTTTCCTTTTTGGTCATGGACCAATGTCTCCTACTCTGGCCGATGTATATATGATGACCGGCCTTGATATCACAGGATCCATGCATCCTTACAAATACAAAGGCTCCACCAGGCAAAGAGGAGTAAAAACAGGATTTGGATATAAAGCATATATCCAGAACCATATGTCTGACGGCCATCTAACTGAAGTTGAATACAGGGCCTTCCTGAATATGTGGCTGTGCAAATTTGTCTTCTGTGGTAAAGCCAATGAGCCAACCCTGAACCATATTGCAATGGCTGAAGATTTGGCTGCCAGTCATCATATTCCCCTTGGAAAATATCTCCTAGGGAGTGTATACCATATGCTTCATCAAACCACCTTTTTGATGCACACCAGCCAAAAGATTGCTTGTGTCAATGGCCCCTGGTGGTTTGTACAAATGTGGCTGCAGTTATACATGCACCAGATTGTTGGTATTGATCTCAACAATCGGCGTTTTCCTTCATCCAACTACAAAAAAGGAGAAGTTCAAATCACCAAAGGATGCCAAACCTACGGAGAAGCTGCCTCAACCATATCCATTGATCAGAATATCAGTCAACTATTCGAGCTTTTCTTCAAAGGTTTCACCAATCCCCTTTGGCTTCCTTATTTGAACAACAACAACTTGACCCTCCCTTATGAGTTCACTTTTGAGAGTGGATGCAACGATGTAAGATCCATAGAAATTTTCAACATCTTCATCCATCCGTGCATCCTGCCAGTAGAATTTTGCGGAGGAAGGCAAAATCACAGCACCTATGAATATTACCAGCCAAACATGATGGCCCGACAATTGGGATGTGTCCAAGTGCCCCCAAGGCTATTCCTTCACGAATTCCTCAAGCCCAGAGAGGAAATCAAGGAGAACTTGCAAGCCAAAAGAGTTTTTGAATATCAATGCAGTCCAACTATTTATACTTGGCCTTTTGCACCAACATCAATAGCTCATCCTTCTTTCATTTCCTGGTGGCAAGAATTCCATGATCACATTTTCAGTGAGCCAGTACATTCCTTTTGCCTCGAGCTAATGCCTGATTTCCAGCCAACTTCAGAGGTAATCCACTTATCTTATCTCTTTTCTCAAGAATATCCTTCCTCACTGATCATGATTTGTGCCACTTCTTGCAGAACACAGTGCCTACTTCTCCAGCTAGGACAATCTCTTACAATGTTGTAGGCCCAATTTCTACCTTGGGATTCAATTCCACAACTCTGGCTCAGCTGATGTCCAGATATGCTACATCAGACCCCAATCTTATCAATTCATCCTCTGATAAGAGAAAAGCTCCATCTCTGGTTGCTCCTCCAGCTGCTAAAAAGAAAAGAACTTCTAAAAAAGTTCTCATTGAGGTAATATCTCTTCCTTCTTGAACACAAAACCATTCTTCATCCTGATAAATTTATCTTGCATAATTCCAGACCAGAGTACAGTAACCATCAACCACTACAGAACCTGCCAATGTCCCTTCTGCTGGTAGGGCCTTTACCACTCCATTTCTTTTCCAAAGACCATTCTCTTCACTGGCATTCACTTCCTACTGATTATTTGCAGAGGAAACATTGGTGAATCAACTTGTGGAGAGTTCTTCTCCCCAACATGATTCAGATCCAAATTCACCAAGGGTCCAAGTAGTTTCCCCTCAAGCAGAAACTTCAGCTTCACTAAGGATTCAATCATCCCCCTCTCAAGTAGAAGCTCCAGTTTCAGCAGGGATGAACCCATCTCCACCTCAGCCAGAAGCTTAAAATGTACCAGGGACTCCACCAGCTTCCCCTCAATTAGAAGCTTCAGCTTTACCAGGAACTCCTCAAGCTCCTCCTCAGCTAATCACCCAAGAGCTTCCTCTTGAGCCTGAAAAAATCCCTTCCCCAATTCAGGAGACCAGAAATGAGGTAAGTGTAAACATCTGCACTTTCATTTCTGTTTAATAAATCATCCCTAATTCGAAAATTCTTCCTTTTCGAAACCAGGCTGCATCATCATCAAGCCCTCCATTTATTGTGAATGACCCAACTGCCGAAAAAGGAGATGAAGCATCTTCAAATCAAGTTCTGTCAGAGGAAAATCAGGCAACACTAAAAGAAGTCTTCTCCTTGTTGCAAAGGGATATCCAGGATCAAGTTAGAGATGTTGATCGTTTGGAAGAAATACTTGAATCCATTGATCAAGAACTCCCCGATGATATCAAAGCTTCCCTGGAGCCCATCTCTCATCTGGACAATCATTATGCAGCGGTGAGGCGAGCTTTAAAGAATCAATCCTCCCGACCAGTCCTTGAGCAAAAGAGAGCCAAAGTTAAGCAATTTGTGAAAGAATCACAGGCTCAAATTCAGAGCAACGAGGAATTGTTAACTGAACTGCAGCCTACATTCGAGTTGAAGATTGCCAGAAAAGCTGTATTGGAAACTGAGTTGAAGAATCTGTCAGCTGAAATTGAAGCTGATAGGAAAAAGATAGCCGAACTTCCTGGATTAACAGAAAAAATCCAAAAGGAAACTTCAGCAGCCATGATCGAATCAAAGCAGCTCAAAATAAACTTTCCGCTCTGTCCAATGCTCAAGAAGCTGATCAGAAACTGCTGGGGAATATCAACCAAATGATATCAGACGCTTCCAATGTAATCTCAAAGTATTTGAACATTTGATTGTATCAAACAATCTGTAACCGAATAATTGATCGTCCTTGTAATTTTGTTTACCATAAATTTTACTTTCCATCTTCGGTCTTGCATTGCGATGTATCAAACAATCTGTACTAGGGATGTTTGGAATTTCGGCAATAAATAATGAAATTTTAACTTCTGTGTTTGCATTGCGATGACCCTTTTAGCTTGCGGATGTGAATCTAACTGTTTTTTGAACGAATTCGGGAATTTTATCTTAGCCGAACACGCAAAAACTCATGCCCCTTGGCACAGAATCCAAAGAAAATCCTCAATTCGGGAACCATAAACACTATTCAATGAAAACCCTTCGCATTCGAAGAGAAAACCCTGTCGCTTGGTATTCCAATAATGCACGCAACCAGTCATCACTCCCAATGCGTTCTCAGAGCTAATAAAATAGCTCCCTTGGTAGCCTGCAAATCCACTCGCATACACTTCCATCACCTCACATCTTCTCCCCCTACTCCAGAGGAAAAAACCCCAAGGCCATGGCGGACAAGGGAAAACAACCCATCAAGGAAAACAGCGCTCCACTAAAGAAGCGTACCATTCGAGAGTAGGTTTCCTATCAATCCTTTCTTGCTTCTCGTTTGCAATCTTATGGTTTATCCCTCTATGTTCTTTCAGTCTTGACTTGCTTCCTGAAGAGATTTTTGGAACTGAAGAGGTTCCAGAGTACATCCTCTCCGATTCCTCCGCTGAAGAAGAAAATGCCACGCCGGAACAGAGGATCAACCACCAACTACGCCGCCGCATTCGGCATTTAGAGCACAACTTGAGGGACATCACCGCCCGTTGCAATGCCGAACGCGAACGCCGCATGAGCTTGGAAGCGTTGATAGGGGGTAAGATCACCATCTTTATTTGACTCCCACGCTTGAGCTCAAATCTCACATTTAACAACTATTCCTTTTTCTCAGATGTCTCTGACAGATACAGCAACTTGAAGGCTTCCTGGGACAGCATAATGGAAGATGCAAATCATGGCAACCCTCGAAGCTTCCAGGTTGCTGTTATGGTGGTCCTGGAATAGTTGAAGAGGGAAGAGATGAAGAGGAAAAACAAGGAATCAAAGGAATGAAGCATACTTTCACTTCTTTCTCCAGGCCTTCTGCTTCCCACCCTCTTGTAATCTTAGGTAGCTGGGTTGTCAAATAAAAGCCTGCAAGAAACATCTGTAATGTAGAATATTTCGTGCTAAGGGCAATACATTCCAGTATTAGCCATCTCCTCTGTGAGGATCTTTGTTCTAGAGACGGCTTCTTTCCCGAACGTCGGCCGTTTCTGTGTATCAGATGCCTATAATCCTAGTGCTTGTAATCAACGATCAACTTCAATACTAGGATAATATTTCTTCAAATATCTTCCATTTATAGAAGCAGTAAACTCCTCTCCTAGTAGAGTTTTCAATATGTAAGCATTACCAGGCGTACATCTGACTACCCGAAAAGGACCTTCCCAATTCGGGGACCATTTGCCGAATGCACTATACTTAGTCCCGATCGGCAGTAACGCTTTTCAAATCAAATCTCCCTCTAAAAATTGCTTGACCTTTACTTTCTTATTGTAATATTTAGCAACTCGCATCTTGTTCTTTTCAATATTTTCCAGGGCCTTAAGACGAATCATATGCAAATCCTCTAACTCGTCCATCATTAAGTTACTGTAATCTTTGGAACTCAAATCCTTTTGCAAAACCACTCTCCTTGAATCTGATTGTATTTCCCAGGGCAAAACAGCATGATGCCCATAAACCAACTCATAAGGAGACGTTTTTGTAGCTCCATGAGGAGCCATTCGGTAAGCCCACAAAGCCTCATTGAGTACCGAATGCCACCTCTTTGGCTTCTGATCAATCTTCTTCTGAATAATCTTGATCATGATCTTGTTAGAAGCCTCTGCCTGACCATTAGCTTGGGCATAATAAGGAGAAGAATTAAATAATTTGATTCCCATGCTTTCAGCAAACTCCCTGAACTCTGAAGATACAAATTGCGCTCCTTGATCAGTTGTAATCGTTTGAGGAATCCCAAATCTGTAAATGATGTGTTCTTTAACAAACTCAACCATGTTTTTTGATGTCACCTTCTTCAATGGAATTGCCTCAACCCATTTGGTGAAATAATCTGTTGCCAAAAGCACAAATTTATGCCCCTTGCTAGATGGTGGATTAATTTGGCCAATCAAATCTATACCCCATCCTCTGAATGGCCATGTCTTGATGATAGGATTCAAAGCTGATGCTGGAACTCTTTGGATATTCTCAAACCTTTGACAATCTTGACATCCTTTGTAATACTCAAAGCAATCTTCCAGCATCGTCGGCCAAAAACATCTAGTGTGTCTGATAACCCGTTTCATTCGATAAGCCGATTGATGCGCTCAACACAGCCCATCGTGCACTTCACTGATCATTTTCTTCGCTTCCTCTTGACCCAGGCATTGCAGCAACACTCCATCTAATGATTTGTAAAACAAACGCCCATCAGGAACAAATTTTATAGCTTTATACCTGAGCTTCCTAGAAACCTTTCGGGATGGATTTTCCAGATAATCAACAATCTCACTTCTCCAATCATCCTCTACTAGATCACTCCCGAAAGCACACACCTCCTGAAAGCCTTTCAAGATTTCCTTGCACTCTTCATAGTAATTCCTCAGGATATCACTTCTACATTCATATTGGCCATTTAATTGTTTTATAACTAGCTCTGAATCTCCATAAATTTCAACTGAAATAGCCTTTGCCTCTTTCAAATACCGAAGCCCCCTAAGCAGTGCCTCATATTCAGCTTGATTATTGGTGACAGTAGGCTGAATAGGAATAGCAAACTCAAACATCTCACCTCTGGGTGAAATTAATAAAATTCCTACTCCACCACCTTTGCCACATGAAGATCCATCAAAGAATAAAGCCCAAGGAGTAATTTCAAGCAAATCGATTGATGGATCACGATGTTCAGTAATGAAATCAGCAATAATCTGACCTTTAATAGCTTTTGCCGATTCAAACTTCAACTCAAACTCAGATAAAGCCAAAATCCATTTGCCAATCCTTCCATTCAAAATTGGCATAGATAACATGTGTTTAATTACATCAAACTTTGAATACACAACGCATTCGGCATTCAACAAGTAGTGCCGAAACTTTGTACACGAGTAATAAACACACAAGCAAAGCTTCTCCACAGCCGAATACCTGGTCTCAGGATCAAGCAATTTTCGGCTAAGGTACGCCACTATCCGTTCCTTTCCTTCAAATTCTTGTATAAGGGCCGATCCAATAGTTTGGGTATCGGCCACCACGTACAACTTGAAAGGCTTGTCTAATTGTGGAGGCACCAACACTGGTGTTTCCTTCAAATACTGCTTTATCTCATCAAAAGCCTTTTGTTGTTCGTCACCCCATACAAACTTTTGATCTTTCTTGATCCTCAACAGTGGAGAGAAAGGCAAGACCTTTTGTGACAAATTTGAAATAAACCTTCTCACAAAACTGATCTTGCCAAGCAATGATTGTAGCTCCTTGAGATTAGTTGGAGGAACAACTTCATCAATAGCCTTCATGCTTTTCCTTGCCAACTTCTATTCCTCCCTCATGCACCAAAAATCCCAAGAATTTTCCAGCTGAAACTCCAAAGGCACACCTGTTCGAGTTCATCTTTAGCCCATGCCTTCTGGTGCACTCTAGAGTTTTCCTCACATCATCCAAGTGTGACTCATGATTCAAGGATTTAATCACGACATCATCAATGTATATCTCAACAATTTTGCCGATCAACTCATGAAAAATATAATTCATGGATCTTTGATAAGTTGCACCGGCATTTTTCAACCCAAACGTCATGACAATCCACTCAAAAAGGCCTATATGTCCTGGACATCTGAAGGCTGTCTTTGATATGTCTTCTATTGCCATAAAAATTTGATTGTACTCTGCATTGCCATCCATGAAACTAATAACTTTATGTCCAGCAGCGGCATCAACCAATAAATCAGCAACAGGCATTGGATATCCATCCATGGGAGTAGCTCTGTTCAAATCCCTAAAGTCTATGCAAACCCTCATCTTCCCATTTTTCTTGTAAATAGGGATGATGTTAGAGATCCACTCTGCATATCTGCATGGCCAAATGAAATTTGCATCGATCAATCTCTCAACCTCTTTTTTTACATCGGCCAATACTTCATCTTTATAGATTTTTCGGGGAGGTTGCTTATAAGGCTTAAAACCAGGCTTAATTGGCAACCGATGCTCAACAATGGAACGATCCAAACCAGGCATCTCCGAATAATCCCAAGCGAAGCAATCCTTATATTCTTTTAGTAACTTGATCAATCCTTCTCTGAAACTTGAATCTAAGTTAGCACTAATAAATGTCGGCCTTGGCTTATCACCATCTCCAATGTCAATTTCTTCCAACTTGTCAGCCGACATGAATCCACGTCCTAACTTTCCATCAGTTCCATCTATTGGATTATCCATTAAAAATTGCTATAAGAGCCGATCGCTTGAATCGGTACGTTGATCTCTGTCTGGCGGTTCAACGGGACCTTCACCCCAGTCCTTACCTGAGAAGCAATCTATGCCTTGATACTCCCAGAAGGCTAGTTCGACGTTAGCCACACTTACCGAATCATCTCCTTGGACCACCTCTATATCATCATCTACCCATTGAACAAGTTGTTGGTGCATGGTAGATGGGATGCAGCAATTTGCATGGATCCAGTCCCGTCCAAGCAGCAAGCTATAAGCCCCTTTGCCCTCAATGACAAAGAAGGTCGTGAGCAAAGTCTTAGACCCGATCATCAGGTCCACGTGCATGCAGCCCTTGGTGTCTGAAGGATTCCCAGCAAAATCATTCAGAACTATACTCATCGACGTCAAATCCCCAGGGCCCATGCCAAGGTTTCTGAACATTGTGTATGGCATCACGTTGACTGCAGCTCCACCATCAACAAACATCTTGGTCAATGGCTTGTCATTGACGTATCCTCTCAAGTACAGCGGCCTCATATGTCGATTCTTGGCCGGTTTGTCGAAGGTTGCTTGCTTGGCCAACACCAGCTGCGCCATCAGTCCAAGCTGCTCATCTTCATTGACGTCTGACGACGCTTCTTCGTACACGACCTGATTAGCTGGAGCCATGAACTCATTCGGCAAAAAGCATAGCATGCATGTTGGAGCCGAACGACCCGATCCATCAGGCCTATCTTTTGGACGCCACACCTGCTTCCTCTTGATCCCTGCTTGTTTCAACTCTTGATTCCTCAAGCGCTGAACCCTTCTCTTTTGGCTTCTCCTCAAGCCAGGTGGGCACCACTGTCCTTCCTGCCAGACGTACTCACATTCTTGCTCTTCATGATCAACCCACTTTTGATCAGCATATCTTTTCCTTGGGTGATCACCCACTTCATCTATTTTTATGCGCCGACCGTCACTAGGATGTATCCTTCCAATTCTTTCATGGACGGATCGGCGATTGACAGTATCCTGCCTATATTCAGTGTACTTGTCACTGCATTCAGGGCAATTGTTCAATGTGGGGAGCTTCAAACCCTAGTTCCAGCAATGCCTGAAGAACGCACATCCCCAATGTGCACGCTCTTGTTCTCGTGCATGCTCTTCCAGTTCTCTTCTGTGCGCTTCTTCTTCAAACCTCCGCTTCTCCTCTTCGTATTTCTGTTTCTGGTAGCGTTCTTTTTCTTGCTGATGCTGCCACTTATTAAGGAGAATACGTGTAGTCACCCTGGGCTTGGATGTGGAAGATTCCCCCACTTCAATCTGGCTTCTTAGGATGCGAGGCGCTTCTTTGTGGACTTGTTCCACTGTCACTTATCGAGTAGGATCAACTGATCCATCCTGCTTTGCTCTTGCTGAAGTTAAGACCATTACTTTCCCCTTTTCCTCAGCTATCACCATGTTAACAGAAAAACCAACCATATTCTGAGGGAAAGGGTGACCATCCAGCTTCATTTTATTATCAAATTTCAAGTGACCCTCCTGGATAGCCTTCTGGATCCTCATCCTGAAAACCCTGCAATCATTAATGGAGTGAGAATTCCTGTCGTGAAATCCACAGTATCTTTTCTCTTTAACTCCATCGGGCCGAAGCATAGAATGCCCCTCTGGCAACTTGATTCGGCATTCCTTTACTAGGAACTCAAAGAGCTTGTCAGACTTGGTCACGTCAAAGTCATATGTGCCCTTGGCTTGCTTTATCCATCTCTGATTCACAGTTAGCGGCTCTTTGCCCCACACCATCTCAGCTGCGGCTATCTCCTCATCATCATCAAATTCTTCCCCTTGATCAGCTCTTTCAAGGAATTGGTTATAGATGTCAGCTATGTCATTGTGTTTGGCAAATCTGGAGTCTTTCTTGAATCCGTAATAGTTTTGTGACAGTTGACCAAGTGTTGACGGTGAAAATCCGTCAACCTAGCCATGAGTTTACCTTCGGTGTTGGCATGACTTTTGGATCTTATCCATTGGTACTAACCCCCGTGGTATAACAAGTTCACTTGTGCATGTCGGTTTTGGAGTTAAGTGTTTACGCAGGGTTTTAACATTGAAAGCAAGACTTCCGGGATAAGTTCATTAAGCACCTCATGACAAGACCTTGAAGCCCGATACAAGTCAAGCAATGAAGTGAACATGACTCCAAGAGCCCAAGGACTGAGCCCGAGAAGATGATAAACTCCGAGGACCGAACCGAGAAAAGTCTTGAATCTTGCAAGACAAGGAGTTGAGTCCAATTCGGAGAGAAACCGACGTCAAGGGCCCACATGCAAAAGGGGAGAACATCTAGAAGACGTGGGAAGCAACACCGGCGAAGCGAGGGCCGCGGGATGGGCCGGGTGGGCCCCGAGCCGGCCGGCCGGCCCGGCCGGCCGGCCCGGCCACCCGGGGGCCCAATCGGCCTCCCCTTTGACCTAATTGCTTCTCGGGCTATAAATAGCCCCCCGACCGAGAGCCACGCGAACCGACGTTGTAATCCGCCGCCGAGGAGCGAGAGAAGCTTGAGGGACACCATCTCGGAGATGAGGGTCGTGCTAGTTGTCTAGGGTTTCCCTTGCCGACGTGGGAACCTTGCATGGAAGACCACGTCGAGCTCGGAGCGAGTATCAAGATCGAGGGAGGGCCCGGTGGTGATCTTGTTCATGTAATCATTCATGGTGAAGTTTGTAAGTGAATCCGATTTCTAGCGATTAAGTGCCTTCTCGATGATTTTGATTTCTTCTTGGTTTTGCTTCTTCTACGATCTAGTCTATAGCTAGATTACATAGGGTGCTCTTGTAGCCGCGGTGGCTAGAGGTGCATACCGGACCGGCCAAGTGATTTCAACTTGTTCTATCGAACTCGCCCTAGACTACCCGCATGAATAGGGATACGTTGTGACAGAACGGGGGTTCCGAAAGGCGGGCGTTTTCAGAGACGGATGGGAAGGCCACGATTTAAAGATGCTTTTAATGAGATTCGCTTTTCTATCTTCATCTGTCTTGTTTGGAGCTACAACATAAGCATGATCTAGACTCTCTAGATCGGTTATCTCTTGTTTTCTCTTGTTACCTCTTTAGTAGATTAGATTAGATGTGTTTTCTTTATGAGTTAGTAGATTAGATGCAACTTGTCTTCATAAGATAGTTTACCTTGCTTTACTAGATTGAATCCTTGCGTTGCACATTGTTCCACGGATTCGATACCTTGGGTTCACCACTCGAGGGAAGAAGGGTCCCTTGACTACGACGGGAGACTTGTACGCTTGCGAGTCTAAACGAACTTTGATACAACTATTAACCGTCAACAAGCCCCTTTTTCTGGCGCCGTTGCGGGAACAAGCAATCAAGATCCGATCTAGTATCGCTTATCTTTCGCTTTTCTTTTGATTTTCTTTTGCATCTCTTATGTTTGATCATCCCCAAAAAGAAAAAAAAAGAGTCAATCTAATCTAGTTTTGATTAACCCTAGTTTTTATGTTTAGATTTTTGTTTTATTACTAACCCTAACCGGAGATGGTTGGCTACCTCTCCAAGAAACCCAAACTTTTTTGTGGATGATCCAGGAAAACTTTACAGGCAAAGGTGACGTGCAACACAAGCTAAAGGGTTGGAAACCCTAGATCCAAAGTCGAAGGACCGTCAAAATCTCCAAGGGAATCACCACCTCCAAGTCCAAAGGGAGATCAACCTCAACCACCGGAGCGCTACGCACCCCGGACATCGTTGATCTACCTATCATAAACCTTCAAGACGCCGGGAGGCCGTTCAAGATCAAAGTCTCAACTATCCGCATGACGATTGCGAGAGCTGAATGCATACGAGCCGGATTCCTTGAGTGGCATATCGGTTTACTTAAGAGGAGGATGGAGAAGACGGAGATGGAGAAAGAAGCTCAACACCTAAAGGCCGCCGAAGCAAGTTCCACATGCAAGGAGTGTGTGGAGTACGACCATGTCCAAGGTAACCCCGATTTAATGCAAGTTCGTCCATTCAAGATTTGGTTCCTCTTTGTGCACAATTCAAGGACTTGATGGACGAGCAAGCTAAGATCAACAAGGACGTCGTCACTAAGTTCGAGGCTATGGAGAAAATATTGAAGAATTTAGATGGCAAGGTGACGGAGGTCGGAAGCTCCATACGTGAAGTGTTCATCGTGACGAAGATGCTAGACGCAAGTGGGACAACTTGTTGGGCGCCCTATGGGTAACAAAGAAGAATATCCGAGACAACTCCAAGGTCCCAAGACGGCGAAGGCTACTCAAGCTCACTCGGGAGAGATGAAGGATCACCATGAAGATCACAACCGAAGACCGGGGTTCGAGATGCCGAGCCACTACATGAAGGAAGTTGTTGCATCCGTCAAGACCAAAGGACAAAGCCAGCCTGTGAAGACCAAAAAAATTGACTAAGCCAAAGTGGGTACCCAAGATTGCAACGCCCGCAAAGAGCGTTGATCCGGAGTAATCAAGTGAAGAAGTCTAGCCATGGACTATAAACGAAGCGCTAGGCGGGAGGCAACCCGTTTCGTCGAGTCAAGAATAAGCTACCGGGAGGACAACCCGATTCCAGGTTTTTCAAGTCTTTTTAAATTTAATTCAGTTTTGAATTTTACTATGCAAAACATTAGACTTAGAATGGTTGAACAATATTAGAGACATAATTCTTGGTTGAATATTTTGCTTGATCATAAACCCTTTACATGAACCATCCTATGTGATTGTTTGCTTCTTTTTCGAGAAACCACAACCAAAAAAAAAATTCAGAACCTAACTCAACCCTTCACCCTCATTATGGTGCTGTGGTTGACTTGTTTTTCATGCTAAAAACACACGAGTAGAGCCACGACTTGTATCTAAATGTTATTTAAATTTCAGCACGTTGTAGGACTCGCGTGAACCTAGAAGCTTGATTTTTGGTTGGTTTAAAAATCCATATCTTTGGTTTCTCTAAGATTAGAATTTTTCTAAGCCTCACTTAATTTTATTTCATTCAAAATCTCTCTCATCTAATCAAAATTAGGACCTAAACCTATGCCCCCATGATCAAGCCGGGAAAAGCTTGCTCTCAACTAATGAAGGCAAACTATACTGGTGAGACCGAAATCGACGTAGTCGAAAAATATTTTCGACTTACATTTGTTTTTAATGGTTTAAAAACTTCTCTAAATTTATGCTTGAGCTCTTGCATGGCTCTGAAAAATAGTTTTAAATTTCGAAATTAGAGGAGTGCTTAGCCTTAAACACACTTAAAGGGAGGCAATCTAGTTAACCTAACCATGCATGCACCATGATACATCACGGGATGCCCCTCCAACATATTTAAACCACATGCAAAGTACAAGCATGGGGGGCAGCCAAGGCTTTGTTTTGTAGGAATATCATGGATGCATGTGAGGCAAGGGAGTATGGAAGTGAGTCAAAGCGAAAACATCAAGTGGAAGGAGCAATAATGCAAGCGAAGGAGTGGACCGGAACGTTTGGAAGGTGTACGCGATCACGAAGCAACATGAATGCACTACGGAAGAACCGAGCTAAGAGGAGGAGAGAGGTAAGTCTTTCATCCAACTCTTTGTTCGTGTGCTCTAGTTTGTAGGCCGGAATCACCTTAGACTTAGCCATCCACCGCGTTTGTTTCGTGCAACAAATCACATCCTTAATCCACTCAAAGTCCAGACTCCAAAATAATATTTGTGTACCTTGTTACCGGGTGAAAACCCCGGATATATATTTGTGAGGGAGAGTGCTGTAATCATGGAGGAAAACTACAAGCCTTTTCACCGAAGAAGAAGGGATCATCGTCGTCTAAGCCATCAACCTCTTCGAGGAGGCACTCGGTTTCCGAGTTTCCTCGGAGTATCGAGGAGGACACGGCACCGCCGAGAAGGAATTGCACTCTTCTCCTTGGTGGCATGAGGGCCACACAAAACTAGTTTATTAGGTTTACCAAACTTCAATAACATATGGAGGAGCCGCCTGTCCAACCTCGCCACTTGGCACGATCATCCGCTCCACCTCCATACGCTCCGCGGTATTCCGAGGGGTATGTCATCATGACGGAGGAGGAGGAGAAGAAGCTCGCTCACCTTAAGTAGAGGCTTGTAGCGAACGTCGACATCGACGACCAAGCTCTCCACATATTGGGTTTCGCACGGGACACCGGTGCAATTCTCTAACGGAGTGTCGGCAAACACCCACAAGGAATTCTCCTAGGAAATTTTCATGACCATGGCGCGTACCCTTGATGAAGGAGTGCTGAGTCTCTCATTCCGTTGGAGGGAGCCCACAAGCGGAGAAGAAGGAAGACACCGTCGGAAGGGTAACCTTGATCAATGATGCTATTTCTAGCACCTTGATGGGGTAATCTCCTTTCATCCATGGGTTGCAATCGATCTTGAGATGTAATCGAACTTTGTTGGATTATCTATCTATCATCTTGTGTTGGAGATACTTTAATGCTTAAGGTTAGCTACCATGCCGTAAAGGGAGTATAGGCCTCAATGCTTCCTTGGATCTATTCAACACAATCCCCGATAGACTAGATTTGTTTTCATGTTCGAAACGATTGCATGTTCTAGTATCGTAGACCCATGGGCGAGTGTCCCCTATTTTCAAAAGGGAGCTCTGGAACAAGTATGTGCATGAAGGCACATGGGAAGGTTTTTGGAGTATGATCACGGGAAGAGACCATCAACGAAAAAATACTATCCGGAACCCATTATCCAAGTGTGTCACTTTTGTGCAAGTGGATTTTTGGGAGAACAAGAGAGACAAAGATAACCAACACAGAGTTGAATTGGCTTTACTCGGCTTTGATTGCCAAGTGGCCAATAGACCCCACTCACCTATGATCAACCGGTGGTGTTGTTAAGCAACATCGAGTTCGGAAGATATTGGTTCGGGGTGTTACCTCTCCATGTTGGCTATCTCTTTAAAACCGCGTATTACAAGGAACCCGAATCATCTCCTACCTGGGACTTCTCTAGGAATATATGAAAAAAGGAAAATATAAGAGTGAAGATGAGAGAGGAGGCTTCCAAGTGGCCTAGGTGAATTTGCCCCTTCCGGATTGAAGATTAAGACTTTTTCCTGAGGGGAAGAAGATCGGTTAGAGGAAGGACTTCTTGTGCCGGCGAAGAAAAATAAAAGAGAAGGATTATAGGAGAAGGATCTTCCACGACCCAAGAAGGAGGTGCACAACAAAATTATGTCCCACCATTGGGAGGAACCCCGGCGCCGCCGAGTTACTACGGTGGTGTACCAATGCAAGCATGGGGGAGTGGTGCAGCCATACCCCCACCATTTTTGCGGTGCCAAACGTAGCCTTTGCGGAGCCATATGCACACCTTCCTCAA
Organism: Cenchrus americanus; assembly: GCA_947561735.1. Taxonomy (NCBI): domain Eukaryota; kingdom Viridiplantae; phylum Streptophyta; class Magnoliopsida; order Poales; family Poaceae; genus Cenchrus; species Cenchrus americanus. The sequence continues at coordinate 252,164,890 of OX387245.1, read as the reverse complement.
CCACAACAAAATGTGGCCACCATTGGAGGATACGCTGCAAGGAACGTGCAAATTATTGCAGTCATCCTAACCAATGCAAACCAAATGGGTGAAGGAAATGCAAACATTGCTTATGTGCTTGGACACCTTCAGCTAGCACCGTCAGACAATTCATAGGAGGAATGGTGCATTCCTATTACAAGTAAGGGTACAACAACCAAGACTATCAATATCAGCCACCGGCGGAAGATTAGAGAGAGGAGGAGCTTTAGCTATCTTTCCTTTACCCTTTTTTTTTAATTTTCAGCTTGGATGCGCCTATGTATGCGTAATGTTTTCAGTTTTATTTTAATTTTCAGCAAGTGTGTTATTTTAATTTTCAGCATGTGTCTTAGTTTTTATTTTCATCATGAATAATGTCACCACCAAGTTTTTACCTTTGGTAAAGTTACAAAGTTTGTGCCATGATGATATATGATTATAATTGCCGCTTTGTTTATCTTTGTAATTGGTTTATGCATGTTTGAACTAGTGCTCTCTTAAAAATACAAATCTGAAATTATCTAAATGCTAGCTTAATCTTTAGCGGAGGTTATGATTAAAATAAAGACCCATAGTGTTTTATGTGCTCTCAAGTTATGAATAGATTAAAGATGTCTTTTATGCTCAAAAATATCGCTAACCTTGTCATAAATATCACTTGTGTGTTGCTCAACCTATCTAGAGCCTTATATATATTTGAGTGCATAAACCTTAGTGTACAAGATTTATTTTTGAGTGAGTTATTGCAGGCCATGATTTCTCTGGCCCGAGACTAAGAAGCTGGTCATTCCGTTTTTGCGTATCTATCTTTTTGCTAGCCTTTTTATCCGTGCATTGTGTATCCCCATATCGGAGATCTCACAAACCTCGCCGGATATCCACCCTTAAACCAAATATCATCTTTTGTGATTACCTCCTTGACCACAACCTATCGTTGAGAATGGATCATCAATTCAAGGAAGATCGCAAGACGGTGCCAACATTGAAGATTTCAAGTATCTCTCCAAAGGAAAAATATTTCCGGTACCTACCTTATTTTTCGCCTCTTTGCTCGAGGACGAGCATCGTCTAAGCATGGGGGAGGAGGTAGGTACGGTGCAGTTTTAGAGTTCAAAGGGGAGTATTTAAAAAAAATGATGAAAGAAAAAAAATTTCGGCGATATACGTGACTTCCAAGGTGAAGGTCTCACAAGAAAAAAAAATATATATATAAAGAAAGAAAGAAAGAAAAGAATGAGAAATATGAGAAAGAAAAAAAATATGAGTATGCGTAAAGTGAACTCCCCGGTTCTCTAAAAGTGCATTCAAGGCTTCAATTTTAAAAGATCCATTCTCATTTTCCAACCATGTGCAATCCGATAACGAGGACTTCCTTTGTGCCTCGGGATCACTCTTTGCCATTTGCACATGTCCACTCATCTAAAAGTGTGTGTATTTTTCTCTTTCCCCTCCTTGATTTAACATTATTTTCCAATGACCTTTTTGACGAGTCTCGGTAAGACCATGAGAAGCTTGTCTTGTTTTGACAACACCTCATTTATAAAATCTTGTTAGGACTAAACTTTCCCAAAGCTCCATATAAAGCCTACCACATATATATGAGAGGGAAAGGAGTAGAATATATAGGCTTGAGAGATAAGTGAGATGAGAGTTCATGAGCAATATACATGATGATTTAAATTTGTGAACTTGGTTTAGCTTTTCTTTATCTCGTTCTTTATTTCAAAAATTCTGAGATCTATTTAAACTTTGCGAGCATGTTAATACTTGTGGGATAAGCTTAATAAGAATCTACCCTCCGTAGAGGTGAAGGCTAGTACATTATGGAACTTTAACGAATTAAACTTTTGAGAGCATTATGTTTTTTTTCATGTATGATCAAGTGCAAGGTTTAAACATTGTTTGGCAACGATGATATCCATCGAAGGCTTACTCGAGGATGAGCAAGGTTTAAGCATGGGGGAGATGTTGACGGTGAAAATCCGTCAACCTAGCCATGAGTTTACCTTCGGTGTTGGCATGACTTTTGTATCTTATCCATTGGTACTAACCCCCGTGGTATAACAAGTTCACTTGTGCATGTCGGTTTTGGAGTTAAGTGTTTACGCAGGGTTTTAACGTTGAAAGCAAGACTTCCGGGATAAGTTCATTAAGCACCTCATGACAAGACCTTGAAGCCCAATACAAGTCAAGCAATGAAGTGAACATGACTCCAAGAGCCCAAGGACCAAGCCCGAGAAGATGATAAACTCCGAGGACCGAACCAGAAAAGTGTTGAATCTTGCAAGACAAGGAGTTGAGTCCAATTCAGAGAGAAACCGACGTCAAGGGCCCACATGCAAAAGGGGAGAACATCTAGAAGACGTGGGAAGCAACACCGGCGAAGCGAGGGCGCGGGATGGGCCGAATTAGGCCCGGGCCGGCCGGCCCGGCCCCATTCGGGGCCCAATCGGCCTCCCCTTTGACCTAATTCCTTCTCGGGCTATAAATAGCCCCCCGACCGAGAGCCACGCGAAGCCGACGTCGTAATCCGCCGCCGAGGAGCGAGAGAAGCTTGAGGGACACCATCTCGGAGATGAGGGTCGTGCTAGTTGTCTAGGGTTTCCCTAGCCGACGTGGGAACCTTGCATGGAAGACCACGTCGGAGCTCGGAGCGAGGATCAAGATCGAGGGAGGGCCCCGGTGGTGATCTTGTTCATGTAATCATTCATGGTGAAGTTTGTAAGTGAATCCGATTTCTAGCGATTAAGTGCCTTCTCGATGATTTTGATTTCTTCTTGGTTTTGCTTCTTCTACGATCTAGTCTATAGCTAGATTACATAGGGTGCTCTTGTAGCCGCGGTGGCTAGAGGTGCATACCGGACCAGCCAAGTGATTTCAACTTGTTCTATCGAACTCGCCCTAGACTACCCGCATGAATAGGGATACGTTGTGACAGAACGGGGGTTCCAAAAGGCAGGCGTTTTCGGAGTCGTATGGGAAGGCCACGATTTAAAGATGCTTTTAATGAGATTCGCTTTTCTATCTTCATCTGTCTTGTTTGGAGCTACAACATAAGCATGATCTAGACTCTCTAGATCGGTTATCTCTTGTTTTCTCTTGTTACCTCTTTAGTAGATTAGATTAGATGTGTTTTCTTTATGAGTTAGTAGATTAGATGTAACTTGTCTTCATAAGATTGTTTACCTTGCTTTACTAGATTGAATCCTTGCGTTGCACATTGTTCCACGGATTCGATACCTTGGGTTCACCACTCGAGGGAAGAAGGGTCCCTTGACTACAACGGGAGACTTGTACGCTTGCGAGTCTAAACGAACTTTGATACAACTATTAACCGTCAACACCAAGATTGTCAAACTCCACGCTGAATAGTTTTTCTCGAATAGCTGGCAACATACCCGCAACAGCCATATCAGCCAATTGATCATCTGGCAGATTCAAAGAGAAGCACATGCCTTTGGTCTCTCTGAATCTTCTGAGAAACTCCATGGGTGTTTCATTGTGCCTCTATCTCAAGGTGGCCAGATCAATTAGCTTTTTCTCGATACTGCCACTGAAGTAATGAGCATGGAACTTCTGTTCCAAACCTTTCCAGGAACAGATCGATTGAGCAGGCAAAGAAGCAAACCACGTAAAGGCCGGGCCTGTCAACGACAAGGGGAAGTATCTGATCCTGAACGCTTCATCAGCTGAAGCTTCTCCAAGCTGCATCAAGTATCGGGCTATGTGTTCTACAGTACTTGTATCATCCTGCCCAGAGAATTTTGTGAAATCTGCAGGAGGTTTCACTCTTGGTGGCAAAGCCACCCTATGGTACCACTCTAGGAAAGGAGGTGTATAAGCTTACACCTGCATCTTAGGTTTCAGGCCGAATTGATTTTGCAAAACATCGGCCATTTTATGCACCATAAGATCAACATTAGCATCTTGGTCTCCTGGCCTTCCAATAGGTCCATTAAGCATTCCTGCGGCTGCACCATATCTAGGGTTTGGGAAAGCATCAATGGCGCTATAGTCCATGATTTCTGAATAACCTTCACCATACATATTCTTCTGTAGCCTGTTGTTGGCTAGAGCTATCCTATAAGTGGTGTTAGGTAGAACCCCAGAAGAACCGAATGCTAGATCTCCATAAGTAGGCCTGTTGGGCATCGCTTGATAAGGGTTCAGCTGTTGGACTGGGCGACCTCCAGTACTTTGTAGAGGCGGCTGGATCGGTTGACTTCACACGCTTTGTGGAGGTGGTTGGATTGGTTGGCCTCCCATACTTTGCAAAGGTGGCTGTGCACTTGCATCTTGAGCTGGTTGAGCAGCACTAGTTTCTCCAACCTCCGCAGTAGATGGTTGAGGTGACACTCGATTAAGCGTCCTTTCCATACCTGGGCCAAAGACTCCTACCATCATCTGCTTGAACATATTCAAGAAAGCAGTATGATGTTTGACCATTATGCTTTCCATAGTTTCTCGAAAAGCTGCCATAGCTTCTTGTTTCTCCTCAGCAGACGTGGTATCAGGTTCCCCTGGTAATACAACCCTTGGCATGTCAGTTTTGAGATATGGCACGCCACTTCTGTTCTTGCCAAATGACATTAAACACTTTTCTTGAAACTGGTCAATGGCATCCTTCAATTGTATTTGCTGTTCTGGGGATAGGTCGTCCATGGTGACATCCATAACATCATGAATATCAGGCATCTTCAATCAGTAAGATTGGTCCCACCGGACGTGCCAAAAAGTGTGTTGATGCAAAATCAGCACCTCGCACCAAGCACACAGCAAGCCGAAAGAAGTTGGCTTAACACACGTGTTGGGTCCGAAGCGTGCCAGTCAATTTTCCTGAAAACTGACAAAAGATGACAAGTAGTTAGATGCAAACTTGGAACTAGTTGGGTGGTACCAGACAGTTCCGTATTTACAGCTAAAAGCCAATTGAAATGACATATAGCTACAACAAGCTATCTGTCAACAATTTAATGTCATTCGAGAGCTTTAAAACATGAAAAACAGGGTATAGCCGAATGCATGATGTAAGCATGACAAAAGATCGGTCTTTGTTTAAACAATATTGCTCGCATATAGACATGACCGATTTTCGAGAATAAATAACAATTAAAATAAATAAGGTGAAAGCATGATTATAAATATGAAGTAAACAAGCATGCATAGGCCAAAAGCACTAGTCTACCGCATGTCTAGGCACTTTCAAACCCGTCGAGCATGACATCAAACAAGTTAATCCACCGCATGATACAACTTGTTTGAAACCAAGCCACCAACCACAAAGAGATTAATCCACCGCATGATACAATCTAAATATGAAAGGCTAAAAGCATACATTATTTAAAGCAAGACTTATGAACACATTTCACTCATGGTAGGACTGCCGAATACAGTTGTACAGCCGAATCGGGTTTCGTGGAGAAGGAACAAGCATTGCCAAAGATAATAAACCTATCAGATCGAATCCAAATCTAATCCACCAGATGATTAGCTCCAAAACAATCCAAAAACCTGCATCTACCGCATGATACTCGGTTCTTTCAAGATTTATACAAGATCAACAAGCTTTAACCCGCAACACGTGACAATTTAGATTGATTCGGGCTCGGCTATTGGGGAGCACGTGATCCATGCACCACATTGAGTTAGAGATTTGAACATGTAACATAAGGATCGTGAAACAAGATAAAGCCGATTCTAAACAATCTAAATTGGGCAAAGGAGTGTTACGTGAATTAAACATAAAGTAAAATCCAAAGCAACACATGGTAACTTAATGAATCTATTAGATCTTGGCAAATCTAATAGAGCCGATAACTAGCTCCAAGCTAAATCTTAGCCCACCGCATGGCTCATGATCAAGCAAGAAACTCTCTTGAACCAAGCTTAAATCCACCGCATGATACTAAGCATGGTAACAAGACTACTTGCATCACAATCTAAATCCACCGCATGATACTAGACATGATACAAGGTTGCCGGTACTTACGGAGGTCGACGGATTGATGGCTCCTCTTGAAGAACTCGACACTCGACTAAAGGACTCGATGTTTGGCACGGGGCCGGTTTAGTTGTGAAGATGTTCGATCCCTATTACAGACATCAAGGGTTTATATTTATACCCTTGTCTTAACATGACTCCTGGTCGGCTACGAGTACAACATTTAATTCCTAAATTAATGCTCCGGCACCAAGGTCCATCTCGTACTCATCATCAACTCGTCCCTTCCTTTTATCCGGGCCACGTCATCACGCATTCCCGAAAACTTCCTCTCAAAGCGTAAACAGTCCTTTTGCCGAATGATGGCGCACTGCCGACCGCAAGCATCTTTACCGAATCCTCTGAGGAGATTTTTCCTGCCAAATGGTTCTTATTACCAAGCTCGGCCCACAAGTCAGCCCCTTTCTTGTACCAATTTTTGGTGTTAACAGCCTCAAAAAAGCCCCATTTGGTGAAATAATAACAACTCCAACACCACAACCATCTTTGCAAACTGATCCATCAAAATGCAATTTTGATGGAGTAAAAGTAACATAACCGACATTTAAATCAAGTTGCTTATCTACCATGTGTGAAACGACCCGGATTTCCGCGAACGGAACCCCGAATCTTAGCACCTCGGAGGTAGTCCCAGGAGGGCTACCACGTGCAATCCCTGTCTCAGCGATGCCAAAATCCATACAGAAAGATAAAAACAGTAAAGTAGAGTACAACATTTATTTTATTACATTAATCAGAGTACATCTCCTCGGCACATGCCGGGTACAAGTCCATTGGGACTGAATCAAACATAAATAAAACGTCTAGCAGCGGCTCCATGGAAGCGCGGGAAACTCCATATCCACCGGCAACTCAAGTGTAGGAAGAGCTCTAGTCCACCCAACCGTCGTTGTCGAAGTCGTAGTCCGGCTCTGCGTCAGAGGCATCAGGGTCTACCCGATAAGCGGGTAGGTCATGTCAGCTTCCCAACAAAGAGGCAAAAGCGGTGTATATTCTACTATGCATGAGATATCCCTAATCTGGCTATAGAAAGCTTAAGCAAAGCAGCAGTGCAACGTACAAGGTAAGCTGAATACAGCTATGAGGTCCACACCTCGGGGAAGCTTCCGCTTCCGAGGTTCACACCTCAGGGGTCCACACCCCGCTCAAGGAATTCCACACCAAAACTCCGGATCTCAACCACGATCCAGAACCCAACTCTCATCTGCGATGTGGGGCCCACCTGCTCCTATCCCCACATCTCAACGGCCAAAGCCGGGCTCACACACACGGGGGAGAGAAGAAGCACAAGAAAAGTGTAGCTAGTCAGGTGAGAGATCGAAAGAGCGCTCCATAACCGGTGGACACGGACTATAGCTATAGGTTTAACACTCTGCGAGAGGTTGTACAACCGTACCCGCCCGAATAGGTCCGAACCGGCCGTCACCGGTGTCCGACCCTACCATACGGCTGAAGCCCAAGTAAGTGGATAGTACCCTCCTGCGTCTCCGAGCCTGGCCCAGCCTCCGCGGCAGAGCTCATACTACCCGCGAGAGGTCCCTCGAAGCTGTGGAACCCTTCCCCGGCCTCGCCGGGGCAAAGTCTACTAAGGAGGGAAAGACCACTCCCGACACGATCACACCAATCCTCCTACAGGAGGGGTGCTATCCACTACAAGTCTCACCCCGCACCCCCGCCCAATACAAGGCGGGCGGTCTGTACGGAAATAGTCATCCGAAACAAGGTCAACTGACGATCGGTCCTTAAGGGGCCGAGAGCGAGCACTCAACAACTCCATCCCACACGACACGACCCTCGGGTAAGAGGCCAGATCGCATCTTCCCTCGGCAGCCGTTCACAAGTAACCAAGCGGCTCGCTCCCGCCAAAACACAGCAAGGAGATACGCACCCAGAACACACGCTAGAAACACACCGAGATATCCACATCTCAGCCCAAGCCCAGAGTACCATCCATAATCAAGCAACAAAAGTATGGATAGTTGAGGTAAGGGACTAGCTAGGGGTCTGTAGCTAGTCCGCGGAGTAGTAGAACAAGGAAACAAGATATATCAAAACATCAAGGCATGGCTATGAAACGGGTTATGCAGTTCATCAGATCAATGCATTAAAGTAAAGCACTAGCAGCTATATAACAACATGGGATCTATATGGTTGGGAGTGACATGACACCTTCGTTGCCGTTGAAGCAGTCGCTGTCTGGAGCAGTGTACTCGGCGTCCTCCACGTCCTCCTGGTCGAAGCTCGGGTCTGCGGCACGAGATTCGACGCGAAAATAAGAATACGGTGCACAACTAAGCAATAACTCCAAATGAGAATCAATTTTGAAGATCCAAAAGAACCCAAACTACCTACAATCAGCAAGGTTTCGAAATTACGGATTTTTAGAAATTAGTTTTATATTTTTCTGAGCTCCCTAGATTTAGTTATGAATTTTTAGAGGTTAAAATCATTTTCTGGAAATTTAAAACAGAATAGAAAGAGAGGTTTTTGAGAAAATAAGCCGCTGACGTCAGCATGACGTCAGCGTGGTGTGGTTTAACAGGCTGAAAGGGCCAAAAACGATGCTGGGCCGCGGGTGGCCCAGCGGACTTGCTTCTGCCCAAACATGGGTTTCGGCCCAAGAAGGTCCAGGCTTCAAAGCCCAACAAACTACTGCACAAGTCTGGAACCCACCCTCCTATTTCGTTTCGCACTGGGCCTGCGGCCTGCTAAGGAAATCTAACTGGGCTTAGAGCCCAGTCCCAGCCGACGGCCCGTTCTTCAGGCAAAACAGGTTCAGGGAAAACGCGCACTCCAGGTGCTTGGCGAAATGCCCTGGCGGCGCCGCGGCCGAGCGGTGCGCCGCCGGCGTCCGGTCTTCGGGTGGCAAACGCCCGGCCATCATCACCCTCGGGTTGAAGCGCACGACACGGCTTGGCACCGGGGTGTGCCGGCCGGACGGGCGCTCGCATCCGTCGCCTCGCGCGCGGCGCGCGGCGCGTCGTCCCGTGGCCGGGCACGATGCCTCCGCCGCCCGGCGCGTCACGGCGCGACGGCCCCAATCCTCACCACGCAATCGGACACGGGACGAAGCCCGGTTTAACCACACATGCCTCGCGCTTCCCGGTCCGCTCGCCGGCGCGGCGCGCCCGGTAACCCGTGCGCGCGCGCGCGCGCGCGCGCGGCGCACTCGCCCCCGCACAACAAGCTTGGCGTGAAGGCCAACCCCCCACACACGGTCCTCGCATGGCGCCGGCGGTCCGGGGGCATGAGAGGCCCGAGAGCTCCGCACGAGCGCGACGCGGCGATCGCGCGGCTCGATGGCCGGCAACCGGGCATGGCGGCTCGACGGCGCACCCCAACGCCGTCGGCGCAAAAACAGAGCAGAGCTCAAGGGGGGAGGAAAGAGATAGGGTGGCCGCGGTGTTGCTCACTTCGGGGCGGCGGTGGAGTCGTGGCCGACTCGGCGGAGAGGTGTACGAAGGCGAGGTAGAGGTTCACGCCGGTGGTCGTCCGCCTCGGCTCCTGCTCCTTGTCCCCGGTTGGTTCACGGCTTCCCCCTTCCGGCGCGGCGCGGCGTCTCCCTGGCGTGTCGACGGCGTCCCGGCGGTGAAGCGGTCCTTGCCCCCGGTCCGGTCCTCGGCTTCTTCCTCGCCCAGCGCGACGCGGCGGCGACGCGCCCGCTCCTTCCCTCACTCCGGTGCAAACGGGCGTGGCGGAAGAGGAAACCCCAAAAGGGGGGGGTGGATGGCTTTGCCTCCGTGCCGCACCGGCCCGCTCCTTTTGAAACGACGCCGCGAGCAGCTCGAGGGGAAAAGCCCTCTATGCCCTTGGCCTGCCGCCGGGCGGGGCCGGTGGCGCTCGCGGTGGTGCTCGGGTCCACCTCGGATGCTCGGTGGGAAGGGGCAGAGGCGTCAAATACCTTTCCCCGCGGTCGCATCCGGTCCCGCGCGCAATTTGGTTCAAAAATTGATAGCACTCAAATTCAAGCAAAAAGTTTTAATTTTTCGCAAAAACTACACACCTAAATTCCTGGGTTGTTACAATATGTCCATGAATAAAGTCGGAAACAATTTGTCCTTTCATTGAATTCAATAATTCACAATGTAAATCATATGCAACTAAAGCATAAGCCCATTTGTCAACTCTACCCCTTAAAATTGGTTTATGGAACATGTATTTAATTATGTCGGTTTGACATGCTACTATGCAAGTACTTGGTAGTAAATAATGCCTCAAGTTGGTACAAGTATGATATAATGATAAACACAATTCCTCAATAACAGTGTACATTATTTTGGTTTCCAATAATATTCTACTCTCATACGCAACAATGTATTCCTTGCCTTCGCTCTCTTGAGTCAAAACACCTCCAATGACAGCCTTCTCATCCTCTACATACAACTTGAGAGGAATTCCACTCATGGGTGCTTGAAGGACGATCTCATCAAATGCTTTTTATTGTTTTGCCTCCCAATTGAAGTCAATATCATTCTTCATTCGAAGTAAGGGAGTAAATGCAAATGCATTCACCTTCCTGGACAAGTTACAAATGAATCTCCTCAAGTAATTTACCTTGACCGAGAACTTTTGCAAGTCCTTTTTACAAGTAGGCGCTTCACATTTTGAATGGTCTCAATCATTTTAGGATCTATCTCTATGCCCTTCTCATGCACAATGATGCACAGAAACTTCCCAGATGATACACCAAAAGCACATTTGAGTGGGTTCATCTTTAATTAGTACCGACACATTTTTTTTCAAATGTAAGTTTAAATCAGCTAAATGAGAACTTTATCCAGCTGATTTGACAACAATGTCGTCGATATAAACCTCTTCTATGATGCCAAGCAAATCATGAAAAAATAAATGCATGGCCCTTTAATAAGTAGCATCCGCATTTTTTAACCCAAAGGTCACAACTACCCACTCAAACAAGCCAACAAAACCCGAACAAATGAAAGCCATTTTAGTTATATCCTCTTCAACCATAAAGATTTGATTGTAACTAGCATTACCATCAAGAAAGCTAAGAATTCTATGCCTGATTGCAATATTAACAAGAAAAATCGGCTATAGGCATAGAATATTCATCTTTAGGAGTAGCTCTATTAAGATCTCTAAAATCAATGCAAACACGAAGCGTTTTTGTCCCTTTTTCTCAACAGGCACAATATTAGAGATCCAATCTACATAACGACAAGGCCTAATAAACTTAGCATCAAGCAACTGATTGACTTCCTATTTCACTCGGTCATAAATATCAGGATTAAAGTTTCTACATGGTTGTTTATAAGGCCTAAAACCAGGTTTAATAGGTAAACGATGTTCAACTAAATCACGACTTAAACCAGGCATTTCATTGTAATTCCATGCAAAGCACTCAACATAATCCTTTAATAATTTTATTAACATAGATTTAAACAAAGAATCAAGATTCTTGTTTACAAGTGCCGGCTTAGGTACAGTGCCATCACAAATATCTACCTCCTCTAAAGGATTACCCGACGTAAACACTTGTCCTAAATTGCTCAAATCATCAAAATCTTCGATGGACTCACACATATGGTTCTTATGCACCTGATAGTTCTCTCACCTTGATGTAACCATTCTAGATTTGCATCCATCAAATCACAAGAGATGGTGTAGTCTAATCACCGATTGTCTTCATAACAGCAATAGCAAAGCCATCTATGGTAGAAGCAATGATCTCTAAATCAGATAAATCTAAACCAGTTAAGCACTTAAGATTCTCATAATTATCCATGGTAAACTATCAGCCACCGCAATACAAGCCGATGTATCACCATGAACAATCTCTACTTCGTCGCCTACCCATTGAATTAAGAATTGATGCAAGGTAGAAGGCACACATTGATTTGCATGAATCTAATCACAGCCAAGGATTAAGCTGAAGTTACCTTGAGTCTCAGCGATGAAGAAAGTCGTAGCCAACGTCTTCCTCCCAACGGTGAGCTCCATAGAAACGACATCTTTAGCTCCCATCGGCTCGCCTCCTCCCACACCACTGACGGTCATGTTGGTCTTGATCAACTAATCATCTAAACCTCCTAGCTTCTTGAACAAAGAATATGATATCAAGTTAATGATTACACCTCCATCCACTAGCATGTGAGAGATAGGCTTCCCATTGATGTGACCCTTCATGTACAAAGCCTCCAAATGATTTTTAGTTGCTTTAGGATTTTGGAAAATAGCTTCCTTTGTCCCAAAGTCAAGATGAGCAACGTCTTCCTCTTAGAGCAAATCCATAGACATATGAACCACATTGATATCCAAATTCATGCGCTCAAGAGAAGAAATGTAATCAACAAGATCCTCATTGTCTTCTGGTGCAGGTGCCGATGAGGACTTGTTAGCACAAACCATTGGAGTCGATGAAGAAAAACGAACAGAGTGTTGGGTCACCTGTTTGACTGACGTCGGTCACCGGTCTGACTGGCCCCTCCACCGGTTTGACCGATTCAGGCTGGGAGTTGGTCTTAACTCTCCACTTTTTTCCTTGAGGTACCATGGGCCCATACTGGTTGAAAGCTTCATCTCTCTGGTTCTCTAGCTCCTTCTCTTTTTTCTCTTGAAATCCTAGGCATTGAAGCTTCCTCCTTTGTGTGCGAGTTAAACCTAAAGACACCACCTTGGGAAGAAGTACTTGGAGTTCGAACCACTTCCACTGGCCTCATGGTCATTAGCAGCAGTGAATGCTCCAGGAGTTGGTGTCACAACCTTATTGTTTGTAACGATCGGTCTTTTGTCATCTCCTCCAATAGGAACATCCATTTACCCAATTTGAATGATGTCTTGACTTGTAGTCCTCTCTGGGTCGGCGTCCATCTTCTGCACCTCCTCCTTCTATTTTTGCTTGTAAACTTGCTTCACAGGAAGTAGCACAACCTACCTGGCTCCAACAGTCTGACCGGTGCTAGCGACCGTTCTGACAGGTCGAATCTGGTGATCCTAACCAGAACAGCAAGGAGCCAATCGGTCTTAGATAGGTCTGGAGATTCTGTCCCTAGATTATCTTGGTCCTCCCCATCCAGGATGGAAGGCTTGTTGGTATGGCACCCACATAACTCTATTGTCATCATAAATAGGATGTAGTGCATTTGAACTTGATGGTGCCCAAGATAGATTAAAGTGGTGCCCTTGTTGAGATGATTAACCATTGATTCTTGTAGAAGCTCTTGGAGGTGACGACGACCCTCCTTGGTGTGTAGGTGACGTCCTCCTTTTTGAAATGGTTGGTCACTTGTAATGGCCTTTTGCTTGGAATACTTGACAAATAGCATGTCGAAGTGACCTTTGGCCTCAAACCACTCTCCTTATTGTTTTGCTACATTAAGGTTCCAGTTTCCAATCTCTAGATGGCTTGGCTTGATCATCCTCAGATGACCCAGGGGTGTACCGGTCTGATCAGTCACCTCCATCGATCTGACCAGTCTGGCCAGAGAAGGCTCAAATAGTCGTTGATCAGCGGGTGTGGACGACACTTGCCCCCCCCCATATCCAAAGGCTCTCACAGTAACCTTGAAGGTCTCTTTGCCATCAGGAGTCTTTTTGTAGTCAACTTCTTGGACTAGCTCTTTTCCTCTCAAGTCGGGCTTAGCTTCCCTGACCACCACATTATTTCCCTTAGTTTCTTTAGTTTAAAGTGGCCGAACCAATACCTTGGGCTGCTGTAAATTCATGGTGTTAATAGGAAAAGGAGTCTTATCCACTTTCATCTCATGAAACGTCAAGTGACCTTCATTTATGGTCGATTAAACCTGTCGATGAAACAACTTGCAATCATTAGTGGCATGAGAAAAAGAATTATGGAACTTGCAATATGCACACCTTTTCAACTCATCAAGTGGAGGTATAGTGTCACACCCGATTTTACAACGAAAACCGAATGCATCTCACATGTGCGCCAGGATCAATTTACACACACGTGATAGACAAAACGAGAGTAATACCATTGCAGTAATAAAACGTTCAAGAGTTAAACCAGTACGATATCCATTATTACATCCAACCTGCAACACTTCATGATACTTGTTTATTTCCATAGTTGCTCCCTCCAGATCTGATTTCAGAGTAGCAGTCACCCATGCCAAGACGTCGATGCGATCATTGCCTCCTGCTGGCACCATAGTCACTTCTGTGCCACTTGCACGACGAGGCACATGGCGATACTCCGATTGGAACAACTGCACCCGATTTGCATTGCAGATCGACCAGAGTGCCCTCCTTGCTGCATCATTCATCGCAACATCATCCGTGGAGAACTGAGTTGTGCTATGGTGAGATGAGCGATACCTCCATCCTTCTGTATCATTCAGAGGCTTCCCCGATGTAGACTCGCGAGTGTAGTAGTCTCTCATTCCCCGGCTCGGCCGAAGTGCTTAGTCACATAGAGAGGCCTTATGGTATATCCCCGGTACCTCGGAACATCCCACGGAAGAATGCGAAGCTGTCCATTCTCGGCTTCGGTAGAATGTTTGTGGTATTCGCTTTCCGTGATAGTGGGGGTTTTCATCCTCATCTTCCTCCGGGTTGCCAACAGCATTGTCACCATCATCCTCACCCACACTTGTCATCACTAGAGTCATCCGGTCACCTCCTTCACCATCGAGCACTTTGGATCAACATGTGCGGGGGGTGCTTCCTCATTGGCCACGAGTGCGGGTGGAATCACAATGTCCCCATCGGCGTACGCCTCCAAGCACGGTGCCATCGTACGTTCGTGGGTCGTTCCGATGGCTCATCTGGCTCCTCCTCCTCCATCTCAACCTCTTCAGGATCCTCCTCTTCTGGTTCCAGCTGGACCTCCTCTGGGTCTTCCTCCACTTCAACCTCTGGCTGGAACTCCTCCGGTTCCTCCTCAACATCCTCAAGACGATGGCGAGGGGCCAACTGTCCAGAAGGAAAGCGCCCACCAGTGCTCTTGCGAGGGGTCATGTAGGTTCTGTCCATCTGTCAAAGCAAAACTGATCTCAGAGTACAGAATAAATCAAAATGACAGTTTAAAATGATAAACAAAAATTAAATTAGATTTTTAATGCGTAAATAAGATGATTTGAAGCATGATAAGATTCTCTAGAACATGAATCCTTAATTTCGTCCATTTCTAACTAAGGCTGCGACCTACGATCATCACGGCTCCGGTACCACTTTGTCACACCCGATCTTACAAGGAAAACCGAATGCATCTCACATGTGCGCCGGGATCAATTTACACACACGTGATAGACAAAACAAGAGTAATACCATTGCGGTAATAAAACGTTCAAGAGTTAAACCGAAGACGATATCCATTATTACATCCAGAGAGGTGGACTCGAAGGTCCGAACACAACGATAGCTAAACGACGAGCAGCTCCATCATTAACTTCCACGGGCATGATGACTGGGGGATCCGCATGCCCTAGAACTCCTCGTAGTCACTCCAGTACTCGTCCTCGCCTTCGACGTTCTCCTCTGAACAGCGGTAAGCAAGGGTGAGCACACTTATGGTTGGTGCTCAGCAAGTGGGGGAAACAATGCAAGGCTATCAAGGATAGGCTATGGTTCACAGCGGTAAGCATTTTATAAGTTGGTCAAGTTTTATTAGGAAGCGCCTAATTACTAGGTGTAAGTGTATACCAACCCACTTAACCTTAAAAGAAACCTCAAACCAAACCACAAACCCATGACTTGCATTAATCTTCAAGTTTGTTAATCATGTGAGGGTCCAAGCCGCTCATGACCGTGAGCACGGCTGATCGATCAGTTTTACACTCTGCAGAGGTTGTACACTTTACCCACAGTTCGTGTTCCCCATCTAGCCTGGGTTAGCTAGACCCTTAAACACTTCCAAGGTGAGTGGCTAGGGGTCCACTACGAAGCCTTTACAAAGGAAAGAAGAGAAACCAATAGCCCGCAACGATTCGGCGGCGGAGCGGACCATAACCCTCCCTAATGGTCAGCACCTTAGCCAAGGCGGCTACCCCAAAAGAACCGGGCTATACCCCTTCAACTCCGGCCCCCTGTGCCCCTCTCGGAAAAGAGCTATCAGCTAACCCACTCTCCTAATTAATTGGCTAAGCCAGAGCCATGTGGACTGTGGTTGTACTGTTATCTTGGGTGGTTCTCCATGTTCCGATTATATATCAAGTTATCTTATTTTAAGCACAAGCACATATATAAGCAAAACTGAGATGTATAACATAAACAAAGCATAACCAAACTCATGTAGAGCAAACTAAGCATTTATCTACCCCAAGCATTTGTTTAAACAGGGTTGATCAAGGTAAAGTGGTAAAGTATCTAGTCAAGTCCTTAACTAGGTGTTTGCCCATCAGGTTTATGCATAGCAACATGAATAGTAAACATTGTTTTAACATGCGGTGACATAGGTTCAAAAAAAGATTATGCAGAGGGGGAAAGCCACTTGCCTTCCTCTACAAGCTGGGTGAAATCCTCCTCGAAAACAGGCTCTTCCTCATCACCTCCGACAGGGAGCTCAGACGAAATAGGCACGATATCTACGAGTCAAACATGAACAACAAACAATAAATAAAACAGTACATCAAACAGTAACAAAACTGGTAAATTTACTGTTTAAAATATTCTACTCGTCGAGACGATCATTTCGGTATATAGAACGCTAAAAACGGAGTTAAAATGAAAAAGATATGATTAAAACAGTTTGCAGGGACCTATCTGCAAGAAAACTAAGTTTACAGGGCTGTTTATAAATAAAATCAGGGCTAAAACATAATTACAAAATAAAACAGAGGGGTCTCAATGCAAAAAGGAATGAAAAGGACCTTTATTAAAGAAAACTAGGCTGGCCAGGGGTTAAAACATAAAACTCAGGACCTAACTGTAAAGATTCTTAAAGGTGGAAGGACCGGCTTGCTAAAATCTAAAAGGTGAGGGGCTCTTAAACAAAATAGCCATCTCAGCGCCGTGAATCTCAGATCTAACGGCCACGGGTGCACGCGTGCACCGTGGACCACGCCGTGCGCCCGGCGCACGGGTCCACGGTGGACCGTCCCTCTTAAACGAAGGGGTATCTGATCTGGGCCGTCCGCGCAAGATCCGACGGCCCTGGACATGCGCGAGCGGGCGCGCGACGGCGAGCACGCCGGAGTGCGGCGGCGCGCGGCGAGGGGCTCGCCGGCGCTAGCCCCGGACGGCGCTCCCGGCCATCATTTCGACCACGGGTTGGGGCAACATGCTGCGCGGGCGCTTGCGCACGTGACCATAGGGTCAGGGGGGCGATCGGGCCTCACTGGCGGCCGGCACCGTAAGGGGGCGGCGCGGCTACTCCTGCGAGCTCGGGGAGACGATGCCATGCGCGAAATAAAGGGGAATTGGGCGGGGGTTTTTGCTCACCGCGCACAGAGGAAGAAGGCGGGCTCACGGGCGGAGAGGAGGCGGCAGCGAAGGGGCTTGACGACGGCGGCGGCTCAGGCGGCGCTCGGTGAGCTCGGGGCACGGCCGCCACGGGCGTCGGGGACGAGAACTGCGGCGGCACGTGCTCGTTAAGCTCTTGGCGATCCCAAAAATCAAAGAGAACGGGCGGGGGGTCCAATCCTTCACCGGCGGCGACGGATCGACGGCGGCGACGGGAACCCGAGGCGGCGGCGCGGGGAAATTGGTGCTCGAGCGCGTGTGTTAGCGTGTTGCAGAGGCAAAGGGAGGCGTAGGGGCTCGTGTGCAAGCTTAAATAGGGGGTGCAGGGCGGGAGGCGAAGCGGGGAGAGGACGGGGTGGCCGGCGGCTTGCCATTGATGGCCGCGGCCATTACGGCTAGGGTTTAAGGATGGGAAGTAACGGTCCCAATTGATCACGGGGTGTTTGATTGCCTTAATTGACTGCGGGGAGAGGAAAGGAAGGTGGGGAGGCGGCCGGGCGCGGCGGGGATCGCGCGGCGGCGCCGGCTCGGGTGGGCAGCGGGAGGAAGAAGAAAGGAAAGGGGGAAAGGGGAGGGCCGACGGGCGGGCCCCGGATGTCAGCGCCGCGGGGGAAAAAGAAAAGGGGAAGAGGAGAAGTGGGCCGGCGCGGGGTGGCTTGATGGGCCGCTTGGGCCATCTGGGCTGAAAGGAAGCTGGCGCCGTTTCTCTTTTTTTTTCTTTTCTTTTTCAAACTTCATTTCCAAACCATTTTTCATTTCAAATTCAAATCAAACTTTTCAAACTTTTTCTCAAGAATTTTATAAACTTTTTAGAAACCACACAAGCAACCAAAAACCATGCAAGCCAACTGATGATGCACAAACACTTGTTGTCTCTAAGTTTATTAAATTATATTTAATATTTTAGAGCTCAATTTAAATAGCAATTTAATTTCTTTAAATCCTTAAGACTATTTTAAGTTGCTAAGTGATTTTAGTGATGGAATTTTAGGGTGTCACAAATCTTACCCCCTTAAAGAGAATCTCGTCCCGAGATTCAGAAGACTTAGAGAACAGCTGAGGAAAGTCTTCCTTGAGTTCATCCTCTCTTTCCCAAGTTGCCTCTTCCTCAGTATGATGACTCCACTGTACTTTACACATTCTGATGATCTTACTCCTGGTAACTCTTTCTGATACATCCAAGATCTTAACAGGGTATTCTTTGTATGTCAGGTCATTCTCCATTTGAATATCCTCTAACTGTACCGGTTCTATCCTAACCTCACTTGTACATTTCTTCAGTTGTGATACATGAAACACATCATGAACTCCCGATAACTGTGCTGGCAACTCTAACTTGTATGCTACTTCTCCTTTCCGTTCCAAAATTTTGAAAGGTCCGATGAATCGAGGTGATAACTTCCCTCCGACGTTAAACCTTCGTAATCCCCGAATAGGTGACACTCTGAGGTATGCATAGTCACCGACTTCCAAAATCACCTCTCTTCTCCGAGGATCAGCATAACTCTTCTGACGTGACTGGGCTGCTTTAAGATTCTCCCTTATGATTTCAACTTGCTTTTCTGCTTCTCGTATGCTGTCTGGCCCAAAGAGTTGTCTTTCACCAGTCTGGTTCCAAAACAACGGTGTTCAACACTTCCTTCCATACAAAGCCTCAAAAGGTGCCATTTTGATGCTGGACTGATAGCTGTTGTTATAATCAAACTCTGCATAAGGCAAACCCTTATCCCAACTGCCACTGTTCTTCAATGCACAAGCTCTCAACATATCCTCGAGTATCTGATTTGTTCTCTCTGTCTGCCCATCTGTCTGAGGATGGTATGTTGAACTGAAGTTTAACTTTGTATCCATCGATTCATGCAACTTCTGCCAAAACCGTGAAGTGAACTGTGTGCCTCGATCTGACACTATCTTCTTCGGTACCCCGTGCAAACACACTATCCTTGAATTATACAACTCAGCTAGCTTCACTCCTGTATAGGTCGTCTTCACTGGGATAAAGTGCACTACCTTGGTTAATCTATCCACAATAACCCAAATAGAGTCATACCCATCACGAGTACGAGGTAATCCCACGATGAAATCCATACGATTTCTTCCCATTTCCACTCAGGTACCTTCAGAGGCTGAAGCAATCCTGCTGGCCTTTGATACTCAGCCTTCACTCTTTGACACACATCACACAGAGCTACATGAGCTGCTACATCTTTCTTCATCCCATACCACCAGTATCTCTGCTTCAAGTCCTGATACATCTTGGTACTTCCAGGGTGTATAGAGTAAGCTGAATCGTGTGCTTCCTTCAAGATAGCTTCTCTCAACTCCTTGATTTCAGGTACACAGATTCTGTTCTTAAACCATACTGTTCCTTTCTCATCTTCTCTGAATTCCGGAACCTTGCCTAACTTAATCAACTTCCTGTATTCTGCAATCTTGTCATCAGTCAACTGTCCTTTCCTGATATCCTGCTCAAGTGTCGACTCAATCTCTAATGTCAAAGTCTCACTCGAAGCAACCATTCCAAAGTTAAGCTGTGCCATCTCCCAACATAGCTCCTGAGGTAACAAGTGTCCTATCAGCATGCTAGTCTGTCCCTTTCAACTCAAAGCATCTGCCACAACATTTGCCTTCCCTGGATGGTACTGGATATCCAAATCATAATCTTTGATTAACTCTAACGACCTTCTTTGCCTCAAATTCAAATCCTTCTGAGTAAAGATATACTTCAGACTCTTATGGTCAGTAAAGATCTTGCACTTGTTCCCAATCATGTAATGTCTCCAAATCTTCAATGCGTGAACAACCGCAGCTAACTCAAGATCATGAGTAGGGTAGTTCTGCTCATGTTTCCTCAACTGTCTTGAAGCATAAGCTACTACCTTTCCTTCTTGCATTAACACACATCCCAAACCTTGCCGAGAGGCATCACAGTATACATCAAACCCCTTGTGTATGTCTGGCATGATCAACACAGGTGCTGTGGTCAGCCTCTTCTTCAATTCCTCAAAGCTAGCCTGACACTTCTTATCCCACTTGAATTCTCTTCCTTTCTCGAGCAGAGTGGTAAGTGGCTTCACTATCTTAGAAAATCCTTCAATGAACCTCCGATAGTATCCTGCAAGTCCAAGGAAGCTTCTAATCTCCGGCACATTCTTAGGCGGACTCCAGTTCAATACATCCCGAACCTTGCTTGGATCGACTGCAATGCCTCCATCTGTGATGATGTGTCCGAGAAAAGAGACCTCCTTCAACCAGAAAGCACACTTGCTGAACTTGGCATACAGCTGATGTTCCCGTAGCTTCTGTAACACAAGCCTCAGATGTTCTTCATGTTCTTCCTCACTCCGAGAGAATACCAATATGTCATCAATGAATACCACAACGAACTTATCCAGATACTCCATGAATACCTTGTTCATCAAATACATAAAGTATGCTAGTGCATTGGTCAGGCCAAAGGACATCACAGTGAACTCATACAACCCGTATCTAGATGTGAATGCTATCTTTGGTATGTCCTCCACTCGGATTTTTAACTGGTGATAACCTGATCTAAGATCTATCTTAGAGAAGGCCTTAGCTCCTCTCATCTGATCAAACAAATCCTCAATCCGCGGTAAAGGGTATTTATTCTTGATAGTAACCTCATTAAGTGATCGATAGTCTATACACAACCTCCTAGATCCATCCTTTTTATCAACGAAGAGTGTGGGGGCTCCCCATGGTGATGAACTAGGACGGATAAACCCTTTACTAAGTAGTTCTTCGATTTGTTTCTTTAATTCAGCTAGATCTTTAACATCCATTCTATATGGTCTTTTAGATATGGGAGCAGTACCAGGTATAAGTTCAATACTAAATTCAATGTCACGATCAGGAGGCATACCTGGCAAATCCTCTGGAAACACATCAGGGAATTCATTCACTATCCTTATATCCTTCAAGGCCTTGCCTTCAATAGAGTTAACAACTCCTTTGCTGGATGAGGGTGCACTCACATATTCTACTCTCTCCCCTTGAGGACTGGTTAACAGTACTGACCTCTTCCGACACTGAATGACTCCATCACAACTTCTTAACCAATCCATACCAAGAATGACATCTATTCCCCATGATTTTAGAACTACCAGATTAGCAAGAAAGTCTACCCCCATGATATTAATCTTTACTTGTGGGCATATATGACCAGTTTTCATTTCTCCCCCAGGCGTGCTAACTATCAGTGGGTTCTTCATTGTGCTCATAGATAAGTTATATTTTACAACAAATTGATCAGTTATGAATGAATGTGATGCTCCTGAATCAAATAATACGGTAGCAGGTACAGAGTTGACGAAAAACGTACCCAATACCACGCCGGCATCATTCTGAGCTTGCTCCACTGATACATGATTAACTCGGCCACGCACATGACTCTGCTAGCCTCTCTTGCTGGGTGTCTGTGGAGTACGAGCCTGCGAAGATGGCTGCCCAGTCCTGTTTCCATTGTCTCTCTGCGGAGTTTGCATCACCCTCTTGGGACAATTGTTAGCATAATGCCCCAGCTCTCCACACTTGAAGCATCCACCAGGCTGAACAGGGTTGGTGTTTCTGACAGGTGCTCCAGAGTTATTGCTAGGACGACTCAGCTGAGGGGTAGGAGCTCTGGGTGTCTGAGGATTGAAGCGTTGTGGCTGAAACGAGCGCTGCAGCTGCATGTTCTGTGGGTATTACCCACCTTGACCACCAGGACGATATGGAGTCAGGCTCTGCTGAGAACTGTAGCGAGGACGGGTATTACTGCTAGACTGTCCATGAGACTGAAACTTGCATTTCTGTTCACCCATCTCCTTTCTCTTGCTTTCCAGCCCAATAGCTTTGTTCACCAGCGTCTGAAAGTCTGGGAATATGTGACTCTGCAGTTGATAGTTTAAAGGACCAATCAAGCCATCCAGGAACCTTTCCTGCCTCTTTGGATCAGTGTTGACTTCATCAGGTGCATAACGTGACAAGTGAGTGAACTTGTCCAGATACTCAGTCACTGACATATTGCCTTGCCTCAGTGACAAAAACTCCCTCTGCTTAAGCTTGAGAACCCCTGAAGGGATGTGGTAAGTACGGAAGTTGTCACGGAACTCCTGCCAAGTGATGTTCTGCATGTTGCGATGAGCAGTTGAGTACGCATCCCACCAATCTGCGGCCTGCCCCACAAGTCTTCCAGCAGCATACAGGACCATCTCCCTGTCAGTGCATTGCACGATCTCCAGCTTCTTTGTGATAGTTTTCAGCCAATCGTTAGCATCCAGTGGATCAGATGAGTGGGAAAACGTAGGAGGATGGTGGCTCATGAACTCCTTGTGCCTGTCCCTTGGTGGCGGGGGTAGCGGAGGAATCGGCTGTGGTGGTCGGTTCGTTGAGCTTGCATCTGTGCACTTGTGTTGGTAAGATTACGAATCGGTTGCATCCGCACTTGCCGAAGCCGCTTTGCATGTTTGGGTCCATTGCTTGGTTGATCGGTGGAGGTGGTGCTTGGGTTTTGCTAATTTGCGATATGTGCCGGATCACGGGCGGCACGTCTTGACCTCCTCCGGACTGGTGTTTACCATCCGACCGTTAGAAAAATCATATCTCGGATAGTTGTACTTGAATCAATGCATAAGAGGATAACTCAAAATAAAATAACAACATGTTCTTCGGTTAGGACGATTCGTTGACCTCAAAGAATTATGTATAACTTTACGTGTAATTATCCAATGACCACGAGTTTTTACCGATTATGATGTATAAAATTATGGAACCATCCCAACCTGGACATCTATAACTCGAGATAAAATTCAAACAAGTACAGCTATATTAGCGAAAATTTGTAGATTCGACTTGTTCATTACTTTGTGCATAACTCCCCGAATATGTATTGTATACCATTGAATTCGTCCTCTAAATTTGTGAACTAACCCAACTAGTTTCATGTCATTTGGAGTTCGTAGCTTGAGTTATAAACAAAACATTACTTGGTATGTCATATGATAACGAAAACGATTTGATCCAATCAAACTTGCATAAGAGATTAAGCAATGACAACCAATAAAACCCAAACCATTCTTTAATTAACTTAAAAATTCAGATTGCATAGTGGCCATCACTCCACCATTGTCGGGCATACACCCCGGGTACTCATGCAAGGAAGGAGGAAGAGTAGAAGACGGACTCCTACTAGAATTCCCCTGTAATTCTACTAGGACTCGTTCCATGTAATCCTACTAGAACTCCTGCCTTGTAACCGACTAGGAACCCTCCCCCTGGACTATATAAAGGAGGGCTGGGTACCTAGCCAAACATCCACAATCCCTATGGGGAACAACACCAAGCGCAGGGCGCAATACTACTCCAAACAGGACGTAGGGTAGCTACTCTGGCTACCCGAACCTGTATAAATCTTGTGTCTTGTGTCCTCGCGCATACCTTCGGGTTCCAGATCATGGCGATCCCCACCTTCTACCTTGCCGCGGGTACCTCCCATGGAGGTCGAAAGGGTTAAACACCGACAGCTGGCGCCCACCGTGGGGCCATCGTCACGATCACCAGGCGAATTCGAAGGACCTCATCTGCAAAATCAATCTACCGCAACGGTTGTTGGCTGATTCGATCAACTCGCCGCATCAATCAGCCTGACGGGTCAGCAACTCGTCGACTTGGTGGAGTTTCGCTCGAGTTCAAGAACGACACGGAATCAACTTCGTGTCACCTGTCCGCCGAGACGGAATCAAGCTCCAATTATTGCTCGCGAGAAGTTAACCCTGTGCCCTGGTGGCATCGAGTCCGAAGCTGACCATGAAGATTACGCTGCACGTGAAGATCATGGAGAATATTGGCTCTTGACAACAGCCACACCAAAGCTATACCAGGAACATGCAAGATTTTTTGCTTGGTGCACACGGCAAGACGTACGTGGGCACACCTACTTCAACTACTCAAGTACAACTACACATTGCGCCGTGACTACTCGTCACCTGGCCGCACGGGCTCTACGTCAACCTTGCCGTGCGCCGCGAGTACTCGTCTCTCGGTCGCAGCGGCTCTACATCGACTACGTCGTACGCCGCCGCGACGTCGTCTTCTGGGCGTACGACTACTTCGACTACTCACCTCGACTAGTAAACTTGTCGAGGGCGGCTACTACGTCATCAACAACTAGTCGGATCCACCTCCAACTAGTCGACTTCAGCTCCAACCGTCGCGGCTCCATCACCGACCGCCACGGCTTCGTCGACACTCGTCCGCGAATTAAGCTAAGTCACTTATTTCAATAATTATTCTTTCTTTGGCTTCCTCTCCACATACAGGAACCAACGCCAAAGACTACTTCGTGTACGCCTCTCAACGGCTACCCCGCGCGCGAGCTACACCATGCCGGCTATTCCTTGGGGATGTTGGCTGGCCCACGAGGCTTGGTGCACCAAATTAGGAGGCTCTTGCCACGACGTTTCGTGTACTGAGTGCTGGAGGCGCACAACTACACCCTGAGGAGGCAATGCGCAATCTTGCTCTCCGCCATGCGGAACAACGAGCAAACGCGCTCTCTCTTGTCGCCTCGCCGACTACTTTCGTCTACCTCTTAATGGTCTCGCTACAGTAGCACACGCCTTGATCCGCGCAAAGCCTCGGCTCTCCTGTCATGCCTCCACGTCCCCAGCGACTACGGCTAAACAGGCTCCTCAGAGACCGGGCGCTTAAACTAGCTCTCCTGTCATGCCTTCACGCCCCCAGCGGCTATGGCTAAACAGCGGTCACAGAGACTGGGCGCTAAACCGCATCAGGCTAACTACTCGACGCCTAACGACCACAACAAGAGCATGACACATGACATTTACATCTATATTCATATTTGTATTTGTCATTTGTAGATTCAATTTCTACAAAAATGCTACATAATGTACGCATCTCTACTTTCAGGTCAAGCTCCGACGACGACTTCCAGTACGCTCCGCGTACCTCCACCGGCGCGGCTAGTTCCCAACTCGGGGGCTACGCACCAAATCACTACTCGACAACAACTCGAGTAGTCTCTGCTAGCTCTCTAGCTCGGGGGGCTCGGCACCAACAACTACTCGACGTGGCTCCTACGGCTCTCTTGGCGACGAGCTCGGGGGCTGAACGCTACAAGAGTACTCAGATGATGGCTTTCGCGAACACTGAAGACCCTTGGATTGATTACCTAATCATTTCAAGGCTCGGGGGTCGCTATGCTACACCCATCATTCAAATTTTTCAAGACGGAAGATTTGGAATCAAGATTGACCCTCAGCTAGAGTCTACAACTCAACCTAAGGCTCAGGGGCTACTCCATATGGAGTGCGATTTTGCAATCGCACTTCCATATAATCTCGACTTCAAGACTGATGAGCTGGACCACCTTCCAGCCTCGCGGCAGTTCAAGTACTACTGAAGACTTCTCCAAGAACTACTCGAAGAGGCTTCAAGACTACTCGAACTACTACTCTCGACTCCAACGTGCTCGGGGGCTTGTCGGGCATACACCCCGGGTACTCATGCAAGGAAGGAGAAAGAGTAGAAGACGGACTCCTACTAGAATTCCCCTGTAATTCTACTAGGACTCGTTCCATGTAATCCTACTAGAACTCCTGCCTTGTAACCGACTAGGAACCCGCCCCCTGGACTATATAAAGGAGGGCCGGGTACCTAGCCAAACATCCACAATCCCTCTGGGGAACAACACCAAGCGCAGGGCGCAATACTACTCCAAACAAGACGTAGGGTAGCTACTCTGGCTACCCGAACCTGTATAAATCTTGTGTCTTGTGTCCTCGCGCATACCTTCGGTTTCCAGATCATGGCGATCCCCACCTTCTACCTTGCTGCGGGTACCTCCCATGGAGGTCGAAAGGTTTAAACACCGACAACCATACAATTCACAATCAAGCAAAGATCCAACTCAAGCATGTTTGCAAACAGCATTCATTATTACAAGCAATACGTTCACGCAGGAACAGTCTAGCGAAAAGGTAAATGATAAGGGCGAGCATCCTAAGATCCTAGCCAAGACGAGTAGTAGCTTCATCGGAGCCGTAACGGAGCCTCTTGCTCGGAGGGGAAGCTGTGGTCTGATATGGCATAACTTCCTGAGGAAGTCGCTGTCCTGCCAGTTGTGCTTCCAGACGTGCTATCTTCACCTGAGCAGCCTGCAACTCTTCATGATACTTGTTTATTTCCATAGCTGCTCCCTCCAGATCTGATTTCAGAGCAGCAGTCACCCATGCCAAGACGTCGATGCGATCATTGCCTCCTGCTGGCACCACAGTCACTTCTGTGCCACTTGCACGACGAGGCACATGGTGATACTCCGATTGGAACAACTGCACCCGATTTGCATTGCAGATCGACCAGAGTGCCCTCCTTGCTGCATCATTCACCGCAGCATCATCCGTGGAGAACTGAGCTGTGCTATGGTGAGATGAGTGATACCTCCATCCTTCCGTATCATTCGGAGGCTTCCCGATGTAGACTGCGCAGTGTAGTAGTCTCTCATTCCTGGCTCGGCGAAGTGCTTAGTCACATAGAGAGGCCTTATGGTATATCCCGGGTACCTCGGAACATCCCACGAAGAATGCGAAGCTGTCCATTCTCGGCTTCGGTAGAATGTTTGTGGTATTCCGCTCCGTGATAGCGGGGGTTTTCATCCTCATCTTCCTCCGGGTTGCCAACGACATTGTCACCATCATCCTCACCCACACTTGTCATCACTAGAGTCATTCGGGTCACCTCCTTCACCATCGAGCCTTTGGATCAACATGTGCGGGGGGGTGCTTCCTCATTGGCCACGGCGCCGGTGGAATCACAATGTCCCCATCGGCGTACGCACTCCGGCACGGTGCCATCGTACGGTACCGTGGTCGTTCCAATGGCTCATCCGGCTCCTCCTCCTCCATCTCAACCTCTTCGGGATCCTCCTCTTCGGTTCCGACTAGACCTCCTCTCGGGTCTTCCTCCACTTCAACCTCGGGCCGGAACTCCTCCGGTTCCTCCTCAACATCCTCAAGACGATGGCGAGGGGCCAACTGTCCAGAAGGAAAGCGCCCACCAGTGCTCTTGCGAGGGGTCATGTAGGTTCTGGCCATCTGTCAAAGCAAAACTGATCTCAGAGTACAGAATAAATCAAAATGACAGTTTAAAATGATAAACAAAAATTAAATTAGATTTTTAATGCGTAAATAAGATGATTTGAAGCATGATAAGGTTCTCTAGAACATGAATCCTTAATTTCGTCCATTTCTAACTAAGGCTGCGACCTACAGTCATCACGGCTCTGGTACCACTTTGTCACACCCGATTTTACAAGGAAAACCGAATGCATCTCATATGTGCGCCAGGATCAATTTACACACACATGATAGACAAAACGAGAGTAATACCATTGCTGTAATAAAACGTTCAAGAGTTAAACCGATACGATATCCATTATTACATCCAGAGAGGTGGACTCGAAGGTCCGAACACAATGATAGCTAAACGACGAGCGGCTCCATCATTGACTTCCACGAGCATGATGACCGGGGGGATCCGCATGCCCTAGAACTCCTCGTAGTCACTCCAGTACTCGTCCTCGCCTCCGACGTTCTCCTCTGAACAGCGGTAAGCAAGGGTGAGCACACTTATGGTTGGTGCTCAGCAAGTGGGGGAAACAATGCAAGGCTATCAAGGATAGGCTATGGTTCACAACGGTAAGCATTTTATAAGTTGGTCAAGTTTTATTAGGAAGCGCCTAATTACTAGGTGTAAGTGTATACCAACCCACTTAACCTTAAAAGAAACCTCAAACCAAACCACAAAACCATGACTTGCATTAATCTTCAAGTTTGTTAATCATGTGAGGGTCCAAGCCGCTCATGACCGTGAGCACGGCTGAT
Organism: Cenchrus americanus; assembly: GCA_947561735.1. Lineage (NCBI taxonomy): Eukaryota > Viridiplantae > Streptophyta > Magnoliopsida > Poales > Poaceae > Cenchrus > Cenchrus americanus. The sequence goes on along the minus strand of OX387245.1, from coordinate 252,136,582 downwards.
CGATCAGTTTTACACTCTGCAGAGGTTGTACACTTTACCCACAGTTCGTGTTCCCCATCTAGCCCGGGTTAGCTAGACCCTTAAACACTTCCAAGGTGAGTGGCTAGGGGTCCACTACGAAGCCTTTACAAAGGAAAGAAGAGAAACCAACAGCCCGCAACGATTACTGAAGGGAGTGGACCATAACCCTCCCTAATGGTCGACACCTTAGCCAAGGCTGCTACCCCAAAAGAACCGGCTATACCCCTTCAACTCCGGCCCCCTGTGCCCCTCTCGGAAAAGAGCTATCAGCTAACCCACTCTCCTAATTAATTGGCTAAGCCGAGCCATGTGGACTGTGGTTGTACTGTTATCTTGGGTGGTTCTCCATGTTCCGATTATATATCAAGTTATCTTATTTTAAGCACAAGCACATATATAAGCAAAAACTGAGATGTATAACATAAACAAAGCATAACCAAACTCATGTAGAGCAAAACTAAGCATTTATCTACCCCAAGCATTTGTTTAAACAGGATTGATCAAGGTAAAGTGGTAAAGTATCTAGTCAAGTCCTTAACTAGGTGTTTGCCCATCAGGTTTATGCATAGCAACATGAATAGTAAACATTGTTTTAACATGCAGTGACATAGGTTCAAAAAAAATATTATGGAGAGGGGGAAAGCCACTTGCCTTCCTCTACAAGCTGGGTGAAATCCTCCTCGAAAACAGGCTCTTCCTGATCACCTCCGACAGGGAGCTCAGACGAAATAGGCACGATATCTACGAGTCAAACATGAACAACAAACAATAAATAAAACAGTACATCAAACAGTAACAAAACTGGTAAATTTACTGTTTAAAAGATTCTACTCGTCGAGACGATCATTTCGGTATATAGAACGCTAAAAACGGAGTTAAAATGAAAAAGATATGATTAAAATAGTTTGCAGGGACCTATCTGCAAGAAAAATATGTTTACATGGCTGTTTATAAATAAAATCAGGGCTAAAACATAATTACAAAATAAAACAGAGGGGTCTCAGTGCAAAAAGGAATGAAAAGGACCTTTATTAAAGAAAACTAGGCTGGCCAGGGGTTAAAACATAAAACTCAGGACCTAACTGTAAAGATTATTAAAGGTGGAAGGACCGGCTTGCTAAAATCTAAAAGGTCAGGGGCTCTTAAACAAAATAGCCATCTCAGCGCCGTGGATCTCAAATCCAACGGCCACGGGTGCACGCGTGCACCGTGGACCGCGCCGTGCGCCCGGCGCACGGGTCCACAGTGGACCGTCCCTCTTAAACGAAGGGGTATCTGATCTGGGTCGTCCGCGCAAGATCTGACGGCCCTGGACATGCGTGAGCGGGCGCGACGGCGAGCACGCTGGAGTGCGGCGGCGCGCGGCAGGGGCTCACCGGTGCTAGCCCTGGACGGCGCTCCCGGCCATTATTTCGACCACGGGTTGGGGCAACATGCAGTGCGGGCGCTTGCGCACGTGACCATAGGGTCAGGGGGGCGATCAGGCCTCACCGGCGGCCGGCACGTAAGGGGGCGGCGCGGCTACTCCGGCGAGCTCGGGGAGACGATGCCGTGCACGAAATAAAGGGGAATTGGGCGGGGGTTTTTGCTCACCGCGCACAGAGGAAGAAGGCGGGCTCACGGGCGGAGAGGAGGCGGCAGCGAAGGGGCTTGACGACAGCGGCGGCTCGGGCGGCGCTCCGGTGAGCTCGGGGCGCGGCTGCCACGGGCGTCGGGGACGAGAACCTGCGACAGCACGTGCTCGTTAAGCTCCTGGCGATCCCAAAAATCAAAGAGAACGGGCGGGGGGTCCAATCCTTCACCGGCGGCGACGGATCGATGGTGGCGGCGGGAACCCGAGGCGGCGGTGCGGGGAAATTGGTGCTCGAGCGCGTGTGTTAGCATGTTGCAGAGGCAAAGGGAGGCGTAGGGGCTCGTGTGCAAGCTTAAATAGGGGTGCAGGGCGGCAGGCGAAGCGGATAGAGGACGGGGTGGTCGGCGGCTTGCCATTGATGGCCGCGGCCATCACGGCTAGGGTTTAAGGATGGGAAGTAACGGTCCCAATTGATCACGGGGTGTTTGATTGCCTTAATTGACTGCGGGGAGAGGAAAGGAAGGTGGGGAGGCGGCGGGCGCGCGGCGGGGGGGGATCGCGCGGCGGCGCCCGGCTCGGGTGGGCAGCGGGAGGAAGAAGAAAGGAAAGGGGGGAGGGGAGGCTGACAGGCGGGCCCCGGATGTTAGCGCCGCAGGGGAAAAAGAAAAGGAGAAGAGGAGAAGTGGGCCGGCGCGGGGTGGCTTGATGGGCCGCTTGGGCCATCTGGGCTGAAAGGAAGTCGGCGCTGTTTCTCTTTTTTTTCTTTTCTTTTTCAAACTTCATTGCCAAACCATTTTTCATTTCAAATTCAAATCAAACTTTTCAAACTTTTTCTCAAGAATTTTATAAACTTTTTAGAAACCACACAAGCAACCAAAAACCATGCAAGCCAACTGATTATGCACAAACACTTGTTGTCTCTAAGTTTATTAAATTATATTTAATATTTTAGAGCTCAATTTAAATAGCAATTTAATTTCTTTAAATCCTTAAGACTATTTTAAGTTGCTAAGTGATTTTAGTGATGGAATTTTAGGGTGTCACATATAGTATGAGTCAATTTAATGTTTCCGGTTTTAAGCAATTCATCAAAGATACGATCACATTTGGAAACATCAAAAGTAAATTTAATTTCTTCATGCCGACATTTACTGGTCGGCTTAAGCGATGAACAAGAATAAGATTTTTCCTTAGAGGGCCAAATAAATTCAGCGGCATAAACTTCTTTATCACTATCGCTCGAACCATCGGAATCATAATAAATAAGATGCACATTTGAACGACGTGACGTAAAGCTATACTTTTATTTATTTAATCGGTTTTCAACAACTAAAGCTTTTACTTGAACTTGTGTAACTGAAAGAAAACCAGACCCCTCTATTTTATCTCCAATAGATTATCTAAAACACATTAGACAAATGTCTGCAAGGTCCATATCAATAATCGACAAATTAAAGAACAGTTTTTAGTTTCTTTAAACCTTTTAATGTAGGCAAAGACAGTCTCATCTCTTGCTTGTATAACCGATGTTAAATCTGTCAATTTTAATTGCATTCTCCCACTATAAAAGGGATCATGAAATTTGCACTCTAACATATCCCAAGATATAATAAAACTAGGAGCAAGCAATGAAAACCAAGCAAAAGCAGTGCTAGTCAAAGATAAAGAAAACAAACGCACTTTAAAATCATTATAAGCACCAGCTTCACCTAGTTAGCAGTGTATTGACTAATGTGTTCCCATGTGGTTCGGTCATCATCACCACTAAATTTAATTGAATCAGGCATACACCAACCACATGGGAGAGGAAATTTATCAAAATCAGAATCATATGGTTTTTATACAAATTAGTATTACCAATATCAACACCAACTTTAGTTTTTACCACATTAGCCAAATCTTCCATAAATTTATTAAATCCCACCCAATTAGTATTATTTGGCTGTTGTGGCTCTAGATTCTCCAAATTCATCTTATATTTAAATAGGGAGCTATCTTAGCTTGAGCTAGCCTATATCTTTCCAACACATCATCCGTAATTTTGGTTTTTGGGGCCGATGTATTCATTGTCATGCTATAATGAGGTCTAGTGTTACTAATTGTATTGGAAAAAGTAGGAATCATTAAACTTGGCACGACAGAAAGTGGCGGAGGTTGTTCGAGCACCATCTCCAACGCATTGTCTGACCCGTCTGATAGGTACCATGGATCGGTCCAACCGATGTGACCATATTTGGCCTTAGCGATTGAAACTTCAAGTTTTGACCAAAGGGAGTTTCTGGTGGCATGTCATGTGTATAATTTGCATTATTAGTAACAGGTTGTTGACGGTGAAATTCTGTCAACCTAGCCATGAGTTTACCTTCGGTGTTGGCATGAATTTTATATCTTATCCCCCTTGGTATAACAAGTTCGTTTGTGCATGTGGTTTTGGAGTTTAGTGTTTATGCAGGATTTTAGCGTTGAAAGCAAGACTTACGGGTAAAGTTCATTAAGCACCTCGTGACAAGACCTCGAAGCTCGGTACAAGTCAAGAAATGAAGTGAACATGACTCAAAGAAGCCCAAGGACCAAACCTGTGAAGATGGAAAACTCCGAGGACCCAGACAGAAAATGTTGAATCTTGCGGGACAAGGAGCTTCATCTAAACCGCAAAGAAACTGAGGTCAAGGGCCCACATGCAGTTGGGGGAATACTCTAGAATACTTGGGAAGCAACACCGGGCAAAGGAGGCCGCGGGCTGGGCCGAAGTGGGCCCGGCCGACCGGCCCAGGCCGGCCGGCCCAACCCACTTCGATGCCTAATCGGTTCCTCCTTTGACCTAGCCGCCATTCAGGCTATTTATAGCCTTGAGGCCAGGCGCCACGCATCAACTCATTCACCATCCGCCGCCGAAGAGCGGAGAAGAGAGGGACACCATCTCGGAGAGGAGAGGGTCAAGCTAGTTGACTAGGATCTCCCAAGCCGACGTGGGAACCTTGCAAGGAAGACCACGTAGGAGTTCCCGGAGCTAGAAGCAAGGTCAAGGTAGGATCCCGTTGGTGATATTGATTCATGTATCATGTATTATGTTGAATTGTCAAGTTGCAATCCGATTTCTAGCGATCGAGTGTTTCTCCTACAATTTTGATTTCAATCGACGTTTCGTATCTTAAGATCTATTCTCGAGATAGATCATTGATGTGTTCTTGTAGTCGTGGTGGCTAGAGGTGCATGTCTGACCTTTCGTGAGATTTCAACTTGTCCTTGGACTCGCCCTAGACTAACTCGCATGAATAGGGGTGCGTTGTGACAGAACGGTGGCTCCAAAAGGAGGGCATTTTCGGAGTCGGACGGGAAACCATGATTTAAAGATGCTTTTATGAGATTGAACTTGTTTATTTCTTCTTTGCTCGGAACTTCAACGAAGGCTTGCTCCAATCTCTCTAGATTGGCTTGATCCAATCTCTCTAGATTCGTTTTCATGGTGTTCTTTAGATTAGATGCATAAGATTCCCCTTTGAAGATTAAAGCTCTCGGCTTTATTAGATTGATTCTTTCATCACACATTTGTTCCACGGATTCGATACCTTGGGTTCACACTTGAGGGAAGAAGGGTCCCTTGACTACAATGGAGGACTTGTCCGCTTGCAAGTCCAATTGATGTTTGATACGAATATACACCGTCAACGCAGGCAAAGCAGGTAAGTTAGGATAGACCCCATGAGGATAAATTTTAGGAGCACTACTACTAGTTTCATTATTATTGTAAGCAATGTTCCTATCTTTTCAAGATCCTCTAAATGTTCTAAACGAGCAATATAAGAAGAAAGCACTCTATCACCTTCCACCATACATTTCATAGGAGAAGATGAAGTAGGGGGTGGTTTGCTTACAATTGGGACTACCTCAATCTTGTTGTCATTTAGCTTGATCGTCGGCAACTTGAATTATTTCAATCTTGCCATCTTGCCTGAACAATCCTTCTTGACGCCTACTAGGAATTGTACTTGCATGTACTGTTGTAGCGCCTTGAACTTCTGTTGCTCCTTGTTGACACAAAATCAGCACCTCGCGCCAAGCACACAGCAAGCCGAAGAAGCTAGCTTAACACACGTGATGGATCCCGAAGCGTGCCAGTCAATTTTCCTGAAACTGACAAAGGAATAAAAATAGTTAGATGAAACATGGAACTTGCCGGGTGGTACCAGACAATTCTGTATTTACGGCTAAAAGCCAATTAAAATGACATATAGCTACAACAAGCTATCTGTCAGCAGTTTAAATGCCATTCGGGAGCTTTAAAACATGAAAACAGGATATAGCCGAATGGATGACGTAAGCATGACAAAAGATCGGTCCTTGTTTAAATAACGTTAATTGCACATGATCACGACCGATTTTTGAGGATAAGTAACAAATAAAAATAAATAAGGTAAAAGCATGACTATAAATATGAAGTAAACAAACATGCATAGGCCAAAAGCACTAGTCTACCGCATGTCTAGGTACTTTCAAACCCGTCGGGTGTGATAACAAACAAATTAATCCACCGCATGATACGACTTGCTTGAAACCACACCACCAACCACAAAGAGATTAATCCACCGCATGATACGATCTAGATATGGAAGGCTAAAAGCACGCATTATTTAAAACAAACTTATGAACACGTTTTACTCATGGTGGCATAGCCGAATACAGCTGTACAGCCGAATCGGGTTCCGTGGAGAAGGAACAAACATTGCTAAAGATGATAAACCTATCAGATTGAATCGAAAACTAATCCACCGGATGATTAGCTCTAAAACAATCCAAAAATCTGCATCTACCGCATGATACTCAGTTCTTTCAAGGTTCATACAAGATCAACAAGCTTGAACCCGCAACACGTGACAACTTAGATTGATTCGGGTTTCGGCTATTGAGAAACACGTGATCCAATGCACTACATTGAGTTAAAGATATGGGCATGTAACATAAGGATCACAAAACAAGATAAAGCCGATTCTAATCAATCTAAATTGGGAAAAGGAGTGTTACATGAATTAAACATAAAGTAAAATCCAAAGGAACACATGGTAACTTAATGAATCTATTAGATCTTGCCAAATCTAATAGAGCTGATAACTAGCTCCAAGCTAGATCTTAGCCCACCGCATGGCTCATGACACTAGTAGAAATACTCCAATCCATGATGTTTTGCTTGTGACGATGCAAAACTTCGTCATAGAATAATACCTTTATGTGACGAAATTTTCATTTTCGTCATAAGGTACAAGTGACGAAGTTTTTCCTTAATTATTAATGACAAAAATAAAAAAATCGTCACAGAACTCGAACTGCAATTGGTCATAGAACGTGTTTTTATTTTGTGACGAAATCTAATCGTCACCGATTATATTTGACATCGCCATCGTTTATTTGCCTCGTTCGGTACATTTAATGATGAAGCAAATTGGTCACAGATGAGTTTTAGAATTCGTCATAGATAATGAGCCTGAATAATGTCAGAGACCTATATAGTTTGTGAATAATGTATACTCCAATTTTCCTAAAATCTTATTAAAATTTTTTTGTCAAGCTTGTACTTCCATAAAATGATTTTATGACCATTTTTGTGTGGGAAACTCCTAGATTGAAACAAAAGTTTCTCAACTTTTCGTGCTCGACAACTTTGTTTTAAGAATCACTATCAAATTCGGCCTCCAAATTGAAATTTGAAATAGAGGAACAAAATACGGTTTTCGCAATTCAAAATTACTTTAAATTTTATATGAAAAGTTTGACAGAGTCGGAGAAATGACCAGAATAAAGTTTGTACATCTTGACGAGTTATGAAACTTTGGTATTCATCAATTTTTTATTTGATGTACTATTATATATAAAAATATATTTGTGCGTATGAGATAATTAGTTTTAAATGTTACTTTACAACAGTGCAATAAAAATAAAAAAACAATAAAGTAAGCAGAGTAGCCCATATCGGCCCAAATAGCCCGACTCCTTACGACCGTCGATCGTCGATCGGATGGTTCAGATCTTGCTTCCTTTATATATAACGCACTTCACAATCGAAACCCTACCTCCAACCGCGTTCCCCTCTCACGCAGCCCCACCCCGCCCACCGCGTCTCTCGCGCATCTCTCTATGGCCCGCCGCCGCCGGCGGACCTCCTCACCCCGGTCGTCGCCACCATAACCAGCCACATATCCTTGCTCTCCTCCGCTCGACCTCTCCATCCATCCCAATCTCAGCCTTCCTCGCGACATGTACTGGGAGATCGAGGATCCCCAACACTCACCATGGCGGTGGCGGCGTGGCTCCCCTGGGCTCCGCGGTGTCGACGGCCGGCAGTGCTCAGATCTGGGCGTCCACACCAGCGGTGACGTCTCGTCTCATCCCGCAACCAACATCCGTCCACGAGTATTAGTTTGCTTCATGTCTTTCTTGCCGTTTTCTTTAACAAAAATAAAAGAAGAAATACATCAAGGATACTTACCGTCCACGAGTATTAGTTTGCTTCATGTCTTTCTTGCCGTTTTCTTTAACAAAAATAAAAGAAGAAATACATCAAGGATACTTAGGCTTCCTCCTTAGGCTTCTATATGTAGCAAGTGCATGTGCAGCTTTGGTCGGTGATTTGCATTCTTGCCGTTTTCCTGTAAGAAAAATAATAGAGGGAATATGTCTGGAATACACTTATAGTTCATATCAACATGTGCTTTACATCCCTACTGTTTTCCCACACAAAAATAACTAGTAATTCCTTGAATATGAACGAGTTGTATGCCTGTATCTAATTCATTCTTGTGTCTAAATATGTAAAATAACTAGTAATACCTATGCAGAGCTCTTGGGGATAAACTAGTATGTCTTAAATCTTGGTTGATACACAATTTTAGATTTCAGAATGCATTTGTTTCTTCTTCTCACAGAATGTTCTAGTGACAAATAATTAGATGATAGTTTGGATAAGTAAATGAACTATGAACAACCATTGCTTCATTCTGTTGGACCATTCATGATTTGCCCTGTATGTGTATTCCTTTTTGTGTGATATACTTGTCCTCTCCTTGTAGTGTTAACTGGTTGCAGCATATCTAATTTGCAATATCTATTTAATTTACTCATGCAATTTCTTGTTAGTGACATGAAATGGGTAAGTGCAAGACAGAATCATTGTTGACTAATGCACCACCATATATGTTCTTCCGTTGCCTTATGTTTAGCTGCATTTGCACCCACCTGACATAATTCTCCTTATCTTTGTGCAGGCCAGAATGAGTTAGGGACCTTTTGACTTTGAGTAGCTCCAATGGATCCTAAAGGTACAAAATTAATTGACTGCTGGAATGTGAGTGGTCATTCTACACCAAGGCATTGATGCTGGAGCAGTCCATAAGTAATGTGATGTTCACTTACAATCTTCTTTTGTACAGATCTAGATTAGAGAACTCGAGATGATGGTGGGCAGAATCAGATAACTGCAAGTGATTGGGCATTTATTGAAATTAGTGTGCCATTTGATGTTGCATAAAAGAAAACCTTATCAATATGATCCACTTTGTTTGACTCATTACAGGTAAGTAATAACTGAACATTTGTTGGATGGTTATTGCTTTGTCTACTTCTAATAGTTGTTTCACTATCTTTGCTTTATAACTCTTATTTTCTTGGCAGGTCAGCTAGCTCATCTCTACACTTCTTTTCTGCAGGTCATCTCGACAGCTCATGCACAAGCTGCAACAGATCGAGTTTGATTTCTCTTAGGTGAGAACAAGATTAAGGTCAGAATAACCCCTTTGCCTCTTTCTTCTCCCATAATGCAAAGCAGCAACAATGTAAGAACTCTATTTTGAATGGCATGTGTGCAGGATGCTGAAAGGAAGTGTGGTTTCTATGAGAAGTACAAGATATAAATTAAGATGTGAAAAATGTAACTTGTAGTTAGAATATGTTGTAATTTGTAGTTCGAATTTGTTGTAATGTGAGTAATAATGTGAATTGAGTTGAGTTATGGAGTTGTATGGTCATTGGAATACTGGATCTGTTCATTTATACAAGTTTTTTGTCATTTCAGTATTATTTGTCAATTGTATTGATAATTACCATTTGCACTTTTGTGACGAAATAAAACTGATCAGATCAAGCCACGTGGCTCAATAAAGGACAATCTGTGACCAAAATTAGAGAAAAACTATGACCAAAATAATGACAAATCTGTGACAATTTTATATCAAAAGGTGATGATGGGAAATATCATTCTGTGACGATATAAACTTGTCTTCTATGACGATTCCAAAAGGATGACGTCAACTGCCACATCATTGATGACATCACCGCCACGTCAGCTGCCACGTCATTGCTGATGCCAGCGCCACGTCGGATGCAAATGCCGTTAACGGGAGATTATGACGAAAAAGGATCGTCACAAAATCACTAACGGCGTTAACGGCGACGTCAGTAAGCCAGGCGGATGTGAAATTATGACGAAAATAGGGTATAATCTATGACCAAAAACGTTTGTCATAGAATTAATTTAAATCCATGACGACACAAAATCCGTCACAGATTGAAGACACATCTATGACGGAAAAACCAATTTCGTCACTGATGAACAAATGTGACGCCACCATAGTTACCAAAACAAAATCGTCACAAAAGACTAATTGTGACCATTCTGGCGTCTTCAATGACGTTAATGTAACGTCATTGATGACAACATCCCTACTAGTGTGATCTAACAAGAAACCCTCTTGAACCAAGCTTAAATCTACCGCATGATACTAAGCAAGGTAATAAGACTTCTTGCATCATGGTCTAAATCCACCGCATGATACTAGACATGATACAAGGTTGCCGGTACTTACGGAGGTCGACAAATCGATGGCTCCTCTCGAAGAACTCGACGACTCGACTAAAGGACTCAATTTTTGGCACGGGGATGGTTTTGTTGTGAAGATGTTCGATCTCTATTACAAACATCAAGGGTTTATATTTATACCCTTGTCCTAACACGACTCCTGGTCGACTACGAGTACAACATTTAATGTCTAAATTAATGCTTCGACGCCAATGTCCATCTCGTATACGCCATCAACTCGTCCCTTCCTTATATCGGGCCACGTCACCACGCATTCCCGAAAACTTCCCTTTAAAAGCGCAAACACTCCTTTTGCTGAATGATGGCGCATTGCCAACCGCAAGCACCCTTTGCCGAATCCTCTGAGAAGATTTTTCCAGCCGAATGGTATTTTGTCACCAAACTCGGCCCACAAGTCAGCCCCTTTCCTGTACCAATTTTTGGTGTTAACATATGCCCCTTCAATTACGGGATAAAAATGATTTTATTCCGGAATTGACCATAAATGTCCAACGTCTTCGAGCTAAATCCGCTTCACACCCATTCTTTCCTCTTGCAATCTGTTGGAGTCTCCGCTCAGATCCAAACCCTAGGTCATCCATCTCCAAGCTCAAATCTTCAATGGCGGACCAAAATCAAGCTGTTCAGGTAAATCTCATCCCCTTAAGGTCCATTCGGTATTACCTTTTCGATCCCCACCTTAGATTTCTTCCTCTGTCTTTTCCTGAAAGGCTCTATCCACCGAGCTTTTGATTCCCATCGAGGATAATTCATCATCTTATTTCCTCGGTCCTATTGGAATTTCTGACTCCCTTGAGTTTATTGAAGCCGAATCCAACAGAGTACCCTTCAAATCGGCTTTGGCAAGACCTCATGCGTGGCAAAACGCCTTTAAAAACTGGCCCCTGCCCCCAATCGCAGGCTGGAGGAACTGGTATAAGAGGATACTTGAAGATAAAAGTGTAAAAACCAGCAATTGGGACAACCTTCGTATTGCCCAGTGTTTGGAGTTATCTTTAGCCGAAACCCCCAAGAATGAGAGTCTTCTAATTGCAGCTTGTCATTTCTGGTCAAACGGCGTCAATGCTTTCCTTTTTTGTCATGGACCAATGTCTCCCACTCTGGCCGATGTATACATGATGACCGGCCTTGATGTCACAGGTGCCATGTACCCTTACAAGTACAAAAGCTCCGTCAGGCAAAGAGGAGTAAAAACAGGATCTGGATATAAATGATATATCCAAAACCATATGTCCGATGGTCCCCTGACTGAGGTTGAATACAGAGCTTTCCTGAACATGTGGCTATGCAGATTTATCTTTTGTGGCAAAGCCAATGAGCCAACCCTGAACCATATTGCAATGGCTGAAGACCTGGCTACTAGACATCGTATTCCCCTTGGGAAGTACCTCCTAGGAAGTGTTTACCATATGCTCCATCAAACCACTCATCTGATGTACACCAGTCAAAAGATTTCTTGTGTCAACGGCCCCTGGTGGTTTGTACAGATGTGGCTGCAACTGTATATGCATCAGATTGTTGGTGTTAATCTCAACAATCGGCATTTTCCTTCATCCGACTATAAGGAAGGAGAAACCCAGATCACAAAAGGATGCCAAACCTATGGTGAAGCTGCCTCAACCATATCCATTGACCAAAACATCAGTCAACTCTTTGAGATTTTCTTCAGAGGTTTCACCAATCCCCTTTGGCTTCCTTATTTGAACAATGATAACCTGACCCTCCCTTATGAATTCACTTTTGACAACGGATGCAATGATGCAAGGTCCATAGAAATTTTCAATATCTTTATCCATCCATGCATTCTACCAGCAGAGTTTTGTGGAGGAAGGCAAAATCATAGCACTTATGAATATTATCAGCCAAACATTATGGCCCGACAGCTAGGATGTGGTCAAGTCCCCCCAAGGCTATTTCTTCATGAATTCCTCAAGCCCAGAGAGGAAATAAAAGAAAGCCTGCAAGCCAAAAGGGTCTTTGAATATCAATGCAGTCCAACTATTTATCCTTGGTCCTTTGTACCAACATCAATAGTTCATTCTCTTTTTATCTCCTGGTGGCAAGAGCTTCATGATCATATCTTCAGCGAACTGGTGCACTCCTTTTGTCTTGAGCTGATGCCTGACTTCTAGCCAGCTTCAGAGGTAATGCACTTATCTCTTTCTTTTGTCAAGCACGCCTCTCTTTACTGACCATGATCTTTGCCACTTTTTGCAGAATACAGTGTCTGCCCCCCGAGCTAGGACAATTGCTTACAATACGGCATGCCCAATTTCTGCTTTGGGATTTAAATCCACAACTCTGGCTCGGCTGATGTCCAGATATGCTACAATGGACCCAACTCTTATTAGTTCAACTTCTGATAAGAGAAAAGCTCCATCTTTGGTTGCCCCTCCAGCTGCCAAGAAGAAAAGAACCAACAAAAAAGTTCTCATTGAGGTAACATCCCTTCCTTCTTGAACATAATATCATTCTTCATCTGACAAATTTCATCTTGTGTAATTTCAGACCAGAACTCAGCAACCATCAACAGCTTCAGAACCTGCCAATGCCCCATCTGTTGGTATGATCCTTACTACTTTGCTTTCTGTTAAGGACCATCATTTACATTGGCATTTACCCTTCATTTGTCATTTGCAGAAGAAACATTGGTGAATCAACCTGTGGAGATTTCTTCTCCTCAACATGCTTCAAATTCACCAAGGGTTCAAACATCTTCCCCTCAAGCAGAATCTTCAGCTTCAGCAAGGATTCAATCACCTCCTTCTGAAACAGAAGCCCCAGTTTCACCAAGGATGAATCCATTTTCACCTCAGCCAGAAACTTCAATCTACCAGGGACTGCACCAGCTTCTCCTCAATTAGAAGTTTCAGCTCTACCAGGAACTCCTCAAGCTCCTCCTCAACTGATCACCCAAGAAATCCCTCTTGAGCCTGAACGAACCTCCCTTCCAATTCAGGAGACCAGAAATGAGATAAGTGTAACACCTGCACTTTCATTTCCTTTCAATAAATTATCCCTAATTCGGCAATTCTTCCTTTTCAAAACCAGGCTGCATCATCATCAAGCCCTCCATTTGTTGTGAATGACCCAACTGCCGAAAAAGGAGATGAAGCATCTTCGAATCAAGATCTATCAGAGGAAAATTAGGCAAAACTGAAATGGTCTTTTCTTTGTTGCAAAGGGATATCCAGGACCAAGTTAGAGATGTTGATCGTCTGGAGGAAGTACTTGAATCCATTGATCAAGAGCTTCCCAGTAATGTCAAAGCTTCCCTGGAGCCCATTTCTCATCTGGACAATCACTATGCAGCAGTGAGGCGAGCTTTAAAGAACCAATCCTCCCTACCAGTTCTTGAGCAAAAGAGAACCAAAGTTAAGCAATTCGTGATGGATTCACAAGCTCAAATCCAGAGCAACAAGGAATTGTTGACTGCACTGCCGCCTGCACTTGAATTGAAGATTGCCAGAAAAGCTGCGTTAGAAGCTGAGTTGAAGAATTTGTCAGCCGAAATTGAAGCTGATAGAAAAAAGATAGCCGAACTTCCTGGATTAACAGAGAAAATCCAAAAAGAAACTTCAGCTGCCATGATTGAATCAAACCAGCTCAAGACAAAGATTTCTGCTCTGTCCAACACTCAAGAAGCTGACCCAAAACTACTGGAGAGTATCAGCAAAACAATATCAGATGCTTCTAGTGTAATTGCAAAGTATTTGAACATTTGACTGTGCTTAAACAATTTGTAACTGAATGATTGATCGTCCTTGTAATTTTGTTTACCGCAAACTTCACCTTCCATTCTCTATCTCTTCTTGTTTGCAATTTTTAGACGATTCATTCAGTAATTCCAGCCAAACAGTATCATACCCGAATAGCACTTCCGACCGCAATTCAGCCGAGCCAATCAACCGAATATGACTCAGCTTGAATTCCAAACGACCCGACGGCGATTCGGTTAAGGAAGCCTTTCCACCTTCCAAATTTCTCGGGATATGCACCACGATCCAGGGCCACGATCTCTTTGCCATCCCCATAAATAAAACCGTAGGTGCCCCAGCCTTTCACCAAGTCTTTTGCCTTCAAGCCTTTGCCAATCTAAGCTTTCCTTCTCCATCACTAGCACACCCAAAAAACCTGATGGCGAGTAGTAGCAGCAGGCGCCGTGCCAGCGACGAGGCGGAAGGGAGCCGCGCCGGTGCTCGTCAGAGGCAGAGATCATCAACTTCCTTTACGATTCCTTCCAGATTTCTTTCCGTTTCTGACGATCCTTTTTGTTTCAGGCTCATCCAGTGGAATCCGGCCCCTGCACCGGCCACGAACCCAGCCTTGCCGGAGGACTCCTCAGAGTCATACAACTACTCTCCCTTTCCCTACGGTGAGCGCGACGCCCTCCGTTTCAAGGCGGAGCGTGACGAATCCCGGCGCGAGCTGGGAGAAGTTTCCAAGAAAGCCGGCATCGCTGAGCTCGAATGGGAGCATCGGCGCAAACAGCAGCTAGAGACCATTGACGGTAAGTCTCTCAATTGACTCTGATCCAATCCAACTTTTGAACTAACCGTCATTGCCTTGCAATTTTGCAGCCCGCAACGCCGAGCTCAACCAGCTGAAGATGCTGGTGAAGCAACTGGCTGACAAGGTGAACACCCCCGGGAACACGCCGGCGGACCGCCTCGCCGTGGTGGAAGACCGTGTCGATGACGTGGCCCTCCACGGCATCCGCCTGGGCACCACCCTGGGCTTGGCCGCCATGGCAATGCACACCAGCGTCGACTACTCCACGCAGCCGCGCGGCTTCCAGGGCGGCGCACCAGAGGACGTCGACGAGAACGAGGTCATCCTGGAGCGCCTCGACGGCCATGGCGACGCCATTGCCGATACCATTCATCCTCAGTCTGTGCTAAACAGGCTTTTTGACTAGTTTGTACTAGGGATGTTTGGTTTTCGGCAACAAATAAAGAACTTTTAACTTCTATGTTTGTATTGTGACGATTCTCTTCTGCTTGTGGATGCGAACTTCACTGTTTTCAA
Organism: Cenchrus americanus; assembly: GCA_947561735.1. Classification (NCBI taxonomy): domain Eukaryota; kingdom Viridiplantae; phylum Streptophyta; class Magnoliopsida; order Poales; family Poaceae; genus Cenchrus; species Cenchrus americanus. The sequence continues at coordinate 252,121,094 of OX387245.1, read as the reverse complement.
ACGAATTCGGGAACTTTATCTTAGCCGAACACTCAAAAACTCCTGCCCCTTGGCACAAAATCCGCAGAAAATCTTCAATTCGGGAACCATAAACACTGTTCAATGAAAACCCTTCGCATTCGGGAAGAAAACCCTGCCGTTTGATATTCCAATAACGTACGCCAGCCAGTCATCACTCCCAATGCACCCTCACGGTCAATAAAATAGCCCTCTGGGTGCCCTGCAAATCCACTCGTATACACTTCCATCACTTCACATCTTCCCCCCTTGCTCCAGAGGAGAAAACCCTGAGGCCATGGCGGACAAAGGAAAGCAACCCATCAAGGAGAGCAGTACTCCACCAAAGAAGCGTACCATTCGAGAGTGAGTTTCCTGTCAATCTGTTTCTTGCTCTCGTTTGCAATCTCATGGTTTACCCCTCTCTACTGTTTTTAGCCTTGACTTGCTTCCTGAAGAAATCTTTGGGACTGAAGAGGTGCCCGAGTACATCCTTTCCGACTCCTCCTCTGAAGAAGAGAATGCCTCGCCGGAACAGAGGATTAACCACCAACTGCGCCGCCGCATTCGGCATCTAGAGCACAACTTGCGAGACATCACCGCCCGCTGCAATGCCGAACGCGAACGCCGCATGAGCTTGGAGGCGTTGGTAGGGGGTAAGATCACCATCTCTATTTGACTCCCACACTTAATCTCAGATCTTCGCATTTGACAGTTGTTCCTTTCTTCAGATGTCTCTGACAGATACAGTAACTTGAAGGCTTCCTGGGACAGCCTAATGAAAGTTGCAAGTCATGGCAACCCCCGAAGCTTCCAGGTTGCTGTTACGGTGGTCCTGGAACAGCTGAAGAGGGAGGAGATGAAGAGGGAAAACAAGGAACCAAAGGAATGAAGCATACTTTCGCTTCTTTCTCCAGGCCTTCTGCTTCCCACCCCCTTGTAATCTTAAGTAGCTGGGACGGATCGGCGATTGACAGTTTCCTGCCTATATTCAGTATACTTATCACTGCATTCAGGGCAATTGTTCAATGTGGGGAGCTTCAAACCCTCGTTCCAACAATGCCTGAAGAATGTGCATCCCCAATGTGCACGCTCCTGCTCTCGTGCATGCTCTTCCAGCTTTCTTCTGTGCACTTCCTCTTCAAACCTCTGCTTCTCCTCTTCGTATTTCTGCTTCTGGTAGCATTCCTTTTCTTGCTGACACTGCCACTTGTTAAGGAGAATGTGTGTAGTCACCCTGGGCTTGGATCTGGAAGATTCTCCTACTTCAATTTGGCTTCTCAGGATGCGAGAAGCTTCTTTGTGGACCTGTTCCACAGTCACTTGCCGTGTAGGATCAACTGATCCATCCTGTTTTGCTCTTGCCGAAGTTAAGACCTTCACCTTTCCCTTCTCCTCAGCAGTCACCATATTAACAGAAAAGCCAACCATGTTCTGAGGGAAAGGATGGCCATCCAGCTTCATTTTATTATCAAATTTCAAGTAACCCTCCTGGATAGCCTTCTGGATCCTCATCCTGAAAACCCTGCAATCATTGATGGAGTGAGAGTTCCTGTCATGAAATCCACAGTAACGTTTCTCTTTAACTCCATCGGGCCGAAGCATAGAATGTCCCTCTGGCAACTTGATTCGGCCTTCCTTTACCAGGAACTCAAAGAGCTTGTCAGCCTTAGTCACGTCAAAGTCATACATGCCCTTGGCTTGCTTTTTCCATCTTTAGTTCACGGTTAGCGGCTCTTTGCCCCACATGATCTCAGCTGCTGCTATCTCCTCATCATCATCAAACTCCTCCACTTGATCAGCTCTCTCGAGGAATTGATTGTAGATGTCAGCTATATCGTTGTGCTTAGCAAACCTGGAGTCTTTCTTGAATCCGTAAGCTTGATTGCTCATTAATGACAACCTTTGAGACAACTGACCAAGGTTGTCAAACTCCATGCCGAACAGCTTCTCTCGAATAGCTGGTAACATTCCTGCAACAGCCATGTCAGCCAATTGATCATCTGGCAAATTCAAATAGAAGCACATGCCCTTGACCTCTCTGAACCTTCTGAGAAACTCCATGGGCGTTTCATTGTGCCTCTATCTCAAGGTAGATAGATCAATTAGCTTCCTCTCAGTACTGCCACTGAAGTAATGAGCATGGAACTTTTGCTCCAAATCTTTCCAGAAACTGATCGATTGAGGAGGCAAAGAAGTAAACCATGTAAAGGTCGGGCCCGTCAACGACAAAGGGAAGTATCTGACCCTGAACGCCTCATCAGCCGAAGCTTCCCCAAGCTGCATCAAGTATCGGGCAATGTGCTCCACGGTACTTGTATCATCTTGCCTAGAGAACTTTGTGAAATCTGTAGGAGGTTTCACCCTTGGTGGCAAAACCACCCTGTGGTACCACTCTGGGAAAGGAGGCGTATAAGCTTGTCCCTGCATTTTAGGTTTAAGGCCGAATTGCTTTTGCAAAATATCGGCCATTTTCTGCACCATGAGATCATCATTAGCATCTTGCATTCCTGCAGCTGTACCATATCCAGGGTTTGGGAAAGCATCAATGGCGCCATAGTCCGTGACTTCTGAATATCCCCCACCATACATATCCTTCTGCAGCCTGTTGTTGGCCGGGGTTATCCTATAAGTAGAGTTAGTTGGAACTCCAGATGAACCGAACGCCAGATCTCCATATGTAGGCCTATTTGCCTGATACGGATTCGGTTGTTGGACTGGACCTCCATTGCTTTGTAGAGGCGGCTAGATCGGTTGACTTCCCACGCTTTGTGGTGGTGGCTGGATTGGTTGGCCTTGCAGTGGCGGTTGAGCACTTGCATCTCGAACTGGTTGAGCAGTGCTAGTCTCTCCAACCTCCGCAGAAGATGCTTGAGGGGATACTCGACTAAGCATCTTCTCCATGCCTGGGCCAAAGACTCCAACCATCATCTGCTTGAACATATTCAAGAAAGCAGTATGATGTTTAACCATTACGGTTTCTATAGTCTTCCGAAAAGCATTCAGGGCCTCCTGTTTCTCTTGAGCAGACGTGGAATCAGGCTCCCCTGGTAGCAGAACCCTTGGCATGTCAGATTTGAGATACGGCACACCACTTCTGTTTTTTCCAAATGACATTAAGCATTTCTGTTGAAACTGGTCAATGGCATCCTTCAAATGCACTTGTTGTTCTGGAGACAGGTCATCAATGGTGACATCCATGACGTCTTGAATATCAGGCATCTTGAATCGGCTAGAGTGTCCCACCAGGCGTGCCAAGAAGTGTGTGGACGCAAAATCAGCACCTCGCGCCAAGCACACAGCAAGCCGAAGAAGCTAGCTTAACACACGTGATGGATCCCTAAGCGTGCCAGTCAATTTTCCTGAAACTGACAAAGGAATAAAAATAGTTAGATTAAACATGGAACTTGCCGGGTGGTACCAGACAGTTCCGTATTTAGGGCTAAAAGCTAATTAAAATGACATATAGCTACAACAAGCTATCTGTCAGCAGTTTAAATGCCATTCGGGAGCTTTAAAACATGAAAACAGGATATAGCCGAATGGATGACGTAAGCATGACAAAAGATCAGTCCTTGTTTAAATAACGTTAATTGCACATGATCACGACCGATTTTTGAGGATAAGTAACAAATAAAAATAAATAAGGTAAAAGCGTGACTATAAATATGAAGTAAACAAGCATGCATAGGCCAAAAGCACTAGTCTACCGCATGTCTAGGTACTTTCAAACCCGTCGGGTATGATAACAAACAAATTAATCCACCGCATGATACGACTTGCTTGAAACCACACCACCAACCACAAAGAGATTAATCCACCGCATGATACGATCTAGATATGGAAGGCTAAAAGCACGCATTATTTAAAACAAACTTATGAACACGTTTTACTCATGGTGGCATAGCCGAATACAGCTGTACAGCCGAATCGGGTTCCGTGGAGAAGGAACAAACATTGCTAAAGATGATAAACCTATCAGATTGAATCGAAAACTGATCCATCGGATGATTAGCTCTAAAACAATCCAAAAACCTGCATCTACCGCATGATACTCAGTTCTTTCAAGGTTCATACAAGATCAACAAGCTTGAACCCGCAACACGTGACAACTTAGATTGATTTGGGTTCGGCTATTGAGAAACACGTGATCCAATGCACTACATTGAGTTAAAGATATGGGCATGTAACATAAGGATCACAAAACAAGATAAAGCTGATTCTAATCAATCTAAATTGGGCAAAGGAGTGTTACATGAATTAAACATAAAGTAAAATCCAAAGCAACACATGGTAACTTAATGAATCTATTAGATCTTGCCAAATCTAATAGAGCTGATAACTAGCTCCAAGCTAGATCTTAGTCCACCGCATGGCTCATGATCTAACAAGAAACCCTCTTGGACCAAGCTTAAATCTACCGCATGATACTAAGCAAGGTAACAAGACTTCTTGCATCACGGTCTAAATCCACCGCATGATACTAGACAGGATAAAAGGTTGCCGGTACTTACGGAGGTCGACGGATCGATGGCTCCTCTCGAAGAACTCAACGACTCGACTAAAGGACTCGATTTTTGGCACGGGGCCGGTTTTGTTGTGAAGATGTTCGATCTCTATTACAGACATCAAGGGTTTATATTTATACCCTTGTCCTAACACGACTCCTGGTCGACTACAAGTACAACATTTAATGTCTAAATTAATGCTTCGACGCCAATGTCCATCTCGTACACGCCATCAACTCGTTCCTTCCTTATATCGGGCCACGTCACCACGCATTCCCAAAAACTTCCCTTTAAAAGCGCAAACAGTCCTTTTGCCGAATGATGGCGCATTGCCAACCGCAAGCACCCTTTGCCAAATCCTCTGAGAAGATTTTTCCAGTCGAATGGTATTTCATCACCAAACTCGGCCCAAAAGTCAGCCCCTTTCCTGTACCAATTTTTGGTGTTAACACTCCTCTAGAGAGAGATCTTCTAGTGACGTGGTGACAGTGTTGTTCATGTCGAGGTCGCACTGAGAAATCTCACTAGGGCAAGATTTGAACGGTCTTCAAAACCAGATCTTTCTTCCCTAGTGGAGTTGCCAAAATATGTTGATGCTTTTACTAGTCAACACACGAAAGCATTGGATCGTGCAGTAGTCGAAACTTGAACTCGCTGAGCTTCTGCCCAGACCGGTCTAACCGGTCAGGAGCACTGTTAACACCAAAAATTGGTACAGGGAAGAGACTGACCTGTGGGCCAAGTTTGGTAGGAGAGCACCGTTTGGCAAGAGGTTTTCCTCAAAGCATTCGGTAAAGACGCCTGCGGTCGGGAGTGCGTCATCATTCGGCAGAAGAGTTGTTTCACGCCTGGAAGAGGAAGCATTCGGGAATGCGTGATGACGTGGCTTGAACATAAAGAAGGGACGAATTGATGACGGGTGCGAGACGGACATTGGCGTCGGGGCATTAATTTAGGCAATAAATGTTGTAATCGTGGTCGACTAGGAGTCGTGTTAGAACAAGGGTATAAATATGAACCCTTAGTGTTTGTAATAGGAATCGAACAATTTCACAACAAACCGGCCCCGTGCCAACTTTTGAGTCCTTTTAGTCGAGTCATCAAGTTCTTCGAGAGGAGCCATCGATCCGTTGACCTCCGTAAGTACCGGCAACCTTGTATCATGTCTAGTATCATGCGGTGGATTTAGACCGTGATGCAAGTAGTCTTGTTACCATGCTTAGTATCATGCGGTGGATTTAAGCTTGGTTCAAGAGGGCTTTCTTGTTAGATCATGAGCCATGCGGTAGGCTAAGATCTAGCTTGGAGCTAGTTATCGGCTCTATTAGATTTGGCAAGATCTAATAGATTCATTAAGTTACCATGTGTTGCTTTGAATTTTACTTATGTTTAATTCATGTAACACTCTTATTGCCCAGTTTAGATTGACTAGATTTGGCTCTATCTTATTTGCGATCCATATGATGTATGTTCAAATCCTTAACTCGATGTGGCGCATGGGTCACGTGCTCTTTAATAGCCGAATTCGAAGCAATCTAGATTGTCACGTGTTGCGGGTTCAAGCGTGTTAATCTAGCATAGTTTGTTCCTTCTCCATGGAACCCGAATCGGCTGTACAGCTGTATTCGGCAACTCTGTCACGAGCGAAACATGTTCATAAGCTTGTTTTAAATAATGTATGCTTTTAGCCTTCCATGTTTATATTGTATCATGTGGTGGGTTGATCTATTCTTGGTTGGTGGTGTGATTTCAAGCAAGTTGTATCATGCGGTGAATTAATTTGTTTGGTGTCACGCTCGGCGGGTTTGAAAGTACCTAGACATGCGGTAGACTAGTGCTTTTGGCCTATGCATGCATGTTTATTGCAAATTTATAATCATGCTTCGCCTTTATTATTTTATTACAATTTACCCTTGATAATCGGTCACGGTTACGTGCTGCAGTGTTGCATAAATAAAGACCGATCTTTCATCATGCTTACATTATGCATTCGGCTATACCCTGTTTACATATTTTATTAAGTTCTCGAATGATATTCAGATTGCTGACAGATAGCTTGTTGTAGTTATATGTCGTTTTGATTGGCTTTGTAGCCGTAAATACGGAACTGTCTGGTACCACCCGGCAAGTTCCAGGTTTTATCTAACTATTTTCATCCTTTGTCAGTTTCAGGGAAAATTGACTGGCACGCTTCGGATTCGGCCACGTGTGTTAAGCCAGTTTTTTTGGCTTGCTGTGTGCTTGGCGTGAGGTGTTGATTTTACGTCAACAAGCACCGATCTAACCGGTGTCGCGTCGCACGGTGAAAACCTATGAATGTCACCTCGGGAAGGACCTCGTTGGAGGTGGTGCACCTAAGGTTGCTTTGAGGTCGGCAGGCCACTCGGAACGTCCTTGATCGCCGCGAGACAAACAAAGAAAGCAAAAGGGTTGGAACAGCTAGGGTTTGGAGATAAAAGTTGAAGGAAGTGTTTGATCGATTGGGATGATAGCCTCAACCATATGTGGCCCTTCATATTTATAGTGTGGGAAGGTCTTGCCCCGCAAGGAAATCCTTTACAACTCAAAAACCGCTAGGATTCCTCTATTCGACTCAGACTCGGGACCCCGGTCTGACCGGTGGCATCAGCCTGATCGACTTTATGCCAATTTTCAGTGAAAACACAAGGCACGTCCGCTGGGGGAACGGGCAGGGTGCTACGGTCGGGACGAACTGGGGCACGTTGCCAATGCAAGGAACTATTCATGGAGGAAACCGAGCAGGGGCAGCGCTCGGTGGAAGCTGCGGTACCAGCGGCCGAACACGAGATTGGAGAGGAGGCTGCACCAACGCCTGCAGATGAGGGACTCGGGGTCATCTGATGGGACTCGGAGGAGGATCTCCTAGACGAGCTCAGCCATCAGTTCCAGTGGCACCATGGCACCCGCTAGAGAGTTGTGGCCTGTGGCTCGATGATGATGGGAGCCAAGGCGATGCTCGTCATACTCTATTCTTGCTTAGTTGTTCTAACTCATCAGGTTGCTCCCTTGCACATGTTCAAATTATATTTTGCTACCCATTGTAACAATGATGTTCATGATCTACACTAACGGAAATGACATTTTAATTTGCATAAGTGAGTGCTTTGAGGTCTCAAAAAATAAAAATTTATTAAAGTCTAGTGCAGTCTTGTAAACAACCAATATTGTCCTGGGAAAGCAAATAAATTTGAGGGTTCTTAATCCTGACTACAGAACTTATTCAGTCTTTTGTCAAGGCAACCACAACATATCTTCAGTTTTCAGTCCGAGAAACAGATGTATATCATGCTACACTACTGAGGTCGCAATGGTGGAGAATAGCAATGATCCATATGTTAGTTATGAGTTGCTTGACTAACAGCTACATTTACACAATCAGATAAGTATCAGCAAATTTCAAGTAATACCAATGTGACACTGCAATGCACATATGATGCCTCGTGAAGTAGCCATAATAGCTTATTGTATTCCGCATCTTAACAATTTGTACCAATAAATTACAAGATTATTAAAAATACTTTCAGAACAAAGCAAGCTACAATTTTTCCAGCAAACTGAAATGAACCCAAAATAAGATGCATCGTAATTGTTTGTGTTAAATGAAGACCATCCTCAAATAGCGACATAAGTTTTTCTTACCCCAAATATAATCATGATAACTCAGTAGTTCTCGTTCCATAAGTAAAAATTAAACACAAGCACTAAAATTCAGTTAACAGTCAAAACAATCGTTATCATCTTTCAACTCAAAGTGGAACTGTCAACCATCAAATTAACGGAAGCACTCATTCATTTTTCAATTAAAATAACCTACATTAGTTTTAAGGATTCTTGTGGATCATTAGTGTACACTACTGTATACTAAACAATAATGAAAATAACTTAACACCTTGACTAGGAGTCTTGTGAACCATTAGTGTACTCTGATCAGAGTAACTTAAATACAAATTTGAAATTAGTTTTCACAGCCAGCCAAGTAGAGAAGAGAAACTGATAATTCTACAACTAATAAGCATGCATGACGGCTTACACTAGATACAAATTTCGAAACATAATACTTTCGAAGGATCAACATCATCACACTCAACTTGTTGCACTTGTGAACTCTTTGAAGGCTACCATAATTTTGGCTCAGTAGTGATTAATAATGTGAAGTCTTGGAGATGTCCAATTTTTACTGAACAATCTGAAAATCGAAAAGTATGACAAAAAAATTAAAATTGTTCCAAACTTTATATACAATCTTTTAAGATTAAACAATAGAGCGCAAAATGTGTATATAATACTTACATGGATAGTAAATCAATGAGTATGAACCAAAAAAAGCTACAATGAATAGTGACTTCACAAAATTTCCAAATGCTCACAAGGTAGGGTTTTGTGATGTGAGTTCAGATTTACCAAATATGATTTTCAAAATATTAACTACTAAAAAAGTCAACTACTAATTCATAGAACATCTTTGAATATGTTGAGAAATCAGGGTCTCCAACCTCAACACCAACTTCCTATAAGTGGCTGGCATCATATCACTTTTTAGTGAACTCTTACCCACACTACTTCGAGAATTCTTACCCGCACTACTTTGAGAAGACCTTCACACCAACACTAATACGGCACTTCTTCAGTGAATCCTATAAGTGGCACCAAAGTATTGTAGTGTTGCCATGTAACAACTTCCACACACTTCATACAAAATATCCCACCTCTAGAAATATCCCCATCCTTATCTACTTTCTTGATATTTCTACCATGCTAAAATATTTAGCTTCTAGTATAGAATCTTCTATACTTGCCATGAAGCATGGCAATTATGGCTCATGCAGTCTATTCAATCTTCTAGAAACTTCCTTCTTTGCCATGATCTTTATCCGCTCATCCAAGTATGCATTGTTATTTTCAACAAAATATATAGAGAATGGTCCTTACCAGGTTGAACATGACCAAAATGAGATAGGATCTGATAAATAAGGCAGAGTCATATGTTCAATTTTTGCAAGTACATGTATTATTTATTTATGTACGTAAATATATATCTGCATATAAATATAGAAGTAGAAGCTGTACACTTAAGTTCAAGCAAACAGCTAAAGAACTGAGATCTGTACCTTGGTATAGAAGCTCACGAAGGGGAAGACCGTGTCATAGTGCCCTGGCTCACTTATCTTTTTCACCCGTCCTGATTTGAGTTCAATCGTGAAAACTCCAACATCATTGCTCACAAAAATAACATTGGCACCCTCCTCAAAACCAATTAGGCACGCTTTCTTGCAGGATTCAGGGATCAATTTCTGAAGCTTAATGACTCCGCGTCGTTGCCACCCAGCACTTACCTCAGTATCTACAATATTCTTCGACCACAGGCAAAGTTCCGAGCCCCTAATGTCAGCAAACCCCAGGGAACCATCCTCCATTGGCATGATTGCAAAACCTTCTTTACGCGTGTGTGACGCTGGTGCGTAGATAGTGAACAAGCGATTCTTGACCAGATCATACCTAAGAAGGGAAGTGGCAATAGAATCCAGCCTGAAGTAGATACCATCTCCGATAAGCGTGCTCGGCTTGCGTGCGACATGGTGGCGCAGACCTTGATGAGCAGATACCTGCCAAACACCAGCCGCCGACGAGTACATCTGCACCTGCATCACACTGGTATTAACATCCAGTGCAGCCAGTACCACGATGAACGGGCCGCCGTGGCAATCGAGGTGGTCGCATCCGCGCACGGCGCAGATCACCGCCGCGGTGTAGAGCTGGCGCAGGATCGGGGGATCAGGCAGGAAGTGGCGGGCGCCGGTGACGGGGTCCCACACGACGAGGTTGACGTTGTACTTGGAGCCGAAGATGTCGAAGAGGACGCGGCCATGACGGCAGTCGATGACGGACCAGTCACGGGAACCGAGCGTCGGCTGCGGGACGGGGGAGGGCGCCACGGTGGGGATGAAACGGGGCTGGGCGACGGCGCCACGGATGTAGTGGTCGTGGAAGAAGCCGAGCAGGGGCGGCGTGCCGTGGAAGACGCGGTAGCGGCGGCGGAAGGCGGCGGCGGAGACGAGGCGGCGCCAGAGCTTGCAAACAAGGGAGGCGCGCACGAGGGACGCCGGGTCGCTCGGTGGGAGGAGGAGCAGGATCTCGACGACGATGTCAGCTACCAGCTCCGGCGGCTGCCGGGGCGGCGCCATGGCTACGGCGCCGAGCCGTCGAGGGTTAGGGGGACTCTTGAGTCAGTCCGGTTTGACCGGATTGGATTGGTCCTCTTTAAACATCCCCTGGCCTGGTTGGTTACACAAGCTCCGGTTCGTCCGGAACCACATACATATATACTGCGAAAGAGGATATTTCAAAAACATTTCAATCATCCTCCATCCTCAATTTCTATATGTTGCTTACAAATTTTTTGTTGCAGCTATGGCAGAGCAGGGTCCTCCTCCTCCTCCTCGTCGTCGTCCGCCGCCTCCTCCTCCTCCCCCCCTCCCCATTCTCATCTGTTGTGCGTGCTTTTCTGAGCTCTTCAACGATAGGATTGACAGGGCGCACTGGTCGTATATGTCTGCGATCTGCGGTGCGGAGCTGAGCACTGTACGTCCTTGAGCTCCGTCGTACTACATACCGCGTCACCCTTATTGGGTTCCCAAGTACGTAATATTACTTTCTATTTATTCGTTAATATTTTTCATTACATTGACACCTATTACGTTTTCTGGAGGAGGCTACGCACAGCAGGGCTTCTTCCGCTTGCACGCTTGGTCGAGGGGGACAACTTCCGGCAGATGATGCACCACCAGGACCACACCTCGCGGTTTGGGTTCGACTACCCCCTCGTTTGCGCACTCCTGGCCCGATGGCGTCCGGAGACGCACACTTTCCATTTCCCTTGGGGGAGATGACGATATCTTTGGAGGACGTGGCCCTCTTGTTTGGGCTACCCTGTGCAGGGAGACGATGGGGGCGGCTGACCTCCCCGAGTCATGGCATCAGGATATCCTAGCGAGGTTCGCGCCAGTGGTGCACAACGCCCACACGCCAGGGCCAACCAACGACTTCACCAACACCCGTGGGCCCACCAGTAGTTTGTTGTGGCAGTGTAGCGTCCGTACCTCCATCTATTTATTTATTGTGTTTTCATACAAGCGTAAGCAATTTAACAAATTTTGACTTCTTGCGGGCCGTCTACATGAGAGTTGACGCGGATGAGGGGACTAGGAGCAGGCACTTGGAGGTGTAGCTATTGGGTTATTCGGCTACATCATGTTCTGCAGGTCGCGGGGCGATGTGGTGTCGAGGTTCCTGATCCCCATGCTCGTAGTATCGCCGACGCGGACTTGTTGGAGATCCCTCAGGTCAGTTAGGGCGCCACTATTTTGGCAGCAAGCCAGCGACGTACAGGGGCTTGTGCGCTAGCCTAACCAAGACGGGGCAGGCATCGATTCTCCTCGGTTGTCCGTTGCTCCTGCACCTGTGGAGCTACGAGCGGCTTCCCGTTGGTTGACCATGTGTTGACCGAGGAGAGTATGTTATGCTGCCGCCAGACCACAACCCGGTAGACCGGCCCACCATGGGCTCGATGTGGTGCCACCGACAGGTACGGGCTTCTTACATTTCGTTCATTAACTTTCAGAAAATTCAATCCTTCGTAACAACTAACTTGTGCTCTCTTATGTAGCCCTCTTGGACGGAACATACCAAGAGATCATACGCTGACTTCGTTGGCCAGATCGATGCGCTCACAGACCATGACGTCACTTGCAGGTCGTACACTGACGCCTTGATCGCAACGCGCGCACATCAGGGCCTCTAGTTGTTGTGCTTTCGAGAATGCCAATATTGGATGACGAAGACACCAGTGGTGTGTGACATTTACGTGGAGTACAATGTGCATCGCGTAATGAGGCAGTCCTGCCTCTACCAAGAGTCGCCCCTTGTCGGGGACAGCCCTAAGGGTCCCCTAAATAACCGAGGGGAAACCCGCTTAAGACCCGCAAAAAACGCAAAACACAAATCAACTTGCGCACTTAAAACACACACAGCACAACCGCGACCCTGGTGGCCCCCACGGCCCGCCAGTGCAACACGGCAGACGCCCCTCGAGTGAGGTTCGCCTCGCTCGAGGGATAGGCGCTCCCTCGGGCGGGGTCTGCTTCGCTCGAGGCCTTCACGCCCCCTCGGGGCGGGGTCCGCCTCGCTCGAAGGATCACCCCCGGGGGGAGGCCATCCCCGCCGCTGTTCAGCACTGTGCGGCAAGGCCAGCGTCAGCTCCGTGACACTGTGCCGCCTACCCCCGTACGGCTAACACGTCGTGCCCTCGAAGGGGGGCCGGCGGCACCCTCGAATATCTTCTACAATATGCAGGACCACAAAGTGACGTCAGGCCGGCGGGATCGGTCATCCCCGTCGCTGTCAGCCCTGTGTGGCCATCCCCGCTACTGCCGCACCACGCCGGACGCTGTGGCGACATCCCAGTGCTGTTGGGACGTACGGGGACAAGACATCGCCACAACGGCCACTGTGCCACGTACGGGCCTCCCGTCAACGACACCTTCGAATTGGCCCACCACGGCGGCCGGTCAACCAACTACTGCACCAACACCCTCGAAGCCGCTCCTGTACAAGCGCAGGACGCACCACGACGCCTCAACGGGAGCAGGATTCGGCAGGACAGCCGTCAGCTCCGCAGCACTGTTCGCCATACCGCTACACGCATGGAAATAGTGCGGCATGCATGTAAACTGCTCCCTCCTTGGCCTATAAAAGGAGGGGCAGCCCCCTAGCCGCGGGGAGACGGGACGACGGACAGCAGTCACTCACACGCTCTCCGCCTTCCCGATGATATTGGCACTCACCTCAATCAAACCTCTGGGACTTGGAGGCCACACCCCATCTCCCGCCTCGCTTGTAGCCACCCCTCTACGAGCACCACGGTGCGAGCAATACAGTGCCCCAAGCACACCACTGTTGGACGTACGGCCCCGGTCGGAACCAGGATAAACCAAGTGTCCTTAGTTGCTTAGCACCGGCCATCGAGAGGCAGATCTCAGCGCTCATTACTAGTTAGTGTCGGGACTACTTTCCGCACCAACACCCCTCCCCGTCGTACACACTGTCGATCACGTTGTCCACGAGTTAGTTGAAGTTAATTGTTTAAGTTTTTGTTCATATGCCAAGTAAAAAAAAGAGTTCATCTCCAACAATTTGGCATAATTCAGTTGCCAAACCTAGATCTAACTTACATTAGGAATCCTGAGAAAAACAAAATTATGTTTATGTCGTTCCACCTCTTGAAAACTTACATCAGGAATCCTTCTCTATTCTTTATTTATTTTTTCACCCTCCCACCTACAGGGAAACGCCGATGGCAACCATGATCCGTGCGCGCATATATGTGTGCGGGGAGGTGATGTCAAGTTTATATTTTTGCCAAGTTGGTTTGCCAAACTGTTGGAGTTGCTCTAAGTAAGTTCATTTCCTGACAAATTTGCAAAATTGTTGATAGGTGGACACGGAAGGGGCAAATACTTCGGTTGTGGCATGGGAGCCGAAGGTGCAGCATTTCCTAGAAGCGTGGCCGAACGCCGCAAACAACATCGTCAACGAGGAGCAGCCCCACAACGATGCGGCTTGGAGAGCGTAATTGCAGTGGTACCCGCAAAGGACTTGGATGCGCATGACATTCGTCCCACCAGAGCCTGAGTAGGAGGATATTCCTCAGCAGCAGCAAGAGCCAGCGGCGCTGTACCCCCTCCGACGGGATCAGAACTACGACACGGAGGTAAGTTTGTGACAACAAATTAAATTCATCCATATTTGATTATGTTCGCTCGTATCTTATCTTTGACAGTTCAACGTCATTGTCAAGATGATTGCCTTGGCGAATGACACAGATGCGAATGCGATGAACATGACAATCGCGCAGCATCAGGGGGTGTACCGCAGGTAGGTGGAAGTCACCAAGAGGTTAATGTGTGTGGTGAACTTCCGCGGCGACGATTTGGCTCTCGCTCCATGTCACCCCTCGCCCTGCAGCAGCTCTACCTCCACTGCAGCTTTGTACCAGGCACCGTCGTCGGACACACGTCCATCGTACTTGACCACTGTGTCCGCTCTGACGGCCATGTACGTGCCACAGCCGTCTGGTTTCTACACCACAGGTACATCTTCTTTTTTTCATCCCTAGTGTGCACGACATGTTTTTTTTTTGTTGTTTATTGATTTATGACATCTAATCCTATAGGGAGACCATCACTGATACCGACAGAAGCCGGACCTTCGTCTTGGTTAGGCCCGGCACACATTCCGCCGACACAACCACCTATTTCTCAGCACGTCACGCTTTGACCACCTGTTCAACAGCTAGCTTTGGTGACGTCTCCTAAACCATGTCCAAACGCATACTCTCTTCAAACGAACGTGCTCACTAAATTCTATTTATTACAACTTACGTGTACGGAGAGACACCACCTGAGGGGGGGTCTAGATCACAACATATCATACTCTTTGGCTGACTTCTTTGGGGATGATGAGATCCCAGACGACCGAGAGATGCTCGTACCGACCCAACTGGGAGGGGCCCCGGTTTGGACACAGATGACGCAGGAGGACCAGATGGCAGCCTTGTTCGAGGCTGCAGCAGCGGCGTTGGCGGGGACGGTGGAGTTGGCGGCGGCGCGGTCGACCGGAGAGGAGGTGGGGGCTTCTGGATTGGCGGCAGGCTTAGTGACACCACCCCGATCCAAACGTTGCACGACGTCGCGTCATCCCACGCAACCCCCTCACGTACCCTACTCATCACACAAGGGCAGCACAGCTTGCAGCTAGGTGGGCGAGGGGCCAAAGGACCCACCACAACCTACAAAGCGTGGTTGTATTTAGTTTTCTTTGTTGGACACTAGTTTGTTGGTGTAAACTATGGAGTATTATTTTTTATATAAATTATTATTTGTTTTCTTGAATTCCAAAAACCATTTGTCCCAAAAAATCCAAAAACAAAAAACAACCAACCGCCATTTGCAAAGGCGGTTGGTTTGTGGCCGTCATTTCAAATGGCGGTTGGGCGCGGAAAAACAAAAAAAAACCAACCGCCATTTGCAAAGGCGGTTGGTTTGTGGCCGTCATTTCGAATGGCGGTTGGGCGCGGCCGGCCTACCGCCGACCCAACTCTGCAGCCGCCAGGTTTGTGCTTTAGCAGCCGTATGAAATGGCGGCCGGGGCCAGCCGCCTTTGGTAGTGGCGGTTGGTTCCAACAACCATTTCAGACAGCGACTGTAGACTAGTTTTGACAATTCCAAAATCGTGTATTTATTTTTGAAAAATCATGAAAGAAATATAAAAAATCGAGAGAGAGAAATCGACTACTTCAAAGTTCGGCCGATATATATTCGCATATGCTCTTGTAGGCCCAAATTCACACTGATAATAGTAGAGAGATAAATAGTTGTGTAATAATTTTATACGTGAGAGCAAATCTTTAGCTGAACAATGTCACGGTGAAAGAGACATTGCTCATCATTTCTGCAACGGTGTAGACTAGGGACATCTCGTGGGGACGCAAATTCCATTGCTTTTTTGTCACTGTGAAATTAAGCATCACTAGACTACTTGTATTGAAAAAATATGTTACAGTGACGTCATCATACTTGCGTGACATGTAACGTGCATATTATACACAGATATATTTGGTCATGTAGTTTAAAATATTGCCATAATACATTAAATTAATTACATATACTAAGAAAATATATTTAAATCTTCTTATCATGTACACCAATTTTTTAATGATCTACTTGCATTGTGGAGAGAGTGGATACTCTAACATAACCGGAATTCTTATGTACTTCCTCCGTTCTTAAATATATGACGTTTAGGAGAAGAAAGTTATTTCAAAATGAATTAATTTTTTTCCTAAACATCATATATTTAAGGACGGAGGTAGTATATAATTAAAGGGGCTACTAGTACAATATAATTCATCACTTTTTATTTATTATTGTATAATATAGTACACAAATAGGACAAGTGCATTTATCTTTATAACAGATACATCAATAGTGAAAAATGGAAATTATAAGAAATACAATTAGACCCCAATTTGTGCCCTTGATTGCCATCACATATATGTTTCATGAGCTAGAAGAATTTACTGATAACAAGAGTGCCGGGAAGTGCTGCTGCTGATGCCCCCTTGTAGGCCTTGTTAGAGTTCAGTACTGGGGTAAATAATATTCTAAATCCTGTGGACAATATATATATATATATATATATATATATATATATATATATATATATATATATATATATATATATATATATATATATATATATATATACCTTCACAGCAAGTCCGAGACGATGCCAAGCACATTGGCCCCGATCCGTGAGATCCGGTGTGCACAGCGTGCTGATGGCCCGGCAGCCGTGCTTGGTATTGGCACTGCAAATCCAGCATTCTGCGTGCTTCAGGACGAGTTTCGCCGACTACTATTTCCGTGTCACCAAGAAGGAGCACCTCGTCGACCTCAAAGACACATGCAAGACACTATGTATGTACTCCCTCTTTTAGAGGATTACTCACTCCCTCGGGTCGCAAATACATGACGTTCCCGACCGCCGAAAATCCGAAATGAACTATAGCAACAGGCTAAAAGTTGCTGCCGGAACGTCATGTATTGGCGTCTGGAGGTAGTAATAATTTGATTTGAGCTAGTTTCAAACTGCATAAACTTCTTTAAATTTGATCAAATTTGTAAAAGACAATGCACGTACGCCAACATCTATAACATCAAACAGTTTTCATCAAAAAAAAAGACATGCTCATGTTCTGACTTGATGGCGATCGATCGCGACCATGCATGCTCCCGACAATTGAGAGTTCATATATTTACTACTGTAGGCCGATGACGGGGATGGAGAGACGTTTCTTTCACCACTCGGAGCAACTCCTCAACGCCCACCCGGGCTTCCTCCACGGGACGACGTCTTCCCTGGACGCGCGGCTCGACGTCGTCGCCGAGGCAGCTCCAAAGCTCGCCCCCGCGGCGGCGACGAAGGCCATCGCGAGGTGGCGCCGCCCGGCCGCCGACATCACCCACCTCGTCGTCGCCACGAGCTCAGAGGCCCGCCGCCCGCTCCCCCGGCGCCGACCTCGGGCTCGCCGCGCTCCTCGGCCTCCGCCCCGACGTCCGCCGCACCTCGCTCCAGCTCAACGGCTGCTCCGCCGGCTGCGCCGCCCTGCGCCTCGCCAAGGACCTCACCGAGAACAACCGCGGCGCGCGCGTCCTCGTCGCCTGCGTCGAGCTCACCCTCACCTCCTTCCGCGCGCCCCGCGAGGAGGGGGACACCTTCGACGCCCTCATCCCGCAGGCGCTGTTCGGAGACGGCGCCAGCGCGGCCGTCGTCGGGTCCGACGCCGCCGCCGGCGAGCGCCCGCTCTTCGAGATGGTGTCCGCCTCCCAGACCCTGATACCCGGTACGGAGCACCTCCTCAGCATGCGGCTCGGGGAAGGCGGCATCGACGGCGAAGTCTCCGCCAAGCTGCCGAGCTTCGCGGCGCGGCACGTGGAGCGCTGCCTGGTCGACGCGCTCGCCAATCTTGGCGGCGGCGAGGGGAGGAATTGGAAGTTTGGAACGACCTTGTTCTAAGATATTTTGGTTGACCTCAGGTCAGCCAAACTGCACGGGAGAAGCCTCTCCCATGCGTCAGCCCATTTGCCAGTGATCGGGAGGCAAACACTAAGCCCATTGGGCTCGGCCCCTTGCCTACAGCGCCATTATATAAGAGAGGAAGCCCCCCTGGACGACCTTAGCCAATCCATCTATAGGGTTTCCACCGAAACCCTTGTCTATCCGATTAGTGAGGGCGCTGGAAGGTTCGGAAGCCCGAGCTCCTACCGCAGGCGCCACCGGCGTCAACCAAAAGGCCACCGCCGAAGAGGAGACGCCCCTGCACTACACCGACCGGCGTCATCGTCTACACCAACTCAGACCGGCGAGTTGGATTCCTCCATTACCCGGTATTAGATCTAATTGACCTATTCTGCATTATTTGAAGTACTAGGTGTGATCTATTTTTGACTAGTGATCATGGGTAAGATAAGTTAGATCTAAGTGTTTTAATTAAGTACATCAATTTTATCTAACAATCGGTATGAGTCGCCTTATCTAGTCGGATTAGATCCCCTAATTGAACCCTAAGCCCTCTGTTCAGTCATGGTTCAATCTAAGTTCAGTCGTGGTTCAATCTAAGGTGTAGATTATGTTTATAGTTCCCGTTTAAGTTTTAAGTTTTATCAGATCAGTACCCTTTTCATGCTAAGATTAGATGGACCTATAAAGTTTTAATGCTCAGTTAAGTTATTTATGTTTAGATGAGTAAGTTTAAGTAAGTTCAATCTTGGTTTATGCCTAACTTTTATGAGTTAGGGTTTCGCGTGTCCTAGATCTACACGTTCCGTTACATACATACATGTCATCTCATACATCTCAGAAGCAATTAGAAGGAGGGGAAAATTGCTACTCACACCGGCAAATATTCCCGAAACCCTAACCCGATCTAAGTTACCCCAATCATAAGATACAAATAAGTAAATGCATAAGTAAAGGGGCCTTTGGCCCAGGCGGCAGAGCCGCCATCATCTCAGAGAGGTCCATGACCTCGGCGGCCGAGCCGCCATCAGATTCAGAACACACACAAAAAAGTAAGGGTCGTGGGGACGGCGCCGACCGGGGCATGAGCCACCACTGACCGACACCGCCGCCACCATGCCTCCTCCCACATCAGAGGCTCGCATACATGGGAGACTGAAGGAGGACCTCGACGGGGCCGCGCGCATGAGTTGCACGCGACACCGGCGAGGAGCCCCTTGGCCTCCGGCGACCGCCACTTGGGGAGATGACCGGACGGCCGCCGCGGTAGAGCTTTTGGCTCCCGCACGCCGACCGGCCATCACCTCAAGTCACCATGCTCCATTAGTCCTCTCTTCACTCGTTTTGCAGTGGAGATGGAAGAATGGGAGGGGGAGGGCCGTCGGCCGCCGGCCGGGCGCCGCCGCGGCTCCGCGTCGGCGGGAGGGGCACGCGGCGGGCTTGCTCGGCTCGGCCGGCCGCCGCGGCCTCCACCCGCACCGCGCCGGTGGGCGCGCGCTCCGTGTCGCCGCCCGGGACGACACGGTGAGTGGGAGAGAGTGAATGAGTTAGGGTTTCCCCCCCCCCCCCCTGCGCGGCTTAAATACGAGCCGGCCCCGCCACCGTGCGCGGTCGGCCGTCGGATCGGGCGGACGGCCACGATCGAGGCGGGGCGGGCGTCGCCCCCGGCCGGGCCGATTTCGGGGCCGCCGGCCCTACCGTCGGTTTTTGGGCCTCGAGCCCATTTAAGTTTCAACCCAACCCCCTTAAGCCGAGCCGAACGAGCCGCCGAGCCGAACGAGCCGCCGAGCCGAGCCGGCTTTAGAGCCCATGCACAAGCCATTCGCCTGTGGGCCGCGCCGGGCCGCCTTGCTGCGCGCGCGCAGGTCGAGCAGGCCACCCTGGGCTGCGTCCTGATTAGAGGCTCAATTTCAGTTTCGTAATTTATTTACGATTTTCAGTATTTTGCATTGAAGTTCAGTTTTAATTACTTTTGTCAGTTAAGTTTTAATTACTATTCTCAGTTAAGTTTAGTTACTGCTATTAAGGTCAGTTTTGAATTTGCATAAGATATATGTTATTTATTCAAACTACTATTTAGTCCTCTTTTAAGTTGAGATATTTTAAAGCATGATTTATGCTATTTATTTAAGCCATTATTAATTCGGTTTTAAGCTAAGTTATTAACTCTATAAGTCATGTTAATTAAGTGGTTGATGTTCATTTCATTTTAGTGTATTTTAAATCCACCACTATGTCTTGAGATGCCTCTAACTGAATGGAACCACCGGGAAGTTCAGTTAGAGTAAACTTGTGATTAATTCTGACCACCGTTGTTTTAATCATGAGTCTTAGATGAATTTCGTTTGTTTTCCCCACCGGTGATGCAAAATGAAATTTATCGTGTGATTTTAATCAGACCACCGTAGAGTTATTATCATGCTTTTATGTGCATCTCATTGCATATGATTACTAAGGCAATTAAGTTAAGACTAATTCCTTCTCTCATGAGAAATTCCCAGATTTTTGAGGAATTAAGTTAAGATTTGGGGATTATCATGATGATGAATCTTTGAGTATTTTTTAGGATTAAGTTTTGATGTGCCTGTACTTTATGAGCACATTCTATGCTTTATGACATGATTACATTAAGTTTAAGTCCTATTATAAAATAGGCATAAGATCAACCTTTAATATAAGTTCATTCATGTTTCCTCTAAGTTTAAGATTATACGTTGCATTTATATTTTCACCTAAGTACACATAAGATGCCTCTAATTGAATGGAACCACCGGGAAGTTCATTTAGAGTAAACTTGTGATTAATTCTGACCACCGTTGTTTTAATCATGAGTCTTAGATGAATTTCGTTTGTTTTCCCCACCGGTGATGCAAATTGAAATTTATCGCATGATTTTAATCGGACCACCGTAAGGTTATTATCGTGCTCTCATGTGCATCTTCATTGTACTATTCATGAGACATGATTGGTTTTGTACTTTCAGTTGTTTATGTAGACGTACTAAGCACCTTTAAGCATTATGATGGCACATTTTCCCTAGTTGGACTAATAGTGTGCTTCGCATCCTCAAGATTCTTGATCTTGATTATGCACTTCGGGAGGACTAACCTATTGCTCCCACTAAGAGTATGAGGATCTTGCCAAGCAAATGAGGGAGTACGTCTCCAATTTAGAAAATTGGCACATATCCGATTACTTTGCAACAATGGTCATTAAGCATTCGATCATTGAAGTTTTAAGGGGAGCATTTCCTGATCAAGGAATGGCTTTATGCTAAGTGCTAAAGAGTTATTAAACTCCATTGAGGGAAGCAATAAAGATTAAGTTGGTCACTTTCCTCATGGCAAAATTATGAAATAATGATAAAGGTGCGTTGAGCATATACATTAAGAGCATATATGACATAGCCACTAAGTTAAAAGCATTTGGGAAGGGAAGTCCGTCTCTCATGGTGAACTTATGTAATAAATTATGGCTTCTCTTTCTGAGAATTATGAGAGGCATGCTCTTGATTAGAATTATGCTCAAGTAATCTGCAATTTTTGAATCACCCGGCCATATACTGAAGTTGTGTCTTGAGTTTAAGTCATGGCTTCAGAGGATGGGTAATTAACTTGTCTCATAAGCTTTATTAAGATTATTCGAGACTATTTACTCCCATGGTGGATTGACTAAGGTGCATTTACACATTTCATTTCTTCCTCAGACTTTAATGAGCCATAAAGAGAGGGAGAAATGGGGGAGTAAAGTCCACAAGACATCCTTGAAATCAAAGATTATGGAGCTTCGCATTACGCATTAAGTTCTTAGCTTTATTTTCAATTTTATTAGCTGATGATGTACCTTAGATTAAGTGTGAATTATAACCATTTTTATGTATTGTGAAATTCTTAAGTTTTGTATTTCCCAATACGTAATAAAAACATTATCAAGCTTATTATATTCTCCTCGCATTTGTCTTTGATCCTTATTTAAGATATATGCATAAAGATATGATGAGACCTTGTCGAACATGTGGTACACTTTCGTTTAGACCACAAATTCGAGGGGGAGAAAGGAATGTCTCATCAGCACTGAGATGCTCCGATTAGTAAAATAAGAGACGTTCTTGATAGCTAAGAAATGAATTAAGAAAATACTCCAAATAATAAGATGCATTTTGGATATTTACTCTCGCACTATTTTAATACCCATTAAGAATAACTATAAGTTCAAGGGTGTTGTTTTAATGCGAGATAAGATTGTCAAATAAGATTGTCTTGATATCATTAGATTTGGAGTGCTACTCCATAATTACCAATTGTCTCAAATGAGAGTGATTTTATTCTTTATTCTGGCCACCGCTGGGTACGGGATAATTTTCACAGGTTTTGTCGCTCTAGTCCATATTCTGGCTATCGCTATTGTGGACTATTTCAATAGAACCAAAGACGATTGAAGTATGGTTTATGTTCACCTTTCTAGCCTACGCTATTTGATGAGCATTTAATCATAACCTTGCTACTCTGATTCATTTTCTGGCCAACGCTGTTGTGAGTTAGGTTAGCAAGGGAAGTTTCTCTATGGCATCTAAGAAAGACAAACTAAGTGTCGTGCCAAACATAAAAGAGATAAAGAGCTACCATTATAAGTTATTCAATTAAGATTAAGGGTCGACACACCTTAATGCTTTCAACTACTTCATTAAGGTTCTTGACATAAGATAGTTCTCTTCCGAGAGTGAGCAAAGATTAATGGCAGCTCACATAGGAGGAAACAAAATCTTAATGAGATATAGAGTAATATTTCTTTATATTGATGACTTAAGACAATAAGTATATGATTTATTATATATTTAATTTGTGCCATAAGTATACCTCCATTTCATGCATAATTTCTATTGAGGGTTTTCTTTAGTTGTTTAACCGCTGCATAAATGTGTGAAACTTAGTGATAAGATTAATTTTTTGGCACAATAGTAAGAACCTCAATTAATATTTGTAAAGAAGAGGTCATAAAGGGGTATATGAACTTTAACATAAGTTTTAATAGCAATTTTCTAATGGAGTCAAGACAGTAGGCCATAATGGGTCTACAAACTCAAGAGTGATTCCAAAAGAAACTGAGATGCTAAGTTCATAACTCATAATAAGTTTTGTAAGTATCATGGGCAACCATGATTATTTGTAAGGTTAACGTGGAAAACTTATTATCTTGATACTCTAGGTAAATGCTTTCTCCATAAGCTAGTGGAAAATAAGTGTGCATTCCAAGAAAGGGGAAAAGTATTCATCACATGATTAGATACATCTTAATGAAGCTCTCCCAAGATCTGGGGGAGCATAACACTGAGATGGGACAAAAGTGAGTATTAAGATTATCACTGAAGGGCAAAAGTTTAGATAATTGCTGAAGTGATAAATAGTGAATGCATATTCTGTCGGTGTTTAAACCTCTCGACCTCCATGGGAGGTACCCGCAGCAAGGTAGAAGGTGGGGATCGCCATGATCTGGAACCCGAAGGTACGCACGAGGACACAAGACACGAGATTTATACAGGTTCGGGTAGCTGGAGTAGCTACCCTATGTCCTGTTTGGAGTAGTATTGTGCCCTGCGCTTGGTGTTGTTCCCCGGAGGGATTGAGGATGTTCGGCTAGGTACCCGGCCCTCCTTTATATAGTCCAGGGAGCGGGTTCATAGTCGGTTACAAGGCAGGAGTCCTATTAGGATTACACAGAGCGAGTCCTAGTAGGAATACATGGGAATCCTAGTAGGAGTCCGTCTTCTACTCTTCTTCCTTCCTTGCATGAGTACCCGGGGTGTATGCCCGACAAGCCCCCGAGCACGTTGGAGTTGAGAGTAGTGGTTCCAGTAGTCTTGAAGCCTCTTCGAGTAGTTCTTGAGCGTCCTCGAGTACTGCTTGGAGAAGCCTTCAATAGTACTTGAACTGTCACGAGGCTGGAAGGTGGTCCAGCTCATCAGTCTTGAAGTCGAGATTATATGGAAGTGCGATTGCGAAATCGCACTCCATATGGAGTAGCCCCCGAGCCTTAGGTTGAGTTGTAGACTCTGGCTGAGGGTCAATCTTGATTCTTCTTCCGTCTTGAAAAAATCAACTGATGGGCGTAGCCTAGTAGCCCTCGAGACTTGGAACGATTGAAGAATCAATCCAAGGGTCTTCAGCGTTTGCGGAAGTCATCATTTGAGTACACTTGTAGTGTTCAGCCCCTGAGCTCGTCGCCGGTGAGCCGTAGGAGCCACGTCGAGTAGTTGTGTCACACCCGTTTTCCGAAGAAAACCGAATGCATCTCATACGTGTGCCACAATCACAATTTCACACATATGATAGACAAATGAGTGTAATATCACAGTACAATGCTCAAAACGTACATAGAGAGGTTTATTAACTTATTACACTCATCGATAGACTCGAAGGTCTTAACACGAACATCGATAGCTAGACGATGAAACACCGTCTCCAACTTCACCAGCTCCTGACTGGGGGTAACGCGAGCCTCAGAATCCATCGAACTCGTCGAAGAACTCTGCTCCAGCATCCTCCTCTGAACACATATGGCAAGGGTGAGTACACTTATGGTTGGTACTCGCCCGTGGGGGGAAATGCAAAGCTATAAAGTTAGGCTAGGGTTTTCGGCGGTAAGCATTTTAAGTTGGTCAAATTTTATTAGCAAGCACCTGTTTACTAAGTGTAAGTGTATACCAACCCAAAACTTACATTTTTCAAGACTATTCCTCCAAATCATAAGTAAACCACAATTTGAAATCCATTTCTAGTTAACTATCATGTGAGGGTCCAAGCCGCTCTTGACCGTGAGCACGGCTGATCGATCAGTTTTCACTCTGCAGAGGTTGTACACTTTACCCACAGTTCGTGTTCCCCATATTGCCCGGGTTTGCAAAGCCCTTAAACACTTCCGAGGTGAGTGGCTAGGGGTTCACTACGAAGCCTTTACAAAGGCGTGCAAAGAACCAATAACCCATGACAGTGACAGCTCAGGGCGGACCATAACCCTCCCTAGTGGTCAGCACCTTAGCAAAGGCTACTACCCCAAAATGATTGGGCTATACCCCTGCAACCCAGAGCCCCCTGTGTTCCTTCCAGACAAAGGCTATTAGATAATTTACACTCCTAATTAATTGGCTAAGCCAGAGCCATGTGGACTGTGGTTGCACTGTTTTCCTGGGTGGTTCTCCATGTTTTAATTTATATGTTCTTGAATTACCATAAACACAAATTCCATTTTAAATCCAAAATTTTGTAAAGTTAAATTCCATTCCCAAAGTATAGCATCTAAGCATTTATCTACCCAAACATTTATTTAAAACAAGGTATGCAAGGTATAAGGATTAAAATCTAGTCATTTCCTTAATAGGCATTTCCCATCAAAATTTATGCATAACGATTAAAATTTAAAGTGTGATAATATGCATGTTATTAGGACAAAAAGAGTATGCAGGGGGGGAATCCACTTGCCTTCTTCTCCTAAAAACTGGGGCTCAACCTCTTCAAAAGATGGCTCCTGCTCAACTTCGAACGACACGTCCTCTACGATCAAACAAGAGGAAACAAGCAATAAATAAAACAGTACATCAAACATTGCTAAAAGTCTAATACAAGCTTCTAAAACTATCATGCTTGTTGAGACGATCGCGTGGACACCAAAAACGCCTAAATCGGAGCTAGGACGAAAAAGTTATGATTAAAACAAATTATGGGGACTATTTTGTAAAAGAAAAATGATCCTTAGGGGTTTTTCCATAAAAATCCAGGGGCTAAAACATAATTATAAGTACAAACTAGAGGTCCTTGGTGCAAAAATGTGAGCCTTGGACTCGCGGGTGATCATTTTTGAAAGGCTAGGGCTTTAACCATAAAAATCGGGACCAACTTGTATGAGTTCTTTATGGTGGAAGGACCGGCTTGTAAATAGCAAAAAGGTCGGGGATTCTTTAATAAAAATGCCGGTGCAACCCTAGGTTTGATCGCATGGCCGGTTTGATCGGGCGGCTGGTTTTAATCGGGCCATTGGACTTGATCGGGCGGTACGGCGGTTCAATGCAACCTAAAGGCGGCGGCGGCGCTAGGCCACGGGCGGCGGTCGTCTTGTCCCGGCGGCGGCGGCTCGCCGCCGCTCCGCCGGAGAAGCCAAAAATTGCTACCGAGCACTAAACAACGAGTGAAGATACCAAAACAAAGAGGGAGGATAGGAGGTTTCACCGAGCTACTTGAAGGGGAAGAAGAGGCGGCGGTGGTGCGGATCGGCGTCGAGGTGCGGCGGCGGACTCCGCTCCGGCGGGCTTCCCGGGGGACGGCGGTGTAGAGGAGAGGAGGAGCTCGAGTGAGCGGTGCGGGGTGAAGAGATGCTCGGGGGCGGCTTTTATAGGTGGAGAGGGGAGGGGAGGAGGTGCGGGCAAGGCGGTGGGCGGCGGGCATGCGGCGGCCGCGATTAAGGCCGGTGGGCTCGGTGGGGCGCCCGTTTCCGGAGAAGAAGAGGCGGGGCGGCTTGAGGTGGTGACGGTTGAGTGCTCCGCGCACCGGAGGGAAGGGGAGGAGGCGCGGGGAGGCGGATCGGCGCGGGCATCGGGCGGCCGGCGCGGCCGGGGAGGTGGAGCGGGCGGGCCGGAGCTTGAAGATGGCCCCGACGGGTGGGCCCCACCCGTCGGCGGCGTGTGAGGGAAAGGGAGGTAGCGGGCCGGCTGGAGTGCAAGTGGGCCGCATTGTTTCATGGGCCGGGGCTTGGTTGGGCCGCGCGGTAAAGAGGAAAAAAAAAGACAGCCGGGTGGGCGGAAAGAGGGAATGGGTGAGGGACCGTTTTTGGTTTTTTTTCTTCTTCTTTTTTTTCAAATCCTTTTCTTTTATTTCCTTTTCAAATTTTGACTCAAAACTTTTTAAAAAAATTTTAAACAAACTTTTGACCACACAATCAATCAAAACCCATGCATTCAACATGATGCACAAACACTTGGTATTTCTAAATTAATTATTTATCATTTCATATATTAAAGGCAAATTTAGTTATTCAAATTTATTAACCCTTAGAAATAAAATTCTAATTGTTGCTAGCATTTTTAAGTGATGGAATTTTTGGGTGTTACAAGTTGTTGGTGCTGAGCCCCCGAGCTGGAGATCTAGCGGAGACTACTCGAGTTGTTGTCGAGTAGTAATTTGGTGCGTAGCCCCCAAGTTGGGAACTAGCCGTGCCGGTGGAGGTACGCGGAGCGTACTGGAAGTCGTCGCCGAAGCTTGACCTGAAAGTAGAGATGCGTACATTATGTAGCATTTTTGTAGAAATTGAATCTACAAATGACAAATACCAATATGAATATAGATGTAAATGTCATGTGTCATGCTCTTGTTGCAGTCGTTAGGCGTCGAGTAGTTAGCCTGATGCGGTTTAGCGCCCAGTCCCTTTGGTCGTTGTTTAGCCATAGCCGCTGGGGGCGTGGAGGCATGACAGGAGAGCTGGTTTAAGCGCCCGGTCCCTGAGGAGCCTGTTTAGCCGTAGCCGTTGGGGGCGTGGAGGCATGACATGAGAGCCGAGGCTTTGCGCGGATCAAGGCGTGTGCTACTGTAGCGAGACCATTAAGAGGTAGACGAAGGTAGTCGACATGGCGACAAGAGAGAGCGCGATTGCTCGTTGTTCCGCATGGCGAAGAGCAGGATTGCGCAGTGCCTCCTCAGGGTGTAGCCGTTGTGCGCCTCCAGCACTCAGTACACGAAACGTCGTGGCAAGAGCCTCCTAATTTGGTGTACCAAGCCTGTGACAGTCAATCAATGATCCCCAAGGAATAACTGTCACGGTGTAGCTCTGCTGGCAGGTAGCCGTTGAGAGGCGTACACGAAGTAGTCTTTGGCGTTGGCTCCTGTATGCGGAAAACAAGCCGAAGAAGAAATAATTATTGAAATAAGTGACTTAGCTTGATTCACGGACGAGAGTCGACGAAACCGTGGTGGTCGGTGATGGAGCCGCGACGGTTGGGGCTGAAGTCGACTAGTTGGAGGTGGATCCGACTAGTTGTTGATGCCGCGAAAGCCGTTCTCGACTAGTTTACTAGTCGAGATAGTAGTTGAAGTAGTCGTACGCCCAGAAGACGATGTCGCGGCGGCGTACAGTGTAGTCGATGTAGAGCCGTTGTGGCCGGGAGACGAGTACTCGCAGCGCACAACGAGGTTGACGTAGAGCCCATGCAGCCGGGTGGCGAGTAGTCGCAGTGCACGGTGAAGTTGATGTAGAGCCGGTACGACGTAGTTGATGTAGTCGTAGTTGCGTACGTCTTCCAGGTGCATGGAGCAAAGAACTCGGAAAATCCTTGGTAGCTTCTGGTGTGTGCGTGTAGCATAATTCAATGAGTTGAATTTCTTGTCCACTAAAACAGGGGCAGCACGTGTGCATGTGCAGCAAGATTATTTGTTTCAGCCACTCAAAGAATAGAGGGAAAGTCCATGTTGCGCTTCATCTTCTTGTGTGTAATTATTGCTGATTCGGTCTTGTACAACTTGGCCTTTGATCAGAGCACGGAGCAGGCAGCCTCTGTAACGGATTCGCACGATTGCGCAACCGTAGTCCGTACAGATCTTGATGCGGAGTTGGCTTCGGATTTGCTTTACTGAGTAATTTTGTCTCGAACTCAGAGCAGTGAGTACGAGAGAGTTGATGCGGAGCAGCAGGTCAGCGCTGGCTTCGAAGTCGACTTCATCTTGATCTCGCGTGTGGAGAGATTCCGCCGAATTAGCTAGAGCCGCCGCTTCTGGTAGATTGATTTTGAAAAAGTCCTTCGAATTCGCTCGATGATCCTGACGATGGCCCCACGGTGGGCGCCAGCTGTCGGTGTTTAAACCTCTCGACCTCCATGGGAGGTACCCGCAGCAAGGTAGAAGGTGGGGATCGCCATGATCTGGAACCCGAAGGTACGCGCGAGGACACAAGACACGAGATTTATACAGGTTCGGGTAGCCGGAGTAGCTACCCTACGTCCTGTTTGGAGTAGTATTGCGCCCTGCGCTTGGTGTTGTTCCCCGGAGGGATTGAGGATGTTCGGCTAGGTACCCGGCCCTCCTTTATATAGTCTAGGGGGCGGGTTCCTAGTCGGTTACAAGGCAGGAGTCCTAGTAGGATTACACAGAGCGAGTCCTAGTAGGAATACATGGGAATCCTAGTAGGAGTCCGTCTTCTACTCTTTTTCCTTCCTTGCATGAGTACCCGGGGTGTATGCCCGACATATTCAGCCATGCCTGTTTTGATTTAAAGACTATAAAATTAAGATTAAGTTAAAAGGAAGACGTTCCTGAAACTGTATGATAAGATCTATGATAAGTAATTCTTAGCATTACAAGTCGGAATGCTTGACAAAACCGATAAGTCTCAATCCAGGAGAGGTCCACTGGAAAAGGTGCTGAAAGTTTTAAAGCACCATGACAACATGCTTAGTTAAGAATTATTCAGATGAGATTTGTAAGAATGTATGGATATAAAAGTGCACAATTAGATTATATCCTTCACTCTTACATTTATGAGCGATTCTGCAGAAAGCTCTAAAACAAAGTTAGCTTAACAAGCTAATTTTTGTGTATGGCATGTTTTAATGCAGGCAAGCATAAGAAATAAGTTTTGGTACTATTGTTATTATTAAGTTAACATTGATTGAAATCAATGTCACTGTATTTAATTACAGTATTCCTTCAAAATTAATGACATATAATCGATGGTGTCAAGCCCATTGATAATAAATTATGTTGTGAATGAAGCGTCCCAGGATTATAGTCATATTTAAGGCTTTAAGTAAGATGCTAGCAACATGACTAATTGAGGATTTGACACCTATCCTATTTTTCGCGAAATTATTTTGGATTGGTGATAAATCTGAAACATGATTCTCGATGAGGCCAAATAAATAAACTTCCAAATAAGCAAATAAGTGTTCTATCGAGATGTTATAGTGAATGTATGTCTGTAATGTCTGTCGATGACGCATTCGCTAGGTCTTGCTGTAGCATTGAGTGTGAACATAAGACGAACATAAGTTTAAGCTAAGATTGTTCAATTAAGTGGGAGAATGTTGATTGATGTGTATCCACCTACACATGATCAATGAAATTGACAAATTATAAAGTTTGTTTGTTGACCCTCGGTCAGGGGGAGAATGTTAGATATTTTGGTTGACCTCAAGTCAGCCAAACCGCACGGGAGAAGCCTCTCCCGTGCGTCGGCCCCGTTTGCCGGTGATCGGGAGGCAAACACTAAGCCCATTGGGCTCGGCCCCTTGCCTACGGTGCCATTATATAAGAGAGGAAGCCCCCCCCGTGCGACCTTAGCCAATCCATCTATAGGGTTTCCACCGAAACCCTTGTCTATCCGATTAGTGAGGGCGCTGGAAGGTTCGGAGGCCCGAGTTCCTACCGCGAGCGCCACCGGCGTCGACCGAAGGCCACGGCCGAAGAGGAGACGCCCCCGCACTACACCAACCGGCGTCATCGTCTACACCATCTCGGACCGGCGAGATGGATTCCTCTATTACCCGTATTAGATCTAATTGACCTATTCGGATTATTTGAAGTACTAGGTGTGATCTATTTTTGACTAGTGATCCCGGGTAAGATAAGTTAGATCTAAGAGCAACTCCAAGAGACTAGCTATCTTGGCTTAACTAGTTAAAAAATGGAAAATTTGTTCAAAAACTCCATCCAACAGACTAGCTAAATTTGTCCTCTCTATCCTCCGATGGCTAAACCGAAGGCTTTGCTAGCCATCTTTGGCTAGCCAGTCCCGATAGCTATCACCTCGTACATGAGTATGGCAGGCGGGACCCACTAACGGTGGAGCATATGGAGAATTGATTTTAGCTAGTCTGTTGGATTTCATCAACTTTTTACTAGCTATTTTATTTTACATACTAGCCAAAGCAGAATTTTAGCTAGTGATTTTTAGAGAGACTCTTGAAGTTGCTCTAAGTGTTTTAATTAAGTACATCAATTTTATCTGGGCAGTCCACCCGGGCAGCCGTGCCATCCTGGACCACATCGACTCTGCTCTCCGGCTGGAGCCCCGGAAGCTGGCGGCGAGCCGAGCCGTGGTGAGAGACTACGGGAACATGCTCTCGGCGACGGTGATATTCGTGCTCGACGAGCTGCGCCGGCAGATGGGGTGATGGTGGGCTTTGGGCCGGGATTCACTGTCGAGACCATGGTGATGCAAGCGACAAAGTACTATCAAGTATTAATTACATGACACGTCAAGAAAGAATTCACTCCTATATTAGCACTTGTTTAATTAAGAAACAATGCAAATTAAAGCTGCCAAACTAGGGAATGGTCTTCCCTGTAGTATGTGTTCCTGTTTCTGCTTGAATCTTAAATAAATGTGTCAATCTATGTCTATGTTCATGGTTATGGTTGATTAGCAAATAAATGAAGCCGATCATTGGCAATTAATGCAGATTAAATAAACAGATGAACAAGAGTCTCTTTCAAGATATACTAGCTGGGAAAAATTTGTTTATCTTCGTAGTACATTGACAATTGACATGATGAACTCCATCGAGGCGCTATACCATTGCCAATTTGCCATCACACGAATCCCTTGTTAATGGCTTGGGTGTCGTAATTGTTGGGAACGATGAGTGCAAACTGCATACAGTTGCGACTGTTCATCCGCGCGGTTCGTCGGCCTGGTGGACTCGGTTGGGTCGCATGTTGGCCCAAATTAAAAGCTGAACGGAGGAGATTCAAAGAAGCAGCCCAATATAGACCGTGGTCCATAAATATGCACCCCATGGGCCCTACACTTACAAATCCATTCAGCCCAGGATGTGGATTACCTGCCCCCATATGGTGGAATTTATATTATTATAATACGAGTTTTATCTACTCCCGAGTTTAGTTACTCCCATATTTATATCTCACAAATTAGAAAATGTCTTTTCATACTTGAGGTTTCTAAAAAAGTATGTACACATACTTGATTTTTAAAAGTGGTATGTAGACATACTATTTTTTATGTGTAAAGAAACATAAAGTTAGTGACCATACTCATGTTTTAATATATAAATAACATACATCACAAAGGTGAAAAAATTATGAGTTTCACTAATATTTTTTCATGATTATCACTTTGATTAATCTTATTTTAGGTATGCTTACGTACTCCAATTGATAAATGGGTGTGTGTGTGTATGCACCCCGTCTCAAAATTTCGAAAACTATACCACAATCGACATATGATACGGCAGTTGAAGGTGCTACAGTGTTCCAACCGCCGTACGATGCGCCTATTGTGAACAGTCTGTTTTCAAAAAAAAATCGTAACTTTGTTTTGTATGAATTCGGATGTAGGTAAACTTTATATGAAAATTATAGCTTTCAATAAGATCTACAACTTTGTAGCTCAAACATTTTTTTCATTTGAAGTCATCTTGAGGTCCAAATCACCGATGTACTGTCCAGATCTCAGTTTTGATATCAGATTTGGATAATATATCGATTATTTGAGTCTGAAGATGACTTCAAATGAAGAAAGTTTGAACTACAAAATTGTAGATCTCGTTGACCTACACTTTTCCTATAAAGTTTGTCTCCGTCCGAGTTCATATAAAAAAGGTATAATTTTTTGAAAACGGATTGACCTCCAACCGTCATATGATATGACGGTTGAGTTGTAGTTTGAAAAAAAATCAAGTGGGACGTATATTTTTAAAGAATATAAATAAAAAATCCCAATATGATGACATGGAGTAAGTCTTAGAGATAAAGCAGGAGCTAGCGCCCTGTCAAGCAAGATGAGAAACGGGCTAGGAACAAAATTTTGGTGCTACGACCAAATAAAGCTAAGTTTTAAATGATCGGCTATAGGTGCTGTTATCTTTCGCTATAGTGTTTTTAGAGCTATCGTTAGGTCAGTCTCATTGCAAGGTTTCATCACACTCTTACCAATATTTCTATGTTATCTATGAAATAAGGTGAAACTGTCACTCTCGATGCCCGATTTCATTGCACAATTCCATAAAGAGCATAGAGCATTCAATTTTCGCATAGAGTTATGATCAAATGTGTCCTATGATGGTGAAAATTTCATGTGGAATTTATAGACTTGGTAACTGTGTCATTTAGGTTTCTTAGGGCAGTCCCGGAGGAGGAAACCGATACGGTTTTCATAGCACGAGAAATCATCTATAGAAACTATACTTCACGGTGGTAGTATCTTCAAGTAATAATTATTTTCTCTCTCTCTCCCAATTTGACCGACGGCGAGTGTTGCATTAATCTCATAGAAACTAGTAGTTTCTTCCCAATAGCAAATTCAAGGTTTCTTGTGCATTGGGTCAAGAGTAGACATGGTTTCTCCATGAGGAAACCATTTCTATGATTTGTGCTCTCTTTCCTCATTTTGCTTAGTTGGCAAGATAATTAGTAGACATAGAAATCACCATAAATGTCCCATTGGGACCGCGGTGAAGCTACGGTGGGCGGGAGCCCCCCCCCCCCCCCACCCCCACCCCCCACCCCCACGCACACAATGATTGGGACTGCCCTTAGTGATAATTAATGCAACGATTGATGTGGCGCACTATGAAATTGCTCGTAAAACTCTCACTAAGACCGATCTTATCAAGCATCGGGACCTCACCGGTAAATGCTATAGCTTGTTATTTAAATCAAAAATAACGACATGGGTTTTAGACTTGGTAACTGTGTCATTTAGATAGGTTTCTTAGTGATAAAACTCTACTCACCTCTCTCCTCATAATTAGGTGTCAAGTCGGCAAAACCGATGATAAGTCAAGAAAAACCGATGATGTGGCGTACGATGAATGAAACCTCTCATGAAACTCACATAAAGACTGACCTTATCAGCATCAGGACCTCACCGGTAAATGCTATAGATTGTTATTTGAATAAAAAATAACGACATGGGTTTTAGATTGCCGTACGAACGGATGGATGGTAGGAAGAAGTTGTCGTTTTTTATACTGTGTGAAAAAAAAAGACAAGTTGTAAAGAGCCCACGACGCACGCATGGATCCACCACCATTAATTTGCTGGGTCGCGTCGGTCGGTAATCAGCGCACGCACGGTCGCTAGAGGAAATTAATTGGCTCTGTTCCACAAATTTTGTGCTGATTTTCAAGATACTCCCTTCGTATTGGTGTTAAAAGACGATTTTGACTGTGACACGGTCTTCAAAACACAACTTCGACTTGCTTTTTTTATAAAAATATATTTATTCAAAAATGATATATTTGTACTTTTATGAAAATATTTTTTCAAGAAATCTATCGATACGATTTTCACATTTTCAAACTCAATAGCTTCAAAACTATTCATCATTTATTTATAATCCCAATGTTTGACTTAAACCTTGTCCTAAAGGTCTTCTAATACCAATACGGAGGGAGTAGGTAGATTTGCTTTACTGAAGAGTAGTGTGGCTGATTGTATTTGTAAGAAGAAAAACATTTTGTAGAATAAATAAACAAGCCGAACGGAGCCTTTGAGCGTGCACCTCATCGATCGTTGTTTTGTCTGTGTATATATGAAAGTATTTGGCTTGAGATCCTGCGATGCGAAAAACGGACACGTCCCGTTTTTTTTCCTTCTTCTTTAAAAAAACATACAAACACGTCAGGTCGGTCTTTCCCGTCTGGTGCAGCTAGCTCATGTATGTCGTGGGCTTCAATTTTTTTTTTTTTTTTTTACATCACGTGCATGCACATCAATCATGTCCTTCTTCTTCTTTTCCAGCCTGGGCCGGGGCCCAGGCCAACCCAATCGAATGCAATGCAAGCAAGTTGATTGCCTGGGCCATGGGCCAGCCCGGTTTGTTGGTTTTCTCGTCCGTGATTCTGGCAGCTATTTCTTCAGCTGGTCGTTCGTTCTTTCCGGTCTCAAAAAAAAAAGAAAAAGGCGATCGTTCTTTTGGAGTGAGTCCAAAATGCCATGGGAAATTCACCGCAAGAATTGGCAGGTCTACTGTTTTTTTTTAAAAAAAAAATAGTCATTGCGTTCTCGTAAGATATGCAGGAGATTTACCCATTTGCGTAAAAATTTCCCCTCTCTGCGTGGAAACAATTTTTTTTTGTATGAGGTGACGTTTGTTGAAAAGCCCCTCCACTAGCTCCACTTGCCGCGTCCACTGTTGGATTGGATAGGTAATCAGTAGTGTGATGAAATACCACTTTGTAAACTTTATTAAATAGTGATATGATTATGATGCCTCCTCTTGTTTATAAGAAAGAAAGAAAAATGTTTTCCCCTTGTTCTTCCCCGATCTTCTGAATCCACAGCACGTGGATTCAGAGCACGTGGGGTTTTGTTCATTTCCCTGCAAACCTGATGAAAGCGAAGCACTGAAGCCGCTTTATTAGCTTGCATTGCGTGCGTGCTTGCCTGCCGTGGCGGTTCGCTTATGCTCCTCTCTGCTCTTCTCCTCGTCGTCTTCCCCTTTGTTTTCCAGCCTGCGTTGGTTTGGTGGTGGCGCCGGGCGGCCGGGCCGAGATGGCCCAGGCCACGAAATGAATGATAGATACCGGTTGAGGAGGGAGGAGGGGGGCCCGGTTGGTTTGGGCTGGCATGCGGCGCGCGTACCACCACCCACCCACCACGTGGGCCACGATCCATGGGCCAGCCCGGTTGTCTTGTCTGTGCCCCCGGCCGAGCGATTCAGCAGGTGCCTGATTTAGATCCTGCTTTATTTTGTTTCAAGAAAAAAACAAAGAAAAAAGACCCTGCTTTCTCCCGTCACCACAAATTAAATCGTACATACAATAACACTACCAAATCTTTAGTGGCCTCATCAGCCAAGTGAGATTGTCTCTGCATGGCGGAGTGGTCTCCTCACTCTAGCCACTTCTACAACCCACCACGAAGTGAGGTTCAAACTTTGCGATCTTGATCAACGATTGACTGTTGATCTTTTTTTTATTATTATTATTTCATATGATTGAACTTGTAATCAAATGCACTTTACACTTTACCCTGATTTGTAAGTTTGTGATCTACAAAATGTAGTATATTATGTGAGAAATGAATGATCAAAATGTTATACGAAGATCATGTCAAATTCTACTATGTAAACCTTACAAAAATAGATGGAGGGACTATATATATAAAAAAATACATGGCTACATGCCAATAATGGGCTTCGTTTAAACAAAAAAAACGTCTCGTTTAATTTCAAAAATACATGCCGATTAGTGGACTTGCTCTGCTACAGGCGATTTCAACTTCTCAAGCATTGTCATTGCTGCTGGAAAGGAAGAAAAAAAAACGCTGCATTATTCTCAGTACAAACTTCATTGGACGCTGCTCCGTATGATTTGATCCCGAATGAAATTTAAGATGCACCAAATTAAACGGCATCATCAATATGATAGGCCAAAAAAATCCGTCAGGTGCCGAGCACAAGTTCATCGCCATCCAGTGCTTAATTTATGGGGCTTAGCTTTTCCATTAGCACCGTACCGTCGTCTGACGATTATGCTCCTCCCCCGGCCGTCGATGCTTGGACTTTTCGATCCCTCCAAATCGATGGTACCCACCAAAGTCGTCTTTTTTTTTTTTTGTTTTTAGCCCTTTTTGCGAAAGATTTTCACAAGTAGATTCTTTTTGGAAAGATTTCAAAAAATGGACCCTGAGCTCGGCGCCGTGTATCATGGCGCCGAGGTTACATGCCTCGGCGCCACAGATCATAGCGCCGAGATCTTGGGCCTAAAAATAATATCAGTTACCCTACTTTGAAATTCTTTTGTGAAGAAATTTGTATGTAAAATGTGGCCAATAACATGCAAAATGGAATCTATGAACTTTGTTTAACATCTTACAACATTTGTGGATAAAAACTAAGCGAGTTTACATATTTAAAATGACATTCCAAAATTGAAAGTATTGCTGTCAGCATTTACTCGTGCGCTGAAAAATTGTAAGTGCTGATAACCCTTAAAACATTAACAGGCATGCAACTTTGAAATTCTATTCTGAAAAAGCTTTCATATATACATTGAAAGAATTTGGATCCCAAATGTAGTATGATGTTTAATAAACATTTTGTGTATGTTATTGACCATGAAAACATACAAATTTCTTCACAAAAGAATTTCAAAGTAGGAGAATCGATATTGTTTTCGGCCCAAGACCTCGGCGCCATGATCTGTGGCGCCGAGGCATGTAAGCTCGGCGCCATGATCCACGGCGCCGAGCTCAAGGTCCATTTTTTGAAATCTTTCCAAAAAGGTCTACTTGTGAAAAATTTTTGCGAAAAGGGCTAAAAATTAAAGAAGTCGGCCCACCAAAGCAAATCATCAATGGACCAGGTGCCCCATCCAGATTGCACTGTCTGTTGCCATCCGCCAAACGAGACTGTCGTGTAGTGTATATGGCTGCCTGAAAGCCTGAAAGCGGCTAGAATGGCAAAGGGCCCTGCGCCCCTGCCTTCAGTATACTGAATTTCACCCCGCAGATAACGACAGAAATTGCAGCGGTGGTTCCTTCACCTCGAAGCATCCTCCGCCGAATGCCCTGACCCAACAAATGCAGATCGATATACTCAAAATGATCGGAGGCTCCCATCTCGCATTCGATCACGCAGTAGTCCGTACGTACACGCAGTATCCCATTTGGTTAGTTTGGTC
Organism: Cenchrus americanus; assembly: GCA_947561735.1. Taxonomy (NCBI): domain Eukaryota; kingdom Viridiplantae; phylum Streptophyta; class Magnoliopsida; order Poales; family Poaceae; genus Cenchrus; species Cenchrus americanus. Next base: position 252,083,312 of record OX387245.1, on the reverse strand, counting down.
TACAGTACAGTACAGGCTGTACAGCTCAAGCTAAAGATTCCTGGGGACATAGATATCAGGTGATGCAATATTGGAATGTACTGTATGTTCCTCATACGCGCGTACAGTACGTATACAGTATAATGTGCGTGCATCACGTAGATACAGTATGATGCCGCATCAGACGGTCGAGCCGCAACGACGCAGCAGCAACGTCCAATCCGCCTCAGCCAAAGTGTGGACCCCATCGTGCGTGATCGATGATGATTGGGCTCGCTCGCGCTCCGCGTGGCCGTGGCCTGTTGCGGGCCTGCGGTTGGGACCCACCCCCACCCACCCACCTACCGGGCCCGGCAGGCAGCCACCACAAAGGCAACGGCGGCGGGGCGGACGGACGCGACAAGAGGAGCCCCACGTGAGGCAACGGCCCAGACTGGGCCCATATACTCCGTACTCATCACACTCACAGACGCGCGCGGGGCGGCGACGACGTGGCCACCTAGCTAGACACTAGCACGGGCGGGCGTGTGGGCCCAACCAACGGGAAAAGTGTCGTGGCCTCCTCGAGCGTGGACTGGAGGCGCGCCGCGCGCGCGCGCCTGCACCTGCACCTGCACCTGCATTGCATGCACGCCGCCACGTACGTGGGGGGGACGCCCGGTGACGTGCCGGGGGCCCCCTCCTGCGCCAACCGAGTGGATTCCGCCGGCCAGCCTGGAACAACGGAATCGACGGACGTGATGCGATGCGAACGGAAAAATGATTATTGCACTAGTAGTACTAGTACTCGCAATTACGCACATGTTTTGCGTTCCCGCGCTCGATCATCGATCTCCAGGATTAAATGTCCAGGGTCTCATCATCCTCTCCCGGGGGGGTGTCACTGTAGCAGCAAGCCACTGCGGCCACCCAGCAACCCACTAGTACGCTTTTGAGTCCATCATTGTGTTGCACAGTAAGGGCAGTCCCGATGGTGGAACTAACACGGCTTCCATAGCACAAGAAACTACTCTCCACAGTGGTAGTAACTTCGAGCAATAATTATTTTCTCTTTCTCTCCCCTAATTTGACCAATGAGGAGCATTGCATTAACCCCATTCATGGTTTCTTGTGCATTGGTTCAAGAGTAGACATGGTTTCTCTATGAGGAAACCATTTCTATGATCTGTGCTCTCTTTCTTCCATAATTAAGGTGGGAGTGCCCTAACGCGCGGCGCATGCGCACGCGATCTTCTTGTGAGTTTGTGACTCGGAGGCGGACACGTCGTCGGCTCGAGCGCTTTATTCTGAGGGCCAGGGCAGGGCGGGGGCGGCGGAACAGCGAAAATGTTGCGTGGACTCCGGAAGTCATGGTACCTTGAATCTGAGCCCCTCATCTCGCCTCGATGCTGGCTTGTTTTTGTCTCATCTGCCCAGCAAAAAGCGCCGTGGACAGTGAAAAAGTCTGTTACACAGTCCACTTTTTCTCCCTCGTCGCCCGCGCCCGCGACCTGTACCAACGCTGGTACTCTCCCATTTCGCGCGTTGTCACCTCGCCCCGACCGTGATGGGTACTTTTTTTTTTTTTTTTACTAGAAATTGTTTGTGTCCACAATGGTTACTGCACATGCTCATTAACTTGCTCGTTCACACCTAAAGTCCGAAACAAAGAGTATTACACATGCTCATCGACTGTACAACTATAGAACACAGTCTGCCCATCTAATGTACCACCACCTCACACACCGGTACCATTTATATCATTTATATGTTCATATATATTTTCAAATTTTGTTGGTATTGCGCATGCTCAAATTCAGTTGGTATTGTGCATGCTCAATTCTTGAGCATACAATTTTTTATCTTAGAACAAGCCACGCCCCATCCACAAATTGAGTGCAAATAAAAATCTTTACCACAATTTTCAAATATAGTTAAATATCTGATTTCATAAAGTACTCGATGAGCACAAAAAGTTAGAACAAGGCATGCTCCATCTACAAATCAGTCCAAATAAAAATCGATGTCATAAAATTCAGCCCACGGTTCAGAGATCTATGAAGGAAAACTACTGAAAAAGAGAAAATCCTTGCATGAATCAGGCATCCCAAATCGTGTATAGAGATCTACTAAGGCAAACTAGAAAACAGAGAGAATTCCTGCACGAATCATGTACAGAGATGTGAACTCAAATCGTGTACAGTGATCTTAGAAGCAAAATTTGATTCTTGCCAAACGAAATCAAGAACAGATGGAAGAAGCAGAAAAGAAAAATGTTTTCATCAGCAAGAGATCCGGGAGGGAGCCGCTCACGCAGAGAAAAAAATCATCGGGAAAGATAACTCCAAACATTTTTATCTTTTACTCTCGCGAAGCAAAAGAATTGCTGATGACCGAAAAATCGAATTGCTCAAACACATCGAACCTGCTACAAGGAAATCTACATACAAAATCATCCAAATTTAAGTGAAAGAGTAAGATATAAGCCGGAAAGAAAAATAACTCTACATACGCTGCACAAACAAAAGAATTTTGGAGACGTCTGTACTGAGCAATCATTATGAGGATAAGCCTTCGTTCTCTCTGCAGACTGCAGCTACATATTTGTTGTTGAAAAAGAAGCACTGAAACTTGCAAAAAGAAAAAGATAGCGATTGCGTGGGCATAGTATGCAAATGAATCCCACCAGTCGATTTTGCTTATCCTAATTAACCAAAATCAAAGAACTAATAAGGTGCCTGGGATTTGGATGGGATCCACCGCGCTGGATCTAGGCCAGCACCGCACCTATGGCGGCTCCGTGCTGGTGGCCGGTGCGCCATGACGTGGACGCGCGCAGAGGCAGTGGGTGTGGACGGGGAACAGAGCCGAGTCAGCCCAACGGAGGCGGCGACGACCGCCGACGGCTGTACTCGGTGGCCGCAAGCCTCCTCGCCGAAGCCTCTCGATTTGGATCCGGAGAGAGACGAGAGAGACGGATTCACCGCGGATTCACCGCTAGATTCAGAAATCATGTGGAAGAGGTCGTCGTCGTCGGAGCTGGCCGGCAGACGAGCTCCGCTCGGGCCACCTCGAATCCTCGATGATGAACTCGATCTCCTCGCCACCCGCCCGATTGGAGCCGTTGTAGGCTGCATATTCCTCGAAACGCGCCGGAGACGGGCGTCGTCCCGCTCAAGCGCTGGCTAGAAGAGGCAGAGGGTGCTGCTGCCCGCGCTCGGCTCCGGGCATATCCGGCCGGGGAGCGCCGGATCCGGCCGGGTGCGCCGGACCGCAGCCTCCCCGCGCGCCCGCCGCACGCCGGCACGCGGACCGCTCGCGCCGGCGTCGGCGGCGGCCGACGGGGACGACGAGCTTGACCATGCCGCGGGGACGACGAGGTCGTCGCCGACTACGCGCTCCCCCGCCCGCATGCCCTTGATTCGGAGAGGGATGCCTTGGCAAGCTTGGATCCGGGAGAGGGAGGGGCGCCGGGGAGAAGGAGGCGGAGGGGCGGCCGCCCGCCTCGGCTCCTCCGCCAACCGCCGCGCCGGGCAGATCCGGGGAGGAGGCCGCGGTCGCCGGGGGTCGACTCGATCTGGATCTGGGCGGGGAGAGAGAGAGGAGAGAGAGGCAATGAGAAGAGAGACAGACGCGTCGGCCATGACCCGTGGGCGACTTTTGATATGGTCGGGTGAACCTGGTCCAAGGTGTCTGGTACAGGTACAGCCCACCACCATAATTCTGGCCCATCCACTCTCTCATCCATGTTTTTTCGGCCCGGGTTTTGCGCCGCCGACTTCTGCACCCCCTGCCACGGCCCAGATCTCGGTGCCCTGCTCCCACCAATTCTACGGCTTGGATTCCAGGTACCCGGGCTTCCAGAAACCAAAAATCTTAGTCCGCGGAACAGCCGGTCAGGTACGGTGTCATTTCAAACAGCACTTGGATGGTATATCTATCCTGTTGTGTGGCGAACGAAACATACATCATGGAGATTAATTACACAAAAAATAACGCAACACTTTACGTGATCTCGAAACAAATTGTCAGTTAGTAGTATTTATTGTGATAAACTCTAAAGATATACTACATGTGGCCGTCGACTACACAAGGACGACTCGAGAGGGCGGGCGAGAGGCGGCCGAGAGAGTGGTGATGGATAAACGTGAATGAAACGGGGTGGCTACGCTATCGCAAAACAAAATTTTCCCCGCAAAACAGAAACTGTTGCTGTTAGAGATCACGGGATTACCACTAGACGCGCAGATGCAGCGGAACCGTCTCGATGTGGACGAACGCGTCGAGGGTAGCCGGCAGTGCAGTTGCTCACGTCCTTCTTGACCTGCACGTGCGGCTCGTCCGATCCAAGTGCTCCGGATGCAGCACCTCCAAGGTATCCACACGTACGGAGAAGGAAGCGACGCACGCCGGACTGCTAGGTCCGCGAGTGCGACGAGGAGAGAGTGTTGGCAGCGCGGCTGCTACTTGAGAAAAGTTGTGCCTTTTCAGGAGGGGTGTGTTCCATATTTATTGGGAGGAAAACCCCCCACACCATCGTCCATTAGCAATACGGGGCTAATAGATGGTGTACCCCTTCCAATACTAATGGGTTTTACAACATTTGTGGCCCATTAGGACTTTTACACCATAATGGATCAAATCCATCTGAGCCCACTAATGGATCAAATCCAGTTGGCTCCAGGGCATATTTCCAACAGTCTCCCACTTGCACTAGAGTCAACTATGCAAGTATATTCATCCTCGTTCGGCTTCCAACACCTTAAGTATGTGACCCTATAGGTTCACGTACACATAGACTTGACCCGAGTACATTACTCGATCAATAGTTGACAGCGGCCTCTAGCAAGACGTGTTAACTCCTATGCATACGTAAAGATCTTATCAGACAAACCATCATAACAATTCATACATGCTATTCCCTTTTCCTCACGATATTTGGTCTAGCTCCAAGCTGACCTCTCTTTCTCGACACTGTGATTCGGATCATCAAAAGGGGGTTAACCCTTAACCCAACACGACCATGCATTTCTTGATCCGGTCACTCGAGGGGCAAGAGATATCTCTCTTAAGTAGAGGGGCAAATTCTATCTTGATTGACCATGCCTCACAGCATGCTTCCTGACAAACCTGAAAGCCATCTTTATGACTACCCAGTTACGGAGTAGCGGTTGATGGCCCCTAAGTAGGTCAATTCACATCTTGAGTACATGCGACAATCTCAAGTCTAAGGACACAGCGTATACATTGTGTAAATATAGAACAAGGTCTCAAATTGGGTCAGTCCAGCCCCATGTCATACATGTGCCCACATTATTAGTTATACATCTCCATGTTCATGACTTGTGAAACATAGTCATCAACTAATTCATGTGCTAGTCATTAACTCATACTAGGGACAACTTTTGAATAACTATACAAGTAAAAGAGTTTCACAAACAATTCACATAATTGCCAATCAAATACAAGTCGCCTTTCATGGATATTCAATAAAAGAACCAAGTGACATGGATATAATGAAATATAATCATCTCTATGATTTATAGGACATATTTCTAACATTCTTCCACTTGCACTTGAGCTAATCTAGAATATATCTAATACCCATAGCTCTCATGTGCGCCTCATGCTTAGGCTGTGGAAGGGGTTTTGTCAAAGGATCTGCAACATTCAAATCCGTGTGTACTTTGCATATCTTGATATCACCTCGTCTAACGATCTCTCGTATCAGATGAAATTTCCGCAGTACATGTTTATTCTTTTGGTGGTTCCTTGGCTCCTTTGCTTGCGCAATAGCGCCATTGTTGTCACAATAAATATCCAATGGGCTAGAGACACTCGGAAACACACCAAGTTCAGAAAGGAACTTCCTTATCCAAACACCCTCCTTTGCAGCTTCCGAAGCCGTGATGTACTCGGCTTCTGTTGTAGAATCAGGCACTGTCTCCTGCTTGGAACTCTTCCAGCTCACAACTCTACCATTTATCGTAAATACGTATCCTGATTGCGACTTTGAATCGTCTTGGTCAGTTTGGAAACTAGCATCGGTGTAACCCGTTACAACGAGCTCCTCCTCACTACCATAGACTAGGAACATGCCTTTAGTACTTCTTAAGTACTAAAAAATATTTTTAACCGTTGTCCAGTGACCCTCACCTGGATCAGATTGGTATCTGCTTGTAACACTGTGTGCATACGAAATATCTGGACGTGTACATATCATTGCGTACATAATAGATCCGACGGCCGAAGCATACGGTATTCTACTCATGCGTTCCCGCTCATCATTTGTCGAAGGACACTGTGTCTTGCTAAGATGTATGCCATGTGACATAGGCAAGAACCCTTTCTTTGCCTCTTCCATGTTGAACCTTTTCAACACTTTATCAATGTAAGTGTCTTGGCTTAATCCTATAAGCCTTTTGAACTATCTCTATAGATTTTGATGCCCAAAATGTATGCCGCCTCATCTAAGTCCTTCATTGAAAACTATTTTTTTAATGAGGTCTTAGCTGCCTCAAGCATAGGAATGTCATTTCCAATCAGTAATATGTTATCCACATATAAGATTAGAAATACTACAGAGCTCCCACTTGCCTTCTTGTAAACACAAGGCTCTTCTTCACTCTGAATGAAGCCAAACCCTTTGACCACTTCATCAAAGCGAAGGTTCCAACTCCGAGATGCTTGCTTCAATCCATAAATGGATTTTTGAAGTTTGCACACCTTTCCAAAGATTGGTTGGATCAACAAATCCCTCGGGTTTTGTCATATACACATCCTCGCCGATTTCCATTTAGGAAAGTTGTTTTGACATCCATCTGCCATATCTCATAATCGAAATATGCAGCTATAGCTAGAATGATCCGAATAGATTTAAGCATCGCTACAGGTGAGAATGTCTCGTCGTAGTCAACTCCTTAAACTTGTCGAAAACCTTTTGCAACAAGTCGAGCTTTATGGATGTGAACATTTCCATCCATGTCACTCTTCTTCTTATTGATCCATTTGCACTCTATGGGTTTAACACCATCTGACGGGTCAACCAAGTTCCAAACTTGATTGTCATCCATGTAATCTATTTCGGATCTCATGGCACTTTGCCATTTCTCGGAATCTGGGACCATCATTGCTTCCGCATATGTCATAGGTTCATCATTGTCTAACAACAATATGTCGCGCTCTCCCGCGATCATGAGATTGAGCTTATCAGTTGCGCAACGTGCCCTTTCATACCTTCGTGGTTGTGGTGGTGATTCTCTTGCCACGGGCATCTCAACTCATTCAGCTACATTAGCATCAATTGTGAAATCTTGCCCAAGCGGCTCATCTTGAACTTCTTTTCAAGATACACCTTCTGTCTACAATTTTCTCTTTCAAGAAACTCTTTCTCTAAGAAAACGTCGTTCCGAGCGACAAACACTTTGCCTTCTGACCGGTTGTAGAAATAATATCCCAAGGTTGTGCTCGTCCAAGACAGACGCGTGGACGACATGGGAGCCAGAAGAAACATTGGATATATGCATGCGTTCGTTTTAATTCGCAGATCAGACGCTGCAGCTGCGCGTTGCGCACCACTACTGCACCTAGGGGGTGTTTGGTTGGTCGCACCAGCCCCGGCCACGCTCACTCACGTGGAGACGTTGGTTGATTGGATGCCTGCCCAGGGGTCCGGGACTTGCTCCCTGCCTGCAGCAATGCTACTATAAACCTGACTCACGTGGAGACGTTGGTTGATTGGATGCCTGCCCAGGGGTCCGGGCCTGGCTCCATGCCTGCAGCAATGCTACTATAAACCTAACAAAACTTCTGGAAATATACGATACATGCTAGATGCATGTATGTTACATCTTTTAGCTAACTTTCATTGCTACATATACTTTTCAAAATAGTATAATATTATAATGTCGATAATTTGCTAGGCATGTGTTTTATTTGTCGACTCTCCTTGAGATCTTGAGGCATCTAATTGCTTTTTCAACCTAGTTATAATGCTTCAATGCAGATAATTTATGCTTACATAACATAACACATTTGAGTTACGTACATTATGATGAAAATTGGCCCCCGCTTGGTTCTAATCCTAGCTCCGCCACCGGATGTGATCTAGCCAGGCTAGAGTCATGCAAAACTTCCACGGCGTACTTCCTGTGCGGCTGTGCTGCAAGACATATGAAACACCGAGCACCACCCGGCCCGGAACAATATCCGGAGCGCCGAGACCTTCTGATGATGGATATTCTCATTTCGATCCTCATGATGGAAGGATGATGCATGGAAAATAAGATATTTCTGTGCACCTAAACCAGGCACGGTCTTCGTCCATGCATGCCATGACATATGCACGTTCGCGATCGAGATGGAACGGATCTACTATCCACGGCACACATATATTACGGTATTGTTCGTTCGTGAACTAGATCATGCGCACATGACGTACATCACGTAGAATACATGCGCGGGTGTCCATGCAGCATGCATGTTCGTGCAATATATATATATACACACACCGTTCGTTCCAAAATACTTATCACTATTGACTTTTTTCTTAACTTTGATCATTCGTCTTATTCAAAAAATTATCGCAAACATGTAAAATGATAAGTCAGACTTAAAATACATGCAATATTAAAACATATAGCAAACAAAATAAATTGTACTTGCACAATTTTTTGAATAAGACGAATGCCCAAAGTTGCCGAAAAAAGTTAATAACGGTAAGTATTCTGGATCGGAGAGAGAGGGTACGTTCAAGGAGGTGACAAATTTCGCATGGCGACGGTGCGTACACGTCGTCACGTACATACGTTACGCTCCAAGTTTATCCAGTACCGTGGGGGTGCTAAAAACAAAATTGCCACCAGATCGAGGGAGGGTATAGTGTCTGGCAAATAGTCCAAGACTCCAAACTAGGTCTCAGAGACCAGCGAGTATTAGCTAGCAGCATACTCACTGCATCGCGTCGTCTCGGATAGGATGGGTCATGCATTGCATCCATGCATGTTTCTCGTCATGAAGCACGGGAACTGTGCTACTGCTACAGTACGTGCTACCACCCCCAGGCGGTCCTCACGCCCTCCGCCACGCGTCCAGCTGAACCAGCTGGTCTTCCGGGCGGGGGGCAGGGTGCAGTGCGATAGAGCTCGTCGTCGGCTCGTCGCAGTTATCGTACTAGAACGGACAAGTCGCCGGCCGTCTCGTCGTGACACGCCCATACTAGCGAGTATCTACTTAGCTAAATGCAATGCAAAACTACGCAACCGTGAACAGTAGCGGCTCCATACATGCAACAGTGTCGTCTTCGTTCACGAACTGGATAAGGCGACGTACATGTGCGTACGTACATGGATCAACAAACGTACAATATTCCAGAGCCTCCGAATGCGGTGCGTGCCGAAAGAATAATATCCAAGGCATACATGGATCAACTACTTACTACTAAGCTACTCCAGCTTGCATTGGGGTCTCGATCGGTGATGCATGCATGTTTCTTGCCGCGAAGCACGGGGACCGGATCGTGCAGAAAACGACGACGACGGTGACGACCTCGCTCCGAGCGCGGTCATGTGATGCCCCATCCGACGGTCGTCCTCACGCGCGCGGCGCGCCCCGCCATGCGCGGAGTCGGAGTCGTAGAACGGACGATGGAGCCCTTCTCCACGGTCGTCGTCGTTTTGTCGTGACGCGCCCATACTACTCTTGCAAAGTTGCAAGCGTAGAGGGCGTGAAACCGTCAAGCTCAAGCATGCATGCATGCAACCATGGTGACGCGCCTTGGGCCAGCCGTGTCTTCTGTTCTCTCCCTAGCTATCTAGTAGCTATGCTACGGATTACTCGTTCCCGACTCGCTCGCTCCTCCCGAGGAAACAAATCGATATGATCCGAGCCTCAGCTCAACTCTTTGTTTTGCTTCAATTCAAATACTAGAGAGGAAACAAATTAGAAAGATGACAAAGCAAAGTAGCTCGAGGCTCGAGCTTGTACCACTAGCAGTACGTTCCGCGGTGCAGCCGTGCAGCAGCTGGGATCGGACATCAGACTAGTACACGCCCGCTGTTTTCACAACTTTCAGACAAGTAGCACAGCACACATCCTTTTTCCTGTTTCTCGAGAGAACAATATGATCTCCCTTATTGATCACGAACGAAGCTACTGCTGCACCACGCACGCACGCACCAAACTTTGCACTAGCACAGCTTACCGCAAGTTGGCCTTATTGATTTGGCCGGCCGGCCGGGCCGTCCGTCCCAAAAGTTCGACGATCGACGGTATTTCGGCTCCTCACACACGCACACGATCGGGAAAGTGCACGCACGCACGATCGACGTACGCAAGTCAAACTAGCTAGGAGTAGCTATAGCCAGCAGCCTGATCGAGCTCAGCGTGCAGCTAGAGCTAGCAAAAGCTGCCGCTATACACCCCCGCGTGTACGTGCAGTGCGTGTCCTACCGAAACACGTATCCGCCGGCCGGCCGGGGCGAGCAAAAGGAGCGTGCTATACGTGTATTTTCCGCTCCCTGCACTGGTTCTACACTGTGATGACTGCGACCTCTCCGTGTCGTACGTGTCTCGTCTGGCGCAAGCGCAACGCATTTATTTTCTCTTCCTCCGTGTATAGTATCGGCATTACCTGGCACAATACTTATAATTTTTTTTTTAAAAAAAACAACGGTAGCGCAAGCTTCCGCTTTTTTCCCCCAAATTTTTATTGGAATAAAAAAGAGAATTTACCGGAAAATCGCACCCAAAAAACCATGGAACTCAGTTTCTTTGACCGTGGAGCTCATCATCACCCGGCCGGCGGGCGGGAGTCGTCGTTTCGTTCCTGTGTGTGTGCGCCTTGGCATCCCGTTACGCGCGCCACATGCTCCTCCAGCGGCTGCTTAACAGGCATCCCGTTACGCCGTGTAGTGCTCCAGCGGCTGGGTGGCTTTGGCGCCGTGTAGTGCTGCTATGCTACGGTTACGTTACGTATGCGTGCGTACGCTGCCCGTGCCCATACGCCCGCGTACGTATCTTAGCTACCACGGCACCACCACACTGGCACGCTCCCGTAACGAGCGGAGCGGAACAGAGGCCAGAGAGGAGCAAAGCAAACAAGGAAAAAAAAAGAGTTTAAAAAAGTGGGAACGGCAAAATCCCGGAGTCCACGCACGCAGGTCAGCCCTGGCCTGGCCCCAGCGGCACGCCAGCCTGTCATGCTCCCGCTTCGTCTCCTCCAAGCCAAAGCCCCAGCTCCTCCGGCTCTGCTGCTATTCTCTACTATTCCTTCAATCCTTCCCCACTACTACACGACAAGTCCCCCCCGTCCCCCCGCGCCTCTATAAAATCCCCTCCACCCCCCACATCGCCATCTCATCTCTCATTCTCCTCTCCTCCTTCCTGTGCTCTTGCCTCCTTCCACCTGATCACCGCCGGCACAAGCGACACCAGCGAACACTCCCTCTCACCTCACCACAGCCAGACTGATTCCGATCAACCGATCGCGTACAGCACCGACGAACTAACTACAAACGCACCAAACCGAACCGAACCGAGCCAATGGGGCAGTGCGTCTCGAGCGGCGCGGTGGGCGACGCCGCGAGGTCGGCGGCAGCGGCGGCGGGCGCGGCGGGCGCGGCGCCGCCCAGGGACACCGCGCTGGTGCTGCTGCAGAGCGGGGAGCTGCGCGAGTACCCGCGCCCGGCGGCGGCGGCGCGGGTGCTGGAGGACGCCTCCACCTCCGCCTCCGGTGCCGACGGCGGCGCCTGCGGCGGCGGCGGGCCGTGGGTCCTGTGCGACGCGGACAGGATGGGGTTCGAGGGCCCCGTGGCGGCCGTCCCGGCCGCGGAGGAGCTCCGCGCGGGGCAGATCTACTTCGTCCTCCCCGCCGCCGCCGCGCGCCGACGCGGGCTCAGCCGCGAGGAGGTCGCCGCGCTCGCCGTCAGGGCCTCCGCCGCGCTCTCCAAGTCAGCCGCTGCCGCCGGCGCCGCAGCGGCCAGCGGGTCGGGTTCGGCGGGAGGGAGGCGGAGGCGCGGCGCCGTCGCGCCCCTCGTCTTCGCGCCGCCGGAGGAGGAGCAGGTGTCCGAGCGGACCTTCACTCACAAGACGGCGCCGCCGCCGCCGCCGCCGCCGCGCCCGCGGCAGCAGCTGAAGCGGCGTCCGTCGCCGCGCCCCGGGAGGCGGCTGGAGCGGTTCGCGTCGGACCTCACGGCGATCCCCGAGTGCGAGATGAGCAGCGAGTAGCAACTTGAGTGGTTGTTACTGTGGATCTCGATCGGTCGATCATCGGACGAAAGACGAAGCGAAGCGAGACTGCCCTCGCCGGCCGCCGGACCCCGGATCCCGAATTTGACAGCCTCGAGTGTTTGAGCCTCGAGTGGTTGACGGCGGGCGGCTTGCCGATGGAGGATGCCGGCTTGACGGTACGAGTGTGTGTTTTGGGGCACGGGACCGGACTGAAAATCATATGGATGGATCCATCATCAAATTTGGAGGAATTTGGGACTTGATGAACATTCGTACTACTAGTACAGTAGGAATTTTGGCTTGAGGTACCTGTACCTGAGTCGGTGCACGTGATTCCTGAGAGGGTTGCCTGGTTGTGTTTGCACCTGAGCGGACGAAATGTGGTTAGACAATTCCCGCGCTCGATCACGTTCGTTTATTTACATTTTTGTTTCCTGAGTAAACAATTCTGCAGATGCCTGCCTCTAGCTAGTAGCTACCACACTCGGAAACCAGAGTGTCACTCTCATCGAGTACAGCAAAACAGAGCAATAATAATCTGCGCGCGCGTGCACACTACAGTACGTAGTAGTGTAGCACTCCTACATTCGGTCGGTCAAATCCAGTCAACTGAGTCAAGTTTTATGATTCTCATTACTTCCTCCTCGCTCATGTACTACTACTACTACGTCAGCAGTGTCACCGGTAGATTCATATGGAACATGCTGTTACTACTACTATCGGTAGATTTTTTTTTCTTTTCTTTTGCTTTTACCACGTGCGCTGTTCTGCGATGATTGCAGTTGCCGTACTGTCTCCTACAGTAAAAGCATTTGCCCCGATCGTACCCCGGTTGCATCAGCGTTTGCTTTGCAGCAGCAGGACGGCACGGCACAGCACTGATCGACCCACTCTGCTTTCTCTGTTTGTGAGCCGGTGTGAGTGAGCAGAGAAGAATGCAAACAAAACCAGGTTTCTTTTCTTTCCCGTCGCATCCCGGACAAAGAAAAGGTGCCATACCATACCATACTACGCATAGTTTTTTTCCTTTTTCTCTCCGAGGCGTGTCACGTCACGTGTGTGGTTTTTCTGGCGCAGCAGCTAGCTGGGGGCTCTGGGCCAGTATACTACTATATGGCTGGCTCAGGCTGCAGCATCAAATTAAGGAATGCCCCCCCCTGCCGCGTCGACGTGTCCCATTCCCGTGCCGTCGTCCCATGCGTGTGGCTAGCTAGGCGCACCACGGGACGAGATGACTGACGTACGTCCAGCTCATCTCTCGCCTGGCGTCCTCGTCCCGTCGTTGGTTCGCGCAATGATGGATCGATTGGTTTGTACTTTTGCCCAGATAAGGGTAGAGCATGACACACTACACCGGCAAACTTTGTAACAGTAGTTTCTATACTTATAGGATTTATTACTTAACACAAACAAAGGAGATCAATTGTGGCATATCACTTTGTGATCCACACTACACCGGCAAAATCAGAACCGCTGCTTGGTGCTTGCAGGAAATTCACCGGCAAACTGCATGGCACTGCTTGCCGCAAATTCGTGGGTGGCCGCGACGGGGCAGCCGTGCCGCCTCGCAAGCAGGCCGCCGCGGGCATGGGCTGCTCCACCTCACGCGCAGGCCATCGCACGAACGAAAGACAAGCACGGAACCGAGCCCTGCAGCAGCCAAATCGAACCATCACCAAATCAACTTCGCCGTAGTAGAATCCAACCTAGACGCCGCTGAATCGCGCCATGCAGTCGCCGAATTGGAGCTCGAAGCGGATGAATCGAGCCTCGGCGCCGCCGGCCACCAGGCAAGCGTCCAGAGCCGCGGACCCTTTTGCTTCGGTTTGCCCCGATGAGGAAGCGCACGGGGAGGGCGCCAGCCGCGGAGCTCACGCGGGTGGTGGTCGACGTCCGGATGCGGTCGCGCCAACGAGGATGGAGGAGGGGGTACGCACCCATGGCCCCGCGCCGCCGGAGGGAGCAGGGGAGCCGACAACCCCTCAATTCCCTGCTTCCTCGCTGCTGGGATCTGAGGCGTTGCCGCATGGGAGGGAGAAGGGCGGCGGGAGCACGTCGGGGCGGACGCGGCGGGAGCTCGTCGGGGCCGATGCGGCGGGCGCGGCGAGCTCCGTCTGGGCGCTTGTCGGGGGCGGACGCGGCGGGAGCTCGTCGGGGCCGATGCGGCGGGCGCGGCGAGCTCCGTCCGGGCGCTTGTCAGGGGCGGACACAGTGGGACCTCGTCGGGGCCGATGCAGCGGGCGCGGCGACCTCCATCGGGGCGCTCGTCGAGGCGGACGCGGCGGACGCAACGACCTCTATCGTGGCGCTCGTCGGAGCTCTGCACGGCGGGCGCAGCAATGGCGTGTCCGGCGACTGGCGTACGCGAGCTTCTTGGCCGCACGGGATCGGGAAGAGGACGAGTGCGTCCTCGAAGCAAACGAAGACTTGGCGTCTACATAAGAAACGAAGTCTTGGTTTTTCATCCTCTCTCTTCAATAACTACAATGCCACGTCATCGGAATGCAATAAATAGGAAGGTTTAGACTCTACATGGAGTCTGGGTTAGGAGTGCCCTTAGAAGACATTTTGAACTGTGACACGGTCTTCAAAATACAACTTTGACTTGTTTTTTATAAATTTATTTAAAATTGATATATTTATACTTTTGTGAAAGTATTTCTCGAGACAAATCTAATACGATTTTCACATTTTCAAACTCAATAACTTAAAAAACTATTCATGATTTATAACCCTAATGTTTGACTTAAACCTTGTCCTAAATGTCTTCTAATACCAATACCAATACGGAAGGAGCATACTTTGGAGAGAGCGGGGGAGACTGGGTGTGTGGACTGTGGAGACCGGGAGATCGACGTACGTGCCTTGCCCCTGTCGTATCGTCCGGGAATGAGTACGTGCCGGTGCCTTGCCCCAGTGCCCTGTCTGTCTCCCGTCTCGTCGTCGTCCGGGAACCGCGAGTTGATGGCCTCCAGCTCACTTGCTTGCCCGAGCTCTGAAAGCCGAGCGGGAGTTTTTTTTGTCAGCACACGGCGCCTTCTTAATTTCCTCGATCGCCTGCTTTGCTTGCTCGACAGCGAGCTTGCACACGAGCTGGCTGGTGTCATGGCGTGCGCGCCGCAGGGACGGTCGGGGACGACGCGCGGCACGTGTGGGCTGGGTGCCCGCACGCCCGCCCGCGCGACGACGTTGCCAGCCGCCGCGCCCACTCTAGTAGATAGGATTGGAATTGGAGTCCTAGCAGTTGCTGGCGCGAGGCTCAAGTGATGAAGTCAACTCGATCCATGCATGCATGCGTGCATGCCATAGATTGGTTTCCGCCACCGTTCCATCAGATCGATCCATGGATACGATACGAGCTACTAGTCTACTACTACGGGCTCAGGTCATGTAGACTAGTAGTATGTATGAGAGGTAGGGTGCGGCGAACAGACCGCGCACACTCGCTGCTCACTCTCGCCTGATCGCCTCCATCGTTCGTGTCTTCGTCCCACGGGCTGGCTAACTAGAGTCTAGTGGAGCAAGAGAGATTTGCAATTGTGCCGGTCTCAAACACGGGTTTCGCTCTTTGCCGTTACGCAAGTCGGCTTCGCAAAAATGCCATCTTCAAATGTGGATACAGCGCTACAATGCCTTGTGTGACGATAATACCCCGGGCGTCTTCGTCCTCTCCTCAGCTTCACCCCCCAGCATCCCGCGGTGCTACTGCCCCCGAGCTCGCCCGCGGCGGCGCACACACGCAGAGGCCGAGCAGCCCGCGGCGGCGCGGAGAGGGAGGAGGATCGGGAGCAGGGCTGCGGCGGATGGCTGGCTGGGGCTGGGGTGGCTCGGCGGCGTGAGGTCGAAGAAGGTGAAGGGGCTTGGGGGTTGGCAAGAGGTTGAAGAAGGTGAAGGGCAATATGGTCAGCTAAGGCGTTGTAGCAGTGTGTCCACGTTTGAGAATTGCATTTTTGCGGATCCAATTTGCATAATGGCAAAGGAGCGAAACACATGTCTGAGACCGGCACAATTGCAAATTTCTCGGTAGAACAACCGCCGCCGACGTAGCCATGGACCATCGATCGGAAGCAGCAGCAGCAGCAGAAGAAGAAGAAGCGTGGCGAACCTCACTTCCAACGCAATAGGCACGCAGAGAAGGAGCATATTCCGGCATCAAGTTGCAGATGCCCCGTCGCCGCCCGCCCGCCCGCCCCGCCCGCCGTTGGTCGCGCGGAACAGCCTCCGGCTAGCTCATCACCTGCTAGCTTTGGCGTCTCGCCCTCTGTGGTGGTCTGTGCTCCCTCGATATGGACGGCATGCTCTGCTCAGCTTGCTTTACAGCGAGCGTGCACACCACGAGCTGCTTGATTTGACTTTGCTGCTGGGGATAGCTACTACTACTACTCCTATGCAGCTACTACTAGTAGGACGGACGGGCACGTGAGGCCACTGGCCGGGCTCGTGCGCTCCATTCATTCTACGGAGTACTGGAACAACGGGATACGTACAAAATTGCGACCTGCTCGATCGATGCCTGCCCACACAACCTCTAGGGTGCGTTGGGCGGAGTCATCGTCTTCCCTGCAACGGTGCATCAGGAGTGCTCTACAAACATCAGTTGCTACTACTGGCTTTGGTTCCTGTACCCCATCGATTAGTTTCAGTTCTGATCTTTTTTTTTACCCAAAAAAAAAAGAAGAAGTCTCAGTTCCCCAAACAAGCGACGAAATTCCTCGGTCGGCAGCCTCTTCTCCAACTCCAACGGTTCCTCCTCGTTCCATCCACCTGAGAGCTGGAATCAGGTTCAGGTCCTCCTGACCTCCTCCCTCCCCTTTGCTGTACAGTTTTGCTGGCCGATTTGCCCGCCCAGGCGACACAAACTGTGGCTTCAGCTTCACCAGCCACCAACATTCAGGACCCCCTTTGGGTTACACAGAGCACAGCCAGCGTAATCCACGACAAGCACAAAAACAAAACAGAGGAAAGAAAAAAAAAACGTACACCAATACCATACTGATGAGCGGGAAAGGGGCGGTTTCTTTCAACATGGGCAGCACATGACACACAGCTCCGATCCGACATCTTGACGACCACAAAATGTTCAGCACCAAACGCAGACGCAAACAAACAAAGGATCCAAGCACATCCATTTACAGAAACCAGCAGTCGCAACTTCCCTAACACACCGCGCCACCCACCTCAGGGACCGAGCAAGCTACAACCACCTAAATGATGCTCGCACATCAGCCGCCGGCCTGCCTCAGCCGAGACCGTAGCTCGCGTCCGGGGGGGACGCCAGGTTGGTGTCGAAGGGAACCTCCACCCTCTCCTTCACGACGCAGTGCGCCCTGCCGTCCTCCAACACCATCACCTTACCGGGCGGGCAGCGGAGGCGAGCCCCCCGCTCTTCTCCTCCTCCCCCACCGGTGCCGGTCGCCGCCGCCGCCGCCGCTTTGCCAAACAGACCCGTGACGTCCAGCTTGACGCTGTTCGTCCCGATCACCGGCTCGTAGCCGGCGGCCTTCATGATGGACACGGCGCCGACGACCATGACCGCCGTCTTGGCCACCCATCCGACGAAGGACGTGATCCGTCCTCGCGGACCGCGGCTCGGCGTGCCGGCGTTCCTGTTCTCTGTCCCATTCGTTCTTGCACCGTCCTCCGTCGCTCCGTCAGAACCCAATCCTTTGTGCAGGCGCTTGGGCTTGGACACGTAGTTCAGAGGGTACAGGTCGTCGAGCACGAAGCAGTTGGTGACATGGTTTGAGTAAGGAGGCAGGATGAGGCCGTCGTCGTGCTCGATCTTCTCGCCAGCAAACGCAGCAGCCTCGTGGATTACCTCGCAGTCCTGCCCCTTGTATTCCTTGAGCTTGCAAAGCAGGGATCTCCGACTGCGGTCGATCTGGCTCAATATGGTTTCTCGCTCGTATCTTTGTTGGTGCTGGAGGTCCTGGAAGTGGCATTCAAGGTGTTAAGATTGCAATTGATGCTAATTCAGAACAAATCTATCAACATAACAGTTCGATGTGATAGAACAGTAGAGAGCATATTGTCCACTCTTTTGGTAACAATTGACAACAATATCATTTAACTGTCAATTATAATCCACTCAGCCAGTAACAGACTGACATGAGGTGCCCAGAAGAAACTCTCTTGGTGAGGTAAGCATCACAACGAGTTACATTAAATTTTTTGGGACCAAATTGCTCTCAATTTCAAATAAAATTTATTAACAACAGCTCAATGTGATTGAACAGTAGAGAGCATGTTGCCAGCTCTTTTGGGAGACAAACAGTAGTTTCTAAGTATCAATTACAGCTTACTGGCAACTCACACTTGGTGAGATAAGGATCACATTGATTAAAGCGTGAGGTACATTAAATTGTCTCAAAAGTAAAATTGCAGTAAACTTTAAATGAACAACTGGCTAACAAGTAGGAGTATAACACTAGTAAGTAAATGGCGCATTAAATTTGTAAGCATACTCCTGTATTTTGACAAATGTGTTTACTATTTATGCAAGGAAGCAATCAAAGGGATGATCCAACCAGCGTGGCTGTGAGCAAAAACTCAACTGAATCTAACAATTTAAGTACAGCCAGGAATTGACATATTTAGTCTACTAGTACATGGCAATTCTTAGAAGCAGCAGCCTTCTATAGGTGAACTCCTTACCCAAAAGCAAAAAAAAAAAAAAACAAGTTCAAGCAGATTGTAGCTCACTGAGCCAGCAAAAACAATTTTAGACATATATTTGGTTCCTGCTTATCTGCTCCCATTTCTACCTAGTACATCTGGTACCTGCTTAAGCTAACAGCGAGGGCAAAATCGGACCCACTCAGACACATCAGGACCAAGCAATCAAAAATGCCAGAACAAGATAAATGCACGCCTAGTTTTGTTAGTGCAATGTTACCGTACCCACTAATCCGTGATTAAAAGTGATTCGCTTCCAAAACATTCAGGAGTTATTACCATATAAGCAATCAATCGCAGCAGTAAAGTAGGGACGAACTGATTAAATCCGATCCACAGACGGACAGACCTGCAGGGACGCGAGCTGCCGCTCGAGCGACTCGAGCGCGTCGCCGATGCCGACCAGGCTGTCCACCACCTCCTCCCCCTGCTCCTCCTCCTCCTGCTCCTCCTCCTCATCATCCTCGCCTTCACCCCCACCCCGCGCCGCGCCCTCGGGCCGTGCCGCGGCGGCGCAGGCGGATATCCGGGCGCGGAGGTCGGAGGCGCGCGCCAGGACGAGGCCAATCTCCTCCCCCTCCATCTCCGCCGCCACCGCCGACACGGGGGACCGATAAAAAAACCCTAGCAAAACCCCCCCAGGCTCGCAGTGGGTGGCGGCGTGCTCTGTGCTGTGGTGGTCAGCTCGGGCTCCGCCTTCTTCGTCGCGACTCGCCTCGCCTCGTCGTCGGCGTGTGCGTGGCTGTGGAGACGCCGAGGCGTATCCCGCAGGCAGGTGGGCCCCGGCGCGATCCCAGCCGTCAGATCCGTTGCGCTGCCGTCTCGTGTGTTTCTTTCTGGGCTTCGTGTCTTCGCTTACATACATTTGGGCTCATAAATCTCGTGCGCCAGCCAAAAGATAGATGGGCCGCGGAGTGAGAGTAAGCAATTTTGTGTGGTCTGGGCCGTCCCTTTGACGGAGGCCCATAAAGACGCCCTGTTTGCCGCTTATCACCACCACCAATTAAAGAAGATCTTTCTCTCACAACAAACCACCCACCAAAGAACTGCGAAGAAGATTTTCTTCGTAACAAACCAAAGACTAGACATCAGCCACCAGCCCAACCGAACAGCAGCTGCTTTCCGTCCTCTTATTTTCTTGTCACCTTTTGCCCCAAAAAATAGTGGAGGAATCTTTTCTTTCTTTCTTTCTTTCTCAAGCGACTGTAAATAAAGTCTAACATTTAGGGCGTCACAACAAAAGAAAAAGGTCTAAAATTTAGGACTTACACTCTCTCCAGTCAAAAAAATAGGCATGTTTGTTCGGCACTGGTTTTGACCACCGTTTTCTAATACATACATTTACTAAATCTATCAAATTTACAAGATTGCGAATTACATTTTTGAAGACAGATATACACGGACGATTCTATATATGGTTTGAAAGACAAGTTACTTCCTGTTGATTGGCAAAATTTCAAAGAGCTTGATCGAACAGAGTGAAGTACTAGTCCGTGATGTCAGTCACAGTAACTCAAAGCGTGTGCCCCTGCTAATTTCTCATCCTTTTTTTCTCTCTCCAATTTTTTGTGTTGCTATCTACAAATCCTCTTTACAGCGCGCAGACTACTACTGCGCAGCTTCTCTCTCTCTGTCTCTCTCACACACGCGCGCGCAATAAGAAAATACCCCATTCCTACAAGATCACGGATGCAATTTTTAATCATATGCTAGGATCAAAATCTATCAACACCACCTAACAACCACCGTTTTTAACCAAAAGCTTTCACCCATCAAATGCATGGAGTTAACGATCAGCAATTCGATCAGCGTCAGCAGCAACGCCGCCGGCGGGTTCAGCTGAGGTGCGGGAAGGCGAGGTCCCTGGCGAGCAGGTACCGGAAGCTCTGCCGGTGCGGCACCCACTCGACGACCTTCCCGGCGGACCTCCCCCCTCCTCCCCTCCGGCACCGCTGCACCGCCGTCCGCAGGGCCTCCGGCAGGCTCCGCTGCACGGCGTCGACGAGGCGCTCCGGCGAGAGCTTGGCGTCCCGGGCGTAGGCGCCCACGAGCTTGGGCAGCAGCACCCGGTGCTCCTTCCACACCCCCACCGTCGCCCGGATGTACTCCTCCCTCGCCGCCTCCAGCTGCTGCGACAGCCGCTTCGGGAAGTACACCCGCACCTGCACCACCAACGAACGAGCACGCGCCGCCATGGCCAACAAGAGCACCGTCAGATGGAGCTCATCAGCGAAGAACTTGCAAAAAAAAAAAGAGAATAAAGCAGTGGGCAGGCAAATGATGCGTCGAGTACTTCGATGAACATTCTTGCATGCTGCTATTAGTACTAGTACTGCGGATGCATACTCGAGACTATACACATGCCAAGGAACGCAAAAGCAGATACTTGTCGAGCTCCTTTTTATCATTGTGTTCATCCGTGGCAGGTTTCAGTTCACTTCTCCATGCAGCTTTAGCACTTTCAGAAACATCTCAAGGTTGTCTCTTTCTTTTAAAAAGGAAAAAAAAAGAAACATCTCAATTATGTTTGAGAGTTCCCATGAACCACGCACACACTGTCTGCTAAATGCTAATCCATGCATGCATGGTTTCATGGCTTTGTGTTCAATTTCAATCAGCTGAAAAGAGGGTGTGCTGTGTTCTCACCGCGGGATCGGAGTGGCTCCCCGAGCAAAGCGCAAAGCGCAAAAGAGGCTCCGACTGATGAACGGCAAAGGCCTGCCACTCGCCGCCGCCGGCTTTGCTGATGCTCCCCCGGCTCTTGATCTTCGGGTGCAGCAAAGTCCGCAGCCACTGCATGCACGCACCATCAAAAGGATCAAAACTCGGGCTTCGATTCAGAACATTCCCATCGAATGTTTTCAGGAACACCACGCATCGTGCTCCCTGGAAACACGATCTTCTTTTTGAGACTTTGACCCCAATGATGCCAAGCCAGCAACACTTACATGCCCGGGGCAGTGCGTGGTGCTGCACCCAAGAACAAGGCCCTGGATGACCGCCGCGTTGATGGTGCGCCCGGCGATCTTGCATTCGGCCTGCAGGGGAACATTCTGTCAGTCGTTGCTGGCCTGCTGCCCAGTTCTTGAGGAATTGTATTGTTTGTCTTCTTCGAGACGGTTTCGACAACGATGGTGAATGGTGATTGATGTGGAGTGACAGAGGTTGGGCTTTACCTTGACAAGGAGTGATGTCTTCTTCAGGTGGTTCTGTGGGACGCCGTACTTCAGGTATGCCTGTGTGGGAGTTAGTGCCATGGATGATCATTAGCATCCAGAGATGTAGCATGAGTGAACAGAACACAACAGGAAATTAAGGAGTCCGCAACAGGTATGCCTGATTGCAGAGAATTCATCAGGAAATTAATGCGAGGAAACACATTACATGCATCAGCAACGCATTATGTATGTTGATCCAGAAAGCGAGCTTCTCCTCGTTCGTCATCCGCCGCAGATCAACAGTCTCCAGCCGGTACAGAATCAACCTGAAACTCCAATGTGCAATTCAACACATCATGTCACGGTACTGAATAAAGTTAACTGAATTCTCATTTCAAAAATTTCAGTGTATGAAAACTGCAAGAAGAACAGCTACTCACTTGCATGTCTGGAGCAGATCTTCAGCTTCCCTGAGCCTTCGCCGGTCGCGGGAGATCGACGGGACCTCAACCATGGCGCTGTAGGGCCCACTGAACTCTTTCAGTCCCTCGACGTGGAACGGGTTGATCAGCCGGGAGTCGAGCGTCGCTGGATCCCTCCTGCAGTTGGGGCTCCACATGTCACCGAGGTACTGCGGGGACACCACGCTCGCCGAGGAGAGCGACGAGGACGGCGACGACGACGGCCGGTGGTGAGCCAGAGGCGGGTCGGCGAGCTTGCACAACACCCCTGCCATGCACCTCACCATCTCCTCCGAGAGGTTGTTGGGAGTTTCAGGGATGTGGTCAGCCACATTTGTTCCCAGGTAGTCAGCCAAGCTCACCACTCCTGATGTTGCAGTTTCCCCTTCCTGTTCATGAACACAGCCAGGACAAATGAACTGAGAAATAATTTCAAATCCAGTTAAAAAGCGAAGAGTGATTTGAAATTTAGCAGAAATAACCCAAATTCAGAAAAAGTAAGTTTTTCATCTTATTAAACATTGCAGTTGCAGATGCTAAATTATTGAAAACTGAAAAATGAACGAATTTAAGCATCATTTCGGATTAAATCAAACAATTCACCTCCAAGAATGAGAAAGGCTGCGAGTGGCACGATCGAAGAGCCCTGGCGAGACTGTCCTCGGTGGGTGATATCCTGGATGAACACACTCCCCGGAACGACAGCGCAGACTGGCTTCTCAGGCCGTGATCAAAGTGATCTGCAGTCCTCCTGGGGCACGTCGACGGCGAGGAATCGTCCGCCACGGCGCCATTCCTCGCCTTGCTAAGCGGAGGGCAGCTGTAATGGAGCATCGGATCGCCTCCTCTCCTGACAGGAGCCTTCGCCTTTGGCGTCTCGTCGAGCTGCGCAGACCGTGAGCTCACTGACAGCTTCGGCGCCTCCCGGTGAGCATCTGAAGGCTGCAATGTGGGTGCCTGCTGCTGCTGTTCAAATGCTTTTCTGTAGAGTGTTAGGAGGTACTGCTCCAGGTGCTTGATCTCCAGCTCCAATGTCGCAACCTCCCTGATCAGCTGAGTCGCCGGCTGATTTCAGAAAAACTAACAGGTTGAGCTTCTCAACATGCCATTCATGAACTGGGAGCAGATTGAGCAAGAACTGGACAGGTAGTTAGGTAAAAGGGGGGAGGCACCTTTAGCATTGGGCTCTCGTTTTGGAGAGTGATGGGAGCAGGTTCAGGCCCCAGCGCTTTCTCCAGTGCGCCGCGCACCACCTGCTGATCCTTGAGGTGCATCTCCAGTTGCAGAATCTGCATGTGCGCATCATGTCAGGCCGAGAAACACAGAAGACCAACCAACAGCGGATTCATCGTGTTGCCTACATACAATCCCTGTACTATATTTAGGCACAAGTTATCTCTTTGGGCAATTCATTTTTCAAAAAAAGGTAATTTTTTGGGTAATTTTTTCAAAAAAAAAAGAGATTCTTTTGTGAGTGCAAGTACAACTATAGAACAAAAAGGATCAATGAAGAATAGTTGCAGATTTCAGGTCCTTGCCTCTTTCTTCAGAGAGTTCTGCGTCTCGCTCCTGGGCTGAATTCCCTTCTTGGCTTCACATTTCTGCTGAGGATTCGAGCTTTTAACTTGCTGTGGAGAAAAACACACACGATAAAACCAACGAAATTTCTCAGATTTCGGTAACAGATGGCAGACGAAACCAAATGTTCAGAAGGGAGTAGCACAAGGGAAACTAGGAACTTACCGGCTTGGTCTGATTGGACGCCTTCTGTGAAGAACGCAGAGCACCCTTAGCATCTTTGTCCCCCAAATCACTGCCATTACGCAACCAACACAAGAAATTCTTCACGAACATCGCACAAAGGTGATAAAACCGAAGAAAAATCTGCAGAACCAATCAAGCTTGCTGTGCATCCAACCTCTTGGAGCGCTTGAGCCTTGCTGAAGGATTGGAGGGCTTCGCTGTTCTGGGGAAGGGCGCGTGCGCTTTCTTCTCCACTGCCGCCATCTCTGTTCTTCAGACACCGTGTGAAACCAATCAAGAACTGAAAAAATGACATACAAAATCCAAACCAATCAAGAACCGAGGCTTGTGCGGAACGATGAAAGTTGCAGGACATAAAACAAGAGAACTCACACAATTTGCTGGACTTGGCTCAGAACTGATGGCTCAAGCAGAGGAGAGAAGGAAGGCCAATGGGGAGGGAGGGAGGGAGGGAGGGAGAGAGACAGAGAGGGAGCTCCCAATGATGCAAGCAGAGAGCAGAATGGTGCCTTCAGAAGGCAGAAGCCACACTAGACTCCAACAAGCCTTGCACTGTGTATATCCACCAGCAGCCAATGTGGCATCTACCACCACCAACTACTTCCCAGGTCAAAGACCTAACTTAGTGGACATTTTGCAAGAGCAAAAGGCTCTTTCCCATCCTTCACCTTCAACTGCAGAAGTTCCCCCAATGAATCTTATCTCTCACACACAAACATCAGCAGGAGTGTTTAGTATGTGTAATTGTGTATGTGTGTGCCTGCCTATACCTGCCAAAAGCCCAAAAGGCATTGACCATGACACCTCATACAAAAGAATTTGCAAAAGGCCAGCCTTTTGCCTTGTTTTTATCCTTGTTGTGAGCAGTAGATGGTGTCTTATTAACTGCTACCGCTGCACCTTTTGGGGCCAAGGTCAGAGAAATTTTATGTCTGCCTGGCTCTCTAGTTCTTGAATCCCTAGCTTTGATTCACGGCACAGCTATGGAATCGAAAACTAGGGAAAGATTGCGGCTTTTTAAACCTGTGCTTTGGTTATTGCTGTGTCGGTTTTCCCTCTCTCACTTCACTGACCATGATATAATACTAGTTTCAGGTACCGTTAGTCTGAGACAGGTGAGCGATTACAGCAATTGATTAATGGAAAATCATTGTCTGCTGCTAATACTGCCAATGTTTCCTGCCAAATGCCAACGCAAACGTCACGGTTACTCTCTCTCTCTCTCTCTCTCTCTCTCTACCCCTGCCAAACTATCTGCAAGATTTCAACCATAGAATAGTATGGCGTCACTGTATGGGCACATCAAGCCACGGAAAATACAATCCAGAAATGTTAGTTAGCGTGGAATATTCAAATCATGTCGGTGCTTATCCTGCTGGTAATCCTGGTAGGCAGCAGTTGGAGCTGCTAGGTTTCCAGATGTGAGAGCATGAGCTCATTCAAAATCCATGTAGTACATGAGCAATTTTCTCTATCTCAGATGGGGATCTCTGTGACAGTGATGGGCAGGTGAACAATATGAATGCAACAGATATGCTAGTACTGCATCATTTACAGCAACTCAAAATGACAGCAGGATCTTTGACTGGGCAGAAGCTTAACCCTGAAACTCTCTCTCATCAGCACAATTATACTCACATGGAGTTTTTTTGAAGGAAAAATATTCATATAAAGTTTGAAAGCTGCAGATTACACTCATAAGCGTGCTGCATTATTTTTTCTTTAAAAAAAGTTTCTGCACCCCCTACTAGTTTTTTTTGGGGGAAATTTTGTATGGGATCCAGATTATAAAGCAACAAAGCATGTACTGGCATATGATCAGTATATCCCCATTCTCATTTTCCTTTCTAAAGCATGTACATATCCCCCCAAAGATCCTACCCCAATATCAGCTTAGTGGTGCAAAGCCCCCATGTCTAGAACTGTGAAGAAAATTAATCAAACAACTAAAGGGATTCCAACATGCAAGATACTAAGAATTTGGTGGGCCCCACACACACCAGCCATTAGAGACAACACCCTGTTTTGTCCTAAGAATGTTTAAACCTTCTTGAGGCATATACAAGCCTAAAAGAATGGAAGGGGGTGGCCTCAAAAGTGGAGAAAGTTGGGATAAAAGGGGGGCCTGTGGCTGTGCCCCAAGGAAAACAAACCTTGCTCTGTTTGTGTGCTTCCTCTTGTTCTGGGCTGAAAAAAACCATTAGCATGTCTCTCTAAGGCCTAAGCTACTCTCTCGTGTGCCTTCTCAAAAGCAACCAAGGATCACTTGTCCTCTGCCCTAAGGGAGCTTCTTGCTTGTCACAGGAATAACCATTCTATGTTCTGGGATAGATGGTGCCTCTGCGTGTCTCATTTGGTACCTAAGCTGCTGTGTGGGGCTGCTTTTGCATTTGAAGCATGGGGCATGCATGGAAAAAAGTGAGGAGGCAACAGAGAAGAACACAACAAAATAGGTCTGGACGGGATTTTGTTCTGCTCTAATTGTTGCTTACTTGCTTGGCCTAAGCCTGCTGGCCTGATCCGGATTAGGTTTAAACCCATCAAGTCAAAAGATGTGAGTTTAAACTAATCATCTCAATCTAATTGTAATCCAAATCATCCATGCATGTTCGTCACAAATCAAAATCCTCACATGATCAGAATAGGTTCAGAGTCCCTGTTGATTCTATTCTCTATCATCACCTGTGTGTTTTCTTCTCCAAGGAAATGATGTTACATGGCACACTCCACTATTTTTCGAATTTGAAAATACACAAGAAATATTAAGATAAACCGAGTAGGACCAGATCGAGACAGAATGAGCCCAAAAGCTCCAGTTAGCATTCACGTTGCCGGTTATGTGTCTTGAGCATCGCAGTGTCCTTTTATTGCCCTAATGATCATAAGATGACGCAGAATTCAATATTTAATCTGTCCAACATCAACAGCCACAGCAAGATAACAAGATTGACAGACAGCAAGACAGCCGGACATGCTCGCAGTCTGATGAGGCTTGGAATCTGGGCGATTTATAAAATCTCCAACACTCAAATCTCACATGGATCTTCTCAGATCAGAGCTATACATGTTCCATATCACAACATAAGGAGATTTACTACGGATCTCCAATTTGTTAAATTTCTTGGTCAGATGATCTCCAAATCCTTGTTTTTATTTTCAGGTGGCTAATGTAAAATATTGGCTTGATTTCAGTGACTAACATCAGAACAATTGATCTGACACACATCTTCCCTAGTAAAGTTTGAGGTAGTTTTGTTATTCTGAACAAGAGTGAGAGGCTAACTCCCATGCATGCAGTAACATTTAATGCTGGAGAACACTGATGTGTTACTTAACTCGTTCATGATCCCATCTAAAAATGTGCCCAAGTCCAAGTGTGCAATGTTTAGTCACTCCAAGGTCTCCTCCTAGGTGATTACGCCGTTTCTCTTCTTGTTTATTGCAATGTCAAAAGACAGGAGAATCCAATGTCTTCTACCAAAGTCCACAGTGATTCCATCTAAGCCAGTTGGTAGAGCTAGTAAATCTCTAGCAAATAAACTTCTTTTTGAAATCTTTTTTTTTTTTTGACCAAGCTACTTTTGAATCTCCAACCGACAAATGAAAAAGGAGATGCCTTTTGTCCACTTTGCACAGTGGCAGTTAACACGAGTGGGATATCCCTTTACTTACTAAAAAGGCTGAGCATATATATAATATACTTCCAAAAGTAGTCCAAGTTAACCCTTTGCTCTCTATACCTATACCAAACTATAGGCCGCAATTCTCACACTATTTTCTTAAAATTGCTTTAGTTAAATAGATCTTGAATAGGACCGTATATTTGGCTTACATTTAGTTTCATGCGCCAACCAATTGATTTACTGCTATACGAGTACCTACAAATAATTTACTCCCTCCGTTCCAAATTACTTTCTGTTTTGGCTTTTATAGATACATTCATTTTGTTATGTACCCAGACATATATATATCTAGTTGCATAACAAAAGTCATATATCTAGTACCCGCAAAAAAAAAGGTAATATATCTAGAAAAGTCAAAACGACAAAGACGGAGGGGTATTAATTTTCAAACTACACATACAAGTAAAATTAAAAACATTTAAACCATATACAAAGAGGAGGGAGAAAAACCTGCAGGATCGAAAGAACGTCTTTAAAGCAGCATCACTGTGGATTACAAACACAACACAGCTAGACCTAAATTATTAACCAAAGGAGTTAAACATACAAAACATATTTCACCGGGACTCGTGCGCCCCAATACAGTCTGCATGCATGCACGTAAAAGCACAAAAGGTCAATGATACGTGTGCGCCCTAAACTTTTTTTTTCTTTTCCCTCGGGTGCACTCTACATCAAAGGACTCGAAGGGTGAAAAGGAAATTCAAGGTGAAAAGGTCATGCAACAAAAGCCAAACAAAAGGGGGTCACCAATGTAATTAAGGCCCCGTTTGGTTCGCATAAGTAGGGTGGCTTATAAGTCACCCGACTTATAAGTCACGCCACTTTAAGTCGGTCATGTTTGGTTGCAGTGACTTATAAGTCAGTGGGCTCCACACAGGGTGGTAGAGGGAAAAGTGGAAATAAGTCACTTTAAGTAGGGGTGAAGCTACTTATGCAACTTATAAGTTGGAGCACTTTAAGTCAGGATTGTTTGGTTTCACTGATGACTTATTTTACACTTTTTTGCATTTTAAGTCACCCTACTTATGGGAACCAAACGGGGCCTAAGCTACAAAAGGGCGGCAAACAAAAGGGGCTTCGATCAACTTATTAGCACACACGGCAGGAAAGGATTTTTTTTTTTTTTTGCGAAAAAAGGCGAAAAAGAAGAAGCAATGCGAGGAAAGGCGGCCGGGTTTTGCAATCATCTTTTTCTCCAAAAGATGAGACATCTGTGTAGTACAATACTAACAGAAGTGGCATTATCATCATTCATCGGTTAGTGCATAGTTTGGTAGGAAGTGTGCATGTCCTAACTAAGCAAAGCATGAGAGAGTAGTAGGGTAATGTGGATTCGTTTGGTCAGTGCAAGTTGGTAGAAAATGTTTATTACGATCATACATATATTACAACTTACCCCCTCCGTTTCATGAACTAGATATATTTTGCTATATATGCTCTAGATATATACTTATGTCTAGAGACATAAAAAATATTTTATATAGAAAAATAAAAAACGACAAGTAATATGAAACGGAAGGAGTATCTATGTGGGACTTTTAAGGGAAAAAGTGATTAATGCAAACTTGTCACCTTTAACCATCCCCAAGTCTCATCTATCTCTACGTACGGTCGAAATTTTTCGATACTGCACATGCATATTGGTCATTGGGGTACGTGGTGGGGCAAAAAGCCAATTTTGTGGGCGTGTGTAAAGTTACACCACCATATCTTGCTGCCCATTCCAAAAAGTTGCTAGCTTAGCTAGGGTCTGTGAGAGCCTACCTGAGAGGTACAGTAACTGCGTGTGGAGTCAAAATGGAGTGGCGTGTCACACGACTCATATCAGCCATGATCAGCACCTGCTTTGCTTTGCTTTGCTTCCCCCCCTGTAGAGATGCATGATCTTTCAGCAAAAAGCTCTTGGAAGTACTGGGCGGCGTCTGGGCTTGTGCAAGTACTAAGCATAGGGCCCCATTTGTAACTTTGTTTGGGAGCCACCATCCTCGCTGCATGCTTGCCACTCTACAGTCTACACTACAACTTTGCTTTTTGGTCGATGCTCACCGAAATGTAGACATTATGGTACGTAGAATAGAAGACATGAGTGCATGCATCATGCATGCTCGTCTCTACCTTTGAGCTTGTTTGCATTTGATTTTGACCACGCAAGAACAATGTAATTAAAGATGGCCTTGCATGTGGACGGTGGTGAAAACATTTCATCAGACAGGACACATTTTCAGTGCTGACTACTGCTGAGATAGTGTAGCCCCGTTCTCTTCGTTGGAAAGGTGGTGAAAAAAAACACTGTTTACCCATCACATCTTCTCTCACAAGAAACGTTATTCCAGTCAGAGTTCGCAAAACCCGGTCCGGCCCGGTACACGAACCGGTCCGGTTCCCACCCCTAAACCGTGCCTAAATTTTTTTAGCCCTAATGAACCGGCCGGTTTTTTTTGAACCGATGAAGCCGGTGATCCCACGGTTTTTTAACCCGATTCCGGTGTTGGATATTTTGGTTTGACCTCGGTCAACCGACGAACGAGGATATGGGGGAGCGGTCCACTTCCCCTTAGACTCGGATTCGGCGCAACATTAACAAAGCTTGTTTGCCGTGATCGGGTGGCAAACCCTAAGTCTAATCGAGCTCGGCCCCAGGTCTACGGCGCCGCCTATATAAGAAAAGGGGATCCCTCACGATTCCTTGGAGAAGGATTGAACACGAGTTTCACGTGCATCCACGTGAACCTTAACCCTAATCCACCCACCGATCGCTAAGAGCGCTGGAAGGCCTGGAAGCTCGAGCTCCGCGTCCTGGGCAGTGTCGTTGGCGTCCTGAAGGCCACCGATACCCTCAGAAGACGCTCAAGGAACGTCTACGCTACAAGCCCGACGTCGCTCTCGCCGTCGACTCCGTCACCGCTGAATCGGCCAACACCAACGCGATGGAGAACACCGCTGCTGGTATTCATAACCGAATCTACTACTTATTTCCGCATTAGATTAATGTGCTAGATGTGATCTACGGTGAACTAGTAGATCCTGATGTATCTTGTTTCTAAGTATTGTTAGTTTTATTTTGACTAACAATTGGTATCAGTCGCCTAGATCTAGATTCCCTAGATCCCTAGCACAAACCCTAAGTTTTTAGATCTGTTATGGTTCGGTTAGTGCCTTTTCAGAGGTGTTTTAATGTTCTAGTCATGCTTTTAGATAAGTTTTTAGTAGATCCGCATGTTTATATGCTAGAACTTTTAGTTTGGATATTTAGATCTAAGTTTTTACGATTAGTACCCCTTTAATGCTTAGATTAGATGGATCTATAAGGTTTTCATGCTTAGTTAAGTTCTTTATGTTAAGCTCTTTTAAGTTTACATCGGTGAGTTAAGCAAGTTTTTAGCTCGGTATTAAGCCTCGGTTATCGAGTTAGGGTTTCGCGTGTACTAGATCTACACGTTTTCCTTTACATATCTTTTCATGCCATGTCGCATTTTACATACATCTCGAAGCAATTAGAAGGAGGGGAATATTGCTACTCACACCGCAAACATCCCGAAATCCTAACCCGATCTAAGTTTCGGCAATAAGCAAAGATGCAAATAAGTACATGCATAAGTAAAAAGAGGCCTTTGGCCTAGGCGGCGGCGCCGCCATCATCTCAAAAAAAAAATAAGAAAAAGGGCCGTGGGGACGGCGCCGGCCGGGGCATGAGTAGCCACCGGCCGACGCCGCGCCGCCACCATGCCAACTCCCAAATCGGTGGCTCGCCATCGGGAGACCGAAGGAGGACCTCGACGGGGCCGCGCGCATGAGTTGCACGCGGCGCCGGCGAGGAGCCCCTTGGCCTCCGGCGTTCGCACATGGGGGCAGAGACGCGGGTCCGCCGCCGCGGTTGAGCCACGCGGCTCTCGCGGCCGGCCGGCCGGCGCCCCACTCCCTACTCTCTATCGGTTCTCTCTTCACCTTGTTTTGCGGTGGAGAAGAAGAAAAAGAGGAAAGGGACGAGCCGCCGCCGGCCGCCGGCCGGGCGCGCCGCCGCGCCAAGACCGGCGGGAGGGGCTCACGGCGGGCTGCTCAACCCGCCGGCCACCGTGGCCACCTCCTCCGCCGGCCGGCGCGGGCTCCGGCGCGCCGGCCGGCCGGTTGCCCATCGGGGCCGCCGCCGGGATAAGCAACGGTGAGGGGGAGAGAGTGAGTTAGGGTTCCTCTCACTCCCCCTCGGCGCGGTTTTTATACTTGCCCGGCCCGCCCTCACGCGCCGTCCGCCGTCGGATGCGGCGGACGGCCGCGATGAAGGCGGGGGGTGCGGGCGGCGGTGGCCGGCCGTATTCGGCCGGCGGCCCGGCCGTAGGTTTTTGGGCCTCGGGCCCATTTCGGTTGCACCCGGCGCCTTTAAGCCGAGCCGTGCGAGCCGAGCCAAGCGAGCCGAGCCGGTCGAGCCGCCGAGCCGCGCGAGCCGTTAACGCGGGCCGCGCTGGGCTGAGCCTATGCGCGCCGTAAGCGGGCCGCGCGTCTTCAGAGGCCATAAGCAGGCCGTTTTGGGCCGATTTCAGTATCGGGTTTTCATTTCAGTTTCGTTTTTCCTTACGAATTTAAGTTATTTTGCATTTAAGTTCAGTATCAATTACTGCTTTTAAGTTTAATTACTGAAATAAGCTCAGTTATGAATCTGCATAAGTTATTTATTTTAAGATGTTGGTGTTGTGATTAATCACTGAAATTTAAGTTTACATCCACCAATATACCTTGAGATGCCTCTAAATAAATGGAACCACCGGGAAGTTTGTTTAGAGTAAACTTATGATTATTTCTAACCACCGTTGTTTAATCATGAGTAATAAGATAAAGTTCGTTTGTTATCCCCACCGGTGATGCAAGTTGAATTTTATGCATGATTTTAATCAGACCACCGTAGGGTTATTATCATGTCTTTATTCGCATTTCATTGTGTATAAGTACTAAGATAAGTTTTCTTTGTCTTTGATTTCAGTGACTCAAGTCAACGCTGTTGCCTCCTACCTCAACAACATTGAGCCGCTCAATGGAGCGAACTTCCCGGACTGGAAGGGCAAGGTCATGACGTGCTTGGCATGGAATGAGCTTGACGTGGCGTTCAGGGAGGATAAGCCTGCTGCACCCTCTGGGAGGAGGTTCTTCGGTGGCTCTTGAGAAGTGGGAGAGGTCTAATTGCATGGCCATCATGGTCATGACTCAGACTATCAGTGTTGGCATTAAGGGTGCAATTCCCACTAAGGACGCTGATGGTAATGATCTGAGTGCTAAGGCGCTCTTGGCTAAGATTGAGGAGAACTTAAAGAGCTCATGTAAGACTTATGCTAGTACACTGATCATGAAATTAGTCTCCTCTCAGTATAATGGTCAGAATGGCATAAGAGAGCACATCCTTAACATGTGTGACATGGCTAATAAGCTTAAGGAGATGCAGATGGAGATCTCTGATGGTTTCCTTGTGCATTTCATCATGACCTCACTCCCCTCGCCACGGTATCTTGCTTTTAAGATAAACTACAACACCAACAAGATCGTTTGGAACATCGGTGATTTGATCGGCCTCTTGTGTTGAGGAAGAGGAGAGGCTTAAGATGGAGAAAATGAAGGATGTGGTCCACATGGTTGGCAATCTCTCTCTCAATGGCATGTCTAAGAATCGGCATGAGTCGGGCGGCGGTAAACGGGGCAAGCGCAAGCATCCTAAGAAGAATGGGCACAAGTCAACCGGTCCCGGAACGACTCTAAGTTCAAGCGTTCGATCGGAAAAGGGCGGTAAGATGCTTGTGTTCTTTACGCAAATCACCTCGGCACTGCAGAAGGCTTGTCCGAGGCTTTAAGGAGTGGTGCAAGACTAAAGGTACCATTCGGTATGATTTTGTCTCTTTTATTGATGAATTGTTCTTAGTCGATTATTCCCCTAATACCTGGTGGATTGACTCGGGTGCCATCGTGCACATCTCTACTTCATTACGGGCATTCAAGACGATCCAAACTATAAGAAGGGGGGAGCGAAGCCTAAGAGTGGCTAATGGGAACGGAGTTGAAGTCGAAGGAGTTGGAAGTCTTCTCTTAGAGTTGCCGAGCGGCTTCCAGCTTAGTTTAGATGAAGTACTTTATGTTCCTAGTCTTAAGAGAAACTTGATTTCTGTTTCAGCTTTAGCAGATTCCGGACATGTTTGTTCGTTTTATAAAGACAAGTGTGTGATTCAGTTTAATAATATCAGTGTTGGCTTTGCTGAAAGGCAAGGCAAGCTTTACATGCTCTCTCTTAGTGATAATACGTAATGAATGTAACTAGTGTCTCAAATAAGCGTAAGCGATTAAATGAGACTTCTTCGAAACTATGGCACTATCGTCTATGCCACATTTCGAGGGGGAGAATGGATCGTCTCATTAAAGATGAAATAATTGAGAACATAGATTTATCAGACTTAGAGCAGTGCATCGACTGCATTAAGGGGAAATACGCTAAGACAATTAAGAAAGGTGCTACTAGGAGTACGGACGTATTAGAAATAATTCACACAGACATCTGTGGTCCGCTCTCTGTCACATCGGTAGATGGTTATGACTCGTTTATAACGTTTACTGATGATTATTCCCGTTATGGACACGTCTATCCTATCCGTAAGCGTTCAGATGCATTAGAAATCTTTAAGATATATAAGAAGGAAGTTGAAAAACAACACAACAAGCCTATTAAGATAGTAAGATCGGATAGGGGAGGTGAATACTATGGGAAACATGCGCAGTATGGTCAAATTAAGGGACCATTTGCTCAATACTTAGAAGAGAATGGCATAAGAGCTCAGTACGCTATGCCAGGCGATCCACAGCAAAATGGAGTTGCTGAGCGACGCAACCGTACACTTATGGACATGGTACGTAGCATGCTCAGTCATTCCAATTTGCCTGTGGAACTGTGGATGGAAGCACTTAAGACAGCTGCTCACATACTAAATCGGGTTCCATCTAAGTCAGTTCCCAAGACACCTTTTGAGTTGTGGAATGGGAGGAAACCGTCTTTAAATTATTTAAAGGTATGGGGCTGCCCTGCAGAGGCAAAGCTGTTTGATCCACAGCAAAAGAAATTAGATTCTAAAACGATAAGCTGTCACTTTATAGGTTACCCAGATAAGTCTAAGGGGTACAAATTTTATTGTCCTGGTCGTCACACTAAGTTCGTTGAGACCAGACATGCTGTGTTCCTAGAGGACTCAGGTATTAGTGGAAGTTTTCCAAAGAGGGATATAAGTCTGGAAGAACTACGGGTTGAGCTTCCTGATCCGGAAATTCCAGATACAACGGAGGTATATCAGTTTGTACCACCAATCATTCCTCAGTTAAGCAGTACCACGCAAACGCTGGCCGTTCGGCGAGAACACGTGGAGCCGGCACACGTGCTTCGGGCGCCGACCGCCGGGGCCGAGGCGCCGAGCCTTCTTGTTGAGACGGAAATAATTCCACAAGTGACTCATCGGGCCGAACCGATTCGGAACCGGCCATTAGTAAGACCTCGACGAGTAAGAAAGGCTGCTATCGATACCTCAATTTATGAGACATACTTAAGTGAAGACTTATATGATGTGGGGAAAAACGATGATCCCGCCAATTTTAAACAGGCAGTTGAATGTGAGCATTCCACTAAATGGATTGAGGCCATGGAAGAGGAATTAAAGTCTATGAGTTCTAATAAGGTCTGGGATTTAGTTGAAATTCCTGATGGAGTCAAACCAATAGGCTGTAAGTGGGTCTACAAGGTTAAGCGTGATTCCAAAGGGAAGGTCGATAAATTCAAGGCTAGACTCGTAGCAAAAGGATTTACACAGGTAGAGGGAAAAGATTATAATGAGACTTTCTCTCCTGTGTCGACAAAAGATTCACTTAGAATTGTCATGGCACTTGTAGCCTATTTTGATATGGAGCTACATCAGATGGACGTTAAGACTGCATTCCTCAATGGTGAATTAGATGAGACTATTTACATGGCACAACCGGAAGGTTTTGCTATTAGAGGTAAAGAACATATGGGATGCAGGTTAAGAAAATCCATTTATGGACTTAAGCAAGCGTCCAGACAGTGGAACCTTAAATTCGACCAAGTCATTAAGAGGTTTGGATTTAGGGAGAATGAGGTAGATAGTTGTATCTACGTTAAGTTCAAGGGTGGAAAGTTAGTAATTCTAGTACTGTATGTTGATGACATACTATTAGCTAGCAATGATAAGAATATGTTGCATGAGACTAAGAACTTCTTATCATCTCATTTTGATATGAAGGATCTCGGTGAAGCCTCGTATGTACTAGGCATTGAGATACACCGAAATAGAGCCCAAAGAGTACTAGGATTATCTCAGAAAGCATATATTGAGAAAATGCTTATAAGATATAATATGGATAAGAGTAGCATATCACCTGCCCCAATTCAAAAGGGTGATAAGTTTAGTGAGGAACAATGCCCTAAGAATGATTTTGAGAGAAGTAGGATGGAGAACGTTCCCTATGCATCAGCTGTTGGAAGCTTGATGTACGCTCAAGTCTGTACGCGTCCAGACTTGGCATTTGCAACCGGAGTATTTAGCAGATATCAGAAAAACCCAGGATGGGCTCACTGGATTGGCGTTAAGAAATCAATGAGATATTGCCAAGGCACTAAGGATTACATGCTCACTTATAGGAGAACAGACAACCTTGTGGTTGAATGTTACACAGATGCCGACTATGCTGGTGATGAAGACGATAGAAAATCCACTTCTGGATATGTCTACATGCTAGCGGGGGGCTATTTCTTGGAGAAGTCATAAGCAAGGAGTAAGCTGCTTGCATCTACAATGCAAGCGAAATTTGTGTCATGTTATGATGCCACGGGGCGGGCGGTGTGGCTTAAGAATTTAATTCGGGATTTAAGATTGTTGATAGTATCTCGAGACCTATCAAAATGCCTTTGCGATAATCAAGCTTGCAGTCTTCTTTTGCGCTAACGATAAACTAACGGGTGCCTCCAAGCACATCGACCTTAAGTATCGTATCGTAAAAGAAAGAAACCGGGACCGCACGCTCAGCATTGAGCACATAAGTACTAAGTTAAACATAGCGGATCCGCTCACCAAAGGTTTACCACCAACCCTTTATGAGAGACATGTCCTTAATATGGGTTTGGCAAATTCCTTTGATAAGGTCCTGGTTCAGGGCCATTAGTATCTCCCTAATAAGAATAAGTATCCCAACAAAGTTTTTCGAGTTGAGACTATGGGTAATGCGTCCCGAAGTGTGCCGAGGTCTTTGCCGCCGCCGACGCATTGGTCCGGTACTTGCCGATTTACCAAGGAGGGATTTTAGTTTATAAATAAGTTTTAGTTTAAGTCGTATTGACTTTCGGTCGGGGGGAGAATGTTGGATATTTTGGTTTGACCTCGGTCAACCGACGAACCGAGGATATGGGGGAGCGGTCCACTTCCCCTTAGACTCGGATTCGGCGCAACATTAACAAAGCCTCGTTTGCCGTGATCGGGTGGCAAACCCTAAGTCTAATCGGGCTCGGCCACGGGTCTCCGGCGCCTATATAAGAAAAGGGGATCCCTCACGATTCCTTGGAGAAGGATTGAACACGAGTTTCACGTGCATCCACGTGAACCTTAACCCTAATCCACCCACCGATCGCTAAGAGCGCTGGAAGGCCTGGAAGCTCGAGCTCCGCGTCCTGGGCAATGTCGTTGGCGTCCTGAAGGCCACCGATACCCTCAGAAGACGCTCAAGGAACGTCTACGCTACAAGCCCGACGTCGCTCTCGCCGTCGACTCCGTCACCGGCCGAATCGGCCAACACCAACGCGATGGAGAACACCGCATTTGCTTGCGGTATTCATAACCGAATCTACTATTTATTTCCGCATTAGATTAATGTGCTAGATGTGATCTACGGTGAACTAGTAGATCCCGATGTATCTTGTTTCTAAGTATTGTTAGTTTTATTTTGACTAACATCCAAGTACTATTCATTTTCAACTTCACTATTTATTTGCAATGAAGAGAATAGGCCCCGTGTGATGCCACATTGCGGGAACAATGGTACTTTTTTACCTCGCACCAAATCAGCACCGACCACCAATCAGCAGTACGTATTTTTCTCTCACGACAAATCATCATAAGTCACCCGTCACCAACCAACCGAATAAGGTCGGCTGGAACAAACTAACCGTGTCAAATTTGAATTTTCGATTTCAAAACGAGACCACATACCGAGGAGGCACTGACCGAAGCAGCTAGCAGGCGGCGCCTCCGCCAGAGAGACAAGCAGACCTGCTGCGTGCAAGCTGCATGCCATATGCACGCTTTGCCCGTGTCCATGCAGAAAGATTGCCAGGGGGGGGGATTCATTGCAATTCATGGCGTCCTCTCACCCAACCTCCCCCTGGACGCAACGGAGTGAATGCTGCCGGAATCGCGACAGAATTCGATCAATGCGAGTTCTCGCCTTCTTGGAACGGGGGGAGCGGCGGGGAGCCTCTGCTCTGAAACTTCTGAATCGCTTGCACACGAGATTCAGAAAAAAGTGCTGGACGCTGCATCGTAGCGTAGCAGTAGCTCTCTGCACACACCTTGGCGAGGGCGACACCGGTGGGCCCCAGCTGTTTAACGGCAGCGGCAGCTACTGTAACTGTACTGTGTGTAGTACTGTACGTACTCCGGTAGAGCCATGCGGATGAAGACATTGCAGTGTACGAGTACTCCATTTGTGTTTGTGCATGGCGACACTGATGTGAATGACTGACTGCCATTGATGGGCAACGGATGGTAGTGCAGGTGCTGGACATGGAGATAGTTCAGCAGCTACTCACTGGGTGTCTGTGTGCAAAGCTTGCAAAGGTGATCAGGTCTCTACGCACACGAGCCGTTCCACAAATTTCAGACTCCTCAACACCTGCGCTTTGTCCATCTGCGCTTTGTCGTGTCAAAGACTTTTCAGCTCTTCCAGGTCGGAGAAGTCACGGCACAGGAGTCTGCTGAAGAACCACCACTGCTGAAGCTCTTGTTCTTCAGCACCGAGTCAGTAGTAATATGATAGTGCACAAAAGAGTGTCTGGGGTACTCTGCTTAAGGAACCAAACCAACTTTTAACGGTATATGGGGGTACATGTCACTCCACATTTACACAAAAAATACACATGTCATGTGCCACCCATATTGATGCCAGTCACACACTCCCCAGACCCAAAATGCTGGCTACAACCTTCAAGCTAAAACCACTAGCTGATTGGAATAAAACGGTACGCTCAACACGTTTTTCATGCTAGTGTTTTTCCCCCCACTTTTCAGATCACCGAGCAACCCACTACACAGCACACTGACACGCCCAACGTATCAGAATCAATGTTTTTCTGAGAATCACGGTTTGTTGTGTGCATGGATGGATAGATGTGCAATATGATGAGGAGCTGGATCTTTCTCGTTGATAAGAATTTGTTCTGGGAAGTCCACTCGTATCGATTTGAACTGGTAGCGCTGCATGATGTCAAAGAAAAGTCAGCTATAGTACATCGACAAATAATAAGTCAGCTATCAAACAAGTCATTTCATTTATATCTTTTATAAAAAGTGATGCATAAATCACAAAAATATAGGGAAAATAACTAAACTTGGTCCCAGCTGATGTGCATATCACTGTTTCCTTCCAGCATATATTTTAAGATGAAGAATCAACTTAATCAATGTTTTCAACAGGATAAACTTCTTGGCCTGATTTTAACCGAATATTCTAGTGTAGCGCATTGAAGTATGAGTTCGATGGTGGCTACATTAACAAGATCAATTTTCTCATTTTAGAAAGTTTTTATCAGATGCTATGTTTCTATCCTACACAGTAAAGAAAAGAATAGTGATATGAACTGATAACATTAGTCTTTTATATAATGGTGATGGCAGAGACTAGTGTTGTAATTTCATATCTTGTTCACTACAGTTTCATGGGTCAACTATTTCACTTGTTTTCCTACAACGGTCTGTAAAGAAAAAGGTTGAGGTCATGAGGTGAATAGAGGCATAACAAATCATCCACCATAAAAGCTTTAGCATAGCATTAGATATTTCAGAAGTAAGGGAATTACTCCGTATTCGACAATATATGACACAACTACCATCCATAAGTTAAAATCAAAAGGGTTTAGTACTTTAATATGCAAGGTAGCAAGAGTAAGATGGGGTTAGGAAAAATATCCCCAAATAAAACAACAGTTTTCTGTATACAACTAGCAATATGTTGTCTGAGCCTCTGAGGTGAGGTCATGTAGTTTGACTGGAAGTAGAATATCATGCTATCTAGGAGTACCTTGTCTTTCCATGATACATCCAGAATTCTGTAGTATGGTTCGTACAGTACCACTCTATCACCCTGTTTAATCTATGGCAGAGAATACCTATATTAGCATGGTACAACAGTTATTAAAGAAGAATAGGATGCAGTAATCTCAAAATTATTTGCCAAGTCACAAGCTAATCTTGCAACACAATGAATTCAACAAAACAATTAAGTTGACCATTATCAATAATTGTGAGTTGTGACAAATCCCGTGGTTATTCTTGGACTGGAAATGAACTTGAATCACTGATTGGTTGGTAATTCCAGTTGTAGTTCCTTATGACATGTTTTGGTGTTCTAATAACAAAGTTGAGTGAGGATGTGTGGCAATTGACTTACCTTTTGGCCTCATTTTCACAAAATAAAATGGGGCTAGATATGCCTTCAGTTCTAAACATTTCACTAAAAAAGAATAGTTCTTGATAACAATTAAACTGAGAATAACTAATTCAATGAAAGCTCAACTTAGTCCAATACTGCTTTTAGTAATGAAATCTGTATTGTTTTGTTCAGACTTACACAACCATCATGAAACAAAGATTAAACAAAACATAACAATAGGGATAATCAAGGAACACAGTGCACACTCTTCACTACATAAGCATTCGCCAAAATTCAGAGGTCTTACTGCATCATTCCGCAACCCATAGACTGAAAGTATAAAATATGACTGATCCAAGTCACATGTTAAATAATACCTGAGAAAAATCAAAAGTAAGAATATACATTATGAACAATATGAGATATAAGGAAAAGAAACAAGATACAATGGCATTTCTAGTAGGCACACTGTAAAAGAGCAAAGAGCTGCATACATCTTTAATCGCATCCATGATTATGTTGTACTTAGCTTATGATAACCAGGTCGCCAAACAAATACAAACGAGGTTATTGAAAAATATTATTTCACTTCTATTTCTTCCATGTTATTTAACACTACCTCCTCAATGGCTCAACTACAAGTTTAACAAGTAAGCCTTTTAGTCCCAAGCAAGTTAAGGTCAGCATGTTGGAACTAGATTTTTTTTTCAATTAACATAACTCGATATCAGTTAATCAGTTATCACATCTCTGAACTACCTTCACCTTATCAATTATTAACATTGCAGAGCACATTGTCAAAGCGTAAACATAAATGTTTCCAGCTATTTAACATATACAAATGCCCTAAAGACAAAAAAAGACATGGGATGGTAAAGCATGCGTAACTAGCGTATTAAACATTAAGCATAATTCAACTTACAGTGGAGCAACATTGTCATGTCTTATCAAAAGAACAACTTTCCCCAAAACAGCAACTGTTTTGTTCAAACCCTCTGATAATTTGCTTATGGTAGCTTTCTTGTGAAATGTTTTCACTGCGCCATAATAAAGGTACAAAGCATAAACAAGAAGCCAACAATAGTACTCCCTGTTCCAAATATTTGTTGCCATTGAACTTGTGCTCAAACTTTGACCAACAATATTTAATCAATAAATTAGTTAAGTAAAGTACATCCTCCATTTCAAATTGTAGGCCGTTTTAACTTTTTTAGGTTCATAGATGTTTGTATGCATCTAGATAGACACTATATTTAGGTGCATAGCAAAAAAAAAGCACCTAGAAAAGCCAAAATGGCCTATAATTTAGGATGGAGGGAGTAAAATGACTACCACCAGATTTGTCATCAAAAGTACTTTTGCCTTGTATGTTTATCTATTTGCACAAATATTTGTAGAAAGATGAAAAGGCAAATGAATAAAAAAAATCAATGGCGACAAATATTTAAGAACGAAGGGAGTATATTTTTTGAAAGAAAATATAGGGCTTCAATATTTGCAGTGTGTTAGTAAGACTATTACAAGTGACACCATTCAAAGATGACACCAATGATGCTAATCTTTTGGATCGTAATTGTCCCTGTGGAAGAATATTATTAAGTCAGCAATTTTCACATAATTGAAGAAACTTTTTTAAGAGCAAAAGACTCTTTTTTAGTCAACACGTTCTCATCAAAGCACGTATACAAGCAAATGCAAACTGAATAGTAAATTGATTCAGCACATCTGCCATAAGTACATGGGTAAGATCTCTAGACACAATCACACAAGTCACACACAAAGAACAAAAAATAATTCTCTAGAATACTTATGCCATGATCAACTTCATTAATGCACTAGGGTTCACTATTAATTTATCACATGAATAAATTGAAGTTCCCCAGAAAGATAACCAGCTTGACCACATAG
Organism: Cenchrus americanus; assembly: GCA_947561735.1. Taxonomy (NCBI): domain Eukaryota; kingdom Viridiplantae; phylum Streptophyta; class Magnoliopsida; order Poales; family Poaceae; genus Cenchrus; species Cenchrus americanus. Next base: position 252,040,805 of record OX387245.1, on the reverse strand, counting down.
AAGTGGCCATATGATATATACCTGTGACACTGTTATCAAGCAAATATGAAGTTCAACTTATAAACAAAACAGAAAATGCTGTGCTTGCGTCACTAGTTCACTACAGTTGCAGAAAAAGAGTAATGTTATTTAAGCTTCCACCTTCCAGTATTCACAAATATGGATAACCATTACTAGCAGCCATTCTGTGAATGTGATAAAGGATAAGTTATGTCGAACTCTGCAATCTAAAAAGCATAGTTATAGGACAATTCTATAGGTTTACTTACCTTCACTGCATTCTCTAGCTTATCAAGAAGACTGATGATTTTCTGAATTTCTCTATCAGCACCGAGGCCAGGATCTTTTAAAGCTGCAGCTTCGAATCCACGAAGGGCCCTTTCATAATTCTCCAAATATTTGTCGGCCTAAGAAGATCGGGGTTCAAAAATGATGAAAGTAATTATTGTACTTAGTTGTTGTTTAGAAATTGATAAAACAAATTTCTAAAAAGATTAAAATAGGCATACAAGTATCTTGTCCCCGAATCTAAACCCTTTTCACCACACCACTATAACTGGCACTGCAGGACAATATTGCCACATGGTGACACAGATGAAAATTGTGGTGTGGCAAGGATTAGCCATAGGCCATGCACCCATGGTACCTTACAACACCATGAACAGTGCTTGGAAGCACGAATTTGCCATGCACCAGGTAGATTGGACGAACAGTATATTTAAAGAATTATAAATGAGTTCATTCAAAAATAGAAAGGACCAAAAACTATAGAAAAAATATAATTTAGTTTACTCTATAAAAGACACTGAGTTATCTGGGACACTCACTGTGGCACAATTATAGTAGAGGTCTGGATTTAAACTCATAGTTTTATCCTTCTCCTGCACATAAAATAAACTCAACAATATATATATAATAGAAATGAGACACAGAAAATGATTTGAAATCAATATAAGAAAGGTTACATGTCGTACTTCTCAATAATTTTAACCGGAACAACAGCAAGTATGAAATGCCAACTTACAGCATTTTGATATGCTTTCACCGAATGACGAAGCTTGGTGTGGTCCCAAACTCCTCCCACAAAGAAGCTAGTGAGATAAGCATTACCCATATTGTCTGCAGGTAAAAGGGCATATGAAAAAACTTTCTTGAGGAAATATTTTCTTTTATGCTGATGATTAAATTGTGCTTTCTGTGTGTATCACTTCTTAGCCAAATGAACTTAGGCATGTTTAAGGGTATGACAACATATTGCATGTTCAAATTTCAAAGGGCAGCATGTACATGGATCTCAATAAAGCACGGATCTTAGCTATGCAACCATACAACTTGAGAATGGGGCGAAACAAGTAGTGATCCCATGATGCAAGAAAAGAACCAAGTCAGGTATTAATCCCATCATGCGAGATCCATGGTACGTGATACTCTAATTAAACCATACAATCAATGTTATGAAAAGAAAGAATGCAGAATGTTAAATACTATAAGATCACAGATGTTATGAATTTCTAATTAACAAATGTATACAAAAACAGAACTTCTGCAACCACACAAGGAAAAGAACTCTTACACCACGAATTGCCATCTTTAATGTCCAGCAAAACCGCTTCTTTTGCGTGCTCAATGCTCTCTTCCACTAAAGCTCCCGGGTTTTCACTGCCTGAAAATGAGAACATAAAAGATGAGGCAACCTGATAAATCTTCCAGTTCGACACTTTCGATATTTTTATAGTAAAATGGTAGGTGCAAAATTTAATTGGAGATATATTACTGTTGATAACAGCAGTTCAGCACTAAAGTACACAGGAGAGCTTCAATCTCTCACGAACATATCAGGCAACAGAGACATTGCAAAAAGAAGAAGCTTCATATGCTTAGATACAAAAGAAGATAATTGAAAGCATGACTAACTCAGCAGTATATTATGACTTGACATGATTGGTAACAGGATATTGATGCGGCAGGGAAAATCGATTATGCAAAAATATTAGACAAGGACCTAATAATATAAAGGTACATCCTCACCTTGAGCCATACTTCTTTCAAGCATGGAGAGCTGGCACAGTATTTTCTTATCTGAACCCTGCCCAACAAAAAAATGCTGGAGAATTCTGAAATATAGAAAAGAATACTAGGAACTACTTCTAGGAATATATTTACCTTTCTTAATGCTGACATAAAGCAGTTCTTTGCTGCAGACAGATCCCCCTTCTTCCAAATGCAGCTACCCAAACATAACCATGCATCTACAAGAGATGGATTCAGCTTTACCTAATATATACAGTAGCAAAAACAAAATTTTAATTTCTTATATGGGGAATTGTATACAGAGAGTTGTTTAGTCTCTACTACATACAGCTTTGGATAAATGATCTTCAGCCTCCTTATGATAGTCAGGAAAGACATCCAGTATTTTCCCCCTCAAAAATTCGAAAACGCCACGCTGTTGTGGAGATTTCTTTTGTTCTGAAAGTACAAGAAACAAAAAAAAAAGAAAGGAACGGTTTAAGAGTGTGTCATGAAACAATTGAACAAAGCATCGTAGGTCAGGTCACATCAAGAAAAAAAATCACTAAGGCACATGGATACAGCAAGGACGTTGAAACCCTGATGCAGCTTGCCTTATGCCAAGCTTCAAAACAGAAATCCTAAGGAACATTTACAGACACGAAACGCTGACGATGCTGTCGTTTGTTGGAACGGTAAAGGACATCAGCACTATACAGCACCATCACATGTCGTTGTACAAGTTTGAACTGGAGACATAACAGTGAGATTTTGCTGTCCGTGAAACCAGAATCTTAACATGGCTATCAACAGCACAGTTCAGTAGTTCACTGCTGTAAAATAAAAGTAACGAATTAGGCACAGGCGTTTCAAAATTCCATGCCATGCCGTCGAATTGGGGGGGCTGGGAGCCAACACAGGTTGCAGGATGTGTGTAGCCACCGCAGAGTGGGATCGCCGGTGCTACGAACTGAACACCCACTGGCCTCTGCGTTCACTGCTAACCCGGTCGGTGGTGTGGTAGTGGCTATATATACGGACCGAATCAGTCGCGAGCAATGGGAAGGGGGGAGTGGGAGTGGGTGTACCGGGCGGGAGGGCGTCGAGGAGGGCGAGTGCGGCGTCGGCGCGGGCGCGGAGCGCGGCGGTCTTCTCGGCAGGGTCCCGGGGGAAGAAGGTGTCCCGGAGGCGGTAGAGCTCCTCCGCGGCCTCCGCCGCCCTCTCCAGAGGCGTCCTGTCCCCTTCCCCCTCCGGCGGTGGCTCGGGCTCCGCCGGGCCGGAGCTCGCGCGCGCGCCGGCCGCCGGCGGCTTCTCGGCGGACATGGGATCTACCTACTGCTGTGGACGGCGAGGACGGCGGGCGAGGGGTGTCACCTGAAGAAGGCGCCTACGCTGGACTACGTGTTCGAGAGACTTTTACCTGCAAGCCATTAGAAAAGTAACGGGTGTGTCTATACGTCACACACTCACACACTGCGAAACAATGGGTCTCCCTCACACGATTCTTTACAATTTTTACACCGCAGATTTATTTTTTTTTACCCCTCCTTCCTTCCTTCCTTATCCCTTCCCCATCCCACCCCACCGCCCCCGGATCCCGCTCGCTCGGCGCCGGTTGCCTCGCCCTCCGCCCGGGCCGGCGCCACGGTCCCGCCGGCGCGAGCCGCCCGCCTCCCGGCCCCAACCGTAGCCCCCTCTCACCACCCCCCTCCCTCGTCTTCCGCCCCCGCCGTCCGCCGGCGCCCACTCCGTCTCCGTGAGTCTCCGACCGACACCTCCGTCTACTCCCCCGCCCAAGCCCGGCCCCCAACCGCCGTCCTCCGCCGCCGGCCGGCGGCGCCCCCGCCGCCGGCCGGCCGCGACCTCTGTCGGGCCGGCCGGCCGCCACCGGCCCTCCCTCTATGGCCGGCGGTGAGCGGCGGCCCCCCGAAAACCCCGAACCCTAACCCCGAACCCTAACCTCGTCGGACCTCGCCGTAATCTCGCCGGAGTTGGAGAAGATGGATGGGTGAGGGAGACGGAGGTGGAAAAAATTTTGTGTGAGGAGGTGGTCCGTTTCACCCAAGGTAACATATAGCTTTACCTTTAGAAAAATATGGATTTTACGTCTAGACCACCGTAAAGTTGGAGTAGACATCCAAGCTATTGGCCAAATTTTGTTATGCCCGGATCATTCCATCCGATGTCCGTGAGATTAGCTCTGTTTGTGAGATCTCGCCCTTTCAACTACTTGACTCGCCGGCGGAACCGGCGACACGTGGTTGGGGTGGCGCGTGCGGCTCACGGCAGTGCGGGGACGGCGCGTGGCACGCGGGGACACACGAGCCCCCCTGGTGCGGAGGAGCTCGACCTTGGTTGCGCCGCCACCGCGAGCGCACGCGGGGAGAGCTCGACCGGCCGCCACCGCGGGCGTAGGTGCGCGTGGGCGAGCTCAACCCGGTCGCCGCGAGCGCGCGCCGGAGAGCCGGACGGGAGCTCGACCCGGTCTCCGCCGTTGCGGGCATGCACTGGGTAGCTCGAGGCCGCCGCTGCTGGTGCGCACGGGCAAGCTCGCCTCTAGCGGGCGCGAGCTTCTACGAGAAGGGAGCAACCACATGTAGATGACATCGTGTGACTGCACCGCCTCCTCGACGCTGCGACAACTTCAGCGCTGGGCATCGGGTCAACCAGATGGTGAACGTCGCCCAACTGCAGTAGATGGCGTTCAACTCGTGCCTGCGGAGCATCGGTGGCACCGTGGCAGCGCTGTGTGTGACGACGACGACGACCCTGCCTTTGTGCACCCGTCAGAGTGCGATGCGAAGCTCCGAGGCGTGCTACCGGAGTGTGGGTAGGTGTGTTGCCAGAGTGTCGTGTGCCCTAGTGCTGCTCCAGGTCCGCCTCCACCATTCAGACCCTGTGAGCTCCATGGGTGAGCTCCACTTAGCCGCTGTGGGTGCGGGCGCGGGCGCGGGGGAGCTCGACCTTGGCCGCCATGGGCGTGGCCGGTCGAGCGGTGGGGAGGCGAAGGTAGGAGATGGGTCCTGGCCCATCTGTCAGCGCGAGGGAAAGGGTGGGTGGTGAGCGGTATTTTGGACCACTTGACTGGTCGGGCCCACATGTCGAAGGTGACTAACGGTGAAAAGGGGTGGAAGACGGAAGAAATGGCCAAAGCGTGGCATGATGGCTTGGATGTCCACTCTAACTTTAGAATGGTCCCGCGTCAAAGTCATCTCTGGTGGGGTGTTATATATTTTTGCTTGTGCGTTTCTTATGTTGAGTATGACCGGTGGGTCCATGTAAACCTGTGAAGGAAGTAGCTGGTTAAAAGGAGGGGTTGTTTCGTGAACGACGTGAACTTGTATACGAAGAAACTTAGGAGGAACCCTTCCTCGTTCCAGATCCCATCCTTGAGTCCCTCACGTCTCTGACGATCATCGTAGGTTAAGGGTGTAACAAAGGGAGGATGGGGACGGAAAGGAGTTTCAGAAATCAGACTAGAAAAAAAAAGGCTTTACTGGGGAAGCGAAGTCTTGCCAAATGGAGCCAAGTTAAATATGATAATGTTGTCACTGATGTTGGTGACAACGGCGCGAGTCGCGGTGGCTTACTTTTGACTCTTCTCTTAGATTGTGGTGGCGTAGTGTCTTGTTGTGTGCATTGTTCACGTGCATTGTTTGTGTGGTGACGTTCACTTTAGCACCATTTACGCGCCAACCTGCACTATCTCTAGCTCGAACTCTCAAATTCCAGTCAAATTCAATAGAGTAAAATAAACATTCCAAAAATTATGTAATTTTCTTGAAATAGATGTCATAAGTCAAGTATGCCCTATTTTACTTGAATCTGACGTCCAAGGTTTTGTCGTTTTTGAAATTAAAGTTCCCTGCAAAAGACTAGTTTGAAAACTTCATCAAGGTTAGCCCTAAACATTTTGTAAAATCCAGAAAAAAAATCATGTAAACACATATGATTTGAAAATAAGCATTTTGTAATATAATTTAAGAGCAAATTGGGAAATTCAAATTAAGTTCCTTCGTCACAAAGCAATAAAGAGACAATTATGAAAAAGCTTATAAAGAACAGAGGGGAGAAATATAGGGAATAAAAAGTCCAGTCTGTAGCAAATACCAAAGAGGGAACAATTGTAAGGGAAACTCCAACCGAGCTCTTAAATTTGAGCCTTCGTCGGTCTATATGAGGATCGCTCACAAACTCTAACCGAACTCTCATATAGCCCCTTAGTTATAACCAACTTCTTCTTTTATTCCCCTTCTGACACACGGGCCCCACATGTCAGCGAGCATATTTACCCCGGCCGGCCAACCCATCCTCCCCCAATCCCCGATAGACCGCCACGAGGAGTGGAGCCGTCGGCCCCCATAGCCTGGCCTCCGGGCGGAGCGGCGCCGCCGACCCCCACGGGCGCACCCCCCGAGGTGGAGCACCGCCGGCCGTCACGGGCGTGGTCCTGAGGCCGGAGTTGCCGGGACAAGGAGCTGCCAGCTCACCCTCACAGGCGCGGCCTCCGGGGTAGGGCGCCGATGCCCCCCATCCCATGCCCCCGACATCCAAGGTTTTTGAAATAAATGTCATAAATCAAGTACAACCTATTTCGCTTGAATCTGGCATCCAATGTTTTGTCGTTTTTAAAATTAAAATTGGCTGCAAACTTCATCAAAATAAGCATCAAAGTTGGAAACAAACGTTTTCTAAAATCTAGAAAAAAATCATGTAAACACATATGATTTGAAAATAAGCATTTTATAATACAATTTAAGAGCAAATGTGGTATTCGGAAATTCAAAGTTCCTTCATCACAAAGAATATAAAAAAGGTAAAGTTTTAAATTTGAAGTTACATTATTCAAAAGTAGATAGGATCGTTACAACACACGGACGAAAACAACATTTGGAACAGAATTACACACAGATGTGCGCACAAATAAGAGTTACATGAGGAAGAGAAAACTAAATGGCTCATGGAACGCAGGCTCGTGGTTCCGGTAGGCCGGCCGGCCGGTATTTTGGCAGAAGTTTATGGCACGAAGCATTCTGGAAGCGGGGTGCCGGGCTGAGGAAGGCTGTCGAGGGTGCAGAGCTTGAAGCAGAAGGTCAAACAGATTGAATCAACCTGCTCCCTGCACGTAGAATCTAGTACTCTAACCCGGTTTCCGATGGCCCTGCATGCCCCATCGGCAAAGCCCACACAACCTGGTTGACAGTCGCTGACGCATTGGTCGACAAGCTCGTCAGCCGTCGTCGCCTGCGTTGCTGCGGGCAACAGGACCAGCAAGACGACGATGGCAACAGCCACGGCCTTCTTGAGGCTTGTGCAGGATCTGGCGGAAGCCATTGATCGTATGGACACTGGCCTGGTGACGCAGATGGGTAACTAGCTAGCTATATCTGATCGAAGGAGCCCAAGACGTATGTACGATGGCAATATCAGCTGATGCCCACACACAATGGCACACCTGATGTGCTATTTGTAGGTGACTGACAAGTTGGTGCAATGCCACACAGTACGTACTGCTCAGCACGTCATATCAGTGGTTGATCATGACCCGCACACACCAGTAAGCACACATGGTTTCTTCCATGATTGGTAGCATCAACGTTGCTTCGACGTGCCCCGAGGTGTAGGAGCGTTTGGAAGAATACATCATAGCATGTCATAATCACGAAATGGAGAATAAGTCTACAAAGAACAATTATTAATTATAACCACCAATTATTTACAAGTGTCTCTTGTGCTTGTTTGGGTAGGATGATCTACACATGTGCTATGAGCCTATGACCCCGGAAGAATATGCCTACACATGTGCTATGATTATTCTTTGCGAGCACAAAGATCTGAATTCTTAAGGAAAATTGAGAATGATAGATTTACTGGATCAACTAGGAGTGGATCAGGCGGGTATGATTTACTGAAATCGGGGTTTTACCTTTGCCTTGCGGCCATCATTGGTTCGTCGGTGAAGGTCTCCGCACTTGGGAGCGATGGTTGGGGTAGAGGCGGGCGGTAATGTCGTGGCGGCGTCGGTGGGGCGCGGTGACGTCCGGCTTGACGGAGATGCTTGGTGGTGCTTCCCATCGCTTTAGGGACTACCTCTCGATCGGACTATGGTTAGGATTGTGGGGTGCCGGCGGTGATGAACCTCGTGAATAGTGTCGTGGCCCCCACCTCCTATTTATTGTCTTTGTGCGACAGGGGCCCACCAGCCACTATTATTGGGCCGGGCCTTTGGGCTAACCGGTAGAGATCAACGTAATCGAGAAAACCCAACTCCAAAGATGGATTTATGTACTTGCTTGTATTGTTAGGGTTTCGATGTTCAATCTATTGGGAAAAGCTTAGTAATTAACACCCTCTTAGTAATTAACACCCTCGAAACACTTGTGCAAATTTTTTGAGTTCAAGTTGGGTTTTGATTTGGACCGATTTTGGCTATATAATATTAGGTACACAATATACCCTCTCTTTTTCTTCATTTCTAAATTTGAAAGGAGGGACTTAGAGATTTCAAAAAGTTATGTAAATTTTAATGTAGATGTCATAAATGAAGTACATGCTTGAATCCGGCATCCTTGGTTTTGAAATTAAAATTCTTCTTGAAAGACTATTTTGAAAACCTTGGCCAAGTTGTTTAGCCGAAAAACAACTTCTAAAACATCAAGAAAAAAACTATGTAAACTTATGATTTGAATTATTATTACAACTTAATATGCTATTGCAAAATCTAAAGCTCCTTCACAAAGCACGTATAAAAGTAAGGTTTTAAATTTGAAGTTAAATTCAAAAAGCACTCAAACCATGCATAAATGCACAGGAGATGCTGGCGATGCAAATGCATAAAAACAAATTAATTAAGATTTGGTCATTCCAATGATACACAAATCTTTATTGAAAGTAAGTAACAATTACCAAAACATTTGCAACAGAATTACATCACACAAATCAAAATAGGAATTACATGTACTGATGATGAGAGGAAAGGACTTGAGCATGCATTTCGTGGTTGCTCGATCGACCCATATATATATATATATATATATATATATATATATATATATATATATATATATATATGCATGCCGATCGTCGTCGTAGTAAATAGTGAAATTTAATTAAGGCAGGATGCATTTGGGAAGCTGCTGCAGGATGCCGCCGGGCCGCGGCAGGCTGTCGAGGCTGCAGAGCTTGACGCAGAGGGTACCGCACATTGAAATGACCTGCACGCTGCACGTCGGATCCAGCGGAGTAATCCGTTTCTCCATGCCCCTGCACGCCCCGTCAGCGAAGGGCTTGCACCGTTGTTTACAGGTCTCGACGCACCGGCTGATAACGTTGCTGCGAGCCATCGCCGGCGTCGTTGCAGTAATGGCCAACAACAGCACCAGCGCGATGCAGACGCTGGCAACAGCGACGGACCTGCTGGCGGAAGAAGCCATTAATTGATGAGGACGGAGCTCTGGCTAGCTGGGCAACTATAGTAGCAGTAGTGCAGGGCTGGGTGAAGACGACGATAGATGACACCAAATATCAGCTGGTGCTCACAATGGAATACCTGATCGACGCTCTCTATTTGTAGGCCAAGAGATTATTGTCCGCTGCATGCCGGAGCTACATACAGCACAAAGGGTACTGCTCAGCACGTCAGTGGTTGACCCCTAGCTAGGCAACTCAGCAAATAACATGATTTCCTCCTTGCACGATTTGATAGCCGGCCTTTTGATAATAAAGAAGAACCATTAATTCAAGGGTAGGCCTCTGGAACTGCTGCATATTTGTGAGCGATCAAGGTATTAATTTGCGTAGCGCACTACTTGCCAGGGCAACTGCTAAACTGATTCAACAACGACGAGTCATTGCCTGATGACTGTCCGATCCATATGGGAACCATTGCCCGCTTCAAACTATGGTCCATGGACGTACGTACGGCTGACCACTTGCTTGTTGCAAAGGAATTGTTCTGTTTGGTGTTCTCCTGGGCTGGTTGCGCCTGCAGCTTCGGCGCCGCGACGACCGTCCGAGAATGCTGGTGGCAGGATCTGGTGAACGCACAAGCACCACGGAAGCGGAAGGGCGCCGCGTCTCTCTTCGTGATAGTAACTTGGTTTATTTGGAAAGAACGACACGCTCGGAGTCGGGTGTTCGACAACCTCTCCGCGCCCAACTCTGTCGTTCTCGAGAGAATCAAGCTAGGATGAGGTCCGGTTTTGGACGGCCGCGGGAGTGCGCAAATTAGGGAGTTTTGTTTTGTGAGTAGTCCGCATGAGGGTCGCGCACTCCGGTGCGCTTGTAATCAAATCTTCTACTTAATACAATGATGCGCAGCTCTCCTGCGTATCCGCGAAAAAAAACTATGGTCCATGACATCTGCAAGGGGCAGAGCTATGTAGAGCGCTTCGGGTGCGGCCGCACCCACGGAAAAAAACGTAATCCTTTATCATTTCTAAATTTTCACCATGTTAAATTGATTTTTCATGGATACAAAGAAGTATAAAACTCCTGTTCATCCCCTCGAAGCCTTCAGAGATCCGTTCGTCACCGCCGCCGAATCTGCTTCCCAATCGTCGCTGGACACCAGAGCCAATCTCCACAAGGTGGAGGCCGCAGAGGAGGGCTTACTTCTAGGCGAATCGGCCGAGTACACTGCCTCCCAGGCACATCGGCCAACTCCGGTACCCACGACGCATCCTTCGATTCCACCGCCGGCAACCCGAGCAAAGCTCAGATTTTCACCAAAGATCATCTTCCTCGAGATTAACAGGATCAACAACATCATCACCTGAAGAAGACGACGATGCGCCGACCCTCGAGTGTTGGACAGGTCTCCCCAGCCTCTCTGTTGACATCGGAGTAGATCGCCATCAGAGAACGGGAGAAGTTGGGAGAATTTATTCCTCTGCAACGTCGCCGCTTCCGCATCGCCAACGCCGCCAGGAAAACCAAGTCGCAGAGGAACCACGCTCCTCCGGCAAAACCTAACTCCACCATCGAGCACCGGCGGCGAGTAAACCCTGGACCTAAAAAGGACTCAATTATGACTCGATTTACTAAAAAGAGGGACCCCCGTCCCTTTGCCACCGGCTAGAGGCCGGAGACGGAAGGAACGGGGGCCAAAACGGCGGCGGCGGCTGCTTCACGCGGCGGCGGCGGTACGGGAGTCCCCCGAGTCTCCTAGGGCCTAGGGGCGACGCGGGGGTCGAGGGGTATGCCCAGCTAGGAATGGTTGTTCGGTTATCTTCAGGCTGAATTGCAGCCTGCTCATTCCTACCATTTTACCTACCTTATCTGGTTGGATCCCTGCGCACAATGTTGAGTGGTGGCGGTTGTGGCCTCGCTAACAGGTGAGGTTGCTCTCCCCGAGGGCTAGGCCGCCAGGGCCCCGACGAGCTTCATCCCCCGGTGGGGACGACGACCGGCGCTGGACCGGGGGAGGCCTCTGAGCCCGACGGCGCGGGCGAGCTCCGGCCAAGGTGGAGCAGAGGAGTGCCCCCCCCCCCGCAAGCTCCGGCCCCGGTGGTGGATGACGGCGGCGGCGGACCGGTGGGACCTTGAGATTTTTTTTGTTTTTTGTTATAAGTTTTGTTGCAGAGTTTTTTTTCTCCGAAAGTTTTTGGTCTATTTTGCAGAAATTTTATGTGTAAAGTTTTTGTTTCAACTTTTTTCCTTTTCTCTTTGCTTCCTAATTTTTCTAAAATAATTTATTCCCCATTTCCTTTAAAAATATTTCCTCCAAACTTCTATTTTCCATAATTTTTGCTTCAAAAATTTTGTTTCATAATTTTCTATAAAATACTTTTTTCCCTACATTTTTAAATAAATTTGTTCTCCAAAACTTTTTTGTTTTTTCTAGGATATTTTCTGAATTTTGTGCCGTTCCAAAAACTTCTGCATAATCTTTGTCACAAAAGTTCTACAAAATCTTTTGTCCGAAAAGTTTTTGAAAATTTAGTTTTAATTTATTTATTTTTTTTGTGTATAATTTGACCACAAATTTTCTTTCAAATTTGTTTGGCAATTTTTTTTGTTTCGGAATGTTTTCAGAAACTTTTTCTCCAAAATTTTTGTTATCTTATTTTTTTTCCTTTTCATTTTACCTTACGTGGAGGGGTCGACCGCATGCACCGAAGTTGCCCGCGCGCATGCCTGGTTTGAACAAGATCCAACCACTGTTCTTTGCAGGCGACGTGGCCCCAACAATTTGGCAGCTTTCGGCTGAGATTTTGTACATAGAGAAGATAAGGGCTTGCTTGCAGACTTAGAAGTCACTTGCGTTTTTGTTTTTGTTTTGTGAAACTAAAGGAAATGAACTTGTGCCAATTTCGAGAGCGTGTGTGAAGCTGCAGTACCATATCTTGCCATTTCGAAAAGTCGGTGATCAAGCTAAGTCCTTTTCAGTTCAATTTTATGTGTTTCATTTGTTTGACCCCCCCCCAAAAAAAAGAAAAGAAATATCCCTCCTGCCAGTGCCCACATTCAAGTTAAATTTGGGAGAAATTTGTTAGCTTTTGCAGTATAACGCACCAAGTGGGGGCCAATTTAAAGGTTGCTTTGTCCACGGTTTCATTTGCCAAAATTGCAGTCAAAAACAGTGTCCAGCTGATGAGAGCAGCCTGTACATCTTGAATTCCACGCGGGCGGAATCGCGACATGCGGTCTCTGGGAACGAGGGAGCAGCCTCTGAAACTCTGAATCGCTCGCAGCTTGCACAGGAGAAGGAGGAGATACAGAACAGGGCAAAAGGCTAACGCAAATGCTGGACCATCCAGCCTCCGGGCATGTCAAGCACGGTGACACCCATCAAGCACGGGCACGGTGACACCCACCGACGCGATTGCCACTGATGAGCGAGCACTGGATATGCTAGTGCAGGTGTAGCAACTGTTGCAGTTCTTTGGAGGGGCACGGCACGGCTATACTTCTGGTTCAGGAACCTGCTGCTGCTTGGCTGCTTGCAAAGGTGAGGAGGCCACGATCCATCGACACATTTCAAACCTGTTCCGTTTCATCCACATTTTGCAACAAATACATGCATACTGTTGGACATCTGTTGGGATCCTTCTTTACACCTGCTGCTGCTTGCGAAGGTGAGCAGGCCATGAGCCATAGACACATTTCAAACATGTTTCCTTTCACCCACATTTTGCAAAAAAATGCATGCATACTGTTGAGTGTTGACATCTGTTTACACCGCATGAGCTCACAAGGACGGTCAGTCACAAGCACTAGCAGCGAAAATCTTACACGGCTGATTTCTGTACACAAGAAATCAGAAAGCCTTCACATCCCAAATAAAGCACTACAACACAAGCACAGCCAACACAAAATTAACCCCAGTTAAAGATCACCACATGTCCACATGTAAACCTACACTCTAGCTACTCCCCCTCTCTTCTCCAGCATCTTTCTAATTCAAACTAAGTCTCTACCTTGTAAGAAAACCATCGTTGCCAACTTCTTGCAACCTTGCAAGTTGCAAATTGCAAGCTGCACCCAACATGAGTACATGACACAATGCAGCTTGCCATTTCCAGCAATGTCAGACGATCAGTGCCGCCCGGACCGCGCCGCCGCTGCAGAGCTCCCAGGCTGCTCCGCGTAGGGCCTGACGAAGGTCCTCCTCCACCAGACCTCGAACGCCCTCTGCAGGTTGGGGCACCCATCCCCGGACTTGAGGAACCTTCCCAGCCACGCCATCAGCACGGCCCGCTGGTCCTCCAGCGGCAGCGTCAGGATGACCTGCCCGACGCCGTCCTCCACCACTGCCCGGTCGAACCACCGGCACCCGTGCTGCAGCCACCGGTAGTCGTCCATCAGTGGCTGCAGCCACACGTCCAGCAGCCGCCGTCGCGTCCCCTCCGACGGCAGCGCCTCCCCTTTCCCGACGGCCACCAGCAGCCTCGCGCTCACGCAGCTCACCAGGTGCCGATGCATCACCGGGATCCTGGGGTGGAGCTCGGCCAGCTCCGACTGGCCGGCCCAGATCACTGTCAGCTCATCAGCTGCATGCCTATCTGACAAAATCTCAGATAACCAGAGGAGGTTATCAGCCTCCAGAGCGATCTTCCTGAACATCTGCTCTTTGTCGTCTGAAGATTGTTCGGCAAGGGCTTCTGGATCCGAAGCTCGGCGGAACAATGCCAGCAAGGAATCCAGGCAGTTCTGGAAAGAGCTGTACAAGGTCATGACACAGGAGGAGTCTGCTGCTGAAGAACCATTGGAGGTGCAGATGCTGTTGTTCTCCTTAAAAAGCTTCAGGACAAGAGACTTCATCTCGCGTCGGCCCCTGTCCTCAGTGCTCTTCAGCACCAAGTCGATGATGTGCGCAAGGGTGTCGTTCGGCGGGTTTGCTAGGACATCGGATGTCACTCTCCTTAGCAAGGGGTTAGCTCTGTGGTCCTCGTTATGCAGTTGCCGTATGGATGACACGACGTTCTCTTCCTCATCGCCGACCCATGGAACCGCTTCCAGGTAGTCTAGGCATGAAGTGATGCATGCGCGGAAGCCTAGTGATTCTGCGACCTGTACACGAACAAATAATTATGCAAATTATGCACTGAACATCAAAGGAACAAGCATAGTTAAGAAGTCAAATTAGCTTTACAAATCCACATTCCTAAGTAGCCATTTTCAGCCAGTCATGCTACAGATTACATTCAGAAAATTTTCAATTCTATGAATTCCGTAAGGGAAACGCATTGCACTATTTTAGCCTATCTAAACTGAGATTAACCAACCTACCTAATTTCAGACTGACCGAGTATCGATTGACAGAGTTGCTTGATCATCTATCAGTAAAATCTAGAATGTGCAATATATGTCGAAATGGTTGTATCAGGAGAATATTAGCTCATACATGCTTCATCCAGTATGGTTGCTTGTGCATTTTCATCTAGTATGGTTAATATATGCTTCAACATTTGTTAATAATATCATAATATGCATAGAGTAGAGACAGATAACATAGCATACGTAAAATCAGAAAATCAAGTAACTATCACAGGACAAACCTTCAAGATTCGCAGAACTCGTGGAACATTTTGCCTGATCAGCCTCTGCTTGACATCCTTACAGTACATCAACCCAACAGTCTCGACATAAATCTCCACATCCTCGCAATCTGGCACCTCAATGCACGACACCGGAGACTGCCTCGAGATTCTGTCGGCGAAAAAGGTACTATTTTCAGCAAGGATGTTTTTGTGAACTATCATCTTCACAGCAACCCCTTCCTTGCCATACAGAACAACCTTCAGATCACTCGTGCCAAGCTGCCCAAATCCAACAGAGATCTTATGTTGCTTTGGTCGCTTATCGGGTGCCGGTGCAGGTGCTACCTTTGGTGGATCAGGGGCAGCAACAGCATCTGCTGGAGGGCATATTTGCTCATTTGAATTGGCTCTAGACCTAGTAGGAGTGGACTGTGCTCTCTTCTCTGAAGAAATGGTCGGCACCCTCTGAACGGATGACGCCTTTGATGGAGCAGGGGATGCTCCCCCTCTAGGTCTGCCCCCCTGCTGGTTTGGGCTCTGTGCTGTCTTCTGAAGCGTGGCCTGTGATGGGCAGCACCAGAATCCTTCCGGTGTGACGGCAATGGGGACATTTCTGATCCTTGGTGGCTGGCCATCAAGCCTTCCAATCTTGAATTCTGACATGCCTATCTTACGAACAAAGGACTAGTACCTTCAGAGATGGCTAACTGAAACCACTTTTAGCCTCTGCCAGGTCTAGTTGTGATCTGCCGAATGGTGCTTCTCTGCAAACCTGAAACACAATGGTCAGTTCACATTTCTCACAAAGCACTCATTCAGAGTATTTAGTCAAGAATCATAATTCAGAAACATGAGCATGTCATTATTTGGTAGTGGTTTGTAGACCGTAACTGTGTGCACACAAGTACTGAACTACTTGTTCAGATTGCGTATAAATCACTGAATCGAGATGTGTAGTCAAGATTCATAACTAAGAAACACACAAACATTGGCTGTTCAACACACAAACGGAAATTTCCAACTAATCCCCATCCCCTATCCATGAAACAGAGCTTGGACAATGAATTTCAAACCTCTGCTCCTGCCTAAAACAGAGCACACAAGACCCAACTGCATATTAGGAAGAAAAAATTGCACATTCTGTAAAAAGGAATCTTTAGCTAGCCTGGCGCTCATTTTCCCAGGTCTTCCAACACCTTTGAGCAAGCAAACTGAACTGAAAAATAATTTCTCCACTCACACTGTTGCAAGCCACCAAACTTAAGCAGGAGCACCGGGAACAACATTAAAACGTCTAAACCCACAGGAACATGGAAGAACACACACGTATGCTACTACATCACTAGTTCTTCAGCTCCCCCATCACACACAGGACCAGAGAACACAAAGGCAAAGAGGAGAACCAGTAAGACGGGGAGCAGAATTCACCTCACTCTCAGCGCAGCTCAGCCCTCGCCGCACAAATCAACCAGGAAGAACTGAAGAAAGGGGGAAACGCCTCGGCCTCGCTCACAGCCCCAACGCGCCTCACCCTGTCATCACCCAGAGCTGGCAACTGCCGGAAGGAGGAGGAAGAAGAAGAAGAGAATGCGAGGAGCGCAAAAAGGATACGCATGAATCAATCCATCACCCCCCATCTCCATCTGCATCTCCTTTCCCCCATCAGCAATCGAGTAGTGTCCTCCCTTTAGCCCGCTAGCGCACCGCGCCTGCCATCATTCCGCCTCTCCTCCTCCCCACCTCAAGTCAAGATCCCTTTTTTAAGCTTTGCTTTCTTTCGCCTCCTCCCGGCTTGTTCCCCTTCCTCCTCCTCACTCCTCTCCAGACTAGTCACACTCACAGTGGCTGGTTACCCTTTGTTGGTTTTCACCCACCCCTGCTGCTGCGTCGCCGTCGTATCACTGTATGAGCAGGAGGGGGTGAAAGCTGAAAGAGCTCGAACAAGACTGTAGAAGCAGCAGCAGCGGCGGGTACTGGGGGCGTGTCGCTTCCGGCGTTTTGCTCCCTTGATTGGGTTCAGAGCGACTCGAGATGCCTCTCGCTCGCTCGAATCAAAGCCTGTCCGTGTCCTGAGCTAACGAGGATTCGCCTGCCTCCGGCCACGATGCCGCCGGTGCTCGCAAAAAGAAAAGAAAAAAAAGGTTTTTTTTTTGGTTACAGCTTGGCTTTCTCCTCCATCGGATCCCCTAGTTCACTGTGCCGATGCGCGGGTCCCACATGTCAGCGTGAGGCTCCGACCTGCCACTGACACTGAGATGTGTACAGTACAGCACGGTGGTGAGCGTGCAGCCTGGCAGGGGTCGGTTTCTCGAATCTCTGGAGGTGCTTTGACTGCTGCCGGGAGCTAGCCAGTTTTCGTCACAAATTGGGATTAAGGTTTTGATTTAAGAGGAGCAGAATTTCAAACTTGTGTGTGAAAAGGCTGCGACTGTCATGAGGCCCCATCTTTGTTACCGTAGATTTGTTCGAGTAGCAGCCTTTCCAATTTGCAACCCGGGACCAGAACACGGGTGTGCGATTAACGAATGCTCCAAAACTTCTTCAAATTCTCTGAGAGAGCAGGAAAGCATGCGCTTGGACGTATTTGTTTGGCACTCTTGCTTTTGACACTTTCGTTCATAAGTGAAACTATATCGCCACTCGGTGCTTTTTTTTTAAAAAAAAAAGATCAAATCGATGCTTTGTTTTTTTTTTCCATTCTTGGCTCTTTTTCCCAATGTGTGCTATCTCTAAAATTTGAGCTCCCCAGTTTGAAACTAGTCGGTCTCAACATTGAGGAGCTCGATCGGGGGTGAGATAGTATTAGTAAACTTGGCTATATATGCATGGTTTATCGCCATATGGTCACCACTGATTAACAAAACAACAACTTGCATTGCAGATCGACAAGCTTGTCCCTAAACAAGTGATTAGGCATCGTTTTATGCATAGTTTTTCCTTCGGAAAGGAGTTGTGTGTGCATAGTTCAAGATCATCAGCGGTTTACTTTATTGCCACACAACTAGTAGGAGCGTTGGTTTGTGTGATCATGTGAGATCGGGTGGCTATGGCGTTTTAATAGCGCATCAATACTTTTTTCTCTTAGCCAAGTTGTTTTTTCCCCCTTCTCTATTGATGCTTGCCCCGGCTGTCATTTTCAACAATAGGAACATTATCCTTTTGGACAAGTCAGTTACACGATGCTCAAATTTTGTAATCGAGTGCTCTCACTTAAATTCCAACTATTCATCTTTTAAAAAAAAACGAAATAAGCATGAGGCAGTGACGTGCACCCTTTTTTTTTGAAATAAAAACAAAGTGCTGGGTTTCCTTGCGTTTTGAAGCCTCTGTGGCTAGCATGCTCACATATATTGATCTATATAGGATCGGAGTTCGTCATCCACGATCAAGGGTTACCGGATTATGAGCCTACAGCAGGACTGTGGTAGTTTACATACATACATACATACGTAGGCTCGTTGACCGGGAGAATTTGACACCTTCTCAGTCTCGGCCGGACTGAATGACACGAAATAAAGTTGGTGGATTTTTATTCCCCCGTATGCCCTTTCTGTCAACGAAAAGTTGGTCGTTGAAGTGGTGTGACGATCAAACCTTTTTCTTTGCTTTAGTGCTGAGCAACGCGGAAATGTACTGTTGTGAATGACTCGGGTAACGGATAAAACGTTCGCGAAACAGCAACCCATCAGCATCCGTTGTAGTCTAGCTGGTTAGGATACTCGGCTCTCACCCGAGAGACCCGGGTTCGAGTCCCGGCAACGGAAACTTTTTTGTTTTTTTGCCGAGCCGAAATTTTCAGACAAGTTTATAGCATGACAAGAGTTGGAAATCAGCTTCTGAAGCATCCAGGGAGACTACACAACCGGCACGGCCTGCAATCGTGCAGCCAGCACTACAATCGTTCTTCGATCATGAAGGCCTTCACAAACACATAAGTTTTACACCACTAGTTTAAACATCACCTCTTGGTTCTTGTCGGGGACAGCCATAAGAGTCCCCTAAATAACCAAGGGAAACCCGCAAAAAACGCAAAACACGGACTAACCTACGAACCTAAAGCACACGACACGATCCCCGTCCTGGTGGCCCCCTAGCCCGCCAGGGTGGCAAAACGGAACGCCCCTCGAGTAAGGTCCGCCTCGCTCGAGGGCTACGCGCACCCTCGGGAAGAGTCCGCCTCGCTCGAGGCCTCGACGTTCCCTCGGGCGGGGTCCGCCTCGCTCGAGGCCTTAACACCCCCCTCGGGCGAGGTCCGCCTCGCTCGAGGGCTCAACGCCCCCTCGGGCGGGGGTCCGCCTCGCTCGAGGGCTCAACGCCCCCTCGGGCGGGGGTCCGCCTCGCTCGAGGGCTCAACGCCCCCTCGGCGAGGACCGTCTCGCTCGAAGGCACCCGCACGCACGTCGTCCGCGCTCCTGCCCCCGTACGGGCATTTAATGCCCTGACACCGCAGGACGCACGCCACGACCCTGACACGCCCGGGAATCGCGTCCCGGCGCTGTTCCACCGACTCCCTGGGTGAGGCCATCCCCGCCGCTGTGTAGCACTGTGCGATGAGGTCGGTGTCAGCCCCGTGACACCGTGCCGCCTATCCCCGTACGGCTAACGCGCCGAGCCCTCGAAGGGGGGCCGGCAGCACCCTCGAATGCCTTTTTTGTAATTACACAGGGCCACGACGTGACGTCAGGTCGGCGGGATCGGTCATCCCCGTCGCTGTCAACCCTGTGCGGCCATCCCCGCCACTGCCACACCACACCGGGCGCTGTGACGACATCCCGATGCTGTTGGAGTGCACAGGGACAAGACGTCGCCACGACTGCCACTGTGCCGCGTACGGGCCCCCCGTCGACGACACCCTCGAATCGGCCCGCGGCGGCGGCCGGACGACCAACCACTACGCCGCCACCCTCGAAACCGCTCCTGTACGAGTATAGTACGCGCCGCGACGCCACAGGAGCAGGATTCGCCAGTCAGCTCCGTTGCACTACTCACCATGCCTCCACACGTAGGGAAATAGTGCGGCACACATTTAAACTGCTCCCTCCTTGGCCTATAAAAGGAGGGGCAGTCCCCCAGCCGCGGGGACACGGGACGACGGACAGCGATCACCCACACGCTCTCCACCTTCTCCACGATATTAGCACTTGCCTCAATCAATACCTCTGGGACTTGGAGGCCAGCCCTCCTCTCCCGCCACGCTTGTAGCCCCCCTCTACGAGCACCACAGTGCAAAGCAATACAGTGCCCCGAGCACATCGCTGCTGGACGTACGGCCCCGGCCGGAACCAGGATAAACCCAGTGTCATTAGTTGCTAGCACTGGCCTATCGAGAGGCAGATCTCAGCGCTCATTACTAGTTAGTGTCGGAACTACATTCCGCACCGACACTTCTAAAGTCATGGTACTACACAATCTAAGTTAATTTTCAGACAAGTTTATAGCATGACAAAAGTTGGAAAATCAGCATTTGAAGCATCCAGGAAGACTACACACCCGGCACTGCAATCGTGCAGCCAGCACTACAATCGTTCTTCGATCATGAAGGCATTCACAAACACATAAGCATTACACCACTAGTTTAAACATCACCTCTTGCTTCTAAAGTCATGGTACTACACAATCTAAGTTGGTGCTTATTCAATCAGCGAAGCTCCGTTTGTCTCCCTATTGCAGGTTGAGCTTATCAAAGTTACCTCTCTTCTGTATTGATATACTACTGCAGACTATACTAAGCTCAGGCGCAAGGCTTCAGTAAGTCACTTCTTCAGGCATCACATCATTGGCTTTTGTCAGGTAAATGCTATAGAAATCAGAATAAGCTATTAGAACAGGCAAATGCAATTTTATGATAAACCTCATAATGCAACATTTTATGATAAACGTACTTTTTTACAAAATGAAAGAAAGAATCTTTACAAAATGAAAGAAAGAATCATCGCAATCACCTCTCTGCACTGCCCCTGCTGAGCTTGCCTTAGTTGGGTTCAATTTCTTGCCAAGCATGCCAAGAAAATGTATAGTAAAAATAAAGATCTGTATTTCTTTTGATAATGCGCGCAAACATAAGAGATTCATGGAGTTAGTCTTGTTTATGGTGACAGAGAAATATGTCATATCTGTATTTCTTTTCCATTGTGATTGTGTTTGGTTCAAGGAAAACTAAAGAACATTCTTACAGCAGTGTTGTACATGATTGAATGCAGCCATGACCACAAGCCTTTAATTCACTTTTCAGACGTAAGAACATATGTGCTCATACCAACCAAACAAAATCCTAAGTCATAGTGAGCATCTTCCAACAGATAAAATTAAACGATGACAATAGAACTGGAGCTAATGAGTAATGACTATTCATAGCAATTTGGTTTTAGTTACTGCACAATGATAACATAGTAAGGGAGATCAGAGATGCATGACCAGTTAACAGGATGCACATACCATCTACTGGACTTGATTCCTTTTACAAAGAAAGCCTCATCCTGAAGTTGGAACACACACTTCATGATGTTGAATGGTAGGCTGTTCCTCATCATCAGACTCAGACTCAGTAAGCCATCCGTAGCACGGTTCCCTTTTGTAACCAATCCCTACAGCTGCAGGAAGTGGCGCTATGGCTTCAAGGGTGGATGGTTCAATGGACATTGGATCTTCCACCTCGTCATCTGCTGACTCAGCCTCAGCTGGTACCTCATGTACGATTAACTTGTTTTCTGCTGCATCTACTGCTGGTTCTTGGTGCTACAAAAGTACAGAGCATATCAGGGTCGCATTTAAGCAAATTCACCACTTTCATGTGCATAAGCAAACAGATGAAGACAGAAACCAGGTCTTTGTTTGGAGCACACCATCAGGTTGTGCCTTTTTTTTAGTGGCTTCAAGCTATTGATTTTTTTATAAGACTTAGATGTCCATTATGTTTGGCCATGCGAGCTACAGTGTAGCCTCTTTCCCCTTCCTGTGTTCATAATTCTTTTGAATATATGCTGCTGTCCTGTGTATTCTTGATACCATAAATATTTTGGCTTACTTAAGTCCCAACTTGTATCAGGTCAGATGCAGGGGGTGGAAACAGTCAGATAGATCCCTGTATTATGGTATAATTCCCGACCATTCCCATTTTCAGCAAAACATAATCCATGTTGTCAAACATGCATGTTAAGCATATAATTCACAGTAGGAAGAACTACTAGATGGCACAGAAGCAGTGAGGTAAATCTAACAGACCGTGGATGACACGCCATTGAGTACACATGTTGGCGAACCGGGAATGGGTTTCGGGTCTTTAAATAAGGAGGCTAGGTGATTAGGAGTCCATGTCGGCCATGCTCTGATGACAAAAGTAAGAATCTGAGACACTGAGACAGACAGGGGCAAATAATAAAGAAATGAGGAATCGCCGCACCTGAGGAGGCTCAGGCTCCCCCTCCTCCACTTGCTGGCCGCCCTCCAGCAGCAGTGACTGATCCTGCTCCTGCTCCTGCTCCTCCTCCTCCTCCTCCTCCTCCTCCATCTCAAAGAGCTTATCTTGGACGACTTGTTAAAGTCCTTCCTCCAGCAAGCGCCACACTTCCCGGCTAGGGCCGCCGTACAACTGGCAATTCCTCACGCCAACAGCAAAGCGAAGAAATTAACTGATGAGATTGATCGATCCGCGAGTGCATCCATTCCATCAAATCGAAGGAACAAAACACAACACGGGAACAAAAAACGAAAGGAATTTTTGAAATCACCAACGGATCTGCGGAGGAATCTAAGAACCCAAACCCTACTACGACAGTGGGACGACACGCTGCCGCGTGAAAGGGAAAGAAAAAGAAAAAAGAAAAATGATTAGGAGACAGTCACCTTGAGGAGATCATTGACGACGCGGCGGACGTCGCGCGAGTCGTAGCCCATGGCGGCGAAGTGGTCGAGGGCCGCGTCGATCCGCTTGTCGCCCTTCCCCCGCCCCCGCTCTCGCCCTCGCCCTCGCCCCCGCCGCGCCGGCATTTCGCGTCGGTGGGGTTGTACCTACGGCACGACAGTGGACTGGTTGGGTTTTTGGGGTTCTGGAATCTGTGGATCGAAATGGCACGCCCGCCCATTCGTCCGTTCCTCTCCCTTCGGCTTTTCTTTTGAGAATCCTCAGGATATATAGCCTTAATAATGGATGGATTTATGGAGATGGAATCCAAATTATCCGATATCCGTATTCGCTAAAACATAAACACGGACAATAGTCTTCGTATTCAAAGTCAAATGTGTGGATACATCTGAATTCGTTTTTGTCGATTTTTTTTCTCTATTCGATTACATATGTATTCGGCAATATCCGGCACTATCTATATTCGACTATATAAAACTGCAAGTTGTGTCTATAACTAATGGAAAATTATGCTCAATGGAATACTAATAATGATAGTGTAGAATTGAAATAAATTATATCCATAACTAATGATTATGTTAGTTTCAATATTAAAAATGTTGCATCCATAAAACAATTTAAAAGCTCAATTTAAATTCAATGACCAATATAATTATTTTAATAATAAAAATACAGTAATATAAAGTATAAGGTTAATAGTTTTATTTATTACATGATATATTATTAAAATAAATATGGATGAATGTGATATTCTTAATGAGCGATCTCTATTGTGTACTATTACGGTAGTCTTTACATGATTTTGTAATTGTAAATTTCCAATAAAGAAAATTGTTAATGTTTTCTTCCGAATCGAGTAGTGCGTTTCCGAATTCGAGACATCTGTTTTGTATTTGTATTCGAGAACATTTGAATCGGTATTTGTATTTGAGGAAAAATGTGGTAAAAGGTGTTATCTGAATCCGATTCCATGTGATTGATCTGTTTCCATCCTTACCCTTAGAAGTTAGAAATAAAGAAAGAGATACAAAATAATTTAATGTTGCAGCCCTTTCAATCTGCTCCCGTATCTTCAAACTTGTTCATCCAATTTACCAGTATTTTTCTCTCAGAACAGATCAAACCAGTCAGCAATATTTTTCCTCGTAACAAATTAAAACTAGCCGGGGAGCAGGCGGCGAATGCTGTGGCGGTCGGTTTGGTGAGTGAGTAATGCTGGAGCACGTGCTGGCAGGCACGAGGTAACAGAACAACTAGTGGTGGGGCCAATCCACCAATGAATCGACAATGAAGGCAGATACTAAAGCAATAAGAAAAGTCTCTGTAACCTACGGACACCAATCCATTGTCGTCCAGTCCGGTTAGGATACCTGGCTTTCACCCAGGCGACCCGGGTTCAAATCCCGGCAATGGAATTTATAGTTTTGACATTTTTTTTAATTTGACGAAAGCATCGTTTCTGTCCTTTCGCCACACGTTTTATAAAAGAATATTTTTGACATTATTTAAATTTTAACAAAATCATCGTTTCTATCTTTTTGCATTGTTTCAAAATTTTGAGGTTTAACATGATATATGATTTCGATGACTTCGAAGCCTTGCTGCAGATCGTCTGAGGAAAGAACTGACTATGAACTTGCTGATACGACGACGCCAAACAGGCTGTCACCGTCCTAGTAAACATTCCCACATACGTAAAGCTTTTGATCGAGGCAACCAGCCCAGCTATTCAACTTACAAAACCTAAGGGCGACCACCATAAATCCACACTTCCATAGTTCCATGATGGTTACAAGGTGAAACAGTAATCATAACCATATGGCCTTTGGGAGGAAAACCGTGGTGGTAGCTCCAGGAGCGCATTTGAATTGGCTTTGGCGCGAGAACCCCAGCTCCATGGTTAAATTACGCACAATGGCGCCTCCAGTGGAGGAATTTCCCCAAACACAGAACAACCACCCTCTTTTTTCATCTTGTTAGTAGCTCAATGTCAGCACCAACTTCAGCAATCTTCGAGTCCATAGATGCCTTTGCATTGCTCGCGACGCTCTTAACATCAAGGTCGAGAGCAAGGGACTTCACATTGCCCTTTTGCATCTAAGGTAGATTAAGGACAGACGTGTCAAAGCTGGAAAATTTAGAAGAAACTAATGCAAAGCTAATTGAATCAAAACCACAGAGTATGAAACGCTGCAATAATGGAATGTTGAAAAAGGATACCAGAGAACCGATTGCAACAAGTGCCCGGTATTTTGAGTCAAAATCTTGAGCATCATCTTCTGCAATCTGTAGGATCAATAAATGCAGTAAGAGATGGAAGTTCTCTGAAATTGCAATGGATAGATGTAGTAGGTTGGAAAACTCACCTCGAGGACAGCAGAAAGAATCTGCGCCTGACTCTGTTCATCCTTTGATTCAATTGAAAGAACAGCATAGCTGCACAGCAAACATAGGGAACATCAACATCTCAAACCCCATTGTTCCTTTCTAATGTTATGACTTTGAAAGCGAAATTGCAATGTATAAACAGGTTTAATATTAAGACTTACTTCAGTAGAAGTGTGGCATATGCCAAATGTGCATTCTTGCTAAATGAAGACTTGCAGTTAGACACCAGATCAATGATCTGAAATTAGGAAAACAAAATGTCAGTCCACAAAGGAAGCCTAAATAACAGGCTGATGTGCGTTATGCTCTAATCAATTGCGACCAATGTTGTTACACACAACATTCACAAAGTAACTTAAACCGGAGGCTACTTGCATGCACAATGGACAAATTCCAAGGAAAAGAAATTATTTAACTTGTGAACTGACCTCAGCACTGTGGGTCCTCAACCACTGGTGCAAGCATGAGTTGTCAAATAAATTTGTCAGAGCTTTAAGGATTGTAAGCAAATTTGCTGGCTGCACAGGCGGTGCTACAGCTTTACGAAGGGTCTCCATAAGTACATCTGACACAACATAAGGAGTGACGCTTTGTTCAGTACCAATAAATAATGTTTGATTTCTGTCTCTGTCAGAGTTAGTTCCATGGATGGAAGAGACAAAGTGTAGACAATTGAACAATTTAAGCTTTGCAGATAATTCAGAATGGGGGTTAGCAGAAAGAGAGTTATCCAAAAACCCTACCATTTCCAGTTTCGATGGTCTTGACAAGTAAAGCAGCTCCATCAGGATGCAACACGAACATTCTCAGAAAATCAATAGCTGCAACGTAATGGAATGAAAACCTTTAGCATAAAAAAATTGAACTCAAATATTTTAAAGCAAGAACTACTGCAGGTTCTATCTTTATTTGTAAATGAACCCATAGAAAATTTAGATTGGGGTGTCTCAGCCAAAAAAATAATAATAAAAATAATTTTTGTTTATCTGATTTGTTTCACCAAGAGCTTAAGAAGTTTACAATCCATCCCTAACTCGTGGTGTTATATGAATTTAGTTGTTTCTAACTTCTAACAGCAACAAATTGAAATTTTGCAAAACAAGAGAGATCCAGTTTTCGTAATTTAATTGAACTTAACACTGAAAATAGAGTTAGCAGTAACATATTTTGATTTTGGCGACTCGACTATAATAGTATGAATGACATAGCTGCAACTGTAATCAAGGATTTATATCATACAAATTGGAGCAAACTAGATGATTGAAGTACAAGTTTGCAAATCATAAAGTTCCAGCCAGTGGCTACAGTCATTAAGTTCCAGTTGACACAGTTTTTTTCTGCCTTTTCTTCTAATTACAGTGAAAATGCAAAGGGTAACCAAACCAATTACTATAATGCTTAGTTTCTTTTTTTGGGGGGGGGGGGGGGGGCGCAAAGAGGGTACAGTATAGACCTGGAAACATCATTTTTGAAGGCCAAGACTTCAACATTTTTACCAACAATGCCATGTCAGCGTCTGCAAGCTTGCTTGTGTGATAAAATGATGTCTCTTTCAATACTTTCACTATGGCAGGTAATCTTGACATCTCAGCCTCAGATAGAGATAATTGTTTCTGTTCCTGAACATAAGTTTAAAAAATAAGTCAAAATATGCTAACAACATGGGCAGGTGCAATCCCCTAAAACTGTGAAAAGGATTGTGAACTAAATCTCTGATGAACTTTATTTTTCTTTTTAAACAAAATATGTGGGGGTATCACCTACACAAGTGGGGAAGAAATATTAAAAAATGTGTTCCTAAGATGTTTTGAACTCACAAAGTTAGTTTAGTCCACAAAACATACTAAGTCTAAAAGCGCAAGGAACAGGTCACTAGGTCACCTACTTCAAGTGAGTAGATATGCAATTCATACTTCATCACAGCGCCACATTAACCTTCTATCCTAGTCAGCTTGAACCTACTTAATGCTAATGCATGCTTGAGACTTGAAACAAACTTTCATACAGGTTCTTTGATTATTTGGTGTCCCCATTATATATGTATCTCCAATGCAACCCACGTCCTATCCCTTTCAACACACTTCCATAAATTATTTCTAAGCATAGGTTAAGTGTGTAGCTTGAGAGACAAACAAGCAAATTAGTGTGCAGGAGATAAAGAACAATGTGACCCATGTAGCCAAGTCCTCTCCCTTTCAACATACTTCCATAAATTATTTCTCAGTGTAGGTTATGTGTGCAGCTTGAGAGATAAACAAGCCAATTAGTGTGGAGGAGATAAGTGAAAACAGAACCCACCGCTGAAAACTCAAGAACAAAAGACCTACAGCATGGATCTAATAGCAACATTTTCTAGGTTTCGGGGGAAAATCTGATGTTAAATATTAGAAGCAACAAAAAGTGACCAAATAAGCTTTTAGGGTACCGAGTCAGATGAAAGTGTGGTGTTGAACTCTGTAACTTTCTTCAGGATTCCATCAAACTGAGCTGTCTCAAATGACAGCATTCCACTCTGCAGAATGAATAAGCCAAATTTAGGTTAAGTGATAAAAAGGAATGTTGTAAGAAAACTTGTATTCGTTTAATGGCAGCTCGTTTATGGTAAAAATAAAATAAAGACACCAATCATCCGCTACTGATCAGAGAGTTAATCAATACTGCCTTTATGGTTTTGTATAAGGCTTTGTTTGATTTGGCAAGAAAATATGGCCATTACTTCTTTTACATAATAATATACCAACATCATCATTATTGTTGAAAACTATATGAATTTATCAGCATACTTTCCTGTAGCACATGAATGGTTGGATACTTGTACTGAAAACTAACAAAGTTTTACTCTTGCAGTGTGTGCAACCAAGGGAGTGAACAAGTATCTACCGCAACGGGATGCAAAGGGGACAATTAATATAGCGCAATGGTATCACTAAAGTCATGTGCACTTGCAAGTAACCAAGTCTCAAGTCAGTATCAGTATATAGTTTATACAAAATGATGGTTCAGAATATACCTTGGGTATGTGCTTAAAAATTTGTTTCGGGGCATTACCTGCAAAACAAGAGTGCATAACATATGTTTCAGTATTTACCCAATAAACATAAGAGGATAGTCATTTAATAGGAAGAAATAAGAAGAAAATAACCAGCCTGATTTCCAGCATTTAGGCATGAAGATTGAATACATACCATTCGATGAAGATGGTTGTCCCCCAGGTACATATGCATTAGCTGGTACATAAATACATAATCAACTCGATTATCAGCAGCAGGCAGCAGCAGCCAACAGTAAATATGACAGTAGCTAAAAAGACATGCTTACCCCCAGTAAAGGGATCCCGAAAAGATGGATCTGGAACAAAGTTATTCTGGCCAGAATTCTGCAGTATAAATTCTACCACCTGTTGGCGATACGTCAAAGGCAGATTTTCTTTCAGGAGCCACTTGTCCGCGACTGCGTATGGATCATCTACAAGAAAACGAACAAAAGTGTAGCAGATACATAGGATAACATAAAAGTATAAAAAAAACTCTCATGTGCATGCATATGAAAGACAAAAAGATTCATAATGTCTGAACACTTGGAAGTTGAATCATATTAAACCAAGCATACATATCGTGTACAAGTTGGTTTACTCTAGAACCAGTAGCAGAGGAAATCATAGAAATAGAAACACAAGTGTGGTACCTGAACGATTATAGGGTAATTTTCGTATAGGTTCTCCATCTCCAATATCAACATTAAAAACTGCAGCCATTTCAGAATGTCGTAAGAAAAAAACTAAAAGGTACCCAAAACACATCCAACGAAACTCAACTTACCAAAATCATACCGAACACCATCATGAACCTGGCCTGCTGCAGTGTCCCCAGGTCCGTCAACTACTTCACCAATCTAGTAATTTAGTTGGGCAAAGATATCATTAGATAAACCAGCAGGATTTTACACTGTTACTAAACTAGATTCTCTTATGTGATCAGGATATAATTGAAAGTCTAAAGCACAAAAGGGTGTACTTTGTCCCATTTTAGCTCTGATGAATTCCATGAATAGGCGACACCATTGTCCCCTTCTCTAACAATCAAGGTTTGGCCATCAGAGTTCCCTGCGTGATCAAAATAATATAAAAGTGAAGTTTAGCAAAGGCATAATATTGAAACACATGTTAACTAAGACGGAATCCAAAGCTACTTCAGCTTAAACACCACAACAACTTTCACTAAATATCAATAATTATAAGGGGAAAATGTGATATATAACCTGGAACTTGCAGTGCCTCAACCCCTGGTAGATCCATTAACTTGAGTCCACCAACAGTCTTCCTGTTAAAGCAAGTAAAAGGAATAGTGGTATGAGTGATTCAAAGGTTCCAATTTTAGAAAACAGCAACAGAGGATAGACCATAGTCAATATCTATACAAACTGATGAGTGAATAATCCTGGTATAACTTTCAGAAAATAGCAGAACAGATTTTGTATAACAACTTGTTACACAGACCATGGTCAAATTGATATCAGCTTGCCAATGGATCTAATCTACAAAAAATTACAAAACTTTCAGAAAATAAGTATATGAAACAGGAGATGCCGACCTGCTAAGAGTGTATTGGGAAATAAGATCTGTATAAGCTGCAAGTTCCTCGTCACTGCAGAACCTGTTAGCATGGGTCGTCCATATCCTTGCAGTACCATCAGAGCAAGCAGTTACAATATCTCCATTTTCCAAGAATTTAACACCCCATATGCATCCCGGGTGTTCAATGCTTTGAACACAAACTCCATCTGCAACATTTTACTTGAAAAATCAGAGAACAGAAGCACATTAAGAACTTCATGGACTACACAAGTTTTCAGCAAGTGTATAGTTTCAGTTTTCAAGCATAAAGAGGGGAAGTTTTTAAACATTCAGACATAACTTCGTAAAATGGGCTGTACCCTAATTTAGTCAGATTTCCTGAGTTGTTCAGAGAATGCCAATGCATTTATAACTAGAATACAAAAAAGCACCTTTCCATAACTTCAAAGAACGATCCTCACTGCCACTAGCAATTAGACCGGAAGAATGTGCATCCACAGAATATACAAGAGACGAATGCCCAATCATCTCCAGCAGGGGCTGACCTGTCAATGCCCATAACTTGACAGTGCTGCAACAAACAAAATTGTATGTGTAAACAAATAGCAAGCACTCACAGTAAAGTATAAACAAAGTGAGTGCATTGATGATGCGTAAAATTGAAAAAATGAGAGGGCAAAGCACTAAGGGTTGGGTCTGAAACATTTTCAGCAAGCCCGGGCAACATTCTGATAAAAAATTCCCCCCTTCTCTGTTCTTATCAAAAGGTGCATATAAGGAAAAAAACAAAGTTATATGGTTATTTCTCACTTACCTGTCGTGCGAGGCAGAAAGAATTCCTAGACCTGGCATTTCTGCTAAACATCTAACAGTATCTGCATGTTACATAAACATTAGGTCAGGCATGTGTAATCACACTGAGAAAACAACACATAAAACAGGTTCAAAAAAATATGAGCATATGGCATGATATATAATGCAAAAGTGGGATTTATTATATTGCAAAACGATGTTAAATCTTCTAGGAAAGAATAATAGAAAACTCAACGAGTGCAAGTATGTGACCAGAATTTCCAGATGCCAACAATGGACAAAAATAAAAGAGCAATGTAAGTTCAATACACCAGCATGGCAGATATTGTTTCACACATGACCTGCTTTCTGCAGTAGGAATAAAGCAAAGAGAGCAAAATTTAACCTGCATGTCCTGAGAATGTCTGTATACAAGTCCTTCCTTTCCAAAGCTTAATAGTGGAATCACTTGAACCTATAAAAGGGGGGGATAAGTAAATTGTTAATTGATAACTTGAAATGTTTATTCACAATTTATGAAGAATCATCAAAAGAAACTCATATAAGCATTATAATAAGTTCGCTTTTGCAGTGCCCCCAAGCACTGTGTTATTGAAACAAGATGAGCCAATAACCTGCCATCTCTAAAACAGAGGCCTTAAATAGTTAGTGCATCCAGTTTTTTTAAATGAAGTACTTTCGAAAAGTCATGATTCCAAATTAAGTGATTACACTTCCAATATGAATCTGGTCCCAAAGTTACAGTGTCTTAATGATGCATAGTATCATTGTCAAAATGCCATACAAAAAGAAATTGCCTCAACAAACTACAAGATTGTCCACCAATACAGATGCATAGGAACCAATAAGATAAAAATTGTGAAGGGAAAAAACATATAGCAGAAGCTTTACCAGTAAAAAGTTCTCCTGTGGACAGCTTTAGAACAGTCTGCACCGCAACCTTGTGTGCTTCCCAAACCTCTATAGCATTGCCATTTCTCCAGCGTCTTACTGTACTGCATGTGCAACATGTATGTCAGTGAAATAGGACAGTGGCACTATAGTAAGAAAATTGGAACATCTATTAGGATATCCTGCCATCAGACTGAACACTTCAAGAACAAGGTAATCACTAAGGGGCTTGGAAAAATAGTTGATATAGAATACAGCTTTTATATATTTCAGAAAAAAATACACAGCTTCAAGCATGATGAGAAGTATACAGTATATTGTTTGCAGCAACCTCATGAAAACCACTTACATACTAATAATAGCACACTGCCAGAATCTGAACTCAGAACAAACAAGCATTGCCAAGAAAAGATGCCACAAGGACAAGTAGCATTAATATTCCACTTGACTATGAGAGCTTACCAATCCATCGATGAAGAGATGATGTCACCGTTAGTGTCCACAGCAAGTCCAGTGACTTGTGAATTGTGCCCCTTCATTGTCTCAAGAACCTCTCCTTTATGGAGATCCCAGAGGAAAACAAATGTATCCATTCCACCAGAAACAATTCCTCCTTCGGGAAAGCGGTCTGAAGGAGGGATCCAAGCCAACGGACCCACGAAACTCGAATGTCCTGTGAGGGTCTTAGAGAGAAGATATTCACCCTCCTTCTCTGGGTTCCGTGTCCAGAATTTCACTGTCCGATCTCTCGATGACGTTGCGATCCCAGCATCGCCACATACGCAAATGCCACGAACCTGTAGAAGAGTAAACAAGATATGCCGACCATGAAACAAGTGTCGATGCACAATGTCGAATCAAAATGACATTTTGACGATAAAAATAGTTATGATAACAATGGTACGATTGAACCGTAAAGGGTTTCACTAATCTGATCTGAAGATTCAAGGATGGACCTTAAATCGGCACAAGGACAAGAACATCGTGGAGTTGCACTTAGAGGTAGAGCAGAACAAAGGAAGCCTGATGTTTTCGGCGCTGATTAATATACTGAGCGCAATTGCATCGAAACTAATTAATTGGCATTCATAGAATCACTGATTAATTCCAATGGCCTAGCAAAAGAAGCCCAAGCTATACAGTAATCTGATAAACTGATCAGTGATCATCCACCAACTGACCCTCTAGGTTACTCTACCACACTAAACCCCCTCTAAATCCACTGCCCCGAACTGAGGCCAGACTAAGCATCCGGAAGTAAATTACGCCGCATCCAATGCACTCGCGCTCGAAGCTACTGACGCGACGAAGCTAGATCGAATCACTGGACCAAATCCGCGACGAGCCAGCAGATCGAAGAGCCCACGGCTTCCGCGGCGAGCGAGAATCGAACACCCCCGCACGCGGACTTCGGCGGGCGGGCGGGCGGATCGAAACCGAGGGTATCGCCGCAGGCTTGGAGAGGAAGCAAACTGGGACGGGGCGGGTTGCGGTGGCGGAGGAGGGAGGGGGGAGGGGCAGGAGAGAGAGGGAGGGAGCGGCGGCTTACGTCGTCGGCGTGGCCGTGCAGCTGGACGCCGAGGCGGTACTCGGCCATGGCGCCCCCGTACCGTACGGTCGCGGCGGAGCGGGCGAGGGCGAGGAGGTGAGTCGACGACGAGTTGTTGTGGGAGCTGCGAGTTGGGGGGACTTGTTGACACGAGGCCGGGCAAGAGCAAAGCTTCTTTTCTCTTTTTTTTTTTGGTGGCCGATTCCATCTGATTTTTTTTATAAAGGCTTCTGGGCCGTGGAAAGCAAGCACCAGCTGTGTGGGCTCACGATCAAAGCCCAACTAGGGAAGTACTCTTCAAACCGGAGCGGGCTGTGAAAGCGAGTTCTCTATAGCTTTTTCATGCAGCAGCAAAAAAAAATGAAAAAAAAGCAAGGGAAATAAAACGATCATCAAGGCGTTTCTCGTCTCGTCCGGCACGTGTCACTAGTGGAACAACTGAAATATGAAACCTTGTCCATACTTCATACCGGACTGTTTTTCATATGAAACCTTTAAAAAACTTCTGCGTTCCAAGATATTCGAATCTACACTATAATAAAGAGTTAGAGAATTGTTACTCTTACATGATTCATGCGTAAAGGTGAGATCCTTACAAGGGTTGTCGGTAAAAGTTCCATCAAGAGATAGGGATTGGAAGCGATGGTGAATTTTACGTGCAAAGGTGGGAATTTTTTTTTTTGGCAGGGGTGTCTATCGGTAAAAAGTGTGTCAACGTCTTGGTTCGCCGGTGCTCAAGCACAACAGGACGGCGATGGTCAGCGGGTGCTTCTGATCAACTAACAAACGGTGCAAGTCGTTACATACACATGCATGTGGCGCATGCATCTGCATTTCACCTGGAAGTTCTTCAAATTAGCCATGAATTATGTCACCCGATGGACTCGCTATGGGAGGAGGAGGAGGAACAACAGCAACGGTAAAGCTGTTGTCCGACTCCTTCGCCCTGGCCTGCCTCCACAGCCTCTAATTCGAAAGAAATTGGATGGAGCGAAATCCCCTGCAGAGGTAAAGTTGCTGGGCATCCATTGACCGAAGAACATTGGAGGATTCGGCCACTAGTGGCATCAAGTGTGCGTAACGTTCATCGCGTCCAACACAGATTCTAGTCTATTTTAGCCAGCAAAAGGTGATTTTTCTTTTCATCATGTGCTATATATTTATATTTACAGCACGCAAACAACAGTAACACCCAAAATTCAACAAACTAGTAGAATATGAACAGGCGGGGGAGGAGAGGTCCAGAAACAAATTTCATGGCAAATCACAGAACGCAGCTGCAGATTTCTGCAGCCTCAAGACAAAAAAAATCTTTGAGAGGGGAAAAAACAGGAGAGGAAAGAATCGAGTGTATGTATGCTAGCCTATGATATGAACGTGATGTTCTGCGGCCGCGCGCGGGAAGGAAGGAACCGTGGATCATGCGGCGAGCGCGGCGACCCTGGCCCTCCGCCCAGCGGCCCCGGCGGCGTAGCTTCGGCTCCTGGGGAACACGACGGCGGCGGCGGACGCGAAGTCGTCGCAGGGCCGGTCCTCGTCGATCCGCGCCATGGCCACGCTGTGGCTCCGTGGCACGGCGGCCGGGTGCCGCTGCTGCTGCTGCTCCGCGGCCGCGGCCGCGGCCGCGGCCTCGGCCACCCTCCGCTGCGACGCGGCGCGGATGAGCTCCCGCAGGTCCTCGTCGGCGTCGGCGGAGAAGGAGGAGCGGCGGGACGAGGCGAAGCTGTCGGAGCGGAAGCCCATGGGCGGGGCGGCGAAGGACGGGTAGCCGAAGGCGGCGTCCCCCGGGAGGTGGCCGGCGCACCCGGTGAGGCTGCGCACGTACAGGTCCCGCGCGGCGCACAGCGCCCGCCGCGGCCCCCGCCACAGCCAGCTCAGGTGGTGGTGGAGGAGTTGCTTCCCGCCGCCGCCGCCGCCGCCGCCCCGGCGCATGGCGACACGACACCCCTGCTGCCTGCTGATCGGCGATCGCTTGCTCTGCTCTGCTCTGCTCTGCTCTGCTCCTCCTCTTGGCGAATGGCGACGGCAACTTGGGCAAGCAGGCTGGGGGACGACAGGCGATTAGTTTATAGCAGATAAAGGGATCAAGATCAACAGGGGACGTCCGGGTGATGGCGTGATGCGACGAGGAGGCGGCTTTATACATTTTTACCGGGTCTGGCGGTCTTTGTTTTGGTAACTCGTTGTCACTTTTCTCTTCCCCGGCAAAGAACTACTCCCCATGAATGGAAAAAGGAACCATTTGCCGGTAGCACACTATTGCTGACTCTGCAAAAAAAAAAAACTTCTTCTTCTTCTTTTTTGTGTGTGTGTGTGTGTGTTGAACATTATGCGATACCTTTTTTTTCCTTATCGGAGGAAAAGTTTTAGGCATGGTGGCAGAGGACAGGCAGACAGGGACGGGGCACTGCTTTGGTAGGCTGGTGCACGCCAGATGGCGGTTCGATCGTGATGGGCATTGCCCCGGCATCTTTGAAGCGTTCAGTGACGGATGGATGGATGGATGGATGGGCATGTGTTTAATTTCTTCTTCTTCTTCTTCTTTTTCTTTTGACAGGAATTAGATGCGTCCTGTTGCGTCTTTTCCGGCCG
This sequence comes from Cenchrus americanus, assembly GCA_947561735.1. NCBI lineage: Eukaryota > Viridiplantae > Streptophyta > Magnoliopsida > Poales > Poaceae > Cenchrus > Cenchrus americanus. The sequence continues at coordinate 252,005,145 of OX387245.1, read as the reverse complement.
TTGTTTATCCCTTGTCTTTGTGTTGCATATCCGGTTGTTGCACCCTCAGCCCCCCCCCCCCCCCCCCCGGTATGGCTTTAGCTGGATCGAGTGCTGACTGGGTCTGTCTGAAACGGCCGTGGGGGGCATATGTCGGGCTGACGGATTTGGGTGGTAGCTAGGCTGATCTGCGGATCCGAGCTTTCAGCAAATTCAAGCTAGCACAAGAAAACCACCATCTGATCGCGGTCTGCATGCACGCCTGTCATGGCGTTTGGCAGTGACTAAACCCATATGCAGCACAGCAGAGCAGCAGGGGGGGGGGGCCGTTTGAGGTGATCGGCAACGGATGGTCCGTTACGATTTACGAGCCGCCGTTGCCGATCTGCGTATTACTAGCTACTGGTCAGACACTAGCAGCAGCAAATAATGAATGGGCAAAGGCCGGCGTAGAATTTCCTTTCTTTTTTTTTCGCTTCAAGACTTGTCCGCGTTACAGTATTATTAGGTCTGAAAGTATGTAGCACGTGCGGCCAACACAGCACGAAGAGCTCGTCGACGCCATGCACGCACGCACGAGCAACCGGGGGATCCGGATGGTCGCAAAGTCACACAATCACCATGGCCTCAGCTTTTGTGACCAGCAAAGCAGCAAGCAGCAGCAACGGGCATCGTCGTGCGCAACGTGCGCGCCGGCCGGCTGCATGCATGCATGCATGCCGCCGGTGCGCGGAGTCGTTTCCTTCGTGAAGAGAGCCCGGACCACGCGCGCGGAGCCGACTGCCGACCAATCTTTGCGGAAGAAAATTAGGTGCATCCCGGATGCAAAATGCATCCGGTGCATACCCATGCCCGCGCGCGACGTGTGGACTGGAAGCTCATCGGACAGTAAGTCTTACCATCCGCGGAGGGCATCACGGGCTCCTCACGGAATGCCTCGGCTCGGCTCCCTCCCAGCCCGGCGCCCAGGTAAATCTCAGCTGGCGTCCATGACATGCTTCCGGATCAGCCCGAGATCGAGGTAAATCCCAGTCCGACGCTAGGCATCGCTGACGCGCACAGCGACGAGTGTGGCCAGCTCGATGATGACTGGCTGACTGCGAAGGGATGCGATGCGCTGAGGTCTCCTCCTGACCCCTTTCTCCTTCCATGGAAGATGGGTCGTTGTTTGGATCTCGAACCATGCTGGTGCCCACGGCTTCCATGGCGGCGACGCCGTGATAACGCGCAGCTGTTGGCGGCGGCACCAGATCTCGAGTTATGACAGAATCACGGTTGATAAGATGGACCTACTTTTTTTTCTCGCGAGCCGTGATTCCTGGGAAAGAGCCGAGCCAAAGGCGCAGTTCGTGAGGAGCCATGAGCCCGTGAGATCCTCAGGCTTCGGGAGGACGCGGTCCATCGGATGAGCTCCAGGTCCACGCGTCGTGAGGGGACGTTGGGTATGCACCGGATGCGTTTTGCATCCGGGTTGCACCTAATTTTCTTCCATCTTTGCGTCCCCTCTGATTGGATTTTATCTTCTACTATTACCACCTGGTGGTGATCGTCATCAGTCGTCAATCGATGCATATGGCTGATCGACGACTGGGTCTAAGACGCCGAGAGCTGGAGCTGGAATCGGATTATTCATTCATTGTTGTCAGTTTGATCGAGCCGCCGCGCGTCACTGTCAGGAGCGCTGTCACCACCACCATCGATCAGTCGTCATCACACCTCCTGCGCGCAGGCGCAGCAATCGTGTCATGATGATCCCCTGATAATATATATCTCTGGAGCATATATCTAATTTTTTGGTGGAGATGTTTGAGTCCCCCCAAAAAAAAATTCCAAGAACGGAGTACTTCTCTAAGAACGTACGTGTGATGCGCACGCGTACAGTGTTTCATTTTACACCGGGAGAAAATTAAGAAGATACTTATAAAAGATGGCAACCACAGCAGGATAATTAAGGAGAGAAGAAAGTAGAAGATAGAGCAATAACAATGCTGTCGTAGTATACAGATTGATTGGTACGGCAGGCGCGCGCGCGGGGCGCTACTGGAAAAATTGGTTTTTTTTTGACAGGGGGATAATATATTAATTAGCAGCAAGATGCTGCAAGAACAAATACAGAGTTCAGAGGTACAAAGCGGAGTGCCAAAGATAGAGGGCACCCTTGATAGTGATCAGAATTAGTACAAAGAAGAGGAGAAGGGGGGTGAAAGGAGAGGAGGCTGTGGAGAGCTCTCCTAGCAAGAGAATCCGCCATCAAGTTGTGAGCTCTGGGAATCTTGATGATCCTGTAGGTGTTGATCCGAGATGACTGAACAAAGTGAGTAAAAGGTTTGATCCTCCAATCTGGAGGGTTAGAAGAATCAGACCCATTAAGACAGTCAACTAAGAGTGAAAAGTGACATGCTGTAAATTCATGTTCCTGCAAATAAAAATAGCTAGAGCTAGGGCTGCCGATTCAGCCATTAAAACCGAGGAGGAAACCTGCAGAAAAGCCTTGATGAAAATAGCAAAAGGTGGATTAATATTAGTATTGACTATGAAGATCCCAAGACCTGCAGGCTTGTGTGAGTCGTTATGAGAATTTGGAAAGGAAGCTGCATCTACATAACATCTGTAACCATAATAATTAGGCGTGGATATAAGCAGGAGGGGTGCAATAGTGTTATGAACTTCATTATGCCAAGCCTGAGAGTTTGTAGTGAAATGAGAATGAGCAGCATGAAGAACCTGCATAAAAGACCAAACCTTTCTTTGAAATCTGTGATCATTTCTAGCTTTCCAGATGTACCAAAGGATAAGAAGAGTATAAATCAGGTTATGGTCTGTGATGGTTAGAGGTAAAATGTGTGGAAGGATTTGCTGGATGCCATCAGCTTGAGGGTCTATCAGGTGTGCTACAGGAGGCAGAGGGGCATGATTCCAGACCTGGTGGGGAACAGTGCAAAGGAAAAACAAATGTGAGTCATTCTCAATAAGACCGCAGGAAGTGCAATGGCGGTTAATGTGGGAAACAAAGCGACTGACTCTATCAGCCGTAGGAAGGGCTTGTCTGAAAAGGCGCCAAGCAAAGGTTTTGAGAAGAGGGGGCATGGTTTTGATTTTCCAGATTTTTTGTAGGATGGAGTGGGAGTGGGGTGACAGGGCTCTGGATCCGGTTGGGGGAAGAGAATGGATCTGATGAAGTTGGAGGAGTTTGTAGGAAGATTTAGAGGAACACTGGCCATTTGGTGAAGGTTTCCAACGGAGGATGTCAGGGTCAGGAGAGTGGATTATCGGTGTATTGGTAATAATCTGGACAACTTCTTGAGAGAAGGTGGTTGAGAGAAGGTCTTGATTCCAAGTTCTAGTGTCCTGCAACCACAAATCAGCAACTGTTGCAGGTAAAGGAGAGTTAGTAATTGGCAAAAGAATATGATCATGAATAGAGGACCAAGAAGGCATCCAAGGTGTTGACCAGATCGACGAATTTCCTGCATGAATTTGAATTATGGAGTTCTCCTGCAAAATGGGTTTAATCTGCAAAACTGAGGCCCAGAAGACTGAACGAGGTCCTGTATTAGAGGCAGTCCAAAAAGAGGAGTTAGGGTAATATTTAGCCTTCAAAATGTTGGAAAGAAAAGGGTTTTTGTCAGTAATAACATTCCAAGCAGTGTTGATAAGCAAACTTTTATTAATGAGCTCCATATCTCTAATGCCAAGACCACCTTGATTTTTAGGTTTACAGATATCATCCCAAGAACGAAAAGCAATAGGATTTGTGGGATTTTCAGCTTGAACACCGGCCCACCAGAAGTTCCTGATGATGGAGTTGATTTTATGGATGAAATTTTTAGAAAAAAGAACAGTAGACATGTAATAAATAGGTATAGAAGACAGGACTGAATTCATGTATTGGAGTCTACCTGCATGGTTGAGCTTGTTGGCTTTTAAGGTAGAAAATTTAGCGTGGAATTTAGAAAACATGAAATTGTAAGCTCTGTTTTTATCTTTGTGAGTGAAGATCATGGGGTGACCTAAATGCATTGTATTAGGAACCAAATTAGAGACCGGGAAAATAGAGGTGATGTGGTGCTGAATGTGAGGAGGAACATTGTGACTAAAGAGAATAGAAGATTTATTAAGGTTAGGGGTTTGACCTGATTGGCGACAGAAGTCATAAAGGATAGTTTTGGTGGTTGCAGCTTCATCTTGTGTGGCATTGCAGCAAATGATGAGGTCATCTGCAAAAAGGAGACAATGTATAGGGGGGGCTCCTGGGGCTAAAGAGATCCCCTGTAGTTGTGATGCATTCATACCATCCTGCAATCTCATAGAAAGTTCGTTAATAGCAATCACGAAAAGGTAGGGGGAAAGAGGGCAGCCCTGCCTAAGACCTCGTTGTGGATAGAAGTAGGGGGTAGGTTCATGGTTGATGAGGATTGAGAGGGAGGGAGTGGAAATGCAGATGTGAATAAGGTTAATGAAGTGGGGACTGAAACCTATACGAGTGAGGGCTTGAGATATGAAAGACCATTCGAGACGGTCAAAAGCTTTAGCTAAATCTATCTTAAGGAGGAAAGCTTGAGAATTCCAGGTTTTGAGTTTGAAAGAGTGGATGATTTCTTGGGTGAGGATAACATTTGAGGAGATGTGCCTACCAAGAATGAAGGTCGATTGAGATTGAGAAATATAGTCCGGGAGATGAGGTTTAATTCTGTCAGCCAACGATTTAGAGATAATTTTATAGATGACATTGCAAAGCCCTATGGGTCTGAAATCTTGAGGGATAACTGGATTCGGTTTTTTTGGGATGAGGGTGATGAAAGTTCTATTTAGATCAGCAGGAAGAGTAGAGTTGGTGTAGAAATCAGTGACCAGATGGAGGACATCATGTTTGGACCAATTCCAAGTGGCTTTGTAGAAAGCTGCATTGAGACCATCAGGACCAGGGGTAGCATTACTTCTCATGTTTTTGATAATAGAATACAGTTCATCTAGATCAGGAGTGGAGTAGGTGAAATCAGCTTGGTCTTGATTAGGAAAAATTGGTTGATTGGTCGATCATCAAGCGAATGGGAGCGATCATCCTGGTGGATGGCTTCGCGGTTTTTCCGGCTGCCGTGCCGTGCGGGGTTCTAGATGGAGCACGTACATATAGTACCCGATTCAGACTGATGGTGAATGCTGATGGAGACACGAGAGTCGCCGGGGCCATACTATGGGGGTGTTTGAATCCATGAGCTATTTTTTAGCCTACCCCTTTTTAGCTTAAATAGCTCAAATAGCAACCAAACATGTGGGCTATTTTAGGGCTATTTGCAACTAGCTCAACCCAAAAAATTATCCCCAAAATACATGCTAATTGGGCTATTTTTTCTAAGGGCAAGGGAGAGAGGGGTAAGAGAGAGAGGGGTAAGGTCAAATAGCTCAAATAGCCCCTGGATCCAAACAGCTCAAAGGCTATTTTACTAGAGAGCTATTTTCTTAGGCTAAACTCTAGCGCTCAAAATAGCTCTAGACTATTTCTCCAAACACGCCCTATATATGCACATCGTAATGGTGGTGGTAGTAGCTAGGCGGTCACTACGGGAGAAGCAATATTCCCCGAGTGCCAAGTGCTTCCCCGAGTGCCAAAAATCGGGCACTCGGGGAAGACAATCTTCCCCGAGTGTTGCACTCGGGGAAGAATTGCACTCGGGGAAGATGGCCTTCCCCGAGTGCCTAAAAGGGCAAAGCACTCGGGGAAGAAAGGCACTCGGGGAAGGCCATCTTCTCCGAGCGCAACACTCGGGGAAGAAAGGCACACGAAAAAGAAAAGTTGCATTTGACAGCGCAAATAGACGGAACCGTTTAAAAAAATTGGAAAAGCTCTTCCCCGAGTGCCTAGACCTAGCACTCGGGGAAGGCTACCTCTTCCCCGAGTGCCTTGTCCCCGGCACTCGGGGAAGAGCCTCTTCCCCGAGTGCCTTGCCACTAGCACTCGGGGAAATAATTTTGTTTTTGTTTTTTTGCCCCAATTTTTTTGTGAGGCCTTCAAACTTTATTTAAAACTCCTTGCCCAAATTTGACTTACTTTTGAATTTTTTTGTTATATTTCATTAGTTTTTCCTTTTTCTTGAATTTTTAGGCAAACTTCAAACTTGAACTACAGGTACATGAAATCATATAATTTGGTGATTCAAAAAATGATATTCATGATATTTGGTGTATATTGAGGCCTTATCCAACCACTCACATGAAATATCGAGCATCTTGTTGTCGTGACATGACTAACAACATACGGGAAAAGTGTTTATGAATTACAGAAAATCCGGACGAAGTCCGAAAAACACGTAACTTGTCGGGACACCGTGTTATCACATGTAGAGGTTGTGTGCAACAGTTGAGAAGATTTCGAGCAAGTTGCGATGTGTGATGCCTGAAACCCAGACATCTCCGCACGTGATCCATGTGATAACACACCGGGAGATGTGTGAGTTGTAGGCATCTAACATCGCAGACTTGCTCAAAATCTTCTCTAGTCTTGCACACAACCTATACATGTGATAACACAACTCCCCGACAAGTTTCGTGATTTTCGGACTTCGTCCGGATTTTTTGTAAATTAGAAACACTTTTTCCGTATGTTGTTAGTCATGTCACGACAACAAGATGCCCGATATTTCATGTGAGTTGGTGGATAAGGCCTCAATATACACCAAATATTATCAATATCATTTTTTGAATCGCTAAATTATATGATTTCATGTACATGTAGTTTAAATTTGAGCTTTTCCAAAAAATTCAAGAAAAGAAAAAACTAACGAAATATAACAAACAAATTCAAAAGTAAGCCAAATTTGGTCTAAGAGTTTTAAATAATGTGGGAAGGGCTCACAAAAAAATTGGTGAAAAAAAACAAAAAAAATAAATATTTCCCCGAGTGCCATGTTTGAGGCACTCGGGGAAGGCTACTCTTCCCCGAGTGCCTTGTCCCCGGCACTCGGGGAAGAGCCCCTTCCCCGAGTGCCTTGTCAATAGCACTCGGGGAAATAATTTTGTTTTTTTGTTTTTTTGCCCTAATTTTTTTGAGGCCTTCAAACATTATTTGAAACTTCTTGTTCAAATTTGGGGTAATTTTAAATTTTTTTAATATATTTCATTAGTTTTTTTCTTGCCGTTGAATATTTTTACATACTTTGAATTTGAACTACAAGTGCATGAAGTAATGAAATTTCATCATTCAAAAAATGATATTCATTATATTTGGTCTATGTAGAGGTTGTGTAACAAAATTGAGAAGATTTCGAGTAAGTTGTGACATCGAATGCCTAACACCTAGACATCTCCACATGTGATCAATGTGATAACACACACGGAGATGTCTGGGTTTTAGGCATTCGACGTCCCAACTTGCTCAAAATCTTCTCAATTCTTGCACACAACCTATACATGTGATAACATGACACCCCAACAAGTTTCGTGATTTTCGGACTTCGTTCGGATTTTCTGTAATTTGGAAAGACTTTTTCCGCAAGTTCTTCATCATGTTACGAGAAAAAATTAACGAAATATACTTAAAAAGTTCAAACTTGCCCAAATTTGGGTAAGGAGTTTCAAATAATGTGGGAATGGATCACAAAAAAGATGGGTCAAAAAAACTTAAAAAAAAATGAATCCCCGAGTGCCATATATGTAGCACTCGGGGAAGAGACCCTTCCCCGAGTGTCATATACGTAGCACTCGGGGAAGAGGCTCCTTCCCCGAGTGTCACCCCGCGGCTCTCGGGGAAAGGCCCAGCAGGCCCACTTTCCCCACCGGCCCATTGAGCCAACCCTAAAAACTCTTACCCCCGCCGCCCCAACCCCCCCCCCCCCCGGCCCCCATCCCCGATCCCCTCGCACGCCGCCGCCCGAACCTCAAGCCCGCGCGCCCCCCGCCCCCCCCCCTCCGCCGCCTCCGCCGCCGCCGCCCCACCCCCGCCGCCGCCGCCCCCGGCGAGGGTCCCCTTGCCCCGATGGAGACGCCACCGCCCGCAACACCCCCCCCCTCTCGCGCTCCCGCGGATCCACGCCGCCCCCGCCTCGCACCCCGGACGCCGCCCCCGCACCCCGCCGCCGCATCCGCCGCCGGCCTCCGCCTCCGGCCCCGGACCCCTCCCCCGCCTCCGCGTCGCCGGATCCACCGCCGGCCCCAGCCCCCGCGACGGCCTCGAGCTCCTCCCGACGGCGGCCTGGTAAGTTCTTTGTTTTGGACTTTATCTCTATGCTTTTTTAAAGTTGGATTGCCAAGCTTATTTCAATGCTTGTTGCTGTAGTGTCTTTTGGAGCAATCGGGTCAACTTTGTTAAGTGTATGAACAAGATTTAAATAAACTCTGTGGCATATTTCCTTTGTAATTTCTTTTTGGCGAGTATGCCATGGGTCAACTTTGTTAAGTGTATGAACAAGATCTATATAAACTTTGTGGCATAAGTATTTCCTTTGTAATTTCTTGTTGGCGAGTATGCCATGGATGGCACTCAACTGTATCCTCTAGGAGCTATCTTTGTTGGTGCTTTGCATTTTCTTGACACACACTTCGTTGTTGTAGAAAGAAGATCTTGACACAATATGTGCTCTGTTATCATCTTCAAGTCATGGAGTATTAGCTTCACTCTCAGGATCAGATGAACTCGTAGAGTCATTGCTTATGGATTTGTATTCTTCATACTCCCATGGTATTCTTTTTTATCGATATGTCACACGATTGATTGTCTTTTAAAGTACCTAAAAGTTGTTGGGATAGTAATAATATAATATTTGATTATATGTTTCTATTCATCCTACTCATGTGGTCCTCTGTTTTATTTCCACTCCAAATATTGATTTGCCATCTAAACTTTGCCTTGGTGGTATGATATATGATTATATGTTGGGTGTTCGGTCATGTGTTATATACTAATCTATATGCCATTCATTTATTGAATGGTTTCAGTTTTTAAAGTGGTAGCCTATAACTGCCGATATCCCGATTGATTAATATCAATACACTCCCCGAGTACTTGTTTATCTTCACCATGCGAAGGACATATCCGATGATATGTTTTGACTTCCACTTTATTTGATGATATCTTTTGCCTTCCACTTTACATGTAGACTCTTTATTGCATACTCGGGGCCGCTTGGATGCATATTGGAGGGTTACGCTTCCGGTTATTGTTGAACTCGTACATACCGGATCCTGCATTTGAATCGCATACATTCATTCACATATCCTGGACAAAATTTCACTTGTGAAGCTTGAGGGCAAGGTAAAACATCCGATTCTTTTTTAAAAGAAACTGGCTTTTCTTTCGGAAAGAGAACAACATGCAAATTGTGCCGCTATTTTGTTACAGGTTCGTCATGATTGTGGGGAATTGGTGGCTCTAGCTCTCCTGAAGGTATTCAAGATTATAATTTATTGCAAGATCTGGAAACCGAAGAGAGAGGCATTCGTGCCAAGGTCCTATTACAATTGTTTGTCATCCATTTACCTTTATTCCTATTCTTTTCTACATTCTAAATGTTTTTTTTAGATTTTACTTCTTTGCATTATGTGAATTGTGGAACTTCATCACTCATCGGATTCTACAAAAGCTTACAATGTATTTGTTGTTAATTCTTTTTGAACAGGCACTCTTCTAATTATGTACAATATTATCTTTCAATCATAAGCAAAGAACGAACTAGTCCGGTTTTTTCTTTATTCTCGTGGTATTGTCAATGCAAACATTATTAGTGAACGTTGTCTTTTAAGGTTTTAGCAATTGTCCGTCGTCTTTTTTTGTAGGATATTTATGAAATACCATGTTATGTACTTGCTCACCGATAGTTATAGACATGATATATTTGTTTCCCATTGCTCGATATATTTGTTTCCCATTGCTCGGCCATGGTGGTGATACTAGAAGTTTGTACTGCCTGAGATTCACTTTCATATTAAGTCTATGTGGGATTGCGTGCTTGATGCAATTTCTTCATGGATGTACTGCTTGTACATAAGCTTGTGTGAATTTTGCGAGTTGTATTTCGGCCACAAAAGTCTAAGCACAAGAGTATTGTTGCTTGCATGCTTTGAGTTTGAAAACCTACTGTCCGATTGCAAGGATTTATTAGCAAACTTAAACTATAAAGGAGCAGTGGCAACAAGAGGTTGACGAGTCTTCAATTGGCGGGTGTGCGATATGATGGTTTTTATTTTGACGTCTTTTAGTTAGAGCCTATTCAACTAAGATCATTCTTTTTTCTTTTGCTTGATAAGTAGCTACATTGATTTACTTTTCAATCAACTTGTTGCAGATAACATCCATGAACTAAGTTTGTCCAATCTCGGGTTCGTCCGTGGTTGGTATTTTGCAAGATGAAGTTGATCCTATGGTTTCGTCATGAACAGGGAAAACTCTACTTGCTAAGGTTTGCACTCCTTTTCCTTTAGGACACTTCAAAACTTTGATGCCTTCTTCTGCCTTGAGTTCTTTGCCCATCAGTAAAAAAGCAAACCTACTGAGCACCTGGGAAAAAATGCTAATTTTGAAAATAAAGCTTTATACATGGCACAAATGACATCTTCTAATTATGAAGTTATGAAGAAATGTAGGATGGCAACGTATTTTCCCTTTAGCCGCGTACTCCCACTAGCATATTTTATTTATTATTTTAGATACGCTACATATTATAAACCACAACACTTTTATAATTCCTGGTAGATACATATTATATTATGCATATTTGTTTAGATTTTAATGTTAAAACATGAAAAAGAGCTACCTTCTGTAATAGTTGCTTGTATAGCTTTTTCCCTGAAGATGGCGCACGACATTTGAAAAATGTCCCTGTTTTGTTTTTTCTCCTGTACATTTCAGTACTTATTTGTCATTTTGATAATTTGATTAAGTTGGAGCCTAATTATCATTTTGATAATCTGTACATTTCTCCAGTACATTTCAGTACATTTCTAATTGCCTATGTAATCTGGTTGAAGCTATATGCTGCTGGTGTTGTGAACAATGTGATTATCTGGTTGTGGCGTATAGGGTGTGATTATCTGGTTGTATATAGTGATCTGAACCATGTGATTATCTGGTTGTGTATAGTGATGTGAACTGTGTGATAATTACGAACAATGATGGTTGTCTAATCCGGTTGCTAATGGTTTTGTATGGTGTTGTACTGTATATTATTACTGCCTGAAATTTTCTTAATGAGGAAATCTGTGATTTATAAATGTGGTTTGTGATATATTGTTGCTGATTTTTTGGTTTGTGATAATATATATACACACACAGAGAAAATCAAAAAAATATATTTTTTTAAAATTAGAGGTGGCTTCCCCGAGTGCTTAGGCAATGGCACTCGGGGAAGAGGGTTTTAGTAAACAACAGCTAACGTCCTTCCCCGAGTGCCTGAGACTAGCACTCGGGGAAGAGGGTTTCAAAAAAAAACAAATTTCTTCCCCGAGTGTTGCACTCGGGGAAGAGTTTTTTTCAAAAAAAAAACAACGGACGGCACCGACGGCGTCAAATCTTCCCCGAGTGCTAAGACGGCACTCGGGGAAGGCTTCCCCGAGTGCACGATTTTTGGCTCTCGGGGAAGGCCTCTTTCCCGTGAGAGGCATCCTCGGAGGCTCTTCCCCGAGTGTTGCACTCGGGGAAGACTTCCCCGAGTGTTGTTGCCCCTTCCCCGAGTGCATTTGGCACTCGGGGAAGCAAGCGACTCCTGTAGTGGGTCTTGGGGGTCATGGATCGGACAGGCAGCAATCAGTGACCAAATGACCACCAGTGGGCGCGATTAGTTGGCTCTCAACCTAACGCCAAAGACAAAAAAGTTACACTTCGAATTGAACCTTCATTCCCTCTTACACCACTTAATTTCAGGGTTTGGCCATGGAAACCCTCTTGCATAAAATGCATAAAATGATAAAGATATCATGAGGTTTGAGTGGAACGAAGAAACTATATATGCAAACTCAAAAGTTTTATGAATTTTCTAATTTCCAACTAGCATGTCGACATTCATTTTGTTTGGTGAGAAGAAGTGTACGTGTAATGACAAATAATATATAGTTGTTTTCTTTTTTTTTAAAAAAAAAGCACAGTTGGTATTTCGTGGTACTAATGCACACGCATTTCTGCTGAAAGGAGTATTAATTTTCTGTATCCCGTCAAGCAAAATAGGAGAGGATAATGTCAACATTGTCCCGAGAAATTGTCTGTTATCATGTCCAAATTGTGTAAGCTAGGGACGCCTAAGGTTGCCATTTTTTTAAAAAAAAATGCAAGCTACAACCAGCAATTATGTTCATGACTGCACGAGGTTGGGGGGGGGGCGTGTCCCCTAACGTTTTGTCATGGTACTTCTAATTTCTCCATTGACCATGATGGCTTGATTTGTTAGTCATATAGTAACAATGCACGTATGACACACACGTGCTATATACGGATACGACTGAACGTGCGACAACCAGTGGTTCACTGCAAGTGTTTCGCCTCCAAAATTTCAAGAAGATTGTCAACTGACACATCCTTCCCCATCCCGTGAAATTAGAAAAATTCAACATCTTCCTGACACTCCTAGATGATCGCTTCTTTCAAAGCATGCAACAAATATTACTATGGTATAACTTACTATGGTAAACAATTTATTTATTTTCCCTCGTAGCATTTCATCACAACCTTAAAATCCATTTAGAATCACACCATTAACTAACTAATGGTGAAAAGGAGAACCTGTACCTGATTCATTTGTTTAAATAGATGTTGCTACCATGTTCAAGCAAGAGCACACATATTTACAATACCACACATATTTATTAACCTTTTTCATACCATAAATAAGATTGATAACTCAATAAAAGTTTTTAAGCCGCTCCACCTACTTCAAAAGTTAGGATCTTGTTGTGGCTAGATGCTAATGAAAACTACAACTGTTTTACATGAAAAATATATTTTAAGAGATGAAGGTACCCTAGGAATCTTGACAAGGGCAGATAAACTAATTTCATCTAGTACTGAACTGGAAGTGACTCTGATTCAATTTATATTGAGCCTAGATTGAAACAACCAAATGTAAAGATTTGAAGGACGTATGTCAGTGCTGCTAGTGGCGAGCACATACTAAATATGTGTGCAATAAACCTAAATGAGGGTCAAATATAATTGTGTGTCTCAAACGAAATCGAGTTGTGTGACCTACTAATTCACCTAATAACTCGTATATATACCAGTTCGTGCTTGATAACAATAAATAACAAATAACAATTCGATGATTTCAACAATCAACACAAACATTATAGCATGTAAACATGTCTTGATAGAATCAATTAGCAATTCCAGTGATTCAATGCAGACATTAATTAACAAGGTGATGCTTCCTCCTCCTCGGAAGTGTCTAATGCAGACACGAGGTGGGGGATGAATGGGCCGAAGCCTGCGTCGGAGTCGAAGGAGCGGCCTAGGGTTTCGAGAATGGGATCCTCGTGGGAAGCTTGGGAGGCGTGGTCCACGCCCATGAAAACGTCGCCCCCTTCGCAAAAAAATATAGGTTATAAAGATATGGATGCCCACACGGCCACATTTCTGCTCAAATGAATATTTGACTAGAAGGAAATATATATCGTATATACTAATGCACACACTGCACATTTCCTCTAATCTGAAGGATAAATTGAAAAATGTTTTTAGGGTCAGAATCTTTTTAATATATATGGTATGAGATGACCGGCTAATTTCAAAGTTGGTAGATACATACCGATGATAGTTTATAGATATTACAAAACTATCATCCGTATCTACAAACTTAAAAACCTTCATAAGTATCATACATATCCTTTGCAAGCGGATTACCCCTTCCAACCATATTTTTCGATCACCCGTCTAGTAAAATAGGTGAGGATCACTATCAACGTTGTCTCGGGATAGTTTTCTCTGTTAGCTTTTATATCATGCATGTAGAAATTGTGTAAGCTATGGACGCCTGAGGTTGGCCTATAAAAAAAGTGCAAGCTCAATATATATATATATATATATATATATATATATATATATATATATATATAGTATGTATGTATGTATGTATGTATGTATGTATGTATGTATGTATGTATGTATGTATGTATGTATGTATGTATGTATGTATGTAGCTTTTTCTTTTAAGAATTGCTCGATATAGGTAGCTAAAACCACCGATTATGTTCATGAACGTTTCCCTTTTCAATACGTGATAATCGTGATTTTTGTTTGGTCAAAGCCCGATTTGCGTAGGACGTGCATCGGGGGGCAAAGCTTCCCCCTACCGTCCGCGTTTTTCTCCGACGGCGCTCCTAATTGCTTCATTGGTCATGACGGCTAGATTTGTTAGTGATATGCATGCCTTCTTTCACTCGTGGTCGGAGACTCGAAGCCTGTTCGCTTGGCTTATCAGCCACCAGCCAGCAGTACTTTTCTCTCAGAACAAACCAGCTATCAGCAACCGGCCAGCGGTACGTACTCTTCTCTCAGAACAAACCAGCACCAGCCATCAGCCGCCAGCCAACCGAAGAGGCCGTCGATTCTTACGGTGTCTATCACTCGTGGTCATCTCGTCAATGAAGCATAATATGAAACAAGTCTCTTTACTAGGAATCGAAATGGCAAAGGCAAACAACGACGACCACGGAATAATACTATATATACCATATAGTATGCTAATAACCGCACGGCCTCCACTTTTTGGGATCAAATTAACATATTAACATGTGCTTAGAGCATCTCCAAGAGTTTGCCAAAATTTACTTGGCAAATCTTGTGTTTTGCCAACTTCTAAAAAGCTATGCAAAGTAAAAAAAGAATTCATCTCCAACGGTTTGGCATAATTCACTTGCCAAATCCGGATCTAACTTACATCGGGAATCCCGAGAGAAACAAAATTATATATGTGCCCTTCCACCTCTTGAAAAACTTACATCAGGAATCCTTCTCTATTCTTTATTTCTTTTTCACCCTCCCACCTAGAGGGAAACAACGATGGCAACCACGATCCGCGCGCGCATATATACGCGTGGGGAGGTGAGTTTTGCCAAGTTTCTATTTTTGCCAAGTTGGTTTGCCAAACCTTTGGAGGCCAATTTTTCTTGTTTTGCCAAAATTACATGGATGCCAAGTTGGTTTGCCAAACTGTTGGAGTTGCTCTTAATTAACGTGCGGCGGTTGACGGGCAACTCGGGCGGTTGCGGACTTGCGGACATGACGACGCTGCCTTTAATTTTCAGGAAACCAGGGGGCACGCTATAGAATTCCAAACGGGCCGCCCCGGCCCTAGCCCGGCCCTAGCCCTAAATGGCCCGCACTAAGCGGCCCGGCACTATGCGGCCCGATGGATTCTTCGTGCCGGCCGTGTCGGGCGCCGTGCCGCACCGGCGGCCCGAGCACGACCCGATAGCTTGTTTTTCGGGCCGTGTCGTGCCGGCGGCACGAACGGGCCGACGGGGCCGCGACCGGGCCGATGGGCCTCGACGGGCCAACACCCGCATCGGCGGCGGCGGAGGCGGCGCCGGAGGGACGTGCGACCAAGCGGGCGGGGCGGCGCGCTCCCCGGCTCCCGCGCGACGCATCGGCGGCGCGCTCTGGCCGGCCGAGCGGCGGGCGGCGCGCTCCCCGGCTCCCGCGGACGGCCGGGCGGCGCGCGCGCCCGGAGGCGGGGACGGCGGCGCACGCCGGCGCGGCCGGGGGCTCCGCCCCCCGCGGACGGCCGGGCGGGCGCGCGCGGAGGCGGGGGCGGGCGCGCGCACGCCGCGCGGCCGGGCTCGCCCCCCGCGGACGGCCGGCGCGCGGCGCGCCCGGAGGCGGGGGCGGGCGGCGCACGTCCGGCGGCGGCGGATTGGAGGGGGGGAGCGCCGGGATTGGGAGGAGCGAGGGGGTGGTGCCGCCGTGCCGGGATAGGGAGGGGGCGACGCCGGGATCGAGAGAGGAGGAGAGCAGGGGTGCGCCGGCCGGGACATGGAGGGGCGGCGGCGGGATTGGGAGAGCTGTTGGGAGATGGGGGAAATTAGGGTTTCGACACTATATATACATCAGATGGAAATTGACATCGGGCCGCCTATCGGGCTAGCAAAAATCGTGCCGTGCTTCGGGCCGGCCCGACGTGCCGAGGTTGCGGCCCAAGCACTAAAAGGCCATCGGGCCGGGCCGGCACTAAGCCCTATTTATCGTGCCTAGGGTCGTCTTTGAGTTGTCTTTTTTAGGGTCGTGCTCGCGTCCATCAATCGCGCCCGCCCATTTGGAATACTATAGGGCACGCACGGAGACGGAGCTCGCTGCCGGACCGTACGGGTCAGCAACAGGGGGGTCCGTCCGGTCGCCGTCGCAGTCGCAGCACGAGGAGGCGAAAATCCCGCTCAGGTCGATCGGTTGTGAGTCGTTAATCTCCTGCCGTCTGCAGAGCATATACATACATATATATATATATATATATATATATATATATATATATATATATATATAATGGAAAAGTCCTAGTATTTCCGTATTGACTTTAGGATCGACGCCGACAGATATCTGCACACAACGAGACAAACAGTTAATCATGGGGTATAAAAAGTAGCTGTGTTAGTTGAAATAACACTTTGACACCCCCCGATCGATCGATCAAGAATATATGTCAAAAGAAGCTTTAGCGTGCGTGCATGAGCAATTAATGAACTACTACCATGCACGGTGGTCAAGCGGCCTGCACTGCACGTAAGCGCCGATCGATGGAGACACACCACACGTACAAGGTGCTGCACTCACTATTCAAACGTGAAATTAATGTTGTTACCACGTATATATCGTACTCCGATCCCTCTCTTTGGTCCTGTCGTGTCGTACGTAGGTCAGGAATTGGTGCCTTCAACTTTGACGGAACGGACGGTCATCTCGATGCGAAGGCTTTTGTTGATTCGGTCGGGGGGTGCTAGGAAGTTTGGTTTGCACCCAACAATTAAGTGATTCGGCTTTGCAATCGCTACCCACAAGGGTTCAAATCCTGGTGCTCGCAACTCTCCTGTATTTATTCCGGGATTTTCCGGCGTTATGCGCTAAGTGGTAAGCGGCGTTCCCGTCGACGACGAGGCGCCAACGGTGACTTCGAGAATCTCCAGATCTGCCGGCGCTCAGTCCTTCGGATGTGCCCATAGGGATAGGGTTTGCGTACGTATCCGTAGGGGTGAGTAGTGTGCGCGCGTGTTTTGAGCGTCCGCGTTGTGCCGTGTGAATCTCAAAAAAAAATTTACCCAAGAAAAAAAAATTGCAATGTGACAGGAACACGGCCCATTTGTTCAATGGGCCTATATAAGTTTCGAGGATGCAGGCAGAGCCTACCTACCTAAGCTGTGGTGGGCCAAAATTCAAGAAGTGCGTCCAATTTATATAGGCCGGCAGGCACAAACCTAACTGCCTAACTAAACTGCAGATCTGTCTCTAACTGTGCAGTCACTCATCACATCAACTCCTCCTGGGCTGTTGAGCTTGAGCACAATCAGAATCTATCAGACTACTGAAGACCGAAGAGTGAAAGACAAGCTCAGTGAAGATCGCAAAAAATCCTCGTTTTATTCATCCGTACGTCTTATTGATCACATCAGAAAAAAAAAACCACCCGCGACCAACTGAAGTTTCAATTTACAGACACGCACGCACACCACGAGCACACCCCACACACCACTCATCACGTTCTACTAGCTTAGTTCACTACACCACTAATCAAACATCTCTGATCCAGCTCCATCACAAGCAAATCACTGACAGTATTTCTGCTCGCTAGCTAGCTAATCAAGTTACTGACAGCCTCTCTCTCTCTCTCACACACACACACACGCACACACAGAGCAACACGTACGTACGTGCGCGCCATCCTCCCCGAGCAGTAGCGAGTTCAGCAGGTGGCGGCGCACCGGGTGGCGCAGTCGAAGCTGCACCCGCCGCCAGCGCCGCCGCCGCCGCCGTGTGCGCTCCTGTAGCTGAAGGACCTGAAGCAGCGGGGCGGGCAGGTGAGGCGCCTCCCGCGGCAGGGCCCCTGCTCCGCGCACACCACGGAGGGCGGCACCGCCGCGCCGCGCCGGTACCCGAGCCCGCCCCCGCCCCCGCCCCCGCCGAAGAACCCGCCCGCGCCGGCGCCGGCCCCTCCCGCGCCGCCGGGACCGAACCACGGGATCCCGCCGCCGCCGCCGCCGAAGAACCCGCCCGCCGGGCTGCCGCGGCCGCCGCCGCCGCCGGGGATGTTGTTGTTGTTGTTGGGCCAGCCGACCGACGAGGCGAGCGGCGGCGCCGACAGCGCCAGGAGGACGGCGAGGATCAGGACGGCGGCGGCCTTGGTCGGGGACATGGTTGGGTTACCAAGGGAAGGAGGCAAGGAATTTGGCGGCGCGAGGGGGGGTGCTTTGCTAGTTTGCTGTGAGCTCTCTGGTTGGGTGGTAGTAGCTGTCTGTGGGTGTGAGCACTGGCTACTTATGGCGGGCGACGGGGACGCGCGATCGAGGGGGGAGCAAGCAAGTGGGGTGGCGAGCGAGACCTTGGGGAAAGTGGAGGCGGGTGGGTGGGGCGGTGCGCGCCACTGCAGCTGCAGCGTGCGTGTGCGTGTGCGTGTGCGTGGCGACTCGACCGGCCGGCCGGCCGGCCGGCGATGTGTGCGTGCGGTGAACGGCGTGACCGCGGGTGGTGACTGCTGAAGTGCCGAGTGCGGTCTAGCTGATAAGCATGCAGAGGAGGTGTGTGGCGCCATCAACAGTTGACAGCTGAAAGCATGGAGATGATTGGTTGGTTCCATTCCGGGAAAAAAGAAAACCATTGACCATGGATGCACACAGTGCAATTTGATATTTCAAGCTCTCTTTTGATTACTACTGCTAGCTTGTTGCAGCGCTGTCAGCCATCGTGTTTAATTACTGTTTGTGTTGTGCAAATGGTGCGCGGTCGATGGATCTGTTTGCAAGTTGGGGGGTTTGTGCAAATGCGTCGTCGACTTCGAGGCGGCGCACGCCCGTCTTTAATGGCGGAACGACGATCGGCGAGTGCATGCGTCGAGTAGGAGGGGGTTTCCAGTTCCTTGCCGACGCCGAGTGCCGACCACCGCAGGCTGCCGGCTCATCGGGAGCCCAAAACTAGTGCGACGGCCATGCTGTGCATTGCTGGTCCTGCGCCTCTCTGTCCGTGTGCGTACGGCCGGTTGTTGTTGTTGTTGTTCCACCGCTCGCTGCCGTCGTCGTCGTCCCCGCCGCCGCCGGCGGCGGCGCGCGCGCCACCAGCGCTTCCTATCTAGCTGGCTCTGCCGTGCCGCTCTGACATGACAGCTCTCCCCTCCTTGCCGCAGTTGACTTTACCTCATCAAATCATCCGTTAGTTTTAATTTACCTCCAATTAAGCTTTCCCGCGGCTGTAGTAATGCACACACAGCACGCACCAAAGAATGAAGGGAGATGCTGGCGGCAGGACTTGGCGCCGGCAATGGACACCTCTGCAGCCGTCGGATGGAGGCAGATCGGCCGCCAGATGGAGGTAGAAAATTTCACATCGCAACATTGTTAAATGAACTATACATGTGTAACATTGTTAAATTACCAGGCCCTGGCTTGGAGTTTGTTGTAGAGTTTGTTGTAGCTTCTGTTGTATGTATAGATAAAAGCTGTAGGTTGTTGTATGTATCCCAACAAACTCCAAGCTAACCGAATCCAGTGTGATCTTCTTGTAATCCACGAGAGAGGATGTTTCTCTCATCTATTTAACACGAAGCCGCCACGCCAGGAAAGGCACGGCGTTTCTCTCCTTCTTCCAGCGCCTCTGATATTTCACATGGTATCAGAGCCTAAAAACACATCTACACCCACAACTTCAAGCTCCCGATCATGGCCTCCTCTTCCTCCGTCCTTGCCAATCCTTGGCTTGGCGTTGCCGTGACTGAGAAGCTCTCTCGCACCAACCATGTGATGTGGAAGGCACAAATCCTCGCTGCCGTCCGAGGAGCTCGCCTTGAAGGTCACCTCACCGGCTCTACACCAGCACCTGCCGCGGAGGTAGATGGAAAGGATGGCACCAAAACAGCCAACCCGGCATATGAAGAATGGTTCGTTCAGGACCAGCAAGTCCTTAGCGTCGTTCTCGGGTCTCTATCCCGGGAGATCCTTGCTCAAGTCGCTGCCAAAGAGACGGCGGCGGCGCTTTGGACTGCGATTGAAGACATGTTCTCAACGCAGCATCGAGCACGTGCCCTCAACACGCGCCTTGCCCTTGCAACCACG
Source organism: Cenchrus americanus (assembly GCA_947561735.1). Lineage (NCBI taxonomy): Eukaryota > Viridiplantae > Streptophyta > Magnoliopsida > Poales > Poaceae > Cenchrus > Cenchrus americanus. The sequence goes on along the minus strand of OX387245.1, from coordinate 251,984,943 downwards.
AAGAAGGGCAACACGACGATCTCTGAGTACGTCGGCAAGATGAAGGCGCTTGGAGATCAAATGGTGGCTGCGGGACGGCAGCTTGAAGAAGAAGAGCTCGTTGAGTATATACTCACCGGGCTTGACAGCGACTTCAATCCCATTGTCTCTGCCCTCATCGCCAGGAAGGAGACAGTTAATGTAAGTGAAGCATATCAACAGCTACTTGCTTTTGAAACTCGCATGGACATGTTAGGGCTTGGTAATTCTGGATCCTCGGCCAACTCGGCAAATCGTGGAGGTGGTCGTGGCAATGGAGCTGGCCGCGGCTACAACACTGGTGGTCGAGGAGGTGGCGGCCGTGGCTATAATGGTGGTGGTCGTGGCAATGGCGGCCGTGGCAACTTCACCAACAACCAGCATCAAGGCAACAATGGCGGTGGTGGCAATGGCCGCAGCAACTTCTTCAACAAGGGCTCTAACAGTGGTGGTGGCAAACCTATCTGTCAGGTGTGCCTCAAGACCGGACATACTGCAGATCTGTGCTGGCACCGATTTGAGGAAAACTATGTCCCCGAAGAGAAGCATGCGGCAGCAGCCATGAACTCCTACAACGTCGACACCAACTGGTACACCGACACTGGCGCCACAGATCACATCACGGGAGAACTGGAGAAGCTGGCGGTTCGTGACAAGTACAATGGTGTGGATCAGATCCACACCGCCAATGGTGCAGGTATGCGCATTAGTCACATAGGTCAATCTACAATTCATACCCCATCTCGAAAATTGCATCTAAAAGATATTCTTCATGTTCCATCCACTAAAAAGAATCTTGTTTCTGTTCATCGACTTGCTTCTGACAATAATGTTTTCTTTGAATTTCATCATGATTACTTTTTTATTAAGGATCGGGACACGAGGAGCACACTACTTGAGGGGCCATGCCGCAAGGGCCTATACCCTCTTCCTTCCTCGTCATCGTCGAAGCAAGCGTTTGGAGTCAATAAAGTGTCCATTCATAGGTGGCATAGTCGCCTAGGGCATCCTGCCATTCCCACAGTTGAAAGAATCCTTAGAGATAACAAGCTTCCTCATTTGTTAGAGTCAAATAAACATTCTGTGTGTGGTGCTTGTCAACAAGCAAAAAGTCATCAACTTCCATATCCTGTCTCTACGAGTGTTTCTACTCAACCCTTGGAACTTGTTTTTTCCGACGTTTGGGGACCAGCTATTGATTCGGTTGGGAGATACAAGTATTATGTGAGTTTTATTGATGACTTTAGCAAATTCACTTGGATTTATTTTCTGAAACATAAGTCCGAGGTGTTCCAAAAATTCCATGAGTTTCAAAAACTCGTTGAACGACTCTTTGATAGGAAGATTATTGCTGTGCAATCTGATTGGGGTGGGGAATATGAGAAGCTTAATTCTTTTTTTACTAAAGTTGGAATAACACATCTAGTGTCTTGTCCTCACACCCATCAACAAAACGGTGCTGCTGAAAGAAAACATAGGCACATCGTAGAAGTTGGTCTTTCTCTACTCACCCATGCACATATGCCTCTCAAATTTTGGGATGAAGCATTCCTCACAGCTACTTATTTGATCAATCGTATGCCAAGCAAAATAATTAATTTTGACACACCTCTTGAACGCCTGTTCCATACCCAGCCTGATTATGGATCACTTCGCACTTTTGGCTGTGCGTGTTGGCCAAATTTACGACCCTATAATGATCACAAGCTTTCTTTCCGATCCAAGGAGTGTACCTTTCTTGGGTACAGTAATCTCCATAAAGGGTTTAAATGTCTTGATATATCCACAGGTCGAATTTACATATCAAGAGATGTAGTCTTTGATGAGGATGTCTTCCCTTTCTCTAAACTTCATCCAAATGCTGGAGCAAGATTACGATCTGAAATTCTTCTCCTTCCATCAAATCTTCTTAATCCATCTTTTGGGGATGATTTTGTAGTTGATTCTATGACTAATGCTGCTAATCCTGAATTTTTTGGTGCAAGAAATAACAGTTCGCAGGGTGAGACAGAAGAAATAGGGCCTGGCACAACTCACGGAGTTGATCCGGCCAGGTTTCTGCGCGTACCAGCTCTAGAGTCCGGGCCAATCATTGGCGTCGGCACAGCTGCAGGCGGGGCGCAGCAGGGTTCGGCGGTGCAGCAACAACCTGGGGCCGCCACATGTCCTGGTCATCTGCCAAGCGTTGCCCCGCGCCAATCACCATCTGCCACCGACTGCGCGTCGGCGCCAGAGGGAGATGCTGCCAGGCAGCAGCCGCCGACAGCGACACCAGTGTCAGAGGCAGCATCTGAACCGGAGTCAGTGCCTGCGCCGCCGCCTCCCGGATCCTCTGCGCCAGCACAAGCCGGATCGTCTGCATCTGGTTCTTCACAGCCTCAGCCAGAGGAGCAGACGCGCCCTCGCACACGTCTACAAGCTGGGATTCGGCAACCGAGGGTATATTCTGATGGTACTGTTCGATATGGTATGCTTACTTCTACTGGAGAACCACAAACATTAGAAGAAGCCTTGGGAAATAAAAACTGGAAAGAGGCCATGGATGTAGAGTAAAATGCCTTGATCAAAAACAACACTTGGCATCTTGTTCCACCTAAGAAAGGGAGTAATATCATAGATTCTAAATGGGTCTACAGAGTCAAGTATAATGCTAATGGAAGCTTGGATAAATATAAAGCACGTCTAGTAGCCAAAGGATTTAAGCAACGGTATGGGATAGACTATGAGGATACTTTCAGTCCTGTAGTTAAAATGTCTACAATTCGTCTTATTTTGTCTATTGCTGTTTCACGGGGATGGAATTTAAGGCAACTTGATGTGCAAAATGCTTTCCTTCATGGAGTTCTAGAAGAAGAGGTATATATGAGACAACCTCCTGGGTATGTAGACAAGTCATGTCCCAACTTTGTGTGCAAGCTTGACAAGGCTCTATATGGCTTGAAGCAGGCACCACGTGCTTGGTATGCCCGTCTAAGTACAAAACTTGTCGCTCTTGGTTTTACTCCCTCTAAGGCTGACACTTCACTCTTCTACTTCAATAAGCATGGAGTTATAGTTTTTGTGCTTATATATGTTGATGATATCATAGTGGCAAGCTCTAGTTCTAGAGCCACAACTGGTCTTTTGCACAGTTTGAAACAGGACTTTGCCTTGAAAGATTTAGGAGAGCTGCATTATTTTCTGGGAATTGAAGTCAACAAGGTGCCAGATGGCTTAGTATTAACTCAAGACAAGTATGCATCACATTTACTTAAGAGGGTTAACATGTCTGGCTGCAAGCCAGTCAGTACACCTCTTTCCACTAGTGAGAAACTTTCAGCTTTTGAAGGAACTTTGTTGGGTCCTAACGATGCTACAAGGTACAGGAGTATAGTCGGTGCTTTACAATACTTAACTCTTACAAGACCTGACATAGCTTTCTCAGTAAATAAAGTTTGTCAATTCCTCCATGCACCTACTGAGATACACTGGGCTGCTGTAAAAAGGATCTTGAGATATTTAAGGCAAGACACAAAGATTGGTCTCAAAATTCAAAAATGCAATTCTATGTTACTCAGTGCCTTTTCAGATGCTGACTGGGCAGGTTCAGTAGATGATAGAAGATCTACAAGCGGATTTGCTGTTTTTCTTGGGTCGAACTTGGTGTCATGGAGTGCAAGAAAGCAAGCCACAGTCTCTCGATCAAGTACTGAGGCGGAATATAAAGCAGTTGCTAATGCTACAGCAGAAATAATGTGGATTCAGACTCTACTCAAAGAATTAGGGATATTCAGTCCTCGAATGGCAAGATTATGGTGTGATAATATGGGGGCTAAGTATTTATCTGCGAATCCAGTCTTTCATGCACGGACTAAACACATAGAGGTTGATTTTCACTTCGTCAGAGAACGAGTAATGAGTAATCAGTTGCAAATTGACTTTGTGCCTACAGGTGATCAGATAGCTGATGGATTTACTAAGGCGTTGGCGGTTCGACAGCTACAGAACTTCATATACAATCTCAACCTTGCACGTTGTGATTGAGGGGGAGTGTTAAATGAACTATACATGTGTAACGTGACACGCATGGATGAGGCCCTGGCTTGGAGTTTGTTGTAGAGTTTGTTGTAGCTTCTGTTGTAAAAGTTGTAGGTTGTTGTATGTATCCCAACAAACTCCAAGCTAACCAAATCCAGTGTGATCTTCTTGTAATCCACGAGAGAGGATGTTTCTCTCATCTATTTAACACGAAGCCGCCACGCCAGGAAAGGCACGGCGTTTCTCTCCTTCTTCCAGCGCCTCTGATATTTCACAAACATTGCCTCGTGCTGCGTGCAACATCGGCGAGTGGAACGCTGCGGGCGCTAGGTGCCAGACGGGCTGTTGCGGAAGAAAATTCCCACCGCGACATTGGATCAATGCTGCGTGCAACATGAAACGCAACATTAAATCAACTCACGTTGATTGGGCACGTTCAAATCTATCATTTAAAACAAAACATCCAAATAAAACACTCGCAGCATGGGAACATATGAAACATAGCAAACACCACGGTTGTCTTGGCAACGTCGACGTGAAATATTTGCAGCAACCGTCTAAAACCACCGAAACACCGAAAAACATTGGCTCGCAACACGCGGGAAATCTAGCACACGGCACCCCTCGCCGGCGCGACAGAGCTCCCCCGCGTCTATGGCCGAGGCTCGGCACCAAACAACCTCACCGACGCCCAGCTCGCAGAGGAGGAGGAGGAGGAGGAAGAGAATGGCGGCGGCTGGTGGCCGCACTCGAGCTCGAGCAGGCGCACGTGGGGAGCAGCTCCTCCCCCCGGGTGCGCAACTCCTCTGGCCGGAGAGCCACCGTGGGGCCGCTACTGAGCACGTACAAGAGCGCGCGACTGCGCATTGGCTGGCCGCCCTCAAATGCGTACGTCGCCGGGCTAGAACAGCAGGGGAAGGGACGGAGCGGCGCGTTGGTCGACTAGCCCCATAGGCACGCACGACAGTGGAGGCGGAGTGGGGGTGGGGGGGGGGTATTTCGTCGGCATCGGCTGCGCGAGCGTAGGAGGCGCCGCTGATGCGTTAGAGCTGCAACATTTCCGAAGAAGAAAACCCTACCTAGCGCAAAAGGAAATAAAAGAAAAGAAAAGAAAGAAGAAATTAAGCAGATGAAGATGCCTTTCATTTCTTGGGCGGAAAACGGATACTGTAGAAAGTCAGGCTTTGGCCGCGGAAAGAACACGAAACCGTTTCCTTGGATAACACTGGCCATGTTTGGATGGGGGTGTTAGTGTTAGTTTGAAGCAAACTAAGGGCGTCTCCAACAATCTAGCTTAGAGCTAGTGAAACTAATTTTTTAATCATGAAACATTGCAAAAGACAAGAGACTAACTAGGAGAGAAGAGATAAGCTCGCTCAATTCCCAATACACTGTTCTCTCACTGCACAATATTCAAAGCTAGTTGTTGCACTCTTTTCTCGTTTAAATTCATCAGCTTAGAGCTAGTGCTAGCTCATACGATTGGAGACGCCCTAACACCAAAACTAACACTTTTCATCCAAACACATGTGTTAGTTTGGTGTTAGTTGGAACTAACACCCCCAAAAAACTAGCACCTCCAAGAGGTGGTAATTGGTGTTAGTTTGGTGGACCCCACCCTTTTTCTCTCTCCCTCTCCTTTTTCAAATGATTGGAAAAGTTACTTTAAATGCAAACTAACACCTCCATCCAAACATCCAAGGTGTTAGTTTTTTATGTGTTAGTGTGGAGGTGTTAAAAACTACCACTACCACTACCACTGACATATACCACCCGAACATTGTCAGTACTGTAATCCGGTAGTAATCCCTGCAAAACCGTTGGAGAGCCGGCCGCTGACTTTGGGTGAAGGCATAGCAAGTTGGGAGCAGGATACGGCGGCGGCCCGCGTGACGATGCTGTATGACGCAGGCCGGCGGCTCCCGCTGCCGCCACGTGCAGTCGTGAGTACTCCATGGACTGTACTACTCGTACGTACTCCGTGCTAGACTGACGGCTAGTGGTGGTGGTGCAGTGGTGCTACCGTGCTAGAGATGATGATTGCAGAACGGGTGTGAGATGAATGGTGGATGTGATGCGATGTAATAAAATATATACTCCCTCCGTCCCTAAATATAAGCATTCTTCGATTTCCGTGATGCATATTTGGCCATTCGTCTTATTCAAAAAAATTGTGAAAATGTATAAATAATCATAATACACTTAAAATATATACGATGATAAAAATGTCATAACAAAACAAATAATATTTTCATAATTTTTTTGAATAAGACGAGTGGTCAAACATGACAAAAAAAAGTCAACGAATGCTTATATTTAGAGACAGAGTGAGTACGTAAGTTATATGCTGGTCTCGAGTTTTCCTTTTTCTGTACCAAGCATAAGTATAAGGCATGGGCATATAATTTGTTGTTAGAAAAAATTTATACGCATAAATTGTTCTTTTGAGAAAAAGAATCACCCGCATAACTAGTTGTCAGAAATTAAAGAAGTTATCTGTACAACTCGTCATTAGAGAAAAAGTTATCCGCATAACTCGTCGTCAGGGAAAAAATTATCCGCACAACTCGGTGTTAGGGAAAAAGGTTTTCTACATAACTTGCAGTCAGAAAAAAAAGTGTTATACACATAAGTCGTTGTTAGGAAAAAAAATATATATGTACATAAGTTGTCATTAGAAGAAATGGTATACTTATACACAAAAAAGTAATCGTGAACAAATTACGCATCAAATCTATATTTAATTAATTATGTCACTCGAAATTAGGTCCCGGTCGGCCCTATTGTTCTTACCCGAATCGTCGACGGCGTGCAGGAAAAGGTAGCACCCCCCACCCTGACAGAGCAAGCATTCATTATTCTCGCGGATCAGCTACGAAATGATTGATGTTCATCCTTAATTGGGGGGGGGGGGGGGGGCGGCAGAGCAAGTATTTGAGGGCCTCTGCGGCCTACCGACCACCGCAGGCTGCCGACTGGCTGGCTTTGGGAGTCCAAAACTACTGCCCGTGTGCGTGTACGGCCGGTTCCACCACTGCCTGCTAGCTTCGTCTGCCCTCTCTCTCTCTCTCCTTGTCGCAGTCTCGCAGACTTGCAGTATGGAAGGTGGCCTTCTGCAGTTGACTTTGCCTCCTCAGGGCATCCATCCCCTGACGCACTCTTCTGCACAATGAACGTTTCTCTTTGGATAAAAAATCCCTGCAAGCCCGTTGGAGCCAGGCCAGGATCAGCCAGAGCAAGTTGGAGTAGGATAGGGCAGAGGCAGGCAGTGAAACATCCACAAGTTGACGCGGTGCTTGCTGTGAGAGGGCAGGCGGCTAGCTCCCCTGCCGCCACGTGCAGCGTACTCTGCTGCTGCTCGTGGTGACAGACCGTAATGACTCGGAACCGGAGCGGAGTGGAGAAAGGAAAAGGGTGGCCACACAGCAAGCCCCACCTGCTGCTGCTCCTGTTCTCCGGCGCTCCCCTCCCACACGTACGGATGGCGGGCGGGCGGAGGAGGGAAGAAGAAGGTAACGAAGCGAATCGCAGCATTCGTTCTCAGCAAAAAATCCACGGATGTGGTGTGGGCCTCTAGTGGGTCATTTAGGACGATCGAAATTAGGTCCCAGGCTCCCAGCTCATTTTGAATCGCACCCAACCGAAGCAAGTCCAGCACAGTCCAGCACTGACACCTTTTCTTTTCTTTTTTTACCTTTTTGCTGTGAGACACTAACAACACTGTTATTCATTTGATTGAACTTGGCAATCCAATGACTAACCGTGTGGATTAGTTATTAGTGGCTTCCCACCTATAAACACGCTCGGCCACTTAATTACTAATCGGATAATGACATACCTGCACACAGTATTCTCGGTGATTTTTTTTTAAAAAAAATTATTATTTTTTCTTTTGCCGGCTGCTCGATCGTCGATCGATCGTGGTATTGGTATTTCGCCTTGTGTATATATACCATCGAATTCTTGCTGTACTAACAGGAGTGAATTCAACACGTGTCGCCGATTGTTTTATGAAAATGGTGGAATTTAATCTTTTCCTTTTCTTTTATTTTGTTGTTGCCCTCCTTCACTCTTGTAGCCTTGCGATGAGCTTCTATTGTTGTTGCTCACTCTCATTCTCAAGCCAGCACGCGAACGCGCGCGCGACCAGGTAAATGAGGAGGAGGCCCCGAAGAAAGCCGAATTCATAACTGCTGGCTATTCATCCCTACTAACTTCCCAGGAATGATGGAGGGCGTTGCTTGATCTCCTGCGTGATCCCTATATTAGCCTATTATTGAATCAACCCACAATTAGCTTGTTTGACCCCTCATCGGCTTAAGACTCAACTTCTCTGCAACTGCAAGCTTGGTAATCCAATGATTGCCCATGTGGCTTAGTACTAGCTTGCTACTCCCTCCCCCATCCTCTTTTTATGATAATAAGGTGCATGATTCAAACTTTTCAGTGTTTGACTGACCACTAATTTTGTTACTTTTATGTTTATAAATTAAAATCTTATACGGTTTGGATTCATATACTCTGTAATGATTATAAGTTTATAAGCCTAAAGGATATGATATATGATATATGATAAACCGGTGGGAACCGGACCGGTTCGACCTGGTTCCCGGTGGAACCGGTCCGGCCCGGTACATGAACCGGTCCGGTTCCCACCCTAAAACCGTGCATGTATTTTACATAGCTCGGTGAACCGGCCGGTTCCACCGTAAACCGGACCGGTTTTTCCTTTTCGGAAACCGGTCGGTTCACGGTATAATGAACCCTGGCACCACCGCCCACGGCCGCTCACCGCCGCCCACCAACCGCCCCCCGCCCACTCCCCCGCCCGTCCTAATCCGGCGAGATTTCTTCTTGCCGGCGAGCCACCAACCCCGCCGCCACCTCCACCACCACGGCCGACGCCTACCTCGCCGCCCACCCACCAACCGCTCCCCCCGCCCTTACTAATCCCATGGGATACTCGTCCCCGCCGCCAGTCACCGACCCCGCCATCATCCAACCCTGCCCGGCCGGCGGCGCGGTACCGCCACCACCGTCGGTCATCCGGCGCCCCCACCCCTCCTCTTCAGGTCCGACAATTATTGGAATCCAACCATAGGAAACCCCGCCCACCGGAAACTCGGATCCATAAAACCGTCGTCTCCACCGCCACCCAAGGCCGGCGGCGACCTCGCCACCGGCCGCCCCGCCCACCAACCGCCGGAGTTGGAGAAGATCGCCGGCGAAGGTGGAGTTACTTTTTTGGGGGGATTTGTTACTTTTTCCTCTTCTTTCACTTTGTGGCTGTTACTCATTCGAATTACCTCGCTTTTGCCATATTTGGGGCTCTCCATCTAAGACTAAATAGAGAGCACTCTCTCTTTAAATTTTGTGTTAAGATAATCTATTCTCTCGCCATGTGTGCCCATGCTCCAACCAGCCCAACATATATCAGAGTCAATGGAACATATATCATATCCATGCAAATAGCCATTCGTTTGGGCCGTGGTGATGGTAGTCTTTGGTTTGTTACGAGAGAAAAGTATTGCTAATGGTGGTTGGTTTGTTCGGAGACAAAAGATCTTCTTGTTGGCTACTCATATACGTTTTCTGACTTCAAAATTATTAATTAAAATTTGTTAGGAGTCCCACCAATTGGTTTTGCTCTGTTTTATATCAATGGATGAGAATGCTAGCTATAATGCCTGCACAGTATTCTGCTAATCATGCTGGAATGCTGACAAAACCGAGGGATAGAGAATTATTAAGACTGACGGCCCACTAACGTGCAAGATGCCCCGACAGCAAAGCACACCGGGCCCTTACCATTCTCGTTGATGGACGTGTATAAATCAGCTTGCAATCCCCTACATACTAGTAGTAGAGCCACAAAGTATAGCTAGCAGCCATGGCCAGGAACGACGCCGTCCTCTGCCTGCTGCTTGTTCTGGCCTGCGCCGCCGCCGTGCAGCTGATCTCCGCCGTTCCTCCAGCGGCGGCGGCGGCGGCCGGCGCTGGGAGGCGCCTCGACGTCAACCTTGACGTCAACCTCGACAATCTCCGCAGCGTGCGCGCTCATATCAATGGCGACATCAACATCACCGCCGCCATCGAGGCGGCCCTCAACATAACCAACTAATAGATCAACGGGGAGCCGCTCTCCCTTGATACGATGCTCGTGTATTCGTGTGCGATCCTCATCGGCTCTCGATCCGTTCGTTGGTTTGTCGCTGTTGGGTTTAATTCAACCCCGTTAAGTTTCGCGCTTAATTTGTTATCCAGCTATTTGAGCTTAATCGATCGCTTGCCCATTGCCGTTGCTTGGGACATGTCCGGTCTCTCCCCAGTCCATTCAGTAATTTAATGGTATTTTTTTTTACCGGCTGTCCGGTCATCGTTCGATCGCCTTGCACTGTGCAATTTGTCTCGTACGAATTCTTGCTATATTCATAAATTCAAATTGTGTGTTCGATCAGTGGCATCCGTGGCTTGTGAGCTTCTATTGCTTCCGACAATTCAGGCTTGAGACAATGCAATTGCTAGACATCGCCATTCGTGAGTGTGTTTAGCCGCTCTGAACTTCTGAATGGGCACCGTTCTGTCAGGGTTCGCTGTGTAACTAGCACTGACACTGAATCGGGTCTCTGTCCATTTTTTTTCTGATAAATGTTACTCAATGCCAAGCGGAAGAACTCAACATTTGAAACCAAAAAAAAGGTACTCTGCTTAGATTAACCGGACTGAACTCAACAGAGAATTGCTTGGACCGTGTGTCTCTGCTTCTCCATGAATGCCTCTTGTCATACTATCACTGTAAGAGCATCTCCAACAATTCGCCAAATTTTACTTGGCAGATCTTGTGTTATGATAATTTCTAAAAAATGTGCCAAGTAAAAAAAAAACCTCATCTCCAACTGTCTCACTTGTCAAATCTAGATCTAACTTACATCGGGATCTCTGGGAGAAGCAAAATTATGTTTATGTTCTTCCACCTCTTAGAAACTTGCATCATGAACCCTTCTATGTTGTTTATGTCTTTTTCACCCTCCCACCGTCTAGAAACAACGATGCCAACCGTGGGCCGCGCGCTTATATTTACGTGCTCGAGAGTCTTTTGCCAAACTGCTGGAGGAGTATTTTTAACATTTTTGCTAAAAATCAAAGATGGCAACTCGATGGATTTGTCAAACTGGTGAGACCCGGAGATGCCTGAAGGTGGAAGAAAAACAGATCATGAATAGTACACAGAAAAGAATTGGAATTGGGCCTCAATTGGGTCTCTACTAATCTGGTAGCATGGGTCAAATTGGGTCGTGCATATCACCGGCCGTGTGTGCGCTCTCCTCCTCCCTCTTCCGGCGATTTTTTTATTTATTTTTATTTTTTATGGTGTTTCGAAAATAAATAGCGGATTCAAAAATTTGCAAAAGTAGTCTCGAACCGTCGTGGTAAATGGCGGTAGGTACCTACCACCACCGGGAACGGCGGTAGGTGTACTGTAGATCTGGATGGTATATCGATGTTTTGAACCCCAATATGACTTCAAATGAAAAAGGTTTGAAGTACAAAGTTGTAGATCTCGTCGAAAGCTACAATTTTCATATTAATTTTATCCTCCACCCGAATTCATATTAGAAAGTTATGATTTTTAGAAGAGAAGTTGTCCCTGCCGCCACGGAAAGAAGAAAAGGCCCGTTGGCCGGACGTGGGCTGAAAGAGAAGAAAAGGAGTGAGAGAGAGAAGAAAGGGTTTTCTTTTTTTTTCTTTTAAATTTTTCTTTCAAATTCATTTTTCAAACATTCAAACATCAATCAAAAATCCATGCATTCAAATCATGATGCACAAGCACTTATTATTTCTAAATTATTTTAGTGATGTTTAATTATTTAAAAGCCAATTTGTTTAATGATTTATTTATGTCCTTAAGGAATTTTTAAACCTAGCCATTTGTTGCTACAATAATTTAGTGATGGAATTTTTTTTAGGGTGTTACGTGTACTTGTAGATCCGGATGGTATATCGATGTTTTGAACCCCAATATGACTTCAAATGAAAAAGGTTTGAAGTACAAAGTTGTAGATCTCGTCGAAAGCTACAATTTTCATATTAATTTTATCCTCCACCCGAATTCATATTAGAAAGTTATGATTTTTAGAAGAGAAGTTGTCCCTGCCGCCACGGAAAATGGCGGCAGGAACCTGCTACAATACCCGCGACGGGTCACTATAGCAGGCTAGCAGCCGTCATTGAAATGGCAGTAGGTCCCTGCCGTCATTTCCCATGGCGGTCCGAGGCTACTTTTGCAAATTTTTGAATCCGGTATTTATTTTCGAAAAAAACGTGAAAAATAAATATAGAAAATAAAAAAATTCTCCTCCGGCCGGCCCGGCGACTCTTCCTTCCTCGTTCCCCATCCGTGTGCTCAAAAAAAAAAAAAAACGTGTTCCCCATCCGCATCTCCACCCAGCTCCGACCCCACCCATGTCCCGCCGCCGCGTCCTCGCCTTCGCGCGCCGCCGGCGCCGCTGGCTCCTCTGGGCGGGCGCCGCAGCGGGAGCCTACCTGATCTACCGCCACCCAGCGGTTGCCGCCCGCCGCCGCCGCCTCGCGCGCCTCGCCTCCGCGCTGGCCTCCCTCGCGGACGCCGCCGCCGCCGTCGCGTCCGACCTCGCGGCCTTCCTCCGCTCCGACTCCGACGAGGTCCCGCAGACGCTGAAGCAGATATCCAAGCTCGCCGCCTCGCCCGAGGCCTCCGCCTCCGCGTCCGCGCTGTCCGGGGCGCTCGCCGCCGGCGTGCTCCGCGGCTACCACTCCTCCGCCACGCCGGGATCCGGTGCGCCCCCTGGAACCGACGTTGCGCTGTCGGACCGAGTGCTGGACAGGGTGCTCTCCCCCGACGGGGAGCGCCTCGCGTCCGCCGTCGCCGGCAGCTTCGGCCGCAACCTCGTGCTCGCCTTCTACTCGGCCCCGTCGCAGCAGCCTCCCACGGATGACGCCTCGCCGGAGAGCTGGGTCGACGCCCTCACCACTCGGAGGTGCCAGAGGGCGATCCGCAGCTGGGTCGAGGTCTTCACGGCCACCGCCGTGGGAGTCTTCATAGACAAGACCATCCACATCAACACCTACGACCAGCTCTTCGCCGCCGCCACCAACCCTGCCTACGCCGCCAGGCTGCAAGTGCTTTTCGTCGCGCTCTGCAGCGCCTCGGTAGAGACACTGGTGAAGACATCCCATGGCGTATTGTCCAGTGCCAACAGTGCTGCTGGAAATGCTGATGCCAGTGCCACCTCTGGCAGCAATGGTGGCGTTGCGGTTGGGGATGGGTGGGTGGAGACCGTTTCGAGCGCGCTGGCGGTGCCGACCAACCGCAAGCTCGTTCTGGATTTGACGGGCAGGGCAACATTTGAGGCAGTGCGGTCGTTCCTTGAGTTTGTGCTGTGGAAACTGCGGGCTGGAGGTGATGCCACAATTGGGGCTGGATTGCATGCCCTGAGGCATATGAGTGATAGGTCCATGGTAATTGCCACGATCTGCATAGCATTGTGCTTGCATATATTGAATGGCACATGGCTCTTGGTGCGGGCTTGAGCCTGTGGATTACCTAGTTTTCGGTTGATGGTTGTACAGTATATATCTTGTGTCACACTGCTTGTGTGATTGTGTACGATTAACTAAGAATTGTGAAAGCTGTAAATTTGAAACATAGAAGTGGAGATGGGGAATGGGAAAGGAATTTTAGATAAATGATTCCCAAGGTTTCTTATGTAATAACTCTGGCCGCACGATCAATTAAAAGGATGATCTGTTGATACACTTTTCTCCTATCATTTGGTGAATTCTAATTTTTTCAGAAACAACTGTGATTCAGCCCAAATTGTTCTATATGATGATGAACAGGGGCTTGTTTCCTTCCACTAATTATCAGCTAGCTCTTTGTGTCTTGCAAATTTCTTTAGCAAATTGTTCTGTATGATGAACAAGGGCCTTGTATCTCTTCTACTTTGATACAATCTTCTCTATTCAGGAGATGTTGATGTGATTTGGTTGTGCGGCACCTAATTTTGATTTCCTCTATTTAACTTTGTTTGCTTCTAATCTGATTTGGATTGCAGAGATAGTACTCTACCACTACCAGAGCTTTGCATCATCTTCATTTGTGAATTAGGTTAGAAAAACCATTTTCACACAATTCTACTGTTATTATACCTTTACTCGTGTCTATCGTTATTTCCTCTGTTGCTAAACTGGCTTTCAAGTCGTACTGGTAAAGTTTTCATTTACTCACTTAGCTGTTTCTCTTTGGTAGTAAAGTATGGAGATGTGGCTGTTAATATTTGTGAGATTCTGCTAGAGAAGTTGTGCAAAGGCCCTTGAGATAACTTGTTTATACCATTGTCCAGTTTATAAGTATTGAAGTTGGTTAGGAGCTCAAGAGGGCTCCATGTCCAATCTAGTTCTATACTGAACAAGTTTTTCTTATGATAAATTGGTTAAACGAATCATCCATGATCACAGACTAGTGGAGACATTCTCTAAAAATATATTTAGTGATGAATTATCCATCACACTGTCTGTGTCAAGAGTGAATATCCTACACGGAAGTAATTGTGAGATTATCTCATTATATGCTAGATATGTGGAAACAGTACATAATGGTGTGACAGTTGAGATATTCATCTGTTTAATTTTAGGGTTAGATGGAAATATGCCATTAATTTTATTTGAGACACAATTAATAGCACCACAAGACACAATTTTGCATATATGTACATATTACTTTAATTTGTACTGAATTGTTGATCATCATGGGTTCAATACTTAATAACTTCTGTGTACCATGTATCAAAGAACTGATTTATTTTTTTCATCATATCCTCTCTGGTGCAAGGTTGTGTTTTCTATGTCTAGGCAACTTGGTACATAACCTTCATGGTGCAGAGTTCAGATACCTTTGTCCATACAATACCTGAGTCCTGAGTGCAGTTTGTTAGTACTGTTTGACGAACTAGTCTGCTGATTTATGGCCTCTGACTTATAATTGCTAGAAAGATGTCTCTGGTTGAACTTTGGAGGGTACTGTATGAGATTCTGCTGCTGTTCTGTTCATATCGTGTTTCTAACTTTGCTGCTGGGTTCTGCTGGAGCAGCAGGAAATAGGTTGCCAAACCTGTGACATTTTCAAATTGTGTTGTCCAATGCCATTAAATCCCCGTAGTTGAGAAACTGATCCTAAGAAAATCTTAGTGGCTGTCAGGTCTCTTAAGAACTTTTCAGCCCGAGGGTTGGAAGAACCTACGGTACATCAGCGTTATGTCAAATTTGGAGTGCCTCTGGATCTCTTCAATCTCAGGTGTGAACACCGACTTTGCACGTCACTCTCTGCCTTGTTTCTCTCACGTTCACGTTTCAATATCAACCCCTCTCTAGAACACCCAGATCTGTACGGAATCAAGACACCAGCTACAGGTAACGGTGTTCCAGAACCAAAAGACCCTTTGTTCATTCATGGAGAATTGTATTCTGACGGCCTACCTTTCATGATTAAAGATTGTTTGACCTGATGCTCTCTCTCTCTCTCTCTCTCTCTCTCTCTCTCTCTCTCTCTCTCTCTCTCTCTCTCTCTCTCTCCTTTGCATGAATCAGGCTGCCCCCTCTGCATCTGTTTTTACTCTTCGGTGGCAGAAAGACGCAAACAATCCACATCAGTCAGTGTTCTGGTCAGAGCATTGCAGGGAGGGAAGACGCACCCAGGTCGTGATCAATCTTCCATCTGCGTGCACTCCTTAACATCTCTGGAAAGAGATGTCGCATGCTGCCATGGCGCGCACGGATTGGCGGTCAACTCCGTCGTCCCCATCACCCCAGTTAATCTGATGGCTCCGTATACCATATCTTCATGGAGATGATACCTGCAAACTCATCTGCCACCGAAGGGGATAACCAACACAATGGCACACACAACAGCGTCTAGATACGCTGACTGCTGAAGAAGGGCACGTCCAGTCCAAGTGAGGACACGAACGGCTGTTAGCTTCAGTCAGCTGCTTAACCAGTAAGCATCTGCATTAAGAGGTGTTTGTGGATAAAGTAATGGTGAGGACGGCATCTATCAGGTCGGTTCTGGAGGATGCCATGCTTATCTGCTGCATATCCATCCATCAGAAATTCAGCAGGTACGGTGTCGTCAACTCTGCGGATATTAAATTGCTGATCTGACCTTCTCAGGAATACATATATACGCAAGCAAGGTCAATGCTCTCTTTGCTTTGTCATGGTGTCTAAGATTCGGACAAAATCTTGTGGCCGTTGTTTGACCTGCTGCATGCCTGCTCAGGCATCTTCTAGAATATATACTGCAAACGTATCAGCAGGTTTGCCTGGGAAGTTCATAATCCACCCATTCTGTTTTGAGGAGAAATAATCTGTAAGCACGCGGAAGAAATTGAGGATGTCTTGAGGAGAGCTTCGATCGTACGAACCCTGGCCGCCTAAATGGAGAGATTATTAGCAGACATTTTGTACGATGCTGAAACTGTGACAGATCCTGACGGAACGGCCCCGTTTTGCACCGAATCTCGGAAGAATTGGAACTTGTTCATGTGAAATTCGTGCGTTCTGAAGTTTCCTGATTGCGAAAGCACTCTTGATCCTGGACATTCACACGTAGAAGATAGAACAGGAGGATGGTCTCAGTATAATGGCCTGGAAGCCTATTGACTATTGTTCATATAACGCGCTATGCAGTGGGTTCACACGCAACAGAAAGAACATGAATGAATAGTACATGAACCCACATGCATATGCATGATACAAGTTTACTACTACTGCGATCTGTAGAAACTAGTTGTGATGCTCCTGGGTGTAGATGTAGTCGGTGTGCGCCGCCAGCGTGCGCCTCATCATGCACTCGTCCTCGTCGTTGGCCCCTTCGCACCCGCGTTCCCCGGCCGCCGTCGATCCCTGCTGCTGCGCCGCCTGCAACACACCACCAAACAAACGCCATCGATCGATCAGAGAGAAGCCTCGTTGGATCGAAACGTACTGTCTCGGATCAACAGCTCAGAAGCTAGCTAGAACACGTACGCCGCGTACCTGATGGCGGCCATCGGGGACGACCGCCGCCGGGTCGGCGCGGGCGGCGCTGGCCACGGGGGCCGACGACGACGCCAGGAGGAGGACGGCGAGCGCCGCCGCGAGCACCATCACCGTCGCTGACGCCTTCGCCGCCATGGACAAGTACGGATTCGAGCCGACGCCGAAGAAGAAGAAGATCGTGCGCGCTTGCCGGACGTTTTGCTCTTCTTTGGAGCGGAGATGTGAGCCGCCAGCCGTGCGCGTCGGTTCCGGGGGGGGCAGAAATGGTGGGCGGAACGGACGGACGGGAGGGGGGCCGCTATTTGTAGCCCGGCCGGGAGTGGAGACGACCGGGACCGACGAGGCGACGACGCATGGGAATAGCGGCGCGGTGGCGTGGCCACAAGGCAGGCAGGCCTTGACGCGACGCGACGCGACGCGAGCCGTTTCGCTTCTCGCATGCAGCAGGCCGTGTCCGTCGCGCGGCGCGTCACGCACGCCGGCCCGCGGCGTGTGCCGTGTGCGGACAGACGGGCTCTGCGCGGCGGTCCTCCCCCTCTTGTGCCAGCCGTCACGACCTCACTGACATGGCTAGTCTAGCAGTGACGCGGTGGTACGTGTACTTGGGTTCGCTACGTGGGACCTATGTGTCAGTGACAGTTTATGGCCTGCGGGTACATACTCGAGTTCGGACCTACGTGCCACGGACGGTTCACGACAGTTTGTGGACTGCGGATAGTCGTGTACGTACTCGGGTTCGGACCTACATGTCAGTGACTGTTTATGGCCTGCGGGTAGTCGTGTACGTACTCGGGTTCGGACCTACATGTCAGTGACTGTTTATGGCCTGCGGACCGGACGTGTCGTGCGGCGACTACTTTGTTGAAATCTGCGGCGACTACATATAGAAAGCATAAATATCACGACGTATAGGGTTGACCAACTTAGTTGGCGGTGGTTAGATTCGGATAGTCGTGCCCGTGTGTAGTTGACCGATTTGCTCTTCATCGCCATATGGCTCTCTATGGTTGCTAATATGCGCTTGCATTATGCATTGTGGCATGTCTATATAGTGTTGCCATGAGGCACTACCTTAGCTGGCATTATGGCCTGTCTACACAGTGTTGCCAGCAAGAACTACCTCGCTGACGTTATGGCTAGTCTAGCAGTGTGGCGGCATGCGTGTATATTGTCGATGGTGTATAGAAGTAGAGCTATATTATGACTGGGGTAGTGATGTGGTGATGCATGTGTATAGTGTATTTGTCTAAAGCTACCAACAATCACTGTTTTACCGGTGTCATGAGAATTTTGCGTAAAGGGATAGAGCTTCACGTTATTGTACTAATAGCAAGAAATACGATTTTGGAAACTAAGTCTCTATGGGGGGAATCAAGCGAGTCGTGGATATATATTTTCTTTCTAGTATCTTAGATCAATGGAATATGTGTAGGAGTTTGTATGCAACACTTTTCACTGCCTATATTTTTTCACAAATAACACTCTCTGTAACGTGGACACTATATTTGAAGCTATTTGAAAACAAAATTACATTTTGAACTTTAACCTATTCTCCTCTTTAGATGTGTAACTTTTTTAGCCAACTTTTTTAATTTTGAACACATTCCACATTTAACATTGTGGTGCAGTTGCTGGAAAGATAAATTTGTTGTCACCTAATAGAATTGAAACAAATTGTATGTCTTTAAAGCCATAGACAGCAATCATAATTATGAACCAACGAGGATAGAGACACACATATATGAATTGTCAATTTTGCTATATGATAGAGGGGCATGTGCCCCCACCCCCACCTCCAAAAACATCGATATTCAATTTGATTTTTTTTCTTTTATAATTTTGCACAAGGCATGTGACCATGCATTGTTTCCATTCTTAGCGCACATTATACGGGCCGATGATGCAAGTATATGAATAACAATTTATGCAGTAATTAATAGCACAAGGAAAATGATACCCTCACTTGACTTGTGATGTTAATGGCGTAGATCTAGGATGCTTTTTATTAGCACCGTCTCACAAATCATAATGAGTTGGGTCTTCATCTTTTTTCCACTTTTGTTATTATGCAGATTTTGTTTGTGTAATTCACATTTTATGAGAGAAATCACATATTTCAAAAGTAGTATCTTTCATTCAAGTTATAAAATAAATGTCTACTTTTGTGCCAGATGGAGCATGGAAATAATCATGATCATTTCGGAAATAGTGATTGTTGATGGTTTTGGAAAGTTATGTCTTCTCATGGATGCAAGTGGAGGAACCCGTAGGACTTCTCGAGAAACTGTCGTGAGCGTTTTTCCTTCGTTTTTAATGCATATTCCTTCTTAAGAAAGTTAAGGGTGTTTTTCGTTGGGCTGTAGTTTTAGAAATATTGTGGCTTTTAGAAATACATCTTTCTTACAAATGGGTCCCACACGTCATGGATACACAACATTTTCCTTCTTCCTTCCTCTCTCCTCATTCTCTTCCTCTCTCACAATCTAGCGTTGGCGTCGCAACGGGAGAGAGACAGGGAAACAAAAGAGCGAACCGTTTTCTATGTAACTAGTGACAGGTGGGTTTGTGACCCAAAAGCAGCTGAAAGCAAAAGTTCAAGGTGCTTTTAAATTTGTACTCGGCAAAAGCAACTTTTGGTTGTGACTTTAGATGGCAGTCAGCCCCTTTGGTTGGGCTGTTGGCTTTCCAAAAGCAAAACTAAAAAAAAACAACCAAAGGCACCCTAAAGTCTTCTCGTGGATGCAAGTCGAGCAACCTATGAATATGAATAGTTTCTGCTAATATGAACGTACGCTAGCCTATATAGTTCTAAGCCCTGCCACATGTATGAACCGGACAATTCACCTGCCGAGACACCATCACACAAGTGGATATTTAGCGTTTGCCGATGCACAAAGGCTAATTGTACCAATTAAGCCAGCAAACACTAGTGGAATCTCTAGATATTACAGGCGAACAGTTGAAACACAACCCATGTCAATACTACCAATCTAGTGATCTACCATACCCGGCAAGGCAGCCAAGCTTTGCTCAGGACCAACAACAGTAGTCTCTAATAGCTGCAGCTGTTGCTGAACTTGGCCACAAACGAATTGCAGCAACAGAACAGTACACAGCAAGAGTCAGAAGGCAGCTTACTACGACTATTCACATGGCCTAATCTACACCACAGATCCAACAGTCATACATACTAAACCCAAAATATGGCCTGATCAGCGTGGCCTGCAAGGCTGCAAGCCTGCAACACCCCATTGTCACACTTAACCGTGGCGTAAGGCCCGCAAAAGATGCACCAACAACAAGATGGGTAACTGCTCAGCTGGTGAGTGAGGAGAGCATGCCGCCACCGCTCTTCGTCGGCACAACAACCTCCCAGCCAGGGCCCTTCAGAGGGATCAGAGACGCTGCGTCGGCAGCACCAGGTGGGCCACAGAGGTCGCTCCGGTCCATCAGCTTCAAGAGGTCCTCGTCACTGATATCAGTCTGGATTAGCTTGTCTTCATTGGCCTGCTCGTCCCTCAGCAGCGCCAGCAACTCGGCCTCCTGCATACCAGTGAAGAAAGTGTGTCAGCAACAATTTTTGGTGTTCCTGCTCTTAAGAAACGATTGACTGTGTCTTGTCTATTATACTGGGGGTGCATGGAGATATTACATCTAAGGCATTAGGCTTCGATCTGTCTTGTTCAAACTGTCCCTTGCCGATCACCACATGCTCTAGCCTCAACTTCCCAAAAGCTCTTTTAATGATCCTTCCCTGCAAAAATGAGAAGATGAGCAAACCACTAGGAAATACTTAGCGAAGCAATAAGTCTGAACTTTAAGATGACTGATCATCCAACCGCACCTCAACAGAATGTGAAGTAGCCAGCCTATACACGTGCACCGGACGTGTTTGGCCAATCCGGTGGCACCGATCCATAGCCTGCAAATCCATCTGAGGATTCTGGAGGGTAAAGCAAAAGTTAAGTGCATTAGAACTATCATGAGTAAGATACATCTCTATCAATGACAGACAATGGATATTGGATTGTCAAAGAATTACCCAGTCGCTGTCATAGAGGATACATGTATCAGCAGAAGTGAGGTTGATGCCAAGTCCACCAGCCCTTGTGCTCAGGAGAAAAATATTCATACTGCTGTTCAAGTCATTGAATTCTGCTATCTGCCATAGAAAATATAGAAGCAAATAAACTTGTGACGAAACAGCAATAAAAGACAACTATCAAGTACTGAATGTTTTCCTCACTGAAGTTGTACAAAGGTGTTGCAAAACAGCTTTTAGTTTTTAAAAACATTGTAGTATATAAATACTTAAATAGTAAATTAGTAATGTGCTTCAAACTGCATACATCACCACAGTACAAATCAAATAAACTTGCAGTTGCAGGGAGTGGAGGATTAGTGTAGGAGCTTAATAAACAATTTTCTAGCAGGACATCACAACCCTCCAATGCAACTTCAATTTTAAAAAGTAAACAGTAACATGGAGATGATGTACAGTAAAACAGTAACATACTGTGACGGAATATCAGTTACCTGCCTCCTCCTATCTTCCAATTTAACACTACCATCGATTCGGCAAACATTAAGGCCTTTTGAATCTAGGTAATAGTCAATAATGTCCAACACTTTTGTCCATTGCGAAAATACTAGAACCTACAAACAGAACTACAGCTGAGACGAAAAATGAAAATAGCAAATATGACACAAGGACCAGGGTTCACAAAACCGCTACAGTAGCGGTTTTCAAATTCAACGAAACCGGACCGGTAAACCGACTAAACCGATCGGTTAGCCGAAAAGCTCAGTTTCGTAGGCACGGTTAGGGGGCGGTTACCAGTCGGTTTTAGTAACCGAGCCGGCTCGGTTAGGCCGGTTACCGCGGTAACCGACTGGTTTACCGCGGTTTTGTGAACCCTGACAAGGACTAGAGAAAAACACATACCTTGTGCTTCTGTGCGAGCAGGAAATTTAGTAACCTGTCAAAAAGCTGGAATTTGCCACATTGTTCCAGAATCTTCTCAACAGGAGGATACAGAGCTGCAAGGTCACAAAAACACAATGAAGTCAGGAAAACGAGCACATAAAAATAATAGATAACAACCAGGCACTGGCTAATAGGGACAAACTTGTTGAATCAAACGGAGATTCCAAAAGATCAGGGTGGTTGCAATTCTTCCTCAGCTGAATTACTAGATTATGCAACTTTGACCTGATGCCGGGTCTCTTCAATACTACAGTGTAACAAAAAATTAAGAGTCAATTCGGTTACGTAAGAACATACTGATTTACTACTGCATGTCTACAGGGATGTATGCCCACTATTATGCCAGCATACCGATATCTGATTCATCATGCAAATAATCATCAAATGTTTTTTCAACCAAGTGTTCCTGGATTTGCTTCTGATGTTCAGTCATGTTGGCATAAATGATTATCTCTTTCTTTCGTGGAAGCATCTGTTCTACATCCTCCTTCATGCGCCTTAGAAGGAATGGACGCAAAATGGCATGAAGCTTTGAAACAACATGAACCCTTCTCTTCTCTTCAGTTTCTTCTTGGTGTTCTTCATTCCCTTTCCCAGAAAAATCAAACCTTGCAAGAAGATAGTCAATAACATGACACAGAAAAGACAAATAAAATATAAAACATGGAACATTTAACAAAAAATACTCATGTAATGGTGCCCAAAGCCATATAACATTTCAGAAACTAAGCAGAATATAAATGAGCAAAACATACAATATAAATTCCTGGTATTTTTCAACAGATGTTTAATGGATGACATCCTAATATCCATCTACAATATAAATCAGCAAGTACTTATTTCTACTCCACATACTTGCATTTCAGCTAGAGCATCAGAGATGCATATAGCCTGAACATTTCACAGTTTAACTAGGAAAGGAAAGGATCTGGTTGCAAGCCACAGTGATGCAGCATCATAGTACACAGCCACAAGAGTGTTTGTTTGAAGTGTAGCACTTGTATCATTGTGCAATTACAGAATGTATGGATGCAATACATGGTAATGCAAACAGCTTTAGTAATTTTAACAGATTCCTTTTGTGGTAATTTTAACAGATTCCTTTATCCATTGGCATAGTAAACATAGATAAAAACTGGCCCACTGCCACATTGAAATAATTATGATTGGACCTATACAAGACATTTATATGTATCAAGGTGGCAGTTGGTCATTGATGAATACAAACTATTGCCTCTAGTGTGTTGTATTTGCATTTCTGTGCTGAAAGTTGCAACTTCAAATTGAATTGCACAAATGCAAGATTGAAAGGTACACATAGGAAAGGCAAGGTGAATTATACCAGGACTCAAATTCTTGATGTGATGAGAATATATCAGGCAAAATGAAATTCAATAGTGACCAAAGCTCTGCAAGATTATTCTGCAGGGGTGTCCCAGTCAAAAGGAGCTTATTATCCATTGGTATGCGCTTCATCTCCCTCAATAATTTACATTTAGAATTTTTCAACCGATGCCCCTGGAAAAAGAAGCATGAAAGAAGCATGTAAATACAGCAGTGTTTCAAAGGCATGGCCTAGGCGTCCAGGCGGTCCCTGCTCGCCTTGGAAAACCAGCCGCCTTGTCGCCTAGGCGTTAAGGCGTGCTCAGATTTTCTAGGACGCCTTAACGCCTTTAAAACCATGAAATACAGAAAAAGGGGGAAAAATCAACACATGGGCAGGGAATATGCTTTTTCCATCACCTCATCCACAACAACATACTTCCATTTATAGTTGGCAAGAAATTTAGCATCTGACATAGCCATCTCATATGAAGTCACAACTATTGGGAAATCAGGGCCAAGAGTTATGGGCATAAATTTTCTTCTTATTTCTGCCCGGGCCACCTTATCTCCATGATAAATGATACTTGGCAGAGATGGAGTAAACCTGAAATCAAGTGTTGGGACATTAGAACACTGATAATATAGATGGTGAAAAAATGTCTCGGATAGTTACCTTGAGATTTCATTCACCCAGTTCGAGAGAGTGGATAGAGGAGCAATTATCATGTATGGACCATGCATGCCTTTTCCCTTCAGATGAGCAAGAAATCCAATTGTCTGGATAGTTTTCCCAAGTCCCATTTGATCAGCCAGTATCCCATTTAGCCCGTTCTGCCACAATGATATAAGCCACTTCACACCCTTTATCTGGTATGACTTCAACTTCCCACCAGTCATTAACGGCACAAGATTGGCCTGCTCCTTTTCCCACCTTTCTTCTTCCGAAAGAGTACAATTTTCAGCAAGGCTGTCTTCACGAGATCTTGTAAGCATGACTGCCACTGCCGTCTTAGCCTTTTTCTGGATAATAATTTATTTATTGTTGTCAGAACTAATGACAACTACCATAAGGTATCAACTAACAACAATTATTTGTCAAATTTTCCTTATATATTAACTTGGATATTATCCTCGAAAAATATTTGAATAAGTTTCATAATCATATAGCCAATCAATCAGTAGAGGCCACCAAATCCAAACAACTGAAACAAACCATAAAACACTATCCTCGTATCATGACCCTAACTGAGGAATGTAAGTGCTCCATGCAGCCCCCATCTTTGAACAAACCTTTTCACACTATACTTTGTGAGACTGTTAACTACAACAGGATGATGCTACAACTAAAATGGTGAACAGCACAGCACTATCCTAAGCATGAGTCCAGAAGCAGTAGATGCTTATGTTAGTGGAATTGAGCTAAGCAGACTGAATGTAGTATTTCAGTAGAGTAGATACGTCAAAGAAAACAAAATAATGTATGAAGCCAGAACACATTAGAGTCACGCATGTCAAAGACCCCATGATCCAAAGACAGGGGGAACAACACATACTGACAAACTACAAAAAGACAGGGAATGATGTATGAAGCCTGCACTCACATCATTATATTGCGGCTTTGCTTTCCTCTTCCGGCCACGTCCTTTCTTCTTCTCTTCTACCTCTGGCTCTTCAGCTTGAGTTTCAACACCTTCCTGTTTAACAACACCACTGTCATCAGCAAAAGAAGCAAAGCACTGCGAGAATGAAAAGCGTATAAGCAGTCAGCACGTAAATGAGATTTACGTACATCAGCAATCCGATCCATATTCTTAAGTAGAAACTCTGAAAAGAGTTGCGTCTTCGTTAGCAGCTCATCTAACTTGTTGTACCGTGTCTCGGGGTCCAGAGCAAGTCTCGCCGCTTCTTCCTTCTTCCTGGCTTCTTCCTCCTCCTCTGCCTTGAGCCTGGCCTCCTCAAGCTGCTCTTCTTCCTTTTTCATCACTTCCGATATCAGGGACGCATCACCGTTCTTGGCCTCCAGGTCGATTGGTATAGATGAACTTGCGTCGAAGAAATCACCATCAGCCTTCTCCTCCTTCGCAGGTTCCAACAGCTGCTGTTCCTCCCCCTTACCGACATGGACGCCGTTAGCCTCGGTCTCAACAGGCAGCGACAGGCTTGCATCCACAAAACCATCTGCCGCTCCCTCCCCTTGCTTAATTGGCCCCGTAGCAGGGGGAGGCCCCCAATTCTTCGTGGGGATGGAGTCGGCGTCGGACAAGGAAAGCGTCCCCATCCTCAGCAGCCGACGCTCGCGGTAGGAGGAGATCTGTCAGAGCAAGTGAGGCGTGGGTTCAGTTCGGTTTGCTGGAAATGAATTAAATGCAAGGAATCGATTCCATTTCCCGCTGGATTAGACCTTCGTTCTTCCTCACTTGCAAGCGCACAAACTAAGTGATATACGGCCACCGTGTCTGAAGCAACTACTACAAGACAAACTCAAATGCTTTCCCCCCTCACCAAACAAAATGGTTTGTTAAAACTCAAGGACGCGCAGCAGAGACACGTAATAAAAAAGAAGATATTTCGATAGAAAAGGGGAAGCGTTTCCCTGTACAGTAACTCCCCTGTGCAGCTGTGCTACTACACCCCCACCAACCCCACCCGCAACCTTTGGGTTCACCCAGGACCAAATCCTACTTCGCCCGTCAATCCACGGCAAATCCGCAGGGGACTAGACGCTCCGACCAAAATGGAGGCAATGGGACACTCCCCGTCCAGATTAGCGGGGTTAGGGTTAGAGAAACGGGACCCCCCCCCCCCCCCCCCCGCCCGGTTCGAGGGATTCCGAGGGGAAGCGAGAGGAATCAGGAATGGTAGGGGGGGAGCGCGGCGGAGCGTACCTGGCGTAGGCCGTCGGCCGCCTCGTCGCCACGCTCGACGGAGAGCGAGGCGCAGTCGGGGGGAGTGAGCGGCGGTTCCGGAGAATGGGGGGGAACGGACCGAATGGGGTCTAGGGTTGAAGAGGGCGAGGCGGGAGGTTCCGAAATGTGGTGGCTGGGGAGAGCGGGAGCTTGGGAGGGCGCGCCGCCAAAAACTGCTGCAGAGGAACTGGGTGGGCCTTGCACGCTCCCCATGGAGGCCCATCTATCTAAAAAGCCCGGTGATGGAATTCAACCGCGTGATCGATCCGTCAACCACCAACCGGGCCGGATTTTTATACGGGGATGAGCACGTGTGGCCCAAAGTATGCTCCTAACCAATAAAAAAACTAATAAACTAGCAAGTATACCTCTATATGTGACACGGAAGAAAGAAAATCATTGCACATTATTTGCACGGCTCCAAACACACGGCAAAAAATTGGATGACAGATCGATTATTTTAAAATATGTTTATAATTTATGCGCAAATATGTTCATTAGCATGAAGGTGGGAGAAACGGTAGCAGCAACGACGCGCGTTGAACGGCAAAGACCATGCAGACTTTGTTCGTTTGGGCTACGGTGGGCGATGGTGGTACTCTTGGTTTGTTCGAGAGAAAAGTACTCATGACTGGTGTCTCATAAGCCAAGCGAACGGGGTTGAGTTTGTGCATGTTTTGTAAGCAATTGTAGTGTGTTTCGTAAAAGGATGCCCGTACCACAAGTGGTCTCCATGGTGATACCCAAAATAAAATACCCAAATTGCAGCTTGACTCACGGAGAGGTGTGTGTGGTGCTTCCTCCGTCGAAATCTTGCTTAGTTCAAATACATAAAAGTTTGAATAATACTTAAACTAATAGCGTTTACCACTTCCACACCTAGAGAAGGCTGAAGTTCTTACCTTTTCGAAATAAGAGGCCGAACTTTATTGTCACAAAAATAGTGCACACAACCTATAGCCATAGGTCATGCCCAACTCATTCTCAGTAGATGCTGCTTGTCCCAGTTCTTTTTGTTGCTGTCTGTGTGACCACACACACATACCAACGCCCCAGCTAAGTAGGTGAAATATTGCTACTACATACATCAAAGACCCACCAATGAACCTACCAACGTCGTGCGGTGCGGAGAAAGAAGGGCACGCGAAGCTTTGCACATACGTCTTGCATCAATAACGATCAGCAACAGATCTAGAGGTAAGGCTTGGAAGGGGAGGGGGCTCGAGCCCCCCTACCCACCAAAATCTCACAAAGCACCCCTGAGATCTCCTACAATTTGGGGGAAGAAGAGGAAGGGAAGCAGAAACGGAAGGAAGGAAGAGAAAATAGTCGCATAAGCTCAATCTTGGCTCCGTCCCGAAGGATGAGATTGTGCGAAAATGGACGTCTAATTCGAATTGCGGGTTGATTAAAGAAACTATGAGAAGGTTTTATGCAAAACTACACGACGGTTGGAAAAAACTATGAGACTTCAATATTATAAGTATAGATACAATGACGGATCCGGCGGTGGGGCGGGCGGGCCTCAAGCCCCCTACCGCCGAAAATCTAATGGAGCCCCCCTAAGCCCCTCCTACAAATTTGAGCAAGAAGAATGAGAGAAGGAGAGGCTAGATGAAGAAGAAAGAGAAGGAAGTCCCCCTAAATTTATTCATAAATATAGATATATACTATTCTTCTAGGCGTGAACTGATACTTTATTCCATGCGAGTGCGAGGGTTAGTGTGAACAGTTAACATCACTGTAGATGTGATTTGTAAACTACAAGGATGAGTAGTTTTCGTATTGCGCTACCATATAATTTTATTGGAGAAATTAGTCACGTAACAAACTGCATGTTAAGATTTATTATCCAACTACTTTAATCCGCATTCACTCCGTCAGAAAAAATCTAGTAACATCCGCTCTGTTGCGCTTCAAACTCAAAAATAGATAACAACAACAAAAAAAATATTGTCTGCCCTGATCTCATCCGTTTTCATCCTGGTTCCAGACCGAGGGCAAGGCATGCTTTAATTTATTTGTGCTGCTGCCGCAACAGAAAAAAAAAAGAAAAGAAAAGCGAGGTTCACTCAAGCACCTGGTCTGGAATCCTCCCTGAAGCGTCGTCGTCGTCAGGGTACCACACAAACAACAAAAAGACCTCGCCGGAGACGCGTGTCGGAGCGGGAGCTGGGGGGAAAGGAAAAAGGGGGAAGATGGAGCTGGAGCCATGGAGGATACAGCGAGCGAGCTCGGCGTCGCCGACGAGGCGACGACGACCGGGACGAAACGCGCAGCGCCACACGTATAGATCGAGTACATATGGGCTGGCCCTCCCCAGTCCCCCTCGTCTTTTTGTGCAGGGCAGGCGGCAGGGGCAGCGTCCTCAACGACCGCCGGTCGGCAGTCGTGTGGGTGTGTCGACGACGTCGACGTCGCGATTCTCGCTGTGCTCCATCGCCACCCAGCTGGGGTACGGTGTTCATGCACAAAGGGCGAAAAGATGCGTGGAAACTATAGGAATAATGGAAAGTAGAGCTGCAGGAAAAGAGGGGAACCTTCCAAAGTTCCGATCCTCCATGCATGGCATGGTGCTGCTGGTGCCTGGTGCTAGCTAGTGTTCTGCGCTGCTGGGGTGCTTCTTCTTCTTGCTCTATCCGTCTCGATAGTGAGCGATGGATCGTGCAAGTTCTGAAAACGGGGAGAAACGGCAGCCATGGAGAATTTGTGATCCATGATCGGAGTCGGAGGCCATCGGGGCATCGGGCACTCCATGTGCAGGTGCAGCTGAGCTGAGATCGATTCTGCAGAGCGACTTTGATTGGATTGTCACCGGTCCAAGCAAACTGGAGTAAATTTCGGCTGGGGCCTTGCATGCAAACGGCAAAGGAAATCAATGGCAAAAGGCATAAGAGATTGAACCATCTTCAGAATTCCAGAAGATAAGATGGAGCTCCTTCCAATTTGAATTTCCAAAATTTGTATATGAACGCATGATATGCATATAAAAAGGATGGGGACTTGAGACTGCATCATGCATGGTGGGAACATCTATGTGATGCAAGTCCTAAAATATACTATTACCAGACCTTTCTCCTTTTTCCCGACGACAGTGCACTTGGATCAAATATATCTTTCGGCGCTAGGTTCAGTTGCTGTGTGCTGCTGATCGAAGCTACTGAACCTCTACCTTCTGAGTGCCTTCTCCATGCATGTACCGAACTGATGATATGATGCATGGCAATGGCCGAATCCCCAAAGAACCAATTGAATATCCACAGCTCGATCCAGAAAAGGTACAGTATTTCCCCACACCCAATACGCTCAGATAATTCCCAGCTTTTCCTTTTAAAAAATCAAGCAAGGATCGGGTAGTTTTTTTTTGTGCGGGTAGGATCGAGTAGTTTTAGTTGACGAGCAAGATAATTAAATCAAAGATCCTTTCGAGATCGCGCGCCTTTTTTCTTTCGCCTTGCTTGCTTCCTGTCTCCTTCTAAGATCAGCATCAGCCATCCACCAGGTACTCTTCACCAAACCTAGCAGGACGATTCCGTCCACGTGGCGACCGGCCAAGCTCTCCCCCTGCCCGGTGCCATGGCTCCATCGCGCGACAGGCGCACGCGGCCGCTTTTTTTTGAGCAGCGCGTCGAGCACGATCGATCGGCCAAGTGTCGAGCGCTGGGCGAAAGCGAAGACGCTCACTCCACTCGGACTGGTCGGCCTCGCCGGTCGCCGTCGCGGTTGCGTTCGGTGGCCGAGGAGAATCGGAGGAGGTCGAGCGGCAGCAGCAGCGTCAGTGTCACTGTCGCCTCGCCTATAAATTCCGGGAAGCGCGGCTTCTTCGTCCTCCTCCCTGCACACCATCACAAGCTCTCTTGTAGTTCCTGGCATGCAACAGCTAGCATCGTCATCGTGTACGCGTCCTCGCACCACGATGATGACGTCTCTGGATGAGGCCATGCTGCTCGACCTCGACTTCGCCGGCGCGCCGGCGCCTGGCGTGGACGACGGGTCCGGATTCGGATTCGGCTTCGATTTTGATTTTGGTTTCGGCTTCGATTTCGATACGGCGCCGGCGGCGTCTGGTACTGGTGGTGGTGCCGGTGGTGGCGGCTTCGATTTTGATACGATGGAGTGCGGCGCCGCTGCGGGCACTGGCACTGGCAGTGGCAGTGGCACCACGTCGCCGCCGGTGGACGCGTCCACGAAGGTCGCCGGCAGCAGCGGCGTCGACGACGAGGAGGACGAGGAGGAGGAGGAGCGGCTGCGGCGGCTGAAGCTGAAGCGGAAGATATCGAACCGTGAGTCGGCGCGGCGGTCGCGCGCCCGGAGGCGGCAGCGGGCCGAGGACCTCGAGCGCGCCGCGGAGGCGCTCCGGGCGCAGCGGTGCGCGCTGGCGGCGAGGCGGGACGCCGCGGCGGCGCGCGCGCTCGCGGTGCGGATCGAGAACGCGCGGCTCGGCGCGGAGGCCGTCGCGCTGCGGCGCCGGCTACGCGAGGCGCAGAGGCAGGCCGTCCTGCTGCTCGCGCTGGCGCGCGCCCAGCTGGCGCGGAGTGCGGTCGGCGTCGGCGTCGGCGGCGGGCGCGCGCAGGTTGCGCCGCCGCCGCAGCAGCAGCTCGCCGGCGGCAGCGCGGCGTGGATGACGACGTCATGATCGTGACGTCGGCCGTTAGAGTACTTCTGCTGTGCTTGCTGCGTTGGTGCTTCTGCATGCTACCTGTGTTTCGAAGGTGTCATAAGAAGATTGTTTTTTTTTTCCCTTCACTTTCTTCTCTGTCAACGATACGCAAGCATTGCATCAAGAAGGATACATGGCCTATATCGCGTCCTCCTCCTCAAGCAATTAATCTTTGTTTCTTCTCTCGCTTGCTCTCGTCACTCTTTCACCATGCTTGCCACCGCCATGTGCCCATGCGGCCACGCCTACCTCTTCCCCGCGGCCGAAGAGCGATGCCTCTTCATTGCTTGCTGGTCAACAGTATTTTGTAATTCAGTGTGGATATCTTGCAACTAGATCAATTGATCATTTGCAAATGCAGACCACATTTATTGCACTCTCGAGGAGTGGTAGCGTACAATACAAGGTGGGAGTTATATGAAAAATGTCAATAGAAGTTGTACCTAGTTGCTTCCACCGTAGACCTCCGATGTGATAGTTTTCAGTTGCAGTACATACTGACTCGAATTTATAAGGCAAACTTATGTTTTTACTCCCATTGTATCTACTCTCATTTTGTAACCAAACATAAGTGCTACTGATTATATTAAAAAAAGATTAAAACCAGACTAGATGCAAACAACCAAACGAAAAACACATGCATATCCAGTATATATGGGGGGACAAAGGGGCACAAGCCCCCTACCCTCTCTAGTAGGAATGGAAGATACCAAATTGAAGACTTGTGGCAGTCCAACAACTTGAGAAGTAAAGAATATTGTAGTCAATAACTAATTGATCCAATCCAATCTTAAAAGAAACTCGGCACCACACATTGAGTACGAAGGCCAAGCACGGCGTGGATTCACATTTGCGTAGCAATCCCGTGAGCCACAAGTAATGTGGCACTATCACATTATTCCCCTTTATTCACCCAATAACGTTGGGACAAAGATGGCTGCAAAAAAAAAAAAAGGCAAATACAAGTTCCGTGAAGAAGAGCCTTCCATCTAGCTATCTATGCATGTACTTCTGGCCAGAGTTAGAAAATGACACATCATCTACGAAATCCAAATTGGTTTCATAACCTAAAACACAAAACACACCTTGATGATTGATGTATTTATTCGACCGTTATTGGAGACGCTAGTATATTCTTCTATAAATTCGGCTAAACTCAAAATTCATGAAAAACAACTTGTATGATGCAGTTTGTAGTTGCTTGGAAAATTTATGACTATGCTAGAATGTACTTTCTGAAAGGTAGCAAAAGTTCTATATTCCATAGCTCTTACAGTTGAAGTTGCACTTGTGTTATTCATTTGGAGTGTGCAGCAAATTTATTTCCATGTTTAGTCTATCCATTGTTTGAATTATATAGCCTCGTCAATTTTCAGTTACTGTTGTTCATGACAGTATATATGAGATCTTTAAAATGTGGACATTGCCTATGCTGAAATATTAATTGACAAAATGATAAGATGGCAGTATTGTAGAATTATGAGTTAAGATCCTTATTGTGCTTTGTTTTAGATGATATGATATACAAGGAACTGTGTCACTGAACAGTCTCAAACCATTTTCCAGGCAATCTTGAACAAGTTGGGATGGCCCATTTGCAGTACCGCCTATACAGCGGAAAATATGGTGTTTCTAGACAAGAAGACAACCACCTGTACCGGAGAGGATCTGAATGAATAGTTACTTTCACGACACACTGGGGGACTTCGTTGACGATCAATATCGTCTCCATACAGTGAAGATAATTGCTCATGTCAATAGATACGACCAGAGGAAGTTAGTAATTATTATTAGTACTATTATAAATGACCACGATACAGGATCATTACTGACAACACTGTGCTATACAAAACTTTGTTGTAGAGAAAGGAAGACAAGTAGTATTATAACATTGCACATGTCTCTCTAACAGCCCCAACCGTACAAGATTTATGGTTTTTTTTTTGGCCCCAACACACTTATTTTTGGGCAAAAAAATCCTTCCCACAACCGGAAGGTGCACCTTTTCTTATCTCCAACCGTTCAACCATGCATCGAGATTCGTGCTGGCACACTAATATATTGATCGTTGGCTGACCGTCCCACTCACACGCTGCTGTACGAATCTCGAGGCAGCCACCACCGCACGATAAAAGAGAGGTGCACCTCCCAGTCGTGGAAAAACTAGTTTGTATTTTTGGGCGCAAGATCAAGTGAAGGTGTATTCTCTAGTTGGCTCAAATAATTAAGTATTCGAAGAAGCTCCCTTTACGATCAAGGGCTAGTGACGAGCAAAACAGATATATAAAATCCATCCATCAACGATCATTATTATTGTTTGAATCTCTTTGGGCCAGCTGCTTCCTGTCTCCCTCCTTTGGGTCAGCATCACATCAGCAGCCGCGGAGCAGTGCGTCAAGTCGAGCCAAGTGTCGAATGCGGGGCAAAAGAAGAGGATCTCGCTCCACCCCCGCTCCGATTGGTCGGTCTCTCGCTTTCACAAGTTTGGTGAAGGCCCACCACCAACAGTAGCGTCAGCGTCAGGGTCAGGGTGATTCCGATCGAAGAGACTTGTCAGTGAAGACTCTCGATCAAGACTCAAGAGTGACCAAAGAGGTGCCCGCCCCGGAGAGCTCACGCAGCTTCTCCTTCGATCGCACGCGCTCCACAGATCGAGGAGCGAGAAAGGGAGACGAATAAGAATCTTATTTATTTATTTATATATTTTTTCACTCTGAAAAAACATGTGCTCGTTTCAAAATTTAGCAAAACTATACTACAACCGCCGTACCTCATGGGTAGCACATGCCACCGCCGTTGCATATGGCGCTGACAGTCGGTCTATTTTCAAAAAATCTTAACATTTTTTTGTACGACCTTCGATGGAGATAAACTTTATATGGAACCTGTACTGTTGACAGGATCTACTACTTTGCAATTCAAATTTTTTTCATTTGAAATCATCTTGGTGCTCAAATAGTCGATACACCGTCCAGATCTGATACCGAAAACTGAGATCTGAACAATATATCTTTTTTTATATAGCCTAAGATTACTTCAAATGAAAAAGGTTTGAACTAAAAAGCTGTTGATCTCGTCGAAAGCTAGTTTTGTATAAAGTTTATCTTCATTCAAATCCATACAAAAAAAGTTGCGATTTTTTGAAAATGGGCTGACTCTAACCGCCATAGGCCACGGCGGTTTGCCCATACCGCCATGGGGTACGACGGTAGTAGTCTCTTTTACGAAGCCTTGACGGTTGTAGTCTATTTTACTAAATTTTGAAACGGTCATATATGTTTGTAATTTGGTAAAGTGAAAAAAATAAATTAAGTAAAAAAATTTCGACGAATGGATGCAGCGGGCCTATTCGATTTGGTGGACCCTCGGGCTATTTGCTCTGGGCCGTAATCGGCAGAAGTCTCTTTCGGCCCATCTGGCATTATGATGAAAGAAGCCCGACCCACTTCGTCCATGGGCCGCAAAATCCAAGGCAGAAGCTAGGGTTTCACCTCCGCTCCGCCCACCCGCACCATATAAAGACCCAGCGCAGCGCACCTCTTTCCCCAACCTCATCGAATGGCTTCGACCCGCGCCGCCGCCGCCGCCGCCGCCGCCGCTCTGCTTCTTCTCCTTTCCCGCTTCCTGCTTCTCCGATCTGATCCGCGCTAGCTCCCAACAGGCTGCCGCGCTTCGAATCCCTCCTCTGTTTGGCTTTTGTGTAGTGTGTGTGTGTGTCGTGTGATTGTGGTGTTCGATTTCGGGGGAGCTCTGTCCCAACGGCCGGCCGCCGCCTTTCCCATCGGCGCACCGGATCCCGGTCTCTTTTTCTCGGAAACGAAGCTCCCGAGACGCAACCCGGTGGCGCTTTAGAGCCCCCATCCGTTGATACGCAGTCGGATGCGGGGTTACGCTCGCCTCTAAATTTCTTTCCAACTCCCTCGGTCCAACGGATCTTGGTCGGTGATTCACTGACTTCTGCCCGCGATTTGGTTTCCTCTTCAGCATGCGTTTGAAGAAAAGATTAGAGAAGAGATTGGTGGTGCCTTGCGGGTGCAGTGATTATAAAAAAAACATTCCTCGTACTGATCGGGAAGATCCCCCGTGAACGACTCCTATACACCCATAGAATCTGAGCACTCCGCGCGGCCACCCCGTATTTCTCTGCATATTTTTTCGGTTTTTTTGTGGTTTCGCCGTGTTGTCCGTGAAAATTTTGAGGGTGCAGTGATAATAAAAACATTCCTCGTCCTGATGGGAGATCCCCGTGATCGACTCCTATTACACCCATAGAATCTGAGCACTCGTATATTCCTCTGCTTTGCTTTATTTATTTTTATTTTTTTCGACGTTTTTTCCCCTGATCAATCAAATCATATGAACCAGGTCGAATTCTAATCTTGTCAAGTTAAATCAACACTAAAATCAAATCATATGAACCATTATTTTTCTTTTATTTCTCTCTTTCCTTTTCCTCCAACTTGTTCTCGGTAACATCAGCCGCCGCTGATAGGCTGTATGACGGCCAGCTCGTCGCCGTCAGCGACCTTGGCGGAGTCGGGCGCGTACTCCTCGTTGAGCGCGAGCACCATGGAGCCGCGGATCTCCTCCAGCTTGGGGAACTGCGCCAGCACCCGGGCGAGGCACTCCCCCGCGGTGCCCCCCGCCGGAACCTCCATCGACGACTCCGCCACTCCCGTCAGGTCCCGCGCGCGGGCGAAGAAGAGCACCTTCACCCTCGCTGCCGGCCCCGCCGCGGCGGGGCCCTCCTCCGCGGAAGCAGCATCTGGGTACACAGACAGCAAGGGGATAAATAAGATGAGCGATTGGCGTTCGGTTTGGAGAAGATCAGCAGGAGATGATTTGGCCATGCCACAAGAGATTGATTAGGAGAAGAAGCGATGTACTGGTGGTCACCTTTGGGATCCTGCGTCGCCATCGTCGGAGGAGAGGAAGCTGCTTGCCGCCTCGTCCGGTGGATATGCGCTGCCGTGGTCAACCTGCCCGGAGAATTGGGTGATATTAGCATGGATAAGACAGGGGCATCAAGGTCATTTCACCTGGTCAATCCAGGCTGGAGGGGGAAGGTGGTTCGCCACGTAAGCAAAAGTGGCGAATGTGTTCTTTGTTCATTTGACGGTGGCAAAAATGCAGAAGAAGTTCTATCTCAACGAGCGCCATATGTAAAAGTGGCCCGTTTCTTCTGCTTTTTTCGGTTTTTTTTGGTTTCGTGTTTACCTTTATTTTTTTCGTTTTGTTTTGCCATTTATTCTTGCAAATGTTATCCTTACTGTGGAATTCAAGGAAATTTTTGAGGGGTGCAGTGATAATAAAAACATTCCTCGTCATGATTTGCTAAATTGTGGTCAATTTGAAAAATATGCGTTTAATGCAAATGCAGGCTTCGGGTGGGCCGAATCTGGATCTCCCAGAAAGCCCAACTCGTAATTTCTAGGAAAGGTCAACTCACTTGATTTTTTTCTATGGAAAAAAAACGGTCCGATATTGATTGAAAGTGCGTACAATAAAGCCCAACTCTTAATCTCTAGGAAAGGCCTAATACTGTTAAAGTTTTCAGTCGACCTGAGCGAAATAGGCTGTGATTGAGCCTTGTAAAATTGATTTATTTTCTTTTCTACTCTAGTAGGAGCAGATTTGAAGGTTTTATCGTATTGAAGCTATCTCTAATCTCTTTATGTTTTGTCTGAAGTCATCATCATACTTTGATGTTAGTCATATCTTATCATACTGTGTGATGTTAGTCATATCTTATTCACACGTCGCATTGCCTCAATGCCAAAGTGATAAAAAGCTATATTGTCAGCTACTCGGCTCTAAGTAGTTGCCAATGCTCAATTGCCCATGCCAACTGCCAAGTAGCCCAATGCTTGCACATTCTAGCAGAAAATGGAATAGAGCGTCTGTGTCCGTGAGCGTCGGCAAATCACAACAACTAGAAATTATTTGATTTTTTTATCATCAAGAAGACTACTTTACCAACGAATGATAAAGGAGCCCATCTAGGAATTTTTTAATTCATTTTGCAAAAATATACGACCGTTTCAAAATTTAGCAAATCGAACCACCTACTCCCTCCTGTATCCATTTAGAAGTCGTTTAAGACAAGATTACGCACACCAAGAAGTCATTTAGTGGGGATAATTTTTCTATGTTTACCACTAATAAATAAGGTGACGAGTGCATTATAATCAACAATCTCATCTCGGCTTACTGGCTAGTGCAACACGTCCCAATGCACCTGTCAGTGGGAGGTCCCCGGTTCGAATTCTTCCCACTGCAATATTTTTGACTCGAGTATAAATGCCGGACTCCACTCCATCACCAAGGAGTCAGGCACGAGGTTCAGGAACTCGCGGCCACGGCGTGCGGCGGGCCGGATTTCGGCGAGGCCACGACGTACGTTGAGTCGGAGTCCATGGAAGAAAGCAAGGAAAGAGACGATGTGGGGCGAGAGCGTTAGGCGCGACGAGGCAGGGGAGACGATGTGGGGCGAGAGCGTCAGGCACGACGAGTTAGGGTGCCACGGCAGTCGTCGAGGCCACAACGACGAGTGGAGAGGATTCCTGTGTGGCCACAGCGAGCGGAGAGGATTCGGGCGGCCACGGCGTGCGTTGAGTCGGAGTCCATGGAGAAAAGCAAGAAAAGAGACGATGTGGGGCGAGAGTGTGGAAGGAAGGGTGTGTGGCATCGTCATTTAATCACGCGGCATGCAAGGTGATAGGGGAAACAAAGCGATCGCATTTAACGCAGGGGCAAGGGATGGAAAAACAGACATTGCGACCAGGGCGATTGTTGGTGTTTTAGACCGGCAAGCCTACCAAGGGGGTACCTGGGGGAAAGGGATGGAAAAAACGGACGCCGAAGCCAGGGTGACTTTCGGTGTTTTAGACCGGCAAGCCTACCAAGGGGGTACCCGAGATAGATGATTGTGGTGGGGATCGCCAGACCTGGAACTCGAAGGTACAGGTGAGGACACCAGACAAAAGATTTATACAAGTTTTAGTTGTCGAGGTGGCAAACCCTACGTCCTGTTTGGGGGATCAAGTATGGCGCCATGCGCTTAGTGTTGGGTTGGTTAGCTGTGAGGCTAGGTACCCGACCCTCCTTTATATAGTCCGGGGGCGGGTTCCTAGTCGGTTACAAGGCAGGAGTCCTAGTAGGATTACACGGAACGGGTCCTAGTAGGATTACCAGGGAATTCTAGTAGGAGTCCGTCTTCACTTTCCTTGCATAGGTACCCGGGGTGTATGCCCGACAAGCCTCCGAGCACATTGGAGTTGAGAGTAGTAGTTCGAGTAGTCTTGAAGCTTCTGCGAGTAGTTCTTGAGCGTTCTTGAGTACTGCTTGAAGAAGTCTTCAATAGTACTAGAACTGCCACGAGGTTGGAAGGTGGTCCAGCTCATTAGTCTTGAACTCGAGATTATATGGAAGTGCGATTGCAAAATTGCACTCCATATGGAGTAGCCCCCGACCCTTAGGTTGAGTCGTAGAATCTAGCTGAGGGTCAATCTTACTTCTGAATCTTCTGTCTCGAAAAAATTGAATGATGGGTGTAGCATAGCAGCCCCCGAGCCTTGAAATGATTAGGTAATCAATCCAAGGGTCTTCATTGTTCGTGAAAGCCATCATCCGAGTACTCTTGCAGCGTATAGCCCCCGAGATAAGAGAGTTGTATGAGCCACATCGAGTAGATGTCATTGCGGAGCCCTCGGGCTTGAGAGTGAGCGAAGCCTGCTGAAGTTATCCTCGAGTAGTAATTTGAGTGCAACCCCTGAGCTGGAGAGTTTCTGAGTAGTAATTCGGCGCCGAGCCGTGGAGCTTGAGAAGTAGTCGTGCCGTGAGAGCGGACTTTAGATGCGACCGAAGTCGACTTTAGATGCTGGCAAAGAGGACTTTAGAACGCGACATGAAAACCGAAGTCAACTTTAGATTGCCGCTCGGAGCGAACTTTAGAATGCGACTTGAAAACCGAAGTTGATTTGTGCCGCACAGAGCGGAGTTTGATATGCGACTTGAAAATCGAAGTCAACTTTGTGCCGCGCGGAGCGGACTTTGAGATGCGACCGAAGTCGACTTTGTGCCGCGCGGAGCGGACTTTGATATGTGATTTTTAGAAATCTACTTTAGGTTGCCTCGTGAAGTGGACTTTGATATGCGACTTTAGAAGTCGACTTTAGATCACCGTGTGAAACGAACTTTAGATGCAAGTCGACTTTGCACCATGCGGGATGGACTTAAGATGCAAAAAACGAAAAGCACTTCCGGAAGGCAAAATCAAATGAAAAAATCATAGAAAATAAATAGTTTTGCCGCCGGAGTGGGCTTAAGGTTGGGACCGCTGAGGCCGACCTGAGATTGCGATTATAGAAGTCGACTTGTGCCGCTAGAGCGGACTTTAGGTGCGACCGTTGGCGTCAACTTTTGCCACCGGAGTGGGCTTGAGGTTGCGACCGTTACCATCGACTTTTGCCACCGAAGTGGACTTGAGGTTGCGACCGTTAGCGTCGACTTTGAGTACTTAGGGCACTAGGACCCATGGTACGGAGCGCGAGTACTTAGGGTACTTGGACCCATGGTATGATGCATGAGTACTTAGGGCCATGCATTTCAGACCCATGGTACCCATACCTGGCGCACTAGCTGTTGGTGTTTTAGACCGACAAGCCTACTAAGGGGGTACCTGAGGTAGATGATTGTGGTGGGGATCACCAGACTTGGAACTCAAAGGTACGGGCGAGGACACATGACACAAGATTTATACAAGTTTGGGCCGTCGAGGTGGCGAACCCTACGTCCTGTTTGGGGGACCAAGTATCGTGCCCTGCGCTTGGTGTTGGGTTGGTTGGCTGTGCCGCTAGGTACCCGACCCTCCTTTATATAGTCCGGGGGCGGGTTCCTAGTCGGTTATAAGGCAAGAGTCTTAGTAGGATTACACGGAACGAGTCCTAGTAGGATTACAGGGGAATTCTAGTAGGAGTCCGTCTTCAACTTTCCTTGCATAGGTACCCGAGGTGTATGGCCGACAACAACTTCCTTTGTGCACTTGACGTCGCGGCCAGAGCGACTTCTAATTGGAAACAAGAGGGAGTACCGTCGTGGCGCACAGCGGCCGCCGTGGCCCACAACGGTTGCAGGTCCAACCGTCGTGCGCCACGACTGTTGGGCCAACTGCCACAGGGGCAAGGAAGAAAAAGGGAGGGAGCACATGCTTGCCGCCGGGACACCGACCGCTTCCGAACCCCGGCCGGGAACGGCCGTGTGGGCGGCGGGTGCGGAAACCGTCGTGGAGGAGGCCTCTCATGCTCCGTATGTGCGCCATGGAGTGCGCCGGCCTTGCTCCTCTCACGCGGATCCGCGTCGGCGGTGCGGGTGAGGGCGGGTGGAGGAGCTACGCGAAGGGGTTGCAGCCATGGTGCCGTTGCGAGGAGGGGAGAGGCGGGCTAGGCTCCCATGGCGCGGTGCGAGAAGGGGGAGAGAGAGTGCGAGCGGAGTGCGAGACGGGAGAGGATGAGGAGTTGGTTTGCAGCGGGCCGGAGAATCCTAGGAATGCGCAACAGGGGAGGGGAGACTGCATTTTGCAGCTCGTGATGCAGCAGAATGCACAACCTGCTGGTGACTGTCTAAGACCATCATCAATCAGCTTGGACGCTCAATATGTATGATTGTAGATCTTAGGTTTTCTAAAATCGATCATTATTCTTTTCTACTCGTGGTAGGAGTAGGATTCTTCATATTGAAAGAAGATCTATCGAATTTAAATCGAACTTTGAAACACATTGTCGGCGGCCATTGAGATATATTGTAGCACACGTCACATTGGCTCAATGCCCCCAAGTTATATATTGTCACCTGCTCGGCTCATGCCAAGTAGCCCGATTCTTGCACACTCTAGCTGAAAATGGAAATTTGGAATGGAGCGTCCGTACAGACTTGTATTTCGAGCATCAACATCAATTCGTTCTAAACATTCAAGCATCAAATACATGCAACCTAGCATCCTGTGGAAGCTCAGATGCCAACCGGTACCAAAAGAAAGAAAGTGGAGACAGCCTATCGTACCTTTAGAAATTATTTGATTTTACATCATTTGAAGACTACTGCACTGAGGACTTGTGCATTTCATCGGCAGATCTCTAATCCGCCGCGCACTGCTTTTGTACCCCTCCTCCCAGCTCCATGCGTGCGAAATCCTCTGCTTCCCCCTCCCCTCCAAACCGCGCACGAAATCTTTTCCTTCCCCTCCAAATCGCACGCCACAAGCTCGTGCTCACCTTCAAATCGCATAGACGCCGGCGGTGAGCTGCCGCCCCGGAGCAGCCCGCCATACTTATTGCCACTCGGTCATTACAGATGCTCATTGAATGGATGCAGTTGCACCATACGTTATTTGGATTGGTGTGTGATGATCTGAACACGGAGCCTCTCGTAATCCTGTTCGTGCACAGTATAATTCATTGTTCCATGCAACGGTCGATATCCAAGGGCGACCACACGCAGGCACTTGGGGTTGCAGGTGGGGGCAAATGGCCATGCTGTTGTCCATGATCTCAAAACTGGCTTCTCTACGCTGTAGACAACAACAAAAAGCTTTCTACGAACCACGCGCGCGAACTTAAGAAAAGAATGCACCACCCCTTGCTTGTCTCTCCTGTGACGTTGCTTAGGACAAGTACAACAGTGTAGACAACAACTTGCCTATTTGGCACATACGAGACAGCTAAACAGACAACTTCTACAATGGTTCGTGTCATTTGTCTGCAAGACATTTAATACTTCCTTTGACACATAGATCATGGTGATCATGTGCACATTTGATCTTTCTAGCCATTTCGATGCTCCATTGAGATATAACACATGACATTGAATTAATTCACACAAAATAGTTTTAAATCCATTAATAGTATATATATTTATATTTATATGATTGTATTTCGAAAAAAATTACATGATATGATATAGTAAAGTTGAAATGTAGATTTAAGTTTCTTTAGGCCCAAAACGTTGCCATATGTGCTCCACTAAATCCATCTTGAGTTGCTTATGTGTAGAAGAAGCCCGTATAGCCGCGTTTCTTGTGAGTACATCCGTGAAGCATGGATTAGGATTACTATTTGTACTCACTTCCGGTGGTAGGACGATAGTTGCACTCGGGTTCTCATTTATATCCAATGGAATTTTAACCAACTCCTTTTCAACTTCAACTATCATATTGTGGAGGATGATGCAAGCTTCCATTATGTTAATAACATCACCCCGCTTCCACAAACGTGCTGGACGACGTACAATATCAAATCTGGATTGCAACACACCAAATGCACACTCAACATCCTTCCTTGCCCCTTCTTGATGTTGTGCATATAATTTGTGTTTCTCCGTTTGCGGCTTTGATATTGTCTTCACAAAGGCTGCCCACTCGGGATATATTTCGTCGGCAAGATAGTACGCCGTGTCATATTGATTCCCATTTACAACAAATTGAACTCTTGGAGCTTCCCCTTTTATTGCATCAATGAATAGTGAAGACTTATTCAGCACATTAATACCATTATAGGCCCCGAAATGTACCAAAAAACGCATGCCATATGCGAAGATCACGTGTTGCAACCGCTTCAAGAATCATAGTAGGAACTTTTTTGTTACCACTAGTAAACCGACCAGCCCAACCTTTAGGATAATTATGCCGGGGCTAATGCATACAATCAACACTTCCTTCATGTCCGGGAATCCATGAGCCTCATTTTCTAGCAAGATTTTCTCTAGTTCTTCGGTACGTAGGAGGGCGCGGATACTCCGGACCAAAACATTCAATCACCCCTTTGGCAAATTTACCCAAACACTCCAAAGCTGTGCTAGCAGCAATCTTCAAAACCTCATCCAGTTGGTCAGCTGGTGAACCATATGCTAGCATTCGAATGGCATCGGTGCACTTTTGAAGAGGCGAGTGACAATCTCTTCCAGTTGCATCCACCCTTTGGGTAAAAAAAGGATCCCAAGCACTAAGAGTTGCAACAATTCGAAGGAACAATGGTTTGTTCATTTGAAACCTTCTACGAAACATTTCATCGGTATATACAGGATTCGCAGAGAAGTAGTTAGCAACAAGATCGTCATGACCAGCTTCTCGATTTCTAGGTATATACCTCCGAGGTCCACTTTGCCGTTGGCGACGACTTGGTGGTTCAGACGATGCAACTTCAAATTTGGCCTTCAATTTGTCACCAATTTTATTTCGATATGAATCAAATTTTTTAGACGACTCAAGCAAATCATCTAGGGTATATACAAAATACTTGGTTTGATTTGCAATTCTAGATTCGAATCACCTTTGCCATGTAGTATCTTCTTGTGATGCCGGACTCCTATCTTTTTTATCATAATTGGATTTAAATAAGGTTTCCAAATGCTGTGGACAAGTTAATGTGAATGGACGGAGCTAGCCGAATAAGAAAAATACACCCTATTGATCGATGTCATGTAGACTCGTT
Source organism: Cenchrus americanus (assembly GCA_947561735.1). Taxonomy (NCBI): domain Eukaryota; kingdom Viridiplantae; phylum Streptophyta; class Magnoliopsida; order Poales; family Poaceae; genus Cenchrus; species Cenchrus americanus. The sequence goes on along the minus strand of OX387245.1, from coordinate 251,941,467 downwards.
TGCACTACCATTTTGTAGTTACTTAAAAAGATATTATGTATTTTCAGGTTTCAGTTTGGTAAGAACTGTCTGGTGATTCAGTGGTCTTGAGACAATCCTAATAGCCTTGCAGGTGTGATTTATTAGTGCTTCTTACATGAGCAGCTGGCATTTGTGATCTTCTGACTAGCTGGAAAATAGGCATGAAAATGATTTTCATTACTGCTTTTCTAAACAAAATAATGTTGGTAATGTTGATATCCTGCCACATTGATAATGTTGGTAACTTGCTAAAGAATGATAATCAAACTTTCTCTAGGACTGAACACTTTACATTTGCAAATGTCACCATCACATGCCTGTACTGAATAAGGCACGACAGCAAGCACATTGTGTTTGCTGACATAGTGTCATCCTTGTGAAGTTTTGATACACTAAACTACACTGACTGCAGCATTCATAGACATACGGTTTTGTGACTAGCAAAGGATTTTTAACCCTTTTGCACAGATTGCTTACACGGTAATCAAACAAGAAAATTCACAGTAGTATTTCATCGGCAAAAGGTACACACAAGTGGCAATTATATGTCTTGTACAAAGAAACCTTCATCAATCGTATTCACAGAAATTCAGACTAAGAAAAAAAACACAACTACTATCCATCAGAATTACTATATATGCTCAAAATTAGAGAAAATTGAGAGGAACAGAGACTAATTTACCATGTTGATGGATCAAAATCTTGATGGCGCATCAATGGTTGACCATTTGGACTGCCACCAATGCTTTGGGTCCAGATACATCCATTCATACTATCACCAACGCCAGCCGCTGAAGGAAACTGGGAGAAGGTGGAGGCACCGATATTTGCTCGGGGACCGGAACACGCCGGCCGTACCTTCTGAAGCTGGGAGCTCCCGCGCCATTCCCTTTGCTGCCCCTGCTGCCCCCGCCGCCGTCCTTTTTGCCCCTGCCGCCGCCATCTCCTTTCCCACGGTCGTCCCCTTCCGTTCACGAGCAGCTGCAACCTTCTTCTCCCGCGCTGCAGCTACCTGGAGCCAACCTCCCACTGCCGCCGCCTCTCTCTGGCCACGCCGCATCGCTGCAGATTGATTGGAAGCTGGGGATTGAACACCTCGCTAGGGTTCGGCATGGATTGGAGCTGGGGATTATATGGGGGGGGGGGAAATGGCGCGCACCTGAAGATTTCAGGCTCCAATCTCCCGCGTGGATGGCTTGGCCGCGGCAAATCCCGTCATCACTGCGGATCGACAAGGCGCGGCATACAACGGTGCTGGCGTCGTCGATTTCGCTTTGGAGCACACGCCCCCGTCGTCCTCTCGTGAAGGGACGGCGCGGCCGTCTGTTCGGGCGAGCGGGGGGGTTTCTGAAAAAATAACAGCACACAGACGGCGAAGGGACGCCCGTTGTACTTGCCCTTATGTTGATATTGGAGCTTGGTTGAGCAACATCGTCACCCACCCACTTTTAATGTCAATAACATGTCACCATTTCTTATACATAGCAATGATTGATGCAGACATTCGTGGACGAGTCTAGATGATTTGGAAATGCTTATCAGTACCATAGGTGCAAATACGATAAAAATGATTTCGCAGTGCCAAAATAAGCTGAAAGCAACCATATGTTAGCATCAACCTCCTAACTACACCGGTTCATGATAAATTTTGAGGACTCGGATAAATTCGAATTTCAAGCAAACATCTCACATTTAATGCGCATAGAAACTACCAGCCACATCCTATAATGGCTCGTGCTTATGTCATTTACTATCTTTAGCACGATGTGACATAAATCTGAAGACAAAAAGTATGCTATCGCTTCACAAAAGAATAGCCATGCATACATTCAGCAATCTGTTTTTGATACAAAGAACAACAGATTTGTGGATGGTTTTTTAGTTCAGACAGAACTAACTTTAACCTTTGCTTATGCTGAAATGATATAAAACCAAAATTTTTGGGGATTGACAACCCGTTCGTGGCCCGATTCAGATGGAGTGGAGATGTAAGTGTGGATGGATTGAATTGGATGACCGTCCGGAATGGGGTGAGTGGTTACCTGAACCTTTCCTCACCAAGCATATGGAGTTGCTGTACGAGGGAAGAGGAGGTCAGCCGCCGCCAGCCCCGCAGCTTGCACGACAACGTCTGCCGGAGCCCGCTGCCATGCCGTCCTGCCCTTGGCCGCGCGGGTCGCGACGTCAGCACCTCCTCGGGGGTCACCACGGAGCCTGCCGGCTGCCCCACTTGAGGGCGGGGGTCACGCCCGGGCCGGAGGCGGCATCTGTGGCAACCCGCTCGGGGGAAAATGCCGTCTTATCGCCTAAAACCAATCCACTTTGGTCATTAAACAATAGTTAAGTATCATCCTGTCGTTAGTTCCGGATTATCGCCTGGTAAATCACTTGGAATTCATACGAGAGGATCAACATATGCATAAAAACTCACACGAAGGCGAGTCCGCAGTACAACACGAATTAAATCCAAATTATTACAAACCATTGTTCATCATAGGAAGTAAAGGTTCGAGATCGATAACAACGGATTTAAAATAAACTAGCGTAACGACAAACATCACGGAGGCCATTCGTGATGTCATCACTTGTCGTCATCCACCCGGTCGGCAACACATGCACAACAGTTTTAAAGTAAGGCTGAGTATAGTAATACTCAGCAAGACTTAACCGCCGGGTGATACTACATCACCAAACTCTAGACATGAGAGGCTTTTGGCCGGTGGAGTTTCTTTTGCTGAAAAGCAACAAAGAGTACGTCCTTACTTTCAATATTTTAGCACAAGTTCTAGTTGATTACCATTTCTAAGTGTGCCAATTAATTCAAACAAGAATTGTGCAAACAATTAATTCATACAACAATACTCACCAACTTCCATCATTACGGGATCTCATGGCCAGTTGATTAAGTAGTCTCGGATAACGGTGAGAGGCCGACAATCGATTGATTTCAACCTTGCAAGGTAAACCTAAGCACACGGTAGGGTGCCTCCGCGAGGACAACCATCCAGGCGGTTCCCAAAGGTCCTCGGATTGGGAACAGGCTTACGATCTGGGTACAAGGTTAACGGCATACCCCGCGAGGCACCCGGTCTCACACATGCATCCCCCCTTCCGGTAGCTAGCCGGTTAGGTGAACACTCGGGAGTAGTAAGGAAAAGTTCCCGCGCCGTCTCATTAAGGTACTAGGCTTACCGGTCCCATTCTCGACAAGTGCTTAGTACGTTCAAAAGCTTAGCCCACGAAAGCCATCGGGCGGAGCCCAAATCTCATGCTCTTACCAAATGAGCAAACCATTTATAAAGATCTTATGATTCCAACATAAGAACCTATTCTCGCGAGTGACAAGCATCACTCGACTTGTAACAGTCATGTAGCATGGCAGCTATCGACCTAGCATACTAGTAAAGACACGGTACCTAGGGATCATGCATCTAAGGTTTCATATAACTACCGAACTTAAATGCACAAGCATCCATAGATAGTTGCATAATAAATTTGAAATACCGGGTTAAATGCACCGGGGCTTGCCTTCGGCCGGGAAGGTTGGCCTTGGGCCCTTCCGGACTTTGGTCCATGTCTTGAGCTACGCCCGCGTCTTGCGGCTCTTCGTCGGCACCTTCGTCTCCTCCTTCGGCACGAGCGTGTATCTACCGCCGGGAAGATCTACACGAAGATGCACATGCAAGATTTAATTGACGATTTTTAATTTAACTAATTACATTCAACAAATGACAACCATGGGTGCATGGTTGACTACATTCACCTAGATAGAAATACATTCAACATACTCTTCCAAAAAGGAACAATATGCAACTCTTTATTTATTATTCTTTCGATAGTGACTATGTACATATATATGTAAATAATTTAATTTAACTTCACAAACAACGGTGGGTTGGTATTTATCTTTTTAAAATGATTTTCATCACACACAAGGTCATCAAAGGTGAGTTGGTGATTTTTCCCATTTAATTGACTATTAGGCCTTTAATTGCTTCCATAGCTTTTATTCATGAAATAATTATTAAAATTCAGTGGAAGGGTTTATGAAGCACTAAACACCTATATCAAGCCACCTTGAACACACATCTATGTTTAGGATAGCTAAGAAATTAATTAGTTTGAAAATAACAAAAGCTAGCTAGTAAAACAAGGTAAATGCACACAAAATAAATAAGCACCCTATTGGTTCAAACTTTCTCACACATGTTATATGGTCCAAAACTAACCTAGGGATGGAGTATAAACACCTAGAACTATTATGGATCTTGACTTATGCAATTACCAAGAAAAACAAGCATAATTCAAGAATAAATATTTTTGATGATTATAAAATTGTGATTTATTCACAAGAGGTGTATTTTGGCATAGCAAGACAACATGCGAAGTTGGCCACAAAATCTAATTATTTTTAGCTACAAAAATCATCTAGACAGATTCCGCATAAATAGAAACCATTAATATAAAAAGATTTACGACATAATTTTGTGCAATTATTGGTACAAGAGCTATTCATGATATAACACACAACATATACAAAAATTAGCTACGGAGGACTTATGGATTTTGAGATACAACGGATCTAGGTTTTTCACATTTCTATTTTTCATACAAAAATTATCAAGAAACAACCTAACCAAGTATAACAAAAGTTGTAGTGTTTTTCACCGGGAATCCAACAAAATTGGGTATGCGGTTTTACGTTTTATATGGATTTTCTAAGTTTTAGTATTTTGGCAACACTATTGAAGATTCGGTTTTTCGATTAGGTCCTTGGAAGTTCTTGTAGCCTCACAACCATGCCCTTGCTTTACGTTTAGGACCTTAGAAAGATCAAAGATGTTGCAATGTGGCCCTCGGCCAAGGGGAGGCGGCGGCTCACCGGAATTTCGACGGTCCGATGGGCGTGGCCGGCGGGGACGGCGGAGAGCGGCCGGGGGTCACCTAGGCTCGATTCCCATGCTTAGTCGGGGCGGAGGCGGTGCCGGCAAAGCCGTGCGGCGGCGACGACCGGTGCCGGCCGCGGCGGCCCGTGGTCGGTGAAGGACGGGCTCGCCGGGACAACTCGCGACGGTACAAGCTCGGTTAGGCGCTAGAAAGCCGGCCGAATGTGGCCGGGCCGACGAGGGAAGCTCGCGGAACGGTGGGCGCACCGTGAACGGCGGCGAGGCTAGGGCGGCGGAGCACGGGGGGGGTGGTGGCGCTCAAGTGCGCGAGGCAAAGGGGCGACGACCCCTTTATAGGCGACGCGCGCGCTTGCTAGCGACCGGTGGACCGACGGCGGCGCCTCGGTGGGTGTGCGCGACGGGACGAACGACGGATGAACCGGCGGTCACGGGTGTGCGCACGGGCGGCGACCCCGGATGCGGCATGTGGCGCGGCGCGGAGATGTAACACCCGCGTTTTAGCTCCTAATAAATCAACTACTAAATCACGCGTGTTTTCGAACTTTCCCGCTAAGCTCAATTACCCCCTTCGAAACCCCGGTCGTCTTCTCCCTCCCTCACCCTCGGCGCGCGTGCCGCGAATCCCGCCCCGTACCGCCCGCACCCGGCCGTCGCCCACCGCGTGCCGCCCCGGCGCCGCTGTCGGCCACCACGCCGAGAATCCCGCACACGCCGCGGTCCCGCCGGCCGGTCCGCCTCGCCATCACCGCCGTCCCGAAAATTACGATGACGCATGAAACCGGGAAACCCCGCGAAATCCCTTTCCCCCCTCTCCTAATTTTCCTAGGATTTCTCCTAATTTTCTAAATCCCTTTTGCCTTCCTTTTTTTCTATTTTTTTCTCTTCCTATTTTCCTTTATTCCTATTTTCTTTTCTCTTTTCTCTTTTTTTGTTTTCGTTTTCTTCCTTTCTTTTTCCCTTCCTTCTTTTCCTCTTCCTTCTTCTTCCTTCGGCCGCACCTCTCGCCTCGGCCGTGCCCGACCGCGCCCGGCCCTCCTCCTCCTCCTCCTCCTCCTCCTCCTCCTCCTCCTCCTCCTCCTCAACAACAACAACACGCCACGCCGCCCCCCCCCCCCGCGCGCGCGCGCACGGCCCCGCGACACGACCCATCGCTGCCGGGGTCGCCATTACTCCGCCCGGCGAGCCGTCACTTCACCCGGAGACCGGACGCCGCGGCCCCCCCCCGCCGAGCCGCCGCCGGGGAGATATGCCCCCTCCACGACCTCTCGCCCGAGCCATCCCATCACCGCCCGAGTCGTCCCGTCGCCCGCGCGAGCCGTCCCGTCGCCTAGCAACCGGGATTCCGGCCGGCCACCACGACCTCACCGGAGCACCGGTGAGCACAAATATCCCCCCCCCCCGAACCGCCTTACTCCGGCTATAAATAGCCTCGCGCCGGTCTCGCCGCACCACCGAGCCATCACCGTCCCTCCATTGCCTCACCGCACCGCCACATCGAGCCACCACCGTGAGCCCCATCTTCACCGCCGCCTCCTCACGCGGAGCCCCCTCCACAAGCAACCCCGGCCCAAGGTGAGCACCGAAATAGGTATCCCACGTCCTCCTCTCCATTTTGCCCCATTCCCCGGCCGCCGCCGTGCTCGGGACCGCCGCGCGCCCCCCCCCCCCCCCGACCGACCGCCCGCTCGGTTCTCCCCCCCTCGTTCCGAATCGAGGGAGGGAGGAAGAAGATGGCGGTTTTGCCAAAAACCCCCAACCTTCCTTCCTTTCCCCCACCGAATCTCCCCTCTATTTCTCTCTCTCCCTTTTTCAAATAAACCCTACCCCTTTAAGCCATACCACAAAAACAACCCCGCCCCTTTACAAACAGGCCCTTAGGCTATTCTAGTAAACCCTCACCCTATCTAAATATTATGATTAGGCCCTTCAACCTAATTACTAATAGGACCTTAAATTCATAATTAGTCCTAAACACCCCTTTAACCCATCATTTCATGCGCAATTTTAATTCAAAACCGTGCCCAAAATTCATCACACCCGTCTCGGGTATACCTCTACCAATCCATCATCCAAACCCCTGCATAACATTTATTCCTCCATTTTATTTACCTACTTTTCCTCGAGCTCAGCCGGAAAAATTGTGTGTGCTTATATTGATTGCATGCTTGCTTGTGTGCGTTATAGTCGACGGAGTGAACGAAGGAGGGTACCACGAGGCGGAGCTTGGATCAGAGTACTGCGAGCAGGAGCCTGAGATCCCGAACCCCGAGCAGGAACTCCCCGAGGACTTCGAAGACGGCAAGTTCAATCTCATCCTTTGATGCATGCTTGGTCCCAGTTTTATAAACACAACCCTATACCCGTTTTATAAATTGCATATTGTTTTACTGCAAAAACCTGGTAGGATAGCCACCCTTCATTGCTATGATTGAACCTTGTTTGGCCAAAATGATTTCTTTAAAATGGTGTGAGTACTTTAAAAATGGGAATGGGACATTTTGGAAAAAGAGTAAAGAACTGGGTAGATGGGATGGACGTGTGTGTCGGGAGTATGGGTGAGCTCGTACTTGTGTGGTTGAGCATGTTGGGAGTTGTCCATCTTGTCGTTAAGGACCGGGTTGCGTGACATCTCACCTGACCCAATTATCGTACTACCACTCGACCGTTGTATGTGGCAACGGCTTAGCATAAATCCCACTAGTTAATCTACTTGCCATCAGGTGTGTGGGTGAGCAGTGGAAGACCAAGGAGTAGGGGTACGATCTGTGTGAGGTACGCCCTGGTTATGTGAGATAACCCCTTGGTTGCTTCCGTGGTGGCTCGTAGGGTTAGCTAAGGTGGGTAATGGCTTTGATAGGATCCGCGCCGACACTAAGGTGTTCGTGTGGCGGTACCCTACTTGTGGGTAAAGATGTACAAACTCTGCAGTGTAAAACCGATTCGAATAGCCGTGTCCACGATATTGGACGAGTCACGGTGTGGTCACAAAACTAGTGTTTGGGTTTGGGATGTTTTCATGGCGTGAGTAGTTTTCTGGAAAAGTGTGTGGCTGTGTGCCCGGGCCTCGCGGACGGGGAGTCCGGTAGTCCCCCATTTGGTTTTCTCAAAAACAACCGAGTGGGTTATAAAAATTGTTTGCGAAAACCTTTTTGAAAATGATCCCCCGCATGAGTAAATGTGCTTGCAAATAAACCTTAACCTGATCCTTGATATACCATGTGCATGATCTGCTTATAAGCCCCTCCGTGGGTGGGGTTGAACTTGTTGTGTACATTTATGCTCACCCTTGCTCAACTAACTCGTTTTTTAGAGGAGAATCCCGATTTCATTCCCGAAGACGTCGAGTAGGTCACCGCCCTACACCCAACCGTGCTCCGTGAATTCGGGGTCTCCACAGAGAGCTTCCATGGCGTGGTACTCGATGAGGCTTTAGAAGACTTCACTATTGTAGTTTGGTCTTTAGCTTTTGTGTTGTTTCTCGTGGAATTGGCGCTTCCGTGCCCACTATGCCGCCGTGATGTAAGGGACTCGAACCACCCGTTGTAATAAATGTGTTGCCGCCTCCCCGGGACCGGTATTTGTGTCACATTTAGTCACCTCTGATGAGGGGACGCTTCAGGTGGTATCAGAGCCGTAGGTTGGCCGTAGGACGCGACCCCTAGGATCCGAGACCTCCTCTGGTCCTTCTCTAATTCTTTCCCCTGCTAAGCCCACCATTCCCCAAAATCCTTACCTTGATCCTTGCCTGGTTCCAGATGGCTAACCTGGAATGGAACGGAGGAGTTTGCCCCGCACAGCCTGGCCTCCCTAACCTGCTACTACTCAGCCCGGAGCGCGTCGGAGTAAGGGACCCACCGGAGTACATCTATCTGGAATACGAATGCTATGGCACCCTTCGGTGTAAAGTGCTGATCTTCGTGGGAAGAAGCACACTCTACCCCGACATAGAACCCTGGTTCATCTCCACCACTGGATTTCGCTTCGCTGACACTTACCCAAAGGCTGCTCGGAAGGCCCCGCGACGCCTACGAGTGGTGTATAGGCGAGCACCTCGGACGGACTCCAATGGGATTTTTCCCACCCTCAAAAGGTAGAGGACGCTCATGGATTGACCGAATAAGGGGATTGGCGAGAGAAGAAGAAGACCTAGAAGATGCGAGTTTCCCACCTGTCCATCTACCTCAATGGCCTAGACCACCTCTACCATGAACAAGCCCAGCAGCTGAAACACCAAATCGACAGGGCAGAAAGAGCGGAGCAAAGGATAGAATTGGAAAGGGTGAAGACAGCAATGGCGGAAGTTGCCCTAGCCAACATGGAGCAAGATTACCTTAGGGAAAGGGAGCGCACTTTAGTAGCCAATAAAGCCCTATGGGATGAGGTCAAGGAACGTAGAAGGAGAGAAGAAGCTGGATTGGAGGAAGATAAACCCGAAGAAACCCATTGGGACAAAGGAACCCAGACCGAGGACGTGGTATTGGAGCAAGACCTCCCACCAAAGAAGCGTCGCATTCAGATGGAGGAAGAGTCCCCATGAGAATAGACTGGAGTGCTTAGGCTAGAGCTGTGTTCTAGTAATAATAAATGTACCCTGAGGAGTGTACCCCAACCTTGTTGCTAAATAAAACTATCTATCTTTTGTATCCTACCCCCTTTGCACAACTTGTTCAACTCTACCCTTATTTTCGGATGTCTAAAGATGGATGGACCCAAGGCGTGTGCCGGGAGGAGCCTGGTTTTGCCCGCCTCCTTATCAACTCCTTGGAACGCCTCGACATCACCGAGCGCCTAAGGTACTACGGCAGAGAGTACGGGCAACTCGGCACTCTTCGCCGTAGGGTGGTCCTCTCCATCACCGAAGCAACCGCCACACCAACATCGAGCCATGGCGCGTGACCGCCACGGGGTTTCGACACCGAGACACCTACCCCTTGGCCCTCGGAAAAGCCCTCCGCTACCCGTGTCGGATCTACGAGGAACACCTCGTCCCCACACCGATGAGGTATTTTTCCCCGCCATCGAACCCCGGTCCGGCGTGCCCGCATGAGAAACCCGGAACGGTGCCGCCACCAAGAAGACCCGTTGTACCATATAGTTGCCTACCTCGTCTCCCCGGACAAACTCTTTGATGACCGGGCCAAGCTCTTGAGGGAGCAAATCGGTCGGGCCGAGCAAGCCGAAGTCACAGTGAGGATGCACCAAGTTCGAGTGAAGCCGTTGCCCATGAAAGCCTCAGGCGGATCCAAGACCGGCGCATGCGGGAATGGACCAACATCGAACACTTGTTCCGACCATTGGAGAAGCACAAGTCCTGCTTGGAACACCCCTTGTAGGATGGGGAGGAACTATTGAAGCCCCGCCAGACACCACTAGTGGTCACCGAACAACCAACGGTGACCGCGGAAGCTGCAGCACAGCCCCAAGAGAATGGAAGCTTTTGTCGTAGTACCGAGTCGTGTAGTGTGTCCACGCCGTACTAGTCGAGTAGTCCGGGATGTATCCTCCTCACTTGTTTGCAATAACAATTTGTCCGTGCTTGTTTGCTATGTGCTTGTTGTGTGCTTGCCGGCGAGAGGAGACCCCGCCTTTTCAAAAAGAAATTCGTCATAATCCACCTAAACATCACATAAAACCTAGATCTCTTAGAAACCCGCTCCTTTACGGATGGTTTCCGGGCGCCCGTTAGGACCCTCCAAGGCTCGGGTCGTATGGACGCGAAGGATCTCAAGCCGATCAAAGGGAGCGCCTCAACGATCGGGAAGTGAATCAAGGCGAAGATGGAGGAGAAAATGTTGTCCTCGCCACCGCCACCCCCTCCCCGTAGAACCGGCGCAAGTTCGGCCAACCGGACTCTACCGATGAAAGCCATATTCAATGCCGTCAACCGTCCAAGGCCCCGAGTTCGGGCACGAATGAGAAGGCGATCGAATTTCTCGGGACGAAGCCACCCACTTTTGGCGGGTCCGTGGATCCCTTGGATGCCGATGACCGACCGAGAGCCATTCTAAGGGAACCGGAGCCCTTCAACCGTGAAGACCAAGACAAGGTCCTCCCGGCCACTCACCAGCTCACCGGAACGGCCCCTAGCCTCGGTAGGAAAACTACCGTGCATCAACCAAGGATCCCTCCGCCATCACTTGGGATGAGTTCGTGGAAGAATTTCGCCGCTACCACATTCCGAAGCCACGGCGAAGCGCAAGGCGGATGAGTTCGTGAACTCCGCCGGGCAAAAAGTCCGTGGAGGAATATACCTACCGGTTTATAGAGCCGGCTCGTTATGCCCCGGAACAAGTGGACAAGGACTCCAAGAAGCGAGGAGATGTTCAAGAAGGGCTTGACTCCGAACCGAGGAGTCCGCTTAACCCTCGCATCTATCCGGATTTCAGCACCCTCATGAACATGTCCATCCCGACAGAGAGAGCCGGAGCAAGAGAAGAAAGAGAACAAGTGCAAGTTCATGGAGCACAAGGCTCAACAGCAAGAACGTTCCCAGAGGCAGAGAAGCTTCGGACACCCCATGTCCAGGTTCCAAGCCCCCATGCGATCCGGAACCCGGTCGCAAGCCACGGGCTCTCAAGGCCCCAGAACCCAGTTCAAACCGTACAACAACCAGAACACCATGAAGCCCCAACGGAGCAACACTTGCCAGGTCACTTCCAACAACAACAACAACTCCAAAGTATGTTTCAACTGTCGTGAGACTGGACACTTCATTGCCAACTGCCCATATGCCAAAAAGCCAACGACTTCAGCCTTCTCCAACTCAGTGAATGGGTCAAGACTGCTCATATCTGGAGCCAACCGCGTGCCAGTTCGCAGCAACAACAACTTTGGCAACAACAACAACTAGCAGATGAGGCAGCCCCAGCAGTCCTATGGACGAGCCCGTGTCAACCACATCAACGCACAGGAGGCTCAAGAAGCACAAGGCGTAGTGCTCAGTGAGTTCCCCGGCTAGCTCGGTCTTGGCAACCATATTATTTGATTCGGGAGCGTCACATACGTTCATATCCTCAAGTTTTGTGGAAAAACATAACATACCTACAGTACTACTAAAGGCACCCCTATTAACTCAAACGCCCGGAGGTGACATCAAGTGTCAACTGGGATGCTCTCGGGTAAGGATCATTCTAAGTGGGGTAGAGTTCCTAGCGGACTTAGTAGTACTGAAGTCCAAGGGGATAGATGTGATCCTTGGGATGGATTGGTTAAGCCAACACCATGGTCTTATAAGCTGCGTCGATAAGGTAGTGCACCTAACCAACCCAGAAGGAGTACAAGTGACCTGCCATACCCGAGGACACAGACCAGACATAATGGTTTTTAGCATGGAAGCCAAATCCATAGAGGATGTCCCGGTAGTGCGGGAGTATCCGGATGTGTTCCCTGAAGAACTCCTCGGAATGCCACCAGATAGGGATATAGAGTTCATCATTGACCTTATTCCCGGAACCTCTCCCATAGCCAAGAGACCTTATAGGATGGCAGCCCCCGAGTTGGCAGAATTGAAGAAGCAGCTAGGAGAACTCCAGCGGAGTGGATTTATCAAACCAAGCTCATCACCATGGGGAGCCCCAGTGCTCTTCATAGAAAAGAAGGATAAAAGCCCGAGGATGTGCGTGGACTATCGCTCACTGAACGAAGTTACTATCAAGAACAAGTATCCCCTCCCCCGGATAGATGATTTATTCGACCAGCTGAAAGGAGCCAAGTATTTTCGAAGGTGGATTTAAGGTCAGGATACCACCAACTCAAGATCGGGGAAAGAGACATCCGAAAGACCACCTTTGTCACCCGTTACGAGCGGATGAGTTCACAGTGATGTCCTTTGGACTCACCAACGCACCAGCGTATTTTATGAACCTCATGAATAAGGTGTTTATGGAAGAGCTAGACAAGTTTGTCGTAGTATTCATCGACGACATACTTGTTTACTCCAAGAGTGTGGAGGAACATGAGCAACATCTTCGAGTGGTACTGGGGAAACTAAAGGCACACAAGTTGTACGCTAAGTTCAGCAAGTGAATTCTGGTTGGAGAAAATATCTTTCCTTGGGCATATTCTGACAGCAGAAGGAGTAGCAGTAGACTCCGGGAAAGTCGAAACCGTCTCCAACTAGCGACAACCGACCAATGTGAGCGAGATTAGAAGCTTTCTTGGTTTAGCGGAATATTACCGGAGGTTTATTGCGGATTTTCCAAGATTGCCCGACCCATGACGGAGTTACTCAAGAAAGAGAAGAAATTCAACCGGACTTAGTCTTGTGAGAAAAGCTTTCAGGAGTTGAAAAGAAGATTGACGACGACCCTAGTGCCGACCTTGCCGGACATTCAACGGGATTTCGTCGTATATTGCGATGCATCCCGGCAAGGGTTGGGATGTGTTCTTATGCAAGATGGGAAAGTAGTGGCGTATGCTTCCCGCCAGCTCAAACCCCACGAGCGAGAACTATCCCACCCATGATTTGGAGTTTGCAACCGTAGTGCATACCCTTAAGATTTGGAGACATTACCCGATTGGGAATAAGTACGAGATCTATACGGACCACAAGAGCTTAAGGTACATCTTCACCCGGCCGACCCGAACATAAGGCAAAGAAGGTGGTTGGAACTAGTCAAAGACTATAACCTAGAAATCAATTACCACCCGGGATAACCCAATGTAGTGGCGGATGCCTTAAGCGAGAAAATCCTATGAGAAGGCGGTTGCCTAAGAGTGCCCACTTGCAAGAGAAAATGGCACGACTCAACGTGCACACTTGTTCCCCAAGGCTACGTCCGCCAACTAAGTGTTCGGCCTACCTTGGAGGAAAAGATCGAAGGGCCCAAGAGACCAATGAGAATCGATGAAAATCCGCAAGCACACAGGGAGAGAATAAGGCCCCGGACTTTAGAGTAGATGATCAAGGCACACCGTGGTATAAGAAGAGTAGGATATGCGTGCTCGAAGATGGAGATTTACGGCGGAGACCATCATGGATGAGGCCCACAACTCGGCATATTCCATCCACCCGGGATCCACTAAGATGTATATGGATTAAAAGCGAAGTATTGGTGGAACATAATGAAAGCGGACATTGCCGGTTCGTCGCCCACCGTGATACGTGTCAAAGAATTAAAGTCGAACACCGAAACCCGCAAGACTCGTTGCATCCTTTACCCATCCTGGTGTGCAAATGGGACGAGATAGGCATGGACTTTGTAATGGGTTTGCCCAAGACTCGAAAAGGACATTATTCCATATGGAGAATAGTGGACCGACTCACTAAGGTCGCTCACTTTTTACCCGTACAAACCACTTATGGTGGAGAGAAGTTGGCAAAGCTATACATAGAAAATATAGTGAAGTTGCATGGAGTACCTAGCGGGGTAGTCTCGGATAGAGGGACCCGTTTACCTCTAGGTTTTAGAAAAGTTTGCATAAAGCCATGGGTACCAAGCTGGATTTCGGTTCGTCCTATCACCTGCGACGGATGGACCGACCGAGAGGGTGAACCAAATTATGGAAGACATGTTGAGAGCATGTGTCCTCACCTATGGCAAAGACTGGGAACAAAGTCTGCCGTAAGCAGAGTTCTCCTACAACAACGGCTATCAAGCGAGCCTAGGAATGTCACCGTTTGAAGCCTTATATGGGAGGAAATGTAGGACACCCTTGATGTGGTCAGAAGTGGGAGAACGTGCCCTGGTTGGGCCCGCACTGATAAAGGAAGCCGAGGAGCGAGTAGCCGAGATCCGAGAAAAATTGAAGGTTGCGCAATCCCGACAAAAGAGCTATGCAGATAAGAAGAGGCGAGAAGCAAGCTTCAATCCTGGAGATTTCGCTTACCTCAAGGTTTCACCTATCCGAGGGACTCGAAGATTTTAGGTGCATGGGAAGTTAGCCCCTCAGTACATTGGACCGTACAAGGTGCTGAAGTGAGTTGGAGCAGTAACATACCGGTTAGAGCTACCGGAGGGGATGTCGGATATACATCCGGTGTTTCATGTCTCCCGCTTGCGAAGGTGTTTGAAAGTACTCAAGGAGAAACGAGTGCCGGTAGAGGCAATCGATTTGCAGCCAGATCTTAGGTACCAGGAAGTGCCCGTCAAAATTTTGGACACAATGGTCAAAAGGACAAGAACATCGAAGTGCGAGTGTGCGAGAGTCCAATGGAGCGGACACGGAGTAGAAGAAGACACGTGGGAACGAGAGGACGTGTTGAGGTAAGAGTTTCCCCACATGTTCGGGAATTAGCCGAATCTCGAGGACGAGATTCATTTTAAGTGGGGTAGGTTTGTAACGCCCGCGTTTTTAGCTCCTAATAAACCACCTACTAAATCACGTGTGTTTTCAAACTTTCCCGTTGAGCTCAATTACCCCCTTCTAAACCCCCCGGTCATCTTCTTCCTCCCTCACCCTCGGCGCGCGTGCCGCGAATTCCGCCGGCACCGCCCGCACCTAGGCCGTCGCCCACCGCGTGCCGCCCCGGCCGCCGCCGTCGGCCACCACGTCGGGAATCCCGCGCACGCCGCGGTCCCGCCGGCCGATCCGCCTCACCATCACCACCGTTCCAAAAATTACGCCGACGCCCGAAACCGGGAAACCCCCGCGAAATCCCTTTTCCCCTCCCTCCCTAATTTTCCTAGGATTTCTCCTAATTTTCTAAATCCCTTTTCCCTTCCCTTTTTCTATTTTTTCTCTTCCTATTTTCCTTTTTCCTATTTTCTTTTCTCCTTTTCCTTTTTCCTTTTCTTCCTTTATTTTTCCCTTCCTTCTTTTCCTCTTCGTTCTTCTTCCTTCGGCCGGCACCCTCTCGCCTCGGCTCCGTGCCCGACCGCGCCCGGGCCTCCTCCTCCTCCTCCTCCTCAACACGCCACGCCGCCCCCCCGCCCCGCGCGCCGCGACACGGCTCCGCGATGCGACCCTTTGCTGCCGGGGGTCGCCATTACTCCGCCCGGCGAGCCGTCACTTCACCCCCGGTGACCGGATGCCGCGCCCCCCCCCCTCCCCCTCCCCGCCGCCGGGGAGATATTTCCCCCCCTCCATGACCTCTCGCCCTAGCCATCCCATCGCCGCCCGAGCCGTCCCGTCGCCCCCGCGCGAGCCGTCCCGTCGCCCCGCAACCGGGATTCGGCGAGGCCACCACGACCTCGCCGGAGCGCCGGTGAGCCCAAATATCTTCCCCCCGAACCGCCTTACTCTGGCTATAAATAGCCCCGCGCCGCCCTCGCCGCACCACCAAGCCATCACCGTCCTCCATTACCTCGCCGCGCTGCGACACCGAGCCACCACCGCGAGCCCCATCTCCACCGCCGCACTCCTCTCGTGGAGCCGCCTCCACAAGCAACCCCGGCCCCAAGGTGAGTGCCGAATAGGTAGCCTCGCGTCCTCCTCTCCATTTTGCCCCCATCCCCGGCCGCCGCCGTGCTCGGGACCGCCGGCGCTCCCCCCCGCGCCGCCCGCCGCTCGGTTCTTCCCCCCCCTCTCGTTTTGAATCGAGGGAGGGAGGAAGAAGATGGCGGTTTTGCCAAACCCCCCAACCTTCCTTCCTTTCCCCCACCGAATCCCCCCCTCTATTTCTCTCTCTCCCTTTTTCAAATAAACCCTACCCCTTTAAGCCATACCACTAAAACAACCCCCGCCCCTTTACAAACGAGCCCTTAGGCTATTCTAGTAAACCCTCACCCTATCTAAATATTATGATTAGGCCCTTCAAACCTAATTACTAATAGGACCTTAACTTCATAATTAGTCCTAAACACCCCTTTAACCCATCATTTCATGCACAATTTTAATTCAAACCGTGCCCAAAATTCATCACACCCGTCCCCGGTATACCCCTACCAATCCATCATCCAAACCCCCCCGCATAACATTTATTCCTTCACCTTATCTAGTTACTTTTCCTCGAGCTCGCCGGAAAAATTGTGTGTGCTTGTACCGATTGCATGCTTGCTTGTGTGCGCTATAGCCGACGGAGTGAACGAAGGACGGTACCACGAGCCGGAGCTTGGAGCCGAGTACCGTGAGCGAGGAGCCCGAGATCCCGAATCCCGAGCCGGAACTCCCCGAGGACTTCAAAGACGGCAAGTTCAATCTCATTCTTTGATGCATGCTTTGGTCCCGCTTTATAAACACAACCCTATACCCGTTTTATAAATTGCATATTGTTTTACCGCAAAACCCGGTAGGATAGCCACCCTTGATTGCTATGATTGAACCTTGTTTAGCCAAAATGATTTCCGAAAATGGTGTGAGTACTTTAAAAATGGGAATGGGACATTTTGGAAAAAGAGTAAAGAACTGGGTAGATGGGATGGACGTGTGTGTCGGGAGTATGGGTGAGCTCGTACCGTGTGGTTGAGCATGTTGGGAGTTGTCCATCTTGTCGTTAAGGACCGGGTTGCGTGACATCTCACCCGACCCAATTATCGTACTACCACTTGACCGTTGTATGTGGCAACGACTTAGCATAAATCCCACTAGTTAATCTACTTGCCATCCGGTGTGCGGGTGAGCGACGGAAGACCAAGGACTAGGGGTACGATCCGTGTGAGGTACGCCCGGTTATGTGAGATAACCCCTTGGTTGCTTCCGTGGTGGCTCGTAGGGTTAGCTAAGGTGGGTAATGGCTTTGATAGGATCCGCGCCGCACCGACGTGTTCGTGTAGCGGTACCCTACTTGTGGGTAAAGATGTACAACCTCTCGAGTGTAAAACCTATTCGAATAGCCATGTCCACGGTATTGGACGAGTCACGGTGTGGTCACAAAACTAGTGTTTGGGTTTGGGATGTTTTCATGGCGTGAGTTGTTTTCTCGGAAGAGTGTGTGGCCGTGTGCACGGGCTACCGCGGACGGGGAGTCCGTAGTCCCCCATTTGGTTTTCTCAAAAACAACCGAGTTACTTGGGTTATAAAAATTGTTTGCGAAAACCTTTTTGAAAATGAACCCCTGGATGAGTAAATGTGCTTGCGGTTAAACCTTAACTTGATCCTTGATATATCATGTGCATGATCTGCTTATAAGCCCCTCCGTGGGTGGGGTTGAACTTGTTGAGTACGTTTGTGCTCACCCTTGCTTAACTAACTGTTTTTCAGAGGAGGATCCCGACTTCGTTCCCGAAGACGTCGAGTAGGTCGCTGCCCTGCACCCAACCGTGCTTGTGGATTCGGGGTCTCCCCAGAGAGCTTCCATGGCGTGGTACTCTGATGAGGCCTTAGAAGCCTTCGCTATAGTAGTTTGGTCTTTAGCTTTTGTGTTATTTCTCGTGGCATTGGCACTTCCGTGCCCACTATGCCGCCGTGATGTAAGGGACTCGAATGACCCGTTGCAATAAATGTGTTGCCGCCCTCCCGGGACTTGTATTTGTGTCACATTTAGTCACCTCCGACGAGGGGACGCTTCGGAGCTCAAGGCGTCTCGGGGTGCGGGCGGCCTAGGGAAGGCGCGGCCTCGGACGGCGCGTGGCGAGGACGCCGAAGCGGCGTGGTGCGGATGCGTGGGCGCGCGCGGCGCGCGCGCGCACAACATCGCGGCGCCGGGCGCGACGCGGCGTCGGGTGGCCCGAAATTGTGTCATTATACCCCCGTTTGAACGCTTAAAACTCCAAAAATTTGAATAGAAGTGCACAAAGTGGTGAATAGGAAAGTTGTAGATCTCATTACCCTCTACAACTTTTACAAAGGCCATATGGTGTTTTCTCAATGGATTTTGCACAAATTGCTTTGTCAAACTTTGAATGCCGCCACATTCGGTGAACGGTAGATACCGACGCTGACCAGGTTTTTCTTTCTTTTCCACTCAAAATTTGAAATGCCATTCTACATGAAAGTTGTGTCCCTCGAAAAACTGGACAACTTTCATATTGGGAGATTTTGAAGTGTTTAGGTGAAATTTGGAGAACGCGGCAAAAGTTCCGGAGGACGTTCATCGACATCAGGGTTTTAGTGGGATTTGACCGTGCTTTTGACCAAGGGTTGACCACAAGGGTGTGTTTACTTGGTCAAGGGGGTCAATAGGGGTTGTCGGCTCGGTTTTCGATGTGATGGCCTGCGTTGACCTGGGCTTGGCCAATGTTAGCCGGTTTGACTCGGGCGATTCGGTAGTTAGGATTAATTACGCTAATTAAAAACCCAGGGCGTCGCGCGCCGCCCCCCAAGAGACGCGACTGGATATGAAGGGATGGGAGTGAGAATGTGAAATGAGTGGCCATAGTGTATACTAGATAAGGAGGGAAATGTACAAAAAATGAAAAAACAATAAATGAAAAAAAACATATATTTAGTTTATGCCATGAAAGCAACTACCAATAATACCCCTATAAGACCCTATACGACCTATGCATGTCATCCTATAAAATAAGTTAAGTTGTGGTGGTATACAATTAACCTCAACTGTCGGATCATTATACACTAATCTTTTTCCAACAGTGATATAGAGTGGTATGGTTTACTGTAAAAAAGCCCGGAAGGTAACGCTGCAGCTGCTATCATTCGTTGTCCATCCAGCCCTACCTCATTTTTTAGAGCCCCCCAAAAGTTTTTTTTATCAGTTGTCTCCCATTTGCTCAACGTCTTGATCCAATCGTGCTTTCCTACGTGTTTTGAAGTAGTAGTTGCAGACTTTTCCCCATTTAGTTTGGGTGGTGAAACTTTTAGGTCATCTTCCAAGGTGTATTAGAAATATTGAACGTACACTAGCTTACGAAAATAATTATACGTATGGACCGGAAATTATAAGTTAATCAATTAAGTCTAATTAACCCGTCATTAGAGATTGGTTATCTGAAGACGACATTGTCTAATCGTAACATAATTAGAGGTAGCCGTTAAATTAAATTCGCCTCGAAAATTAAGATAGAGATTGTGGAATGAGTTTTCTTATTAATCTATGTTTAATATTCCTAATTAGTGTTCGGAGATCGATGTAATGGGTAGTTGGTGAAGTAGACGCATCGACAACGACGATTCTGGCGGGTTGGTTGCGTGGAAGACTCGCCGAACTAAGTCTTGTACAAGTGGCCCCTTTTTGATAGCTGCGTTTTTGCAGGTTGTGGACGACGTCGTCTTGATACTCTCTCTCGGAGGATGCTGCCATGCTGGTGCCTGCAAGACTCTGGCTGAAGAGTATATTCAGTTGGTACGAAGAATAGTATTCACCAAACTGACCGAGGTAATAAACCGGACAAGCTCTAAGTCTCTGTGGCTCCGATGTATCCAGTCGTGTTGATAATATAGCTGCGGCTGCAAAGCTGTGGGCGTCTACTGCACAGTAACTACTACGTACCCAGAGCTAGCTGATGACGATGAAGCACCACCCATCAGTTGCAAGGCGGCTTTCCCCCTCCGTCCATCCTCTCCTGCTCTGCTGCCTCCCGGCCATCAGCTGGTGCCTGCTAGCTGCAGCAGCCGCTGACGTCGTGCCGCCGGCGGGGTACCTGCCGGGCTGCAAGCCAAAGTGCGGCGACGTCGACATCCCGTACCCGTTCGGAATCATCGGCGACCACCGGTGCTCCATCCCCTCCGGCGGCTTCGAAGTCAACTGCACTTCGGTCGACGGCACGGAACGGCCTCTCATTGGACCGTTCGAGGTGACCAAGATCTCCGTGCCCGACGCAAAGGCTTGGATGAAGATGAACATCTCCTGGCACTGCTACCATTACCACGATGAGTGGTGGTACCGATTCACACGCACGCCCTTCAGGTTCTCATACGAGGACAACAAAATCTTCGTTATGGGTTGCAACACGCTCGCATATATGAGGAGCCAACCAGTAAGTGATTGATTCACACGTTTATAACAGGGTTAATTGCGTTTCCACCCTCATTTTCAACATTAAATGTGATTTTACCCCGACTTTTTTCTTACTTTGCATTTTTACCTTTACTGTTCCGAAATGAAGCATCATTTTACCCCTACACCTTGAACAACACATAACGGTGTCAAAGATGACAATTTTACCCTTGCGAATATATCCCTACTTTTTTTGGAACTTTGTGAATATACCTGTTGACGGTGTATATTCGTATTAAAGTTCAAGTGGACTTGCAAGTCGACAAATCCTCCGTCGTAGTCGCGACCCTTCTCCCTCAAGTGTGAACCCGAGCGTATCGAATCCGTGAACAAATGTGCGATGCAAGTAATCAATCTAATTATATAAGGAATTGGATGCCCGTTACCCCAAGAGGGAGGGGGTGAATTGAAGCAATCTAAAAACCTTAACCTCTACCCACCACGGCTACAAGAACATCCTCACGGAAGGTCGCATGCACCTCTAGCCACCACGGCTACAATAACATCCTCGATGATCTATCTCGAGAATAGATCTTAAGATACGAAAAGTCGATTGAAATCAAAGTCGTAGGAGAAACACTAGATCGCTAGAAATTGGATTGCAACTTGATAATTCAACATAATACATGATACATGAATCAAGATCACCACCGGGATCCTACCTTGATCTTCTTCGCTAGCTCCGGAACTCCGACGTGGTCTTCCTTGCAAGGTTCCCACGCCGGCTAGGGAGATCCTAGTCAACCAGCCTCGACCCTCTCCTCTCCGAGATGGTGTCTGTCTCTTGTCCGCTCCTCGGCGGCGGATGGCGAATGATTTGATGTGTGGCGCCCGGCCTCGGGGCTTTAAATAGCATGAATGGCGGCTAGGTCAAGGGGGGGGGGGACCGAGCCTCGAAATGGGCCCGGCCCCGCGACCTCCTTTGCCCGGTGTCGGTTCCCGAGTCTTCCGAGTCTTCCCTCATCTACATGTGGGCCCTTGTCGTCATTTTGTCTTCGGATTAGATGAAGCTCCTTGTCCCGCAAGATTCGACGGTTTTCGACCGGGTCCTCGGAGTTTTTCATCTTCTCGGGTTTGGTCCTCGGGCTTCTTGGAGTCATGTTTACTTCATTGCTCGACTTGTACCGGGCTTCAAGGTCTTGTCATGAGGTGCTTAATGAACTTATCCCGAAGTCTTGCTTTCAACACTAAAAGCCTCGCATAAACACTAAACTCCAAAACCGACATGCACAAACGAACTTTTTATACCAAGGGGGTTGGTACCAATGGATAAGATATAAAATGCATGCCAACACCGAAGGTAAGCTCCCGGCTAGGTTGACGGAATTTCACCTTGTCAACAACCTTTATTTGAATTCAGCAAAGATATCAACCAAAATGGAAACAAGAATTTGACAAAATTAAATTTTGACAACAAGAATTTGACAAAAATAAATTTTGACAAAGCATCATGACACAAAATTAGGTTCAAACCACATGCATATATATACATAGACAAATAAGTTTAGACCATATGCATAGCTATACCAACATATCACATCCCATCGTACATGTCCAAAAGAGAAGGGGCACCACCGGATCACATCCCAACATAGGTGTACAACAAAAGCAACTAGTAAACTAGTATTTATGCATCAATTCCTAACAAGGCAGCCAATCGCCCTTGTGTTCCTCGTCTTCCTCTTCCTCTTCCTCCTCCGCAAAGACCTTCTATTCCGTTTCTCGTTTCGGTTGCACTTGGATTTCCCCTTCCTCCTCTTCCACTCCCACTCCCTCTCCCTCTCGCTCTCCCCGTTGCACTTGCACTTCACACAAAGATAGAAAAATGGTTCGGTGAACAATTTGAGTACATAAAGAAGTAAAAAACTGATTAAAAATGGATGGAAATCTATCACTCACATTGAGGTTTGTGAAGATAATGCATTTTGTGAAGCCGGAAGCTTCCTCTTTTGACTAGCAAAAGTAGGGACCTCCTTGGCAATACTTGGCTATATGGCCCGGTTCATTATATTCGAATATGGTTTCATGTTTTTGCTAGTGCTAGACCAAGAATAACAAGAATGACTTTATTCTAGTTATTCTTGGTCTACCCGGTTTCCTTCTCAATATTGGTTTCTTGATTTTATAGCCCAAATCAACACGTGGTCAATTATCCTTATATGTCATAGGATTAAAAGTACCCGCATAAGCCTTTTGGACCTATCAACGGAGAAGTAGTCATGAACAAATTCATCCATATGCACCCTCCTACTAAGCCTAGCAATGAAGGCTAAAGCATGAGTGCAAGGCTTTCCGATCACTTGCCAAGCCCTACAACTACATGTCCTTTATTCTAAATTTAATGCATGTCCGAATCGTTTCACGCTTACTTCTACTATTCTAGCCCCACATATCAACACCTCATGGTCTTTAATAGTTTTGGTTTTAGCATTCAAATGATTGGTGACAGCGGGGATGATGTTTCCGACATATTTCTAGCAATCTTGGCCCTCATAACCATTTTCTTGATGATCATCTATCTTATCTTGTCATGCATCTCAATAACTTGAAAATCCTTGGTTTTTGACTTAAAGCTTTCGGATAAGTTGTTGTTAATGTAATCAACCTTGCGATCTTCGGACAATTTGCTTCTACTCCAAATAAATGGATGGTTTTCATCCAACCAGCCAATTGCACCAGATCCTTCTCCTCTATCTTGCCCATGAAGTAGTTGAACTTATCACTTGTGAAGCTCTTGGCAAGACACCACATATTGTTACCATAAAGCTCACCGCCATACCCATTCTTCTTCATGTTCTTCCACAAGTGCCTCATGCATTCTCTATGCTCAACTCCAGGGTATACATCATGTATAACCACCTCTAAACCTTTGCCTACATCCGTACTAATGACCAAACCAGGAGAAATGCCAATAGCCTTCTTCAAGTTATTGATAAACCAAGTCTAGCTTTCCTTGGACTCGGTCTCAATCACAACATAAGTCATTGGAAATAGCTAATTATGACCATCCACCGCAACCACTATTGCTAATTGACCTCTTGACCTTCCTGTCAAGTGTGTGGTATCCATGGCAATATAGGGTCTACAACCTTGCAAAGGACGCAGCCAAGTCACTATCATAGCTACTGCCGCTTGGCGCCACAAGTGAATTAGTGTCGAATACATGCTCTCCTCATCAACTCCTACATCCTCACCACGACCACCACCACCACCACCATCACCACCATCACCATCACCATCAACATCATCATCATCATCATGCCCATATTTTCTCTTAGATCCGGTGCCTCTCTTTTTCTTACTTGTGGATGTGGCTCTCTCATTGGTAGGTTTATCGGTGGGTCTCTCATTGGTGGCTCTCTCATTGGTGGGTTTGTTTTTGTTTCTTACGGATGGGTGGCACCGACGTTTAGTTGGCGAACACTACAATGGGCCCTAAAAATCATTAACCCGAGCATTGATTTGAACTACTCCCATATCTAGGTTAAGTTGACACCACTCAAACAACTCGCTCATTAGAATTTATCTCAATAGATTCGGTCTCCAAATCACACCCTAAAGTTATGAGTTGCTATGAACCCCAATTATAGTGTTCGCTATGAAATCCACTAACCGCAACATGCTATAATTTTGTGGGTCAACAGTTTGAGTTGGCAAGATTTTACCCTACATCCATGTCTTTGGTCTCCCATCGAGCAACCGAAAAACGAGTGAACCCTAACAACCAGATTCAATTTTGTTTGATTCGACCTACATATCACCTCAAACGAAATCAAATTAGCACAACTATCTAATCCTTAACATTTGGGGGAACCGAATGGATCGATTTCTATCTCTCGATCCTCTCTCGCTTCTATCTCTTTACTCCTCCTATTTTACACTTTAGTCCTCATAGTTCATCTATTTACAAATACACACCCCAAAACTCCCCCTCAAGATGGGACGAATTCATCATATAGACCCATCTTGCTACGAAATGCACGTAAAAGGTCTTCTCGGGCAACCCTTTGGTCAATACATCACCCACCCGACTAGCCGACTTAACATAAGGTAGACATATTATTCCTTCATCCAATTTCTCCTTAATGAAGTGGCGATCAATCTCAATATGCTTGGTTCTATCATGATGAACAAGATTGTTGACTATATCAATAGCCGCTTTGTTATCACAATATAGCATTAGTGACCTTCCCTCCAACAATTTTAATTCTCTTAAGAGAATCTCGCAGCCACGATAGGCCGACATACACCATGAGCCATAGCACAAAATTCAGCCTCGGCGAAAGAGAGCGAGCAACTACACTTTGCTTCTTACTACGCCAAACAACCGATTGCCTCCAACAAAGGTATAAAAGGCCCTTTCCTTGACAACTTTTGAGATATCTCAAAATGCGATAGACAACATCCATGTGTGATGATCTAGGATCATGCATAAATTGACTCACCACACTAACCGCAAATGCAATATCGGGACGAGTGTGAGAGAGATAAATGAGTTTCCCAACAAGTCTTTGATAAGACTCCCGATCCACCGGAGTTCCCATATCTTTAACCAAGTGATGATTTTGCTCAATAGGTATGGTTGCGGAATGGCATCCAAGCATATATGTTTCCTTTAGATCTAACACATATTTCCTTTGAGAGAGAAATATTCCTTTTGAACCATGAGAATTTCAACAAGAAAATATCTTAATTGATCGAGATCCTTCAATTCAAACTCTTGTGCAAGATAATTTTTCGGATTTGAAATCTCAACACAATCATCACCGAGTGATCACAATATCATCCACATATACTATGAGAATTGTAACCTTTTTAGCACCATGTTTATAAAATAGTGTATGATCAACATTGCTTTGGCGATAGCCCCTTTTAATCATTGATCATCCGAAATGATCAAACCAAGCCCTTGGCGATTGTTTCAATCCATATAAAGATTGGTGCTACGAAGCACCTTCCCATTAGTTTGATCTCGTTTCAAAGCCGGGTGGGATATGCATATATACTTTTCATATTAAGATCTCCATGAAGAAAAGCATTTTTAATATTCATCCGATAAATATACCAATCAAAGTTGACAACACAAGATATAAGTGTTCTTACCGAATTCATCCTAGCAACAGGTGCAAAAGTCTCATCATAATCAATCCCATAAGTCCGGGTGTATCCTTTTGCAACAAGGCGGGCTTTGTACCTTTCAACCTTCCCTTCGGTGTATGCTTAATGGTAAAAACCCACTTGCACCAAATAGGTTGCTTACCTTGTGGTAGATCTACAAGCTCCCAAGTTTTATTCTTCTCCAAAGCTCTCATCTCTTCAAGCATTGCCTCCTTCCACTTAGGATCCACTTTAGCTAATTTCCAATTTCGGGTATGGATATAGAATCAAGAGATGCAACAAAACTCTTGAAGGATGGGCTACAATACTCAAAGGAGATAAAATTGGAAATGTCATGGTTATAATCTTTAAGATAGGTTGGAATATTGGAAGATCTAGTCGGTTTTCTTATGGCTATAGGTTGATCATTTATGGGAGGAAAGCTAAGTAGACAATTGATTATCTCCTTACTCTAGAGTCTTTGGATGGAGCATTAGGACTAAGAGAGTTCAAGTTGGTACCGGATCCTCGTGCATAAAGGATTCTTGATCTTGAGATGGGACATTACTCCGTATATATCCATGGCAAGAATTATTACCCTCACTATCATTATTAATTTCCTCCCCGACTATGAACCGAATTGTCTCCATAAGAACCCATTGAAGGAGGAACAAGAATTGAGCCCATACGAATACCTCCACTATTACTCCCCCCTCTTGTTCTCCTTCGTGGAGAAAGAGTAATTCCAATATCATTGGTTGGCTCATAATAGGATTCATATTCACAAAATGTCACATCCATCCTTACAAAGAATCGATGTTCGGATGGGCACCAACAACGATAACCTTTTTTAGTAGGAGAGTAACCCACAAACACACATTTAATAGCACGAGGGTCAAGTTTTCTAACATTATTTCTATAATCATGAACAAAGCAAACACATTCGAAGACCTTTGGAGGAACAACAAATTCATTTGAATTCAAAAGTAACTCGGCGGGAGATTTATTGTCAAGAACCCGAAGAGGCATGCGATTAATTAAATATGTTGCGGTCTTCACTACTTCCCCAAAGAAACTTAGGAACATTCATTTGTAAACATAAGAGACCGTGCAACCTCAAGCAAATGCCCATTTTTTCGTTCAAGCAACAACATTTTGTTCTGGAGTGTTAGCACATGTTGTCCGATGTTCAATACCATTAGAAACAAGAAATTGTTCAAACTCCCGTTAACTTACTACGTACCATTATCCGAGCGTAAGACCTTAATGGTGTTGCCAAACTTGTTTTTAATGATAGCATACGGATCTTTAAAAACAACAAAAACATCACTTTTATGTTTTAACAAATAAAGCCAAGTGTACCTACTAAAACCATCAATAAAAGTCACAAACTACCTATGTCCGTAAATAGAGTGCACCTCACACGGTCCCCAAACATCGAATGGATCACATCAAACGGTTTATTACTTCTTAGACCCAAACTAGGATAGGGAACTCTTGTATGTTTAGAAAACTCACATGCAACACATATAAGAGTTTCCCTAGGACATGCATTAAACAACGAGGGATAAATACGAGACATAGAAACAAAAGAGGTGTGTCCAAGCCTACGATGAAGTAATAATAATTCTTGACATGGGGACATCTTGGATGCAAAAGCAACTTCATCACTCCCCGCATCAAGATAATAGAGTCCATCATGCCTAGTCCTAGTCCCAAGAATTCTCCCGAGTCCCTAGCTCTTGAAAAGCACAATGAGAAGGATCAAACCAACCTCTACAATTGACAGATTTTGTGATAGAGCTAACCGATAATAAGTTAATGGGAAAATCGGGAACGTGCAAAACCGATGACAAGGATAGAGTTTTTGTGCACATGATGGATCCACGTCCCGTTATAGGTACCATGGATCCATCTCGCTACATGCACCTTATCTTTACCTCGAACAAGGAGTGTAGGAATTAAAAAGAGTTGATGCTCTCGTCATATGGTTAGTGGCTCCAAAATTAATAACCCAAGGTTTATATGTGTAAGCTTGAATAGGTTTTATACCTTGGGAAGTGGCATGATAACTCGGAATTATTAGAGGAACCTTGAGTGGAAGATGAGCCTTCATAGAGCTTGAGCTTGGAGTTGTATGTCTCAAGAGCTTGAGAATCTAGCACTAGAAGATCCTTTTCGGATGTATTTTGATTGGCTCGATTCCAATTATAACCTCGAACTCTCCCTGGTTGAGATTTCCCCCCTTTCTTCCACCCGGGTGGAAAACCATGCAACTTGAAACACTTCTCTATAGTATGTCCCACAATGATCACAAGCCACCTTGCTAGATGGAAAACCATGCGGTTTAAAGCACCTCTCTATGGTGTGCCCTTCATCACCACAATGATCACAAATAAACTTATTTCTTTCTTGCCCCCCGAGGAACGGAGATGTGTTGCTCTTCTTTATAGATTGTCACACCCGGATTTAAGGACAAATCCGAATGCAAGGATACATGTGCGCCGGGATCAAGTTACACACATGCATCGACGCGGTGAATACCAAAAACACGGTGTAAAGCATAAAGAGAGTATTAAACGGTTATTACATGACCGAATGTCTCAACTAAACAAATCGTTCGAGTAGCTAACGGCGGAAAAGAAACACACGCGAAGTCCTCCGCAGGCGGTGACCGGAGAACGAACGCCTAGAACCCATCGAACTCATCATTGTAGTCTTCAAAACGTCCATCCGAGCAGCGGCGGGTAGTGTAGATGCAATAAATGAACAACAAGCATGAGCACATGTCGTACTCAACAAGGGAAAAGTTCTATAACAACATGCATGGCTTTATGGTGGAAGGCGAAGGATCATAAGCAAGTCGGCATTTTAGTTGGTCAAGTTTTATTAAGCAAGCCGTTACTAGCAAGTGTAAGCATATACCAAGCCCGGATAATAAGATGCAACAGATCCATAAAATGCAATGCACAAGTTTAAAAGTTCCATCTTCCATAGAATTAATCATGTGAGGGTCCGGGCCGCCCTTGACCGTGGGCACGACTAACTAGTTAGTTTTACACTCTGCGAGAGGTTGTACATCTTTACCCACAAGTCACGTAAAAGTCCCGACAAACTTTGGACCCAACCATGCGGTGTTTGCAAGGCACCATACCACACTTCCGAGGTGTGATTGCATAGGGACGCTACGAGGCCGTTACAAAGATCCCCAGATGAAGGCGCCCGCTAGGTTACCTGGTCAGTGCAACGTATAAAGCTCCCGGACGAGTACCGTGTCTTAGCTAAGCCCACACCTGCGCCCGAGCAGTCCATACGCCACCTGCCACCCCCCAACCCTTATCGGGTAAAGCATACCTAACACCTAGTTCACTAATTAATAAGCCAAGACAGAGCCATATGTCTTGTGGTAGTACTGTTTTTCTGGGTGGTCGCTCCATGTTCCGATTAACAAGCATAAGGTGTTCTTGCATTACATGAATGATAACATAAATAAATCCATATTAACAAGTGTTCATTAAACCATCCAAAACCACGTAAAGCGCTAGCATGTGCTACCCAACATAAAGTAAACCCAGGTTGGTCAAGGCATAGGATAACAAAGCTAGTCGAACCTTAACAATAGGACCCATCAATTTAATGCATAGCAATAGTAAACAACAGTGTAATTAAAATGCATGTTGTAATAGGAATTTAACGGGAATGCAGCAAGGACTTGCCTTCTACCAGCACCGGAAACTGCTCAGGGTCTTGATACTCTTCAACAGCAGCGAAGTTCCCGAATTGCTCGTACGCTACGCTCCACACATCACATACAAGCATACAATGTAAACAAATAAGAAACAGTATATCAATCATCTCAAACAGTAATAAAAGCAACAGAAAACTATTCTACTCGTCGAGACGATCGCGTGGACATAAAGAACGCTAAAAACTGAGCTAAAACGACGAAGTTATGGCTAAAACAATTTTTAGGACTAATTTGTAAAGAATTTTAAGTTTTCGGGCTAAACTGAAGAAAACAGGACCTAACTGTAAAGGTTTTCTAAGGTGGGAGGACCGGGTTGTGAATAGGGAAAAACTCAGGGTCTCTTTAGCAAAAGCGCGCGGCTGAGGCTATGGGGATGAATCAGATCCGTCGGATCGAGATCCTACGGCCCAGATCTAAAGTGTGCGAGGGGTTTAGGGTTGACCGGCAAGGGCTGGTTTGACCCGAGGGTTGACGCGTCCTGGACCGTCAGATGGGGATCCGGCGGCTCAGATCACGCGCAGGCGTGGCAGTGGCGGGATGCCAGCGGTGAGCGGCGGCGCGGCGGCGCTCCGGCGGCCGATTGATTGAAGGGCTAGGGGTCACGGTTTTCGACGTGTTGTAGCTCGGCGCGGTGCTAGCGACGCAAGGAATTCACCCGAGGCACGGGCGCGGGCGTGCGGGCGACGGAGGCGGCGGGCCGGTCGGTTCCCGACGGCGAACGGCGACGAGCGTGGACGGCGAGGCACGGAGCGCGGGAACCCGAGCGAACGGCACCGGGGTGCTCCTCACCTTGAGACGAAGCTCCGGGATGGCTCCAAATCGACGGCGAGGCGGCGACGGCGCGGGTCGACGGCGGCGGCTAGGCAACGGACGGCGGCGGCGCCGACTAGCTAGGGTTTGGCGATGGGGGCGAAGCCGAGGGGGGTGGCGGCGGCTTTATAGGGCGGGGAGTCGCCCTGGCTTGCGGGCCCACGCGGGGGGCGCGGCACGGACGCCGAGTCGGGGTCCAACCCGAGCTCGACCCCGGCTCGGTCGCAAGGGGCGCGGTGGCGCGAGGAAGCGGATGACGGGTGGCCCCCGCCCGTCGGCCGACGAGACGCCGCCCACGGGGACGGTGGAAGCGGGCCGCGCCGGGCGGGAAGTTCACCGGGTTGGGGGCGCGCCGCGGGTGGCAAGCGGACGCGGGGGAAAGCTGAGGGGCTTCCGGCGGACTTCGCGGCGCTGGGCCGCGGCAAAAACAGGGCTGGGAGGCTGGCTTTCTTCTTTTCTTTTTCTTTTTCCTATTTCTAATTCTATTCCTTTCCCTAATTCAAACAAACAAGATTTGAATTCAAACCGGGATTTGAATCGAAGCACTCAAAAATAATGCACCGACATGAATGCAACAATAAACTCCTATATTTCATTAATTAATCCAGAAAAATGATTTAATGCCTATAAGAGCACAACATCCTTATATTCCTTAAATGAGTTCAAAATGTTGCTAAGCAAGTTTTAATTAAAATCGAACAGTGGAATTTAGGGTGTTACAAATCCTACCCCCCTTAAGATGAATCTCGTCCTCGAGATTCGGATGGATCAAAGAGATGTGGATATTCTTCTTTCAACTCCTCTTCTCTTTCCCAAGTTGCCTCATCCTCCGCATGATTACTCCACTACACCTTGCACATTGTGAAAGTCCGGTTTCTTGTAACCCGTGTCAATCTGTCCAGAATTTTGATTGGCCGTTCCGTAATGGTGAGATCTTCCTTCACATCCAACCCATCCATAGGCAATGGTTCCTTATTGTGAGGCTTGAGACCCCTCTTTAACTGAGAGATGTGGAACACATCATGCACATCTGCAAGCTGCGCTGGCAACTCAAGTCGATATGCTACTTCTCCCACTCGTTGTAAGATCTGAAAAGGTCCAATGTAGCGAGGGGACAACTTTCCCTTCACCTTAAACCTGCGTAAACCTCTGATAGGTGACACCTTCAGATACACATAGTCGCCTTCCTGGAAGGATACATCCCTTCTCTTCCCATCTGCATAACTTTTCTGTCTGGACTGAGCAACTCTCAAGTTCTCTCTGATGATCCGAACTTGCCTTTCTGCCTCCTTGATGATGTCTGTCCCAAACAACTGACTCTCACCTGTCTGACTCCAGTACAACGGTGTTCTGCACTTTCTTCCATACAGTGCCTCGAAGGGTGCCATCTTCAAACTGGCTTGATAGCTGTTGTTGTAGGAGAACTCGGCATACGGCAAGCTCTTGTCCCAGCTACCACCATGCTTAAGAGCACATGCTCTTAACATATCCTCCAGAATCTGATTCGTCCTCTCAGTCTGACAATCTGTCTGTGGATGATAGGCTGAGCTGAAGTGCAACTTCGTATCCATGGACTCATGAAGTTTCTCCCAGAAACGCGATGTGAACTGGGTACCCCTGTCAGATACTATCCTCTTAGGCACACCATGTAAGCACACAATACGAGACATGTACAACTCTGCCAATCTCGCACCTGAATGAGTAGTCTTAACCGGAATGAAGTGAGCTACCTTAGTCAAGCGATCCACTATAACCCATATCGAATCATACCCAGCTGGTGTCCGTGGTAATCCCACTGTAAAGTCCATACCGATTTCTTCCCACTTCCATTCGAGCACCTTCAATGGCCGCAACAATCCCCGCCGGCTTCGATGTTCGGACTTAACACGATGACACGTGTCACACAATGCAACGTGAGCGGCTACATCCCTCTTCATCCCATACCACCAATACCTGCGCGGATCCCGATACATCTTAGTACCGCTCGGGTGGATGGAATAAGGCTGAATCATGGGCCTCTCTCAAGATCGTCTTCCGAAGATCTCCCACATCGAGCACACGAGATCCGATTCTAGAACCATATCGTACCCCGATCATCCTCGGTGAAATCCGGGGCCTTGCCACTCTCCATGGTGTCCCTGATCTCCTTGATCTCCTCATCCTGCAACTGCCCGTCACGAATCTGCTGCTCCAGAGTAGACTCTACCTCCAAAGTGACTCCCTCGGTGTGAGCGACTATCCCCGCATTGAGTCCCTCGAACTCCTTCATCGGCTCGTCGAGCGGTGGAACGCCAAAGTCGTATTGACTCGTCCCTTCCGACTCAAAGCATCGGCGACCGCATTAGCCTTCCCCGGGATGATACCGTATGTCTAGATCATAATCCTTGATCAGCTCCAACCATCGGCGTTGTCTCAGATTAAGATCCTTCTGAGTAAAGATGTACTTTAAGCTCTTGTGGTCTGTGTAGATCTGGCACTTGGTTCCCATGATGTAATGTCTCCAAATCTTTAAAGTATGAACCACAGCTGCCAGTTCCAGATCATGTGTAGGATAGTTCTGCTCATGCTTCCTCAATTGCCTCGATGCATAAGCTATGACGTGTCCCTCCTGCATAAGAACACAACCCAAACCTTGTCTAGATGCATCGCAGTAGATATCAAAACCCTTCTGCAAGTCTGGCATCACAAGCACTGGAGCGGTTGTCAATCTCTACTTCAACTCCTCAAAACTCTGCTGACAGGCATCAGTCCACTTGAACTCTCTATCCTTCTCCAGTAAGGTGGTGAGAGGCTTCACAATCTTTGAGAACCCCTCGATGAACCATCGATAGTACCCTGCAAGTCCAAGGAAACTCCTGATCTCCTTAACTGTCCTCGGCGGTTCCCACTTCAACACATCTTCTACCTTAGCTGGATCGACTAAAATACCTCCATCTGTGATAATGTGCCCAAGAAAAGAGACTTCCTTCAACCAGAAATCACACTTGCTGAACTTGGCATACAACTGCTGCTCTCTCAACTTCTGCAAAACAAGCCTCAAATGCTCCTCATGATCCTCCTCAGTCTTAGAGTAAACCAGAATATCATCAATAAACACCACAATGAACTTATCCAAGTACTCCATAAACACCTTGTTCATCAGATACATAAAGTAGGCAGGTGCATTTGTCAACCCAAATGACATAACAGTATACTCATACAGCCCATACCTGGTGGTGAATGCAGTTTTAGGAATATCCGACCATCTGATCTTCATCTGATGATAACCAGAACGCAAATCAATCTTGGAGAACACCTTAGCACCTCTCATCTGATCAAACAAGTCTTCAATGCGAGGCAATGGATACTTATTCTTGATAGTAACCTCATTAAGCAATCGATAATCCACACACATCCTCTGAGTACCATCCTTCTTCTCAACAAAGATAACCGATGCCCCCCCAAGGTGATGAACTAGGACGGATAAACCCCTTTTCCAATAATTCTTTAATCTGTTTCTTAAGTTCTATCAATTGTGTACTAGACATTCTATATGGACGTTTAGAAATAGGAGCAGTACCAGGTAATAGATCAATAACAAATTCAACATCTCGGTCAGGTGGCATACCTGGCAACTCCTCTGGAAACACGTCCGGTACTCATTGACCACCCCGATATCCTCCAAAGCCTTGCCATCCGGTACCGCCGCACGAACCTCCCCGCATCCGACGGTGGATCAGCCACAAGTTCAATCTTTTCCCCGTTAGGACCCAAGTGAGAAGAACAGTCCTCTTAGCACACTATATCGTCGCATCATGTGTGCCCAACCAATCCATACCCAGTATAACATCAAGATCCTTTGATTTCAGCACTATCAAGTTTGCCCAGAAGTCTTCTCCCATGATCTTTAGACTAACATTAGGACACATGTATAAAGATTTCATATCCCCCTGGTGATTTAACTATCATGGTTTGTTTCATGGGACACATGGGTATGCTATGCTTGGCCACAAATTGAGCAGATATAAACGAATGAGAAGCTCCAGAATCAAATAATACTGATGCGGGGATAGAGTTGACAAAGAACATACCAAGCACCACTTGTGGATTCTCCCCGAGCGGTCTCAGTACTCACGTGGTTCACCCTGCCACGGCCCTGACTCTGCTACCCCTTGTTGCTCTGCGGGGTCTGGCTCCCGCTCCTCAGCTGCTGCAGCTGCTGGTTCTGCATGGGGGTGCCTGGGGGTGCCTCTTAGGACAGGCATTAGCATAATGCCCAACCTCTCCACACTTGAAGCAAGTGTTGCCCGCGGGGGTGTGAGGTGCGCCTGGCCTCACGGGCGTACCAAGGGGTGCCATCGGACGGTGCTGCGGGTAAGCAAGGTGTGGAGTCTGCGGCCCTGGGCGCGGAAGCTGGCCGAGGAGTGCGGCCGGAACTGCCGATACTCGTTGTGGCCGGTGCGATACGGCCGCTGACCATAGCCTCCTGTCTGACCTCCTGGACGGAACGGAACTCCCGACGGTGAGGTAAAGCGGGGACGAGTGTGGCTCCCAGACGGTCCCGGAGTGGAGCCCTTCCTTTTCAGTTCTCCCAGCTCTCTGCGCATGGACTCCAAGACAATAGCTTTGTCTAATAGCTGCTGGAAGGTCGGAAAGGTGTGAGACGTCAGCTGGTAACGAAGCGGTCCAGCCAAACCCTCCAAGAAGCGCTCCTGCTTCTTAGGATCATCGACTACCTCCTCTCGGTGCATAGCGAGACGGCTCGATGAATCTGTCTCGGTACTCGCCACCGACATCCCTCCTCGCTGAGAGAGAGGAACTCCTTCTTCTTCGGCCTCATCACCCCGCAGCACGAATATGGTGGTTCCCGAAGCTCTCTCGTGAACTCCCGCCGCGTGATGGTGTCGGGTGCAGGCATGGGCGGTAGTGTAAGCATCCCACCATGCTCCTGCGGATCCCCGGAGTCGGCCTTGCAGGCAAACAGGACCTTCTCCCCGTCGTCACACCGAGCAATGGTGAGCATCTTGCCCACGGTCTTCGGCCAATCATCAGCATCAAGTGGATCAGCAGCATGGGTGAAAACTGGCGGACGGTGGCTCATGAACTCCCTGTGCCTGTTCATCGGCGCTGGCTGAGGTGGGTTGTTAGCCTGGGCCTACAGGTTGGCCACAGTGTTGGTCAGATTCTCCAGTAGCTGCATCTGGTTCTGGAAGAACTGCAGCATGGGATCCATGGGTGGCGGTGGTGGTGGCGGTGCACTGCCTGAACTGTTGCCTCGACCTTGACGTGCCACCTGGTGGTTAATCAATCCCCGATCCGGACCTGGTGTTTACCATCCGAGCGTTAGAAACACTGATTTAGATTATGACAGCAATAGAAAAAAGCCGAAAAGATAAACAATGCTGAATTCCAGATTATGACAGATTCTGATAGCTGTAAAGAAACCAAGATATCTCTCTGTACCAGTAACCAAAAACCACGAATTTTTCTAGAGATATGGTGTATGAAATTACTGAACTAACCCAACAGGTTTTGCCTCAATCGGAGGTCTACAACTCGAGATATAAAATAATGAAGTCAGGTATGTCAGCAGGATTTGACAGATTTCTGTTGGCTTAATGTTTCGTCCATAACTCCCAGAATATAAATTGGATAGAGCTGATTTTTTGACAGAAAATCATGCATGAAATTTGTGAACTAACCCCACTAGTTTCACTTAATTCGGAGTTCTGTAGCTCGAGATAAAAATAAAACACTACTGCTGTGTCAGGAAGTGACGCGAACAGATTCAGCACTACAATGCTTCTTAAGATAGATAAAATATGATAGATAAAGAATTACGAATTTGCAAGATAAAAGATGGATGGAACAGAACTTAAACCCACTAATCAAAATCTATTACTAAACCAATGTCATTGTGGCATTAATCCACAACACACTGCAATCAAACAAAAATCCAACTCATAGATGTTCACAAACCAAGCATTCAAACACACCACTATCTAACACATCGATCCAACGTGTCGTTCTAGCGATTACAGACTCGATAACTGAAAGATAAAGACTCCTAACACCTAACACCTATGGCCAAATGATACTAGTGCGGGATCCAAGTGACCCATAGCTTGTCCTCGCAGGTCTTGGTGACATTGCAGGCCAGTTTTCTCCATCTTCCTGCACTTCTTCCTCATCTTGTCCCGCGATCACTGCCTTGAGCCTCTTGATCTCCCTCCGGTCTTCATCTTGCTGGTCGCGGAGGTCCTGAAGCTCCATGAGGGTGTCATCCAGGTTGGTGTTGATAGCTGCTACGAGTCCCACTTGCATGGCATAGCGTGCTCCCAAGGTTTTATTAGCCATAGGAATCTCACTGCCCACAGCTCCAGAGCGACGACAGGGTAGGTCACCCCACACAGAGTTAGTGAGGTGATGAGCCTCCTCATAACACCATGCGGAAAGAGCCCTTCTAGCTGCATCATCTCTCCCTGCGGCGAAGGTAGCTCTGGTGGCTAGAGCCTGGTGGACAACAACCTCATACAGTCCCCCATCCAGTGGGTTGTCCTCCAGGATGCGCACAGACACATCCCACTGTGTTGGATAGCGAGGGTGCGTCCTCTTCAGTCCAACGTAGTCAATCGTCACATGCAGCTGAAGACGCTGGAAGAGCCTCCTCAACTTGGACGGAAAGCGTGCATGCCCTTCATCATGGTGACAAATGACCACCTGCCACTTCTCTGGCACTGGGTGATCATCAGCATCTCCATCCTCTGGGTCAGAGTCCTCAGGGTCTGGGTGGTCATCTGGATCACCTCCTTGTTCTGGCTCTTCAGCTGGCTCCTCTTCTGGTTCTTGCTCTTCAGCTGGCTCCTCTTCTGGCTCATCATCTGACAGCTCAATGACTGTGGGTGGTGAAGCTTGCCCTGAAGCAGAGTTCGCTTCACCTCCCTCTCCAGAAGCTTCCTGGTGCTCATCACTGTCCGTGGAGTAGCAGTAGAAGTCCTGGTCCTCCAGGTACCTTGGAAAGCGGTAAGCACCTGAACGAGTGGTCTTCAGTCGGCGAACCATCTAAGATAGACGAGACAAATGCAGATTACTAAATGATACAAGATCAAGCTTAGATAACAAAAGCAAACCAAGGATAAGATTAAACCAAGATTAGATATAATAAAATAGAATAAAGCAAGCTAAACTATGTGTGGCTTCTATTATTATAAAATCCTTAGTTTTCGACCAGTTCTAACTAGGCTAACGTCCTACAGTCAACACGGCTCTGGTACCACTTAGTCACACCCGGATTTAAGGACAAATCCGAATGCCAGGATACATGTGCGCAGGATCAAGTTACACACATGCATCGACGTAGTGAATACCAAAAACACAGTGTAAAGCGTAAAGAGAGTATTAAACAGTTATTACATGACTGAATGTCTCAACTAAACAAATCGTTCGAGTAGCTAACAGCGGAAAAGAAACACACGCAGAAGTCCTCCACAGGCAGCTGACTGGAGAACGAACGCCTAGAACCCATCGAACTCATCATTGTAGTCTTCAAAACGTCCATCTGAGCAGCAGCCGGGTAGTGTAGATGCAATAAATGAACAACAAGCATGAGCACATGTCGTACTCAACAAGGAAAAAGTTCTATAACAACATGCAAGGCTTTATGGTGGAAGCTGAAGGTTCATAAGCAAGTCAGCATTTTAGTTGGTCAAGTTTTATTAAGCAACTGTTACTAGCAAGTGTAAGTATATACCAAACCCAGATAATAAGATGCAACAAATCCATAAAATGCAATGCACAAGTTTAAAAGTTCCATCTTCCATAGAATTAATCATGTGAGGGTCCAGGCCGCCCTTGACCGTGGGCACGGCTAACTAGTTAGTTTTACACTCTGCAGAGGTTGTACATCTTTACCCACAAGTCGCGTAAAAGTCCCGACGAACTTTGGACCCAACCATGCGGTGTTTGCAAGGCACCATACCACACTTCTGAGGTGTGATTGCATAGGGACGCTACGAGGCCGTTACAAAGATCCCCAGATGAAGGCTGCCCGCTAGGTTACCTGGTCAGTGCAACGTATAAAGCTCCCGGACGAGTACCGTGTCTTAGCTAAGCCCACACCTGCGCCCGAGCAGGTCCATACGCCACTACCCGCCAGCCCCCAACCCTTATCAGGTAAAGCATACCTAACACCTAGTTCACTAATTAATAAGCCAAGACAGAGCCATATGTCTTGTGGTAGTACTGTTTTTCTGGGTGGTCGCTCCATGTTCCGATTAACAAGCATAAAGTGTTCTTGCATTACATGAATGATAACATAAATAAATCCATATTAACAAGTGTTCATTAAACCATCCAAAACCACGTAAAGCGCTAGCATGTGCTACCCAACATAAAGTAAACCCAGGTTGATCAAGGCATAGGATAACAAAGCTAGTCGAACCTTAACAATAGGACCCATCAATTTAATGCATAGCAATAGTAAACAACAGTGTAATTAAAATGCATGTTGTAATAGGAATTTAACGGGAATGCAGCAAGGACTTGCCTTCTACCAGCACCGGAAACTGCTCAGGGTCTTGATACTCTTCAACAGCAGCGAAGTTCCTGAATTGCTCGTACGCTACGCTCCACACATCACATACAAGCATACAATGGAAACAAATAAGAAACAATACACCAATCATCTCAAACAGTAATAAAAGCAACAGAAAACTATTCTACTCGTCGAGAAGATCACGTGGACATAAAGAACGCTAAAAACGGAGCTAAAACGACGAAGTTATGGCTAAAACAATTTTTAGGACTAATCTGTAAAGAATTTTAAGTTTTCGGGCTAAACTGAAGAAAACAGGACCTAACTGTAAAGGTTTTCTAAGCTGGGAGGACCGGGTTGTGAATAGGGAAAAACTCAGGGTCTCTTTAGCAAAAGCGCGCGGCTGAGGCTATGGGGATGAATCAGATCCGTCGGATCGAGATCCAACGGCCCAAATCTAAAATGGGCGCGGCGTTTAGGGTTGACCGGCAAGGGATGGTTTGACCCGAGGGTTGACGCGTCCTGGACCGTCAGATGGGGATCCGGCGGCTCAGATCACGCGCAGGCGTGGCAGCGGCGGGATGCCGGCGGTGAGCGGCGGCGCGGCGGCGCTCCGGCGACCGATCGATTCAAGGGCTAGGGGTCGCGGTTTTCGACGTGTTGTAGCTCGGCGCGGTGCTAGCGAGCAAGGAATTCACCCGAGGCACCACCGCGGCGCGCGCGGGCGACGGAGGCGGCGGGCCGGTCGGTTCCCAACGGTGAACGGCGACGAGCGTTGACGGCGAGGCACAGAGCGCGGGAACCCGAGCGGACGGCACCGGGGTGCTCCTCACCTTGAGGCGAAGCTCCGGGATGGCTCCAAATCGACGGCGAGGCGGCGACAGCGCGGGTCGACGGCGGCGGCTAGGCAACGGACGGCGGCGGCGCCGACTAGCTAGGGTTTGGCGATGGGGGCGAAGCCGAGGGGGCCGGCGGCGGCTTTATAGGGCGGGGAGTCGCCCGGCTTGCGGACCCACGCGGGGGCGCGACACGGACGCCGAGTCGGGGTCCAACTTGAGCTCGACCCCGGCTCGGTCGCAAGGTGCGGCGGGGGCGCGAGGAAGCGGATGACGGGAGGCCCCCGCCCGTCGGCCGACGAGAGACGGCGCCCACGGGGGACGGTGGAAGCGGGCCGCACCGGGCCGGGAAGTTCAGCTGGGCTGGGCTGCGCTGCGGGTGGCAAGCGGACGCGGGGGAAAGCTGAGGGGCTTCCGGCGGACTTCGCGGCGCTGGGCCGCGGCAAAAACAGGGCTGGGAGGCTGGCTTTCTTCTTTTCTTTTTCCTATTTCTAATTCTATTCCTTTCCCTAATTCAAACAAACAAGATTTGAATTCAAACCGGGATTTGAATCCAAGCACTAAAAAACAATGCACCGGCATGAATGCAACAATAAACTCCTATATTTCATTAATTAATCCAGAAAAATGATTTAATGCCTACAAGAGCACAACATCCTTATATATTAAAAT
This sequence comes from Cenchrus americanus, assembly GCA_947561735.1. Lineage (NCBI taxonomy): Eukaryota > Viridiplantae > Streptophyta > Magnoliopsida > Poales > Poaceae > Cenchrus > Cenchrus americanus. The sequence goes on along the minus strand of OX387245.1, from coordinate 251,901,089 downwards.
CGAACAGTGGAATTTAGGGTGTTACATAGATAAGGCAGCTCTAGCATCAGGTGCTTTATAATCATCCACCTTGGGATTATGGGATGTAATAGTCTTGTTTCCTCTTCTATGATGCTAGAAATTATCTCATCAAGAGTTGGCCATTCAAACCATCCAGAAAAGGTCTGCTCACAAATGATTGAAACCATGTATGATGAATAGCCATACCCCGCTGATCAACCGACTCAAATGGGTGATAATAATGTAATTCCCTATATAGCTTTTTCATTTCACCAACAAACTCAGTCACTGATTTCGTGCCTGGTTTCAAATGCAATAGCTCATGCATAATGCGAGCAGCCTGCATCTTGTTAGATTTACTTGCAAATTGATTCTGCAAAGCATCCCAAGCTTCTACTGCAGTAGCCATAGTTTCAACTTATGATCTCACTACTGGTTCCATACTGCCCAACAGCCACACAAGCACTTTATCATTGTTCTGTTTAGTTTGGGGATCCATTTCACCTTTAACATCACTTCCAACAGAAACCGATAGCCTCTCATATCAATGAGAGCTCAAAATTAATCGAGCATGTCGGGCCCAACTCATATAGTTTTCCTGTCCCTATAACTTTATGGGATTTGGTTCAAGAACATATTTGACAACTTCTGAAATTGCCTTAGGCTGCTCCATTACTTTTCTAAGAATTTCACATAATTTTTCAATGCTAGAATGAAACTCCTTTTCACCACTAGTCCCGGCCATACTTTTGTATTACTCAAATCACCAGATCTCAGTTCAACACAAACAACACTACGGGCTGACCAAATTAAAGAACGTAATAGGATCAAGGAATAAATAAATCAGCACTTCGGATGAATCATACCAAAGTAGCAAACGTCCTTGATCCCCTCCAGTCTGCACCAGATCAACACAAGAGGCCACACCATAAACCACCACCACCACGGCACAACCAGAGCCAAAGATGGAGGCAACAAACTGTAGCCAGAGCAGAATGGAGAGGCTGCAACTACTTCAATGCAGAAGAAAACTCGCCAAGAAAAATTGGGACTCCGACGTCCCAAGCAATTGCAGCTCATGTCACCACAAAACTGCTCAAATCGGTGAAAACAGAAAGGGATCCAAAGGATTAACCCGCTCGGCCGCCCTTGATACCATCTTGAAGATTTATGGGTGGATATAGGAGGCATTTTATATATGAAGTAAGAAGGAGGAGAACGTGAACAGTAACATTTGGGGGAACTGAATGGATCGATTTCTATCTCTTGATCCTTCTCTACTTCTATCTTTTTACTCCTCCTATTTTACACTTTAGTCCTCATAGTTCATTTATTTACAAATACACACACAAACAGATAGACTCTCTATAAGGTGCTACATAGGAAACAGAAAACATGAGAGAGAAGAAAACATCGCCAGGCCAGGTGAGAGCCACTAGCGCACACTCCCACGCTGAGCAGGCCCCACCACGTGTCATCTTCTCTCTCTGGTCTACGTTGCTGCGGAAGGGTGTGGGTGGGGGCGGTGATGGAGTGCTGACGAGCCGCCAACGAGTGTGGAGTGGGGTCGGGGAGGCGCAACTGGTGTGCGCAATGTCGCCGTGGGCTTGGAGATGTTGTGAAGTGCCGGGGTGGAGCAGGGCCACCGCCATGGGTAGCCTCTATCGGAGGCTTGGAGCCTTGGAGGTGGAGTACGATAGCGGCATGGGGAGGCGCGGTGTGGATGCCGAGGGAGGAGCTCACGGCGTGCCCGCCGACGTTGGGAAGGATGGATCGGGAAGTGACGAGGGGATAAACTGGGGGTAATCAACTTAGCCCCTAATCCCCAATCCATGAAGATTAAGACATCCCACGGCCGCCACGGTCCAGCATCAAACACCAGCAATGCAGGCCCTTCATCCCCAGCGGGCGTCAGCCCCGCATAGCCCAAGGGTCCGACTCCGACTTAAGCGTTCGCCCCACGCGATCTAAGGAAGCGCCTTGGCATCACGGCTGCCTCGGGAGAGGGCTCCTCCTCGCACGACTTAAGGCTCCAACATTCACAATCCAACGACACCCTCCCCCCGACGGGGGCCACGACGTGGCAGGGATGGCTCTGCACCACCTGGGGACGTGCTAGAGCTGCTCCATGTTGTCAGGCCATGATGGGATTTTCCCCGGCATGGGAGGTGAACTGCAACGGCGACCCATCACCTAAATGCGGAACAGTAGCGAAAGACGGACGGATCCTTCGCGTATAACTCATCGGACGGTGCATCCCGACCGAGCGGCTATCAGAGGAAAGGTCGAGGATTGCACGGGAAGCCTCCGACCTACCAGTTCTGCGAGACCATGAGTCAAGGACCAGCTGCCTTGGAGCAGCGGCCACCGCTACGCCACCCTACAAGGACTACTGCACCTAGCCAGGCGTACGACGCTAAGCGAAGACGGTGGTAAACAACACTGGTCGAACCATAAATAATAGGACCCATCATATTGATGCAAGCAATAAGTAAATAAATGATGTAATTAAAATGCATGTTGTAATAGGTAAAATGGAATGCAACAAGGACTTGCCTTCTACAAAGGCCATCAGTACATTCCCACACCTAATTAATTGGCTAAGCCAGATCCATATGGACTGTGGTTGCACCATTTTTCTGGGTGGTTCTCCATGTTCCAGTTAATTTATAATGTTCTTGTATTAAAGCATAGGTAGAAGGGAGGTTAGGGTCACTTGCCTTTCTCCTACCACAAGTTACTTTCCTTTTCTTCAAACTTCTGCACTTGCTCTTCTTCGATCGACACGTTGTCTACTATCACAAATGGAAACATACAATAAATAAAACAGTGCATCAAACATTACTAAAAGACTAAAACACACTTCTAAAACTAACGGGCTCGCTGAGACGATCGCGTGGACACCAAGAACGCTTAAATGGAGCTAATAAGACGGAAAAGATAAGGCTTAAACAAGGTTTAGGAGCTAGATTGTGAAGGAAACTAACTTCCAGGGGCTTATCTGCAAGAAACTAGGGATCTAAACCTAATTACGCGTATAAACCAAAGGTCTACATCGCAAGAGAACCTAACTAGGATGGCTGACACAAAACTGAGAAGGTTTGGGGCCTAAACGAAGAAAACATGACTTAGATGTAAGGATCTTTTATTGGTGGAAGAGCTTAGTTGCGATATCCGAAAACCACAGGGTCTCTTTGGAAAAATGCCGCCGGCGGCTCTGGTTAACCGTTATGTGTTTGTTTGACCGGGGATGATGGCTAGCTCTGAGTTGTTGGCTCATGATCGAACGGCAGGCGACGGGTGGGTGACGCTCGATGGCGTCGGGCGGCGGGGCTCACCGGAGAAGCTCGGAAATGAGCATCCGACCTCAGAACTCGACGGGAACAACTCGAAAACGAAGCTGAGGGGCTTGCGAACTTACCTTGTCTCTTGGAGAGGTGGGCGAAGCGGTGGAGAAGGAGATCGACGCGACGGAGCTTTGACTTGGGCAGCGGCAGCACTACGCGTGAGTGAGAGAAGAGGAGGTGCGGGTTGGAGGGGAGCTCAGGCTCGTCTTCTATAGGGCGGAGAGGGAAGGGGAGGGGCGCAATGAGGTGGTGAGGGGAGCTCCAGCGGTGCGGCCATCAAAGCTCATGGAGCTCGGTGGGGCGGCAGTTGCAGGAGAGGAGGCGGTGGTGGGGTGCATGCTCCACTAGGCATTGCATGTCATGCTCACTGGAGGGAGGGGAATAGCAGGGGAGAGGGGCGGGTGCTGGGATGGCGACGACAGCCATGGGAGAGGATGGGGGTGGCCGAAGGTAGGAGAAGAAGCTGACGGGTGGGGCCAAGGTGTCGGTGATTGGGAGAGAGGGAGAGAGGAAGGTGGGCTGGCGGAAGGAGGTTTGGGTCGAGCATGGAGTTGGGCTGGCGGCCTGCTGCGGTTGCGGGATGAAAGAAAAAGAGAGAGGGGAAACTAGGCTGGGCCAAAAGAAAAGAGTAAGGGAGGGAGACAAGAAGGGTGGTTTTGGGACTTTTGGACATTTGAGCTTTTGTTTTTGTTTAAAAAACCCACACAACAACAAACAAAACAAATGCAAAGGCATGAATGCATCAAACACTTTGATAAATTCTAAATTTAAATGTTGTTTAAATTAATTAAATGCAAATTTATTTAGTCAATTTATTTAATCCTTAGAAAATAAGAACTAAACCATGTTGCTAGCATTATTTTATTGTGATGGAATTTTTGGGTGTTACACCTGGGCATATAGAACACTTCCCCAAACTGGACGTACCCCCGCGGTGTCTAAACCAGTATACCCCCGTGTATCTAAGCCTAACCATCCGGATCAGACGCACGAACATACCAAAATTTACTTCCCAACGGTACGAAACCCAAGAGGCGTGACCACCATTCTGGATGGAGTCGGCATAGTGTGCCTTTCTTCTCTCTGCTCCCTCTAGTGGCCAGTGAGGTCACTGCACCCGGCGCGATGTACTCTAGCACCCAGTCCTGGGGGATGGGCTGTGGCCGCCGGCTCCCAGAGGCTGAGTTCTTCGACCGCCGTGGACGAGGTACGGGTACAAGGTGAGCTGCCAGAGCTCCAGCGCGAGTGCAGGGGGGAAGGCGCCGACACCGGCACTGATTCGGCCACTGGGTACGAGCGAGGTAGGGGTTATGCAGCTCGCACGTGGGACTCTGTCGGCGGATCCACCCGAGTTGGGCCACGCTGGCGCGGTGCAGCTCGCAGATGTCAGAGGCAAGGCCACAACATGCGAATTGGTAGCTGAGTACCTAGCAATGCCGGCAAGGAGGAGGGACGAGACAGTCATCCGCGTCCACCGAGGCTAATGGAGGAGGTGTGCGTCGGCCGGAGCTCGCAAAGGAGGGTCTGGGTTCAGAGACACCGGAGAACGTCGAGAAGAAGTCAGGCGTGGCAGGAAACTGAGGTGGAGGCGTCGCGCGGCTGCCGGTGTTGGTGTTGGTGTTGAGAATGAAGAAAACAGTTTACCATGCGGGACCCATATTTGTTTGGGGGCAGTGTGCTTGAAGATGAACTATTGGATGGGTTGTCGTTAGCACCATCTACACCTGAGTTGGCAGTGATTATAGAGAGCAAATTGTCTTTACCATTGCGGGTGTCCTCAGTTGTGACAAGCGACCATACTATCTCTAATTACTTTGCTTAGTTATGAAATGTGAATAAATGCAGTACATTGAAACTAGAGAAAAAAACATTAATTGATCTTTTCATTGCCTCTATGCACTTCTCAATGTACTTTTTTTAATTGGAATGAGTGTTGCTTTAATTAGATTAGTTCCACTACAAGCTAAATGGACTCTTTGCCGGACAACATTTGAAAGCTGAATGAACACTCTTTGTGAGATGGAGTGAGTAGTAAGAATTTGTTTTACTCACTATAAATTCCCATCAATAATCCCATTGCTTCGATCTTCAAGTTAATAATTTTACCTTTTCCAACTTTAAAACAACTCTCCAGTTTCATTCTCTAACAATGAAAGAGCATTCTGAACTATGAATCATATGTTGCAAAAATTTGGAAATATGACTAGAATTAATGGCATCACCCTTTTTAAACCAACCAGTTAGGATATCATCACTTTAGAAAGTTCATCATAAGACACATAATAGAGTGATTATATTAATAACTAAATGATACTATGCGTGTTGCTGCGAGAATTTTTTTAAGCAAAATTCTAAGGTGAAATGTGAAAGTAGAAGCATCGAGATGATTGCATGACAACATTCTTTTGTAAATAATATTATACATGAAAGCATATTCATTTTGTGAAAGGGAACCACTCTTGAATATATAATTTCTACCGTGGGAATTTTGTGGCGTGGTGCTCTCAAAGACACGCTATTATAAAAAAAATCAGTTGAAGATATAAATAGACGATATAGTGGGTAGTGACATAGCATATAATGAGTTACATACATAGATTAAGCTTGCTGCTAGGTTTTAATGTTTACATGGAATACAACTAGTGCCACCGCTTATGGCGCACGCACATCCGAAGGACTGAACACCGCCTGGTATTTGTTTCAGTACATCATAGGTTGCCACGCCAATTGCTCAGACGTACCAAAAAACGGTTCATGCTCAGCGACCGCTGGCTGCTGCGAATTGGATGTCCCAACAGATCTAGGGTTTTTTGAAGCTTTTTTCAATACCGACTACAGCAGCTCTTCTGGCTGCGGCTACATCTCGTATTGATGGAAAAGAAGGCGTTCAGATACAGCACGACGTATAGCCACTCAAGATCGTTCTGGGATGAATACAAGGGTGAAGTTCCAGTGGTGATGGACTGGAGTATTAGATCGTCCCACACGTGCGACGAAGCTGAATCGAACCTCACCTCATACGCATGTGTCAGCGACAAGAGCGAGTGTGTCAACTCCACCAACGGACAAGGCTACCGCTGCAAGTGCCTGGACGGGTATCAAGGCAATCCGTACGTCAACGGTGGATGCACAGGTTTGTTCTTAGTTAATTTCTGCTCGATCTCTAGAGGAACATGATTCCAACTTTTTTCAAGGAGAGTCAAAGCATCTCAATAAATTTGACCAAATTTGTACCATTAGTACTCCCCCCATTAAATATATGTTCATATAGTATATATCTATCTAGCTATTCGGTGCCATAAATCTTTATGATCCCCTCTATAATTAATTTTGATTAAACACAAAATGGTTCGGCACTCATGAAAACTGAAATGACCTATAATTTGGAACCGAGGAAGTATATGCATGTAAGCGGTGTATGATGAGGGTGCTGTTATTTCCTTTCAGATATCGATGAATGCCTTCAGAATAATAGATGCACGGAAGACACAGGGTCGACTTGTCAAAATTCACAGGGGAGCTACACATGTTTATGCCCGGCAGGGGAACAAATGACTGATAACAAGTGCGTTGCAAATCACAAGTCGTCTTCTTGGGTGATGCCAGCCGTAGGTAGGTTACCCCCTGCAGCTAGCTGTCTTGTGTATTTTCAGCAAGAATACAATAAATCTGACATGCTTCAAAACCGTCCAAGCATGCCCGACACACAATTAATTTGTGGTTTCCTATTCTTTTTTATCAAGCAAAAACACTGATCGATCAGCATATGGTGATCGAATCATGCAGGCGCAAGTGTTGTTGCAGTCCTTATCGTTTCCGCAACCTGTGCGTGCTTGATCCAGCAAAGAAGGAAGTTACAGCACATCAAACACAGAAACTTCCAGCAGCACGGTGGCACGCTATTGTTTGAGGAGATAAAATCACAACAAGGCATTTCTTTTAAAATATTCTCTGAAGCAGAACTGCAAGAAGCAACCGACAAGTTTAATCAAAAACGAGTGCTGGGTCATGGAGGTCATGGAACGGTGTACATGGGACTTCTCAAAGGCAACGTCCAAGTGGCTGTGAAAAGATGCATGTCCATCGATGAGCAGCACAAGAAAGAATTCGGCAAGGAAATGTTAATCCTCTCCCAAATCAACCACAGGAACATTGTTAAGCTGCTCGGTTGCTGCCTTGAAGTGGAGGTCCCGATGTTGGTCTACGAGTTCATCCCGAACGGCACACTGTTCCAACTCATCCATGGCAACCTTGGCAGACAGATTTCCTTGGCTACCCGCATGCAGATCGCCCATCAGTCTGCTGAGGCGCTTGCCTACCTGCATTCATGGGCGTCTCCGCCAATCCTCCACGGAGATGTTTGTTGGGGGGATACCCGAAAAATCGGATAACTACCCAAACACGAGTGGAGTTCTCAACACGTTCAAGTACACGGTTAGAGCGCAAAGAGACAAGAATGCTCTCCGCAAGTAGCACAAGTCCCAAAAAAGTCCGAGTCCGTTTACACGTGCCCTCGCGCCCCCTTTTATAGGGAGACGAAGGGACTTTTACATTCCGATATCACCCTTAGACTCGGAGAATATTCCTAATGTGAACACACATAAGAACGTCTTTTCACTCATTACATATTTACAAGTCTGCCACTAGTTCACACTCTAAACCCGGACTTTTTGGGACTACAACTTTGACTTTGCTTCTCTCGTGATTCGTGGATGTCTTCACCCGAAATTCCCGGATCGGTATTTAACGATTTCCGAAGTGGCTTTCGCTTCTCCGCGGTTCGCGCGTGTCCCGGCGCCTGAGTCCCGAACAGAGTCTTCACTGGATTCCCGAATCGGAAAATCTCCGACATTCGGGCCGCCACCGCTTGAGATTCCGGGCTTCCGCATGTTCATGACTCCGTCTCTTCGCCGAACCAAGTTTCCCGAACTCTGCACATCCGCGAACTCGAGACTTCGCGGTCCCGGACTTCTGTATTCGCGAATTTCCCGCCCCCGAAAAACATACTTTGAGAATGCCGTTAGACTTCGACGTTTCGAGGGTGATGTATTTTCCCGAATTCCCCAACAATGTTAAGTCAGCAAACATCCTCATTAATCTCGACTACACCGTGAAAGTCTCGGACTTTGGTGCTTCTATCCTAGCACCGACTGATGAGTCACAATTCGTCACCATTGTTCAAGGAACTTGTGGGTACTTGGACCCAGAGTACATGCAGACATGCCAATTGACGGACAAGAGCGATGTGTACAGCTTTGGGGTTGTTCTTCTAGAGCTACTCACACGCAAAAAGCCATTAAAGCTTGGAGGGCCTGAAGACGAGAAGAGCCTGGCTCTTAAGTTCATTTCCCTGGCGAAGGAGGGAAAGATTGAGGAGATATTTGATTACGAGATCAAGAATGAGGAGAACATGGAGGTTCTCGAAGAGGTTGCGGAGTTAGCAAAGCAGTGCTTGGAGATGTCTGGTGCAAATAGGCCGTCCATGAAGGACGTCTCTGAGAAGCTTGGTAGCTTGAGAAAGGTGATGCAACACCCATGGGCGCAACAGCAGAACCCTGAAGAGGTGGAATCCTTACTTGGAGAGTCACCCCTCGCAAGCTCAGAGGTTATCAACACTGGAAATTTTAGCATCGAAAACAAAGCTGCTAAGAGTCTAAAATCGGGACGTTGATAACTAATTCACACCATCTAGTGATAGTGTATGATATCTTAATACCATTCACCTACTACATATACACATCGATGATCTTGTCATACCAAACGTTTTCAAATATGCAAGTAATTTTGTGCATGATATATGTAGAGTGTTTTCTCTTGTATTTCAGCATAAACTCTATGGCAACTCATATTGTTAGAGTATATTGGATATCTCCCGATATGGTAGATTATGATTGTGCAATCTCAGCTTGCCTTTTCTAAGGGAGACTAGTTTCCCCACAAGAAAATGTACTTCTATATAATCCTCCCATGAGGCTCCGCAATTAATACATCAATCTATCCATTAGACAAATTTTATTCCTCTCACATGGTATCACAAGTTTAGGTTTAGATCCTAGGCCACAAACCCAAATCTTATGCTACACGTCGTGCCTCTATACTCAGCGCGCCACCAACCATCTTCTACGGGCCTCGGCACACATCCAGTATGCCCCCTCAACAGCCTCCTAGCGCGCCCATGTCCTCCGTCATGCTTTTACACACCCGGCGGACCTACTTTGTCCTCACCAACAGACTGATCCGCTAGGTCCGCCTCCAACCGAGCCCCTCCTCTGCGCCCCCCCCCCCCCCCCCCCCCCCGACTCTTCCTCTTTCTCCCATCACATGCTATTGCTGATGGTTGTTGATTATGAGGAGAGAAGGAAAGAGGTTAGGAGATGGGTCTGTGATGACTACTTCCAATCCATATAACTCAATCATATTTAAGTCCATGATTCCAAATTCTACAATTCAATTGAAATTCAAAATGTTCAAACAAGTTAATGGAAAATTTTAGTGCCCATGTTTCATGCAAACGTCGCAAATAGTTCAACCAAGCATAATGAAACATATGCAGCCCAAAAATTTAAAGATCCATCAAACAAACATATAATCAAAATCATCATCAAGCTCAAATTTTTCTTGAGTCGTCGCCATCTCTAAAGCTACCCCTACCGCCACGAAAATCACCTCCAAAAGATGCCACTACCACCACAAATGTCACCACTGAGGGTAGCCAATTTCAAAGCAATAATCGGCCTGTTCGGTCGGCTGGTGGCTGGTGGTGATTTGTTTTAGGAGAAAAGTACTGCTGATTGGCTGGTGACTGATGCTGATTTGTTCTAAGATAAAAGTACTGCTGGCTAGTGGCTGATAATCCATACGAACAAAGCGGATCATGCCCTCGCTGCCAAGACATATGTCCTCGTATGATCGTATCCGGCTCCAAAGTGGCGACATCACAAAGTAAGATCTTTTGTTCTTGCTCCTGCATCAACATGCACTCCCCAAATGCCATATTGCTCCTAGATCATCTTTCTACCTCTACCTCTATTCTTTCAGCTTCCCTTTCTCCTCGACAACTTCTCCTGCTCCCATTTTAGGATCGACCTATTCTGAATCAGGAGTTGATCTCTTGTTGACGTCCCATTTTCTTCTTTTCCCTTAGGTGTTCCGAATTTGTTGGACCTCGTCCTCGGTGCTTTCATAAAGTTCTTATCACTTCCCATAATCCCCCAAATTGAACTAGCCCTCTGAATCTCTAGTCTGAAGAATCAATACAGTGTAGTGTGTAAATGCCAAGTGCAGCCACCGCCCACCAGCCTAACTTCAGAAAAGGAAAAGTCAAGCTATGTATAACTGATGAGGGGGCTGTGATGGAAACTATAACTGATGAGGGGGCTGTGATGGAAACTAGGAATTTCACTCTTGTTAAGTTAGAATGTACTGTTGTCATAAGGAATCATTTGGCAGGAAACACCTGTCGAGGCAACAATCTTTCTGGAGAGCCAGTATTGCTTACTGTAGTGCAGCAATCAGCAAACTGGGCAACTAACAATTCAAAGAAACAATAGCAGATTCATGTGGAAAATGCTTACTGTTTAGGAAAGCAAAACATCAAAGTTCCAACCTGCTAGATATTCTCTGATACATTTGCAGATGATAAATTATTCGTGCAGAAACTAAATTGTGAATTAGATATACACATTCCAACGGTATTTCTAAAGAGTGACACTAGTACTTGACAACCTACTTGGCAGTGGCAGCACGAAACCAACACTGAATGCCGAGATGACTTTTCAGGAAAGAAGAAAACAACAGACTCCGAAGAAAAGAAACAGGAAATGCAGACACACGAAATTGAGATACAAATTTTACCATATTGTTCAGGACGAGTCAACAAGAACAGCCACAGTTTATCTATCTTGCACCATTTGTGCTTCAAATAAACAAAATAAAAGGTTCATAGTAGTTGCTCTGCAAGAAGCCAACAGCAGCAGGCTCAATCACTTCATAAGAACAATTCATCCATCCCCAAGATCTTCATCTTAAGTGGCACATCAGACATCAGTGAGCCTCGCCAGTGATGACAGTCTACCACGATCTGAAAAGATACACACACAAATTAAACTAAACATTCCAACTCAGCATTTACAATTTGATATATTATACATGAGTACTAGTGCCAATGGTTTACAAAACTGAGCTCAAGAGATATGTGACAACTTAACAGAAAAAAAATCTGAAATCCTGATTCCTGAAACAACTTAACAGCATTAAACGAGACCAACAAGTCTGCGTGCATATTTAACTTTTCCACCAATGTATGGTCCATGCCAAATCAATCTCATAATTCAAATCAATGTCATTTTAAATTGCAATGTCGTGTTCAGTTTGCACAGATGATCAGTGTCAGCCTCTGTATGTGGAGATAACAACTATTAGCAACAGTGTGCCTTTGTTTGGGAACAAAAACCAACTAAGCAAGCATATGGACACAGTAAATAAAATGCAGGGCAACAGATAAATACAAGGTTGTATGAATATTTAGAAATCTCCATTCACATAGGCTTATTTAGCAATCTCCATGGTGCCATTTTCCTTGTTTGGAATATTTAAGTATTGTTGGTTTGGGGTTGTTTAGCAATTACGAAAGCCCCCTAAAGTTACAGATTTATTGCAAGCAACTCCCATTCCAGCCTACAACATGCCTAGCATTCTTTTGCACAATGTATTATTCAAAATGATGGACAAATTGTGAAATCAGGTGCTGCACAACAGCTCAAAAGAGAATACACGGCTTGATAATAGCACACCTCTGAATGAAACTAACACCAAAAGAACCAGAGATCAGTTAGCCCTTGCCAGTAATAACTGGTAACAATGCGCCATAGTCTGAAAGGACACATAACCAACTCTAACTTAGCATTCAACTTTGGTGATGTATGTGCTAGTACCATGTCCAAAGGTGGCAATATTGATCCTGAGATGTGAACTTAAGCTATGGCAGAAAACAGCAGATTTTTTTTTTTACAAGGAGGTCTGAAGCAAGGTAAAAAGATATTACCAGATCAGCAAATGTGTACGCATATTTAGCAATTGGATCAATGCATGATCATGTTCCTTAACAAGTAAAATCTCACAAAAAAGACACCATGCATCAAAACACATAAACAACTCCAACGCGCTGGCCATCACCACATCCTCGTACTCGTGGGTGCCCACGAAGACGACGCGGAAGGGGGCGCTGTGGCAGACTGGCAGTCGAGGTGGTCGCAGCCGTCAACGGCGCAGAGGACCGCGGTGTTGGTGATATGCCCAAGAGCCCATCATCACAATACAGTTTAAAGGCCCAAGAGGATATTGATCCAAGAGAGATTAGGGTTACTAATGGGCCTATGAGATAGAAGCCCATTAGTACGCCCTATATATACGTAGCAGGGGCAAAGGGGGCTGATTGACCGGTTAGCCGCGCCTCCCCTTTGCCGCCGCCCTCCTCTTGCCGCCGCCCTAGCCGAACGTGCGGTGCTAGCACACCGACGTCTGGCGTTCCATCCCCGTACGTGTGGACTCCGTAGAGGCGGCGCTACTATCGCCGCGCCCGATCGGCCGCCGGGATCAAGGACGAGGAGCTCGGTTCGTGGGACGTGATCGACTACTTCCTCTACACCGACGCGCGACTTCTTCCATTGCGCTGCGCGTCTAGTGGTAACGATTTATGATCTCCTACTCGCAAGTATCTTGGGTGTACGCGGTAGATTAGCTAGCTTAGCCTACCTGTTTGCTTACAGTGGTACCAGAGCCATCTTGTGTAGTTTTTGGCCTGGATCTTTAACATATAGGTGATATGTTGTTGTAGTAGATTGGATCTATTACTTTTGCACGGTTTGATTATATCAATTGGTCATAAGGGGTTAAAACTGGAGCGAGTTGATTGCGACATGTGACCAAAAAGGATTAGTTCGTGTTCCTTCTCTGTTGTGCATACGACATGTCCCTACCGGTTGGAATCACCATAAGGGACTAACTGTGTGCATATTCAGTAGATTAAACCAACAGATCGAGGTCATGTGTAGATGTGATCTTCTCAGGTGCAAAGATTGCACGATCAAGTGAAAATTGAGGCATTATGAATGGCTCGGATTGGAGTAATATTTTCACTAGCTATTAGATGTAGTAGCTTAGTATCTCTCCATGGAGGCTTCAAGCATGATGGCGATGATGATCACCTAAAGACAGGAGGGATGGCAATGGAGGTCACATTGGAGCCATGGCGATGGAGCCAATTGTGATGCATGAGGCCATACTATTCACAAATAATATGATTATATGCTTGTGATGTTTATTTTCCTGTCATACTATTCTTTCATGCTTTACATATGGTGGATGTTTTGGTCATGATAGAATAGCTCCCCTCAGAAAAGTTGAGATTTTGATGCCTTTTACCAATAGCTACAACTATAAAATTTGATCGTTGTGTGGTAGGTTTACCAAAGTAGAGTACCCTCAGCTATCATTTTTGTATAGGGTGGATGTCGGACATTCACAAGTATAGTATTGGTTAACTCAGCAAAGCTATCAAAACGGTTTTGGGCTTTAAGGCATAGTGTTGGGGCTGGGGCATTGGATGCCACCCGACATTAGCAAAAATTGTTGCTTACATGTGTCACTTTTTTTCTAGCTATGATGCCAAAGCTCACTAGTTTTTTAGTGATTGCGGATCTTGAGCCACTATATGTCATTAGAGGGAAGATGACTTTGATATAGTAGGTTGTCTTTTGTTAAATCAGTTAATGAAAGTCTTTACATAAACTTAGTGCTGAAATCTTGCTTTACTTTAATGTTGTAGATCATGTCTGCTAGTAACAATTCCGTTTTCAATTTGCGTTCTATTCTTGAGAAAGAAAAGTTGAATGGAACAAACTTTATTGATTGGTACCGCAACCTGAGAATTGTTCTCAGACAGTAGAACAAGGAGTATGTTCTTGAGCAGGCATATCCTGATGATCTCCCTGACAATGCAAATGCTGCTGAACGCAGAGCTTATGAGAAGCGCTGCAATGACTCACTTAACGTCGGTACCTCGATGCTCGCCACCATGTCCCCCCGATGCGAAAGCGCGTATGAGCATGCGGATGCTTACACCATGATCGAGGGGCTGCGTGGGATGTTTCGAGAACCAAGCTAGGACCGAGAGGTACAATATCTCAAAGTCCTTGTTTGCGTGCAAGGCGCGAGAAGATAGCCGGTTAGTCCTCATGTGATCAAAATGATTGGTTACATTGAGACTTTGGACGAACTTGGTTCGAACTTCACCCCGAGCTACCGATGTTATTCTCCAGTCGCTCCCGGCGAGCTATGAGCCTTTTATCTTGAACTTTCAGATGAATGGCTTGGATAAAACATTGAGTGAGTTGCATGGGATGCTAAAGACAGCAGAGGAGAGCATTAAGAAAAATCCCAATCATGTGATGATGATCCAAAAGGGGAACAAAAAGAGGAAGCGTTGGACGCCGCCTAATCCCAAAGGTAAAGGCAAGGAAAAGGGTTCCAACGGTGAGTCCTCGGGCTCTAAGACAAAGCCAGCACCTAAGGCCAAATCTGGCCCTACTTCTGAGGATGAATGCTTCCACTTTGTCATGAGAAGGGACATTGGTCTAGGAATTGCAAGAAGAAGAAGAAGAAGAAGAAGAAGAAGAAGAAGAAGAAGAAGAAGAAGAAGAAGAAGAAGAAGAAGAAGAAGTGAGACTTCCACTTCAGGTATAAATGTTATAGAAATTAATATTGCATTATCTTCTAGTGAATCATGGGTATTTGATACTGGGTCGATGATTCACACTTGCAAATCGTTGCAGGGTCTAAGTGAGACTAGAAGGTTTGCAAGAGGCGAGTTGGATGTTCGTGTCGGCAATGGCGCAAAGGTTGTGGTGTTGGCGGTCGGCACCTACGACTTGTCTCTACCCTCCGGATTAGTTTTGGAATTGAATAATTGTTATTGCATTCCTTCTTTGAGCAAAAACATTATTTCCTCTTCATGTTTGGAACAAGTTGATGGTTTTAAGATTGTGATAGAGAACAAACGTTGTTCTATTTTTTGCAATGGTATTTTCTTTGCTCATTGTCCATTGGTGAATGGATTATATGTTCTTGATCTTGAGGATAAATTTATCTGTAACATTAATACTGAGAGGCTTAGACCAAATGATTTGAATCCCACTTTTATTTGGCAATGTCGCTTAGGTCATATAAATGAGAAGCGCATTGAACAACTCCATAAAGATGGTTTGTTGAGCTCATTTGATTTTGAATCATTTGACACATGTGAGTCTTATTTACCTAGAAAGATGACCAAAGCACCTTTCACTGGTCATAGTGAGAGGGCGAGTGACTTGTTGGGACTTGTACATACCGATGTATGTGGACCAATGAGCTCAATAGCTAGAGGTGGTTTTCAGTACTTCATTACTTTCACTGATGACTTTAGTAGATATGGCTATATCTAGTTAATGAGGCACAAGTCTGAATCGTTTGAAAAGTTCAAAGAATTTCATAATGAAGTACAAAATAAATTAGGCAAAACAATTAAATTTCTACGATCTAATCGTGGAGGAGAATATTTGAGTCTTGAATTTGGTGATCATTTGAAGCAATGTGGAATTGTTCCGCAGCTAACTCCGCCAGGAACGCCTCAATGGAATGGGGTATCCGAACGGAGGAACCGAACCTTGTTGGACATGGTTCGGTCGATGATGAGCCAAGCTGATCTTCCATTGTCATTTTGGGGTTATGCTCTTGAAACTGCTGTGTTCACACTAAATAGGGTTCCAAGTAAGTCTGTTAAGAAGACACCATATGAGATATGGACTGGGAAACATCCCGGATTATCTTTTCTCAAAGTTTGGGGATGTGAGGCTTATGTCAAACGTTTGATGTTAGATAAGCTCACTCCAAATTCAGACAAATGCTTCTTTGTGGGGTATCCTAGGGAAACCAAAGGATATTACTTTTATAATAAAGCAGAAGGCAAAGTGTTTGTCGCTCGCAATGGTGTTTTCTTAGAAAAGGAGTTTCTATCAAAAGGATTAAGTGGGAGCAAAGTGCAACTTGAAGAAATTCGAAAACACTTGAAACTTGTTTCAAAGACCCACGAAGATCCACGGGATGTGCAAGATGTTGCACAAACCGTAGTTGAGGCACCAACCCCACGAAGGTCTATATGGGCACGTCGCGCAACTGACAAGCTCAACCTCCTTATTACGGAGGAGCGCCACGTATTATTGATGGAAAATGATGAGCCCATGACCTACACAGAAGCAATAAAGGGACCCGACTTCGACAAATGGCTTGAGGCCATGGAATCCGAGTTAAATTCCATGCATGACAATCAAGTTTGGAACTTGGTTGATCCAATTGAAGGTGTATTGTAAGTGGATTTTTAAGAAAAAGTTAGACATGGATGGAAATGCTCACATCTATAAGGCACGATTGGTGGCAAAAGATTTCCGACAAATTCATGGCGTTGATTATGAGGAAACATTTTCGCTCGTCGCAATGCTAAAGTCTGTTCGGATTCTCCTAGCAATTGCTACATATTATGACTATGAGATATGGCAAATGGATGTCAAAACCGCTTTCCTTAATGGACATCTTAGTGAGGATGTGTACATGACACAACCTGAAGGTTTTGTCGACCCTAAAAATGCTGGGAAAATATGTAAGCTTCAGAGGTCCATTTATGGATTGAAGCAAGCATCTCGGAGTTGGAATATTCGTTTTGATGTAGTAGTCAAAGGGTTTGGCTTCATCAAGAATGAAGAAGAGCCTTGTGTTTACAAAAGGGCTAGTGGGAGCGCACTTGTGTTTCTGGTCCTATATGTAGATGACATATTGTTGATTGGAAATGATATTCCAATGCTTGAAGCCGTTAAAACCTCATTGAAAAAGAGTTTTTAGGTGAAGGATTTAGGAGAGGCGGCTTATGTTCTGGGGATAAAGATCTATAGAGATGGATCAAAGAGGCTAATTGGATCAAGCCAAGATACGTACATTGACAAGATATTGAATCGGTTCAATATGCAAGATTCCAAGAAAGGTTTCCTGCCAATGTCACATGGTATTACTCTAAGCAAGAGTCGGTGTCTTGCGACACCGATGAGCAAAAGAAGATGAGTGTGATTCCTTATGCTTCAGCCATAGGATCCATCATGTATGCTATGCTTTGTACGCGCCCAGATGTCTCCTTTGCTCTAAGTGTTACGAGCAGGTACCAATCAGACTTCAGTGAAGATCACGGGACAGTTGTAAAGGATATCCTTAAGTACTTGAGAAGAACTAAGGATATGTTCCTAATATTTGGAGGTCGAAGATGAGCTCGTTGTAAAGGGTTACACTGATGCTAGCTTTCAAACAGATAAAGATGATTCCGCATCGCAATCCGGAATTGTTTTCTGCCTCAATGGTGGGGCAGTGAGCTGGAAGAGTTCCAAGCAAGATACGGTGGCTGATTCGACGACAGAAGCTGAGTATATTGCAGCTTCCGAAGCTGCAAAAGAAGCTGTTTGGATCAGAAAATTTGTTTCTGAATTGGGTGTTGTTCCTAGTGCGTCCAATCCAGTGGACCTCTATTGTGATAATAGTGGTGCCATTGCGCTTGCAAAGGAGCCTAGATCACAGAAGAAGTCCAGACATATACTACGGAAGTATCACCCGTCACTTTGTTGAGAGAGGTGATGTGAAGGTTTGCAAGGTGCACATAGATTCAAACGTTGCTGATCCATTGACAAAGCCTCTCCCACAACCAAAGCATGAGGCACACATGAGGTCTATGGGTATTAGATACTTACATCAGTGATTCTAGTGTGCGTGGGAGAGTTTTGTGTCATGAGTATGTTTATGTAATAATGAATAATTGTTATTTATTCCATGGATGATTATCATTTATATTGATTATCGAGTACGTGACTTGATTGTGAAACTCTTTGTTCATAATGATGTTATTCTAAATTATCCCTAGTTTGGGTCGTTATGTGGGACAATAACGATGGAGAGACTAGCACATGCATTAATTGATGATCATGTTTCACGGATCATAGATATGGAGATATCAGATTAATGATGTGGACACATGTTAGTGAACATGGTGTTGGATTGACCCACTCCAAGACAATGTTGGGATTGTTATTTTAAATGTGTCATCGAGTTGTTCTTGAGTGTTATACCCTCTTTGGATCCTTAGACCCGAGATCGCCATTGTTTCTCACCGTGTGTAGTGGTGCATCTTGGGGCTGCCAAACACTACTCCGTAAATGAGTAGTTATAAAAGTAGCTTACAGGTGTATCATGAAACATGGAATGGGATGTGTGCGGATCAAGATGGAATTTGCCCCTCCTAGATAACAGGAGAGATATCTCTGTGCCCCTCGAGATAGTTGGATTAGAAAGTGCATGGCCATGCCAAAGTGATTAAGGAGTTAATCAAAATGACTAAAGGTTAGTCACAAATAGAATCCTCTATTAGATCGAGAGAATGGTCAAGCTATCTGTTGACGGTTCAAAACCGTGCTCAAATTCACCGCAAGCCTACGGGTGAATTGGTGCCTTTTTCACCAAGGAGGGTTCTCCCTAGATTTGTCAATCCAAGGATCGGAAGCAAACTCCTAGGATTCTCCATCTAACCTATTGATCTAGCTTAACATGAAGCATTGATTGCATAACAAGATAAACCTTAAAGATGTATGAATTATAGCATAAGGTTGATCGCATCCATGAACGTAGACAAGGTAAAGAGCAAACAAGGGAAACTAAAGCCTATCATCTTCTAGTCATGTTCCAGCCAAAAGAGCAAGCGCGACAAGCATCTCATCCAAAGCCATCTTTAAACTACTATCCTCCGGTCCGATTCCGAAAATGCCCGCGTTTCGGAACCCCCGTTCTGTCACAACGTATTCCTATTCATGCGGGTAGTCTAGGGCGAGTTCGATAGAACAAGTTGAAATCACTTGGTCGGTCTGGTATGCACCTCTAGCCACCGCGGCTACAAGAGCACCCTATGCAATCTAGCTATAGACTAGATTGGGGAAGAAGCATAACCAAGAAGAAAACAAAATCATCGAGGGAGGAATCGAGTCGCTAAAAGATCGGATGACATGAAGTACTTAACTCACATAATAAATGCGTTGAGATCATCTCCACCGAGTACATACCATTGATGACCTCAACTAGCTTCGAAACTCCACCATGGCTCAACCGTGCAAGGAGGCCATGGCGGATAGGGTAGGCCTAGGCCATCTCCTAGACGACTTCGAGGACTCGCGGCGGCCTTCGTCGCTCTATCCTAGGTTTCGCCGAGTTCCTGTGGATGGATGGATGTGGCGGCCGGCGGAGGCAGAGACAATTTATAAACAAGCACCTAGGGCAAAAAGGGAGCGCGAACCAGACCCGGAGTGGGCTGGACCGGTCGGCCCAGGCCCATTTCGGCTTGGTTCGGCCCCGGTTTCCTCCCTGGTTGTTTTTCGCGTGATCCCTTATTTGTGTGCACTTGCATGTGGGCCTTTGACGTCATTTCCTTCACGGTTAAGGCTTGAATCCTTGCTATGCAAGCTTCGCTATTTTCTGGTTGAGTCTCTGAAGACTTGCACATTGACACTTCGGTTCTCGGGTCATTTGGAGTCATGTTCATCGCGTGTCTTGACTTGTGACGGGCTTCATGATCTTCTCTTGAAGTGCTTGATGAACTTATCCCGAAAGTCTTCTCTTTAGCGTAGATTTCCTGCGTAAACAATGAACTCCAAAATCAACATGCAAGAGTGAACTTGTTATATACGGGGGGTTAGTTCCAGTGGTTAGAATAATAAATCAATACCAACATTAAAGGTAAACTCATAGCTAGGTTGACGGAAATTCACCATCAACATCTCCCCCATGCTTAAACCTTGCTCGTCCTCGAGTAAGTTTTCAATGGATATCAGCATTGCCTTTCATTGTTCATACCCTGCACTTGATCACACATGAGAAAGCATAATGCTCTCCAAGTTTATATTTGTTAAAATTCCATAATGTAACTAGCTTTCATCTCTATGGAGGGTAGATATAATTTAAGCTCTTTCCACAAGTAATCAATCATTCTCCACAAAATTCGAATAGGTCTTAGAAACTTTTGAAGTGAAGAACGAGGTGAATAAAAGAGCTAAACCAAGTACAAAAATTTAAACCTTCTTGCATCTTGCTCATGAACTCTCTCATCTCACAACACTCTCAAGCCTACTTGATCTATATCCTTTCCCTCTCATGTTTGTAGGTGGAAGGATTTTATTTGGAGCTCATAGGAAAGTTTTTATCCTACCAAGATGCTAAAGTTGAGACTATTATCAAAACAAGGCAAGCTTCTCATGGACTTATCATGACTCGTCAAAAAGGTCATTGGAAAATAATGTTCACAAGAAGGGGGAAGAGAAAGAACTCACACTTTTAGATAGGTGGACATGTGCAAATGGCAAAGAATGATCCCGAGGCCCCAACGAAGTCCTCGTTATTGGATTGCACATGGTTGGAAAAATGAGTATGGGTCTTGATCTTGAAGTCCTCGGAAAATTCTTAAGCAACTAGAAAATCGGGGGAGATTATTATTACTCTATTTTTTCCTTTTTCTTTTTCTTATTTTCCTCCTTTTTTCCTTCTTTTTTCTTTTTGACATGTGAGGTACTTTGAATTTTTTTGTTTCGTCCTCTTATCTTATTCATTTTTTATTTCTTTTGTTGCTAGCCTTGTCATGCATATCTCCATCTTTCATCTTTTATATCCCCTAGAACTCTAATTTGCATAGTACCTACCTCCTCCCCCATGCTTAGACGTTTGCTCGTCCCCGAGCAAAGAGGAAGTGGTGTTAAGGTAGGTACCGGATGTCTTGATGAGAGGGAACTTGAATCTTCCCTTTGAAGCACCTTCTTGTGACGTGTCGTCTCCATACTCAAGTGATAGGTAGGTAGGTCAATGAGGTTAACACAAAAGATGATGTTGGTTTAAAGGGTGGATATCCGGCGAGATTTGCAAAGCTTCCGATGTGGGAGCTCACAATGCACGGATAGAATAGGCTAGCAAAAGATAAGTTACGCAAAAAACGGAATGACCAGCTTCTTAGTCACGAGCCAAAGAATCGATCCTTGAATCCATTCACCCAACAATAACTCTTGTAATCTATGGTTGCACTCAATATATAAGGCTTTGGATAGGTAGAACAAAATGCAAGAGGTATTAATGACAAGGTTAGCATGACTTTTAAGCAAAAAGTAATATGTTCTTCGACCCATCCAAAGTTGAGAGCATAAAAGAAACCATGGGTCTTTATTTTTATCATGACCTCCACAAAAGATTAAGCTAGTATTTAATTAATTTCAGATTTGTATTAGAGAGAGCAATAGCTTAATCATACATAAACAAGCACAAAGTTTAAACAAAGTGGAAACGGTCATCATATATCAACAAGCAAGATCAAGCCAAAATTATTTCATCATGGTGAGCACAAGGTGATGACAATAAACAAAAACTAAAACTAAGTTGTACTCCTAGAAGCCATGTTATTTAACGAGAGACATACAAAAGTTGCATCTAAGGTTGTTGAAGACATATACATATATACAAGCATTTAGAAAGACAAGGACAAAGAGAGGGTTGAGGAATTGTTACCGTCCTTTGATGCTTGTGATGAAGCGCGCCCTCCCACATGCTTAAGCATCGTGCCTAGCATGGAAGAAGGAAGATCGGCATCCGTAGCAACCATGATCCTTGAACTCCATGCGGTCTTCTTTCGTCCACCAAGTCTTCCCCCATGCTTAGCATGTTGCTAGGCACGGAAGATGATGAACCATCTTAAAATTCTTGAAGTCCCACCGCCATGCGTGGAGATCATCATCACATTGTTTCCTTTGTTCGTCCTTCAATGTCCGCCCTTTGCCACGAGCCTTGCTCCCAAATGTTTCCCATCTCATCTTCTCCTCCTTCCATGTTGTCCCTTACCGCTGGTTCATCTTCCACGAGTTTTTCTTCTAAATCCAGAACTGAGTATGTACTGAACCATCACTCCATTGCAAAGTGCTTGAAATTATCTTTCCAACTAGTGGTCATTCATCCCGATCGGACTCCGAACAAGAGAGTTACGCCCTTTTTACTTTCTTGCTGCAAGCTGTCCCAGGCTGATTTCAGAATGTGTGACGCCCAAAGATTTGGTTGTAACTTCTTGCACAGGTCTCCTAAAATGTTGATTCTTGATGCATTGGAAAGTAGACTTAATGGAGCACTTGAATATCCAATTTTTCCCTTTTGTACATCTCTGAACATGTGCTTAATCTTGATGAAAACAACAGTGCTCCCTTCGGGATTTTGGAGGTGTTGATGATCTTGATTTCAGCTTTTGTCACGAACTCATGGGAGTGATTCACCATGCCTGCAAAATAACTATAAGGCACAAAGTACCCCCGAGGTGACGGTCGGGAATACTCACCCTATGCCAATAAACCATGACATCCCTACGATCTTCACTTGTGGCATAGTTAATCTAGCGAAAATACTAATGGGTGTACGTGAGTGCAAGTGTGTATGCAAATGAAATGGTATAAAAACAAAACAATGTTTATGCCAAATTCTAAGCTCCATGCTTACAAACTGGATGCCAAACTTCTCCCTCACCATAAAGATTTATTAACCATGGTCAAAACATCATGCTTATCCCAAGATTAACAACTCTTCATGGTGTAAGATAAGTAGGGCGCATTGCAAAGTTTATAAACAATCCAATGCAATATGATAGCAAGGTATATATAAAACTGAATGATGTGGGTCTCTAATCATGTCTAAACACCATGTTTACACAAGATTACAAAAAGAAAAATGCCCCATATCGTCATATGAAGCATTAACATAGGTATGAAAGCATTCATCATAAAGCTTCACAAAAGATCCCAAGCTAACATAAAGTGGATGATGACAAAGAGATGGATGTAAAATACAAATGCAAAAAGTTAGCACAAACAAACAAACATTAGCAAGGTTTGAAAAACACTTTCGACGTGGTCTATAATAAGCAAAGGACAGAGCTTGATCTCACACTTCATACAAAGTAAGCATTATCAACAAGTAAGTCACCCATCGAAAAGAATCAATCAACCAAACTAACAAGGTTTAAGGGTAGGTTATGGGTATCCTATATTTTTAGCTCAACAAGGATTTTGAAGAGAGTAAGTCAAAAGTAGAAATTCTAACTAAGGTGGTCCTAGAGTCTTTCTACAAACCTATGGTTTTAGGATGTCTATAGGTAGGGGAAGTTTTCCTAAGGATTTTATGGGGAGGCTAGTCAAAGTTTTTAATTAATAAAGAGGAAAGGGATAGACTTGTTCAACCCCGAGGGTGAGAGCCCTCGGTCAACTCAAAAAAATCCTACCTCTATAAGCTATGGTTTTTGGTGGGGGTTATAGAAAGGCTTAGGTTGGTTGGACAAAAAGTTAGATCAAATCAAACATGCAATGCAACATAACATGGACGAACAAAACAACATGATATGGAGGTTGTCTAAAGAAAAAACAAAAGTTAGCCTAAATTAACTAGCCACAAGTTTAGAGTCAAAGGATAGTGTCGTCTTCATATATCTCTCTAAAAAGACAAAAAAGAAAAGGACTCTAAACTCTAATAGGCACACAAAAAGGTCTACAAGGTTTTTGAGATCAAATAACAAAGTGCTCCCTCAATAGCAATTAGATCATACAACGTGGTGTTGTGGTTTTTATTAGAGCAATGGTACAATGTTACTTGATGGTTCGATTAAAGAGCACAATGTAGACGGTCATGTATATATATAAATAAAAACCGGGTTGCCTCCCGCAAAGCGCTTCATTTAAAGTCATAGAGCTCGACTTTCTCACATACCTTCTTATTGTTGCGGAGCCATGATCCTTCATGCAAGATTTGAAGGTGTTCATGCAGCCTTGATCCACTCTCCATGCTTGACACGATCACTTATGCTGGATGAGAAGCTTGCCCAATCATCTCATTGCATCATCATGATCACCTTCTCAATCGCACTTTATCGCTGCCTCTTTTTTCCCAAATTTTCCTCTCTGTCCAGATCAGACCATGTAGAGAAAAATAGCTTCCATGCGTGGTGTATGAAATTATCTTTCCATCAAGTATTTATTCACCCCCAACGGACTCCGATCGAGTGAGTTATGCCCGTTCTATTCCGGCACTGCAATCTGTCCAAAGCTGATTTCAGACTGCACATCGCTCAATGTTTTTGCTATATCTCCTTGTACGGGTCTTCAAATTCATCGATCTTGGATGCGTTGGAACCGTCACTTGATGGAGCTTCTGATTTTCAACTTTTTCTTCCTTGAACATGTCTGACCAGGTCCTCAAAATTGATGAAAACAGCGACGTCCGTTTTTGAGATTCGGTGATGGTGATGCACGGGTTTGCAATTCCTTTGGGTATGATTCTCTCCTCTTAATTTATGTTTAATTCCCTGCATGGTTAGTGAAACTTGGGATTTCTCCCACAATTTGCTCTTTTAAGGTCACTAGCTTGACCGAGCACAAAGCAAGTCCAAGATTTACAAATCGTATTGCAAACAAATGCTTCCATAACCTCAATTTATGACAAAGTAAGTTGTGATTAATTATAGCATAAGTTTTCTTGCTCAGCACTAAGCTCTCATTAGGCAAAGGTTCATAAGGCATGTAACAAATTTTAAGCACAACAAAGCCTCTTTATCACTCTCAAGAAATTCTAGCCTATCATGATTATCAAAAGAACAAGGCATAGAATTGAATCAACCTCGCTAATGAATATGAATCATAGATATATCAAAGGAATATTATCAGATCCAAAAGCATCTTGAGAGGTTAATTTGTACCTTGGCCTTCGAGCTTTTCATCGTGAGTGGTCTCTCGGAGTTGAAAGCAAACAATCTTTAATGATCGGTGGCTTGTATTGTCTTTTCGCAATTTCTTCGTTCGTGCCACACGTCATCAAGGTTGCCTTGTGTGGACTCACTCTTCTCATTGATTTGTGGGACTTCACACATGTCTCAAATATCTTCTTGTAACTCCATGATCCTTCGTGTGAGACCCCAGAGTATCCGCGCCATTGGATGCTCTCATTTGTGTGTAATCCATGGTGATTTGCTTCTAACATCTCCTAGCGTCGGATGTTGCCAACTTGTGCCTTCTTTTGCCAATGCTCTTGGAGTCTTTTTTTTGTTCCAAACATCTGAATTTCATCTCGTGTGGTCTAATGGAAGTGTTGCCCAAGCTTCTTTTCGTTGTCGTCGTCCTCATCTCCACTATCTTGTTCTCATCGTGTGCTGCTGCCTCTTTTTCGTGGATTTTTCCCTGTGTACATAACAGAACATATAAAAAATATTGTTCTATTGAAAACTTTATAAAATTACCTTTCCAACGGGTACTCATTCATCTTAATCGGAGCCCAAATGAGGGAGCTATGGCCGTTTTGTTTCTGCTCTTGCATGCTGTCCAGAAAATTTCAGAACGCGCAACCTTCGGTAATTTGGCCATACCCGCTTGTAGGAACCTCCGATTGACTTGATTCTTGATTCGTTGGAAGCGTAACTTCATGGGTCTTATAAATATCCAAAGATATCCTGTTGTTCTCCCTTGAGGTTGTGCAGAAATTGATGGGAACAGAAACTTCTTGTGAATTGATCCGAATATGTTGACGACCTTGATCTTGTGGTCTCCGGGGTGTTACATCGCTTCTCCTTTGGCTTTAAGTCCTCACCATTGCTGGACCAGCGAGTAGCATGATGGCAATGGTGTGTCTTCTTCATGATTTCGCTTAAGCCGAAGTGACGGGTGCTTCTCTCGCAACGTGATTGCTTCCAACACCTATTGCTTGGACAAACAAACCTCCACAAAACATTAGTCTTAAAACTTTAATTGACACATTGACATACCTTGTTCAACATCACTCGTGTAAGGTGTGCACTCAATAGCGGATGATAGGACACTAACAAAAGTTAGCACCTACCACTAAAGAGTGAATCTTGATGTAGTCATCATCTTGTTGTAGTGGATGTGAATTTCTCGAACGTCTTGTGTCTAGCTTTTCACCTACTTTCAAGGACACAAACAAGAAAGCAAGCATATATGCAATAGTAAAAATTAGGGTTAGTCAAAGAGATAGATGGATCGCCCTAGGGTTCGAGTTGGCGATCCCCGGCAACGGCGCCAGAAAAAGGGGCTTGTTGACGGTTCAAAACCGTGCTCAAGTTCACCGCAATCCTACGGGTGACTTGGTGCCTTTTTCACCAAGGAGGGTTCTCCCTAGATTTTTCAATCCAAGGATCGTAAGCAAACTCCTAGGATTCTCCATTGTTGACGGATAAAAGACGTATCCCTCTACGATCCGCAAGCGTACGGACCCCACACCTTTTTCACCACGGGATTCCCAAGGTTCTTGTCAATCCGCGAGCAAGGGGATTACAAGCGTTCGATTAACAACGACACACTAGCTACTAAAACCCTAACTACTATTATACTAGAAAACACTAAACTACACTAGAGAGAATGATAAACGATCAAGATAGAAGACACTCGCCCACGGGTCTACGATACTAGAGCATGCAATCGCTTAAAGACATGAAAAACCAATCTAATCTATCGGGGATGTGACCACGGTTTCGCCCTTTCCCTCCTCTCGTACTGTCACTACGCGAAGGTATTCATGACTAGACCTTTGATGGCCACGACGTATTGAATGGATCCAAGGAAGCATTGGAGCTCGTACTCCCTCTACGGCACGGTTGCAAGCCTTAAGCATTAAAGTATATTCAACACAAGATGATAGATAGATAATCCGACAAAGTGCGATTACATCTCAAGATCGATTACAACCCATGGACGAATGAGAAGATTACCCCATCAAGGTGCTGATCATGGCACCGTTGATCATGGTTTCCCTTCCGCCGTGTCTTCCTTCTTCTCCATGAGAGGGTGCTTCCTTCGAGGTGGTTGATCTCCCGCCGGAGATCCTCCTCCTCTCTCTCTAGCTTGTGGATGGCCTTCTCGGTGCGAATAACTCCTCTTCTCGGTGTTGGCGGCGCGTTGGGGGTTTTAGGGTTGAAGATCCTTCGAGGGCAAGGAAAACGGGACCGAACCGGTGCCGGAAGTGGGCCGGGCCGGCCGGCCCAGTGCCCACTTCGGCCCGGTTCGGCCGCCCCTTTTGCTCCGTGGGTCCTCGTGCACTTATGTACTTTGCCCCCTCCACTTGCACGATTTTGATGTCGTTATCCTCGCGTCCAAGATGGAGGCTCTCTTTGCATGAAGTTTGATCTTTTACGCTTCAATCCCCGGGGGTGTTCCTCGTAGCACTTCGGTCCTCGCCACCATTGGAAGTGATTTCAGCAAGCTCATGAACACGAACAAGACTCCATGAATGCTCCTTTGAACTTGTTGCGAATCCGTCCTTTATGTCCATGTTTTCCTACATAAACACAACACTTCCAAATGCATGCACAAAGATGAACTTATTATATGATTAGTGTGCCTAGTGGCGGGTTAGTTCCATAATCAAATCCAAACCAAAGTGTAATGAACATGCTAGGTGCACCAAAATACGCCGTCAACATCTCCCCCACACTTAGCTCTTGCTCGTCCTCGAGCAAGTACTCGTAAAAGAACTTCGTCCAAGGTGTGTAATCGTGTATCACTTATCCTTCTTCACAAGTTAGTCAATCCTTTCATCTTTAATACATAAACACAAAGTAATGATAATCAAACATAAACATGGGCGTTTAGAATTTTTACCACGTCAAGATTCACCCCACAACTCAAACCCTTCACTTGAAGTCTTCAATTTCAGCCATGCTTACCCCTTTGCTTCCATCGGAGGGTTTTTATGGTTTTTAAAACAAAAATTCCTGCAACAAGTATTAGACAAAAACCTTTCTCCAAGCTCTCTCAAGTCACTCATATGAAGTGGCTATCCTAACCAAATTTTATAAAACTCTCACCTCCCATTAATCTCTCATATATCATGTAAAAGTGGAGCTATAGGTAGGGCTAGCGCAATCAACACAAGTATTGTCAAACTAAGAACTTCCTCTAATGGTTGTCTACCTTTCAAAGCCAATGATCATGAGAATTAACCATATGTAGGGATATCAAGGATGAGAAGATTTAGAATGGTGGACATGTGCAAGGGCAAAAGAAAATTGTGACTTCAAGGCACCAATGATGTCCTCGTTGTCGGATTGCACATGGTTGGAAATAGAGTAAAAGTTTCGTCTCACAATCAACGTGACATCCTTCCTTACACTTTATTTTTTCTTCTCTTTCACTTGATCCATCCCTCTCATATCTTCATTGCTAACTCATCTTTCTCTCTTTTTCTTTTCTTCTTTCATTCACATATGATTTTTCTTTCTTTCTTTCTTTCTTTCTTTTCCATACACATACTTTTTTCTCTTTATTTTTCTCTCTTGACAACTTTTCAAAGCTTTCAATTCTCTCTTTCCTCGCATGCATACAATCTGAAATTTTAAATAAATCATGCTAGAGACGAGACGAAACTTTGAAAATAGGTTGTGTTCAAGGAATACGATGTACAAAAGAGATGTATAGGGTTGGGTATGGAATTCGGCGATGTACGTGACTTCCATTGTGAAAGTCATGTTACCGAATATATGACGAGGCTAGCAACAAAAGATAAGCACAAGGACATGATCATTGCTCGAAATTAAAACTCACCAAGAGAGAAGGGTCCTAGCCTAACTCATCGTGCTAATCACACTTATGGTGGAGCGAAAAAAATAAACTTGGCTTTGGATAGGAATTTTTTTCTTACTCTCAACTTGGAAAAAGAGGTTTTGCTAACCTTTATTACAAGGGTTTTAAAATAATTTTCAGAACTGAAATCCTCCAATTTTTAGCATCGAACATAGCACAACTAGCATGTGAAGCTCAAGATCGAAGTGCGGTATGGGTACTTTAAGTAGTAGCGATTCCACTAAGCACCACGGTAAACGATTTTCAAACCACATACTTGTGTTCATATATCAAGAATCGAAGATTAAACAAACAAGTAAATAAAGATAAACAATACATAAAACACAAAGATATATATAAAGACTCTTTTTATTTGATTTTCTTGACTCAACACTAATTTAAGACACTTGCAAAAATTTTGAAACAGACTCAAAAACTAAAGACTCATTAAAACACTAAGACTCTCACACGAAGATTAAACCGAACCTAAACTTGAAGTTCAAAAGCTAAGGCTAGCGAGCTAGCTCTCCCCCACACTTAAAACATACGACGTCCTCGTCGTATCTTACAAAAATCCTAAGGGGAAAACTAGATCTAGTGGTACTTCAAGCAAGTTTTGCACCACTTGCCTCTCATGTTTCCAACCATGCCGAAAAGTTTGCGCACGTTGCGGTTAAGGAACTTGTAGTCATCTTCAACTACGCGCTCCAAGTCCTCCATACGCCGCTTCATCGCTTCCATGGCTTGGAGACATTCGTCGGCCGACGTGTAGAGATACGCGATGGATTGACGGCAAACTCGACAAAGACACCGGATGCAATCCGAAGGGGTCGTCGTCGCCATAATCTCCACCGTTGTCACCACCGTCGTCGCCACCTCCATTGTCGTTGCCTTCGCCACCGCCGTTGCCGTTGCCGTTGGGGCCTTCGGGAGTCCATTCATTGGGCTGCTCATCCCAATCGTCATCGTCTCTACCGGCAGCCGCCCACGAGCTCGGGCTACGATCGTCGGAGTAGTCGCTATCCCCATAATCCTTAGGCTCTGGCGACACCTCCTTGTAATCCTTGCGCTTGATGCCTTGGAGGCGTGCCGACCTTCGGACGGGTGTAGGGACCTTCTCTCCTTCGACGGGGTTGCGAGATGCAAGAGCTCCGGTCGGGACACGTCCTCCACAACGGATACGTGCGGTCCTCTTGACGGGTAGCTTGAGCTCGCATCGCATCGCCTCCTCCATCGATGGCTTCTTGGCTTCTAGCTTCAACTCTAAGCTTTTTGGAGGCTCAATGGCTGCTACAAGGGTGCAACACATTGCTTGAAAGGTTTGATTCTCGAGCTCCCAATTCGGCCAAATAAATAGTCCCGAGAGGAAAGCCCCGGGAACCTTATTTTCCTTTTTTACACTTCCCTTAAAATTTTCCGACCAAACAAGGAAGTCAAAAAGGAGCAATTCGGGCGAAATTCGGGGTCATCGGGCGTCGGGCCCCCCGGGCCGGTCCGCCGGGCCGGCCGGCCCACCCCCGCCTCGGGGGCCGGCCGGTCCGGGTTTTTGCACACCGCCCTATTTTTTTCTTCCTCAGCCCATGGGAAAAAGTTGGCCCAAAAATCTTCGCGAAAAACTCCGAAAAGCTAAAAGAAAAATTATTTACGAAGTTGATGCCTTGTTTTTCGTCCTAGGCGGGACGTTCGGGCTCTTCCTCCATGGTGAAGACGTCAACATGGTGAAGGGGCACGACATCGGGTTCGTAGTAAACCTTAAGCCGCTGTCCATTCACCACAAATTGATCGCCGTTTATATCCATAATGGTTACCGCTCCGTTGGAGAACACCGAATGCACAACATAAGGTCCGTCCCACTTGCTTTGCAATTTCCCCTTTCCGAAGGTTCTAAACCTCGAATTGTAGAGGAGGACCTTATCTCCTTCTTTAAATTCTTTTTTCTTCAATCTTTTATCATACCACCTTTTGATTCTCTCCTTGTATATGCTTGCGTTTTCATATGCTTTCAACCTCAACTCCTCTAGCTCGCTTATTTGAATTCTTCGTTTCACCACCGCGGCATCCAGATCAAGGTTCATCTCTTTAATCGCCCAATAGGCTTTATGTTCCAACTCAACCGGAAGGTGGCAAGCTTTTCCATAGACAAATTGATAAGGGGTCATACCTATCGGTGTTTTAAACGCCGTTCGATAAGCCCATAAAGCTCCGTCTAATTTCTTTGACCAATCCTTGCCTCCCTTCTCTATGGTTTTGTTGAGTATGCTTTTTAATTGCCTATTTGACGTCTCCGCTTGTCCATTGGTTTGTGGGTGATAGGCCGTGGAGACCCTATGCTCAATTCCCAACTTGGACAAGCACCTTTTGAACTTCTTCCCGGTGAAATGAGTTCCTCCATCACTTATCAAGATTCTCGGTGTACCGAAACGGGGAAAAATCACGTTCTTGATCATAGTGATGGACTCTTCCGTGGAAGCTTTACGACATGGTATAGCCTCTACCCACTTGGATACATAATCAACCATAACAAGTATATACTCGAATCCAAATGAGTTTTTAAAAGGCCCCATGAAGTCTATGCCCCATACATCGAATATGTCGATTTGCAAGTTGTATTTCAAAGGCATAGAATTTCTTTGAGAGATGTTTCCGGTTCTTTGGCATTCGGGGCATGACGCAACATATCTTTTAGTATCTTCATGCATCTCCAGCCAATAGAATCCGCTCGACCATACTTTTGCTTCGGTTCGAAAATGGCTATAGTGTCCACCGTACTCGCCGAGTGGCACTTCCTTAGAATCTCAAGCCTCTCTTCTCTTGGCACACATCTTCTCATCACTCCATCATTGCCAAGCTTGAAGAGGTATGGTGCATCCCAAAAATATTTCTTACTTTCGAGATTATCTTCCTTTGAGTGTTTTTATCTAGATGATCGAGGGGCATCTTTCGAATTGCTCGAATGATGTCGATCATCCAAGTATCTTTATCAAGCACTCTATAGAGGTGGTCATCTCTCATCTTATCTTCTATGGGCTCTTTATCATCTCGTCCACGATTCATCCTAGACAAATGATCGGCCACAACATTCTCCACCCCCTTTTTATCACGAATTTCAACATCGAACTCTTGGAGAAGAAGGATCCAACGAATCAAACGTGGTTTAGCTTCCTTCTTAGCCAAGAGATACTTGATAGCCGCGTGATCGGTGTAAACAATGACTTTCGAGTTCACGATGTAAGATCTGAATTTTTCGAAAGCGAATACCACCGCTAGCAACTCTTTTTCCGTAGTGGCGTAATTTAATTGTGCCCCACTAAGAGTTTTGCTAGCGTAGTAAACGGCGTGAACTCGGCCTTCCTTTCTTTGACCCAAGACCGCGCCTACGGCGTAGTCACTTGCGTCACACATAATCTCGAAAGGTTGGCTCCAATCCGGAGGTTGGATGATGGGAGCACTCACCAACGCATTTTTCAAGGTCCGAATGCCGCTAGACACTTCTCATCAAAGTCGAAAGCCACATCCTTTTGAAGAAGGTGCGTTAAAGGCTTAGTGATCTTCGAGAAGTCCTTTATAAATCTTCTATAGAATCCGGCATGGCCTAGAAAGCTCCTTAAGGACTTGACATCCGTAGGAGGTGGGAGTTGCTCAACCGTCTCTACCTTAGCCTTGTCCACTTCAATTCCTCTCTCGGATATAACATGTCCGAGCACTATGCCTTGCTTAACCATGAAGTGGCACTTTTCCCAATTTAAAACCAAATCTACCTCCGCACACCTTGTAAGGACCTTTTCTAAGTTTGCTAAGCAATCCATGAACGTCTTCCCGTAAACGGAAAAATCATCCATAAACACTTCAACAATTTCTTCGATGAATTCCGAGAACACGGCCATCATGCAACGTTGAAAAGAGGCCGGAGCGTTGCATAGGCCGAAGGGCATCCTCCTATATGCAAACGTTCCGTAAGGACACGTAAACGTTGTCTTATGTTGATCTTCCGGTGAATGGGAATTTGCATGAACCCCGAGTATCCATCGAGAAAGCAAAAATAAGCATGGTTTGCTAACCTCTCGAGCATCTCGTCTATGAACGGTAGGGGGAAGTGATCTTTCTTCGTCGCTTTGTTAAGCTTACGGTAATCGATACACATCCGCCACCCGGTCACGGTTCTTTGCGGTATCAACTCGTTCTTCTCATTCTTCACCACGGTCAAACCTCCTTTCTTCGGTACACAATGTACGGGCTCACCCATTCGCTATGCGGAACCGGTAGATGATTCTGGCATCAAGTAACTTGATAACCTCTTTCTTTACTACCTCTCGCATGGCATGGGTTAGCCTCCTTTGGTGGTCCACTACAGGCTTACATTGGTCTTCCATTGGTATACGATGAGTGCAAAAGGCAGGGCTAATACCTTTGAGATCATTAATTGAATATCCAATCACCTTCCTATGTTTTTTAATAAAATCAGCAACGCTTCATTTTCTTCGGGGCTCAACTCGTCGCTCACAATGACTGGATAAGTTTTGTCTGGGCCCAAAAATTCATATTTTAATCCCTTGGGCAAAGGTTTAAGGTCTACTTCGGGCACTTGCGGCTCCTCGGGTTTGATTTCTCCTATGTCTTCAAACTTCTCTTCCTCCATGCTACCATCATGCGGCTCTAGGCCTTTCGTCGCTTCCTCTAGTTCTTCATCTTGTTGATTACTAATTTGATTTTCCATCGCCCTTTGCAGCGGGTCTCTAAGGGTTTCAACAAAACAAAGACTATCTATCTCTTCTACTTCTTCATCTTCGGGAGGAAAAGGTGTAAGGTGTTTAGAAGCACGAAGAAAATTATATGTGTACTTTGTTCCGTTAAGGTTCATTGTTACTTTGCCTTCTCCGCATCTAACACGGCATCTACCAACTTAAGAAAAGGCCTACCTAAGATTATAAGATCAGAATTACTATGGTAAGCATCAATAACAAAGAAATCGGTTGGTATATAGTTTCTAGAGATTTTTACTTTCATGTTGCAAGCAATACCTAGAGGTTTGATAGTTCTACCATCTCCCATAATTAATTTCGTTGATGTTGGAGCTAAGTCTAGGTTGTGGTATTGAACTTTATCGTAAATTTTAGAAGATAGAACATTTACTTGGGCTCCGATGTCGCATAAAGCTTTGCATTGAACTCCGTTGATCTCGCAACTCAAGTGCGGCGTCATCTTCTCTTCTTCTTCGGATCCTATCGAATAAATTTCAGCGAGGCGAGCGTATGGTGATGCTTCGGGCTTGATCCCCATGATTCTCTTCACCTCGGCAATATGTTCCGGATCCACCACGTCATCTCCAAAGAGCTTTTCAAAAATCTCACCGTGGTTTCGAGGTCGTATGAATTTTCAGCTTTCTTCTCCGGTGGTAAATCCACTTCCAATGCTCTTGCCATTCCCTTTTGATTAGGGAACGGTCTTCTCTTGTTGAATACTTCTCCATAATCGATAGGAACCCAATCCATTGGTTCGAACTCCCTTAGTGGCTTCACGCTTGACATGCTTCTCTTGTTTGTCTCATTTGGTACGGCGAAGTCGATGCTCGGGGTAGTTCTTGACTTGATGCGTTCTTGTTCAAGATTTTCTGTGATTGGTTCCTCTTGTGTGACTTCCGGGGTTGCCTCTTTAGAAAATTCAGCACACTTCTACTTCCTCGAATTATATTCCGGCTCTTCCGCAAGTCTTGTTTCCCAATCTCTTCGCATGGCAGCCGCTTTACTGATTTTTTGTAGAAGTTGGGCGGCTTCCATGAGTGTTTTCTCCATGAGATCCCCACCTGCACACATTTCGACGTGTTGCATGCAACTAGGGGTTAGGGAAAAGAAAAATGTATGTAAGAGTACGTCACCGGTGAAGCCGAGTTTCGGTCCTTGTTCGATTAATTCATTAAACCTATCCCGGTGCTTGGTCTATCCCTTCCTCTTCTCCTTGCATGAAAGTGATCACTTGCCTCCTTAGATGTTGAACCTTGCTAATTGGAAAGAACTTCTCGCAAAACTTCTTTGTCAACTTGTTCCAATTGCCTTCAACTTCAAAGGACGCAACCGAATACCATGTCTTTGCTTTGCTTGGAAAGTGAGTAGGGAAAGAGATTCCATTTGAACCATTCATCGGGAACTCCTTCTTGACGCACCGTGTTGCATATTGTCGTGAAATCCCTTATGTGTCTATATGGGTTCTCCGTAACCATCCCTTCAAATGGGTTTTCCGCCACCATCTTGATGATCTTGGATTTAATTTCATACTTGGTCGCTTCGAGCTTCGAATCCGACTCTTGTACCTTTATGTCTTCACATCAAGGGCTAGCGTAATCCCTTAATGATTTCTCCGGTTCTTCCACGGGTTGATTAACGAACTCCATCTAGACAATAAGATAAAAAAACAAAAAGAAACAAGTGTTTTTCTCGGATAATATATGTTAGATATAGCGAATAAAAGATAAACTAAAATATAAAACTAAGTTAGATGCAAATCAAATGATGTAAACTAACTTGCTCCCCGGCAACGGCGCCGTAAAAAGGGGCTTGTTGACGGATAAAAGACGTATCCCTCTACGATCCGCAAGCGTACGGACCCCACACCTTTTTTCACCACGGGATTCCCAAGGTTCTTGTCAATCCGCGGAGCAAGGGGATTACAAGCGTTCGATTAACAACGACACACTAGCTACTAAAACCCTAACTACTATTATACTAGAAAACACTAAACTACACTAGAGAGAATGATAAACGATCAAGATAGAAGACACTCGCCCACGGGTCTACGATACTAGAGCATGCAATCGCTTAAAGACATGAAAAACCAATCTAATCTATCGGGGATGTGACCACGGTTTCGCCCTTTCCCTCCTCTCATACTGTCACTACGCGAAGGTATTCATGACTAGACCTTTGATGGCCACGGCGTATTGAATGGATCCAAGGAAGCATTGGAGCTCGTACTCCCTCTACGGCACGGTTGCAAGCCTTAAGCATTAAAGTATATTCAACACAAGATGATAGATAGATAATCCGACAAAGTGCGATTACATCTCAAGATCGATTACAACCCATGGACGAATGAGAAGATTACCCCATCAAGGTGCTGATCATGGCACCGTTGATCATGGTTTCCCTTCCGCCGGTGTCTTCCTTCTTCTCCACGAGAGGGTGCTTCCTTCGAGGTGGTTGATCTCCCGCCGGAGATCCTCCTCCTCTCTCTCTAGCTTGTGGATGGCCTTCTGGTGCGAATAACTCCTGTTCTCGGTGTTGGCGGCGCGTCGGGGGTTTTAGGGTTGAAGATCCTTCGAGGGCAAGGAAGACGGGATCGAACCGGTGCGGAAGTGGGGGCGGGCCGGCCGGCCGGGCCGGCCGCCCGTGCCCACCCGGCCCGGTTCGGTCGCCCCCTTTTGCTCCGTGGGTCCTCGTGCACTTATGTACTTTGCCCCCTCCACTTGCACGATTTTGATGTCGTTATCCTCGCGTCCAAGATGGAGGCTCTCTTTGCATGAAGTTTGATCTTTTACGCTTCAATCCCCGGGTGTTCCTCGTAGCACTTCGGTCCTCGCCACCATTGGAAGTTATTTCAGCAAGCTCATGAACACGAACAAGACTCCATGAATGCTCCTTTGAACTTGTTGCGAATCCGTCCTTTATGTCCATGTTTTCCTACATAAACACAACACTTCCAAATGCATGCACAAAGATGAACTTATTATATGATTAGTGTGCCTAGTGGCGGGTTAGTTCCATAATCAAATCCAAACCAAAGTGTAATGAACATGCTAGGTGCACCAAAATACACCGTCAACATCCATCTAACCTATTGATCTAGCCTAACATGAAGCATTGATTGCATAACAAGATAAACCTTAAAGATGTATGAATTATAGCATAAGGTTGATTGCATCCATGAACGTAGACAAGGTAAAGAGCAAACAAGGGAAACTAAAGCCTATCATCTTCTAGTCGTAGTTCCAGCCAAAAGAGCAAGCGCGACAAGCATATCATCCAAAGCCATCTTTAAACTACTATCCTCCGGTCCGATTCCGAAAATGCCCGCCTTTCGGAACCCCCGTTCTGTCACAACGTATTCCTATTCATGCGGGTAGTCTAGGGCAAGTTCGATAGAACAAGTTGAAATCACTTGGTCGATCTAGTATGCACCTCTAGCCACCGTGGCTACAAGAGCACACTATGCAATCTAGCTATAGACTAGATTGGGGAAGAAGCATAACCAAGAAGAAAACAAAATCATCGAGGGAGGAATCGAGTCGCTAAAAGATCGGATGACATGAAGTACTTAACTCACATAATAAATGTGTTTAGATCATCTCCACCGAGTACATACCATTGATGACCTCAACTAGCTTCGGAACTCCGCCATGGCTCAACCGTGCAAGGTGGCCATGGCGGCTAGGGTAGGCCTAGGCCATCTCCTAGATGACTTCGAGGACTCGCGGCGGCCGTCGTCTCTCTCTCCTAGGTTTCGCCGAGTTCCTGTGGATGGATGGATGTGGCGGCCGGCGGAGGCAGAGACAATTTATAAACAAG
Source organism: Cenchrus americanus (assembly GCA_947561735.1). Lineage (NCBI taxonomy): Eukaryota > Viridiplantae > Streptophyta > Magnoliopsida > Poales > Poaceae > Cenchrus > Cenchrus americanus. Next base: position 251,863,442 of record OX387245.1, on the reverse strand, counting down.
CACCTAGGGCAAAAAGGGAGCGCGAACCGGGCCGGAGTGGGCTGGTCCGGTCGGCCCGGCCGGCCGGCCCGGCCCATTTCAGCCGGTTCGGCCCCGGCTTCCTCCCCCGCGTTGCTTCTCGCGTGATCCTTTATTTGTGTGCACTTGCATGTGGGCCTTTGACGTCGTTTCCTTCACGGTTGCTTGAATCCTTGCTATGCAAGCTTCGCTGTTTTCTGGTTGAGTCCCTGAAGACTTGCACGTTGACGCTTCGGTCCTCGGGTCATTTGGAGTCATGTTCATCGCGTGTCTTGACTTGTGACGGGCTTCATGATCTTCTCTTGAAGTGCTTGATGAACTTATCCCGAAAGTCTTCTCTTTAGAGTAGATTTCCTACGTAAACAATGAACTCCAAAATCGACATGCAAGAGTGAACTTGTTATATACGGGGGGTTAGTTCCAGTGGTTAGAATAATAAATCAATACCAACATTAAAGGTAAACTCATAGCTAGGTTGACGGAAATTCACCCTCAACACTATCACAAGGGTGGCACGCATCTCACCTTAAGCTTGACTGGTATCGTGTGGCAAAGGGATCAGTGTATGAGTATATCTAAGGTTCGGCCGATATGATCTTTATGTGTATTTGTGAGTCTCTATGCCCTGCTAGGTGCCATTTTTGACTAGTGATTCGGAAATGGTTCCCACTCACGACCATCTACACATGAACCTAACGGGTCACACACTTAAGGGGTTTTGGAATGTTTGAAAGCTTGCATAGATGATTGTCTCTAGTGCAAGTGGGAGATTGTTGGTGATATGCCCAAAGAGCCCATCATCATAATACGGTTTAAAGGCCCAAGAGGATATTGATCCAAGAGGGATTAGGGTTACTAATGGGCCTATGAGATAGAAGCCCATTAGTACGCCCTATATATACGTAGCAGGGGCAAAGGGGGCGGATTGACCGGTTAGCCGTGCCTCCCCTTTGCCACCGCCCTCCTCTTTGCCGCCACCCTAGCCAAACGTGCGGTGCTAGCACACCGACGTCTGGCGTTCCATCCCCGTACGTGTGGACTCCGTAGAGGCGCCCGCTACTATCGCCGCGCCGATCGGCCGCTAGGATCAAGGACGAGGAGCTCAGTTCGTGGGACGTGATCGACTACTTCCTCTACACCGACGCGCGACTTCTTCCGCTGCGCTGCGCGTCTAGTGGTAACGATCTATGATCTCCTACTCACAAGTATCTTGGGTGTACGCGGTAGATTAGCTAGCGTAGCCTACCTGTTTGCTTACACGCGGCGGTGTAGATCAGCCACAGGATGTCCGGCTCCGGCAGGCGCTGGACGTCGCTGGTCATGGGGTCCCAGACGATGAGGTACCAACTCCCGTCATCCGAGTGGAGGAGGACGCGGCCGTGGCAGCAGTCGAGGGCGCGGCGGTAGTAGGGGTGGGGGGAGAGGGGTGCCGTCGTGGTGGGGGCGAGGCCGTGCTCGGGGTCCCCTTGCATGACCTCGAGCGTGTAGAGGAGGCCGAGCAGGGGCGGCGCCCGGTGGAAGGCGTGGTAGCTGCGGCGGAAAGGCGGGGTCGCAGAGGACGCGGAGCCACGGCTTGCATACGAGGGTCGCGCGGAAGAGGTGCTCAGGCTCGTCCGGCGGGAGGCGCAGGAAGATCTCGGCGATTACGTCGTTGATCAGGCCCGTCTACGGCGGCGGCGGCATCATTGTCGGTGGTGGGTGGCTTGCCGCCTGGTGGTGAGGAATGATTGGGGCGAAGAGCCGAAGAGGCTGCTGTGGAGTGAGTGAGAAGGCCAAACGGGGTCTTTTTTGGATAGTGGGCCTTTTACTGGGCTGGATAGTGGGCCTTACAGGGCTGGATAGCATTTTTGCAACCGAAGGATTAGTTGAGGGGAATTGTGTTTTTTAACAAGTGGCGGAACCAGTGGGCAGTCCAGGTGGTCCTGAGACTACCCCAAATTCCGGGTGACCAAGGTAAGGGAGCACTGTAGCCATCACTGCAGAGCACTGTAGCACACTGTTCCTACACTGTGTGCCTACCCAAAGAAAATTTTCTGGATCCGCCGCTGGTTTTAACCCCAACTTTTCAAATACCTTCAGACGAAAAAGGTGCATTACAAGGGATTTGATTTCATTCAGGTGCAACAGCAGTCAGTTTGAGTATCATTCATCGAACATAACAACGAAATAAAAACGAGTGATTCAAGTTTTGCTTAGTGGTAACGTTTCCAGGTTAAACTAATCCAACAAAGTTGATTGACCAGGTTGTCTGATCCAAAAGTTCAGAAACAACGAAGAAGTTCAGAGCAAGCGATACTGACGACGCCTTGAATACATGCCATCACCTCTGCATGTAGCAGACCATTTAGCAAACACCATGGTAAGGGACAGTCGGCCCATTCGAGGAAGCAAATTTGACTTCCAAATGAACTCCGTTCACAGAACCATCGTAGCTCATGACTGTAATGGTTCAGTACAAAGCATCTGGTATTACTCATTCCCAAAGTGATAAAAAGTAGGACAGATCCAAGGCTCCATCCTCCCGGATGCATAACGTTATCAAGCTTCATAATATAGGAAACCATGACTTCCAGAATAAAATTGCTTCAACAGAACAGAGTTTGATTGTAGTAGCTCAGAATAGAACAACAGCAGCAGGACTCTAAGATGGATCTGTCCATTTTCCAATATACCATTGCTGAGTGGCACGTTAGATATCAGTGATGAGTCCTCGCCAGCGACAACAACCTGCCACGATCTGAAAAATGGCAAGCACAAAACCCATAAACAACGATGTGCTATGTACTTAGAACAACTTCCAAAGGTTATAAGATTAGTTTTTTTTTATGTGAGCTATGCCAGAAAATAAGAGAGCATTTTTTTAAAACTGAATCTGAAGCAAAGGTAACGCGATAATACTAACTCAAGAAATTTATTTAAATATTTAGCACTCGCCATTTTAGTTTAGCAACCACTTCACGCTTCATCAACTACACCAACTATTCAACCCATCAATTGTTCCAGTGAAAAGAGAGGATCTCTAATTACAGGGTAAAGATGAATTGGGCCCTGCTTCCCGTGCACTGCTCCATATACCAGCGTAGGGCTTTCAAGCACATGAATAACACCCTATTTTAGTCCTGAATTCACAGCATACCGTGGTTTTTTATGAAAGAATAACCTTGACATCACTTTTCCAAGTTTTAGGAAAGCATCTGAGTTCCGAACCTGCTTTAATATGTTCTTCCATGTATTTACAAATGGAGCTTGGTTTGTGGTGAAACTAAATAATGACTTGAGGTATCTCCAAATGAATGTCAAAATAGTCTGGCATTGCAAAAGTGCTAATTGATAGCCTTTTTGAAAACAGGATTGGCGCTAACTGTCATATTAATCAGCAACTGAAATAAACCTGACAATGACAAACCGAAATACAACTTTTGGAAAGTATGATCAGGATGATTCAACAAGGACAACTGATTCGACGACTGGTGGTAGCTCTGAATGAAATCAACATTAGCAGACTCCAGGATCAGGTAATCCTTTATAGTGACAACAGTGTACAAAGATCTGAAAAGATACCATGCAAAAAACTCGCAACCAACTGTCCAAGTAACCATCTCTGTTTCACGAACTATGTGCTAGTACTAACTCTAAGGGTTTACAAGAATGAGAGGTAAGCTTCAGGTACGAAAAGAACGTAACAGAAGCAAGGTAACAAGATAATACAGGGTCAACATGTTCGTACACATATTTAGCAATTTGGCCAATGCATAGTCATAGTCCTTAGGTTCTGTTTTCAATGCCATGTATTCAGGATTCAGGTTTTTAGAGCATATACAAAATTGTTTTGTCATACGTGGATATAAACAACAAACGTTACATTATGACTAATTGTTCAAAAAAACAGAACCAACAAATTAAGCAAATTAATTCCCGTTCCAGCCTACAACATGCCTAGCATTCTTTTGCACCATGTATTATCCAAAATGATGGACACATTGTGAAATCAGGTGCTACACAACTCAAAAGAAAATACATGACTTGATAGTAGACTTCTGAAAGAAGCCAACAACAAAAGAACCAGAGATCAGTTAGTCCTCGCTAGAGATAACTGATAACAATATGCCATGGTCTGAAAGGACACATGCATTAAAACACTTAACCAACTCTAACTTAGCATTCAATTTGGTGACCTATGTGCTAGTACTAACTCCAAAGGTGACAAGACTGAGTTAGAGATGTGAAATTCGGCTATGGCAAAAAAAAAAAACAGCAGTTTTTTTTTACAAGAAAGTCTGAAGCAAGTAACAGGACAACACCAGATCAGCGCAAGGTAATAGAATAAATACCAAATCAACAAGGTGGTATGGGCATTTAGCAATTCGATCAATGCATGGTTCGGTTCCTTAAACAAGTCAAATCTCATAGCAAAATTACATTCCATTTTCCAATGTCATATGGTCACTTGGTCAGATTGCAATAGTGTACGCAAAATTATATCTTCCAAACTCTAACTGAGAGTATGAGTAACAAATATTACTTGCATTAATTAATATCAATTACTCACAAATCAGAACCATCTAATGGGACAGGGAAGGTCTAGTACCATACCTGGAGTGTAGAAGCTCATGTAGGGTAGAAGTAGAACGCTAAAGTAGACTCCTGACTCGGCAACCTTCTTGACCTTCCCTGACTTGAGGTCCATAGCGAACAGGCCAACATCTGAGCTTATGAAGATGACATCCACACCCTCTGCGAAACCAGCCACGAATGGTTTGTCATCGGAATTGACAACAGGTATGATTGTCTCCAGCTTGATGGCCTTCAGCTGTACCCATTCTGCATCTCCTTCAGAATTCACCTTCCTTGACCACAGATAAAGGTTGGAACTCTCAATGCAGGCAAACCCCAGAGTACTGTCCTCCATCACCATGAGGGCAATGTGGTACATTGTGTGAGGGTGGGTTAATCATGGATAAGCAATTGCTGGCCCAGTTGTACTTGACGATTGCGTTACTGCGGCGAATTGTGAAGTAGACTTCATCCCCAATAACAGTGCAACGCCTAGGTTGGACATAAGGTGTGTACATGTAGGGCATTTCTGCAAGTGCATCTCGCACATGCTGGGAATAGACTTCACAACCATCATGGTCAAGTGTTACCGGCTTGCTCCACAGACCCGTCTCCGACGAGTACGCGCTGGCCATCACCACATTCTTGTAGTCATGGGTGGCCACGAAGACGACGCGGAAGGGGCCGCCGTGGCAGTCGAGGTGGTCGCAGCCGTCGGCGGCGCAGAGGACCGCGGCGGTGTAGATCAACCACGGCATCCCGGGCTCCGGCAGGCGCTGGACGTCTCCCGTGACGGGGTCCCAGACGATGAGGTGCCAATCCTCGTTCGACGCGTGGAGGAGGACACGGCCGTGGCGGCAGTCGAGGGGGCGGCGGTACTCAGGGTGCGGCGAGAAGGGCGCCGCCGTGGTGGGGGAGAGGCCGGGCTCGGGGTCTCCCTGCACGACCATGAGCCTGTGGAGGAGAGCCTGCTCAACGGCTCCAAACCTCCCAGACGCATAAGCTTATTGAGCTTCATAATATAGGAGAACATGACTGCCAGAACAGAATTACTTCAACAGAACAGAGTTTGATTGCAGTAGCTCGGAAGAGAACAACAGCAGGACACAAGGTGGATTTGTCCATTTTGCAATATATCATTGTTGAGTGGCAAGTTAGATATCAGTGAGTCCTCGCTAGCGACAACAACCTGCCACGGTCTGAAAAAATGGAAAGCACAAAACCCATAAACAACTGGCCAACTAAGAATGAATGATGTGCTATCTACTTAGAACAACTTCCAAAGTTTACAAGATCAGTTTTGTGATGTGAACTTCAGGCCTTCAGCTATGCCAGAAAATAAGAGAGCATTTTGTAAAGAGAATATGAAGCAAGGTAACATGATAATACTAACTCAACAAATTTATTTAAATATTTAGCACTCTCCATTTTAGCTTAGCAACCACTTCACACTTCATCAACTACAACTATTCAATCGATGAACTGTTCCAGAGAAAAGAAAATATCTTTTATTACAGGGGTCAAGATGAATTAGGTCCAGCTTCCCATGCACTGCTCCATATAACAGCATAGGGCTTTCAAGCAGAAGAATTACACCTGGAAAGAAGCTAAGTCTGAAACTTGACGACCCTTTTGAAGACATGAACCCAACACTGAGTGTCATTCTTTTATTTTCTCTTTTTTAGAAAAGAAAACGGCAGAAGCTCTGAATAGTACTAGTTCCATGTAACTTAAGCCAAACATTAACCAAAGTGTAGCTGAAACATGCCTGACATATCAAACAAAGACACAATTTTCAACTGATATGGTCAGGATAGTTCGACAAAGACAGCCACAATTGTTTATAATGATTTGAACCGAGAAATGAACTTTTTGCCTCAGCTGCTCATCGCTTGTTGGGAGTTGGGGGAGACATTGGATTAATTCTTCTTCATAGATTAATTATCTGAATACACTGCCTCCCATTATATCGAGGGAATGGCTTGACCCTTAAGTAAAGATCCAAACTAACTCTAATCTTATCTCTAATTGATCTTATCCAACTAACCCTTAAGTAAAGATCCAAACTAACTCTAATCTTATCTCTAATTGTACTGTTAACGCGCTACAGCACCATGGGCCCAGACCTAGCTGGTCCCCCCCTCCCATTACACATTTTCCCCAAGATATGTTAGTAAAAGTGTAAAACATTTGAGTTCCACACCTGCCAGAAGATGGTCTTCAATCTATTTACATATTGGAAATGTTTGTTGTGAAAAAAAATAAGTTCAGTTCCAAGTAGATGAGTTAATTATTAGCTACACAGTACCAGAAATATTAAACTGACAACTTTTTGACATACTTTTGACATTATGATCATAATGAACTCAACGAAACAACCACAATTGATCACAATGTCTTGGACCACGTTTTGATGACTGTGCCTTAGCACTAATTTCATTAAGAGGGGGACTCGGACCAATTGTAAGTAAACTGCTCAACATATAAGTAAATTAATTGATGGTAGCAGTTCTGACAGAATACAACAGTATCAGACTCAGTGATCAGTTAGTTATTTGCTAGAGATAACAATGCTCCATGATCTAAAAACCATGCACAAAACTCATATCCAACTCCAACTCAGAATTCCACTTTGGTAGCCGCTATGTGCTTAGATCTAATTCCAAATGTTATAAGCTGAGCTTGAAACATGAACTTAATCTATGTCAGAAAACAACAGAATTCTTGAAAGCCAGAAGAATGGTAATAGAATAACTCCATATCAACAAGTTAGTAAGCATATTTAAAATTTAGCAATTCGACCAATGCATGGTCAAGTCAAATATCATAACAAAAATTTGTGTTCTGTTTTCCATTGCCAGATATTCATTTTTTTAATAGCATACACAAAATTGTCTTTAGTAATCTCTATACATGAAGGTAAGTAACTAATATTACTTACATCGTGGCTGTCAAGAACCAACTAACAAAAAAACATATCGAAGCTATACAGACAAGCAAGGGCTGGTACCATACCTGGAGTGTAGAAGCTCATGTAGGGTAGGACGCTAAAGTAGGCCCCAGGCCCATCAACCTTCCTCACCCGCCCTGTCTTGAGCTCTATAGTGAACAACCCAGCACCTGTGCTGATGAAGATGACACCCACACCCTCTGCGGAGCCAACCACAAACCATACATCATTGGAATCAGCAACAGGTAAAATTTTCTCCAGATCGATGACCCTGCATTGTACCCATTCTGCAGCTCCTTGCAAATTCACCTTCCTTAACCACAGACAAAGGTTGGAACCCTCAGTGCAGACAAATCCCAGTGAACTGTCCTCTGTCACCATGAGGGAAATCCCATTACTGAGCTCAGCCGGTGATTGCGGGCTAATCATAGATAAGCGATTGTTCCTCCAGTCATACTTGACGATTGCATAACCCAACCGAAGTGTGAAGTAGATTTCATCCCCGATAACGGCACCTCGCCTAGGCATCAGATAGGGTATGTAGTAGAATCTTTCTGCAATCGCGCTCTGGTGATGCTTTGCATAGGCTTCACAATCATTGCCAAGAGCCGCCGGCACGCTCCACGCCCTCGTCTCCGAAGAGTACACGCTCGCCTTAACCAGCTCGTCGTCGTCGTCGTCGTCAGTGGCGATGAAGACCACCCGGAAGGGTCCGCCGTGGCAGTCGAGATGGTCGCAGCCGGGCACAGCACAGAACACCGCGCCGGAGTAGATCAGCCACGGGATGTCAGGCTCCGGCATGCGGTGCTCGTCGCCGGTGACGAGGTCCCAGACGAGGAGGTGACAGTACTCGTCGTCCTCCACGTGGATGAGGACGCGGCCGTGGCGGCAGTCGAGGGGGCGCGTGCGGAAGCTGCAGACGAGGTACGGGGAGAGGGGCGTCGCGGTGGTGGGGCGAGGAACTGGGGCGGAGCCCCCTGCAAGACCTGGAGCCTGTGGAGGAGGCCGAGCAGGGGCGGCGTCCGGTGGAAGGCGTGGTAGCGGCGGCGGAAGGTGGGGTCGCAGAGGGTGCGGAGCCACGGCTTGCAGACGAGGGCCGCACGGACTAGGTGCTCAGGCTCGTCGGGAGGGAGGCGGAGGGGGATCTCGCCCACGAGCTCGGGCATCAGCTCCGGTGGCGGCGGCGGCGGCGGCGGCGGCGGCGGCTCCATGGTGCGGCCGGCGGCGGCTCCATGGTGCGGCCGGCGGCGAGGGTTTGGGTGGGAGGGATTGATTCGGGGGAGAACAAAAGGCAAGGCCCAGAGTGACACTGACAGTTCTACTTTGTTGGGTTCGACCCGTTCGAGTTGGACCATTTTTGAGGATTTTTTTTATATTTAATTTATCACCTTTTTGCAAAAATATATGGTCCCGCACAAATTTAAAGAAAATATACATACATCCGCCGCCGTAGCCGACGGCGTCGGGGACACAACGCCGTAGCCGCGGCGCGCGGTGCCGCCGGAGTGGGCCCCTAGCGTGGCCGGACGTAGCGCCCCTACGCCGCGGCGTTAGGGGCCTAGCGCCGCGGCCACGGCGTCGGCCTTAGCGCCATGTCCCACGGCGTCGGCAAGCCCCCGGCGCTAGGGTTCACACGCCTATGTAACACCGAAATTCAGCCGAAAATGTCGTAATAATTCGAAAAAAAAAAAGAAAAGAGAGGGGAAGAGGAGAAGGGAGTGAGGGAGGAGGTGGTGAAGGTGCGAAGCTCTGTGGTTTTTCGTCTTGTTTGAGGTAATACTCTCAAACTTAATCGAGGGATGGGACAACTCGGGTCGCCGCTTCGCATTGCTCACGAGCATGGGTAGGCAAAAATCCATGACCTCTCGTCCTTCATCATTTTATTTATGATTTACTAATGTAATCACGGTTTCGCAAGCACTTCGAACAACCGGATAACCGCGGTTTCGTGCAATGGGTGGATCCCCCGGCTATTCATCCGTATCAAGAGTACATCAACCGCCTCGAGTATGTTGTCATCTTCAACCCGAGGCAAGAACTCGCGTCGGCATTGGCTTCTCCAGATCCGACATCTACCAACGGCGACGACGGACTCCGTGATCGGACCAATGGTGGTGAAGACGAACACCGGCCGTGAGGACGAGTATTGTTGTTGTCCGTGCCACGAAAAAAGGACAACACTCCACCAGCAACTCCACCATCTAATCCAACTCCACCCCAACGGGGGTACTACATGTCCTCCCGGCGGTTCGGTGGGTCTATGATGTCCGGGTTCTCTGGGTATTATTCGTACAATTAGACTACAATTGTTGTAATTGTTTATCTAAATTCCCTAAGGCACGTTAGGACTAGCAAGAGCGGCACAAAGTTAGGGTAATTGTGTCGCACATGCCATTGCAAATGTATGGTTGATCTAAATTCGTCGTTAAGTATTAATGGTTGGTTGTTCTATCAATCCTTCAACAATTCGAATTTAAACAATAAAAAAAATCCTACCGCCGCACTCACGGCGACAAGGAATACATACCGCCGTGGCCCGCGGCATTACCTCGGCGGCACGCCGACGCCGGCGCTAGGCCCCTAACGCCGCGGGCCACGGCGTCGGAGACTTAACGTCGTGGCCCTTGGTGTTAGGGCTAAGGGCCCACTCCCCGGCGGTACACCGGCGCCGCGGCCCATGGCGTTATGTCCCCGATGCCGTAGGCCACGGCGCCGCATGTACATTTTTGCTAAATTTGTGCCGGACCATATATTTTTGAAAAAACGTGATAAATTAAGTATAAAAAAATTCATTTTTGAGCTTTTGAGCCTCGTTCACCATTTTTTCGCAAAAAAAATTATTTAATCTTTCACCGCAAAAAAGTTTTAGCAACCAAACCTGATTATAATAATTATATTGAAAATAAAAACAAGTGGGGCACCGACACTGCTGATTAGACATCGTTATCAGAATAGCATGGACAAACACAAACTGGATGTTCAAATTCATTCAAATTCTAAGCTGCGGATTGGCGTAAGGTTAGACCAATGTACATGTACTATCACAAAAGCTCATGAATAAAAAAGGTACAACATTAACTCATTATTCGACGAAAACAATGCAATAACTTCTTATTCAATGAAAACGAAATTGATATTCAAATTCCCCAATGTACCTTTGCCTGCTCCTCTTTCACTAAGCAAGGGCGTCGCTATTTGGTCCGAAGATGTAACACCCTAAAATTCCATCACTAAATTAACTTAGCAACAAACGGTTAGATTTAATTTCGTTAAGGACATAAATAAATTAATATTTAAACATCACTAAAATAATTTAGAAATAATAAGTGTTTGTGCATCATGATTCGAATGCATGGATTTCTGTTTGATTGAAGTTTGAATGTTTGAAAAATGAATTTGAAAAGAAATTTTTTAAAAAAAGATCCTCTTCTCCTCCCTCTCCCTCTCCCTCTCTTTTTCTTTCCCGCTGGCCCAGCATTTTTTTTGGCCCGCAAGCATCCCAGGCCGTCGGCCTGTCTCTTCCCCGCGCGCGTAGGCCGGCCCAAGTGGCCCGAAAGATCGGCCCCTCCGCCGCCCCGAGCACGCCTTCCCCCTTTTTCTTTTGCGGGCGGTCGGCCCGACGGTGGGGCCGGCCGTCGGGCCTTTCCCCTACCTCCGGCCCGCGGGTCGCCCGCGCCCCATCAAGGCCGCCGGCCGTTTTCGGCCGGGTCAGCCGCTCCCCCGCCATCAAAACCTCGTAACCGAGCGCAGTGATGCCCCTTCTTCATCTCCCCTCCCTTAATTTGGCTGTTACCCTCCTTTAACCCCCTCCCCCTCTTCACACTCCTTCAAAACGGCCATTAATGGCCATGGCCGCCGGGGAACCGCCTCCCGAGCTCCCCCGAGCCTATTTAAGCGCCCACGAGCACCCCCGCACTCCCCCCTTCGCTCGAAACCAAGCTTACACGCCCCCCCCCCCCCCGTGCCCTAGCCGCTTGTGCCACCGAGGTTGGACCGCCGCCGCCGCGCCATTGCCGCCGCCCGTGCTCTTCCGCCGTCGGTGAAGCTCCTCAATCCCCCCCGTTCGCTTCCTCTTCGCATTTGTGAACTCATTCGTGTGCCCATTCGAATGCGCAGCTCCCGTGCGCCCCAATCGAGCTCGCTCGTCGCCGCCCGTTGAGGTTCGGCCGCCGGCGTTGATCTCCGTCGCCGCCGCCTCTTCCATCAAATCCTCGCCCACCGGAGCTCCTACACGCTGTAAGGACCATGTCCCCGCCCTCCTTTTCACTTAAACCCGACCGTAGGGTGCGCCGCCGCCGTCCGCCCCCATGGACGCCACGCCTCGGTCGCCGCTCGTTTCACCCGTGCAAGTGCATGCTTAGGTTCGCAAGGTCCCCCGGTGCGCGTAGAAGTTTTCCCCCGCGCGTTTTCGTGGCCGGGAGCGCTAGTTAGGCCGGCCGCCGGCGACCCCGCCGCCGCGCGCCGCCGCCGCCGGCGCAAGCGCGCCCCCCGCCGCGCGCGCGCGTGGATGGCCGTCGGATCGCCCATCCACGGCCCCGATCCGTTGGACCCGCGGGTCAAACCCGCAAGTAACGGTCAACCGGGGGCATTTTCTTTAAAGAGACCCCCGCTTCTTTTAAATTCACGGGCGGTCCTTCCACCCCATAAGATCCTTTCAATTCGGTCCCCGAAATTCATGTTTAAGCCCCTGTTTTATTTGAAAACCCTACCCGAGGTCCTTAACACCCTTTTAATAGTTTAAACCTTCTGTTTTTAAGCATAATTACGTTTTAGCCCCTGTATTCTTGCTGTTAGGTCCCTGTAAAGTTTAGTTTATCGCAGATTAGTCCTTAAACCTTGTTTTTAGCATAACTTCTCTGTTATAGCTCCGTTTTTAGCGTTCTAGTAGTCCTTACGATCGTCTCGGCCGAGCCGTCGCTTTAGTAGCATGTTTTCAATCTTTAGGATTGATTGGTGATCTGTTTTATTTATTGTATGCTTTATGTGTGAATCGTAGATATCGTGCTCGTTTCAACCGAGCCACCTCTCGGGGACGATCGGGAGCGAGTTGTTTGAAGAGGAGGATGTTTTTTTGTAGGCGAGGAAGGCAAGTGGTCTTCTCCCCCCGCATGTTCTCTTTTTGTCCTATATAATTGCATTATAAATAATGTTTACTTTTATGATATCTTTGCATTAATTTGACGGGAAAACCTTTTTAAGGACTTACCTAGATCTTTTGCCCCGATCCTTGGCCTAGCCCCTTTTAAATAAAAGTTAGTTGCTTAACATGGGTTGGTTAAATGGGTCTTTTATGGAAATGATATATGTTTAATGGTGAATGTTTTGGGTAATGCAAGAACACTTGATTTAATCGGAACATGGAGAACCACCCAAGAAAACATGCGCAACCACGGTGTTACATGGCTCGACCTTAGACGAATAATTAGGTGTGTGATCGTACTAGTGGCCCTTTTCCGAAAGGAGCGCAGGGGGGATCCGGGTTGCGGGGGTATAGCCCGGTCCTTTTGGGGTAGTAGCCTTTGCTAAGGTACGACCACTAGGGAGGGTTATGGTCCACCCCGATCCGTAACTATGCGGGTCGTTAGTCTTTTGCATGCCTTTGTAAAGGCTTTGTAGCGTCCCTATGCAATCACACCTCGGATATGTGGTATGGTGCTTGGCCGGCATCGCATGGTTGGGTTTAAAGTTCTTCGGAGCTTTTACGCGAGCCGTGGGTAAAGTGTGCAAACCTCCGCAGAGTGTAAAAGGCGATCGATCGGCCGTGCTCACGGTCATGAGCGGCTTGGACCCTCACATGATTAATAAACTTAAAGACGAGATAAATCGTGGTTGGTGAAGCTCGTTGAGCTTGGGTTGTTTTGTACTTAAGTTTCTCTTAAGTGGGATGGTACGAACTTACACATAGTAATTAGGTGTTCTTTAATTAAAACTTGACCAACATTAAAATGCTAAACCGTCGTAAAACCTTAGCCTATCCTTGATAGCCTTGCATTTTTCCCCCACTTGCCGAGCTCCAACCATAAGTGTGCTCGGCCTTGCTTATCGCCGTTCGCAGGAAAACTTTGGAGGGGAGTTCTATGACGACTTCGATGAGCTGTGAGGCTTGCGGACCCCCGAGTCAAGTGCCTGTGGGAGCGGAAGACGAGGACTCGACGAGTAGTTATCGTTTTCCGTTGTTAGAGACCTTCGAGTCTCCCGCATGAGTGTAATAAGTGGTTAAACTCGAAATACGTTTGAATACCGTTTATGATATTTCACTCATTTTTGTCTATCATATGTGTGTGAACCGATCCCGGTGCACATATGAGATGCACTTGGTTCCTCTTCGGAAATCGGGTGTGACGGAAGAAACAAGTTTTTTTAAAGCCCGGTCACAATATGCGCCCCCCAAAAAATCTAGTCCATCCGTCCCAAAAAGAATGTCATTCTAGAAATTTTAGAACAGATTATTAAGGAGGTGAAATGACCTTGATTGCCCCTATTTATTTGCCATATTATGTGCTAATTGATTGCTTGCATGCCTACATGCACATGCACACATGCCAAATTAATCAAAACGTCATTCTTTTTTGGACAAATTTTGAATCGTAAAACGTCATTCTTTTTGGGACGGAGGGAGTACTTGTTTAGAGAGTAAGTTTTTTTCGTTGGATCAAGGCCTCGTAGATAATTTGCCGACTGTCGGTGCCAAGCGACCAAAATCGAACTCCTAGGAGTTCTGCCTGCACCAAGCACCATGCGGGTTTGCTAGGCTTAAAGCAAACAAGCCCGATCACAATAGTGGTGTTCAACATCGGAGAAGTGAAAAGCTACGCGCGTTTCTCGCGCTCCCCGCATTCCACGGCATACGTGTCGCACGGCCGTGTGTTTGGCGTCTTTGCAAAAAAGCCATTCGGTTTACAAGAAATAGTGAAACCACCCAAAAGTCCATACGGCGGGAGAACCGCGTTCAAAACATTTGCTCAAAAGCCCTCTAACTAAATATTATTCCTACGAGAAGAAGCAAAAGCTGTTGGTTGCAAATACCCCCCCCCCCGAGACACTTTTAGAAAGAACCCCTCCCACCACCTTACCCCCGCCTAATACCCCCCGGCCCCCGTTACCCACCGAACCCTACCTCACTTCCCTCCCCCGCCGCCTCCCCGCTCTCCTCCTCCCCGGCATCCCCGCCGCCACCCTCGGACACTCTTCCCCCAACTTCTCTCCTCCTCCGTCGCGTCACGTCGCGTCGGCGTGTCGTCGCGTCGTCGCCGTCGCGTCGGCGTGTCGTCGCCGTCCCTCCCGTCCGCGCCGGGGCGGTCGAGGCCCGCCTCGGAGCGCCGCTTCCCGGGGTGCTCGACGTCCCCAACCGTCCCGGACCGCGAGCGCGCCATCGTCGTCAACCACGAGCGGATCCACCGCGTCATCATCGTCGGCTCCATGGAGGAACGCGCGTGGCCGGATCTCGCATCGGATCTCCTCATGGCGGGGGAGGGGAAGAAAGGAGGTGGAGCAGAGTCGCGCGGAGGGACGACGCCGCGCCGACGAGCCACCTGCGGTGGGCCGGCCGACGGGGATCCATCCGCGGTGCGGGTTTACACTATCCGGGCTCCGCCTATTCTCCTCCACCGCCCGGACGACGCCCCACCCCCGCGAATCGGTGGCGACGGCACCTACGAGCCACTCCCCACCGTGGATCTTGACGAGGATGGTCGGTGTCCATGGAGCTCCGCGGTGCCGCGCCTACTCGCGTTCGTCGGGCGGGGGCTCCGGCGGCCGGCGCCTCCATCTCCGGAGGCCGCGAATCAACGGCGACGGGCACCGGCGAGCCACTCCCACCCCCGGATGCGGACGAGGACGGCCGGCGTCCATGGAGCTCCGCGGCGCCGCGCCTACTCGCGTTCGTTTAGGCCGCCTATGGGGTGCCCGTGCGGTCCCCCGGGAGAAAGAGCTCGCACTTTGTGAAGACTTGCGAGGTGAGGTAATCTACTTCCGTCTTTTCTAATCCCTGATAATAGAGTCACAACCAAACTATCCGTGCCTCATTGCAACTCATATATCTTTGCATTGGAGTTGGTGCAGCTTACTTTTCTCGGTAGGACCTGTCTTCCATAGAGCACAACAACTAGCCGGTAACAACATGAATAACTAACACAGTCTAAACAAGATCCCCCTCATGATAATCGATTAGAGTACTCGATCTGTACTAGGAGGACTAATAACTTGGACGTGCAAGCAGGTGAGATGGCTGAAAATTCGGTTGTTGGCATAATAATTTAGTCTAATGGACTGAGCGACCAAGGAGAATTAGACTAAGAGAGAATTTGAAGAAAGGCTTTGCTTGCACGAGGACAAGAGGAATTTAGTCTAATGCGGAGCAGCGTAGAATGAGAGAGCTTGGTGTTGAGTTATGATCCAAATTCTGTCTCCCAAGAGAAAGGGCGACTTCGACGGAGCGAAGCGGAGGCCCGTCGCCGTAGGCTTTTGAAGATCCAATTGCATAGTTTGATTAATTACATTGCGAAAGTTCGATGTAAAGTTTGGTTCCTTTAGGCGTCCATGAAATACACTTTGTTTTCTTCGGGTAGTACACAAGGCTAATAATTCATGTTTGACTATTAGAGTCTTTGTGTCAATTTCGAAGATTTTCTCATTGATTCGACGAGTGCAAGACTTTCAATTGAGGACATTCTCCATCAAACGGTGGCCACCATAATTATCAATGTATAGAAGGCGTCATTTACTAATGAAGTAATATTTTCGTGATGGAAAGCATGTAGATCGTTCTATACAATCAAATGTCATTTGTTGAATGGAGTGAGCTTTATCATGACACACATGTCACAATTTATATATAACATGCGAGGTCGGTATTTGAGTTTATTTGTGTGACGCCCCGGGGTTTTAATTACCGTCATTAACGCTAATGACCGGATCGGTCGAGTCAAACCGGTCAAACACCGGTCAAACTTAGGTCAACCCGAGCCATCACCCCGAAAACCTCGCCATTGAACCCCTTGACCAAGCCTACACACACCCGTAATCAACCCGTGGTCAAAGACACGGGCAAACCCCGCTTAACCGTTGACGTCGGCGAATGTCGTCCGGAACTTTTGCCGCGTTCTCCAAATTTCACCTAAACACTTCAAAATCTACCTTTATGAAAGTTGTCCACCTTGTTGAGGGACACAACTTTTGTGTAGAATGGCATTTCAAATTTTGAGCAGAAAAGGGTGAAAAACTTGGTCAACCGACAGTACCTCCTGTTTTTCAGAATAGGCCGGCATTCAAAGTTGGCACGACGTTCCTGCAAAATCCGTTGAGAAAGACACTATACGGCCTTTACAAAAGTTGTAGAGGGTAGTGAGATCTACAACTTTCTCGTTGACCACTTTGTGCACTTCTATTCAACATTTTGGAGAAAACACGGTCAAAGACGCGTTGACGGGCCGAAAACCGCAGCGGTCACGCTCCGGAGCGCGCCCGCGCGCCGCGCGCGTTCTGCCGGCCGGGGCGCGCGCGCGCGCGCGCCGGTCCACCGCGTCGCCTCGGCGTCCGTGCGGACCGTGCCCCTGTCTCGAGCCGCGAGCCACCGGCTCCCCTCCGCGCCGACCGCCTTGGAACGTGAGCCGCATTTATGTCGTCGTACCGCCGTCGCCTCGACCCCGCGGTCCGTCGTCCGCCCCCCGCCCGGGCGCGCACGCCAAGGCCGCGTGCGCACCCCGAGGAAGCCGCCCACCCCCCGGCCCCCGCCACGCTCGCCCTTAAAGGTCGCGCCCGACCGGCCGCGGACACCGATGCACGACGCCGTCCGCCACGCCCGCCCGGCAACACCGCCGGAGCGACCCCTCCTCCGTTCGGTTCCGGCGCACCCAAAGCACCGCGGCGCCCTCCTTTAGCTCCACCACGGCTCGCCGGCACCTAGCCACCGCCGGAGGCCCCCCCTCGCCGGCACGCGCCGGCCGCGGCGGCGGTGCCCCCCCGACCGCCGCGCGCCCCCTCCCCACCGGCCACCCCTTGCTCCAAGCGACCCACAAACCGGACCCTTGGGACCCCTAGATCCCTCCCCTACCCTCCCCGGCCGGACTCCGGCGAGACCTCACCGGAATTTCACCGGAACCGCCGCTGCACCGCGCCCAGGGACCACATTGCAACAGAGAAGATCTTTCCGAGGGCCTCCCTGCAAAAGTATATCTCCAATAGTGTTGCAGTTTTCCTGATTCTTGTAAATTGCGTAGAAAATCGTAGAGACATCAGAAAAATGCAAAACCAATTTTGTTGGGTCAGTTGTGAATTATTCTACAACTTTTGTTATTCTGGCCTGAGCTAATTCCTGTTAGTTTTTGCATGAAAAATACAAATGTGAAAACCCTAGATCTGCAATATCTCAAAATATATAAATCCTCTGTAGCTAATTTTTGTATATGTTGTGTGTTAGGTCATGACTAGCTCCTATGCCAAAAATTGCACAAAGTTATGATGTAAATCTTTTTATAAAAATGTTTTTCCATTTCTGCCAGATCTGCATAAATGATTTTTCTTGCTAAATATATTTATGTTTTTGAGCTCAAATTGTTCACACT
The DNA here is from genome assembly GCA_947561735.1 of Cenchrus americanus. NCBI lineage: Eukaryota > Viridiplantae > Streptophyta > Magnoliopsida > Poales > Poaceae > Cenchrus > Cenchrus americanus. The sequence goes on along the minus strand of OX387245.1, from coordinate 251,845,358 downwards.
GTCTTGAAATATCAAAACACACCTCTGGCGAATTAATCACAATTTTATGAATACCAGAAATAATTATTCTTGAATTATGCTTGTTTTTCTTTGAAAATACATAACTCAAGTTTCACAATAGTTCTAGGTGTATGTGCTGCACCACTAGGCTAGAATTGAACCATATAACATGTGTGAGAAAGTTTAGATCATTTTGTTGAGTATTTATTTTTGTGTGCATTTACCTTGTTCTTCTAGCTAGCTTTTGTTATTTTTAAAATTAATTAATTTCTGGCCATCCAAAGCTCGCATGTGTGTCCAGTGGCTTGTTATAGGTATTTAATGTGTAACACACCCTTCCACTGAATTTTATTAATTAATTTCGTGAATAAAAGTTTGTAAGTCATTAAGGGCTTAATAGTCATTAAATGGGAAAAATCACCAAACCACCCTTGCTAACTTGTGTGTGGTTGTAAATCGATTTAAAAAGGCTAATTGCACCTACCCACTACTGTTTGTGAATTTAAATTAAATTATTTGCATATGTATGTACACAGTCACCATCAAAAGGAATTTTAATAAAGAATTGCATATTGTTCCTTTTTGGAAGAGTATGCTAAATGTATTCTTATCTAGGTGAATGTGTACAACTAATGCACCCTATGGTTGTCATTTATTGTTTGTGATTAATTAAATTAAAATCGTCAAATAAATCTTGCATTTGCATCCTCGTGTAGATCTCCCGAACGGTAGGCCGTACGCGTGTGCCGGACGGAGGAGACGGAGGAGGGCGACGGAGACGTGCACGACGTCGTTGTAGAGCAAGACCGGACCAAGTCCGGAAGGGCCCAAGGCCAACCTTGCCATCGAAGGCAAGCCCCGGATCATTAACTCGTTTTCGAAATTTATGTAATTATCATTGCTATGATTGTGCATTTACGTTTCGGGAGTTGAATGAAACCCTAGATGCATGATCCCTAGGTACCTATGTCCTCTTACTAGTTTGCTAGGTCGATAGCCGCTATGCTATAGGACCGGTAGAAGTCGAGTGATGTTCGTCACTCGCGAGAATAGGTTCTTATGTTTGAATCATAATATCGTCATAAATGGATTGCTCATGTGGTAAGAGCATGGGATTTGGGCTCCGGTCCGGTGGCTTTCGTGGGCTAAGCTTTTGAACGTACTAAACATATGCGGGTATGGGACCGGTAAGCCTAGTACCCGATTGACGCGGTAAGGGAACCTTTCCCTACTAAAGCCGGGGCACTTGTGTCCCCCCCGCTTACAACAAAGTGTGGTACTGCGTGAGTCCGGACGTTCGTGTGGGAGCGATCTAGTAATCCTTGTACCAAGGAATGTAGGTTCCGCTCCCGAGCCGAAGATCGACGGGAACGGCCTGGGAAAGTTGTCCTTTCGGGGGCAGCCTACCGTGTGTTTGGGTTTACCTTGCAAGGTTTAAATCAATCGATTGTCGGCCTCTCACCGTTATCCGAGACTGCTTAATCAACTGGCCATGATATCCCATAATGATGGAACTCGAGGAATATGGTTGTATGAATTAATTGCTTGTAATTCTTGATTGAATTATATGGCACATTTAGAAATGGTTATCAACTAGATCTTGTGCTAAAAGATTGAAAGTAAGGATCTACTCCTAGTAGATGTTCGGCAAAAGAAACTCCACCGGCCAAAAGCCTTCCATGTCTAGAGTTTGGTGATATAGTTATTACCCGACGGTTAAGTCTTCTTGAGTATTAGTATACTCGACCTTGCTTTAAAAGCCGTGGTTGCGTGGGTTGTTGACCGGAAGGGTGACGACAAGTGATGACATCACGGATGGCCTCCCGTGATGTCTACCGTTGCGCTAGTTTATTTTATTTACGCTCGTTTTCAACCTCGAACCTTTACTCCATGTCATGAACAATGGTTTGTAATAAATTTGGTTAACTTGTGTTGTACTCTGGACTCACCTTCGCGTGAGTTTTAATGCATATGTCGATCCTCTCGTTTGAATTCCAAGTGATTTACGGGCGTTAACCCGGCAACTAACGACATGATGATACTTTACTATTGCTTAACGACCAAAGTGGATCGGTCTTAGGTGATAGTACGATATTTTCCTGGGCGGGTTGTCACAATTTGTTTATTGGTGGTACATATAATTGCACATTAGTATGTTTACCGAAAGAGGTGATGATGTTTCGGGCTCACGGGAATCTCGAAATGAGTGAAATCCGAAATGCACACAGGTCGTTCTTGCACCGAAAGACGCCTAGACAGGTAAATATATTACGCCCACTACTCCGATGAGCATGTATATATTACGGGCAAGATTCAATATGATGATTTTTTTGAGCAATCAGTCAAGTACTCATGGGATAAATAATATGCTTTGGTCAATTTCGAGAGAAGTACGGATAAGTGCATGTTTCAGTTTTTGGATTCAGTCCAATGCTTGTAGTATTGGAGGATATGCATAGGAGTATGGGATATAACTTCATATAAATATATACACCATTTTATGGGCAATTAGTTTAATGCTTGTAGGAACATATGCTTGGGGCATAATTATTTCGAGATAGCTACCGAAAAATCCATATTGCGTTTTTCAATTCGGTTACGATTGTCTTATCCTTTATGTATTTAGGTGTCCCTTAGCTTTTGTTTTCATGAAGTCTATTTCAGGCTGGCATTAAACAGAGCTCCCATTTATCCCAACTTGGGTGCTTGTTTAAAATAGGAATCAATGAGTTATCTCTTCTGCTGCTACTAAAAAATGTTTCACAATGACATGCATCACAAGTGCACAATTACTTAAAACAAAACTTTTTTTGTGTGAAATTGATGGATTCATGAACCTTAGTAATAATCCAGTGAACCAGAGTGGTCCAGTGCCGAGAGTGGTTGAATGAACAATTGAAAGGATAAAATAGTATAATCTTTTCCCTCTTTATAAATTTGCAAATTGCTTTTCCCCCCGCATTCTTATCTAATTCTTTGCTATGTAAAGAAATTATTGACGATTTTCTCAAATTGAGGAGCTTTGCTTAAATCATGTTGCGATCTGTAGTGAGCAAAGTCGGGAGATTGTTGTGTTTCTTGTCTAAGCGAGAGCCTCTCAAAGCATTGAGTCATTATTAAATGCCAAAGAGAGAGCACTTGGGTGTGCCTTCTTTAACCAGTGATTGTGATGTTTGTTTTAATTTTTTTACCATTCCTGTAGGTACCATCCGGAAAGTGTGAAGGGTTGATGGAACAACTCAAGTTGATCATCAATGAGAGCAATTATGTAACATTTGACTCGATTAAACCGGAAATGTTCGGTCTCTTAAATTCCGGTTGAGAACTTTGTAAAAAATAAAAGCAAAGACATTATGTAGCTTTGGTAACTCTGTAAAACTTGCATATGATATTATCCTTTGTCGGTCAACCAATTGCATATGATATTATCCTTTGCGAAAGAATAACCAATTGCAATTTAAAGTTTCTTGGAAGTGCTCAAAAGATTCCTTCGTCTTTCATTTGGACCTTGCTAGCTCCCACCATTTGTTTCAGTGCGTTCGGCTTCAGGCATGGTGCATTGATTCTGAACTGAACTAACCTGAACTCTCAACCAGAATGGAAGACAATAGACAAACTGTGAAATTGGTTCAAATTGTATGATGGCGGTTGAAATTGTATGGTGGACAAATCTGTATCATGGGCTAAATCCATCATGTCTAATGAAATTGGTCGAGATAACTGATGTGTTCATGTTCTTTCTATGTTGTTGTTTTTATTATACTTCTATTGGTGGCTTTTGATAGGGCGCGCATCGCGCGCCGATTGTTCTAGTATGGTAATGCTTGGGTCATCGTTAGCCATTTGTAGGTAAGAATGAAGTTCTTCTTGAACAAGAATGTTGTTGTTCCCAATTATGACACCCGTGGGACATATCGATTTCCTGCTCTCACAGTGTTGTTTGTAAGCAAACAAACCAAAATGTTTGACCATCACTCACTGGGATTTTCACTCTTCAAGCCCACAGATAGAATTCACAACTTTTTCCTTTTTGTGGAACTGCACAGTGAAGCCATTGCTCAGCATAATGTCTCCACTTGTGCTCCCTGAATAGTCGGACTCAATTCTCAGAAAATCCGCATATCATTAGCTTTCGTCCGGTATATCTGATTCAAGCGCCAACAGAACGTTTACTGAAATATTCCTGACAAACTAGATTGCCATAAAACTTTCTGACAATACTATTAGGATCTATTTGACAAAAACAGCAGCAACTGGGAAAACAGAGAGCTGGAAAATAGGATGCATCAGCTCCACAAGATGGTGGATATGTTGAACTGCTCGATAAAAAATAAAATGCTAGAAAAGCTCCAGTAATGCACAATGATCCCAAACAATTCACGACTCTGCAAGAAGATTGAGCTGCTTAGCAATAGCAGAACAGAAAACAAAGCACCTAAATCATAACCTTATAACTGTTTTTTCTTACTTCGAATACCATTATCTCTGGCATTGCAACTTGGCAACTTTGATAACAGGCAACCAACACTGAATGTCATATTAATTTTCAGGAAATGACAGACTAGTTCCATGCAACTGAGTCAAGCATTAACCAAAAAGGAACTGAAACATGCCTGACATATTAAACTGAGATATAAATTACAGACAATATTATAAGGACGAATTTGACAACATAGCCAAAATTGGCCTAATATCTAGCATTATTTGTACTTAGAGAACTGAACAGAAAATAAACTAGTAGTTCTGGAGGAAGCCAACAGCACCAGGCTCAAGAAGTCAAGAGGATGGCTTTGTCCATGTTGCAGCATAGTGCTGTTGAGCAGTGCACTGGAGATCAGAGAGTCCTCGCTAGCGATAACAGTGAGCCACGATCTGAAAAGATGCAGCACACACAACTCATGACCAACAGTTAACTCAGCATTTCCAATTTGATGAGCACAAGCTATGTAGTAGAACTAATTCCATAGGTAGCAAGAGTGAGCTTGAGATTTGAGCCTTACCTATAGCAGAAAAGAACACAATAATTTTAAAAACAAGAAAAATCTGAAGCAATGTAACACATGATACTAGATCAAAAATCTGAAGCAATGTAACACATGATACTAAAAAGTTCATTTGCATATTTAGCACTTCCACCGATGCATAGTCCTCAGCAAGTCCAATTTCAGAAATAAAATTAAATTAGGTTCAATATTACAAAGCAGTATATTCAGTTTGCCCAGTACACACAAAATATTTTGACTTTGCATAATAATTCACCTATTACTGATCACACTACTACAATTTTTCACCAACCAGAACCAGATAAATTAGCAAACTTAAGGGAGATATACTGAAATTGCAGGACAATACCAAAGCAAGAGCTAGTATGTTACCAGGAGTGTAGAAGTTCATATAGGGCAAGACACTAAAGTAGACCCCAGGCTCATCAACCTTCCTCACCCGGCCTGACTTGAGCTCGATCATGAATAATCCAACACCAGTGCTGATGAAGATGACATCCACACACCCTCTGCGGAACCAACCACACCTCGGGAATAATTGTCTCCAACTCAATGACACTGCCTATTACCCACTCTGCAGCTCCCTCTGAATTCACCTTCCTCGACCACAGATAAAGCCTAAAATTCTCAACACCTGCGCAAGCCCCAGTGAACCATCCACCATCGACATCAGTGCAATCCAGCAATCCGTATGTTGCCAGCGGTGGTGGCTTAACCACAGATAAGCAACTCTTGCCCCCAATCATACTTGCCAGTCACAGTATCTCGTGTCATGGCGAAGTACATATCATTTCGGACAAGGGCGGCGGCACGCCTCGGCCGGACGTAGAAATCACGGCCGTTGTCAAGAGACACCGGCGTGCTCCACACGCCCGTCTCCGATGACAGGGTCCCAGAGACCCAGACAAGGTAGGTAATCGACATTCTCGTCCCGCATCATGTGGATGAGGACTCGGCCGTGGCGGCAGTCGAGGGGCCACGTGTGGCAGCCGTCGGAGCCAGTGTGGGGGGAGTCGGGCAACGATGTGGTGGAGGCGAAGCGGGGAGGGGGGGGGGGGGGGGGGGGGGGGCGGGGTCCCCGTCGAGGACTTGGAGCCTGTGGAGGAGGCCGAGGATGGGAGGGGCGCCGTGGAAGGCGCGGTAGCGGCGGCAGAAGGCCGGGTCGCAGAGGATGGCGATCTCGGCGGTGACGTCGTCGATCAGCTCCGACGGTGGCGGCGGCGGTGCCACGGTGGATCGGTGGGTTCGTGGTCGGCTGGTGCGAGTTGGGCACACTGACTCGGCTGCTGCTACTCGGTTGGGTCCAACCACGTCAGAGCAACTCCAACAGCTGCCTCTAAATTAGGCCTCCAAATTCCTTTTGCAGGCCAAACTGCAAAAAATAGAGTCCCAAAATGAACTTTCAACTCCAGCAGAGAACTCTATTTTGTTGTGGAGCCCATATGTCAGCCTCCATCCAACCGCCGGAGCCTCATCCGCCGCGAGCTCCGCGACCGCATCTCGCGCGATGCCGGGGCGGCATCCGCCTCGAGCTCCAGGGCGAGGTGACCCTGTCCGCGACGTGTGTGTCCAGCAGGTACTAGTTCGTCATCCTCGCCTTCGTCTTCCCGTTCGACGAGGGTCGGGCTCCGCGGTTGGACCGACTGCAGCACGCGTGCGGAGGAGCCGGCACGCGTCACGCTCGGGTCACCGTCATCGCCCCCGCAGTGTCCCCGACTGCCAGGAGCTCCTGCCGCGCTCGGTGACAGCACCGTCGAGGGGGGACAAGGACTAGACGAGGCACGCGACGTCGGCGTCAGCAACACCGCCGCCGTCCGCTACGGCGTGGACGATGCCGTCGCAACGCCCGCAGCGAGTGCGGCGGCGGCCCTTGCGCGCGTGGGCGAGGACGAGCACATGGACTCGAGTTGCCCACCGATGCGCCCTGTGCTAGCGGCGGCGGCGGCGGCCTGTCCCCGGCACCGCGAACACCGCTGAGGCCAGCGCCCTCCTGCGACCCCAGTTCCTGCCGCCCTGCAACGACTCCTCCTCCGGAGGCGGTGCCGCAGCCGGCAGAGTGCGGCAACCTCCCTCTGGAATTCTCGACCACAAGAATAAGCTACCGGTAGCAGTTTCCTTCACCAATCAAAGCACGCAAGCAATAACCTTCTAATCTCTTCTGTTCATCCACCAAGCAAGAACCAGTGGCATCTCTCAATCGAATCACAAGCTAGCATCACAGATCCAGTTTTCTCCAATCCGCGCCTAGCGTAGAAAACAAACCAACAGAGTCAAATCGTTCCCATGGATTCTTGAAGCAGCAGCTTTGGCCGAAGCAATACAGCAGTCGGCGGCCACCTCTCGACTTACTTCCACTTGTCGCTGCTCTGCCTCGCTCGAACATAGCAGCACCTCCCCTCGTGCACCCACATCTGCCGCGCCTCCCCCTGCGGGGGCAAGATTCGAGCGCGGCGGGCCTCCATGGCCGGCGAGCGCGGGAGCGAGATTCGGCGAGCGCGGTCGAGCGACATCCACTGCCGGCCATCCACACACACGCGTTTATTCCCACTAGTGAAAGAAGGGAGAGCGTCGAGGCTGGACCAGGTCATTGCGTTCCTCACCGACCACAGCTTAGATCCCGGCTCCCGACGCTCCGGATGCCCGGCTCCGCCTCCACCGGCGGCGTTGGCACGGGAGTGGTTGGAGCGCGCTCCCTGGTGAGCTCGGCCGTCGCGTTAGGCTAGAGCTCCATGGGCGCGCCCTCAACCACCGCGTTCAGGCAGTACACCTCCTTCGTGTTCGGGCCGCGTAAGCGGAGCTCGGCGTCGAGGGGCCCGCGGCGCCCGAGCTCGGTGTGCCCAAGGCGGATGGCGAGGTGGGTGGCGGCGCCGCGCGGAGAATGGCGGCCAGGGGAGGCACACGTGGAGAGGAAAAGAAAGGAAAATAATAGAAAAGTGGTGGGTCCCACATTGGTGGGGGAATGGAGGGTCTCAAGAATGGAGGCTGGGAGGGGGAATTTGGAGGGGTATGCAAAGTGAAGGCCTATTTAGAGGTCCTGCTGGAGTTGAATTTTTGCACAAAACCTCTAAATTTTGGAGTAGAGGCCCATATGGAGGCCCCTGCTGGAGATGCTCTCAGCAGATTGGATTGGGCCGTGCCACTCACGCACTGTCCGCACGGAGTCACGCGGGCTTTTTCACCAAAATTACTTGAAAATGGTAGCTGCTAATTTCAAAAAGAAAAAAAAGTTGTAGGAAAAAACTAGCCTCCTCTCACCCAAAATCCTCCCATACGAACTCTTTTCTTCTCCAACTCCAATCATATTTCGCTAAGAGTTGTGATTTGTGAGACGCCAGGGCACCATGTTGAGAGACAGTGGCGGAAGGCGGTTGGGTGGTGTGCTAGGGCGGGAAAACAATGACGCGTCGATGCCTAGCTCACCCGCGCCAAAAAATGGTGGGGGCGAAAGGCTAGACAACGAGTGGCGGGAGGTAGAAGAAAAAGGGATCTCAAAGTTGATCGAATCGCCGATTTTAAATTTAATGGTACATAAATTCGAGCTAGTACGAAAGGATAAGCGTCGAACAACATGTGCACCTAGATTATTTGCTCGATCTTGTCAGTAATGCTCGAGCATTTTTCAACTACTCGAAGAGTATGTTTATTCAACTATTTTCATATATGGTTTTGAATTATTCGAAATAACCCGAACCATCGATACCTACCTATAATCAACTGATTGACTTGTTCATATCACCACAAACGTAAATACGGCCAATTTATCTGGCCCACAGGGCCACAGGTCAGGGCATACGGTAGGAGCGGATCACTAGCAATTTAGCGAAAAAAGTTCAGATCTGTGTGATAACGAAACCTTATATTACGAGAGTGATTTGAAAATGTTGCTAGCCTAGATACCGTTCAGCCTTTCAGGTCATGGAAAACAAGCGCGCGACATCACCGTGACTTTCAGAGAGCACCGAAAAGTTCAGAACAAGCAATTCTGCAGCTGAAGCCCTGGACAGAGTACAAGCCTTGGAGGAAAAACAAGAAACGGGTCATTAGAAAGGATTATGGTACTTGGTAATGGGGCAACTGGTCCGTAATTCATTATGATGACACCCTACTGAACTCGTTACTCATCCAAGTCCGTCAGTAAAACCCAAAACATATATTATTAGAAAGGAGCGATGCACAAACAATTCAGCTTTGTAACACGAAGGAGCAATGCACTTCCAGGTCAACATTCATCTGCATTATAGCCTAGCAGTCAATTGAGTCCTGAATTTTTTTAAAAAAAAAACTATGGTAGAAATAAGAGCTGCTTCAGAAACTAGATGACAACATTCTTGAAGACAAGAAACCGGAACTGAATGACAAATTCTTCCCCAGAAAGTGGAAGTGTTTGTCCACAACTTTACATAATTTCAGTTTCATGTATCAGACTCCAGCATTTAACCAAAGAGTTACTAGAATATGCCCAACATACGGAACAAAAAAAACTTCAGCTTGTGGTCGGCCAATATGTTAAAGACGAATTCAACATGACAACAACAATTGAACCTGATGGCTTGAACCATTCGCACTTAAATGCCTAGAAAGATAAGAACCCAACTGATAAACGGAAATAAAATTCCTGGCAACGTGATCAGCATCACAACTTTCACCATTTATCTTAAACTGCTCGACAGAAAACAAAACAACCTGATAGCAGTAGCCAGAAGAAGCCAGGCCATAGACACAAGACGATGGATTTGTTCATTTTGCAATGTAACATTGTTGGGCGGCACATCAGAGATCAATTGCTGAGCGGCACATCAGATATCAGCAGCCCTCGCTAGCGACAACAATCTGCCGCGATCTGAAAAGATAGCAAGCAATAATCATAACCAACTGCCCAACTATGCCAAAGGTTACAGGAGTGGCTTGACATGTGACTTTCAACTATGCCAAAAAAGTAACACGGTGCATTTTTTTAAAAAAAAAAAACTGAAGCAAGGAAACAGATAATACCACATCAACTAGGTTGCCTAACATTTAGCAATCTCTATTTTAGCCTAGCAGGTACATCATGCTTCATATACTACAACAATTTGACTACCCAATGATACTAGTGAAAAAGAGAAATTTATTCCAGGGGTAATGAACCCATGATGCAATTGGCCCTGCTTCCCATGAACTGGTCCACATGGCAGCACAAGGTTTTCTGGCAGAAGAATAACCAGACCTGAGTCCAGAATTCACAAAGGTCTTTTTTGTTCTATGGTGACAGCATAACTCAGACTATTTTCCAAGGTTTTAATAAAAGTGAAAAACATTCAAGTTCCACATCTGTTAGAATCTATTACCAAATGATAAACATTTTGTGGTGAAACTAGGCTATGACTTGGATCCTTGTATCACCATTAGTTTGTCAAGAAGGTATGGCATCAATCCTATTGAAAACGGATAAACATTGAAGTCGTAAAAATTGAGGAGAAGGAAATGGCCTACTGCACATAACTTCGTTCCATGTAGCATTGTAGCTGAGACAGGCATTAGACAAAACAGTAACTGAAATGTACCTCACATACTAATCTGAAATACAACTTGGAAACATTATGATCAGGATGAATTCGAAAAGACAAGAACATCAAGAGTAGTATAATTTATATATAAACTGCTCAACAGAAATAAACGATTTGATAGCAGCTCTGACAGAAACCAACAGCACCAGACTGATATCAGTTAGTCCCTACCAGCAATAACAATGTGCCAAGATCTGAAAAGATGCATGCACACAAAACGCATAACCAGCTACAAGTCAGCATTCCATTTCAGTAAGCTATGTGCTAGTAGCCTAGTATTAGTTCAAATAATTCCAGGATTGGGTTCTATATGTGAGCTTCAGCTATGCCAGAAAACAGCAGAATTTTTTTCTAAAAGCCCCAAGCAATGTCAACATGTCTGTGAGCATATTTAGCAAAACCAGCAATGCATGGTCATGATACTTAACATGTAAAATCTCATGTATAAAAAAGTGTATCATATATGTTGTCTGGTACGGTGTCGTGTATTAAAGTGATCTCTAGCACAGTCTCTGAAAAGTTCCATATATGAACTTACCTAAAGCATATCACTTACATTATAACTAATTCTTAACAAACCAGAACCATCAAATTTAGCAAACATACAGAAGCTGTAGAGAAAATACAGGACAACAGACGACATGGAATAGTACCATACCTGGAGTGTAGAAGCTCATGTAGGGTAGGACGTAAAGTAGAAGCCAAACCCATCAACCTTCCTCACCCGCTCTGACTTGAGCTCTATAGTGAACAATCCAACATCTGTGCTTAAGAAGATGACACCCACACCCTCTGCAGAACCAACCACCTCTGGCCTGCAACGAGCATCAGAAATAGGTATAATTTTCTCCAGCTCGATGGCCCTGCATAGTACCCACTCTGCAGCTGCAGCTCCTCCTGAATTGACTTTCCTTGACCACAGATTGAGGCTGGAGCCCTTGATGCAGGCAAACCCGAGTGAGCCGTCCCCCATCGCCATGAGGGCGATGTCATAACCATCTGGAGACGGCGGTTTCATCAAGGATAAGCAATTCTGGCGCCAGTCATACTTGACAATTGTGTGACCCAACCGAATCGTGTTGTAGATTGCATCCGCAACAAGGGTGCCTCGCCTAGGCTGGAGATAGGGTATGTAGTAGGATCTCACTGCAAGTCCATCTCGCATATGCTGGATATAGGCTTCACTGCTCCTGTCGGGAGACACCGGCGTGCTCCACGCACCCGTCTCCGACGAGTAGACGCTCGCAAAAATGTCATCCTCGTACTCGTGGGTGCCCACGAAGACGACGCGGAAGGGCCCGCCGTGGCAGTCGAGATGATCGCAGCCGACGGCGGCGCAGAACACCGACGCGGAGTAGATGAGCCAGTCGATGTCGGGCTCCATGAGGCCGTGCTTGTCGCCCGTGATGGGGTCCCAGACGAGGAGATCCATGGCCGGGTCCTCGAGCATGTGGATGAGGACGCGGCCGTGGCGGCAGTCGAGGGGGAACGGATGGCTGCCGAGGGAGCCCGGGCGTGGGAAGTCGGGCATCGATGTGGTGGAGGCGAAGCGGTCGGCGGGTTCCCCCTGCAGGACCTGGAGCCTGTGGAGGAGGCCGAGGATGGGAGGGGCGCCGTGGAAGGCGCGGTAGCGGCGGCAGAAGGCCGGGTCGCAGAGGACGCGGAGCCACGGCTTGCAGACGAGGGCCGCGCGGAAGAGGTGCTCGGGCTCGTCCGGCGGGAGGCGGAGGAAGATCTCGGCGGTGACGTCGTCGATCAGCTCCGTCGGCGTCGGCGTCGGCGTCGGCGTCGGCGTCGGCGGCGGCGCCATGGTGCGCTCGTGGTCGGCGGCGGGTGCGGGAGGGGAATGGGTGGGGTTGCGGAGAGGCGGCGGCGGGCGGCGACGCGAGACGGCGCGTGAGTGAGAGACGGCCAAGTTGGGCTCGCCAAGGCCCACACATATTTTGGCCCGTGTCACGACGCTGCCTGTGTGTGTCTGGCTCACCAAAATTTGTATTTGAAAATGACAGCTACTGCTACAAAATCGAATTGGGAATGTATGGATACGATAGCTACAAATTTCTCACTGATAGCTACGAAATGCCGTTGATTTCAAGTTTCTAGGCTCCGCTATCACCAAATGTTTTTTTAAAGGCTGATATTGCTAATTGGCAAACTTTTTCAAGAAGAGAAAAACATTGAAATCACAAACGACATTTTCTTTTTCAGAAAGTGGAAATGATAGTCCACATAGTTTTAGTGTTGACTCTAGCATTTAACTAAACAGTAACTAAAATCTGCCTTATTTTTTTAAAAGGAACAACAAGAGCTTTCCCGTGATTTTTATTAGAAGAAGAACGGAACAAATTAGAGAGAAAACCAAATAAAAAAGGTGGGTTAAAACTCCCCACACCCTCTGCAACTCGGGCTTGAAACAACTATGAGGGCCAGAGTCCTGACACAACGAAAGAGCGGACGACGAAGGGAAAACGACAACTAAAACTACAAACAGAGGATTAAAAAACTACTACGACGCCATCAGTTGTGGAGTGAGTCCAACTTGGGTGTTCTTTCTTGAAGTTATTGTGTCGAAGAGTTCCACATCAATTTTGATTAGTGTAGCCACTTCCTCTATTCCTTTTGATGCACTCTGAAACACTCTTTTGTTCCTCTCCTTCTGAATGTTCCACCGGAAATAAAGGATTAAACCATCAATGGTGCACCTGTTGTGGCCCCTATCTATTATTCGCTGAAGTCTTTTCCACCATGTGTGGAGTGGATGCGGTGGTGTCGCTGGTAGGTCTTGGCGGCCCATCTAGGTTGTTAACTTCGTCCAAACATTGCATGTGAGGGTGCACTCTAGGTAAAGACGATGAATTGGTGTTTCGGGGCAGAAATTGCATAGTTTGCAAACAGGTTGATGGAGCCATCCTCATTTTGATAGATTGTTTGCTGCTAAGATTTTAAGTTGGAGAAGTTTCCACACAAAAAACTTGACTTTAGGTTTTGTTTTTGCCATCCAAATGTGGCCGAAAACTATTCGGTAAGCGCTTTGTGTGGTGCCTTACTTACAGAGCAAAAAATACAGTTTGTGGCCAACATGATAGGTTGAAGGCTTGAATTTACTTGCAACAAGATACGAAACCAACAAATTAAACGGAAATACAATTTACTTGCAACAAGATCAGCACCAATTGAACAAAAACCAAATAGATCACAATGGATCAGCAAAAGAGTAATAACTGCATACGCTGCTCTCCTTGAACAGATGATTTTTTTTTCCGCTGAATTTCTTCGACCAGAAATTTCACGCTATTGCCCGCTGGTGGACGCCGAGCTCTCTGTCGCCGGCGAGCCTTGTTGCGCCTCCGGTTCCTGCACCCTTGGCCCGATATCAACGCCAAAGAGAAGTACTCTGCCCGGCGCCGCAGTCGGCCTAGGTGCAGGCTCGGAGGTTCTCTCCGCCGCTGGCAGCGCCACCTCCACGGCCGGCGGCATCTCCAACGTGAGGTCCGCGACGGCTTCCGCGGGCGGCGGGAGTGGCCGCACGACGTCGGCGAGGCACGGCTTCTTCTTCTTGGGCACGATCGGCGGGCCGGTCCAGTGCTTCCTCTTGTGGCCGCCGAGCTGCACCCCCGTGCGGAACTCGGCGCCGCACTCGTCGCACACGTGTGCCCTCTCCGGCCTGGGTTTGCGGCGGCCCGCCGGGGCGCCGCCGTCTGCCGGGATCACCGTCCCCGCCCCCGCCGCCGCCGCGGCGAGCTCCCGGTTCTTGTGGCCGACCATGTGGCCGCCGAGCCCCTGGTGGTTCCGGAACCACATGCCGCACTTCTTGCACGTGTACCCGTTCGGGTCCTGCCGTCCTGCAGCTCCCGCCGACGCCGGCGGCGCGACGACGGGCGGCTGCTGGTGAACGTGTTGCTCCCGTGCAGGCGGCGGCGGTGGTGCGATGGGCATGGGCTGCTGGTGGATGATGACGGCTTCGGTGGGCGGATTGGCCGCGCTGGCTGCTCCGGCCGCAGCTATCTTCATGGCGTCATCGTACGCCGGCGGCGCGGGGCTGCTCTGACCGGAAAGATTGGCTCTTGCAGACGCCGTGGACGTGGCTGACACGTTTGGTGTTGCGAACGCCAATAACCGCATGGGCTGCAGGACAAACGTGGGCTCCGCAGGCACATGAGCCGTGGGTTGGACAGGCTCGGTGCTCGGAGAGACAGCCACGGCGGCCGGTCCCGAGCAGCCTCGCTTGCCGAAGACGCCCCATCCCAGCGCGACGGATGAGGACGGGCTGGCGCCGCCGCCGCCGTCCGCCGGGACGACGACGACGCCGGGGCTGGTTTCGCGGTCGCAGTCGCTGACGGTCTCGTCGGACTCGCTCGGGGAGTGGCGGTTGTAGTACTCCTCGGTGTCCGTCTCCGATTGGCATTGCGCGGGCTCGAACTCGCCTTCCTCCAGCTCGCACCGGCGACCGCCGCGCCGCCGCCACCGGTCGTCTTCCGCGGAGCCCGAAGCCATCACGGGCACGTGCTAGTTTGGTGGCGGTGTGAGTTTGTGCTTGGACCGCTTCACTTCTCGGTCCCTTTTATTGCCGGTGGTCACCCGCGCTCCTCGGACGCGTCGTCGGCTGCAAGGACTCGAGTCCGAGGCCGATACGACGACGGCCACCTGCTTGTCAGTGTCACACGGCTGCCGTGTTCGATCCCGTGGCGGAATCAAACATCCGCGTCACCGGCCCGGCCAGTCCTGCTCCTACTCGCACTCCCGCACACGGACGGCACCAGCTGGCCATCCGAATCCGATTCGGGGTTCGAAAATTTGGGACAGGGTGGGTGACCTGGAGATGCAGCTACAAACTTGGCAAGCGAAGTGGGTGTCGTGATCTGGACGCAAAATTAACGGGATGGGATGAGGCGGGTACTATGGGGGAAGAGTTGTTTTTTTCTCACTCCTTGAAACTTTGGCACCTGGCACCCTCTCGACGGTGAGACCTCTCGGAGGGGTGGTGACACAGGCGATTTGGGTGAGAAAAAGTTTAAGTTATTTAAGTCTCTACCAGGATGAATATTGAATTGATCTCTTCTAATTATTTTCCCTATCACTAAATAGTTTTCAATTTTTTTCTAAAATTTCCAGCATTATGTGTCCCTATCATATTACTCCTAGAACGTACGTGAGGCGCTGCCATTGGTTTTCTTCTTCTTTTTCCATCCTAATAAAATGACATTTAGAAAAAACTGACCATCATATATACTTTGGCACATTTATTTTATATACATCGACTTGAATATGCAAAAAAAATACATGGCGAAAAAGCTAGGTAAATTTATGTTTATGTTCCTTCATTCTTCCATGTTTGCTTGCCTTCATGGACTCTCATGAATGTGCCCCTTGCCCTTGAGATGTGGAGTATGTCATAGTGGTGGAAACGGTATAAGCTGAAAAATAAAATTCTTGTTGCATATGCTATTATATTACATATTGTCCATATTTTGTATAGTAAAAAAGAGATATCTTAACAAAATAATATGAATATAATGAAGTACTTACTTCCACATTTGGTTCCAGCTGGCACCGGTTTGTGGCACACCTCTGCAAGATGAACAAGCTTATTTTCATCTCGTCCTTCTGTTCGAGATGCAAGTCATTTTGGACTCTTCGACAACATGGGTACAAAGGGCACTGGGATGGACCCAAAATCCCCCTACTTTGAGAGTTTTCAAGCATTTGTGCAAAACTGATACTTTCTCATCGTAACAATCTGTCTCTCCCCAAGTTTGATGTGTGAACATACTAAAAGCTAAACCAAAGACAAATATAAATTTCATAGTCATCATGTCGTGTTGGTATTTCTAAGTCTAAGAATTTCTGAGTTGTACTCCCTCCATGTTGGTATTAGATGATGTTTTGGACAAGGTTTGGGTCAAACATTGGGAATATAAATTATGAATAACTTTTAAGTTGTTGAGTTTGGAAATGTGAAAATCATATCAATAAATTTGTCTTGAAAAATATTTTCATAATAATATACATATATAACTTTTCAATAAATATTTTTATAAAAAATATTTTTATAAAAAAAGAGAAGTCAAAGTTGTACCTTGGAGACCGTGTCGCTGTCCTAAACATCATCTAATACCAATATGGAGGGAGTATCCAAGTAATCCAACTACATACATTTGGATATCATGCTTGCAAGGCACAATTTTATTTATAGCATAGATGAGCATGACTACATACATTAATGGCCAAGATTCCCCAAATGGATATTACCACATTTAAAATCTAATTAAATGTTTGTGAATCTTTGAAGAAACTATGAGTCTAGCATTAAACTCGATAGGAAATAATTTATTGGATACCTTTGAACTTCGACATACAAGCCATTTAATTCCGGAATCTCGATACTTCTTCTAAAGGCGTCCGCAATATACTAATCAGCATGCATCCTATGCGGAGGAAAGAGAAGGTGCCTAAAATATCGAGCCAGCGATTTGCTTGTCGCTTATCGATTTGTTTGTCCCGAGACAAAGTAGCGCAGCGCACCAACCGGCCTCTTTTGGAGCGGGGACCATGCATGCAGGTGGGCTCCACAGTGGTGGAGAGATGGGGTCGTCTCCTCCAGAAGAAGGATACCATTTTTTGTCCCGCGACAAGGGATGGGAAAACAGACGCCATTTTTCCATCACACCCCGTGTTGACGCAAAATGTGCACCCGGCGCCAATCACACAAAGAAGCCGAAAAGCTTAGCTTCGCACGCGCGAGAGAGAAAGTGACGTGCCGCTCAATTTTTTCCCGAAAATTAACAAAAGGGAAAAACAATTAAATACCAAAACTTGGAACCTACCGGGTGGTACCAGGCAGTTCCATATTTACGGCTAAAAAGCCAAGCAAGACGACATGTAGCTATGTGAAGCTACCTGTCAAAGAAACGCAACCATTCGGGTAATCATGAAGGGAAAAAGAACATTGCCGAATAGATGACGTAAGCATGACAACGATCGGTCTTTGAATAAACAAGGATGCATGCACAAAGCCATGACCGATTCTCAATGAAGATTAACATTAAATAAAGCAAAGCACGGACATGATCATGTATTAAAATAAGCATGCATAGATCCAAAGCATTAGTCTACCGCATGTCTAATAACTTTAAGATCCGTCGGGCACGACATCAAGCAAATCTATCCACCGCATGATACAACTTGCATGAAAGAACGCACCACTTTCCATAAATAGATCTATCCACCGCATGATACAACCCAAATATGGAAAGCTAGAAGCACGCGTCTTTTAAAACATAAACAACGCACGTGATCTACTCGTGAAGATATAACCGAATGCGGCTGAACAACCGATTCGGGGTCCATGAAGAAGGAACAAACATTACCACGTGAATAAATCTATCAAGCTGAATTGGAAATCTAATCCACCTGATGACTAGCTCCAAAGCAACCCAAAACCCGCATCTACCGCATGATACCCGCTCTTTCAAGATTTATACTAACAAAGCAAGCTTGAACCCGCAACACGTAACAACCTAGATCGATTCGGTTTCGGCTATCGAAGAGCACGAGATCCACGCGTCAAAACACGAAACCTACTCTTGCACGGATCTTTAAAAGGAAAAGAGCCGATCCAAACCCATCTAGATTGGGCAAAAAAGTGTTACATGAATTAAAACATAATGCAAAACTCATGATAACACGGGTAACTTAATGAATCTATTGGATCTTGCCGAAACCCAATAGAGCCGATAACTAGCTTCGAGCTAGACCTTAGCCTACCGCATGGCTCATGATCTAACAAGAAACCCTCTTGAACCAGGCTTGAATCTACCGCATGATACGAAGCATGGTAACAAGACTACTTGCATCGAGATCTAAATCCACCGCATGATACTAGACATGATACAAGGTTGCGGTACTCACGGAGGTCGACGGATCGATTGGCCCTCTCGAAGAACTCGACGACACGACAAAGGACTCTAGGGTTTGGCGTAAGGCCGGTGTGTATTGAGGAATGAACGTCCTTTATACATACATCCAGGGGATCGTATTTATACCCTCGCTAATTACAACTCGCGAATGGATACATTGCCTAACTAAGCTTGATCGCGTGTCCATCCATTCGCTCCCTCCGATCGAGCCACGTCACCGTCCAATCCCGCAAAATCAGCTCTCTTGTTCCTTTGCCGAACCGGGAGCGGATAGCCGACCGCGGATCCTTCGCCGAAAATCTCTCGAAGATACCTTTCCTTCCACCGGACGGACTCTTTTCCGAATCGGACCCACATGTCATACTCCTTACCAAATTTTGGTGTTAACACATGCCCCTTCAATTGTGGGATAAAAGTAATTTTGTTCCACAATTGACTCCAGCCACGAATCTCTGAGCCAAACCTGTCAACACCTGTTCTTCGCAATCCGCCGGATTCTTCGTTCAGATCCAACCCTAGATCCCCTTTGTTCCGAGCTCGAATCTCCAATGGCAACTCAGCACCAAGCTACTCAGGTAACTTCACCCCTCCAAACCTTTGTTCGGCATTAGGTTTTCAATTTTACCTAAGATTTTCTTCTTCCGCTCTCTTCCAGGAACCATCTATCGCCCTTTCCGATTCCCATTGAGGCCAATTCGCAATCTTATTATCTCGGTCCCGAAGGGAATCCCGACCCTCGAGATTTCATTGCCGCCGAATCTCGGAGAATTCCTTTCAAGGTAGCTTTATCTCCACCTCCTCGGTGGCAAGATGCGTTCAAGAACGGCCTTTGCCCCCAATCGCGGGTTGGAAGACTTGGTACCGTAGGATTCTCGCGGATAAGAGCGGATTGACCAATCCGGATACTCTCCGCATTGCTCAATGTTTGGAGTTATCCGTAGCCGAGATGCCCAAGAATGAAGACCTTCGATAGCCGCGTGCCACTTCGGTCCAATGGCGTCAATGCCTTCCTTTTTGGGCATGGCCCAATGTCCCCCACTTTGGCCGATGTGTACATGATCACCGGCCTTGATATCACCGGTCCGTTCAGCCTTGGAATTTCAAGAACTCCTCACGCCAAACGGGGGTAAAGCCGGGGAATGGCTACAAGAATTATATTTTGAAACATATGAGAGATAATCCCCTTGGCGAAGTTGAATACGAGCCTTCTTGAACATGTGGTTATGCGGGTTTGTCTTCCGTGGCAAGGCCAATGAACCTACTCGAATCATATCGCAATGGCGATCCATCCGGCGGCGGCAACCGCCTTCCTCCGGGAAAATTCCTTTTGGGCGGTGTATACCATATGCTTCATCGGACGAGTTACCCAAATGTATACCAGCCAGAGGATAACGTGCGTCAATGGCCCTTGGTGGTTTGTTCAGATTTGGCTGCAGCTTCACATGCACCAGATCGTAGGCGTCGACTTGAACTCCAGGTCCTTCCCCTGGTCCAATCCCCCTGAAGGAGAGCTTCAAGTCACCAGAGGATGCCAAAGCTATGGAGAAGCAGCTTCAACTGTTATTGTTCAGCAGGACATCACCCAACTCTTCGAGCTGTTCTTCAAAGGCTTCCCCGATCCTCTTTGGCTCCCTTATCTAGGCTGTGACACTCTGACCTTCCCTGTCGAGTTTTCCTTTGAGCCCGGCCATCAAGATGGGAGATTCTTGGAAATCTTCAATGTTATAATCCGCCCATGCATATTACCGGCCGAATTCAATGGAGGGAGGCAGAATGCCAGTACTTATGAGTACTATCAGCCTAACATCATGGCCAGACAACTTGGATGTGGCCAGCTGCCCCCAAGATTGTTTCTGCATGAATTCCTCAAGCCCAGAGAGGAAATCAAAGAATCGATGCAGTGCAGCAGAGTTTTCAACTATGTGTGCAGTCCCACTGTCTACACATGTCCTTTTGTGCCTGCAATCATAGCTCACCCTACCTTCAACTCATGGTGGCAAGAATTCCACGACCACATCTTCAGTGAACCCGTTCATGTGTTCTGTGCAGAACTGGTGCCTGATTTTCTGCCGAATTCAGAGGTAACACACTGAGCCCCTTGATCAGACTTTTACTCATGGTCCTGACCTCCATCTTTTGTCCACAGAACACGTACCTGCCCCTCGAGCCAGGGTAATCACTTATAATGCCGAAGGCCCGATTTCAGCATTGGGGTTTAAATCTACAACCCTGCGCCAACTGATGGACGGTACGCTACCACCGATCCCGGCCTTTCCCGGCCTTGCCTTGTTGACAGGAGGCAAGGATTGCATCCGGTTCCCCCTCCGAGCGCTAAAAGGAGGAGAACCGTCAAGAAAGTACTTGGTTGAGGTAAACTCCTTTACCTTCCCGATTCTTGGGTCACTCGTTCTTGATATATCATTGTGTATTTCGGACCGAGCCCAACCTTCTTGAGAACCAATACCCGCCGATGCTCCATCCATTGGTATGACTTTTTCTTGTTCTTTCTCAAGGATGAGCACGGCACTTATCCCTTCATTTGGACATTTGCGAAGAAACCGTTGGAGAACCACTTGTAGATGTTCCGGTGGTTCAACAAAGCGAGCCCTTCCGGGGTTGCATTGCCCATCCCGAAGAGAGGTTTCATCTTCATCACCTTCTGCAGAATCGGCACGCTCTCCGAGATGAATCCCTCAACTCAACCGGAGCCGCCAAGTTCTCCCGGGATGCCATCGCCTATCGGCCAAGCGAATGGCCAACCCAACGAGAGGAAGATCCGATTCTTCCCCGACCCGTAAACTCACGAGTCGGCTGATTGCTGCACCAGCTTCTCCCGACTTGGACGTTTCGGCTCTACTCGGGACGCCTCCTCCGTCTGCGATTGCTTCCGCTCAAGATACCATTCATGAGGTACTTGGTTCCGCTCTTAATCTTGATACCTTGATGCTAACATTCTCACCTCGGCAGTGTTGTTTTCAGGATCACGCCCCGTCATCATCGAGCTTGCCGTCAGAGGGCCCGTCAGCTGCCGATGTGATGAAAGAAGTAAACCAGCCGTTGCCCGACGAGGTATTGCTCAAGCTCAAAGAAATCGCGGCCTGGCTAGAGAAGAACGTCCAGGATCAGCTCAATGATCTCTGTCATTTTGAAGAGATGTTTGAGCCCATTAGTCGCAAACTTCCTGATGACATCAGGGCTTTTCTGTCATCCATCTACGACTTAGAGCCCTTCTATGTTCCCTTGAGGCGTGCTTGGAGGAAATTGCGCTCCCGTTCGGCCATTGAAAAGGAAAAAAGCGATGCCTGAACGAGCCATGAACGGGATACAATCCCAAGCAAAAAGCCATAAGGATGCCTTGGCTGACCTGCAAGCCTCTTACGATCTGAAAGTCGCCAGAAAGGCTGCTCTAGAGGCGGAATTGAAACGCCCGTCGGCGGAAATGGAGATTGACCGAGAAGAAAATAGCCGATCTCCCCGGATTGATAGCAAAGACCGAAGCGGAGCGGCGAATCGGGCATTACCGCAGTAAAGCGGTGTGATGCGAGCTTGCGACTTATCCGATGCCCAAAAGGACTATCGGGAGATCTTGGATAACTCCCACTTGATAGTGTCCAATGTTCGTCACGCACTTGCAAAACTCCTTAACGCTTGAATGTTTTCATTGATGTATACCCGGATCGGTCGTTCTTGTAATATTTCCTTTGCAATTTGTTTCCTTTCGTGCTTTGAGATGTGATGCCGAACGACCCATTCGGTAGTGAAACGCTAACCGCCGAACGACACCTTGAATTCCTTTAGCCGAAACCATCGACCCACGCGCGTTTCGGCTTAGAACTCCAAACGACCCGCCGGCGGGTTGGTCAAGGAAATCTCTCCGCCTTCCGATTTTACCGGGACGTGCGCCACGATCCACGGCCACGATTCGAAGCCACGATTACCTTGCCGTGCCTATAAATGTTGCCATAGGTGCCCCTAGCTCTCCACCGGGCCTTCTAGCTCTCGAATCTTTGCCAATCTCTCGGCCCTCTTGCAAACGGTGTACATCCCCAAACCGCAATGGTGCGCCGTCTCAACCGCCGCCGCGCCTCCGACGAGGCCGAGGGAAGCGGCGCCAATGCGCGCGCGCGGTGATGACCATCAACTCCTCCTTGTCGATCTCCCTTTTGATCTTCCTTTGCCTTGACAATCATCTCCCTTTTTTCGGTTTGATTCGGTGGAATCCGCCCCGCGCGCCGGCCAATCGGCCCCTTCCCCGACGACTCTTCGAGTCCGATGGCCACTCCCCGTGCCGTACGGGGAAGCGAGACGCTATTCGCTTCAAGGAGGAGCTAGAAGCGTCTCGTCTTGAGCCGGAGGCCGTCTCCAAAAAGCGGCGTGCGGCCGAACTAGAGTGGGAGGACCGGCGGAAACAACTGCCGGAAGCCATCGATGGTATGGTTCGATTCTTGATTTAATCCGGCCTTTGATGCTAATCCCTTCTTGTTTGCCTCTCGCAGCCCGTGATGCCGAGCTCAACCGCCCAAAGGCGCCGGTGGAGCAACCGGCGGAGAAGGTGAACGCTCACGGCGACACGCCGGCGGAGCGCCCGGCCGCGGTGGAGCGCCGCATTGACGAGGTGGCCGTCCATGGTGTTCGTCCGGGCACCACCTTGGGCACCGGCCGCGATGGCGACGCATACGGACGTCGACTATTCCACCGGCCGCGTGGCTTCCGGGCGGCGCGCGCGGAGGATATCGACGAGATCGAGCTCATCCCGGAGCGCCTCGACGGCCACGGCGACGCTATTGCCGAAATTACCCATCCCCGCTCCGTGCCGAACGGACTCTTTGATTAGATTGTACTAGGGATGTGTAAATGTCGGCAATATATGATGAACCTTTGAATCCTGCACTTGTTCCGTGATATCTCCCTTTGCATTTGCATCTGTGAATTTTGTTTTCTTCGAATGCGTATGGGAACTGTCTTTAGCCGAACGCTCGCAAGCAACTGCCCCTTAGCGCAAACTCCACAAAGGATCCCAATTCGGCAATCCGTAAATACTGTTCAAAAGAAAACCCTTCGCACTTGGTGGAAAACCCTGCCGCTTGGTATTCCAACAGTGCGTACTGGCCAGATCATCACTCCCAATGCGCCTCCTTGGTCAATAAAATAGCCCGTGGGGTGCTCTGCAAATCCACTCGCACACTCCTCCATCGCTTCTCGTTTCTTCTTCTCGCTCGCTAGAAGAAAAAACCCCAACGCCATGGACAAGGGTAAACAACCTCGGGAGAGCGGCTCGTCAAGGAAGCGTACGCTTCGGAAGTGAGTTCTTTCTTGATCCGCTCCTTGTCCTTCTCGCTTGATCTTGCGCTTCATGTTTTCCTCTCGCCTCTTTCGGCCTTGATTTGCTTCCTGAAGAAATCATCGGAACCGAAGATGTTCCTGAGTACATCTCCTCCGATTCTTCTCCTGAGGCGGAGGATGCCACGCCCGAGCAAAGGGTCATCCATCAGCTGCGCCGCCGTGTCCGGCACCTGGAGCGTGACCTCAGGGACATGTCCGTCCGCTGTCAAGCCGAACGCGAGCGTCGTATGGCGCTGGAAGCGCTAGTAGGGGGTAAACGCCTCTGCCCCCCTTCATGTTTGCATCTGGATTTCTTGCCCCTAACCTTGATTCCTTTGCTCCAGATGTCTCTGACAGGTACGGCAACCTGAAGGCGGCCTGGGATAGCTTGGTAGAGGCCGCCAACCGTGGTCATCCTCGTGCGTTCCAAGTCGCCGTCACGGTGGTCCCGGAACAACCGAAGAGGGAGCGACGGCCGAAGAAGCAAAGAAAAGATTGAACCATACTTTCGCTTCTTACTCCACGCCTTCTCGCTTCCCTCCCTTAGGGGACTTGGCCTTCGGGGCGCTATGTGTAATCCCGCAAGAAACCGCTTGTAGTGTAGTATTGAGCTAAGGGCAATGCATCAGGCACTGGCCATTTTCTTTTGTTCACGATCTTTTGTTCTAAAGGCGGCCTCATCCTCGAGCGCCGGCTGTTTCTGTGTCAGACGTGTATGATCATCGATCGATTTCAATGCTAGGATAATACTTCTTCAGATATCTTCCATTTATTGCGGCGGAAAACTCCTCTCCTAGCAAAGTTTTCAATATGTATGCATTACCAGGAACGCATCTGACCACACGAAAAGGCCCCTCCCGGTTAGGGGACCATTTGCCGAATTCACCGTATTTAGTTCCAATCGGCGAGAGCGCTTTCCAAACTAGATCGCCCTCTCGTGAATTGCTTTACTTTTACTTTCTTGTTATAGTATTTGGCGACCCGCGGCTTGTTTTTCTCGATGTTCTCCGGGGCCCCGAGACGGATCATATGCAAATCTTCTAACTCATCCATCATTAGGCCACCGTAATCCTTGGAGCTCAAATCCTTTTGCGAAGCACTACTCTCCTTGACTCGATTGCATTTCCCGGGGCAAGATCGCGTGATGCCCGTAAACCAACTCGTAAGGAGAAGTCTTTGTAGCTCCATGGGGGGCCATCCGGTAAGCCCACGGCGCTTCGCCGAGTACCGAATGCCATCTCCTCGGCTTCGGTCGATCTTTTTCTCGTATAAGCTTGATCATGATCTTGTTAGAAGCCTCTCGCTTGACCATTAGCTTGGGCATAGTATGGGGAAGAATTAAACAGTTTAATCCCCATGCTTTCGGCAAAATCTCTCGAATTCTAATGACACGAATTGTGCCCCTTGGTCGGTGGTAATCGTCCGAGGAATCCCAAATCGATAGATGATGTGTTCCTTGATGAATTCGATCATGTTTTCTCGACGTCACCTTCTTGAGTGGGATTGCCTCGACCCATTTGGTGAAGTAATCCGTAGCCAAAAGCACGAACTTATGCCCCTTGCTAGATGGTGGATTAATTTGGCCAATCAAGTCTATACCCCACCCCCGAATGGCCATGGCTTGATGATGGGATTTAATGCCGATGCGGGGACTCTTTGAATATTCCCGAACTTCCGGCAATCTTGACACCCCTTGTAATATTCAAAGCAATCCTCTAATATCGTCGGCCAAAAGCATCCAGCCTGCCTAATAACCCATTTCATGCGATAGGCCGATTGGTGCGCTCCGCATATCCCATCGTGCACCTCGCTCATCATGTTCTTGGCTTCTTCGGACCCGGGCATCGCAACGAGACTCCATCTAATGATTTATAGAATAAATTGTCATCCGGAAGAACGAACTTGATTACCTTGTACCCGAGCTTCCTAGAGACTTTTCGGGATGGATCTCTCAAATAATCAACGATTTCTTTCCTCCAATCATTTTCTCGTAAGATCCGTCCCCGGTGTGCTCACCTCTCGCAAAGCAAATGCTTCTTGATTTTCTTTATAACCGCAGGCGCTGCGAGCCGGCCGTTTGCTTCCTCGTTATGCTCTCTAGGAATGTGCTTTGTAAGGTTACCGGTGGAAAGCTCTTCAAGATTTCTCTCGCATTCCTCGTAGTAACTCCTCGGCGCCTCGCTTCTCGCACTCGTCTTGGCCGTTCAATTGCTTGATGACCAACTCGAATCCCCATAAATTTCAACCGAAACGGCCCGGCTTCTCTCAAATACCGAAGCCCTCGAAGCGATTGCCTCGTACTCAGCTGGTTATTTGTGACGGTGGGTTGTATAGGAATGGCGAATTCGAACATCTCACCTCTCGGGAGAAATTAGTAGGATCCCTACTCCCCCACCTTTGCCACATGATGACCCGTCAAAGAATAGAGCCCATGGGGTAATTTCAAGCGAGATTAATTGAAGGGTCACGGTGTTCGGTTATAAAATCGGCAATGACTTGACCTTTGACGGCTTTCGCCGATTCGAACTTCAACTCGAACTCTGATAGAGCTAAAATCCATTTGCCAACCCGACCATTCAAAATTGGCATGGATAACATATGTTTTATCACATCAAACTTTGAGTATACAGTGCATTCGGCATTCAACAAGTAGTGCCGAAACTTTGTACACGAGTAGTATACGCAAAGACATAATCTTTCTATAGCCGAATACCTGGTTTCAGGATCAAGTAGTTTTCGGCTAAGATAGGCTACTATCCGCTCCTTCCCTTCGAATTCTCGAATAAGGGCCGATCCAATAGTTTGGGTATCGGCCGCCACGTACAACTTGAAAGGCTTGTTCGGTCGAGGAGGAACCGAGACCGGTGGCTCCTTCATGTATTGCTTGATTTCCTCGAAAGCCTTTTGTTGTTCGTCACCCCATGTGAACTTCGATCCTTCTTTAGCTTCGGCAAAGAACGGAGAGAACGGCAACACCTTCGTGATAAATTTGAGATGAACCTTCTCACAAAGTTGATCTTGCCGAGCGAGTGATTGCAACTCCTTGAGGTTGGTTGGAGGAACGACTTCATCAATGGCTTTCATGCTCTTTTTGCCAACTTCAATCCCTCCTTCGTGGACCAAAAACCCCAAGAACTCTCCACTGACACCCCAAATGCACACTTGTTTGGATTCATCTTCGGACCATGCTTCCGGTGCATTCCGGGGTTTTCCTCACATCCTCCGGATGGGAGTCATGGCTTAAGGACTTGACCACCACGTCGTCAATGTAGATTTCCACGGTCTTGCCGATCAACTCATGAAAAATGTAGTTCATGGCCCGCCGGGTAGGTTGCACCGGCATTTTTCAACCCAAATGTCATGACGATCCATTCAAATAGGCCTATATGACCAGGACACCCGAAGGCCGTCTTCGAGATGTCTTCTATTGCCATAAAGATTTGATTGTACCTGCGTTGCCATCCATGAAGCTAATCACCTTGTGCCCGAGCAGCGGCGTCAATCGGCAAATCGGCAATAGGCATTGGGTATCCATCCATGGGAGTAGCTCCGTTTAGGTCCCCGAAGTCTATGCAAACTCTCATTTTTCCATTTTTCTTGTACACAGGGACGATGTTAGAAATCCACTCCGCATATCCGTGGGCCGAACGAAGTTTGCATCAAGTAATCTTTCGATTTCCTTCTTCACATCGGCCAACACTTCGTCCTTGTAGATTTTCCGGGGCGGTTGCTTATATGGCTTGAAACCGAGCTTGATTGGCAACCGGTGCTCGACGATGGATCGATCCAATCCGGGCATCTCCGAGTAATCCCGGGCGAAGCAATCTTTATATTCTTTGAGAAGCTTGATCAAGTTTCCCCCGAAGTCCGGTTGCAAACCCGCACTGATGAACGTCGGCCTTGGTTTATCACCGTTTCCAATGTCAACTTCCTCCAGCTTATCGGCCGACATGAATCCTCGTCCCGCCTTGCCATCGGTGCCATCCACGGGGTTCTCCATTAAAAATTACCGTAAGAGCCGACCGCTTGAATCGGCCGTTGGTCACCGCCGACGGTGTTCAACAGGACCTTCTCCCCGGTCCTTCCCTGAGAAGCAATCGATGCCTTGGTATTCCCGAGAAGGCCGGTTCCATGTTAGCCACGCTCACGGAGTCGTCCGCCCGCACGACCTCAATTTCATCGTCCACCCACCGGATCAGCCTGTTGATGCATAGTGGATGGGACGCGACGCGATCGGCGTGGATCCGGTCCCCGCCCAAGCGAGGCCGTAGGCTCCTTTCCCTTCGATGACGAAGAAGGTGGTGAGCGGCGTCTTGGACCCGATCATCAAGTCCACGTGAGCGCATCCTTTGGTATCCGAGGGGTTCCGGCGAAGTCGTTCGGGATGATGCTTGTTGGTGTCAAATCGCTCGGGGTCATGCCAAGCTTCCCGAAGGTGGTGTACGGCATCACGTTAATCGCCGCGCCACCGTCGACGAACATCTTGGTCAATGGCTTGCCATTGACGTACCCCCTCAAGTACGGCGGCCTCATGTGGCGATTCTTGGCCGGCTTGTCGAAGATGGCCCCGCTTGGCAAGCACCAGCCGCGCCATCATCTCCTCGGGCCGCCCGTCGTCAAAGGAAGCTTCCTCCCCGCATCACCCGGTTAGCGGGAGCCATGAACTCATTTGGCGGGAAGTATACCATGCATGCGGGGCTTGACGCTTTGATCCTTCCGGCCGGGTCCTTGGGGCGCCACTTCGTCTCGTCCGGATCCCGGCTTGCTTCATCTCGCGGTTCCTCAAGCGTTGGACCCGCCTCTTCTGGCTCTTGCGTAGACCGGGTGGGCACCATTGCCCCTTCTGCCAGACGTAGACCTCCTCGTCCTCCTCGTGGTCGGCCCACCCGAGATCGGCTCGGCGCTTCCCCGGGATGACCAATGATTTCAATTTTTTGCCGCCGATCCCCATTTGGGTGGATCCTTCCAAGTCTTTCGTGGACGGATCGGCGATTGGCGCTTTCTCGCCCGTACTCGCATATCCGTCGCCGCATTCGGGACGGTTCCTTAATGTGGGTAGCTTCGGGCCTTCGTTCCGGCGGTGCACGAAAAAGGCGCACCCCCGGGGGCGCGCTCCCCGCGCCGCGCGCGTAATGTTCCCCGATTCCATCCGCGCGCTTCCTCCTCGGCCCCGCGTTGCTCCTCCTCGTGACGACGCTCCTCCGGTAGCGTTCCTTCTCCATCCGGCGCCGCCATTTATT
The DNA here is from genome assembly GCA_947561735.1 of Cenchrus americanus. Taxonomy (NCBI): domain Eukaryota; kingdom Viridiplantae; phylum Streptophyta; class Magnoliopsida; order Poales; family Poaceae; genus Cenchrus; species Cenchrus americanus. Next base: position 251,816,331 of record OX387245.1, on the reverse strand, counting down.
AAGGAGGATGCGCGACGTCACCTTGGGTTTGGGCTTGGACGACTCCCCGATCTCGATGTGGCTCTTGAGAACGCGGGGGCGTCGCCCGGGACTTGCTCTATGGTAACCTCGGCGCTTCGGGTCAACCGATCCATCTTGCTTGGACCCGGGCCGAGGTCGGGACCTTGACTTTCCCTTTCTCTTCGGTCGTTATCGCATTGACGGAAAAGCCGAGCATGTTCTCGCGGGAAGGGGTGGCCATCCGGCTTCATCTTGTTATCGAATTTGAGGTGCCCTTCCCGGATAGCCTTTTGGATCCTCATCCCGAAGACCCCTGCAGTCGTTGATGGAATGGGAGTCCCCTGTCATGAAAGCCGCAGTAACGTTTCGCTTTGACTCCATCGAGCCGAAGCATAGAGTGCCCTTCGGGCGCCTTGATTCGGCCTTCTTTTACCAAGAGCTCAAACAACTTGTCGGCCTTCGTGATGTCGAAGTCATAGGTTCCTTTGGTCCGCTCGACCCAACGCCGATTCATTGTGAGAGGCTCTTTACCCCACATGATTTCCGCCGCGCCTATCTCCGGTTCGTCGTCGGAATCCTCGAACAAATCAGCTTTGTCCAAGAATTGATTGTAGATATCGGCGACGTCGTGCTGCTTGCCAAACTTGGGGTCCTTCTTGAGGCCATATGCCCGATTGCTCATCAAGGATAATTTCGTGACGAGTTGGCCCAAGTTTTCAAACTCCATCCCAAAGAGCTTTTCGCGCACGGCTGGTAACATCCCGGCGACGGCCATATCGGCTAGTTGATCGTCTGGTAAGTTCAATGAGAAGCACATGCCCTTGACTTCTCTGAATCTTCTCAGAAACTCCAGCGGTGTTTCACTGTGCCTTTGCTTCAGGGTGGCGAGATCGATCAACTTTTTCTCAGAACTGCCGCTGAAGTAGTGAGCGTGGAATTTACGCTCCAAATCTTTCCACCTGGCCACTGACTCAGGCGGCAAGGACGAGAACCACTGAAAAGCTGGGCCTGTCAATGAGGCGGGGAAGTAACGAACCCTGAACGCCTCTTCGGCTGAACATTCCCCCAGCTGCATGAGATAACGAGCGATATGCTCGACCGTGCTTGTCTCATCTTGCCCGAGAGAACTTTGTAAATTCCGTCGGTGTTTTTACCCTTGGCGGCGGGAGCACGTTATGGTACCATTTGGGAACGGCGGCCTGTAGGTGGGGCACTTGCGTCCTTGGCTTGAGGCCGAACCGATTCTCGCATCAATTCGGCCATCTTGCGAGCTAGGGCATCTTCCTCTTGAGCGCCCGCAGCCCGGCGCGTACCCTGGGTGCGGGAAGGCGTCGAATGCCCCGTAATTCCCCACTTCATGATAGCCACCGCCGTATAGATTCCTCTCCGGGAGCCGCTTGGTTGACGGAGCTATTCTTCGACCGGGGTCAAGTGGGGCCCCGGATGAGCCGAACGCTAGGTCTCCGTACGTGGGCCGGTACGGATTCGGCCGTTGCACGGGCCGACCCGTGCTTTGCTCCGTGGTGGCGGCGGGATTGGTTGACTTCCCCGAAGCCCGTAGCGGAGGCCGAACCGGCCGCCCCCCCGCCCGTGGAGGAGATTGGAACGCTTGGCTCCCGGAGCTCTGAGGAGGGGGCTGCTGCACCGGCCCCGTGGTGGCGGCCGAGAGCTTGATTCACCCGGCTCCACGGTGCTCTTTCCGGCGTACGCCTTCCGAACGCCCGCCCCGCGCCCGGACCAAAGAGGGCCGCCATCATCTGTTGGAGCGACCCAAGGAAAGCTTGATTGTGCTTGGTGAGCACGTCGTCCATTGACTCTTGGAAGATCCGCGCGCATTCTTCCTTTTCTTGTTGGGTCGTTGCGTCGGTTTCTCCCGGCAACAGCACTCTGGGCAGGCCATTCTTCAAATATGGTACACCACTTCGATTCTTCTTGAATGACATGAGACACTTCTGTTGAAACTGATTCACGGCGTCTACGAGCTGCTGATGCTGCTCTGGAGAAAGCTCCTCAATGCTGACATCCAGGAGGTCTGTGATCTCAGGCATCCTGAACCAATTCGGCTGTTGGTCCCACTGGGCGTGCCAAAAAGTGTGTTGACGCAAAATGTGCACCCAGCGCCAATCACACAGCAAGCCGAAAAGCTTAGCTTCGCACGCGCAGAGAGAAAGTGACGTGCCAGTCAATTTTTCTTGAAAATTAACAAAAGGGAAAAACAATTAAATACCAAAACTTGGAACCTACCGGGTGGTACCAGGCAGTTCCATATTTACGGCTAAGAAGCCAAGCAAGACGACATGTAGCTATGTGAAGCTACCTGTCAAAGAACCGAAACCATTCGAGTAATCATGAAGGAAAAAAGAGCATTGCCGAATAGATGACGTAAGCATGACAACGATCGGTCTTTGAATAAACAGGGATGCATGTGCAAAGCCATGACCGATCCTCAATAAAGATTAACATTAAATAAAGCAAAGCACGGACATGATCATGTATTAAAATAAGCATGCATAGATCCAAAGCATTAGTCTACCGCATGTCTAATAACTTTAAGATCCGTCGGGCACGACATCAAGCAAATCTATCCACCGCATGATACAACTTGCATGAAAGAACGCACCACTTTCCATAAATAGATCTATCCACCGCATGATACAACCCAAATATGGAAAGCTAGAAGCACGCGTCTTTTAAAACATAAACAACGCACGTGATCTACTCGTGAAGATATAACCGAATGCGGCTGAACAACCGATTCGGGGTCCATGAAGAAGGAACAAACATTACCACGTGAATAAATCTATCAAGCCGAATTGGAAATCTAATCCACCCGATGACTAGCTCCAAAGCAACCCAAAAACCTGCATCTACCGCATGATACCCGGCTCTTTCAAGATTTATACTAACAAAGCAAGCTTGAACCCGCAACACGTAACAACCTAGATCGATTCGGTTTCGGCTATCGAAGAGCACGAGATCCACGCGTCAAAACACGAGACCTACTCTTGCACGGATCTTAAAAGGAAAAGAGCCGATCCAAACCCATCTAGATTGGGCAAAAGAGTGTTACATGAATTAAAACATAATGCAAAACTCATGATAACACAGGGTAACTTAACGAATCTATTGGATCTTGCCAAAACCCAATAGAGCCGATAACTAGCTTCGAGCTAGACCTTAGCCTACCGCATGGCTCGTGATCTAACAAGAAACCCTCTTGAACCAAGCTTGAATCTACCGCATGATACGAAGCATGGTAACAAGACTACTTGCATCGGATCTAAATCCACCGCATGATACTAGACATGATACAAGGTTGCGGTACTCACGGAGGTCGACGGATCGATTGGCCCTCTCGAAGAACTCGACGACACGACAAAGGACTCTAGGGTTTGGCGTAAGGCCGGTGTGTATTGAGGAATGAACGTCCTTTATACATACATCCGGGGATCGTATTTATACCCCGCTAATTACAACCGCGAATGGATACATTGCCTAACTAAGCTTGATCGCGTGTCCATCCATTCGCTCCCTCTGATCGAGCCACGTCACCGTCCAATCCCGCAAAATCAGCTCTACTGTTCCTTTGCCGAACTGGAGCGGATAGCCGACCGCGGATCCTTCTGCCGAAAATCTCTGAAGATACCTTTCCTTCCACCAGACGGACTCTTTTCCGAATCGGACCCACATGTCATACTCCTTACCAAATTTTGGTGTTAACACCCCGATTCCTTAATTTCCAGAGGAATAGCGAGGTCTCTGCTAGCCACCACCGTGGCACAGGTCGGCGCTGCCCAACTCTCCCGCCAGCCCTCGGAAGGAGCGGCGGAGCACAAGGAAGTCCGCGGCGGCGGAGCACGAGGAAGGCTGTGCCACCGTGGCCTTAGAAGAGAGAGGGAGAGAGAGGGGGGAGGGAGAGGGAGAGAGAGGGATGCCGCGACGGAGAAGGAGGGGCTGGTGCTGTTGCTCGCAGCTGTCGCTGTTAGGGAGCCCGGAGGGCGCAAGGAGCCACCGAGGTCCCCTCCGCCTCCTCCAAGATCCCACCATGGGCGCGCAGAGGAGGATGAGGCACAGATCCGGCCGCCACATTGACCCTTGAGCCACCAGATCTTGTTCCCACCACCGCCTTGCTCCGGACCGGAGGAAGCCGCGCCCGCATCCCCTCCTCCTCCGTTGAGGCCGCGCCGAGAGATAGGGGAGAGACGTCTGATTCGCCATTGACTGCAGCGAGCTGTAGGGCCGTCGACCTCCGCCACCACTGTGCTCCGAATCAAGCTCCACATATCTGTTGGGAGAGGCAGGGGAAGAGGAGAGAGCATGGGAAGAGGGAGGCATTGGAGGTAGGTGCGTGCATGGGGAGTGACGAGGGCCCGGATTAGGGCCCCCTTTGACGGCAAGATTATCTCCACTTAAAAAGACAAGACCTTCCAAACACCATTGACAATGTGAAGGACAAGATCGATAATGTCAAGGCAAAGATTCAGGACAAGGAGGAGAAAAGAACCTGGTCAAGATCCACACTGGCAAGACGTCCAGTCTTTGACCAGTTGGCTGCATCTCCGACTAGTTTCCCATTAGATGAACCCCCATGACAAGTCTCCGCCTCGCATGACAAGTCTACGCCTCGACAAGTCTCCGCCTCGCATGACAAGTCTCGGCCACGACAAGTCTCCTCCTCGCACGAGAAGTCTCCGCCTCGCACGAGGAGACTCCGCCCTGACTGGTACGTGGTCCCAGACGCACAGCGCAAGCACCGCCATCGACGCGTGTGGAGGAACGAATCTCCACGTCACGCGGGAACAACAGTTGGTGGCCATGCAAGTGGCCTGCCCCGGCAAGAGCCTTACTGCAGGTCTGACCGGCTGCGCGGCCATCACATCACCATCATCACCCGCTCTGCCACACGCAAGCACAACACGAGGCACTCAAGCACCCTCTACGACGCGTGCAAGCCTAGACTTAGGCTCGGGCGTGGCAAGCTAGGCAAGTACTCGAGCAGACCGAGACAAGCCCAAACTACTCGGGGAAGAGGCCAAGCGTCCCGGGGTGAACAGTCCAACCCGGCCACTCGGCAGCTCCCCCAACAAGGCACCACGACTTAGCTTCAATACGCCCCGACGGACAGCGACGTGTGACAGGACGTGCCAGCTACCAGGCACTGTAACTCTTTTTTACTTCCCCTTGTGCCCCTCCCCTTGTGACTATAAAAGGGAGAGTAGGGCAACGGTTACAAGGGTTAGACCTCCATAGGATCGAACACCATCTCCCGGGACCTGGGAACGAACTCCCTCTCCCGACCAGCTTGTAACCCCTACTACGAGCACACCTGGTTCAGGAACACGGCTGCAACACACTGGACGTAGGGTATTACTCCTCGGAGGCCCGAACCGGTATAAATCCCGTTGTCTCCTGCGCTAACCATCCAAGCCCGACGCACGATCGATAGAAATTCACTGCCGGCGGTAGAGAACCCTGACAGGGAGCTCCACACCTACCATAGAGGGAGAGGCAGCGGTCGGAGGGGAGATGGTCGGCGTGCGGTGGGAGAGCAAAGTGCGGCGGCGGAGGAGCATAGGAAGGGGTGTTGGGGGGAGAGGGTTATGGGAGGGGTGGGAAGAAAAGGAAGAAAAGAAAGGAGACACAATGAGTGACAGGTGGGTCCATTGTTGGTAGTTGGGATAGATGAAGAGATATAAAGGATGACGAGTGTGAGAGAAAACTGTATAAAAGAGAGAATCTCGATGACTAGACATGAATATTCCGTTTTAAAGGAGGATATGAAGTATGATGAGTGTGAATAGTCTAAGCGTGGATCCAAACTTGCCCTTGCTCGCGGACTCGCAGTCCCCACTTGCCATCCTTCACATGGACAGCACCACACAACACTCTGAATCCGATTCGGAAACAAGACGCCTTGAAGTTGTAACTACAATGCAAACTCCACGCGTGATGCAACTTACTTAGCTCTCACAAGATTTAATCCAGCACGAGTCAAGATAAAAGGATCGAACTACTCCAACACAATACACCGGGGTTCACGGTTTTGCACTTTGCTGCCGCTAATTGTAGATAATCGTTGTCCATCAGCATAGGCTCATAGGCTTGAGGTCGCGCAAACACGTTCAGAATCCATGACGACCAAGTGTTGTGGCTTGAGATCACAAGCACAACCTGTAGCCCTGTATTTCTTACTTAGCATCCTTCCTCTAAATAAAGGTAGAAAGTGTCGTCTGCCGACAGAAATAAACCACCTCATCAGATCATAATTAAGCTGTCAATGCAGGCCCAATCCTGAGTTCAGTAGATAGTTTAGTAATGCACAGGCACTGAAATTAGATCTATGCATACATGTTGTATATCTGTGTCAAATTTTTTTATCACAACATTAGTTAGTAGGTTTTCAGTTCCCTGCTAATTATGTGCTCATTAACTTATTTTAGTATCTGAACAATGTGAAGCACATAAGCTGATCAATAACTCTAATATATACTGTTCCAACTTCCAAGTATATGACTGACATAGAAAACTGAGATATAAATTTGAGGCAGTATTGATAAGGACGGATTTGACAAGATAACAAGAATCAGCCTAATGTCTAGCTAGCACTATTGGTACTTGAAGAACTCAACAACAAATAAACAACCTGATGGTGGTAGCTCCGGAGGAAGCCAACAGGACCAGACTCAAGATGACGGCTTTGCCCATTTGCAACCCGGAGATTAGAGAGTCCTCGCTCCCCATAACAATGCGCCATGATCTGGTGGAAAAGATACAATACGCAAAATTCATGACAAACTGTCCAACTCAGCATTTACAATTTGCTCAACTATATGAATGAGCGTCAGATTCTGGCAGAAAATAACATTTTTTCAAAACAAAAGAATCAGAAGCAAATAACTGAGCATCTTCAACTGCTCCCCATCCCATCTTGTTTGTTTTTTTTTGGCAAAAATAGAAAAAAACTTCTTCAACAGTTTCTCATCTCGGATGGCCATTTATCATATGTTTAGAAAAAGAGCTCGCGCTCACGCATATATGCGCGCTCGTATCCGTGGCGCATCCCTCCGTATTAGAAGACGTGGAAAGGCATAAAAATAATTTTGTTTATGTCTTAGGGTTCCTGAAAGTTTTTAAGAGGTGGAAGGACATAAACATAATTTTGTTTCTCTCTCAGGATTTCTGATGTAGGTTAGATTTAGGTTTGACATCTACACCATCCGCAAAGCTAACCACATTTGCTCGATCACTATGACTGGCCAGCGTCGGTGTGCGGCGGCATGGCGGTGTGCATGGGCTCCGTCTACGCCATTCTGAAGGCCGGGATGAACCAGCTGCCGAGGAACCTGGCGTGCGAGAGCGACGGCATCCGGGCCAAAGGCGTCGCGCCGTGGTACACCGTGGCGCGGGTGGAGTACGTATGGCGGCGGTTCTTGAGCAGCGCGTAGCTCGAATATTGTTTTAGTTCTTCCGGCTGTTTCTAAATTCTCACTTCCATATAAAACAAGTAAAATGCAGTTTTGCATTGAAAATCCTTGAGTATTTTTAAAGCACCTAAGAACTTTTTTTTAATTTTTATCTCTAAGAGTATCTTCAACAGTTTGCTGAATGGAGTTGCCATCTTTTATTTTTGGCGAAAATGTTAAAAATATTCCTCCAACAGTTTGGCAAAAGGGTTGCCATTTTTTGGCAACATGAGAAAAATCAGCCTCCGGCGCGTAAATATACGCGTGCGGAGCGTGCTTGACGTCGTTGTTTCTAGACAGGTGGGAGGGTGAAAAGGAAATAAAATTAGAGGGTTCTTGATGTAAGTTTTCAGAGGTGGATGAGGATAAACATAACTTTGCTCTCAGAGTTTCTGACGTAAGTTAGATCTAAGTTTGACAAGTGAATTATGACAAACCGTTGGAGATGAACTATTTTTAACTTGTCATATTTTTTTTAAAAGTTGGCAAAACATAAGATTCGTTAAGGCCCTACTCTATTTTTTCCCCTAGTCCTTTTACCTTCAGATTGGCTATTGCATTTGCATAGGCTCACGTATGGGTTAATTTTTTCATGTGACGAAAGATTAAAAGTTGAGATAGGAAAATCAAGATTGCCAAACAAAATTATCAAGATTGGAAGTGGACCACGGAAACTCCTGGAGATTATTATGCTCCAAAGCAAAAAAAAAATGCAGAACAAAAGGATCCCAACCTAATAATATAGATGGATATACTGTCAAAATAGTTTATGCGGAGACTCGAGGACGGGGCCGGCCCTAAGCATGGGCGGGCATGTGCGACCGCCGAGGGCCCAAGCCGGGTAGGGGCCCAAGCCCATGTATGTATATAGTATATGTGTACAACTTGTATACAGCCCAAAACAGTCCGGAGACATCAGGGGTCGCGGCGTCGTTGCGTCTCGCGAAGAAAACGAAGCGTCGAAGACTCGAAGCGACAGGGGACGGCGGTACCGAGCGTCGGCCGTCGGGATTCCGATCTTCGATCGCCAGAACGCGTCGCACGGGCGCCGGGCGCGGCGCGCCATCGTCTGACTGTCTGAGAGGCCACCGGCCACGCCCACAGGGCAACGACGGAGGATGACGGAGTTGCGCCTGCCAGCGACTAGGCAAGTTCCTTTGCAGCATTGGAAGATCGAACTCCGGTCCGTGTGATCGTGTCCACGCATCCACTTCTCCACTCCGGGCTCCAATTCTTTAATTTGCGAGTTAGGGTGTTATAAAATTTTAAATTGTTTTGTCTAATATTTCACACTCTAATCTAGTACTTATGTAGCCATATTATTCTTCTAATTTTGGTGTCGAAATTAAGAATGCTACCTAAGAAACATCTCTCGGGGGCTCGAAAAGAAAAAGACAGAGACAACAAGAACAACTTATTCAATCACAAAAGGGTGCTTTGCATAAATTTTTTTCAACATCAAGTAGTTCTGTACCTGCTGATAATGTAGTAGATGCACCTGATAGTGAAGATGGGCAGCAAGAAATTGGTGATAGTCCAATAGATGCAACAGAGATTGAAAATTTACAGCCTTCCTCTGAACCTGCAAATTCAGTTGATGATGTGCAAGAGACCTCTCTTCATGATATCTTTGATCCTAGAACATGGGAGAATCTCGATAATAAGAGTAGAGATATTTTGATTGAAAAAGGGCCGATGAGAGAATTGAATCTTCGGTTCCCTTTAGATGCACTAAATAGACATTTTTCATATGATTACTACTCTAGAAAGTTAAGCAATGATGAGGTGGTTGATAGAAAGTGGTTGGTCTACTCTAAACATGTGGACAAAGTTTTTTGTTTTTGCTGCAAGTTATTCAAATCAAGTTGGAACAAAAGTTTTCTAGCAAATGATGGATTGAATGACTGGAAACATCTTACTTTTAGACTCAAACAACATGAGAATAGTGGTGAGCATATAACCAACATGAATAAGTGGAATGAACTTAGGCTGAGGTTGATAAAAAATCAAACAATTGATGATGCACGGCAACGGGAAATTGCAAAGGAGAGAGAGCATTGGAGACAAGTTTTAGTAAGAATTGTTGCCGCCTTGTCAAGTTTTTTGCTAAACATAATTTGGCTTTTCGAGGGAAAAATGAGAAACTATATCAAGATAACAATGGCAACTTTCCGGGTACAGTTGAAATGATGGGTGAATTTGATCCGGTGATGCAAGATCATATTAGGCGGATTCAAAATAGTGAGATTCATCATCATTATCTTGGGCATAAAATTCAGAATGAGATGATTTCCATTCTTGCAGATTGTGTGAAACGAACTATATTAAAGATTATCAAGGATTCCAAGTATTTTTCTGTGATTTTAGATTGCACTCCGGATGTGAGCCATGAAGAACAAATGACTCTAATTATTCGTTGTGTCAATATGTCGAGGAATGTTCCAAAGGTAGAGGAGTTCTTCCTAGATTTCTTGAAGGTAGATGACACTTCGGGATTGGGTCTTTTTAATGAATTAAAGAATGCATTGGCCTCTCTTGATTTGAATATTGATGATGTGAGAGGACAAGGTTATGATAATGGTTCAAATATGAAGGGAAAACACCAAGGTGTTCAAAGTCGCATGCTTGAAATTAATCGAAGAGCACTATACATGCCGTGTGCATGTCATAGTCTGAATCTTACTCTATGTGATATGGGAAACTCGTGCAGGTAAATTATTATTTCTATTATACATTGATTTGGGAAAAGTATGATACTTACTATTTGTAATCTTGCGGGCAAGCTATTTCTTTCTTTGGTATCATCCAACGGATCTACACATTGTTTTCAAAGTCTACCAAAAGGTGGAAGATTTTAGTGGACAATGTCCCAGGATTGACGAGTCAAGTCATGGTCTAATACACGCCGGGAAAGCCGAATAAAAAGTGTTCAAGCTATCGGTTCCAAACCTGTTCAAATAAGATCGGCTTTAATGGCACTAGAGAAGGTTGCAACCGATGATCGTGACTCAATGACGGTTAGTGAATGTCAATCTTTGGTGAGTGCACTTGAGAATTTTGAATTTTTAGTTGGTTTGGTTATTTGGCACGACATTTTATTCTCTGTAAATAAGGTGAGCAAGAAGTTGCAATCTAAAATTGTGAGCATAGATGCTACTCTCAAACATATTGAAGGTGTCATATCATATTTTAAGAAGTATAGAGATGAAGGTTTCACTTCAAGTATGGATACAAAAAAAAAAACATTGCATCTGAAATGGATATAGAACCAAAATTTCGTACAAAACGTCAAGGAAGGAGAAAGAAACAGTTTGATGAACAATATGACCAAGATGAGGAAATTCAACGGTCTGTTGTGGATTCATTTAGAGTGGAGTATTTCAATGTTATGATTGATAATGCAATTGCTTCATTGACTACTAGATTTGAACAGATGAAAGCATTTGATAATATTTTTGGGTTCTTGTTCAACTCAGAAAATTTAAAATCTTTGGATGAAACTGATCTTTTGGTGCATTGCAAGGTTTTTGTGGAAACATTTTCTCATGATAAGTCATCAGATGTTGAGATCAATGATTTTTTTTCAAGAATTAAAGGTGTTGCAAGTAACTTTGCCAGATTCTTCGATGTCAGCACTTGAGATCCTGGAGTTTGTTATGGTTGCAGATTGCTATCCAAATGTTTCAATTGCATATCGAATCCTCTTAACTGTACCTGTGACTGTAGCTTCGGCTGAAAGAAGTTTCTCAAAACTGAAGTTGTTGAAGAACTATTTGAGATCAACTATGTCACAAGAAAGATTAAATGGCTTGGCTATGTGCACCATCGAGAAGGCTATATTGGATACTATTGATCTCAATATCGTCCTTGATGATTTTGCATCAAGAAACGCTCGAAGAAGCATCTTTTTATGAGCAATAATAGATGATTGGATATTATGGAGTAAAATATAAGGTAATCACAATAATCCTAGAAGTACCACTATTGCTTTTTAATGGATAATATATTTGTTTGCACATTGAAGGAAAAATAATGTGTGTGTATATATGTATTTATAAGTTTTTATATAAGGCCTAGACTTTAGAGGGGCCAACCCAAACGAGTTCGCCAGAGGCCCTTCAAAATCATAGGGCCGGCACTGCTCGAGGAACACGCCATCGTCATCTACCTAGCTAGAGGCCATCCGTAGTCACCCAGCATCCATCCGTGAGCTCCGTGGATCGATCGCCATCATCACCCAGCATGAAGCTGCTGCTGACGAGGCTCGGTTGTGGTAGATCCGGCGGGTTGATGTCACCTTCATCAATCAAGAATGCTCCCTGTTCCAGCAAACCCGACTCTCGCCCTCCATCCATGTCGTCCCAACTCCAAGTCGCCGCCACATGGTAACCAGCGTGACCCGCCGGAAGGAGAGGGAAACATCGTCTGGTCAGGCTTCAGCTCTGGCTCCGCCGGCGCGCGGCGGATGACGACACGCGCTGGACGATTCTGTCACGCTGGTGCTGCGCCAATAACTCCACCGCCGTCGACGTCGTCGCCGGTGCCGGTGCCAAGACCGTCGCGGAGACCAACACCTCCCGTGGGCGGTTGCGTGTCTCCCTAAGCCGCGCGGCGCCGCCGGCCGTCTCCTTCACCTGCTTCGGCGTTCAAGAAGGCGGTGCCCATCGTCCACCACGACGGCGTCGGCGGCGGGCGGCACGACCTGGGGAGGTGGCAGGATCTCAACTCGGCCGTCCCCGCCGGGAACCGCACTTCCTGTGCTGGGTGAGCTAGCTACGACCACAGCACCCTGCTCGTGTGCGACATGGCGGAGGTGGACGACAACCCCAACAAGCTCCGGTACGTGCCGCTGCCCGTGAAGGCAGTGCCGCGGCCAACCAAGGAGAACCGATGTTGGGACAAAGACAACACGAGCATAAGTACCACCTCTTCTGGCTGTACTACCGGACGATCGGAGCTGTTCCGCCGCCGGCGGGCACCGACGACGACGCCAACACGGCGGCGGCGGTGGCGGCGGTGCGGTTCGTGAGCATCGACAGGCGCTGCTGCTGTGGCGCCCCCGTGATAAGGAGCGCGTGCGATGCGAGCACTCCGGCTCCGCGTTCACACGGTGACCACGTGGACGATGACGATGACGGGGGACGACGACGACGGGCCATTGACGTGGGTGAAGGAAGGCGTGCTTGACTGCGAGGAGAGTTCTGGGCGCTCCTAGCGGGCTTCGACAAGCCTCTCCCGCGGCGGGCGTGGCCGAAGTCCCCCTTGGTGAGCCCGGAGAACCCCGACGTGGTCTGCTTCCTCGTGGCCGAGTGTGAGGAGGGCCAGACGAAGGGGAAGACAACATGGGCGCTCGAGGTGGACATGATCGAGGAGGAAGACACTGATATCTGCCGTCCCCCTGCCTCCCCATCCAGTGCGATGTGTCAACTACGGCAACCATTTGGCAGCAAAACTTCACAGTGAGATGAGACATGTGGCTGATTAGAGAGATCAGGCCGGGTTGCAACTTATTGGTCGTCTGGGTCGTTGATTATTAGGATTAGGCTTGTTGCCGTTTTTCCAATTTCATTCCACGTTGTTTTATTCTTTACTGAACACTGAACTGCAGCTGAAATGTGTGGAAGCATTGCAAGCAGGATGCAGAAAACGAAACATAATAAAATGGGACGGGATCCTGCTTTCTGTCACCTGCCAAGGGCTGGGTTTTGACTGATCAGCAATGGCCACCATTTGTGTTTAGTGCGAAAACAAACAAAGACATCATTTGTGTTTAGTGTGTTTTCATTAGCCCATGGATGAACAGATTTTGTTTATAGAAGAACAGAAAAGCTGGGCGACCGGCACCGACGCGATGAGCGTGTCCTCGGCCGTTGCTGCTAGGATCCCTGGCAGGGGCGAATCCAGCGTGGGGGCTGGGCCCCTCCCCCCACCCCAAAGAATTTTCAGTCATGGAGGAGGGGGGGTGAGGGAAATCATAGAGGAAGAGGAGGAAGAAAAGGGGAAGAGAGAAGGAAGAAGAAACGAACCCTCTTACTTCAAATCCTAGATTCGCCCCTTAGATCCCCATCATGCCAACCGTCCAGTTCATAGGAAGTAGCCTGAAACACTTCATTATCCGTTTCACTGTTAGACGGATGTATAGGGTGTGCGTGTATCTCGTTGATCAAGTTGTATGTACCAAGATTGAATGGCCGGCTGTTGGGTAGTTTAGATATGTTAGTTTGTTGTACAACAACCCTAAGCAGCCGGCCAGGATATCTCCTTGATGTAAATCCATGCGTGGGGAGTTTCCACGCCTATATAACACGCACCCGCCGGCCAGCACGAGGTCACAACGTTTCCATCTAATCTTCCGCTCCTCTGATTTTCTACATGGTAATCAGAGCCATAAACTAAACAACTAGCATCTCACCATGGGGTCCTCTGCAGTCGCCGTTGCTGCCGCCCTCAATCCCTTCATGGGGATCACCGTCACCGAGAAGCTAGGGAAGAACAACCACGCGATGTGGAAGGCACAAGTCTTGGCTGCCGTCCGTGGATCGCGCATGGTGGGGCATCTCACTGGAGCTTCACCAGCCCCCGCCGAGGAGATCGATGGCAAGGACAACGCCGGCAAGGATGCTGTCGTCCCCAACCTAGCGTATGAAGAATGGTTCTCCAGAGATCAGCAAGTGTTGAGCTTTGTTCCGGAGTCCTTAGGGCGAGAATTACTTGCCCAAGTTGCTGCTCAAGACACCGCAGCAGGGCTGTGGGCTGCGATCGAAGAGATGTACGTGTCGCAGAACAGGGCGCGGGTTGTGAATACACGACTCTCGCTCACCACGGCGAACAAGGGAAGCCAGACCATCTCGGAGTACATTGGCAAGATGCGTACTCTAGCAGATGAGATGGCCGTTGCTGGGAAGCCGATCCAAGATGATGAGCTTCTGACCTACATCGTTACCGGCCTCGACATGGAGTCATAGCTTTAAATAGCGGGCTATAGCGCCGCTATAGCAGTGCTATAGCATTTTTAGAGGGTCGCCGCGACGCTATTTGTATTTTTGCCGCTATGGCAGCTATGGACGCTAAATCGGGCTATAGCTGCGCTAAATGGCGTAGCTTTAGCGCCGCTATAGTCTTAGCCTTAGCTCAGTGCTGCAATTGTGATCTTTTGGACAACTAAATATTTGAATTGTATGAATCTTGTTGTACTGTCAACTTAAGTGATGTTCCAACACCCCTAAACACATATTTATGCTTATGATATTTGCTAATTACTGTATTTTTTCATCTATTTCTTGTATTTGTCATGGTTTGATAGTAAATCGCTATTTGCAATAGCCCGCTATAGCCTCCGCTATAGCTTCTTAGCCTCGGAAAAAAAATGCCGCTATTTGCCATAGCCCGCTATTTAAAACTTTGCATGGAGTACAACCCCGTCGTCACCTCCCTCCTGTCACGCAAAGATACAGTTACAGTAAGCGAAGCCTATTCCCAGCTCCTTGCCTTTGAGATGCGCATGGAAAACTTGGGCAATGGAAATCAATCTGGTTCCTCGGCCAACACGGCTAATCGTGGTGGCCGTGGAGGATTTGGTCATGGCCGTGGCAATCCTAGTCGCGGTCGTGGCTCAGGAGGAGGACGTGGACATGGCAACCCTGGCTTCAACAACAATCAACGCAGCAATGGTGGTGCTGGTGGCCGCGATAACCAGAATTGTGGCAACTCTGGCAATTCAAAACCCGTGTGCCAAGTCTGCCTCAAGAGTGGTCACACTGCCGATCGTTGTTGGCATCGTTCTGAGGAAGATTATGTTCCTGAAGAAAAGCATGCGGGCGCAGCTGTGAACTCCTACACCGTCGACAACAACTGCTTATAGATCGAGTCACAGCAGCCGGAGCAGCAGCAGCACCACCGCCACCGATGCCAATGCCGCCCGCACACGCATCCTGCTGGCTGCTGTGCTTCGCATGCTGTGTCGCTGGCGGCGGCGGCGTGTGTGCAGCAAGCTATGAGCGTGCGTGGCTGCGTGCAGGGGTGGGTGGGTGTTGTTTCTATTGTTGGGCCAGATCACCAGACATAGGGACTTCAAATGTTATGGGTTTAGTGGCCTTTAGTTGTGGGTTTAGCCAGGACTTCAAATGTTATGTTCTTTTTTCATTTAACAGTTATGCATTCTGGGAACATCGTTCCGGGAATACTTGGAACGCGTTCCAGCTGTGTTGGGAACATAGAAATGAGTATACTCACGTTCCCGGGTAGTTTCACAAAATGGTGTTCCGCGTTCCGTGTTCCCGTTCCTCGTTCCCAATGTTTTGGGAACATGGCTTCTAAGGTCACACCCCACACCCCCAGAGGAGCAGAGCACCGTGTGGTTGGTGTAGACGTCGGGGATCCTGTCGCAGATCCTGCTCTCTGGCCGGTGACGGGGTCCCAGCAGACGAACTCGTAGGATCTGAAGTCGTATAGGAGGGCGCGGCCGTGGCGGCAGTCGAGCACGTGGCAGGTGCGGTGGCCAGCGGTGGTGGCGGGGGGCTAGCGGAACGCGACGTCGGGGACGAAGCAGGAGAGGTCGCGGTCGTCCGGGTTGCGGAGGAAGCCGAGGACGAGGGTCATCCCGTGGAAGGCGCGGTAGCAGCGAAGGAAGGCCAGGTCGGTAAGGGTGCGGAGCCAGGGCTTGCAGACGGCGGAGGCGCGGACGAGGGTCACGGGGTCGGACGGCGGGAGGCGGAGGAGGATCTCGACGACGGAGTCGGGGATCAGGTCCGGCGGTGGTGGCGCCATGGGGGCCGGCAGATGGTAGGGTTTTGGTGGGGATTTGCCGATTTGGGGATGGGGAAAGGGGACGAGCCGATCAGCCAAAGCCGAGAGAGCGAGAAGGAAGAGGAGAGTGAGACTGATAATGGCAAACTGGCCGCCTTGTTTGGTTTGTGGGCCGGACAAAGCCTTGGGCATTGGGGCTGGTTCAACCAAGACCTTGTTTAGTTCGGTGAAAAATTTGTTTTTTCAACGTTTGGAACTCCTGTAGCACACTGTAGCACGTTTCATTTATTTGTGGTAAATATTATCCTACCATGGCCTAACTAGGCTCAAAACATTGGTGTCACAAAGTAAATAAAAACTGTGTAATTAGTTATTTTTTACCTATATTTAATACTCCGAACATATGTCTTTCGGTGTCGCAAAGGAGAGTGCGAATACAATGAGATATACGTCTTCGTATACGCCTGCAGCTAGGCCCGACTCGTCTTCATATGCATTTTGTGACATATTTGAGGGAAGTTAAAAATCGTAATGGCAAATTTCAAAATATGTGAATAGTAGTGGTGTTTCACCAACTCTACAAAATAGTAATGACCTGAAACCCAAGAAGTACATCTATCACGAGTCAATCTTTCCTCCCTCGTCTATAAAACCACCAAACTAGTCCAAACATCCTCCCTCCCCGATATCGGCTCTGTTTTCGTCCAATTAAGTGCGCCACGTCAGCGTCCGACTCGTGGGTCCTCTTCCATTCATGGAATAAATCCTCTTTGCTCCACCGACCATCGCCAGCCTACGCCCCAGTTGCTACTGCCACCAGGACCTGCACGCTGTCACCCCATCGCGCCTTGAGCCCTAGTTGCTACTGCCGTCGCACCCACGATAACGTCCTCCTGTCGCTGCGACACCTGCTGCTGCTCCCCTCCCTCTGCGGCATTTTGCAACCAACGTTGTCGTTGGCCTCACCATGGACCGCCGCGGCAACGACGACCTCAACTCGCTCTGACAGCCACATCATGGTCGTCGATTTCGACCGCTCTTGTGATTCTTGTTCCGCATCGGCGACACCACGAAGCCTCTGCTGCCCCGCACTCTCCACAACCCCCACGCGCATCTCCCAAATCGATCCCTCACCGCCGGATCTGCCCCCTACAGTAGCTCTTGTTCGGCGTTGACCCCAGGCGTAGTAGTCTAGGCCCCAAGAGAGACGATGATGGGGTGCCAAATCGAGCTCCGAGCCGCTGCCACTGAGCTGCCAGCCTCGAGCGCTCGCACCCCGATTCGACTGACACTAGAGGAGGAACGATTCGATGATGGTGTTGCCGCTTCATCTCAGCAGAGATTGAGCTCTGTCTCGCCTCGACCCTGGGGAATGTGATTTCGTTTTGCGACCATGGCTGGTGACGCTGCAAGGATCTTGTGGCCGCGAGGATTAGGGGGAGGGGGTAATTATAAAATTCGTTCCGACTATAATAACTAGCACGTTGGCCCGCGCTAATAGCGCGGCTAGATTTGATAAAGTTATCCTTATATATGACTCGTTATTCATCCTTTTGAAATCATTAACACTCAACCTTCATGTAGATATTGGTGTCTCGATTTTGAAATTAGTATCGGTACACCCGAATTTTGTTGCTTGGGTGGTATTGGATTGGTGGATGGAAATCCAATAGCGAATGACACAATCAACGCTTCACTGCACCCTCACATACATTGCAAGCTCTGCAGCTTTGTATATTTGACTGAAATCGTAAATCACCCTCTCTGGCATCTCTCGGTCTCTCTCTGCCTATTCTCTTCCTTATTTTTGTCTAGTGAACTATGTCTTTCTGATACTATGACTTCTGAGTCCGACTTAGGCATTGACCTTGTGTAGAGTCTCGATGCTCCACCTCCCAATGTGTGGATCTAACTCCTCTTATCTAGTTCGTCGTACTTGGCAATGATGTCAATTACTGGCGTAGGCAATCTTGAAGGTTTCTCTCGATCTAGGGATATGTTAGTGTAGTGGTGGCACAGGTCCCTTCATCCCTCCTCTCTCTTTACGCACGCGCGCACGAACAGACACACACCATCCACCCTGACAATGCCTCTTTCTCCCTTACTTTTGTCGTGCAAACTCTACTTCTCTAATTTTGTGGCTTTCGAGTCTGAATCAAGCATTGTTCTTGTGTAGAGTTTCAATGCTTCACCTCTCAACGCGTGGATTCAACTCCTTCCGGCGAGCTCATTGTACATAGCTACGATGCCAGTTGTTGACGTAGGCAACTTTGAAAGTTCCTCTTAATCTAGGTACTGGCTCATGCAATAGTTGCATAGGTCCCTCCGATCTCCCTCATCTTCTGACAACACCTCCTTCTTAGTTTCTCCCCTATTTTTGTTGAGCGAACTATGCCTCTCTGATTTCGCGGCTTTTGAGTCCGACTCAGATGTTAACCTTGTGTCTAACTCCTCTGGGCCAATTTTTCGTACCAGGTGGCGATGGCAGTTGCTAGGATAGGCAATCTTGAAGGTTCATCTTGATATAGGGACAGACTCACGTAGCGGTGGCACATGACCCTCCTCTCTCTCCGTTTCCCTTACTTTTGTCGGGTGAACTCTCTCACCTTGATTCCACGACCTCTGAGTCTTCGACGTTGACATTATGTAGAGTCTCGGTACTCCACCTCCCAGCGTGAGGATCCAACACCTCTCGGCGGGCTTGTCGTACCTCGCGGCAATGCCGCTTGCTAGCTCGATCCTCTCGTGTGTTGGTGTTGTTGGTCTGATTACAAATAACTGCTAATTGGATTTGACTATTATCTTTTTTATCAAAATATATTATATTATTGTATTCAAATTTAGATATTAACTAATCATATTGTAAATGAGATGTTTATTAAACGAATGTTCCAATATAGGCTCGTAAAATCACAACATATTGAAGATACAGAAGGAATTAAGGACATGTCAAATACTTCCAGTCGATTTGTGGTGGTCAAGCATATTATTTATAAGCACAATATTAACTTTCCTTATTTTTTGTAACAATTTTAGTTATTTATTAATTGTATTTAGTATGGACTATTTTATGTAGCTATTTCTCTTCTTAATCTGTATAGAAATATGCTTGTAATTTTCTTGTTTTTTAAATATTGGATTTGTATATATATATATTTATTTATTAGTTATATTAGATATGAATTCTTCGGATTGATCTAGACCGTCAGACCATTGGTGACTTCATCTATCTCGAGGATTTGTCAGCTCACTCATTCGAAAGTGCTCATAGAGGGAGGGGCGAGTATGTGTTGTATGTGAGCATCGCGCCTATATCATGTGATTAAAAAACTTGCTTTCATGTAATTTGTAGATGTATTAATCTACTCCCTCCGTCCCAAAAAGAATGACGTTGTAGGATTCAAAATTTGTCCCAAAAAGAATGACATTTTACTTAATTTGGCATGTGTGCATGTGCATGTAGGCATGCAACAATCAATTAGCACATAATATGGTAAATAAATAGGGGAAATCAAGGTCATTTGACCTCCTTAATAATCTGTCCTAAAATTCCTAGAATGACATTCTTTTTGGGACAGAGGGAGTATAACTCTCTTTCAATTTCAAGTACGTGACATACTCCATGATCCATTAAGAGGAAGTCTAAAAAAACTTAACAAAGTTTGTTAGGAAATTTAAAAAAATCCATGCGGATTCAAGTTGGTATTCAAATCCGGCACCTAATGTTAGACAATAAAAAATACTGCATATGTATTCAAGTACGGAGTGCCATAAGGAAAGGAAATCATGGATAAAAAATATTTCAATTTTTTAGAATAATATGAATTGTTAGATCTTCATAAAATCCAACTGTTCAAACTCTTCTCTCATTTAGATTAACGTGGGAATTCCTTTTTTCATAATAATATGAATCGTTAGATCTTCATAAAATCCAATGCTCCAAACTCTTCTCTTTTTTAATCAACTACTATTTTTCTTATTTTTAATTCCGAATTTATGTATTTATTAATTGTATTTGTATTGAATATGGACTCTTTAGATTTCCTTATTTTAATTCTGAATTTATGTACTCTTTGATTAATCTAGACCTTCGGATCTTCATAAAATCCAACGGTGTATATTCTTCTCTTTTCTGGATTAACGTGGGAATTTCTAGACCATCTCGGCGAACGTGGTGGCTTCTTTTAACACTCAAGTATAAAGGTAATAGATACGTTGTGCTGTCTATAATAATATCTTGTTCGGGCTATAACAATATCCTGTGGCCGCGAGTGAGATCTTGTTTCGAAGTATTTATCGTCAGAAATTCAATGATGCAATTGGAATTTAAGCTTGATACTTAGTTTATGATTTATAGATTTTTCTAAGGTTGAATTCGTGTTTGCGGTGACATTATCTATTTTATTTTATTTGTTGGATCTCATCCAGACATATCAGTTCAACCAGAGGACCGGCGTGATAGTTTTGCGTTTCCGTGGCCGAAGGCGAGTCACACGACCAATAATCTCACGCCTCTTCGTGGCGTGGTCATCAATTCTAGATCCATCCGGTGGTATTTATGGGAGTTTGCATAAATTCGCAAGAGTAAAATTCATTAGCGGTTCCTAAACTTGCTCGGATGTGTCATCTCGGGTCCCAAACTCGGGATTTTTGATATTTGGGTCCCTAAACTTGCACGGTTGTATCATTTAGGTCCCAAACTTATGATCTATAGTATTTGTGTCCCTAAACTTGCATGGTACTGTCATTTAGGTCCCAAACTCAAAATTTTTATTGGAAAAGGTTTAATTTACACCTAATTTGTGAAACTTTAAAGAAAACTATGTCAATTTAAAAGTCATAACTATTTTTTTAATAATAAAAATACGAAATAGGTACCAAAATGTCACTGGGTGTTCTATTTGAAGTTGTTTAGTTATTATATGTTCAAGTTACTATTTTTATTACTTTTTAAAAAATAATAGGCTGAAATTTGGGACCTAGATGACATTATCATGCAAGTTTGAGGATCAAATATCACACATTTTGAGTTTGGGACCTAGATGACACAACCCTCCAAGTTGAGGGACCCAAATTTCAAAAAATCCTAAGTTTGGGGCGCTCAGATAACACAACCGTACAAGTTTAGGGACCGTCACCGAATTTTACTCAATTCGCAAGGACGGTGTGCTAAAAGTACGCTCTTTATTATTGATGCTATCTATATACTTGTACGATGATGGCTCAGCACTTCAGCAGCAGCAGCAACCACCTCTGTCTGAGGTAGCGCACAGGATCCGGATCCGGCTTGGAAGCCTCTCGGCCCGCGGCGGCGATGGAGGTCAGGGTCAGGTGCCGGCGTCTGGAGGGGAAGGTGGCCGTGGTGACGGCGTCCACGCAGGGGATCGGCCTCGCCATCGCCGAGCGCCTCGGCCTCGAGGGCGCTGCCGTCGTCGTCTCCTCCCGCAAGCAGGTCCAGCCGAGCGCCCGAGCCTGCCCCTGCTGCGCAGCTTAATTGCTTTCTCAAGTTCTGATTGGGGGGGGGGTAGGCTTCTGTCATGTCATGTGTGTGGGGGCTGGCAGAGGAACGTGGACGAGGCGGTGGACGCGCTCACGGCGAAGGGGATCGCCGCCGTCGGGGTCGTCTGCCACGTCTCCGACGCGGAGCAGCGCAGGAGCCTCATCGGCACGGCCGTCAAGGTATGATGTTTGTTTGCATCCTCAGGATCCCCTCCTCTTTTCCTGCCCTCCTCGGCAGGAAATCTTGTGCCGAGCCTAGAATTGAGCTCGTACACTGTTTCATCCAGCTGGTTGTCGCACACTGTTTTTTTTTTGTTTTGTTTTATTTCTGTTCGTGTTTTAAATAGTTATTATATAGTACTCCGCATATATCAAGTATCGTTATCAAGATTCTCGTAGTAGTAATTAATCAACCGATTGTATTGCTGCAGAGCTTCGGGCACATCGACATTCTTGTCTCCAACGCCGCGGCAAATCCTACCGTAGGTGGCATACTCCATGCGAAGGAAGCTGTTCTTGATAAACTGTGGGATATCAACGTCAAGGCTTCCATTCTCCTTCTGCAGGTGAGCAAATTCTTCCTCCCTACTTACTTTGCGCTCTACTCTGCAAAAATAAAGATTGGCGTTATTTGCTTCCTGTCCCAATTTCTCTTGCTGGAGAGATGGGACCCAATACTCGTGTCAACTGCATTGCCCCTGGTTTTGTTCCTACACGGTTTGCTAGTTTCCTCACAACTAACGAGACCCTTGTAAGTACTTTCTATGCATGATTTTTACCTGCATAGTTTTCCTTCATACATATATGTTGACGATTGGTTAATAAAAAGAAACATTTGACACTGTTATAACATTTCCACATCATCTTGTAAGTTTTGATGTTCCATGTCATCATAAAAGTAATCTCAATTTTTTTGCTCTGTTAATCTGTTATACATAATTTTCTAATTTGTGAAGAGTGTTATGGTTTCAAGCTTTACTGCCGCGCATGCCAGAACACTTGTAGAAGTTTATTGAAATTAGCACTATGTATTTTTAGTGGCTATGTGGACTGAGTTTTTCCGAGGGATATAAAAAAATGTAATCTTGATTTAAAATGCGCCAAACGAACTCTTTGGATATTCCCATTTGCGGTCTGAAGGCTAACCTGATATGATCTTCAAAATTTATCATTGCTTTTTTATGTGAATTAAGTTGTTACATATTATTATCTATGATCTCCAACCTTTGGATGGGATCTTTACATGCTGTCCCTTTTGTATCGTCTATTTAATTTTCATGTTTCAAAAGTTAGATTAGAAATCGCTAGCTAAAAAGATGGTTTAGAAGGGGATATTTAAGTTAGACGCCATGTGCTAGTGTTAAGGGTATTCTTCCATAACACCATACTTTTAAGTACAAAACCTGAAGATACTGAGGTTGTGTCGATTTCATGATTTATATTGGCACTAAATGCCATTCACGTCTATTATTCATTCCAAGACTCAATCTAGTTATTACTTCGAAGAAAAGGAATGTGTGTAACCCAAATCCTTTTTCTGCAGAGGAAAGATGTTACCAACAGGACCCCTCTGAAGAGATTGGGTTCTGTTGAAGACATGGCTGCGGCTGCCGCGTTCCTGGCATCTGACGATGCATCGTTCATTACAGCTGAAACCATCGTTGTTGCTGGAGGGATGCAGTCCAGATTGTAATTGGCTGGAATTTATATTGGCATGATCAACAATAATCTGTACTAGTAGTACCACATGCCACTAGGCCAGTGCACTCTGATGATCTGATTGTATAATTACTCGGTGTGAATGTGTGATGCTCCATATAATGCTTGGTTGGATTGCAATGTGACCTAGAAAAAAAAGGTTCCACGGGAGGAGGAGGAGACTCGCCGGGCTTTGTTCTGAGAAGGTGTCGTGCTTTAAACCCAGGCCGGATGGGCAATTAAAGTGAGGTCAGAAACACAATCCAGATTGCACAAAAACAGGCTACTGTCATCAACAGCTTTCAGAATTGCACAAAACCCAGATTGCGCCAACGTAATGTTCAAATTCGGCGGCGGCAGCGCGAAGGGGTCAGAACGCCGTCGTGGTGTGCGTGGACGGCGCCGAGCAGAGATGGCCAAGGAGGGACGAAGATAGCATGTACCGGAGCCTGCTCGTGGACACCGTGCTTGTGTTGTCCGAGCGGCACCGCTGCGACGGCGCCAAGGAGGCGTGCTCAGAGTTCCTTGGCAAATTAGAGGGCGCTCGCTGCAATTGACAGCTTCCAGCATCTACGCGAAATCAACAGGCCGTCCAACGTCGCTTGAGAAGGTTGGTATTCTCATCTCAGTCGAGTTTGGTTGGTGTTGTCATCTCTGACCAATTGATTAGGATTGACTTTGCCATCAGAAAACTAAGCTGCTTGAATTTGCACTAAACATCTCTGGTTGTTCCAATTTCCTTGCAAAGAACGCGGTGGATGAAAGAGGTGATTTTCAGATGAGTGATGCTTACAGTAATTAAACAGCTTACTGTTCTACCGTCGATTGGTGTGCTTGTGCTGCATCTGCATGGAGTATTACCTGGTGTGTTATGCCGGCACACATTGTTTTAGCAATGGCTCTG
This sequence comes from Cenchrus americanus, assembly GCA_947561735.1. NCBI lineage: Eukaryota > Viridiplantae > Streptophyta > Magnoliopsida > Poales > Poaceae > Cenchrus > Cenchrus americanus. The sequence continues at coordinate 251,792,022 of OX387245.1, read as the reverse complement.
TCCCTATGTGCTTGCCTGATGGCAACTATTAACTGTGTATTCAGATATGGTTTTGTTTTTCAGTTGTCTGGGTCATTTTTGAATCACCAGGAGCTTGACGATTCAGTAATTCACTAGTTTTGCTCCTCACAAGAATTTCAATGTTACCCTGTTCTGATATGTGATATCCGCCTTGTTCGCTTGGTCAGTGTTACCTTTTTTTCTCTCACAAGGAATCAACACAAGCCACTTGGCACCAGTAAGTTAGCGGCACTTTTCTCTCACAACAAATCAACACCGACCACCAACGAACCGAACAGAACCGTAGCAGGGATTTAGTAAACACACACAAAGCTAGCTAATCTGAAATTTCTGGGGACCATTGCTTTCCGATCAACATGTACAGAGACTCAAATTTTTGTTATTAAATCAGTAACAGTGTGCTTCATTTTTGTTTGTACTATTTGAAAATATTTTTAGAGTACATACTGTTTGAGAGTTTATAGATTTGGTAGCTAGAAGTAAATAAATAAAATCCTCCGAAAATAATAAATGAAATCAGAAAAAGAAAAAGGAATGGCGATCCTGGTTGGGCTCTCTCACTTGTTTCGCCTCTTCTTGAATCGGTCATCCCATCCCACCCCCACTCTCGCCTTGCATCCGCCGGCGACGACGAGGGCGCCACGTACCCGCCACGCCCGTCGCCGGAGCTGATGGACGACCTTGTTGGTGAGATCTTGCTCCGCATCCCGCGTGCCTCCTTCGTGCCGCCCTCATCTGCAAGTTAAGCGTTGGCTTCGCAGTCTAATTGCATAGAGGAGGGGACCTACCCACAACTCCTGCTTGGTGAAGGGCGTCGTGAGTGCCTCGGCCTAGGTGGTGGTGATGGAGGTGGGAGCCAGAAGCTGTTGCGCGCCCAGTATCGCGCGGTGCTTGTGCCGGCGTCGGTGGAAATCGGCCCGAAGGGTGGACGCCGACACAACAACCCCCCCGAGTTCTCTCTTCCCCTTCGCTTGCTTTCGCAGGGCTATTACTTCTACCGGTGCGATGAGAGGAAACGCTAAACTTAACATGACGGTAAGGAAACAAGGAAATACTCGGCGGACCGAAGGCGGAGGAACTAGCGACGCCTTCGGTGCTCTCTTCTCATTACGGTGTGTCCGTTTCATTACAAAGGGTTCACTATTTATAGGAGACCCCCGGTATGGTCATTTGCCTCAATTACACCTTTTCCGTTCCTGACAAACTGCTTTAAACACTTTACAAGGGTATAACAGTAAGTCCCCGCGTCGTACAGGCCTCCAGCGTGTCTTCGTACGGCCGAAACGCCTTTACACGCGGCCGCCCTTGTCTCTGCCTTGTCCGGAGCTCACTTTACACGTCGGCGGCAGCCACGTGTCCAGGATCGTCGCACCTTCGGTGACGAAGCAGCGATCCTGGACCGGGGGCGTCGCGCCTCTTCGGGCACCTTGCCCGTGCCGCCACGGGCCCCGACACGATGTCCCCCGTCCCGCGCGCCTCGTCCCCGGTCCTCTCGGGCATTCGTCGGCCGGAGCACGGCCATCCGTACCTTCGGCACCGAAGATAGGCGCCGCCACGTGGGATCATTCATGCGCAACAAAACTTACAAGGCATAAGCGGCATCAGCGTTTTGTTAGCGCCCGTGCAGCGAAGGCTTCCCCACGAGACCGAAGCCGTAGACAGACCGAAGGTGGCCAGCGTGGCCGAACGAGGGGGATGCTTCCGAAGACCAACTTCCCCAACAGTAGCCCCTCGTCAGTGAGGGCCGTCCTCGATCTTGCGATGGCCCGAACTTACGATTGACCTTGTCAGGGTGAAGAATGGGCTTCAGAACTCCCCCGGACGGCCCACGCTGACGCGGCGACCCGAAAAAAGACGCGCGCTGCCCCTTGGGGATTTTACCGTTGTGAGGGACTGTTACTGGGTAAAAGTGTAATTTCGGTCGTCGTCGGCGCGATTATCGGGGCTCATTACTATAAAAAGGGAAAGCCGCCCTTTGGGTTGCCCCCACACCGCAGCTGCGACCCCAAATCTACGACGTGCGAGAGCTCCGAAGGTTCATTGTTAGACTTTCTCCAGCCCCTTCGTTTCCGTTTTCGCTTCGTGCTTAGTTAGTGTTCATGGCGCCGAAACGGAGACGCGATGCTGTCGCAAGAGAGATTCCGAAGACCTACACTTTCGGTCGGAGCCAGATCGACAAGACCGACGTGGAGTCGCTGGTAAAGAACCGCATGATAGGAGCCGGCCGAGCCCCTGGCCGTGAGACTGTGCCGCGGCCACGGGACAACGAAGTTGTCATCTTTCGCGACCTGCTGTATGTGGGGCTTCGGTTCCCACTGCATCCCGCAGTTGTCGACATCCTCCGGTACTTCGACATCTACCTACACCAGCTTACCCCAAACGCCATGCTGCGGCTGTCGGTGTACATGTGGATATGCCGGACAACGAAGATCAAGCCCTCCGCCGAGGGGTTCGCTTCGGCGCACCAGGTGCACCACCAGCGGCGAACGGTCTTCGAGGAGGAGGGGGACCAATCAGTGGAGAAAGACTGCCAGTTCGGCTGTCTCAACTTCTCGTACAAGGCTGGGGTGGTGAACCCGGTCACCGCCTACCGAAACAAGTGGCCTTCGGATTGGCAGCGAAGATCGGTTCTACTACACTTTGAGCCCGCCTTCTGCCGGAGGCTCTCACCCGCTGGCGACGAAGGAACTCCCGCCCCTCCACGAGTCCTACACCAAGAACCCTTCATGTCCGGAGGGTGACGAGTTCGTGATGATGCTGCGCCGGTTCGCGCGGAAGTATGGCACTCGCGACATCGTGGAGGAGTGCCGCAGCATCCCCGTGTGCCTGTTGGTGGACGGCTGGTCCGTGGCCGAAGACGAGTGGGCGGAGGATATCGGGGGCATCCCCTGCCCCCGACCGGACGAAGGTCTTCGGCTTCACGGCCCGATTGTAAGTTATTTTGCGTCCTTCGTTGAGCCTGTTCTTAGTCGCGTCCCTAGTAAACGAAATGCTGATCGACCGGACCGTTTTCTGCGGTGTTGAGGAGAAGGAAGGTGGAGGCGCACGGGGGACTTCATCCTTGGCCCGGTCTCGCCGAAGGAGTATAAGGACGGCGTCGCGGAGCCGAACGGGTCCGGACGAACCGGGTATTCGAATTTTTCAAGATCACACCACCCGAGCGCGTCGGTTTTGCCAAGCATCGCGAGGCGCCGAGAAGAAGGCCGCGGCGGTTGCGGCCGCCGAAGCGGACGGCCGAGGAGACGGCGACTTCGCCGCGCGCGCGCTCCGCAAAAAATCGGCGGGGAGGAGCGCGCCCCGCCGCGGCCACCGCCGCCGCCGAAGGGAAGGCCCGAAGAAACGGGGCGGGCGACCGGCCGACTCGCCCCCGTCCCCCAAGAGGACCCGCGTCGTTGATGTGGAGACGGGCCTCGTCGAAGACGTGATAGCCGCCGTACCCGCGCGCGCGGCCGCGCCTTCGAACGTACCTTCGGGCGCGCCTTCGGCGAGAGCCGAGCCGGGAGCCATCGGCCGCTACTTGTCCCTCTCGGCCCACCGGAGAAGGACGGCGACGACGACGGCCGACGTTCGCATCGTGTCCTCCGTCGGTGACGCGCCGCGCAAGCCAAGCCCCCGCCGCCCTCGGCGCCGAAGCCCCACAAGAAAAAGATGGATCCGGCTCCACCTCCGGCGGCTCGTCGACACGTCCTCCGATGGCACCGAGCGGTTGTAACGCCCGCGTTTTTAGCTCCTAATAAATCACCAAATAAATCACGCGTGTTTTCAAAACCGTCCCGGTCGAGCTCATTTGCCCCCTTTCGGAACCCCGGTCACCGTCTCCCTCTCTCACCCTCGGCGCGCGTGCCGCGAATCCCGCCGGCACCGCCCGCACCTAGGCCGCACCCACGCGTGCCACCCCGGCCGCGCGGTCGGCCACCGTGCCGGAATCCCGCGCACGCCGCGGTCCCGCCGGCCGGTCCGCCTCGCCATCACCGCCGTTCCGGAATTGACGCCGGTATCCGAGAAACCCAGAAAAATCCGCAAAACTCCTTCTCCTAATTTTTCTAGGAATTCCCCTAATTTTCTAAATCCCTTTTCTATTTTTTCCCTTATTTTCCTTTTTCTTTTCTTCCTTTTCTTTTTCCTTTTCTCCCTTTTTTTCCTTCTTCTTTTCCCCCACCGGTCTTCTTCCTCCTTCGGCCGTGCACCGGCCGCGACCGCGCCCCCCCCTCGCGACTCCCCCCCCCGCGCGCGTGACCCCGGGGGCCGCGACCTCCCCCTCGCGCGACGCCCCCGCGCGCCCCCCCCGCAGTCGGCGCCGCCCCTCGGCCCGTGCCCGCGGCGAGAACGGCGGCACCCCCTCTCGGCAACCGGCGACCGCCATTAAGGCTTGCTCGCCGGACACGCCACCGGTCTCCTCCCCCCACGGCCACGGCGGCCATCCGCACGAAGGGTCACGTCCCCACGCAGCCACGCCGCACGGATGCTCGCCGGCCCGAGGTCTACGCCGAGATATTTCTTCTCACCACCATTGACGGCCATCGAAGCTCCTGGAGCTCGAATACCCTCGCCCGAACCGCCTTTCCGCGCCTATAAAAGGGCCGGACCGGCTCCCCACCTCGCCCCGCACCTCCCAGGCACTTCCCTCTCTCTCCCCCGAGCTCCCACCGCCGCCCTCCACAAGCCGCCCCTGTTACAGACCGCCCGCCGCCGCCGTCGATCTCCCTCCACAAGCCATCCCAGCCCGAGGTGAGGACCGGAATGAGTTGCCCTCGACCTCCTCTCTCCGTTCCCCTACCTCCCGCCGCCGCCGTGCCGGGAAGCCCGCCGGCCACCACGGTCGGGCCGCCCCCGTGCGCCCTCCTCCCCCGTTCGTATGTGTCGAGAGGAAGAAGAAGGCCATCTTCCCCATAACCCCCTAATCAATTTTCATTTCTACCCAAAGCCCTCCCACTTGCTCTCTCTCTCACGGTTTCATTAAGAGCCCCCGGATTTCGAAGTTCTTTACAAATAGGTCCTTATCCCTTAAAACTAGCCCCTAAACATCCTTTATCATATCATTTTATACACCATATTATACTAAATTAATCCCAAATTTCGCCACACCTTTCCTAGATCTAAAATCATAGTTTATTCCTCCATTCTTTATTTTACCCCGCGAGCTCGGCGGAGAAAATGTGTATCTTGTTATTGATTGCTTGCTTGCCCGTGTGTGTGCTATAGGCGACGAAGTAAACGAAGGAAGGTACCCCGAGCCGGAGTTTGGAGCCGACTACGCGAGCAGGAGCCCGAGGTCCCGAACGCCGAGCCGCACTCCCCGAAGACTACGAAGACGGCAAGTCCAATCTCATCCTTTGATGCATGTTTCGTCCTAGTTTTATAAATATACCCTATACCCGTTTTATAAATTGCATATTGTTTTACCGCAAAACATGGTAGGATAGCCACTCTTGATTGCCATGTTTGAACCTTGTTTTGGCCTCGAATGTTTGCTTTAAAATGTGTGAGTGCTTTCAAAATGCGTGAGTGCTTTCAAAACGTGTGAGTGCTTCAAAAACAAAAAGGGGATATGTTTGGAAAATGAGTAAAGAACCGGGTAGACGGGATGGACGTGTGTGTCGGGAGTATGGGTGAGCTCGTACCGTGTGGTTGAGCGTGTTGGGAGTTGTCCATCTTGTTGGTTAAGGACCGGGTTGCGTGACATCTCACCGACCCAAATTATCGTACTACCACTCGACCGTTGTATGTGGCAACGGCTTAGCATAAACCCCACTAGTTAATCTACTTGCCATCCGGTGTGCGAGTGAGCGGCGGGAGACCAAGGAGTAGGGGTACGCTCGTGTGAGGTACGCCCCGGTTATGTGGGATAACCCCTTGGGTGCTTCCGTGGTGGCTCGTAGTGTTAGCTAAGGTGGGTAATGGCTATGATAGGATCCGTACCGGCACTGAGGTGTCCGTGTGACGGTACCCTACTTGTGGGTAAAGATGTACAACCTCTGCGAAGTGTCAAACCTATTCGAATAGCCGTGTCCACGGTATTGGACGAGTCACGGTGTGGTCACAAAAACTAGTGTTTAGGATGGGATGTTTTCTCGGCGTGAGTTGTTTTCCGGTGATGTGTGTGTGGTCGTGTGTCCGGGCTACGACGGACGGGAAGTCCGTAGTTCCACGATGGTTTCCCTAAAGCTCGTTGAGTTACTTGGGTTATGAAAATGATTTGCGAAAACCTTTTTGAAATGAACCCCCGCATGTGTAAGTTTGCAAAATGAACCTTAACTCGATCCTTGTTATACTTTATGCATGATTCTCGCTTATAAGCCCCTCCGTGGGTGGGGTTGGATTTGCTTCGAGTACGTATGTGCTCACCCTTGTTTTACTTACTATTTTACGAGAGGAGGATCCCGATTATATCCCCGAAGACGTCGAGTAGGTCGCTGTCCTACACCCAACCGTGCTCCGTGTACCCGTGGCCCCTACCGAAAGCTTCCATGGTGTGGTACTCGAGGAGGCTATGGAAGCCTTTGCTATCCTTGTGTGGTCGTTAGCGTTTGTGTTGTTCCTTGTAGCGTTGGCACTACCGTGCCCTCTCGTGTCGCCGTGATGTAAAAGACTCGATTCCACCTTGTTGTAATAAATGTGTTACCAGCCTCCCGGGACCGGTATTTGTGTCACATTTATTCACCTCCGATGAGGGGACGCTTCGGTGGTATCGAGCCATAGGTTGGCCGTAGGACATGACCCCTAGGATACAAGACCTCCTCTGGCCTTCTCTAAACTTTCCTTTGCTAAGCTCACCTTTTCCCAAATCCTTACTTTAATCCTTGCCTCGATTCCGGATGGCTAACCCCGAATGGAACGGAGGAGTCCGCCCGTCCGGCTCGGTCTCCCTAACCTACTGCGGCTCAGCTTAGAGCGCGTCGGAGTAAGGGATCCACCGGAGTTCGTCTACCGGGAGTACGAACGCTACGGCACCCCCTCTCGTGTAAGTCGCCGATCTTTGTGGGAAAAAGCACACTTTACCCCGATATAGAACCATGGTTCGTCTCCGCCACCGGTTTTCGCTTTGCCGACACCTACCCCAAGGTCGCTCGGAAGGCCTGCGGCGCCTAAGAGTGGTTTATAGACAAGCACCTCCGAAGGACTCCAATGGGATTCTTTCCACCCTCCGGAGGAAGAGGACGCTCGTGGATTGCTCGCATGAGAGGTCTAGAACGAGAGGAAGAAGACTTAGAAGAGGCGCTTTCCCACCTATCCATATACCTCAGAGGCCTAGACCACCTTTATCGGAGCAAGCCCAAGAATCGAAGCAAGAGACGGATCGACGGAGCGGAAAGAGCGAACGAGAGGATAGAACTAGAAAGGGTAAAGACAACCATAGCAGAAGTTGAACGACACAACATGGCGCAAGACTACCTCAGGGAAAAAGAACGTTCGGAGAGGTTTTGGGATGAGCTCCAAAAGGAACGTAGAAGGCGAAGAAGAGAAGCCGACTTGGATGAAGAAGAACCCGAAGAAACTAAATGGGACAAAGGGACCCAGACTGAAGATGAGATACTGGAGCAAGATCTTCCACTGAAGAAGCGTCGTATCCAGCTAGAGGAAGAATCACCGTGAGACTAGGGTGTTTAGGCTAGAAATCGAGTCCTAGCAATAATAAGTGTACCCCGAAGGATGTACCCCAACCTTCCTACTAAATAAAGTTATCCATCTCTTGTACCCCACCACAACCTGTTCAACCCTATCTTTGTTTTCAGATGGCGGAAGATGGATGGACCCAAGGCGTGTGCCGGGAGGAGCCTGGTTTTGCTCGCCCGCTCATCAACTCCCCGGAGCGCCTCGGTATTACCGAGCGCCCTAGGTACTACGAACAGAGAGTACGAGCAACTCGGCACTCTTCGCCGTAGAGTGGTCCTCTCCGTCGCTAGAAGCAACCGCCACACCAACATCGAGCCGTGGCGCGTGACCGCCACGGGGTTCCGACACCGGGATACCTATCCTTTGGCCCTCGAAAAAGCCCTCCGCTACCCGTGCCGGATCTACGAGGAACACCTCGTCCCCACACCAATGAGATACTTCCCTCCCGCCATCAGAACCCCAGTTTGGCAAGCCCGCATGAGGAACCCGGAACGACGTCGCCACCAAGAAGACCCGCCGTACCACGTAGTCGCCTACCTTGTCTCCCCGGACAAGCTCTTTGATGACCGGGCCGGGCACTTGAGGGAACGGATCGGCCGGCCGAGCAAGCCGAAGTCACGGTGAGGATGCACCAAGTCCGAGTGGCTCAAGGCCGAAGCAAGGACCGCGGCAGCCATAAGCGGTGAAGCCGTCGCCCGGGGAAAGCCTCGTGGAGGATCCGGGACCAACGCATGCAAGAATGGACCCACGGCGGAACACCCGTTCCGGCCATTGGAGAAGCTCAAGTCCCGCCGGGAACACCCTTTGTAGGATGGGGAGGAACTATCGAAGTTCCCCCAGCACCACCACCCAGCCCACCGAACCCCCAACAACTACCGCCGAAGCCGCGGCGCGCGCCTCGGGGAAAACGGAGACCCCGAAGGCGGAAACGATGACGAGTTGCTCATTCCGCCGGGAAGAACACTCGACCCCGGAAGACGACTCCCCTCGCGAGTAGTGTGCCCCAAGACCCGGGGAATGAAGCCGTACCGGTCCAAGTCGCGCCCTTAGCCCTTAGTCGTGTAGTGTGTCCGCGTAGTCGGGATGTATCCTCCTCGTTGGTTTGTAATAAAAACTTGTTTGTGCTTGCTTGTTTGCTATGTGCTTGTTGTGTGCTTACGTGCGAATAAACCCCGCCTTTTCAAAAAGAAACCCGATATAATCCACTTAAACATCACATAAAACTAGACCTCTTAGAAAACCCGTTTCTTTACAGATGGTTTCCAGGCGCCCGTCGGGACCCACCGATCGGACGCCGAGGGATCGCAAGCCGATCGGAGGGAGCGCCTCCACGACCGAGAGGTTAACCAAAATGAAGATGGAGGAGAGAACGTGGTCCTACCACCGCCACCCCCTCCCCGTTGACTTGGCACAAGTCTTAGCCAACCAGATCGTCCCGATGGAGGCTATCTTCAATGCCATCAACCGCCCAAGACCCCGTGCTATGAGCATGAATGAGAAGCGATCGAGTTCCTCGGGACTAAGCCGCCCACCTTTAGCGGGTCGGTGAATCCTTTGGACGCCGACGATTGGCCGAGAGCCATCCCGAGGGAACCGGAGCCCCTCCCCTGCGAGGACCATGACAAGGTTCTCTTGGCGCTCACCACCACCGGGACGGCCCTAGCTTGGTGGGAGAATTACTGCGCCGCAGCCAAGGATCCCTCCGCCATCACATGGGATGAATTCGTGGAGGAGTTCCGCCGCTACCACATCCCGCAGGCCACACCGAAGCGGAAGGCAGACGAGTTCCGCGAACTCCGCCAAGGCAACATGTCTGTGGAGGAATACACGTACCAGTTCATAGAGCTGGCACGCTATGCCCCCGAGGAGGTGGATAAAGACTCCAAAAAGTAAGAAATGTTCAAGAAGGGGCCGACTCCGGACCGAGGACACCGCCGACTCCTCGCATTTACCCGGACTTTAACACCCTCATGAATATGGCAATACTCACGGAGAGAGCAAGGGCCGAAGAAAAGAAGGAAAACAAGCGCAAGTTCATGGAACACAAGGCCAAGCGAAGAAGAGCGGTCCCGGAGGCCGAAGAACTTTGGACACCCCATGTCCGGGTTCCAAGCTCCTATGCGATGCGAACCCAATCCCAAGCCACGAGCTCACAAGCCCCCGCAGCCCGAGTTCAAGCCCTCCTACAACCAGAGTGCCATGAAGCCCCCACGGAACAACACCGGCCGGATCACTACCAACAACAACAACGGCTCCCAAGTGTGTTTCAACTGCCGAGAACCGGGCACTTCATCGCCAACCGCCCCTATGCTAAAAAGCCAACCACCACCACCTACTCCAACTCGGTGAACGGGCCAAGGCCACTTGCGTCAGGAGCCAACCGCATGCCAGTGTGCAGCAACAACAACTTCGGCAACAACACCAGCAACCAGCAGATGAGGCAACCCCAGCAGTCATATGGACGTGCCCGGGTTAATCACATCAATGCGCAGGAGGCACAGGAAGCACAAGGCGTAGTACTCGGTGAGTTCCTGGTCAGCTCAATTTTGGCTACCATACTGTTCGATTCGGGAGCATCGCACTCATTCATATCCTCAAGCTTTGTGGAAAAGCATAGCATACCCACAGTACTACTCAAAGCACCCCTAATAACTCGAACGCCCGGAGGTGACATTAAGTGTCAACTGGGATGCCCCCGGGTAAGGATTATTTTAAGTGGGGTAGAGTTCGTAGCAGACCTAGTGGTACTGAAATCCAAAGGGATAGATGTGATCCTTGGGATGGACTGGTTAAGCCAACACCATGGCCTCATAAGTTGCGCCGATAAAGTAGTGCACCTGACCAACCCAGACGGGATACAAGTGACCTGCCACACCCGAGGACACAGGCCAGATATAATGGTTTTCAACATAGAAGCCAAGTCCATAGAGGACGTCCCAGTAGTACGAGAATACCCAGATGTGTTCCCCGAAGAGCTCCCTGGAATGCCACCAGATAGGGATATAGAGTTCGTAATTGACCTTATCCCTGGAACCTCTCCCATAGCCAAGAGGCCCTATAGGATGGCAGCCCCTGAATTGGCAGAATTGAAGAAGCAGCTAGCAGAGCTCCAGCGAAGTGGGTTCATCAGACCAAGTTCATCACCATGGGGAGCCCCAGTGCTTTTCGTGGAGAAGAAGGATAAGAGCATGAGGATGTGCGTGGACTATCGCTCGCTGAACGAGGTCACTATTAAAAACAAGTACCCTCTTCCCGGGATAGATGACCCGTTTGACCAGTCCGAAGGGAGCCAAGTATTTCTCGAAGGTGGATCTACGATCGGGTACCACCAGGCTCAAGATCGGGGAAAGTGACATCCCCAAGACTGCCTTTGTCACTCGCTACGGACAATATGAGTTCACGGTGATGTCCTTTGGACTAACCAATGCACCAGCCTACTTCATGAACCTAATGAATAAGGTGTTCATGGAGGAACTGGACAAGTTTGTCGTGGTCTTCATTGACGACATACTTGTCTATTCCAAGAGCGTGGAGGAGCATGAACAACATCTTCGAGTAGTGCTGGGAAAATTGAGGGCACACAAGCTATACGCCAAGTTCAGCAAGTGTGAATTTTGGCTAGAGAAAATATCCTTCCTTGGGCACATTCCGACCGCGAAGGAGTAGCCGTAGACCCCGGAAAGTGGAGACAGCTCCAACGGGCAAAGCAACCAACCAACGTGAGCGAGATCGGAGAGTTTCCTAGGTTTAGCAGGTACTACCGGAGATTTATCGAGGGATTCTCCAAGATCGCCGGTGTTGACGGTGTATTTTGGTGCACCTAGCATGTTCATTACACTTTGGTTTGGATTTGATTATTGAACTAACCCGCCACTAGGCACACTAATCATATAACAAGTTCATCTTTGTGCATGCATTTGGAAGTGTTGTGTTTATGTAGGAAAACATGGACATAAAGGACGGATTTGCAATAAGTTCAAAGGAGCATTCATGGAGTCTTGTTCGTGTTCATGAGTTCGCTGAAATTACTTCCAATGGTGGTGAGGACCGAAGTGTTACGAGGAACACCCCCGGGGATTGAAGCGTAAAAGATCAAACTTCATGCAAAGAGAGTCTCCATCTTGATCGCGAGGATAACAGCGTCAAAATCATCCAAGTGGAGGGGGCGAAGTAGATAAGTGCACGAGGACCCACGGAGCAAAAAGGGCGACCGAACCGGCCGAAAGCGGGCTCGGGCCAGCCGGCCCGGCCGGATCGGCCCGGCCCACTTCGGGCACCGGTTCGGTCCCGTCTTCCTTGCCCTCGAAGGATCTTCGACCCTAAAACCCCCGACGCGCCGCCAACGGACGGAGAGGAGTTTATTCGCACCGAGAAGGCCATCTACAAGCTAGAGAGAGAGGAGGAGGATCTCCGGGCCGGAGATCAACCACCTCGAAGGAAGCACCCTCTCGTGGAGAAGGAGGAAGACACCGGCGGAAGGGAAACCATGATCAACGGTGCCATGATCGCACCTTGATGGGGTAATCTTCTCATTCGTCCATGGGTTGTAATCGATCGTGAGATGTAATCGCACTTTGTCGGATTATCTATCTATCATCTTGTGTTGAATATACTTTAATGCTTAAAGGTTAGCTACCGTGCCGTAAAGGGAGTATAGGCCTCAATGCTTCCTTGGATCCATTCAATACGCCGTGGCCATCAAAGGTCTAGTCATGATTACCTTCGCGTAGTGACAGTACGAGAGGAGGGAAAGGGCGAAACCGTGGTCACAACCCCGATAGATTAGATTGGTTTTTCATGTCTTTAAGCGATTGCATGCTCTAGTATCGTAGACCCGTGGGCGAGTGTCTTCTCTCTTGATCGTTTATCATTCTCTCTAGTGTAGTTAAGTGTTTTCTAGTATAATAGTAGTTAGGGTTTTAGTAGCTAGTGTGTCGTTGTTGATCGAACGCTTGTAATCCCCTTGCTCCGCGGATTGATAAGAACCTTGGGAATCCCGTGGTGAAAAAGGTGTGGGGTCCGTACGCTTGCGGATCGTAGAGGGATACGTCTTTTATCCGTCAACACCCGGCCCATGACAGAGCTGCTCAAGAAGGAGAAGAAGTTCAATTGGACCGAGGCCTGCGAAAGAAGTTTCCAAGAGTTGAAGAAGAGGTTGACCACAGCCCCAGTGCTGACCCTGCCAGACATTCAACGGGACTTTGTCGTGTATTGTGACGCCTCCCGACAAGGGTTGGGATGTGTTCTCATGCAAGATGGGAAGGTAGTGGCATACGCCTCCCGTCAGCTTAAACCCCATGAGCAGAACTATCCCACCCATGATCTGGAGTTTGCGGCCGTAGTGCATGCCCCGAAGATCTCGGAGACACTATCTCGATCGGGAACAAGTATGAAATCTACACGGACCACAAGAGTCTAAAGTACATCTTCACCCGAACCGACCCGAACCTAAGGCAAAGAAGGTGGCTAGAGCTAGTCAAGGACTACAACCTAGAAATTCACTACCACCCGGGAAGGCCAATGTAGTAGCGGATGCCCTAAGCCGGAAAACCTACGAGAAGGCAGCACCCAAGGGTGCCCGATTGCAAGAGGAGATGGCACGGCTCAACGTACACATCGTCCCCCAAGGCTACGTCGCCACCGAGTGTTCAGCCCACCCTAGAGGAAAAGATCCGGAAGGCCCAAGAAACCGACGAGAATCCGCGAAGATCCGCAAGCATACCGAGAGAACAAGGCCCCCGACTTCGCAGTAGATGACCAAGGCACCCTGTGGTACAAAAACAGGATATGCGTGCCTGAAGATGGAGACTTTCGACAGACCATCATGGATGAGGCACACAACTCAGCATACTCCATTCACCCGGGATCCACCAAGATGTACATGGACTTGAAACGAAGTATTGGTGGAATGGGATGAAAGCGAGACATTGCACGGTTCGTCGCCCACCGTGACACTTGTCGAGGATCAAAGCCGAACATCGAAGCCCACAGATCGTTGCAACCTTTACCAATCCCGCTATGGAAGTGGGACGAGATAGGTATGGACTTCATAGTAGGATTGCCAAGGACTCGAAGGGACATGACTCCATATGGGTGATCGTGGACCGACTCACTAAAGTCGTTCACTTTCTACCCGTACGGACCACCTATGGAGGAGAAAAGTTGGCAAAACTCTACATAGAGAATATAGTAAAGGCGCATGGAGTGCCTAGCAGAATAGTCTCAGATAGAGGGACCCAGTTCACCTCTAGGTTCTGGAAAAGCCTGCACAAAGCCATGGGCACCAAGCTAGACTTCAGCTCAGCATACCACCCACAGACAGACGGACAGACCGAAAGGGTGAATCAAATTTTGGAAGATATGTTGAGAGCATGCGTCCTCACCTATGGCAAAGATTGGGAGCAGAGCCTGCCATATGCGAGTTTTCCTACAACAATGGCTACCAAGAAAGTCCGGGAATGTCGCCATTCGAAGCACTATACGGGAGAAAATGTAGAACATCCCTAATGTGGTCGGAAGTAGGAGAGCGTGCCCCGGTGGGGCCCGCACTTATAAAGGAAGCCGAGGAGCGAGTAGCCGATATCCGAGAAAAGTTGAAAGCCGCCCGGTCCCGACGGAAGAGCTACGCGAGCAAGAAGAGGCGTGAAGCGAGCTTCAATCCAGGAGACTTCGTCTACCTCAAGGTTTCACCTATCCGGGGGACTCGGAGATTTCAAGTACACGGGAAGTTGGCCCCTCGGTACATCGGACCGTATAAAGTGCTAAAGAGGGTCGGAGCGAGAGCATACCGGTTGGAGCTACCCGAAGAAATGTCGATATACACCCGGTGTTCCACATCTCCCGGCCTACGCCGATGTTTGAAGGTTCGGGAAGAAAAGCGAGTACCGGTGGAGACCATCGATCTACGGCCGGACCTTAGGTACCGGGAGGTGCACGTCAAGATCTTAGACACGTGGTCAAGCGGACAAGAACGTCAGAAGTACGGGTGTGCAGAGTCCAATGGAGCAGACACGGGGTGGAAGAAGCTACGTGGGAACGAGAGGACGCACTGAAGAAAGAGTTTTCCCACCTATTCGAAACTTAGCCGAATCTCGAGGACAAGATTCATTTTAAGTGGGGTAGGTTTGTAACGCCCGTGTTTTTAGCTCCTAATAAATCACCAAATAAATCACGTGTGTCTTCAAAACTGTCCAGCTGAGCTCATTTGCCCCCTTTCGGAACCCTGGTCACCGTCTCCCTCTCTCACCCTCGGCGCGCGTGCCGCGAATCCCGCCGGCACCGCCCGCACTCGGAGCCGGCACCCACGCGTGCCACCCCGGCGCGCGGTCGGCCACCGTGCCGGGAATCCCGCGCACGCCGCGGTCCCGCCGGCCGGTCCGCCTCGCCATCACCGCCGTTCCGGAATTGACGCCGGTATCCGAGAAACCCAGAAAAAATCCGCAAAACTCCTTCACCTAATTTTTCTAGGAATTCCCCTAATTTTCTAAATCCCTTTTCTATTTTTTCCCTTATTTTCCTTTTTCTATTTTCCTTTTTCTTTTCTTCCTTTTCTTTTTCCTTTTCTCCCTTTTTTTCCCCTTCTTCTTTTTCCCCACCAGTCTTCTTCCTCCTTCGGCCGTGCACCAGGCCGCGACCGCGCCCCCCCCTCGCGACTCCCCCCGCGCGCGTGACCCCGGGGAGCCGCGACCTCCCCCTCGCGCGGCGCCCCGCGCCCCCCCCCCCCCCCGCAGTCGGCGCCGCCCCTCTGGCCCGTGCCCGCAACAGGAACGGCAGCGCCCCCTCTCTGGCAACCGGCGACCGCCATTAAGGCTTGCTCGCCCGGACACGCCACCGGTCTCCTCCCCCACAGCCACAGCGGCCATCTGCACGAAGGGTCACGTCCCACAGAGCCACGCCGCACAGATGCTCGCCAGCCTGAGGTCTACGCCGAGATATTTCTTCTCACCGCCATTGACGGCCATCGAAGCTCCTGGAGCTCGAATACCCTCGCCCGAACCGCCTTTCCGCGCCTATAAAAGGGCCGGACCGGCTCCCCACCTCGCCCCGCACCTCCCAGGCACTTCCCTCTCTCTCCCCCGAGCTCCCACCGCCGCCCTCCACAAGCCGCCCCCGTTACGCGACCGCCCGCCGCCGCCGTAGATCTCCCTCCACAAGCCATCCCGGCCCGAGGTGAGGACCGGAATGAGTTGCCCTCGACCTCCTCTCTCCGTTCCCCTACCTCCCGCCGCCGCCGTGCCCGGGAAGCCCGCCGGCCACCACGGTCGGCCGCCCCCGTGCGCCCTCCTCCCCCGTTCGTATGTGTCGAGAGGAAGAAGAAGGCCATCTTCCCCATAACCCCCTAATCAATTTTCTTTTCTACCCAAAGCCCTCCCACTTGCTCTCTCTCTCACGGTTTCGTTAAGAGCCCCCGGATTTCGAAGTTCTTTACAAATAGGTCCTTATCCCTTAAAACTAGCCCCTAAACATCCTTTATCATATCATTTTATACACCATATTATACCAATTTAATCCCAAATTTCGCCACACCTTTCCTAGATCTAAAATCATAGTTTATTCCTCCATTCTTTATTTTACCCCGCGAGCTCAGCCGGAGAAAATGTGTATGCTGTTATTGATTGCTTGCTTGCCTGTGTGTGTGCTATAGCCGACGAAGTAAACGAAGGAAGGTACCCCGAGCCGGAGTTTGGAGCCGACTACTGCGAGCAGGAGCCCGAGGTCCCGAACGCCGAGCCGCACTCCCCCGAAGACTACGAAGACGGCAAGTCCAATCTCATCCTTTGATGCATGTTTCTGTCCTAGTTTTATAAATATACCCTATACCCGTTTTATAAATTGCATATTGTTTTACTGCAAAACATGGTAGGATAGCCACTCTTGATTGCCATGTTTGAACCTTGTTTTGGCTTCGAATGTTTGCTTTAAAATGTGTGAGTGCTTTAAAATGCGTGAGTGCTTTCAAAACGTGTGAGTGCTTCAAAAACAAAAAGGGGATATGTTTGGAAAATGAGTAAAGAACCGGGTAGACGGGATGGACGTGTGTGTCGGGAGTATGGGTGAGCTCGTACCGTGTGGTTGAGCGTGTTGGGAGTTGTCCATCTTGTCGGTTAAGGACCGGGTTGCGTGACATCTCACCCGACCCAAATTATCGTACTACCACTCGACCGTTGTATGTGGCAACGGCTTAGCATAAACCCCACTAGTTAATCTACTTGCCATCCGGGTGTGCGGGTGAGCGGCGGGAGACCAAGGAGTAGGGGTACGCTCTGTGTGAGGTACGCCCTGGTTATGTGGGATAACCCCTTGGGTGCTTCCGTGGTGGCTCGTAGTGTTAGCTAAGGTGGGTAATGGCTATGATAGGATCCGTACCGGCACTGAGGTGTCCGTGTGACGGTACCCTACTTGTGGGTAAAGATGTACAACCTCTACAGAGTGTCAAACCTATTCGAATAGCCGTGTCCACGGTATTGGACGAGTCACGGTGTGGTCACAAAAACTAGTGTTTGGGATGGGATGTTTTCTGGCGTGAGTTGTTTTCCGGTGATGTGTGTGGCCGTGTGTCTGGGCTACGACGGACGGGAAGTCCGTAGTTCCACGATGGTTTCCCTAAAACCGTTGAGTTACTTGGGTTATGAAAATGATTTGCGAAAACCTTTTTGAAATGAACCCCCGCATTTGTAAGTTTGCAAAATGAACCTTAACCCGATCCTTGTTATACTTTATGCATGATTCTCGCTTATAAGCCCCTCCGTGGGTGGGGTTGGATTTGCCGAGTACGTATGTGCTCACCCTTGTTTTACTAACTATTTTACGAGAGGAGGATCCCGATTATATCCCCGAAGACGTCGAGTAGGTCGTCGTCCTACACCCAACCGTGCTCGTGTACCCGTGGCCCCTACCGAAAGCTTCCATGGTGTGGTACTCTGAGGAGGCTATGGAAGCCTTTGCTATCGTTGTGTGGTCGTTAGCGTTTGTGTTGTTCCTTGTAGCGTTGGCACTACCGTGCCCTCTGTGTCGCCGTGATGTAAAAGACTGATTCCACCTGTTGTAATAAATGTGTTACCAGCCTCCTGGGACTGGTATTTGTGTCACATTTAGTCACCTCCCGATGAGGGGACGCTTCGACGATCCGCCTCCCCTTCGGCCCCCGCTTCCGAGAAAAATGATGTCGTCCCCCGAAGCGGAGGAAGAGGAGGACGAGGAGCCCGAGAGCAGCAGCTATCGGGTGACGCCTGAGGAGCCCCGGGCCGCCGCTGTTCGTCTTCAAGTCCCTGCCGAAGCCAAGCTGATTGGCGGGAAGACGATCCGCTTTTTGGGGCTGACGAGCGGCGGGCACGAGCGTCGGTTCCTGGATGAGGCCGGGGCAAGTTTTGCCATACCTCATGAGGAGGAATACTTTGGGAAACTCACCGCCGCGGAGCTCACGACTGCGTGCGGAGACCTGTCTCTGAAGGCCTTCATCGCGTCGCGGTGCCTCTCCCGAAGGCTGGAGCAGGAGGGCAAAGAGGCGAAGGAGAGATCGGTGGCCGCCGTCTCCACGCTTGAGAACAGGGTGGCGGAGCCGGGAAGGACGACCGGCGCGGAGCAGAGCGCTCTCGAAAACCGCAAGAAGAGAAGGAAAACTCGCGAAGTCCTCCGAAGCCCCTCGTCAACACGCCGTGCCACGATGTGGAGATCCCGAGCGCCGCCAAGGAGGACTTGCGCGTTCGGCTCGCCGACGGGGAGGCCAAGTTGGCCGAAGTGCGAGAGAAGCGAGTGAGCCGAACGAAGCACCGGAGCGGTACCATACGGACCACATCCGGGCATCGAGACCCTTCGCGATGACATACCGCACCGCCGGATCGGTGCAATGCGAGTGCGCCGCCCGTCCCGCTCCCCCCGCGTGCACCGTCGAGTCATTCTATGAATGGGTGAATGCCTGCTTCGACGTCATCTCGATGAACACGAAGATCTTTGGAGAGCTTGGGGATGCAGTGAGGGTTCGCACGCTGGTGTATTCGGTGTGCTCGTTGGCGCCCCCGGACCGTCCGTCTTCGGAGAAGACGATCAGCAAGAGCGACCTTCGTCGTCTTACGAAGGAGAACTTCGAATGGCCTAGCGACGCGGAGCTAGATATTGGCCGGCTCCCGGTGCTCCCCAAGAATCTTGCGAAAAACTTCATGAACACCTTCTTCGCCCGACGCGGATATCGCCTTACCTTGGACGAATCCGAACGCCTTAGTGCCCGTGTACGCCGAAGCCGCTTGCGGTCGTGTTGAAAACACATGCTTGTAAATACTTTAACACATCGCCTTCGCCCGTTTTGCGAGAAAGCCTCGCCGCAGGGACGTGTCTACGAACGTCTCCTGGCTCGATACGGCGGCGCTCCGCCCCTGCCCCAGTTCATGATGGACGGGGATTGGATCGCCATGCCTGGCGTGCCTCTTATCACCGCCGAGGGCTCCGTAGCCGCGCGCGGGGGGAGGCGAAGCCGCCGGCGCTCCTGTGTACGAAGCTGGCGCCGCCGAAGACACGACGGCTCCCACCACCGAAGAGGGGCACGGGAGGGGGGGGGGGGGCGCCGGGGCCCGCAGCCGAGGGGGGAGCGGGCCGAGGCGGCCGCACGGCCGTCCCTTCGGCACCCGCGGTCTCGAGGCGCTTCGAGGTCACGCCTACCCTCGTTGATGTTGTGGTGGCCATGGCGGCCGCGGGAGAAGACGCCGCGGCGGATGCTTCGACGTGGCGCATGCGGCGGCAGCTTGAGGCTACGCCGCCGCCGCCGGTTCCCCGGCGGCGATGGACCCGCGAGGCGGCGGGCCAATACGACCGTCGCGTCGGTCGAGGCCACCGAAGCTAGTACCGTGCTGAGCGAGGCCCCCGTCGTCGCCGAAGGTGCCGAGGTCCGAAACGCGTCGGTCTAGTACTTGTAAAGGAGTGAACCAGTCTCCCCTTGGCGGGATGTAATTTTTGTAAAGTAAACTGATGCACGGTATCTCTGCGCAGGTTCCTTCGGTGGGTCCCCGCGCGCAGAGGGCCGAAAGTGCGAGCAGCTCAACTCTGCCCATTAACTCCCTTTTTGTCGCGCCGAACGTTTGGACGAAGTTTAGCATTCGCCATCCTAATGTTTCGTACCCGAGTTTTTGTCGTACCGAGCGAGCGTTACCGCCTTCACAACGAAGCGGCTAAGCGCCTTTTCGCCCGATTTTTCAAGGGATCCCGCGCGTCGGGATGCCATTCTTAGAGAGCGGGCCGCCCGTAGGGCGGCCAAGCGTAGGTTAGTGGACCCCTTCGTGACCGAAGGGGTCGTTCCAAAAACAGAGCCGATCGAAGAGGGGGTCCTTGGTCCACCCGAGTATGTATATTTAATTCCTGACGCCTCGTCGGAAAGCTTCGCGACGGTGAAGGTGGAGACGGAGTGATCCCTTTCTCATAGACTCTAATCCCGACTTCGGCGCAGGACGGATGCCTACCGACAACGAGCTTCGAGAGATGGCTCTGGAGATCATAGACATGGCATATCTTCGGCTGATCGACGAGATCCGTGAGGATGTACCGAACGAAGATTGATCGCTAAGTGTGGCTACGGGCCGGCGCGAAGACTTGAAGCACAGACTTCGGAACTCCCCCCCCCGAAGTGTTCGCGGCATGCCCGAGCGGGTTTCGACCGTAACTTGTACATTTGTCGTTCGAGGCGGTGTGTGTTGTAACCGCATTGTTGTTCCTCTTGTAAAGTTATATTGTTTTTACGAAGGACGTTGTATGTCAAAAAACGTGAAAAGGAGAGACGGACGAGAGGTGTTTTCGCCCGTCTTTTATGTGCTTCGGCGTTTCGCTCGCTACTTGCTTGATCAAGAAAAACCCCGAGTGCGTTGGGACGAAGCGGCACCGTCGGTGTTTTAGACCGGCAACCTACTACGGGGAGTACCCGAAGTAGATGATTGTGACTCGCCGAGATCGGTAACTCGAAGGAAGAGACACGTGGCACACAATTTAGACAGGTTCGGGCCGCGAGGTGCGTAATACCCCGCGTCCCGTATGCCGCGTAGCTCGGGATTGATAGGGCACGATTACAAGATGGTGCAATGGTGCGCCGTGAGTCGTATGAGAGGAGATTGGATGAAGAGATCGGTCCCCGCCTCGCCTTATATAGTCCGGAGGCGGGGTTACAAGTCGGAGTAGGGAGAGAGTACTAGTCGAGTACGTCTAGGAGTCCTCTATACGGTGCGGAACATGTACGGCTCTCCCTAACCTAGTACTACTCCCGTGTAGTCCTTGTGCTCCACACCTTCGGGTGCCGTGTAGCGCAAGCCGGTAGTCCCGTGGGCTCACCGAGTAGTCGGTCCCGGTACCCACCGAGGTAGTGGGCCCGGGGAGGTCCATACGACAAGCCTCCGAGTACTTTGTAGTCGAGAAGGATAGCTTCAAGTAGTCTTGACGGCCCTAACAAGCGGCTCCTCAAGCGTCCCCGAGTGCCGCAAGTCAAGGTCCTCAAGAGTAGTCGAAGCATCCCGAGGCCGGAATGTACTCCGCCTCGGTGTTTGAGCAATCTTGAAGTCTTCTCGAGTAGTCCCAAGCGTCCTCGAAAACTGCCTTCGAAGGTCTTCAAAAACTGCCTGTCCTGTCTTGAAGCCGGAGCTGCTATGGAGGTGCGACTTGTAAAACCGCACTCCGCATGGAATAGCCCCCGAGCCTCGAGCCGCGGGCTCTGGCTGAGGGTCCATCTGAAGTCTTGGCAAGAAAATCCCGAAAAATCCGGAGAGAAAAAACCGAAGGACACGTGGCACGGAGCCCCCGAGCCTTGAGTCGAGTACTTCCTCTCGAATTGAAGGGTCTTCTTGGAGAATGTGTCCTGAGATGCTCTTGAGACTAGCCGCTTCCCGGTAGTCGAGTAGAAGTAGCCGAGCCCCCGAGGTGAGGCGCGTCGACTTGTAGAATACGAAGAGTCACGCGCGGCCCGCCGAGTCGCCCGCGCGTGGACTTATCCGCCGCCCGGTTACGGAGCCGTTTTGGCTTATAAATAAGAGCTAAAACCCTTAGGGTTTTCACCCATTCGAGCCGCGGTGATTCCACTTGAATCTTGAAGCAAATCCACTCCGGCGCTCGCCGCCGCCGTAGTAGATCCGAGTGCATCGCCACCCGAGAGCTTTAGGGTAGCCCCCGAGCGGATGCGAGTGAAGACACCTTGTACTTGGAGGATGAAGCCGTCGCCGTCCAAGGCGCTCCAAGGCCGCCGGGAAGAAGAGGAGCCGTGCGAGAGGCCGCCGCGGCCGCCACCGGAGCGCGCCGCCCATGTCTCCACCGCGCGCCGATCCGAGCCGCGAGTGGAAGAAATCGAAGGTCAAGACGGAGGACTCGCCGACCCCCGCCGAACGAGCCGGTTCATCGGGGAGAAGGAAGTCGATATGTGGAGATCCGCCGCAGAGATCCATATCCGATGGAGAAGGCCGAAGACGAGATCCCGATGTTCTCGCGCTTCGTGGAGCGCGGCCTTGCGTTCCCGGCCCGGGCGACTTCTTGAAGGGGCTCGCTCGGGTACTACGGCATCGAGTACCTCAACCCGAACCCCAACGGCATCTTCCACACGTCGGTCTTCGTCCACTTCCGCGAAGCCTTCCTCGGAATCAAGCCACACCGGGTGCTCTTCCCAAGTTCTTCCGCGTCAAGCCGCAACCCGGTGCCTCCAACCCCGCAGTAGTCGGAGGAGCCGGGATCCGGCCGAGGGAGGACGCCGCGGAGCGCACTCGGCGTACAAGGTCGTGGACTCCAACACGGACCGGAAGACCAGGTGGTTCTACATCACGAACCACCATCTTGGTCCGTCGAAGCCGAGCGACGGCGCCCCGTGCACCGTGACCGGTGGAACACGGAGCCCACCATGCAAGAAGGAATCCGGCTCCCCGAGCCGCTAGCACGCATCAAGGTGCTCGGGGATGCGGGACCGAGGGCCGAGCACGTGGCCTTCGCTTTCATGAAGCGTAGAATCCGGCCCGCCGATGGCGCGGGGAGACCCCGGGCTTCGAGTACACCGGCGACGACGACACGTCGCGGATGCCGGGGCGAGCTGGACGACAACGACATCGTTGAGAGGTTGACGAGGATCTTCAAGGACATGCCGCCGTACACGGCGTGCCCGCCGAAGAGTACTCGCCGCGCGCCCGCCCAAGGAGGTGAGTAGTCGTACTCCCCTCGTCGAGTAGTGAGTACTCGTAGTAGAGTTGCTGATGTCTTGTGTCTTGCGCAGATGATGTGAAGCGGTTCGTCTCCGAGCCGCGGCCGCCACCGAGCGGAATCGAGATCCCGGTGGAGGGGAAGGTGAAGGAGCGCCGTGAGGTCGGTGAAGGCGACGACACCGTCATCGTGGAGGATACCTCCGATGACGACGACGAAGACGAAGAGACTCTTCAGGACCGCTTCCAGCTGCGGTCGAGGTTTAGCCGCCCGGGCTTGCCTCACGTGCCACTAGTTCAAGACCCTCCGGCTAGCCTGGAGGCTAGCCTTGCCGCGCCGCCACGGAAGCCGCGCAACCCCGCCAGGAAGCGGGTGACGAAGAAGCTAAAGGTCTCGGAGACCACGCCTCAGGAGGTAAGTCGTCTTGAGCAGAGTAGTCGAGTACCCATTGTTTCGAGTACATTGCTGACGAGTAGCCTTCCTTGTGTGCAGGAGGTGCCGCCATCGGAGCCCGTTGAGGAGGGCGACGAGGGCGTGTGGGACCCGGTGGGGGAACCGGCTGGAGGCCGTAGTCCAGCCCCCACTGTTGAAGAACTCCTGGCGCAGCTGGAGCGCCAGCCCCCTGCTCCGGAAGAGAGCAGAGTACCCGTGGCCGCCGCCGTTGAAGAGGTGGTGGCTTCGGGAGCGCAGGAGACGTCTGCGCCGGCCGCCGCCGCCGTGGAGGAGGCAGTAGCCGCAGAGGCGGAGGAAGAGACGCCCGCCGAGGGTGGACTGGTGGATATCGCCAGCATCCTCGGTGCTCCGGCCGTGACCATCGTCCGGTCGAACTTGTAAGTACCATATCCTCACGAGTAGTACTTGATGTAGTAGTCGATGTTTGCCTGACGACCCTCTGTGAATACTTCTGCAGAAAATCCACAGATATCCGAGCCGGGATGGAGACGAGCCCTCATCAGCGGTGGCGGAAGAAGTCGCGCCGCCCGTCGAGGAGGCCGCTCCCGATGCCCAAGCCACGACTGAGCCCCCGGCCACCGAAGCGCCGCTGCCGGAGGCGGTCGTAGTCGAAGGTGAGTACCCTTCTTGAAGCTGCAGAGCTCCAGGATGAGTAGTCGTAGGCACTGATGCGCATGTCGTTTGTTGGCGGTGCGCTGAAGGAGGTGACATCCCTGCAGGGGTGCCCATGCAAGAGTTGACGCCGCAGGCCCCGCAGGCCGCAAAGGGAGCCCCCGAGCCCGTGGCGGAGGTCGTCGAGAAGTCCGCCGGGGAGAGGCGGTCACCACGTCGCCGCAGATTCCTCTCGGAGGTGGCTATCCGCTCCCCCCGAGATCCAAGACGCGAGCCCGTCCGCTCCGCGCCGATGACCGAGGCTACCTCGAGTAGCCGCGGCGGGATAGAACTTCCGGCCGACGATCTCGTCGAGCCGCAACGGTGGCCCAGGCACCGGAGGCGATCCGGCGAGCCGAGCAATGGATGAAGGTACGTAGCCGTAGCCTCCCAAGTAGTCAATCCTTTGCCGTTGAGTACTCTTCTTGACTTGAGTTGTCTTGTGCGGGACGTCGCGGAGCGATCCCTCGAGAAGTCGAACTCGCTTCGGGGTTACGGCGACACGGTGCTCCGAGCCGAGGCCCCGGAGGAGCAGCTCGTGAAGTCGCGAAGCACGCGGCCGCCATGCGCTCGAAGCTCGACGCCGCCTTCGCCAAATACCACAATGACGTTATGGAGCTGCAGGCGAAAGGCGACGACTTGGTGCGGAAGAACAAGGGCCTCCGCAACAAGAATAAAGGTACATCCTTCGACTTGTCGAGTACTTGTTGAAAGCCGAGAGGCGTCTGACCCGCTGTTGCGTTGCTGTGTTGCAGAGCTTGAGGGCCAGGTGGAGCAGCTGAAGGCCTCGGAGCTGAGCATGAAGAACCTCTTCTACCGGGAGCGGTGTTGACGGTGAAAATCCGTCAACCTAGCCATGAGTTTACCTTCGTGTTGGCATGAATTTTATACCTTATCCATTGGTACTAACCCCCGTGGTATAACAAGTTCACGTGTGCATGTCGGTTTTGGAGTTTAATGTTTATGCAGGGTTTTAGTGTTGAATGCAAGACTTTTGGGATAAGTTCATCAAGCACCTCATGACAAGACCTTGAAGCCCCGTACAAGTCATGCAATGAAGCAAACTTAACTCCAAGAAGCCGGGGACTTGATCCGAGAAGACGACAGACTCCAGGGACCTGACCAGAAAAGTGCTGAATCTTGCAAGACAAGGAGTTGAGTCCAATTCGGAGAGAAACCGACGACATGGACCTACATGCAGAAGGGGGAAACATCCAGGAAGCAAGGGAACCGACGTGGGGCAAAGGAGCCCACGGGCTGGGCCTAAATGGGCCCAGGCCCATTTTGGGCCCAAACACCCTCTCCTTTGCCCTAGCCGCCAATCGGGCTATTTATAGTCCCCTGACCGAGAGCCACGGGGAGGAGATTTCGTCTTCGGCCGCCGAGAAGCAGAGAAGAGAGGGACACCATCTCGGAGAGGAGAGGGTCGAGCTAGTTGACTAGGGTTCCCCTAGCCGACGTGGGAACCTTGCACGGAAGACCACGTCGGAGTTCCCGGAGCTAGAAGCAAGATCAAGGAAGGATCCCGGTGGTGATCTTGTGTATGTATCATTGTCATAGTTGAATTATCAAGTTGAATCTTTTCCTAGCGATCAAGTGTTTCCTCGAAGATTTCGTTTTTCGATCGGCTTTGCTTATTTCAATTCTATTCTCGAGATAGATTACATAGGGTGTTCTTGTAGCCGCGGTGGCTAGAGGTACACGACGGATCTTCCGAAAGAATCTTGACTTGTCTTTTGACTCGCCCTAAACTCCCCGCATGAATAGGGATACGTTGTGACAGAACGGGGGTCTCGAAAGGCGGATGTTTTCGGATTTGGACGGGAAACCACGATTTAAAGAGGCTTCTATTAAGATTCGATTTGCTACTTCTTCTCTTGCTTGGAACTTCAACAAAAGGCTTACCCCGATCCCTCTAGATCGGTTTATCTACCCAATCTTACTTTGTTTTCTCCGGTTTTTAGTAGATTAGATTCGTTTTGTGTCTTTTGCTTAGATGCATTAGGGTTTCTTTTATCGAAGATTGAAGTTACTTGGCTTTAATAGATTAAGTTTTGCGTCCCACATTTGTTCCACGGATTCGATACCTTGGGTTCACCACTCGAGGGAAGAAGGGTCCCTTGACTACGACGGGAGACTTGTACGCTTGCGAGTCACGAACGAACTTTGATACAATTATTAACCGTCAACAAGCCCCTTTTTCCCGCGCCGTTGTCGGGGAACAAGTGATCAAGATTTGATTTTTTATTGCCTTTTTGTAATTTTCAGTTTTCTTTTTTTGTTTTTATTTTTGCATCTACTAAATTTTGATCATCCTCAAAATACATCTAATCTAGTTTGTCTAACTCTAGTTTTTATAGATTTGTTTTTACTTTCTAGTTTTTTTTGCATACTTTGTTTATTGCTAACCCTAACAGGAGATGGACGGCTACCTCTCCAACAAACCCAATAATTTTGTGGATGATCCAGAAAAACTTTACAGGCTAAGGAGACGCGAAGCACATCAAGCTAAAAAGCTGGATTTTGTAGATTCGGAGTCGGAAGACAAAGGATCGCAGGAATCTCCGAAGAATTCACCACCTCAAAGTCCGCGGGAGAATCGAGTTCCACCAATGGGTGACCAACCACCGAAGAACGCAAGATTGGGGAGCTATGCACCCCGTACATCATCGACCTACCAATCTTGAACCTCGAGGAGATCGGAAGACCGTTCGAGATCAAGACCTCAACCATCCGCATGGTGCAACATTCACCCTTCACCGGCAAAGAGGATCCGAACCTTCACCTCCAAGCATTCATTCAACTATGTCAGACTTTCAACATGGATGGGGTGACTCAAGACCAAATGAGGGCAAGGCTTTTTCCGTTCTCACTACTCGGGAAGGCTTTGCAATGGTTCCACTCTCAACCGGCGGAGACGGTGCAAAATTGGAACACGTTGATGAAGGCTTTCATGAAGGAATACTACTCACCGGTAAAACTCAAAGTTTGCGTAATAAGATTGCCACCTTTGTTCAATATCCTACGAAACTATCTCGGAGGCATTCGAGCGCTTCAACGAGTACACCCGGGCGGTTCCACATCACAAGTTCCCGAAAGAAGACCTCGTGCAAAAGTTCTATCAAGGACTCACCATGGCGTCAAGGACGATCATCGATGCATCGGCGGGAGGATCTATCATCGAGCTTACACCGACGGAAGCTTTCACGCTATTCAAGAAGGTCGCGGATAATGACACGTGGGTGTCGTCCGGGCGCCTACATCCGGTTCAACCCACGGGGAATGTCAAAGGAGTCTTGCAAGTGGAGAAGGAGAACATACTTGAAGGCAAGATCGACTCGCTCATGAGGAGGTTGGAGAAGATGGAGATGGAAAAGAAAGAGGCTCAAGACTTGAAGGCCGCCGAAGCAAGGTCCACATGCGAAGAATGTGGAGAGTATGGCCATGTCCGCAAAGATTGTCCGGAGGAAGCCAAAGTGCTCGACTACATGAGGAAGGGAGAATTGCCGAACTTCCGCTACGGCAAGGTAGGCCTCAATTCAATGCAAGCTCATCTATTCCTAACGCGGTTCCGCTTCGTATACAATTGAAGGAGTTCATGGATGAGCAAGCTAAGATCAACAAGGACACCGTCACCAAGTTCAAGACCATAGACAAGGTGTTGGAGAACATCGATAGCAAAGTGACGGAGGTCGGAAGTTCCAATCATCAAGTGCTTAACATGATGAAGATGCTCGAGACGCAAGTTGGACAACTTGAGGGGCGCCTCACTAATGATGAAGGGAAGCTTCCGGGACAACCCAAATGTCCCGAATCGGCGAAGGCCATTCAAACACGTTCGGGGAAGGAGACCGAAGATCCGGAACGTTTTGCGGGAGCAAGGAAGCTTAAACCATCCACCGAGGTGGAAGGAGCTGCTAAAGAGAAGGTTACGGGGATCGTCACCGAGGAACCTGAATTCGAGATGCTGGGAGGATGACACGAGGATACCGCAACTCAAGCCACGCTACTTCCGAGGTAAACTTGACAACCACTTTGAGAAGTTTGTGGAAGTTGTGCGTAGACTTAGCATCAACATGCCATTACTAGATGCCCTACAAGTACCTACATATTCTCGTTACTTTAAAGATATACTTGCAAATAAATATGAGATAGCAACACTCGGGGTAGATCATGTCAAGATGTCCGAGGAGTGTAGTGCGGCTATTGCTTATGGGCTAGAGAAGCGAAAAGACCCCGGGTGCCCTACAATTCCATGTTCAGTTGGTTCTTTCAACTTCGAGAAGGCGTTATGCGACCTTGGAGCTAGTGTGAGCGTCATGCCGAGGGATGTGTTCGAGAAGCTACGCCTACCGATGGAGCCTACGGGAATATGTTTGGAGTTGGGAGACAACTCCATTCGCTATCCCTTGGGCATTGCTGAAGATGTACCCGTGAAGATTGGACACCACTTCATCCCCGTCGACTTCGTTGTGCTCGAGATGGGAGAGAGGGAGAAGCCGCCACTCATCCTAGGGAGGCCGTTCCTCAAGACCGTGGGAGCTACTATTGATGTTGGCAAGGGGGAGATCATGTTCGATATCAACGGAGAAAGGAGTTCCTTCAAGTTCCGTCCAAGGATTGAGGCATGCAACATGATTGGAGTGAAGGGAGAACCAAAACAAACGGAGGGGCTGAAAAAGAAGAAGGAGCCGAAAAAAATGAACGTAACGAAAATCAAAGAAGGTGTTGCATCCGTCAAGACAAAGGAAGAGAAGCCGCCTGTGAAGACCAAAAAAATGACTAAGCCAACTAAGCCGGAAGACAAGCCCGCGCCCAAGATGGTGCGGAAGTGGGTACCCAAGATTGCAACGCCCGCAAAGAGCGTTGATCCGGAGTGATCAAGTGAAGAAGTCTAGCTATAGACTATAAACGAAGCGCTAGGCGGGAGGCAACCCGTTTCGTCGAGTCAAGAATAAGCTACGGGAGGACAACCCGATTCCAGGTTTTTCGAGTATTTTTAATAATTTAGTTTTTGAGTTTTATTACGCAAAGACATTAGACTTAGAAGTGGTTGAACAATATTAGAGACATAATTCTTGATTGAATGTTTGCTTTATCATAAACCCTTTGCATGAACCCTCCTATGTGCTTGTTTGATTCTTTTCTTTTCGAGAAACCTCAACCAAATAATTTCAGAACCAAGCTCAACCTTTCACCCTCATTATGGTGCTGAGGTTGACTTATTTTTCATGCTAAAACCACACGAGTAGAGCCACGATTTATATTCAAGTGTTAAAAAAAAATTCAGCACGTGGTAGGACTCGCGTGAACCTAGAAATCAAAGCTTTTGGTTGGTTTTAAAAATCTTTATCCTTGGTTTCTCTAGGATTAGAATTTTTCTAAGCCTATTCTAATTTTGTTCTGTTCAAAATCTTTCTTATTTAGCCAAAATTAGAACCTAAACCTATGCCCCCATGATCAAGCCGGGAAATGTTTGCTCTCAACCGATGAAGGCAAACTATACCGGTGAGACCGAAATCGACGTAGTCGAAAAATATTTTCGACTTACATTTGTTTTTAATGGTTTAAAAACTTCTCTAAAATTATGTTTGAGCTCTTGCATGGCTCTGAAAAATATTTTAAATTTCGAATTAGAGGAGTGCTTAACCTTAAACACACCTAAATGGAGGCAATCTAGTTTGAATTAATCATGCATGCACCATTGGATTCCCTTTTATCAACTTTCACCAATTCCACATGCAAAGGACAAGCATGGTGGGCAGCAAGCATCAACTTTGCAGGATTTTCATGGTGGCATGTGAAGCAAGTGGAGCTAGGGAGCATGGACATGACCAAAAGCATGGAGCATCAAGTGGGAGGACCAATAATTCAAGAAAAGGAGTGGACGAGAGCGTTTGGGCGGTGCAACTCGTGGAGCACGCGGGCAGGAAAGTTGCAGAGGCGAAATGATCGTGCTGGGAGAACGACGCGGCGGGGAGGAGCCAGAAGACCCCGGGCCGGCCGGCCTGGGCCGGCCGGCTCCGACCTACTTAAGGAGCCCCCGGCTCCCGTTTTCTGCGCAAGCTTCCCTCTCCTTCCCTTGTTTGTGTGTTCAAGTTTGTGTGCTCAGAACCTCCGTAGACATAGCCAACCATCCCAAGCTTGATAGCTCAAGAAAAATCCACATCCTTAATCCACTCAAAGTCCACATCCGAAGCAAAGAGTTTAAGTGCCTAGTTTACCGGTTGCAACCCGGAGTTTTAGTTGAAGAAAGAGTGCAGCAACCATGTGGAAGAAGACCACAAGTCTCTTCTCCAAGAAGAAGAGTTCGTCGTCGTCCAAGCCGTCATCAACCACGTCTTCGAGGAGGCACTCGGTTTCCGAGTCTCCCCGAGCATGGAGACGGATACGGCACCACGGAGGAGGAACGATGCTCTCCTCCTTGGTGGTATGAGGGCTGCGAGAAGCACTTCCATGAGGTTCACCGAACCTTGTGGGCACACGGAGGAGCAGCCCGCGCCACCACGACGATCGACTCGCTCAACCGTGCCGCCTCCTTACACCCCGACACACTCTTCGTACGGCTTCATCATCTTGTCGGCGGAGGAGGAGGAGAGGCTCGCCAATCTTGAGAAGAGGCTTGTGCCGAACGTCGAGTTCGACGACCAAGCACTCTACACCTTGGGTTTTTGCACCGACATATACTATATGTTGGGGCACCTCGGATGGGTGCGGTTCTCCAACGGAATATCGGTGGACACCCATTTGGGTTACGCCTTGGAAATTTTAATGACTATTGCACCCATCGTTGATGATAATGGGGTGCAAAGCTTGTCATTCCGTTTGGAGGGAGTCCAACAAGTGGTTCCCTACGAGCACGTTAGGGAGCTGCTTGGATTCCACAAGGGAGCTCCGGAGAAAGTTGACGTGCCACCCGGCATGTTAGCAGGATTTTGGAACATGATCTCCGGAGAAGCCCATCAACAACGCAATTGCATCCGCAACCCCATTATCCGGATATTTCACTCTTGGATGTGCAAGAGGATATTGGGGAGGATGAAGGAAACAAAGGTGACCGACACGGAGTTGAATTGGCTATACTCGGCTTTAATTGCCAGGCAGCCAATAGACCCCTCTTACCTCATGATCAACCGTTGGTGTTGTGAAGCAACATCGGGGGCGGGTAATATTGGTTCGGGGTGTTACCTCTCCATGTTGGCCTTTTCCTTGCGGCCGGGGATCGCAAGAAACCCCGCTCACCTTTTGCGTGGTACCTCTCTCGGCTTTGAATATTTGCGGCAAGGCAAATACATTAGTGGAGATGAGAGAGGAGGTTATCGGTTGGCCATAGTGAACCTACCCCTTCCCAACGAGAGGCTTAGG
Organism: Cenchrus americanus; assembly: GCA_947561735.1. Taxonomy (NCBI): domain Eukaryota; kingdom Viridiplantae; phylum Streptophyta; class Magnoliopsida; order Poales; family Poaceae; genus Cenchrus; species Cenchrus americanus. Next base: position 251,760,774 of record OX387245.1, on the reverse strand, counting down.
CTTTTCAATGAGGGGAGAGAAGATTGGTTGGAAGAGGGACTACTTGTCCCTGCGAGGAAGAACAAGAGAGGAAGAATCGTAGAGGAGGGAACATCCTCCGCACAAGCGAGTGGAGCACAACCCAATGTGCAACCATTCGGCGGAGTTCCTCCTCCGCCAAGTTATTACGGAGGGCCACAAGAGCAAGCATGGGGGGGGGGGGTGCACCGGTACCCCCACAAAATTATGTTGTGCCCAACGCTAACTTCGCGGAGTCCTACGCTCATCATCCCCAACCACAACAAAGCATGGCCATTATTGGAGGGTATGCTGCAAGAAATGCTCAAAACATCGCAGCCATCCAAGCTAACGCAGCTCAACTCGGTGAAGGCAACGCTAATATTGCCTTTGAACTTGCACGCCTTCACCTTGTGGAGCCAAATCAATTCGTCGGAGGGAATGTCCAATCGTATTATGAGCAAGGGTATTATTATCAAGATTATCAACATCAACCACCGGCGGAGGACTAGAAGATTTAGGAACTTTAGTTTTCTTTTCTTTTCTTTTTCTCTGTAATTTTCAGCTTTTTCTTATGTGTGTTTGCGTAGTATTTTCTGTTTTTATTTAAATTTCAGCAAGCATGTTTGTTTATTTTCAGTATGTATTTCAACTTGATGTCATCATTAATAAAGACACCACCTTGATTATATCATTGGAAAAGTTACAAAATTCGTGCCATGATGATATATGATTATAATTGCAGCTTTGTTCATCTTTGTAATTGATTTATGCATGTTTAAGCTAGTGCTCTCTTAAAAATACAAATCTGAATTTATTTAAATGCTAGCTTAATTTTCAGCGGAGGTTATGATTAAAATAAAGACCCATAGTGTTTTATGTGCTCTCAAGTTATGAATAGATTAAAGATGTCTTTTATGCTCAAAAATATCGCTAACCTTGTCACGAATATCACTTGTGTGTTGCTCAACCTATCCAAAGCCTTATATATATTTGAGTGCATGAACCTTAGTGTACAAGATTTATTTTTGAGTGAGTTATTGCAGGCCATGATTTCTCGGCCCGAGACTAAGAAGCTGGTCATTCCATTTTTGCGTATCTATCTTTTTGCTAGCCTCTTATCCGTGCATTGTGTATCCCCGCATCGGAGATCTCACAAACTTCGCCGGATATCCACCCTTAAACCAAATATCATTTTTTGTGATTACCTCCTTGACCACAACCTATCATTGAGAATGGATCATCAATTCAAGGAAGATCGCAAGACGGTGCCAACGTTGAAGATTTCAAGTATCTCTCCAAGGAAAAATATTCTGGTGCCTACCTTATTTTTCGCCTCTTTGCTCGAGGACGAGCAACGTCTAAGCATGGGGGAGGAGGTAGGTACGGTGCAGTTTTAGAGTTAAAAGGGGAATATTTAAAAAAAATGATGATGAAAGAAAAAAAATTCGGCGATATACGTGACTTCCGAGAAAGAAAAAATATATATATAATGAATGAATGAATGAAAGAAAGAAAGAAAGAAAGAAAAGAATGAGAAATATGAGAAAGAGAAAAAAAAATATGTGCGTAAAGTGAACTCCCCAGGTTCTCTAAAAGTGCATTCAAGGCTTCAAGTAAAAAAGATCCATTCTCATTTTCCAACCATGTGCAATCCGATAACGAGGACTTCCTTTGTGCCTCGGGATCACTCTTTGCCATTTGCACATGTCCACTCATCTAAAAGTGTGTGTATTTTTCTCTTTCCCCTCCTTGATTTAACATTATTTTCCAATGACCTTTTTGACGAGTCTCGGTAAGACCATGAGAAGCTTGTCTTGTTTTGACAACACCTCATTTATAAAATCTTGTTAGGACTAAACTTTCCCAAAGCTCCATATAAGCCTACCACACATATATATAAGAGGGAAAGGAGTAGAATATATAGGCTTGAGAGACAAGTGAGATGAGAGTTCATGAGCAATATTCAAGGTGATTTCAATTTGTGAATTTGGTTTAGCTTTTCTTCATCTCGTTCTTTATTTCAAAAATTCTGAGATCTATTTAAAACTTTGTGAGCATGTTAATACTTGTGGGATAAGCTTAATAAGAATCTACCCTCCGTAGAGATGAAGGCTAGCACATTATGGAACTTTAATGAATTAAAATTTTGAGAGCATTATGTTTTCTCATGTGTGATCAAGTGCAAAGTTTAAACATTGTTTAGCAATGATGATATCCATTGAAGGCTTACTCGAGGACGAGCAAGGTTTAAGCATGGGGGAGATGTTGACGGTGAAAATCCGTCAACCTAGCCATGAGTTTACCTTCGGTGTTGGCATGAATTTTATACCTTATCCATTGGTACTAACCCCCGTGGTATAACAAGTTCACGTGTGCATGTCGGTTTTGGAGTTTAATGTTTATGCAGGGTTTTAGTGTTGAATGTAAGACTTTCGGGATAAGTTCATCAAGCACCTCATGACAAGACCTTGAAGCCCCGTACAAGTCATGCAATGAAGCAAACTTAACTCCAAGAAGCCGGCGACTTGATCCGAGAAGACGACGGACTCCGGGGACCCGACCGAAAAAGTGCCGAATCTTGCAAGACAAGGAGTTGAGTCCAATTCGGAGAGAAACCGACGACATGGACCTACATGCGAAGGGGGAAACATCTAGGAAGCAAGGGAACCGACGTGGGGCAAAGGAGCCCACGGGGGCCGGGCCTAAATGGGCCCGGGACGGCCGGCCCGATCCGGTCGGCCCGGGCCCATTTTGGGCCCAAACACCCTCTCCTTTGCCCTAGCCGCCAATCGGAGCTATTTATAGTCCCCTGACCGAGAGCCACGGGGAGGAGATTTCGTCTTCGGCCGCCGAGAAGCAGAGAAGAGAGGGACACCATCTCGGAGAGGAGAGGGTCGAGCTAGTTGACTAGGGTTCCCCTAGCCGACGTGGGAACCTTGCACGGAAGACCACGTCGGAGTTCCCGAGCTAGAAGCAAGATCAAGGAAGGATCCCGGTGGTGATCTTGTGTATGTATCATTGTCATAGTTGAATTATCAAGTTGAATCTTTTCCTAGCGATCAAGTGTTTCCTCGAAGATTTCGTTTTTCGATCGGCTTTGCTTATTTCAATTCTATTCTCGAGATAGATTACATAGGGTGTTCTTGTAGCCGCGGTGGCTAGAGGTACACGCCGATCTTCCGAAAGAATCTCGACTTGTCTTTTGACTCGCCCTAAGCTCCCCGCATGAATAGGGATACGTTGTGACGAACGGGGGTCTCGAAAGGCGGATGTTTTCGGATTTGGACGGGAAACCAAGATTTAAAGAGGCTTCTATTAAGATTCGATTTGCTACTTCTTCTCTTGCTTGGAACTTCAACAAAAGGCTTACCCCGATCCCTCTAGATCGGTTTATCTACCCAATCTTACTTTGTTTTCTCCGGTTTTTAGTAGATTAGATTCGTTTTGTGTCTTTTGCTTAGATGCATTAGGGTTTCTTTTATCGAAGATTGAAGTTACTTGGCTTTAATAGATTAAGTTTTGCGTCACACATTTGTTCCACGGATTTGATACCTTGGGTTCACCACTCGAGGGAAGAAGGGTCCCTTGACTACGACGGGAGACTTGTACGCTTGCGAGTCACGAACGAACTTTGATACAATTATTAACCGTCAACAAGCGGGGAAGCCCGCCGGTACTCGAGCTCGACTACAAGGAACTTGCCTTCGAGTGCGAGAAGCACATGGAGCCGCGGATTGCCTCCGACGGGGATCTCGTCAACTGCTACAAATCTTTGCGAAGTTGAATGAAGATTGCGAGGCGCCGCGGGCCCGTGAAGGATCCGGAAGAAGCCGCTCTCCCGATCGCGAGGCTTCGGTGCCGCACCCGGCGGCCCCAAGATCGCCCCTCCGGTGGATCGACTCCGTGAAGCACCGAGCCGGTGGCCGCCTAAGTCAAGCATATGGCCAAGTCGATCCCAAGACAAGTCTTGGCCTTCATGAAGTCGTACTTCCGAAGGCTCCGGTGGAGGTGGTCGCCGGCGGGGTAGCCGCCAACTGCTCGGATGAGCAAGATGCGCGAGCTCGGGAGCGAGATGGCTCCCATCGCGGAGCAGGTAGCCGAGAAGCTGAACCTCCAGTAGCCCTGCATAGGTAGCTAGTAGCCATAGTTGTACAGGAAACACTTGTAATGAATTGTTCAAGTATCAATGAAATGAAATTTTCCAGCAATGAGTACTCGTAGTCGCGATCTCAGAGTGCGGAGCGCCCATCGTGGAGTAGGTGCGAGTAGTGGTACTCGACTTCAGTAGTCCCGTCGTAGGGAGTAGGCAGTAAAGAAGTTGATGAAACAATCAAACTTTATTACTAAAGAAGTACACCCGGGTGGCCGGGGCCGTAGTTACAAAGTAGTCACCGGGACCGGAGGCCGCTTACGGCTAAGTGGCGTGCGGAGCGGGTAGCCGCTTGCGGCAAGTGATCCGTAGGTAGCCGTGTAGGGCCGGATCGTAGATCCGTAAGTAGCCGCCTGAGGGCCGGATCTTGGAGTGTGGTCTCTTGTAGACCGCCGCCTAGAGTCCTTGACGCTCGTCGCAGCCCATGGTCCGTAGGTAGCCGCACGGGCCGGACCCCGGAGAAGAGTAGTCGGAGACCGGAGCCGGGACCGGAGGGTCGCTTGCGGCGAGGGGTGTTGATGTAGTCGATTGGACTTGAACCCGGAGTAGTCGTGTAGACTAGGCTTAGAATCGACGAGTTGGCCGACGTTCCACGAGTTGTTGACGTCTTCGCCTTCAAGTGTTTGGAGGCGGTAGGAGCCCGGCCGGTCACCTTAGCCACGGTGAAGGGGCCTTCCCGTGGGGAGGGCGCGAGCTTGTGGAGTCCTTCCGTGTTCGGATACGGCGGAGGACAAGATCTCCAACGTTGAAGGAGCGTTCCTTGACGTTGCGATCATGGTAGCGTCGGATACCCTCCGGTACCTTGCCGATTGGACGAGGGCGGCGCGGCCGAGCTTCTTCGAGGCCGTCGATGTCAACTCGTCCGTCGTCTTCCGAGACGCCTTCGTCGTAGTGCTCCACTCGCCGGCGAGTTCCATATGACGTCGGCGGGGGAGGATGGCTTCGCAGCCGTAGACCGAGAAGTAGGGGGATTGCCCCGTTGGCTTGGATGGTTGAGTCCGCGGCCCCCGCAGTGCGTTGGGTAGTTCCTTGATCCACTTGCCCCCTTTGGAGTTAGCGGCGTCGTGCGGCCGCTTCTTGAGGGCGTCGAGCACCATCCCATTGGTGCGCTCGACTTGTCCGTTGGCCCGTGGATGGGCGGCCGAGATGTATCGGACGTCTATTCCGCTCGTTCTCGCGATACTCCCGCAACGCGGTGGTTGTTGAAGTTGGACCCCGGGTCTATGATGATGCGAAAGGGGTAGCCCATAGCGGTGTACGAGTTCATCCGAGAAGTCGAGTACTCTGTCGCCTTGGGGCATGTGACCGGCTTGACCTCGATCCATTTGGTGAACTTGTCGATAGCCACCGCTACCCCGTTGAATCCTCCGGCGCGGTTGGCGGTGGCCCAATCATGTCGAGCCCCCATCGGGCAAAGGGCCGGGTTGGCGGTATGGTGACTAGCTTGTAGGGCGGGACATGTTGCGCTTGGCGAAGTACCGACACCCTTGGCACCTTCGACAAGTTCTTCGGCGTCGCCCGCCGCCGTGGGCCGGTCGAAAGCTCGCCGGAAGGCCTTGCCGACCGGGGCCGTGCGTGAGCACGCGTGGTTGCCGCAGATGCCCTTGTGGATCTCCTCCAAGATTTCCTTGCCTTCTTCGCGAGGGACGCACTTCATGAGTACTCGGAAGATGCGCCCCGCTTGTAAAGCTTGTCTCCGACGAGGACGTAAGACTTGGCGCGGCGGACGAGTTGTTCGGCTGCGTTCTTGTCGGAGGGGGACCCTTCGCTCGCCGAGGTAGTCGATGAAGGGTTGCCTCCGGTCCACGTCGATCATCGGGGACCTCCCCGCCCACCGGGTAGATGGGGCTGGGACAATGGTCGGTGGCGCCCGGCTCCCCGGATGGATGGCGCGTGAAGCTCATGGACGAAGACGCCCGCGGGTACTTGAGCGCGGGTGGATCCGAGCTTCGAAAGGACGTCCGCCGCAACGTTGTTGTCGCGACGATGTGATGGAACTCGAGACCATAGAATTTGTTCTCGAGCTTGCGGACTTCTAGGCGTAGGCGTCCATGTTCTCCTTGTTGCGGTCCCGGGACTTGTTGACTTGGTTGATGACCACCGCGGAGTCGCCGTAGACTAGTAGCCGCTTGATGCCCGGTGGAGCCGCGAGGCGGAGCCCGTGTAGGAGAGCTTCGTACTCGGCTTCGTTGTTTGAGACCTTCCGTAAGATCCGGGGACGTACTTGAGTTGTTCGCCCGTTGGAGAGATCGGAGTACCCTCGCCGCTGCGCCCTCGAGGTTGAGTGAGCCATCAAAGTACATCACCCAATGCTCGGTCGCACGGTGGGAGTAGGTAGCCGGTTCTCCCGCCACTCGCCATGAAGTCGACTAATGCTCGCGACTTGATGGCCGTGCGTGGCTTGAAGTCGATGGTGAGGGCGCCGAGCTCGACGGCCCATTTGGAGATTCTTCCAATGGCGTCTTGGTTACTCGGGATGTCGCCGAGCGGGTAGTCGGTGACGACGGAGACCGAGTACTCCCCGGAAGTAGTGTCGTAGCTTCCGCGAGGTGATGAGTAGAGTGTACAAGGAGTGTCGGTGCGGAATATGGTCCCGACACTAACCCGCAGATAGCGCCTAGGTCTATCCCTCAATGGTCGATGCCAAGCAACAAATGACACAAGGTTTTATCCCGGTTCCCGCCGAGGGGGTCGTACGTCCGGCAGGGTTGTGCTCGTGGCACTATATTGCTCGGCACCGGGGGTGCTTGTAGTGGGGAAAATACAAGCAAGGCGGGAGAGGAAGCGTGGCTTCCAAGTCCCCCGGTGGAGTGGTCGAAGATATTGTGGGAGAATAAGAGAGTGAGTGCACGGTGTGTTGCCTTGAACTCAACTCGTCCCCCCGCGGCTGGGGGCTCGCCTCCCCTTTTATAGGCCAAGGGGGCGGCGAGTTACATGCACGCCGCGCTATCCGCTACGTGGGGGGTGCACGTCGTGCTATGCTGTAGAGTGGGCGGCCGTCCGGGCGATCTTCGCTGTGGTTCGGCCATGATGGCCTATCCCGTACCCGAACAGTGGCGGTTCGAGGGTAGGAGGGCGGTAGATGGCGGTGGCGTCCTCTGATAGGCTTCGAGGGAGGTGCTGACGATGGCTGGTACGGGGCACAGGGAGCGGCGCGAACGGCGTTCCTTCCCAACGCGCTCCACGGTAGCGAGTGGTTGCTGCGGCGTCCGGCGTGCGCCGCGGTGCCGGGTGTGCGCTCGCACGCGTGGGTACGGCGGCCGCGCCGCGCGGTGGCCGGGATGGCTATCCACCGGCCTAGCGCCCCCACCCTAACCCGTAAGGTCACGGGAAAGTGAAATCGAGGGTGCGCCCGGCCCCCTTCGAGGGTCGGGCGCGTTAGCCGCATCGTAGTGGGTGCTCGGTGTCACGGGACGACACCGGCCGTACCGCACGCTCCATCTCCACGGTGGCGGGGATGGGCTCCTCCCCGGGGAGTTGGTGCGGCGGCACCGGGGTGCGAGCCCCGGCGCATGATGGCTCCGGTCTCCGCGGCGTCGGGGCATTAAATGCCCGTGTACGGGACCGGCGCACGCGTGCGGGGCGCCCGTGAGCGTGGCGGGCCCCGGCCGAGAGCGGAGCGGACCCTCGAGCGAGACGAGACCCGCTCGAGGGGGGGGGGGGCGAGCCCTCGAGCGGGGCGGGACCGCTCGAGGGAAGAGTTGCCCCTCGAACGGGGCGGAGCCCGCTCGAGGAAGAGCGCGCCCTCGAGCAAGGCGGAGCCTGCTCGGGGGGTCTTCTAAGCGGGCCGTCTTGGTGGGCCGCCGGAGTCCCGCCGCGTAGGCCATGTCCTGCACGGTTAGTTACCTGCAAGGTTAGGCTTAGCGTGTTTTGATGCCGAGATTTAGATGAGGGTTTCCCCATTGTTTAAGGGGACCCCGAGGGCGGTCCCCGACAGTAGCCCCCGAGCATCTGCGGGTTTGCCATTGAGTCTCCCGCAGATGCTGGAACCTACTGATAGGACGTTCTTCCCTCCTTGTTTGCGAACGCTTCCGTGGGGCCGCGTCGGCGGGCCCGCGGGTCTAGCCCCGAAGCCCCGCAGAGTGTGGGTTCTCCCGCGGGGGTTAACCGCGAGAACTTTGGTCAGAAAGGCGTGGCACATATGCCAACCGGCATCGGCGGTGTTTCAGCCGGCCGGGGTGCACGTTCCCCCCGTCACTCTGTCTCCGGCGGGTGCAATTTCAAGGAGGTGTAGCCGTGCGTCAAGCCCCCGAGCCTTGGCCCGTTCGAGGCGATCGGGTCGAGCCTGACGACTTGTTTTTAACGCGCCCTCGCCGTCCCTCCGCGGGACGGAGGGTGAGGTCTCCACGACTCCCATCGAGCGGATCGCGAATCGCGGATTCCTCGTCGAGCTGCTAGCGGGTGGTTCAAGTGGACGCCCATGCCCCGTTCGATAAGGGTAGGCCGCACGGTCGGAGACGCGTCCATGGAAGCGCTTGCGTGGGTTTGCTAGGTGGGGCTCGGTCTCGTTCGCTAGGGGACCGAGGGCGCGGAAGCTCTCCCTCGGTGGGATCCCCCGCCAGCCGCCCTCGCCGGCTCTCGAACACGACATGTGGGGCACCCTCGAGCCGACGGGCTCGAGGAACGGCTCGAATGCGCGTGCCCTCGTCGTCCCTAACTCTGTGATCTGAGGCGCCTGTTCGAACCCGTCGAGGGTCAGGCTTCGAACCTCTGATCAGTAAGGCCGTGCGGGGCCGTGTCTGGACAGCCCCGTCTTCTCACGTTTGCGGCCGTCGAGGGGTCTGGGCGTGCCGACCCTCGAGGTGCTGGTTGGTGGCACAGCGTATGTGCTTTCTTTTAGGGGGTTGACATTGTCTCGAGCCAAGGGCTCGTGCCGCTCGAGGGTTTTGCGTGGCATGGGTGCCCGCGGTTGCCTGCTCTACATCGAGCAGGTCCCGGGCGACCTTCTCACGTCGATATCCCATCGAGGGTTGACGTCATTTTGAGCCAAGGGTCATGCCGCTCGAGGGTTTTACGTGGCATGGGTGCCGCGCGTTGCACGCTCTACATCGAGCCAGAGGTCCCGGCGGCCCTCTCACGCCGATATCCCATCGAGGGTCGCCTTTGCTTCGGCCGGGGGTCCGCCCCGCTCGAGGGTGCTCCTTGCTTGGCAAGGGTCCCGGGCATTTAAATGCCTCGTGGTCGTGGCCGCGGTTTTGCGAGCCGCGGGCGCGCCTTTTTAGGCGGCGCCGCCGCGCGCGCGCGCGTAGTGGGCGGCGCGGCGAGTGGACGTGACGGTTTTGCCTCGGTCGGCTTGCGGTCTTTGCCGTAATGATTACCCGCCCGCAAGCAGTGTTTTAGCCGCTGCGGTCGTGGTGGGGCCCGCCCGTCGACGCGATAGGAAGATTCCCTGCAGTTAATGCTAGTCGGGGCGTCCGCTCCGGAGAGCTCGCCCGTCGGCCTATAAAACTGCGGGGAGGAAGGGGAGGTGGTTTTTTACCTTGGTTTCTCACCGTTTTCAGTCCCCGCCCCTTCGCCTTCGTCTTGCTCTCGCTGCCGTGCGGGCTCGCTGTTAGAGCTTCTTCCTCCGGACCTTGTCCTCCACCTCTGCTCGCCTTCGTCCTTTTCATGGCGCCGCCCGAGCCTCCACTCAGGATCCTGGAGCCATATGCCTGGGAGAGGTCAACAGTGACGCGGCTGGCCCTTGGCGAGCTGGTCGCCGCCGGCCAGCTGGCGGCCAACGAAGACGGGCGTCCGGCGGAATGGATCGTGCCGCCGGCCGCGGACCACGAGCCCAACCCGCCGGCGGGCTATGTGGTGAGCTTCATCCGCTACCACGAGAGGGGCTTCACCGCGCCGCGAGCACCTTCATGCGGGCGATGTGCTACTACTACGGGGTGGAGCTGCACAACTTCGCCCCCAACGCGATCTCGCAGGCGGCCACATTCGTGGGTGTCTGCGAAGGGTACCTGGGGATCCCGGTTAACTGGGAGCTCTGGGTACACCTTTTCCACGCGGAGCTCGTCACGCGGCCCACGACGGAGCCAAGGACCCGCCGCGCGATGCGCGCCGGCGGGAAGTCGCTTGACCTGCGGGGGCAATTCAAGAACGTCTACATCCCCCGCACCATGACGACGAACAACGCCGGCCGGGGAGCGGGGATGGTTTTATCTCGCGCAACGCCGAGCCCGGCCTCCCCCCCCCTACACCGGCCGGGTGTTCAAGGAGAGGCCTCGCTCCCGGGGCTACGGGGTGTCCACACCCCGGCAGACGGAGGCGGCAGGGTCCGTCCTTGCCGCCTGCGGCGGCCGGGCGAAGCACGGGGCCGAACGCGATGGGCGTCCTCGCGTTCCTTCATCACCGGCGGATCGTGCCGTTGATGGAGAGGCCGCTCCGCATCTTCGAGATGACAGAGGCGGCCAACCCCGTCGACCCGGCGAGGTCGCGGATGCTCCCGACGCCCCTCGAGCGGCCGTACGCGCTCACCCCGGCGCGGAGCGCCGTCGACACCCGGGTGCCGCCGCCGCGGGGGGACCCCGTGGGACATCGAGATGCTCCCCGTCGGCCCGTTGGTGAGTGTGGTTCTCGATCTCGTTTCGGTTCTTTAGCATTGCCCTTGCCTCCGACACGCCTTTGTTGCTCCCCGTGTGCGGTGGTGAAGTTCAACATCGCCAAGTCCGTTCCGCCCACCCCCCGACTCCCGTGCGCTCGGCGGGCGGCGCAGCGAGGAGCGGCGGGGAGCGGGCGGCGCGCAAGAGGGAGCACGCCGGGGCGTCGTCAAGCGCGCGCGACCGGCGGGCCGCGGAGTACGCGCGCGAGGAGCCGGGGCTCTCTTCCCCGGGATATCGAGGAGCCCTCGTCTTCGGACGAGGACGAGGAGGAAGAGGCCGAGGGGGAGGGCCCCTCGACGGTGGCGGCCGCGCCCCGTCCCCGGAACCCGCGCCGACGTCGGGGGCGGCTTCATCCGGGGCGGGTGCACCGCGCCCGCCGCGGTGCAATCGTCGTCGGGGGCGGCGCGCGCCGCGGAGGTGCCGGCGCGCGCCACGGAGGTGCGCGCGGCGGACGCGCTCGTGCACACGCGCGCGTGCCCGCGCGCGGGGGAGCGTGCCGCGCGCGCGGCGTCATCATCACGGGGGCGCGACGGCGGGCGTGCTCGCGCGCGGGGCAAGCGTGCCCCCGCGCGCGGTGGCGCCTTCGGGAGGTGCGGCATCGGGCGAGCCCGCGCATGGGGCGGGCGTGCCCGTGCGCGCGCGCGGCGCGCGGGAGGCGCCGCGGCGGCGCGGCCGCTGCGCCGGCTCCGTCGCGGAGGCCTCGAGGAAAAGGAAGCGGGCCTTTTCCTCCGCGAGGTAAGGAGCTTTGTCCTTTTTCGCTTGGTTTGGCTCGTCGATGACTAAGCGCTCTGACCCTCCGTTCGTTCTTGCGCGGGCGGTGCCCACCGTTCCTCCTCTTGCACCGGCCAAGGTGCCGAGGACGGACGCATCGATCCCCACCCGGCGGCGCTCGTCGAGGGGGTCGCGCCCGGGACAAGCGTGGCGGCGGGCGCGAGCTCGCAAGACCCGGCCGGGGCCTCGAGGCCCCGGCCGGCGGATCGGCCCCCGCCGCGGCGCGGCCGGCGGCCGGCCGGGGGACGACCGGCGCCGGTCGCCACGGAGACGCGGGCCGCGGCGGCGGCGACGGTGGAGGTGCGACCCGCGGTGGGCGCTCCTGCGGAGGAGGTGGAGCGGGGCGCGACTCGTGGGAGCGCCGCGGATGTGCGCGGTACGGCCCGGAGGTGGCTTCCTCGGCGGCACAACGGCGGCGCCGTGGCCGCGAGGCGCGAGGTGGAGGTGCGGCGGAGGCGGCGCGAGCGGTGTGCGCCGCCCGGCGATTTGCGGGCGGGAGGTGGTGGAGCTCTCCGGATGACTCCCCCGCCGCCCGGATGGAATCGGTGGGCCGGGCGGCCCACGAACTCCTCCGAGCCCCGGGGAGGGGGCCCTCGTGAGGCGGCACGAGGGTCACATGGTGATGGGGGGCCGAGGACACGGTGCCGAGGCCTCGTCCTCCCACGCCGGCCGCCCCGCCCGGGTGGAGGGGGCCGCGGAGGATCCCCCTGCGTTCGCCGACGCCGGGGGGAGCAGAGCTGCAGGGCGAGCTCGGGAGCCACGGCGCCACGCTTAACCGCGCGCTGAATGAGGCGCTGCGGGTCCATGGCGGCCCGGCCTGGCTCGTCTTCCAGGTGAGCCATGGTTGCTCGTCCCTCTTCCCTTTTTGTTTTCGTATGCTTCGCGTTCAAGTCTTGGCGCTTACGGGATTTGACGTGTGGATGCCAGGAGCTCGAGCGCCGCGCCCACGACAAGTATGACGCGTTCGGCCGGGTGAACGCCGAAGTTCACCAGCTCCGGGAGCGGTGCAGCGCCTTCGACGCGCTTGCAGATGCTCTCAGGACACCGGACGGCCGGCTAGCGTACGGGCGATGGCGTGGTGCGACGAGCTCCCGAGAGCTCGGGGCGGGACGCGGCGCGCCGCTCGAGCCTCGAGCGGATCCGCGCGGCCCTCGTCGATCGCGACGAGGCGGCGTGTGTGCGCGCGCGGACCTAGAGAGGACGCGGACGCCGGCCGCCAACCGGGAGGCGGAGGTGGCCACCTCTCGCGCCGAAGCTCGGGAGCTCCGCACGTCGCTCGAGGGGGCGCGGGCGCAACGGCGCCGGGGGCGAGGAGCGGGCGCGCGGGTTGGAGCGGCGCGCCAAGGAGCGCGGACGACCCGAAGGCCGCCCTCGACGCCAAGGCGCGGCCCTCGTCGTCGGCCCGAGGAGCGGCTCCCCGCAAGAGAGCGCCGCCCGCCAAGGGGCGGAGGAGCGCGGCGCCGGCGAGGGGAGCGAGCCGCCCTCGTCGATGCCCGTGCAGCGCTGGAGCGGGAGCGCGCCGCCCACGAGGGGACGCGGAAGTCGTTGGAGGAGCGGAGCACCGCGCTCTCCAAAGTTGAGGACGAGGCGCTCGTGCTCAGCATCAGCAATGCCAACCGAGGGCTCGCCCTCCGCGAGCAGGGCGAAACCGTCCAGCGTCTCGAGTTGGCGCTCGAGTCCGCGCGCCGCGACCTCGATTTGGAGAGGAAGCAAGTCGAGGGTGAGTCACTTTCTCGTTTGTTGGTTTGTCGCTTTAGAGGGTTCGTTTCTCCCTTTCGATTTCTTGTCGTCTTGTTGATTCCGGGCTTGCGCACCGCCTTGGGGCACGGCTGGCCGGGCGGGCCGAGGCCCCCGCGGGCTTCCTACAACTCCTCCGAGCGGGAGGCTGCGGGAGGCTGCGCGTGACGCGGCCCTCGAGACCCGCCGCGTCGTCGAGGAAGGCGAGGCCCGGCCGGGAGCTCGGCCGGCCGGCCGCTGCGCGCCCTCGGTGGCCACGTCACGGAGCGGATGCGCCGGGCGTTGCACCTAGGCGTCCGGAAAGCCCTCGGAGTGGTGCGATCCCACTACGAGGTCAACCTCGAGGCGCTGGCGGAGGGCTACATCGTGCCTGAGGGCGTTGAGGACGAGGTGGCCATGGAGCGCGCGGATGCGCTCGCTGCTGACGCCGCCGGGTCGCTCGCCGAGGCCTTCGAAGAATTCCTCTTCCCGGACGCCGCCGATGCCGCTTTCGCTCCTCCCGCCCCCGAAAGCCGTTGGGCGCTAGGCCCATTTTTTGTTTATGTGTATCGGAGTTCGGCCTCGTGGCCTTTTGTAAACAAGTTATTTCATGAACATGGGTATTTGTTGTAAATGAAATCGTACGTTTATCACGCTTTTTGTTTCTCCTTCTTCTCCGAGTAGATTCTAGTTAGGGGAGTTCGATTTTCGTAGGGGGCCCGCCGGGTTGGAGGCGAGAGAGAAGGGCCATAGCCGCGCGGCGTAGGCTATCTCGGCTCGCGCGCTCCCCGCCGCCGTGCCGCCTACGCCTGTTCGAATCGTGGCTCGAGGTTGAAGTAGGAAACAAACTTAGCGCGTGTTGTTTTGTTTTTTGCGCGAAAAAATGGGACCATTTTGGGGGGGGGGGGGTGCCCCCCCCGCGCAGCCCCCGAGGGTAACTTGGGTTTTCGGGGGGAAAGCCGAGTTGCCTTTTTATTAAGTTTGGAGCGTTTACATGGTTGACACCAACTGGGGTGTTGGCCATGCGATTTTACAACAGAAAGTACTTGGAAAATCCTAGCTAAGGGTAGAAGCGACGTAGCTGTTGGATGTTCCAAGCGTTGGTGAGCTCTTCGCCGTCCTCGTTGGCTAGCTTGTATGTGCCTGGCTTGAGCACCTTCACCATGACGTAGGGCCCCTCCCATGGGGGCGATAGTTTGTGGCGCCCTCGGTTGTCTTGGCGTAGCCTTAGGACCAGATCCCCTTCGCTGAAATCCCTCCGGCGTATCTTGCGTGCTTGGTAACGTCGTAGGGACTGTTGATACCCGGCGGAGTGCATCAACGCCACGAGGCGTACTTCGTCTAGGCCGGTCCCGGCGAGTCCTCGCGGGCTCGGCGGTTAGCATCCTCGTCGTAGCCTCGGACTTTGGGCGACCCATATTCCGGGTCCGTGGGGAGGACGGCCTCGCGCCATGGACTAGGAAGAACGGGGTGAACCCGGTGGCTCGCTTGGGGTGGTCCTTAGGCTCCACACAACCGCCTTGGTAGTTCTTGGAGCCATTTTCGGCCGGATTTGTTGAGCTGGTCAAAAGTTCGGGGCTTGAGGCCCCCGTAGGATCATGCCGTTGGCACGCTCTACTTGGCCGTTGGTCCGTGGGTGTGCCACGGCCGCCCAATCCACGCGGATGTGGAACTTATCACAGAACTCCAAGAACTTCCGGCCCGTGAACTGGGACCCGTTGTCTGTGATGATGGAGTTTGGCACTCCAAAGCGGTAGACGATGTCGGTGAAGAACGTGACCGCCTGCTCAGCCCTTAAATTCGTGATGGGGCGTACCTCCACCCACTTGGAGAATTTGTCGATCGCGACTAGTAGGTGGGTGAAGCCCCCGGGCGCCTTCCGCAAGGGCCCGACGATGTCCAACCCCCACACGGCGAACGGCCATGTCACGGGGATCGTTTGCAGGGCATGAGCGGGCAAGTTGGACTTGCGGGCGTAGAACTGGCACCCTTCGCAGGTGCGTACGATTTCGTTGGCGTCCGCGACCGCGGTAGGCCAATAGAAGCCTTGGCGGAACGCGTTGCCAACGAGGGCGCGCGGCGCAGCATGGTGGCCGCGGATCCCTGCGTGGATGTCTCGTAGGAGCTCGCGCCCCTCGGGAATGGGTATGCACCGGCCGGAGGATGCCCCCGACGCGGCGCGCTTGTACAGCTCGCCGTCAACGAGAGTGAAGGATTTGGCCATCCTGGCGATGCGCCTGGCCGCGGCCCGGTCTTCGGGGAGCTCCCCTCGAGCGATCCCGGGCGGTATACTTCTCCCGCCAGTCCGCCTGGACGGGAGCCGGCTCGATGTCCATCGCGACGGCCTCGTGGGAGCCGTACCCCTCGAGGAGGGAGAGCACGTACGCCTCGTTCGAGGGGTCCTCGTCCATGGGTTCCGCGCCCGCTGGATTCGAGGGAGCCCCCGAGGGATTCGTTGTGATTCGAGGGGTAGGGCTCGAAGACGACCGAGGGTTGAGCGATGTCGCGCGCGAAAACGTTCGGGGGGACGGTGATCCGTCCGGACGCGATCTTCGCCAGCTCGTCTGCTTCCTCGTTGTACCGGCGGGGTACATGATTAAGCTCGATGCCGTAGAACTTGTCTTCGAGGGCCCGCACGGCTTTACAGTAGGCCTCCATCTTGTCATCGTGGCAGCTCGCGTTCTTCATGACTTGATCGATCACGAGCTGCGAGTCCCCTCGTACGTCGAGGCGCTTGACGCCCAACTCAATGGCGATTTTGAGGCCGCAGAGAAGGGCCTCGTATTCCGCCATATTGTTAGATGCGGGGAAGTGGAGGCGCACTGCGTAGCGCATGTGCTCCCCGAGGGGTGACACGAAGAGCAGGCCCGCGCCCGCTCCTGTCTTCATCACCGAGCCATCGAAGAACGAGTCCGGCACTGCGCTTGAATCCGAGGGGGCGGCGGTGCGTGTCCGTCCACTCGGCGACGAAATCGGCTAAGATTTGCGATTTGATGGTCTTGCGCGGAGCGTAGGCGAGCGTCTCGCCCATCAATTCCACGGACCACTTGGCAATCCCGCTGCCGCGTCGGGGGTTGCGAATGATCTCTCCTAGCGGGAAGGAAGAGACCACCGTGACCGGGTGGGCCTCGAAGTAGTGGCGGAGCTTGCGCCGCGCGAGGACTACCGCGTACAACAGCTTCTGGACCTGGGGGTAGCGCGTCTTCGTGTCCGACAGGACTTCGCTGATGTAGTAGACTGGCCTCTGCACGGGCAAGGCGTGTCCCTCCTCCGTGCGCTCTACGACGATCACGGCGCTGACCACCTGGGTGGTTGCGGCCACGTAGAGCTGCAGGGGTTCGCCGTCTCGCGGCGGCGTGAGGATTGGAGCGTGCGTCAGAGACGCCTTCAGCTTGTCAAGCGCGTCCTGGGCCTCGGTGGTCCAGGAGAAGCGCTCGTGCTTCTTGAGCAGCCGGTAGAGGGCGGGGCCCTTCTCACCGAGCCTCGAGCCGAAGCGGCTTAAGGCGGCGAGGCACCCCAACACCTTCGCACCCCTTTGAGGTCCCGAATTGGACCCATTCGCTCGAGGGCCGCGACCTTTTCGGGGTTGGCCTCGATTCCCCGCCGGGAGACGATGTATCCTAGGAGCATGCCCCCGCGGCACTCCAAAGACACATTTTTCGGGGTTTAGCTTGACCCCGTTGGCTCGTAGCGGTGCGGAACGCGACGCCAAGGTCGTTAACCGGGTCGTCCGCCTTCTCGGTCTTGACGACGATGTCGTCCACGTAGGCTTCGACCGTCCGCCCGATGTGATCCCCAAAAACGTGCTGCATGCGGCCGCCGATATGTTGCGCCCGCGTTTCGAGGCCGAAAGGCATCGTGACGTAACGAACGTCCCGAACGGTGTGATGAACGAAGTCGCGAGCTGGTCGGACTCCTTCATTTTTATTTGGTGATATCCCGAGTAGGCATCAAGGAAACAGAGCAGTTCACACCCGTTTGTTGAATCAACGATTTGATCTATACGTGGCAAAGGAAAAGGAACTTTTGGACATGCTTTATTGAGACTAGTGTAGTCTATGCACATCCTCCACTTCCCATTTTTCTTTTTTACAAGCACAGGATTAGCTAGCCACGTAGGGTGGAACACTTCCTTGATGAACCCGGCCTCGAGGAGCTTCCGCAGCTCCGCTCCGATCGCCCGTCGCCGCTCCTCGTCGAAGCGGCGCAACCGCTGCTGTATAGCGCGGGCGTTTGGCAGGATATCAAGGGAGTGCTCGGCGACCTCCCTCGGGATGCACTGGCATGTCCGAGGGGCTCCACGCGAAGACGTCGGCGTTGGCGCGGAGGAAGTCGACGAGCACTGCTTCCTATTTAGGGTCGAGGGTCGAGCTGACCCTCAACGCCTTGCCCTCGGGGGCCGACGGGTCGAGGGGGACCCCTTTGGTTTGCTCGGCGGCCTCGAAGGTGCCGACGTGCTTGGCGGCGGAGCTGAGGTCGTCGTTGACCATCTTCTCCAGTGTGTTCACCAGCGCTTCATCCAGCGCTAGTGCCTCTGCATGTTCCACGCACTCGACGTCGCAGTCGAATGCGTGCTTGATCGACGACCCGACGGTGATGACGCCGTTTGGACCCGGCATCTTCATCTTCAGGTACGTGTAGTTGGGGACCGCCATGAATTTGGCATAGCAAGGTCGCCCAAGTATGGCATGGTAGGCCCCTTTGAATCCCACCACCTCAAAGGTGAGGGTTTCCTTGCGGAAATTCTTGGGGGTACCAAACCAGGACGGCGCATCGATCGCCCGAGTGGTTGGACCCCTTGCCGGCGCGATGCCGTGAAACGGCTTCGTGTTCCGGGCCGCAGTCGGTCCGATCCGATCCCCATCGGGCGCAAAGTATGCGCGAAGAGGATATTGAGGCTACGCCTCCGTCCATAAGGACCTTCGAAAACCGGCGTTCCCAATGATGGGATCGACCACCGGCGGGTCGGCCGGGTTCGGAATGCGGTTTGGGTGGTCGTCCCGGCTAAAGGTGATGGCATCCTTTGACCGGTTGAGGAAGGCGGAGGCGCCCTTTCGCGGCGAGGACTTCATGCCGCTCCTCCTTGCGGCTCGCCGGGTCGACATGCCGACGGTAGGTCCCCCAAAGATGAGGAACACGTTTTCGACGGCGGGGAAGCCACCCGCGTCGCCATCGCCTCCATCTTTCTTGGCCTCTGCCTCCTTCGCGGCGGCACGGCCGTAGAACTTCTTGAGCATGTCGCATTGCTCAAGAGTGTGGTTCACGGGAGTCTTGTGGTAGGGGCATGGCTTTTTTCATCATGTCGTCAAACACCCCCCGGGCCTCGAGGAGCCGGTCGAGGGCCCCGTCGGCGGGTCGACGGCCGAGGGCCTCGGCGTTGCCGCCGTTGCGTCCTGCTCGCGCGCCTCGCGGCGCGGCTTCTTCCCCCTTCTTGCCCCGCTTGTCGTTGCGGCGCGGCTCTTTGGACCCGGCCCCGCCCTCCGCGGGCGCGTCCTCGGAGCGCTTGCCCTTCTTGCCGTCGAAAATCGCCCCCACGGCCTCCTCTCCGGAGGCGAAGCTGGTGGCGATGTCGAACAGCTCGTTTGAGTCCGTAGGCGGGGGCTGCGTCCTAGTTCGCGCACAAGGTCCCGGCACGTGGTGCCCTCGAGGAACGCGTGCACAATCTCGGACTGTGCCACGCTGGGGAGCTCCGTGCAGCGCTTGGAGAAGCGCCGTATGAAGTCCCGCAGCGACTCGCCGGGCTTCTGCATGCAGGAGCGCAGGTCCCAGGAGTTCCCAGGGCGCACGTACGTGCCCTGGAAGTTGCCCACGAACGTGTGGACTAGATCGTCCCAGTTATGGATCTGGCTGGCGGGCAAGTGCTCGAGCCATGTCGGGCCGCGTCGCCCGGTGCGGGGGGCAAGTTGCGGATGATCACTTCGTCGTTGGTGGCTCCGCCCGGTGACCGACGGAGCTAGGCGGTAGTCGTTGAGCCAGACGCGGGGGTCCGTCTCCCCGTTGTATTTGACGATTGTCGAGGGGCGACGGAAACGGCGGGGAACGCCGCCGTGCGGATCTCCCGGCCGAACACACGGGTGCCGGGGGCTCCGTGTCGGGGAGCGATCCTCGGCCGCCGTCGTAGCGTCCACCCCTTCGAGGGTGGTAGCCCCTTTCCGCACGCGCGTCCGCCTTGCCGGTGCGCCGGCGTTGATGACGTTGCGGGCGTCGCCATCCGGTGCCTCGCGCGTGTCAAGGAGCCGTTCCTTGGCTGGCGTGCGTCCCTGGTCAGCAAGTTGGCCTGCGTGCACCGAGGGTTCGCCTCCTGGTGCGGCTTCATCGCCCCGCGCATCCCCCTGTTGACGAATGCGTGAGGCCGAGCTCTCGGCCTGTTGGACGGCCGCTTGCTCGATGAGAGTTTGCACCTCGCGGTGCATATCTCGAGCCTCGGGGGTCGAGGGTGCCGGCATGGCCCGCAGCAGCGTCGCGGCGGCGACGAGCTTCTGGCTTGCTCGTGGCGGGACGTCCGCGTTGTCCGCGTTGGGGGCGGTGTTGAGGCGGTCGCGGACTTGTCGGCCCAGCTCCCGCGCGCGTTCGCCGCGCGCGGCGGAGCCTCCCCGGCCATCGAGGCACGGAGTAGCCGCAGCGCTCCGTATTCCTCTCGCCGGCCTGGCCTCGAGCTCGCGGGCTTGGGCCGCCGTGCGTCGACATCGGCCCCGGCGGGAGCGCTCGGCCTCGCGGCCGGGGCGCGCGGCGTTCCCCGGGGCGGCGTGACTTCCCCGTCTCCCGGCGCTGCCGCACCGGCGGCGTTGGCCGGGTCGTTGGTGATGACGGCGCAACACTCCCGCGTGGGGTCGTAGCTCCCGGTCTTTGGAGTCGTCGGAGCGACCAAACCGGTAGTCCGTGGCGTCGAGGAAGCGCACGAACGCGGCCCGGGTCGGCACGCCGGAGAAGTCCCACTCCGCGTACCCATGGCGGTTGGCGGGTGGCATCGTGTCGACGGAGCCCAGGGACGACTCATCCGCTGCTGAGGTGCCTGGGTCCCTGGCGACGAAGACGTGGCGGCCAGGCGGAACCCTGCGCATCGTCGTGTTGACGTTGGCGTTGTAGGCCGTCGTGGCGCCACGCGGCCGATGGGGACGCGGTCCCCCACGCGGGGCGGTGGCGGCCATCGTGACGGAGGGCGCACCGCGTTGGGCGGCGGCGCGCTCGGCCCCCGCCGCCGCTCGGACCGCGCCCGGTGTGAGCGTAGCCCGGAGCGACGATGGCGTCGCGGCGTCGACGAGCCCGCGCATCCGTGCTGCGGGCGTCCGCGCCGGTGTCGTGCGTGCGGCGGAGACCAGGGCGGACCGGCTCCGGCGGCGCGCGCGAAGCTCCTCACGATTGGTGAGGCGCATGAGATAGCCGTTCCCTGTGGCCTGGAAGTTCAGGTCCCCGAAGCGGATCTCGAACCCGGCCGGGAGAGGGTCCGAGCTACCCATGTTGTAGCGCGTAGCGCGGTACTCAGTGCGGATCACCATGGAGGGAGTTGGTGAAATGACCTTAGGCGCTCGTTTGCCCCACGGTGGGCGCCAACTGTCGGTGCGGAATATGGTCCCGACACTAACCAGTAGATAGCGCCTAGGTCTATCCCTCAATGGTCGATGCCAAGCAACAAATGACACAAGGTTTTATCCTGGTTCCGGCCGAGGGGGCCGTACGTCCAGCAGGGGTTGTGCTCGTGGCACTATATTGCTCGGCACGGGGGTGCTTGTAGTGGGGCAAATACAAGCAAGGCGGGAGAGGAAGCGTGGCTTCCAAGTCCCTGGTGGAGTGGCTGAAGATATTGTGGGAGAATAAGAGAGTGAGTGCACGGTGTGTTGCCTTGAACTGAACTCGTCCCCCCGCGGCTGGGGGCTCGCCTCCCCTTTTATAGGCCAAGGGGGCGGCGAGTTACATGCACGCCGCGCTATCCAGCTACGTGGGGGTGCACGTCGTGCTATCTTTGTAGAGTGGGCGGCCGTCGGGCGATCTTCGGCGTGGTTCGGCCATGATGGCCTATCCCGTGCCCGAACGGTGGCGGTTCGAGGGTAGGAGGGCGGTAGATGGCGGTGGCGTCCTCGATAGGCTTCGAGGGAGGTGCGACGATGGGCGGTACGGGGCACAGGAGCAGGCAGAACGGTGTTCCTTCCCAACGCGCTCCACGGTAGCGGAGTGGTTGCTACGGCGTCCGGCGTGCGCCCGCGGTGTCGGGTGTGCGCACACGCGTGGGTACGGCGGCCGCGCGCGTTACGGTGGCCGGGATGGCTATCCACCGGCCTAGCGCCCCCCACCCACACAGCCGTAAGGTCACGGGAAAGTGAAATCGAGGGTGCGCCCGGCCCCCTTCGAGGGTCGGGCGCGTTAGCCGTACTGTAGTGGGCGCTCGGTGTCACGGGACTGACACCGGCCGTACCGCACAGTCCATCTCCACAGTGGCGGGGATGGGCTCCTCCCTGGGGAGTTGGTGCGGCGGCACCGGGGTGCGAGCCCCGGCGCATGATGGCTCGGGTCTGCGGCGTCGGGGCGTTAAATGCCCGTGTACGGGACCGGCGCACGCGTGCGTGGCGCCCGTGAGCGTGGCGGGCCCCGGCCGAGGCGGAGCGCAGACCCTCGAGCGAGACGAGACCCGCTCGAGGGGGGGGCGAGCCCTCGAGCGGGGCGGGACCACTCGAGGGAAGAGTTGCCCCTCGAACGGGGCGGAGCCCGCTCGAGGAGGAGCGCGCCCTCGAGCAAGGCGGAGCCCTGTTCGGGGGGGTCTTCTAAGCGGGCCGTCTTGGTGGGCCGCCGGGTCCCGCCGCGTAGGCCATGTCTGCACGGTTAGTTACCGCAAGGTTAGGCTTAGCGTGTTTCGATGCCGAGATTTAGATGAGGGTTTCCCCATTGTTTAAGGGGACCCCTAGGGCGGTCCCCGACAAGGAGAGGCTTACGCACGGCCGGTAGCGAGCCTTGGACTACGATAGAACCTCGGCCGACGAAGTAGGCCGGGCGGCCGGACCCGGTAGGCATGGCCGTCTTCCCGCCGCTCGACAACGATGGCGAGCTGCGACCACGTGAGTAGTCGCGGCTAGGTAGAGCGATGGCGCCGCCCTTGTGAGGAGGCGCGTGTGAGGATTGGAGGCTTTGACGGGAAGTCCTTGAGCCGGGCAAGGGCTTGATCCGCCTCACGGAGTCCACACGAACTTCTCGTGATGCTTGAGTAGTTTGAAGAAGGGGAGGCCCCGTTCTCCTAGCCTCGAGATGAATCACTCAAGTGTCATCCCCCGATACCGCCATGCACCCCGTCGGCTCCCCTCCACCGGACGTCTTTGATGCTCGTGGGAGCTTTCATGCGTGGTGATGGCGGAGATCTTCTCGGGGTTGGCTTCGATGCCGCGCCGCGCCCGTCCGATGATGAAGCCGAGTTTTAGATAGTTTGCCCACCTTGAAGGGACGCCGAAGACACACTTGTTCGGGTTGAGCTTCCACGGCGGTACTCGCGTAGCGATGCGAAGGTCTCTTCAAGGTCGTCGATGAGGGTACCGTGGCGGAGTCCCCGGTTTTGACAACCACGTCGTCCACATAAGCCTCGACGTTCTTGTTGAGTTGCCGCTTGAAGCGGCACCCGGATGGCCCATTGGTAGGTAGCGCCGGCGTTCTTCAACCCGAATGACATGGTCGTGTAGCGCGGTATGCGCCAAACGGGGGTGATGAATGCGGTCTTTTCTCTCGGTCTTCCTCCTTGATTGCGATCCTGGTGGTACCGGAGTAGGCGATGCCGAGGAAGCGAGAGCGGAGTCGCAGCCCGCGCCGTGGAGTCGATGACTTGATCAATCCGCGGCAACCCGAAGGGGTCCTTGGGCGAAGTGCTTGTTGAGGTCGATGTAGTCGACGCACATCCTCCACTCGTTCGAGTTCTTCTTGCGGACGAGGACGGGGGTTGGCGAGCCACTCGGATGGAAGACTTCTCTGGAGATGAAGCCGGCTGCCGAGTAGCTTGGCGAGCTCCTTCTTGATGGCATCCCGTCACCGGCGTTCGTCGGCAAAGCGTCGGAGGTGTTGTCGCTTAGGGGTGGCCTTTGGGTCGACGTTAAGGCGTGTGTCCTCAATCGGCTCCCTCGGGCACTCCTGGCATGTCCGCCTGGCTTCCACGCGAAGATGTCGCTCACGTTGCGCAGCCCGAAGGAATCCGATGAGCGCGTCTTCCCCTATTTGGGGTCGAGGCCGGCCCCGATGGTGGTGGTCTTGCCGGGGTCGCCTCGGTTCGAGGTCGACCGGTGCCGACGAGTACCTCCTCGGGTGGGCGAGGCTTGTTGGCGCTGTCGGACTCTACTTTTCGGGATGTCGAGTTCGCTCGTGGCAAGCTTCTTCGACGCCCGCCGTAGACCTCCATCATCGCGTTGGGTACTTGGTTCGTTGAAGCGATCACCACGGCCTCTCGTATCGCGATCACGGTCCCGTGGGAGATCTTCAAGTCCCCTTGGAGGGAGAGTACACCGGCACGGACTTGGCATTTTGAGTACCAAGTAGGTGTAGTGGGGAACCGCCATGAACTTGGCGATAGCCGCCCGCCGAGGATGGCATGGTAAGAGGTCTCGAAGTCCGCGACCTCGAACTTGATGTACTCGCTACGGTAGTTGTCCCGAGATGCCCGAAGGTAGCAAGCGGTACCAACGGGGGAGCCCGGGTGGGATAGCCGCGTTGCACTGGGACGATGCCGTAGAAGGGCGTCTTGCCCTTGGTGAGCATGGGGGTGATGTCGAGCTTCATTTTCTTCAAGGTTTTGGTGAAGAGGACGTTGAGCCCGCTTCCACCGTCGATGAGCACCTTGTTGAGCTTGGAGCCCGCCACCGTTGGCTTCAGGACGAGGGGAAGGGAGAACCGTCTGGTTCGGAGAAGGCGGCCCATTGGTCCGCGCGGGAGAAGGTGATGGGTACCTCCGACCACCTGAGAGGGGTCGGAACCGCTGGTTCGATGGACATCACTTCACGACGGGTAGCCTTCTGCTCCCGCCTGGCGGCGGTCCGCCGAAGAGGGACGTTGACGGTCTTCTCGGGTTCTTGGAAGTCGTTGTTGTCGCCGTCCTTCTTCTTGCCCTTTTGGTCGTGAGGGTGCGGTGGCTCCGGCGTATCCTTGAGTGCATGCCGTTGGTAGCCCTTGCTCGGTGGTGTGGTTGCCGTTTGGATGCCACGGGCACTTCTCCTTTAGCGAGAGTCTTTGAACCCACCGAGTTCTTCTTCGAGTTCCCTTTCGCGGGGCGGCTGGATAGCCGCGACGGTGTTGTACGGCTTGCGCTTGCGGTTGGGACCCGAGTAGTTGTTGTTGTTGTTGTTGTTGTTGTTGTTGTTGCGGCCGCCTTGGTTTGCATTGCTGCCGCTGCCACCGCCACGGTTTGCCCCCTTGGACTTGCCGCGGATGGCGTCGTACTTGGCGTTGGCCTTGTCCTCTTCATCCGCCCAGGACGTGATCATGTCCTTGAGGTGGGGGATGGACTGGGGCGGCGACGACCGAAGTCCTCGAAGGTGCGGCGATGGTAGAGACCGTCTGGAAGAGGTCGATGACCTCCTTGTCGGTGGCGTCGACGACGGTAGCGCGCTTGTCGAAGAAGCGACGCATGTACTTGCGGAGGGTCTCACCTCGTTCTCGCTTGATCATGGCCGGGTCCATGCGAGTACCCGAACGGCCCATGGCGCCGCGAAGTTACTCGTGAACTACTCCTTCGGTTCGGTCCCACTTGTCGATCGAGTGCTTGTCAAGCGACTCGAGCCATGTGAGTGGTGCCATGGTCCGGACACGAAGGGGAAGTAGAGGCATTTGGTGTCGCGGTTGCCGCCGGCGTTCTCGATGGAGAGGGCGTAGCATCGGAGCCACTCGGATAGGATCTGCTTCGCGTCGTACTTGGTGATCCCCAAAGGTTTGAAATTGGTTGCGAAGCCGAGGTGAGAAGGCGGGGAAGCCGTCGCCTTCGGCGGCGGTGGTCGACTTCTTCCGCCGCGGCTCCTCGATCTTCGGCGAGCGTCGTACCCGCCGTGCGAGGTGCCGAGGCGTGGTCGTTCGCGTGGCCTCGGCCGCCGCGGCGGCCGCCACCTCCGGCCCTCTCCCGTTGGCCCGTGGTTGGAGGCGCCGCCGTCGGCTGCCGCCGCCGTCGGGGGTCGTTGCCGGCCCGCCATCGGCGGAGCGCGGTGGGGGACAACATCTCGATTGCCTTGGTCTTGCGGTGAAGGTCCGCCGGCGTTGGAGCGGCGTCGGTTTGGCTCGCGCCGAGGGAGGTCGGGTCGAGTACGGTTGGGGCCGGCGTTGGCGGCGCGACTAGTAGCTTCGTTGTCGCGGGGTTTGGCCGGAGGAGGTTGGTTGACTCTGCGTTGTCGACCCGCATGATGTAGGCTTCTTCGGCGAGCTTGGTGATGACCTCTCCGCGCGCGTATGCCCGGCGGGAGCCGGCGTGCGATCGTTGTGATCGACATGAGGCACTTGCTCGGGAGTGGTGTGTACTCTTGCTCTCGACCGCTTCGAGAGCTTCCGCGAGGTTGCGGATGGGGAGGTTGTCTCCTCGAGCCGCCGGCGTCGTTCGCTACGCTTCTCTTGCGTTCGCGTCGAGCATCCTCGTTGGCGACGGTCTCGTCCGCGGGTGCATTAGCGCAAGGCCGGCTCGTACGCGGAGATGTCCTCCGGGTGCTCTGTCCTCGGCCGTGCCCGAAGGTCCCGGGTGTCGCCGGCGGCCATGAAGACTTGGCGATCGGGGGTGCCAAGGCCGGACTCGAGGGGTGCCACCTCGGTTGGTGTGTTTGAGTCGGCCGGGCTAGCGGTGTTCCCTCCTGGAACGGTAGAGAGTCGATGTAAGCGACGTAGCGTGAGTCCTCCTTTGCCGAGGTCGGCGGGCTTGCGATCGGGCCGGTCAGACGTATCTCCCGGCCGGCGTTGATTTTTATAACCGGCCCCCGAGGCCGGCCCCGACGAGGGAAGCTCGGTAGGGTCGTCTTCGGACTCGGAGTCCTCGGGGTCCGACCCGAAGTCGAACTCGTAGTCGGGTTCGAGTAGAACTCGGAGGGAGGGCGGAGTCCGAGGCGCGGTTGGGTACGACGTCGGAGTCCGAGTTGTACTCGGGTACGGGCTCCTTGCCGGCCCGGCGCGAAGTGGGAGCCCCTCGTGTGGGCCGGGCGAGGGGTGCGGGGGGCCGCACGAGGAGGGCTCGAGCGATGAGGAGGCCGCTGCGATGGGCCGAGTAGTCGGCTCGCATGCGATGGCCCATGGTGACGTCGGGTTCGAGTTGGAGACGGACTCGAGCTCGAAGTCAGCGTGGTGGTTGGAGAGCGAAATTTCGCCGAACTTGCCGGCGAGTTCGCCCGTGACAACTTCGGGGAAGCGTCACAAGGCACGTCTTCGAGTCGGGTCGCATGATCGGCGGCGGCCGGAAGGAGCCCGCGCCATCGGCGGTGCGGACCCGGGCGCCGAAGACGAAGGTGTCGCCGCGGTTGAAGGCGCACGGCGGGTTGGCTTGAAGTAGACGGAAGCCGTCGAGTTCGCCATGTGATCTCGAGCGAGAGCCCCTACCGGCGCGCCGGTGTCGGTGTTTTAGACCGGCAACCTACTACGGGGAGTACCCGAAGTAGATGATTGTGACTCGCCGAGATCGGTAACTCGAAGGAAGAGACACGTGGCACACAATTTAGACGAGGTTCGGGCCGCGAGGTGCGTAATACCCTACGTCTCCGTATGCCGCGTAGCTCCGGGATTGATAGGGCACGATTACAAGATGGTGCAATGGTGCGCCGTGAGTCGTATGAGAGGAGATTGGATGAGGAGATCGGTCCCTCGCCTCGCCTTATATAGTCGGGAGGAAGGGTTACAAGTCGGAGTAGGGAGAGAGTACTAGTCGAGTACGTCTAGGAGTCCTCTATACGATGCGGAACATGTACGGCTCCCTAACCGAGTACTACTCTGGTGTAGTCCTTGTGCTCCACGCCTTCGGTGTGCCGTGTAGAGCGCAAGCCGGTAGTCCCGGGGGCCCACCGAGTAGTCGGTCCCGGTACCCACCGAGGTAGTGGGCCCGGGGAGGTCCATACGACAGCACCGCGCTTCCCCTTTAGAGTTAACACCGTTGCGTTTAGGACGTGCGCTTTTGGTTGACCATTTTTAGGGCGCCCGCTCGAGCCAAGCCGATGGTGCACATCATGCGAGGTGGGCTTCTCTTCGGTCTAGAACGGGACCGAAGTGCTGCTTTAGGTGTACGTTTGCTTCGGCCGGGTCGTGGCCTTGTTTTGCGCTAAGTGCTTTTTCCTCTTTGGTCGAAACGAGACCGGCGCATCGCTGCAGGCGTGCGCTTACTTCGGCCGAATCGTGGCCCTGCCCCGCGTGAAGCGGTTTTTCTCCTCGGTCACTCGAGACCGACGCATCGCTCCAGGCGTGCACTTACTTCGGCCGAATCGTGGCCCCGTACCGCGTCAAGCGGTTTTTCTATTCGGTCACTCGAGACCGACGCATCGCTCCCGGCGTGCGCTTACTTCGGCCGAATCGTGGCCCTGCACCGCGTCAAGCGGTTTTCCTCTTCGGTCAACTCGAGACCGACGCATCTCTCCAGGCGTGCGCTTACTCCGGCCGAATCGTGGCCCCGCACCGCGTCAAGCGGTTTTTCTCTTCGGTCAACCCGAGACCGACGCATCGCTCCGGGCGTGCGCTTACTTCGGCCGAATCGTGGCCTGTGTACCGCGTCAAGCGGTTTTCTCTTCGGTCACGACAATAAGTGACAGGCTTGGTGCGCGTGCTCCTAAGGCGATCCGCGCCTAGGCTGTCACTTACTCCGCCGAAGGCCACCTCGGAGACTAGGCCCCCCTCAAAGGCGGTGGCCTAGCTTCGACAAAGTGGCGAGAGCATTCTTTGAAAAGACAGTAGACTGCATGCGAAAGGGTGGGGGAACCCCGACTTATATTACATGTCGAAATCCAAGGGATACAAAGGGCCGCCTCGTTAAAAACCTCACACTTCGCGGATCCGGAGGGGAACCGCGAAGCCTCCCCCGTGAGGGAAAAGAGTACGTCCCCCACTACTTTAATGTACATAGGATACAAAGTCGGTATCTCGACTTAAGAGAAAAAGAAACTATTGAAACTTAAGACCTATGCTACGACTTGCGGTTGCTCTCGTCGCGACGAAGTACTTCTGAAGCATGTCAACATTCCAGGTGTATGGCTCTTCGTCGCCCGTTAGCCGACGCAGTTTGAAGGCTGCTTCGTTTGCGGTTGCCGTCGCTATGAACGGGCCTTCCCATTTCCCATGCATCTTGCCCTTCAGTTTGCCCTTTGGCACCTTGCGTAACACCAGGTCCCCTGACCGTATGAGCTTCGGTTTGATCTTCTTATTTTTCCACCTTCGGGTCTCGTCTTGGTAGGCCGAGAGGTTTTCGACGCCCGTAAGCGAACCTCCTCAATGTTCGAACGAAGCCTTAAGGTCTTCGTCTCGGGAGGGGGTGCTCCTCCAGGTGCCCAGACACAGCTCTTCGGGCAGCATGGCTTCCTCCCCGTACAACAGCTTAAAGGGGGAGAACTGGGTAGTTCTGGATGTGGTTGTGTTGTGGGACCAGACTACCCTCGGTAGTTCTTCGGCCCATTTGCTCTTGGGTAAATCAGTGATGTTCCTCTTGATGCCGGCGAAGATGATCCCGTTGGCCCTGCTCCACCGCTTCCGTTGGACTCGCGGGTGGTAGACCGAAGCGAAGCACAACTTCGTTCCCAAGTACGCACGAAATTCCTTGAACTCCGCGCTGTCAAGCTCGCTTGCCATTATCCACTTTGTGACCTCGTGGGGGACACCGAAGCGGCACACTATGTTCTGCCAAAAGAACTTCTGAATGGTTGCCGAAGTAATGCTCAGCAACGGCTTCGCTTCAACCCACTTGGAGAAATATTCGACCGCCACAACCGCGTGAGTGTAGTTTCCGGGTGCCGTGGGTAGCGGGCCGACGATGTCAACACCCCACCGGGCGAAGGGCCACACCGGTGGTAACAGCTGTATCTCATTGGAAGCGAACTTGCTGTAAGGCGCATGGCGCTGGCACTGCGGACAATGGCGCACAATGTCATGGGCATCCGCGACCGCCGAAGGCCGGTAAAAACCCCGGCGGAAGGCTTTACGCACCAATGCCCCGGTGCCGAGGTGGTGTGAGCACATGCCGCTATGGATTTCGTGGAAGCGCTTGTTTCCCCTCGGTGACGATATGCACTTTAGCGGTGGGGCACATACCCCCCTTCGGTACGGGTTACCGTCGACGAGGTGATAGTTCCTTGCCCCGATGGCCACCCTCTTGGTGATGACCCCATCTTCGGCCTCATAATAACCTTTGAGCGCCGCTACTATAGGGGCGCGCCGGTCCTCGCTCCGTATGGCGTTCACAAATTTGGGGGGTCTTTGCTTCGTCGGCTTGCGGACCTCGATGTGGTTGTTTCATAAAAGACATCCGGTGGCGGGGCTCAAGTAGTGTGGTTGCCTTCGCGATAGCATCGGCCTCCTTGTTATGGTTCCCGGGGAAACTTCTCACCGTGATACTAATGAAGAACTTTTCCATGCTTCGGACGGCTGCGCAGTACTTCATCATATCCGGGTTCTTGTCCTTGTAGGTTTTCCCAATGTGGCGAGGCAACAAGCTCGGAGTCCGTCGGGATGACGAGCCTCCTTGCACCTACGGCCCCGGCCTTCCGAAGTGCGAGCGAGCGGAGCCTTCGTACTCCGCCACGTTGTGTGTGCGGTTGTCATAATTCGGCCGCGAGGCATATTGGAGTTTGATGCCCGAAGGGGACTTTAATACTTCGCCGCGGCCGCCGACCCAAGGTGGCAATATGCGCCATCACATTGGATTTCCCATATTGGCTCTATGACCACTCGCTTCCCCCTTCGGCGCCGAAGGCGCCCAATTAGCGACGAAGTCGGCGAGGACTTGAGACTTTATCGCGCTGCGGGCGACGAAGCTTATGACGTGCTCCGCCAGTTCCGAGGCCCACTTGCCCATCCCCGCTCGTTGACTCCTTGTTCTCGAACATATCCCGAAGGGGGAAAGGCAGTGGGCACCGAAACGTTGTGGCTCTGGAAATAATGCCGAAGTTTCCTTTTTGCCATTACAACAGCATATGCCATCTTCTCCATTTCAGAGTAGAGGAGCTTTGAGCCGCTCAGAGCTTCGGAGACATAATATATAGGAAATTGCCTCAGGACATCTGCATCTTTGCGCTCTTCCACGAGCACTGCACTAACCGCTGTATCGGTTGCCGCGATGTACAACAGCAGTTCGGCCTTCGGTGACGGTTTGGTCATGACTGCTGCATCTTCAAGGTATTTCTTGAGGTTGTCGAAGGCTTGCTGGCTTCCGGGCCCCATTGGAAAGTTGAATTTGCTCGGAGTACCTTGAAGAAAGGAAGGCTTCTTTCGGCTGCTCTTGAAATGAAACGGTTCAGCGAGGCGATTCTGCCTGTGAGCCTTTGTACTTCCTTTCGAGTGGCTGGGGGCTGCATCCTTCGCAGGGCTTCGATCTTCTGGGGGGTTCGCTCCGGATGCCCCGCTTAGAAACCATGCGGCCCGGCAATTTCCCTTTCCTAGATGCCGAAGATGCATTTTTCTCCGGGTTGAGCTTGAGGCCATTTTGCCGCATGTTGTCGAAGGTCTTGGTTAGATCGCAATGTGATCTTCCTCTTTCTCACTCATGATGACGATGTCATCGACGTACGCCGAGGCATTACGCCCCCGGTGGCGCCCAGATCGCCTTCATCATACGGTTGAAGGTGGACCCGGCGTTGCGTAGGCCTTCGGGCATTCCGACGGAGCGAGAAGATGCCGAAGGGGGTTGTGAATCCGATTTTCGCTTCGTCTTCCCTTCGCATCCACACTTGGTGATAGCCGGAGAAGCGATCTAGGAGGCTCAACATGTCGCGGCCCGCGGCCTTGGTCAATAATGACATCGATCCTTGGCAATGGGAAAGGGTCCTTCGGACACGCCTTGTTGAGTTCAGTGAAGTCAATACACATTCTCATGTTGTCGTTCTTCTTCGGCACCATGACCACGTTTGCCACCCAGATAGGGTATTGGACTTCTCTGATGATTCTTGCGTCGAGCAACTTTTGCACTTCGGCCTCCGCAGACTTAACCCCCGTCCGCCGACATCAGGCGCTGCCTCTGCAGCTTCGGTTTAACTCTTGGGTCGGTGTTGAGCGCGTGCTCTATGACTGAACGATGGACGCCCGTCAAATCGGACTTGGACCAAGCGAACACATCTTGATTGTTGCGAAGAAACTGCAAGAGCCGGCCTTCGTCTTCTGCGCTGATCTCGGCGCCTATCATCACGGTTCTGCTGGGCACATCTGCGCATAAGGGGACCGTCTTCGTGACGTCGACAGCTTTCATACGCTCGGTTTCGGCCCCCTTCATGGACTGCCTCATCTGGGCTTCGGCCTTGTGCTCTTCGGTAACTGCGGCTTCGTTGCTCTCGTCTTCGTCGATGACATGAACTTGTCTGTTGTGGACTGAAGTGTTGCGCTCGGCTCTTCGGGCCTCCTCTTGGCTACCATACACGGATATCACCCCCGCCGCCGTCGGTATTTTCATCAGCAGATATCCTTGGTGGATGACCGCCGCGAACTTGTTGATGGTGTTGCGGCCGAAGATGGCGTTGTACGGGTATGCGAAGTCCATGACATCGAATGTTATGACTTCGGTTCTCATGGTAGCGTCTTGGCCGAAGGACACATTGACATCAATCTTGCCGAGGGCTTCGATTTTCTTGTTGCCGAAACCGTACAACGGGTGTTCGCCTTCTTCAAGTCTTCTCGTTTGAACCCCATGCCGGTGAAACACCGCCGGTCGGGATATCCGCCGAGCCGCCGTTATCCACCAAGATTCTCCCCACGTCATTGCCGAAGTAGTACTTTGTGTTCTTGCCGATGTTGGCCCTTATGACGAGCGGATCGTTGTGAGGGTAGTGCTGCAGCCGGATGTCAGCTGCCGTGAAGGTTATGGGGACGTGGGACCATGGCAAGTGAAAGTACTTGCGGAGAAGATATGCGACATGCTTCGGTAGTAGTCTTGGCGTTGCCTCTTTGTCTCGTGCGTCGGCTCATTGGATCCGCCGGAGATCGCATTGATGATGTTTAGCATGCCCGTCATCCCCGAACTGCTGGAGTTAGGGGCCTCTTGCTTTGGTGGGGGCGGAGGTGGTGGTTGGGTGTGGGTGTAGTGTGCTTGGTGGTGGGTAGGCGGGGTTCGGCCACGAAGGCACGAAAACCGAAGGTTGTTGCGCGGGCGGGGGAGGAGGCGGAAGCAGCTGCGGCGCGGAAGGTGTGTATGATTGTGGTGGGTGGAAGGCATGCGCAGGTGCCGAAGGTTGGTAAGGCTGGTGGTGGTATGGTGGTGGCAGGGCCCTGAACTGACCCGCATTTTGGTACTTCATGACATGGTTCACGGCCATGCCTGCTGCCTTCGCCTTCTCCTCCGCCTCCCACTCCAGTTTCATCTTGACCGCCGAAGGGCACTGGTGCGTGTGGTGCTGGGCATCAATTCCATGGAGCCAGCAGAAAAACCGCTCACCACCGGCCCGCTGCGGGCCGGTTATCTTCGCCGTGGCTTCGACCCCCTATTATGTTTGTATCCGCCCTTGTGCTCGCCGCCCCCGTTCGGTTCCGGTCGGGGGCGTGGACACGTTGTTGATCCGACGGTTCGCTTGCTTCGGCGGTCGGTTTTGCCACCCCTTCGGTCCGGTCCCACCGACCCCGTTGTTTCCGCTTCTTTGCTTTGCATTTGCCCCGGTCGAGCCTTCGGCGGCGGCCTTTGTCGGACTTGCGGTATTCTTGCATAACTTCAAATAACTCTTGCAAAGACTTCGGCTTGACCCCGTCGAGCACATCCCGGCGCTTTCCAACCCTCGGGCCCCCGACGATGGCGTCGATGATGCTTGCTTTCGGACACCGTGGGCGCACGCGGCGTCGGCTTGACAACCCCGTGCATGTACTCTTGCGGTGATTCACGGTCCCCCCGGACACACATGTTGACGAGGTCGTTGGAGTCCGGCTCTTCGACTCGCATGCCTTTGAAGCCGGACAACGGCTTGTTCCGCGAGCGGAACCACGATGTGATATGCCCCTTCGGTATGTTGGCATACCGATGCGGACTTCTCCTTTGAGCGCGAGCACAAGGGCCTTGGCCTTCGTAGTGGCGTCGCCCCCGTTGGATTCTACCGCCGCCTCGAACTTCATCAGGAACTCTTTGGGATCGTAGTCTCCGTCATACTGGGGCAGGGTGTTGGCGTTGAACCGACGGGGCCACGGCGCGCTCTCGAGCTCGACCGAGAGCGGGGACACGGGACGACGTTGCGGAGTGGTGTGTCGTCGGGAGCGAAGTGCTCGTGCGCCGGCCCCCTGTCTTGGCGGTGGCCTATGCTTTGCCCTTCGGAGGCATCCTTCTGCTGCCTCCATTGGTCCGGCGAGCTCGCATGGCTGCGGGGGTGAGCCGGGCGTCTTCTTCCGGGCCGCCGGCGCAGCATGCGCGGCGGGTGTCGGCGTTGGTGCGGGCGGCACGGAGCGACTTGCCGTGGCGGCGTCGCGTCGGCGATCCGGCTTTGCGGCATGGCGAGGTAACGCTCGGCTGCCGGATGTTGAAGTCGATGGCGTCGGAAGCGGCGTGCGGCGGAGCCGCGTCCTGGTGCTGGGATGGTTGCATCCGCGAGGAGGATGGGCGCGTCTCCCCGCTCGGGGTGACCCGCACGGACTTGCCGGCGATGAGGGCCGGATCCTTCGGAGAGCTTCGATGTCTTGCGCCGAAGCCCCCCGGCCCCTCGAGGCGACCTCGAACATTCCCGAAGTGGTGTGCTCTACCTCCGGAGCGCTCGGCCCGGCACCGGTTCCCGCCGAAGGCTGGACGGCCGAAGGAGATGGGTTGGTGGGCTCCGACACGAGTGGAGGGGTCGCCGCCTGAGCCGTTGCGGCTTCGGCGCCTGCCGAACGTGTCCTGGCCATGTGGTCTTGAGTTCTTCCACGAGGTGGGCGCCAAACTGTTGGTGGAAATCGGGCCCGAAGGGTGGACGCCGACACAACAGCCCCCTGAGTTCTTCCCCCCCTTCGCTTGCTTTCGCAGGGCTATTACTTCTACCGGTGCGAGGAGAGGAAACGCTAAACTTAACAGGACAGTAAGGAAACAAGGGAATACTCGGCGGACCGAAGGCGCGAGGAACTAGCGACGCCTTCGGTGCTCTCTTCTCATTACGGTGTGTCCGCTTCATTACAAAGGGTTCACTATTTATAGGAGACCCCCGGGTATGGTCATTTGCCTCAATTACACCTTTTCCGTTCCCGACAAACTTGCTTTAAACACTTTACAAGGGTATAACGATGAAGTCCCCGCGTCGTACGAGCCTCCGGCGTGTCTTCGTACGGCCGAAACGCCTTTACACGCGGCCGCCCTTGTCTCTTCCTTGTCCGAAGCTCACTTTACACGTCGGCGGCGGCCACGTGTCCAGGGATCGTCGCACCTTCGGTGACGAAGCGGCGATCTCCGGACCGGGGGCGTCGCGCCTCTTCGGGCACCTTGCCCATGCCGCCACGGGCCCGGACACGATGTCCCCCGTCCGCGCGCCTCGTCCCCGGTCCTCTCGGGCCTTCGTCGGCCGGAGCACGGCCATCCGTACCTTCGGCGCCGAAGGTAGGCGCCGCCACGTGGGATCATTCTCGCACAACAAAACTTACAAGGCATAAGCGGCATCGGCGTTTTGTTAGCGCCCGTGCGGCGAAGGCTTCCCCACGAGACCGAAGCCGTAGACGGACCGAAGGTGGCCGGCGTGGCCGAACGAGGGTGATGCTTCCGAAGACCAACTTCCCCAATAGCCGGCTTGCCCCAGGAGAGAGGAGTAGAAGGAGTGGAGCACAGAGGCCTTGGAGGTGTGAGAGTGGACGAGTTGTCGTTGAGCTGGAGGGCTCGGATTTGATTCCGGCGCCAGTTGACCATGGTTGACATGTGGAAGAACTTGGTGTTCTCATCTCTAAGGATGCAGGTGCAGATTTTCCCATACTGGTGCCAGTAGATGGCCAGTTGTTGGGTCTGTTCCTAGGTGACCTCATTGACGAGGTAGCGCAGCGTCGCTTTAGCGTGGAAGAGGAGGCGCTACTCTTCGAGGAGGTCATTATGGCTTGATGATGTCCACGGGGAGCGCTTCTCGTTAGGGGTATCGAAAATCCGGATCGGATCCCCGAACACGAGAGAGTACACGGAAAACCGGAACAAGCGCGGCGAAGTGATAGAGAGAGAGATGGCGTGCTTCCCGCTAAGTGCTTAGGCTTCCAAAGATGTTCCTCCATTTACACGTGCCCTCAAACCCCTATTTATAGGGAGACCAAGGGACTTTTACATTCCGAAAACACCCTCGAGCTCGAAAAATATTCCTAATGTGAACACATACAAGATTGTCTTTTTTGCCTCACATATTTACAAGCCTCGCCACTAGTTCACACCCTAAACCCGGACTTTTTGGGACGGCAACTTTGACTTTGCTTCTCGCCGGTTCGTGAATCTTCCCGCTCGAGACTTCCGAACTTGCCTTTCGACGATTCCCGAATTGACCATCCTCCGAAATTCGCGACTTCACCGATTCGAGATTCCCTAAGATTGCATGTCCGCGTCCCCGAAGCTTTGTAGGTTCGAGATTCCCGAAATCCGCCCGTTCGCGACTCGAGTCTTCGCGGGTTCGAGATTCCCGAAAATCACACGTTCGCGCCTCGAGTCTTCGCGGGTTCGAGATTCCCGAAAATCGCACGTTCGCGACCCCCGAATCTTCGCGGGTTCGGGATTCCCGAAAATCATAAGTGCTTTGCCCCCGAAAAACATATCTCAAGAACTTCATTAAACTCGACGTTTCGAGAGTGACGGGTTTTCCCGAATTCCCCAACATTAGCCCCTCGGGGAAGCGGGTTAACTCCGACGATCCGATTCCACGAACACTTCATAAATTTAGTAAAAAATGTCACCCTCGGAACGTCGGAGTGTACACGCGTCGCCCCGAAACCTTATAACGGTCTAATCGAGGTGGGTTTCGCCGAACTACCCC
Source organism: Cenchrus americanus (assembly GCA_947561735.1). NCBI lineage: Eukaryota > Viridiplantae > Streptophyta > Magnoliopsida > Poales > Poaceae > Cenchrus > Cenchrus americanus. The sequence goes on along the minus strand of OX387245.1, from coordinate 251,724,505 downwards.
CCCTCGCCCCTATAAATAGGAGGCTTGCACCGTTAATTTTTTTTACCGCTCTCTTGCTTTTCTCGCGAACTACGATTTTTCCTCTCCGCGAACACTCGTTGCGTGCTCCGCCGAATTCGTGACCTTCCGGCCTTCTTCGAGCTTATCCGAGGTATCGTTCCTTTCGCTCTTTAGTTTTTGTTTGTTCTTTTCATTAAGTTTCTTATTTTGCGAACTTTTATCCCGAAAGCTTTCTTTATTTATCCTCACCCCGTAAGTCTTCCGAATAGGTGGCTCGCGTCAAAAGCACCGCAAGACCAATGACGACCGAGGAACTTATCGCGGCCGGTCTCCCGCCTTGAGCCAATCGTCGAGGGTCCCGAGAATGCTCCTCCTCCCGAGGATGGAGGCTCTCCCGCCGCCGGTGGTTCTAGGAGCCATGAGGACGGCGATGTTAGGACCGATGAAGAAGACATCGGAGATGTAGATGCGAGCATCGGAGATTTGGTATCCGGGGGACCTCTTCCCGCATCCCTCGTCTTCGGGGAATCCAAGCTTACGACAAACTTGATCGGGAATACGAAGCCGCGGGATTTTTCCCCTCCGGCACCGGGGCGTGCCCTCTAGATGAGCGGACCCCTACCCCCCGGAGATGATGAAGTTGTCGTGTTTCGCGATTTCTTCGTGTGTGGCCTGAGGTTCCCCTGCGACCCGATTCTTCCCGCCATCTTGAAAGCTTTTTCGGTGAAGATTCATCAACTTTCACCAACATCTTTCCTGGAAATTTCCAAGTTCATCTGGATCATGAAGACCTTCGGGTGCAAGCTCTGCTGATGCTTTCGCAAGATTCTTCGAGTTAGTTATTGTGCCGGACGTCATCAAGGTCGACGACGGGCAGTTCTACAAGGCTCATTACGCGTGCTGCACTTTCAACACTCGACGTCAGAACACCCGATGAGGGATCACACGAATCCAGATTGCACCGTGCTGTAAGACCAACTTCACCGAAGATTGGAGCTCGTACTGGTTCTACGTGAAGGTTGACATGTCTGGTATCAAAGGATATGAGGGACCAGCTCGTCCTCTGTCTGGGCCCATTGAGCCCTTGACTGCTGTGAACACTGCTGAGTACAATCATCAGGCCGTGGGGATCAGGGCCTGCGAAAATGCTTTTCATCTTGCCAGCACCATACTCGGAGGCCGCGACATCATCGAAGAGTTCGTGGCTGCCCGGATTTGGCCGATCTCTCATGGTTGGTCCCCGAACGAGATTGTTTGTTACAATGTTAACTGGGCCTCTCAAGAAGTTCCCTTCCCGAAGTTTGGTGTCAAGTTGGTTGGTGATCAAAGCGCCGACGATTTCATGCTTGACGTCGAGAACAGAGTGGCCCTCATGATTGGCGAATATACGATGAACGAATATAAGGCGTACAAGGCCCTGGTTAAGCACAAGAGGAAGATAAATCGTGTGTTCTCCGAGATCTGTGGTGACAAGGCCTTTCCCTCGCGATGCCCGGGACGGAAGGTGAAGGTTCTGCCGCTTTGTCGCCGCGCTGCTCGGCTGCTCCTATAAGTGCTCCGAGGAAAAAATCTTTGAAACGGGGTGCTTCAGCTGTTGATGAAGGTGCTACCTCTCGGCATCAAGCCTTCGAAGACCGGATCCCCGGAATCTTCGAAACGCAAGTGCAAGACCTCCGAACCGGTTTCGGACGGCGAGCTTCAAGCAGCTTCCGGCCTCGCCCAGATGACTCACAAGAAATTGAAGAAAGCGGTGAAAAAGGTTGCCTCTTCGGAGTTCGGCGGGTTCCGTCTCGCGTTTGATGACGATCCCTTGGTGGAAGCGGCTAGCCGGAAAGGTTCTTACTTCTCGTCCCTTGTTGGGATTTAACTTTCGAGACGAATACCCGTCGGGTTCGAGAGTGAGTTTGTGGACATTGACTCTTTTTCGAATGTCGCTCCCCGAAGTTCGTAAAGATGCCGTTCTTGACGTCGTTGCCGACGCCCCCGTTGCCGCCGCTACGCCGCTGGATGTATCTTTGCCCGTTCACTCTCGCGATGAAGCCTCTCCCGAGTTCACCAAGGAGCTCGAACTCACCGTTCACGGGGGGAGAGGACCCCCGTCCCGAATGCTCCTTTGGTCGAAGTTCGCGAAGTTATTCCCGAAGGCCGGGCTCCCTCTCCTCCTTTAGCCGCATTCAACGAGATCTTTGGTACGTCTCACCGCGGCGAACTACTAAGCGTCGGTTTCGAGACAACTAACATCGGAGAAAGACGTCCAAGATTTTAACTTTGTGGAAATCACATATGCTTGTTGATGAAACGGAGGGGAAGGCTCGGAACGGACCGGAGGAGTCGCTCGGGACTCGGAAAGGGGCCTCACTCGCCCCGCGAAAGGCTTCTTCGTCGCGGGGTAAAACTTCTTCGGGTTCGACGAAGAAGGTTACCATGCAAAACTTCGGCAAACGGGGTTCGTTCCTTTTCATTGCCTTTTGTACTTCTTGGATTTTCGAATATTGTGCTCGAGTTTAATCACGAAATTTACCGTAATTCAAGGACCTTCTTCATTCGTACCCTTCGTCGGAGCCGGCGCGGTTTCAAGAAGACTTCGCTCTTAAACATTCTATGCTCGGGAAAGTTGCTATCGAACGGCTCGCCGATCGGGAGAAGAAAAACAAGCAACTTTCGAAGAGTCCAAGGAGCTTAAGCGCAACTTCGCTCTTGCTCAATCCGCGAACCTTGATCTTGAGAAAAAGGTAGCCGAACCGGCGGATGTTTTGAAGGTTTGTCGGGATGAGAAGAGAATTGCCGAGGCGGCACTTGAGCGAGTCCACGAAGGAGCTTGAAAAGGTTCAAAAGACTCATGAAGACGATCCGAGACCGATCGAGAACCTACGCACGAACCATGACCGGTCCTCAAAGGTTGTCGAAGATCTACGTGCTAACAACGCCGATTTGGCTAGGTCTTTGAGCATGAAGGATTGCAAAATTCTTGATCTTGAAAAGGCGCCCGCGGAACATGATGAGGCTTCAAAAAAAGAACATTTCCGATCTTTTGGAGAAGTTGAAGCTTTTATTCGGGGAGTACCAAAAAATCCCCGAATGAATTCGGCGTTCGCCCGCCCCTCTTCCCACCGACCTTGGATTCTCGGATTTCTTGGAGTGGATGGAAACAGAGTTTAAAGCGCTCGCCGAGGTTATCTCCGCGCGAGCGACTTCGCGGCGGCCTTCTCTCGTCGAGAGTATTCTAAAGATTCCCGCACGACTTCGATCGCGCCGATCTAGCGAAGTTTCGCAAAACAATCGCACGATTTCCCGGCGCTATGAGTACCTCGATAATTCGGCCCAACGCGGACATTCAAGCTATCAAGAACAAATTCGCGAGGAAATTCTCGGATAGCTAGCGGGAAGGAAGCCGTTAAAATCATCGCACGTGCTAAACTTGCTAAGGTAAATTTTCCCCGCGATTTCGTCGCCGGTGTTGGCTTGTGCCATTTTGTTCCTTGAATTCTTATTACATCCGTTTCTCTACTTCTCCTAGCTTATCGAGGAAGAGAATCGCGAGAATGTCGCCGCGTCCCCCGAAGACTCCACCGACGAAGAAGATTCCGGCGACTCGGGTGAAGAAGGTTCGAACGAGCGGCGGTAGCGACGATGGCGGTGATGACGGCCGGACTTCCGAGCACGACGGAGATTCTCCGAAGGTTGATATCACGGGATAAACATTTGTTCGAACTATTCGCGCCCACGAGACCGCCTCTCGTATATTTGTATATTCGCTTAGTTTTTCGGTGTTTTGTAAACTTTAACTCGCGCAGTCCCGCAAGTTGGGCCTCGCGCGGACGTGATGCCACTACGTATCCATCGCGATAAAATGTTTGCTAGTGGCGAAGCATGGCGCTTGTTCAAAAGAGCTCATCCCGAACAAGATTTTTCCGATTTTTGGCTTGAGGTTTCGCTTAGGTTTTCTATGGGTTGTTTTGATCTTTCCTCTTTCTTCCTTCTTCGTAGGAAGGATAGTTTTAGTGCTCGCGAGTTCAAGCTCTTCGAAGGTTCCGAAGACGGAGCCCCTTAGCCCGATCGCCGATGCGCCGGACTTTGCTTATGCTAGCGACATTGTAGGAGATAATAGTCGCGATCCGGGACATGTCGTAGAACTTTCGTTCTAAGATCCGTACTTCTTAATGTAATCGTTGCCGAACTATTCCGAAATTTTTATGCAACTAAGGCAAAAAGACGTTTTCCTTGAAAAAACGTCACCCTCCCCCACCTTGCCGTTACGCATGAAAATTTCGGTGTCGAGTTAACGAAATTTTACTATTCTTCGAGCCTCTTGATCATGTACATTTTTTAAGAATTTTCGCAAGTTCCGAAAACTTCAAATGTTGTGACACAAGTTGACAAAATTTGTTCTCGAATTTTGTGGACTTGGTTTGTTTGGCATACTTGCCGTGGTTGATACCGCAACCCTCGCTTGCTTCAACCGTAATTTTTCTATGAGTTTTGACATAAGCCCCTTGCCCTTGTATCGGAGAATTTTTCTTGCGAAAAATTTTATCAATTTACGTTAATTGGAAAATTTTGAAAAATGCCACACACATTCACTTGTCCGCAATCGCCATTGATTATCGTGATAGAACTCGGGCTACAACTCATTGTTGTCTCGAGCCCTTTTGGTGGGGATCCCTTCGTGGATGGGATTTTAGGCCACAACTTGTTGTTGTCTCATGCCTTTTCGGTGGGAATCCCTTCGTGGATGGGATTTTAGGCCACAACTTGTTGTTGTCCGAGGCCTTTTTGGTGGGAATCCCTGCGTGGATGGGATTTTAGGCCACAACTTGTTGTTGTCTCATGCCTTTTCGGTGGGAACCCCTTCGTGGATGGGATTTTAGGCCACAACTTGTTGTTGTCTCGTGCCTTTTTGGTGGGAATCCCTCGCGTGGATGGGATTTAAGCTTTCACGGAGCTTTTCTTCTTTTTACAATAAAACTCGGCCATCGGGGGGCCTTTTCCACAAGCTTTTCTTTTTTTATGATGGAGTTCTCGGCTATCAAAGAGCTCTTCGCACGAACTCTTCCTTTTTTCACGATGGTATTCCCGCTTTCAAGAAGCCTTTCTCACGAACTTTTTTCACGATGGAATTCGGCTATCAAGGAGCCTTTCTCACGAGCGTTTCTTTTTTCACGATGGTATTCGGCTATCGAAGCCTTTCTCATGAACTTTTTTCACGATGGAATTCGGCTATCAAGGAGCCTTTCTCACGAACTTTTTTCACGATGGAATTCGGCTATCAAGGAGCCTTTCTCACGAACTTTTTTCACGATGGAATTCGGCTATCAAGGAGCCTTTCTCACCGTCGTATGGACCTCCCCGGGCCCACTACCTCGGTGGGTGCCGGGACCGACTACTCGGTGGGTCCCTGGGATTACCCGGCTTGAGCTACACGACACCTGATGGCATGAAGCACAAGGACTACGGAGGAGAAGTACTCGGTTAGGAAGCTGTACATGTCCTGCACTGTATGGAAGACTCCTAGACGTACTCGACTAGTACTCTCTCCCTACTCCGACTTGTAACCCTGCCTCCCGGACTATATAAGGCGAGGCAGGGACCCTTCTCTAGGATCCAATCTCATCTTACGGCGTACTATTACACCATCTTGTAATCATACCCTATCAATCCAGAGCTACGCAGCATACAGGACGTAGGGTATTACGCACCTCGCGGCCCGAACCTGTCTAAATTGTGTGCCACGTGTCTCTTCCTTCGAGTTACCGATCTCGGCGAGGCCACATTCATCTACTTCGGGTACTCCCCTTAGTAGGTTGCCGGTCTAAAACACCGACACCGGCGCGCCGGTAGGGGCTCTCGCCCGAGATCACATGGCGAACTCGACGGCTCCCGTCTACTTCAAGCCAACCATCGCCTTCAACCGCACCGACACCTTCGTCTTCGGCGCTTGGGTTTGCACTACCGACGGCGCGGGATCCTTCCGGTGCCGCCCAACCCGGAGACCGGCTTCGTGACGCTTCCAGAAGTTGTCACGGGCGAACTCGTCGGCAAGTTCGGCGAAATTTCGCTCTTCGACCATCACGCTGACTTCAGGCTCGAGTCCGCTTCCAACTCGAACTCGACGTCTCCATGGGTTATCGCATGCGAGCTGGCTGTTCAGCCATCGCACGTGGTCCCACCACCCCGTGAGCGCTCTACGCGTGGCCCTCGCATCCTCAGCAGGGCCCGCAAGGAGGCTCCTCCTTCGCGCCGGGCCGGCAAGGAGCCCGTACCCGAGTACAACTCGGACTCCGACACCGCTCCCGGCCACGCTTCGGACTCTAATCCCCTCTCCGGGTTCTACTCAGATTCGCATATGAGTTCAACTTTGGGTCGGACCCAGAGGATCCCGAGTCAGAGCACAACTCTATTGAGCACCCCTTATCAGGGCCGGCCTCTGGGCTGGTTATAACGTCCACACCGGCCGGGAGATTCGTCTCACGGCCGGACCGCAAGCCCGCTGACCTGATAAGTGGGGACTCACGCTACGTCGCCTACATCGACTCGCTCCCGTTCCAGGAGGGAACACCGCTAGCCAGGGCTGACTCGAACACACCAACTGAGGTGGCGGCCTCTGAGTCCAGCCTTGGCACCCCTGATCGCCAAGTCTTCATGGCTGCCGGCGACACACCAGGACCTTCAGGGACGGCTCAGGACAAGTACCTTGAAGACATCTCCGCGGATGAGGCGTCCGCCGATGCACCCGTAGACGAAACGCCCGCCAACAGGGACGCTCGACGTGAGCGCAACAGGAAGCGCAACGAACGGCGCCGGCGGCTCGCAGACAATCTCCCCATCCGCAACCTTGCGGAAGCTCTCGAGGCGGTCGAAAGCAGAGTGCACACTACCCCCGAGCAATGCCTCATGTCGATCACGGCGATCACACGCCGGCTCGGGGAATTCGCGCGGAGAAGTCATCGCTAAGCTCACCGAAGACGCTTTCGTTGACGGTGAAAATCCGTCAACCTAGCCATGAGTTTACCTTCGGTGTTGGCATAACTTTTGTATCTTATTCATTGGTACTAACCCCCGTGGTATAACAAGTTCACTTGTGCATGTCGGTTTTGGAGTTGTGTGTTTACGCGTGGTTTTAACGTTGAAAGCAAGACTTCCGGATAAGTTCATTAAGCACCTCATGACAAGACCTTGAAGCCCGATACAAGTCAAGCAATGAAGTGAACATGACTCCAAGAGCCCAAGGACCAAGCCCGAGAAAATGATAAACTCCAAGGACCGAACCGGAAAAGTGCTTCGAATCTTGCAAGACAAGGAGTTGAGTCCAATTCGGAGAGAAACCGACGTCAAGGGCCCACATGCAAAAGGGGAGAACATCTAGAAGACGTGGGAAGCAACACCGGCGAAGCGAGCCGCGGGATGGGCCGACTGGGCCCGAGCCGGCCGGCCGGGCCGGCCGGCCCGGCCCCAATTCGGGGCCCAATCGGCCTCTCCTTTGACCTAATTGCTTCTCGGGCTATAAATAGCCCCCCGACCGAGAGCCACGCGGGAACCAAAGTCGTAATCCGCCGCCGAGGAGCAGAGAAGCTTGAGGGACACCATCTTGGAGATGAGGGTCGTGCTAGTTGCCTAGGGTTTCCGTAGCCGACGTGGGAACCTTGCATGGAAGACCACGTCGGAGCTCGGAGCGAGGATCAAGATCGAGGGAGGGCCCCGGTGGTGATCTTGTTCATGTAATCATTCATGGTGAAGTTTGTAAGTGAATCCGATTTCTAGCGATTAAGTGCCTTCTCGATGATTTTGATTTCTTCTTGGTTTTGCTTCTTCTACGATCTAGTCTATAGCTAGATTGCATAGGGTGCTCTTGTAGCCGCGGTGGCTAGAGGTGCATACCGGACCGGCCAAGTGATTTCAACTTGTTCTATCGAACTCGCCCTAAGCTCCCCGCATGAATAGGGATACGTTGTGACGAACGGGGGTCTCGAAAGGCGGATGTTTTCGGAGTCGGATGGGAAGGCCACGATTTAAAGATGCTTTTAATGAGATTCGCTTTTCTATCTTCATCTATCTTGTTTGGAGCTACAACATAAGCATGATCTAGATTCTCTAGATTGGTTATCTCTTGCTTTCTCTTGCTACCTCTTTAGTAGATTAGATTAGATTCGTTTTCTTTATGAGTTAGTAGATTAGATGCAACTTACCTTCATAAGATAGCTTACCTTGCTTTACTAGATTGAATCCTTGCGTTGCACATTGTTCCACGGATTCGATACCTTGGGTTCACCACTCGAGGGAAGAAGGGTCCCTTGACTACGACGGGAGACTTGTCCGCTTGCAAGTCATAAACGAACTTTGATACAATTATTAACCGTTAACAAGCCCCTTTTTCCGGCGCCGTTGTTGCGGGAACAAGCAATCAATATCCGATCTAGTATCGCTTATCTTTCAGCTTTTTCTTTTGATTTTCTTTTGCATCTCTTATGTTTGATCATCCTCAAAAAGAAAAAAAATTTCATCTAATCTAGTTTTGATTAACCCTAGTTTTTATGTTTAGAATTTTGTTTTATTGCTAACCCTAACCGGAGATGGTTGGCTACCTCTCCAAGAAACCCAAACTTTTTTTTGTGGATGATTCGGAAAACTTTACGAGCAAAGGTGACGTGCAACGCATGCTAAAAGGTTGGAAACCCTAGATTCAAAAGTTGAAGTCGAAGGACCGTCGAAATCTCCAAGGGAATCACCACCTCCAAGTCCAAAGGAAGATCAACCTCAACCACCGGAGCGCTACGCACCCCGACATCGTTGATCTACCTATCATAAACCTTCAAGACGCCGGGAGGCTGTTCAAGATCAAGGTCTCAACTATCCGCATGACGATTGCGAGAGCTGAATGCATACGAGCCGGATTCCTTGAGTGGCATATCGGTTCACTTAAGAGGAGGATGGGGAAGATGGAGATGGAGAAAGAAGCTCAACACCTAAAGGCCGCCAAGGCAAGGTCCACATGCGAAACGTTCATCATGATGAAGATGCTAGACGCAAGTGGGACAACTTGTCGGGCGCCCGATGGGTAACAAAGAAGAATATCTGAGACAACTCCAAGGTCCCAAGACGGCGAAGGCTACTCAAGCTCATTCGGGAGAGATGAAGGATCACACTAGAGACCATGAAGATCACAACCGAAGACCGGAGTTCGAGATGCCGAGCCACAAGGAAGTTGTTGCATCCGTCAAGACCAAAGGACAAAGCCACTCGTGAAGACCAAAAAAAATGACTAAGCCAAAGTGGGTACCCAAGATTGCAACGCCCGCAAAGAGCGTTGATCCGGAGTAATCAAGTGAAGAAGTCTAGCCATGGACTATAAACGAAGCGCTAGGCGGGAGGCAACCCGTTTCGTCAAGTCAAGAATAAGCTACGGGAGGACAACCCGATTCCAGGTTTTTCAAGTCTTTTTAATAATTCAGTTCTGAATTTTACTACGCAAAACCTTAGACTTAGAATGGTTGATCAATATTAGAGACATAATTCTTGGTTGAATATCATAAACCCTTTACATGAACCATCCTATGTGATTGTTTGCTTCTTTTTCGAGAAACCACAACCAAAAAGAAAAAAATTTCAGAACCTAACTCAACCCTTCACCCTCATTATGGTGCTGTGGTTGACTTGTTTTTCATGCTAAAAACACTCGAGTAGAGCCACGACTTACATCTAGATGTTATTTAAATTTCAGCACGTGGTAGGACTCGCGTGAACCTAGAAACTTGATTTTTGGTTGGTTTAAAAATCCATATCCTCGGTTTCTCTAAGATTAGAATTTTTCTAAGCCCCACTTAATTTTATTTCATTCAAAATCTCTCTCATCTAATCAAAATTAGGACCTAAACCTATGCCCCCATGATCAAGCCGGAAAAGCTTGCTCTCAACTAATGAAGGCAAACTATACCGGTGAGACCGAAATCGACGTAGTCGAAAAATATTTTCGACTTACATTTGTTTTAATGGTTTAATAACTTCTCTAAATTTATGCTTGAGCTCTTGCATGGCTCTGAAAAATATTTTTAAATTTCGAAATTAGAGGAGTGCTTAGCCTTAAACACACTTAAAGGGAGGCAATCTAGTTAACCTAACCATGCATGCACCATGATACATCACGGGATGCCCCTCCAACATATTTAAACCACATGCAAAGTACAAGCATGGGGGGGCAGCCAAGGCTTTGTTTTGTAGGAATATCATGGATGCATGTGAGGCAAGGGAGTATGGAAGTGAGTCAAAGCGAAAACATCAAGTGGAAGGAGCAATAATGCAAGCGAAGGAGTGGACGGGAACGTTTGGAAGGTGTACGCGATCACGAAGCAACATGAATGCACTAGAGAAGAACCACACCAAGAGGAGGAGAGAGGTAAGTCTTTCATCCAACTCTTTGTTCGTGTGCTCTAGTTTATAGGCCGGAATCACCCTAGACTTAGCCATCCACCGCGTTTGTTTCGTGCAACAAATCACATCCTTAATCCACTCAAAGTCCGGACTCCAAAGTAATATTTGTGTACCTTGTTACCGGGTGAAAACCCCGGATATATATTTGTGAGGGAGAGTGCTGCAATCATGGAAGAAAAACTACAAGCCTTTTTACCGAAGAAGAAGGGATCATCGTCATCTAAGCCATCATCGACAACCTCTTCGAGGAGGTGCTCGGTTTCCGAGTCTCCTTGGGGTATGGGGGAGGACACGGCACCACTGAGGAGGAACCACTCTTCTCCTTGGTGGCATGAGGGCCACACAAAACTCGTTTATTAGGTTTACCAAACTTCAATAACATATGGAGGAGCCGCCCGTCCAACCTCACCACTTGACACGATCATCCGCTCCACCTCCATATGCTCCGCGGTATTCCGAGGGGTATGTCATCATGACGGAGGAGGAGAAGAAGCTCGCTCGCCTTAAGTAGAGGCTTGTAGCGAACGTCGACATCGACGACCAAGCTCTCCACATATTGGGTTTCACACGGGACACGGTGCAATTCTCTAACGGAGTGTCGGCAAACACCCACAAGGAATTCGCCTAGGAAATTTTTATGACCATGGCGCATACCCTTGATGAAGGAGTGCTGAGTCTCTCATTCCGTTGGAGGGAGCCCACAAGAGGAGAAGAAGGAAGACACCGTCGGAAGGGTAACCTTGATCAACGATGCTATTTCTAGCACTTTGATGGGGTAATCTCCTTTCATCCATGGGTTGCAATCGGTCTTGAGATGTAATCGAACTTTGTTGGATTATCTATCTATCATCTTGTGTTGAAAATACTTTAATGCTTAAGGCTAGCAACCATGCCGTAAAGGGAGTAGAGCTCCAATGCTTCCTTGGATCCATTCAACACAATCCCCGATAGATTAGATTGGCTTTCATGTTCGAAACGATTACATGTTCTAGTATCATAGACCCATGGGCGAGTGTCCCCTATTTTCAAAAGGGAGCTCCGGAACAAGTATGTGCATGAAGGCACATGGGAAGGCTTTTGGAGTATGATCACGGGAAGAGACCATCAACGAAGAAATACTATCCGGAACCCCATCATCCAAGTGTGTCAGTAGATTTTTGGGAGAATAAGAGAGACAAAGATAACCAACACGTAGTTGAATTGGCTTTACTCGGATTTGATTGCCAAGTGGCCAATAGACCCCACTCACCTATGATCAACCAGTGGTGTTGTTAAGCAACATCGAGTTCGGGAGACATTGGTTCGGGGTGTTGCCTCTCCATATTGGCTATCTCTTTAAAACCGGGTATTACAAGGAACCCAAATCATCTCCTACCCGGGACTTCCCTAGGAATATATGAAGAAAGGAAAATATAAGAGTGAAGATGAGAGAGGAGGCTTCCAAGTGGCCTAGGTGAATTTGCCCCTTCCGGATTGAAGATTAAGACTTTTCTTGAGGGGAAAAAGATCGGTTAGAGGAAGGACTTCTTGTGCCGGCGAAGAGAAAAGAAATATATAATAGAGAAGGATTAGGAGAAGGTTTTTCCACGACCCAAGAAGGAGGTGCACAACAAAATTATGTCCCACTATTGGGAGGAACCCGGCGCCGCCGAATTACTACGGTGGTGTACCAATGCAAGCATGGGGGAGTGGTGCAGCCATACCCCCACCATTTTTGCGGTGCCCAACGTAGCCTTTGCGGAGCCCTATGCACACCTTCCTCAACCACAACAAAATGTGGCCACCATTGGAGGATACGCTGCAAGGAACATGCAATTTATTGCAGCCATCCAAACCAATGCAAACCAAATGGGTGAAGGTAATGCAACATTCGCTTATGAGCTTTGACACCTTCACCTAGCACCGTCAGACAATTCATATGAGGAGTGGTGCATTCCTATTATGAGTAAGGGTACAACAACCAAGACTATCAATATCAACCACCGGCGGAAGATTAGAGAGAGGAGGAGCTTTAGCTATCTTTCCTTTACCCCCTTTTCTTTAATTTTCAGCTCGTTTGCGCCTATGTATGCGTAGTGTTTTCAGTTTTTTATTTAAATTTCAGAAAGTGTGTTAGTTTAATTTTTTTCAGCATGTATCTTAGTGTTTATTTTCATCATGAATAATGTCACCACCAAGTTTTTACCTTTGGTAAAGTTACAAAGTTTGTACCATGATGATATATGATTATAATTGCCGCTTTGTTTATCTTTGTAATTGACTTATGCGTGTTCGAACTAGTGCTCTCTTAAAAATACAAATCTGAAATTATCTAAATGCTAGCTTAATCTTCAGCGGAGGTTATGATTAAAATAAAGACCCATAGTGTTTTATGTGCTCTCAAGTTATGAATAGATTAAAGATGTCTTTTATGCTCAAAAATATTGCTAACCTTGTCACAAATATCACTTGTGTGTTGCTCAACCTATCCGAGCCTTATATATATTTGAGTGCAAAAACTTTAGTGTACAAGATTTATTCTTGAGTGAGTTATTGCAGGCCATGATTTCTCTGGCCCGAGACTAAGAAGCTGGTCATTCCGTTTTTGCGTATCTATCTTTTTGCTAGCCTTTTATCCGTGCATTGTGTATCCCCGCATCGGAGATCTCACAAACTTCGCCGGATATCCACCCTTAAACCAAATATCATCTTTTGTGATTACCTCCTTGACCACAACCTATCGTTGAGAATGGATCATCAATTCAAGGAAGATCGCAAGACGGTGCCAACATTGAAGATTTCAAGTATCTCTCCAAGGAAAAATACCCCGGTACCTACCTTATTTTTCGCCTCTTTGCTCGAGGACGAGCAACGTCTAAGCATGGGGGAGGAGGTAGGTACGGTGCAGTTTTAGAGTTAAAAGGGGAATATTTTAAAAAAATGATGAAAGAAAAAAAAATCCAGCTGATACTCATGACTTTCAAGGTAAAGAAAAAAATATATATAATGAATGAAAGAAAGAAAGAAAGAAAAGAATGAGAAATATGAGAAAGAAAAAAATATGCGTAAAGTAAACTCCCCCGGTTCTCTAAGAATGCATTCAAGGCTTCAAGTTAAAAAGATCCATTCTCTTTTTCCAACCATGTGCAATCCGATAACGAGGACTTCCTTTGTGCCTTGGGATCACTCTTTGCCATTTGCACATGTCCACTCATCTAAAAGTGTGTGTATTTTTCTCTTTCCCCTCCTTGACTTAACATTATTTTCCAATGACCTTTTTGACGAGTCTCGGTAAGACCATGAGAAGCTTGTCTTGTTTTGACAACACCTCATTTATAAAATCTTGTTAGGACTAAACCTTCCCAAGGCTCCATATAAAGCCTACCACACATATATGTTATGAGAGGGAAAGGAGTAGAATATACGAGCTTGAGAGACAAGCGAGATGAGAGTTCATGAGCAATATGCAAGATGATTTAAATTTGTGAACTTGGTTTAGCTTTTCTTTATCTCGCTCTTTATTTCAAAAATTCTGAGATCTATTTAAACTTTGTGAGCACGTTAATACTTGTGGGATAAGCTTAATAAGAATCTACCCTCCGTAGAGGTGAAGGCTAGTACATTATGGAACTTTAACGAATTAAACTTTTGAGAGCATTATGTTTTTTTTCATGTATGATCAAGTGCAAGGTTTAAACATTGATGGGCAACGATGATATCCATTGAAGGCTTACTCGAGGACGAGCAAGGTTTAAGCATGGGGGAGATGTTGACGGTGAAAATCCGTCAACCTAGCCATGAGTTTACCTTCGGTGTTGGCATAACTTTTGTATCTTATTCATTGGTACTAACCCCCGTGGTATAACAAGTTCACTTGTGCATGTCGGTTTTGGAGTTGTGTGTTTACGCAGGGTTTTAACGTTGAAAGCAAGACTTCCGGGATAAGTTCATTAAGCACCTCATGAAAAGACCTTGAAGCCCGATACAAGTCAAGCAATGAAGTGAACATGACTCCAAGAGCCCAAGGACCAAGCCCGAGAAGATGATAAACTCCGAGGACCGAACCGAAAAAAGTGCTTCGAATCTTGCAAGACAAGGAGTTGAGTTCAATTCGGAGAGAAACCGACGTCAAGGGCCCACATGCAAAAGGGGAGAACATCTAGAAGACGTGGGAAGCAACACCGGCGAAGCGAGCCGCGGGGATGGGCCGAATTGGGCCCGGCCGGCCGGCCCGGCCCAATTCGGGGCCCAATCGGCCTCTCCTTTGACCTAATTGCTTCTCGGGCTATAAATAGCCCCCCGACCGAGAGCCACGCGGAACCAAAGTCGTAATCCGCCGCCGAGGAGCGAGAGAAGCTTGAGGGACACCATCTTGGAGATGAGGGTCGTGCTAGTTGCCTAGGGTTTCCCTAGCCGACGTGGGAACCTTGCATGGAAGACCACGTCGGAGCTCGGAGCGAGGATCAAGATCGAGGGAGGGCCCGGTGGTGATCTTGTTCATGTAATCATTCATGGTGAAGTTTGTAAGTGAATCCGATTTCTAGCGATTAAGTGCCTTCTCGATGATTTTGATTTCTTCTTGGTTTTGCTTCTTCTACGATCTAGTCTATAGCTAGATTGCATAGGGTGCTCTTGTAGCCGCGGTGGCTAGAGGTGCATACCGGACCGGCCAAGTGATTTCAACTTGTTCTATCGAACTCGCCCTAAGCTCCCCGCATGAATAGGGATACGTTGTGACGAACGGGGGTCTCGAAAGGCGGATGTTTTCGGAGTCGGATGGGAAGGCCACGATTTAAAGATGCTTTTAATGAGATTCGCTTTTCTATCTTCATCTATCTTGTTTGGAGCTACAACATAAGCATGATCTAGATTCTCTAGATTGGTTATCTCTTGCTTTCTCTTGCTACCTCTTTAGTAGATTAGATTAGATTCGTTTTCTTTATGAGTTAGTAGATTAGATGCAACTTACCTTCATAAGATAGCTTACCTTGCTTTACTAGATTGAATCCTTGCGTTGCACATTGTTCCACGGATTCGATACCTTGGGTTCACCACTCGAGGGAAGAAGGGTCCCTTGACTACGACGGGAGACTTGTCCGCTTGCAAGTCATAAACGAACTTTGATACAATTATTAACCGTTAACAAGCCCCTTTTTTACCGGCGCCGTTGCCGGGGAACAAGCAATCAATATCCGATCTAGTATCGCTTATCTTTCAGTTTTTCTTTTGATTTTCTTTTGCATCTCTTATGTTTGATCATCCTCAAAAAGAAAAAAAAATTTCATCTAATCTAGTTTTGATTAACCCTAGTTTTTATGTTTAGAATTTTGTTTTATTGCTAACCCTAACCGGAGATGGTTGGCTACCTCTCCAAGAAACCCAAACTTTTTTTTGTGGATGATTCGGGAAAACTTTACGAGCAAAGGTGACGTGCAACGCATGCTAAAAGGTTGGAAACCCTAGATTCAAAAGTTGAAGTCGAAGGACCGTCGAAATCTCCAAGGGAATCACCACCTCCAAGTCCAAAGGAAGATCAACCTCAACCACCGGAGCGCTACGCACCCCGACATCGTTGATCTACCTATCGTTGCGTTGCACATTGTTCCACGGATTCGATACCTTGGGTTCACCACTCGAGGGAAGAAGGGTCCCTTGACTACGAAGGGAGACTTGTCCGCTTGCAAGTCATAAACGAACTTTGATACAATTATTAACCGTCAACACTTACTTCATGCGGGTCTACAACAGGGTCAACCAGCCTCCTCCCACCTGGCACCGCGACAACGAAGCTACAAGTCGCAGCGCCAACCTCGGTCCCAACCGTACTTGAGCTGAGCTCCCAGCCCAGCCCAACTGTACTCGCTCAAACGCCGGTGGACCTCCAGAGGGTGGCAACAGCAACCGCAAGGTCGTCCCTCACCGCGCTCCTGCCGGCGGCGGGGGCCGCGACACCGACGGAGGCGGCGGTGGACGACGGGAGCTCCAACCATGGAGCCAACAGGAGGGCCGGCGGCGGCAACCGCGGCGGTCGAGACCACGCGAACAGCCACGCCTCCGGTGCCTCACAGGGCGGCTACGACGCCCGCCAGAAGATTGAGGAGCTGCGGCGGAAGAAGTCAGCCACTGCAGGCGACAACGACGGCTTCCCCGCCTTCTCACCTCGACTTCGCAACTTGCTCCTCCCCGACAAGTTCAAGCCTTTGGGGATCACCAAGTACGACGCGAAGCAGGACCCCATTCAGTGGCTCAGGTGCTACGCCCTCTCCATCGAGAATGCCGGCGGCAACAACGACACCAAGTGCCTCTACTTCCCCTTGTGCCTCGGACCAAGCCCCACTCACATGGCTCGAGTCGCTGGACAAGCACTCGATCGACAAGTGGGACCACCTCGAAGGAACAGGTTCACCGGCAACTTCGCGGGCGCCATGGGACGATCGGGTACTCGCATGGACCGGGCCATGGTCAAGCGAGAACAAGGCGAGACCCTCTCGCAAGTACATGCGTCGTTTCTTCGACAAGTGCACTACCGTAGTCGATGTCACCGACAAGGTCATCGACCTCTTCCAAGACGGCCTCTACCACCACCGCACCTTTGAAGACTTCGGTCGTCGCCGCCCCCAAGTCCATCCCCCACCTCAAGGACATGATCACGTCCCGGGCGGATGAAGAAGACAAGGCCAACGCCAAGTACGACGCCATCCGTGGCAAGAACAAGCGAGAACACGGGCGGCGGCGGCGGCAACAACGGGAACCAAGGCGGTCGCAACAACAACAACTTCTCAGGTCCCAACCGCAAGCGCAAGCCAGACAACACTGTCGCGGCTATCCAGCGCCCTGCGAAGGAGAACTCGAACAAGAACTCCGGCGGCTTCAAAGACTTGTTCAAGGAGAAGTGCTCGTGGCATCTGAATGGCAACCACACCACTGAGCAGTGCTACCAACTCAGGCATGCACTCAAGATTATTCTAGAGCCACCGCACCCTCACGACAAGAAAGGCAAGAAGAAGAACGACAGAGACAACAACGACTTCCGGAACCCGACAAGACCGTCAACGTCCTCTTCGGCGGACTACCCGGCGGCGGGAGCAAAAGGCTACCCGTCGAGAAGTCATGAGCATTGAACCGGCGGTTCCGACCCCTCTCAGGTGGTCGGAGGTACCCATTACCTTCTCCCGCACGGATCAATGGACCAGCTTCTCCGAACCGGGACGGTTTCCTCTCGTCCCGAAGCCGGTGGTTGTGGGCTCCAAGCTCAACAAGGTCCTCATCGATGGTGGAAGCGGGCTCAACGTCCTTTTCACCAAGACCTTGAAGAAGATGAAGCTCGACATCACCCACATGCTCACCAAGAGCAACACGCCCTTCTACGGCATCGTCCCCGTAACGCGGCTATCCCACCGGGCTCGGTGGTCTTGCCGCTTACCTTCGGGGAATCTCGGGACAACTACCATACCGAGTACATCAAGTTCGAGGTCGCGGACATCGAGACCTCCTACCATGCCATCCTCGGCGGACCGGCCATCGCCAAGTTCATGGCGGTGCCCCACTACACCTACTTGGTACTCAAGATGCCAAGCCCATCGAGTGTACTCTCTCTCCAAGGGGTCTTGAGGATCTCCCACGACCGCGATACGAAGTCGTGGAGATCGCCTCCACAAATCAAGTACCCAACGCGATGATGGAGGTCTACGCCGCGTCGAAGAAGCTTGCTACAAGTGAACTCAACATCCGGAGAAGTCCGACAACGCCAACAAGCCTCGGCCATCCGAGGAGGTTCTAGTCAAGACGATCGACCTCGGAACGAGCGACTCCAAAGCAAGACCACCACCATCGGGGCCGACCTCAACCCCAAATAGGAAGACGCGCTCATAAACTTCCTCCGGCTAACCGCGACATCTTCACGTGGAAGCCGGCGGACATGCCGGAGTGCTCGGGGAGTTGATTGAGCATTGCCTCAACGTCGATCCTAAGGCCACCCCAAGCGACAACACCTCCGACGCTTTGCCGACGACAGACGGGATGCCATCAAGAAGGAACTCGCCAAACTACTCGCGGCTAGCTTCATCAGAGAAGTCTTCCATCCTGAGTGGCTCGCCAACCCTGTCCTCGTCCGCAAAAAGAACTCGAACGAGTGGAGGATGTGCGTCGACTACACCGGCCTCAACAAGCATTGCCCCAAGGACCCCGTTGACGGTGAAAATCCGTCAACCTAGCCATGAGTTTACCTTCGGTGTTGGCATGAATTTTATACCTTATCCATTGATACTAACCCCCGTGGTATAACAAGTTCACGTGTGCATGTCGGTTTTGGAGTTTAATGTTTATGCAGGGTTTTAGTGTTGAATGCAAGACTTTCGGGATAAGTTCATCAAGCACCTCATGACAAGACCTTGAAGCCCCATACAAGTCATGCAATGAAGCAAACTTAACTCCAAGAAGCCGGGGACTTGATCCGAGAAGACGACAGACTCCAGGGACCTGACCAGAAAAGTGCTGAATCTTGCAAGACAAGGAGTTGAGTCCAATTCGGAGAGAAACCGACGACATGGACCTACATGCGAAGGGGGAAACATCCGGAAGCAAGGGAACCGACGTGGGGCAAAGGAGCCCACGGGGCCGGGCCTAAATGGGCCCGGGCCGGCCGGCCCAGTCCGGTCGACCCAGGCCCATTTTGGGCCCAAACACCCTCTCCTTTGCCCTAGCCGCCAATCGGGCTATTTATAGTCCCCTGACCGAGAGCCACGGGGAGGAGATTTCGTCTTCGGCCGCCGAGAAGCAGAGAAGAGAGGGACACCATCTCGGAGAGGAGAGGGTCGAGCTAGTTGACTAGGGTTCCCCTAGCCGACGTGGGAACCTTGCACGGAAGACCACGTCGGAGTTCCCGGAGCTAGAAGCAAGATCAAGGAAGGATCCCGGTGGTGATCTTGTGTATGTATCATTGTCATAGTTGAATTATCAAGTTGAATCTTTTCCTAGCGATCAAGTGTTTCCTCGAAGATTTCGTTTTTCGATCGGCTTTGCTTATTTCAATTCTATTCTCGAGATAGATTACATAGGGTGTTCTTGTAGCCGCGGTGGCTAGAGGTACACGCCGGATCTTCCGAAAGAATCTCGACTTGTCTTTTGACTCGCCCTAAGCTCCCCGCATGAATAGGGATACGTTGTGACGAACGGGGGTCTCGAAAGGCGGATGTTTTCGGATTTGGACGGGAAACCACGATTTAAAGAGGCTTCTATTAAGATTCGATTTGCTACTTCTTCTCTTGCTTGGAACTTCAACAAAAGGCTTACCCCGATCCCTCTAGATCGGTTTATCTACCAAATCTTACTTTGTTTTCTCCGGTTTTTAGTAGATTAGATTCGTTTTGTGTCTTTTGCTTAGATGCATTAGGGTTTCTTTTATCGAAGATTGAAGTTACTTGGCTTTAATAGATTAAGTTTTGCGTCACACATTTGTTCCACGGATTCGATACCTTGGGTTCACCACTCGAGGGAAGAAGGGTCCCTTGACTACGACGGGAGACTTGTACGCTTGCGAGTCACGAACGAACTTTGATACAATTATTAACCGTCAACAAGCCCCTTTTTCTGGCGCCGTTGCCGGGGAACAAGTGATCAAGATTTGATTTTTTTATTGCCTTTTTGTAATTTTCAGTTTTCTTTTTTGTTTTTATTTTTGCATCTACTAAATTTTGATCATCCTCAAAATACATCTAATCTAGTTTGTCTAACTCTAGTTTTTATAGATTTGTTTTTACTTTCTAGTTTTTTTTTGCATACTTTGTTTATTGCTAACCCTAACAGGAGATGGACGGCTACCTCTCCAACAAACCCAATAATTTTGTGGATGATCCAGAAAAACTTTACGAGGCTAAGGAGACGCGAAGCACATCAAGCTAAAAAGTCGGATTTTGTAGATTCGGAGTCGGAAGACAAAGGATCGCGAATCTCCGAAGAATTCACCACCTCAAAGTCCGCGGGAGAATCGAGTTCCACCAATGGGTGACCAACCACCGGAAGAACGCAAGATTGGGGAGCTATGCACCCCGTACATCATCGACCTACCAATCTTGAACCTCGAGGAGATCGGAAGACCGTTCGAGATCAAGACCTCAACCATCCGCATGGTGCAACATTCACCCTTCACCGGCAAAGAGGATCCGAACCTTCACCTCCAAGCATTCATTCAACTATGTCAGACTTTCAACATGGATGGGGTGACTCAAGACCAAATGAGGGCAAGGCTTTTTCCGTTCTCACTACTCGGGAAGGCTTTGCAATGGTTCCACTCTCAACCGGCGGAGACGGTGCAAAATTGGAACACGTTGATGAAGGCTTTCATGAAGGAATACTACTCACCGGGTAAAACTCAAAGTTTGCGTAATAAGATTGCCACCTTTGTTCAATATCCTACAGAAACTATCTCGGAGGCATTCGAGCGCTTCAACGAGTACACTCGGGCGGTTCCACATCACAAGTTCCCGAAAGAAGACCTCGTGCAAAAGTTCTATCAAGGACTCACCATGGCGTCAAGGACGATCATCGATGCATCGGCAGGAGGATCTATCATCGAGCTTACACCGACGGAAGCTTTCACGCTATTCAAGAAGGTCGCGGATAATGACACGTGGGCGTCGTCCGGCGCCTACATCCGGTTCAACCCACGGGGAACGTCAAAGGAGTCTTGCAAGTGGAGAAGGAGAACATACTTGAAGGCAAGATCGACTCGCTCATGAGGAGGTTGGAGAAGATGGAGATGGAAAAGAAAGAGGCTCAAGACTTGAAGGCCGCCGAAGCAAGGTCCACATGCGAAGAATGTGGAGAGTATGGCCATGTCCGCAAAGATTGTCGGAGGAAGCCAAAGTGCTCGACTACATGAGGAAGGGAGAATTGCCGAACTTCCGCTACGGGCAAGGTAGGCCTCAATTCAATGCAAGCTCATCTATTCCTAACGCGGTTCCGCTTCGTATACAATTGAAGGAGTTCATGGATGAGCAAGCTAAGATCAACAAGGACACCGTCACCAAGTTCAAGACCATAGACAAGGTGTTGGAGAACATCGATAGCAAAGTGACGGAGGTCGGAAGTTCCAATCATCAAGTGCTTAACATGATGAAGATGCTCGAGACACAAGTTGGACAACTTGCGGGGCGCCTCACTAATGATGAAGGGAAGCTTCCGGGACAACCCAAATGTCCCGAATCGGCGAAGGCCATTCAAACACGTTCGGGGAAGGAGACCGAAGATCCGGAACGTTCGCGGGAGCAAGGAAGCTTAAACCATCCACCGAGGTGGAAGGAGCCGCTAAAGAGAAGGTTATGGGGATCGTCACCGAGGAACCCGAATTCGAGATGCCGGAGGATGACACGAGGATACCGCAACTCAAGCCACGCTACTTCCGAGGTAAACTTGACAACCACTTTGAGTAGTTTGTGGAAGTTGTGCGTAGGCTTAGCATCAACATGCCATTACTAGATGCCCTACAAGTACCTACATATTCTCGTTACTTTAAAGACATACTTGCAAATAAATATGAGATAGCAACACTCGGGGTAGATCATGTCAAGATGTCCGAGGAGTGTAGTGCGGCTATTGCTTATGGGCTAGAGAAGCAAAAAGACCCCGGTGCCCTACAATTCCATGTTCGGTTGGTTCTTTCAACTTCGAGAAGGCGTTATGCGACCTTGGAGCTAGTGTGAGCGTCATGCCGAGGGATGTGTTCGAGAAGCTACGCCTACCGATGGAGCCTACGGGAATATGTTTGGAGTTGGGAGACAACTCCATTCGCTATCCCTTGGGCATTGCGAAGATGTACCCGTGAAGATTGGACACCACTTCATCCCCGTCGACTTCGTTGTGCTCGAGATGGGAGAGAGGGAGAAGCCGCCACTCATCCTAGGGAGGCCGTTCCTCAAGACCGTGGGAGCTACTATTGATGTTGGCAAGGGGGAGATCATGTTCGATATCAACGGACACTATGCCACAACACCACAATTACCGTTGGATGGTCCGACGCCGAAAGCCACATATAGCGTCGGACGGTCGACCATAAGAACATATAGCGTCGGACTTCGGTGCGACGTCGTAAGTCCCGACGCTAAAACTCTTTAGCGTCGGACCGGACTTATAGCGTCGACGGTCCGATGTCCCGAAAATGTTTAGCGTCGGATCATCCGTTGCTAGTTTTCAGCGTCAGATCCTCAATTACAATTCATATAGCGTCAGACAATCCAATGGTCCCGAAATTTATAGCGTCGGATTGTTTGATAGGACTATAAAATATGCGAGAAAAAAAAATAATACAATCAAAAAATATCATACGATTCAAGTTGATGCTCCATCACATAAAGATACACACATGCATCACATGAAGGTCAATACATACATACATATATATATATATATATATATATATATATATATATATATATATACATACAATCTTGTCCATGCACACTTTGTTTGAATCATCCAACAATGCAAGTGAAGCAGCAAAAGATTGCATCAAATGCACATCCCGGCAAGCAATACTAGTATTTGGGGATTAACATACTAAGAATTGTGTACACAATCATTTCTAGGAACTCAAAAACCAAAAGCAATGGCTTGCCAACACAATGGTACATCCACTAGTTTTGCACCACGAGCCGCCTAGCACTTCTCGAAAAATATAACCATGTAATTAGATAAGTGAAGAAATTATATGAACTGTTCTAGGAGTACAGTAGCAATAGTAATAGAATGCACATGAATAAAAACATAACGAGATACGTAGAATACTATGCATGTACGTGTGCTATTGATTTGGAAGATTTATTTTGGAAATATATAAAAAATGCTTAACTTTCTAAGATATCTACTAATATATTTATAGAAGGATGCCCTCCTTTGGATAAAAACAAGAATGGCAAGGATGTATACAACAAGGATGTCCTCTTTTGGATTAAAACAGTGCTGAACATTTGTAGTATATTTAAACATGCATCTACACACAGACATGGAGGTATGTATCAAGAATTAGGATAAGAATGGTACTTGACATTTCACCAATGCAAGAAAGAAACATATGGGAGGAAAATTTCAAAGGTTTGCTTTTCATACAACACAAGAGGCATGAAGACAAGACAAGTTCTACAACCAAGTAAGGTTGGTACAGCTGGTCACTAGGTTTGTACAGGAAAGTGGAAGAAGCATTTTGACATGTAAATTTTGGTACATACCGAAGGTGCCATTGAGAGGTGTATTAGATGGCTTCTTGTGTTCCTTCTTCTTGCATTCCCTTACCTATCACGGATATGTTTAATTAGTAACATTGGTCATGCATCACGGATCAAACCAAAATGAAAATTATGTCAAGTCGTGGCCATTACTTTATTGAGTGGCCATGCAATGCTCATCTTGTCGGCACTAATCATAGTCCGGATCTCACCATACGGACGAGGCAACATAGCATCCCTTTTTATCACAAGATTAACTAATACTTCACAATATTCATTACCAAGAGGATGGCCTCCTACAATACGGTTTGGATCAATTGAAACAATTTTTGCCCTAGCCACGGAGTAATCGTTAGTGTTTCATCAAAATACTTCTTTTTTAAGTTTGTCTTGTAGTTCCTCCACTTCGTTGCTATCGTAGCAATAAACCATTTCTCAATAGCCTCATCCATATCAAAGAATGCCTAATTTGCCAATGAAATGGAGCCATCGGATTATACTAGCTGAAATGAATTGTACTAAGTCGCTAATAATAGTTGACGGGGAGTTCCTCCTACAACGAGAAGCCACTTCAATCTTCTCCTATTTTGATACAAGGACAAAAACCTACGATGGTCCATATAGCAATTCTTGCTGCCCTTACCAAGTCTATGTGAACAAGTATACAAGTGGCAATCGGGACATCTTTGCTTCACCGGCGGTGACACAACCAGATACATAGCCTAGACCCGGAAAGTCCGTAATAGTCCACAACACTCCTCGCCTTTAATTGGAACCACTCACGCTTTGATGCATCATAAGTTCTAATCCCCTCATCAAACATATCTACCATATCATCCATAAATGGCTCCATAAAAACATCCATATCACTACCGGGAGCATGTTTTCCGGGAATTAGGAAAGAGAGTATAAAATTTGATTGCTTCATGCACATTGATGGTGGATAATTGTAGGGAATACATATACCAGGACAAATGCTATAACTAATATTTTGGGTTCTATAAGGATTAAAACCATCAACCGGCAAATGCAAGACGTATATTTCTATTATCCTTAGCAAACTCGGGATGATTAAGATCAAAGTCTTTCCATAAAGGAGAATGCAGGGATGCCTAAGAACATCATCTCTTGTTCTCTCCTCATCATGCCATCTTGTTAGAGCTGCTGTTTTAGAGCATAGAAACAATCTTTGGAGGCTGTTCTTTATTGAAAGTATCTAAGAACCTTCTTAGGAACCTTGTACACATGTTTCCCATCTAGACTCTTCCTAGCTGATTTCCAACGTGAAACCTTGCACTTTGGACATGATTCAAAATTTTCATAATCCTTCCGATATAGAATGCAATCATTTTCACACGCATGAATACTAATGTACCCAAGTCCTATGGACTTAATCAATTTCTTAGTTTCATAGTAGTTTCGGGTAGTGTTGAACCCTCGGGTAAGACATCATTAAATAGATCTAGCATAAGGTCAAAACTTCTCTCGGTCCATCCTCCAAGGAGCTTGATATGTAGAAGCCTAATCAGGAAACGCGGTTTAGTGTACTTCTTACAGTTAGGAAATAATTCTTGACTATTGGCTTCTACCAACTTCTGGAGGTCAACTAGTTCTTTAGGAAGCACATCAGAACTATTGTCTTCAAAATCCCCTCTATCATCTAAACCACAAGCTAGGTCTCTAAGCAATGCAGATATATCATCCTCTTCACTAGACTCTTCCACAGGATCAGCACCATCACTATTGTTGGTATCAACAAAAGAGGAACTGGCTTCCCCATGTAAATTCCAAGCTGTGTACCCTTGCAGAAAACCATTACATATTAAGTGTTCCCGTATTTCACTTGAGTCCCTCCAAAATCAGTTAACACACTTTGTGGAAGGGCATAGTATTTTGTCCCCCTCTTTCTTGAATTCCTAAATGCAAAAGTTAGAAACTGTTGACCCCTTGTGAGTATTCCTTTGTGTGCCTAGCATCACTATTGATCCATGATTTATCCTTGATTCATTGTGGGGAGTGGCTTTCAGATTATACTTGTTCAAACTACAAAATTTCATAACATAGACCAATTAAAAATTAAATAAACAATTACAGCAAGCATTTGCATTGCCCACAGCAAGCAACACAAGTTAAAAGGTAGTAGCAACACATATACAAAGATAAATGTGGAAGCCAAGTGTGGTAGTACAAGAAGACAGTGACACATGAATTATTTCTGGACATAGAACCCATAAGTGTTAAGTGCATACCTATGGTACTTCAATTTGTAGGCCGCAAACAATGTGAGGTCAACGCCGGTGGAGCATGTTCTTGGGGACTGTGGAGGAGCACCACGGGCAGCCTTGTCTTGTGTTGTTGAAGAAGATCTTGTGTCTGCCTCGTGTAGTTGGTGCAGCCGCGTTCACAACCCCCTGTTGAGTTTGAAGCACCAAGGGAACAGCTTAAGCATGCATGAACCAAATAGTACAATGAGCTAGTAATAATGGTGTGAGACATATTGATATGAACCTAGACCACGGATGGATAAATTAGACAATTGCTAGCATGCATACATATATTCAGAACTACCACTAATAAATAGCTATGAACATAAATGCTGAACAGAATCATCAATTGCTGCCAAAATAAATCAAATGAGCGCGCGAAAACTGATTTGTTTGTTAATAACATAATAAAATCATATTTCAAACATGGTTTGATGGTGGTTTTTCATTTAAGCGAATTTCAGTATCGATTGAATTCACGGCCGGCGCCATCATTCATCCCGTACAAGAGGATATAGGGGTTGCTGGCACCTATTATCCCCAATAAGAGAAGATAAGAAGAACTACAATGCACTGAATATACGAATCACAATCACAATCTCTTCCAACGTTCCTGATACCCTTTTGGGCATCAGTCACTCTCTTACACAGTACAAGCCGAACTATTACACATCCTATAATTTATTTTGTTTATTTTTATTCCTGTATGGTGAGTACTAGTTTTGATTCCTAAGCGCTTAGCACTAGCCGTGAGAACATGTATAGCACTATCACTTGGCATTACACGAGTCATCTTATGGTTAGCCTAATTCATTAAAAAAAGGCCTAAACTCTTCCTAGCATCTTGCTTGGCCTCTAAAAGATTTAATGCGGGCAGTGTGCTATTGTTTTTTCATTTACCATTGCTAATTAAGGCAAAGTTTTTTCATTTACCATTGCTAATTAAGGCAAACAAATTGATACAATCTCTAAGACAAAAGACAAGGGTTATAAAACCCAAACCCAATTCTTGTGCTATTCAGGAAATTTTCATACTCAGATCTGAGCTCCAAACAGGACAATTAAGTCAAACATTACAAAAATGAATCTGTACCAACTAAATGGGTCGTCCTGCACCACAATGTATGTATTATACTGCTTGCCTTCAAAAATAAATCTTGCCAAGCAAAAAACTATGCTTGCAGACCTACCTCCCTTCAGCCAGAGCAAGCAAGAGGGCCTTCTTCTCCACTCCGTGCGTGGCCTGGAAGAAACATCAGAAGAGGGTGAGGCTGTGGAACTCGTTGGCCGTCATGTAGCCGGGGAACTACTGGAGCCTGACCTCCGGTGGCTGCCTTCGCAGGCTCTCCACTCGTCCCAGGCGGCGATGGAGGGATGGGCGGCGGCGTAGGGTTGGGAGAGGGCTGGGGCGGTGTCGGGTTGGGAGGGGATGGACGACGGCGTCGGGTTGGGAGAGGGCTGGGGGGCGTAGGGTTGGGAGAGGGCTGGGGCGGTGCCAGCAGCGGTGGGCGGCGGTGGTGGGCGGCGTCGGCGCGGTGGAAGCGGTGGGCGGCGTCGGCGCGGTGGAAGCAGTGGGCGGCGGCGGTGGGCAGAAGGGTACGGTGGAGTCTGGGTTCGAAGGGGGAGCATGTGAGAGGATAAGGCAGTGTATCGTAGGGTTTCCATTTTTACGGGCCAGGCCAAGATTTCGCGGGCCAAACAAAATTTACGCGGGCCAACCAAAATTTTGGCGTGCTGAGTGGGGCCCAAATATTTTTAGCGTCAGACTACACGATGCTATATTTTGTTTTAGCGTCAGACAGAGAGGCGCTAAATCTGGAAGTTTTTAGCGTCAGCCAGCACATCGCTAAACATGGATTTAGCGTCAGATCATCTGTGAGTAATATTTAGCGTCAGATTATTCGTCGATAAAGAAAAATTTTAGCGTCAGATCTTGTGATGGTAATTCGGTGTTGTGGCATAGTGGGAGAAAGGAGTTCCTTCAAGTTCCGTCCAAGGATTGAGGCATGCAACATGATTGGAGTGAAGGGAGAACCAAAACAAACGGAGGGGCTGAAAAAGAAGAAGGATCCGAAAAAAATGAACGTAACGAAAATCAAAGGTGTTGCATCCGTCAAGACAAAGGAAGAGAAGCCGCCTGCGAAGACCAAAAAAATGACTAAGCCAACTAAGCCGGAAGACAAGCCCGCGCCCAAGATGGTGCGGAAGTGGGTACCCAAGATTGCAACGCCCGCAAAGAGCGTTGATCCGGAGTAATCAAGTGAAGAAGTCTAGCTATAGACTATAAACGAAGCGCTAGGCGGGGAGGCAACCCGTTTCGTCAAGTCGAGTCAAGAATAAGCTACGGGAGGACAACCCGATTCCGGGTTTTTCGAGTATTTTTAATAATTTAGTTTTTGAGTTTTATTACGCAAAGACATTAGATTTAGAAGTGGTTGAACAATATTAGAGACATAATTCTTGATTGAATGTTTG
Organism: Cenchrus americanus; assembly: GCA_947561735.1. Taxonomy (NCBI): domain Eukaryota; kingdom Viridiplantae; phylum Streptophyta; class Magnoliopsida; order Poales; family Poaceae; genus Cenchrus; species Cenchrus americanus. The sequence continues at coordinate 251,696,148 of OX387245.1, read as the reverse complement.
CTTTATCATAAACCCTTTGCATGAACCCTCCTATGTGCTTGTTTGATTCTTTTCTTTTCGAGAAACCTCAACCAAATAATTTCAGAACCAAGCTCAACCTTTCACCCTCATTATGGTGCTGAGGTTGACTTATTTTTCATGCTAAAACCACACGAGTAGAGCCACGATTTATATTCAAGTGTTAAAAAAAATTCAGCACGTGGTAGGACTCGCGTGAACCTAGAAATCAAAGCTTTTGGTTGGTTTTAAAAATCTTTATCCTTGGTTTCTCTAGGATTAGAATTTTTCTAAGCCTATTCTAATTTTGTTCTGTTCAAAATCTTTCTTATTTAGCCAAAATTAGAACCTAAACCTATGCCCCCATGATCAAGCCGGGAAATGTTGCTCTCAACCGATGAAGGCAAACTATACCGGTGAGACCGAAATCGACGTAGTCGAAAAATATTTTCGACTTACATTTGTTTTTAATGGTTTAAAAACTTCTCTAAAATTATGTTTGAGCTCTTGCATGGCTCTGAAAAATATTTTAAATTTCGAATTAGAGGAGTGCTTAACCTTAAACACACCTAAATGGAGGCAATCTAGTTTGAATTAATCATGCATGCACCATTGGATTCCCTTTTATCAACTTTCACCAATTCCACATGCAAAGGACAAGCATGGTGGGCAGCAAGCATCAACTTTGCAGGATTTTCATGGTGGCATGTGAAGCAAGTGGAGCTAGGGAGCATGGACATGACCCAAAGCATGGAGCATCAAGTGGGAGAACCAATAATTCAAGAAAAGGAGTGGACGAGAGCGTTTGGGTGATGCAACTCGTGGAGCACGCGGGCGGGGAAAGTTGCGGAGGCGAAATGATCGTGCCGGGAGAAAGACGCGGCGGGGAGGAGCCGAGAAGACCCCCGGGCCGTCCGGCCGGGCCGGCCGGCCCGACCTACCTTAAGGAGCCCCGGCTCCCGTTTTCTGCAGCAAGCTTCCCTCTCCTTCCCTTGTTTGTGTGTTCAAGTTTGTGTGCTCGGAACCTCCGTAGACATAGCCAACCATCCCAAGCTTGATAGCTCAAGAAAAAAATCCACATCCTTAATCCACTTAAAGTCCACATCCGAAGCAAAGAGTTTAAGTGCCTAGTTTACCGGTTGCATCCCGGAGTTTTAGTTGAAGAAAGAGTGCAGCAACCATGTGGAAGAAGACCACAAGTCTCTTCTCCAAGAAGAATAGTTTGTCGTCGTCCAAGCCGTCATCAACCACGTCTTCGAGGAGGCACTCGGTTTCCGAGTCTCCCGGAGCATGGAGACAGATACGGCACCACCGAGGAGGAACGATGCTCTCCTCCTTGGTGGTATGAGGGCTGCGAGAAGCACTTCCATGAGGTTCACCGAACCTCGTGGGCACACGGAGGAGCAGCCCGCGCCACCACGACGATCGACTCGCTCAACCGTGCCGCCTCCTTACACCCCGAGACACTCTTCGTACGGCTTCATCATCTTGTCGGCGGAGGAGGAGGAGAGGCTCGCCAATCTTGAGAAGAGGCTTGTGCCGAACGTCGAGTTCGACGACCAAGCACTCTACACCTTGGGTTTTTGCACCGACATATACTATATGTTGGGGCACCTCGGATGGGTGCAGTTCTCCAACGGAATATCGGTGGACACCCATTTGGGTTACGCCTTGGAAATTTTAATGACTATTGCACCCATCGTTGATGATGATGAGGTGCAAAGCTTGTCATTCCGTTTGGAGGGAGTCCAACAAGTGGTTCCCTACGAGCACGTTAGGGAGCTGCCGGGATTCCACAAGGGAGCTCCGAAGAAAGTTGACGTGCCACCCGGCATGTTAGCGGGATTTTGGAACATGATCTCCGGAGAAGCTCATCAACAACGCAATTGCATCCGCAACCCCATTATCCGGATATTTCACTCTTGGATGTGCAAGAGGATATTGGGGAGGATGAAGGAAACAAAGGTGACCGACACGGAGTTGAATTGGCTATACTCGGCTTTAATTGCCAGGCAGCCAATAGACCCCTCTTACCTCATGATCAACCGTTGGTGTTGTGAAGCAACATCGGGGGCGGGTAATATTGGTTCGGGGTGTTACCTCTCCATGTTGGCCTTTTCCTTGCGGCCGGGGATCGCAAGAAACCCCGCTCACCTTTTGCGTGGTACCTCTCTCGGCTTTGAATATTTGCGGCAAGGCAAATACATTAGTGGAGATGAGAGAGGAGGTTATCGGTTGGCCATAGTGAACCTACCCCTTCCCAACGAGAGGCTTAGGCTTTTCAATGAGGGGAGAGAAGATTGGTTGGAAGAGGGACTACTTGTCCCCGCGAGGAAGAACAAGAGAGGAAGAATCGTAGAGGAGGGAACATCCTCCGCACAAGCGAGTGGAGCACAACCCAATGTGCAACCATTCGGCGGAGTTCCTCCTCCGCCAAGTTATTACGGAGGGCCACAAGAGCAAGCATGGGGGGGTGGTGCACCGGTACCCCCACAAAGTTATGTTGTGCCCAACGCTAACTTCGCGGAGTCCTACGCTCATCATCCCCAACCACAACAAAGCATGGCCATTATTGGAGGGTATGCTGCAAGAAATGCTCAAAACATCGCAGCCATCCAAGCTAACGCAGCTCAACTCGGTGAAGGCAACGCTAATATTGCCTTTGAACTTGGACGCCTTCACCTTGTGGAGCCAAATCAATTCGTCGGAGGGAATGTCCAATCGTATTATGAGCAAGGGTATTATTATCAAGATTATCAACATCAACCACCGGCGGAGGACTAGAAGATTTAGGAACTTTAGTTTTCTTTTCTTTTCTTTTTCTCTCGTAATTTTCAGCTTTTTCTTATGTGTGTTTGCGTAGTATTTTCTGTTTTTATTTAAATTTCAGCAAGCATGTTTGTTTATTTTCAGTATGTATTTCAACTTGATGTCATCATTAATAAAGACACCACCTTGATTATATCATTGGAAAAGTTACAAAATTCGTGCCATGATGATATATGATTATAATTGCAGCTTTGTTCATCTTTGTAATTGATTTATGCATGTTTAAGCTAGTGCTCTCTTAAAAATACAAATCTGAATTTATTTAAATGCTAGCTTAATTTTCAGCGGAGGTTATGATTAAAATAAAGACCCATAGTGTTTTATGTGCTCTCAAGTTATGAATAGATTAAAGATGTCTTTTATGCTCAAAAATATCGCTAACCTTGTCACGAATATCACTTGTGTGTTGCTCAACCTATCCAAAGCCTTATATATATTTGAGTGCATGAACCTTAGTGTACAAGATTTATTTTTGAGTGAGTTATTGCAGGCCATGATTTCTCTGGCCCGAGACTAAGAAGCTGGTCATTCCATTTTTGCGTATCTATCTTTTTGCTAGCCTCTTATCCGTGCATTGTGTATCCCCGCATCGGAGATCTCACAAACTTCGCCGGATATCCACCCTTAAACCAAATATCATTTTTTGTGATTACCTCCTTGACCACAACCTATCGTTGAGAATGGATCATCAATTCAAGGAAGATCGCAAGACGGTGCCAACGTTGAAGATTTCAAGTATCTCTCCAAGGAAAAATATTCCGGTGCCTACCTTATTTTTCGCCTCTTTGCTCGAGGACGAGCAACGTCTAAGCATGGGGGAGGAGGTAGGTACGGTGCAGTTTTAGAGTTAAAAGGGGAATATTTAAAAAAAAATGATGATGAAAGAAAAAAAAATTCGGCGATATACGTGACTTCCGAGAAAGAAAAAAAAATATATAATGATTGAATGAATGAAAGAAAGAAAGAAAGAAAGAAAAGAATGAGAAATATGAGAAAGAGAAAAAAATATATGTGCGTAAAGTGAACTCCCCGGTTCTCTAAAAGTGCATTCAAGGCTTCAAGTAAAAAAGATCCATTCTCATTTTCCAACCATGTGCAATCCGATAACGAGGACTTCCTTTGTGCCTCGGGATCACTCTTTGCCATTTGCACATGTCCACTCATCTAAAAGTGTGTGTATTTTTCTCTTTCCCCTCCTTGATTTAACATTATTTTCCAATGACCTTTTTGACGAGTCTCGGTAAGACCATGAGAAGCTTGTCTTGTTTTGACAACACCTCATTTATAAAATCTTGTTAGGACTAAACTTTCCCAAAGCTCCATATAAGCCTACCACACATATATATAAGAGGGAAAGGAGTAGAATATATAGGCTTGAGAGACAAGTGAGATGAGAGTTCATGAGCAATATTCAAGATGATTTAAATTTGTGAATTTGGTTTAGCTTTTCTTCATCTCGTTCTTTATTTCAAAAATTCTGAGATCTATTTAAAACTTTGTGAGCATGTTAATACTTGTGGGATAAGCTTAATAAGAATCTACCCTCCGTAGAGATGAAGGCTAGCACATTATGGAACTTTAATGAATTAAAATTTTGAGAGCATTATGTTTTCTCATGTGTGATCAAGTGCAAAGTTTAAACATTGTTTAGCAATGATGATATCCATTGAAGGCTTACTCGAGGACGAGCAAGGTTTAAGCATGGGGGAGATGTTGACGGTGAAAATCCGTCAACCTAGCCATGAGTTTACCTTCGGTGTTGGCATGAATTTTATACCTTATCCATTGGTACTAACCCCCGTGGTATAACAAGTTCACGTGTGCATGTCGGTTTTGGAGTTTAATGTTTATGCAGGGTTTTAGTGTTGAATGCAAGACTTTCGGGATAAGTTCATCAAGCACCTCATGACAAGACCTTGAAGCCCCGTACAAGTCATGCAATGAAGCAAACTTAACTCCAAGAAGCCGGGGACTTGATCCGAGAAGACGACGGACTCCGGGGACCCGACCGAAAAGTGCCGAATCTTGCAAGACAAGGAGTTGAGTCCAATTCGGAGAGAAACCGACGACATGGACCTACATGCGAAGGGGGAAACATCCGGAAGCAAGGGAACCGACGTGGGGCAAAGGAGCCCACGGGGCCGGGCCTAAATGGGCCCGGGCCGGCCGGCCCGTGCCGGTCGGCCCAGCCCATTTTGGGCCCAAACACCCTCTCCTTTGCCCTAGCCGCCAATCGGGCTATTTATAGTCCCCTGACCGAGAGCCACGGGGAGGAGATTTCGTCTTCGGCCGCCGAGAAGCGAGAGAAGAGAGGGACACCATCTCGGAGAGGAGAGGGTCGAGCTAGTTGACTAGGGTTCCCCTAGCCGACGTGGGAACCTTGCACGGAAGACCACGTCGGAGTTCCCGAGCTAGAAGCAAGATCAAGGAAGGATCCCGGTGGTGATCTTGTGTATGTATCATTGTCATAGTTGAATTATCAAGTTGAATCTTTTCCTAGCGATCAAGTGTTTCCTCGAAGATTTCGTTTTTCGATCGGCTTTGCTTATTTCAATTCTATTCTCGAGATAGATTACATAGGGTGTTCTTGTAGCCGCGGTGGCTAGAGGTACACGCCGATCTTCCGAAAGAATCTCGACTTGTCTTTTGACTCGCCCTAAGCTCCCCGCATGAATAGGGATACGTTGTGACGGAATGGGGGTCTCGAAAGGCGGATGTTTTCGGATTTGGACGGGAAACCACGATTTAAAGAGGCTTCTATTAAGATTCGATTTGCTACTTCTTCTCTTGCTTGGAACTTCAACAAAAGGCTTACCCCGATCCCTCTAGATCGGTTTATCTACCCAATCTTACTTTGTTTTCTCCGGTTTTTAGTAGATTAGATTCGTTTTGTGTCTTTTACTTAGATGCATTAGGGTTTCTTTTATCGAAGATTGAAGTTACTTGGCTTTAATAGATTAAGTTTTGCGTCACACATTTGTTCCACGGATTCGATACCTTGGGTTCACCACTCGAGGGAAGAAGGGTCCCTTGACTACGACGGGAGACTTGTACGCTTGCGAGTCACGAACGAACTTTGATACAATTATTAACCGTCAACGGACCCCTTCGGGTTGCCACGGATTGATCAAGTCATCGACTCCACGGCGGGGCTGCGACCCGCTCTCGCTTCCTCGACTCCTACTCCGGTACCACCGGATCGCGATCAAGGAAGAAGACCAGAGAAGACCGCGTTCATCACCCCGTTTGGCGCGTACTGCTACATGACCATGTCCTTCGGGCTGAAGAACGCCGGTGCCACCTATCAACGAGCTATCCAGGCCTGCTTCAAGAAGCAGCTCAACAAGAACGTCGAAGCCTACATGGATGACGTGGTTGTCAAGACCAGAAACTCCACTACCCTCATCGATGACCTTGAAGAGACTTTCGCATCCCTACGCGAGTACCGCTGGAAGCTCAACCCGAACAAGTGCGTCTTCGGCGTACCTTCGGGCAAACTACTCGGCTTCATCATCGCCCAACGCGGCATCGAAGCCAACCCCCGAGAAGATCTCCGCCATAACCAAGCATGAAAGCTCCCACGTGCATCAAGGACGTCCGTAAGCCGACCGGGTGCATGGCGGCCTTGAACAGATTCATCTCGAACCTTGGAGAACGGGGGCTCTCCTTCTTCAAACTACTCAAGCACCAAGAGAAGTTCGTGTGGACTCCGAGAGGCGGATCAAGCCCTTGCCCGGCTCAAGGACTTCCTATCGAAGCCACCGGTCCTCACGGCTCCTCGCAAAGGCGAGCGACCATCGCTCTACCTCGCCGCGACTACTCATGTGGTCAAAACCGCCATCATCGTCGAGCGGCAGGAAGACGGCCACGCCTACCCGGTCCGGCACCCGGTGTACTTCGTCGGCGAGGTCTTGTCGAGTCCAAGGCACGTTACCGGCCTATGCGAAGCTCCCGTATGCGTACTCATTACCTCGCGTAAGCTACGACACTACTTCCAGGAGTACTCGATCTCCGTCGTCACCGACTACCCGCTCGGCGACATCCTGCGGAACCAAGATGCTACTGGAAGAATCTCCAAATGGGCAGTCGAACTCGGCGCCCTCACCATCGACTTCAAGCCACGCACAGCCATCAAGTCGCAGGCGCTAGTCGACTTCATGGCGGAGTGGCGGGAGAATCAACTACCTACTCCAACCGTGCGGCCAGAGCATTGGGTGATGTACTTCGACGGCTCACTCAACCTCGAGGGCGCAGTGCAGGGGTACTCCTGATCTCTCCAACGGGCGAACAACTCAAGTACGTCCCGCATCTTCCGGAAGGTCTCAAACAACGAAGCCGAGTACGAAGCTCTCTCCGCACGGGCTCCGCCTCGCGGCTTCACCGGGAATCAAGCGGCTACTAGTCTACGGTGACTCCGCGGTGGTCATCAACCAAGTCAACAAGTCGTGGGACCGCAACAAGGAGAACATGGACGCCTACGCCTAGAAGTCCGCAAACTCGAGAACAAGTTCTACGGTCTCGAGTTCCACCACATCGTCCGCGACAACCACGTTGCGGCGGACGTCCCGTCGAAGCTCGGATCTACCCGCGCTCAAGTACCGGCAGTGTCTTCGTTCACGAGCTTCACGCGCCATCCATCCCGGAGCCGGCGCCACCGACCGCCGCCCCGCCGCACCCATCGGCCGGACAGAGGTCATGATGATCGACGTGGACCGGAGGCAACCCTTCATCGACTACCTCGGCGAGCGAAGTTTCCCTCGGACAAGAACTCGACCGAGCAGCTCATCCGCCGCGCCAAGTCTTACGTCCTCGTCGGAGACAAGCTTTACAAACAGGGGCGCATCTTTTGTAGTACTCATGAAGTGCGTCCCCGTGCAAGAAGGCAAGGACATCTTGGAGGAGATCCACAAGGGCGTCGCGGCAACCATGCGTCTTCCCGCACGCCGGTCGGCAAGGCCTTCCAGCAAGCTTTCTACGGCCCACGGCTCGGGACGACGCCGAAGAACTCGTCGAAGGTGCCAAGGATGTCAATACTCCGCCAAACAACGAACACGTCCCGGCCTACAAGCTAGTCACCATACCGCCAACCCGGCCCTTCGCCCGCCGGGGGCTCGACATGATTGGGCCACCGCCAACCGCGCCGTGTGGTTTCAACGGAGTATTGGTGGCCATCGACAAGTTCACCAAGTGGATCGAGGTCAAGCCGGTCACATGCCCCAAGGCCGACGAGTACTCGACTTCCGGATGAACTCGTACATCGCTACGGACTACCCCACCGCATCATCACGGACACGGGCTCCAACTTCAACAATCACCGCTTGCGGGAGTACCGCGAGAACAACGGGATCGACGTCCGATACGTCTCAGTTGCCCACCCTCGGGCCAACGGACAAGTCGAGCGCACCAACGGGATGGTGCTCGACACTCTCAAGAAGCGGCTACACAACGCCGCTAACTCTAAAGGAGGCAAGTGGATCAAGGAACTACCCAACGCACTCGAGGGTATCCGACTCTACCATGATCGCAACGTCAAGGAACGCTCCTTCAACGTTGGTGATCTTGTCCTCCATCGTATCCGAACACGGAAGGACTACACAAGCTCGGCCTCCCCCCCGGGAAGGTCCCTTCACAATTGCAAAGGTGACCGGCCGGGCTCCTACCGCCTCCGGACACTTGAAGGAGAAGACGTCAACAACTCGTGGAACGTCGACCAACTCTATCGATTCTACGCCTAGTCTACACGACTACTCCGGGGCTCAACTCTACACGACTACATCAAGACCCTTCGCCGTTGTTGACGGTGTATTTTGGTGCACCTAGCATGTTCATTACACTTTGGTTTGGATTTGATTATTGAACTAACCCGCCACTAGGCATACTAATCATATAACAAGTTCATCTTTGTGCATGCATTTGGAAGTGTTGTGTTTATGTAGGAAATCATGGACATAAAGGACGGATTTGCAACAAGTTCAAAGGAGCATTCATGGAGTCTTGTTCGTGTTCATGAGCTTGCTGAAATTACTTCCAATGGTGGCGAGGACCGAAGTGCTACGAGGAACACCCCCGGGATTGAAGCGTAAAAGATCAAACTTCATGCAAAGAAAGTCTCCATCTTGATCGTAAGGATAACAGCGTCAAAATCATCCAAGTGGAAGGGGCAAAGTAGATAAGTGCACGAGGACCCACGGAGCAAAAAGGGCGACCGAACCGGGCCGAACCGGGCACGGGCCGGCCGGCCCGCCGGATCGGCCCAGCCCACTTCGGCACCGGTTCGGTCCCGTCTTCCTTGCCCTCGAAGGATCTTCGACCCTAAAACCCCCGACGCGCCGCCAACACGAGAGAGAGGAGTTTATTCGCACCGAAGGCCATCTACAAGCTAGAGAGAGAGGAGGAGGATCTCCGGCGGGAGATCAACCACCTTGAAGGAAGCACCCTCTCGTGGAGAAGAAGGAAGACACCGGCGGAAGGGAAACCATGATCAACGGTGCCATGATCAGCACCTTGATGGGGTAATCTTCTTATTCGTCCATGGGTTGTAATCGATATTGAGATGTAATCGCACTTTGTCGGATTATCTATCTATCATCTTGTGTTGAACATACTTTAATGCTTAAGGCTTGCAACCGTGCCATAGAGGGAGTAGAGCTCCAATGCTTCCTTGGATCCATTCAATACGCCGTGGCCATCAAAGGTCTAGTCATGAATACCTTCGCGTAGTGACGGACGAGAGGAGGGAAAGGGCGAAACCGTGGTCACAACCCCGATAGATTAGATTGGTTTTCATGTCTTTAAGCGATTGCATGCTCTAGTATCGTAGACCCGTGGGCGAGTGTCTTCTTCCTTGATCGTTTATCATTCTCTCTAGTGTAGTTTAGTTGTTTTTCTAGTATAATAATAGTTAGGGTTTTAGTAGCTAAGTGTGTCATAGTAGATCGAACGCTTGTAATCCCCTTGCTCCGCGGATTGACAAGAACCTTGGTAATTCCGTGGTGAAAAAGGTGTGGGGTCCGTACGCTTGCGGATCGTAGAGGGATACGTCTTTTATCCGTCAACAAGCCCCTTTTTCTCGGCGCCGTTGCCGGGGAGCAAGTTAGTTTACATCGTTTGATTTGCATCTAACTTAGTTTTATATTTTAGTTTACCTTTTATTTGTTATATCTAACATATATTATCGAAAAACACTTGTTTCTTTTTTGTTTTTGTTTTTATCTTATAGTCTAGATGGAGTTCGTTAATCAACCCGTGGAAGAACCGGAGAAATCATTAAGGGATTACGCCGGCCCTCGATGTGAAGACATAAAGGTACAAGAGTCGGATTCGAAGCTCGAAGCGACCAAGTATGAAATTAAATCCAAGATCATGAAGATGGTGGCGGAAAACCCATTTGAAGGGATGGTTACGGAGAACCCATATAGACACATAAGGGATTTCACGACAATATGCAACACGGTGCGTCAAGAAGGAGTTCCCGATGAATGGTTCAAATGGAATCTCTTTCCCTACTCACTTGCCGGCAAAGCAAAGACATGGTACTCGGTTGCGTCCTTTGAAGTTGAAGGCAATTGGAACAAGTTGACAAAGAAGTTTTGCGAGAAGTTCTTTCCAATGAGCAAGGTTCAACATCTAAGGAGGCAAGTGATCAATTTCATGCAAGGAGAAGAGGAAGGGATAGACCAAGCCTGGGATAGGTTTAATGAATTAATCGAACAAGGACCAAAACTCGGTTTCACCGGTGACGTACTCTTGCATACATTTTTCTTTTCCCTAACCCCTAGTTGCATGCGACACGTCGAAATGTGTGCAGGTGGGGATCTCATGGAGAAAACACTCACGGAAGCCGCCCAACTTCTACAAAAAGTTAGTAAAGCGGCTGCCATGCGAAGAGATTGGGAAACAAGACTTGCGGAAGAGCCGGAATTCAATTCAAGGAAGAAAAAGCTTGCTGATTTTTCTAAAGAGGCAACCCCGGAAGTCACAAAGGAGGAACCAATCATAGAAAAGCTTGAACAAGAACACATCAAGTCAAGAACTACACCAAACGTCGACTTCGTCGCACCAAATGAGACGAACAAGAGAAGCATGTCAAGCGCAAAGCCACTAAGAGAGTTCGAGCCAATGGATTGGGTTCCTATTGATTACGGAGAAGTATTCGACAAGAGGAGACCGTTCCCTAATCAAAAGGGAATGGCAAGAGCATTGGAAGTGGATTTCCCACCGGGGAAGAAAGCTGAAAATTCATACGACCTCGAAACCACCGGTGAGATTTTTGAAAAGCTCTTTGGAGATGACGTGGTGGATCCGGAACATATTGCCGAGGTGAAGAGGATCATGGGGATCAAGCCCGAAGCATCACCATACGCTCGCCTTGCTGAAATTTATTCAATCGGATCCGAAGAAGAAGAGAAGATGACGCCGCACTTGAGTTGCGAGATCAACGGAGTTCAATGCAAAGCTTTATGCGACATCGGAGCCCAAGTAAGTGTTCTATCTTCTAAAATTTACGATAAAGTTCAATACCACAACCTAGACTTAGCTCCAACATCAACGAAATTAATTATGGGAGATGGTAGAACTATCAAACCTCTAGGTATTGCTTGCAACATGAAAGTAAAAATCTCTAGAAACTATATACCAACCGATTTCTTTGTTATTGATGCTTACCATGGTAATTCTGATCATATAATCTTAGGTAGGCCTTTTCTTAAGTTGGTTGATGCCGTGTTAGATGCCGGAGAAGGCAAAGTAACAATGAACCTTAATGGAACAAAGTACACATATAACTTTCTTCGTGCTTCTAAACACCTTACTCCTTTTCCTCCCGAAGATGAAGAAGTAGAAGAGATAGATAGTCTTTGTTTTGTTGAAACCCTTAGAGACCCGCTGCAAAGAGCGATGGAAAATCAAATGTAATCAACAAGATGAAGAACTAGAGGAAGCGACAAAAGGCTTAGAGCCGCATGATGGTAGTATGGAGGAAGAGAAGTTCGAAGACATAGGAGAAATCAAACCCGAGGAGCCACAAGTGCCCGAAGTAGACCTTAAACCTTTGCCCAAGGGATTAAAATATGAATTTTTGGGTCCAGACAAAACTTATCCAGTCATTGTGAGCGACGAGTTGAGTCCCGAAGAAAATGAAGCGTTGCTGATTTTATTAAAAAAACATAGGAAGGTGATTGGATATTCAATTAATGATCTCAAAGGTATTAGCCCAGCCTTTTGCACTCATCGTATACCAATGGAAGACCAATGTAAGCTCGTAGTGGACCACCAAAGGAGGCTAACCCACGCCATGCGAGAGGTAGTAAAGAAAGAGGTTATCAAGTTACTTGATGCCGGAATCATCTACCCGATTCCGCATAGCGAATGGGTGAGCCCGGTACATTGTGTGCCGAAGAAAGGAGGTTTAACCGTGGTGAAGAATGAGAAGAACGAGTTGATACCGCAGAGAACCGTGACCGGGTGGCGGATGTGTATTGACTACCGTAAGCTTAACAAAGCGACGAAGAAAGATCACTTCCCCCTACCGTTCATAGACGAGATGCTCGAGAGGTTAGCAAACCACGCTTATTTTTGCTTTCTCGATGGATACTCGGGGTTCATGCAAATTCCTATTCACCCAGAAGATCAACATAAGACAACGTTTACGTGTCCTTACGGAACGTTTGCATATAGGAGGATGCCCTTCGGCCTATGCAACGCTCCGGCCTCTTTTCAACGTTGCATGATGGCCGTGTTTTCAGAATTCATCGAAGAGATTGTTGAAGTGTTTATGGATGATTTTTCCGTTTACGGGAAGACGTTCATGGATTGCTTAGCAAACTTAGAAAAGGTCCTTACAAGGTGTGCGGAGGTAGATTTGGTTTTAAATTGGGAAAAATGCCACTTCATGGTTAAGCAAGGCATAGTGTTCGGACATGTTATATCCGAGAGAGGAATTGAAGTGGACAAGGCTAAGGTAGAGACGGTTGAGCAACTCCCACCTCCTACGGATATTAAGTCCTTAAGGAGCTTTCTAGGCCATGCCGGATTCTATAGAAGATTTATAAAGGACTTCTCGAAGATCACTAAGCCTTTAACGCACCTTCTTCAAAAGGATGTGGCTTTCGACTTTGATGAGAAGTGTCTAGCGGCATTCCGGACCTTGAAAAATGCGTTGGTGAGTGCTCCCATCATTCAACCTCCGGATTGGAGCCAACCTTTCGAGATCATGTGTGACGCAAGTGACTACGCCGTAGGCGCGGTCTTGGGTCAAAGAAAGGAAGGCCGAGTTCACGCCGTTTACTACGCTAGCAAAACTCTTAGTGGGGCACAATTAAATTACGCCACTACGGAAAAAGAATTGCTAGCGGTGGTATTCGCTTTCGAAAAATTCAGATCTTACATCGTGAACTCGAAAGTCATTGTTTACACCGATCACGCAGCCATAAAGTATCTCTTGGCTAAGAAGGAAGCTAAACCACGTTTGATTCGTTGGATCCTTCTTCTCCAAGAGTTTGATGTTGAAATTCGTGATAAAAAGGGGGTGGAGAATGTTGTGGCCGATCATTTGTCTAGGATGAATCGTGGACAAGATGATAAAGAGCCCATAGAAGATAAGATGAGAGATGACCACCTCTATAGAGTGCTTGATAAAGATACTTGGATGATCGACATCATTCGAGCAATTCGAAAGATGCCCCTCGATCATGTAGACAAAAACACCCAAAGGAAGATAATTTCTGAAAGCAAGAAATATTTCTGGGATGCACCATACCTCTTCAAGCTTGGCAATGATGGAGTGATGAGAAGATGTGTGCCAAGAGAAGAGAGGCTTGAGATTCTAAGGAAGTGCCACTCGGCGGAGTACGGTGGGCACTATAGCCATTTTCGAACCGAAGCAAAAGTATGGTCGAGCGGGTTCTATTGGCCGGAGATGCATGAAGATACTAAAAGATATGTTGCGTCATGCCCCGAATGCCAAAGAACCGGAAACATCTCTCAAAGAAATTCTATGCCTTTGAAATACAACTTGCAAATCGACATATTCGATGTATGGGGCATAGACTTCATGGGGCCTTTTAAAAACTCATTTGGATTCGAGTATATACTCGTTATGGTTGATTATGTACCCAAGTGGGTAGAGGCTATACCATGTCGTAAAGCTTCCACGGAGGAGTCCATCACTATGATCAAGAACGTGATTTTTCCCCGTTTCGGTACACCGAGAATCTTGATAAGTGATGGAGGAACTCATTTCACCGGAAGAACTTTAAAAAGTGCTTGTCCAAGTTGGGAATTGAGCATAGGGTCTCCACGGCCTATCACCCACAAACCAACGGACAAGCGGAAACGTCAAATAGGCAATTAAAAAGCATACTTAACAAGACCATTGAGAAGGGAGGCAAGGATTGGTCAAAGAAATTAGACGGAGCATTATGGGCTTATCGAACGACGTTTAAAACACCGATAGGTATGACCCCTTATCAATTCGTCTATGGAAAAGCTTGCCACCTCCCGGTTGAGTTGGAACATAAAGCCTATTGGGCGATAAAAGAGATGAACCTTGATCTCGATGCCGCGGTGGTGAAACGAAGGATTCAAATAAGCGAGCTAGAGGAGTTGAGGTTGAAAGCTTATGAAAACGCAAGCATATACAAAGAGAGAATCAAAAGGTGGTATGATAAAAGATTGAAGAAAAAGGAATTCAAAGAAGGAGATAAGGTCCTCCTCTACAATTCGAGGTTTAAAACCTTCGGAAAGGGGAAATTGCAAAGCAAGTGGGACGGACCTTATGTTGTGCATTCGGTGTTCTCCAACGGAGCGGTAACCATTATGGATATAAATGGCGATCAATTTGTGGTGAATGGACAGCGGCTTAAGGTTTACTACGAACCCGATGTAGTGCCCATTCATCATGTTGACGTCTTTACCATGGAGGAAGAGCCCGAACGTCCCGCCTAGGACGAAAAACAAGGCACCAACTTCGTAAATAATTTTTCTTTTAGTTCTCTGGAGTTTTTCGCGAAGATTTACCGGGCCAACTTTTTCCCATGGGCCGAGGACGAAAAAAAATAGGGCGGTGTGCAAAAACCGGACCGGCCCGACCCCCGAGGGGGTGGGCCGGCCGGCCCGCCGGATCGGCCCAAGGGGGGCCCGACGCCCGATGTCCCCGAATTTCGCCCGAACTCGCTCCTTTTCGACTTCCTTGTTTGGTCGAAAATTTTAAGGGAAGTGTAAAAAAGGAAAATAAGGTTCCCGTGGCTTTTCCCTCGGGACTATATATTTGGCCGAATTGGGAGCTCGAGAATCAAACCTTTCAAGCAATGTGTTGCACCCTTGTAGCAGCCATTGAGCCTCCAAAAAGCTTAGGGTTGAAGGTAGAAGCCAAGAAGCCATCGATGGAGGAGGCGATGCGATGCGAGGTCAAGCTACCCGTCAAGAGGACCGCACGTATCCGTTGCGGAGGACATGTCCCGACCGGAGCTCTTGCATCTCGCCACCCCGTCAAAGGAGAGAAGGTCCCTACACCCGTTCGAAGGTCGGCACGTCTCCAAGGCATCAAGCGCAAGGATTACAAGGAGGTGTCACCGGAGCCTAAGGATTATGGGGATGGCGACTTCTCCGATGATCGTAGCCCAAGCTCGTGGGCGGCCGCCGGTAGAGATGATGATGATTGGGATGAGCACCCCTATGAAAGGACTCCCGAAGGCCCCAACGGCGACGGCAACGGCGGTGGCGAAGGCGACAACAATGGAGGTGGCGACGACGGTGGTGACAACGGTGGAGATTATGGCGACGACGACCCCTTCGGATTGCATCCGGTTTGCTGTCGAGTTTGCCGTCAATCCATCGCAGCTCTCTACGCGTCGACCGACGAATGTCTTCAAACCATGGAAGCGATGAAGCAGCGTATGGAGGACTTGGAGCGCGTAGTTGAAGATGACTACAAGTTCCTTAACCGCAACGTGCGCAAGCTTTTCGGCATGGTTGGAAACATGAGAGGCAAGTGGTGCAAAGCTTGCTTGAAGTACCACTAAATCTAGTTTTCCCCTTAGGATTTTTGTAAGATACGACGAGGACGTCGTATGTTTTAAGTGTGGGGGAGAGCTAGCTCGCTAGCCTTAGCTTTTGAACTTCAAGTTTAGGTTCGGTTTAATCTTCGTGTGAGAGTCTTAGCGTTTTAATGAGTCTTTAGTTTTCGAGTCTGTTTTTAAATTTTTGCAAGCGTCTTAAATTAGTGTTGAGTCAAGAAAACCAAATAAAAAGAGTCTTATATATATCTTTGTGTTTTATGTATTGTTTATCTTTATTTACTTGTTTGCTTAATCTTCGATTCTTGATATATGAATACAAGTATGTGGTTTGAAAATCGTTTACCGTGGTGCTTAGTGGAATCGCTACTACTTAAAGTACCCATACCGCACTTCGATCTTGAGCTTCACATGCTAGTTGTGCTATGTTCGATGCTAAAAATTGGAGGATTTCAGTTCTGAAAATTATATTAAAACCCTTGTAATAAAGGTTAGCAAAACCTCTTTTTCCAAGTTGAGAGTGAAAAAAAAATTCCTATCCAAAGCCAAGTTTGTTTTTTTTCGCTCCACCATAAGTGTGATTAGCACGATGAGTTAGGCTAGGACCCTTCTCTCTTGGTGAGTTTTAATTTCAAGCAATGATCATGTCCTTGTGCTTATCTTTTGTTGCTAGCCTCGTCATTTATTCAGTTCATGACTTTCATAACGAAAGTCATGTATATCACTGGATTCCATACCCAACCCTATACATCTCTTTTGAACATCGTATTCCTTGAACACAACCTATTTTCAAAGTTTCGTCTCGTCTCTAGCATGATTTATTTAAAAATTTCAGATTGTATGCATGCGAGGAAAGAGAGAATTGAAAGCTTTGAAAAAGTTGTCAAGAGAGAGAAAAATAAAGAGAAAAAGTATGTGTATGGAATAGAAAGAAAAAAATCATATGTGAATGAAAAAGAAAAAAAAAGAGAGAAAGATGAGTTAGCAATGAAGATATGAGAGGGATGGATCAAGTGAAAGAAAAGAAAAATAATAAAGTGTAAGGAAGGATGTCACGTTGATTGTGAGACGAAACTTTTACTCTATTTCCAACCATGTGCAATCCGACAACGAGGACATCATTGGTGCCTTGTGGTCACAATTTTCTTTTGCCCTTGCACATGTCCACCATTCTAAATCTTCTCATCCTTGATATCCCTACATATGGTTAATTCTCATGATCATTGGCTCCGAAAGGTAGACAACCATTAGAGGAAGTTCTTAGTTTGACAATACTTGTGTTGATTGCGCTAGCCTTACCTATAGCTCCACTTTACATAATATATGAGAGATTAATGGGAGGTGAGAGTTTTATAAAATTTGGTTAGGATAGCCACTTCATATGAGTGATTTGAGAGAGCTTGGAGAAAGGTTTTTGTCTAATACTTGTTGCAGGAATTTTTGTTTTGAAAATCATAAAAACCCTCCGATGGAAGCAAAGGAGTAAGCATGGCTGAAATTGAAAGCTTCGAGTGAAGAGTTTGAGTTGTGGGGTAAATCTTGACGTGGTAAAAATTCTAAACGCCCATGTTTATGTTTGATTATCATTACTTTGTGTTTATGTATTAAAGATGAAGGGATTGACTAACTTGTGAAGAAGGATAAGTGATACACGATTACACACCTTGGACGAAGTTCTTTTACGAGTACTTGCTCGAGGACGAGCAAGAGCTAAGTGTGGGGGAGATGTTGACGGTGTATTTTGGTGCACCTAGCATGTTCATTACACTTTGGTTTGGATTTGATTATTGAACTAATCCGCCACTAGGCATACTAATCATATAACAAGTTCATCTTTGTGCATGCATTTGGAAGTGTTGTGTTTATGTAGGAAATCATGGACATTAAGGACGGATTTGCAACAAGTTCAAAGGAGCATTTATGGAGTCTTGTTCGTGTTCATGAGCTTGCTGAAATTACTTCCAATGGTGGCGAGGACCGAAGTGCTACGAGGAACACCCCCGGGGATTGAAGCGTAAAAGATCAAACTTCATGCAAAGAAAGTCTCCATCTTGATCGTAAGGATAACGGCGTCAAAATCATCCAAGTGGAAGGGGCAAAGTAGATAAGTGCACGAGGACCCACGGAGCAAAAAGGGCGACCGAACCGGGCCGAAACCGGGCCCGGGCCGGCCGGCCCAGTCGGATCGGCCCAGCCCACTTCGGGCACCGGTTCGGTCCCGTCTTCCTTGCCCTCGAAGGATCTTCGACCCTAAAACCCCCGACGCGCCGCCAACACAGAGAGAGGAGTTTATTCGCACCAGAAGGCCATCTACAAGCTAGAGAGAGAGGAGGAGGATCTCTGGCTGGAGATCAACCACCTCGAAGGAAGCACCCTCTCGTGGAGAAGAAGGAAGACACCGGCGGAAGGGAAACCATGATCAACGGTGCCATGATCAGCACCTTGATGGGGTAATCTTCTTATTCGTCCATGGGTTGTAATCGATATTGAGATGTAATCGCACTTTGTCGGATTATCTATCTATCATCTTGTGTTGAACATACTTTAATGCTTAAGGCTTGCAACCGTGCCATAGAGGGAGTAGAGCTCCAATGCTTCCTTGGATCCATTCAATACGCCGTGGCCATCAAAGGTCTAGTCATGAATACCTTCGCGTAGTGACGAAGACGAGAGGAGGGAAAGGGCGAAACCGTGGTCACAACCCCGATAGATTAGATTGGTTTTCATGTCTTTAAGCGATTGCATGCTCTAGTATCGTAGACCCGTGGGCGAGTGTCTTCTTCCTTGATCGTTTATCATTCTCTCTAGTGTAGTTTAGTTGTTTTTCTAGTATAATAATAGTTAGGGTTTTAGTAGCTAAGTGTGTCATAGTAGATCGAACGCTTGTAATCCCCTTGCTCCGCGGATTGACAAGAACCTTGGTAATTCCGTGGTGAAAAAGGTGTGGGGTCCGTACGCTTGCGGATCGTAGAGGGATACGTCTTTTATCCGTCAACAAGCCCCTTTTTCTGGCGCCGTTGCTTGGGGGGAGCAAGTTAGTTTACATCGTTTGATTTGCATCTAACTTAGTTTTATATTTTAGTTTACCTTTTATTTGTTATATCTAACATATATTATCGAAAAAACACTTGTTTCTTTTTTGTTTTTGTTTTTATCTTATAGTCTAGATGGAGTTCGTTAATCAACCCGTGGAAGAACCGGAGAAATCATTAAGGGATTACGCCAGCCCTCGATGTGAAGACATAAAGGTACAAGAGTCGGATTCGAAGCTCGAAGCGACCAAGTATGAAATTAAATCCAAGATCATGAAGATGGTGGCGGAAAACCCATTTGAAGGGATGGTTACGGAGAACCCATATAGACACATAAGGGATTTCACGACAATATGCAACACGGTGCGTCAAGAAGGAGTTCCCGATGAATGGTTCAAATGGAATCTCTTTCCCTACTCACTTGCCGGCAAAGCAAAGACATGGTACTCGGTTGCGTCCTTTGAAGTTGAAGGCAATTGGAACAAGTTGACAAAGAAGTTTTGCGAGAAGTTCTTTCCAATGAGCAAGGTTCAACATCTAAGGAGGCAAGTGATCAATTTCATGCAAGGAGAAGAGGAAGGGATAGACCAAGCCCGGGATAGGTTTAATGAATTAATCGAACAAGGACCAAAACTCGGTTTCACCGGTGACGTACTCTTGCATACATTTTTCTTTTCCCTAACCCCTAGTTGCATGCGACACGTCGAAATGTGTGCGGGTGGGGATCTCATGGAGAAAACACTCACGGAAGCTGCCCAACTTCTACAAAAAGTTAGTAAAGCGGCTGCCATGCGAAGAGATTGGGAAACAAGACTTGCGGAAGAGCCGGAATTCAATTCAAGGAAGAAAAAGCTTGCTGATTTTTCTAAAGAGGCAACCCCGGAAGTCACAAAGGAGGAACCAATCACGGAAAAGCTTGAACAAGAACACATCAAGTCAAGAACTACACCAAACGTCGACTTCGTCGCACCAAATGAGACGAACAAGAGAAGCATGTCAAGCGCAAAGCCACTAAGGGAGTTCGAGCCAATGGATTGGGTTCCTATTGATTACGGAGAAGTATTCGACAAGAGGAGACCGTTCCCTAATCAAAAGGGAATGGCAAGAGCATTAGAAGTGGATTTCCCACCGGGGAAGAAAGCTGAAAATTCATACGACCTCGAAACCACCGGTGAGATTTTTGAAAAGCTCTTTGGAGATGACGTGGTGGATCCGGAACATATTGCCGAGGTGAAGAGGATCATGGGGATCAAGCCCGAAGCATCACCATACGCTCGCCTTGCTGAAATTTATTCAATCGGATCCGAAGAAGAAGAGAAGATGACGCCGCACTTGAGTTGCGAGATCAACGGAGTTCAATGCAAAGCTTTATGCGACATCGGAGCCCAAGTAAGTGTTCTATCTTCTAAAATTTACGATAAAGTTCAATACCACAACCTAGACTTAGCTCCAACATCAACGAAATTAATTATGGGAGATGGTAGAACTATCAAACCTCTAGGTATTGCTTGCAACATGAAAGTAAAAATCTCTAGAAACTATATACCAACCGATTTCTTTGTTATTGATGCTTACCATGGTAATTCTGATCATATAATCTTAGGTAGGCCTTTTCTTAAGTTGGTTGATGCCGTGTTAGATGCCGGAGAAGGCAAAGTAACAATGAACCTTAATGGAACAAAGTACACATATAACTTTCTTCGTGCTTCTAAACACCTTACTCCTTTTCCTCCCGAAGATGAAGAAGTAGAAGAGATAGATAGTCTTTGTTTTGTTGAAACCCTTAGAGACCCGCTGCAAAGAGCGATGGAAAATCAAAGTAATCAACAAGATGAAGAACTAGAGGAAGCGACAAAAGGCTTAGAGCCGCATGATGGTAGTATGGAGGAAGAGAAGTTCGAAGACATAGGTGAAATCAAACCCGAGGAGCCACAAGTGCCCGAAGTAGACCTTAAACCTTTGCCCAAGGGAGTAAAATATGAATTTTTGGGGCCAGACAAAACTTATCCAGTCATTGTGAGCGACGAATTGAGTCCCGAAGAAAATGAAGCGTTGCTGATTTTATTAAAAAAACATAGGAAGGTGATTGGATATTCAATTAATGATCTCAAAGGTATTAGCCCAGCCTTTTGCACTCATCGTATACCAATGGAAGACCAATGTAAGCCCGTAGTGGACCACCAAAGGAGGCTAACCCACGCCATGCGAGAGGTAGTAAAGAAAGAGGTTATCAAGTTACTTGATGCCGGAATCATCTACCCGATTCCGCATAGCGAATGGGTGAGCCCGGTACATTGTGTGCCGAAGAAAGGAGGTTTAACCGTGGTGAAGAATGAGAAGAACGAGTTGATACCGCAGAGAACCGTGACCGGGTGGCGGATGTGTATTGACTACCGTAAGCTTAACAAAGCGACGAAGAAAGATCACTTCCCCCTACCGTTCATAGACGAGATGCTCGAGAGGTTAGCAAACCACGCTTATTTTTGCTTTCTCGATGGATACTCGGGGTTCATGCAAATTCCTATTCACCCGGAAGATCAACATAAGACAACGTTTACGTGTCCTTACGGAACGTTTGCATATAGGAGGATGCCCTTCGGCCTATGCAACGCTCCGGCCTCTTTTCAACGTTGCATGATGGCCGTATTTTCAGAATTCATCGAAGAGATTGTTGAAGTGTTTATGGATGATTTTTCCGTTTACGGGAAGACGTTCATGGATTGCTTAGCAAACTTAGAAAAGGTCCTTACAAGGTGTGCGGAGGTAGATTTGGTTTTAAATTGGGAAAAATGCCACTTCATGGTTAAGCAAGGCATAGTGTTCGGACATGTTATATCCGAGAGAGGAATTGAAGTGGACAAGGCTAAGGTAGAGACGGTTGAGCAACTCCCACCTCCTACGGATATTAAGTCCTTAAGGAGCTTTCTAGGCCATGCCGGATTCTATAGAAGATTTATAAAGGACTTCTCGAAGATCACTAAGCCTTTAACGCACCTTCTTCAAAAGGATGTGGCTTTCGACTTTGATGAGAAGTGTCTAGCGGCATTCCGGACCTTGAAAAATGCGTTGGTGAGTGCTCCCATCATTCAACCTCCGGATTGGAGCCAACCTTTCGAGATCATGTGTGACGCAAGTGACTACGCCGTAGGCGCGGTCTTGGGTCAAAGAAAGGAAGGCCGAGTTCACGCCGTTTACTACGCTAGCAAAACTCTTAGTGGGGCACAATTAAATTACGCCACTACGGAAAAAGAATTGCTAGCGGTGGTATTCGCTTTCGAAAAATTCAGATCTTACATCGTGAACTCGAAAGTCATTGTTTACACCGATCACGCAGCCATAAAGTATCTCTTGGCTAAGAAGGAAGCTAAACCACGTTTGATTCGTTGGATCCTTCTTCTCCAAGAGTTTGATGTTGAAATTCGTGATAAAAAGGGGGTGGAGAATGTTGTGGCCGATCATTTGTCTAGGATGAATCGTGGACAAGATGATAAAGAGCCCATAGAAGATAAGATGAGAGATGACCACCTCTATAGAGTGCTTGATAAAGATACTTGGATGATCGACATCATTCGGGCAATTCGAAAGATGCCCCTCGATCATCTAGACAAAAACACCCAAAGGAAGATAATTTACGAAAGTAAGAAATATTTTTGGGATGCACCATACCTCTTCAAGCTTGGCAATGATGGAGTGATGAGAAGATGTGTGCCAAGAGAAGAGAGGCTTGAGATTCTAAGGAAGTGCCACTCGGCGGAGTACGGTGGGCACTATAGCCATTTTCGAACCGAAGCAAAAGTATGGTCGAGCGGGTTCTATTGGCCGGAGATGCATGAAGATACTAAAAGATATGTTGCGTCATGCCCCGAATGCCAAAGAACCGGAAACATCTCTCAAAGAAATTCTATGCCTTTGAAATACAACTTGCAAATCGACATATTCGATGTATGGGGCATAGACTTCATGGGGCCTTTTAAAAACTCATTTGGATTCGAGTATATACTCGTTATGGTTGATTATGTACCCAAGTGGGTAGAGGCTATACCATGTCGTAAAGCTTCCACGGAGGAGTCCATCACTATGATCAAGAACGTGATTTTTCCCCGTTTCGGTACACCGAGAATCTTGATAAGTGATGGAGGAACTCATTTCACCGGAAGAACTTTAAAAAGTGCTTGTCCAAGTTGGGAATTGAGCATAGGGTCTCCACGGCCTATCACCCACAAACCAACGGACAAGCGGAAACGTCAAATAGGCAATTAAAAAGCATACTTAACAAGACCATTGAGAAGGGAGGCAAGGATTGGTCAAAGAAATTAGACGGAGCATTATGGGCTTATCGAACGACGTTTAAAACACCGATAGGTATGACCCCTTATCAATTCGTCTATGGAAAAGCTTGCCACCTCCCGGTTGAGTTGGAACATAAAGCCTATTGGGCGATAAAAGAGATGAACCTTGATCTCGATGCCGCGGTGGTGAAACGAAGGATTCAAATAAGCGAGCTAGAGGAGTTGAGGTTGAAAGCTTATGAAAACGCAAGCATATACAAAGAGAGAATCAAAAGGTGGTATGATAAAAGATTGAAGAAAAAGGAATTCAAAGAAGGAGATAAGGTCCTCCTCTACAATTCGAGGTTTAAAACCTTCGGAAAGGGGAAATTGCAAAGCAAGTGGGACGGACCTTATGTTGTGCATTCGGTGTTCTCCAACGGAGCGGTAACCATTATGGATATAAATGGCGATCAATTTGTGGTGAATGGACAGCGGCTTAAGGTTTACTACGAACCCGATGTCGTGCCCATTCATCATGTTGACGTCTTTACCATGGAGGAAGAGCCCGAACGTCCCGCCTAGGACGAAAAACAAGGCACCAACTTCGTAAATAATTTTTCTTTTAGTTCTCTCGGAGTTTTTCGCGAAGATTTACCGGGCCAACTTTTTCCCATGGGCCGAGGACGAAAAAAAATAGGGCGGTGTGCAAAAAACCGGACCGGCCCGACCCCCGAGGCGGGGTGGGCCGGCCGGCCCGGTCCGGATCGGCCCAAGGGGGGCCCGACGCCCGATGTCCCCGAATTTCGCCCGAACTGCTCCTTTTCGACTTCCTTGTTTGGTCGAAAAATTTTAAGGGAAGTGTAAAAAAGGAAAATAAGGTTCCCGGGGCTTTTCCCTCGGGACTATATATTTGGCCGAATTGGGAGCTCGAGAATCAAACCTTTCAAGCAATGTGTTGCACCCTTGTAGCAGCCATTGAGCCTCCAAAAAGCTTAGGGTTGAAGGTAGAAGCCAAGAAGCCATCGATGGAGGAGGCGATGCGATGCGAGGTCAAGCTACCCGTCAAGAGGACCGCACGTATCCGTTGCGGAGGACATGTCCCGACCGGAGCTCTTGCATCTCGCCACCCCGTCAAAGGAGAGAAGGTCCCTACACCCGTTCGAAGGTCGGCACGTCTCCAAGGCATCAAGCGCAAGGATTACAAGGAGGTGTCACCGGAGCCTAAGGATTATGGGGATGGCGACTTCTCCGATGATCGTAGCCCAAGCTCGTGGGCGGCCGCCGGTAGAGATGATGATGATTGGGATGAGCACCCCTATGAAAGGACTCCCGAAGGCCCCAACGGCGACGGCAACGGCGGTGGCGAAGGCGACAACAATGGAGGTGGCGACGACGGTGGTGACAACGGTGGAGATTATGGCGACGACGACCCCTTCGGATTGCATCCGGTTTGTCGTCGAGTTTGCCGTCAATCCATCGCAGCTCTCTACGCGTCGGCCGACGAATGTCTTCAAACCATGGAAGCGATGAAGCGGCGTATGGAGGACTTGGAGCGCGTAGTTGAAGATGACTACAAGTTCCTTAACCGCAACGTGCGCAAGCTTTTCGGCATGGTTGGAAACATGAGAGGCAAGTGGTGCAAAGCTTGCTTGAAGTACCACTAAATCTAGTTTTCCCCTTAGGATTTTTGTAAGATACGACGAGGACGTCGTATGTTTTAAGTGTGGGGGAGAGCTAGCTCGCTAGCCTTAGCTTTTGAACTTCAAGTTTAGGTTCGGTTTAATCTTCGTGTGAGAGTCTTAGCGTTTTAATGAGTCTTTAGTTTTCGAGTCTGTTTTTAAATTTTTGCAAGCGTCTTAAATTAGTGTTGAGTCAAGAAAACCAAATAAAAAGAGTCTTATATATATCTTTGTGTTTTATGTATTGTTTATCTTTATTTACTTGTTTGTTTAATCTTCGATTCTTGATATATGAATACAAGTATGTGGTTTGAAAATCGTTTACCGTGGTGCTTAGTGGAATCGCTACTACTTAAAGTACCCATACCGCACTTCGATCTTGAGCTTCACATGCTAGTTGTGCTATGTTCGATGCTAAAAATTGGAGGATTTCAGTTCTGATAATTATATTAAAACCCTTGTAATAAAGGTTAGCAAAACCTCTTTTTCCAAGTTGAGAGTGAAAAAAAAATTCCTATCCAAAGCCAAGTTTGTTTTTTTTCGCTCCACCATAAGTGTGATTAGCACGATGAGTTAGGCTAGGACCCTTCTCTCTTGGTGAGTTTTAATTTCAAGCAATGATCATGTCCTTGTGCTTATCTTTTGTTGCTAGCCTCGTCATTTATTCGGTTCATGACTTTCATAACGAAAGTCATGTATATCAACGGATTCCATACCCAACCCTATACATCTCTTTTGAACATCGTATTCCTTGAACACAACCTATTTTCAAAGTTTCGTCTCGTCTCTAGCATGATTTATTTAAAAATTTCAGATTGTATGCATGCGAGGAAAGAGAGAATTGAAAGCTTTGAAAAAGTTGTCAAGAGAGAGAAAAATAAAGAGAAAAAGTATGTGTATGGAATAGAAAGAAAAAAATCATATGTGAATGAAAAAGAAAAAAAAAGAGAGAAAGATGAGTTAGCAATGAAGATATGAGAGGGATGGATCAAGTGAAAGAAAAGAAAAATAATAAAGTGTAAGGAAGGATGTCACGTTGATTGTGAGACGAAACTTTTACTCTATTTCCAACCATGTGCAATCCGACAACGAGGACATCATTGGTGCCTTGTGGTCACAATTTTCTTTTGCCCTTGCACATGTCCACCATTCTAAATCTTCTCATCCTTGATATCCCTACATATGGTTAATTCTCATGATCATTGGCTCCGAAAGGTAGACAACCATTAGAGGAAGTTCTTAGTTTGACAATACTTGTGTTGATTGCGCTAGCCCTACCTATAGCTCCACTTTACATAATATACGAGAGATTAATGGGAGGTGAGAGTTTTATAAAATTTGGTTAGGATAGCCACTTCATATGAGTGATTTGAGAGAGCTTGGAGAAAGGTTTTTGTCTAACACTTGTTGCAGGAATTTTGTTTTGAAAATAATAAAAACCCTCCGATGGAAGCAAAGGAGTAAGCATGGCTGAAATTGAAAGCTTCGAGTGAAGAGTTTGAGTTGTGGGGTAAATCTTGACGTGGTAAAAATTCTAAACGCCCATGTTTATGTTTGATTATCATTACTTTGTGTTTATGTATTAAAGATGAAGGGATTGACTAACTTGTGAAGAAGGATAAGTGATACACGATTACACACCTTGGACGAAGTTCTTTTACGAGTACTTGCTCGAGGACGAGCAAGAGCTAAGTGTGGGGGCGATGTTGACGGTGTATTTTGGTGCACCTAGCATGTTCATTACACTTTGGTCTGGATTTGATTATTGAACTAATCCGCCACTAGGCATACTAATCATATAACAAGTTCATCTTTGTGCATGCATTTGGAAGTGTTGTGTTTATGTAGGAAATCATGGACATAAAGGACGGATTTGCAACAAGTTCAAAGGAGCATTTATGGAGTCTTGTTCGTGTTCATGAGCTTGCTGAAATTACTTCCAATGGTGGCGAGGACCGAAGTGCTACGAGGAACACCCCGGGGATTGAAGCGTAAAAGATCAAACTTCATGCAAAGAAAGTCTCCATCTTGATCGTAAGGATAACGGCGTCAAAATCATCCAAGTGGAAGGGGCAAAGTAGATAAGTGCACGAGGACCCACGGAGCAAAAAGGGCGACCGAACCGGCCGAAACCGGGCACGGGCCGGCCGGCCCGGTCGGATCGGCCCGGCCCACTTCGGGCACCGGTTCGGTCCCGTCTTCCTTGCCCTCGAAGGATCTTCGACCCTAAAACCCCCAACGCGCCGCCAACACGAGAGAGAGGAGTTTATTCGCACCGAAGGCCATCTACAAGCTAGAGAGAGAGGAGGAGGATCTCTGCGGCGGGAGATCAACCACCTCGAAGGAAGCACCCTCTCGTGGAGAAGAAGGAAGACACGGCGGAAGGGAAACCATGATCAACGGTGCCATGATCGGCACCTTGATGGGGTAATCTTCTCATTCGTCCATGGGTTGTAATCGATATTGAGATGTAATCGCACTTTGTCGGATTATCTATCTATCATCTTGTGTTGAACATACTTTAATGCTTAAGGCTTGCAACTGTGCCATAGAGGGAGTAGAGCTCCAATGCTTCCTTGGATCCATTCAATACGCCGTGGCCATCAAAGGTCTAGTCATGAATACCTTCGCGTAGTGACGATGCGAGAGGAGGGAAAGGGCGAAACCGTGGTCACAACCCCGATAGATTAGATTGGTTTTCATGTCTTTAAGCGATTGCATGCTCTAGTATCGTAGACCCGTGGGCGAGTGTCTTCTTCCTTGATCGTTTATCATTCTCTCTAGTGTAGTTTAGTTGTTTTTCTAGTATAATAATAGTTAGGGTTTTAGTAGCTAAGTGTGTCATAGTAGATCGAACGCTTGTAATCCCCTTGCTCCGCGGATTGACAAGAACCTTGGTAATTCCATGGTGAAAAAGGTGTGGGGTCCGTACGCTTGCGGATCGTAGAGGGATACGTCTTTTATCCGTCAACGGCCGTAAGTGGCCTCCGGGTCCCGGCCCCGGTCTCGGACTACTCCTCCGCCGTAAGCGGCCTCCGGTCCGAGGCACTAGTCTCCGGACTACTCTTCTACGGGATCCGGCCCGCGCGGCTACCTACGGATCCGGGGCTGCGACGAGCGATAAAGGACTCTAGCGGCGGTCTGCGAAGACCATGTACTCCAAGATCCGGCCTACACGGCTACTTACGGATCTCTTGCGCGTAAGCGGCTACTCGCCCTAGCACCACTTAGCCGTAAGCGGCCTCCGGTCCGAGCGACTACTCGCAACTACGGCCCTGGCCATCCGGGTGTACTCCTTCGGTAATAAAAGTTTGATCGTTCATCAACTTCTTTACTGTCTACTTCCCTTCACGGGACTACCGCTGAGTACGACTACTCGCGTCAACTCCACGATGGGACTCCGCACTCTAAGATCGCGACTACGAGTACTCATTGATGGAACTTTTCTTCATTAATACTTGAACAATTACATTACAAATGTTTTTGTACACATACTGCTATGAGCTAACTATTACAGGACTACTGGAGGTTAAGCTTTTCGGCGACTTGCTCCGCAATGGGCGCCATCTGCTCCAGCAGCTCCGCATACTGCTCGTCTGTACAGTTGGCGGCTACCCCGCCAGCGACTACGTCCACGGGCGCCTTCGGGAAGTAGGACTTCATGAAGGCCAGCACCTGGTTCGGGATCGACTTCGCCAGATGCTTCACGTACGCCGCCCGGCCGGCGCGGGGGCTTCCTTCGGTCAATCCACGAGCGGTGTTATCTTGGGGCCGCCGGGATGAGGCACCAAGAGTCTTGCAATGGGAAGCGCGGCTTCTTCAAGCTCCTTCAGCTGGGCCCGCAGCGCCTCGCAGTCCTCGTTCAGCTTCTGCAACGATTTGTAGCAGTTGACGAGGTCACGATCGGAAGCAATACGAAGCTCCATGTGCTTGTCGCACTCGAAGGCAAGCTCCTTATAGTCAAGCTCGAGTACCTGGCGGGCCTCCTGCTCCTGGTAGAAGAGGTTCTTCATGTCTGTCTCTGAAGTCCTCAACTGCTCCACTCGGGTCTCAAGCTCTGTAAAACAACGAGGCGCAGCGGGTTAGACTACCTCTCGACCTCCAACAACTACTCAACAAGCCAATCGGTGTACCTTTGTTCTTGTTGCGGAGTGATTTGTTCTTCCGCACCAAGTCATCGCTCTTCGCCTGCATCTCTTGGATATCGTTGTGATATTTGGCGAAGGCGGCATCAAGCTTGGACTGCACGGCGGCCGCGTGCTTCCGCGACTTCAAGAGTTGATCCTCCAGCGCTTCAGCCCGGAGCACCGCGTCGCCGAAGCCTTGCAGCATGCTAGACTTCTCGCGGGACCTTTCCACGACGTCCTGCACAGACAACACATGTCAAATGAGTACTCAACGCTTACGGATTGACTACTCGAAAATTAAGACTACTCACCTTCATCCACCGCTCGGCCGGCGGACCGCCTCCGGTGCACGGCCACCGTTGCCGGGTCGACCAAGTCGTCTGCCAGCAACTCCACCCCGCCACGACTACTTGTGGCGGCTTCGATCATCGGGCGAGTGGATGGGCTCCGCGTCTTGGATCTCCGGGGAGCGGACAACCACCTCCAGAGCAGCCTCCGACGGCACAGTGGCCTCCTCTCCTCCGGTTGCCACGGCGGCCTCCTCGACGGCCTCCTCCATCGGCTCGGGGGCTCCTTCAGCAGTTTCCGGCACTTGTGGTGTCAAATTCTGCATAGGCACCGCCGCCGGGATGTCGCTCCCTTCGGCCTCGGCACCTGTCAATAAAGAAGACAAGTTTATCAGTGACTACGGCTATTCTTTGGGAGTACTATAAACTCAGCAGAGTACTTACCTTTGACCACGATGGCTTCGGGCAATGTAGCTCCAGCAGCCAGCGTCTCGGACTCCGCACCGGGGGCGGGGGTGGACTCCTCGGCGGGCGGCACGGCTTCCTCGTCCGCCACCGCTGTAGAGGGTTCATCCTCCTCCCAAGACGGATCCGTTGATTTCTGCGAGCACACAAGTTGGTCGTCAATCAAGTTCGACTACTACATAAAGTACTACTCGAGAAGGTTCAACACATACAAACTTGACCGAGACTATCGTCACGGTCGGGGTGCCGAGGATGCGGCAATGTCTACCGATCCGGCTTCGGCGGGCGCCTCCTCTTGCGCCTCTGCGGCCGCTACCTCTTCGCATCGACGGCGGCCGGTGTAGCGCCCTCCTCGCGGTCTGCGGCCACCACTTCTTCGGTGGCGGTGGTTGCGGGCTCCATGCCCCCTTGAGGAGCGAGGGGGGGGCGCTCCGAGCGCGCCAAAAGCTCTTCAACGGTGGGGGCTAGGCTACGATCCCCAGCGGGTTCCCCCACCGTATCCCACTCGCCTTCGTCGCCCTCATCAGCGGGCTCCGTCGGCGGCACCTCTGCGGCAAGGAAGCTCGGTCATCGGCAAGTGAACTCCAAGAAGTACTCGACTACACTAGTCAAGACGTCTCACCTCTTGAGGCGTGGTCTCACAGACCTTCAACTTCTTCATCACCCGCTTGCGGGCGGGGTTGCGCGGCTTCCGTGGCGGCGCGGCTAGACTAGCCTCCGGAGCTGGCCGGTGGATCTTGTACGAGGGGCACGTGAGGTTGGCCGGGACGGGCCGAACCTCGACCGCAGGTGGAAGCGGTCTCCGTAGCATCTCCTCGTCGTCGTCCTCGTCGGACGTGTCCACGACTACGGCGTCGTCCCCTTCGCCGACCTCCCGTCGCTCCTTGGTCTTGGTCTTTCCCTCCTCCGGGATCTCGACTACACCGAGGGGGCGGCGGCGGCTCGGAGATGAACTTCTTCAAGTCATCCTCGCAAGACACAACTCGTCGGCGCGACTACTCACACGAAATGGGTACTCGTCGAGGGGTATGGCTACTTACCTCCTTTGGCGGGCGCGCGCGGCGGAGTACTGCGGGACGGGGCATGCCGTGTAAGGTGACATGTCCTTGAAGATGCGCATCGGCCTATCGACAATGTCCTCGTCGTCGACTTCGTCTCCCGGCATCCGCGACGTGTCGTCGTCGCCCGTGTACTCGAATCCAAGGGTGCCGCGAGCCATCGGTGGGCTGCACCCCGCGCTTCATGAAGCCGAAGGCCACGTGCTCGGCCCTCGGCCCGGTTTCTCTCGAAGCACCTTGATGTGCGCCAACCGCTCGGGGAGGCTGAATCCCTTCTTGCATCGTGGGCTCCGTGTTCCACCACGGGCGATGCTTCGGTTGCTTCCCCGCTCGGCTTCGGCAACCCCGGGTGGTGGTTCGTGACGTAGAACCACTTCGCCTTCCGATCCTGGTTGGAGTCGATGAGCTTGTACGAGAGGTGCGCTCGGCGGCGTCCTCCCGCATCCGGATTCTGCTCCGCCGACTACTCGCGGATTGCGGCCCTCGGCCGCGGCTTCACCGGAAGAACTTCCGAACAAGATCCGGTGGGGCTTGATCCCCGGGAACGCTTCACGAAGTGGACGAAGACGGCGGTATGGAAAATACCGTTGGGGTTGAGGTTGAGGTACTCGATGCCGTAGTACCCCGAGGGAGGCCTTTGAAGAAGTCGCTAGCCGGAAGCGCAAGTCCGCGCTCCGCGGAGCGCGCGAATATCGGGATCTCGTCCTCGCTCTTCTCCATGGGGTACGGATCCCCGACGGCGGCCCTCCACATGTCCATCTCCTTCTCACGGATGAAACCGCTGTTGAGGAGGGCCAGCAAACCTTCAGTCTTCGTCTTCGACTTTTTCCACTCGCGGCTCGGATCTGGCCGCGGTGGAGACATTGGCGGTGTTGCCCCTGCGGCAGACCCGGTGGCCTCGTCACGGCCCCTCTTCTTCCCGGCGGTCTTCGCGGTCTTGGACGGCGACGGCTTCATTCTCCAAGTGCACGGCGTCTTCACGCGCATTCGCTCGGGGGCTACTCTAGCAGCTCTGGGTGGCGGCGCGCTCAGATCTACAGCGGCGGCGGCGTGCCGGAGGTGATTACGGCCAAGATCTATTCAAAATGGCTACAACGGCGATGGGTGAAAAACCCTAAGGGTTTTGGCTTCTATTTATAAGTCAAAACGGCCCTCCAATGGCCGGATGGATAAGTCTGCGCTCGGCTGGCTCAGCGGCCGCGCGTGACTCTTCGTATTCCACTAGTCGACGCGCCTCACGTGGGGGGCTCGGCTACCTCTACTCGACTACCTGGGAAGCGACAAGACTCAGGGGCATCTTAGGACACATTCTACAAGATGACCCTTCAATTCGAGAGGAAGTACTCGACTCAAGGCTCGGGGGCTCCGTGCCACGTGTCCTTTGGTTTTTTCTCCGGGTTTTTCGGGATATTCTTGCCAACACTTCAGATGTACCCTCAGCCCGCAGCCTGCGACTCAACCTAAGGCTCGGGGGCTACTCCATATGGAGTGCGATTTTGCAATCGCACTTCCATATCAGCTTCGGCTTCAAGACAACGCGGGCATTTTTGAAGACCTTCGAGGGCGAGCACTTGAGGACACTTGGGACTACTCGAGAAGACTTCAAGATTGCTCGGACATCGGTGGAGTACATTCCCGGCCTCGAGATGCTTCGACTACTCTTGAGGACTTTTGACTTGTAGTACTCGGGGACGCTTGAGGACTACTCGTTAAGGCCGTCAAGACTACTTGAAGCTATCCTTCTCGACTACAAAGTACTCGGGGGCTTGTCGTATGGACCTCCCCGGGCCCACTACCTCGGTGGGTGCCGGGACCGACTACTCGGTGGGCCCACGGGACTACCGGCTTGAGCTACACGGCACCCGATGGCGTGGAGCACAAGGACTACGGAGGAGAAGTACTCGGTTGGGAAGGCCGTACATGTCCCGCACTTGTATGGAAGACTCCTAGACGTACTCGACTAGTACTCTCTCTCCCTACTCCGACTTGTAACCCCGCCTCCCGGACTATATAAGGCGGGGGCGGGACCCTTCTCTAGCATCCAATCTCATCTTACGGTGTACTATTACACCATCTTGTAATCGTACCCTATCAATCCCGAGCTACGCAGCATACGGGACGTAGGGTATTACGCACCTCGCGGTCCGAACCTGTCTAAATTGTGTGCCACGTGTATCTTCCTTCGAGTTACCGATCTCGGCGAGGCCACATTCATCTACTTCGGGTACTCCCCTTAGTAGGTTGCCGGTCTAAAACACCGATACTCACAAACTTTTTTCGCGATGGAATTCTGGAAATACGCAATTTGGGGGGAAGACTCTTTTTATATATATATCACAAAGAGTATTTACATAGTATCCACCTCGTTAAAAACCTTGCCTCTTGATTTAGAGCCCCCTTTGCAAGGAAAAGAGTACGGTCCTCCTTATTCTAATGTAACTAAGAGAGTAAAGGCCACATTACATCTAGCTAGAACTTGTTTTTTCCCGAAGTCACTTATAGATACGTGATTCGGATTTCTTTGATTTTCGGAATTTAAATTTGCGAAAATGGAAAAAATATTTTATACTACATGTAACTACAACTGGAACCTCAAGGGTAATACCTTTTCAGGCTGTCAGCATTCCATGAATATGGCAACTCTTCGCCAGTTTGCTCCATTAAGCGAAAAGCCCCTGGCATGTTTGTTTCCTTTGCAATGTATGGCCCTTCCCAAGACTCATGAAGTTTTCCTGGATTCTCCCAGTTTTTCTTCCTTTTTAATACAAGGTCTCCGGTTTTGATGTCCTTTCGGACCACTTTCTTGTCTCTCCAGGCCCTAGTTTCTTTTTGGTACTTCTCAATGTTTTCAGCAGCTTCAAGGATTGTTAGCTCGATCATGTCCTTTTCCACTTTCTTGTCAATTTCTTCAATCTCTTTTCCCTTCGGTACTCTCATGCTTTCATTTTTGATCTCCTCTGGTGTCATTGCCTCAGTGCCGAAAAGTAGGAGAAAAGGCGTGAAACCTGTTGCTCTTGACACTGTAGTGTTGTGAGACCAGATCACTTTGGGTAATTCATCCACCCATTTACCCTTCTTTTGGTCAAACAAGCATTTTTTGATTCTCGAAAAAATCAGGCCATTTGCCCTTTCGACTGCTCCATTGGACTGCGGGTGGTACACTGACGAAAATTTCGCATGAGTGCCCAAGGTCTTGCAATACTCTTTGAAAGTGTAGCAATCAAACTGTTTTCCATTATCAACGGTTAGTTCTCTAGGAACCCCAAATCTGAGACTATGTTCCGCCAAAAGAACTTCTGAATTGTTGTTGCCTTGATATTCGCTAGTGGTTTTGCTTCCACCCATTTTGTGAAATAATCGGCCGCAACGGTACTGCAAATCGGCAATTCCCTGTGCCGTTGGTAATGGGCCCACTAGATCCATTCCCCATCTTTGCAGTGGCCACGATGGTGGAATTAAGTGAACGGCATTGAGGGTAGATTCGTTGGTTTGTTTGTTTTTACGGCATGCTTCACATTGCCGAACTAATGCCTTGGCATCTATGTTTCTTGTGGGCCAATAGAATCCTCGCTTTATTGCCTTCCCGGCTAAAGCCCCGGTGCCTATGTGCGCACCACAAAATCCACTGTGAATTTCCTTGAGAAGTTCTCGACCTTTTCGGAGGTGATGCACCGTAGCCAAGGCTCGATTACTCTGATTTGTACGGTTCCCCAATCACTCTTGTATAGCCCCGTGCCCTTTGTTTAAACCTTTTCTCTTCCGGCTCATCCTGTGGTTCGTAATGGCCTCTCGGGTATGCCATGATTTCCGCTCTCCAATCGGGGAGTCTCTACGAAATTCACGATTTTTGGTCTCAAATCTTTGATGGACGGTTCTCGATGATTTCGAAGAATACATCGGGGGGTAATTCTTGATTTCCGTTTCTTTGCTTTCGCCGGTTTATCTGCCTCATTGTTGTCATCTCTTGGGATATCTTTGGAATGAATACCCTTTGAAGTGCTTTTCCATTTCTCTTACTTTTTCTAGATACTTCATGAGAATGGGATTTCTTGCTTCGCTTTCTTTCTCGATATGTTCTTGAATTACTTTCGAGTCCGTTCGATTACGAAGATCTGTTTGCCCCAAGGCTTTCATTTTCCTTAATGCCAACGAAGAGCTTCGTATTCTCGTTGTGTTGTTCGTGGAGTGCTCATTGTTCGTGAATACGAGTCGAGCTGCATATCTTATCACTATGCACGATGGGGATGTAACGACAGTACGAAATTCCAACCCCCTTGTAACACCA
The DNA here is from genome assembly GCA_947561735.1 of Cenchrus americanus. Classification (NCBI taxonomy): domain Eukaryota; kingdom Viridiplantae; phylum Streptophyta; class Magnoliopsida; order Poales; family Poaceae; genus Cenchrus; species Cenchrus americanus. The sequence goes on along the minus strand of OX387245.1, from coordinate 251,661,105 downwards.
AGCCCCATCGCCCTTTGTACTATCCACGGTTCGGGCACATTTTCCTCGAAGTTCGAATAGGCGAAGTCTAATCCACGACAAAATGCGCGAACTTGCGACTTTATTGCACTTCTCCTCTCGAAGTCCACCACATATTTTGAGAGTTCCGCACCCCACTTGATTATTCGGTGGGTGTCTCTCTATTTGCAAACAAATCGCTCAACGGCAGATTGGTGATGACCCTTATTACGTGACCTTCGAAATAGTGCCTTAGTTTCCTTCTTTGCCATGACGATGCATATGCGATTTTCTCCGAGTTCGGAATAGAAGGTTTTTGAGTCGGACAAAGCTTCGGAAGCAAAGTACACGAGAATTTGCTTGAGCTTCCCTTCTTCCTCCTTTTCTTGCACTAGCACCGCACTTACCGCCGAATTTGAAGTAGACACATATAGCGAAGTGGCGATTTCGGTTCGGGAGGACGAGCTTGGTCATCTTGGACAAGTAATTTTTCGAGTTCTTGGAAGGCTCGCTTCGAGGTTTAGACCACCGAAAGTTCTTGGCACTTCGAGGACTTGGAAGAATGGTAAGCTTCTTTACGCGGCTTTGGGAATGAATATGTTAAGGGCGACCACTCTCCTGTCGACTTACGCACATCTTTCACTTTGAAACCGGATCTTGCATTTCTACTAAAGCCCCGATTTTGTCGGGATTCGCCTCTATGCCTTTTGTTGAAACTAGGCATCGAGAACTTTTCCCCCGTGAATGCCGAATACACATTTCTCCGGATTCGGCTTGATTTGCTTTGCTCTCATGTTTGCGAATATTTCCGCTAGGCCACCGATGTGGTCTTTCCTCACGAACACTTTTGACGACTATATCGTCCACATATGCCAAGATGTTCCTCCGTATCGGGGGTGAAGTACTATTGCTATCATTCTTGAGAATGTACATCCTGCGTTCTTTAGCCCCTTTGGCATTCTCACGAAACGTAGAATGTTCCGAAGGGAGTGATGAAGCTTCTTTTTTTCTTCTTCCTCCTTTCGAACCCCGATCGATGATACCCGAGAGAACATGTCCGGGAGCGAGAGCATTTCACCGTTGGCTGCATCATCCACGATTTTGTCTACCCTTTCCGGGGGGAAATCGTCTTTCTTGCATGCCTTGTTCAAATCTGTGAACTCCACACACATTCTCCACTTTCCATTTTTCTTCTTGGTAGTACGGTGTTGTCCGACCAGTGGATATTTTACTTCTACCGATTACTTGTGCGTCTTGCAATCTCTCGAACTTGACTTCCACTTGCTTTCACCTTTTCTTCGGACATTTTCCGAAGTTTCATTTCTTGGGAGGTATTTTGTCGTCTGTTTCTAGGGCATGTTCGATGATGTCCCTTGTCAACACCTTGCGGGTCTTTAGCTAACCGTGCGAAAACATCCTTGTTCTTGTCCAGGAATTGTACGAGGTTTCTGTCTTCTTCGTCGCTGAGGTTAGCCCCTATTGTGACTGATCTATCCGGCATGTCATCCAGATACACTTTCTTGGTTTCTCCATCTGCGGCTACTTCAATCTTTTCTTTGTCCCGCTTGGCCTCTTCGTAAGTTTCCTTCTTCTCGTCGGTCGCTTTTCAGCGATGCACGTTTGTACGGCGGGCGTGTGTCCTTTTTCTATGTTTACGGCCTCTTGTTGATTGCCGAACACCGTGATGACCCCCTTGGGTGCGGGCATCTTCATGCATAAGAAGCTGTTGCCTTATGACCGCGTCGAATTTGTTCATGAAACCTCTGCCGAAAATCGCGACATACGGATGATAGATGTCAACCACATCGAAGGTGAGACTTTACGTTCGGTGTTTTCAAGATCTCCGAAGGAAACGGGGAGAGATATTTTTCCAACCGGCTTGATTGGCTTTCCTCCGAACTCTTGCAATGGGTACTCCGGCGGGTCCAACATGTCTTGGCTCGGATTTATCTTTTCGAAAGTCTTCGGGAAACGGGATGTCTGCTGAACTTCCATTGTCCACTAGGACTTTTCCTATGACCCACCCGAGTTATGTTTACCTCAGTGACCATAGCATCATTATGAATCGCAGATTTCAGCCTGAAATCTTCTTCTGTGAAGGTGATTGGCACCTTTGCCCACTCCGGACGTGCAGCCGAGCCGACGTTGATGATGGTGTTCACAGACCTGAAGTAATTGCTTCTTTGCTTCTTGGTCTCAAATTCCATAGATGACCCCCCTGTGATTGGCATGATAGTCCCGAAAGACGGCAATGCTTTGGAGTTCTGAGGTCCTACACTTGACTGAGGCCTTGACGAACTTTCTGGAGGTGGTGGCAAGATTTACCGAATCGGTTGTGGTTGCTGGATTGACTGGATTGCCTGTGACTGGGGAAAAAACTGCTGCGATGTTTGCCACGATGACTGTGGTTGTGGGAATTGTTGAACTGGGACTGAACTTGGTTGTGAGTTTGCGAATTGTGGCTGCCAGAAATTCGGGCGAAATTGACTTGGCATTGAGGATGTGATGCTCATTAGCGCTTTTCTTCTTGAATTCTTGACATGTTTTTCTTTGTTTCGGGGCACCCTTCGGTGCTGTGGCCCCTTCTGTGATACTGGCAATAGAAGTAAGGGTCTTTTGGGTTGTGATTCGTGAGTCTCGGGGGTCCTCTTCCTCTTCCCCTTCCTCTGGGTGCGAATCCTCCTCTTGTGTTGGGCCTGTTGCTTTGGTCGGGCTGAGAATTTTCCACATTGTTGATGTTTCACGGATTCTGGGATTGTGCCCTCCAAGTCATTTCTCTGTTGCCTTGCCATGCTTCATTTCTTTTGGCCACTCTTTTGCGATGGTCGTCATCGGACAAGATGTATTCTTCCGAGTTCATGAAAAAGTTCTTCAACCGTCTTGGGTTTCTTTCGCGTCGGATGCGAAGGCTGTTGGTCCCGAGAGTCAAACCTTTGATTAGTGCCTTGATCGTTGTTTTGTCATCGGCTTCGGGATGCGGGATCTCTCTCGCATGAATCTTCTCACGAAGTTCCGCAATGGCTCTCTCGCTTGCGATTATACGAATCCGATGCTTCACTCGTTGTGTCATGGAACATACGAAATGCTTGCATGAATTTTGTCTTGAGGTCTACCCGGTACCGTAGGGCGAGTGCGGTGGCAGCAAGGAGTACAAATTCGATGCGGTCCTTCGCAAGTGATGATGAAGGATTTGGCCAATGCGACATCATCTCCTCTCGCTGAATTCACAACTGATTCGTACCTCATGAGGAATTGCACGGAGTTTCCGAAGCCGTTATATTTCGGGGGGGGGGACCGGCTTGAACTTCGCGGCCAAGGTGCGTTTGCGGCCCGATGGACGATGGCGACTCGAGAATCCACGAAGTGTGAGATTCCGTTTCCCGCGAAGAAGTTTTCTTTCGGGGGTTCTCTTGCTGGCCCAGAGTTCTGATGTGGCGATTCCTGCCACAGGGAGCTGTTTTCTTGTTCTTTCATTTCGTCTATTTCTCTCTGAATTGTTTCAATCTGTTCTTTTGCCTTGTTCAATTGTTCTAACTTTTCAGAGATTTTTCTTTTTGCTTGCAACTGACTTGCGAATTTTTCCTTGTCCTTTTGCAGATGCTGTATTTTTTGCTGAACTCTTTCTAGTTCCCTGTCTATGGTGTCATCATCATCATCAACGTTCTCGAATGTTTGCTGTTCAGCAGGTTGTTCTTGGGTGTGAGCTATCTTCTCGGCCCTTGCCTTCATCAGAGCTTCGAGTTTCGCTCTTCGCACTTGATCTGTGGTGTTTGAGGTTTCGGGGACGAAGGGGATTTCATTCCCTTGAGGAGGATGATGGTCATCTCGATTTGTCTCAGCTGGAACATTCTTCTTAGACTTCTTCGCGGTGGCATCGTGAGGCTGTTCTTCGGCTAGAAACACGGTGGGCGCCAATGTTGGGGGTATCCGAAAATCCGGATCGGATCCCCTAACACGAGAGAGAGTACACGGAAAACCGGAACAAGCGCGGCGAAGTGACGAGAGAGAGATGGCGTGCTTCCCGCTAAGTGCTTAAGCTTCCAAAGATGTTCCTCCATTTACACGTGCCCTCAAACCCCTATTTATAGGGACACCAAGGGACTTTTACATTCCGAAAACACCCTCGAGCTCGAAGAATATTCCTAATGTGAACACATACAAGATTGTCTTTTTTGCCCCACATATTTACAAGCCTGCCACTAGTTCACACCCTAAACCCGGACTTTTTGGGACGACAACTTTGACTTTGCTTCTCGTCGGTTCGTGAATCTTCCCGCTCGAGACTTCCGAACTTGCGTTTCGACGGATTCCCGAATTGACCATCCTTCGAAATTCGCGACTTCACCGATTCGAGATTCCCGAAGATTGCATGTTCGCGTCTCCGAAGCTTTGCGGGTTCGAGATTCCCGAAAGCCGCCCGTTCACGACTCCGAGTCTTCGCGGGTTCGAGATTCCCGAAAATCGCACGTTCGCGGCTCCGAGTCTTCGCGGGTTCGAGATTCCCGAAAATTGCACGTTCGCGACTCCGAATCTTCACGGAGTTCGGGATTCACGAAAATCATAAGTGCCTTGCCCCCGAAAAACATATCTCAAGAACTTCATTAAACTCAACGTTTCGAGAGTGACGGGTTTTCCGAATTCCCCAACACTTCCCCTTGCTTGAGGTCAGCCGGCATCGCTTCAGGCGCTTCACTGGGCGAGCGGTGTCGGGGATGCTCGTGGTCGAGGTTGTGCCACGCCGAGGCCACAAGCGGAGCTAAGGCCTACTCCCCATTGCTCCAAGAATCAGTGAAAATTAAATTAGTGAAATTAGTCTATTTTGACTTTAAATTGGTTGTTTCCCCCCCTATGGCTGATTAGCCCCCCTATGTTGGAATCCTGGCTACGCCCCAGGCTGAGGCAATGACCGTTGTGCAGGAGGAGAGCCAGTTGTTGTTGAAGTAGAATGGTGGAGTGCGGGATGGTGGATGAAGGCCTGAAGAGGAGCTGACTGTGGTCATATGTCTGTGCAGACGTCGAGGTGACAACGGAGTTGGGCAGCAACAAGCTCCAGTCGTTGTTCACTAGGAACCAAGGACAGATCTGGCGGTGGGGCAAGTGGGGCTCAAGCCCCCCCCAACCAGAAACTCCATGGAAACAAGAGGGGAGAAGGAGGAGGAAGAAGAGGAAAAAAGAGGGAAGAGAAAGAAGGGAAACGAGTCCCCCAGCCCACCGTTCCTGCATCCGTCACTGCTAGGAACCATCCCAACTCGACAAGGATGGGCACCTCTTGGTGGTTGGACCAGGTGAAGCGTCAGTCAAGGAGAGAGATCTCCAGCAGTGCCATGGCGGAAGAGATTGTGGGCGCTTGGGTGCTGCTGGGGGACTTCGACACGACCCACTCCCCCGACGAGCGGGGCGTGCCCTCCCCCTTGATGCCACCGTAAATTTTGAAGAGATGGTTTTAGATCTTGTTCATAGCATTAACGTAGCTGCACACTAGGATGCCTATTGCTCTCCAGCTGGCCAGCAGCTAATTGGAAGAAAGGAAGCTCAGCCAATTAGCTCATTGAACCTCGACTCTGTTATTCTCATGCGTTAAATTTCTTCTCAATCAATTATCACATGGTAAATCAGACTCATGAGATAAATTTAATGAAGTTAAATGGACTTATCGATGAGACAAGATTAGGAAAAAAGAGAATAAAATGGTTGTGTGACAACACGTGCATCACCTGACACCTACTTCCTCTATCCCACAAAGAGTAGTCAGGTTAAGCCCCGTCAAAGATGAAGGCAGGTTGAGCTTTCCTGGTGCCAATGCACCAAGGTAAGAAATTTTTGTTTCCCCTTCACTAAATACGCTCAAATCACCATGCACTTCACGAAAATTATACAAGTTTTATGAAAAGTACACCACGGTCATTTTGGATCTAGCATGGCCCCTGAGCACCTTGTTATATCGCCCCCTCCCCACCCACCCATATCTAATCCTGGCCACGCCTCTGCTGACGAGCGCTCCAACGACAACTTCGACCATGATGAGGCTTCTCACGATCAGGATTCAGTCTTCGTTGGCATTTTTGCTCCTTCGCAACTGATGATTTGAACTGGTTTTACCCTGTTGGGCCCTTGTACCTTTATCTTGAGGGTATTTGGCAGGTTAAGAAAGAAACACAAGTGGTATTTGTGATTTCCAAGTCTTGGAAATGGTGAACCCTGGTGGTATCGCGTTCATTGTGACAGTTCCAAATTTCTAGTCAGTGGGGCCGAGCCCCCATGCTAACTCGCAGCGACGTCGCTCGGCTAGCGTAAAGATGACATTCACTGTGCCCGCATCAACGTCTGCAAATCGTGTCCTCGCGGATGAGCTTCTACCTCTCTGATCTGTACATGTCCGCCGCCACCAACAGCAGCAGGCCGACTCTGGTACATGGCGTCTTGCTGCTCCTCTTTTTTTGAAAGAATAGGAGGGGCCAAAGCCCCTACTGATTAAATTATATTAAAAATGATAGAAGATAAGTACAATGAAAGAAAGGAGAATGAAAAGGAAGAAAGGAAGAAAAACGAAAGGAAAGAGCGATTCTGAGAGAGTTTAGCCGGGATTCCATTTCGGGAGTTTTGGAGGGATTAACTCTAAGAAGTAAAAGGGAAAATTCGACACAAATTTCTCCTTGCATCGTTGAACTAAAGGATCGATCTCGTTGAAAATCCAATCATTCCGGATTGTCCAAATGCACCAAGCCATCGAATTAAAATCTCCATAAAGAAAGAGACTTGGAGTTACTGCGCATCTGTTGAATATTTGAGGGACGAGTTGTTGTTGTAGCAACGGAGACGCCAATGGATGCCCGGCAAGCCTTGGCAAAGTTGCCCCGTAGGATGAGATGGGCACCGGTTTCCGTCTTTGAAAGATACACATGTCACGGGTGTAGGAGTCTAAAACCATGTTCTTTCTCTGTAGAATATCTCTCGTGCTAATCCTGTCTCTTAGCGGCAACCGAAGAAAACTTTGTTTCATCGACATTTAGAATTCCATATCCGGTGAAAAGCTAGATGAACTTGTCCGTGGCCAATTAAAACCTTGTAGGCCACAGCGGCGAGAGAATCTTTATTTCCCCAAATATAACTCCACCGATCCGGTTAGCTTCGGAGAGATGAAGGTCCTCGGCCGGTGAATGTAAAAGTAGGAATTGGGAGTGAGCTTCTTCAAATAAGGGGAGGTGAAAGTTGAGTGCAAGATTGTTGGAGGTGAACAAGGTGCGGACGGTGCTATTGGGATTTTTTACAAAGGAGAATAATTGTGGAAACTCATCTTTGCGGGAGATGGCCATTCCATAGATCATACCGGAGGCCGGAGCGGGGATCCATTTTGCACGGTGGCGAGGCCATACCTTTGTATGGAGTAATTAGATTGACAATGTCTCTCCACCGGAAAGATCCTTTAACCTGCTTGCCCAAAAAGACGACCATTTGCATAATAGTTTCCCCAAACCGGATGAACCCATGGGATGTACGCCTTGGAGTATAATTTGTGAAGGAATTTCATGAGAAGAGCGAGTGTTGTGAGTGTTTAAGTTTATGACTCCTAGACCCCCAACTTTCTTTGGGAGGAAAACACTTGACCATGCTGCCTTAGGGGGTTGCTCGGCATTAATGTCGGATCCCCTCCACAAGCGGTGTTTTCTATATTTGTCAATTTGCTCAATGACTCCCTTGTGGAGTTTCGAGCGTGCAGCAATGATAAACAAGCTTGTTGAAGAGAGTACGAGTTCACCATTTCAAGTTTCCCCTTGAGAGAGGAAAGCGGATGTGGAAATAAGCCTCCTTTCCACTTTCCGAACCAAAGGAACGAAATCTTCAATTTTAGGCTTGGAGGTTCCCAAGGGGAGGCCCAAATAAGTAAATGGCAAACTTCTGTGACCGACATTCAAAAACATTGGCCGAATCTTTGAGTTGTTCCTCCGCAATATTAATTGGCAACATGACGGTCTTGTTGTAATTGACCTTGAGGCCCGAAGCGGCGGCAAAGGATGAAAGTAGGTCCTTAAGGGTGATGAGTTGCCTAGGACAGGCTTCCATAAAGAGGAGAGTGTCATATGCATATTGTACTATAGGAAAGTCATTCCCGGCTCTCTCGGGAATGGGATGCTTGAGGGTACCTTGCTCTTTGGCTGGTTAACCATGGGTGGAGAAGATCGGCAACAAGGACAAATAATAAGGGAGAAAGGGGATTCCCCCTGCCCGACCCCCCCCTTCCGCAGTGGAAGACTTTCCCGGTACACCATTGAGCAAAACGGAAGAAGTGCTCGAACGAGAGAATTTCGAAATCCATCATGTCCATTTTGTTCCAAACCCCTTGGCTTTCAAAATCTCAATTATTGCCGATGCTCAATCTTATCAAAGGCTTTCTCAAAATCCAACTTTAGGATGATAACTTCTTTTTTGTAAGATTTGCATAGGTGAATATACTCAAATGCCCGGGCAAGGCAATCCTGAATGGTCCTAGTTCTAATGAATCCATATTGATTAGCATGAACTAAGGACGGAGAATAACCTTCGAAGTCTCTGCCATGATCTTGGTGATGAGTTTTATGGATGAGTTGAGGAGACAAATAGGCCTGTAATCATTGATGGAGATGGGGCATTCCTTTTTAGGGATGAGAGTGATAAAGGAGGAGTTTATGCTCGAAGGTACATAGATCCATCGAGAGAATGCACTACAAAGCTCATAGAAATCATCCGCAATGAGTGGCCAACATTTCTTCGGGAATTCTCCATTAAAGCCATCGGGACACGGGGACTTATTGTTGGGGAGATCAACATTAATTTTGTCAATCTCATCTTTGAGAAACTCACCATGAAGCCAATCAAGGTTCTAGCTAGAGTAATGAGAGTGGCCAAATCAATATTCATACCGGAGAGAATTCAGAGATTTCAAGTCTTTCCTTGAAGGAATGCCGGATAAAAGGAGCCTTCTCTTCATGGTTGGTTAGGACAACCATCGAGAATTCCTAATAGAGGTGATGGTATTCTGTTATGCTTAATAGAAGCATTTGCATGGAAGAACCTAGTGCACTCATCTCCAAATTTCACCCATTTAATGGTTCCTCTTTGTTTCCGGTAAATATTTTGCGGGTGTAGAAGGTATTGGAGGTGTGGGAGACCAAGTTCCCGAAATTCCATTCTTCCAACGGGAGGTCTCTGTGTTCCTCTAGAACATCCAAGAAAAGAATAACGTCTTTGCAATTCTGGATTGTTTTGGGGAGGTTAGGAAGCTAACTTTGCCAAGCCTTGAAAACTCTTCTCAAGTTTTAAAATTTTGCACCGATCTTCTTTGCTTTGTCGGACGAGGGACGGGGAAGACTCCATCCATCTTCGAAAGACATCACGAAACCGATGATGCTCAAGCCAAAAGTTCTCAAATCTAAAGACATTGGGTTTAGGCACATTGGTGGCCGCCGAGGTGAGGCAGGGAGTGTGATGCGAAGTGTCTCTAGACGGACCGGAAGCCCAAGCGTTAGGGAGGAAAGTGATCCGGGCATTAGAGCGAGAAGAACCGGTCGAGTCTTTCAAGCAAGGGGTCTTGTTGCTTATTGGTCCAAGTGTACTTGCATCCTTTGAGAGGGATTTCAACCGGACCAACCCTTGCTAATGGCTTCATTGAAAGCTAACATTTCGGATATATTTCCTCCTGGTTTATTCCTATTTTCTTGCGATCTGATAAGATTAAAGTTCCCGACAATTAGTCATTTACTATCATCTTGTATTTCCACATCTACGAACCAACTCGGGAAGGCTAATCTACCCTCGGTGTGCATGGGGCATAAATATTGGTCGAGAAACCGGTGTTCTCCGGTGAGACGACGGGGTTAACTCAACGGATTGACTAAACTCATTCGAAAGGCCGGAGAGCCGGAGAATTTTGAGCCATTCCGGACAATAATGCGCCCCCCGAAGCACCGAGTGAAGGGATGAATTCGAAGTTATCAAGCGGGCGGGGCGGAATTTTTTTAACATAATTGCTATCAAAGAATTCTCTCTTAGTTTTTGCGGACGGACAATGTCACAAGCGGATTCATTAATTTTACTTTTAATGGCATCCCATTTAGCTTTAGCATTAATTCCCTTAATATTCCAACACAAAACACACTAGGAACGCTTATGAAGAGAGCAATTCATTAGCAACCGAGAAGAAAAGTTCACGCAAATATGGGGTGCACGGCATCCCTTGCCAAAAGGTACGAGAGGTCACATAGCCAACAATTTAAAAACCGGTTCAAGACTTAAGCGAGGCAACACGGTAATAACCCGGATGAGTTTAAGAAGGGTATGAGCCAAAATAACCCAGCGAATCCATCAAAATCATCATTCCGCAAGAGAGGCCGGAAAAGACCGAAATAGGAGCCGAAACGGTCTTAAACCCTACTATCATCATCATCATCATTGGGTTTGTTCTTTGACTTCTTCTTCTGCTTCTTCCCCTTGGCGGTAGGGGTGGAGCTCTTCTTATCACCGATGGTCTTAGGGTTTTGGACTTGGATCTCGGCTTTGCTCGGTGAGCTTTCCGGTGGGGATTTTACACACTTGTCTCTTCGATGTCTTTGCAAAGGAGACAAAGAGAGAGCGCGGGGTTTAGAAGAACAAGCAAAGCGAGTTCTTGCTCGGGCGGGAAGCTTGCTTGAAGCCCCCATTGTGTCCTCCGATCCTCGGGGGCGCACCTAAAGGCCTTTTCATTCGGAGAGAAGATGTTGTTCTCGGTTTCCTCCTCAATGCCAATCTCTTGGCCCGAGGTGAAGTGGAGCGGTTCCTCGGCAAGACAAGGGATCGGATCTTCTTCGGGGCAAGTTGGAGGCAAGGCAAAAGGCATATTTTCTTCGAGGAGCAACAATCAACCAAAGATTTCCAAGAGTGAGATGTCGGGAAGTCTTTTGCCCAATCAAAGTGGCTCTGGTGTCATCGAGTAATTAAGAAGAAAGGGGCCCGGTTCGAAGGGATCTTCACCACTAAATCGGGATTGCCAACCGGGGAGAAGTTCTTGGCCCAAAGTCCGCAGAGATCAGCCTTGTATTTGGTGGGTTGGGCTTTAGCGATGAAGAGACTCGGCAAGCCCGGGATCGGGGAAAGCACTACCCATGAGTCGACCGGGCCCACATTAATATTCAAATTATGGTGGTTGGCGGGAAAAGGGGGATCCATCGGGGCTGTGGGGCCAGATTTGCAAGGGCTTGAGCAGCAATATCTTCATCATTCATGAGCTCTTCCATATGTATTTCGGGGCCCCGAAATCTTGCCGTTGAAAAGGGGGATCGGTGGCCCAAGGGGGCCATGCTTGGATTCACTGAGCTGCTGGAAGGAGGACATCGGGAAACCGAAAATCACCCTCGGCCTCGGGAGGTAGCCGATTCGGAGTCGGGAATAGTGGAGTCATTGTTTTCGGAGGATGAAAATGCTGAAGGGCTAGGATTGACGGTAACATTGTCTTGAGCATTTGCTTCGGGGATGTTCGAGGGATTAAGTCGGGAGCACCATCACCGCCAAATTCGATTTTCCGGATCTCCTAACCGATCCATCTGATCAAACCCCTTGTTCGACCATCCAATAGATCTTCTTGACCCATCCGAACATCACCAACGAGGCCGATCCTCTTGCCTTAAAGCGGCTGAGGCCGGAGGGCCTAATTGAGTTGCTTGCAAATTTTGCTTTGCCCAATCCTTGGAAAGACAAAATTGCCATCCAAACCTCCGGGAGGAATATCTTCATCGGGAGGCATTCCTCCCAACATGTCATGTTGAATGATCTCACATTAGGCTGTTAAAGAGATCCCTTCAAAGACATCTCCTTTAGAGATGATGATATAATGGGGGACATCCTGCAAATCGGTGACTCTTGCCTTGATAATGACTCTAGAAAGAATATTATCATTCTGCCGAATAAGAGTCTACCGAAGGATTTGATTGTGTCCCCAATCTCCTCATTAGAGCGGTAATCCGGAGGGAAGCCAATCAACATCGGCCAACATTCCTGTTGAAGTTAACCCTCCTAACATTAGCCTTCCTGTTGTGTCTAGTCACTTCTAAGTTGAAGCCATTGAAATGATGAGGGCTATGAGCAATCACTCCATCTCTATCGGAGATTCTAGCGAAACGAACATAAGCTTGCCCCGGACCAAAAGAACATTTACGAACATCTCTAATTTGCAAGCCATACTTGCCCAAAGAAGAGGCCAAGAATCACATCCCCGATTTCACCAAAGGGTACACGAGCAAGCTGGAAGAGGCGACAACGTGACGATGGCCAAATCTTCATTCCTTGGAACGACCCTTGGGGTGAACATCCGGATGTACGGCTCGCGCCCCTCGAACCACCACCCTGGAGAAGCCGGGGAGCATCATCGGGCGGGGGTCGATGTTGAGGAACGCCATAGCTTCGGGTGACGGCCGGCTATTGCCGGCAAGGGCGGCTTCGGGGGGAATCGCCGGGGGGGTGGACGGAGATCAACGTGCTCGGGGTGGGGTTTTCTTCGGTAACGGGGGGTTTTCTTGGGGCAACGGAGTAGCCGAGGAAGGTGAAGGGGCAGGGGTCCCATTAGAGTGCGAGCAGGGGTTCTCTCGAATCTTGGAGGCTGTGCAAGTTTCTCGACCCACTGGAGGGGGCTGCTTGAACCAGGTAGCACAGTCCAAACATTGCCAACTAGCTATTAGGGGATAGGAGGAGAAGCAGCCAGTGAAATTATCGCCATGAATTACCACCGGGGCTCGAGGTGAAGTAAAACCAGGGCAATCTTTGGAGATATGACCCTCCTGTTTACAGTTCCAGCATTTAATCTTAAGCCGGCAGCTTAGGCGCTGGTGGTTGGGTGATAAGCACCTTTTGCAAGGGCCATAATTCAGAGGCACAGTACTGGGCCGCAAACATGACCGACCTTTTGACTTTGGATTCGAAATTTGAAAGCCCTTGTCAGAGGAAGGAGGTTGAAAGCTCAAACGCTGAAAAACTGATTTTCTAGGCCAAGAAATTCTTTTGAACAACGAAACTCTGTGCTGCAAATTCAAAGGGGTAAAACTCTGACCAAGATTATCCTTGTACGAAGAAAGAGGACGCTGAATTGAATTAACTCTTGGATAAAATGCCTTCGGGGGAGGTTTACCCAATGGAACAGTGTTAGCACCAGAGAGAGGTTCATGCTGAGCTTTGACCGCATCAGCATAAGAAGCCTACTTCTTCTTACGATTGACTGAGAACCAATTGAAAGAAGGTCCAAAATCGACTTTGGTGAAGACCTGAGCTGCTTCGAACCCCGAATCATTGCAAAGATGAAAAGCCAGCTTGAAGGGAGCACAAGCAAAGAAATCCAGTCAGAGGATTGTGAAACCAACTTTCTTGCAAGAGACAGAGAACCGAAAAATCTGATCATCCAGTTGGATTATGGTGAAAAGTTTTGACGAACCTCCAAGGATTGCCTCCAGGCAGGCCCCAACAGAATCCGGGGAGAGCCTGAAACGAAAGCGACTGAAAGAAACCAGCAGAGAGAACAAAGATGAAGGACCTTCCTCACCATAAGCCACACGGGGATGCCAAACAAGTTCCAGATCTTGGAGCTGAAATCTTGTCCAATTCAGCCGTTCGGCAAGGGAAGATCCATGGGAGAAGTCTAGATGAGTAGGGCTAGAGATTCTCATGGCGAAAGGAGACGAGGAGGAGGAGAGGGGAGCGCGGCTAGGGAGAGGCTCGCTCCATCGTCTGTCTTGCTGCTCCTCTTGTTGGCTATCACCAAGAGCTCGTCGGTGTACACGTACCGGGGGTAGGGGGCAGAGTCTTTGAAGCCTTGAACACCCACGGCTCGACGCCGTTCGTCGACGCGCACCACGCCGGTCGGCGCCCGCGCCGTTGCTCTGACCCCTCGCTGGTCGCTGCTGCCGCAGCGCGGAGCGCCGAAGAACGCCACGCTGATGACCATGGTGTAGGCCGCGGGCACGCACGGCAGCGCGCGGCCGACAACCTCGAACAACACCTTATTCCTCCTCCGGACGAAGAGTAGCGCCGGTGTTTCGGCCACGACGCTGAACCGGCCGGATCCGGAACTGCGCTGTCACGGCCAGGTGACACACTGCGACAGACGTAGCCCGGACCGGATGCGCGCGCCAGGCGCGGCCACCGACCGGCGAAGGGGCTCCCTTGGCACGGCGATAGCGATCATGGAGGCGTCTACCTGGACCTCGTGACGCCCGATCTCCTTGCTGGTGATGACGATCACGGAGGCGGAACGCCGCGACGGCTGCCAGAGGCGGCATGGCGAATGGTGAGCACCCGCCCCGCGGCTTGATCAGCACCAGCGGGCGCACCTCGCTGGGCTTCACGTGCGCTCTGTACCAAGTGGGCTTTATGCTGGCTACTGGAAAATCCTTTATGTAGTCCCTCCCATTCGAAGAATCAGCGGCGAGAGAAGAAAAGTCCCAAGACAGTAGACGACAATCTCTGAGGGTGAAGTCCCAAGACGAGTAGGCGGCGGTCTCTGAGGGCGCGTTTGCGAGGGTGGCCGGCCCGGCTGCACCCCTCCAGCAGTCCAGCTGCAACTTCCCTTGTTTGTGGCCTTTCGCCAACCAGTGAGCAAGGCTCGACTCATGCAAAACGCACTCTCTCTCATGGCTCCCAGGAAACGACAGTTTCTCCCAAGCCCGGCTCGTCGAATCGCGCGTTGGCTCGCGTGGGAGATGGGATCACCTCCGACCTGGGAGGGTGCAGGCCGCCGGTGCTAGGGAGGAGGGCGGCGGGCTGTCCGTGCGCGCCCTCCAGGGAGGAGGGCGGCCATCCGTCCGTGCACGGATGCGTTCGGGCGGGTGTCGCCGTCGCGGCGGGCCCGTCCCACACGCTCTTCGGCTTGCCGCCGCCGTCCCAAGTAAGCATCAAGGTGCGGGGAGGCTGCGTCCGCCGCCGCCGACGCCGTCGAGGTGTGGGAGGCCACACCCGCCGCCGCCACGTCGAGGTGTGGGAGGCCCCACCCGCCGTTGCCACGTCGAGGTGCGGGTGGCCGCGCCCGCCGACGCCCCGTCGAGATATAAAAGCCCCCCCCCCCCCCCCCCCCCCCGCCGCGTCGTCTCCATGGGCGAGAAGGCCGAGCTTGCCTCGCGCCATGGCTAGGCCACCAAGTGCTCGATGAAATGCCCGTGAGCCTTCTTTGGTGGTAAAGATACCACAGTTAGTCACACACACCTCTCAGCTCGGCTGTCAATTTTTGGTGGCAAACAACATGTGATGTTCGCAGCCGAGCTCCCGGACCACTCTCGCAAATATGGTGTCTTGCACCGTCTGAGTTAGGTTATTTTAAGCCTGGTCTAGTCCAGCCGGTCGAGCCGTGGCGGTACAGGGTCGCAAACACGCCCTAAGATAAGATGGAAAGGACTACTAACACACCACACCCAGGTCTCGGCCTCCCACGGCCAACCGCGGCGGCACAAGTCCATGGCGTCGCCGCCGGAGCTGGTTGATGATGCCGTCGCCGAGATCCTCCTCCGCCTCCCGCCGGCCGACCCCGCCTGCCTCGTTCGCGCCTCCCTTGTGTGTAAGCCCTGGCGTCGCGTCCTCTCGGACCCCACCTTCCCACACCGCTACCGCAGGTTCCACCGGACGCCTCCCCTGCTCGGCGTCATGCTTACTAGCTCTTACGTTGAAGACCTATTCGTTCCCATCGCGACACGCATCCCCACCCCTTTCCTCAGGCAACCGTCCAGGTGCCAGCCTCTCGACTGCCGCCACGTACGGCCGCGTCCTTCTCCACACGATGTGGGACACGCCGGATTGGAAGCTCGTCGTCTGGGACCCCATCACCGGCGACCACACGGTGTTGCCGGGACCTGACCGCTGCTGGTTGCACACCCGCTCTGGCACGGTTCTCTGCGCGGTAGCTGGTTGTGACCATCGCGACTGCCACGGCGGGCCCTTCACCGTGGTCTTCGTAGCCTTCATGTCCACCACAAACATGGTGACCCGTGTGTGGATAGATCTACTCATCCGAGACGGCCGCGTGGAGCCCGCCGGCCACCGTGCAGTTTGGCCGACGTTACTTCCTGGAGAGGAATCACGGCGCCATTGTTGGGAACGGATTCTACTTCTTGCTCAACTTGGGCACTGCGGTTCTCAAGTTCGATTTGGGGAAGCATTGCTTATCTGTGATCAGCTCACCACTCGTGCACAGCAAACCCGCTGTCCTCATGCCAACGGAGGATGGTTCGCTGGGGCTGGCCTGGCCATGCTTGAGGATTTAGCCCTAGCCTCCACTTGTGGTTGAGGAAGGTGAATCCAAATGGAGTCGAGACATGGTTACAATGTAGAACCATTGTGCTCGAGCAACCATTCCCTGCCTACAACCCCAAATTCAAAGCTAATGTTATCAGTTTCTCTGAGGGTGCAGGTGTTTTCTTACTACACATGGATTTTAGGGCTTTTATGTTTGATCTCAAATCAGGGCGGTTGACCAAGTTAAGCATGCCTGCATATTATTACCAACACGCCTTCCCCTTTGCGAGCTTTTACATGCATTCCAGGTGTGTATATCGGCGGCATTTTGTTTATTTATATATAACTTTGAACTTTGCATCTTATTATATGTTATTGTTATGCTACGTAAATATTTAGTTGAATGGAAACTATATATAATAAGTAAAGGTATATATACATTGCAACAACTGTTTTTTGTCATATGGACTTGTTAGGATTTGAGGTAGTCAAGATGTGCCACCAGGAAGTGCTATATTTGCTCTCATGATGTTGATCCAAAATTGTGATATTTTATTTCTTCGGTTGGCCTAGTTCTGAGACAACACAAGTCTTGTGAAACTTTTTTGGGATTTTATTATCTCTTTGTTACTCCCTCCATCCTGAATTATGACTCGGTTTTTATAGGCGCGTAACTTTTGCTATACAATTAGTCATACACTATATTTTGTAGTGCAAATCATACATCTATATATCTAGAAAAGTCAAAATGATTTATAGTTAAGCAAGCTTGGGCATTACTATGGTTTATAGAGTTGTTTATTTATACAGTTTTGCACTTCACATCTTATGATGTTGTTATGCTACGAAAATATTTACTGAATGAAAAGTATATTGTTAGAAAAGGGATACATTGCAACATTTGATTTTTATCACATGGACTTGTTAGGATATGATGTAGTCAAGATGTGCCTCCAGGAAGCACTAGATGTTGCTTTGAATAATTATTCTCAAGATTTCGATCTAAAATTTGTGAGATTTTATTTTCTTTGGTCAGTCTAGTTCTGAGACAATACAAATCTTGCGAACCTTTGAGATTTTGTTCACTCTTTGCTACTGCCTCTATCCTAAATTACTAGAAAGGTGTGCGGCAACTATGTATCGACTTGGCTTTTCTATGCACACAGCTTTTGCTATACACATAAACATACTCTGCATTTATAATACAAATTATATATATATATATGGAAAAGTCAAAACTATATATAGTTTGGAACAAAAAGAATATATGTCTTATTTCTTTATGGCCTCTTTGGTGCTTACAATATTGTTCAACTCTCCTTTGTGACATTCCATACATATTGTTATTTCATCTTAAAAAGCTACATAGGTGAGCTGTAAATCAAACTCTTAACTCGTATGCATGGTGCTTTTTGTTAGAAAATTAGTCAATTTTCGGTACATTTTAATTCCAGAAATTATTAACAAGTTCATGACAAATATAAGTGATCCCGTGAGAGCAAAGCATGTGCATGTGTTCAAGTTAAATTTCAAATAAAACTTGAACAAAAATACACAGAAGAGGTTTAGTATGTACCCAAAGGCGGGGCGGTTGACGGAGTCAACCGGTGCGCCGTTATCCCTTGGATTAGACATGCTAATCGTGGAGGGACCTTGTTTGTTGTAGCCGTACGAGTCGATGCAGTGACGAGTCGTTGCAGTGAAGTCCCACGAACGGCCTTCGGGAAGTAGTCGTTCACGCGATGTAGTCGTACTGGAAGTAGTCGTTCACGTGGAGGACGTAGTCGTACTGGAAGTAGTCGTTCACGTGGACGAGGACGTAGTCGTACAGGAAAGCGAGCAGGCGCGTACGGGTACGCTCCCCAAAAACCTTATCGCCCGCCTATCCCGAGCAGGATCGCTAGGCAGACGAGGTTCGGAGGCAACTGCTCACGCAAGCAGTGTGCGCGCAAAGCTTGCGTTGGGAATGGCAGAGAGCAGCAACACAGAGGGAGAAGAGAGAGGTCTCCTAAGCAGGAGTACCTGGGTGTGAGAATGTGTGTCTGTGCCAGAGGATGGAGTCCTCTTATATAGGCGCGGAGGAGAGGAGAAGGGAATGAACTCGCACGCTCGCCGACCACCATGATTCCCATTAAACGACGATTACCGGTAACGGTCGTTTTAATACAGAAGATTATGATTGACATGAATGACCGACATGAATGACAAAAACAGTGCATACACATCACGGTCACGGTCACGGTCTCGACACGACACGACACGACACGCCTCGCCTCGCCTCGGCCACGCGCGCGCGTGTGGCACGCCCTTCTCCTTTTACCAACTTCACAAGTGGTCCACCGTTGGTCCACCCTTTAATTACCTTTTCATCTCGCCTCTGTCTGACCTGAAGATGACGATGTCAGATGCAGTGCGTCTGAACAAAGAAGACGTAGTTTTATCTTTCTGTAGACACCCTTGGAACTGAAGTTTGTCGGAGTTTTTATGGTTCGGTTATGGCGTGCAACTGCACTATAGGTTGTATCGCGTTGATTCCATAGTTACAATAATCCTGCACTTGTCCATTCCTGAATACGGTTACAAATCGATCGAGTTGCCATCATTCTAAAACAATGTGATCGTGTAAATCTCACCACCTTCATCCACCTGGCTGTAAGGATCGAGTTGCAATCAGCCTAAAACCTTAAGCTTCCACTACTTTGAATGAAATAAATTTGGTCATTTCTATCTAGATGTGCAATTTATGGTTGATCTACTGTGAAACCCTCATCCAAAACAAGTTTTGCAACCTATAGCCAATCCTAGCAAGACAGGACTCTAGGAAAGTAAAGGCAACTAAGGATTGCAAGAATTTAAAGCGAAACGTAAAGAGGGACGAGAGGAAGCAAACTCTTGACAAACAAGTTATCCTGTGGTATCGGTAGGCACTAAGCCACCCCTAGTCCACGTTGTTGAAGCACTCCACACAAGAGTATTGCTTCCAGATGACCAGGTCTCTCTCAAGAGCACCACTAGACTTGCCACTAAGGCTCGCCACAAAGGTACTCGCCAAGCTCCCTTGTTTCATCTTGATGCCACCTCCACTAAAGAGCTTGTCCACCATGGGAAGGGGTCTCCACATCCTCCGCACAAAGTATCCTCGCCGCTCCACACCAAGCCAGAGGGTCGAAGACGTTTGCCGGTGAGCCACTTAGACCCCAAGGCTTCCGGCACACCTTGTACAGCTTGATCTACTCAAGAATCACCTCACAAGGTAGGCACACCTTGCTCTCACTCAACTCTAAGCTAAACCTAGCACTAACCACACACACACCAAGCATGTGCAAAGCCTTTGGATGTTCACTTAAGCACTAGCATGGCATGGATGTGATCTTCAATGTGTCTTGCACTTCTCTAGACTTCCACACACTCCAGCACAATCCGGCAACCTCAAATGGGCGAGTGGAAGGGGTATAAATAGCCTAAGGCAACCAAAGAGCCGTTGCTCAAATGGCTAGTTTTCTGGGTACCGTCGGATGATCCGACACTATACTTTTCCTGAGTGTCGGTTCATCCGGTGCTACTAGCCGTTACCTTCCACCGCACTTGACCGTTGAACCAATTCATATGACATATCGTTGGTTCATCCGGTGCTAAAGACCTCCCGCCAAAATCTCTCTGTATCGAATCTCATAGCCATCGGATGAATCACTGCCTAGACCATCGATTCATCCAGTGCTTAAGGCCTTTGACCCAGAATGTCTCTGTCTTGCATTAGTGGATCATCACATAGCCCGACGGCGCCCACGAATGGACCGTCGGTTCATCCAACACCTCTGTCTTTACTTCTTTGTCTCTAACATTCATCTGGTGCAACTAGAATACGGACCGTCGATTCATCAGGCGGTGCTTATTGTCTTGAGCCTTCATGCAGTGTACCAGTTCCTTCGGCCATTGCACTGACGCTTGCTTCTAGGTACCGTCGGCTCATTCGACGGTGTCTTTTTGTTAATTCTTTGCGCCTTCAACTTATGGTCGAGGAATGTGAATCTAGAGGGAGTTGCAAGATGTGTATGGTACAAAGCTATTGTGCTTCATAAAATTACTCCCTATTAACAAACCCTACCACTACCACCCAGCGGATGTTATTGGCTTCGCTGAGGGCCGTAACACCCGAAAATTCCATCACAATAAAATATTGTTAGCAACATGGTTTAGTTTTATTTTCTAAGGATTTAATAAATTTGAATAAATAAATTTGCCTTTAATTAAATTAAACATCATTTAATAATTAGAAATCACCCAAGTGTGTGCATCATAATTGAAATGCATGAGTTTTGGTTGTGGTGTGATTTTAAAAGTCTTGAAAAATAAAAAAACAAACACTTGTGAAAAGTCTTAAAATATTTATGAAAAAGTCCTTAAAAATAATTGTGAAAAAGTTTGTGGAAATTGGTGTAAAAGTTTGAATTAAAAAAAATGATGAAAGTTTGAATTTAATGTTTGAAAAGTGGTTTAAAAGGTTTTCTAAAATCTTAAAATAGTTGAGTAAATTTGTGTTAAAATTTGAGTTTGAAAACATGAAAAAGATTTGAATTTGAATTTGGTTTGAAAAGGATTTGAAAAGAAAAGGAAAAAGAAAAAAAAGAAAAAAACTAAACTAACCTATCTACCCAGCCCAACTCCCGCGGCCCATCCCCGTTTCGGCCCACGCGGCCCACTCCGCCGCCTCCCTCTCTCTCTCTCTTTCTCCCTCACACGATCCACCGACGGGGGGCCCACCCGTCGGCACCTCCTTCTACCTCCAGCCGGCCGCCCCCCCCCCCTTCTTCCCGCGCGCCGCGGGCTCCACCGCGCCGCCCGATCTCCTTCTCCGGCGAGCCTTCCTCCGGTCCAAGCCTCTCAGTGAGTTCCTTGTGTTCCCCTCTTTCTTTTGGTCCTTGTCCCGTGAGATTTGGCGCACTGGAGCCTCCTTTTGGCTGCCGCCGGCGAGCCGGCCGGCAAAGCGCTGCCGCTGGCATCGCGCGCCGCCGCCTGGAAGGCAGCCGCGGCTGCCCAATCGCTTGCGGGCGTCCTCCGCCGTCCATCTATGAGCCAACGGCTCTGATCGAATCCCACCCCCGGGTCAAACATTTATGTACCGGTCAACCCAAGCCCTCCTCTGCCATTTTGCACAAAAGACCTTGCAGTATCTAATATTACAAGCCGGCCCTTCCACATATTAGAACTCTTACAATTCAGTCCTGATTTTTATATCTAGGCCCCTGATCTCTTAGGTTTTCTGTTTGATAGCCTACCCTTTGACCTTTTACATGTTAGACCTTCTAGTTTCACACATATTTATGTTTAGGTCCCTGAAATCTTGCAGAAAAACCCCTAAACTTCCAGATCTTTCACAATTTAGTCCCGGAATCTTGTTTCGGCCCATAACTTTCTCATCCTAGCTCCGTTTTACGCGTTCTTGATGTCCACGCGATCGTCTCTCCGAGCCCGTCATTTCTAAAAGCTTGTTTTAGTCTTTTGGTAATGTTTGATGTATTGTTTTATTTATTGTATGTTTTCTTGCATGATCGTAGCCAACACGCCGTTCGAGGAAGTTCAAGAGCAGAGCTTTTCAGTAAAGGAGAGTAGCTTATCGTTGGAGAAAGGCAAGTGACCCTAACCACCCTTCTACCTATGCTTTAATCAAGAACACTATAAATTAATTGGAACATGGAGAACCACCCGGGAAAACGATGCAACCACATTCCATATGGCTCTGGCTTAGCCAATTAATTAGGTGTGTAATTGTATTGACGACCCTATCCGAAAGGAACACAAGGGGCTCCCGGGTTGCGGGGGTATAGCCGGTTCTTTTGGGGTAGCGAAGCCTTTGCTAAGGTGCCGACCACTAGGGAGGGTTATGGTCCGCCCGAGTCAGAATTGTTGTGGGTTGTTGATGCTTTTTCATATCTTTGTAAAGGCTTCGTAGCGTCCCTACGCAATCACACCTCGGAAGTGTGGTATTGTGCCCGATCGGCACATGCGTGGTTGGGTTCAAAGTTCTTTGGAACTTTTACGCGAACTTGTGGGAAAAGTGTGCAACCTCTCGCAGTGTAAACCGATCGATCGGCCGTGCTCATGGTCAAGAGCGGCCCGGACCCTCACATGATTAATTGAACTTAAAGATGGATTAATATTGCTTTCCGGTTATTCCTGTGGCCTTGCCGAGTACCAACCATAAGTGTACTCATCCTTGCTTACGCCGTTCGAGAGAAGAATCCTGAGTGGAGTACTTCACCGACTACGAGGAGTTCGAGGGATGCGATCAACCGATCGAAGCTCGTGGAAGATGAAGATGGAGTCGCGTCTTCATAGTTATCGATGTTCGTGTAAAGACCTTCGTGTCAACCATCGTGAGTGTAATAAAAGTTAATAAACCTTTTCTGTACGTTTTGAGCAATGTCATGTGATATTACACTCATGAGTCTATTATATGTGTGAAATTGTGATCCCGGCACACATATGTGATGCATTCGGTTTTCTCGCGAAAAATCGGGTGTGACAGAGTGGTATCGGAGCAATGCTTGATCGTGGACGCAGCCTCGGATAGAAATGGTCGATATTAAGGACTCTCTTTCTAGAAAGCCTTTCCAGCATTCAAAATATCTTATTTACGCTTAAAAAATATTTTATTCTTTATTCTTTATCAAAATCATATCTTTTGTTTTCTTCTACACTGAATCTGATTCTTGTTCTTCCACCTTGAACTACCACACGTGTTTTATAGGATAGTTTCATAAGTTGCCCACCCCTTCTATCGGTTTTGTTTCGATAGAGTCGTTTTTGTGAGGACATGCGATGTTAATGCTTGTTGATTGTAAACATGCATGATTTGGATCTTTGACATGATTGAAATGTTTTGTGGAGTGATGGCCACAAATACATCAATAAAATAATTAAAGTTGAAATTTGAATCTTAGCCCCTTTCTCTTCATCCTTATCAATTCAAAATCTTATCAGAAGTACCTTTTCCCTAACAATGAAATGGTAAACATCAGGTCAGGAGCTGGACAGGATATTCCGTTCGTGCTCACATCGTCAAACAGCTGAATCAAGTTCCCTCCTCCACCACAAGAATTAGCGATGGATCCCGCGATGCAGCAGTTCTTTACGGAACAGATGCAATTAATTCAGAACCTCACCGCCACTGTCCAGAATCTACAGGCACAGCGGGAACCAGCCGCCACCTCAAGGACCCTCACCACCTCCACCACCGGTGAACAAGCATAGAGAATTCATGAGCCACAACCCGCCCACTTACTCTCATTCTGTAGATCCCCTCGATGCCGATGATTGGCTCAAGACCATCAACAAGATGCTGAATATCACCCAATGTAATGATCGTGAAAAGGTTTTGTATGCCTCGGGACATCCGGAAGGAGCGACCTCGATTGGTGGGATGCTTACACCGTCGCACATGCTTTGCGCCGACACCATTACCCGGCAGGAGTTCCGGAGAGTTTTCGTACACATCACATCCCGAAATTTGGTGTGAAGAAGGCAAGAAGAAGGAATTTCTAGCTCTAAAGCAAGGCAACATGACCGTTAGTGAGTATCTGGATCAGTTTACTCATTTGTCCCGCTATGCACCAGATGAAGTCAACACGGATGCAAAGAGACAAGAACGCTTTCTCGATGGATTGATAGGGCCACTTAACTATCAGTTGCAGAGCCACACATTTCTTAACTTTCAGATGTTACTCAATAAGGCTATAGGCTTGGAGAATAAACGCAAGGAACTTCGTGAACAGAAGCGCAAGTTTCAACCTCAAGGTCAATCTAGCAGTAACACCCGCCCTCGTCACAACTCATCGCAAGACTCTCAGTTTCGTTCTAGCACACAAGGCAGAAATCATGGACAGAGTCAACAGTATCATTCGTTTGATGAACCCGAAGAATCCAACCCAATGACACCCCAGGCTCCAAATCCTCATCGAACCGCTCGAGTGCACCGATGAAGGAACACTACTCCGCGTTCACCCCAATGGATGCTTCAACCGCGGAGAATTAGGACACTACGCCGCATTTGCCCTCGCGCAATATGCCGACACCCCGCAGAGATAACGAGAGGTCAACGGAACAATATGCATGGTAGAGTGAACCATGTGACGGTACCGAAGAAGCTCAAGGAGACAAAGATGTTGTGCTTGGTACGTTTCTTATCAACTCGTACACGCAACGGTTTATTTGATTCCGGGCATCGCATTCATTTATTACCGAACGATTCGTGACAAAGCATGATGTACCCAAAAGTTCCATGAAGACACATTTTCTAATTAGTTCTCCAAACGGTGAAATGAAATCCACCTATGTATGCCCACAAGGTCAATCTTAAGATCGGAGAGATAGATTTTGAAGCGGACTTAGTGATTCTAACATCCAAGGGAATAGATGTGATCCTTGGTATGGATTGGTTAAGCAAGCATGATGGAATCATTTTGTGTGCCAAGAAGTCGGTGCTCTTAACTACCCCGCAAGGAGATAGGATTGAGTTTGCCGTGGCGCAAGCCCGAAGAAGAAGAAGTGAACAAGCTCTATGATAGTAAACCGTCATCTTTCAAGACATCTTGTATCTCCTCTTGTTTCCCGATCCCTCCGAATCTCGGGACGAGATTCTTTTTAGGGGGTAGGATTTGTAACACCCGAAAATTCCATCACAATAAAATATTGTTAGCAACATGGTTTAGTTTTATTTTCTAAGGATTTAATAAATTTGAATAAATAAATTTGCCTTTAATTAAATTAAACATCATTTAATAATTAGAAATCACCCAAGTGTGTGCATCATAATTGAAATGCATGAGTTTTGGTTGTGGTGTGTTTTTAAAAGTCTTGAAAAATAAAAAAACAAACACTTGTGAAAAGTCTTAAAAATATTTATGAAAAAGTCCTTAAAAATAATTGTGAAAAAGTTTGTGAAATTGGTGTAAAAGTTTGAATAAAAAAATGATGAAAGTTTGAATTTAATGTTTGAAAAGTGGTTTAAAAGGTTTTCTAAAATCTTAAAATAGTTGAGTAAATTTGTGTTAAAATTTGAGTTTGAAAACATGAAAAAGATTTGAATTTGAATTTGGTTTGAAAAGGATTTGAAAAGAAAAGGAAAAGAAAAAGAAGAAAAAAACTAAACTAACCTAACAACCCACCCCAACTCCCGCGGCCCATCCCCGTTTCGGCCCACGCGGACCACTCCGCCGCCTCCCTCTCTCTCTCTTTCTCCCTCACACGGTCACCGACAGTGGGGCCCACCGTCGGCACCTCCTTCTACCTCCCGCCGGCCGCCCCCTTCTTCCCCGCGCCGCCGCCGCAGCTCACCGCCGGGAGCTCCACCGCGCCGCCCGATCTCCTTCTCCGGCGAGCCTTCCTCCGGTCCAAGCCTCTCGGTGAGTTCCTTGTGTTCTCCTCTTTCTTTTGGTCCTTGTCCCGTGAGATTTGGCGCACCGGAGCCTCCTTTTGGCTGCCGCCGCGAGCCGGCCGCAAAGCGCCGCCGCCGGCATCGCGCGCCGCGCCCGGAAGGCGGCCGCGGCCGCCCCAAATCGCTTGCGGGCGTCCTCCGCCGTCCATCTATGAGCCAACGGCTCGATCGAATCCCACCCCCGGTCAAACATTTATGTACCCTGGCCAACCCAAGCCCTCCTCTCGCCATTTTGCACAAAAGACCTTGCGGTATCTAATATTACAAGCCGCCCTTCCACATATTAGAACTCTTACAATTCGATCCCGATTTTTATATCTAGGCCCCCGATCTCTTAGGTTTTCTCGTTTAATAGCCTACCCTTTGACCTTTTACATGTTAGACCTTCTAGTTTCACACATATTTATGTTTAGGTCCCTGAAATCTTGCGAAAAACCCCTAAACTTCCGGATCTTTCACAATTTAGTCCCCCGAATCTTGTTTCGACCCATAACTTTCTCATCCTAGCTCCGTTTTACGCGTTCTTGATGTCCACGCGATCGTCTCTCCGAGCCCGTCATTTCTAAAAGCTTGTTTTAGCCTTTTGGTAATGTTTGATGTATTGTTTTATTTATTGTATGTTTTCTTTCATGATCATAGCCAACACGCCGTTCGAGGAAGTTCAAGAGCAGAGCTTTTCAGTAAAGGAGAGTAGCTTATCGTTGGAGAAAGGCAAGTGACCCTAACCACCCTTCTACCTATGCTTTAATCAAGAACACTATAAGTTAATCGGAACATGGAGAACCACCCAGGAAAACGAAGGCAATCACACACCATATGGCTCGGCTTAGCCAATTAATTAGGTGTGTAATTGTATTGACGACCCTATCCGAAAGGAACACGGGGGCTCCGGGTTGCGGGGGTATAGCCCGGTTCTTTTGGGGTAGCGCCTTTGCT
Organism: Cenchrus americanus; assembly: GCA_947561735.1. Classification (NCBI taxonomy): domain Eukaryota; kingdom Viridiplantae; phylum Streptophyta; class Magnoliopsida; order Poales; family Poaceae; genus Cenchrus; species Cenchrus americanus. Next base: position 251,634,524 of record OX387245.1, on the reverse strand, counting down.
AAGGTGCGACCACTAGGGAGGGTTATGGTCCGCCCCGAGTCAGAATCGTTGTGGGTTGTTGATGCTTTTTCATATCTTTGTAAAGGCTTCGTAGCGTCCCTATGCAATCACACCTCGGAAGTGTGGTATTGTGCCCGATCAAGACATGCGTGGTTGGGTTCAAAGTTCTTTGGAACTTTTACGCGAACCGTGGGAAAAGTGTGCAACCTCTCGCAGTGTAAAACCGATCGATCGGCGTGCTCACGGTCAAGAGCGGCCTGGACCCTCACATGATTAATTGAACTTAAAGATGGATTAATATTGCTTTCCGGTTATTCCCGTGGCCTTGCGAGTACCAACCATAAGTGTACTCATCCTTGCTTACGCTGTTCGAGAGAAGAATCCCGGGAGTGGAGTACTTCACCGACTACGAGGAGTTCCGAGGATGCGATCAACCCGCCGAAGCTCGTGGAAGATGAAGATGGAGTCGCGTCTTCATAGTTATCGATGTTCGTGTAAAGACCTTTGTGTCAACCATCGTGAGTGTAATAAAAGTTAATAAACCTTTTCTCGTATGTTTTGAGCAATGTCTTGTGATATTACACTCATGAGTCTATCATATGTGTGAAATTGTGATCCCGGCACACATATGTGATGCATTCGGTTTTCTACGGAAAATCGGGTGTGACAAGGGCATAGGTGTTCTCTTAGTGGTGGTAGATTCTACCGCCTTCATGTTAGAGCTGAGCTCAAATCAGGGAAAGTGAGGAAGGTAAGCAAGCCTGGGTACTACCTTGGTGAGGTCGTCACCTTCATGAGCTTTTACATTCCAGGTACATATATTGGCAGCACTTTGTTTGTTTATAAAGATTTGCACTTCGCAAAATATATATATGTTGTTTTCCTGTTACACAAATATTTAAGTTAATGCAAATGGATGATGCATTTTATATGCTAGAGAAAAATGCATGGCAACATCTGATTTTGGTCATATTAGAGTTGTTAGGATTTAATGTAGTCAAGAAGTACTTTAATTTGCTTTAAATAATTAGTCTCTAAATGTTGTTCTAAAATGTTGATATCTTTTCTTCCACCAGTCTAATTTGGAAGCTCAAATTAGAAGACCTAGACCTTGTCAACCTTTGGGATTTTACCCGATAAATCACTACCTTATTTCTTTGTGGCATCTTTGATATTTATGTTCTACGTTGTTGGCATGTTTCGATCGGGCTGATGCTTGGTAAACTTTAGTTTTGTATTGGTTATAGTTCGCTTGATGAATGTGCGGGGCCGGCACGCCGACGAATTGTTGGACCTTATGCGGGTTATGCCTTTCTTGTCTAGTTACTTGTGATCGTGATTGTGAAGAGTATGCATGTTTTGGGTTTACAGATAATATAATCATATTCTGATCTTCTTTGTTTAGTGTTATCATGTCCATAGGAGGCCTCTTTGGATGCAAGGGGTAAATGTTTACCTCAGGGCAAATGTTTTGCTCCTTCCATTTGCCTCTAATAATATTTACTCCTTGGGTTGATTGGATTGAGAGGTAAATGTAGATGTAGATAGGAGAGTAAGGGCTGGGGTCCACCACAATTTTACTCCAAATTGCTACTTTCTAGGGGTAAATGGAATTAGGGGGCAAAATATTTGCCCCACCACATTTGTCCCACATGTTTGAATCGGATGCTCGTAGCCTAAGAGGGGGAGGGGTGAATTAGGCTATCTTAAAACCTTAACCTATGGCTTCACTATTTTTACACAAAGATAAACTAGTACATACTATCTAGATGTGCAACTAAGGTTGTTCTAGTGTGAAACTCCCATCCCAAAGCAAGGTTTGCAACCTATAGCCATTCCTAGCATGATACTACTCTAGGAAAGTAAAGGCAAGCAAAGATTGCATAAGAGTAAATGCGGAAATGTAAAGGGGATGAGAGGAAGGAAACTCTTGACACACGATTTATCCCGTGGTATCGGTAGGCACTAAGCCACCCCTAGTCCACGTTGTTGAAGCACTCACACAAGAGTATCGCTTCTCGGTCACCAAGTCTCTCCCAAGAGCACCACTTGACTCGCCACAAAGGCTAGCCACTTAGTCACTTGCCAAGCTCCCTTGGTCACCTTGATGCCGCCTCCACTAAGAAGCTTCTCCACCAAGGAAGGGGTCTCCACGCCCCCCGCACAAAGTGTCCTCGCCGCTCCACACCAAGTCGGAGGGTCGATGACGATTGCCGGTGAGCCACTTAGGCCCCAAGGCTTCCGGCGAACCTTGTACACCTTGATTCACTCAAGAATCACCTCACAAGGTTGGCACAACCTTGCACTCACTCAGCTCTAAGCTAAGCCTAGCACTAAGCACATACACAAAGCATATGCAAGTCTAAGGATGAGCAATTAAGCACTTGGATGGATTGGATATGATCTTCAATGTGTCTTGAACTCCTCTGCACTTCCACACAATCCAACGAACCTCAAATGGGTGAGTGGAAGGGGTATAAATAGCCCAAGGCATCAAACTAGCCGTTGGCTAACGGCCACTTTGAAAAAGGTAGCGTCGGATGAACCGATGCTAGATTTTCCACGGCGTCGGTTCATCCGGTGCCCCTCCCACGTCACATAGCCGTTGAGATTCTCCTCGACACAAGCTTGCTGCGACGCTATGCACCGACGGTGCGTCGGATCATCCGGTCTTTGAAGACCCCGCGACCAAGTCGCCTCTCGTTAGCTTTCACGCGACCGTCGGATAGACCGACGCTTCACCTTGACCAAGGCGTCGGATCATCCGGTGCTGAAGGCTTTGTCTTGGCGCGTCTCTGTCTTGATTCAAACTAAGCGTCGGATAGACCGACGGTGTCCCCACTCAGACCGTCGGATCATCTGGTGCTACTGCCTTCGCTGCTCTTCCTCTGCAACTCGTCCGACGTATATAGAAATTGGACTGTCGGTTCATCCGACGGTGCTTAGGTTTTCAACCAGTGAACCAACTTGTCCGACGATTGCATTGACGCTTGCTATTTGGGTATCGTCGGTTCATCCGACGGTGTCTTTTTCCTTCTTTTTCTTCGCGTCTTCAACTTGGATCTTTTCTTCAACTTAACATACTTAACATGCCATTACTTATAGCCTCCAAATGTATACTTAAGTCCTCAAATTTGCTGTGAGTAACCTAACATGTCCATGGTATGTTAACTTGTGGTATGACATGTTAGCTTGGGCATGGTATGTTAACATGTGGTAACATCCATGGAATCTAGGAATGCCTACAAAGACATGCTAGACAATGTGGTTAGTCCCATTACTTGTGTTAGCATGAATCACCAAAATCAACTCGAACAAATGGCAAATGGGGTCATGTTCGCTACACACTTTAGATGTAAATTTGCCACATTTACCCCTCCATCCAAACACCCTCGTGGTAAAGTTAGCAGTCCACTCGGAATTGAAGAAGATTGTTTTTCACACTTTAAAAAACGAAAGTGAGTGTTTTGGAATATAATGAGGATAACACTTTCTTCGTTTTCATGATCATATGTGGTACTACTGAAATGCTTATACTCGAGTACATTTTCTTCACGCGGTATAATGTTTCTCCATCAGAGTGTCATCGCAGACAGCCTTTAACCATGCAGTTTTGTTGGCCCCGTGGAATCTATGCTACCTCTTCAATCCTAAATTATGACTTTGGTTTTTTACAGGCACGTAACTTTTGCTATACACTATAATTTTTTCTCGAATACACACAAGAGCAGTGTATCATTGGATTAAGTAGAAAGAAATTTGTCTCTTTTTTTACAGACTTCGGACATACACTATACTTAGATACATAATATGAATTATTTATCTAAAAAGGTCAAAATGATTTGTAGTTTGGAACAAGGGGAGTATCTTATTCCTTTAGGCTGGTCGCACTGGGTGCGGTATGCCGAACGGGACGGCGTGTTGCAGTAGGCGCTTAGGGTATTTTGCTCCGCACCGGGGGACGCCATCGGCTACGGGATGTCCCGTTCGGATGCCGCATCCCCCAAATAGAGCGCATTCCAGTATGTGCGCTACGCCGCGCATGGCCCCACCTCTCGGTCGGCAGTTGCTGCTCTGTGCCATCGCAGCAGAGGGAGAGGAAGATGGCGCCGACGATTTCGACGGAGAGGAGCGCGAGGGAAAAGGGACGGGGTGGCCGGAGAGGGGAGGGAGAGTGGAGACCTGGCCAGGGGGCGCCTCTCCGCCGGAGGAAGGGGGCGGCGGACGCAGATTTGACTGGCCGCGCTAGGCGATTTCGATGCCGCGCCAGGGGGAGATGCCGACGAACTCCGCCGAGCCGAGCCGCCGCCTCCTTTTCCCTCGGGCCGGCCAGCCTCCATGCGCGCCGCCGCGCCGGCCGGCCTCCACGCGCGCCGCCGCGCAGAGCTCCCTCGCTCCTACTTCTCCCATCCCTCGGCTCCTCGCCGCCGGGGGCCGCGGCGAGCGCGCCCGCGAGCTCCGCCCTCGGGCCGCGGCGGCGAGCTCCGCCCCCGGTGTCGCCGCCTCCGGGGCCCCGGTGGGCCCGCGCGCGCCGCCGCGGTGCCTCGCACCCGCGCGCATGGAGCTCGGTGCCCGCGCGCACGTAGCTCGACCGCCGAGGCTCGCCTCGGGCAAGGGGCCGGCCGGATCTGGGCACGCACGGAGCTCGGCCGCCAAGGCGCTGCCTGTGGGCTCGTCGCCGGTGGGGTAGGCGGGAGGGAAGAGGAAAGGAGAGAGAGGGAGTGGGACCGTAGGAGGGGAACCGGTGGGAGGGGGTGTTAAAAAAACTGATAAGCGGGTCCCACGGGTGTTTGTTGGTATGGAGTATAAGGTATAGGGGATGACGGGTGCGGGGAAATTGACGCTCTACTGCAAAATCTTGATGACTGGACGGAATATTCTCTTTTAGACCATCCACACTGGTCTCCCTCCATTTCCTCCTTCAAAACAGAATATTCCATCTCAATCATCAACATCCTCTCCTTCATATTCTCTTCTCCCGCATCCATCTTCCTTTATAATCCCTCCTCCATCCCAACTCCCACCGTGGGACCCACATTGCAGATATTTTAACCCCCCCTACCCTCTCTCCTCTGCCTCCCCCACCATCCCCAACCTCTCCTACTCTTCCCATCGCCGGTGCCAGCTGCCGGCGCGGCCCTCCTTGGTCGGCGCGACGGGGCAGGATGGGGCTCAAGGCCGGCGAATCCTGCCCCCAAATCTCGGCTCCGGCGAGCTCGCCCCCACCTCCGGCGCGGATCCCCCCGGCGCAGCTCGAGCTCGTCGTTGTCCGCGTCCATGGCCGCTCCCCCTTCCCCGCGCCCGCTCCTCGTCCCCTTCCTTCTCGGCGAGCCGGCGCACGCGGCGGTATGGCGGATCGAGCAGGGCCGGCGCGCGCGGCGGCACGGCGGCGCGCGCACGGCGTCCTCCCCGGTGTCCGCGCGCGGATCCCGTGGAAGAGCAGCGCGTGCCCCCCCGCGTCGGCGGGCTCGGAGACGGCCAAGCGAGGTGAGGTGGAGTGGAGCACGGCCGCGGGTGCGCTCTCGCCGCCGCCGGTGATGAGGAGGGCCATGGCGCCGGCGGGCGGATGCGGCGGTGGCGGGCGGAGCTCCTCCCCTTCCCCTCGCTCCCTCGAAGCCAACGGGGAGGAGGAGGTGGGCGGCCACCCTCCCCTTGGCGGCGGAGGCAAGGCCGGCGGCGGCCTCCCTCCGCGACGGGCGCGCGACGGCGCATCTCCCTCCCGACGGCTGCTCCCGGCGACCATGGCGGGCGGGCGGGCGGGCGGATGCGGCGGGCGGAGATCCCTTCCTCCTCGAGCTCGGGACAGGGAGGGGTAGCATGTGCCGATGTGCCTCGCGTGGCTCGGCCGGCAGCCTCGACGGCGGAGGGACGAGGTCCCGGCGGCGCGGAGGCGGGCGATTGAGGGACGAGGTCCCGGCGGCGCGGAGGCAGTAGCCATGGCGAGCGCGGGCAAGGGCTCGACGAACGGCGGTGATGGCGCGAGGTCGTTGGGACCAGCGGCAAAAGGACACGGGGTGGGCCCGTCGCTGGCTGGAGGCTCTCGATCACGCCAGATCTGGAGGATTCGGCGGTGCCCGCCTTTTTCCCGGGCGTCCTGCAGGAGACCGCTGCAGGCGGTTTTCCTTCATCCAGCGACGGGAAAAGGGATGACGGCATTTTTCCCGTGACCGGTGTGGGTGGTCTTAGGGGATGCGTTTGGAGTATGACGAGTGCTACCAGGCTTATGGCCTCTTTGGTTACAACATTGTTCAACTTTCCTTTGTGTCCTTTTGCGACATTCCGTATCTCTGCATGGCTGCCGCTTGATCACTGACGATACATCAGGGGCGATTTCCGAATCTCTTCTTGTTGGACCTTTCCGTTCAGTTGGAAACCTTCTTCTGTTCGAATCAGCAGCTGCCACAGGAGGAGTCCCATACGATCTCCGAGATGGTGTGTGCATGCAAAAGGACGACGAACACCCAGCCAGGCAGGCCGCGACGACCCGCACACGTCCATGGCGCCGCCACCCAAGCTGATCGACGACGCCGTCGCCGAGATCCTCCTCCGTCTCCCGCCGGCCGACCCCGCCTGCCTCGTCCGCGCCTCCCTCGTCTGCAAGCCATGGCGTCGCGTCCTCTCGGACCCCGCCTTCCCCCTCCGCTACCGCGCGTTCCACCGAACGCCGCCGCCCCTGCTCGGTTTCGTACGCAGCTCCCGCGCCCGCGAGGCCGGCGGCAGCCACCTAATCGTTCCCTTCGCAACACGCTTGCTCCCCTTCCACCAGCCACCACCCATGTCCTCCCGGCCTCTCGACTGCCGCCATGGCCGCGTCCTCTCTGAAAATGTGGTGTGTGGCAGCAGCACGACGAGGGGGTCCCTAGCTGTTTGGGAACCCATCACCGGCAATCATAGTGTGCTGCCGGAACTTGACTGCCGCTGGCCCTACATTCGCTGTGGAGTGGTTGCCTGCGCGGCGGCTGGCTGCGACCACCGCCATGACTGCCACGGCGGTCCCTTCCAAGTGGTCTTCGTGGGAACCACCGACGCCGGGGTGGCTCGTGCGTGGGTGTACTCGTCGGAGACGGACGCGTGGAGCGAGCCGGCATCGGTCCAGTTACATGGACGACATTCCTCCGTGAAGAGGAAACGCGGCGCCATTGTTGGGCACAGATGCTACTTCTTACTCAACGCGTCCACCATGCTTCTCAAGTTCGATTTGAGGAAGCATCGCCTATCCATGATCAACTCACCGCAAGCGTATTGCATAATGCCTGCTGCTGCTGCTGCCCTCATGTCGATGGAGGATGGTCGGCTAGGACTCGCAGGCATTCACGGTGCAAACCTCCACCTTTGGTCGACCAAGGTGTGTCTAGAGGGACCTGCAACAACGACATGGGTACCATATAGAGTTGTTGAGCTTGGGAAACTACTTCCTATTGACAAACCCTATCACCGAGTCGCTGTTATTGGCTTCGCTGAGGGCGTAGGTGCTCTCTTAGTGGCGGTAGATACTACTACCATCTTCGCGTATGAGCTCAAATCAGGGCAGGTGAGGAAGCTAACAAGCAAGCCTGGGTGCTGCAATGACGAGGTCTTCCCCTTCACGAGCTTTTACGTTCCAGGTACGTACGTATACGTACATATTGTCAGCATTTTGTTGTTGTTTGTTTGTATAGGTTTGCACTTCACGAATATGTGTTTGCTGTTTTCCTGTTACACAAATATTTAGTTGAATGCAAGTGGATGATGCATTTTATATGCTAGGGGGAAAATACAGGGCAACATCTGATTTTGGTCATATTGGGGGTTTTATATAACAAGAATTACTTGGTTTTTCTTTAAACAATTAATTAGTCTCTAAATGTTGATCTAAAATGCAGATATCTTTTCTTTGGCCTGTCTCTAGTTCTGAAGCTCAAATTAGAAGACCTAAATCTTGTCAACCTTTGAGATTTTACTGGTAAATTGATACATTATTTCTTTGTGACCTCTTTGGTATTTAACTATTTATGTTGTTTGGCTCTCCTTTGTGTCACTCCATATTTGTTTTTATCTTATATCTTAAGAAGCCACACAAGTGACCTGCAAGTCATGTTCTTAACTTGTATGTGTGACTCTTTTCAGATTTTACGGCAGCAAATTGCAATCGCTAGCGGAGACAAATTAATCATTACTCACTACTTGAGGGAAAAGCGTGCATGATAGCAACCTGGACAGTTGATCCTAGACCGGTTGGTCAGGGCACTAGCGTGGTATATAGGCCGCCGGCCACGGTTCGAAACTCTTCGGGGGCAATATCTAGTGCGTGTTGTAAAAAAACTCTGCTCGCCTATCTCATGCCAAAGCACAGGTCTAAAGTCAGCCTCATCTCATAAGTGTTGTGATGCCTCTACGTATGGGTGGGCTAGGGGTTTAGAGATTTTTCTCCATCTATGTAAGAAGGTCTTCTTCTGCTTAATACAATACCATGGGGTAGTCTTACTCCCCACAGTTCGAGTTTTTTTAGCTCACTGCACGTTACGTTCTACGTTGTTGGCATGTTTCAGGGCCAATGCTTTGTAAAATTCTGTTTTGTCTTGGGTATAGTTCCAGTTGATGAATGTGTGCAGGGCCCCGGCCCCCTGACGAATTCTTGGACCTTATTCGGTGATGCCTTTAATTTCTTGTCTAGTTGCTTGTGATCGTGACTGTACAAAGCATGTTTGAGGTGTACAGATGGTCTTACTTTGATCTTGGGTTAGTGCTATCATATCCATATGGTGCGGTTAACAGTCCACTCGGAACTGAAGAAGATTTTTTTACCACACTTTTAAAACGATATATAGTCCCATTATGTTCCGGAATGAGGACAACATTTGGTACTATATTCCTGAAATGCTTACTCCATTACATGTGTTCTTCACGCTTCGGGATGGAGTTGACGAAGAGCATACCAAATGGGATCCAACTCACAGTGATAGAGTAAGCATTTCAGGAATACACTAGTGCTGAGGCCGGCATTTTTGAGTGGACCCCATGTGATTTCTCCTTTGGGCCTCACTGCTGGCCTGGCCCATCTATCGAAAGCCCAAAAAAAAGAAAAAGCTCACCATATTAAAACCCACGCATCCCCGCAGCTGGCAGTCAACCACGGGAATGTCCACGACCACGAGCGCACTGCGCACCATGGCGTCGCCGCCGCCGCCGGAGCTGATGATCTACGACGCCATCGCCGAGATCCTCGTCCGTCTCCCACCGGACGAGCCCGAGCACCTGTTCCGCGCGGCCCCTCGTCTGCAAACCGTGGCTCCGCATCCTCTGCGACGACCCCGCCTTCCTCCGCCGCCCACCACGGAGCCCCTCCCCTCCTCGGCTTCATCGTCCAAACGTCCGGCCTGGACCCCGTCCCGCATCTCGCTTCCACCACAGCAGCCCCCGTCTTGACCCACCCGGGTCCCGTCGTCGGCCGGCCGCGTGCGGCGGCGGGCCTTCGACCGCCGCCACGCGGCCGCCGCGTCCTCATGCCGGAGAACACGGGTGCCCGCCGGATCTCGTCGTCCGGAATCCCGTCTCGGGCGACCGACGACGCCGCGTGCCCGTGCCGTTCTCCAGTTATTGCAGCGGTCTCCGCAGCGGTGCTCTGCGCCGCCGATGGCTGCGACTGCGACCACCTTGACTGCTGCCGCCACGACGACGGCGGCGCCTTCCGCGTGGTTTTGATGGGCAGCGACCTCTTCCTAGCGGATCTCGCATACGCGTACGTGTACTCGCCGGAGACGCGCGCGTGGAGCGCACACCGGCGTGTCTTCACAGCTGCCGTCATTTCGACGCCCTGTACGTGTAGGCGTGGCGCCCTCGTGAATGATGAAATCTACTTCATATTTTCGCAGGATGATGCAATTTTGAAGTATGACTGGGGCAATAACTCTTTATCTACGGTGAAGAGTGAAGACACCAGTACTGTGTTAGCAGCAGGGTGTGGGGTAGAAGAGAAGCACGAGAATCAGGGAAGGGAAGCAGGAATTGAGGAAGGGAGAGATAGATACGGCTCCATGGCCGGTTGCACTTGCACAAGGAGGAAGACGAACAGTATGTTCGGATTACAGTTCAATCGATGACCCCCTAGCTGCTTCCCATGCGCTATATGTAGCAAAGTGGCTCGCAGGCCAAATAGGAAAGAGGCCGCAGGCCCCAAGGTTCACAGCCCACTAGCGAACAGCCCAGTACTAGCCCAACAAGAGATTAGGTCCTAACATTCTCCCTTTCTTAAAGAGCAGCTTGCCCTCAAACTGCTTAACTATTTGATAATATGTTGCTATGGATGATCATCAGCTCATCTTCATGTGAAATTGGGTTCTTCAAGGATCTTGAATCACGAGGTTGTAGAAGTAGAGTTTGAAAATGACAGTACCGACATCTCTGAAGCTTCTGCACTCTTGAGGACGGCAACTCCTAGCACAAGGTGATGAAAACCCCAGATTTGATATCTGATAGATGAAAACTGATACAACACCAGTGTCAATATATGTTTGTATAGCTCCACACTTCTCTAGATCAAGAACCAACTCAATTGCTTCTGCTCCAGGTTTATCACGCATCTCAAAAATTTGCAACCGTCACCGAAGGATATACCACCACCTGGATCCCAAATTTGCTGACTCACGCTGAAACCAGTCAAAGGTACATCACTGAATTGTTGTCGCTGAACCAAAAACGCCAAGAGCAGCATTGCTTTCTGATCCAGAATTGTATTAGCAAATGAGTGCACTAGTTCTGGACTCCATTCAGTAAAAGACAGCCACAATATTGGACCGGAGGCGTGCAAATATTTGACGGTGCCCACAGTTAAAGCAATTAGCAGAAACTTGCTGGATATGAGCAAAAATTCAGTAACTGACCATTTGATCATCTCCCAAACGGAATATGCATATACCCATCTGATTCTCTGGCTATTGGTCACCACAATTTCAAGGAGTTGCAACCACTATCCTGAACACTTGCAAATGATGTCACAAGAGAGAGGCCGATTCATTTGACAGAATCCTAAAGTATGTACAGCTGATGCAGACTTAGCACAAACCATTGGCAGTTGATTAACAGTAGGCAGCCCAACAGCACACTCCCAGAAAAATGGCCAATGAATTGCTCTTAGTTGGACTATACCATCAGTGACCCCAAATTGTATAGGTTGTAGATATATAATTTCAGCAATTACAATTTCACACTGGACTCTCCAACTGAAAATAAGGACTTGACAAATGGTGTATGCCCAGCATATGTTCCACTGTACTTGCCGTTGATGACAACGCTGAACTTGCAAGTGAATCAGTATAGGAACTTACCAAGTAGTGTCCCACTGCATCCAACAATACCAAATGGGAAACTCAAGCCGACATTGCAAATACCACCCAGAAATGCCATCAAATAGAGAACCCACTGATCTGATCTCAGAACCACCAAACTTCAGTAACCACAAGTTTTCCGGTTGCACAACTATATGAATATCAAAAGAGGGCCAAGGTATTGGCCTGAGTTGAATCTCAACACTCCGCATTTCAAACAGTGAGGGTGGTGGCCAGGGTGTTGGTCTGAATTGAAAGCTACCAGTAAACTCAATTAGTATAGGTGGAGGCCATGGTTTCCTTGCTAGCCTCCAATCCAAACAATCAGTAAATGGCGGCCACAAAACTACTGAATACTCATCAATCCTCACCTCAAACATCCTCTTAGCATCATCTATACTTGGGTGGTCAGACATGGAAACACAACACCGTCCAAATATGCAGGGGTGTAGTCAGTGATATACCTCTGGTGGCTGCAATCAAATGAGTAACGCCTGTTGGTGTAGCTCCTTGATGAATCAACCGAGATGTGGAGTGAGGTTGGTGGTATATGCAGGATGGTGGTAATGGTGTTCACAGACTGCAGCATTTCAGTGTCAAGGTTGTGACCATCAGGTGAGCACTTGGTGGGTGATTCCTCGTGGACCTCCTTCTCTGTTCTCAGCAGACCCAGACCCGGCGCAAGCCATGGGGTAGTCAATGTCACGGCTGACTCGCTCAGCTCCGCTGCTGAAGCAGATGATGCACGCGACAAGATCGATGATGTGGCTAATGCGGCTGTAGACGAGGTAGAGGTAGCAGGCGATGGAGCTTGCTGCAGTCGTCGAAGCCGTGGCACACGCAGACGAGCTCGCCGCGGACGTCGAGGCCGAGGCGGGCGCGGTGGTGCTCGCCGCAGTCGTCGAAGCCGAGGCAGGTGAGGAGTGGCACGTCGAGGTTGACGAAGCCATGGAGGGCGCAGAGGAGCAGGCGCGCGGAGGGCGATGCCGCGGACGACGAAGCCGAATCAGGCGCCATGTGGCCGCCGAGGTGGACGTGGAATAGAGAATGCGCCCTGGTTGAGGGGGTTGCCGTCGGCAGGGACGACGTCGGCCTGGAGTACCTCGCTGCCGGAACTAGCGAAGGCAGCACCGCGGAACGCCGTGGTAGAGGTGGCTGCTGCAGGGGATGCCGTGATGGAGGTGGCTGTTGTGGGGGATGGTGCGGCGCTCACAGGATGAAGAGTGTTCTCGCCATGGGTGACATCCAGTGTTGAACACCTTGCGGGCGGGTGAGGCAGAGGTGTCTCGGTGGTGGTGGAGCCGAATGCCGCGGTGTGCCCGCTGCTGGAGCTGGTGACGACGGCCTCGCGGGGCACCGCGGCGGAAGCGGCTGCTGCCGGAGACGCTGCGGTGGTCGAGGTCGGCGAATCGGAGGAGGTGGAGGCGGCGGCTGCAGGGAACGCCGCGGTGGTCGAGGCGAGCTGCTGCCCCATCCTCATCCCGCACTCATCGATGCGCTGGGACAGCTTGCGAATCTCGTCGAGCAGGAGCTGGGCGACCTCAGGATCCATGGCGGCGGCGAAGTATGCTGGCGCGATGGAATTCTCCGTGGAGGTGGGAGGGACGGTGGTGGAGCTGAACATGCCATCGGCGGGTGGAACCTCGTACTGCTGCGCACTGCTGGAGTCAAAGGGGACGGATGTGACGGCTGCGGCTGCTGCTGATGCGGAAGTAGGGGATGGCACGGTAGGTGAGGTCGGAGTCACTGGCGCGGCCGATGCATCGGAGAATGGCACGGTCGTGGCAGGAGGCGTGGACGCCGCGGCGGCAGGCTGAGTGGATGCCCGCTTGATCGAGTCTCGAGCTGCTGGAGTCGGCAATCCCCCACTTGATATGCATCAGGCAACAATCATCGTAGATGTTGCAGCCGTGTAACTCCCCGTAAGCATCTGCTGCAGCTTCCACTGAATCGAACACCAGCGAAGCCATCACTACATCTGTTCCTCCAATCACAAGTATCTGCTCCACTATTCCTTCAAACGAACTAAACACTTGATGCAGCACCGATTCCGTGATAGGATAACAAACCCTATGAATGGTGACTTCCAGGATACGATTTGGCGACCTCCACTCGTCGAGATTGCTACTGGCCAATTCGTCGAACAGGTTGCATGCGCTCAACAGAAGGTTGTTCTCCTTGCTGAAATCCGAGCCCTCTTTGCAAGGACTCCAGGAATTCGCCATGAGCTGTTAGAGATCGAGGTTCAGGGGAAGGAATCGGCCACGACGAATCGCGCTCACCAATCCACGCGAGAACTGAATCGATGGGGAACAAAGGGGTAGGGCTCAGGTCGACGAACACGCGCACGGGATCGGTGTCTCTGATACCAAATGTTAGCAGCAGGGTAGTGGGGGTAGAAGAGAAGCATGAGAATCAGGGAAGGGAAGCAGGAATTGAGGAAGGGAGAGATAGATACGGCTCCATGGCCGGTTGCACAAGGAGGAAGACGAAAAGTATGTTCGGATTACAGTTCAATCGATGACCCCCTAGCTGCATCCCCTGCGCTATATGTAGGAAAGTGGCTCACAGGCCAAATAGGAAAGAGGCCGCAGGCCCCAAGGTTCACAGCCTGTCGGACATACTCCCCGGGTACCATATGAGGAAGGATGAAGACGGACTCCTACTAGAATTCCCTTATAATTCTACTAGGACTCGTTCCGTGTAATCCTACTAGGACTCCTGCCTTGTAACCGACTAGGAACCCGCCCCCCTGGACTATATAAAGGAGGCCCGGGTACCTAGCCGAACATCCACAATCCCTCCGGGGACAACACCAAGTGCAGGGCGCGATATACTACTCCAAACAGGACGTAGGGTAGCTACTCTGGCTACCCGAACGTGTATAAATCTTGTGTCTTGTGTCCTCGCGCGGACCTTCGGGTTCCAGATCATGGCGATCCCCACCTTCTACCTTGTTGCGGGTACCTCCTATGTAGGTCGAGAGGTTTAAACACCGACAGCTAGCGCCCACCGTGGGGCCATCGTCATGATCTCCGGCGAATTCGAAGGACCTTATCTGTGAAATCAATCTAGCGTGATGTATCTCGATGGCGACTCATCGAGTCCGTACGTCATGTCTCAAACCCAAAGCGAAGTCGAAGCCGCAGCGTGCAACAGTCCGAGACAGAAGCCCAGCCATGTCTCGACACCTCCTCGAATTCGAAGAAAAAAATAAATCCGGCGACTCTGCATCAAAGTGATTAATTCAGCGTAATTCCTTGCGTGGAGCAAGATGGATCCATGCAACCAGTCAAGAGTTTCACCAAATAAGCAATCGCCAACTCGTCAAGCCCGATGCAGAGTCCGTCCTCTACAAGCTTCTGTTCAAGACTGAATTCGAGTCCAACTCGTCGAACATCCAACAGGCCGCTGCGTGTAGGACTCCACCGACACTACAGCACGTACTCGCATGCAAAATTGAAGCACAGTGTCAACTATGCTACCTCTGATTCTTTATGCGGTCAATAATTGCATTGGCTTGAGCTTTGCTATGCACACACATGGAAGACTACCAGATAACTCAAGACCAATTTGCTTGGTGCACACGGAAGACGTACACGTGCCACGACTACTCGTTTCACGGCAACACCAACTCTACTTCGGTCACGCTGTGCACCGCGACTACTCGTCACCCGGCCGCACGGGCTCTACATCGACTACGTCGTACGCCACCACGACATCATCTTCCGGGCGTACAACTACTTCGACTACTCATCTCGACTAGTAAACTTGTCGAGAGAGGATACTACGTCATCAACAACTAGTCGAATCCACCTCTGACTAGTCGACTTCACTAGCAACCGTCGCGGCTCCATCACCAATCGCCACGGCTTCGTCGACACTCGTCCACGAATCAAGCTAAGTCACTTATTTCAATAATTATTTTTTCTTTGGCTTGTTTTCCACATACAGGAACCAACGCCAAAGACTACTTCGTGTACGCCTCTCGACGGCTACATGCCAGCAGAGCTACACCGTGCCAATTATTCCTTGGGATGTTGACCGACTGCCACAGGCTTGGTGCACCAAATTAGGAGACTCTTGCCACGACGTTTCGTGTACTAAGTGCTGGAGGCGCTCAACGGCTACACCCTGAGGAGGCACTGCGCAATCTTGCTCTCCGTCATGCGGAACAACGAGCAAACGCGCTCTCTCTTGTCACTTCGACGACTACTTTCGTCTACCTCTTAATGGTCTCGCTCCAGTAGCACACGCCTTGATCCGCGCAAAGCCGCGGCTCTCCTGTCATGCCTTCACGTCCCCAGCGACTACGGCTAAACAGGCTCCTCAGAGACTGGGCGCTTAAACCAGCTCTCCTGTCATGCCTCCACGTGTGACAACCCGCCCGGAAAATACCGTACTATCGCCTAAGACCGATCCACTTTGGTCATTAAGCCATAGTAAAGTTTCATCCTGTCGTTGGTCGCCGGTTAGCGCCCGGTAAATCACTTGAACATCGAACAGAGGATCGACACATGCATTAAAACTCACGCGAAGGCGAGTCCAGAGTACAACATGAATTAAACATTTTATTACAAACCATTGTTCATGACACGGAGTAAAGGTTCAGAGTTCGAAAATACAGCGGAAATAATTTAAATTAGCGCAACGATGAACATCACAGGAGGCCATCCGTGATGTCCTTACTTGTCGTCACCCATCCGATCAATCACACCTGCAACAACAGTTTTAAAGCAAGGCTGAGTATACTAATACTCAGCAAGACTTAACCGTCGGGTGATGACTACATTACCAACCTCTAGACATGAAAGGCTTTTGGCCTAGTGGAGTTTCTTTTGCTAGAAAGCTACTAAGAGTAGGTCCTTACTTTCAATCTTTTAGCACAAGTTCTAATTGATTACCATTTCTAAGTGTGCCAACTAATTCAATCAAGAATTGGACAAGCAATTAATTCATCCAACCATATTTCTTAAGTTCCATCATTATGGGATATCATGGCCGCTTGATTAAGCGAGCTCGGATAACGGTGAGAGGCCGACAATCGATTGATTTAAACCTTGCAAGGTAGACCTAAACACACGGTCGGCTGCCCCCCGCGAGGACAACTCCTCGAAATTTGTCCCCATAAATCTTCGGGTTGGGATCGAATCTTACGGTCCACAGTGCGGGCTATCCGCATACCCCGCGAGATACCCGGAGTCACCATACACCACCCTTCCCGGTAGCTAGCCGGTAAGGAGATTTCTCAAGAGTAGTAACGGTAGGATCCCGTGCCGCCTCATTAAGGTACTAGGCTTACCGGTCCCATTCCCGGCATATGTTTAGTACGTTCAAAAGCTTAGCCCACATGCCCACTGGACCGGAGCCCAATCCCATGCTCTTACCACATGAGCAATCCATTTAAGGATAACTTATGATTCCTATCTAGGAACCTATTCTCGCGAGTGACGAACATCACTCGACTTCTATCGGTCCTATAGCATAGCAGCTATCGACCTAGCATACTAGTGATAGAGCATAGGTACCTAAGGATCATGCATCTAGGGTTTCAATTCAATTCCTGAAACGTAAGTGCACAATCATAGCAAACATAATTGCATAATTTTAAAAGACGGGGTTAATGATCCGGGGCTTGCCTTCGCTGGCAAGGTTGGCCTTGGGCCCTTCTGGACTTGGGTCCAGGTCTTGAGCTACGTCCACGCTCGGCAGCTCTTTGTCGGCACCTTCGTCTCCTCCTTCCGGTACTAGCGTACGTCTGCTGGCGGAAAGATCTACACGAAGATGCAAATGCAAGATTTATTCGACGGTTTTTACTTTAATCACTCACAAACCATTTTGACAATCAAGGGGTGTATTTGTTGGGCACATTCACCTAGATAAGAATACATTCAGCGTACTCTTCCATAAAGGAACAATATGTAACTCTTTATTAATTATTCTTTTTGATGGTGACTGTGTACATATATATGTAAACAATTTAATTTAAATTCACCAATAGCAGTGGGTAGGTACATTTAAACTTTTTAACATGATTTGCAACCATACTCAAGTTAACGTGGATGGTTCGGTGATTTCTCTTTCAAAAGGGTGATTGGTTGTACATGGGTTATTCTTTTATTGCACAATTGAATAAAATTTTCTTTATACCTGTCATTTCATGTGAAAGCTTTTAATCATTTTCCTTTCACAAGTAAAGATATAAATGATATTTTTATCCTTGACTTAATTCCTTATCAGCAACGAGGATTAATTATCTTTTAATTAAATTGGATAATACTTTCATAAAGAAAAAGAATTAATTAGGGATTTTTCTTTATTTAATTTCTCTTTAATAGAAAAAGGGCTTTTAAGCTTTTTATTAGGCAATTAAATTACCAAAAATTAATGTAATGTTTCTTAAGCCTACTAGCATCTATACTGGTCCATCGGACCCACATATAAGTGTTGGATGCTAGGAAATTAAATATTATGGAAAATAACAAGGGTTATTCTAGTGATTCAATTTAAATGTATATAAAAATAATTAAGCATCAAAATGACCCAAACTTTCTTGTGGATTCTCTCTGGTCCTAAACAAGCCTAGAGAACCAACATGTTCACATGGAATCTCTACTGAACTTGGTTTATTAATTTACAAGGGAAAACATACATAAATCAAGAATAATTATTTCTGTTAATCCAAAATTCATGATTATTTCACAAGATGTGTATTTTGGTATTACAAGACAGTGTGCACAAATTGGGCTCAAGAACATGAATATATTTAACATGCAAAATCACTTATGCAGTTCTGCCAGAAATAGAAAAACATTTTTATAAAAAGATTTACATTATAACTTTGTGCAATTTTTGGCATAGGAGCTAGTCATGACCTAACACACAACATATCCAAAAATTAGCTACAGAGGACTTATGGTTTTTGAGATATTGCAGATCTAGGGTTTTCACATTTGTATTTTTCATGCAAAAACTAAAAGGAATTAGCTCAGGCCAGAATAGCAAAGGTTGTAGTATAAATCACCATGAATCCAACAAAATTAGTTTCATATTTTTCTGAATTTTCTGTGATTTTCTACGCAATTTACAAGAAGCAGGGAAAAGACATCATTGTTGGAGTTACGGTTTAGCATCGAGGCCCCTATTTCTTTTTCGGGGTTCACAAGTATGCCCTCGGGTTGCCTAAAAGTCCCTGAAAAGAACGAGCACTTCGCAATTGGGTCCCCGGGGGTTTGGCCGCCGGCGGTCTCGCCGGATTCCGGTGAGGTGGCGGCCGGGGTTGGGGAAAGGAGGTGGGGGAAGGCCTCGTGGCTCACCTAGGAGTCGTTTTGATGGGTTGGAGGGGGCGTGAGAGGGCCCGGCGGGGCAGTTCGGCGGCGCCCGCGCCGGCCACCGCGGCGGCGGGAAAATTTCCGGCGAGCCGGGCGGATTCGGGCAATGCGCGGCGGGGGCGGCGTCCTTGGGGTACTAGGGAGGTGCGGTGGCGGTTGGATGGCGACGGATGGACGGGGAGGGCGCGCTCACCGAGCGACTCTCATGGCGGCCGGCGGCGGCGTGAAGCGGCGGGTGGGGGAGAAGGCCGGTGCGTCGAGGAAGGCGCGGCGGGCGGCTTCTCTTTATGGTCGACATGCGTGCGCGCCCGGCTACCAAATGTGCCCCCGCCTTAACTCTCCGTACGGCGTGTCCTCGACCGGCGCGCGTCGGGGAGCCGGCGGCGGACCGGTGGGAAACACAGGGCGCGACGGGCGGCGAGGGCAAGGGCTCCACGTGGCGGGGCACGGATTCCGGGGGTCCTCGGAGTGCTCCCTACCTCGGGCGGCGCGGCCTCGGAACGGCGCGAGGGCCCCGACTCCGAGGCGGGCGCGGCGCTCGCGCCGGCGCGCGCGACGCGCGACGCCGTGGCGCGGCACCGACCGGCCCAAAGTTTTACAAGGCGCCGCCGTTTGAACGCTTAGATCTCCAAAAAGTTGAATAGAAGTGCACCAAGCGATGAATAGGAAAGTTGTAGATCTAGCTACCCTCTACAACTTTCAAAAAGGCCACATAGTGTTTTTCTCAACGGATTTTGCAGGAACGTCGTGCCAATATTGAAGGTCGGCACTGTTCGGAAAACGGGGGTATCGTCAATCGATCAAGTTTTTCGTTAATTTCCACTCAAAATTTGAAATGCCAATCTACATGAAAGTTGTGTCCCTCAACAAGATGGACAACTTTCATAAAGGTAGAATTTGAAGTGTTTAGGTGAATTTTGGAGAACGCGACAAAAGTCCCAGACGACATTCGCTGACATCAACGGTTAAGCCGGTTTTGACCGTGTCTTTGACCAAGGGTCCACTACGGTTGTGTGTAGGCTTGGTCAAGGGGTTCATGAGGGTTCATTGGCGAGGTTTTCGGGTGATGACCCAGGTTGACCTAGTTTTGACCGGTGTTTGACCGGTTTGACTCGGCCCGATCCGGTCATTAGTGTTAATGACGGTAATTAAAAACACGGGGCGTCACACCACGCCCCCAGCGGCTATGGCTAAACAGCGACCAAAGAGACTGGGCGCTTAACTACATCAGGCTAACTACTCGACGCCTTACGACCGAAACAAGAGCATGACACATGACATTTACATCTATATTCATATGAGCATGACACATGACATTTACATCTATATTCATATTTGTATTTGTCATTAGTAGATTCAATTTCTACAAAAATGCTACATAATGTATGCGTCTCTACTTTCAGGTCGAGCTTCGGCGACGACTTTCCAGTACGCCCCGTGTACCTCCATCGGCGCGGCTAGTTCCCAAACTCGGGGGGCTACGCACCAAATTACTACTTGACAACAACTCGAGTAGTCTCTCCTAGCTCTCTAGCTCGGGGGCTCAGCACCAACAACTACTCGATGTGTCTCCTACGGCTCACCTGGCGACAAGCTCGGGGGCTGAACGCTACAAGAGTACTCAGATGATGACTTCCGCAAACACTGAAGACCCCTGTATTGATTCTTCAATCGTTCCAAGGCTCGGGGGCTAATAGGCTACACCCATCAGTTGATTTTTTCAAGAGGGGAGCAGAATCAAGATTGACCCTCAGCCAGAGTCTACAACTCAACGTAAGGCTTGGGGGCTACTTCATATGGAGTGCGATTTCGCAATCGCACTTCCATATAATCTCGACTTCAAGACCGATGAGCTGGACCACCTTCCAGCCTCGCAGCAGTTCTGGTACTATTGAAGACTTCTCCAAGCAGTACTCGAGGACGCTCAAGAACTACTCAAAGAGGCTTCAAGACTACTCGAACTACTACTCACGACTACAATGTGCTCGGGGGCTTGTCGGGCATACACCCCGGGTACCATACGAGGAAGGATGAAGACGGACTCCTACTAGAATTCCCCTGTAATCCTACTAGGACTCGTTCCGTGTAATCCTACTAGGACTCCTGCCTTGTAACCGACTAGGAACCCGCCCCCTGGACTATATAAAGGAGGCCCGGGTACCTAGCCGAACATCCACAATCCCTCCGGGGACAACACCAAGCGCAGGGCGCGATATACTACTCCAAACAGGATGTAGGGTAGCTACTCTGGCTACCCGAACCTGTATAAATCTTTTGTCTTATGTCCTCGCGCGTACCTTCGGGTTCCAGATTATGACGATCCCCACCTTCTACCTTGCTGCGGGTACCTCCTATGGAGGTCGAGAGGTTTAAACACCGACACGGCCCACTAGCGAACAGCCCAGACTAGCCCAACAAGAGATTAGGTCCTAACATACTGCCGTCTAGCAGGTACAATGGCTCGGCTGCCATCATGACGATGGTGGATGGTTCTCTGGGCCTCGCCGGCGTTGAGGATTATTCTAGCCTTAATCTATGGTCAAGGAAGGTGAATTCGGAGGGGGGGGGGAGATGCGGAATGGGTACTATATATGCAGGGTGATCAAGCTGGAGACAGTGATGCCCACAGCCCATCTCCGTGATGGGGCATGTGTGGTTGGCTTTGCGGATGGTGTAGACGTCATGTTCTTGAGTACAGATGCGGGCTTATTCACGATTCAGCTCAAGTCAGGGCGGGTGAGGATGGTTGATGAATATGATGCGAGGCTCAACTTTAGCGTCCTGCCCTATACATGAGCTTCTATACTCCTGGACTCCTGGTATCACGCCAACCCTTTGCTTCGTATTATTGATGTCCTACAATTTCTTTGTAGCTCCCTTGTGTTTGCTTATATTTACCAGCTGGTTCTGGTTTGTGAAAAAAACAAATAATAATGTGATTTGCAATCGGTGAATAATTAGGCAAAGGCAGTATTTTGGTGTACCGGAGCAAACTGGATTTTAACTGCATTGCAAAAATCGAGCCTAATTAATTTGAGTTCGTTGTGAAATTTGGTTTGCCGAAGATATGACCATGCCTTGATGGAATCGCTAACTACGCGAATGAACTTGTTTGATCTATTATTATCGGTTACTTTGCTTCAGATTCTTTTGTTTTGAAATGTATACATGCTTCTCCAGTCTTTGCCTCTGCTATCAGACTTGTATATTCTTCGCCCGGAGGCTCCTATGCATCTATTCGTAGATGGATAAGTAAGTCGACTTTAAATCCCAATAGAGCTCATTCAGTCTTCCTCCTCCTCCTGTCGGCTCCTTCCTCCTCCCGACTTTGAAGCCCAAAACCCAGGAACTCGAAGATGCCCCGACCTTAGAGCATCTCCAAGAGTGTGTGAATAATAGAGTCCCAAAAACGATGTATTGGCACTCTGCTAAAAAAATTTTTCTCCCAAAAACAAGACTCCCACAGCAGAATGCTAATAACTAGTCCCTAAAATTTTAAAATAGGCCACGTCATCAAAATTGGGCCCAGCCCACACCAGACCCTACAACCCCCCTGCGACGCCCCCCCCCCCCCACCCCCGCCGTCACGAACCCCGACGCCGAACGCCGCCGGGCGTATCGCCGCCGCCCCCCCCGTCCGCCGGTTCGAAAAAGAAAAAGCCGTGCAGGTATGTGCCATCATTGTTGCGTAGGATCTCCAATTTCAATTGCAGATTAGTAAAACGGGATGGTAATGAAATTTCAGATCGGTAAACGGAATAGTAATGAGTCGACAAAGTTTTCTCATGAAGCGTGTGTTGGAGTCGTCGTCGTCGTCGTCGTCGGACGAGGAAGATGATTTTCTATTGTCTGTTACTCATGTGGCCATGAATGCGAATGAGTCCGATGATGAAACCAAACATCGTGGTTCTATCCATGGCCACAAAGTTCTCCGGCGGGACAGACAGGAAGGACATGATAGGTTGTTTAAAGATTATTTTTCAGATGATCCTACGTACGGGCCTAATTATTTCAGACGTCGGTATGTACACAATAATTTGTACGGACTAAATTTTAATTATTTCATATTTGTATGTCTCATTATGATTGATGTGTAGGTTTCGAATGGGACGTCCACTGTTTGAGCGCATATGGCATGCTGTTGAAGCACACGATGACTATTTCGTGCAGAAAAGGAATGCTGCTAGCATACTTGGGCTGTCTTGTTTGCAAGAGATTACAGCAGCATTTCGGATGTTAACATATGGAGTTGCAGCTGATGCTATTGACGATTATATCCGTATTGCTGAGAGTACCACTATTCAGAGCCTGAGAAGATTTGTCAATGCTGTGGTGGAGGTTTTTGGAGATGAGTACTTGAGAGAACCTAATGAAGAAGACACCGCAAGATTACTTGCAATTGCAGAGCGTAGAGGTTTTCCCGGTAATCTGGGGTCGGTTGATTGTATGCATTGGGTGTGGAAAAATTGTCCTTCAGCATGGCAAGGTATGTACACCGGGCATGTGCATGATCCTACAATTATACTTGAAGCTGTTGCAGACAAGGATCTTTGGATTTGGCATGCTTTCTTCGGGATGCCTGGTTCCCACAACGACATCAACGTTTTGCACCGTTCTTCTTTATTTGCGCGGCTAGCGGAAGGTCAAGCTCCGGAGGTCAAGTATACAATTAATAATCATGAATATACAATGGGTTATTATCTTGCTGATGGCATTTATCCTGACTGGGCCACATTTGTGAAGACCATACAAGAACCACAAGGTAACAAGAATAAATATTTTGCAACTGCTCAAGAATCTTGTAGGAAAGATGTGGAACGAGCCTTTGGGGTTCTACAGTCGCGTTTCGCTATTGTGAGGGGGCCAGCTCGTTTTTGGGATGAAGCAACCCTCGGTCAAATCATGAGGGCTTGTGTTATTATGCACAACATGATTGTTGAGGATGAGCGCGGTCAAGAGGAGGATTTAAATTTTGATGGAATGGGAGAAAAGGTGAAGCCATCTCACAACAAGACACCAGAACTTGAGGAGTTTATTAAAAACTACAAGAACATAAAGGACAACGAGGTTCACAAACAGCTTCAAGATGACCTCGTGGAGCACCTTTGGCAACATCATCCGGACCTCTACCAAAGATTATGAATGATTTATATGTTTTGCACTAGGATATGAATAATTCGTCTAGTGTCACACATTTATATATTCTTAGTTTATTTTTTTCTTTGAATTTGCAATGCCACTATTGCTTTCATGAAAAGTATATAGCAATCACAAACAGGTTATGGCTATACTCGTATATGCATGGTCACGCATCAGGCTACCAGGATCGGAGGAGGCTCAGAGCTATAGGATGCTGCCTGTAGAAAGCTATTCTCTCTACCACTCAGCTAGCTACCTATACTGGCTGCTGGTATATACTAGCTAGCTTGGTGCATCACATTGCTACAAGTGCAAGAAAATAAAGTGCTTGATCAAATTGTTTCGAGTATTATTTGGAAGTGCACAGCATGTATATGACATCCCATACCTCAAGTATATAGTAATCTCTCATACTATTTTTTCAAATATTGCAATGCCACAATTGGTTTCATGAAAAGGATATAGGAATCACAAATAGGCTACAATAGATCACACAGGTGCATTAAAAAAATAAATGTCACACAGTACCATATGAGAAATAAACATCATAGTTTGTTCTACTATTATTTGGAAGAATCAAAATCTAATTAAGTACTAGGCATAGAGATTTGGCTCATGATCTGAGCCCGCAAGCACATGTAATATGTCTTCTGCTCTTCGGGCATGGTGGTAAGGTCCATGGTCATTATCCTCTCTTCATCCCTCTTCTTCTGCAACTGGACTTCCTCGCTCCTCACCTGAAGAAGTAATTTTTCATTGGCAACTTGTTCTTGTTCCAGAGTAACTGCTAGTTTGTCATTGGCAACTCGTTCCTGTTCAAGCGCAAATGCTTTGTTGAACCTCTCATCTTTCTTTTCTTCTTTCTTTAGTTGTTTCTCCGCATCAGCTTCTTTCTTCTCTGTCCACATATTTTCTAAAGTTGCCGTCACACTTTTTTTCTTCTCCTGAATAAGTGCCGCCTTTGCCTTCTTCTTACCAATCGGTCTTGCCAATGCAATAGTCTGTAGGCCTTCCCCCTCATCTTGAGCACTCGGATCAGCAATTGGATCAGCAATCGGATCAGCAATCGGCTCATCTGTCAGATCAACAGTCGGATTTGCCTTCTGCTTTTTGTTACTAGGTACAAAAACAGCCAACTCATCAAGTTTTGCAAGCCACTTAGGTTGTGTTTTCAATATATTCCAACAATGCATGAGCTGAAATGCTTTGCCATCTCGGTCTTCTGACTTGTACAAACCACATGCCTCCGCAACCTATACACACATCACATCCAAGGACATACATTAATGAGATGGAAAATTTCAAAAGCTGAATTAAACCTAGTATTACAAAGTGAGTAAGTACCTTGTCTGAAATTGTATGACCACTCTTACGCCTTAACTCAATCCGTGTAAGGCATCCGCAAAATTTGTTCACACATCTCTGTATGGTCTCCCACCGATGCTTCAGAGAACTAATGGTACGCTTGGACTGACATTTTTTGTGTTTATGGAAGTAGTCACTGATACGAGTCCAATACGTAGTACTTTTTTGATCTTTACCTGTGATTGGATCCAAACTTATATTTAGCCACCCTGAAACCAAAATCTCATCTTCGTGGGTACTGAAATTCTTTTGTCTCTTATGGTTTGGCCTCTGGGAGGGGGCTACTGCACTGTCTTCATTTGCTTGTGAATGCTCATCAACAAATGGGTTGCTTTCATAATTATCAAAATCGGCTTCATTGGTTTCATTCATCAGCATGTTGGAAAAATATCCAGTTCCTACAAGCATCCACGGCTCATCAACAAATGAAACATTCGAGTACTATTCATGGTCCGAAAATATGAAAAATCAGCTAATTGGAACATCGGGAAGTGTTCGAGCACACACTAGCATCGGTACGGTACTAAAAAATAGTATGCTATGGTCATCGAGTTTATTTTCTTGAGCAAACAACCGTCCGGCTAGCAAGGCATATTACAAAACGATAAACATACATGTTTGACTTGACAAGTATATGAAATCCAAAGACATATCCTCCATGAATTTAAATGAGCATCGGAGGAGCCATACCATTAACGAGAGAGTCGTCGTTGCCACCGTGTTCGAAGTGTGCGGATGAATCAAAACTCCCACCGGGAACTGCCGCCATCGGAGGACCACTAGGCATGTCCGGTTCGTCTCCGCCGCCGTCCGCAAATTTGTGCCGTCGCCGGTCCATGGCAGCCGGGTGTCGCTAGGCCATTGAGGCCGCGGCGGTAGCCGCCGGCATCCGATGGTGCCCTCCACCGCCGGGCAACCGAGGGCCGTTGAACGCCGCCCGCCATTTGCTTGCCGCCGCCGCCACCGCAGGAGCATGCCCGCCGCCGGTGACATGAGGAAGATGACCGCCGGCGGTCTTGTGAGGAAGATGGCCGCCGCCGGCGGGTGAGGAGGATGGCCGCGGCCGGCCATCACCCGATGCCGAACCCTCCCGCCGCCGCCACGATTTGCCGTTACCCGCCGCCGCCGCCCAGGAGCTCGCCGGGGATCCTGCATCTGCCGGTCGGGCCGGGGAAAATCGCGCAGTCTCAAAGGGGATCCTGCATCTGCCGGTGTCGCGGGTAGAACAAGAGGAAAAGGGGCGCGCGGGCGGAAGGATTGCGCGGGCAGGGGGAAAATCGCGCGCCAACCTGAGGATGAAGCGCGGGAGAGGATTGGGGGGGGCGGATTCGGGAGGAGGGCGGCGGGCGAAGATTTGCGGCCGGGGGGAGGAGTTTTTTGGGGGTCGCGAAAAGATGAGGGCCGGTGTTCGCATCTCGTTGGACCGGTCATTTTTCTTTTTTTTCCCAAAATTGAGTTTTAGGGGGAGGTTTAGCACTCTCTTGGAGATGCTCTTATAACTCTATTTGTCTCCGCCTCGACCACCTCCCTCGGCCGGCAACGACCTCGCCGCCAAGTCATCCCGCCCACGTCCCACCCTGTTGGCCAGCTTCCTAGCCCGCCAACCCCGCCGGCGGTGGCTAAATGGAACCGGCTGTCACACCCGGATTCAAGGGCAAATCCGAATGCAAGAATACATGTCTGCCAGGATCAAGTTACACACATGCATCGACTCGGTGAATACCAAAACACAGTGTAAAGCGTAAAGAGAGTATTAAACAGTTATTACATGACCGAATGTCTCAACTAAACAATCGTTCGAGTAGCTAACAGCGGAAAAGAAACACACGCAAAAGTCCTCCACAGGCAGCTGACTGGAGAACGAACGCCTAGAACCCATCGAATTCTTCATAGTAGTCCTCAAAACGTCCATCTGAGCAGCAGCCGGGTAGTGTAGATGCAATAAAGGAACAACAAGCATGAGCACATGTCGTACTCAACGAGGGAAAAATTCTATAACAACATGCAAAGGCTTTATGGTGGAAGCTGATGGTTCATAGCAACTCAGCATTTTAGTTGGTCAAGTTTTATTAAGCAATTGTTACTAGCAAGTGTAAGTATATATCAAACCCAGATAATAAAATGCAACAGATCCATAAAATGCAATGCACAAGTTTAAAAGTTCTATCTTCCATAGAATTAATCATGTGAGGGTCCAGGCCGCCCTTGACCGTGGGCACGGCTAACTAGTTAGTTTTACACTCTGCAGAGGTTGTACATCTTTACCCACAAGTCGCGTAAACCCAACCATGCGATGCTAGCTAGGCACCATACCACACTTCCGAGGTGTGATTGCATAGGGACGCTACGAGGCCGTTACAAAGATCCCCAGATGTAGGCTGCCCGCTAGGTTACCTGGTCAGTGCAACGTATAAAGCTCCCGGACGAGTACCGTGTCTTAGCTAAGCCCACACCTACGCCCGAGCAGGTCCATACGCCACTACTCGCCAGCCCCCAACCCTTATCAGGTAAAGCATACCTAACACCTAGTTCACTAATTAATAAGCCAAGATAGAGCCATATGTCTTGTGGTTGCATTGTTTTCCTGGTTGGTTCTCCATGTTCCGATTAACAAGCATGAAGTGTTCTTGCATTACAAAAATATGGCAGTTTACGTCTCTAGTGCTCTCTCTACCTCATGTACACCACAGACCACACACGCCCCACCCTTTAGTGATGTTGTGTACCTCTCTGCGCGCTCTCTCTCCTTATGTTCTCTGCCTCCAAACTCCAAAGAGAACAGAAAGAACAGAGGAGCTCATCCTCTTCTTCCCTCTCAAATCCTACCTCCAAATGCAAGAAACAGCCTATGCATGTCACACCACCGCGTTCTCCATCTCGAGAGGTTTCCATTCTCCTATGGAGCTCTTGCCAGCGTGGAGTATCCGGGGAGATCGAAGAAGGACACCCTCCATAACCACCCAGACACAAGCAACGGTGTCGTGCTCGCTCCTGGGTGCGGCGGGCGGAGCTCGCATCGGGGCACGGCGCGAGCTTGCTCGCCGCGGGGATGCGGCCGGAGCTGGCTCACCTGAGCTCATCGCCGTGGAGTCTACGCGGCTGCACGCACGAAGATATCAGTGCCGCAGGGCACAGCTGCAGCACACTAGATGCAGGAATTAGCTTTGGAAAGAGGTCGTTTCTCCCAATGGTAATTTCGATGGTTTCTCCGTGCGTTGGGACGAGGGAAGACGTCGTTCCCCGGAGAAGAAACGATTTCTTCGATTGTGCTTCTCTTTCCTCATCCTCATTAATCAGCATGACACATCATCGTTTTGCTGATGTGGCATCTCATTTAATGAAGATAGAAACCATCATTAATGTCCCATTAGGACTGCCCTTACACCGGCATATGGAGCTCGAGGAAAGAAAATGTCTTGCATCGTCAAATATACCATCTGCATAAAAGGAGCGTATCAGGTGGAAACCAACTCAAATGTGCAACTATGCAAACTCCGATCAGGACCATCTGATCTAGACCCAGATTCAAAGATAGTAATCGATGTGTTTTTGCAGTAACCCCCTCCCCCTAATCCCGCGGCGCACGCAGACCCAGTCTGCCCCGAATCGCCGCCCCCACGCGCAACGGCATTTCCGCGGCAGCTCCTCGTCGACCGTGCAAGCTGCATCATTCACGACGCCGTTGAGGAGGGCTCGCCGGCGCCCAGGAGCAGACGCGGGCCGGGCACCAGATCCTCATGACCTCCCCGTGGCGGCACCGACGCTGAATCCACAGTGGAACGAGGACCTGGTATTCGTCGTCGCCGGCCGGCCGTTCGAGGAGCAGCTCGATCGGCCGCGACGGTGACTGGCGAACATGCAAAGTTCCTCACACGATGCCATGGCAGTGGTAGCGAATCGAAATCCCACTACCCAAATCACGATGTTTCTACCACGAATTGATTAATCTAGCAGGCGATTCGGCTATCTTTGTTAAATAATATAATTGGGATCGAGCTCTTCTTGGCGCCGTGAAACATTAGATTATGATGTCGTGAATCATTGAAATCGAGCTCTTGCAGCTGCAGGTTGCAGCTACGAATCAGTCTCCTCTACGACGGCCTTCGTGTTGCTGCCGGCTGCTGCTAAGACCAAGATCCTCCATAGCCCCGACGATCAGGGTTAACCGAACCGACCGACCGGACCGAACCGGCGAGGTCCGGTACCGGTTTACTGGTCCGGTTCGGTCGGGAACCGGGCGAATGCAAATTTGAATTCAAATCGCGTAGTGCAATCGGTCCGGACCGGTATACCAACCGGTTTGAGCGGTATACCGGTCCGGTTTGGTGGTAAACCGGTCCAAAAAATGAAAAATCCGATTGAAAAAAATGGTTCTCCGGAGTGAAATAAATGAGAATTTTGACATGAGTTATGTATATATTAATGTAAATGACCAAACCAAAGCAAAAACGACATAGTCTCATACACAATTACAATAACATAGTCTCAACTCTCAAACTCTAAATGTCTCATACACAATCACAATAACATAGTCTCACACGGTCACACAAGACCCAAATACATTACGAGTATCATACCCAAATAGACAATGACATAGTCTCATACACAATTACACATCAATAAAAGTTCAATGTTGAACTTGGAAAGGGAAGACCCCCATTTGGGTCGCCATCCGGTATTCCGCAATGGACATCACATTGATACCTCGCTCTCGAAGTAGGTTAGCTTTGTAGTCTTGCCAAGTGTAGCCCGTCCACGACGCCGTTGTCCGCCATTCTTGAACTAACATACCGTAAAAATGGGGGTCTTCCCATTCATACACCCAACTCGTCCGTGGCCGCACGCTCGGGTCGGGTATGTGATAGTGAAAAGACCGGGAGGTATCGCCGTAGGTGGAAGAAGAGTACTTGTGGAGTGTCATAATCCGTCGGTCCAACTGTTCTCCTCTGCGATTGCGGTGCTCCATGGTCTTGATCCTGGGTA
This sequence comes from Cenchrus americanus, assembly GCA_947561735.1. Classification (NCBI taxonomy): domain Eukaryota; kingdom Viridiplantae; phylum Streptophyta; class Magnoliopsida; order Poales; family Poaceae; genus Cenchrus; species Cenchrus americanus. The sequence continues at coordinate 251,604,403 of OX387245.1, read as the reverse complement.
GCATGTGTGAACTGAGTCTCCCCTGCATTCAACCATAAATAACAAATTCATATTTAGTACTTTGAGTGAGAAACATGTGTGTGTAATGAAAAATGTATGCAGGTGCAATGTATACCAGTGAAACGAACACCTATAGCACCACCACCACCACTACCACCAGCACCACCAGCACCAGCACCAGCACCAGCACCACCACCACCACCACCACCATCACCATCAGTGTCACCGTCATCGTCATCACCATCATCAGCTGAACTGCTATCTGCAGACTCCTGATATGGTGGACTACGCTGACCATCCCCGTCATCAGTGGAGGTGTCACTAGTCACTGGTCTAGCTGCTTTGCCTTTTCCTCTTGTTTGTATTTGTTGTCGTTGACGCTTCGGGTCACTCGTAGTAGCCCCCTTATGCAACATCCTCTTCCCCAGGTGAGTGTTGCCCACATTTCGACGTGCCCAATCACTGATGCACGCATCCCCGGTAGTATCATGTAGATCTGAGTCATTTATATGATCTGTGACAATATGGGACGGGAGAGGGACGTCTCCGTCATCATCATCCTCATCCAGAACTGGACCCTGGTTAGACCTACCATATTCCATCCATTCCCGCAGCGGATTATTGTGCTCATAGAATGAAAGGTGGGCAAATCGGTCAATGAAATCACCTTCGTCATGAACCGGAGGGCCAGCAACTTCCGCAAGTCGCAAACGAAGGTTGTAGTTGGCATAGACTAGCTTGTTAAGTTTCTTGTGGGACAAGCGATTCCGGACCTTTGTATGCAGCAAGGCAAAAGTACTCCAGTTGCGCTCGCATCCACTGGACGAACAACATTGTGAAACAAGCCGCAAAGCAAGCTTCGTAAGGTTCGGAGTGCTTGATCCAAACAACATCCACCAAGCCGCTGCATGTGCAAAACAAGTTTGTAAGCAAAATATTGCAATACAGGAGTAAGAAGATGTTGTGGGGGAATAATTCTTACATGGCGACGTCTTTGGGTCCATCGCCATTTGCCTAGCCATATCGGTGCCAAACTCGCCAACCTGCGTGCGAAACAACTCAGCCTCCTGCAATGCTTGCACTGCCATCTGGACATCCGTCATGCGCCCAAATGTATCCTTCAGTCCACGAAACATCTCTTGACTTGGTACCATGGTATATGCATGCTTAGGATTTAGGACAGCAGCTGCAAAATTTAAATCGAGTCAGTTAAGAACAAAGTCAATTGTTTTGAAATGTAAAACATAAAGTTGATACAATCGCACATGCATACCTGCACCTACATATGTGCCTATGTACACGTCACGAATCCTGGCTTCTAGAATCTTATTATACTCATTCCAAGTGGAAGTATTACGACCGAAGAAAGACTCCATCTCCACTTTCATATTTTGGAATTCCATCACCACATCACAGAGATTGGGCCGCTTGTCCTGATCAGCAAAACGAAGGAACTTGTATACATGTTGAACTGTGTCAATGATATATTTCAACGCCTCCCACCACTCAATACAAGAAAACCGGGTTTGCATAAATCTCCCATGCACGGTGTCCGCCCATTTGCTGTTTAAGAAATCAGGAGATGAAACCCACTGTAGGAACTGCTCACGTTTCCGATATATGCTATCCAGAAACATGTAGTTCGTCCCAAAACGGGTGGCATTCCACTTCACCAACTCACCACCGATGGTGTTTCTCATCATTGTATTCAACTGGCCATGATTGTGTAACCAAGATGAAATTTGCTTGCATTGCTTGATTGTGGCAGAATGATCATACCTTTCAGCGATATCCTTCAACATCAAATTCACAGTGTGAGCTAGACAAGGTGTCCAAGTGATGTGCTCATACAACTCTCCAAGTCGATGACATGCTTTCTTGTAGTTGGCGCCGTTGTTCGTGACTACATGCACTATATGCTCTGGTCCAATCTCCACCACCACCTTTTCAATCTCCTAGAAAAATAGAAACAATTTTTAGTTACTTTTCCAAAAGAATACACGACTTGCAAAAATAAGTTACGGGGGTACCTTCAATAGGAATGTGGAATCTTGACTTTTGCCAGTTGCATCCACAGACTTGTGGAACCATGTGATCCCATTACAATAGACCAAAAAGTTGATCACACTCATCCTGGTCGGTCCAGTCCAGGAATCACACATCAATGTCACACCAAATATAGGCCAGTCCCGCTGGAACTTTGCGTACCGATCCTTCAAGTCTTTTTCATTTTGATCAAGGTACTTCCCATCAATATCCCGACCACTGGGTGATGCGATACCTTCACCTGCAACCATATAAAATTCATGAGAAACAGAAATGTAATCTCATATGTGCCATTGCAATGAAACAAAACTTACCCCACTTCTGTGTCTCCCTGACCGCGCTAACAAAGTATGGATTGTCAGCCTGTCTTCCAGGTACTCCCGCAATATGGAAAAACTTTGACCATGCTTTCCCAATAGCTTCCTTTGCATTCTTCCCCTTCTGCGTCCAGGACCCTGTATCAATCCTTGGTTGCGTCATTCCTCTTCTCCCACCTGCAGCCAAGTTATAATCTTCCACCACCACAGGATTGTCCCTCCGCGAACCACCTCTTCTAAGCATCCTCTGCAAGGGATTCAACCCCAAAGAACCACTACCCCCTCCACGCTCGTAAGTACCTCCTCTTCGTTCCACCCTCTGTCAGTATTCTTCTTCCGCTCTCGACAGTTCCATGGCACACCGCACCTGAGCCTCCTCATCATCTGCTTCACCCCCATTGTTTCCCCGACCTGCAGCCTCCTCCCTTAGCAACCTCTCTCGAGCCCAGGCATTAGTTGCATTCTTAGCACAGTCCAGGTCACGCTGAAAGTACTCCCGAACATCTGGTGGTACATGTCTGCAATGTAACACCTCCGACCCGTGGTTAGCCAAATGCTGTTTCAATCTAGTTGCACCACCTCCTCCTTTCGTCGTATTACAATACTTGCATCGCCAGCCCAGATAAAGTTTTTCACCATGTTCCCATACAACATCTTCATCCCTTCCCGACATTGTCTACCTGCATACTAGACAATCAAATAAATAAAATATTTGTAAATCCAACCTCCCTAAACCTAAAGGAGACAATACACCTAATTCATACGATTGTAAGGGAGCACAATGCAATCTGCCTAAACAATATAAATCAAACCATATATTGACCTAAAGTCCGAAATCATATATATCTAAATCAAACATACCAAAAAACCATTTATACATCTAAATAATATTTTCCTATATGATATATTGACCTAAACCAAATGTACCTAAGCCATACATACATACAAATAATAGGTTATCTAAATCCTAACCAAATTCATTCAAATCTAAATCAAGTGCTACCTAAATCAACTAATTTTAGAAAGTACCTGTGCTCAGCTAGGGTGCCGGCTGCTCGCCCGAACCGCCCGGCCGGCCGCACCTCCCGGGCGGTAAACCGACCAACCCGCGCGGTCAACCGCCGGAGCCGGTAGATCCATGGAAGGGGCGGTATACCGCGGCGTCCGGCGGCTAACCGGCGGCGGGAGGCGGTTCGGCGGCGGCGCGGCGCGGACGGCGGCGGCTGGGGGCGGATGGGCACGGGGAAGAAGCCTGGGGGCGAGGGGGGCACGGGAATGGGGACCAGGCGCTGCGCAGGGGTGGCTGCAGCTGGATATTTTGCACCCCCTTATTTGGGCCGAAGAAGGCCTGTTGGGCCGGCGTTTTTTTTCTTTTTCTTTTTTGATTTAACCTTCAATTTATGAAAAATATACTAAACGGATGAATATTTCAAAAATTTCACACTCTTACATACGTGTTTAGCAGAAGTATTTTTAGGGATTTTTGGAGATTTTTTTATTTTTTTGAATTCAAATTTAACATTTTGAATCTCACCGGTTTGAAACCGGCCGGAACCGGTACCGGGCCGGTCCGGTTCCACCGGTTCCCGCGGTATCCAGACCGGTTCCGGCCGGTTCGGTTAACCCTGCCGACGATAGCTAGTCCTCTCTCTCAAGGCGTCGTGCCCACGTACATGGCCGCTCAATCTCGTTGCCGCCGCATATCCCGTCACTTCCATGTCCTAATCTCTATTGGTGACTACGAGGAGAGCCACGGAGTAGGGGCAGTTTCACAACTTTTTTTCTTTTATTTTTTATGAAAGCAAAGGGTAGCAAAAAATACGTTCATATATTTTCCCTAATTTCACTTAAAACGAAATGTCGCTCTTTCCCTCACGGGCCACGCCAAAGTCGAGCAGCAAAATTGAAGAAGACAACAACACATCTCTCTCATTGTACGTCCCATCTTCCATAAGATTGTATAAGTGTTTAATCTTTCGCTTTATGATTTACGCAAGAGAACATATTAAGTGGAAACCAACTCACTTATGCAAACTATGTAAACTCCGATCGATGATGACCACCGGATCTAGGTCAAAAGGTCACGAAGAGAGATGGGAAATTTTCAGAAAGCCGCCCGCCAGCCCCCACTAAGACCATCTCCAGCAGGTGGCTCAGCCCGATCTGCATCTTCATTTTGAAGAACCGACGGCACTATTTCGACCTCCAGCAGATGCTGCAGCCGAATCTGCAAAATGAAGATCCCAGTCACAGAGACTGCATTCCTGGGATTCTCTCTCATATCTGCAGCCCACTCTCGTGCAATCGTCGTCTCCGAGACTCCCACCCACCTCCTCCACTCCCGCACGCCTCTCCCACTCGGCCACCCCTGCAATCCTGCATCGCCCACACGGCCCGCCGGCCATCTCCCTCAACCCGCCCCCTCCTCCACGTGGCCGCCGGCCATCTCCCTCAACCCTGCTCGTCGCCTCCATCCCGTGGTGCGGCGGGATCTAGGGTTCGCAGCGGCGGCACCCCTCGGTGCGGGGTCGGCGGTGGAGCGAGGCAGGGCCCGCTGACCGCCTTCTCAGCGCAAGTAGATGCGGAGGCGAGTCACTGCCCCGCCGCCGGAGGCGAGTCCCTCCATGCGCTCCGGTCGATTTGAATCGGCGGCGGCAACAGTGCGGGCTCGGTGGGAGATCTCATAGCAGAGCCAGCGCAAGAGTAGAGGGCGGGCAAAGGCAGAGCAGGGTGGGGAGAGGTCCTGCGCCGGCTGCCGGCCGCCCCTCTCCCGGTGGCGCAAGTCGACCTCGAGAGTTGCTGGCGCGCGTCAACACCGCCTCCGCGCGCCCGCGTCGATGGCAACCTCCTTTCCCCCCTCTCCCTCGATCCGGCGGCGTGCGGCGGCCGGCCTCCGGTGGCGCCTCTGGCTCTCGGCGCGGGGGAAGGTTCCAGGCCTTCTCGCCTCGCTCCTCACCTCCGATCGGCGCCGGGAGCCAACTACCGCGGCCGATGCGTGAAGGGATGCGCATCGGCCGCTGGAAGCCGCTTTGATTTGCGAGAGACTTTTTTCTCTCTCCTTTCTTCAGCAAGGCGTTTGCAGCATGGTTTTGAAGATCACTGCTGGAGACGGTCTAACTGATGCATTTTTGCAGTGACCCCCCTACTCCCGCGGCGCACGCAGACGGCAGACCCGTCCGCTCCGAATCGCCTCCCCACACGCATAGGAGTTTCCACGGCAGTTCCTCCCCGACCGCGCAAGCCGCATCGTCAGCGGTGCCGTTGAGGAGGGCTTGCCGGCGCCCAGGAGCAGGCGCAGGACGGGCACCTAGTCCTCAGCCGTGGTTACATCTTTCTGTAATTTTGTTTTTGGTACTGCTTGGAGACCTCAGGCTAACAACAGAAGTCATCAGTCTCTATCTTGTTTTTTTTCTTATTAATGCTGGTCAGAATATGTTGTCGCATCACTTTATTAGATCCTAAACCACAATCCATTCAGCTAAAGCGTAAAAAAGTTCAAATAATTTTTTAATAAAATATATGAAATACTTTATAGTTACGATAATAAATCACCACAATAAACAATCATATATTTATTTTACGAAGAATTATTTTTCCTTCGAAAAAATTCATTAGTCTCTCCTCCGAATTATATATATATTTTTGTAAAATCATTTTGCAAAAATATATCACAGTTTCAAAATTTTACAGTTTTGACATCCATGGCCCACGGCGGTTTCAGCACTTACCGCCGTGGGCCACGGCGGTTCAGATGTCGCCCGTGGGCCCCCACGGGTTCGGAGGTCAGCCGTCGTGGCCCACGGCGGTTAGAGTCAAACCGCTGTGCGTTACAGCGGCGAGCCAAATCGCCATAGCCCACGGCGGTATGACCCGCCCAGCCGCCGTGTCCCACGGCGGCAAGTTCCCCCACCTCTATGTAAGGCGAAAAATAGCCCGGAAATGTCATAATAATTCGGGAAAAAAAGAAAGAGAGGGAGTAGCAAAGCTTTGCCGGTTCTTCGCTTCATTGTAAGTATTTCGACGATTTCAACTCTTAGAAACCGTATTTAGTGATTCACTGCGTTTCTTTAGATCTGTGGTATTAAAAATTTTCTGTTTGTAGGGTTAGGGTTGAGGAGGAGAAGAGGGAAGGTGGAGGGTGCGGAGGAGTGAAGCTCTGCTACTTCTTCGCTTTGCAGGTAGTTCATTGATTCTAGTAATTTTAGTAATTTTTATTTCGGTGTAGTTGTAGTCTGTAGATCTGTAGTTGTAGTTTGTAGTTCTGTAGTTGTAGTTTGTAGATCTGTAGTTGTAGTTTATATTACGTAATATATTTACTGTTAAGTGTGTAGATTGCGGCTGATTAGTTTGTTAATGTAGTTTAGATAAGTTTATTTGTTTCGTAGTCCCTGGATGTAGCATTTGATAGTAGTTACTGCTTTTTATTATGAATCAGACATGCCGGAGTCAATGACAGTCGAAATATATTATGGAATTGGAGAGATTATATATGGTCCACAAGGAGTTTACTTGTTAAATTTTAGTTCAGTTGAGAAAAATATTCCAATAGCAGGAGACAGAACTTGGGAGGTTATAACCAACTGGATCGGCAAGGTATTTACAATAGATTTCGAGCACCATTACATGTCGGTGAAGGCACTAATCAACAGAAGTACACCAGTGTATTGGGAGATCGTGGCACTTGAAGGCACTCCATGATGGAGGGGTTTTATCAAAAATGCATGCCGAGTTGGTTTGCGTGTGATTTTGTTTGTCCAAACTTACCACAAGGGTGGGTCTAGCAGTCAAGTGCATGAGGAAGCTGAAGATGTGGACGAGGGGGGAGGTGGTGAATAAGGGTAAGGTGCTGAAGAAGGGGAAGATGCTGAAGAAGGTGAACAACAAGAGGAGGAAGAAGGGGATTCTGAGGGTGAGCAGTCATCTAGAGGTTATGTTGTCTCCTGTGTTATTGATGAGGGAGAAGAAAACCCAGAGGTGATGAGACAATATCAGAGAGAGTTGGAAGCTGATGAACGTGCATTGGAAGATGACTCTTCAGATGATGATTATGATGATGATGATGAGTCTGAGGATCATGTGCCCTTGCATTGGTGAAACTACAATTTCTCCTGGTGTACTATTAATACTGGTGAGAATGTGTCATGGGAGTACACGGAGAATGAGGTTTGTGTAGGCGCTATGTTCCCCAGTACTGCACATCTGAAGGATGCAGTGAAGCAGTGGTCCACCTTGACGCTACACAGGGAGTTCAGGGTAGTCAAGAGCTCTCCTAAGATATATGATGTGTGTTGCATGAAGGATGGTTGTTCTTTTCGGGTGTATGCATATATGGGGAAGTGGGACAATTATATACATGTGAAAGAAGTGAAAGGTCACACTTGTACCCTTGATCGTATTGATGCAAGGCACCGAAACATTTTAGTCGATTTAGTTGCAAGCCACATGTACCCTCACATAGTGAAAACCCCTGAATTTGCACCGAAGGCAATTAAGGAAAAGTTTGGGTACACCATCGGTTACGGGCAAGGCATACCAAGCAAAGAAGAAGGTGTTGGAGCATAGGTGGGGTACTTATGAAGCATCATACCACAATTTGCCAAACTTGCTACACACAATAGTTCAGATGAATCCTGGCAGCTACTACGATATCAAGGACTATCCTTGTGTGGAGAAACTAGGCAAGCTTGTGCTTCAACGGTCATTCTTGGCATTGGGTGCCTGCATCCAGACTTTCGAATTTGTCGACCGGTCATTTGCATTGATGACACTTTTCTCACAGGCAAATACAAAGGAACAATACTGACAATTGTGGCAGCTGGTAGTAACAATCAGTTGCTTCCTTTGGTCATTGCATTTGTTGAGGGGGAGAATGATGACAGTTGGTACTGGTTCCTTGAGAGGTTGAAGAACATGGTGGTTCAGGATGTGCAAAATGTGTGTGTCATACACGATAGGTACAAAGGTATTTTGCAAGCAATCAATGACATGAAAGAGGGCAACACAGAGCGATACAGAGCTCCATTGTGGCCAGATGTTGAGAGTAGGTGGTGTGTTAGGCACATGAAAGCAAACTTCCACAGCCAGTTCAAGAACAAGACCCTAGCTAAATTGTTTGAAAGGTTGTGTGAGCAGAATCAGTAGAAGAAGTTTGATGCCATCTGGAAGAAATTAGATGAGCTGACAAAGAAGGCATCAGAGGAGATAGCAAAGAGGCCAGTGAATCCTGAACCTGGAGATGAGTCAATTTCTCTAGAGGATGTGGGATTAGATGGCCCCTCAAGTCAGGCGCAGAAGAGGGCGTGTTGTGAAGACCTTCAGCCCGTGGATTAAGAATGAGCCTAAGGAGAAGTGGTGTCTCCTATTTGATGAGGGGGAGCAAGGCATGGAATAAAGACCACTAATTTTGCTGAGTCTTACAACTGTGTGCTCAGCGGTTCAAGACCTCTTCCTCTAGTTGGCATCATCGAGTTCTTTATGTATCGTGCAATGTTGTACTTTCACACTAGGAGGCAGAAAGCGGATGAGGTTATGAGGAACACTCAAATGAGATACTGCACAAATATGACTGCGTATCTGAACAAGGCTCAGGACAAAGCACTTAAACACAGGTCACAGTGCAGCCTTTGTACCAGTCTGATGAAAATGAGATTGTGTGGAGCTATGAGGTTGAGTGCAAAGAGAAATTGAGCCGAGGCCTGAAGCGTGAAAAGGCGTTTCAAATTGCTGAACTTGGCAACCAAATATGAAGATGTACATGCCACAAACCACTGTTACTACACATCCCCCTGCACACATGTGATTGTCGTATGCCATGAATTGCAACAATTCAGCTTCCAAAGGTATGTGCCATGGTACTACAACAAGGAAACTGTTCGGAACATTTGGAACCAAACAATTCAGGGTTACCTCGTGCAGGGTTCTTTTACTGAGAACCCCAAAGAAAATGTCGTGCACATACCAAATCGAGATCCTCAGTTGTGTCAAGGAGTTGGAAGACGAAAGGAGAAGAGGATTAGGAACAACATGGGTGAAGCAGAAGCTGGAGCTGCAGTAGTGATGTGCTACAAGTGCCATAGCACGGGTCACACATACAAGAGGTGCACAGCCACAAGTTATGCTTGCAATGCACCATTTACGGCAAGTGTGGGCTCATCAGCAACTTCAGGACCATCCAAAGCTCCACTTGGACGTGGACGCAGACGTGAGCATATGTCACACCCGAATTTGGAGACAAACTCGAATGCATAAATTACATGTGCGCCAGGATCAAGTTACACACACGTCATGACTCGGTGAATACCAAATACAGTGCCAAAGCATAAAAGAGAGTATTCAAACCATTACATGACCGAAAGTCTTATAATCGTATCATCAGACCAAACAACTAGTAGCGGATCTTCAGAATGGAACTCCACAGGGAGCTGACTGGTGGCACGTACGCCTAGTACTCATCAACAATCTTCAAGTCTGAGCAGCAATCCGGGTTGTGTAGATGCAATAAATAAACAAGTGTGAGCACATGCCGTACTCAGCAAGGGGAGAATATCATAATAAACATGCAAGGTTGTATAAGTGTATGGCCAAAGGGTTTAAGAAATTTAGCATTTTAGTTGATCAATTTTTATTAAGCAACCTACTTACTAGCAAATGTAAGTGTACACCATCCCACAATTAAAGTGTGGCATCATAACCACGAACTTAAAGTAAGAAATAATTTAAATTCATCTTCCGATAGATTAATCATGTGAGGGTCCAGGTCGCTCTTGACCGTGAGCACGGCTAATCGATTAGTTTTAAACACTCTGCAGAGGTTGTACAGCTTTACCCACAAGTCGCGTAAAAACTCCGAAGAGCTTTAGACCCAACCACGCGATGTTCATCAGGCATCATACCACACTGTCGAGGTGTGATTGCTAGGGACGCTACGAGGCCTCTACAAAGATTCCCCAATGCGCAACAACCCACTAGGTTTCAGGACGAAGCGGGGCATAAAGTCCTCTAGTAGGTACCGTGTCTTAGAAAAGCCCAACTCCCTACTAGAGTGAGTCTATACTCCGTCAACGCCTCCCCATTGGTCCCTTTCAGGTAAGATTGCTACAACATCAAGGTCTCTAATTATTCATCCAAGCCAGAGCCATATAGCCTTGTGGTTGTACTATTGTCATGGGTGGTTCTCCATGTTCCAATTAAACATATGGCCTTGTAATTAACTTACCATTAAAGAACATAGAGCATAAGTGAGTAACATGTTGTTTATTACCAACCCAGTTGAGCAACTAAGCAGCAACTACCATCAAGATTAATTAATCAACCCATGTACAAGGCAATGGTCACAAGAAGCTAGGCATAGTCCTTAATAGGAACCCGTCAAAATTAATGCAAGCAAGAAAGTAAATACAGTGATTAAATGCATGTTTATATAGGATAAAGTGGGTATGACCAAGGACACTTGCCTCCCACAAGATCCGGAACTGCTCAGAGTCTTCAAGTCTTCACCTGAGAAAATCCTTCGAACTGTTCGTTCTCTACACATCACACATTCACATGCAAAAGACAAAACAATAAAATAAGAAAACAATTCACCAATCAATTCAAACAGGAACAAAAGATTCACTAAACTAACCTACTCATCGAGACGAACACATGGATATAAAGAACGCTAAAAACGGAGTTAGAACGCAAAAGATATGCACTAAACAAGGTGTAGGGGCTTAAACATAAAGAAAGGAGCTAAACTGTAATGATTTTTATACGGTGGAAGGACCTAAACGTAAATCAAGGAAAACAGGGGCCTCTTAAACAAAACGCGCGTGGCTGTCGGCGGTTGACCGGTATTGACTCCGCCTGGAGGCGATCCAAACCGTTGGATCAGAATCTGGCGGTTGGGCGGCTTCGGCCGGAGCAGGCGGCGCACGACGCCGGCGAGCGGCGGCGCTTAGCAGCGGTCTTCGCCGGCAAACCTCGAAATCGAGCATCGGGGCACGATTTTCGATGCTCTTTGGCCCTGGAGCTAGCTGAGGACCACGCGAACGCATCTAGGGGGCTTTTGCGGCGGTCCAAGCGACGACGGCGACGTGCAACTCCACGGGGCGGACAGTGGCGCATCGGCGCACTCCGGCGAGCTCCTACGGGCGGCACAGGGCACGAGAACGTCCACAAGCAACCCTTGCGGCTTCCTCACCTCCACTTGAACCTCCGGAGCAGCCCCACATTGAAGGAGAGGCGACGACCGAGGAGATCGAAGGTGGCAGCGCCCTAGGGTTTGGAGACCGGCGGCGGCGCGATGCTTGTTAGGGTTTCGGGCGAAAGGGTTAGAGTAGGAGGTGGCGGCGAGTCTTATAGGCGTCCCGGGTCGCCTAGGCGTACGAGCCCAAGGGAGGAGGCGCGTGATGCGGGATCGAGTCCGATCGGACTCGGCTGTGGCTCGGGGTCCGGCCAGAGGTCGGGGATGACCGCCGGACCCCACCTGGTAGTGGCTGCAGGCGGAGGGAGGCGGCGCGGGCCGGCTTTGGCCGAAGGTGGACTGCGTGTGGGCTGAGTTGGGCCGAGGCCAGCGGGGACAATGGGCCAAAAGCAAAGAAAGAGAGGGGTGAGGGAAAGAAATTGTTTTTGCCATTTTTCAAATGAGATCAAACAAATGAATTCAAACACTGATTTGAATTCAATCAAACAAAAATAGTGCTCTAGCATGAATGCAACAATAAACTCCTATAGTTCATTATTTTGATTAAGAAAAATAATTAAATGCCTATAAAAATTAAACAAATCCCTTAACATCCTTAAACATGAGCAATGTTGCTAGCAAAATTTTAATAAAGGCAATAGTTGAAATTTAGGGTGTTACAGCGTAGGACCAACGCAGGATTCAAATGATCTGCTTGTAATGTTAGGGCATTTAATTTCGGAATTTGTAATATTTGAGCTATATTTGTTGTATGAACTTACGCATGGTACTGTATTGTAATAATCGAACTTCTATTTGTACTATTTTGCTGGTGATTGTTTTATTCTTTTTCAATAATTTATGCTAATTTTGGTTGTATTATTTTTGGCCTCTGATTGTTCTAATTGTTTTGCGGGTTTGCAATGGCCTCCTCAGGTCTCGAGTTGGACTTGGACTTCCTCACGAAGAGGAAGGACAATGTCGAGGTGCCACAGGGGATCGACACTCCTATGTGCTTCTGCGGTGACTGTTGCAAACTCGTTAGGTGCAATGTTTTGGGGTACGCCTACAGGAAGAGGTTCTTTATGTGTGATAACTTTGCGCACGACCCGATCCAGCCATTACTGTAACCTTAGAGCCAAAGTAAAGACTTACTACATTTCTCAATTGTCATTTGTGATTTAATATTTGCTAACATGTCTTTGGAAAAAGACTCCACCTCCTCTTTGTGATTTCATGCAGTGGCTAGATACCGAGCGGTCCGACTTTGACAAGAGCTACGTCGAGGGAGAAGCCCGTGATGCAAGGGAGAGGTGGTTGCGCATGGTTGAGTGGGCAAAAGGAGAGGAAAAAAGAAGGAGGAGCAGAAGGAAATGTGCCATCGTCAGGAGATGAGAGAACGTGAAGCGGCTCAGGCCCGTGAAGCCGACAGAGAGAGGAAAAGGGAGAGAGCTCGTCGGGCCAAGACAGCTGGGCCGGATGGCATCAGGAAGGGGAAATACCCTCGTTGTACTCAGTAGACCTAGAGTATTAGCCGGACTGTGTCAAATAATGTCGGATTTCATGACATCGTCAACTAGGGTCCACGGTTTTTATCGTTAAGAACTTTAATCGAACTGCATTAGAGTGTGTTTTAAATTCCCTAAGGCATCTTATCTCTGGGTACTGGCACCGTGCATGCCATTGCAATTGTGTGTTTTCTCTCGTTAATTTAAAAAACTAACCGCCATGGGCCACGACGATATGCCACATGCAAACGTCGTGGCCCACGGTGGATGCTGGGCCACTCCATGCCGCCGTCGGTGGCACTGCGTACCCCACGGCGATATCCTTACCGTTGTGGCCCACGGTGGTAAGTGCTGAAACCGCCGTGGGCCACGACATTCATCGGCCACGACGGCCGTCGTGGGCCACGGCGATTGAATGCAAAAGTGTAAAATTTTCAAACCGTCGTATATTTTTGCACAGTGGTTTTTAAAAGAATATAAAAAAAATTCCTCTCCTCCCTTGTTGATCCCCCCAATCCAACGACGGCCCATAAGGCCCAAAGCCCACCCAATCTCACTACAGCCACAGGAGACGAGAAGTCGAGAACATCATGGCGCCGCCGCCGCCGCCGCCGTCGGAGCTGATCTACGACGTCACCGCCGAAATCCTCCTCCGTCTCCCACCGGACGAGCCCGAGCACCTCTTCCGCGCCGCCCTGGTCTGCAAACCGTGGCTCAGAGTCGTCTGCGACCCCGCCTTCCTCCGCCGCTACCGCGCCTACCACGGAGCCCCTCCTCTCCTCGGCCTCCTCCACAGGCTCCAAGTCTTCGACGAGGACCCCTCCCCCCGCTTCGCCTCCACCACGTCGATGCCCGACTTCCCCCACCCTGGCTCCGACGGCCGCTGCACGCGCCCCATCGACTGCCGCCACGGCCGAGTCCTCATCCATATGCTGCAGGACGAGAGTGAGCATTGCCTGTTCTGGGTCTGGGACCCTGTCACCGGCGACCGGCGCGCCGTTCCTGAGCCGGACATCGATTGGATGGCCTACACCGCAGCGGTGTTCTGTGCCGCCGACGGCTGCAACCACCTCGACTGCCACGACGGCCCCTTCCGCGTGGCCTTCGTGGGCAGCGACGCCACTTGGTATCTCGTATGGGCGAGCGTGTACTCATCGGAGACGGGCGCGTGGAGCACGCCGGTGTCTCTTGACAACGGCCATGATTTCTACGTCCGGCCGAGGCGTGCCGCCCTTGTCGGGAATGATATGTACTTCGCCATGGCACGAGATACCGTGATTGGCAAGTATGATTGGGGCAATAATTGCTTATCTGTGGTTAAGCCACCACCGCAGGCAGCATATAATGGCTGGATTGCCCTCATGACGATGGTGGATGGTTCACTGGGGCTTGCAGGTGTTGAGAATTTTAGGCTTTATCTGTGGTCAAGGAAGGTGAATTCAGAGGGAGCTGCAGAGTGGGTAATAGGCAGGGTCATTGAGTTGGAGACAATTGTTCCCGAGGTGAATCCCTGTGATGGGGCACGTGTGGTTGGTTCCGCAGAGGGTGTGGATGTCATCTTCATCAGCACTGGTGTTGGATTATTCATGATCGAGCTCAAGTCAGGCCGGGTGAGGAAGGTTGATGAGCCTGGGGTCTACTTTAGTGTCTTGCCCTATATGAACTTCTACACTCCTGGTAAGTGTTAACATACTAGCTCTCGCTTTGGTATTGTCCTGCAATTTCAGTATATCTCCCTTAAGTTTGCTAATTTATCTTGTTCTGGTTGGTGAAAATTTGTAGTAGTGTGATCAGTAATAGGTGAATTATTATGCAGTCAATTTTTTGTGTGTACTGGGCAAACTGAATATACTGCTTTGTAATATTGAACCTAATTTAATTTAAGTTCTGAAATTGGACTTGCTGAGGACTATGCATTGGTGGAAGTGCTAAATATGCAAATGAACTTTTTGATCTAGTATCATCTGTTACATTGCTTCAGTTTGTTCTTGTTTTAAAAATTATTGTGTTATTTTCTGCTATAGGTAAGGCTCAAATCTCAAGCTCACTCTTGCTGCCTACGGAATTAGTTCTACTACATAGCTTGTGCTCATCAAATTGCAAATGCTGAGTTAACTGTTGGTCATGAGTTGTGTGTGCTGCATCTTTTCAGACCGTGGCTCACTGTTATCGCTAGCGGGGACTCTCTGATCTCCAGTGCACTGCTCAACAGCAGTATGCTGCAACATGGACAAAGCCATCATCTCAGACTTCTTGAGACTGGTGCTGTTGGCTTCCTCTGAAGCTACATCAAGTAGTTTATTTTCTGTTCATTTCTCCAAGTACGAACAGTGCCAGACATTAGGCGAATTCTCGTTATCTTGTCCAATTCATCCTTATCAACATTGTCTGTAATTTATATCTCAGTTTAATATGTCAGGCATGTTTCAGTTCCTTTTTTGGTTCATGCTTGACTCAGTTGCATTGAACTAGTCTGTCATTTCCTGAAAATTAATATGACATTCAGTGTTGGTTTCCTGTAATCGAAGTTGTCAAGTTGCAATGTCAGAGAGAATGGCATTTGAAGCAAGAAAAAATGGTTATAATCTTCTTGCATCATGAATTGTTTGGGATCATTGTGCGTTGCTGATGCTTTCATAGCATTTTTGTTTTCTATCGAGCAGTTCAACGTATCCGCCATCTTGTGGAGCTGATGCTTCCTATTTCCCAGCTCTTTGTTTTTTCTTGACTCTTGAGGTTATTATGTAGCACATGGCAATTGTAGTGCATTAACTGACTAACTTGAAATATTACTGGCATATTTTGGTCAGTTGTTGTTTTTGTCAAATTAGATCCAAATCCTGTTGTCAGAAAGTTTTGTAGGCAGGTAGTGACGCCCTTGCTGAGTAGAAAGCTGTAGGCAAAGGTGCAACAATATTTGGGGAATTTGAATATTAGCTTTGTTTTCTTTGAATAAGAAGTTAAGGTTATATTATCGAGGAGTAGCTGCGCCCTTAGGTCAGTCTCAATGGGGTTACATGGACATTAAATAGGCTGCCATGTAAGCACTTTTGATGATGTGTCAGTGTATTAATGAAGAGAGAGGTAAAATGAGTTTCACGAGGATGAAACCCTCCCTACACAGTTACCTAGACAACTTGTGTCTTGCATGCAACCTATAAAACAACAATAGATGAACTATGCATTGAGAGTGATGTGTTTCATTATAGTTTCAAATGTTTTCAAGATGACGTGTCACTATGCTTTTAAGGCCAGTCTCAGTGAAGGTTAGTCTGAGTGGAAGGGGTCATGGGGAAGTTTCCAAGAATGACACATCATCTTTACTGTATTGGTCTGCGGGATGACCTACCCTCTCTAAATGCACAGGGTCACATCACAGTTTCATAGGTTCACGTACATATTTAATTGTTGCATGTTGGTTGGTCAATTGTGCTTAAAAATTGTGGCAACTTGTCTCAGTGGGAGGGTCATAAAGGTGTCATTCCTAGGACTTCGCGCTGACCCGGAGTCGTGAGGATGACCCTTGTTTCCTCTTTTTTTTTTTGAAATAATCCCTTGTTTCCTCTCTCCTATTAAATCTCATGTCATGTCATCTTGTTTGCACATGTGGCACCCTATTTAATGCTATGACCCTCCCATTGAGACCAGTCGGTCTCAGTGGGGTTTCATAGACATTAAATAGGCTGCCATGTGAGCATTTTGATGATGTGACAGTGCATTAATGAAGAGAGAGGTAAAATGAGTTTCATGGGGATGACACCCCCTATACACAGTTACCTAAACAACTTGTGTTTTGCATGCAACCTAGAAAACAATAATAGATGAAATTATGCATTGAGAGTGAGGTGTTTCGTTATTGTTTCAAATGTTTTTAGATGATGTATCACTCTAGGTAATCATGTTCATGACATCTGCACTGAGACTGGCCTTGCTCAATGACACCACTATTGCATTATTTTCCTCGAATAATGAGTTAATGTTGTACGTTTTTTTTGAATCCATGCTCTTTTGTGATAATACTACCTTGATCTAATCTTACGCCGATTCACATCTTAAATTTTGAATATCAGTTTTTTTTGTTAGAATCTTATGCCGATCCACATGCTATTCCGACCGATGACAATGTCTAATCAGCAGTGTGTTAGTGTGTCAGTTTTTCTAGAATTATTATAATCAGGTTTGGTTGCTAAACCTTTGCGGTGAAAAGATTATCAAATAAAATCTTTTGGTGAAAAATGGTGAACCAAGCTCCATTCCTCCCCTTCTCAAAAACCTTTGCTTGGAGCCTATTTAGGCAACCTTTAGTCACAGCTGAAAGAGCTGGGAGATTTGCTACTCAAATTGATAAACACTGCAACTTGCCTAAACAGGTTTGGGACAAATCAGAGGTAAATCCTTTCACTCGCTTAATTGATCCGGTGGCTGATGGAGTTCAACATATTTTACCTAACATTTTCCCTTCCAATTCAACTGAACATACTATAACTAAAACCTTCCTTCTTCTTTGGTATATTTGGAAGGCAAGAAACGATCACAGTTTCCAAAGAAAGATTTGGACTCCTTTGCAACCCAACCAAAGTAGACTGCCGGTGTGGCGGTGTCACTCCACTCACTCTGGGCCTTCCTCTGCTTCCCCGAATCAATCCCCATTCCTCCCACCCAAACCCTCGCCGCCGGCCGCACCATGGAGCCGCCGCCGCCGCCGCCGCCGCCACCGCCGGAGCTGATGCCCGAGCTCGTCGGCGAGATCCTCCTCCGCCTACCTCCTGACGAGCCGGAGCACCTCTTCCGCGCGGCCCTCGTCTGCAAGCCGTGGCTCCGCACCCTCTGCGACCCCACCTTCCGCCGCCGCTACCACGCCTTCCACCGGACGCCGCCCCTGCTCGGCCTCCTCCACAGGCTCCAGGTCACGCAGGGGGATCCGCCCCAGCGCCTCGCCCGCACCACCGCGGCGCGCCTCTCCCCCTACCCCGTCTGCAGCTTCCGCACGCGGCCCCTCGACTGCCGCCACGGCCGCGTCCTCATCCACGTCGAGGACGACGAGTACTGGCACCTCCTCGTCTGGGACCCCGTCACCGGCGGCGAGAACCGCCTGCCGGAGCCTGGCATCCCGTGGCTGATCTACTCCGGCGCGGTGTTGTGTGCTGTGCCCGGCTGCGACCATCTCGACTGCCACGGCGGACCCTTCCGGGTGGTCTTCATCGGCACTGACGACAACGACGAGCAGGTTAAGGCGAGCGTGTACTCATCGGAGACGAGGGTGTGGAGCGCGCCGGCGACTCTTGGCCATGACTGTGAAGTCTATGCAAAGCATCACCAAAACGCAATTGCAGAAAGATCCTGGGACCTAAGCCTACCCTATGTGATGCCTAGGCGAGGTGCCGTTATCGGGGATGAAATCTACTTCACAATTCGGAGGGGTTATGCAATCGTCAAGTATGACTGGAGGAACAACCGCTTATCTATGATTAGCCCGCGATCACCGGCTGAGCTCAGTAATGGGATTTCCCTCATGGTGACAGAGGACAGTTCACTGGGATTTGTCTGCACTGAGGGTTCCAACCTTTGTCTGTGGTCAAGGAAGGTGAATTTGCAAGGAGCTGCAGAATGGGTACGATGCAGGGTCATCGATCTGGAGAACATTATACCTTATTTTGCCGATTACGATGATGTACGACTTGTGGTTGGCTCCGCAGAGGGTGTGGGTGTCATCTTCATCAGCACAGGTATTGGGTTGTTCACTATAGAGCTCAAGACAGGGCGGGTGAGGAAGGTTGGTGGGCCTGGGGTCTACTTTAGCGTCCTACCCTACATGAGCTTCTACACTCCAGGTATGGTACCGGCCCTTGCTTGTCTGTATAGCTTCGATATGTTTGTTTTGTTAGTTGGTTCTTGTCAGTCACGATGTAAGTAATATTAGTTACTTACCTTCATGTATAGAGATTATACTAAAGACAGTTTTGTGCATGCTATTAAAAAAATGAATATGCGGCATTGGAAAACAGAACATAAGTTTTTGTTATGATATTTGACTTGACCATGACCATGCATTGGTCGAGTTGCTAAATATGCTTACAAACTTGCTGATATGGTGTTATTCTGTTACCATTCTTCAGACTTTCAAGAATTTTGTTGTTTTCTGACATAGATGAAGCTCATGTTTCAAGCTCAGCTTATACATTTGGAATTAGATCTAGTACATAGCAGCTACCAAAGTGGAATTCTGAGTTGGAGTTGGATATGAGTTTTGTGCATGATTTTTAGATCATGGAGCACTGTTATCTCTAGCAAAGGACTAACTGGTCGCTGAGTCTGATACTCTTGTATTCTGTCAGAACTGCTACCATCAATTAATTTACTTTATGTTGAGCAGTTGATGTACAATTGGTCTGAGTCTCCCTCTTAATGAAAAATGTGCTAAGGCACGGTCCACGAAAACGTGGTCCAAGCCATTGTGATCAGTTGTGGTGGTTTCGTTGAGTTCATTATGATCATAACGCCAAAAAGTTGTATGTCAGTTTAATATTTCGGTTACTGTTTAGCTAATTGATCGACTCATCTACATGGAACTTAAATTGTTTGTAGCTTCACCACAAACATTTCCAATTTGAAAATAGATTGAAGACCATCTTCGAACAGGTGTGGAACTCAAATGTTTCACACTTTTACTGATAATCTTGGGGAAAATTATGTCAAGGTTACGCTGCCATAAAATAAAAAGGCTCCTATTGTTTCCACAACCATTTGTGAGTTCTATACTCAGATCTGGTTTTTTTTCTGACTGAAAACTCGGTCCATAAAAATCAGGCCAACTGCATAATTACCCCTCCTTTTCGTTAGATGTGGTGGTTGGTCAGTAGTTGATGAAGCATGAAGTGTCTACTAGGCTAAAACGGAGGCTGCTAAATATTTAACCAACCTTGTCGATCTGTTTACCTTGCTTCAGATTTTTCTTTAAGGATATTGTACTTTTTCTGGCAAAGCTAAAGCTCAGCTCATCGATGTGAAAATTTTGAGTTGGATCTAGTCCTAATACATGGCCCATCAAATTTTAAATTGAGTTGGACAGTTGGTTATGAGTTTTGTGCTTGGTATCTTTTTCAGATCGCTGTAGATTGGGGTCGCTAGCAAGGATGGACTGATCTCTGAGGTGCTGACGAATCCACCATTTTGAGCCTGCTGCTGTTGGTTCCTTTCAGAGCTACCACTATCAAAAAGTTCACTCCTCTTTTCAAGTCATTATGAACATTTTGTGGCTGTCTGTGGAATTATCCTGACCATATCAGTTGAACATTGTGTCTTGGTTTGATATGCCAGGCATGTTTCAGCTACTCTTTGGTTAATGCTTGATTGAGTTACATGGAACTAAAACTATGTGGAGCTGCTGTCGTTTTCTTTTCTAAAAAAAAAGGAATGACACTCAGTGTTGGGTTCACTTCATGTCTTCAAAAGGGTCGTCAAGTTTCAGACTTTTTGTGCATAATTTGGGTTTTCTATCATGTTTGCATGCTTGCTTCTGTCCAGGAACGTGTCAATTTGTCCCATACCCAAAGTATTTGCCAACGATCCTCTTCATGCGGAGTTGATGACAAGTATTCTAGTTTGATCATAAAACTTATTGCATTTATGAGCGGATAGGACCATCTTCGGAATTCAGATGGTTCAATAGTAAAACCTTTAGAAATATTCTCAGAGACATGAGCTGCTGCATCTAGGTTTTTTTTTTCAGGTCCCGTTCTTCCTTTATTTGTTGTTGTGGAAGGTGCACGGTGTAGATGTTGGCGGATTCATCTTTTCAAAAAAAAAAACTCTTGCATAGCAATCGCAATCTATATATACATTTCGAAGTGTGGGGAAGGGGCGAAGGGCAAGCTGAATATACGTGTCAGGCATTGTGCAAAGTGAAACATTTTGTTTCTTTTTTTTGATTGGAAAACAGATTTTTAGTATTTTGTGATGTGGTGTAGGCACGAATGCGGCGGCGTGCTTTGTCCTTTTTTTTTGGGTGCAGCTGGGGGAGTTGCGCATTTGTAATGGACCCGAGCGAGACCCACCCCGGACAGCCCAACGGGCCGATTAATGGTACGCGCACGCAATGAAGCCTGACTGAAACCAAATTACGGCCTGCGATTAAGCCCGCCTGGAATCCGAGCCCACCGAGAGAGCCAGCTAGCCAGGCTGGCTGCAGCTGGTTATCGCCCGGCCCCACCAGTCACCGACCAGGTCAACAACGGGGCCGCCACGTCACCGGGGGGTCATCGCACCCGAGGCAAGGAGCGTAACGACCCAGGCAAGGAGGAGGGAGGCCGCGCCGCGCACGCCGCGGTCAACACGGACACCGCTGCGGTCAACGGACGCGTCCCTCTCTCCTCCTCTCCAACCCAGAGTCCGCCACGGGGTCCAAGTCCAAGTCGCCGTCCGTCGGGCTCGGGCCTAACCCCCCCAGATCCGACGGCCCTCGACCCCTCCCCGCCCGATCCCAGCCGTCCGCCCCCCACGCTAAACCCCCTTCCCCCCCCCAACAAATCAAATTTAACTCGGCTCGCGCACACGTCCGCGGCCGCCGCCACACGAACAACAACAAGCCTTCCCCCCCCCCACACCCTCGCGTTCCCTCTCCCTCTGCTCTCCAAAACCCTAGCGCTCCTTCTTCGTCGGCGATGGCGGCGGCGGCGGCGCAGGGGAGCGGCGGAGAGGAGGCGGCGGCGGCGGTCGGTGAGAGCCGGAAGCTCTTCGTCGGCGGCATCCCGTCGGGCGCGCAGGAGGGCGACCTGCGGGAGCACTTCGCCCGCTTCGGGGAGGTGCGCTCCGTCATCGTGATGCGGGACAGGGAGACGGGCCACGGACGCGGATTCGGATTCGTCGAGTTCGAGGACGAGGCCGACGCCGCGGCCGCGCTCGGCGACGGCAGCAAGCCCGCCCACCTCATCTGCGGCCGGATGGTGAGTGAGTTTAGATTCGAACCCGTCCCCCCCTCCCGATCTGCGCGCGCCCCCCGTGGCCCGTGTGGCGCGTGGTCCCGTGCTGTTATTAACGCGTGGATTTAGTAGTTTTTTTGCTTGCACAAAACGTTGGTAGATTGTGACATGAGCTCCCCCCACATGTGTTGTTGAATCTGGGCCGCAATTCGCATACTACAGGGTCATAATTTTGAAAACTGGTTGGATGATGGTAGGTGTCGCTGCACGGCTGACGTATAATTGTGTCATATGTGGGCGGACCGTTTCAGATAACTGCTTTTCTTTTTGATGCCAACTGGCTTGCATAAAGTCTCGGCTTTGATGTGGATTGTGCCATTAATTAGGTTGATTTTTGGTTGTTTGGTGTATATATAGGTGGATGTCAAGAGGGCCAGGACAAGGGCTCCACGGAACCAGGGCGAGCAGGACTCTCACACTCAGCAGCCTGAACACGTCCGGGGTCAGGGGCACCAGGACAACCAGCCGCCCGCTGGGAGCGGTACTGCGGACAGCGGCAACAACGTGACATACGATTCGAAGAAGGTCTTCATCGGCGGGTTGAGGGATAACATCACCGAGGAGGAGTTCCGGGCTTACTTTGAGACTTTTGGCACAGTGACTGATGTTGTGGTGATTTATGACAGCTTGACGAGCAGGTCGAGGGGGTTTGGTTTTGTCACCTTTGATTCGGAGGAAGCAGTGGGTAAGGTCATGAGGCAAAGCTTCCATACCTTGAACGGAACCAAGGTAGAGGCCAAGATTGCTATCCCCAAGGATGAGCAGTATTACCGTAATGGTCGAGGCCGTGGTCCGCGGCCCTTTGGTGGGAGGGGCCCTGCTGGCTACGAAGGTTCCGCATACCCGCCTTACAATGCTAGGTATGGTCTCTACAATGGTTACATGCCTCAACCTGTTCCCGCGCAGCCCTACTTTCCTGCTCCTTATTTTGCTGTGGGAGGATATCACTATGGGAGTGGATACCCAAGCCAAGGTGTGATGGCAAATGTTCCTGGCATGATGTCAAGGCGTCCTCCCACCTATGGAACCTATCCTCAAATGCATCCAGGGTTTAACTTTGTATACAGAGCTGGTTATGGGGGTGCAGCTACTTCTTTTCAGCATGGAATTAACGGTGGAAGTGATAACAAAAAGGATCAAATGAATTTAGATATGCAGCAAGTTGACAGCACTGCTAGTGTCGCAACAATGTTCGAACATATGAAGCTAGGTTCACAATGACTTTCTGGTGCGTGTATCCTGACACCCTACTGGTTAAAATTTGATCACTTCTTACTGCTAGGATTACTAGCAGCAATCTATTTTATATCTAGTGCCATCATGTATGACTTCAAATTTACGGAGCATAGGATGTACAAGTCTTTCCTGAAACCAGGGGTACTCTGCTAATAATGGCTTGATGTCTTTGCTTCAATTAGCTTTACAAGTTTGCATTAGTTAAATGAAACTGGGTTGCTTATCCTGATTCTGCTATCGTCAGACATGATTTTAAGAACCTACATTCAATAAGTATTGTCTCGGTGAATTCTAACAATTTATCTGGTCACCCTAAATGATCAGTGTATATTACACTAAATGCTATTTATTCAGTCATCGATTAATGTTCATATTCAATATTAAGAGATATGTTGGCAGTTGGCACAACAGTGAATTAGGTGTATCAATTCGCAAAATATCATTCCTTCATTATTATCTGGGCATGAGTTGAGATGGAAAGATGAATGAGGGAGGATGGATTCAAGGTGTTCTGAAACATATGGACTGTCCAGTTTATGCGTCATACTGTTTTTTAATCTGAGTCATGTAAATCCTTAAACTGCATGTAAGTAAAATGGAATGGTTTTCCCCCATTTAATACATTCAGTGAGGTAGTCATGTATTCCACTTCTATACACATCTACAAATTGGTTCGGCATGGAGGTCGATTCTGATTATAACTGAACTGGATATTAGATATATTGGACTGATGCACCGAGCATGTGACTGATGAAAGCAGTTCTGCTGTATTTTGTTTTGCAATAATGGTCCTGTTGCTAGTTGCCTGATCTACAGTTCTATTTCTTTTTGGGACCTGAATGTTTCTCTAGATAGGCAGAGTTTTGCTGGTGCACAGTATACATAACTATGCAAGGCTAGAAGCTTGAATGCACTGCATTAGTTCCATTGTTCTGCTGTATGGATAGCTTTGCCAAGTTTATCAACAAGAGAATTTAGTTCTGTGCATTCATTTCTTTAGAATTTCATTTCTTATCTGGACTAATCATTATCTGACCGAAGTCAGCAGGGGAGACCCCTACCTTTTTTTATATAAATTTTCACTCTAGTCCCTTTTTATTCGCTCCCATGAGGAGTCGAATCTGGGCCTGCTGGGTGCTGCTCTAACCACTGTTAGGGGCCCTTTCACTGGACTAATCATTATCGAGAGAACCTTAGAACAACACAAATATTTAAGTGCCTGTGACTGAAACTGTATGCTTGAAGATGCAAAAATCTGCAGGAATACCAATTTATGTCTATTGTCATTCAACGAATATGTTCACCAACTGATTTTTTGCATTCCCATACTATCTGTTTGTTTCATTGCCATTGCATGAAATTCTTTGCGTCAAGATGGTAGCCTTTGTACTGCAGGTATAACTATTAAAAAGAAAGGTTTGCTCGCTTCATTGTTAGTCAGTGACACTGGAAAGATTGCAGATTTGATGAAGTGTCATATGACCAATGAGTTTCTGGCATGTGGCCCTAGGAGCCCACATGCCAGCTTCAGTTTATTGGTTGATTTTCATGTAATATATTGTGGGTGCCTGTGGTTGTCTTGTGGTTTGTTTTGTTTACTATCAGGGATTCATTTACCCTCTTTCAGTTTTAACGAAACTTGAATTCAAATACCTAACATTAGCTTGGGCATTTCATCTGGTCCTCTCCATGCATCCATTCTGCTAAATAAAATGTCACCCTTGTTAATGAGCACAGCTCACTGCATCTTTTTGTAGATTTGGTTTTGATGAATTAGATTTCAAATTTTCCTCGCGTTGGATGCACTTTACTAACCGGTCTTCTTATGTGAGTCAGGACTACTTACTTTTCTACATTGATGACACTGGAGTACAACGATTGTTTGGGAACCGCAACTGTGAAGACTTGAGCTGAGATTCTTTGGTTGACAAGTATATCATTGGAATTCTTCAACTTACCCCTCAATTCCTTTCCTACTGCTGCCTGCCTGTAAAACTGAAAGCACGCAAGTTGCTGGCTGTTGACCTCACACCCCCTCCCCCTCTCTCACTCACTCTCTTGTATCCATGTTTAAATTCTTTCGTGGTTTAATGTATCTGGATCAGACTATTCAACCCAAATTGCCTGTGCAAGCAATCCCGTTTGTTTTAGCCTGCTGCTGAGTCTTGGTGAAATGCACAGCTTTGTTCACAGTATCAAGTTGGCTGTTGGCGAGCAAATCGAGTCGTCAAATCCAATCGATGCATATATCTGCAGGATATATCTAGTATAAATCGGCGCTCTGGAGTTCCAGATGTGTAAAAGGAGGGGGGTGTTCCTGCTGCACACCTTTCACCTGTTTGTTTGATGTGCAAAAGAGTGAGTGAGGGACTGAAGGCTGGTAGCCGGTAGGGGAGGAAGCTGGAGGCCGGGACGGGAGGGAGGGTGACAAGGGTACTTGCTGCTACAGGTTGTTTGCAGCATAGCAGCTCCCTCCTCTCCTCTCCTCTCCTCTCCTCTCCTCTAGTCTACTAGCGCAGTAGTAGAGGGGGGTGTAGTAGTAGGTTCTGTTGTCATGTGAAGGCCCACAGAAGGATGCCACAAACAAAAGATGTACACCCCACAAGCCAACCAGGGGGGTGTGAGGAATGACCCCTTGTCATTCTTGTCGCCTCCCTCGCTCGTCCTCACGCGTGCATTGGTATACTACTGACCGCCGCATGGAATCGAACAAGCCCGCCCAACCAAGGAGGCCTCCTCTCTTTCATCAGTCATCACAGCTTGTTCCTCCTCCTATCCTATCCTATCATACTACTCCCTCTGTCCCGAAATATAAGGTCTCGGAGAGTTCAAACTCAAGAAACAATAGTGAGAGGAAATGACTTTTATACCCCTCATTTTACACTACCAACCAACTCTCCAACTACTCACCAACCTCATTCAATTTTGTCATATCCTTCCAGAACCTTATATTTTGGCACAAAATTTGAACACTCCAGGACACTATATTTTGGGACGGAGGGAGTACATACCAATGCCATGGCATTCAACATGCCCCATGGGCCATGGTGGATATGTAGGGTAGGGTAGCTAGGGGGGGCTAGGGGTAGGACTGTAGGGGTAGGATTAGATGGATGGATGGATGGATGCTTTAATAAGATTGAAAGGATGATGTGAGGGATGCTTGACAGATGTTCGACACTGTAATGGCCTGCTTGGGTGTTGCCTTGTTGAGGTGACACCATGATATTTAGGGGGTGCTTGATCCTGATTGATTGCAACTTTGGAGACTCCCTTTTGGTCACTAGCCAGTAGCCCAAGCACACAAACACTGTTCTTTTTCTTTCTTTCTTTCTTTCCTTTTCTTTTTTTCAGGGAGCATGCCTAATGCCTTGCCTTGCCTTGCCTTGCCTAGTGGTTTTCTTGCGGCAGAGGTGAAGCTTCTTTGGAGGAGGCAGGCAGGCAGGCAGGGGCAGCTTGGACACCAGCTGCAAACAGGGGATGATGGCCACATGCTCACAAGCCTTCCTTCCTCGCTCACTCACTCACTCACACACCTCTGGTGTGTCTATCATCACTCCAAAGGTTAATATTCCCTCTTCTTTTGATGTTCCAGTTTGGTAGGGTAAGTTTTGTGGGCAAAAAAGATGCAGGGGGGGGAGGGAGGGGGCAATGTTTTTTTGTTTTGCATGCTCTCCTCCCATGCAGGGCAGCGGGCAGCCCCATCCCCCAGTGAGGTCTTTTTGCAGAAGGTGTAGGGTTTCGGAGCAATAGCAGCAGCAAATGTGCCTGCCTTTGCTTTCTGGAGAGCAAAAACAAAGTGCAGTGCACGCAGCAGTTAGCTTAGGCGATGAGTACGTGTTTGCTTACTATGTACTAATAACACCAAGCTCAAGCTGGCCACTCGTGCATTTTTTGAGAATGCGAGAAAGTGGTGCGGACTCTGCTGTTTTCAGTGGTATATATAGGATCACACGGGTTCGTTGTTCCTGATCGAAGTAGAGCGCAGTATCAGCTTGTGTTAACCGAAATAAGCAGCAGGCAGACAGCATGTGTGTCGAATACTCCCTAGCTAGCACAAAGTGTAGAGGGTTATTTACTTACTTCTCATCAGGTCTACTACTGTTACTTGACTTCAAATGCATCCCACGGTCAAAGAACCTTTGTGCATCATTGGGGAAATCCTGAAGGGGATGGTCCTCAAAGATTTTCAGCAGGGCATCAGCACTTGTCAGAGCATAAATGAAAGTCTACTCTCACCAGGGCATGCAACTTTAGCTACCAACAATTTCTCATCACGAATTTTGCTTTTCTGAAAAAGCTCTCTTATTACAGATTAAAGATACCGGCAATACGGTCAGTACCCCCCCTGGAGCATGGTATTGATGGAAATCATGATATTTACAGGGCCACTTCTCTCTTTAGCAAACTTTATTTACTTTTTGCAGGCTGTTCGTCGAGTTAAAAAAAAACTTTATCCAGTAATTGTTATATATATACACACACACAAACAAATGATCAGTCAAAGTTTGCATGTGTATAATATCTAGATATATAGGATAAGTTTCTCACTGCTGAAAGATAAGGACTCATCATATAGGAGAAGGCTCAGGTTGGTGGAGACCAGGTCTCTCCTGGTTTCAGATTGTGTAATTATTAATATAATAATAAAACTGGTAGCCATTCTATATGTAGGATGGTCATCGGTTGAGCCATGGCTTGGCTGCTACATATTTCCCAGCGAAATATCATGTGTCCCTTGCATGCATGCATAGATGCATAACAGTAGCGGTGGTGGCCACAGCTGCCACTCTTATCACCATCGATGATCAGCACGCAGCAGATTGCAGCATCTTTTGAGCAGTATATATACACAGGTTTTGTCCTCAGCTAGAAACTCTGGTGCACAGTCTGCTAGCAATTAATTGACAAATGTACAAGGCAACCTACTGTTTCTCATTGGCAGCTTCAGGCATCACACTGCCGTTTTCTCTCTCCCCCCGGCCTCGTCTCTTTTCTTGCTGTTACTTGCTCAGTACAAAATTTTGAACAACTTGCTGGGATTTGAATTCCATTTGACCGTGTGCTCGATGCAGTAGTAGTGCCATCTGTGTGATCTCATTGAAGAAATGAATAAATTTTATAAACACTTGATATATATAGTTAATGCCTGCTGTTTCATCAGACATCAACATATACAGTTTTTTTTTTGAATCACATCAACATATATACAGTTGATGCAGTGCTAATTCAACTTTAAAGAGACAGCAAATGTCCATGCATGCACAAAATGATAGGCAGAATGGAAGAACTGCCATCAAATCGACCGGGACAGCTTTATGTGCGGATGGAATATTTGACACGCAAGAATTTTTTTTTTGGTGGGGTTTGTTGTTATCCTCGGTTGAGAGTGCTTTCCGGGGTGTGCAGAGAATGAAGAACAAGGCCTAGTGGCATGGGAACTAGCTTGTCATCTGTATCCTCTCGCTCTCCTGCAGCTGCGCGCGGTAGGCCATGCATCTTCGCATGCCGACTTCCTCTTGCTGCCTAGTAGCTTTTTCCATGCATGCAGTATGAGAGAGAAACTAAACTAAACTAAACTAAACTAAACTAAACTAAACTAAACTAAACTAAACTAGCAAAAATGATATCAGATTAACAGATGGGAAGAGGTACGGTGGTAGCAGATATAGGAAACAAATTGAGTTGTTTTCTTCAGCCTTGCATTGCTTGCAGGCCGTGCAGCCATGGGTGGGGCCCCTAGAGCAGGCCTCTCTCTCTAGCACTTTTGCATTCTGCATTCATCTTTCTCTCTCTGCAGGAGGCTCAGCCTCTGATGGCTGCTGCTGCTGCTGCCATCTTTTATCAGAGTGGGGAATGTGGAGGCATGCATCGCACAGTGCAGGCCTGCAGCTAGTTGGTTTAGTATGTGTGTGTCGATAGATGATCCCAGCTTTGCTTTGCTTTGCGAGAAGAGGAGGAGCTAGCAGCGGTCGGGACGGACGACAGTGAACCCCACGCACCACATGCCGTTTTGCTAGCTTCTCTGGCTGGCCTCGATCCCCCTCCAACCGACGATGCAGACGATGGTGATCAGATGAGACGACGACGACGACGGCGACAGTCCATCCGTCTTTTTTTTTTGGCCAGAATTAGGGTTCTTAGGCGTGCCCATTTATGCTTGCTTATTACTTAGCCGCCGCCTAGCTAGCGCTCTTGTCATGCTAAAGATGACACCATATATCATCGATGTGATCCCCTTGCATCCATCGATCGCATATGTCCAGTAGCAGCGCCATCAGCCACTAGGATCGACCGATGCTGCCACCTGGCTACTAGCTAGATAGCTACTAGCTCCCTACGAGCAGTGCGTGCTCCATCAGACCATCAGTAGTCTCTAGCTAGCTTGTCATATGCCGATGTGTTGCCTCCTCGTCCCCCTCATGGGGTGACACTCTCTGCACGTACTGTCCATCCGGCCTCTCTAGCTATCGTCAATGCAAGCTTCTTTGATTTGTTTAGTCTTGAGTCATTCGATCGTGGGTCATTTGTTTCACTGACGTGTTGGGTTATCAGGGTCGTCGATCGACTTATTAGTTATTATTAGGGGTGATGCGATGCATTGCAGGTTAGTTTTATTTGGTCAGAAACTCATGTGCATGGATCAACTTGAACTACACACTCCAGATTTAGAAGGGAATCAAAAAATGGGACACAAATGAACAATGTAATCAAAATGGGAATCAAAATTATCTTTAACGAGAAGAGGTATGTGTTATGCATAATATACGGTACTAGTGTTTTCGTCATGAATCTGATTGCTAGTAATGTCAGTCTTAAGCACTACCTCTGATCTGTTTGATCCAAAAAAAAAGACTTATTAAGATAAATCCACACGAACTTAATTATATTTCCAAACGATCGAAGGGATAATATTAAGTTTTTTTAGATTAAGGAATAATATTAAGGTTAAGCTAACTAATATAAGCTACATATGCATGCAGTGCAATTGATCCAACCAAAAAAAAAAGCTGCTGCTGCAGAAGCAGCAGCAGCACAACATACTACGTGTGTGGTCCTCAACCATGCACTGTTATTAGCTTGCTAATGACTGGGGCGGCGAGGGATTTAATCTGGTGATTTCCCAAGTGATCGAAGACGCATGAGATGAGAGGACGCACGTACTAGACGCCCCGACGAAATTATTCATTCCTTATAGCCTCTCTGTCTCCCCTGTTGGTCTGTCTGCAGGATGCTCATCAGCTCACACACAAACACACACACATCCATGGACCACACATGCACATGCAATGCGCATGCAAATAATTCGCTACTGATGGACCTGTGGCGAGCTGCAACCACTACACCTCTGAATCTCTGATCGCCTCAGGCAATGCAAGGCCCCAATGCAATTTGCATATACTACATATGTCACACATGCGGACATGCATCATGCATGGATCGATCGAAGGGTTATTAACAAATAATTCGAATCTGATGAGCTAGCGTATATGAATCTGATCGATACGTGCTCTCTGATCGATCAGCAGATGGCCGCGCGCCGTGCACGAGCAGAAGCTGCATCGATCAGATGAGCTCTGAACATTGATCACCTCAGCATGCATGCATGTACATATGTAGCCTATATAGCATGCATGTGTGTGTGTGTGCGCGTGTGCGCGATCTGAACAAGTGTGTACCCAAATGTGTACAGACGACACCACCGTTGGTTGTTGGACACCAATCGAGATGGCGACCACTCATCAGCTTGCTCGCGAGACTGACACACTGGTTCAGTCGCTCGCAGCGACGGGCTCAGCTCATTCAGTTTTCTGTTTCGCCTGGTGATCGATCAGACGACGACGTTTTCAGACAAGCCACCCGGCCGGCCGGCCGCCGGGGGCTCATCGATCTGCAATTCTGCACATTACATACGGCCGGCCGGGGCTTATTTAATTTATTTAGTGATCGATCGCGAGTACGTTCGTTGTTGACGATCCACAAACTTTCATTGCTCATCGGATTAATTGACGATACACATACATATATATGGTATGTTGCATACATAGTATGTATGACACGAATTCAATATGGTACGCATGCTCGATCCCAGTCCCCTGTTCTTGTGCAAGTCTTTCAATGTGGTCGCCTGACATGAGACATAAAGAGATCCACCACCACGATCCAAGAGAGAGGAGAGAGAGAGAGTACGTAGTAGCAGGGCGTGCAAGCAACATTTTCCAACAGCTGTTTTGCAGTCACGTATAGTAGCTATCGGAGCCCCTCTTTCGGTACACTACGGTACTTCTCTTTGGCCAGCACGTACGTACGTACGACCCTTTATTTGGCTGCTTGTTGCTCAATGTCCCTACACACACACACGAATGAGAGAGAGAGAGAGAGAGAGAGAGAGAGAGAGAGAGATGAATCTAGGGTTGGATTTTGTTTGGATCTTGTGCACCAGCAGCATGCAGGCGAGCGAGGCCAAATGGGCAACCCATCGTCCGTCCATCCACTCGTGAAGGGACAATGAAAACCACAGGGTTTGCTAGCTGCTGGCAGGCTCAGGCTCAGTTTATTAAATGCGGGGGGCCACAGCAACGACACAGCACAGCACGCACTGGTACTGTGATTACAGAACCAGCATATATATGCATGCAGCTGTTAGTTAGTTTGTAGCCTATTGCTAGGGCTCATCCCAAAAGCCGACCGACCGCCCACATATATATGCCACACACCACCCTCCTTTAACTAATGTGTAATTTATTTACTGTTAATTGTTTCACAGTATCATCGTAATGTTTCTCCATGTAGATTAATCAAAGTAGTTTTTCCACGACCGGGAGGTGCACCTCTCTTTGTCGTGCGGTGGTGGCTGCCTCGAGATTCGTACCGCAGCACATGTGAGTGGGACGGTCAGCCAACGATCAATATATTGGTGTGCTAGCACGGATCTCGATGCATGGTTGAACGGTTGGAGATAAGAAAAGGTGCACCTTCCGGTTGTGCGAAGGATTTTTCGGTAGACTAATCTTGTGACCATAATATATATTATGTATAGCTACTTCAGCCTTATCAAAAGTCAGGCCTTCTTCAATTTTGACTATATAGCAAAATAATCATAGCGGACTAATAACATTAGAATGATGTCGCATTGGTGAATTAGCATAAAACTGATGACTATTATAATACTATGCAATCTTTTCTATTTGACCGGTCAAAGTTAAAAAAATGTTTGACATTAGAAAAAACTAAACCTAATAAACTTATATAAGCATGCATATGACACTATTAGCCCTGTTGCATGCATGAAAGATTGAAAATCAGAAATAATATAGCAAATTAGAAAGAAACATATATGTCACAGCAGTACATTTGGAATATGTCAGGTCTACAGTAAGTTTTTTTCATTTTCAATTGTCATTGGGCATCCGGAGACTACTATATCTGGGTGTGGTTTCTAGTTGTCGACTGGCTCTTATACATGTAGCTTTCTGCTCTTTTGCCCATATGTCTCAGGCCATATATACATGGAGAAACCACACACGGCTATGCATGACTGTTGAGCAATAGAGGCAAAAAAGGAGATCTCACACACACACACACAGCGCTTATTTTTTTTCAACGTGTTTTTATTTTGTTTTACCTGATCCGTTAATTGCTTGCTCATTTTGGCAAGTGCTCATCAACTGTTCATGAGCATTCTTGATTAATCCCAACCCTACAGCTAGCTAGCTAGTGCCGAATGTTTCTCGCTTTGCGTTTGTCTTTTGGTTGGGCAAAAATAAACAAAGCTTCAGATGGTTTTTGTTTGCAAAATATATAGCAGGTGGCCAATGTTTTTCCGATTATCTTTTGAGAGGTTTCACATTAATTAATTTTTTTATGATGAAGTGTATAAAATAGAACCGCGGTAGGAAATGAGTTTTTTTGGCAACTATACATTATTGTTTTTTTTTTGTGCTAAAACATTGTTAGGAAGCACATATATACAATCTAATTTGTCGGTCACTCATAATAAGCAACTTTTTTAACAACATTAACTTAGTACTCTTGGTGTTGAGTGTTTGAAATTACATATATCATATAAGTTTCACAATAATCATTTCCTCTAAAGTTGGAACTAGATAAGACCAGCAGCGGCCTTTGGAACGAAGGACGGCGATCGACAGTGTGTGAACGTGACCAGCTTAGGTGTGCGCGCGTAGCTGCATCTATGCAATATTCTAGCAGCGTGAGGAAAAGGTTAATTATGAATGGTTCTTTGTCTTACAATTGAAGAACGCTCAAGAGGGAATGCTGCAAAATGCGTTCCAAAAGCGAGACAAGGTGAGGCCTAATAGGTCGCGGAAAGATCGATGAGTCTCCCATGCTTGCCAAACCAGAAAAAAATATTTAAAGCTCTTCCGGCCGCCTAGCTCTTGCACAGTCGTCACTGCACTGATGCTTTAGTGAACTAATGTGTTTTTTTTTACAAAAAAGATCAGTCTTGTTCTGTTTATTATCAGAAAAAAAAATACAGATGAAGGAAACATATATAAAGTCTACCGTATGTACAGTACAGTTAGCATGAAGAGTGTCAGAGTGTGTATAGTACGATCAATCGGGAATAGAGTAAACTAATTAACTAACTGACCAGATCTCACAGGGTGTCTCACTGTCGTCAGGCACTTGGATCAATCATGATATGAAGAAATTGCAGTTCAGGTTTACATCTTTGATCATGCGATTAGACTAGTGTTCATGTTTTGTTATTGTAGGCCCGGGGGAAATATATATAGAGCTTTGAAGAAGGAACCAGACAGATCAGTTTATGCAAAATAACCAACTGCTGGCTGCTAATTAAAGATGCATGCATGCCTGGTCAAGAGACCATGATGGCTGAAATCCTAGTTTATTGGGGAGAAGCTGGTGTTCCAGTAAGAGCTACGCAAGATGCAGTGATTAGCCTACACAGAGAGTGCGGAAAGATGAGTTTCCTTGGACATCGACAGGATCAGCCGCATCTGCTGCTTTAACATGACACACTTTGACTATCAATATACTATCTACATAAGCATATATTGTGTTAAATAGGAAGAATTAATATGTATATGATGGTACGTAATAAGTATTTTTATTTTCACGGTGGATCCAGTAGTGGCGTCAATCTTTTGTTATCAACCAATAATGTTTAAATTAATTATGGTCAATAACCCCAAATGCAGTTACCTAGCTAGAAATTTGTTTGCAAGCAAGCTATAGTTAATAACACCTGCTAATGTAATTAATATTATAAAACGCCCTAGTTAGGCACATATAGGATCATTAATTGCTTGTTCCGCAGCATATATATGAACTTCTCCGAGAAATATATATATATATATAAAATTCAGCTTCTTCTTCTTCTTCTCTTCTTCTTTCAATCACATCATGCATGCTTAGAAGTTAGAACAAGGAAGCTGTTGCGAAACCCTGTTGTGTGATCCTTCTTTTGCAAACATGGCCTGCATATATCACCAAACAATCATTTTCTTCCATGTATGACTTGATGTTGTGTTTTTGCCCCTACATGCCACCACCACCCACTTTCAACTATTTTAAATTATTCCACTCACTTGATGGAATGTGAAATGTGCCTTTAGGGACGGTGTGGTGTGTGTACATGATAGATGGGTGTGTGTGAGAGAGAGAGAGAGATGAGAGATAGATGCCTCCTCCTCATGCACGAATTGTCTCATCACATGTGAATGTGATAGATGGCGTGTGGGGCCATGCATGCATGGCTATACACATGCATGCATATATGCATGCATATGGCAATCGATCTAGCTGCTGCTAGCTATACTACGTGACACAAAGGCGCGCATATTATTGCACCCCAAGTCCTAAAGAAAGCCAGACACATGCATGCATGGAGGAGATAGTCCTTTTCGCCCGGATTTCTTTCGGGTTTTTTTATTCCACAAATAATTTATGGTAGGGAGGAGCTATATTTTTGTGTCTCGCTTTTGTAGTTCACTGTTGTCCATATCCTGTGTCTCCTCTATATTCCTGTTGACTGTTGTTGTTGTTGTTTAATTGTATTTATCACAGTCTTATTTTAGATCAAGGAAGAACTAGTACTGTATTATATCATAGCTGAGTACATCATCAAGTTACAAATAGCACTTTTAAAGTACTCACACACACACACACACTAAGCAGCTGCAAGCCTGCAAAGTATTTACCCAACATTATCGACAATTTAATTACATAGTCTCCAAGGCATGGCTTTGAGCTCAGATTAAGTTTATATTTAAAAGGCTGATTGCAATTTAAGTGATACAGAAGTTTCACTTGAACACTGCACACGTTCTACTGAACGTACATACGTATGGTAAAATTTGGACAAGTGACTCAGAGTGGGTACACTTTGACCAACCGACGAGAAAAAACCCACATCTTTTACAAGGGGGCTTATTGCTTTTGACCAAACTTTGGCAGGTTTTATATTAGGCTGCATATATACAGATGAAAACATATGTGTGTGGGGTCTGTTTTGACCTTTGTGTGTACCACATTCCACAACGACATCTCGTCCTTAATTAACACCTGGCAGCAGCATTACATTAACAAAAAAAATAAATAAGAACTAGAAGAAGTATTCTATAAACCCTTCTTCCATGTCCAAATGCCCATACAGATGGTAGTCTGCAGGGCCTGCCCTGTGCATAAATGCAAGGGAATAAATCAAAACTGCAAAGTTTCTTTAAGCCCCCCCCTGCATGAAAGGGACTGGAGCATGGGGGAAAAGAGTGTGGCACTCTTTTGGAGCTTGCTGTGTGCTGCTACCATCCCAATACTCAGAGGTATCTTGGCTGCTTTCCTTTTCAATGGTCATGCATTGGCCATATTATCTTCAGAGACCTGAATGTGATGTGTACATGTGCTTCTGTTCACCTTCACTTGTTCCCAAGAGCACAAGCTAGAGAGACCATGAGGAATGGATGGAGGGAAAAGTGCATGCATGGGCTGTAGCTGCTGGCCATTTGCCATCATTACCTTAATCAAAGTTGAGTCATGATATGGGGGGTGCATGGAGTGGATCCCTAGTTTCCTTTCCATTATTGCACCAATCTTGGATCCTTTGTGACATGCATGCTGACACTTGAGTCAGGTGATGGGTGTTGTGTGTTAGTTATAGTTGCTGCTTGGAGCAGTGGTTAATTAGGTTGGATTCATATATAGTTCCTCTCTAGTAATTTTCATCTGTTAGTGAAAATGGCCCATGCATGGGTATGGTTTAGGGGGGGTGATTATATATGTGGTAGTACAAATGTTTGTTGCAGACAATGCCAAAATCCTATATGCATTTTGGGTGGGTTGCCACAAACTATGGTCCAAGAGAGATTCTCATGGAGAATCTTCAGGGTTTAGCCTCTCAAGTACTTATTGCAGTTCTACCTAGCTAGCAAGAGGCCGCCTCCTTACGTAATCATGTGTGATAGAATATCTGTCTTAGGATGTTCCCCCGGCCCTCTGCATATGCAATTATACTAGGCATTGCTTAAAAGTCTTAACTAGGGTATGTACTTCAGCCAGGCTCAAGTTCAAACTCATTAAAAAAAAACTATACATATAAAAAAGGAAAAGTGTGATTTGTTAGGCCATGCATGCTCAAGTCCTCCCCGGCCCCTTTTTGACAAAACTGAAGAAACAAAACAACAAAATAGACACTTTCCACAGCAACACCAAGCTCTCTTTGGGAGAAAAAGGAGCCCATCTCCAAGCATGCACCCAAAGAGCATCATACTCATACCATATATGCAGCCAATGTTTCATCAAAAAAAGATTGCAGCCATTGTTCCTCTTGATTTGGGGCTGGATCTCTGCCCTCAGCCATGGCAAAAGTCCAAGGGAGCTGCTGCTTGGGGCCTGCTAGCTGAGACTGGCCACCTGCCAGGAAGTAACCAAGCATGCTTAAAGGGGATGCTGAAATAGTACTGGTACCTCCCAATTAGCAACAGCCTTTCATCTCTCACAGACCCTCTCTCTCTGGCCCCTTCTTCCCTGCATCATTCATGAGAACATGCTATTGACCGACATCTCTCTTTTTTGTCTGCAGCTGTTGACTACTACTCAAAATTCAAAAGAAAACAATCTATCTAGAATCTATCAGCTCCCTCCAAGCTAGCTAGCAGTGTTCATGAGAACTGCAGCTGCTTGCCTCCTTGCATGGTTTGCAAGAGGTGCATCAACACACCACACACACCACTCTCTCTTTCTCTCTGTTTTTTTAACCATACTGCACTTCACTCCAATACAGCATGCTGCTGCATGCTTGCCTCTAATAAGACCGGCCTCAAATTTGTATTCATATACGCATGGCTCTCTACAGTACTGTAATGTCACTGTATCAATGCTTGCTGTTGGTGTACATGTACCATCATGAATTGGTAGTAGATAGGTCAAGAAGCTTCTTTATGTTGTAAAAAAAATAGCACAATGTTTAGTTCAAAAAATTTCTCTGGCGCTCATCACATCGAAATCATCGACACTAATTAGGAGTATAAACATGTATTAATATAATGAGAAACCCATTCCATAACCCCAGGTTCAAATTGCAAGATGAATCTAACGAGCTAAATAATTTTTGCCATGATTAGACAACGTCAATGGTACAGTACAATATCTAATGACGGATTAATTAGACTTAATATATTCATCTCACGATTTCTTGTCCATATGTGTAATTAGTTTTGTAATTAGTCTATTTAGTTCTTCCAATAGGGCTTGTTTTAATTCCAAAAAATTATGCCTGTAAAATTTTGGGAACTAAACACTCCAATATATATAGCTCCAACGTTTGTATTTCACCACTTGTATGTCTTTAAGTGCAGCAAGTAGAGGACAGATCAATGGCGTATATGCACAATTATTGGAGCACATATAAAAGTCAAGGGCTAGTGAGACAAACACATATAAAAATAAATAAACCAGCAGAATTTACAGTTTTTATGCCAGGAATATGTAGTGTGTACCAAGCCAAGATTTATGTGTGCAAGTGAGACACTGTAACTGCAGTGTATCTATATCCATTTGTACGTATATGCAGGCATTACTGGTACCCATGTAAGCTATAAATGTGTGTGTGGATCGGAGTAGTGGAGACAAGCAACTATACAACCCTCCCGAAATAAAAAAGAGACAAGTATACAAGATCCGATGCTTTCAATCTGTCAGGTATATATAAGTGGGTTGGTTGTACGTATATACCACTGCTCATGATCATGAATTGCCATTTGTATTTACACGCCTCTGTGTACGTGAACGTGCCATGAAAGATCGACATCAAGGAACAGTTGACTCTCTCTCACACCATGCATGCCTGATGCCTGGTGCCTCTCTCTCTCTCTCTCTGCAGCCACTTTTGTACATGTATACTGTAGTTAGTTGTAGACAGCAGGTACACCCCTGGTAAGAAGTGTAGAGAGAGAGCAGCTGCTGCAGGGCCTGGCAAGAGACCCCTGTATACAAGTATAAATTTCACACATGTAGCTAGATCGAGACATGGATTGCTTTTTTCAGGAAAAGAAACTCGAGCAGTATGCTTTGAATTGTATCCTGATCGAGGCCTGATCTGAGCTCATCAGATCACATTGAGGAGGCCTGATCTGCACACAGTGGCACACTACTGTTCAGAAGTGACGACTGCTTTGTGCAGTGAGTATTTTGCCTGGTACAACAAAAGTGGCTCTACTAAATACCTACATCCTACGACTATACACAGCACCACTATATAGGTGGGTGATGCGAACCAGCATATTCCTTTCACCTTTTGCTTTTCAAGAAAAGGAACAACATAGTATTTTTTTTTGACGCGAGAATAAAATAATGCACTTTTGATGTTTTTGACATGCATATAGTCTTCCCGTAGGCAATGTTGATTTTTCGCCTTTGATTTTTGAAAATATATCTGAATATTGCATTAATATATATAAGATGATATTTTCGTGACAAGTTTAGTCATACTATTACTTATTGGAAGTTTCTTTTGAAGCCTGCGGGTGAAGCCATAGGATCCTAACTGGGTAGACGTAGTCTAGAAAAAAAAAGAAATAAATTCTAGAATTTCTGAGAAAAAATCAAAACATCTGACCGTCAATCGGTAGACTAAAATCATCATAGCGATACAAAATGAAAGGAATGCAAATGTCGATGCAAAAAATGCAGAGCAACTACTAATTAAAAATCAATCATGGGCAAATAAAGATCATAAGTATACATCTATATGTGAATTAGGTTGAAGTGTTGAAAAAATGAGACAGCAGTAGGTAAACCTTTTTGATTATTAGCTAACATTTTAATCTCCAAATTATTTTTAAATACAATACCTTTTTTAAAATATTAGCTCTTGCTCTGGTGCGGGATGATGGAGTAGTTATACTTTCTTTTTTAGAATGGACGTTTCCATAAATTTCAAGAGCGTTACATCGAGTAGATACAATGTCTCGAAACACTCCCGACCTCTGCATAATGAAGGGGAAAAAACCATAACCTAAGCACTCTAT
Source organism: Cenchrus americanus (assembly GCA_947561735.1). Taxonomy (NCBI): domain Eukaryota; kingdom Viridiplantae; phylum Streptophyta; class Magnoliopsida; order Poales; family Poaceae; genus Cenchrus; species Cenchrus americanus. Next base: position 251,564,644 of record OX387245.1, on the reverse strand, counting down.
GGACATTCAATCCTCGAACTAGACCGCCACCCATGTGTCTAAACTAGTTATGTTAATTAATCACACATGACAAATTGTCAATAATGTTCTAGAGCATTAAGGAGATATATGGGAGAGAGGTGTCCTTGATCTTTAGTAGAGAGATGTCCTTGATCTTTAGTACTTTTTTGCAAGGACAACATCGTCGTAGAGAGAGAGAGAGAAAGATAGGGGGCTAGTGGCTACACAGATCCCTATGAGCTGAGGCATGTGTGAAGAGAATGTTATCTATCCAAGTCCAAGCATTTCTCCCTCCCTCCCCTTCTTTTTTTTTTGTGGGGGAGTTGGATGTTGTGTGTAAATGTGGGAGCAAGTCATTCCTTTTGCTGGAGTTTGCTTCTTTAAAGCCGCGCGCGCGCGCACAACGCAAGCACAAGCACGCTTGCCCACTTCTTCTTCTTCCTCCTCCTCCACTTCACACTTCATATCACCAAGCTAAGCTAGTAGCAAGCAATGGCGGGGCGTGCCGTTGCACCGTGTGCTCCTCCCCAATGATTATTATATATTGGTCCTAAGCTCCCCGATCGCCATTGCCGCGCGCAAGCTTTGCTGATCCGATCCTCGCTCGTCAAGCTCCCCCATTATTAGCTGTGTCTTGTTTCCTCTGCTACTACGTAGTACCTAAGCTAGCTATAGAGCTTCGTTCGTTCGTACGTCGCGCGAGATGACCAATAATAGCAGCAACAGCAATGGCAACGGCACCAACGCGGCGGCGAGCGGGTGGCTGGGATTCTCGCTGTCGCCTCACATGGCCTCCGCCGCCATGGACGAGCACCAGCAGCAGCAGCAGCAGCACCACGTCCAGCAGCAACATCAGCAGCAGCACGGCCTCTTCTTCCCTTCCGTCACCGCGGCGGCGGCTGCCTACGGCCTCGGCCTCGGCGCCGGCGACGCCGCCGCCAGCGCGCCGCCGTCGTACTACACGCCGCAGCTCGCGTCCATGCCGCTCAAGTCCGACGGCTCCCTCTGCATCATGGAGGCGCTCCGGCGAAGCGATCAGGATCACCACGGTATGTGTTGTTGCACTGCGTACCGCCGGTCCATTTCTTGGATTGTTCGTTCGTCGACGACGATCATGTATGTGCGTGCGTGTGAATGTGTGATTGATTCATTGCATTGCATTGATCGGTCGGTCGGTCGGTGTTCAGGGCCGAAGCTCGAGGACTTCTTGGGCGCGGCGCAGTCGCAGGCCATGGCGCTGAGCCTGGACAACGCCGCCGCCGCCGCGTCGAGCTTCTACTACTACGGCGGGGGCGCCGGAGCCGGCGGCCACCACCACGGGTCGTCGTTCCTGCAGCCGTGCGCGGACATGTACGGCGGGCCCTCGGCGGCGGCGGCGCCGCTCGTGGCGGACGACGACGAGGCCGCGGCCGCGGCCGCCGCGACGGCGATGGCGAGCTGGGTGGCCGCGCGCGCCAGCGTGGCGGAGAGCGGCGTGCTGTCCGCCGCCGCCGCGGCGGGGCAGCACCAGCACCAGCACCAGCACCACCACGCGCTCGCGCTGTCCATGAGCCCCGGGTCGCTGTCGAGCTGCGTGACCGCGCACCCCGGCGAGTACGGCGGCATGGTGGGCGCCGCCGCCGCCGCGGGGGCCGCCGCGCTGGTCGACGTCGGGCGGAAGCGCGGCGGCGCCGGCGCCGGCGGGCAGAAGCAGCCCGTCCACCACCGCAAGTCCATCGACACGTTCGGGCAGAGGACGTCGCAGTACCGCGGCGTCACGAGGTACACATCGCCCTCCATCCTCGTCTCGTCTCCCCTCTGTCTCTGTCTCTGTCTCTGTCTCTGTCTCGTCGCCGTCGTCACGTACTAGTACGTCCTTGTTATTAGCATATATAAGTGATCAGATCATCGTTAACTACCGTCCCTATCAGCTGCTGCTAGGTCATCAGATCACATACATGCACGCACAATGCTGTGCTACTAATCGTGTTCTATCAACCACTTGTTTACCCTCGCTTAGTGTTCGTGCTAATTTTAATCCGACGAGTTGGGTGAAATTAAGCAGGCATAGGTGGACGGGGAGGTATGAGGCGCACCTGTGGGACAACAGCTGCAAGAAGGAAGGCCAGACCAGGAAGGGCAGGCAAGGTAAAAAAAAAAGAGCACTGTCATTAAGGCTACTAGCACGTGATTAACTAGCAGAGTCATTAATTAGTAGTACTAGTAGCTGATCAAAAGTTGGTGTGTTGTGTGTGTGTGCGCGTGTTTGTCTCTGGTGACCGTGTGGCTGCTGGCTCGGGGACCGGACCGGAACGGATTTTTTTTTTACACGTACGGCTACCTGCCTGTCACGCCGCAGTTTATCTCGGTAAGCACCTCTTTGCTGCTGCCACATACTACTACTCACTGTGGTAAAAAATGGAGAGTTGCTTTGGGCTTGGGCGCGGTAAAAAAAAACTTTTTTTTCTTCTTCTCCGCGTGTGGTGTGGCTGTGTTAGGCGGGTACGACATGGAGGAGAAGGCGGCGAGAGCCTACGACCTGGCGGCGCTCAAGTACTGGGGCCCCTCCACGCACATCAACTTCCCGGTAAAAAAAAAAGAAAAACTCCCTCTCTTCACCCTTTCGTTTTTATTTTTTTTTTACCGTGACACAGCCACGGTAGAAGTCACAGTGTTGACTGTTGACCAGAGGCCGTGAAATGGTTAAAACAAGATTATTTAAAAACATCACGCATGCATGCAGCTGGAGGACTACCAGGAGGAGCTGGAGGAGATGAAGAACATGACGAGGCAGGAGTACGTGGCGCACCTCAGGAGGTACTACTATACGCTCGTGTACATACATGCATGTGTGTCCCTCCCTTTACTACCATATATACACACTGTGTATACACCGTCGCCTGCCTGCCAGCCGCAGGTCGTCGTCTGAACGTATACAGTTTTGAGTGTTTGACATGCATGCTCGGCTTGCTTTGCGAGCGACGACTACTACCACCACAGTGATGGATCGATCTCCCGAAGAAACTGACGGGCTTTGCATGTGTTTGGGTTGTGTTCTCTGCAGGAAGAGCAGTGGCTTCTCACGGGGCGCGTCCATGTACCGGGGAGTCACAAGGTGTGTCTGAAAGCTGACTCGATCTGAATACTTCACACACACTGCTGCTGTTGAATCCATGCCGCCGTCCATCTCATCCAGTACTGCATTCAGATTTCAGAGAGGGGGGGGGGGGGGCGAGAGACAAAGTGTAGGGGATGTAGGGTTTGTTCAAATTGTTTCTTGATTTGGTTGATGCCAAATGCAGGCACCACCAGCACGGGCGGTGGCAGGCGCGCATCGGCCGCGTCTCCGGGAACAAGGACCTCTACCTCGGCACCTTCAGTATGCAGCAACTCCCGACCCCGTTTCTCAATTCTTATTCATCCAAGTTATGAACAAGAACAATGCATTGATCGATCATGTATCTCTGCATCTGCATCCTCATTCATTCAGTTTTGCAAAGTTGTGTGTATCAACCTGCGTCTCGAATGGGCAATGGTGCTGCATTGCATTGCATTGCATTGCATTGCATTGCATGCCTCCAGTATAGTAGCTTCGTCAGATCGATCAGGTCCATGCATGCATGATGAGCTCGGCTCGATCGATCGCCAATTCGTCGTCTGCAGAGACCAGAGAGAGTGAGATCGAGCACATGCAGAGAGGTGGCTAGATGCAGTCGTCGCAGGTCGGCTGCTGGATCCATGGCGAGCATGCAGGGGCAGGCAAGCAAGGGCAAGAGGCTGTCATGGCGGGAGGGTACAAGGCGGAGCCCTGTCTGTCGCCATCATCATTTCCACCTACACATGCGTATGGGAACGCAAAGCTTTAGCCCCCCAATCACCAATCATCCATCCCCCCCCTGACAAAGAATGTCTTCCTGCTTTACTCCTCTCATTTCCTTTTGCATGCTCTGCTTCTCCCCCTCTCTCTCTCTAGACTTGCTCTCTCTCTCTCTCGCTTTGTTGTGCCATGGCCCTCATCTCTCTGCCTCCTGCACAGCATGGGTGATTCCTAGAGAGAGAAAGAGTAGAGAGAGAGAGAGAGAGCGCTTTTGCATAAGGCTGACAAGCTCCTTGTTTTTACACTGTCGCGGATCGCACGCGCTAGCTGGGGTGAGGGTGAGGCCGCGGCCGCGCGCCGTAGCTCTAGCTTTTGACCGCCATCGATCAGCATGCCGCGCGCCCATCATGCATGCCATTGCCATCCGATCTCGCTCTCCTGTTCAGATCATTCCACCATGCATGCAATGCATGGAGGAAGACGATGCCGACGTGGCTACTACGTGCTGTCGTCAGCTACATTATACATATCGAGATCGCTGACGACGTACAATGAATGCATCGCAGGCACGCAGGAGGAGGCGGCGGAGGCGTACGACATCGCCGCCATCAAGTTCCGGGGCCTCAACGCCGTCACCAACTTCGACATCACGCGCTACGACGTCGACAAGATCATGGCCAGCAACACGCTCCTGCCGGGCGAGCTCGCGCGCCGCAAGAAAGACGACGAGGTCGCCGCCCCCGCCATCGCCGACGGCGGCGCCGGCGCCGGTGTCACGACCGCGGCACTGGCGGCGGCGGCGGCGGCGCATCATCATCAGGCCGCGGACGGCGCCGCAACCGCCGCGGACACGTGGAAGGTGGCCGCGGCGCTGGCCGCCGCCGCCGCCGCGCCGAGAGCCGCCGCGGAGCACGGCCACGGCGCCCACCACCACCACCACCACCACCACGACGTGCTGTCCGGCGCCGAGGCCTTCTCGGTGCTCCACGACCTGGTGACCGCCGCGGACGCTGGCGGCGGCCACCACCACCACGGCGCCGGCGGCGCTACCGCGCAGCACATGCCCATGTCCAGCGCGTCGTCGCTGGTCACCAGCCTCGGCAACTCCCGCGAGGGCAGCCCCGACCGCGGCGGCGGCCTCTCCATGCTCTTCTCCAAGCCGCCGCCGGCACAGCAGCATCAGCAGCAGCCGGCCAACAACAACAAGCCGACGATGAGCTCGCTCATGCCGCTGGGTTCCTGGGCGTCGTCCCAGGCGTCGGCCAGGGCCGCCGCCGCCGCCGCCGTGTCCATCGCGCACATGCCCGTCTTCGCCGCCTGGACGGACGCCTGATCCAGCCCACGACGGCGGGACCCACCATACGCGCGCGCGCCGTGCACTTCTTCCCGATCGCCACGTCAGCGTTCTTCGTGCACCCACCCATCGACGCGCGCGTCCGACGACGACCGGCGGCGCCTTGTTGACGGCTCATTAGTTAATTTAGGGTTCTTAGCAGCAAGCTAGCTAGCTAGATCGAGATGGTTAGCGTAGCGGGTTGATTAGTTAGCCACTAGGGAGATTGGTTAGCCAAGCAAGCTAGGTTTTATCGGTCGAGGTTACGAAAGGAGAGCGCACGGCGCGGCCTCTGCTGTTTCCTTCTTCTCCGGCTCCGGCGACGGAGACGGCCGGCGACGGTGTCGGAGGAGAAGGGGTTTTGTAATATGGAGGCCGGGGATGTTGTGTGCGTCTCCTCCAAAATATATGAATCCAAAACTAATCCACTACTAATGTGATGATAGATAGCCTATCACAGCTGATTGCTCACAACTTGTCTTCTTATTCACATGACATCTCCTAACTCCTATGTTTTCTCAAACTTTGAGACACCGAAATGATGCGATGCAAATTAAGCAGAAATCATCGAATTTGAGACACCGTGAGATGTAAAATGTTTATGTGGGACAAGACAATTGGGCTGGGCCGTCTAGTGGGCTTAAACTTTCTTTGGGGCTGAAATGCGCTGGCCAACCACCTTGAGCCCAAAAATATATTATATAGTTATATTTCCTTGTTTATTACCGATATACTCCCTCCAAATGCAATCCTAACTTTTGAAAAAATTCCCACAAAGAATGCAATCCTAGAAAATAGATCTAATTACCTTCTTAATTAAGTGTTCAGATCTGATTTGCATGGCAAAACTGTTGAGATCTGATTTGCATGGCAAAACTTACTGCATCTGGCAAACAAATGAGAGTATTAGAGTCCTTTCATTGCTCCACTAATTTGTCTAAAAAAACTAAAATTGCATTCTATTATGGGACGTAGGGAGTATCACAAAATAGATATCGCTAGTCTTTTAATCACTTGCTCTACTCGGCGACAACAAGAAGATGGCCCATTTGTGCAGGGAAAAAACACTATTTTGTTGGGTGGCATTTTCTTAAAATTGTAAAAATTGCGTATATCTTTTCTCTAGACATTAAAAAAGCATCATCAAAATAGCGATACAAGTTTCGAAAATTTTAGCTATCTTCGTCCACAACACAAAATCACAGCCAAATACGGGAGTTGTACATTGAAAATCTCACGAATTTTACTTGGTTCGGCTTCTCTTCTTGCACAATATTTTTGCTTTTTGACGTAGCATTTTCATCTCACAACAAATCAACCGTACAAAGTGGACAAGAATTTGTTTTCACTGGAAATGTGCGGAGTGACTGTGAAACAGAATCACCTTACACAATCAAGTTTTCAAAGAATCTCACGACCATTTGGATTTATTTTGAAATTCGAGATAAAACCTACTGAATACCAATAAAAAAAACTTGTACATCGAGACCCGAGAAGCGGTGCATCAGCAGTAGTACGCAGCACCACTCACGAATTAGAATTCAGCAGTGAATGCACCAAAAATCTGTACCTGCCGCGAACCAACAAACCAACACGCATTCCATGTGAGGCGGATGATCGCAGCCGACCACCGCCCAGCTGCCCCCTGCATGCACCACCCGGTTCAACTGCACCTACTCACCCCTGTCACGACGTCACCCACTGCTCGTGCCTCGTGGTCATCATCATCGTCTACCTCCCGTGCAATCGCAATGGAGTTGGCAAATGGCGACGCATGCAGGTGACGCAGGCAACAAACAACACACCAAGTAAACTGAACACCATCACCAGCTTCATACCACAAAAGAATCGAGATGCTAACCTCTGAACAACAGCTACGAGAATTTACAAGCCAAGAAGAGATCGAGGGAGAAAGATAGAGCTATATCTACAGATCCTAAGAGAATTCAGAGGACTGAATCCTCACAATGCCGGCACGTATTCAGTTCCTAGATCCTAAACCCTGAACACCTACATCTAACATCTACATCCACCCATCGTCTCCGTCTACGCCACCTCCGATCCGATTTTTATTTCACGTCCTCGCCGATGAGGTCGAGGCCGACCATCAGGAACGAGACGCCCTGGAACAGCAGGAAGTAGAAGTGCATCCCCTGCTTCGACAGCAGGCTTCGGGCGGCGGCCGTCAGCAGCAGTAAAGACAGAGCCAGCTCCTTCTTGTAAATCCGGTTGTACTTCTCCTTCTTTCTCTCCACCGGCACCGCTGCTGACTGCTTCTTCGCTCCGGCAGCGACCGGCGATGTCGACGACGGCTGCTGCTTGCGGTGGTCCTTGGGCGCCATCACAGCGAGATCACCGTCCGAGGACCGACCGGACTTCTTGGTCACCACCCACTCGGCGCTGCCGAGCTGGAACAAGCCGGAGACCATGGCGTTGAACTTGGTCACGGACATGGTGTTCTCGAAGAGGAGGTAGGGGATGATGAACGGAAAGGATCGAGGTGACGGGAGGATGTTGAGGAAGGACATCAGGGCCGGGATGTAGCAGACCACCCAGTCTGGGAGCTCGGCTTCGGGGACGAACATTGTCAGTGGCAGGATGATGCAGAAGAGCGTGAAGGAGTAGAAGGGCAGGATGAGCTTGCGGAGAAGGAAGAAGAGGAAGATCAGGTTGGCCTTCTTCCAGAAGGCGATCTGCAACCACAGAAGAATTGAGAAACAACCCTTAATTAGGACAAAGATGAACTAGCTGCCCAAGTTTGACCAAGTCTGTCAATAAATTTGTAAGACATTTTTCAACGAACTAGGTGAAATAATTTGGCAAGAAATGTAATAGCAATCTAATCTGAAAAAGTTCGAATAAAATCGCATTGTGTGTAGAGCAAACAAATAGATGACCAAGTTCCTCAATAAAATTATATGTCAATTTTCAAGTAACTAGATAAAAAGAATAAGTTGCCAAGGAACCAATAGTGATCTAATATGAAAATCTTTGGGTGAAGGCACATATTTCTAGAGCAATAAACGAAGGCATTGAATCGTAAGCATATAAACATTTGTCACTATATATCTGAGTAAAATTCAAAACCAGAATTTCATGGGCTTGGTGGCAAATGTTACCACATATTATGGAGCAGGAATGCAGCAATTGGTAATACCTTGCACCTAATGATGTCCGGCAAGCAGAGCCTAAACAGCTGCATTGGGCCGGAATGCCACCGATGCTGTTGCTTTCTGTAAGCCTCATACGACTCTGGTAACTCACATTGGCACTGCACAGAGATCAAACAAACTCTTCAACAACAATATTTCATAATAGACACTTTAATCCTAGCACACACAATTTACAAGCGATTTGGCATGCTAGGGTACCTCCACATCATTCAGGAAGACAAACTTCCAGCCTTTCAGATGCGCACGAACTGCAATGTCCATGTCTTCGACCGTTGTCCGCTCCATCCAGCCACCTGAATCCTCCAACGCCTTGATCCTCCACACCCCAGCTGTGCCATTGAACCCAAAGAAGTTGATGAACATGCCGTTCACCTGTTGTTCCACCTCAAAGTGGAAGCAGAGGTTGATGTTCTGCAACCGCGTCAATAGGTTCTCATCCTTGTTCACAAATGACCATCTTGCTTGCACCAGCCCCAATGCCTCATTGTCCTGCAACCAACCAATGCAGCATATCACAATCATCAGAATGCTAATAATTCACAGAATTCACATGATTCAAGTACTGAGTTCACCTCAAGCTACCTTGAAATGCGGCACGGTGCGCTTCAAGAAGTCAGGGTAAGGCTGGAAATCAGCATCGAAGATCGCCACGTACTCATAGTCCTTCACATAGCTGCAGCTCATCGCCGACTTGAGGTTACCGGCCTTGTAGCCATCCCTGAGCACACGGTGGCGATACACGATGTGCGCACCGTGCTGCTGCCACTTCTGTACCTCCTCTCTGATCAATGCTTGTGTGATCGGGTCATCGGAGTCGTCCAGCACCTGCACCAGGATGTTGGACCTCGGCCAATCCAAATTGCAGACCGCTGCAATTGACTGTTGGTACACCTGAATGGAACATAGCATTGGACAATTTCTGATCAAAATTGGAACTTTTGTGGATTGAAAAAAGGGAATTTTAGGCACAATTGCAAGTGGGGAAATGCTGCATTGTGTCACCTCCTTCTCGTTGCACATTGGTATCTGCACGAGCACCATAGGGTAGTAGCCGGCGTCGGGGTCCTCCGCGTCGGGCAATGCCGGCGAGACGGGCCCAGGCTTGAGGCGCTTGAGGTGGATGTAGAAGCAGCCGAGGCTCTGGACGAGGCGGTCGGCGCTCTGGACGAGGAAGAGCACGACGCAGGCGTCGGCGAGGAGCTGGAGCGGCGGGGCGACGTAGGCGGCGCGGAAGCGCACCCACGCCGCGTGGAGCGCGCCCAAGGCCACGGCGGCGGGCGCGGCGAGGCGGCGGCCGTTGGCGTGGGCGGCGAGCTCGACGGCGAGGAGGAACAGGGAGAGCAGGAGGAGCGCCCGGATGAAGGCGTAGAGCCGGGAACGCCGCGGCGGCGCGGGCGCGGGAGCCTCCTCCTCGGCTCCGGCGTCGGCTTCGGCGTCGGCGTCCGTGCGGCCAGCCGCGACGCGGCGTCGCGCAGCGCCCCCGAGCGCGACGGCCGCGGAGGCGAGCCACGCCAGGCGGCCCGCGGCGCGGTGCGCCTTGAGGAGCAGCACCCAGGTGATCTGCTTGGCGTTCTTGCCCCTCCGCCGATGCCGCCTCCGCCCGCCGTCCAAGAAGGCGTCTTCGTCGGCGGGGTCGATCTCGGAGATGGACCAGTTGGGGTTCTCCATCTTGACGACGACCGGCGTGCCGCCGCGGCCGCCGGCGGCGGCGAGGACGGCCCTGGCGCCCCAGAAGCCGCTCCACGGCGCCATATCTCCCCCGCGGCCGGGCTCCCCCCGCCTCTGTCCCAAAATAGCAAAGCCGAGCACAGTGAGTGACACACACGCGCAGAGCGACGCTATTCCTGGGGCTCCCCTTCTTTTGAGCTCGCGCCCAGCTCCAACACCGACGATCTCCGTGCAATGCAAAGCTTATTAATGACTGCAGCAACAGCTCTGCAATGCAGTGGGAAGGCGAGACGGAGGGGGGCTGGAAGACGAGGTGACTAGTGAGAAACGAAGATGAGGGGAAGGGGGAGAAGGGGGAGAAAGGAGAGTACAGACTACAGAGGCCTACAGGGCAAGGAACAGCTCTGCTCAACACGTCTGAGAGAGAAGGGAAGAGAGAGGTGGCGAGAGAGGACAAGGATTTATGGCCATGGCGTCTGCCATTTGTTTTGGGGCAACTGCGTTGGCGACCGTCAGGCATTGAGCGTGTGCATGACTGCATGGTGGTGTTTCCAACCTTTTTTTTTTGCGCCGAAATCAAGTGGCGTAGTATATCCGCATGATCCAATGGGCATACGCAAAGACCTGTGATCACCAATGGGCATTGTTTTTTCTTTTCGTTTTTGCTTTGGTAGCGATCGTGTGATCTTTTGTGCCGGTGCCGGCAAATGGTTTTATTTCTAGGATTTGCTTTTGTTCATTTGAGCCGGTTTGCTTGTTGGCTAGAGACAGAATGAGTAGGATGGAAATATGGAAATGGAATCCGGATTATCCGATATCCGTATCCGCTAAAACATAAATATGGATATCCGTATTCGAATTCAAATGTCATAGTAAAGTGGATACATCCAAATTCGTTTTTGTCGTTTTTTCTCTATCTGATTCCATGTGTATTCCGCAATATCCGGCACTATCCGTATTCGACTATATAAAATTGTAAGTTATGTCTATAACTAATGTCTATAACTATCCGTATTCGTCAATTGAATACTAATAATGGTAGTGTATAATTGAAAATAAATTATATCCATAACTAATGATTATGACATTAATTTTAATATTAAAATATTGCATCTATAAAACAATTCAATAGTTATATTTAAATTTAATGACTAATATCATTATTTCAATAATATAAATACATAATATGAAGTTTAATGTTAATTACTCTAGTTTATTTATGTATTGATGAAAATATTTTTTCATGTATTTTTTATTATTTGTTTGATAAATGTGTATATATATTATTTTTAATAGTTTTATTTATTATATGATTAATTATTAAAATAAATATGGATGAATATGATATTCTTAATGAGCTATCTCTATTATGTACTAATATTTCACTCTTTACATGATTTCGTAGTTGTAAATTTCCAATAAAAATTGATAAATGTTGTATTTCAAATCGAGTAGATATCCGAATGTGCATCTGAATTCGAGACATCTGTTTTGTATTCGTATTCGAAAGCATTCGAATCCGTATTCGTATTTGAGTAAAAATGTGGTAAAAAGTGCTATTCGAATCTGATTCCATGCGTATACGATCCGTTTCTATCCCTAAGAATGAACTTGTTGCTTGTCTTTATCTACTTGTCGGTGCAGAAAGTAGTCCCGACACTAACTAGTAATGAGCGCTGAGATCTGCCTCTCGATGGTTGGTGCTAAGCAACTAAGGACACTTGGTTTATCCTGGTTCCGACCGGGGCCGTACGTCCAGCAGGGGTGTGCTCGAGGCACTGTATTGCTTCGCACCGGGGTGCCTGTAGAGGGGTGGCTACAAGCGAGGCGGGAGAGGAGGCGTGGCCTCCAAGTCCAAAGGGATGTGATTGAGGCGAGTGCCAATATCGTGGGGAAAACAGAGAGCGTAAGATTGACTGCTACCCGTTGCCCGATGCCCCTGCCGGGGGGGGGGGTCGCCTCCCTTATATATGCCAAGGAGAGGGCGATTTACAGGCATGCCGCACTATTTTGCTACGTGTGACCGCATGGCGTACAGTGCCGTGGAGTTGACGGCAGCCTGGCGAATCTTGCTCCAGTCACGGCGTCGTGGCGCGTCCTGTACTTGAACAGGGGCGACTTCGAGGGTGGAGGCGTGGTGGTTGACCGGGGCGTCTTCAGGCGGGCTCGAGGGAGCTGTTGACAACGATCCGTACGAGGTGCAGTAGCAGGCGTGGTGGCGTCCCGTCCCCGCGTGCTCAACAGCATCGGAGTAGTTGTAGCAGTGCTCGGCGTGGCGTAGCAGGGGCGGGGATGGCCGCACAGGATTGACAGCGACGGGGATGGCGCTCCCGCCGACCTGACGCCACGATTTGACCCTGCGGAGTCACGAGAAGAGGGCTCGAGGGTGCGGCCGGCCCCCCTTCGGTGGCGCGGCGCGTTAGCCGTACAAGAGTGGGCGGCACAGTGTCACGGAGCTGACACCGGCCTCGTCGCACAGTTCCCCACAGTGGTGGGAATGAGCTTCCCCTAGGGAGTTGGCGAAATAGCGTCGGGGCGTGATTCCCAGGCGTGTAGTGGCGCGGCTCTGCTGTGTCAGAGCATTAAATGCCCGTACACGCGTGCAGGAGCAGGTGCGCTCGTGAGGGAACCTCGAGCGAGGCGGACCCCGCTCGAGGGAGGCGGGAACCCTCGAGCGAGGCGGACCCTGCTTGAGGGGCGGCGTGATCCCTTGAGCGAGGCGGACCTCATTCGAGGCGGCGTGAGCCCTCGAGGGAGGCGGACCTCGCTCGAGGGGGCGCTTTGCTGGGCCGCTTCGGTGGGCCACGGGGGCCACCGCGGCGTGGATCGCGTTGTGTGTACATCTTGCGTTAGGACCGAGGTTGGTTTTGCGTTTTGCGTTTTTTGCAGGTTTTAAGCAGGATTCCCTTGGTTTTTTAGGGACCCTCATGGCTGTCCCCGACAGTAGCCCCCGAGCATCTGCGGGTGTTCCGGTCAGGTTCCCGCAGATGCTGGAGCCTACTGATAGGACGTTCTTCCCTCCTGGTTGCAAATGCCTTTCCGCGGGGCCGCGCCAGCAGACCCGCGGGTCCCAGCCCCGAAGCCTGCAGGAGCGTGAGTGCTCCTGCAGGGTTTTTTTTGCGAGTTTTTGCAAGTGTGCGGGGCATTTGTTTCAACCGGCATCGGCAGTATTCCAGCCGGCCTCGGTCGCACGCGCACGACTGGTGATTCTCGCGTTCGGTGCACCCCGGGAGGTGTAGCCGTGCGTCGAGCCCCCGAGCCTGGGCCCATTCGAGGTGATCAGGGCGAGCTCTTCGTCTTGTTTTAAACGCTCCCTCGCCGTCCCTCCGCGGGACGGAGGGTGAGGTCTCCGCAACCCCCATCGATCGGGCCGCGGATTGCGGATTCCTCGTCGAGCTGTTAGCGGGTGGTTCAAGTGGACGCCCATGCCGCGTTCGATAAGGGTAGGCTCGTGGTCCGGAGACTCGTCCATTAAAGCGCTTGCGTGGGTTTGCTAGGTGGGGCTCGGTCCCGTTCGCTAGGGACCGAGGGCGCGGAAGCTCTCCCTCGGTGGGATCCCCCGGCTAGCTGCCCTCGCTGGCTCTCGAACACGACATGTGGGGCGCCCTCGAGCCGACGGGCTCGAGGAAAGGCTCGAATGCGCGCGCCCTCGTCGCCCCTGACTCCGGTGATCTGGGGCACCTGTTCGAACCTTTCGAGGGTCAGGTTTCGAACCCCTGATTAGTAGGGCCGTGAGGGGTTTCGAGGGTTCTCAGCCGTGCCGGCCCTCGAACCGCTGATCAGTAAATTTTGTAGATCGAGGGCACCTGTGGTGCCTGTTTACTTTGAATAGGCTTCGAGGCCACTGGTCGGTAATCGCACCCTTCGAGGGTCGGTTTCGTCTGAGCCAGGGGCTCGGGCCGCTCGAGGGTCTTCCTTACTTGGTAACGGACCGAGCCATTTAATACCCGCAGTCGCGGCTGCAGTTAGGCGCTACGGGCGCGCCTTTTCAGGCGCCGCGGCCGCGTGCGTAGTGGGCGACGTGGGCAGGCGGACGTGACCGCCGCCGTGGCCGTTCGGTTGCCGCGCCGTAATGATAGCGCTCATGCAGGCGTGCGGCTGCCTCGATCGTGGTGGGTCCCGCCCGTCAGCGACCGATGTCCTGCGCCTGCAGTTAATGCGTGCGGGGTGTGCGCTCCGGAGAGCACGTCCCGTGGATCTATAAATCCAATAGGGGGAGGCAAGGTGAGTTTTTACCTCTCACACTTAGCGTTTGCCATCCTCGCCCCTTGCGCTTCCGCTCCCGAGCCGCGCTCGCTCTTTCGCCGTCGCACAGCTTTCGCTCTTGCTCCGCGCTTCCTCGCTCCTCCATCAGCCCGCATGGCTCCTCCTCAGCCCATCACCGTCATCGACCCGCTGTCGTGGCCGCGCTCGACGGCGACGAGACTTTCGTTGAGCGAGCTGGTCACCGCCGGCCAACTCGCGGCGAACGAGGACGGGCGTCCTGCGGCGTGGATCGTGCCGCATCCGAACGAGCGGGTGCCCAACCCGCCGTACGGCTATGTGGTTAGCTTCATCCGCTTCCATGAGCGGGGCTTTGCGGCGCCGGCGAGCCGCTTCATGCGCGCGCTGTGCTATCACTACGGCGTGGAGCTGCACAACTTCACGCCGAACGCGATATCGCAGGCTGCAACATTCGTCGGCGTGTGCGAGGTTTTCCTGGGGATCCCGGTCAACTGGGATCTCTGGGTTCACCTTTTCCGCGCGGAGCTGCACACACTGACGACGTCGGAGCCGAAGATCCGCCGCACGGTGCGCGCCGGCGGCATGACAATCGCGATGCGGAACACGCGCAAGGAATACTACATTCCCTGCACGATGACCTCCAACAACGCGGAGTGGGAACGGGGGTGGTTCTACGTCCGCAACGACGGTGCCGGCCACCCCGGCAAGGTGCTCATGGACAGGGTCGACTCCCGGCACCACGGGGTTTCCCCGCCGTCGCACCAGACATGGCTGGACTCGCTCCTGGCCGCATTGAAGGCCCTGGCGGATGGCGGCTTGACCGCAGGGTGCGTCCTCGCGAACCTCCATCACCGGCGGATCATCCCCCTGATGGAGAGGCCGCTCCGCATCTTTGAGATGCACGAGGACGCGGACCCCGTCGCGCTGGCGCAGTCGCGGCTGCTGCCGGACCTCTTCCCGCGGGAGTATGCGGCCACCCGGCGCGGCGCGCCATCGACCTCAGGGCCGCCCGGAGCGACGACGCGGCCATCAAGGCGTTCTCCATGCTCCCCGTCGGCCCACTGGTGAGTGGAGTTCCGCCTTTCCTTGCTCCGCTGGTCCACGAGATGTTGGCGTGTTTTGAGGCCTCGTCCGCTTCCTCTATTTTGCAGATAAAGCCCGTGAATGCTGCGCGGTCCGACCCGCCCACGCCCCGGTCCCGGGCGCGCGCGCGCGCGCGGCGGCGGGAGCGAGGGCGGTGGCCCGCAAGAAGGAGCGGAGCATCCGGCGGCAGGAGCGCCGGGAGCAGACGAGCAGTTCCGGCTGTGCGAGCAGCAGGGGCTCTCCTCGCCTGGGACCGAGGAGTACTCGTCGTCAGGCGAGGAAGAGGAGGAGGAGGGAAGCGATGGGGACCGAGCTCCCCCCGAGAGGTGGCAGCCCTCGGCCCCCTCGCCCAGAGCCGGGGAGGCGGTGGAGGAGACGGTGCCTGGGGCGGGCGCGGGAGCGCCCGCCGCCAGGCAACTAGCAAGAGAGGCGACGCGCGCCGTGGAGACGGCCGGGAGAACGGCGGCGGCCGCACCGGCGGCGGTAACGACGTCCGCCGAGCCCCGAGGAAAAGGAAAAGGGGATTTTCCACCCTGAGGTAAGTGGTCGCTTCCCTTCGAGCGTGTTTTTGGATCGGCCAGGGCCTAAGGTTTGTTGTCCTTGCGTTCGCAGGGTGGCGTCCGTCGTGCCCACTCTGGTGCCGGCCAAGGTGCTGAGGACGGACGTGGTCGTCCCCACCAGGAGGCGCTCGTCGAGTGCATCGCGAACGGCCGTGAGCGCGGCAACGGCGACGGCCGGTGGCTCACGCGACGCGGCCGGTCCTTCGGAGCCGCGGCCGGCGGTGACGACCACGGAGCCCTCGCCGGTGGCCGCGGAGGCGCGGCGGGCGGCGGCGGGCCGTGGAGCCGCCACGGCCGCGACGGAGGTGGAGCCGCGAGCAACCGGCGGCGAGCGAGCCCGCGGTAGGCGGCGGGCGAGCGCAGCCGCGGCCCGTGGCGCCAATGGCGGCGGCGACCATGGGCGTGGTGGTCGCCGTGCCGCCGGCTTCGCCGGTGCTCGCCGCGGGCCGCCGCCCAGAGCGGCGGTGGTGGAAATCCCCCGACGACGACGATGTCCCGCCACCGGGTTGGGGCCGGTCGTTGAGCATGCCGCGTCGGCCCCCGAGGCCTCGGCGGGGGCTCTCTTGTCCCATGGTGGTGCGGCGCGGCGCCGCGGGGGCCGGCGGTCGGCTCCGGGCCCTCGTCGTCGCGCGCGGACCCGCGGCGTCCCGGGGGCGAGGGGGCGAGGGGGCCGACGCCCCACCGGCCCACCACATCGATGCTCAGGCGGAGCAGGGGCTTTGGGAGGAGCTCCGCGACCACGGCGCCTCGCTCAATCGTGCGTTGAACGAGGCGTTGTGGATCCATGGCGGTCCGCCGTGGCGCACTTTCTAGGTCAGTTGAATTCCGTGAAGTTTTGCGATCTTTCCCCTGTTTCTCCTTCGTTCGGTTCCTTTCTGATGCCCGCTTCTTTTGCCCTGCTTGTTGGTGGCAGGAGCTGGAGCGCCGGGCCTGGGAGCGGTATGTCGCCTTCGATCGCCTCGACGCCGAGTTCCGCTGGTACCGGGGGCAGTACGAAGCCCTGGAAGCCCTCGTCGAGGCCCTCAGGTCACCTGACCGGTGGCTGGTGTACAGGGCCGAGGCCCTGCTGGACTCGCCCCGGAGCAGGGCGCCCAGGTCGCGGGAGGCGGCTCCGCGGTCGAGAAGGTGTGTACGGTGCTGGTGGATCGAGACGATGCGCTGCGCCGGGCTCGTGAAGACCTGGAGAATGTGCGGACCCTCGCGTCGACATGGGAGGCGGAGGTCGCCACTGCTCGCGTCCAGCTCCAGCAAGGCCGTGTGGCGCTCCAGGAGGTTGAGGGGCTGAAGACAGCCCTGGCGGACAAGACCACCGCACTCGCCACAGCGGAGGAGCAGCTCCGGCAGGAGCGAGCCGCCCGCCAGGAGGCGGAAGGCCAACTCCAGCGGGAGCGAGCGGCGCTCGTCGAGGCCCGGGCCGCACTCGAGCAGGGGCAGATGGCGCGCGAGGAGGCGCTGGGCCAGCTCCAGAAGAAGGAGGAGGAGGTGACGCGCCTCAACGGGGAGCTGGTGCAGCTCAGCATCTCGCACGAGGACCAACGCCAGTCCCTTGAGGAGCAGGAGGCCTCGTTCCTCAAGCTGCAGCGCGAGGCTGAGGAGACGGGCCGGTTCCTCGAGGCGGAGAAGAAGCAGGTTGAAGGTGAGTTCGTTTCCTTTCGGTTTTTGTTCGTCGATTCGTTCTTTTGGGATCCGCTCCCAACTTCATCCCTTTCTTGTTCGTGGCTTCCAGGCTTGCAGACCGCGCTGGGGCACGCGACCACCCGGGTCGAGACGCTGCAGACGGCCGTCAACTGTAACACCCGAAAATTCCATCACAATAAAATATTATTAGCAACATGGTTTAGTTTTATTTTCTAAGGATTTAATAAATTTGAATAAATAAATTTGCCTTTAATTAAATTAAACATCATTTAATAATTAGAAACAATCAAGTGTTTGTGCATCATGTTGAAATGCATGAGTTTTGTTTGTGGTGTGATTTTAAAAGTCTTAAAAAAATATATTTGTGAAAAGTCTTTAAAATAATTGGTGTGAAAGTTTGAATTAAAAAAAAGGGGTTGAAAGTTTGAATTTTAAAAAAAAATGTTTCAAAAGTTGTAAAAATGGTTTGTGAAAAGCCTTTTAAAATAGTGGAGAAATTTGTGTTAAAATTTAAGTTTGAAAACATGAAAAGGGTTTGAATTTAAAAGGTTTGAATTTGGATTTGAAAAAGAAAAGAAAAGAAAAAAAAACAGCCAACCCAACCTAACTCGCGGCCCACTACTATTTCGGCCCACGCGGCCCACCCCACCGCCTCCTCTCTCCCTCCTCTCTCCCTCTCACAGACAGGTGGGGCCCACCCGTCGGTCGTCCCCTACCTCCCGCGCCGCCGCCCCCGTCCCCCCGCCCGTGCCGCCGCCGCCGCCGCCCGCGCCCCCTCGCCTCCCCGCGCCGCTTCCCCTCCCTCCTAGTGCGCGGGGCACTCCACCGCGCCGCCTCAAGCCGCCCTCGCTCCCCTTCCTCTCCCGGAAACGGCCGCCCACCGAGTCCCACCGCCATTATTGGCCGCCGGCCACCGACCTCGCCCCACCGCCTCGGCCGCCCCCTTCCCCTTCCCCTCTCGGCCCTATAAAAGGCGAGCCCGAGCTCCCCAACCCCCTCGCACCTCTCCTCCGCTCCAACCCGCCCGCGCGGCATCACCGCCACGAAGAGGCCGCCGAGCTCCGCCCCTCGCCGCCGATCTCCTCCTCCGCCGCGGTTCCCTTCTCTCCGGCCCCGGGGTAAGCTTCCCCTTGCTCTCCTCTTCGTCCCGGTGCTTTCCCCGGTGCGATTTGGTGCCCGGGAGGCCAACATTGGCTCCTCTCCCCGCGAGCCCCGCCGCGCGCGCCGCCGGCGCCGCCGCCGGCCGGCCGCGCGCGCGTCTGCCGCCGCCGCCCGACGCCCACATGCCACCGCAGCCGCCCGATCCGGCGGACGGCCCCGGATTAAAAGGGCCGTATACCCCTTGGGTCGGTCCACCGTGGACCATGGACCAGGTCCACCGCGTTGGTCCACGACCGCGTCAGCATTGCGTCATCGCTCGCGTCAGCACGTCCAACCACAAGCCGCCACGTGTCGCCACCATGACTCAACCGCCGGCTGCCTTGGCGGTTTTGCAAAAAGAACCCCGAGGTTTCAGAATTCACAAATATGCCCTTCCACCTATGTAAAAGCCTTTCAATCAGGTCCATTCTTTTATGCTTAGGCCCCTGCAGTCCTTAGTTTCTATGTTCTTTAGCCTATCCTTAACCTTTTACATATTAGACCTTCTAGTTTCACACATATTTATGTTTAGGTCCCTGAAATCTTGCAGAAAACCCCTAAAACTTTCAGATATTCACAATTTAGTCCCTGAACCTTGTTTCAGCCATAACTTTTTCATCCTAGCTCCGTTTTACGCGTTCTTGGTGTCCACGCGATCGTCTCTCCGAGCCCGTCATTTCTAAAAGCTTGTTTTAGTCTTTTGGTAATGTTTGATGTATTGTTTTATTTATTGTATGTTTTCTTGCATGATCGTAGCCAACACGCCGTTCGAGGAAGTTCAAGAGCGAGCTTTTCGAAAGGAGAGTAGCTTATCGTTGGAGAAAGGCAAGTGACCCTAACCACCCTTCTACCTATGCTTTAATCAAGATCACTATAAATTAATCGGAACATGGAGAACCACCCGGAAAACGGTGCAACCACGGTCCATATGGCTCGGCTTAGCCAATTAATTAGGTGTGCGATTGATCCGATGGCCCTTTTCCGAAAGGAGCGAGAGGGGGGATCCGGGTTGCGGGGGTATAGCCCGGTCCTTTTGGGGTAGCAGCCTTTGCTAAGGTGCGACCACTAGGGAGGGTTATGGTCCGCCCGATCCGTAACTATGCGGGTCGTTAGTCTTTTGCATATCTTTGTAAAGGCTTCGTAGCGTCCCTATGCAATCACACCTCGGAAGTGTGGTATTGTGCACCGATCGACACATGCGTGGTTGGGTTCAAAGTTCTTTGGAACTTTTACGCGAACTGTGGGAAAAGTGTGCAACCTCTCGCAGTGTAAAGGCGATCGATCGGCCGTGCTCACGGTCAAGAGCGGCCCGGACCCTCACATGATAATTGAACTTAAAGATGGATTAATATTGCTTTCCGGTTATTTCGTGGCCTTGCCGAGTACCAACCATAAGTGTACTCATCCTTGCTTACGCTCGTTCGAGAGAAGAATCCCGGAGTGGAGTACTTCACGGACTACGAGGAGTTCGAGGATGCGATCAACCGCTCGGATGCTCGTGGAAGATGAAGATGGAGTCGCGTCTTCATAGTTATCGTTGTTCGTGTAAAGACCTTTGTGTCTACCATCGTGAGTGTAATAAAAGTTAATAAACCTTTTACTCGTATGTTTTGAGCAATGTTTTGTGATATTACACTCATGAGTCTATCATATGTGTGAAATTGTGATCCTGGCACACATATGAGATGCATTCGGTTTTCTACGGAAAATCGGGTGTGACGAGTGGTATCGAGCATTGCGCGACGTAGGACGCGGCCTCAGATAGAAATGGTCGATATTAAGGACTCTTTATCTAGAAAGCCTTTCCAGCATTCAAAATATCTTATTTACGCATAAAAAATATTCTATTCTTTATTCTTTATCAAAATCAAATCTTTTGTTTTCTTCTACACTGAATCTGATTCTTGTTCTTCCACCTTGAACTACCACACGTGTTTTATAGGATAGATTCTTAGGTTGCCTACCCTTTTATCAGTTTCGTTTCGATAGAGCCGTTCTTGTGAGGACGTGCGATGTTAATGCTTGTTGATTGTAAACATGCATGATTTGGATCTTTGACTTGATTGGAATGTTTTTGTGGAGTGATGGACACAAATACATCAATAAAATAATTAAAAAAAGTTAAAATTTGAATCTTAGCCCCTTTTCTCTGATTCACCTTTATCAATTCAACTTCCTATCGGAAAACTTTTCTCTCTAACAATCAAATGGTAAACGTCAGGTCAGGAGCTGGACAGGATATTCCGTTCG
Organism: Cenchrus americanus; assembly: GCA_947561735.1. NCBI lineage: Eukaryota > Viridiplantae > Streptophyta > Magnoliopsida > Poales > Poaceae > Cenchrus > Cenchrus americanus. The sequence goes on along the minus strand of OX387245.1, from coordinate 251,543,779 downwards.
TCATCAATCAGCTGAATCAAGTTCCCTCCTTCACAAGAATTAGCAATGGATCCCACGATGCAGCAGTTCTTTACGGAACAGATGCAATTAATTCAGAACCTCACCGCCACTGTCCAGAATCTACAGGCACAGCAGAACCAGCCACCACCACAAGGACCCCCACCACCTCCACCACCAGTGAACAAGCATAGAGAATTCATGAGCCACAACCCGCCCACTTACTCTCATTCAGTGGATCCCCTCGATGCCGATGATTGGCTCAAGACCATCAACAAGATGCTAAATATCACCCAATGTAATGATCGTGAGAAGGTTTTGTATGCCTCAGGACGTCTGGAAGGTGCAGCCGCTGATTGGTGGGATGCTTACACCGTCGCACATCTGCTGCCGACACCATTACCTGGCAGGAGTTCCAGGAGAGTTTTCGTACACATCACATCCCAGCTGGTGTGAAGAAGCTGAAGAAGAAGGAATTTCTAGCTCTAAAGCAAGGCAACATGACAGTTAGTGAGTATCTGGATCAGTTTACTTATTTGTCCCGCTATGCACCAGATGAAGTCAACACGGATGCAAAGAGACAAGAACGCTTTCTCGATGGATTGATAGGTCCACTTAACTATCAGTTGCAGAGCCACACATTTCTTAACTTTCAGATGTTACTCAATAAGGCTATAGGCTTGGAGAATAAACGCAAGGAACTTCGTGAACAGAAGCGCAAGTTTCAACCTCAAGGTCAATCTAGCAGTAACACCCGCCCTCGTTACAACTCACCGCAAGACTCTCAGTTTCGTTCTAGCACACCAGGCAGAGGCCATGGACAAAGTCAACGATGCCGTTCGTTTGATGAACCCGAAGAATCCAACCCAATGACACCTCGGGCTCCAAATCCTCATCGAATCGCTCAAGTGCACCGAGAAGGAACACTACTCCAGTTCACCCCAGTGGATGCTTCAACTGCGGAGAATTGGGACACTATGCCAGTATTTGCCCTCAGCGTAATATGCAGACACCCCAGAGAGATAATAGAGGTCAACAGAACAATATGCATGGTAGGGTGAACCATGTGACAGTTGAAGAAGCTCAAGGAGACAAAGATGTTGTGCTTGGTACGTTTCTTATCAACTCTGTACCTGCAACAGTTTTATTTGATTCCGGGGCCTCACATTCATTTATTACTGAACGATTCGTGACAAAGCATGATGTACCCAAGAGTTCCATGAAGACGCATTTGCTAATTAGTTCTCCAAACGGTGAAATGAAATCCACCTATGTATGCCCACAGTCAATCTTAAGATCGGAGAGAATGAATTTGAAGGCAGACTTAGTGATTCTAACATCCAGTGGAATAGATGTGATCCTTGGTATGGATTGGTTAAGCAAGCATGATGGAATCATTTTGTGTGCCAAGAAGTCGGTGCTCTTAACTACCCCGCAAGGAGATAGGATTGAGTTTGCCGCTACAAGCCCGAAGAAGAAGTAGAAGTGAACAAGCTCTGTGATAGTAAACCATCATCTATCAAGAACATCTTGTATCTCCTCTTGTTTCCCGATCCCTCCGAATCTCGGGACGAGATTCTTTTTAAGGGGGTAGGATTTGTAACACCCGAAAATTCCATCACAATAAAATATTATTAGCAACATGGTTTAGTTTTATTTTCTAAGGATTTAATAAATTTGAATAAATAAATTTGCCTTTAATTAAATTAAACATCATTTAATAATTAGAAACAATCAAGTGTTTGTGCATCATGTTGAAATGCATGAGTTTTGTTTATGGTGTGATTTTAAAAGTCTTAAAAAATATATATTTGTGAAAAGTCTTTAAAATAATTGGTGTGGAAGTTTGAATTAAAAAAAAAAGGGGTTGAAAGTTTGAATTTTAAAAAAAATGTTTCAAAAGTTGTAAAAATGGTTTGTGAAAAGCCTTTTAAAATAGTGGAGAAATTTGTGTTAAAATTTAAGTTTGAAAACATGAAAAGGGTTTGAATTTAAAAGGTTTGAATTTGGATTTGAAAAAGAAAAGAAAAGAAAAAAAAACAGCCAACCCAACCTAACTCGCGGCCCACTACTATTTCGGCCCACGCGGCCCACCCCACCGCCTCCTCTCTCCCTCCTCTCTCCCTCTCACAGACAGGTGGGGCCCACCCGTCGGTCGTCCCCCTACCTCCCGCGCGCGCCGCCCCGTCCCCCTCGCTCCGCCGGCCGCCGCCCGCCCGGCGCCCCCTCGCCTCCCCGCGCCGCTTCCCCTCCCTCCTAGTGCGCGGGGCACTCCACCGCGCCGCCTCAAGCCGCCCCCTGCTCCCCTTCCTCTCCCCGGAAACGGCCGCCCACCGAGTCCCACCGCCATTATTGGCCGCCGGCCACCGACCTCGCCCCACCGCCTCGGCCGCCCCCTTCCCCTTCCCCTCTCGGCCCTATAAAAGGCGAGCCCGAGCTCCCCAACCCCTCGCACCTCTCCTCCGCTCCAACCCGCCCGCGCAGCATCGCCGCCACGAAGAGGCCGCCGGAGCTCCGCCCCTCGCCGCCGATCTCCTGCTCCGCCGCGGTTCCCTTCTCTCCGGCCCCGGGGTAAGCTTCCCCTTGCTCTCCTCTTCGTCCTGGTGCTTTCCCCGTGCGATTTGGTGCCCGGGAGGCCAACATTGGCTCCTCTCCGGCGAGCCCCCGCCGCGCGCGCCGCCGGCGCCGCCGCCGGCCGGCCGCGCGCCGTCTGCCGCCGCCGCCCGACTCCCACATGCCACCGCGGCCGCCCGGATCCGGCGGACGGCCCCGGATTAAAAGGGCCGTATACCCCTTGGGTCCGTCCACCGTGGACCATGGACCGAGTCCACCGCGTTGGTCCACGACCGCGTCGGCATTGCGTCATCGCTCGCGTCAGCACGTCCAACCACAAGCCGCCACGTGTCGCCACCATGACTCAACCGCCGGCTGCCTTGGCGGTTTTGCAAAAAGAACCCCGAGGTTTCAGAATTCACAAATATACCCTTCCACCTATGTAAAAGCCTTTCAATCAGGTCCATTCTTTTATGCTTAGGCCCCTGCAGTCCTTAGTTTCTATGTTCTTTAGCCTATCCTTAACCTTTTACATATTAGACCTTCTAGTTTCACACATATTTATGTTTAGGTCCCTGAAATCTTGCGAAGAAAACCCCTAAAACTTTCGGATATTCACAATTTAGTCCCCGAACCTTGTTTCGACCATAACTTTTTCATCCTAGCTCCGTTTTACGCGTTCTTGGTGTCCACGCGATCGTCTCTCCGAGCCCGTCATTTCTAAAAGCTTGTTTTAGTCTTTTGGTAATGTTTGATGTATTGTTTTATTTATTGTATGTTTTCTTGCATGATCGTAGCCAACACGGCCGTTCGAGGAAGTTCAAGAGCAGAGCTTTTCAGTAAAGGAGAGTAGCTTATCGTTGGAGAAAGGCAAGTGACCCTAACCACCCTTCTACCTATGCTTTAATCAAGATCACTATAAATTAATCGGAACATGGAGAACCACCCAGGAAAACAGTGCAACCACAGTCCATATGGCTCTGGCTTAGCCAATTAATTAGGTGTGCGATTGATCTGATGGCCCTTTTCCGAAAGGAGCAGAGGGGGATCCGGGCTGCAGGGGTATAGCCCGGTCCTTTTGGGGTAGCAGCCTTTGCTAAGGTGCTGACCACTAGGGAGGGTTATGGTCCGCCCGATCCGTAACTATGCGGGTCGTTAGTCTTTTGCATATCTTTGTAAAGGCTTCGTAGCGTCCCTATGCAATCACACCTCGGAAGTGTGGTATTGTGCACGATCGGCACATGCGTGGTTGGGTTCAAAGTTCTTTGGAACTTTTACGCGAACCGTGGGAAAAGTGTGCAACCTGCGAGTGTAAAGGCGATCGATCGGCCGTGCTCACGGTCAAGAGCGGCTTGGACCCTCACATGATAATTGAACTTAAAGATGGATTAATATTGCTTTCCGGTTATTTCTGTGGCCTTGCTGAGTACCAACCATAAGTGTACTCATCCTTGCTTACGCTGTTCAGAGAAGAATCCCGGAGTGGAGTACTTCACGGACTACGAGGAGTTCGAGGATGCGATCAACCGATCGGATACTGTGGAAGATGAAGATGGAGTCGCGTCTTCATAGTTATCGTTGTTCGTGTAAAGACCTTTGTGTCTACCATCGTGAGTGTAATAAAAGTTAATAAACCTTTTCTGTATGTTTTGAGCAATGTTTTGTGATATTACACTCATGAGTCTATCATATGTGTGAAATTGTGATCCTGGCACACATATGAGATGCATTCGGTTTTCTACGGAAAATCGGGTGTGACATCAACTCCTCTCAACAGAAGTTGGAGGAGCTGCGGGCCGCCGCCCTCGAGACCTGCCAGGAGGTCGAGGAGGGTGAAGCGCAAGCTGGGTGCTCGCTGGCCAGCCGCCTGCGTGCTCTTGGCGGGCACGTCTCGAGGCGGATGCGCCGCGCTCTTCACCTGGGCGTCAAGAAAGCCCTCGGCGTGGTGAGGTCTCACTACGAGGTGAACCTCGAGGCCGTGGCGTCAGGCTACTTCGTCCCGGAGGGTGTCAAAGACGAGGTAGTGATGGAGGGCGCGGACGCGCTCGCCGAAGACTTCGAGGACATCTTGTTCCCCGACGCTCCTGACGTTGGCGGGCCCCAAGCCTGAGACCACTGGGCGCTGGGCCCTTTTTTGTTTAAGTATTAGAATTTGGGCCGTGTGGCCGTGTAAATAGACAAGTAAACTCTTGAAATGTTTAAGCACTTGTAAATTTAAGTAGTGTTTCTTGTTTCGCTTATTGCGCTGTTCTGTTTTTCCTTTGCTTGGGTGAGTTTGGGTTGGGGAGGTTCGATTTCACGAGTAACCCGCTGGGCCGGAGGCAAGAGAGAAGGGTCGTCTCCTCGCGGAGGCGTAGGCTATCTCTGGCTCGCGCGTCCTTTCTGCTTGGCCACCCGCGCCCCGCCCGAACTCGCTCGAGGCTAAGGTCGAATCGTACTTAGCGTGTTTGCAAATTGAATTTTTTGCGAAAAATGGGACCATTTTTTGGGCAGGGGGGATGCCCCCCCGCAGTAGCCCCCGAGGGTGACTTGGTTTTCTGGGGAAAGCCAAGTGGCCCTTTAACTTTATTAACTTGCTGTTATTTACATTTGTGCTGCCAACTGGGGTGTTGGGCGTGTAATTTACAACAAAAAACTTGGAAATCCTAGCTAGGGGTAGAAGCGACGTAGCTGCTCGATGTTACAAGCGTTGGTGAGTTCTTCGCCATCCTCGTTGGCTAGTTTGTACGTGCCGGGCTTGAGCACCTTCACCACGACATAGGGTCCCTCCCACGGGGGCGACAGATTGTGGCGGCCTCGATTGTCTTGGCGTAGCCTTAGAACCAAGTCCCCTTCGCTGAAGTCTCGTCACCGCACCTTCCGGGCTTGATAGCGCCTTAAGGACTGCTGGTACCTTGCGGAGTGCATCAGGGCCACGGTACGTGCCTCATCCAATTGGTCCAGCGAGTCCTCGCGGGCTCGCTGGTTGGCACCTTCGCCGTAGCCCCGGACTCTGGGCGACCCGTATTCCAAGTCCGTGGGGAGGACGGCCTCCGTGCCATCGACCAGGAAGAATGGGGTGAACCCGGTGGCCCCGCTTGGGGTGGTCCTGAGGCTCCACACAACCGCCGGCAGCTCCTCGAGCCATTTCCGACCAGACTTGTTCAGCCGGTCGAAAATCCTAGGCTTGAGGCCTTGTAGAATCATGTCGTTGGCACGCTCCACTTGACCGTTGGTCTGTGGGTGCGCCACGGCTGCCCAGTCCACGCGGATGTGGAACTTATGGTAGAATTCCAGGAACTTCCTGCCTGTGAATTGGGACCCGTTGTCGGTGATGATGGAGTTGGGCACTCCGAAGCGGTAGACGATGTCGGTGAAGAACGTCACCGCCTGCTCCGCCCTGAGATTCGTGATGGGGCATACTTCCACCCACTTGGAGAACTTGTCGATTGTGACCAACAGGTGGGTGTAGCCCCCGGGCGCCTTTCGCAAGGGCCCGACAATGTCCAGTCCCGACACGACGAAAGGCCACGTGACGGGGATGGTCTGCAGGACGTGCGCGGGTAGACTGGACTTGCGGGCATAGAACTGGCACCCTTCGCAGGTGCGCAAGATCTCGCTGGCGTCAGCAACCGCGGTGGGCCAGTAGAAGCCCTGGCGGAACGCATTGCCCACGAGGGTGCGGGGGGTGGCGTGGTGGCCGCATACGCCCGCGTGTATATCCCGGAGGAGCTCGCGCCCCTGGGGGATGGCACGCATCGCTGTAGGATGCCGGATGCGGCACGCTTGTACAGCTCGCCGTCGATGAGGGCGAATGACTTGGCCATCCTGGCGATGCGTCTGGCCTCGGATCGCTCCGAGGGGAGTTCCCCTCAGTCCATCCAGGCGATGTACTTGTCGCGCCAGTCCCTCTCGCTGGGAGCCGGCTCCACGTCCATGGCTTCGGCCTCGTCGGCGCCGTACCCCTCGAGTAGGGAGAGGACGTACGCCTCGTTCGAGGGGTCCTCGTCCATGGGCTCCGCATCGGCTGGACTCAAGGGAGCCCCCGAGGGTTCCTCGCAGTTCGAGGGGTGTGGTTCGAGGTTGACGGACGGCTGGGCGATGTCCCGAGCGAAGACATTCGGGGGGACGGTGATCCACCTCGACGCGATCTTGGCGAGCTCATCTGCCTCCTCGTTATACCGGCGGGGCACGTGGTTGAGTTCGATGCCATAGAACTTGTCCTCGAGGGGCCTTGCAGTACGCCTCCATCTTATCGTCGTGGCAGCTCGCGTTTTTCATGACCTGGTCAATCACGAGCTGCGAATCCCCCCCGCACGTTGAGGCGTTTCATGCCTATCTCGATGGTGATTCTCTGAGGCCGCAGAGTAGGGCCTTGTACTCAGCCATATTATTTGACGCAGGGAAGTGGAGGCGCACGACGTATTGCATGTGCTCCCCGAGGGGTGAGACGAAAAGCAGGCCCGCGCCCGCGCCTGTCTTCATCACTGAGCCATCGAAGTACAGAGTCTAGCATTCAGCCTGGATCTGTGGCGGCAGCAACTGCGTGTCCATCCACTCGGCAACGAAATCTGCCAAGATTTGGGACTTAATGGCCTTGCGCAGGGCGTAGGCGAGCGTTTCGCCCATCAGCTCCACCGACCACTTGGCAATCCTGCCTGCAGCATCCGGGTTACGGATGATTTCCCCTAACGGAAAGGAGGAAACTGTTGACGCGAAAAGTGCACTCGACGCCAATCACACAGCAAGCCGAACAAAGCTGGCTTCACACGCGCAGAGAGCGAAAGACGTGCCAGTCAATTTTTCCTGAAAATTAACAAAAGATAATGTAGTTAGATACCAAAGCTTGGAACTTGCCGGGTAGTACCAGACAGTTCCATATTTACGGCTAAAAGCCAAATGAAATGACACATAGCTATAGAAAGCTATCGCCAAAGGACTACAACCATTCGGGAAAAAACCGTAAAGGGAAACAATAACAACGCCGAATGGATGACGCGAGCATGATGGCGATCGGTCTTTACATGAACAAGGATGCTCGTACAAAAGGCATGACCGATCCCCACAAAGATTAACATTAAATAAATAAATAAAGTAAAGCACGGACATGATCATGTGTTAAACAAGCATGCATAGATCCAAAGCACTAGTCTACCGCATGTCTAGTTACTTTAAAACCCGTCGAGTACGATATCAGGCAAATCTATCCACCGCATGATACAACTTGCATGAAAAACCGTACCACTTCCCACAAATAGATCTATCCACCGCATGATACAATCTAAATATGGAAAGCTAAAAGCACACATCATTTAAAGCATGGATAACGCACGTGTTCTACTCGTGTAGAAACATAACCGAATGCGGCTGAACAGCCGATTCGGGGTCCATGAAGAAGGAACAAACACTACCAAGTGAATAAATCTATCAGATTGATTTGGGAATCTAATCCACCGGATGACTAGCCCCAAAGCAACCCAAAAACCTGCATCTACCGCATGATACCCGGCTCTTTCAAGATTTATACGAACATGAGCAAGCTTGAACCCGCAACACGTAACAACCTAGATCGGTTCGGTTTCGGCTATCGGAAAGCACAAGATCCCTATGTTAAAATACGAAATCTACTCGAATAAGGATCATAAAAAGATAGAGCCGATCCAAACCCATCTAGATTGGGCAAAGGTGTGTTACATGAATTGAAACATAAAGTAAAACTCAAAATAACACGGGGTAACTTAATGAATCTATTGGATCTTGCCAAAATCCAATAGAGCCGATAACTAGCTTCAAGCTAGATCTTAGCCTACCGCATGGCTCATGATCCAACAAGAAACCTTCTTGAACCAAGCTTGAATCTACCGCATGACACTAAGCATGGTTACAAGACTACTTGCATCAGATCTAAATCCACCGCATGATACTAGACATGATACAAGGTTGCCGGTACTCACGGAGGTCGACGGATCGATTGGCCCTCTCGAAGAACTCGACGACACGACAAGGACTCTAGGGTTTGGCGTAAGGCCGATGTATATTGAGGAATGATTGTGTCTGTTACATAAATTCAGGGGTCATATTTATACCCTGTTGAGTACAACTTCGAATGGATTCATTGCCTAACTTATCTCTAAGCTTGATCGCCTATCCATCCATTCGTCTCCCCTGATTGAGCCACGTCACCGTCCAATCCCGCAAAATCAGCTCTACTGTTCTTTTGCCGAACCGAGCAGGATAGCCGACCGCGGATCCTTTTGCCGAATATCTCTGAAAATATCCTTCCTTCCACCAGACGGACTCTTTATCGAACCGGACCCACAAGTCAGACTCCTTACCAAATTTTGGTGTTAACACATGCCCCTTCAATTGTGGGATAAAAGTAATTTTGTTCCACAATTGACTCCAGCCACGAATACCTCAAAATCGAATCTGTCAACATCTGTTCTTCGCAATCCGCCGAAGTCTTCATCCAGATCCAACCCTAGATCTCCTTGTTCCGAGCTCGAACCTCCAATGGCAGCTCAGCACCAAGATACTCAGGTAAACTCATCCCCCGCAAGCCTCGTTCGGCATTTAGGTTTTCAATTTCACCTGAGATTTCCTTTTCCGCTTTTCTTTCAGGAGCCTTCTACTGCTCTTTTGATTCCTACCGAGGCCAATTCGAGGTCTTATTATCTTGGTCCCGTGGGGAACTCTGATCCTCGAGATTTCATAGCAGCTGAATCTCAGAGAATCCCCTTTAAAGCAGCTCTGTCTCCACCGGCTCAATGGCAAGACGCTTTCAAGAACTGGCCTTTACCTCCAATTGCAGGTTGGAGAACTTGGTATCGGAGGATTCTTGCAGACAAGAGTGGATTGACCAATCTAGACAGCCTCCGTATCGCCCAGTGCCTGGAGTTATCAGTAGCTGAGACTCCAAAAAACGAAGACCTCCTGATAGCCGCCTGCCATTTTTGGTCAAATGGCGTCAACACCTTCCTCTTTGGCCACGGTCCAATGTCTCCTACCTTGGCCGATGTATATATGATCACCAGCCTTGACATCACAGGGTCTGTTCAGCCCTGGAAATTCAAAGGCTCTTCACGCCAGACAGGGGTAAAGCCGGGGAACAGGTACAAGAATTATATTCTGACGCATATGAAGGCCAATCCCCTTGGTGAGATTGAATATAGAGCCTTTCTGAATATGTGGTTGTGTAGATTTGTTTTCTGTGGTAAAGCTAACGAGCCCACCTTGAACCATATCACGATGGCGACTCATCTGGCTGGTGGCAGTCGCCTCCCTCTGGGAAAATTCTTCTTGGGCAGCGTATACCATATGCTTCATCAGACTGTTACCCAAATGTATACCAGCCAAAGGATAGCATGTGTCAATGGCCCTTGGTGTTCGTTCAGTTGTGGCTGCAACTCCACATGCATCAGATCGTTGGTGTCGATTTGAATTCCAGGTTCTTCCCCTTGTCCAATTATCCTGAAGGAGAGCCTCAAGCTACCAGAGGATGCCAGAGTTACGGAGAAGCGGCTTCAACTATTTTTGTCCCGCAGGACATCAGCCAACTTTTCGAGCTATTCTTCAAAGGTTTCCCCAATCCTCTCTGGCTTCCTTATCTAGACAATGACACCTTAGTCTTCCCCGTTGAATTTTCCTTTGAACCCGGCCGTCAAGATGGGAGATTCTTAGAGATCTTCAACATCATAATCTGCCCATGCATTCTGCCGGCTGAGTTCAATGGAGGGCGACTGAATGTTAGCACTTATGAGTATTATCAGCCCAATGTAATGGCCAGGCAAATTGGATGTGGACAGATGCCCCCAAGACTGTTCCTGCACGAATTCCTCAAGCCTAGAGAAGAGATCAAAGAGCTGATGCAGGGCAGCCGGGTTTTTAATTATGAGTGCAGTCCAACCGTCTACACATGTCCTTTTGTGCCCACAACCATAGCTCACCCCACCTTCAACTCCTGGTGGCAAGAATTTCATGATCACATCTTCAGTGAGCCTATTCATGTGTTCTGTGCAGAGTTGACGCCCGATTTCCTGCCAACTTCAGAGGTAATACAATGAACCCTTGGATCGGACATGTCCTCTTTATTCATGATTCTGACTTTCACCCTCTTGTCCACGAAACACGGTGCCCCGCCCCTCGAGCTAGGGATATTACTTATAATGCCGAAGGCCCAATTTCGACCGGGATTTAAATCCACAACTCTAGCTCAACTAATGGCCAGGTATGCCACATCAGATCCCAGCCTCTCTAGCCTTGCCGCTGACAAGAGGCAAGGTCTATCTCTGGTTGCCCCTCCAGCTGCCAAGAGGAGGAGAACAATCAAGAAAGTGCTCATTGAGGTAGAATCCCTTACCCTTTTGATCACAAGATTACTCTGTTCTTGATGAATCATATCATTGTGCACTTTCAGACCAGAGCCCAACAGCCTTCAGAGCCAGTACCTGCCAATGCCCCATCCACTGGTATGACCCTTACTGTCTTTTTCCTAAAGATGAGCACTGGCATTTACCCTTCCAATTTGACATTTGCAGAAGAAACAATGGAAGAGCAGCTTGTAAATGTCCCAGTGGTCCAGCAAGCAAGTCCATCCGGGGCTGAATTACCTATCCCAGTGGAGATCTCATCTTCATCACCTTCTGCAGAAGCAGCACATTCTCCAGAGATGAATCTCCCATTCCAGCCGGAGCCACCAAGTCCTCCAAGGGTGCAATCACCTGTTGGTCATGCAGAGACAATAGTCCCAACAGAGGTGGATCCCACTTCTCATCAACCAGAAGCCCCCGAGCTAACGAAGATACCGCATCAACACCTCCCAGCTCGGAAGCTTCAGCTCTACCTGGAACACCTCCTTCAACTGTGATTGCCCCTGCTCAAGAAACCAGCCATGAGGTATCCATCCGCACTTAACTCCGCTACTTCCGCGTTTAGCATTCTTAACTCGGCAATACTGCTTCTCAGGATCAGGCTCCATCATTATCAAGCCCGCCGTCAGAGATCGATCCAGCTGCCGAGGTGATGGCAAGAGCATATCAGCCTCTGTCAGATGAAGTGCTATCAAGGCTTAAGGAAATTGTTGCCTGGCTAGAAAAGGATGCGCAAGATCAGTTCAGAGATCTTGATCACTTCGAGGAGATGTTTGAATCCATCAGCCAAGAACTTCCAGAAGACATCAGAGCTTCTTTATCATCTGTTTATGGCTTGGACACCCTTTATGCGCCCATCAAGCACGCCTTGAGGAAACTGCGCTCCCGCCCGGTTATTGAAAAGAAGAAAGCCGACGCTGAACATGCCATGACCGGGGCGCAATCCCAAGTAGAGAGCCACAAAGATACTCTGGCCAACCTGCAGGCTTCCTGTGATCTGAAAATTACCAGGAAGGCTGCTCTAGAAGCAGAACTGAGAAGCCTGACAGCAGAGATAGAGGCTGACAAAGCCAAAATAGCCGAACTCCCCGGATTGATAGAAAAGATCCAAGCGGAAGCAAAATCGGCTATCACCAAGGTGGAGCAATGCGATGCAGAACTCACCGACCTGTCTGGCACTCAAAAAGATTGCCAGGAACTGCTGGACAACTCCCGTCTAATAACATCCAACGCTCGTGGTGTTATTGCAAAATATCTGAACATTTGAATGCCCGTCATGATGTATTACCCGAATTGGTCGTTCTTGTAATATTGTCTTGCAATTTGTTTCCTTTCTTCTGCGCACCTTTAAATATAATGCTGAACGACCCATTCGGTACAGAAACGCCTACTCCCGAACGGCACTCTGATTTCCTTTAGCCGAACCGATCAACTGAACACGGCTCAGCCTAGAACTCCAAGCGACCCGCCGGCGGGCTGGCCAAGGAAACCTTTCCACCTTCCGATTTTCTTGGGATATGCGCCACGATCCAAAGCCACGACTCGAAGCCACGATTGATCCTGCCAGGCCTATAAATGCAGCCGTAGGTGCCCCTAGCTCTCCACCAGGCCTTCTAGCTCTCGAATCTTTGCCAATCTCAGCCCTTCTACAAACAGTGCACACCCCAAGCCATCATGGTGCGCCGTCTCAACCGCCGCCGCGCCTCCGATGAGGCAGAGGAGAGCAGTGCCAACGCACGCCGGAGGCAATGATCGTCAATCCCTTTTCTTTGATTCGACTTTTGATTTTCTTCTTGCCTTGACGATCGCCCCCTTTTTTCTCAGATTGATCCAGTGGAATCCGTCTCCGGCGCCGGCCAATCAACCCCTTCCTGACGACTCCTCGGAGTCCGATGGCCACTCCCCCGTGCCGTACGGGGAAGTTGATGCCCTCCGCTTCAAGGAGGAACTGGAGGCGTCCGGCGTGAGCCGGAGGAGGTCTCCAAGAAGGCGGGCGTGGCCGAGCTAGAATGGGAGGACCGGCGCAAACAACACCGGAGGCCATCGACGGTATGGCTGCGAAAATGATTCTTGATCCGGCCCGGCCTTTGATGCTAATCCTTTCGTTTGCTCTTTGCGGCCGCGACGCCGAGCTCAACCAGCTAAAGGCGCTGGTAGAGCAGTTGGCCGAGAAGGTGAATGCCCGCGGCGACACGCCGGCGGAGCGCCTTGCCGCGGTGGAGCACCGCGTCGACGAGGTGGCCGTCCATGGCGTTCGTCTGGGCACCACCTTGGGCCTGGCCGCAATGGCGACGCATACGAACGTCGACTATTCCACCAGGCCGCGTGGCTTCCGGGGCGGCGCGCCGGAGGACATCGACGAGATCGAGCTCATCTTGGAGCGCCTTGATGGCCACGGCGACGCCATTGCCGAAATTACTCATCCCCAATCTGTGTTGAATAGGCTTTTCGACTAGATTGTACTAGGGATATGTAAATATCGGCAATAGATGGAGAACTTTTGCATTCTGTGCTTGTCCTGTGATGACTTCCTTTGCATTTTGCATCTGCGAATTCCTTTTTCTTTGAATGCATTCGGGACTATCTTAACCCGAACGTGCGAGAACAACTGCCCCTTGGCACAAAATCCACAACGGATCCCGATTCGGCAATCCATCGATACTGTTCAAGAGAAAACCCTTCGTACTTGGGAGAAAAACCCTGCCGTTTGGTATTCCAGCAGTGTGTACTGACCGGTCATCACTCCCAATGTACCCCTTGGTCAATAAAATAGCCTGCCGGGATGCCCTGCAAATCCACTCGCGCACTCATCCATCATTTCTCATCTCCTCCCCTGTCCTTAGAGAAGAAAACCCCAAAGCCATGGACAAGGGCAAGCAACCCCAGGAGAGCAGTTCATCAAAGAAGCGCACGATTCAGAAGTAAGTTCTCTCTTGATCTACTCCTCGCTCTCCCGCTTGATCTCGTGCTTCATGTTTTCTTCTTATACTCTTCCAGCCTTGATCTGCTCCCCGAGGAAATCATCGGGACCGAAGATGTGCCTGAGTACATCTCCTCCGATTCCTCCCTTGAAGCAGAGGATGCCACGCCCGAACAGAGGACCAACCATCAGCTGCGCCGCCGTGTGCGGCATCTGGAGCACGGCCTCAGGGACATCACCGCCCGTTGCCAAGCCGAGTGCGAGCGTCACATGGCTCTGGAAGCACTAGTAGGGGGTAAACGCTTCTGACTCCCTCTTGACCTCGTGCTTGCACTTGGATTTCTTGCCCCTAACCTTGATACCTCCGCTTCAGATGTCTCTGACAGGTACAACAACCTGAAGGCGGCCTGGGACAGCTTGGTGGAGGCCGCCAATCGTGGTCACCCCCATGCATTCCAAGTTGCCGTCACGGTAGTCCTGGAACAACTGAAGAGGGAGCAGCCGAAGAAGTAAAGAAAAGATTGCACACTTTCGCTTCTTCCTCCACGCCTTATGCTTCCCACCTCCTCGAGGTTCTGACCACTAGGGTTGTTCGATGTAATCCTGCAAGAAGCAGTTGTAATGCAGTTTTGTGCTAAGGGCAATGCATCTAGGCACTGGCCATTTTTCCTGTTCGAGGATTTTTGTTCTGAAGGCGACCTCATTCTTGAGCGTCGGCTATCTCTGTGTCAGATGTGTGTAATCATCGATCAATCTCAATGCTAGGATAATATTTCTTCAGATATCTTCCATTTATCACGCTGCGGAAAATTCTTCTCCTAGCAAAGTTTTCAATATGTATGCATTACCAGAGACGCATCTGACCACACGAAAAGGCCCTTCCCAGTTAGGGGACCATTTGCCGAATTCACTGTATTTAGTTCCAATCGGCAATAACGCTTTCCATACTAGATCGCCTTCTGCAAATTGCTTTACTTTTACCTTCTTGTTGTAGTACTTGGCAACCCGCAACTTGTTTTTCTCAATGTTTTCCAGGGCCCTAAGACGAATCATATGTAAATGCTCTAGCTCATCCATCATTAGGCCACTGTAATCCTTGGAGCTCAACTCATTTTGCAGCACCACTCTCCTTGAATCCGATTGCATCTCCCAAGGCTGGATTGAGTTGTGCCCGTAAACCAATTCGTAAGGAGAGGTCTTTGTGGCTCCGTGGGGGCCATTCGGTAAGCCCACAGTGCTTCGCCGAGAACCGAATGCCACCTTCTTGGCTTCTGATCGATCTTCTTCTGTATCAATTTGATCATGATCTTATTAGAAGCCTCTGCCTGACCATTAGCTTGGGCATAATAGGGAGAGGAGTTAAACACTTTGATCCCCATGCTTTCGGCAAATTCTCTGAACTCCAGTGACACGAATTGTGCCCCTTGATCAGTGGTAATCGTTTGAGGGATCCCAAATCGATAGATGATGTGCTCCTTGACAAATTCAATCATGTTCTCTGACGTCACCTTCTTCAACGGGATCGCCTCAACCCATTTAGTGAAATAATCTGTAGCCAAAAGCACGAACTTATGCCCCTTGCTAGACGGCGGGTTAATTTGGCCAATCAGGTCTATACCCCAGCCCCTGAATGGCCATGGCTTGATGATGGGATTCAATGCTGATGCAGGGACCCTTTGAATATTCCCGAATCTTTGGCAATCTTGACATCCTTTGTAATACTCAAAGCAGTCCTCTAATATCGTCGGCCAAAAGCATCCAGCTTGTCTAATAACCCACTTCATACGGTAGGCCGATTGGTGTGCTCCACATATCCCATCGTGCACTTCGCTCATCATGTTCTTGGCCTCTTCTGGACCCAGGCATCGTAGTAACACCCCATCTAATGATTTATAGAATAAATTATCATCCAGAAGAACGAACTTAATGGCCTTGTACCTCAGCTTCCTAGAGACCTTTTGGGATGGGTCCTTCAAGTAATCAATGATCTCTTTTCTCCAATCATCTTCTGCAAGATCCGCCCCTAGTGCATGTATTTCTGCAACAAACGCTTCTTGACTCTCTTTGTAACCAGAGGCGCTCTGAGCCAGCCTGTTTGCTTCCTCGTTATGTTCCCTAGGAATATGCTGCAGAGTTACTAATGGAAAGCTCTTCAAGATCTCCCTGCATTCTTCGTAGTAACTCCTTAGCGCTTCACTTCTGCACTCGTACTGGCCGTTCAATTGCTTGATTACCAACTCTGAATCCCCATAGACTTCAACTGAAACGGCCCCAGCTTCTCTCAAATATTGGAGCCCTCGAAGTAATGCCTCGTACTCAGCCTGGTTATTTGTGACAGTGGGTTGTATAGGAATGGCAAATTCAAACATCTCACCTCTGGGCGAAATCAGTAGGATCCCTACTCCCCCACCTTTACCACATGATGATCCATCAAAGAATAAAGCCCAAGGGGTAATTTCAAGCAAATCAATTGACGGATCACGATGTTCAGTTATAAAATCGGCAATAATCTGACCTTTTATGGCTTTTGCCGATTCGAACTTCAACTCAAACTCCGATAGAGCCAAAATCCACTTGCCAATCCCCGCCGTTCGAATTGGCATAGATAACATATGTTTTATCACATCAAACTTGGAATACACAGTGCATTCGGCATTCAACGTAGTGCCGAAACTTTGTACACGAGTAGTACACGCAAAGGCACGATCTCTCTACGGTACCGAATACCTGGTCTCAGGATCAAGTAGTTTTCGGCTAAGATAAGCTACTACCCGCTCCTTCCCTTCAAATTCTTGAATAAGGGCCGATCCAATGGTTTGGGTATCGGCCGCCACGTACAACTTGAAAGGCTTATTTAGCTGAGGAGGAACCAAGACCGGCGGCTCCTTCATGTACTGTTTGATTTCATCAAAAGCCTTTTGTTGTTCGTCGCCCCACGTGAACTTCTGATCTTTCTTGAGCTTCAGCAATGGAGAGAATGGCAACACCTTCTGCGACAAATTTGAAATGAATCTTCTCACGAAGTTGATCTTGCCGAGCAGTGATTGTAACTCCTTGAGGTTAGTTGGAGGGACAACTTCATCGATGGCCTTCATGCTCTTCTTGCCAACCTCGATTCCTCCCTCGTGGACCAAAAACCCCAAGAATTCCCCAGCTGATACCCCAAAAGCGCACTTGTTTGGATTCATCTTCAAACCGTGTTTCCGGGTGCACTCTAAGGTTTTCCTCACGTCTTCCAAATGGGTGTCATGACTTAGGGATTTGATCACCACGTCATCAATGTAGATCTCCACAATTTTGCCGATCAACTCATGAAAAATGTAATTCATGGCCCGTTGATAGGTTGCACCGGCATTTTTTAACCCAAATGTCATGACTATCCACTCGAACGAGCCTATATGACCAGGACATCTGAAGGCCGTCTTTGATATGTCTTCTATTGCCATGAAGATCCGATTGTATCCCGCATTGCCATCCATGAAGCTAATCACCTTGTGCCGGCGGCGGCGTCGATCAACAAATCGGCAATAGGCATCGGGTATCCATCCATCGGAGTAGCTCTATTCAGGTCCCTGAAATCTATGCAAACCCGCATTTTTCCATTCTTCTTGTACACAGGGACGATGTTAGATATCCACTCCGCATATCTGCATGGCCGAACGAAGTTTGCATCAAGTAATCTTTCAATTTCCTTCTTCACATCGGCCAATACCTCATCCTTGTAGATTTTCCAGGGTGGTTGCTTATATGGTTTGAAACCAGGCTTGATTGGCAACCGATGCTCGACGATGGAACGATCCAATCCAGGCATCTCCGAATAATCCCAGGCGAAGCAATCCTTGTATTCTTTGAGAAGCTCAATCAAATTCCCCCTGAAGTCCGGCTGCAAATTTGCACTGATGAACGTCGGCCTTGGCTTATCACCGCTTCCAATGTCGACCTCTTCTAGTTTATCAGCCGACATGAATCCTTGCCCTAATTTGCCATCAGTGCCATCTACGGGGTTCTCCATTAAAAATTACTATAAGAGCCGACTGCTTGAATCGGTACGTTGGTCACCGCCGACAGTTCAACAGACCTTCCCCCCGCTCTTTGCCTCGAGAAGCAATCAATCCCCCGGTACTCCCGAAAAGCCGGCTCCATGTTGGCCACGCTCACGGAATCATCCGCTTGGACGACCTCGACCTCATCGTCCACCCACCGGATAAGCCTGTTGATGCATGGTGGATGGGACGCGGCAGCTTAGCATGAATCCAGTCCCGCCCAAGCAGCAGGCTGTAGGCTCCTTTGCCCTCGATGACAAAGAAGGTGGTGAGCAGCGTCTTGGACCCGATCATCAAGTCCACGTGAGCGCATCCCTTGGTGTCGGAGGGGTTTCCGGCGAAATCATTCAAGATGATGCTTGTAGGCGTCAAATCGCTCGGTCCCATGCCAAGCTTCCTGAAGGTGGTGTACGGCATTACGTTGACTGCCGCTCCACCGTCGACGAACATCTTGGTCAATGGCTTGCCATTGACGTATCCCCTCAAGTACAGCGGCCTCATATGACGATTCTTGGCCGGCTTGTCGAAGATGGCCTGCTTGGCCAGCACCAGTTGGGCCATCATCCCTTCGGTCTGCTCATCATCGAAGGAAGCTTCCTCCTGCATAGCCTGGTTAGCAGGAGCCATGAACTCGTTCGGCAGAAAGTATACCATGCACGCTGGAGCCGAACGTCTTGATCCCTCCGGTTGGTCTTTGGGGCGCCACACCTGGCGCGTCTGGATTCCGGCCTGCCTCAGTTCGCGGTCCCTCAAGCGCTGGACCCGTCTGTTCTGGCTTCTCCTTAGGCCGGGCGGGCACCATTGCCCCTTCTGCCAGATGTAGTCGTCTTCGTCCTCCTCTTGATCAGCCCACCTGAGATCATCTTGGCGCTTCCTGGGATGATCGATGACCTCAATTTTTTGGCGCTGATCCCCATTAGGGTGGATCCTTCCAAGTCTTTCGTGGACGGATCGGCGATTGGCGCTTTCCCCGCCCGTACTCATCATACTCCTTCACCGCATTCGGGACGCTTCTTCAACGTGGGCGGCTTTAAACCCTCGTTCCGGCAATGCCCGAAGAAGGCGCATCCCCGGTGTGCACGCTCTCGCTCGCGCGTGTCTCGCTCCCGGTCCCTCCCCGCGCGCCTCTTCTTCGGCTCTCGCGTTGCTCCTCCTCATAGCGCCTCTTCGATAACGCTCTTTCTCAATTTGGCGCCGCCACTTGTTGAGGAGGATGCGCGATGTCACCCCGGGCTTGGCTCGGATGACTCCCCAATTTCGATGTGGCTCTTAAGAATACGGGGGCGTCACCTTGCATCCGTTCCGCAGTCACCTCGTTGCTCTGGGTCCACCGCTCCACCTTGTCTAGACCTGGCTGAGGTCAAGACCTTGACTTTCCCCTTCTCCTCGGCAGTTATCACGTTGACAGAAAAGCCCACCATGCTCTGAGGAAAAGGGTGGCCATCCAGCTTCATTTTATTACCGAACTTGAGGTGGCCCTCCTGGATAGCCTTTTGGATCCTCATCCTAAAGACCCTGCAATCATTGATGGAGTGTGAGTCCCTGTCATGGAAACCACAGTAACGTTTTGCTTTAACTCCATCAGGCCGAAGCATGGAATGCCCCTCGTGCAGCTTGATTCGGCCTTCTTTCACTAAGAGCTCGAACAATTTATCAGCCTTCGTGATGTCAAAGTCATAAGTCCCCTTGGTCTGCTTGACCCAGCGCTGATTCATTGTCAATGGCTCCTTGCCCCACATGATTTCCGCTGCGGCTACATCCAGTTCGTCATCAGAATCCTCGAACAAATCAGCCTTGTCCAAGAACTGGTTGTAGATGTCAGCAACGTCGTGCTGCTTGCCAAACTTGGCGTCCTTCTTAAAGCCATACGCCTGGTTGCTCATTAACGACAGCTTCTGTGATAACTGTCCCAGATTCTCGAACTCCATTCCGAACAACTTTTCACATACGACCGGCAGCATCCCGGCGACAGCCATGTCAGCCAGCTGGTCATCTGGCAAGTTAAGCGAGAAGCACATGCCTTTGACCTCCCCGAACCTCCGAGAAACTCCCGGTGGCGTCTCGCTATGCCTCTCGCTTCATAGTCGCGAGGTCGATGAGCTTCTTCTCCGAACTGCCGCTGAAGTAATGAGCGTGGAACTTCGCTCCAAATCCTTCCATCCGGCCACGAATTCGGGGGTAGGGACGAGAACCATTGAAACGCTGGACCTGTCAGCGATGCGGCGAAGTAGCGGACCTTGAACGTCTCCTCAGCCGAGCACTCCCCGAGCTGCATGAGGTAGCGAGCTATGTGCTCGACCGTGCTCGTGTTGTCTTGCCCCGAGAACTTTGTGAACTCCGTTGGCGGCTTCACCCTTGGCGGCAGGAGCACGTTGTAGTACCATTCAGGGAACGGCGGCCTATAGGCGGGTCCTGACATCTTTGGCTTGAGGCCGAACTGATTCTGCATCAATTCGGCCATCTTGCGCGCCAGGGCGTCGTCCTCTTGCGCGCCTGCAGCCGGCGCGTATCCTGGGTGCGGGAAGGCGTCGAACGCTCCGTAGTTCCCCACTTCATGATAACCACCACCGTACAAATTCTTCTCAGCGGCCCGCTTGGTCGATGGAGCAATCCTCCGGCCAGGATCAAGTGGGGCCCCAGACGAGCCGAACGCTATGTCTCCGTACGTAGGCTGGTACGGATTCGGCTGCGTGCACGTGCCGACCCGTGCCGCCCCGTGGTGGCGGCAGAACTGGCTGACTCCCTGAAGCTTGTAACGGGGGCTGAGCTGGCTGCCCCCCGCGTGCCCCCCGCGGAGGGGGCCGGAACGCTTGGCTTCCGCAGCTCGAGGAGGAGGCCGCCGCGGGCCGGCTCGCAACGGCGGCCGCGAGCTTGATTCACCCAGCTCCACGGTCTTCCCCCGGCCGGTGCCTTGCCGAACGCTTGCTCCATGCCCGGGCCAAAGATGGCCACCATCATCTGCTGAAGCGATCCGAGGAAAGCCTTGTTGTGCTTGGTAAGCATGTAATCTGCTGACTCTTGGAACACTCGCGCGCATTCCTCCTTTTCCTGCTGAGATGTAGCATCGCTTTCCCCCGGTAGCAGCACCCTGGGCATCTCGTTCTTCAGATACGGGACACCGCTTCTATTCTTCTTAAACGACGAAGCAGCACTTCGCCGAAACCGGTCAACGACGTCTTGGAGTTGCCGCCGCCGCTCCGGGGAAAGATTTTCAAGGTTGACATCCATGAGGTCTGCGATCTCAGGCATCTTGAATCTATTCGGCTGTGGTCCCACTGGGCGTGCCAAAAAGTGTGTTGACGCGAAAAGTGCACTCAACGCCAATCACACAGCAAGCCGAACAAAGCTGGCTTCACACGCGCAGAGAGCGAAAGACGTGCCAGTCAATTTTTCCTGAAAATTAACAAAAGATAATGTAGTTAGATACCAAAGCTTGGAACTTGCCGGGTAGTACCAGACAGTTCCATATTTACGGCTAAAAGCCAAATGAAATGACACATAGCTATAGAAAGCTATCTGCCAAAGGACTACAACCATTCGGGAAAAAACCGTAAAGGGAAACAATAACACTGCCGAATGGATGACGCGAGCATGACGGCGATCGGTCTTTACATGAACAAGGATGCTCGTACAAAAGGCATGACCGATCCCCACAAAGATTAACATTAAATAAATAAATAAAGTAAAGCACGGACATGATCATGTGTTAAACAAGCATGCATAGATCCAAAGCACTAGTCTACCGCATGTCTAGTTACTTTAAAACCCGTCGAGTACGATACCAGGCAAATCTATCCACCGCATGATACAACTTGCATGAAAAACCGTACCACTTTCCACAAATAGATCTATCCACCGCATGATACAATCTAAATATGGAAAGCTAAAAGCACACATCATTTAAAGCATGGATAACGCACGTGTTCTACTCGTGTATAAGCGTAACCGAATGCGGCTGAACAACCGATTCGGGGTCCATGAAGAAGGAACAAACACTACCAAGTGAATAAATCTATCAGATTGATTTGGG
The DNA here is from genome assembly GCA_947561735.1 of Cenchrus americanus. Lineage (NCBI taxonomy): Eukaryota > Viridiplantae > Streptophyta > Magnoliopsida > Poales > Poaceae > Cenchrus > Cenchrus americanus. The sequence goes on along the minus strand of OX387245.1, from coordinate 251,521,888 downwards.
AATCTAATCCACCGGATGACTAGCCCCAAAGCAACCCAAAAACCTACATCTACCGCATGATACCCGGCTCTTTCAAGATTTATACGAACATGAGCAAGCTTGAACCCGCAACACGTAACAACCTAGATCGGTTCGGTTTCGGCTATCGGAAAGCACAAGATCCCTATGTTAAAATACGAAATCTACTCGAATAAGGATCATAAAAAGATAGAGCCGATCCAAACCCATCTAGATTGGGCAAAGGTGTGTTACATGAATTGAAACATAAAGTAAAACTCAAAATAACACGGGGTAACTTAATGAATCTATTGGATCTTGCCAAAATCCAATAGAGCCGATAACTAGCTTCAAGCTAGATCTTAGCCTACCGCATGGCTCATGATCCAACAAGAAACCTTCTTGAACCAAGCTTGAATCTACCGCATGACACTAAGCATGGTAACAAGACTACTTGCATCAGATCTAAATCCACCGCATGATACTAGACATGATACAAGGTTGCCGGTACTCACGGAGGTCGACGGATCGATTGGCCCTCTCGAAGAACTCGACGACACGACAAGGACTCTAGGGTTTGGCGTAAGGCCGGTGTATATTGAGGAATGATTGTGTCTGTTACATACATTCAGGGGTCATATTTATACCCTGTTGAGTACAACTTCGAATGGATTCATTGCCTAACTTATCTCTAAGCTTGATCGCCTATCCATCCATTCGTCTCCCCTGATTGAGCCACGTCACCGTCCAATCCCGCAAAATCGCCCTCTTGTTCTTTTGCCGAACCGGAGCAGATAGCCGACCGCGGATCCTTTTGCCGAATATCTCTGAAAATATCCTTCCTTCCACCAGACGGACTCTTTATCAAACCGGACCCACAAGTCAGACTCCTTACCAAATTTTGGTGTTAACAGAAACCACCATGACCGGGTGAGCCTCGAAGTAGTGGCGGAGTTTGCGCCGCGCGAGAACCACTGCGTAAAGCAGCTTCTGGACTTGCGGGTAGCGCGCCTTGGTCTCGGACAAGACTTCGCTGACGTAGTACACCGGCCGCTGGACTGGCAAAGTGTGCCCCTCCTCCGCGCGCTTCACCACGATGACGGCGCTGACCACCTGGGTGGTCGCAGCCACGTAGAGGTACAGGGATTCGCCGTCCTGAGGTGGTGTAAGGACCGGGGCGTGGGCGAGAGTCACCTTCAGCTTGTCAAGCGCGTCCTGGGCCTCGGCGGTCCAGTAGAACCGCTCATGCTTCTTGAGGAGCCGGTAGAGGGGTAAGCCCTTCTCACCGAGCCGCGAGATGAAGCGGCTCAAGGCGGCAAGGCACCCCAACACCCTTTGGACCCCCTTAAGGTCCCGGATCGGACCCATTCGTTCGAGGGCTGCAACCTTTTCGGGGTTGGCCTCGATGCCTGACTGGGAGACGATGTATCCTAACAGCATGCCCCGCGGCACGCCAAAGACACATTTTTCGGGGTTCAACTTCACCCCGTTAGCCCGTAGGCAGTCGAACGCGGTGCGAAGGTCGCTAATCAGGTCGTCCGCCTTCCTGGTTTTCACGACTATGTCATCTACGTACGCCTCAACGGTTCGCCCGATGTGGTCCCTGAAGACGTGCTGCATACATCGCTGGTATGTTGCGCCCGCGTTTCGGAGGCCGAACGACATCGTTACGTAGCAGTACATCCCGAACGGCATGATGAACGAAGTCGCGAGCTGGTCGGACTCCTTCATTTTTATTTAGTGGTACCCGGAGTAGGCGTCAAGGAAACAGAGGAGTTCGCACCCGGCGGTCGAGTCAACGATTTGATCGATCCGTGGCAGGGGAAAAGGAACTTTGGGACATGCTTTATTAAGACTAGTGTAGTCCACACACATCCGCCACTTCCCATTCTTTTTCTTTACTAATACAGGATTAGCTAGCCAAGTGGGGTGGAACACTTCCTTGATGAACCCAACCTCGAGGAGCTTCCGCAGCTCTACTCCTCGTCGAAGCGGCGCAGCCGTTGCTGCACGGCGCGGGAGTGAGGTAGGATGTCAAGGGAGTGCTCGGCGACCTCCCTCGAGAAGCCCGGCATGTCCGAGGGACTCCACGCGAAGATTTCGGCGTTGGCGCGGAGGAAGTCGATGAGCACCACTTCCTATTTCGGGTCGAGGGTTGAACTGACCCTCAACGCCTTGCCCTCGGGGGCAGCAGGGTCGAGGGGCACCTCCTTGGTCTGCTCAGCAGCCTCGAAGCTGCCGGCGTGCTTGGTGGTGGAGTCGAGGTCCTCGTTGACCATCTTCTCCAGATTGGCCACGAGCGCTTCGTCCAGCGACAGTGCCTCGGCGTGTTCCACGCACTCGACGTCGCAGTCGAATGCGTGCTCGATGGATGAGCCCACGGCGATGACGCCGTTGGGCCCCGACATCTTCATCATGAGGTAGGTGTAGTTGGGGACCGCCATGAACTTGGCGTAGCAGGGCCGCCCAAGTATGGTGTGGTACGCGCCCCTGAACCCCACCACCTCGAAGGTGAGTGTCTCCTTGCGGTAGTTGTCCGGCGTGCCGAACCGGACCGGAGCGTCGATCCGCCCGAGGGGCTGGACGCGCTTGCCCGACGCGACGCCATGGAACGGCGTCGTGCTGGGCCGCAGCTGGTCCAACCCGATCCCTAGTAGGCGCAGCGTGTGCTCGTAAAGGATGTTGAGGCCGCTGCCTCCGTCCATCAGGACCTTCGAGAACCGCACGTTCCCGATGACCGGGTCGACCACCAGCGGGTACTGACCCGGGTTGGGGATGCGGTTTGGGTGATCCTCGCGGCTGAACGTGATGGCGTCCTCCGACCAGTAGAGGAAGGAGGGAGGCGCCTTCTCTGCGGCGAGGACCTCGTGCCGCTCCCGCTTGCGCTGGCGGCTGGACATGTCGACGGTCGCCCCCCCGAAGATAAGGAAGACGTTTTCCACGGCGGGGAAGCCGCCAGCGTTGCCGTCACCCCCGTCCTTCTTGGCCTCGCTGTCCTTCGCGGCGGCGCGGCCGTAGAACCGCTTGAGCATGTCGCACTGCTCGAGGGTGTGGTTGACCGGCGTTTTGTGGTAGGACATGACTTCTTCAGCATGTCGTCAAAAACCCCAGGGCCTCGAGGGGCCGGTCGAGGGCCCTGTCGGGCTGGGTCAACATCAAGAGCTTCACCGTCGTCGTCGTTGTGCCCCTGCTCGCACGCCTCGCGGCGCGGCTTCTTTCCCTTCTTGCCCCGCTTGTTCTTTTGGCAGAGCTCCTTGGACTTGCTGCCCTCCGCGGGTGCGTCGTCGGCGCGCTTGCCCTTCTTGCCGTCGAAGATCGCCCCCACCGCCTCCTCGCCTGAGGCAAAGCTGGTGGAGATGTCGAACAGCTCGTTCGAATCGGCCGGTGGGCTGCGCCCGAGTTCGCGCACAAGGTCCCGGCACGTGGTGCCCTCGAGGAAGGCGTGCACGATCTCGGACTGGGCTACGTTGGGGAGCTCCGTACAGCGCTTGGAGAAGCGCCGTATGATGTCCCGAAGCGATTCGCCAGGCTTCCGGGTGCATGCGCGCAGGTCCCAGGAGTTCCCAGGGCGCACGTTTGTGCCCTGGAAGTTCCCCACGAATGTGCGGACCAGATCGTCCCAGTTGTGGATCTGGCTGACTGGCAGTTGCTCGAGCCACGTCCGCGCCGAGTCCGCGAGATGCAGGGGGAGGTTACGGATGATAACCTCGTCAGTGGTGGCCCCGCCCAACGGACACGACAGGCGGTAGTCGTCGTTGAGCCATACGCGGGGGTCTGTCTCCCCGTTGTACTTGACGATCGATGTGGGTTGACGGAAGCGCTGGGAAGCTCGCCGTGCGGATCTCCCGGCTGAACACGCGGGTTCCCGGGGGCTCCAGCGTCGGTGAGCGGTCCTCCCAGTTGTCGTAGCGTCCGCCCCGTCGAGGGTGGTAGCCCGCCGTCGCCCGCGTCTCCGCGTTGCCCGCTCGCCGGCGTTGATGACGTTGCGGGCGTCGCCATCTTGGGCTTTGCCGCGCGTGTCGAGGAGCCGTTCCTTGGCCGGCATGCGCCCCGGCCGGCGGGACGCTCGCCTACGCCGCCCGTGTGCACCGAGGGCTCGGGGCCTTGCGCACCCCCATCGTCCCGCGCGCTCCCCCGTTGGTGGATGCGGACGCCGAGCTTTCGCCCGTTGGACGTCCGCTTGCTTGATGAGCGCCCGCGCTTCGCGGCGCGTGTCCGCGCCCCCGGCGTCGAGGGGGCGGGAATGGCCCGCGGCGGTGTCGCGGCGAGCCGATGAGCTTCGGCTCGCTCGCGGGGGCGTGTCCGGATCGTCGACGTTGAAGTCGGCGTTGATGCGATCGCGGGCTTGCCTGCCCAACTCGCGCGCGCGTTCGCCGCGCGCGGAGGCTTCTCCCACGATGGAGGCGCGGAGCAATCGCACCGTGCGGTACTCTTCTACCAGCTTGGCCTCGAGCTCGCGTGCTTGGGCTAGCTGTGCGTTGATGTCGGCCCCCCTCGGCGGTGAGGGGGGAGGGGCGCTTGGCCCCGCAGCCATGCGCGGTCCAGTTTCCAAGGCAGGGGGAACCTCTCCGTCGCCGGCTCCCGCCACGTTGGCGGCGTTTGCTGGGTCGTTAGCGATTACGACGCAACACTCTCGCACAGGGTCGTAGCTCCCAGCACTGGAGTCGTCGGAGTAGCCGAACCAGTAGTCCGTGGCGTCGAGGAACTGCCGAAACATCACTGGGTCCGGCACACCGGAGAAGTCCCACTCCGCGTATCCATGCGAAGTGGCGGGTGGCAGCTCGTCGGCGGAGCCTTGGGATGACTCGTCGCCGGCGGAGGCGCTAGGGTCCCTGGCAGCCAGGGTATGGCGGCCAGGGAGAGCCCTACGCGTTGCCGTGTTGGTGCCGGCCGAGGCGACGTGCGCCATCGTAGCGCCGAGCAGTCCGATGGGGAAGCGCGGTCCCGAGACCGAGCGCACCCCCGCCGGAGCGGCCGTCGTCTCGCCGGAGGGCGCGTCGCATTGAGAGGTGACGCGCGCAGCATGCCGCTCCGTCCGCGCTTGTCGCGAGCGCCGGCCGGAAGGCCGACGCGCCGTGGCGCCGAGGGGCTCCGCAAGTGTCCACGCCGGCGGGAGTCGCCGTCACGGCGACGTGTGCGGCGGCAGCCGGGACCGGCCCAGCTTGGCGCCGCGCGCGGAGTTCCTCACGGTTAGCGAGACGCATCAGGTAGCCGTTCCCCGTAGCCTGAAAGTTCAGGCCCCCGAACCGGATTTCGAATCCGGCCGGGAGGGGGTCCGAGCTGCCCATGGAGTAGCGCTGACCGCGGTACTCGGTGCGAATCACCATCGAGAGAGCTAGTGACAAGTCGATCTGCAGCGCGATCCCTACCTGGCGCGCCAACTGTCGGTGCGGAAAGTAGTCCCGACACTAACTAGTAATGTGCGTTGAGATCTGCCTCTCGATGGTTGGTGCTAAGCAACTAAGGACACTTGGTTTATCCTGGTTCCGGCCGGGGCCGTACGTCCAGCAGGGGTGTGCTCGAGGCACTGTATTGCTTCGCACCGGGGTGCCTGTAGAGGGGTGGCTACAAGCGAGGCGGGAGAGGAGGTGTGGCCTCCAAGTCCCAAGGGATGTGATTGAGGCGAGTGCCAATATCGTGGGGAAAACGGAGAGCGTAAGATTGACTGCTACCCGTTGCCCGATGCCCCTGCAGCGGGGGGGGGGGGGGGGGGTCGCCTCCCTTTTAGAGGCCAAGGAGAGGGCGATTTACAGGCATGCCACACTATTTTGCTACGTGTGACGGCATGACGTACAGTGCCGTGGAGTTGACGGCAGTCCGGCGAATCTTACTCCAGTCACGGCGTCGTGGCGCGTCCTGTACTTGAACAGGGGCGACTTCAAGGGTGGAGGCGTGGTGGTTGACCAGGGCGTCTTCAGGCGGGCTCGAGGGAGCTGTTGACAACGATCCGTACGAGGTGCAGTAGCAGGCGTGGTGGCGTCCCGTCCCCGCGTGCTCAACAGCATCGGAGTAGTTGTAGCAGTGCTCGGCGTGGCGTAGCAGGGGCGGGGATGGCCGCACAGGACTGACAGCGACGGGGATGGCGCTCCCGCCGGCCTGACGCCACGATTTGACCCTGCGGAGTCACGAGAAGAGGGCTCAAGGGTGCGGCTGGCCCCCCTTGGGGGGCGTGGCGCGTTAGCCGTACAAGAGTGGGCGGCACAGTGTCACAGAGCTGACACAGGCCTCGTCGCACAGTTCCCCACAGTGGTGGGGATGGGCTTCCCCTAGGGAGTTGGCGAAACTGCGCCGGGGCATGATTCCCAGGCGCGTAGTGGCGCGGCTCTGTTGTGTCAGAGCATTAAATGCCCGTACACGCGTGCGGGAGCAGGTGCGCTCGTGAGGGAACCTCGAGCGAGGCGGACCCTGCTTGAGGGGCGGCGTGAGCCCTCGAGCGAGGCGGACCTCATTTGAGGTGGCGTGAGCCCTCGAGCGAGTCGGACCTCGCTCGAGGGGGCGCTTTGCTGGGCCGCTTCGGTGGGCCGCGGGGGCCACCGCGGCATGGATCGCGTTGTGTGTACATCTTGCGTTAGGACCGAGGTTGGTTTTACGTTTTGCGTTTTTGCAGGTTTTAAGCAGAATTGCCCCCGGTTTTTTAGGGACCCTCATGGCTGTCCCCGACACTACTGGTGATGTACTCTCTACGTTCCAAATTACTTGTCGTTTTAGTTTTTAGATACCTTCTTTTTACAGATTATTCCTTATTTGACACTAAAAATTTTACCCATCCCTTTCCTGGTCCTAAAAAAATTCTCCTTCCCTAGTTGACATTGGGTTGAAAAGGGCGGCCTAGTGCAAATAGTAGTGCTTGCCGCCTGTGAACCGAGAGATCACAGGTTCGAGCAGTGGGCTCTACCATTGCACGATGTGCGGGAAAGACCTCCCGCTAACAACCCCCCTAGACCCCGCACAGTGCGGGAGCCTACAACACTGGGTACGTCCTTATTTGACATTGGGTTGAGACTTCATCCCTCGTATGACCCTCGTATGACCCTGCCATCCATTTGGTGCACTAACACCGTTACCTCTGAGTTGCAAAGATGTCTTTGCCCTTTTGTAGTACAAAATGAGCTGACTGCACTAATTTTTTTCATCTGTAGAACAATATAAGGCCAGTCTCAGTGCAAAGTTTCATTGCACAGTTACCTAGGCTATGAACTAGGTAACTGTGCCACAGGAGTTTCATGGTGATGACACTCCTCTCACAAATGATGAAACTTACTCTTCTCTCTCCTTATAAATATCTTGCCAGTAAAATTGGTGATGTGGCAATGATAATTAATGCTATGAAATCCTCCATGAAACTCCCATCGAGCCTGGCCTAACAAGAGATCTCCTATAACAATAGTTTAACCAATGTTTTTTTACATTAAATTTTTAATCAACTTTTTGCATCATTAATAAATACCAAAAGTTGCAAGACATCTTTTTATAACATGGAGAGAAAAATGATGCCCAAACATCACAATGACTGGTACACCATAAGCAACAAATATACATATATAAGAGCATCTCCAAGAGAACGTGAAAAAATTATCCCCAAAAACCGTGTATTGGGAGCTGCTAAAAAATTTTCTTTTCCCTAAACCATACATACTCACAGCAGATTGCTAATAATCAAATCCTAATATTTTAAACGGAAACGCTTCGAATCTGACGTCCGGAGGGAGGCGGAAAAATCGGACAGCTTATCCTGCCACCGCACACCCCCACCATGAGAATCTTCTGCCTCCCATGAGATGACCTTATCTTTTCGTCTCCACTCTCTGCTGCCTACCATTTTCTATCCCTCTCGCTCCCAGCTCTCTCTCATGCAAACCATGGAGGGGAGCTCCACCAGTGACGGGCACGGGCGGCCCCGCCCATCCCCGTGCTCCTCCAGTGGTGGCGAAGCCGAGCGCTGGGTGTGCGGGCCGCCGCCACACCCATCCCCTCCTCCAGCGGATTCGGCGTGGGTGTGGTGGGAGGTTTCGCGTTGACCTGACGGCAGTGGTCATTCCTAGCCAGCTCCGGCCGGAGGAGCCCTCTTCCGGCGCGGATCCGACCACCCCGCGCGTGGATCCGCCGCCCCGACACGGATCCAGCGGCGCGCGACGGTGTCTTGCGCCCGAGTGGTGGGGGAGAAGGCGGCGAGTCTGCTGGCTTGTCGGTGGTAGCTCTCTGCCCTCTCCCACCCAGGGGCGTGGCTGGGTCGTTGCTCGCCTCACCGGTCGACGCCCCTCTGCCAGTGATGGGTGGTTCCCTACTTCTCACGTTGTTCATTCGAGATTTGATTTTTTTCGATGTTGCAATCACTGTCTACGGATGTTGCAATCGGTTTTTACGGATGTTGCTCCGTGCCTACCGATGTTGCCTCAATGTTCGTTGAATGTTGGAGTACACGAGGTTCTAATGTTGCGGTTGTTCGCTACGGATGTTGGAAAAGTAGATCAGGATGTTTCAATATTGCGGAATGTCGTAGATGTGTTTCAAAATGTTGCAGATGTTGTTTCAAAATGTTGCGGATGTTGTTTTTGAATGTTGCGTATTTTTCTTCTTGTTACATGCAACATGACTCAATGTTGCGTAATTTTTCTTTCATGTTGCAAGCAACATGTCTCAATGTTGCGACGTGATTTTTTTCATTTAAATAAATTTGACAGCTACAGTACCGATCTCAATGTTCTCCCCTGATGTTGGATGTTGCAACCATTAATTTTCGATGTTGCAGATGCTGAGTCTCGATGTAGCAGACATGTGCTGTTGGGTGTTGCAAACATTATTTTTCAATGTTGCAGATGCTGCGTTTCGATGTTGCGGACACGCGGTGTTGGGTGTTGTGTTGAAGAAAAGGGAGAAGAGGCTCCTGATGTTGGATGTTGCACGCAACACGGGTCGCAACATGGCCGCAACATGGGGGAGGAGAGAAGAAAGACTCCTGATGCTGGATGTCGCAGGCAACCGCGTTCGCAACATTTTCGTAACACATTCGCAACACGCTCACAACATTTACCTGGTAGTCTTTAGATCTAACGGCTGACGATCGAGGATCCTAAGATCTAATGACCACAGGCCCGTCCGACGCTAGTGCCCGGATCGGACGTCCGGGCGCTAGCAGTGCCCTGTTTTAAAACAACTCACGTCATCAGAATTGGGCCCATTAATTAAGCAGCCAGAAGCCCACCACGCTACCGCCCCTTCGTAATCTCTCTAGCGCCGCCGCCGTCCACCTCCACCTCCAAATAAGCTCCTCATGCACGCACGTCAATCCGATGGGGATGTCCTCCACTTTGCAGACCTTCGAGAAGCAGCTGGTCAAGGACCTCACCACTGCAGCTCTGCAAATTTCTCGTGGCGCCGGTCCATTGCGGGATGTAGTCGCCACCTGGCCACGGAGGGTGCTGGCTGCCGGCGGGAACCCTCTCGTCACCGCGCCTTACTAGCCTCTGCCGGACAGGAGCAGTTGGCCGTCGTGGCTTTATGAACTGCTCTCGCACCGTGTCGGTCCTCGCCGCCACCGTCGTGAACCTATACATGGCCAAATGGCACGGGCACGACGGGTCGGCCCAGGCACGGCACGACAAAGCACGGCCCGAGCACGGCCCGACCCGACGGCCATCGTGCCCGTGCCCGGCCCGGCTCGATAGGTGGGCCGTGCCCGTGCCCCGCAACGGCCCGTAGTGCCGGCACGAGGCCCGGCCCGATAAGGAGGGCGGCACGGCCGGCGGCATGACATCCGCCGCCGATCCCCTCCCCCGCTCCTCCCGACCGTCGGATCCTACCGTTGGGGGAGGCTATATAAGCCGGCGCCGCAGCCCTCCCCGGTGCCCTAGCTCACTTTTCCCTCTCCCCCTTCCCGTCCCTCGCAGCCGCAGCTCTCTGCTCCGTCTTCGTGCTCCCTACTCTCCTAGTCTCCTCTCTGATCCTCTCCTTCTCACCCTTCTTCTCGAGCGCCGGTGGCCTCTTGAGGCACTGGTGGCCGGCTCCGGTACACGGCACGACCATCTAAACACTACATCTCGATCTCGAACCGGCGATGTAGCATTTTGCTCACCTTGTCGTCCACCTCGTCATCTCCGTCGACCTCGCCGGAGCCGAACGCCGGTCGCTCTGGTGCTTCGGATCGAGTGTAAGTCCCTCCTCTGCTCTCCCCATCTCCTTTCCTCTATTGGTTAGATCTACAAAACTAACCATTCATTTCCTTTATTTTGTAGATCTCCTCTCGATTCGTTGAGGAACCAGAGGGCCGGAACCGGATCTGTGCAACGTCGACGACGCCGGCGACCCTGGTGCTCCGGCTGCCAACTCGAAGGTATGTGCTTGCTATCTTCTCATCTAGCTGTTGTACCTCCTCTCTGCTCACCTAACCCTAACCCTAACACTAACCCTCTCTACTCTGGATCTGTGTAGCCGTTGAGGAATTGGGGCGCCGGAGGCAAAGGCGAGTCTGGATGGTCGACTCCGAGCCGGAGGTTGAGGTGGGCTTCAACAAGGAGAGGCGTATGCTCGGGATGGCCGGAGATGACGACGATGACGATCTACAAGATGATGTTGCAGCGTTTGGCTTCGGCGACAATGCTGCCATCAACGTCGAGGACGATGAAGAAGAATCTCCTCCTCCTCCTCCTCCTCCTCCTCATGTGGCAGCGGCACTGCCCCAGAACAGTTGCGCGCTTAACAAAGGCAAAGGTAAAAAGTCTACCTCTCCTTTCCGGGATGACTTTGACAAGCTTACCAGAATGGAGAATGGTAGGGAGGTAAGATATGGTGCTAAGTGCAAGCATTGCGGTAAGGAGTACTCTGCTTTCTCCACTGGAGGCAATGGTCACCTCTCTTGACACATCCCTAAATGTGTTAAGAAGAGGGAGAAAGATCGCAAGTCCCAGTCTCAAATCTCTTTTAATTCTGATGGTTCTATGCGTAATTGGGAGTACTCTCCTTTGGTTGCTCATACTGAACTTGTTCGATTGATTGCTAGACTTGATATTCCTATCAGCTTGGGTGACTCAGATGCTTTTGTTGAGTACATTACAAATGCTCATAACCCCAAATATAAATCTGTTTCTAGGCAAACCACCACCAGAGACATTACCAAGTACTTCACTGATAAAAAGGCTAAACTTGTTGAATCATTTGCCTCTGCTGGTGTTAATTGTGTGTGCCTAACATCTGACATATGGTCTGGTAATGCCAAAGAGGACTATCTTAGTGTTGTTGCTCACTACATAAACTCTGAGTGGCAACTAGAGAAGAGGGTGCTTGGTCTTAGGCTGATTGATGTCTCCCATAGTGGAGTAAACATTGATGAACGTGTTCATTCTGTGCTTCAGGATTATGGTTTGACTGCTAAGGTGTTTGCTGTGACATTAGATAATGCATCTGCTAATGCTAGAGCCATGAGAAATCTAAGACCTATTCTGTCTAAGTACCTTGGTCTTGATGTTGTTGATGATTTTGGTGATTTCAATGATTCTGAAACTAATGTTGTCGATTCCATATTCTTGCATCAACGTTGTGCATGTCACATAATCAATCTCATCGTTAAAGAGGCCTTAACTACTCTGAAGCCTTTGATTGAAACATTTAGGACTGCAATATCTTTCTTGAACTCATCAAACCAAAGAATTGCTGCATATAAAAGTTATTGCATTGCAACTAGTGTTAGGCCTATAAAGTTTCAGCTGGACATGGATGTTAGATGGAATTCAACATATCTTATGCTTAAACATTTGTTTCCTCACAAGGATCCTTTCACTACTTTCTTGCATGCTCAGTATCCTGGGGCTGAAGGTGAGCCCTTCCTCTTGACTGATGAGCATTGGAATATGGCACAAAAAGTTCTTACATTTCTTGAACTGTTCTATGATGCAACTGTTGTCGGGCATACACCCCGGGTACTCATGCAAGGAAGGAGGAAGAGTAGAAGACGGACTCCTACTATGATTCCCCTGTACTTCTACTAGAACTCGCTCTTTGTAATCCTACTAGGATTCCTGCCTTGTAACCGACTAGGTTCCCGCCCCTGGACTATATAAAGGAGGGCGGGGTACCTAGCCGATCATCCACAATACCTCCGGGGAACAACACCAAGCGCAGGGCGCAATACTACTCCAAACAGGACGTAGGGTAGCTACTCTAGCTACCTGAACCTGTATAAATCTTGTGTCTTGTGTCCTCGCGCATACCTTCGGGTTCCAGATCATGGCGATCCTCACCTTCTACCTTGCTGCGGGTACCTCCCATGGAGGTCGAGAGGTTTAGGGCCTGTTTGGCATGGCTCCAACTCTAGGTGGAGCTGCTCCACTCCAAAACTTCACGTGGAGCTGACTCCACTCCAAAACTCCAAGCTCAAATTGGGGTGTTTGGCTAGCAGCTCCATCCTATTCTGCAGGTCCCACCAATCAGTCTCATTTTCTTCTTCATCCTCCCCAATCTCATTTTCTTCTTCACCGGTTTACCCTCCCCAATCCATTCCACGATGACCAGCACGGTGAAGGGGGCCGCCGGCGGGATCCTCGACCGTGTGGGGGCGGGGGGCGCGGGCCGGTGGCCGCGGGGGTTGGTGGACGCGGCGCGGTGGCGGGTGGGCACGGTGGGCGAGCGGCCGCGGCGGCGAGCGGCGGGGGCCGACGGGCGGGCGCGGTGGCGGCGGCGCGGTGGCGGGCCGGCGGGCACGAGGGTCGGCGGGCGCGGTGCGGTGGCGGGTGAGCGTGGTGGCGAGCTGCCACGGAGGAGGGCGCGACCGCGGTGGCGGCCCGGCGGGCACGGGGGCGGGTGGCCGCGTGCCGTGGCGGGCGGCCCGGTGGGCAAGGGGCGCGGCGGCCGCGGTGCCGTGGCCGGCGGCCGCGGTGCCGTGGCGGCCGCCCGTGGAGATGCCGCGGCGGCCCGGCGAGCGCGGATGAGGGGGTCACGGGGAGGGGCTAAAAATTAGAACCGAAATGTTTTTTCCACTTACCGGTGGCATTGGTGGGTAATTTCCCACCAACTCCACGAGTAGGTTCATATTGGATGGTTCTGGAGCAGCAAAGGAGGTGCTCTAGAACTCCAGTTTCATTTGCACTAGAGCTCCAGAGTTTGGACTGCTCCATGGATTTCTGGAGTCAGGGTGTTTGGCTAGCTCCACCTGACTCTGGCATGGAGTTCGGCTCTGGAGCCATGCCAAACACCCCCTTAAACACCGACAGCTGGCGCCCACCATGGGGCCGATCGTCATGATCGCTGGCGGATTCGAAGGACCTCACCATTTGGATCAATTTACTGACACGGCGTGGTTATTCATCAACAACTCGTCGTGTCCAATCGAGCATTAGTTCGAAGTCAATCTACTCGGCGCAGTCCAATCGCAGCTTGCCGTGTTTGAGTTCAAGGTGGATTCGACCATGGTCACAGAAACATCACCACAACCCACTATGTCCAAGCACGTCAAAATCTGCACCACGCCGACCTGCCGTGTCCGTGCGGAACACCAAGATCAAGCATCAATATCAATTCGGTTTTTTCACGCTCGGATCCGAAGTCATGAAGAACACCGTATGCTCCTAGCTTTTGTCAGCCTGATCGGTTATGTACTGGACTTCTTCGACGGTTCCGTCCAGGACTCCTCCTCAGTTCAAAATCGAGCTGCTCTGTTTCCCTATCCATATTGTTGTGTCGCAGCAATTGGAATCCAAATCAGATTAAAAGCCGATTTTGGCTGGTAGCAACTCGAATTCCTGCAAGCACATGTGAAGCCCATTGGCTCTTCACTACAGCCACATGGTGAGATGGGCCACACGAACAATTGGTTGGTCATCTTGCTAAGTAACGTGACCGGGAGGCATCAAGTTTCAAATTGCTATGAATCGCTCTCAAGCACACATAGAAGGCTACCAGGGAACCATCAAGATTAACGTCATGCGCCGCGACTACTCATCTCCCGGTCGCACGCGCTCTACATCAACCTCGCCGTGCGCCGCGACTACTCGTCTCCGGCCGCACGCGCTTTACGTCGACCTCGCCGTGGACCGCGAGTACTCGTCATCACTCTCCCGGCTGCAGCGATCTACCTCGACTACGCCGTGCGTCCGGGTGCCTCCGCACGTCGCGCGACTTGTCACGCGGCTGGTCGCGCTGCTCGTCGTCGACTACTCAGGCTCGTCGTCGACTACTTCGCCTTTGCCGCGCGTCCGGGTGCCTCGGCACGTCGCGCGGCTCGTCGTCGACTACTCCTCCTCACCCGGGCTCGTCGTCGACTACTCCACCGCGCGTCCCCGGTGCCTCCGCACGTCGCGCGGCTCGTCACGCGGCTCGCCGCGCGCGCGCGTCGTCGACTACTCGGGCTCGTCCTCGACTACGCCGCGCGCGCGGCGCGGGTGCCTCCGCACGCCGCGCGCGGCTCGTCACGTGGCCGGTCGCGCGCGCTCGTCGCCGACTACTTCGCCTTCGCGCGCGCGTCCGGTGCCTCGGCACGTCGCGCGGCTCGTCGTCGACTACTCCACCTCGCCCGGGCTCGTCGTCGACTACTCCACCGCGCGTCCGGTGCCTCCGCACATCGCGCGGCTCGTCACGCGGCTCGTCGCGCGCTGCTCGTCGTCGACTACTCGGGCTCGTCGTCGACTACTCCACCGCGCGTCCGGGTGCCTCCCGCACGTCGCGCGGCTCGTCACGCGGCTCGTCGCGGCGCTCGTCGTCGACTACTCGGGCTCGTCGTCGACTACTCCGCCGCTCGCCCGGGCTCGTCGTCGACTACTCCACCGCGCGTCCGGGTGCCTCGGCACGTCACGTGACTCGTCATGTGGCTCGTCGCACCGCTCGTCGTCGACTACTTCGCCTCTGCGGCGCGTCCGGGTGCCTTGGCACGTCACGCCGCTCGTCGCCGACTACTCCGCGTCGCGCAGTCTCGTCGTCGACTACTCCGTGCGCCGCGACTTTGTCTTGCGGCCACGCTGGCTCTACTTCAGCCACGCCGTGGGGCGCGACTACTTGCCTTGCGGCAACGCTGGCTCTACTTCGAGTACGCCGCGTGTCGCCACAACGTCGTCTTTCGGTCTCATCGCGCCGACCATTCATCTTGACTAGTTTTCCAAACTAGTCGAGAACAGGGCAGTCACGCCCCCAACAACTAGTCGGAATCAACTCTGACTAGTCAACTTCAACAACAACCGTCGCGGCTCCAACGCCGACCGCCACGGCTTCATCATCAGTCTGCCCAGGTAGCAACAGCTAAGTCATTTATTTAAATGATTACTGTTTTCTTGGCTTGTTCTCCTCATCATGTAGGACTACTTGCCGACTACTCATTTGTGTATGCTTCTCGTCGGGTTTTCACAGGAGCTACACTCTGCTGACTACTCTTGGGGTATATCAATCAAGTCGCCACGAGTCTACTTCATCAACTCGGGGGCTATCCCTAGGAGGCAGCTTCTAAAGTCCGCTACGCGCGACAATCAAAAGTCGACTTCTAAAGTCGCATTCTAAAGTCCGCTCCGTGCGGCAACTTAAAGTCAACTCCGGTCACATCTTCGCCTGCTTCGGTGGCATACTACGTGTGTAAGCTTCGATGGAACCTAGCTGTAAGCGGCCCTCGGGTCCGGGCGACGATGGAACCTAGCTGCACGTGATCTTCACGCTCTGTACCATGGGTCCAAGTACCCTAAGTACTCGCGCTCCGTACCTTGGGTCTGAAATCCATGGCCTAGGTACACAAGCCAACTCCGGTCGCACCCTCAAGCCGACTCCGGTCGCACCCTCAAGCCCGCTCTGGTGGCAACTGTACCTTGGGTCTGAAATCCATGGCTCAGGTACTTAAGCCCACTCCGGTGGCACAAGTCGACGCTAACGGTCACACCTAAGCCCACTCCGGTGGCACAAGTCGACGCTAACGGTTGCACACAAGCCCACTCCGGTGGCACAAGTCGACGCTAACGGTTGCACCCAAGCCCACTCCGGTGGCACAAGCCGACTTCGGTCGCAATCTTAAGCCTGCTCCGGCAGCAAAACTACTCATTTTCTCTGATTTTTCATTCGCTTTGGCTTTCCGGAAAGTGCTTTTCGTTTTTTGCATCTTAAGTCCACCCCGCGTGGCACAAAGTCGACTATCGTAGTCGCATCTCAAAGTCCGCTTCACGCGGCATCCTAAAGTTGACTTCTAAAGTCGCATATCAAAGTCCGCTTCGCGCGGCAACTAAAGTCGACTTCAGTTTTCAAGTCGCATCTCAAAGTCCGCTCCGCGCGGCACAAAGTAGACTTCGGTTTTCAAAGTCGCATTCTAAAGTCCGCTCTGCCGGCATCTAAAGTCGACTTCGGTCGCATTTAAAGTCCGCTCTGACGACACGACTACTTCTCATGCTCCACGGCTCGACGCCAAACTACTACTTGGAATCTCTCCAGCTCGGGGGCTGCACTTAACATACTACTCGAAGATAACTTCAGCATGTTTCACTCGCTTTCAAGCTCGGGGGCTCCTCACCAATCACTACTCGACGTGGCTCATACGACTCTCTTATCTCGGGGGCTACACGCTGCAAGAGTACTCAGATGATGGCTTTCGCGAACACTAAAGACTCTTGGATTGATTACCTAATCATTTCAAGGCTCGGGGGCTACTATGCTACACCCATCGTTCAATTTTTTCAAGACGGAAGATTCAGAATCACGACTGACCCTCAGCTAGAGTCTGCAACTCAACCTAAGGCTCAGGGGCTACTCCATATGGAGTGCGATTTTGCAATCGCACTTCCATATAATCTCGACTTCAAGACTGATGAGATGGACCACCTTCCAGCCTCGCGGCAGTTCAAGTACTATTGAAGACTTCTCCAAGCAGTACTCGAGGACGCTCAAGAACTACTCGAAGAGGCTTCAAGACTACTCGAACTACTACTCTTGATTCCAACGTGCTCGGGGGCTTGTCGGGCATACACCCCGGGTACTCATGCAAGGAAGGAGGAAGAGTAGAAGACGAACTCCTACTAGGATTCCCCTGTACTCCTACTAAAATGAAAGGTTTTACTAGAGTGCTTAGGAGGTTGGGTGCCCTCACCAGTACTGACTATAGTGCTTACTTGCTTGGTACTAGAGCTAGACTTACTGATGTTTTCAATAAGTATGAGGAGAAGTTTGGCTCTGTTAGATTGAAGAGGCCTAACCCTCCTACCCTGTCTGGTAAAAAAAGGTCTGCTTGGATGAAATTTATGATGATAATGATGTTGCAGGTTCCTCTGGTGGTATCCATCCTAGATCTAGTACTCTTAACATATCTAGAAATACCTCTACTACTGCATTGTTGCAGGCTGCAAGTTCATCAGCTTCTAATGCTTCTGAACTTGTATCCTACTTGGACTGTGACACTGTGAGCCAGTTTGATGATGACTTTAGCATCCTCAACTGGTGGCATCAGCATAAACTCACATATCCTGTACTGTCAATCATGGCTAAAGACATTCTAACTGTTCCTGTGTCTACCATATCATCAGAGTCCACTTTTAGCATGACAGGAAGGATCATCGAGGAGCGACGGAGGAAGCTGAGGCCTGAAATGGTGGAGATGCTTACCTGCATCAAAGATTGGGAAGCTGCAGAAGCAAGGTTGCAACAGAGTGTGGAGGACAAGGAGCTTGAAGAGTCATTTGAAGACCTTTACCTAGATTGATGCTCATTTATGTAATTTATGAACTTTTGGGTTGTAATATTATGAACTATTGAACTTTTTTTGGGGCTGCTGTACTTTTTTCCCTGTCTAGGGTTTCTCACAAGGGTGAGTTTTACCTAGACAGGTTTTTAATGAGGCAGCATTGCACAGCTCCAAATAAATTCATCTTTTGAACTCCTGATCTCTTCTCTCTTGTATTAGTGCCTTCATCTCGGCACGGTGGCACTACCAGGCACGACACGACTATGCCATCGTGCCTGATAGTGCCGTGTCCAGTCGTGCCGTGCCGGCACGATGGCCATCTATATGTGAACCCGCGCGACAGAAAAAAATCACAGCGGGAAAAGGATCCCTCACACGGGAATGTGTGTGTGTGCATGCGAGCGGATTGGGAGCTAGCGCAAGCGAGACGCGAATATATGCGTGATGACATCGACCAAATTCGCAATGCGAAAATATTAGGAGAGTTTCAGGGGAGCTGTTGGAGTTCTTTTTTCCCACTATTCTCCTAAAAAGTGGTATTGGGAGAAAGGTTAGCATTCTCTCGGAGATGCTGGTTCAGAACATGTCACATACACAATTGACAACATTATGTAGTAGAATACTATTTGAATGAATGAATATGCCCCCAGTTTTTTTTAATACAAATACTACTTGAATGAATGAACCGTTTTGTCAAATACATACAAATACTATCTGAATGAATGAATATGCCGTCGGTTCGTTGTTGGCGGCTGCATGCGCAGGCGCAGCGTCGACCGGCGGCCGTCTCGCGCGGCCAACAAGCCGCCGCCAAAACCAGCGGCGGCCTCCGGCGAGGCCGGCCGGCCGTGGCGCCGGGCCCCCGTGCACCCCCGCGTTGCATCTCCATCCCGTCGCGAATCCTTCCTACCCCTGGCGAAAAGCTGCAGGCCCGACGCGTCACGCTCACCCACGGCACGGGCCTCGCCGCGCCGGCCAGTCCAGCTTTGCACAGTCGCCTCGCTGTCGCTCCGGCTGCCCCCATGCTTCGTCCATCTGGTGCCTACGCGTTCCAGTCCCGTGACGAGAAGATGGCAAGTGGCAGCAGGACGCAGTGCCAGTGGAGTAGTAGATGCTACAGTGGTACTGTGTGCCGATAGTTACCCGCATTCCAAAAATTAGGGCTAAAAACAAAACACACCAAAAAGTTAGTACTGTGCTAAACTGCAAATAAAACATACAGAGGAACTTCACCTTTTCTTTTTGGTAGCGGTAAGGAACAGTGGATTATGATTATTTTTTTTAAAAGATAGCAGGAGCACTGCTCTGTCATTTAATAAGAAGAAACAATTTTACATCACGAGCCCAAGCGAACACCACCACAACACATACAACGCACACAACAAAAACACTACACCACCACAACCTGGGAGAAGAGACCAAAGCAAACCAGCGTGAACTGCGCCGTCGTCGCCAACGCTGTGCCCCGCCAAAAGTCGTGACCCGCTGCAAGCCTTAGCGGCAGCCCGAACTCCTCCACCAAGGGGCTATCACTCTCAAGCCGAACCCACACGATCGTTGATCCCTCTGCTCCAGCGTTGCCTAAGCGGAAAACTCCCATCACAATAGCAATGAAAAACACTGATCTTGGCCACTCTGCGTGGGGGCCTCGCCTCATCCACCGCCTCACACTCCTCCGCCAAAGACTCAGACATCTGAAACCGATTCAAGAGCACCGCCTCTGCCCAGCCGAAACCGAGATCACCACTGCATCTTACATGTCAACTCGAGACATCTAGCACCCAAGGGTCCTCTGCACCTCCCTGCCGACACAGATGTGGCACACCCCCACTGCCTCTGCGCACAAGCTACACCACCAAGCATCCACCGCCAACAATGTCTCAAGCCCCGGCGGGTCTCAGAAAACGACGCCTCCAAGAAGGACGTGACGCCGATGGCGCCACCGCCGCTAAAGGTTTTAACCCTGAGATCCCCATGTTGCAACACAAAGCACCCCGCAATGGCACCCTCAACAGGGGAACGACGCCCAAGGACGCCGCTACCATCGCCACCGACTAGAGTGCCGGCGAAGACTTTCGCCCGGCATGCCTTGCCTGCTGCACACCGACAGACTTGTGACAAAAAACGCTCCCCGCTGCCTCCGACAACGCCTGCTGGGTAGATGGTTGGCCACACTCCACGGCACCACCACGATGCCATGAATGTGCCCCTGTACTGATGCAAGAACCACAGCACAAACCACCCCGACCCCGCCACCGCGGCGGCACCGAACCCAGCAGCACCAACAAGAGGAGTGGAGCGCCGCCCACCTCGCCTTCGCGTCAGTAGCTTGTTCGCAGCCCGTCGCCGCACGTCGGCGGCCACGACCAACCACGGTCACGCCCCCGGCTTCACCCACCACAGCCAGAGCCGTAGGCCCAACCACAACTGCAACCACCACATCAGCACCACCCACGCCGGCCGCCGCCACCACCTTCGACACGCGCTGGCCGTAGCAGCCGCCGGCGAAAACCGCACCGGCCACGGTCGTCGCCGCCTCCGGCCTTCCCGGCCCGCCGCCCCCGACCCACCAAACCGCGCCTCCACCGCGCCGCACCCGCATCCAGCCGGGGCACCGCCGGATGCGTATCGGAAGCCGCCGCCGCCGCGGGGGATGTTCGCGCCGGCGAGCCGTCCTCGGGGGTCCGGGCGGTCGCGGCCACCTAGAACCGCCGGGGAGGAGGAGAGGGGCCACGCCGCCGCCTTCCCCACGGGCCGCACGGACTTCCGGCGGCTAGCTTAGGCGACCGCGCGGCGGGATGGTGGCCGCGAGAGGTGGGGCGGCGGCGGCTAGGGTTCGTCACCCCGTCGCCCCCCGCGAGAGGGACGGGAGCGACGCGCACGTAGATTGGAAGTAAGATAAAGTTGGATCATGATTTCCATTGTTTCTTTTTTCTCCGGATGGTCTGTTTGGCTGACTAGTCTCGGTTTTCGGCTTTTCCCAATATTTTCTTCGTGCGACACATGTTCGACCCATGTTGTGACCCGCGTTGCGTGCAACATCCAACATCGGGAGCTCTACTCCATCCTCGACACACACCAAACATCACATGTCTGCAATCGAAACTTAACATCCGCAACATAAAAAATATGTTAAAAATAGTTGCAACATCTGCAATATTTGAAAACAAATAGTTGTAACATCGGGAATCAAACAATGTGTCGGGGGATCAACATCCGTAACATTGCAACATCTACATCTACTACACGAACACTTACAACATCATTGTGAGACATCGGAAACATGTGAGACACACGCTTGCAACATGCACTAAAATCCTACCGCACGTCTCGTCGCCATCGTCCCCAGCCCGCTGTCTGGACGCCGCGAGCTCCTCCGCGTGCGCTGCCACAGGAGCCACGCGCAGGCGCCCGCCACAGGTGTCGGCTGCGAGGACAGGAAGGGTCGGCGGGTGGAGCACAGGAGGCGCCGTCGGCGACCTCCGCGCCCTGTCCCCTAGTCGTGTGTGTGGGGGGGCGCTGTAACACCCAAAAATTTTAATTAATGTTTTAATAAAATTTTGCTTAGCAACAAATGCTAGTTTAAGGACTTTTAAGGTTTTGTTTAATTTTTATAGGCATTTAATTATTTTTCTTAATTAATCAATGAACTATAGGAGTTTACTGTTGCACTCATGCTGTTGCATTGTTTATATTTGTTTGAATTCAAATTTGTGTTTGAATTCAATTTTTGTGAGCTCCTTTGAAAATAGCTAAAAGGTTTTCTTTTTCTTTTTTTCATTCTTCGCTTCTGGCCCAAATCTCCGGCGTAGCCCAGCTTGTTCGCGCGGCCCAGCTCTCCTTTTCAGCCTTTGCAGCCCAGTCAGCTAACCCTCGCGGCCCGTTGCGGCCCGCGTCACCTCCCTCCTCCTGTGTCTCGCCGACAGGTGGGACCCGGCGGTCATCACCCACCTCAAGCGCCCGGGTCGAACCCGACCTCGCCGCCCCTGTCACCGAGCCGGTCCCCACGCCGCACCCCGGTTCTCCGCGTCGCGCTCCCCGCGCACCCACGCCTCCCTTCCGTGGGCCCGCATGCCGAGGCCGCCTCCGGTCCCTTTAAAGCCGCCGCCTCGGCCGCTCCGCTTTTCTTTTTCCCCTAACCCTAGCTACCCGAGTTTCCGGGTCGCCGCCGCCGTGAACCCTAGCTCGGCCGCCGCCGTCGATTCGCCACCGCGTCATCTCCCCGCTGTCGTGAAGCCGCCTCGGAGTTCCGTCGCTAGGTGAGGAAGTCACCGGTGCAGCTTGTTGCCGTTCTCGTGCTCCGAGTCGCTGAGGAGTGCTCGCCGTCTTTCCCTCCGCCGTGAGCCGGCCGCCCCTCTGTGTTGCGCGCCGCCGCCGCCAACCGAAAGTCCACCCCAGTGCCCTAGTTCGATCGCGCTTGCCACCGGCGTCGTCCTGGTGCAAGCCGTGCTCTAGACCGTGCTCCGTAGGTAGAAACCGTGCGAGCTCGCCGGAGCTACGCCGGCCGCCGCCGCGCACCGCCGGCGGCGGCCGCCGTCCCTCGCGCCCCCGGCGACGCAGCCATCCGATCCGGAGCCAATGGCTCAGATCTAATCCACCACCAGGTCAACCGAAGGGGTACCGGTCAACACAGCTGTGACCCGGTCGTTTTTGCAAAAGAGACCCTAGCCTTTTTAAGTTTCGCAGGCCGGTCCTCCCACCCTAGACAAGCCCTTACAAATAGGTCCAGATCTTTATGGTTTTAACCCTAGCTTTTCTAGGATTTGGGTCCGCAGTCCAGCCCTTGAAGTTTTGTGCTATAGACCCTGTGTTTATAAGCATAATTCTGTTTTAGCCCCTGGGTTTTTGCAGTTAGGCCCCTGTAAGCCTAGTTTTCCTGCAGAATAGCCTTGTATCTTGTTTCGGTCGTAGATTATGCGTTCTAGCTCCGTTTTTAGCGTTCTTTATATCCATTTGTTCGTCTCGACGAGTAGATCAGTTTAGTGAAGCTTTTGTTCCTGTTTGAATTGATTGGTGAATTGTTTTCTTATTTTATTGTATTGTCTCTTGCATGTGAATGCGTGATGCGTAGAGAACGAGGCGTCCGAAGACTTTTCTATGGTGAAGACTTGAAGACCCTGAGCAAATCTGGATGTTGTGAGAGGCTAGTGTCCTTGGTCATACCCGTTTTATCCTATATGAACATGCATTTAATCACTGTATTTACTTTCTTGCTTGCATTAATTTTGACGGGTTCCTATTAAGGACTATGCCTAGATTCTTTTGACTGTTGCCTTGTAACTGGGTTACTTAATTAATCTTGACGGTAGATGCTGCTTAGTTGCTCAACTAGGTTGGTAATAAACAACATGATATCCGTTTATGCTTTATGTTCTTTGATGGTAAGTTAATTACAAGATAATATGTTTAATAAGAACATGGAGAACCACCCAGTACAATAGTACAACCACAAGGCTATATGGCTCTGGCTTGGCTGAATAATTAGAGACCTTGGTGTTGTAGTGATCTTACCTGAAAGGGACAAATGGGGAGGCATTGACGGAGTATAGACCTGCTCTAGCGGGGAGTTGGGCTTTGCTAAGACACGGTACCCGCTAGGGAGCTTTATGCCCCGCTTCGTCCTGAAACCTAGTGGGTTGCTGCACATTAGGGAATCTTTGTAATGGCCTCGTAGCGTCCCTATGCAATCACACCTCGGAAGTGTGGTATGATGCCTGATCAGCATCGCGTGGTTGGGTCTAAAGCTCTTCGGAGTTTTTACGCGACTTGTGGGTAAAGATGTACAACCTCTGCGGAGTGTTTAAAACTAATCGATTAGCCGTGCTCACGGTCAAGAGCGGCCTAGACCCTCACATGATTAATCTATCAGAAGATGAAATTAAATTATTCTTTACCTTATGTTCATGGTTATGATGCTACACATTAATTGTGGGGTGGTATACACTTACATTCGCTAGTAAGTAAGTTGCTTAATAAAATTTAATCAACTAAAATGCTAATCTGCTTAAACCCCTTGGCCATCCACTTATACAGCCTTGCATGTTTATTATGATATTCTTCCCTTGCTGAGTACGACATGTGCTCACGCTTGTTTATTTATTGCATCTACACAACCCGGATTGCTGCTCAGACTCGAAGATTGATGATGAGTGCTAGGCGTGCGTGCCACCAGTCAGCTGCCTGTGGAGTTCCTTTCTGAAGATCGGCTGCTAGTTGTTCGCTCTGATGATACGTTGTTGAGACTCTCGGTCATGTAATGGTTTTAATACTCTCTTTTACGCTTTGACACTGTATCTGATATTCACTGAGTCATTACGTGTGTGTAACTTGATCCTGGCGCACATGTAATTTATGCATTCGAGTTTGCCTTCAAATTCGGGTGTGACAAAGTGGTATCAGAGCCGTGTTGACTGTAGGACGCTAGCCTAGTTGGGAAATGGTCTAATTTAAGGATTATAATATCATAGAAGCCATTCTCACTTCATGCTATCTTCATGCTATGCTTTAATTCTATTTTAATATACTTATCCTTGCTTTTAACCTCATCCTTGATAATCTACTTGTTCTCTATCTTATCCTGATCAATCTTTTCACTCTAAACTTCCTTGATCTTGCCTTAAGGAACCTTTAGCATCTGCTGTACTCCTCTCCAATCTTTCATTATCCTACCCTACACGTGTTCTTAATCGTTCCCAGTAAGCAAGTGACCTCATCTTGTTCATCTCAACGATCTTCTTCAATAGGATATAGGAGCTTTAAAATATTTCTTAGTAAAATTGATAGATGCTAGCGTCTTAGCGTGTGCTTAGTTAGAGGTGTGTTTTAATGTTTGATTTTGTGATAAATACTTGATTTGGATCTTTGTTTGAGTGCGGTGTGTTGTGGAGTGATGACCACAATGACATCGAGGTTAGTAGCTAGTTTGTTAGTTGGGGTGTGATCCTTTCCCAATCCTCGCAACCTTGAGTAATCTTTGCTTTATCTATCCTCCCCTTTATCCAACTTTCTTTTTCTCTCCGACAAATCTTGTGGATACAAAATCTGTTCACGCAGCTCTCTGACATAGCAGTAGTGTTTTGGTTATATCTCAAACTACAGAATTCCAAACGACATGAAACCAGTTGGGTTAGTTCACAAATTTCATATATGATTTTCTACCAAAACTTCAGCACCATCCAATGTATATTCTGGGAGATGTGAACGAAACATTGGAGCTACCAGAATCTGGAAAACTCAGCTGACCCAGTCGACTTGTTTATTTTGTATCTGAAGTTCTAGATCTCTGATTGAGTTGATTCCAGTTGGATTAGTTTCATAATTTCATACCCCCTGTTCTGGAGAAATTTCATAATTTATGTATATCAATAATGATAGTTGCACTTGATTTATTGGGGCAAGCATAATCTGTCTTAATCTAGAAGTTCGTGTTGCTTCATCTTTCGGAGTTATCTCTTTACTCTAGTATTTAAATCTCATGATCCTAACACTCAGATGGTGAACACCAGGTTTGGATCCACATCAGAGGACGAGTGGCCATTTTAGTATCACTCGACAAAGCAAAGTCAAATGGATCTGCGATGCGGCAGCTTTCGGCGCACGGATGCGGCTTCTCCGAGGACATGTCCACCAACATGACAAGCATGCGAGCTCAGATAAATCAGAACCAGCCCCATATGGACAAGCACCAGCAGTTCATGAGCCATTGCCCGCCGGTGTTTTCTCATGCAGTTGATCCATTGGAGGCTGACGATTGGCTGAAGACAGTGGAGAAGATGCTCACCATCGCAAAGTGCGACGATAGAGAGAAGGTCTTGTACGCTTCAGGTCGACTTTAGGGGACAACGTCAGCTTGGTGGGATGCCTACGTTGCCGCTCATGCCACCCCTGATGCTATCACTTGGCAGGAGTTCACCACCAGCTTCAGGAGCTATCATATACCTGCCAACCTTATGAAGTTAAAGAAGAAGGAGTTCCTGGCACTCAAGCAGGGAGAGATGTCTGTGATAGAGTACAGGGACAAGTTCGTTGAGTTGTCTCGTTATGCTCCTGAAGAGGTTGTTGATGATGTGAAGAAGCAAGAGTTGTTCTTGGAGGGGTTAGCCGAACCACTCTGGCACCAGCTCATATCTCACACCTTTCCGTCCTTCCAGATGTTGATAGACAAGGCCATTGGTTTAGAGTACGTTCGCAAGGAGTTGGAAGACCTAAAGAGGAAAGCCACCACCCCTGGACAGCCTGGAAGTAACACTCGCCCCCGCTTTAATCCACCTCAAGAGACTCCCTTTCAGTTTGGAGGCCCCATTGAGGACTTTGGGCAACAGCAGTTCCAGTGTCCAGTGCAGCACACTTCACGACCTCTACAGAATCGTCAGATGGCGCCCGTCGCCGCCCCAGTGAAGACTGGCACCCCTAGAGGTACCGCCTGCCTTAAGTGTGGAAAGGTTGGACATTATGTAAATGCCTGCCCTAAAAGGAATGCCCCCAACACTCCAGTACAGAGTCAGCATAGCCAACACATGAGGAATGAGAGCCAGATCTCGAAGGGCAGCAAGGGAAAACAGAGTTATACACGTGGCAGAGTGAACCACGTGAGTGTAGAGACTGCTCAAGAAAACCCCCGAGTAGTGTTCGGCATGTGTCTTGTCAACTCCGCCCTCGCTTCAGTTTTGTTTGATGCTGGAGCAACTCATTCTTTCATTACTTCTCGTTGTGCAGCTAAACTTAACATCCCCATGAGCACCATGCCACGTCCCATGCTAGTTAGTTCAGCAAGAGGAGACATGAAGGCAATATACAGGTGTAACAGGGTTAACCTTCAGATTTTGGGGAAAGATTTTCAAGCAGACCCCATAGTATTGGATTCTGTTGGCATTGATGTGGTACTTGGAATGGGATGGTTGGGAAAGTTCAAAGGAGAAATCCGGTACGCCACGAAGTCAGTTCTCCTCACCAGTTTAGACGGCGAACAGATTGAATTTGCAGCTGCGTTACCATCAGTGGAAGGGTGTTCAGTAAACCAGATAAATGGTGAATCTTTAGAGGACACTAAGGTGGTGTGTGATTACCCAGATGTGTTCCCAGATGAGCTGCCAAGTATGCCACCTGATCGAGAAGTTGAGTTTGTTATCGATCTTTTACCTGGTACTGCTCCTATCTCTAAGCGCCCCTACAGAATGTCTAGTGATCAATTACTTGAGATTAAGAAGCAGATTAAGGAGCTATTGGAAAAGGGATTCATTCATCCTAGTTCATCACCTTGGGGACACCAGTTATCTTTGTGGAGAAGAAGGATGGTACTCAGCGGATGTGTGTGGATTATCGATCGCTTAACGATGTTACTATCAAGAATAAGTATCCATTGCCCCGTATTGACGATTTGTTTGATCAGATGAGAGGTGCTAAGGTGTTCTCAAAGATTGATTTACGTTCTGGTTATCATCAGATGAGGATCAGATTATCAGATATCCCTAAGACCGCATTCACTACTAGGTATGGACTCTATGAGTACACCGTCATGTCTTTTGGACTAACCAATGCACCTGCCTACTTCATGTATCTGATGAACAAAGTTTTTATGGAGTATATGGATAAGTTTGTTGTGGTGTTTATTGATGACATCTTGATTTACTCCAAGAACGAGGAGGAGCATGAGGAACATCTGAGGCTTGTGTTGCAGAAGCTGAGAGAGCAGCAGTTGTATGCCAAGTTTAGCAAGTGTGATTTCTGGTTGAAGGAAGTCCCTTTCCTTTGGAATATCATCACTGATGGTGGTATTTCAGTGGATCCAGCAAAGGTCAGTGACGTATTGAAATGGGAGCTGCCACGGACTGTCAAGGAGATCAGGAGTTTCCTTGGCCTTGCAGGGTATTATCGTCGGTTCATTGAAGGGTTCTCTAAAGTAGCAAAGCCTCTTACATCACTGCTAGAGAAGGATAAAGAGTTCAAGTGGACTTGTTGACGTAAAATCTGCACCCTACGCCAAGCACACAGCAAGCCGAACAAGCTAGCTTCACACGCGAAGAGATCACAAGACGTGCCAGTCAATTTTCTCTGAAAATTAACAAAAGACAAAGTAGTTAAATTCCAAAGCTTGGAACTTGCCGGGTGGTACCAGACAGTTCCATATTTACGGCTATAAAGCCAAGTGAGATGACATATAGCTATAAGAAGCTATCTGCCAGCAAACTAGAAACCATTCGGGAGCTTTAAAGTGGAAAAAGTAACATAGCCGAATGGATGATGTAAGCATGACGATAGATCGATCTTTTGATTGGGTAAAATTATACGTGCACAAAGCCATGATCGATCCTCGCACATAAATAACAATAAGCAATGAATGAAGTAAAGCATGATCATAAATATGTGATAAACAAGCATGCATAGGTCCAAAGCACTAGTCTACCGCATGTCTAGGTACTTTTAAACCCGTCAAGCACGACATCAAACAAATCTATCCACCGCATGATACAACTTGTTTGAAATCACACCACCATCCACAAATAGATCTATCCACCGCATGATACGATCTAAATATGGAAAACTAAAAGCATACAATATTTAAAGCATAACTTATAAACACGTTTTACTCGTGAAAGCATAACCGAATACGGCTGAACAGCCGAATCGGGATCCATGAAGAAGGAACAAACATTACCAAAGGAGATAAATCTATCAGATTGAATCGGAATCTAATCCACCGGATGACTAGCTCCAAAACAACCCTAAAACCTACATCTACCGCATGATACCTGATTCTTTCAAGATTTATACAAGATTTGGCAAGCTTGAACCCGCAACACGTAACAACCTAAATCGATTCGTTTTTGGCTATTAGGGAACATGTGATCCACGTGCTGTTTAAGCCATGGGTACGAACTCGGATCGCATACGGATCATCGAAGGAGATAAAGCCGATTCAAACCAATCTAGATTGGGCAAAGGAGTGCTACATGAATTTAAACATAAAGTAAAACTCAAAGCAACACGGGTAACTTAATGAATCTATTGGATCTTGCCAAAATCCAATAGAGCCGATAACTAGCTCCAAGCTAGATCTTAGCCCACCGCATGGCTCATGATCTAACAAGAAACCCTCTTGAACCAAGCTTGAATCTACCGCATGACACTAAGCATGGTAACTGTTAACACCAGAATTTGGTAAGGAGTATGACATGTGGGTCCGATTCGGAAAAGAGTCCGTCTGGTGGAAGGAAAGATATTTTCAGAGATTTTCGGCAGAAGGATCCGCGGTCGGCTATCTGCTCCAGTTCGGCAAAAGAACAGTAGAGCTGATTTTGCGGGATTGGACGATGACGTGGCTCAATCGGAGGAAGCGAATGGATGGACAAAGCGATCAAGTTTAGTTAGGCAATGAATCCATTCGCGGTTGTAATCGGCAGGGTATAAATACGATCCCCGGATGTATGTAACAAAACACGTTCATTCTTCAATACACACCGGCCTTACGCCAAACCCTAGAGTCCTTTGTCGTGTCGTCGAGTTCTTCGAGAGGACCAATCGATCCGTCGACCTCCGTGAGTACCGCAACCTTGTATCATGTCTAGTATCATGCGGTGGATTTAGATCTGATGCAAGTAGTCTTGTTACCATGCTTCGTGTCATGCGGTAGATTCAAGCTTGGTTCAAGAGGGTTTCTTGTTAGATCACGAGCCATGCGGTAGGCTAAGGTCTAGCTCGAAGCTAGTTATCGGCTCTATTGGATTTTGGCAAGATCCAGTAGATTCATTAAGTTACCCCGTGTTATCATGAGTTTTACTTTATGTTTTAATTCATGAAATACACTCTTGCCCAATCTAGATGGGTTTGGATCGGCTCTTTTCCTTTTAAGATCCGTGCACGAGCGGGTTTCGTGTTTTGACGCGTGGGTCTTGTGCTTTCCGATAGCCGAAACCGAATCGATCTAGGTTGTCACGTGTTGCGGGTTCAAGCTTGCTTTGTGCGTATAAATCTTGAAAGAGCCGGGTATCATGCGGTAGATGCAGGTTTTTGGGTTGCTTTGGGGCTAGTCATCCGGTGGATTAGGTTTCCAATTCAGTCTGATAGATTTATTCACGTGGTAATGTTTGTTCCTTCTTCATGGACCCTGGATCGGCTGTTCAGCCGCATTCGGTTATATTTTCACGAGTAGATCACGTGCCTCGTTCGTGCCTTAAGTGATGTATGCTTTTAGCTTTCCGTATTTAGATTGTATCATGCGGTGGATAGATCTATTTGTGGAAAGTGGTGCGTTCTTTCATGCAAGTTGTATCATGCGGTGGATAGATTTGCTGATGTCGTGCCCGACGGATCTTAAAGTAATTAGACATGCGGTAGACTAATGCTTTGGATCTATGCATGCTTATTTTAATACACGATCATGTTCGTGCTTTACTTCATTTAATGTTAATCTTCATGAGGATCGGTCATGGCTTTGCACATGCATCCATGTTTATTCAAAGATCGATCGTTGTCATGCTTACGTCATCCATTCGGCAATGTTCTTTTTTCCTTCACGGTTACCCGAATGGTTGTGGTTCTTTGACAGGTAGCTTCGCATAGCTACATGTCGTCTTGCTTGGCTTCTTAGCCGTAAATATGGAACTGCCTGGTACCACCCGGTAGGTTCCAAGCTTTGGTATTTAACTGTTTTATCTTTTGTTAATTTTCAGGAAAAATTGACTGGCACGTCATTCTCTCTCTGCGCGTGCGAAGCTAAGCTTTTCGGCTTGCTGTGTGACTGGCGCTGAGTGCACATTTTGCGTCAACACACTTTTTGGCACGCCCAGTGGGACCATACAGCCGAATTGGTTCAGGATGCCTGAGATCACAGACCTCCTGGATGTCAGCATTGAGGAGCTTTCTCCAGAGCAGCATCAGCAGCTCGTAGACGCCGTGAATCAGTTTCAACAAAAGTGTCTCATGTCATTCAAGAAGAATCGAAGTGGTGTACCATATCTGAAGAGTAGCCTGCCCCAGTGCCGTTGCCGGGGAGACCGACGCCACGACCCAACAAGAAAAAGAGGAATGCGCGCGGATCTTCCAGGAATCGGTAGACAACATGCTCACCAAGCACAACCAAGCTTTCCTCGGGTCGCTCCAACAGATGATGGTAGCCCTCTTTGGCCCGGCGCGGGGCAGGCGTTCGGAAAGACGTACACCGGAAAGAGCACCGTGGAGCTGGGTGAATCAAGCTCTCAGCCGCCGCTGCGAAGCCAGGTGCAGCAGCCTCCTCCTCAAAGCTCCGGGAGCGAGACATTCCAACCCTCCTCCGCAGGCGCCGGGGGGCGGCCGCTCGGCCTCCGCCGCAAGCTTCGGAAGTCAACCAATCCCGCCGCCACCACGGAGCAAAGACGGGTCGCCCCGTGCAACGGCCGAATCCGTACCGGCCTACGTACGGAGACCTAGCGTTCGGCTCACCCGGGGCCCCACTTGACCCCGCCGAAGAATAGCTCCGTCAACCAACCGGCTCCCGAGAAGAATCTATACGGCGGTGGCTATCATGAAGTGGGAAATTACGGGGCGTTCGACGCCTTCCCGCACCCGGGGTACGCGCCGGCCGCAGCGCTCGGGGAGGAAGATGCCCTAGCACGCAAGATGGCCGACCACGTGCGACCGCCCGGCCTCAAGCCAAGGATGCGGGGCCCCACCTACAGCCGCCGTTCCCGCAGTGGTACTATAACGTGCTCCCCGCCGCCAAGGGTAAAACCGCCGACGGAATTCACAAAGTTCTCTCGGGCGGGACGAGACAAGCACGGTCGAGCATATCGCTCGTTATCTCATGCGGTCGGGGGGAATGTTCGGCCGAAGAGACGTTCAGGGTTCGCTACTTCCCCGCCTCACTGACGGGTCCAGCTTTTTAGTGGTTCTCGTCCTTGCCGCCTGAGTCAGTGGCCAGGTGGAAAGATCTGGAGCGTAAATTCCACGCTCATTACTTCGACGGCGCTTCGAGAAGAAGTTGATTGACCTCGCCACCCTGAAGCAAAGGCACAGTGAAACACCGCTGGAGTTTCTCAGAAGATTCAGAGAAGTCAAGGGCATGTGCTTCTCATTGAACTTGCCAGACGATCAGCTGGCTGATATGGCCGTCGCCGGGATGTTACCAGCCGTGCGCGAAAAGCTATTTGGGATGGAGTTTGAAAACTTGGGCCAATTGTCGCAGAAGTTATCCTTGATGAGCAATCAGGCGTATGGCCTAAAGAAGGACCCTAAGTTTGGCAAGCAGCACGACATCGCTGACATCTACAACCAATTCTTGGACAAAGCTGATTTGTGCGAGGATTCTGACGACGAATTGGAGGTAGCTGCAGCAGAAATCTTGTGGGGTAAAGAGCCCTTGACAATGAATCAGCGGTGGGTCAGGCAGACCAAAGGAACCTACGACTTTGACATCACAAAGGCTGATAAGTTGTTCGAGCTCTTGGTAAAGGAAGGCCGAATCAAGCTGCCTGAAGGGCACTCTATGCTTCGGCCTGATGGAGTCAAAGCGAAACGTTACTGCGGCTTCCATGACAGGGACTCGCACTCCATCAACGATTGCAGGGTCTTCAGGATGAGGATCCAGAAGGCTATCCAGGAAGGGCACCTCAAGTTCGATAACAAGATGAAGCTGGATGGCCACCCCTTCCCGCAGAACATGCTCGGCTTCTCCATCAACGCGATAACGGCGAAGAGAAAGGGAAAGTCAAGGTCCCGACCTCGGCCAGGTCCAAGCAAGATGGATCGGTTGACCGGAGCGCCGGTGTGACCCTAGAGCAAGTGCGGGCGACGCCCCCGCGTTCTCAACGGCCACATCGAGATTGGGGAATCGTCCAAGCCTAAGCCCAAGGTGACGTCACGCATTCTCCTCAACAAATGGCAGCGTCGCATGGAAAAGGAGCGCTACCAAAAGCGTCGTCACGAGGAGGAGCGGCGCAGGGCCGAAGAGGATGCGCGCGCATGGAATCGGGAACGCACGCGCGCGAGCAGGAGCGCGCCCACCGGGGATGCGCCTTCTTCGAGCACCGCCGGAATGAGGGCCTAAAGCCGCCCACATTAAGGAACCGTCCCGAATGCGGCGACGGATATGCGAGTACGGGCGGCGGAAGAAATCGCCAATCGCCGATCCGTCCATGAAAGACTTGGAAGGATTCACCCAAATGGGGATCGGCGGCAAAAAATTGAGGTTATAGATCACCCCAGGAAACGCCACGCTGATCTCAGGTGGGCTGACCGGGAGGGAGGACGAAGATGTCTACGTCCGGCGTAAGGGGCGATGGTGCCCACCCGGTCTACGCAAGAGCCGAAGAGGCGGGTCCAACGCTTGAGGAACCGCGAGATGAAACAAGCCGGGATCCAGACAAGGCAGAAGTGGCGCCCCAAGGACCGGCCCGGAAGGATCGAAGCGTCCGGCCCCGCATGCATGGTATACTTCCTGCCAAACGAGTCCATGGCTCCCGCTAACCAGGTGATGCAGGAGGAAGCTTCCTTTGACGACGAGCAGCCCGAGGAGATGATGGCACAGCTGGTGCTTGCCAAACAGGCCATCTTCGACAAGCCGGCCAAGAATCGCCACATGAGGCCGCTGTACTTGAGGGGGGTACGTCAATGGCAAGCCATTGACCAAGATGTTCGTCGACGGTGGCGCGGCAGTCAACGTAATGCCGTACACCACCTTCAGGAAGCTTGGCATGACCCCGAGCGATCTGACACCAACAAGCATCATCCTAAACGACTTCGCCGGGAACCCCTCAGACACCAAAGGATGCGCTCACGTGGATTTGATGATCGGGTCCAAGACGTTGCTCACTACCTTCTTCGTCATCGAAGGGAAGGGAGCCTACAGCCTGCTGCTTGGGCGGGACTGGATCCACGCCAACTGCTGCGTCCCATCCACTATGCATCAACAGCTGATCCAGTGGGTGGACGATGAAATCGAGGTCGTCCAGGCGGATGACTCTGTGAGCGTGGCTAACATGGAACCAGCCTTCTGGGAGTACCAAGGCATCGATTGCTTCTCAGGGAAGGACTGGGGAGAAGGTCCTGTTGAACCTGTCAGCAGTGACCAACAGCCGATTCAAGCAGTCGGCTCTTACAGTAATTTTTAATGGAGAACCCCGTGGATGGCACTGATGGCAAGCTGGGACGAGGATTCATGTCGGCCGACAAGCCGGAGGAAGTTGACATTGGAAGCGGTGACAAGCCAAGGCCGACGTTCATCGGTGCAACTGCAGCCGGACTTCGGGGGAACTTAATTGAGCTTCTCAAAGAATATAAAGATTGCTTCGCCCGGGATTACTCGGAGATGCCCGGATTGGATCGATCCATCGTCGAGCATCGGTTGCCAATCAAGCCCGGTTTCAAGCCATATAAGCAACCGCCCCGAAAATCTACAAGGATGAAGTATTGGCCGATGTGAAGAAAGAAATCGAGAGGTTACTTGACGCAAACTTCGTTCGGCCCCGCAGATATGCGGAGTGGATTTCTAACATCGTCCCCGTGTATAAGAAGAATGGAAAAATGAGAGTTTGCATAGACTTCAGGGACCTAAACAGAGCTACTCCCATGGATGGATACCCGATGCCTATTGCCGATTTGCCGATTGACGCCGCCGCCGGGCACAAGGTGATTAGCTTCATGGATGGCAACGCGGGATACAATCGGATCTTTATGGCAATAGAAGACATCTCGAAGACGGCCTTTAGATGTCCCGGTCATATAGGCCTATTTGAATGGATCGTCATGACATTTGGGTTGAAAAATGCCGGTGCAACCTATCAGCGGGCCATGAATTACATTTTTCATGAGTTGATCGGCAAGACCGTGGAAATCTACATTGACGACGTAGTGATCAAGTCCTTAAGTCATGACACCCATCCGAAAGATGTGAAGAAGACCCTCGAATGCACCCGAAGCATGGCTCGAAAATGAATCCAAACAAGTGTGCATTTGGGGTGTCGACCGGAGAGTTCTTGGGGTTCTTGGTCCACGAAGGAGGGATCGAAGTTGGCAAAAAGAGCATGAAAGCCATTGATGAAGTCGTTCCTCCAACCAACCTCAAGGAGTTGCAATCACTCGCTCGGCAAGATCAACTTTGTGAGAAGGTTCATCTCAAATTTATCACGAAAGGTGTTGCCATTCTCTCCGTTGCCGAAGCTAAAGAAGGATCGAAGTTCACATGGGGCGACGAACAACAAAAGGCTTTCGAGGAAATCAAGCAATACATGAAGGAGCCGCCGCGTCTGGTTCCTCCTCGCCCAGACAAGCCTTTCAAGTTGTACGTGGCGGCCGATACCCAAACTATTGGATCGGCCCTTATTCAAGAATTCGAAGGGAAGGAGCGGGTAGTAGCTTATCTTAGCCGAAAACTACTTGATCCCGAAACCGGGTATTCGGCTATAGAAAGATTATGTCTTTGCGTATACTACTCGTGTACAAAGTTTCGGCACTACTTGTTGAATGCCGAATGCACCGTATACTCGAAGTTTGATGTGATAAAACATATGTTATCTATGCCAATTTTGAATGGTCGGGTTGGCAAATGGATTTTAGCTCTATCGTAATTCGAGTTGAAGTTCGAATCGGCAAAAGCCATCAAAGGTCGTGTCATTGCCGATTTTATAACCGAACACCGTGACCCCTCGATTGATCTCGCTTGAAATTACCCCATGGGCTCTATTCTTTGACGGGTCATCATGTGGCAAAGGTGGGGGAGTAGGGATCCTACTAATTTCTCCCGCAGGTGAGATGTTCGAATTCGCCATTCCTATACAACCCACCGTCACAAATAACCAGCCGAGTACGAGGCACCGCTTCGAGGGCTTCAATATTTGAGAGAAGCCGGGGCCGTTTCGGTTGAAATTTATGGAGATTCGCAGTTGGTCATCAAGCAATTGAACGGCCGAGACGAGTGCGGGAGCGAGGCGCCGAGGAGTTACTACGAGGAATGCGAGAGAAATCTTGAAGGGCTTTCCACCGGTAACCCTACGAAAGACATCCCTAGAGAGCATAACGAGGAAGCAAACAAAGTGGGCTCAAAGCGCCTCTGGTTATAAAGAGAGTCAAGAAGCATTTGCTGCAGAGGTGAGCGCACTGGGGACGGATCTTACAGAAGATGATTGGAGGAAAGGGATCGTTGATTATTTGAGAGATCCATCCCGAAAAGTCTCTAGGAAGCTCAGATACAAGGCAATCAAGTTCGTTCTTCTGGATGACAATTTATTCTATAAGTCATTAGATGGAGTACTGCTACGATGCCTGGGTCCAGAAGAAGCCAAGAACATGATGAGCGAGGTGCACGATGGGATATGTGGGGCGCACCAATCGGCCTATCGCATGAAATGGGTTATTAGGCGGTGCCGGATGCTTTTGGCCGACGATATTAGAGGACTCGCTTTGAGTATTACAAGGGGTGTCAAGATTGCCGCAGGTTCGGGAATATTCAAAGAGTCCCCGCATCGCATTGAATCCCATCATCAAGCCATGGCCATTCGGGGCCGGGGTATAGACTTGATTGGCCAAATTAATCCACCATCTAGCAAGGGGCATAAGTTCGTGCTTTTGGCTACAGATTACTTCACCAAATGGGTCGAGGCAATCCCACTCAAGAAGGTGACGTCGAGAAAACATGATCGAATTCGTCAAGGAACACATCATCTATCGATTTGGGATTCCTCGTACGATTACCACCGACCAAGGGGCACAATTCGTGTCATTGGAATTCGCAGATTTTGCCGAAAACATGGGAATCAAACTCGTTTAATTCTTCTCCATACTATGCCCAAGCTAATGGTCAAGCGAGAGGCTTCTAACAAGATCATGATCAAGCTTATACGAAGAAGATCGACCGAAAGCCGAGGAGATGGCATTCGGTACTCGGTGAAGCGCCGTGGGCTTACCGAATGGCCCCCCATGGAGCCACAAAGACTTCTCCTTACGAGTTGGTTTACGGGCATCACGCGATCCCGCCCCGGGAAATGCAATCGAGTCAAGGAGAGTAGTGCCGCGCAAAACGATTTGAGCTCCAAGGATTACGGTGGCCTAATGATGGATGAGTTAGAAGATTTGCATATGATCCGTCTCGGGGCCCCGGAGAACATCGAGAAAAACAAGCCGCGGGTCGCCAAATACTATAACAGAAAGTAAAAGTAAAGCAATTCGCGAGAAGGCGATCTAGTTTGGAAAGCGCTACCGCCGATTGGAACTAAATACGATGAATTCGGCAAATGGTCCCCTAACCGGGAGGGGCCTTTTCGTGTGGTCGATGCGTTCCTCGGTAATGCATACATATTGAAAACTTTGCTAGGAGAGGAGTTTTCCGCTGCAATAAATGGAAGATATCCGAAGAAGTATTATCCTAGCATTGAAATCGATCGATGATTATACACATCGACACGAAACAAATTTTACCGCGCTCAAGGATGAGGCCGCCTTTAGAACAAAAATCCATGAACAAAAGAAAATGGCCGGTGCCCGATGCATTGCCCTTAGCTCAATACTACACTACAACCGGTTTCTTGCGGGATTACACATGGCAGCCCCGAAGGTCAAGTCCCCTAAGGGAGGGAAGCGAAGGCGTGGAGAAAGAAGCGAAAGTATGATTCAATCTTTTCTTTACTTCTTCGGCCGTCGCTCCCTCTTCGCCTGTTCCAGGACCACCGTGACGGCGACTTGGAACGCACGAGGGTGACCACGGTTGGCGGCCTCTACCAAGCTATCCCGTGCCGCCTTCGGAGTTGTTGTACTCGTCGAGACATCCGGATCAAAAGAATCAAGGTTAGGGGCAAGAAATCCAGATGCAAACATGAAGGGGGACAGAAGCGTTTACCTCCTACTAGCGCTTCCAGCGCCATGCGACGCTCGCGTTCGGCTTGGCAACGGACGGACATGTCCCTGAGGTCACGCTCCAGGTGCCGGGCACGGCGGCGCAGCTGATGAATGACCCTTTGCTCGGGCGTGGCATCCTCCGCCTCAGGAGAAGAATCGGAGGAGATGTACTCAGGAACATCTTCGGTTCCGATGACTTCT
Organism: Cenchrus americanus; assembly: GCA_947561735.1. Taxonomy (NCBI): domain Eukaryota; kingdom Viridiplantae; phylum Streptophyta; class Magnoliopsida; order Poales; family Poaceae; genus Cenchrus; species Cenchrus americanus. The sequence goes on along the minus strand of OX387245.1, from coordinate 251,484,261 downwards.
TCAGAAGGAAGCAAATCAAGGCCGAAAGAGGCGAGAGGAAAACATGAAGCGCAAGATCAAGCAGAAGGACGAGGAGCAGATCAAGAAAGAACTCACTTCCGAATCGTACGCTTCCTTGACGAGCCGCTCCCCTGAGGTTGTTTACCCTTGTCCATGGCGTTGGGGTTTTTTCTTCTAGCAGCAGAGGAAGAGACGAGAAGCGATGGAGGAGTGTGCGAGTGGATTTGCAGAGCACCCCACGGGCTATTTTATTGACCCAGGAGGCGCATTGGGAGTGATGATCTGGCCAGTACGCACTGTTGGAATACCAAGCGGCAGGGGTTTCCACCGAGTGCGAAGGGTTTTCTTTGAACAGTATTTACGGATTGCCGAATTGGGATCCTTTGTGGATCTTGCGCCACGGGGCAGTTGTTTGCGAGCGTTCGGCTAAAGACGCTTCCCGCATGCATTCGAAGAGGACAAATTCACGGATGCAAATGCGAAGGGAAATATCACGGAACAAGTGCGATTCCAAAAGTTCATCATATATTGCCGACATTTACACATCCCTAGTACAATCTAGTCAAAGAGTCCGTTCAACACGGACCGGGGATGGGTAATTTCGGCAATGGCGTCGCCGTGGCCGTCGAGGCGCTCCAGGATGAGCTCGATCTCGTCGATATCCCTCCCCGCGCGCCGCCCGGAAGCCACGCGGCCCGGTGGAATAGTCGACGTCCGTATGCGTCGCCATCGCGCCCGTGCCCAAGGTGGTGCCCAAACGAACGCCATGGACGGCCACCTCGTCGATGCGGCGCTCTACCGCGGCCGGGCGCTCCGCCGGCGTGTCGCCGTGGGCGTTCACCTTCTCGGCCGCTTGCTCTACCGCGCCCTTTAGCCGGTCGAGCTCGGCATCACGGGCCGCAAAAGACAAACAAGAAAGGATTAGCATCAAAGGCCGGGCCGAATCAAGAATCGAACCATACCATCGATGGCCTCCGGCGACCGTTTCCGCCGGTCCTCCCATTCTAGTTCGGCCACGCCCGCTTTTTTGGAGACGTCCTCTAGCTCGAGACGGGACGCCTCTAGCTCCTCCTTGAAGCGAATAGCATCTGCTTCCCCGTACGGTACCGGGGAGTGGCCATCGGACTCCGAAGAGTCGTCAGGGAGGGGCTGATTGGCCGGCGCGCGAGGCGGATTCCACTGAATCAAACTGAAAAAGGGAGATGATTGTCAAGGCAAAGGAAGATCAAAAGGAAGATCGACAAGGAGAAATTGATGATCATCACCGCCTGCGCGCATTAGCGCTGCTTCCCTCAGCCTCGTCAGAGGCGCGGCGGCGGTTAAGGCGGCGCACCATTGCGGTTTGGGGATGTGCACTGTTTGCAAGAGGGCGAGAGATTGGCAAAGATTCGAGAGCTAGAAGACCTGGTGGAGAGCTAGGGGCACCTATGGCAACATTTATAGTCCTGGCAGGGTAAATCGTGGCTTCGAGTCGTGGCTGTGGATCGTGGCGCACGTCCCAATAAAATCGGAAGGTGGAAAGATTTCCTTGACCAACCCGCCGGTGGGTCGTTTGGAGTTCTAAGCTGAAACGCGTGCGGATCGATTGTTTCGGCTAAAGGAAATCAAGGTGTTTTTCGGGAGTTGGCGTTTCACTACCGAATGGGTCGTTCAAAGATTACAAATCGCAAAGGAAATATTACAAGAACGACCGATCCCGGTATACATCAATAAGAACATTCAAGCATTAAGGAGTTTTGCAAGTGCATGACGAACATTGGATACTATCAAGAGGGAATTATCCAAGATCTCCTGATAGTCCTTTTGGGCATCAGATAAGTCAGTAAGCTCTGCATCGCACTGCTTTACTCTGGTAACAATGCCGATTCCACCTCCGCTTGGGTCTTTGCTATCAATCCAGAAGATCGGCTATTTTCTTCTCGGTCAATCTCCATCTCCGCCGACAGGCTTCTCGCTTCCGCCTCTAGAGCAACCTTTTCGGCGGCTTTCGCATCATAAGAGGCTTGCGGGTCGCCCAAGGCATCTTTGTGGCTTTCTCGCTTGGGATTGCATCCCGTTCATGGCCTCGTTCGAGCATCGCTTTTCTCCTTTTCAATGGCCGAACGGGAGCGCAATTTCCTCCAAGTGCGCCTCAAGGGAACATAAAAGGGTTCTAAGTCGTAGACTCGACGACGAAAAGCTCGATGTCATCGGGAAGTTTGCGACTAATGGGCTCAAACATCTCTTCAAAATGGCGAAGATCATTGAGCCGATCCCCGAACGTCTTTTTCTAGCCAGGCTGCAATTTCTTTGAGTTTGAGCAACACCTCGTCTGGCAACGGCTGGTTTATTTCTTTCATCACATCGGCAGTTGATGGGCCCTCTGATGGCAAGCTCGATGATGACGGGGCGTGATCCTGAAAACAACACTGCCGAGGTGAGAATGCTAGCATCAAGGTATCAAGATTAAGAGCGGAATCGGGCACCTCATGAGTGGTTTCTTGAGCGGGAGCAATCGCAGACGGAAGAGGCGTCCCGAGTAGAGCCGAAATTTCTAAGTCAGGAGATGCTGGCGCAGCAATCAGTGACTCGTGTGTTTCTGGCTGATGAAGAGTCGGATCCTCCTCTGTTGGGTTGGTCATTGCTGCTTGACCGATAGGCGATGGCATCCTGGGGGAACTTGGTGGCTCCGGTTGAGTTGGGGGATTCATCTCCGGAGAACGTATCGCTTCCGCGAGGGTGATGAAGATGAGATCTCTACCGGGATGGACAATTCAACCCCGGAAGGGCTCGCCCGTTGAACCACCGGAACATCTACAAGTGGTTCTCCCACGCTTTCTTCCGCAAATGTCCAATTGAAGGGATAAGTGCCGTTGCTCATCCTTAAGAAAGAACAAAGAAAAGTCATACCAAAGGGTGGAGCATTGGCAGGTGCTGGTTCTGAAGGACGTTGGGCTCTGGTCTGAAATACGCAATGATATGATCCATCAAGAACAGAGTGACCCAGTAATCAAGAAGGTAAAGGAGTTTACCTCAACCAGTACTTTCTTGACAGTTCTCCTCCTTTTTAGCGCTCGGAGGGGGAATCAGATGCAGACCTTGCCTCCTGTCGACAGCAAGGCTAGAAAGGCTAGGATCGGTGGTAGCATACCTGTCCATCGCTTGGCGCAGGGTGGTGGATTTAAACCCCGCAGTCTTGAAATTGGGCCTTCGGCATTATAAGTGATTACCCCGGCTCGAGGGGCGAGTGCGTGTTCTCGTGGACAAAAGATGAATGTCAAAACCATGAATGGAGAAGGAGTGTTTGATCCAAGGGTTCATTGTGTTACCTCTGAAGTCGGCAGGAAATCAGGCGCCAATTCTGCACAGAACACATGAACGGGTTCACTAAAGATGTGGTCATGGAATTCTTGCCACCATGAATTGAAGGTGGGGTGAGCTATGGTTGCGGCACAAAAGGACATGTGTAGACAAGTGGGACCGCACACGTAGTTGAAAACTCGTCGCATCGCATTAGTTCTTTGATTTCCTCCCCGGGCTTGAGGAATTCATGCGTAAACAATCTTGGGGGTACCGACCGCATCCAAGCCGCCCGGCCATTACATTAGGCCGGTAGTACTCATAAGTATCGGCATTCTCCGCTCCCTCCATTGAATTCGGCCGTAATATGCATGGGCGGATTATGATATTGAAGATTTCCAAGAATCTCCCATCTTGATGGCCGGGCTCAAAGGAGAACTCGACAGGGAAGGTCGAGTGTCATAGCCTAGATAAGGGAGCCAAAGAGGATTGGGGAAGCCTTTGAAGAACAACTCGAAAAGCCGGGTGATGTCCCGCCGGACGATAACGCTTGAAGCCGCTTCTCCATAGCTTTGGCATCCTCTCGGTGACTTGAAGCTCTCCTTCGGGGGATTGGACCAGGGGAAGAACCCGGAGTTCAAGTCGACGCCTACAATCCGATGCATGTGAAGTCGCAGCCCAAATTTGAACAAACCACCAAGGGCCATTGACGCACGTTATCCTCTCGGGCCGGTATACATTTGGGTAACTCGTCCGATGAAGCATATGGTATACACCGCCCAAGAGGAATTTTCCCGGAGGAAGGCGATTGCCACCGGCCGTATGGATCGCCATTGCGATATGATTCAAAGTGGGTTCGTTGGCCTTGCCACAAAAGACAAATCCGCATAACCACATGTTTAAAAAGGCTCGTATTCAACTTCGCCAAGGGGATTGTCTCTCATGTGCTTCGAAATATATTGCTTGTAGCCATTCCCCGGCTTTACCCCCGTCCGGCGTGAGGAATTTTTGAAATTCCAAGGCCGAACGGACCCGGTGATGTCAAGGCCGGTGATCATGTACACATCGGCCAAAGTTGGAGACATTGGGCCATGCCCAAAAAGGAAGGCATTGACGCCATTTGACCGAAGTGGCATGCGGCTATCGAAGATCTTCGTTCTTGGGTGTCTCGCCTACGGATAACTCCGCACATTGAGCAATGCGAGAGTATCCGCATTGGTCAATCCACTCTTATCCGCAAGAATCCTACGGTACCAAGTCTTCCACCGCGATTGGGGGCAAAGGCCGCTTCTTGAACGCATCTTGCCACCGGGGAGGTGGAGATAAAGCTACCTTGAAAGGGATTCTCCGAGATTCGCGGCAATAAAATCTCGAGGGTCGGGATTCCCTTCGGACCAAGATAATAAGACTGCGAATTGGCCTCAATAGGAATCAAAAGAGCAAGAGAAGGTTCCCGGAAGAGAGCGGAAGAAGAAAATCTCGTGTAAAATTGAAAACCTAATGCCGAACGAGAGGTTTGGAGGGGTGAATTTACCCGAGCAACCTTGGTTCTCGAGTTGCCATTGGGGATTCGAGCTCGGAACGAAGGGGATCTAGGGTTGGATCTGAACGAAGAATCCGGCGGATTGCGAAGAACAAAAGTTGACAGGTTTGGCTCGAGGATTTGTGGCTAGAGTCAATTGTGGAACAAAATTACTTTTATCCCACAATTGAAGGGGCATGTGTTAACACCGTAATTTGGTAAGGAGTATGACATGTGGGTCCGATTCGGAAAAGAGTCCGTCCGGTGGAAGGAAAGATATTTTCGCAGATTTTCGGCGAAGGATCCGCGGTCGGCTATCCGCTCCGCCTTCGGCAAAAGAACAAGAGAGCCGATTTTGCGGGATTGGACGATGACGTGGCTCAATCGGAGGAAGCGAATGGATGGACAAAGCGATCAAGTTTAGTTAGGCAATGAATCCATTCGCAGCTTGTAATCGCAGGTATAAATACGATCCCCGGATGTATGTAACAAAACACGTTCATTCTTCAATACACACCGGCCTTACGCCAAACCCTAGAGTCCTTTGTCGTGTCGTCGAGTTCTTCGAGAGGACCAATCGATCCGTCGACCTCCGTGAGTACCGCAACCTTGTATCATGTCTAGTATCATGCGGTGGATTTAGATCCGATGCAAGTAGTCTTGTTACCATGCTTCGTGTCATGCGGTAGATTCAAGCTTGGTTCAAGAGGGTTTCTTGTTAGATCACGAGCCATGCGGTAGGCTAAGGTCTAGCTCGAAGCTAGTTATCGGCTCTATTGGATTTTGGCAAGATCCAAGAGATTCATTAAGTTACCCCGTGTTATCATGAGTTTTACTTTATGTTTTAATTCATGAAATACACTCTTGCCCAATCTAGATGGGTTTGGATCGGCTCTTTTCCTTTTAAGATCCGTGCACGAGCGGGTTTCGTGTTTTGACGCGTGGGTCTTGTGCTTTCCGATAGCCGAAACCGAATCGATCTAGGTTGTCACGTGTTGCGGGTTCAAGCTTGCTTTGTGCGTATAAATCTTGAAAGAGCCGGTATCATGCGGTAGATGCGGTGTTTTTGGGTTGCTTTGGGGCTAGTCATCCGGTGGATTAGGTTTCCAATTCAGTCTGATAGATTTATTCACGTGGTAATGTTTGTTCCTTCTTCATGGACTCGGATCGGTACCGTTCGGCCCGCATTCGGTTATATTTTCACGAGTAGATCACGTGCCTCGTTCGTGCCTTAAGTGATGTATGCTTTTAGCTTTCCGTATTTAGATTGTATCATGCGGTGGATAGATCTATTTGTGGAAAGTGGTGCGTTCTTTCATGCAAGTTGTATCATGCGGTGGATAGATTTGCTGATGTCGTGCCCGACGGATCTTAAAGTAATTAGACATGCGGTAGACTAATGCTTTGGATCTATGCATGCTTATTTTAATACACGATCATGTTCGTGCTTTACTTCATTTAATGTTAATCTTCATGAGGATCGGTCATGGCTTTGCACATGCATCCATGTTTATTCAAAGATCGATCGTTGTCATGCTTACGTCATCCATTCGGCAATGTTCTTTTTTCCTTCACGGTTACCCGAATGGTTGTGGTTCTTTGACAGGTAGCTTCGCATAGCTACATGTCGTCTTGCTTGGCTTCTTAGCCGTAAATATGGAACTGCCTGGTACCACCCGGTAGGTTCCAAGCTTTGGTATTTAACTGTTTTATCTTTTGTTAATTTTCAGGAAAAATTGACTGGCACGTCATTCTCTCTCTGCGCGTGCGAAGCTAAGCTTTTCGGCTTGCTGTGTGACTGGCGCTGAGTGCACATTTTGCGTCAACAGTAACAAGACTACTTGCATCAGATCTAAATCCACCGCATGATACTAGACATGATACAAGGTTGCCGGTACTTACGGAGGTCGACGGATCGATAAACCCTCTCGAAGAACTCGACGACACGACAAAGGACTCAAGGGTTTGACGTAAAGCCGGTTTGTATTGAGAATGTTTCTGATGTTCATTACATACATTCAGGGTCCATATTTATACCCTGTCAAGCATGACCTCGAATGGATTTGATACCTAATTTATCTCTAAGTGCGATTGCGTATCCATCCATTCACCTCTTCCGCTCGGGCCACGTCATCACGCAAAATCCCACAAAATCAGCGCAACAGTTTCCTTGCCGAACGGAAGCGAATTGCCGACCGCGGACTCTTTTGCCGAATTCATCTGAAAAAACCTTCCTTCTGCCGGATGGATTCCTCACCGAGTTGGACCCACAGGTCAGACTCCTTACCTTACCAAATTTTGGTGTTAACAGGACTGATGCCTGTCAAGCCAGTTTTGAGGAAATGAAGAAGAGGTTGACTTCAGCTCCAATTCTAGTGATGCCAGACCTGCAAAAGAGTTTTGATATCTACTGCGATGCATCTCGACAAGGTTTAGGTTGTGTTCTCATGCAGGAAGGTCATGTTATAGCCTATGCATCTCGACAATTGAGAAAACATGAGCTGAATTATCCTACCCATGATCTGGAGTTAGCGGCAGTGGTTCACGCTTTGAAGATTTGGAGACACTATGTTATGGGAACCAAGTGCCAGATTTATACAGATCATAAGAGTTTAAAATACATCTTCACTCAGAAAGATTTGAATATGAGACAACGTCGCTGGTTAGAGCTGATCAAGGATTATGATCTGGAGATACACTATCATCCTGGGAAGGCAAACTTGGTTGCAGATGCTTTGAGTCGGAAGGGACATGCCAACATGGCTTTGACATTCCAGTTGCCTGAAGAGCTGATGAAGGAGTTCGAGAAACTCAATCTGGGAATGGTTGCTCAAACCGAAGGAGTTACCTTGGAGGTAGAGTCTGTCTTGGAGCAGGAGATACGCAAGGGACAACTGGAAGATATAGAGATAAAAGAAATCAGAGAGACTATGGAAAAGGGTAAAGCCACAGATTTCACAGAGGATGATCAGGGAACTATATGGTTTAGGAACAGGATTTGTGTGCCTGATGTGGGAGATCTCCGAACGACCATCTTAAGAGAGGCCCATGATTCAGCTTATTCCATTCACCCAGGAAGCACCAAGATGTATCAAGATCTCAAGCAGAGGTATTGGTGGTATGGGATGAAGAGGGATGTAGCCGCCCATGTGGCCTTGTGCGACACCTGCCATAGGGTTAAAGCTGAGCATCAAAAGCCAGCAGGATTGCTTCAGCCGTTGAAGGTGCCAGAGTGGAAGTGGGAATAGATTGGTATGGATTTTATTGTTGGGTTGCCCCGTACTCGTGATGGGTATGATTCAATATGGGTTATAGTGGATCGTTTAACAAAGGTTTCTCACTTCATACCAGTGCGAACCACCTATATAAGGGCAAAGCTAGCTGAGTTGTACATGTCCAGGATCGTGTGCTTGCATGGTGTACCTAAGAAGATAGTGTCCGACAGAGGTACTCAATTCACGTCTCGTTTCTGGGAAAAGCTTCATGAATCCTTGGATACGAAGTTAAATTTCAGCTCAGCTTATCACCCATAGACAGATGGACAGACTGAGAGGACTAACCAGATTCTGGAGGACATGTTGAGAGCTTGTGCTCTTAAGCATGGAGGTAGCTGGGATAAGAGTTTGCCCTACGCTGAGTTTTCTTACAACAACAGCTACCAGGCTAGCCTCAAGATGGCACCCTTCGAGGCATTGTACGGAAGAAAGTGTAGAACACCCTTGTATTGGAGCCAAACAGGAGAGAGTCAGTTGTTTGGAACCGATATCGTTAAGGAAGCAGAAAGACAAGTTCAGATCATAAGAGAAAACTTGAGGGCTGCTCAATCTAGACAGAAGAGTTATGCGGATGGAAAGAGGAGAAACGTGGTTCTCCAAGAAGGTGACTATATGTACCTAAAAGTGTCACCGATCAGAGGTTTGCGCAGGTTTAAAGTGAAGGGAAAGTTGTCACCTCGCTTTATCGGGCCCTTCAAGATCTTAGAGAGAGTGGGAGAGGTAGCATACAGGTTGGAGTTACCAAATCAGCTCTCGGATGTGCATGATGTGTTCCATATCTCTCAATTGAAAAGGGATCTCCAACCTCATGATAAAGAGCCACTACCTATGGACGGTTTGACAGTCAAGGAGGACCTCACTTACATAGAACGTCCCATCAGGATCTTGGAAACTTTAGCACGTGTCACAAGGAATCGGGTGATCAGGATGTGCAAGGTGCAGTGGAGTAATCAGGCGGAGGATGATGCAACCTAAGAAAGAGAGGATGAGCTGAAGGAAGACTATCCAGATCTTTTTGTTGATCCTTCCGAATCTCGAGGACGAGATTCATCTTAAGGGGGTAGGATTTGTAACACCCAAAAATTTTAATTAATGTTTTAATAAAATTTTGCTTAGCAACAAATGCTAGTTTAAGGACTTTTAATGTTTTGTTTAATTTTTATAGGCATTTAATTATTTTTCTTAATTAATCAATGAACTATAGGAGTTTACTGTTGCACTCATGCTGTTGCATTGTTTATATTTGTTTGAATTCAAATTTGTGTTTGAATTCAATTCTTGTGAGCTCCTTTGAAAATAGCTAAAAGGTTTTCTTTTTCTTTTTTTCATTCTTCGCTTCTGGCCCAAATCCCCCGCGCAGCCCTGCTTGTTCGCGCGGCCCAGCTCGCCTTTTCAGCCTTTGCAGCCCAGCCAGCTAACCCCCGCGGCCCGTTGCGGCCCGCGTCGCCTCCCTCCTCCTGTGTCTCGCCGACGTGGGGACCCGACGGTCATCACCCACCTCGGGCGCCCGGTCGAACCCGACCGCGCCGCCCCCGTCACCGAGCCGGCCCTCACGCCGCACCCCCGGTTCCCGCGTCGCGTTCCCCGCGCACCCACGCCTCCCTTCCGTGGGCCCACATGCCGAGGCCGCCTCCGGCCCCTTTAAAGCCGCCGCCTCGGCCGCTCGCTTTTCTTTTTCCCCTAACCCTAGCTACCCGCGTTTCCGGTCGCCGCCGCCGCGAACCCTAGCTCGGCCGCCGCCGTCGATTCGCCACCGCGTCGTCTCCCCGCTGTCGTGAAGCCGCCTCGGAGTTCCGTCGCTAGGTGAGGAAGTCACCAGTGCAGCTTGTTACCGTTCTCGTGCTCCGAGTCGCTGAGGAGGGCTTGCCGTCTTTCCCTCCGCCGTGAGCCAGCCGCCCCTCTGTGTTGCTCGCCGCCGTCGCCAACCGAAAGTCCGCCCCGGTGCCCTAGTTCGATCGCGCTTGCCGCCGGCGTCGTCATGGTGCAAGCCGTGCGCTAGACCGTGCTCCGTAGGTAGAAACCGTGCGAGCTCGCCGGAGCTACGCCGGTCGCCGCCGCGCACCGCTGGCGGCGCCGCCGTCCTTCGCGCCCCGGGCGACGCAGCCATCCGATCTGGAGCCAATGGCTCAGATCTAATCCACCACCAGGTCAACCGAAGGGGTACCGGTCAACACAGCTGTGACCCGGTCGTTTTTGCAAAAGAGACCCTAGACTTTTTAAGTTTCGCAGGCCGGTCCTCCCACCCTAGACAAGCCCTTACAAATAGGTCCAGATCTTTATGGTTTTAACCCTAGCTTTTCTAGGATTTGGGTCCGCAGTCCAGCCCTTGAAGTTTTGTGCTATAGACCCTGTGTTTATAAGCATAATTCTGTTTTAGCCCCTGGGTTTTTGCAGTTAGGCCCCTGTAAGCCTAGTTTTCCCCGTAATAGCCTTGTATCTTGTTTCGGCCGTAGATTATGCGTTCTAGCTCCGTTTTTAGCGTTCTTTATATCCATTTGTTCGTCTCGACGAGTAGATCAGTTTAGTGAAGCTTTTGTTCCTGTTTGAATTGATTGGTGAATTGTTTTCTTATTTTATTGTATTGTCTCTTGCATGTGAATGCGTGATGCGTAGAGAACGAGGCGTCCGAAGACTTTTCTATGGTGAAGACTTGAAGACCCTGAGCAAATCTGGATGTTGTGAGAGGCTAGTGTCCTTGGTCATACCCGTTTTATCCTATATGAACATGCATTTAATCACTGTATTTACTTTCTTGCTTGCATTAATTTTGACGGGTTCCTATTAAGGACTATGCCTAGATTCTTTTGACTGTTGCCTTGTAACTGGGTTACTTAATTAATCTTGACGGTAGATGCTGCTTAGTTGCTCAACTGGGTTGGTAATAAACAACATGATATCCGTTTATGCTCTATGTTCTTTGATGGTAAGTTAATTACATGATCATATGTTTAATTGGAACATGGAGAACCACCCAGGACAACAGTACAACCATAAGGCTATATGGCTCTGGCTTGGCTGAATAATTAGAGACCTTGGTGTTGTAGTGATCTTACCTGAAAGGGACAAATGGGGAGGCGTTGACAGAGTATAAACCTGCTCTAGCGGGGAGTTGGGCTTTGCTAAGACACGGTACCCACTAGGGAGCTTTATGCCCCGCTTCGTCCTGAAACCTAGTGGGTTGCTGCACATTAGGGAATCTTTGTAAAGGCCTCGTAGCGTCCCTATGCAATCACACCTCGAGCAAGGTGGTATGATGCCTGATCAGCATCGCGTGGTTGGGTCTAAAGCTCTTCGGAGTTTTTACGTGACTTGTGGGTAAAGATGTACAACCTCTGCAGAGTGTTTAAAACTAATCGATTAGCCGTGCTCACGGTCAAGAGCGGTCTGGACCCTCACATGATTAATCTATCGGAAGATGAAATCAAATTATTCTTTACCTTATGTTCATGGTTATGATGCTACACATTAATTGTGGAGTGGTATACACTTACATTTGCTAGTAAGTAAGTTGCTTAATAAAATTTAATCAACTAAAATGCTAATCTGCTTAAACCCCTTGGCCATCCACTTATACAGCCTTGCATGTTTATTATGATATTCTTCCCTTGCTGAGTACGACATGTGCTCACACTTGTTTATTTATTGCATCTACACAACCCGGATTGTCGCTCGTACTCGAAGATTGATGATGAGTGCTAGGCGTGCGTGCCACCGTCAGCTGCCTGTGGAGTTCCTTTCTGAAGATCGGCTGCTAGTTGTTCGCTCTGATGATACGTTGTTGAGACTCTCGGTCATGTAATGGTTTTAATACTCTGTTTTACGCTTTGACACTGTATCTGATATTCACTGAGTCATTACGTGTGTGTAACTTGATCCTGGCGCACATGTAATTTATGCATTCGAGTTTGCCTTCAAATTCGGGTGCGACAGACGCTCGCCCCCGAAGACAGTGCGCGGGACACAACGTCGCGTACCTCCTGGGAGGCGAGAGAGAACCGGGCATTGCAGATTTTCTCGAGAAGAAATAGAGGAGAAAGACGATGTATCAACGAATGGATGAGAATAGACAGGAGGGTGGACGACAGAGCGGTGTCCGATTTTTTTTACATTATCGTATTTTCTTCTCACAACCAATCACTCCTACACATCAGCGTAAGCCGAGACAAGTCAGCCGAACAGAGCCAAACAAGAAGTGAGATTATCTTTTTAACTGGGAGATGAACGAGAACCACGTCAAATAAGAAGTGAGATTATCTTTTAAATTGGGAGACGAATGAGAACCACGTCACTTGTTTCACATGGTACATACAACTGTCTACCATAGTCAAGTGTAGAGAAGAGACGAGCAGCCCAAGAGAGAATGTCATCGATATGATCTCTGGTTAGTTTGTCACACACTGATCGAGCTCGCTTTGCAGATTAAACATACACGCATCAGCCAACCACAACAAGACGTTTGCTGCATAGATTTCATAGACGTACTCATCCATCCTCGTTTTGCAAAAATAAAGGGAGTTCAAGTACTACAACTAGAGAATTTCACATGTGTCCGTGATGACGTTGGTGCCATTTTTCTATGTTTGTTAACCGGAATCGAGGTTTTATGTCTAGGAACGTTTCCACCAATCAAAAACTGATCTTCGCTTAGTTGGGATTAGTGAGAAGCTATCTACTCGTTGGTTGAAGTTGCAGCACAGTTGGGACGGACCGTTGCCAACTCCGCAGGAGTCCAGCTTTGGCCCAACACCTTGCTATGCTTTGGTTGTCCAGCACAGTCTGTTCAATAAAAGAGAGAGAGAGAGAGAGAGAGGATGTTGCACACTCAAGTGTTTAGGTACAAACTCAAATGTCAACAAGTGTAGGTGCAAAAGATCTTTACAACGTAAATAAAAACATAAAAAGCCGTCAGCCAATAATACTTTTATCTCAAAAACAAATCAGCACTAGCCACAAGCCAAAGGGACAAACACTGTTACGGCAGCTTTTCTCAGCTGTATACATGTCACATGAATAGGGTAAGCCGTTCTAGAACCTGAGTACCTGAACATGCACACAGGAGAGGAGAGTGGTGATCAGTCAGTGGTGCATTACTGAAAAGCTACCGGCCGGTTTCCATCGTTCGTTAGATTTGCTCAACGCAATCATTTTTCTGCCCCTTGCTGGATTCATCAGATTGTCAGTCCTGTGTGTTCCCTTGCTTCATTTGCCAATGGCTTTGCTTTCTGAGGGACAGAGACAGACATCGTCAGAACATCTCCTGAAACCTGCATGTACTCGTTAGGAACCGGGAAACAGGTCATGTGAAATGCACAGATGGCCATGGAAGGCCACAACAACTCACAGTCCATTGCCGAACTGCATCAGAAATGCACAGATGGCCATGGAAGCAGCTTTGCAAAATTCAGGAATCGAGACTCAGTAAGGGATTGCTTCCTTCTCTGAATAGCGACTGGATATTGACTCGAGAGTAGTATAGTCTTATTGATACAAATTGCAACCAGGAACCATAACATTGAATAGATAGAAAAAGAAAGGTCAGCGAAGTAACTCATCCTGTTAAAGCGCCACACTGAAGTTCTTTCTTCCACCAGTGGGAACCAATCTATTCTACATGGTTTTATTAGTGACTATCAAGAACAACAACAGTGCCTGCATCGGCTTGTCTTGAGGCATATGGTTTGTCTCGCATCAAATGCCATATGTACATCAGCCCCTTCCGTTCACGGTTCACCCCCAAAACAATCAGCAACTTCCATTTCTCCGTTCTGATTTTATTGCTTCGTAAGAATCCATAACCTCTTTGAATTTTGCCTCAGCAACCTCTGCACAAAAAAAGGGAGGCAGCTTTTGAGCATATGTTTTCATGGTGGACACGTCTAATGAGAGTTGGGAGAAACAAGAAAATTCATTTACCTTTGTTATTTTGGTTTTGGTCTGGATGATACTCCATTGCTTTTCTCCTGAAAGCATTCTGAAATGTAGCCATAAATCAAGTGAGAAAGTCAGATAGATGATCACCAGAAAGCTTTAGCTATCTGACATGAAAAGAAAAACAGCATAACACCAATTTTCAGTCGACTAGAGTTGGGCACAGAAGGGGATAGCTGAGAACTTGGACACAGAATGTCTCCTTGTGCTGCCACGCCTTGCTTACCTGACTTACCTATCCATGGATACAGTACATAAGAGGATGCTACTAAGTGAGTCTCCATTTTTTCAAAATGCCCAAAACAATTAAATTGAAAATCTCTCTCCAATCCCGCTTAGGGTTGAAAACGGGCGGTTTGTATCCCATTCCGTTCCAACCGGTTTTCTACATTATGATTTTGTTCCCGTTTTTACCGAATTATGAAAAGTTGTCAGATTCAATTAATTTTAATATCATTCTTCATTATTTTGTAGTAGTTTACTTTCATAAATGTAGAAACCGTTCCGACCGTTTTTCTACATTTATGATTACGTGTTCGACCTTTTTCGACCGCTTTCATCCATAATCCCGCTCATAGCTACCATTTCAGCATTGCAGACACTAAATTTACAGAATTTCTGTATAAAGTCTAAAAAGTGTGTGAAATTTAACTGTCTTTAATGGTTGAGCGATCCCAACCCAAAATTGGAGAGTACATACAACAGAGCTTATAACAGAACACAATGCACTCTTTTCAGCTATAACATTCATTTTAGAGACAAAATAACCAGGTACAACCGTACAAGAAGGCACCTTGATTTCAGCATCTGAAAATGGCTCTGATCTTGACCTGTGAAATGAAAACAAACAACTCCTGTTAGGGCAATCATCATGGTATCATTTACTTAGCATCCTTATTCTCTACTGTTAAGTGTAGTAGTATATATCAGTACAGTCAGCGGTGGAACTGGGCCAGGCTGAGTGGCTGACGTCTAGGGCCACTAACGGACTAATTGGAGCTTGAGCCGCCCTGGCCCTGTAAGGTGTAGTAGCGGTATGGAAAATACCGGTGTTGGCATATGTGCACCAAAAATATGTACATACTATGTGCTAATATGTAATACTATGTCTACAGTTAACATCTCCATCGAGGCATGCTAGCATCAATTTTGGGGCAGCAGAAATGTAATTTAGTGTATGCAAAAAGACTGATAGCATTTAGGTTAATTATTATTTATACAAGCAGGGTGATTCTTTTCTTTTAGCCCAGTGCAATAAAAAGGTACAAGGTTACCAAAAACTGCATCAGTGTTTCCACATGTAAATGGATATCAGTGCTTCTTTGCTAAGATACTTAAATGCTATCGATAAACAGATGGATAAAGGGGCCAAGAATGATATTGGTTCACAACAAACTAGGCCATCATCACATACAGCTGACAGATAAATGGAATGCTCACTGACATGAACGAGTAAAAGTACATACCTGTCAAGACCCAAGATAGAATAGTGACGTGACATTGCATAACTCATAGTTTCCCTGGGCATCGACCTGAAATTTGTCCTTTGATTAGCATAAAATGCTTCTGCTTCCGAGTACCAGTCATCTCTTTGACTATGCTGATAAAAGTTGGGATTATGGGTTTCCCAAGTTCGATAGTCCCGGCATTTACTTCTCTCCTTTTTAAATACATCCTGCATGCGCCGTATGCGTTCCTACAGAAATCACTACTGTTGGCTGAGGATTAGCTGAAACAAATCATCAATGCGCAAATACAATGGAAAATAATGACTAACATAGCGGCTCCAATTTGTACGATGGTTCTTTAGTTGAGATTCTCAAGCCCATATTGTCATATCGAAATTCTACTGGCATATAATTTTGAAAAGGAAAAAAAATCGAGGAGGTTTATCCTTGCTTGCCACCAGGCAATATTTGTTGTGTATGGCCTTGGCTGCTTTATAACTATATTTTCCTAAGTCAATATAAGACAAGGTTTTTAATCGCGGGCTAAGGAAAATAGCGGCGACTATTTCTGGCCGCTATTGCCGCTATAGCGGACGCTATAGCGCCGCTATAGCCACGCTATAGCCACGCAATAGCGCAATAGCTTAGCTGTCTGCTCACGCTATTTTGCCGCTATTGCGCCGCTATAGCGCGCTATTTTAATCAAACAGCAGAAAATGTGATAGCAGCAGATATATATGATAAGTTGATAACCACAAGCCACAACCAACATAAAGTTAATAATTCATTAATTCAACCATGAAGGCACCAGGATTCAACCATAAATTCACAATTCAACCATAAACATTTAACAAAAATAAACGGCCACAATTCAA
Organism: Cenchrus americanus; assembly: GCA_947561735.1. NCBI lineage: Eukaryota > Viridiplantae > Streptophyta > Magnoliopsida > Poales > Poaceae > Cenchrus > Cenchrus americanus. The sequence goes on along the minus strand of OX387245.1, from coordinate 251,467,934 downwards.
AGGAAACAAGCAAACAACCATAAAAGCATCGAGTCCAAGAGCAACGATCTTCTATGGTTCAGGTATCAACATCAGAATCAGAAGGAGATAGCATATCAATATCATTGCCATCTTCTCCAAAAATATAGGCATAGCGCGCTATTAGCGGTGCTATGGCGCTAAATTTGAATAGCGGTGCTTTAGCGTGCTATAGCGGCAATAGCGCCGATAGCGCAAAAAAGCAACATATCGTTGCGGTATGTGCTCGGAGCCGCTATAGCGGCGCTATAGCGTGCTATTAGCGCACTATTTTTTTCCATGATATAAGACATACAAATTTATGCTTTTGGTGAAGTTCATCTCCAAGTTAAGAAGTACCTGAACAGTAATAACACGGTCTTAACTTTACAATCAACAGGCTAACAGCATCACTTCCAATACGCAAATGCTTAAAATGCATTACTTATCACTTGTATGTGAGAAGAGCACTGACCACTCTTTCTGTTTGATCCTCGCTCCTTTCTCGCATCCTCTGGTAATATTGCTCCCAGGCTTCACTGGATCGATTTGGCCTTCGGGTTCGAGGTACGTCTTCCCAGTACACATATGGTTCCGACCTACTAAGCTTCAATCAAAGGGGGAAAAAGATTTTAACCATTTCCCCCAAAAGCACCTTCTTCAAGGCAATGCTGCTTTAATCAAATTGCTAGAAATGAAACACTTTTTTTTGTACCTGAGTGTAGAACCATCTGACCGTCCGGCGCAGTTGACCTACCTACAAATCCGCGCAGGTTAAGCCAACGTAAATGTATAATTATATACACGGGAAAAGAATGAACGGAAGAAGCAGTTCACGTGGCTGATAGTCTCAGAACAAGAATGGCCTAGGAATCTACACATCGATCGGGATTCGGGAGGCCTCACGGCCGCCGCCGACGCTGCTCAAGTAATGTATTCACGAATTCGGGGCGCGAGGAAGGCGGGTCACGAAGAACAGCAGACTTACGGCGGCAGTGGTGGCGGTGGCGCCGACGAGCGCGACGAGGATGATGGCAGAAGGGAAGGGGCCAGAGTCCCCCTCCTCCACCGGGACCCCAGGTCGCCACGGGGTCGCCGGGTGCTCGCCTTCGCGGCGGCTGGCCATGGCCCGCGGAGCAGGTGGGGGATCGCTGCCGTGCGGGTGTGAATTGGGGATCTGGAGCTGCCGTGACGCCGGCGAGACGATGCCCGGAGAGAGTGAGTGAAGGGGCTGAGGCTGCAAGTGGGCCCACAAGAACAAATTCGTTCGGTCCGAACGGACAAATGGGCCGGGTTGCGTGGGAGGAGATAAGTGTGGCCCAATTACTTCAATATCCAAAGCCCAATAGAAGTCTACTTGTGGCCCACTGTCCAAGGGATGGAATGTTGAAGAGAGGACATCGCTACGCTTGTTACGACTTACGACGGGCCGGGGTCTCGACCGATCGATCATTTTTCCATTTCATTTCTGCTTCCAAGTCGAAGATTTGTATAACTAGGGGAATCTTGCCCACGCGTTGCTGCGGGAATTAAGAAAAATGCAATGTTCGTAATAGAGAATTTCGTCAACCTCACACGTCTGATCATAAGAGAGAATTTCGGCGACCTCGGCAACCTCGTCGCCGTCGTTGGTAATTCTTTGATCCAGGTTTGATCTAGGTTTGAACACCACGCGCGTTGTTGCGGCCCTAAACCCTAGAGTAATCGGTGTTACCGTGTGTTAGCATGATGACATACTAAAGTCACAGTGGTATTTCACCAAAACTCACCTAGCTTTATCTGCAGTTTGCACGATTTCTCTTCCAACGACATATCTATCTTACAATAACATTTCCCTTTCACGGATTGTCAGCGTCCGAAAGGAACTTTAGAAACCATAACTTACACTTTTTAAAGTGTAGTTTAGGGGTGGTGCCAGGCCTACTCACGTGTTGAATAGCTATTTAGTAAAAAATAGATATATTTCATGATATCAAATGAAAAATATCAGATCGTTATGTTTCTGCTAGGATTATCTACGCTGTTATTCCTTTATATTCCTCAAGTCCCTGCGCATTGCCGTGAGTATGTAGGAGAAATCTACGAGTTAGAATATTACTATCACCCTCCTATTCTTTTTCTTTCTTCCTTTTCCTTTTCCTTTTCCTTTTTTCATTCTTTTTTTATTTTTCACTTTACTCTATACCAACTACCATCGATGGGGCCTATTTGTTATTTTATAAAAATATATTCATATGAGATCTTGTTTTGAAGGATTTATTAAAATGAATCCAATGGTGTAGTCAAAATTTAATTTGTTTTTTGATTTTTGAGTTACTCCCTCTGTCCCAAAAAGAATGATGTTTTAGGATTCAAAATTTGTCCCAAAAAGAATGACATTTTACTTAATTTTGCATGTGTGCATGTGCATGTAGGCATGCAACAATCAATTAGCACCTAATATGACAAATAAGAGGGTGTTTGGATCCATAGGTGACTAGAGACTAATTTTAGTCACCAAGGTGACTAAACCTCCAAACACCCCTGACCAAAGGGTGACTAAAACTAGTTTAGTCTCTAGTCACCCCTCACCCAACTTCTAGTGACTAAAATCCCCTCTCACCTAATGAATTGCTCCTCCCATTAATTATGTGGACCCAACAAGAGATAGGAGATGAGAGAGAAAGGAGGGAGAAAGAACAATTTAATATTAAGAACAATTAATGCTGACTAATTTCAGTCACCATCCAAACAGGGGGCTAACTAAAAAGTTTTAGTCTGACTAAACTTAGTCAGGTGACTAAAGGGATCCAAACACCCTCTAAATAGGGACAATCGAATGTCATTTGACCTCCTTAATAATGTGTCCTAAAATCCTAAAATGACATTCTTTTTGGGACAGAGGGAGTATAACATTTTTTAGCTAGTTCAAACAATGGGACGGTGGGACCCACCACTGGATGTAGTCTTAGTGGGGTTGTTGAGGTGGCTTTCATGTTGAGAGAACTCCCTAGTGTGTATCTCCTATATAGGAGTTATAGATACTCAGTTGCATGTAAAAAGACCGTGCATTTAGAAAAGTCCCAGTTCATACAAGATTTAAGTGGAAGAGGATGAGGTTTATTTTCCCCTTTCATCTTCCTCCTTCCTCCTCTTCATCGGCGGGTTAAGGGGCTCCAGCCCTTGCACTGGATCCACCCCCTAAGTACTAAGTAATACTCTCTCAATTTCAAGTTATATGATTTAGGTAGGTCATCACAACATTCGTGGAGGATCAAATTACTTTGTGTTTGACCAAAATTATATATAGAAAGAACCACAAATTTATGGCACCAAATAGATATTATATGAAATATACCCCTTCACCGCTAGTTGACATAGGTCACCTACCAGCAGAAATTGGACCATTTATGCTGGCGGGTGCAAAGCCGACACCCCTATGCACCACAATGCTAGCGGGTGACAATTACTATGTGCTAGTATAATTTTGGCGTAGTGATGAATCCTTTCCGAGAAGCTTCTCGAAGTACTGCATATACATAAATGGTTCAAGGTATCACTTTTCCGGTTAATTACCTTTAGCTAGCAAGGGTTGTTATATGATAGGTAATATTTTGATATATTTTTATTCCATAATTAAATAAATATTTCAATATTACGTGAAACAATCCATGTGCAAATGTTTATGTTTAAACAACAATTAAACATAAAAATATTCATGATTATACAACTAATAAACATGAATACTAGTTTGAGAAAGTACCCCGTGGAAGGTGGGGTAACGGAGTCACCCGACTTTCCTCTATCACTCGGATCAGTCATACTGGTCGTAGAGTGACCTCAGTCGATGTAGCCATACGATGTCGGTGCAGGTAGATGATCGCAGTGAAGACCCAGCTGTAGACGAAGTAGTCGTTGGTAATTGATGTAGTCGTTCGGAGTCGATGTAGAAGAAGTAGTCGTACGGAAGCGAGCAGTCGCGTGAAGATGCCCCCCAAAAACCTTATCGCCTGCCCTGTCCCGAGCAGGATCTCAGTAGCAGGACGAGGTTCCTGAGGCTCTGCTCTCGCCGGTACCGTGCGCACGGTGCAGGCGATGGGAATGCAAAAGAAGAAGCAAACAGAGGGGGAGAGAGGGAGAGATTCTTAGTGCGAATTAGCAATCTGAGCAAGAGGAGGAGGGGCGTCTTATATAGGTGTGCAGGCAAGGGGGATGAACATGGATGTCGCGGTTAATGCGCCTCGGACAGTAAAGGTCGCGGTTAAGACGCAATGGTTAAGACTCCGTAGCGATCGCAGTTAAGGAGCCATTATTCCCTCCCAACAGCAAAAGGATGCTCCTACCCCGCAACACATCACGTCCGTCCAACCGCACCGCTCGACATGTGTCACACCCTGAAATTTCCAATTTCAGGATGTGAATAAAGAGAATAATTAAATAACGATTTTCTCACAATTTTAAAAATTTTTCCTACATTTATTTTCTTTACAGGGAATATAGTATAGGAAAAATCCTTTGTTTGATTTTCTAAATTAAATAAAAAGTTGTGAGTGTTGCATTCATGCCGATGCATCCAGTGGTTCCTGAGTGCAAGAAGGTTTCGAAATTGCGTTTAGGAGCTGTCCAAAACCTTTCGAGAATTTTCCGGAATTTTCTGGAATTTATTCTCATTTTTTCCGAGCATTTTCTATTTATTATAAGGCTCTAAAACCTTTTTCATGAGCATCAAATGCTTTATTTGGATTGTTCATGTCTTAATCTATCTTTAGGAATTTTCCTGGAATTTTCGGAATTTTCTGGGTATTTTCCGTGTCTTTAAACATTTTCTGGGATTTTTTCCTGAATTTATTGTGCTCTGGAAAATAATTTCTGAAAAAACCTATCCTATCTAACTGGGCCGAGCCCGAAGGCCCGACCCAGCCTCCCTCCGCCCGTCGCCGGCCGGCCGCGGCCCACGCGGAGCCCATCGGGGCCCGGGGCCCGCCACGGAGTCCGGGACGCCACGGCCGGCCAGCCGCCGCCGCCTCCGGCGTGCCCCCGCGCCCGCGCCCCCATAAAAGGTGAGGCCCCCCCGCCGCGCGCCCGCGAGCCCTAGGCCGCCTCTTGCCCCGCCAGCCGCGTCCGCCGCCCGCGTCCCGCCGCCCGGTGCCAAGCCCGCCGCCGCCGCCGCTTTGACCCGCGAATTCCGACCGGCTCCGTCGTCCTCCGCCCGAGGTGAGCCCCCCATCACGTTTGTCTCGACCTCCTCTATCCGTTTCGTGCCTCAATCAAGTCCTTCGTGCCCGGAGCGCCAGCGCCCTTCGCCACCAGGGCCGCCGCCGCCCCCTCCTGGTGCTCCTGTCCTGTGTGCGTGGCCTGAGGTTGAAGATAAGGTTGATTTGCATCCAAGTCCCTGTCTTCCGTGGTAATTTTTTAGATCTTTTCTTGTGTCTTGCAGATTTTGCACATGACCCCCTGTGGTTTCTGGTAATTCGTAGATCTATTTTTGTGTCTCAACCAATCTGCAGATAACCCCTCCAAAGATCCCACTTTCACACATAAAGCCCACCCATGCTCTTTTATAGATCTAACCCTGAGTTTTATCTTTTTGCGAGCACTGTTTATTGTGTCTTGCAAATCTTTTCTGCTACCCCTCCAAATCTACGGTTAATCACGACTAGGTCCTTTCAATCTTGTTTTTCTCATATCTTTTTCGTTTTAGCTCCGATTTAATCCGTTCAAGTTGCGTTAGATCCAAAATAATGTAAAGCACGCGTTAGTAGTGTGTTTTCACCATGTTTTGTTTTCTGAAAATAAAATTAATATTAATTTTGATTAATGACTAGCTATGCATGCCTTTTATAAATAAAAGCAATATAGATCTATATATCGTTTTTCATAAGCAAATTTAATTTGATTAATGTTTCTATCACATGTTTTTGTACATAAAAGTTAATTAGATCTTTATCTCGGTTTTCGTAAACCAAATGTTAATTTGTTAATAGTTAATTAATATTTTCTAATTAAAATTTGATTAGGCTTTTACATCGGCTTTTATAATAAATATTAATTTGATTAATGCTAATACCATAATGTTTTTAATAATAATATGATCTATTCGAATTACAAAGTTTCGTTTAGATTGCTCATATAGTTTAGTTTTTCTAAATTAAATGTATAATCGGTTAATTCATATATGAATCTTTATTAATAAAACTTGACTAGTTCTTTACACCGGTTTTATAAATAAAGTTTAATATTGCATTAATGTCAACATAGGGTATTTTATTTATGAAATATCCTTTATATTTGTTTTGTTAATTAAAATGAACCTAGCTCATAGCCTTGCTCTCTCATTTATGCAAAACATTTGTTAGACGTTCTTTTCTCAACTCAATCTAAGTGTAATCTTTCCGGTTCTTGCTCAATCTTTCACAACCATCTCTTCAAAGTTAACCAAGCCTTTCCCCTCCAATCACCCTTTGTGTTCTTTAGTGATCCATCTAATCAAGCCTATCCTTTAGTGCGTTCTTTTAAAGTTTTCTTTTGATTGGTGCTTTGTTCTTAGTATATGCGTGTTTGTTTGCTTTGTGTATGTTTGTGCCCGATGATTGATGCGCTTAGAGTGAACGCCGTTCGAGAAGTTTGGAAGAGCTTGAAGTTGAAGATTCTGAGCAACTACTCTTTGGTTAAAGGCAAGTGTGTCCTTGATCTTTTGTCCTAAGAATTATATTTAATCACTCATTGCATTGCTTGCATTAATTTTGATGGGTTCCTATTAAGGTTTATCCTAGTCTTTGATTGTCATTCCTTGTTAACCTAGGTTTACATTTATGTTGGGTAGCTATGCTTAGTTGCTATACCTGGGTTATGGTGGTTTTAATGAACATTAATGATGAATCATGTTATACCTTTATGTTATATCTTTGGATGTTTAATGCAAGACCATATGTTTAATCGGAACATGGAGAACCACCCAGGACAACAGTGCAACCACAAGGACTATATGGCTCTGGTCTTGGCCGAGTAATTAGGGAAGTCTTTGTGTGGTTATTACTCACATAGTAGATTGGGGACGGAGGAATGCTTTATGGCTCTTCTATTCCGGAGTGGTGTTGGAACAGAAGACTCTATGGCTGACCGTCCGTAATAGAAGTGTGGTACGAAAGATAGCCTCTATGACATACTACTATGGACTAATACGCACGGGAGGACTCTTTGTAAAGGCCTCGTAGAGTCCCTATGCAATCACACCTCGGTAGTGTGGTATGATGCTTGGCCGGCATCGCATGGTTGGGTTTAAAGTTCTTCGGGACTTTTACGCGACTTGTGGGTAAAGATGTACAACCTCTGCAGAGTGTAAAACTAATCGATTAGCCGTGCTCACGGTCAAGAGCGGCCTGGACCCTCACATGATAACTGAACTTAAAGATGGACTTAAATCGTTCTCTCTGGTTATGCTTGCCATGTGCTTATGGCGTATCTCTTATCTTATGCTTAATTGTGGGTTGGTATAAACTTATACTTTATTAGTAATCAGGTGCTAATAAAACTTGATCAACTAACATTGCTTAAATGCTTATAGCCCAGTCCACTATAAAGCCTTTGCATTCATTCTTTTCCCCACACTTGCTGAGTACGACAAGTGCTCACCCTTGCTATAAATATTGTTGCTCAGAAAAAGGATGCTACTTTGAAGTCTTGTGAAGAAGTTGCTGGTGCTAGGCGTACGCAACCCCCAGTCGACTGCCTGTGATGTTTGGAGCCTTCGTTTCCAGGATTAAGCGTAAATCTCTGATAATCTTTCTTTTTCTTTCGTGATAATGTTTCTGTATTCACTTATATGTCACTATATGCATGAAACTTGATCCTGGCATGCATATAGGTATGCACATGGTTTTCTTCGGAACATCGGGTGTGACAACATGTCCACGGCCTCGACGAGGCGAGGGCGCGCGCGTGTGGCACGCCTATCTCCTCTATTCAACTTCACAAGAAGTGTACCGAAAGGCTACCTCATAAGTTGGATGGGAGACTCCTCAAATACCCATGTGGTATTTCTCACTTTTTCTTAGTATTAAATAAATGAGCTTTAATTCTTTCATTATTATAATAAATGACTCACCCATTTATTCTAGCTGCAAGCACGAGAGGACACCATCGTTCTTACGACAAATCTAATGTGACATGAAAATTAATAAAGGCAGGAGCACCATCACTTCTCCATGGATTTATTAGAAATGTATTTTCGATAAGTTTACCAGGCCACTTGCCCCAACTCATGCGGGCACGTTTTAACCGCTTGCTACAGCTGAGTTTTGCTCAAACAAAGGGAGCTTAAATCTTTTCTGGCGCGGTCCACTGACAAGTTTACCCTTATAGGAGAGATTAGAACAAGTTTTGCTCACATGCACGCGCTATATATATGCTCAGCACTTTTCCCTCCGTCGTAGAATATAGTTATATTTAGATTTTTTCAAAGTCAAATATTTTGAACTTTGAGTGCAAATAGAAAAATAATTATATAGACTAATAACATAAAAATAATGTTACTTGATTTATCATGTAACCAACTATTTTACAATATATATATATATATTTATATTTATTTGTAACCCTTTATTCTTTAAATAAATTATTTTCAAAGATATTGTTGGTTAAAATAAAAAAGATTTGACTCTTGAAAAAGCTAAAGGTCGTTATATTTTGGGGTATATATATCCCAAAAGGGAAAATAGTCAGAAAATCCTAATACGTGCCAAACCAAGAGAGGCCAAGATACCCATGCATGGCCATGATGTCCACCTGCCGTTCCCTATATCCGCGATGGCGATTGGCGTCCATGGAAAATTTTAGCTAGGCGCCACTATTGACTGACCAAAGGAGCAACAGCTGCGCCATGGAGTCGTGGGTGTCAGAGAAGCAGTGGTACGACCACGGGAGCAACAGCTGCGCCGCCGGCAAGGTGTGCGGCCACTACACGCAGGTGGTGTGGCGCGCCTCCACCAAAATCGGCTGTGCTCGCGTCGCCTGCAACGGCGGCGGCATCGTCATCTCCTGCAACTATAGTCCCCCGGGCAACTACATCGGACAGAGCCCGTACTAGAATATGGATCTCGGAGTCACACTTCATGCCAAATTCCAAATTATTCCTGTTTATTTTTTGTGAGTTGTGACATGATATATTAAATAAATAAATATCATAAGTAATAAAATAATAATGTGATTTCACATTTTGATTCAGTTTGCCCGTAGACCATGTTCTTGTTATATCAGCGGAGATCAAAGGTCCTATAGACGTTCTTTGTTCGATACCCATTACAAATACATGTTATCAGTAATGGGCACGTGTTACCTTTCTTCGCTCATTTGTAACGCTTGATTGGTAACGGGTGTTTTGTCTGTTACTAAAAGTCATCTATGCTCGTTACCAAAGTGATTTTTTCATGTAGTGTATGGTCTCAATCAGGAGACCTGGGTTCGATTCCTCATTGGAGTGAATTTATGAGACTTATTTAAAAAAAATCCCCTTGCTGATCGGTTCGATTCCCTCTTGGAGCGAATTTACGGGACTGGTTTTTAAAAAAATCCCAACGCCGGTGAAACCAGGGTTCGAAGATTTTTTAAGCCAGGGTTAGGTTCCCTTCTCTTGATGAAAACCATAGGGCGGTCTTAACCCCACTGACTTAGTTTTTATTATGTCAACGAGCTAATTTTGATTTCGGTTCATTCCTAGCTAAATACTCCCCGACTGATAACTTTTGTTTCGATTTCAATTAATTTAAGATCTCCTGTAGATTTCATTAATGTCATAAGCAATAAAATCATATGCTTTCAGAGTTTGTTACGAGTTTACCTGTGAATCCAAGTTTTTCCTGTAGAGCTAGTTTTAATTTGGGTTTTGCTAAACAATAGACAACTATTTTCTTACAATTATGTTTTCACTTCGGTTTCAATCGTCTAGATTTCCTTTAGATTTTCTTATAAATGTACTCCCTCTGCTTCAAATTATAATCCATTTAAATTTTTTGACACCAAGTTTGACCACTTGTTTTATTCAAATATTTATTCAAACGAAAGTATGTCTGCATCTTGCTTCATTAATAAAAATTCTTCACACATAACTTAAATTTGACTATATTTGTATATTGTTTTTGAATAAGACGAGTAGTCAAATTTGGGTTCAAAAAATTCAAACGAAATTATAATTTGAAACAGAGAGAATAATAAACAATAAAATCACATGCTTTCGGAATTCAGAGTTTGATTCGAGTTTGCCTGTGGATCCAAGTTGTGTCTGCACAACTAGTTTTTATTTGGGTTTTTGCTAAGGAAAAAGTCTATCTCCCTTCAAGTATAGAGAATGTTCAGATAACCCCTAAAGTATGTTTTGGTTCAATTAACCCCATAAACTATGCTATTTGGTCCAACTTACACCATAATGCAAGTTGTCATTTTTGTTTCTCCATACACAAGTTGAATTTTAATTTGATATTTTGCAGGATGGTTGTAGACATCATAATCTGTATTAAAAATATTTTATGATTTTCCATCATTAGTTTTTATATAATTTTATATCTTGAGTATAATTTTTTTATTAAATATATTACCATATCAAAATACTGATGAAAAATTCACGATATATTTTTCTAACATACCTTTTTTTGCGTGCCATAAACTTGAAAAATTTGAACTTAAAATTACACTTGTGCATTGAGAAACAAAAAAGACAAATTGTGTTAAGGGGTAAATTGAACTAATGTGCATAGTTTAGGGGTAAAGTGAACCAATAAATACTTTAGGGGTTATTCAAATTTAGGTTATACTTGAGGGGAGTAATTTGGACTTTTTCCTTTTCCTAAATAATAGCTAGCCAGCTATTTTTCACAATTTTTTTACTGAAAATTTTGAATTCGATCAAATTTTCAGAAAGATTAGCACCGTTGATCCTCTATAAATGAAAAATAATGAATTTTTGGCTCCGCCTGACTGTCCAGATATCCTTTACAAATTATTTCATAATTATCATAATCGATTAAACCATGTGCATGTTTGCATGTGTATATATCCATGTATGTTCTTCCTAGGTAGCTAACTATGACGCTTGCAGCTAAATTTTAATTTAGTAATCTAGTACAAGACTACAAGAGGATTCTTCTAACTAAGTCTCATGTTTTAAACGGCTTTTTAAGGAACACAATATAGCACAATAGGTTTTTTTTGATTATCGATGCTTGATGAGAGAATAATGCTTTACTAAAGAAAATATGATTATTTTTTATCATCGCGATACTAACAATGACAACATTCGATAGTGATACCTGTGCTGAACCCACAGACTTTATGCCAACTTTTAATAGGGATAGTGCATATATACTCTTGAAAACAATCGAAGTCTATGTACTTTGCTTAGGTAAATGTTGCGCATATATATCACCTCGAACTACTAGGAATAGATATTTTGCGCGCACACACACATATATGAGTGATGTTATGGTGCTAGAAATTTCCTCCCATTTCCTGCACCCAAAGTATTTTCCTCCCGCAAAGGGTAATAATTTGGTCATTTCGTGTTTGTAGGTCGTCCCCAACCCCCCCGGCCCGACCCACGTCCACCCCCTCAGATGACGCGCACGCATCACGTGAAATGAGAGGCGAACCAGAGGCGAACGCCATAAACTGCGGCGGCGGCTCCTCCGACGAGGATATCGAACGACGACCCTTACTCACGCCCCCTGCTCCGTAGCCAACACAACCCTCGTCTCTCGCTCCCTCCAGCTCCTGCCGGCGCCTTCACAAGGCGTCGCACCGGTGGCCTGCCGCACCACCGCCTCAGGTCGCCATCGACTTCTCCCTGCCTCACCGGACGTCGAGCCCGAGCGGCAAGGCCGGCCAACACAGTCTTCTTGCCTCAACGCCCATCCCCATCGGACCCTGTTCTTCTCGCCGGGTGAGTCAAGCAACCACACCTTTCTCCTCATCTCTCCCATGCTTTTAGGGTTTCTTGATTCATGAATAAGAACCTTGCAGATGTAGTATTTTTTAGTCATTTACAAGTTATTGATCTAGTGTAGGCACCCCCTGTAGATAGATGCAAGATGTAGGTGACAAATTAGTTGTTCAAGTCATACTCCAAATTACTAGACCTTGCAGGCAGCAACACTTGCTCACTGAATTCTTTTTTTAAGGCGGAAATGTCCGATGTTGATTCTTTGCTGGAGTACAATGAAATAGTTATGAATATGTCTAACAGTGAGGACGAAGGATTTCAGTTTTATAACAACTACGCTTATGAGAAGGGATTTAGTGTGATGAAGGATTACTACGAGTGGGACAGGGACCTGAATGAGAGGAACCTTCGCAAGTTTGTTTGTAGCAGTGAAGGTTTCCACGCACAGAAGCACCTTAGGACGGAGATCAAGTTGCGGAGGTCGCAAAATGTCACTCACTTTGGTTGCTGTGCTAAATATGTGATTGCACTGGATTATGACACAAAGCAGTGGTATGTGAAGGATTTCATCAATGAACACAACCATCCGATGATTCCACCAGACCTATCTTGTTTCTTGCGTTCTCACAGAAAAATTACTGATGAGCAGAAAGCAGACATTATGCATATGCAGGTTTCTGGAATCCGCAAGCACCAGATAATGGACACTATGCTGAAGCGGCACAAGGTTATGATAAGGTTGGATTTACAGTAAGGGGCCTTTACAATTTCTTCCATCGCAATAAGTTGCAGATGCTCTCCGCCGGTGATGCCCAAACAATCATGAATTACTTGATAGCTCAGAGACATAGAGATCCAAATTTCTATTTCGACCACAAGGGAGATGGGGGAGGGCATATGACGGGAGTGCTTTGGTGCGACTTCCAATCTCAGATGGATTATAGAGCATTTGGTGATGTCGTCGTATTTGATGGCACTTACAAAACCAATAAATACAACCTGTCTCTTGTTCCTTTTGTTGGGGTGAATCATCATAAAAGCACAGTTCTTTTCTCTTGTGAAATTGTTGCTCATGAGGATACTCAGTACTATGTGTGGCTGCTTAGGGCATTCACTAAAGCCATGTCTCAGAAACATCCAGTATCTGTGATCACCGACGGAGACCTTGCTATGCAAAATGCAATCAGTATTGTGTGGCCGAATGCATCACATCGGCTATGCGGATGGCATATTGAGAATAACATTGTGAGTAATATTAAGGACGTGTGAAGGAAGGGATTATGTGCTTTCTTTATGATCGTTGCTCTATAGAAGAGATTGAGTTGAAATGGATGGTTTTCTTGAAGAAGCATGAGGTCACATATGAGAACTCGTGGCTATATCAGATGCATGAGAGGAGGGAATCTTGGTGCACTGCGTATGGTGCTGGTAAGCGCTATTTAGGATTGAGGAGCAACCAGCGTAGCAAGAGCCTGCACTCTAGGATCTAGTTTGATCTAGATCAAAAAATGACACTGGTAGAGCTGTTTCAACACTTTGACAACTGTCTTGTAAAGCTGCAAACTAGAGAAGCGGCTTTGGATTTTGTATCCAATTACAAGCCATGCTTGGAACCAGATGCTTCGTTTTTTGTGCATGAGGCTGCAAAAAGGTTCACAACAAGTGTTTTTTATGATGATGTGCTGTACAGTCTGAAAGTAGCTGAGAAGTGTTATTTGATTGAGGAATTGGATAGCTACGACACTGTTGTGTATGAAGTTGGAAGGGTTGATAAAGGAGAAAAATGATACTATGTGAGCTGTGACATACGTGTTGATGAGGATAAGGTCAAGGAAATTTCATGTTCTTGTCTAAAATTACAGTCCTTTGGGACCCCATGCTCACACATCTTCTTTGTGTTGGGCTATCACAAAGAAAATAAGCTTCCAAACTGCTGTGTATTGGAAAGGTGGATGATTGGTGCCAAGCGTGAATTTCCTCCTACAAGGAAGATCACAATGTATGACTATTCTGATAGCGTACAGAGGTACAATGACCTACGCGTTCTTGAAGAGGAAGCTGCTACGATTCCTGTAAATATAGGAGAGGGTGGACGCAAGACGTTTGGTCCTGTGCTCCCACAAGCCCTGGATGTTGATTTTGCGAAGTGCTGCAATATATTAGATCCCATACGCGTGCTTGGCAGAGGGGCCCGAAGAAAAAGTTGAAGTCAAGTTCAGATAGATCTGACAAACATTGTACCCTATGTAAAGATCGGGGTCACAATTGGAGAACATGCTACTTGAGAGATGAGGTAAGCTACGAGTAATTGTGATCAAAGTTCAAATTTGATTGTTTGTGAGCCATGTGTAGTTTTTACTAATGTCCCTCTTCATTTGTATGATAAAATGCTCCCTGAGGATGTGTTAGATAAATGATTCGGCAAAGGTATACATCCCAACAAAATTCTACATTCCTGTACATGACTTCTCTTTCTCCAGTACCTGTGGGTTCTTGTTTGGCTTCATGAAATCAAGCTGAGTGTGTGGGGGCGAGTTATATTCTTGGCAAATTTCATTCTCTTAATAATTGTCATTGTTCCCGCCTTCATTGTGCCTATTTTGTTTCTTTTTTTTGTGAGTGCTTGATTCATGCCAAATTCCAAATTTCAGACATGCATATGCTGGTGCATTTGTAGGTGTGACATGATATTATAAATAAATAAATAAATAAATGTCATAAGAGTAAAACAATGTGATTTCAGTTTGATTCAGGTTTAATTTGCCTGTGGATCATGTTTTTGTTATGTCAGCGGAGATATAATTTGGATTTAGGTTTTTTCTAGCTAAATAATCCCCGGGATGATAACTTTTCTTTAGATTTCAATTAATTTATATCTCCCGTAGATTTTCATGAATCTCATAAGCAATAAAATCATGTGATTTCATAGTTCGAATCGGGTTTACATGTGACACCAAGTTTTGCCTGTGGAACATGTTAGATTGACTGACAAGCCTTGCGCAACAAGAATCGTTAGTATGTTAGTACCTAAGGTTCTGTCCGATTGTCGCATCAACAAAATCCATTTCATAACTACGAGGTAATTAATACGCGAGATGAATCTACTAAAATTAATTAGATCATGTTTTGACGATGTGGTGCGACAATAAACATATGCTAGTAATTGATTAATTATATGAGACTTAATAAACTCATCTCGCTAATAGCCCCTATATGTATAATTAGTCTTATAAATATCTCGCATTTACTCCGCCTAATTAGCATCCCAAGATTTGATGTAATAAGTGCCGAACATTTTATAATTTTAATACATTAATATAACTATTTGCCAAGTGTCTTACTCGGCACACGACAACTCTTTGCCGAGTGTGCGATGAACAACACTTGGCAAACAACGTGTAACGACCCCGGATTTTCGGTGAGGAAAACCCGAGTCCCTGTACCTTTGCGATAGTCCCGGTATCAGTGGCTATCGCGTACAGATCTCATCACAGAAGGTAAATCACAACCGTACATCGCATCACACAAATATTAGTACATAATTTATTACATGTCCATAATGGAGTACAACATTACAAGCCTCAAGGCTGAATCAGAGTAAAATTCTATGCGGCGGTAGCTAGCATCTCAGATGGGTCTCCATCTTCTGTTCTTCACGACCACAGGCATCCTTGAGCGAAGCGACGCATCCCTCAGTCGTACCATCCTTCCGTGTTGTTGTCGAAGTCGAACTCGTAACCTGCACACTCAAAGCCTATCCCCAAGGAGTGGGATAGGTTCACGTCACCGACTGTATGCAGCTTTAAGTGGCCTATCTTCTAAAGGGTAATAAAAGAGGCAAGGTAGAAGCTCAGGTTTTCTATGCAGCAGCAGCAAAGCATAAACAGAAATCATCTCCATATAGGTCCCAAACCGATCTCTCAAACACAACTCGGAACCACCTGGTACCCCAGGGTCCCGTCTCCACAACCTATCTCCATCTAGGGTCGATGCGAGAACTTCTTCTCCTCGCACCTAAATGATTGCAATCGGATCGACGAGGTAGAGGGAGCCACTCTCCTCTAGCCGACTGCAACCACGGCTCACCACACTCTCAACTATAGGGGGAGGTAGAAATCCCAAAACATGAGGAACTAACATGTCTTCAAGGTTTGTCCATGACCGAGGACGCGGCTATACGTATAGATCAAACAACTCTGCAGAGCGTGTACACCTGTACCCAACTCGGGATGGCGCCCGGCGGTGATCAGCCAACCGAGCCCACCCTACCGTGCGAACTCTCGGAAGTTACGGTCCCATCCTGCATCCAGCCCTCAAAACGAATCTATTGACGCGAAAAGTGCACTCAACGCCAAACACACAGCAAGCCGAACAAAGCTGGCTTCACACGCGCAGAGAACGAAAGACGTGCCAGTCAATTTTTCCTGAAAATTAACAAAAGATAAAGCAGTTAAATACCAAAGCTTGGAACTTGCCGGTGGTACCGCACGGCTTCCATATTTACGGCTAAGAAGCCAAATGAGATGACACATAGCTACGTAAAGCTATCGCCAACGAACGACAACCATTCGGGAAACCGCAAAGAGGAAAAGGTAACACCGCCGAATGGGTGACGTGTCAAAGTAGGGATACCGAGGAGGCACCCTCATCCCCCGATCCCGCATCGTTCTCGAGTCGGGTGGGCACCATTGCCCCTTCTGCCAGATGTAGTCATCTTCGTCCTCTTCTTGATCAGCCCACCTGAGATCAGCTTGGCGCTTCCTGGGATGATCGATGACTTCAATTTTTTGGCGCCGATCCCCATTAGGGTGGATCCTTCCAATTCTCTCGTGGACTGAAGCGTCCCCTCATCAGAGGTGACTAAATGTGACACAAATACCAGTCCCAGGAGGCTGGTAGCACATTTATTACAACAGGTGGAATCAGTCTTTTACATTACGGTTACAGAAAGGGCACGGTAATACCAACGCTACAATGAACAATACAAACGCTAGCGACCACACTACGATAGCAAAGGCTTCCATAGCCTCCTCGGAGTACCACACCATGGAAGCTTTAGGTAGGGCCCCGGTACACGAGCACCGGTTGGGTGTAGGGCAGTGACCTACTCAACGTCTTCTGGGATGTAATCGGGATCCTCCTCTGTAAAATAGTTAGTAAGACAAGGGTGAGCACATACGTACTCCAGAAATCCAACCCCACCCACGGAGGGGCTTATAAGCAGAATCATGCAAAGATATAACAAGGATCAGATTAAGGTTCATTTAGCAATCACACACGTGCAGGGGTTCTTTTTCAAAAAGGTTTTTGCAAATCATTTCCATAACCCAAGTGACTCGACTGCTTTAGGAAAACCACTGTGGGACTACCGGACTCCCTGTCCGTCATAGCCCAGGCACACAGCCACGCACTTCACCCAGAAAACAACTCACGCCAGAAAACATCCCATCCCAAACACTAGTTTTTGTGACCACACCGTGACTCGTCCAATACCGTGGACACGGCTATTCGAATAGGTTTGACACTGCGGAGGTTGTACATCTTTACCCACAAGTAGGGTACCGTCACATGGACACCTCAGTGCCGGTACGGATCCTATCAAAGCCATTACCCACCTTAGCTAACACTACGAGCCACCACGGAAGCAACCAAGGGGTTATCCCACATAACCAGGGCGTACCTCACACGGAGCGTACCCCTACTCCTTGGTCTCCGTGCTCACCCGCACACCGGATGGCAAGTAGATTAACTAGTGGGGTTTATGCTAAGCGGTTGCCACATACAAATCGGTCGAGTGGTTGTACGATGATTTGGGTCGGGTGAGATGTCACGCAACCGGTCCTTAACCGACAAGATGGACAACTCCCAACATGCTCAACCACACGAGTACGGCTCACCCATACCCCCGACACACACGTCCATCCCGTCTACCCGTTCTTTACTCATTTTCCAAACATATCCCCCTTTTGTTTTTAAAGCACTCACACATTTTGAAAGTACGCACACATTTTTAAAGTACTCATTTAGGCCAAAACAAGGTTCAATCATAGCAATCAAGGGTGGCTATCCTACCATGTTTTTGCAGTAAAACAATATGCAATTTATAAAACGGGTATAGGGTATATTTATAAAACTAGGACAAAAGCATGCATCAAAGGATGAGGTTGAACTTGCGAGTCTTCGAAGTCTTCGGGAGTGCGGCTCGGCGTCCGGGACCTCGGGCACACGCTCGCAAGGAATCGGCTTCGGTCTCGGCTCGGGGTACCTCACTCCTTCTACTTCGTTGGCTATGGCATACACACAAGCAAGCAAGCAATGTTAGCATACATGTTTCCGACCGAGCTCGGGGAGTGGGAAGTGAGCGGAGGAGGGGTATATATAGATGCGGTAGGGTTTGGTATTAACCGAGAAGGAAAGGCGGTTATGAGAAGGGGCTAGGTTAGGGGGGGGGTATAGATATTAAGGACCTTATGGGTAATTTCTATTAATAGTAAAAAGGGTGTTTATGCTAATCTAAACTAAGTTAGGGTCATTTTGTAGTTTATCCTAGGGTATAATAGTATTTAACTCTTGATTAACCCTTAACTCAGGGACTTATTTGGAAAAAGGAAGGGAAATAAGAAGGGGGCTCGGTCTTGAGGCAATAGAAGAAAAACTGGGGGGGGTTCTTGGCAAAAGCGCCATCCCCTTCCCCTCCTTCGATCTAGAGCGAACGAGAGGAGGGGGGGGGGGGGGTGCGGCCGCGCGCGGCCTCGGGCGGCGCGCCGGCCGCCGGCCCCCGGCCACGGGAGGCGGCAGCGAGAGGGAAAAAGGAGGAGGGCGACGAGGAGATTTGTTCCCCTCACTCACCTTGGGTCGAGGCAGCGCGAGGGGGCGGCTCCACGGGCGGCGGCGGACCGGTGGTGGTGGTGTTAGTGGCGGCGGTGCTCTAGCGCCTAAGCAAGGGAAAGGAGGTGGCCGTGGTGAAGTGCGGTGGCCGGGGAAGCCGTTGGCCCCTTTTATAGGCGGCGAGAGGCGGTTCGGGAAGGGGATATTTTCCCCGGCGAGGTCGCCGGGCGAGCTCGGGGAGCTTCGCGAGCTCCGGCCGGTGACGCGACGGCTCGGCTTGGTCGGCGTGCGCGGGGGTTCGGCGGGGGATTGGACTCGTCGTGCGAGGGCGTTGGGGCGGCCGCGGCGGCGGTGAGGGAGGTGACGGCTCGGACGGGGGGCATTTATGGCGTCTGGCGGCCGGCACGGTCTCCCGGCGGGCGCGGACAGAGCGGGGCCGCGGTGGCGTGCAAGGGTGGCTCCCCTGCCGGCCGGTGGCGTGCGGGCCGGGGTCAACCCGGTGTCGGCTCCGGCCGGGCGCGGGGAGCCGGCCGCGGGGCGGCGCGCGCGGCCGGGGAGGGGAGCGAGGGGAAGAAGAAGGAAAGAAGAAAGGAAAGAAGGGAAAAGGAAAAGGAAAAAGGAAAAGAGGAAAGGAAAATGGGAGAAGAGAGAAGAGAAAGAAAAAGGGAGAAAAGAAAGAGGGAGAAAGGGAGGAAAAATGGAGAAAAAGGAGAAGAAATAGGGACGAGGTTTTTAGGAAGTCTAGGAAATTGCTAGGGAAATTAGGGGAGGGTTTTGTGGGGGTTTTTCCTATTTCCCGGCGTCGGCGGGATTTTCGGGCCGGCGGTGACGGCGAGGCGGACCCGGGCGGCGGGACCGCGGCGTGCGCGGGATTCCGGCCGGTGGCCGACCGCGG
Source organism: Cenchrus americanus (assembly GCA_947561735.1). Lineage (NCBI taxonomy): Eukaryota > Viridiplantae > Streptophyta > Magnoliopsida > Poales > Poaceae > Cenchrus > Cenchrus americanus. Next base: position 251,448,306 of record OX387245.1, on the reverse strand, counting down.
CGTTGGGAAGGTGCGCGGGGCGCGACCGGGGTGCGCGCCGGCGGGAATCGCGGCACGCGCGTTGGGGAGAGAGAGAGAGAGAGAGAGAGAGAGAGAGAGAGAGAGAGAGAGAGAGAGAGAGAGAGAGGAGTGGCTAGGATTTGATTGATAATTGAGCTCGGCGGATTGGTTTTTTTTTTGAAATTACGCGTGATTTAATAGATGATTTATTTAGAGCTAAAAATGCGGGCGTTACAAACCTACCCCACTTAAAATGAATCTCGTCCTCGAGATTCGGCTAAGTTTCGAATAGGTGGGGAAACTCCTTCTTCAGTGCGTCCTCTCGCTCCCACGTAGCTTCTTCCACCCCATGTCTGCTCCATTGGACTCTGCACACCCGTACTTCGGTCGTCCTTGTCCGCTTGACCACGGTGTCTAAGATCTTGACGGGCACCTCCCGGTACCTAAGGTACGGGCCGTAGGTCGATGGTCTCCACCGGTACTCGCTTTTCTTCCAAAACCTTCAAACATCGGCGTAGGCCGAGAGATGTGGAACACCGGGTGTATATCCGCCATTTCCTCGGGTAGCTCCGGTCGATACGCTCTTGCTCCGACTCTCTTGAGTACTTTATACGGGCCGATGTACCGAGGGGCCAACTTCCCGTGTACTTGAAATCTTCGAGTCCCTCGGATAGGTGAAACCTTGAGGTAGACGAAGTCTCCTGGGTTGAAGCTCGCTTCACGCCTTTTCTTGTCTGCGTAGCTCTTCTGTCGGGACTGAGCGGCTTTCAACTTTTCTCGGATATCAGTTACTCGCTCCTCGGCTTCCTTTATAAGCGCGGGCCCAACCGGGGCACGCTCTCCTACCTCGACCACATCAGGGGTGTTCGCACTTTCTCCCGTATAGTGCTTCGAATGGCGACATTCCCAGACTTGCTTGGTAGCCGTTGTTGTAGGAAAATTCCGCATATGGCAGGCTCTGCTCCCAATCTTTGCCGTAGGTGAGGATGCATGCTCTCAACATATCTTCCAAAATTTGATTCACCCTTTCGGTCTGTCCGTCTGTCCGTGGGTGGTATGCTCGAGCTAAAGTCTAGCTTGGTGCCCATGGCTTTGTGCAGGCTTTTCCAGAACCTAGAGGTGAACTGGGTCCCTCTGTCCGAGACTATTCTGCTAGGCACTCCATGCAGCTTCACTATATTTTCTATGTAGAGTTTTGCCAACTTCTCTCCACCATAAGTGGTCCGTACGGGTAGAAAGTGAGCGACTTTGGTGAGTCGATCCACGATCACCCATATGGAGTCATGTCCTTTCTGAGTCCTTGGCAACCCTACTATGAAATCCATACCTATCTCATCCCATTTCCACACCGGGATTGGTAAAGGTTGCAACAGTCCTGCGGGCTTCTGATGTTCGGCTTTGATCCTCTGACAAGTGTCGCAGTGGGCGACGAACCGTGCAATGTCTGCCTTCATCCCATTCCACCAGTACTTCTGCTTTAAGTCCATGTACATCTTGGTGGATCCCGGGTGAATGGAATATGCTGAGTTGTGTGCCTCATCCATGATGGTCCGTCGGAAATTTCCACCTTCGGGCACGCATATCTGTTCTTGTACCACGGGGTACCTTGGTCATCTACCCCGAAGTCGGGGGCCTTGTTCTCTCCGGTATGCTTGCGGATCCTCATCGGATCCTCGTCGGCTTCTTGGGCCTTCGGATCTTCTCTTCTAGGGTAGGCGGAACACTCGGTGGCGGACGTAGCCTTGGGGGACGATGTGTACGTTGAGTCGAGCCATCTCCTCTTGCAACCGAGCACTCTTGGGTGCCGCCTTCTCGTAGTTTTTCCGCTTAGAGCATCCGCTACCACATTGGCCTTCCCAGGGTGGTAGTGAATTTCCGGATTATAGTCCTTGACTAGCTCTAGCCATCTTCTCTCGCCTTAGGTTCGGGTCGGGTCGGGGTGAAGATGTACTTTAGACTCTTGTGGTCGGTGAAGATTTCACACTTGTTCCCGATCAGATAGTGTCTCCAGATCTTCAGGGCATGCACTACGGCTGCAAACTCCAGATCATGGGTGGGATAGTTCTGCTCATGGGGTTTAAGCTGACGGGAGGCATATGCCACTACCTTCCCATCTTGCATAAGCACACATCCCAACCCTTGTCGGGAGGCGTCGCAATACACGACGAAGTCCCGTTGAATGTCTGGCAGGGTTAGCACTGGGGCTGTAGTCAGCCTCTTCTTCAATTCTTGGAAACTTCTCTCACAGGCCTCGGTCCAGTTAAACTTCTTCTCTTTCTTGAGCAGCCTCCTGTCATGGGCGGGCGATCTTGGAGAATCCTTCGATAAACCTTCGGTAGTACCGGCTAAACCTAGGAAACTCCCGATCTCACTTACGTTGGTTGGTTCTTGCCCGGTTGGAGGCTCGTCTCAACTTTTCCCGGGTCTACGGCTACTCCTTCTGCAATCGAATGTGCCCAAGGAAGGATATCTTCTCTAGCCAAAATTCACACTTGCCGAACTTGGCGTATAGCTTGTGTGCCCTTAACTTTCCCAAAGACTACCCGAAGATGTTGCTCATGCTCCTCCACGCTCTTGGAGTACACAAGTATGTCGTCAATGAAGACCACGACAAACTTGTCCAGCCTCTTCCATGAACACCTTATTCATGAGGTTCATGAAATATCTTCGGTGCATTGGTTAGCCCAAAGGACATCACCGTGAACTCATATTGCCCGTAGCGAGTGACAAAGGCGAGTCTTGGGGATGTCACTCTCCCAAATCTTGAGTTGGTGATACCCGATCTTAGATCTACCTTCGAGAAGTACTTGGCTCCCTTTAGTTGGTCAAACGAGTCATCTATTCTCGGGAAGAGGGTACTTGTTCTTAATAGTGACCTCGTTCGGCGAGCGATAGTCCACACACATCCTCATGCTCTTATCCTTCTTCTCCACGAAAAGCACCGGGGCTCCCCATGGTGATGAGCTTGGTCCGACGAACCCACTTCGCCGGAGCTCGCTAGCCGCTTCTTCAATTCTCGCTAACTCGGGGGCTGCCATCCTATAGGGTCTCTTGGCTATGGGAGAGGTTCCAGGGATAAGGTCGATCACGAACTCTATGTCCCTGTCTGGTGGCATTCCAGGGAGTTCTTCGGGGAACACATCTGGGTATTCTCGTACTCATCGGGACATCTTCTATGGACTTGGCTTCTATGTTGAAAACCATTATATCTGGCCTGTGTCCCCGGGTGTGGCAGGTCACTTGTATCCCGTCTGGGTTGGTCGGGTGCACTACTTTATCGGCGCGGCTTATGAGGCCATGGTGTTGGCTTAACCGGTCCATACCAAGGATCACATCTATCCCCTTGGATTTCGGTACTACCGGTCCGCTAGGAACTCTACCCCACTTAAAATAATCCTTACCGGGGGCATCCCAGTTGACAGTTAATGTCACCTCCGGCGTTCGAGTTATTAGGGGTGCTTTTAGTAGTACCGTGGGTATGCTATGCTTTTCCACAAAGCTTGAGGATATGAATGAGTGTGATGCTCCCGAATCGAACAAGTATGGTAGCCAAAACCGAGCCGACCGGGAACTCACCGATTACCACTCCTTGTGCTTCTTGTGCCTCCTCGCGCATTGATGTGATTCACCCGGCGCGTCCATACGACCGCCGGGGCCGCCTCATCCGCCGGTTGTTGGGGTTGTTGCCGAAGTTGTTGTTGCCGCGCACCGGCATGCGGTTGGCTCTCGACGCAAGTGGCCTTGGTCCGTTTACCGAGTTGGAGTAGGTGGTGGTGGGCGGCTTTTTAGCATAGGGGAGTTGGCGATGAAGTGCCCCGTTTCCGGCAGTTGAAACACACTCGGGAGTTGTTGTTGTTGTTGTTGGTAGTGAGCCGGGCCGGGTGTTGTTCCGTGGGGGCTTCATGGCATTCCGGTTGTAGGAGGGCTTGAACTCGGGCTGCGGGGGCTTGTGAGCTTGTGGCTTGGGTTTGGGTTCGTATTGCATTGGAGCTTGGAACCCGGACATGGGGTGTCCAAAGTTTCTCGGCCTCCGGGACCGCTCTTCTTTGCTTGGCCTTGTGTTCCATGAATTTGCGCTTGTTCTCCTTCTTTTCTTCGGCCTTCGCTCTTTCCGTGAGGATTGCCATGTTCATAAGGGTGTTAAAATCCGGGTAAATGCGAGGAGTCGGCAGTTGTCCTCGGTTCGGAGTCGGCCCCTTCTTGAACATCTCTTGCTTTTTGGAGTCTTTATCCACCTCCTCGGGGGCATAGCCTCGGCCTCTATGAACCGGTATGTGTACTCCTCCACGGACATGTTGCCTTGGCGGAGTTCGCGGAACTCGTCCGCCTTCCGCTTCGGTGTGGCCTCCGGATGTGGTAGCGGCGGAACTCCTCCACGAATTCATCCCATGTGATGGCGGAGGGATCCTTGGGTCGCGGCGCAAGAATTCTCCCACCAAGCTAGGGTCGTCCGGTGAGCTGGTGAGCTGCCAGAGAACCTTGTCATGGTCCTCGCAAGGGGAGGGGCTCTAGTTCCCTCGGGATGGCTCTCGGCCAATCGTCGTCCAAAGGATTCACCGACCCGCTAAAAGTGGGCGGCTTAGTCCCGAGGAACTCGATCGCCCTTTTCATTCATGCTCATGGCACGGGGTCTTGGGCGGTTGATGGCATTGAAGATAGCCTCCATCGGGACGGTCGGTTGGCTAAGACTTGAGCCAAGTCAATAGGGAGGGGGTGGTGGTGGCGGGACCACGTTTTCTCCTCCATCTTCATTTTGGTTAACTTCCTCGTTCGGGAAGACGCTCCCTCCGATCGGCTTGCGATCCCTCGCATCCGACCGGTGGGTCCCGACAGGCGCCCCGGAAACCATCCGTAAAGAAGCGGGTTTCTAAGAGATCTAGTTTTATGTGATGTTTAAGTGGATTATAACGGATTTCTTTTGAAAAGGCAGGGGTTTACTCTGCCGGTAAGCACACAACAAGCATACAGCAAACAAGCAAGCACAAACAAGTTTTTATTACAAACTAGTGAGGAGGATACATCCCGACTACGCGGACACACTACACGACTAAAGGCTAAGGCGCAACTTGGACCGGTACGGCTTCATTCCCTGGGTCTTGGGGCACATCACTCGCGAGGAGAGCTGTCTTCTGGGGTCGAGTGTTCTTCCAGCGGAATGAGCAGCTCGTCATCATTTCCTCCTTCGGGGTCTCCGTTTTCCTGAGGGCCGTGCCGCGGCTTCGGTGGTAGCCGTTGGGGGTTCGGGACCGCCGGTGGTGCCGGTGGGACTTCTATGGCTCCTCCCCATCCTACAAGGGGTGTTCCCGGCGGAACTTGAGGTTCTCCAATGGCCGGAACGGCGTTCCGCCGTGGGTCCATTCTTGCATGCGTTGGTCCTGGATCCTTCTGAGGCTTTCCTGGGCAACGGCTTCACTCGTTATGGCTGCGGCGGTCCTCGCTTCAGCTTGAGCCACCCGGACTTGGTGCATACGCACTGTGACTTCAGCTTGCTCGGCCCGGCTGATCTGTTCCCTCAAGTGTCTGGCCTGGTCATCAAAGAGCTTGTCCAGGGAGACAAGGTAGGCGACTACGTGGTATAGCAGGTCTTCTTGGTGGCGACGTCGCTCCAAGTTCCTCATGCGGGCCTGCCAAACTGGGGTCCTGATGGCGGGAGGGAAGTACCTCATCGGTGTGGGGACGAGGTGCTCCTCGTAGATTCGGCACAGGTAGCGGAGGGCTTTTCTGAGGGCCAAGGGATAGGTATCCCGGTGTCGGAACCCCGTGGCGGTCACGCGCCACGGCTCGATGTTGGTGTGGCGGTTGCTTCTAGCGACGGGAGAGGACCACCTCTACGGCGAAGAGTGCCGAGTTGCTCGTACTCTCGTAGTACCTAGGGCGCTCGGGGATACCGAGGCGCTCCAGGGAGTGGATGAGCAGGCGAGCAAAACCAGGCTCCTCCTGGCACACGCCTTGGGTCCATCCATCTTCCGCCATCTGAAAACAAAGATAGGGTTGAACAGGTTGTGGTGGGGTACAAGAGATGGATAACTTTATTTAATAGGAAGGTTGGGGTACATCCTTAGGGGTACACCTATTATTACTAGGACTCAGTCTCTAGCCTAAACCCTAGTCTTATCCTCATGGTGACTCTTCCTCTAGCTGGATACGGCGCTTCTTTAGTGGGAGATCTTGCTCCAGTATCTCATCTTCAGTCTGGGTCCCTTTGTCCCGCGTGGGTTTCTTCGGGTTCTTCTTCATCCAAGTCGGCTTCTCTTCTTCGCCTTCTACGTTCCTTTTGGAGCTCATCCCAAAACTTCTCCGAACGTTCTTTTTCCCCGAGGTAGTCTTGCGCCATGTTGTGTCGTTCAACTTCTCGCTATGGTTGTCTTTACTCTTTCTAGTTCTATCCTCTCGTTCGCTCTTTCCGCCCGTCGATCGCCTTTCGGCCCGCCGGGCTTGCTCCCGATAAAGGTGGTCTAGGCCTCTCGAGATATATGGATAGGTGGGAGACGCCTCTTCTAAGTCTTCTTCCTCTCGTTCCAAACCTCTCATGCGATCAATCCACGAGCGTCCTCTTCCTCCGGGAGGGTGGAAAGAATCCCATTGGAGTCCTTCGGAGGTGCCGTCTATAAACCACTCGTAGCCGACGCGGGGCCTTCCGAGCGGCCTTGGGGTAGGTGTCGGCAAAGCGAAAACCAAAGTGGCGTTGACGAACCATGGCTCAATGTCGGGGTAAAGCGTGCTCCTTCCCACAAAGATCAGCAGCTTACACCGAAGGGTGCCGAAGCGTTCGTACTCCCGGTAGACGAACTCTGGCGGATCCCTTACTCCGACGCGCTCTAGGGCCGAGTAGCAACAGGTTAGGAGGCCAGGCTGGACGGGGCAAATTCCACCGTTCCACTCGGGGTTAGGCATCTGGAAGCAAGCAAGAATCAAGGTAAGGATTTGAGAAAAGGTGAGCTCGAAGAAAGGAAAGGTTAGAGAGGGCCGAGGAGGTCTCGTATCCTAGGGGTCATGTCCTACGGCCAACCTACGGCTCGATACCACACTCCGAAGCGTCCCCTCATCGGAGGTGACTAAATGTGACACAAATACCGGCCCCGGGAGGGCTGGTAGCACATTTATTACAACAAGGTGGAATCGTCTTTTACATTACGGTTACGAAAGGGCACGGTAATACCAACGCTACAATGAACAATACAAACGCTAGCGACCACACTACGATAGCAAAGGCTTCCATAGCCTCCTCGGAGTACCACACCATGGAAGCTTTAGGTAGGGCCCCGGTACACGAGCACGGTTGGGTGTAGGGCAGTGACCTACTCAACGTCTTCTGGGATGTAATCGGGATCCTCCTCTGTAAAATAGTTAGTAAGACAAGGGTGAGCACATACGTACTCAGCAAATCCAACCCCACCCACGGAGGGGCTTATAAGCAGAATCATGCAAAGATATAACAAGGATCAGATTAAGGTTCATTTAGCAATCACACACGTGCAGGGGTTCTTTTTCAAAAAGGTTTTTGCAAATCATTTCCATAACCCAAGTGACTCGACTGCTTTAGGAAAACCACTGTGGGACTACCGGACTCCCTGTCCGTCATAGCCCAGGCACACGCCCACGCACTTCACCCGGAAAACAACTCACGCCGTAAAACATCCCATCCCAAACACTAGTTTTTGTGACCACACCGTGACTCGTCCAATACCGTGGACACGGCTATTCGAATAGGTTTGACACTGCGAGAGGTTGTACATCTTTACCCACAAGTAGGGTACCGTCACATGGACACCTCGGTGCCGGTACGGATCCTATCAAAGCCATTACCCACCTTAGCTAACACTACGAGCCACCACGGAAGCAACCAAGGGGTTATCCCACATAACCGGGGCGTACCTCACACGAGAGCGTACCCCTACTCCTTGGTCTCCCGCCGCTCACCCGCACACCCGGATGGCAAGTAGATTAACTAGTGGGGTTTATGCTAAGCCGTTGCCACATACAACGGTCGAGTGGTTGTACGATGATTTGGGTCAGGTGAGATGTCACGCAACCCGGTCCTTAACCGACAAGATGGACAACTCCCAACATGCTCAACCACACAGGTACGAGCTCACCCATACCCCTGACACACACGTCCATCCCGTCTACCCAGTTCTTTACTCATTTTCCAAACATATCCCCCTTTTGTTTTTAAAGCACTCACACATTTTGAAAGTACGCACACATTTTTAAAGTACTCATTTAGGCCAAAACAAGGTTCAATCATAGCAATCAAGGGTGGCTATCCTACCATGTTTTTTTGCAGTAAAACAATATGCAATTTATAAAACGGGTATAGGGTATATTTATAAAACTAGGACAAAAGCATGCATCAAAGGATGAGGTTGAACTTGCCGTCTTCGAAGTCTTCGGGGAGTGCCGGCTCGGCGTCCGGGACCTCGGCACTGCTCGCGAGAATCGGCTTCGGTCTCGGCTCGGGGTACCTCACTCCTTCTACTTCGTTGGCTATGGCATACACACAAGCAAGCAAGCAATGTTAGCATACATGTTTCCGACCGAGCTCGGGGAGTGGGAAGTGAGCGGAGGAGGGGTATATATAGATGCGGTAGGGTTTGGTATTAACCGAGAAGGAAAGGCGGTTATGAGAAGGGGCTAGGTTAGGGGGGGGGGGTATAGATATTAAGGACCTTATGGGTAATTTCTATTAATAGTAAAAAGGGTGTTTATGCTAATCTAAACTAAGTTAGGGTCATTTTGTAGTTTATCCTAGGGTATAATAGTATTTAACTCTTGATTAACCCTTAACTCAGGGACTTATTTGGAAAAAGGAAGGGAAATAAGAAGGGGGCTCGGTCTTGAGGCAATAGAAGAAAAAACGGGGGGGGTTCTTGGCAAAAGCGCCATCCCCTTCCCCTCCTTCGATCTAGACGAACGAGAGGAGGGGGGGGGGTGCGGCCGCGCCGGCCTCGGGCGGCGCCGGCCGGCCGGCCTCCCGGCCACGGAGGCGAGCGGCGAGAGGGAAAAAGGAGGAGGGCGACGAGGAGATTTGTTCCCCTCACTCACCTTGGGTCGAGGCAGCGCGAGGGGGCGGCTCCACGGGCGGCGGCGGACCGGTGGTGGTGGTGTTAGTGGCGGCGGTGCTCTAGCGCCTAAGCAAGGGAAAGGAGGTGGCCGTGGTGAAGTGCGGTGGCCGGGGAAGCCGTTGGCCCCTTTTATAGGCGGCGAGAGGCGGTTCGGGAAGGGGATATTTTCCCCCGGCGAGGTCGCCGGCGAGCTCGGGGAGCTTCGCGAGCTCCGGCCGCGGACGCGACGGCTCGGCTTGGTCGGGCGTGCGCAGGGGTTCGGCGGGGGGATTGGACTCGTCGTGCGGGCGTTGGGGCGGCGCGCGGCGGCGGTGAGGGAGGTGACGGCTCGGACGGGGGGCATTTATGGCGTCCCCCGGCGACCGGCCGGTCTCCCGGCGGGCGCGGGGACGAGCGGGGCCGCGGTGGCGTGCAAGGGTGGCTCCCCCTCGCCGGCCGGTGGCGTGCGGGCCCGGGGTCAACCCGGTGTCGGCTCCGGCCGGGGGCGGGGGGGGCGGCCGCGCGCGCGCGCGCGGCCAGGGAGGGGAGCAGGGAAGAAGAAGGAAAGAAGAAAGGAAAGAAGGGAAAAGGAAAAGGAAAAAGGAAAAGAGGAAAGGAAAATGGGAGAAGAGAGAAGAGAAAGAAAAAGGGAGAAAAGAAAGAGGGAGAAAGGGAGGAAAAATGGAGAAAAAGGAGAAGAAATAGGGACGAGGTTTTTAGGAAGTCTAGGAAATTGCTAGGGAAATTAGGGGAGGGTTTTGTGGGGGTTTTTCCTATTTCCCCGGCGTCGGCGGGATTTTCGGGCCGGCGGTGACGGCGAGGCGGACCGGCCGGGCGGGACCGCGGCGTGCGCGGGATTCCCGGCCGGTGGCCGACCGCGGCGTTGGGAAGGTGCGCCGGGCGCGACCGAGGTGCGGCGCCGGCGGGAATCGCGGCACGCGCGTTGGGGAGAGAGAGAGAGAGAGAGAGAGAGAGAGAGAGAGAGAGAGAGAGAGAGAGAGAGAGAGAGAGCAGTGGCTAGGATTTGATTGATAATTGAGCTCGGCGGATTGGTTTTTTTTGAAATTACGCGTGATTTAATAGATGATTTATTTAGAGCTAAAAATGCGGGCGTTACATGGACGGATCGGCGATTGGCAGTTTCCTGCCTGTACTCAACATACCTGTCACTGCATTCAGGACAGTTCTTCAACGTGGGCAGCTTTAAACCCTCATTCCGGAAGAATGCCCGAAGAAGGCGCATCCCCGCGTGTGCGCGCTTGCTCGCGCGTGTCCGCTCCCCGGTCCCTTCTGCGCGCCTCTTCTTCGGCTCTGCGCTGCTCCTCCTCGTAGCCCCGTTTCTGGTAGCGCTCTTTCTCTATCTGGCGCTGCCATTTGTTGAGGAGGATGCGCGACGTCACCCTGGGCTTAGCTCTGGATGATTCCCCAACTTCAATGTGACTCTTAAGAATGCGGGGGGCGTCACCTTGCACCTGTTCCAGAGTCACTTGGCGCCCTGGATCCACTGCTCCACCTTGTCTAGACCTGGCTGAGGTCAAGACCTTGACTTTCCCCTTCTCCTCGGCTGTTATCACATTAACAGAAAAGCCCACCATGCTCTGAGGAAAGGGGTGGCCATCCAGCTTCATTTTGTTATCGAACTTGAGGTGACCCTCCTGGATGGCCTTCTGGATCCTCATCCTGAAGACCCTGCAGTCATTGATGGAGTGTGAATCCCTGTCATGGAAGCCACAGTAACGTTTTGCTTTAACTCCATCGGGCCGAAGCATGGAATGCCCCTCAGGCAGCTTGATTCGGCCTTCTTTCACTAAGAGCTCGAACAATTTATCAGCTTTTGTAATATCAAAGTCATAAGTGCCCTTGGTCTGCTTGACCCAGCGCTGATTCATCGTCAAGGGCTCCTTTCCCCACATGATCTCTGCTGCGGCTACATCCAATTCATCGTCGGAGTCCTCGAACAGATCATCCTTGTCCAAGAACTGGTTGTAGACGTCAGCGACGTCGTGCTGCTTGCCAAATTTGGCGTCCTTCTTGAAGCCGTACGCCTGATTGCTCATCAGCGATAGCTTCTGCAATAGCTGGCCCAGGTTCTCAAACTCCATCCCAAACAACTTCTCGCGCACGGCCGGCAGCATCCCGGCGACAGCCATGTCAGCCAACTGGTCATCTGGCAAGTTAAGTGAGAAGCACATGCCCTTGACCTCCCTGAACCTCCGGAGAAACTCCAGCGGCGTCTCGCTATGCCTCTGCTTCATGGTCGCAAGGTCAATTAGTTTTTTCTCCGAGCTGCCGCTGAAGTAATGAGCGTGGAACTTCCGCTCCAAATCCTTCCATCTGGCCACTGATTCAGGGGGCAGGGACGAGAACCACTGCAACGCTGGCCCTTTCAACGATGCGGCGAAGTAGCGGACCCTGAATGTTTCCTCCGCCGAGCACTCCCCGAGCTGCATGAGGTAACGAGCGATGTGCTCGACCGTGCTCGTGTCGTCTTGCCCCGAAAACTTAGTGAACTCCGTTGGCGGCTTCACTCTTGGCGGTAAGAGCACATTGTAGTACCATTCTGGGAACGGCGGCTTATAGGCGGGTCCTTGCATCTTTGGCTTGAGGCCGAACTGATTTTGCACCAATTCGGCCATCTTCCGCTCCAGGGCGTCGTCCTCCTGCGTGCCTGCAGCTGGCGCGTATCCTGGATGTGGGAAAGCGTCAAACGCCCCGTAGTTTCCCACCTCGTGATAGCCATCGCCGTACAAGTTTATCTGCAGCCAATTGGTCGCCGGAGCAATCCTCTGACCGGGAGTGAGCGGGGCGCCGGTCGAGCCGAATGCTACGTCCCCGTACGTGGACTGGTACGGGTTCGGCTGTTGCGCAGGTTGACCTGTGCTGCCCTGCGGTGGTGGCTGGATTGGCTGTCCCCCTGAGGCTTGTAATGGAGGCTGAACTGGCTGACCCCCAGTGCTCTGCAGAGGAGGCTGGAACGCTTGACTTCCAGAACTTTGAGGAGGAGGCTGTTGTGGCTGGCTCCGTAACGGCGGTTGAGAACTTGACTCGCCCAGTTCCACGGTCTTCCCCTGGACGGGTGCCTTGCTGAACGCTTGTTCCATGCCAGGGCCGAAGACGGCCACCATCATCTGCTGGAGCGCACCGAGGAAAGCCTTGTTGTGCTTGCTAAGCATGTAATCTGCTGATTCCTGGAATACTCGCGCGCATTCCTCTTTTTCCTGCTGGGATGTGGAATCGCTCTCGCCTGGCAGCAATACCCTGGGCATCTCGTTCTTTAGATACGGGACGCCGCTTCTATTCTTCTTGAACGACAGCAGACACTTCTGCTGAAACTGGTCCACGACGTCTTGGAGTTGCTGCCGCTGCTCTGGAGAAAGATCTTCAAGGTTGACATCCATGAGGTCTGCGATTTCAGGCATCTCGAATCTATTCGGCTGTGGTCCCACTGGGCGTGCCAAAAAGTGTGTTGACGCGAAAAGTGCACTCAACGCCAAACACACAGCAAGCCGAACAAAGCTGGCTTCACACGCGCAGAACGAAAGACGTGCCGCTCAATTTTTCCCGAAAATTAACAAAAGATAAAGCAGTTAAATACCAAAGCTTGGAACTTGCCGGGTGGTACCAGACAGTTCCATATTTACGGCTAAGAAGCCAAATGAGATGACACATAGCTACAGAAAGCTATCTGCCAACGAACGACAACCATTCGGGAAACCGCAAAGAGGAAAAGGTAACACTGCCGAATGGGTGACGTAAGCATGACAGTGATCGGTCTTTGTTTGAACAAGGATTCACGCACACGAAGTCATGACCGATCCCCATGAAGATTAATATTAAGTAAACGAATAAAGTACAGCACGGACATGATCATGTATTAAATAAGCATGCATAGATCCAAAGCACTAGTCTACCGCATGTCTAGGTACTTTAAAACCCGTCGAGTACGATATCAAGCAAATCTATCCACCGCATGATACAACTTGCATGAAAAACCGTACCACCTTCCACAAATAGATCTATCCACCGCATGATACAATCTAAATATGGAAAGCTAAAAGCATGCATCATTCAAGGCATGGATAACGCACGTATTCTACTCGTGGAGAAACATAACCGAATGCGGCTGAACAGCCGATTCGGGGTCCATGAAGAAGGAACAAACATTACCAAGTAAATAAATCTATCAGATTGATTTGGGAATCTAATCCACCGGATGACTAGCTCCAAAGCAACCCAAAAACCCGCATCTACCGCATGATACCCGGCTCTTTCAAGATTTATACGAACATTAGCAAGCTTGAACCCGCAACATGTAACAACCTAGATCGATTCGGTTTCGGCTATCGGAAAGCACGAGATCCACGTATTAAAGTATGAAATCTACTCGAACAAGGATCATAAAAGAGATAAAGCCGATCCAAACCCATCTAGATTGGGCAAGGTGTGTTACATGAATTAAAACATAAAGTAAAACTCAAGATAACACGTGGTAACTTAATGAATCTACTGGATCTTGCCAAAATCCAATAGAGCCGATAACCAGCTTCAAGCTAGATCTTAGCCTACCGCATGGCTCATGATCTAACAAGAAACCTTCTTGAACCAAGCTTGAATCTACCGCATGACACGAAGCATGGTAACAAGACTACTTGCATCAGATCTAAATCCACCGCATGATACTAGACATGATACAAGGTTGCCGGTACTCACGGAGGTCGACGGATCGATTGGCCCTCTCGAAGAACTCGACGACACGACAAGGACTCTAGGGTTTGGCGTAAGGCCGGTGTGTATTGAAGAATGATTATTTCTTTTACATACATTCAGGGATCATATTTATACCCTGTTGAGTACAACTTCGAATGGATTCGTTGCCTAACTTATCTCTAAGCTCGATCGCCTATCCATCCATTCGTCTTCCCTGATTGAGCCACGTCACCGTCCAATCCCGCAAAATCAACTCTACTGTTCCTTTGCCGAACCGGAGCGGTATAGCCGACCGCGCATCTTTTTTGCCGAATATCTCTGAAAATATCCTTCCTTCCACCAGACGGATTCTTTATCGAACCGGACCCACAAGTCAGACTCCTTACCAAATTTTGGTGTTAACAGAATCCCCCTCAGAAGGAATCGCACCGGAACTTTGAAATGCCCCCGTGTGGCCACACGGGAGTCGCTCTGAGAGGGTGGTCTCACCTCCACCGCTCCCCCACTGATACCCCGCTATCCATCCTAAGCCGGTATGGTTCCGCACTTGCCGAGCTCAACTCGGCCCTATCCCCACTCTCGCGAGGTGGTGTGTACGAAAGTCCTATCGACAAGTTGATCCACTCGCTTTCAGACCGGGGCAAGCTCATGTCCTCCATCCGCAAGTAAAACCCCAACACCTAGGCTCCGAAAATCATCAAAGTAGGGATACACTGAGGAGTGCACCCCTATCCCCGATCCCAGATCGGTTGTTTCGAGCTCACCCCCGCCAAAGTACCCAAAACGCCTTCTCATGCCGGTTTTTACCCCACTCACGCCAAGAACCACTATCCCCATCCCAAACACATGCAGCGCGAAGCTCAGCGCATATACACGCTTATATACACATATATAGTAGTAGGACAATCAAGGACGGGACAAATAAAAGAAGGCAGTGCAACGTTCATCATCATCATGCATTTAAGGTAAAGCGCTAGCATCCTACATAGCAATGCCTAATAGGTATATCAGAATCAGTCAGGCATGAACACCTGCGTGCGAGTAGTCACCGGCGGCGTAGTCGTCGGTGTAGTCGATCTCCGAGCTCCAATCCCTCGCTCCAGCTGCTCCTATTAACGTGTAATCAAAATAAAGGCGGGTCCTATTGCAATTAACTCCAAATGAACAAAAATAAGAGCCAAAAGAGAGCGAACACTAGCCTAACACGGGGTTTATAATTTTAGAAAAGCTTTGGAAAAGGTTTCACAATTTTCGGAGTTGAAATGGATTTTCTAGGATTTTCCAAAGATAAAATAGATTTCTGAAATTAAAATACGCATACACAATACACTTAACTATAAGCTAACTACTGGCAGGCTCAAAAGGGCTCTAAGCTATCTACAGGTTGGCTGCAAGCTAGCTCTTCGAGCTCACATTGCTGCCACATAGGTAGCTATAAGCTGACCCATGCAAAAGTGGCTGACCACAAACGATCTCGGTCGGATCCGCTGCGGCTCGCAGCTGAGCGGCAGTGTGGTGCTTTTGTGGTTGGTCGACCGCACTAGATCCGACAGGATCCACTACGGTAACAAAGGTGTGTGGGCGTGTGTGTGCAACTATCCCCTACGGGGCTCTGGCGTGGGCGCCAGGTGCTCGATGGTAAGTCCCAGAGGAGCGTCAGGCGGAAAGGGGCTGGTCGACGGCGAGGTTGGTCGGTGACTCAACCTCACGCGACTCGACGCGGCTCTGGTACACCTAGGGATCGATCTAGGCAAAGAAAAGGGTAGCCTTGGTCAGAAACTCAGCACGACAGTGACGGAGAGCGGCTTGGCACGCGGAGCAAAGTAGAAGGTTTCGGCGACAAGGCTAGGGTGGTCGGCGTCGATGAGGTTGTATGCGCTCGTGTGCCTGAGGGCGAACGGGTACACGGGTTGGCCCGGCGCTCGCGCGCCTCGACGGAAAGGATTCTCTTGACGACGGGGTTCCGGCCGCGACAGGCTGAGCGGCGATCAGGTTCGGCTCACACGCGCGAACGTGTTCACCGGACTCGAGCAAGGAGAGCAAAGGCGACAGCTTGGTCGAGCGCATGCACGGGCGTGCGACCGTGAGATGAAGCTCCCAGACGAGCACGGCAGCCGCGGTGGTAAACGGCTCGGTGCGGCTCGAGCTCTGCGGCATCACGACTGGGGTGTCCGCGGCGGCGTGGCAGCTCGCTTGCGAGGGCGTGCGTGCGCGTGAACATGCGCGTGCACCATTTGGACAGGGAGAGCAGGGCTCGACTCCCGCAGGTGCGGGTGTGCGTGAGCAGAACGCCGAAGGCGAAAGAGAGCGGCCCGGCGCGGCGAAGGTTGACAGAGACATCGCACTACGCGGCGGGGACACCATCTTGCGAACAGAAGATCACGGTCAAGAACGGGGCTTGCCTGGCGACGGTGAGAAGGTCGGCGGCGAGGGTTTGAGTTCACTCGAGGTCTGGCCACAGAAAGGCGAGGCCTTGGCCCTCACGTGCGTGAGTGAGCATTGGACGGCCAAAGGCAACGTCCATGTCCTCACTTGAGTGCGCAGGCATGAAGGTGGCTTGGCCACGGCGGCGGGCTCCGCGGTGGCACGCCGGGGTGTTTGCCTGCGTGCGTGCGTGTGGACGAACATGTGCACTGTCTTGGCCTGACGCTCGTGCGCCCAGGCGGTCGGAAGGATGTCCTCGGCGGTGAGGTGAAACAGAGCGACGAGGTGGTTGCGATCTGGGTGCTTTGGTTTCGCTCGAGGTGTGCGAGGCGACGGTTGGGTTGGCGCGGGTGAGTGCCGGTGGCTCGGTCACGACAGCGAGAGCAAGAAGGACGGCGACGCAGTCGCGACAAGGGCGAAGCCTCGGGTGACAAAGACGGCTCGGTGGCACAGTTCCTCGGGCGGCGTCGGCGTCCCCCACACGGGCATGTGTGTGCACACAGTTTAGACAAGGCATGATATGAAGCGTGAAAAGAGATGTTAGGGCACTGATAGGGTAGAGAAAAGAGCGGTCTTGGCCAGCGTCAACCCACGACGATGGGGTCGCGGGTCGAATGGGAAACAGAGATCCCCGGCGGTGGACAAAGCGCCGGCGAGGCGGCGGAATGAGGGGTGCGCGTGCCAGCATGCGAACAGAGCATCAACGGCTCGCCCGACAAGCACAAAGGCGTGGTATGGGCGATACACGTGTCGTGCAGTCGTGAGACCGGGCGTAGCGCGGCGAAGTGGGGCGACACGACGACAAGGACTAGGGTGTCCACGCTGGCGTGCTCGCTCTCTCGCGCGCGTGCGTACATGGGTTGGACAAGGAGAGCATAGGGGTTTGACCCCTCGGGTGTATGCGTTCGCATTTGTGCAAACGTCGGTGGCCTGGCCGCGGGGGCGACACGAAACTGACGGCGCGTGCACGGCGACGACACAGAGACAAGAGCACAACGAGCAGATTTAGGCGAGGCAGTGTTCAGGGTCAAGGTGACCAAAAAGGTTCGAACTTGGGGTCGATGGCTCGACGGACACACGTGCGCCGGTGCGTAGGGGTTCGCGGTGAAAGCACGGCGGAATGTCGAGCATGGTCACAGATAGGTGAAGCAGGGGCTCGGCCCCTCGGTTGCCTGCGTTCGTGTGCGTGCCGAACACCGACGGCGCGGACATGGCGGCGACACGAAATTGATGGCGTGCACTAGGCAAGGGAACGAGGAAGGGAGAACGGCGAGGAACAGTGGCTCGATAACAAGCGTCACGACGAAGATGAGGGAACCCTAAGGTTTGGTTTGGGTAAAGAAAGGCGTGGCCCTTGGTCGGGATCCCGGCTCGGCAACGACGAGCTCGGGTGAGACACGACGCGGCGGAACAGAGGTCCACGACGGCGAGGGCAAGGGTAACGACAGCACGGTCCTGACAAGGGCGACGGGATCACAGCCTACGTGTCTTGGACAGGGCCATAGTACCATACGGAGGCTCAGCCTTGCGCACGCGTGCTTCCGACCTAATGGTGAAGTTCTCGGTCGAGCACGACGGCGCAGCGAGAAAGGACCAGAACGGCAAAGACAGGCCGGCGGCACCGGCATTCCGGGCTCGCGGCGGTGTGTGTGTTGGCCATGAGTCTCTGCCCAGAAAAGGTAGAACTTTGGACCTCGGGAGAGCACGAGAGAACTGAGGGGTTCAGCCCCTCGGGTGTACGTGCGAGTGCGTGATGAACGACGGTGGTGCAAACGTGTGGGTGCCGACAGCGAGCCGGAACTCGGCGAGCGCTCGTCGGAACAAGGGTTCGACACCATTGCAAGGCAAGGGAGCGCGCGCGGCGATGACGGCAGCGGCACCTGCAAAGCGACCGGCTCGGCTCGATGGCCGGCTCTCAAGCGACGACGGGTCTGCACGGCGGCACGATGCGAGACAACAGGCAACACACAAGCAGTGAGCTCACATGGTTCGGTCCAGCCTCGGCTCGAAGGCCGGGTCCACAACAAGGTGAAGGGGGTTGAGGCTCACCTTGCGCTCCTGGACACGGCGGCGAGGAGGTGAAACGAGTAGCGTGGAATGGCCTGGAGCAGAGGAAGCAGAGCGGCGCGGTCCATGGCTTCCTCAGCGACATCTTCCTTGTGCAGCAGCCCCGCTCCTTGGCGTTCTGGCGAGGCGGCGAACAACACGGTGAAGAGGAAGCAGGTGGTTCGGCTTGGTGAAGGGGCGGTCGTCGGCGGCTTGAACAGCTCCGGCTCCGCGGTCCATGCACGGGCGTCCCCCGTCCGGCGGCCTCGCCCGCGGGCGGGCGGCGACCAGATGGTCCAGCGGCGCGACGACGTCGGGCTCCCCCCAGTGCGGCTTCCCGGTTCTCTTCTCCTCCGGCTTCTCCTTCTCCCCCTCTTCTTCTCCTTCTTGCGGTGGACAGGGAGGAATCCCCAAGGGGGCGGCGGCGGCCCACAGTGGAGCAAGATGGGGATTTTTATAGGGCGGCGCTAGGGTTTGAGGGCACGGGAGCGGGCGGTGCAGATGCGGCACAGGGGGCGCGTGGCCTCCATCCCACGGCGCCAGCGCTGCAGGGGGGCAGCGGCCATGGGGCCGGCGCGGTGGTTTCGACACGGGGAAGATGGCAGGGAGAAAGGGAGAGAAGGGCTGACCGGCGGGTCCCAGTTGGCAGAGAGACAAGAGGTGGTAGTTGGTATGCAGGCGAGCCGGCTGGCTGTGTTGGGCTGAAAGGCCAGGCGGGCTGCGGCTTAGGCGGACCAGAGGAGTAGCTTGAGGTGCTGTAGAGGACTTAGTGCACTGAGTTGAGGCCCAAAGTGGCAGGGAAGGTTTTCCCATTTTCTTGTCACCTTAGCTCCTATTTAAACTTAT
Organism: Cenchrus americanus; assembly: GCA_947561735.1. Lineage (NCBI taxonomy): Eukaryota > Viridiplantae > Streptophyta > Magnoliopsida > Poales > Poaceae > Cenchrus > Cenchrus americanus. Next base: position 251,429,239 of record OX387245.1, on the reverse strand, counting down.
GATTCGAATTTGAATTAGAATTCAAATTGAATCCCACACAATTAAGATGCAAAATAAATCCCATCAAACTCCAAGGTTCTCACACTAGCAAATTGTAATTCCTAAATTTTATGTTTTTGCTCAAATTAAATCTAGGAAATTAGGGAAGGATCAAAGAAGACAACCTTATATTTTAATCATGCACTCAATTTCAAATCGAAATTTTGAAATCCACATTTTTGCATTGCTAACATTCTGGGAAAAATTCCATGATGTTACAGAACTCCCCCCTCACAAGAATCTCGTCCCCGAGATTAAGAGCTGACTCCCGGTTTTTGAAGAGATGAGAAAACAGAAGAAACGAGTTGCTCCAGCTTCAAAAAAGAGTTATAGCCGATGCGATCCAACTTAAAACTCTTTGATCGCGGTGGCAGAAGCATTGGTAACTATTCCTTTCTTCAGATGGGTAAGCTTCCCACGGCTCGCAGATTGCTGAGGAGTAGACTGAGGAGGTCCTCCTCCTGGGGTCGGTGCTTTGGCAGGCGTAGTTGCAGTCTTCTTGTCGGAGCACTAGAAGGACTTGTCCAAGCTTGCCACAGGCGCAACAAGTCAGGGTGAACTCTCTGATGTTGGGTCTTGGAGTGCTCGGCCATGGACGGTTGTATCCTCCATTCTGCTGCTCGTAGTTGAAGCTCCCTCCTCTTGGGTAGTAGCTGATGCCTCCTCCGAAGTTGCTTCTATGCTGGGTTAATCCCTGAGTGTAAATTCCCTCTCATCATGTTGGTTGGCCCATCCCTCGGCCTCTGGGATGATTGGTCGAAGTGGTCCCGATCTCCCATCCTCTTATTGTTCTTCATGCGGTCTTCATGACCCCTTCTATCATCCTCGAGTGCGATGGCGCAGTTCATGAGGTGTTGTAGGGTCTTGTGCTCACTTGCCTTCAGTCCCTGGTGAAGACTGTGGTGAAGGCCTTGCAGGAACCAGAACTGCTTCTGTTCGGGGTTGGCGTCCTCGGGAGCGTAGCACATCATTTCCACGAAGTGGCGCTAGTACTCCTCTCTCATCGCACCCTGTGTCATGGTGCAGAACTCTTGAGTCTTTCGGACCATCAGCTCGCTGGGCAGGTACTGCTCGCGGAACGCCTCGCAGAACCCCAGCCAAGTGATGAAAACTGGGTTCGGGTGGCTAGCGGCGTAATTGTCCCACCAAGACTAAGCAGAACCATCCAGCTGGTGCGCGGCGATGGCGACACACTCCTCGCCTGTGTAGACAGTGAGGTCGAGCTTGGTCTCGATTTTCCTCAGTTTGTCGTCGGCATCGAGTGGCTTGTCCGAGTAGCCGATGGTGGGGGCCTTCAGGCGAATGAACCCCTCAATTTCTTTGTGAGGTCCACCCCTGGCGGGGCATTGCGGTTCCCACCATTGCCTCGATGCTCCATGGCTTCCGCCATCCTCTGCATCAGCTGAGTCTGCAGGGCCATCAAGTCCACCAATTTGGGTGGTGGCAAGGTGGCATTTCGCTCGGCTCAGCTGGTATTGCTCCGGTTCGGGCTCAGCTTCCTCCTCTTCGTCATCAGCTTCAGGGTCCTCGGGTGGCGGTGGTGGCGGCACGACCACGACCCTGTGGAACTTCTTCTTCTTCCCTAGCAGCTCCTTCAAAGTGTGCCAGCAGGCGACCCGACCCTCGGATCGATAACCTTTTGGAAAACATGTCCAGGGAAGCACAACTCTAGACATCGTCACTCACCAACTAATGAGTCAGACACAAGCATGAAAATATCACTAATTATATATCCTATCACTCAATGGGAAAATGCATTAAAACACAATTAACTCCATTAAGAGCCAAACACTCAGCAAACATGATAGATACACATATAAGCTTCCTCGAGGGTGACTCAGGCCTCAGAGGTCGCGAGCACATCAATGATCTAGTTTATCGTTAAAAGATCTCCGAGGAGTTGTGCCTAGTATGGTGTTTCAACACTGCTCCACTTCATCGTGTTCAGGACAAGTTCTCGACCAAAGGTCGTATCCTCGTGAGAATAGTTGAAGCTCGTAGGTAAGAAAGAAGCTTTTCAAAGGGGGAAAGCTTTTATAAAATAATTCAAGGGGTTTATATAACGGAAGGAAACGTATAGAATGCTTATTTACTATCGGCCATTTCTAGGGATACGCGCTACGGTCAAGTACGGCTCTGATACCACCTGTAACGACCCCGGATTTTTGGTGAGGAAAACCCGAGTCCCTGTACCTTTGCGATAGTCCCAGGATCAGTGGCTATCGCGTACAGATCTCATCACAGAAGGTAAATCACAACCGTACATCGCATCACACAAATATTAGTACATAATTTATTACATGTCCATAATGGAGTACAACATTACAAGCCTCAAGGATGATCAGAGTAAAATTCTACGCGGCGGTAGCTAGCATCTCAGATGGGTCTCCATCTTCTGTTATTCACGACCACAGACATCCTTGAGCGAAGCGACACATCCCTCAGTCGTACCATCCTTCAGTGTTGTTGTCGAAGTCGAACTCGTAACCTGCACAGTCAAAGCCTATCCCCAAGGAGTGGGATAGGTTCACGTCACCGACTGTATGCAGCTTTAAGTGGCCTATCTTCTAAAGGGTAAGAAAAGAGGCAAGGTAGAAGCTCAGGTTTCCTATGCAGCAGCAGCAAAGCATAAACAGAAATCATCTCCATATAGATCCCAAACCAATCTCTCAAACACAGCTCAGAACCACCTGGTACCCTAGGGTCCCATCTCCACAACCTATCTCCATCTAGGGTCGATGCGAGAACTTCTTCTCCTCGCACCTCAATGATTGCAATCGGATCGACGAGGTAGAGGGAGCCACTCTCCTCTAGCCGATTGCAACCACGGCTCACCACACTCTCAACTATAGGGGGAGGTAGAAATCCCAAAACATGAGGAACTAACATGTCTTCAAGGTTTGTCCATGACCGAGGACGCGGCTATATGTATAGATCAAACAACTCTGCAGAGCGTGTACACCTGTACCCAACTCGGGATGGCACCCGGCGGTGATCAGCCAACCGAGCCCACCCTACCGTGCGAACTCTCGGAAGTTACGGTCCCATCCTGCATCCGGCCCTCAAAACGAACCCCCCCTCTGAAGGAATCGCACCGGAACTGTGAAATGCCCCCGTGTGGCCACACGGGAGTCGCTCTGAGAGGGTGGTCTCACCTCCACCGCTCCCCCACTGATACCCCGCTATCCATCCTAAGCAGGTATGGTTCCGCACTTGCCGAGCTCAACTCGGCCCTATCCCCATTCTCGGCGAGGTGGTGTGTACGAAAGTCCTATCGACAAGTTGATCCACTCGGTTTCAGACTGGGGCAAGCTCATGTCCTCCATCCGCTAGTAAAACCCCAACACCTAGGCTCCGAAAATCGTCAAAGTAGGGATACACTGAGGAGTGCACCCCTATCCCCGATCCCAGATCGGTTGTTTCGAGCTCACCCCCACCAAAGTACCCAAAACGCCTTCTCTTGCCGGTTTTTACCCCACTCACGCCAAGAACCACTATCCCCATCCCAAACACATGCATCGCGAAGCTCAGCGCATATACACGCTCATATACACATATATAGTAGTAGGACAATCAAGGACGGGATAAATAAAAGAAGGTAGTGCAAGGTTCATCATCATCATGCATTTAAGGTAAAGCGCTAGCATCCTACATAGCAATGCCTAATAGGTATTTCAGAATCAGTCGGGCGTGAACACCTGCGTGCGAGTAGTCGCCGGCGGCGTAGTCGTCGGTGTAGTCGATCTCCGAGCTCAGATCCCTGGCTCCAGCTGCTCCTATTAACGCGTAATCAAAATAAATGCGGGTCCTATTGCAATTAACTCCAAATGAACAAAAATAAGAGCCAAAAGAGAGCGAACACTAGCCTAACACGGGGTTTATAATTTTAGAAAAGCTTTGGAAAAGGTTTCACAATTTTCGGAGTTGAAATGGATTTTCTAGGATTTTCCAGAGATAAAATAGATTTCTGAAATTGAAATATGCATACACAATACACTTAACTATAAGCTAACTACTAGCAGGCTCAAAAGGGCTCTAAGATATCTACAGGTTGGCTGCAAGCTAGCTCTTCGAGCTCACATTGCTGCCACATAGGTAGCTATAAGCTGACCCATGCACAAGTGGCTGACCACAAACGATCTTGGTCGGATCCGCTGCGGATCGCAGCTGAGCGGCAGTGTGGTGCTTTTGTGGTTGGTCGACCGCACTAGATCCGACAGGATCCACTACGGTAACAAAGGTGTGTGGGCGTGTGTGTGCAACTATCCCCGACGGGGCTCTGACGTGGGCGCCAGGTGCTCGATGGTAAGTCCCAGAGGATCGACGGGCGGAAAGGGGCTCGTCGGCGGCGAGGTTGGTCGGTGACTCGACCTCACGCGACTCGACGCGGCTCTAGTACACCTAGGGATCCATCTAGGCAAAGAAAAGGGTTGCCTTGGTCGGAAACTCAGCACGACAGTGACGGAGAGCGGCTTGGCACGCGGAGCAAAGTAGAAGGTTTCGGCGACAAGGCTAGGGTGGTCGGCGTCGATGAGGTTGTATGCGCTCGCGTGCCTGAGGGCGAACGCGTACACGGGTTGGCCCGGCGCTCGCGCGCCTCGGCGGAAAGGATGCTCTTGACGACGGGGTTCCGGCCACGACAGGCTGAGCGGCGGTCAGGTTCGGCTCACACGCGCGAACGTGTTCACCGGACTCGAGCAAGGAGAGCAAAGGCGACAGCTTGGTCGAGCGCATGCACGGGCGTGCGACCGTGAGATGAAGCTCCCGGACGAGCACGGCAGCGCGATGGTAAACGGCTCGGTGTGGCTCGAGCTCCACGGCATCACGACTGGGGTGTCCGCGGCGGCGTGGCAGCTCGCTTGCGAGGGTGTGCGTGCACGTGAACATGCACGTGCACTATTTGGACAGGGAGAGCAGGGCTCGACTCCCACGGGTGCGGGTGTGCGTGAGCAGAACGCCGGAGGCGAAAGAGAGTGGCCCGGCGCGACGAAGGTTGACAGAGACATCGCACTACGCGGCGGGGACGCCGTCTTGTGAACAGAAGATCACGGTCAAGAACGGGGCTTGCCTGGTGACGGTGAGAAGGTCGGCGGCGAGGGTTTGAGTTCACACGAGGTCTGGCCACAGAAAGGCGAGGCCTTGGCCCTCACGTGCGTGAGTGAGCATTGGCCGGCCAAAGGCAGCGTCCATGTCCTCACTTGAGTGCGCAGGCATGAAGGTGGCTTGGCCACGGCGGCGGGCTCCGCGGTGGCACGGCGGGGTGTTTTCCTGCGTGCGTGCGTGTGGACGAACACGTGCACTGTCTTGGCCTGACGCTCGTGCGCCCAGGCGGTCGGAAGGACGTCCTCGACGCTGAGGTGAAACAGAGCGACGAGGTGGTTGGGATCTGGGTGCTTTGGTTTCGCTCGAGGTGTGCAAGGGGACGGTTGGGTTGGCGCGGGTGAGTGCCGGTGGCTCGGTCACGACGGCGAGAGCAAGAAGGACGGTGACGCAGTCGCGACAAGGGCGAAGCCTCGGGCGACAAAGACGGCTCGGTGGCACAGTTCCTCGGGCGGCGTCGGCGTCCCCCACACGGGCATGTGTGTGCACACGGTTTAGACAAGGCAAGATACGAAGCGTGAAAAGAGATGTTAGGGCACTGATAGGGTAGAGAAAAGAGCGGTCTTGGCCAGCGTCAACCCACGGTGACGGGGTCGCGGGTCGGACGGGAAACAGAGATCCCCGGCGGTGGACAAAGCGCCGGCGAGGCGGCGGAACGAGGGGTGCACGTGCCAGCATGCGAACAGAGCATCAACGGCTCGCCCGACAAGCACAAAGGTGTGGTACGGGCGACACGCGCGTCGTGCAGTCATGAGACCGGGCGTAGCGCGTCGAAATGGGGTGACACGACGACAAGGACTAGGGTGTCCACGCTGGCGTGCTCGCTCTCTCGCGCGTGTGCGTACATGGGTTGGACAAGGAGAGCAGAGGGGTTCGACCCCTTGGGTGTATGCGTTCGCATTTGTGCAAACGTCGGTGGCCTGGCCGCGGGGGCGACACGAAACCGACGGCGCGTGCACGACGACGACACAGAGACAAGAGCACAACGAGCAGATTTAGGCGAGGCGGTGTTCATGGTCAAGGCGACCAAAAAGGTTCGAACTTGGGGTCGATGGCTCGACGGACACACGTGCGCTGGTGCGTAGGGGGTCGCGGTGAAAGCACGGCGGAATGTCGAGTATGGTCACAGATAGGTGAAGCAGGGGCTCGGCCCCTCGGTTGCCTGCTTTCGTGTGCGTGCCGAACACCGACGGCGCGGCCGTGGCGGCGACACGAAATTGATGGCGTGCACTAGGCAAGGGAACGAGGAAGGGAGAACGGCGAGGAACGGTGGCTCGACAACAAGCGTCACGACGAAGATGAGGGTGTTAACACCAAAATTTGGTAAGGAGTCTGACTTGTGGGTCCAGCTCGGTAAGGAGTCCGTTTGGTGGAAGGAAAGGATTTTTTCAGATGTATTCGGCAAAGGAGTCTGCGGTCGGCTATCTGCTCCCGATTCGGTAAAGGAACAGTAGAGCTGATTTTGCGGGATTGGCCGGTGACGTGGCTCAAGCAGGAAGGACGAATGGATGGATAGATAATCAAGCTTAGAGATAAGTTAGGTAGCAAATCCATTCGAGATTGTACTCGGCAGGGTATAAATATGAGCCTTGAATGTATGTAACAAACACAATCATTCTTCAACACAAACCGGCCTTACGCCAAACCCTAGAGTCCTTTTTGTCGTGTCGTCGAGTTCTTCGAGAGGGTTCATCGATCCGTCGACCTCCGTGAGTACCGGCAACCTTGTATCATGTCTAGTATCATGCGGTGGATTTAGATCTGATGCAAGTAGTCTTGTTACCATGCTTCGTGTCATGCGGTAGATTCAAGCTTGGTTCAAGAGGGTTTCTTGTTAGGTCATGAGCCATGCGGTAGGCTAAGATCTAGCTCGAAGCTAGTTATCGGCTCTATTGGATTTTGGAAAGATCCAGTAGATTCATTAAGTTACCCTGTGTTGCTTTGAGTTTTTACCTTATGTTTAAATTCATGTAACACTTTTTGCCCAATCTAGATGGGTTTGGATCGGCTTTATCCCTTTTATGATCCTTGTACGAGTAGATTTCGTGTTTTAACACATGGATCTTGTGCTTTTCGATAGCCGAAACCGAATCGATCTGGGTTGTTACGTGTTGCGGGTTCAAGCTTGCCAATGTTGGTATAAATCTTGAAAGAACTGGGTATCATGCGGTAGATGCAGGTTTTTGGGTTGCTTTTGAGCTAGTCATCCGGTGGATTAGATTTCGAAGCAATCTGATAGATTTATTCGCTTGGTAATGTTCGTTCCTTCTTCATGGACCCCGAATCGGCTGTTTAGCCGCATTCGGTCATGTTTCTTCACGAGTAGGGCCCGTGCGTATTTCATGTTTTAAATAATGTGTGCTTTTAGCTTTCCATATTTAGATTGTATCATGCGGTGGATAGGTCTATTTGTGGAAAGTGGTACGATTTTCATGCAAGTTGTATCATGCGGTGGATAGATTTGTTTTGACATCGTACCCGACGGATTTTTAAGTACCTAGACATGCGGTAGACTAGTGCTTTGGATCTATGCATGCTTATTTATTACATGTTTATGTTCGCGCTTTACTTTATTCTATTTATTTAATGTTGGTTATCATGGGGATCGGTCATGGCCTCGTGCATGTACATCTTTGCTTAAACGAAGACCGATTACTATCATGCTTACGTCATCTATTCGGCAGTATTGCTTTTCCCTTTATAAGTTCCCGAATGGCTCTCAGATTTTTGGCAGATAGCTTCTATAGCTATATGTCATCCCATTTGGCTTCTTAGCCGTAAATATGGAACTGTCTGGTATCACCCGGCAAGTTCCAAGCTTTGGTATCTAACTGCTTTATCTTTTGTTAATTTTCAGGAAAAATTGACTGGCACGTCTCGTGACTCTTTGCGCGTGTGAAGCCAGCTTTGTTCGGCTTGCTGTATGTTTGACGCCGGGTGCACGTTTTGCGTCAACAGAGGGAACCCTAAGGTTTGGTTTGTGTAAAGAAAGGCGTGGGCCTTGGTCGGGATCCCGGCTCGGCAACGACGAGCTCGGGTGAGACACGACGTGGCGGAACAGAGGTCCACAGCGGCGAGGGCAAGGGTAATGACAGCACGGTCCTGACAAGGGCGACGGGATCACAGCCTACATGGCTTGGACAAGGCCATAGTACCATACCGAGGCTCAGCCTTGCGCGCGCGTGCTTCCGACCTAATGGTGAAGTTCTCGGTCAAGCACGACGGCGCAACGGGAAAGGACCAGAACGGCGAAGATAGGCCGGCGGCACCGGCATTCCGGGCTCACGGCGGTGCGTGTGTTGGCCATGAGTCTCTGCCCAGAAAAGGTAGAACTTTGGACCTCGGGAGAGCACGAGAGAACTGAGGGGTTCAGCCCCTCGGGTGTACGTGCGAGTGCGTGCCGAACGACGGCTGTGAAAACGTGTGGGTGCCGACAGCGAGCCGAAACTCGGCGAGCGCTCGTCGGAACAAGGGTACGACACCATTGCAAGGCAAGGGAGCGCGCGCGGCGACGACGGCAGCGGCACCTGCAAAGGGACCGGCTCGGCTCGATGGTCGGCTCTCAAGCGACGGTGGGTCTGCGCGGCGGTGCGGTGCAGGACAGCAGGCAACACACAAGCAGCGAGCTCACATGGCTCGGTTCAGCCTCGGCTCGAAGGCCGGGTCCACAACAAGGTGAAGGGGGTTGAGGCTCACCTTGCGCTCCTGGACACGGCGGCGAGGAGGTGGAACGAGCAGCGTGGAATGGCCTGGAGCAGAGGAAGCAGAGCAGCGCGGTCCATGGCTTCCGTAGCGACATCTTCCTTGTGCAGCAGCCCCGCTCCTTGGCGTTCCGGCGAGGCGGCGAACAACACGGTGAAGAGGAAGCAGGCGGTTCGGCTCGGTGAAGGGGCGGTCGTCGGCGGCTTGAACAGCTCCGGCTCCGCGGTCCACGCATGGGCGTCCCCCGTCCGGCGGCCTCGCGCCCGCAGCCGGGCGGCGACCAGATGGTCCAGCGGCGCGACGGCGTCGGGCTGCCCCCAGTGCGGCTTCCCGGTTCTCTTCTCCTCCGGCTTCTCCTTCTCCCCCTCTTCTTCTCCTTCTTGCGGTGGACATGGAGGAATCCCGGCGGCGCATAGTGGAGCAAGATGGGGATTTTTATAGGGCGGCGCTAGGGTTTGAGGGCACGGGAGCGGGCGGTGCAGATGCGGCACAGGGGGCGCGTGGCCTCCATCCCGCGGCGCCAGTGCTGCAGGGGGGCAGGGGCCATGGGGCCGGCGCGGATGCTCGCGTCGCCTCCCCTGCCCCCACGGTTTCGTCACGGGGAAGATGGCAGGGAGAAAGGGAGAGAAGGGAGAAAGGGAGAGAATCAGACAGTTTCGTGGAGCTATTTTTCAAACGAAATGGAACCAAATAAACACCTCTGCATCTCAACACAAAAAATAGTCATAAACTGAGAAGCCAAGCCGTTTCAATCAGCATGGCGTTTGACGTCCATGGAATTCTCGGTCATCGTGGAAAATTTTATCTAGGCGCCGCTGTTGACTGCCCAAAGGCACCGTACATATATCTTGTTTTGGGGCTAGTATAGTTGTATATATCTTTGACAAGTCATCGCTCTATCGCTGTGACGCTGTCGTTGCAACACTATAAATACCCCGGCCACTCGCCACAACTCATGCACCACTTTCTCTCTCTCTCTCTCACACACACACACAACATAAGTCACTCGTCTAGCAATGGCGGAGAAGGTTGCCTGCTTCGCTCTGGCGCTCGCGGCCACTGGCGTCCTCATCACGCCGTGCGCGGCGCAAAACTCGGCGGAGGACTTCGTGAACCTACACAATGCGGCGCGTGAGGTGGTGGGCGTCGGCCAGGTGTCGTGGGATGACAACGTGGCGGCGTTCGCGCAGAGCTGGGCGGAGCAGCTCGCCGGCAACTGCGCGCTTGTGCACTCCGGCGGCAACGGCGGGATGTACGGGGAGAACCTGTACTGGGGCCCGGCTGGCAGAGACTGGTCGGCGTCGGATGCCGTCGGGCTGTGGGTGGCGGAGCAACGGTGGTACAACTACGACAGCAACTCCTGCTCGGCGCCGCCAAACCAGTCGTGCGGCCACTACACGCAGGTGGTGTGGCGTGATTCCACCACCATCGGCTGCGCACGTGTCGTCTGCAACAACGGCGGCATCATCATCTCCTGCAACTACAGCCCGCCCGGCAACTGGCCCGGACAGAGACCCTACTAGAATCTGGACCGTGTCACACTTCATGCCAAATTCCAATTTTCAGTTTATCGTACGCGTAAATGCATATGCAGGTGCATTTGCTGTGAGTTGCATTGTGAAATGATAAATATTTAAATAAATGTCATAAGCTATAAAATAATGTGATTTCACAGTTTGATTCAGGTTGGCCCTGTCGATCATGTTCTTGTTACGTGAGCGGAGATAATTCTGATTTGGGTTTATTCCTAGCCAAATAATCCCCAACTGATAACCTTTTTTAGATTTCAAATAATTTTAAGATCTACACTAGATTTTCATGAATGTCATAACTCACAAGCAATAATACAATCATGTGCTTTCAGAGTTTGATTCGGCTTTACCTCTGAATCCATGTTTTGCCTCTAGAGCTAGTTTTAATAGTGATACCTCAGCTGATCCCACAGGCTTTATGCCAACTTTTAATAGGGATAGTGCATATATACTCTTGAAAACAATAGAAGTCTATGTACTTGCTTTGGTAAATGTTATCACCTTGAACTACTAAGAATGGGTCTTCTGATTCGGAAATGAAGACAAGGATATCCCCTAGCTTTCAATTGTAATCATCATGAGATTGACTTTTACTACATTATTATCTTTCCATCGACTTATACCACATTATTAATTTTAACATCATAGTTGATTTTATATCTGTTTCGAGTGTTGTCCTTTGCGTAGTTTTGTGTCGGTTAGTTCTGGTAGCTTACATATTGCTTACATCATCACCTCCGTTGATCTAGCCAATTTGCCTTGTGTTCGTATCGGCTACCTAGTTGTTACGCTTTATCAAAAGAGTCATGGGAAATCTCATACGCATATAAAACTTATACCAAATTATAGGTCTCGATGACACATACAAAATTGAAGTTATAAAGTTTTCCTTTTGAAGTCATTTAGTAGGTGGGTAAAAATCCCTTAAAAACAAAATAGGGGAATGAATTTTCAGGTGCGGGTGACCCTAACACCTGCACCTGAAAATCATTTCTAGGTCCGGGTGGTACAAAAACCCCGACATGAAAATTATTTTTAGGTGCAGGTCTTGGCGTCACCTGCACCTAGAAATTCCTCCACATATATATGCAGCCTCTTCCAAGAGTTAGACCATTTTCAGGTGACGTGCACAGAGGACGCCATCAGACTGCCAAAATTTCCCACACGTCGTTGTCCTCTGCACGCCGCCAACCTCCGACTGGTCCACTCCGCCGGCCCGCGCCACCCACGGCCGTCCTCTTTGTCTGATCCACTCCCGTCACGCGCGTGCCACCACTGCCTTCTTCATGATTCGTCACCGTTCGGTCACACCGACGCCTCCCTAGAGACCTGCATGTTGTTGTTGCTCCTGCCGGCCCTGCACACAGCCACGCTCGCTCCCTGGGGCTCATTTGGGTGTGCCCGGCAGCTCGCGCCTCCGTCTGTCCCCGCCACCACCGCTGCCGCCGGTCGCCGCATGCCTCGATCTCTGCCCAACTGTACGTCATCGATCTACGATCCCCTCCAGCTATCACGTCCTATACGAGTAGCCATTGTATGTTGAGATATATAGGTGCTCATGTCTATTTTTGTTTTGGTCAAATGCATGGTATGTATATGATGTCTCTATGTGAAATATGAATAATGATGTGAGATATTCGATCTCTGCATATAGTTTGAGCTAACATGTGTTTGTCAAGTGGTGTTGGTGGTGGCCGTGGCCGTGACCGTAGTCGTGGCCATGGCCTTGGCGGTGTGGATCTAGGCCATGGCTTTGGCGGTGTTGGTAGTAGTGGCTCGGAGGACCCGTCGCCGCGCCATCCAGGCCTTCACTGTCACTGCGAGATGGCCATGCCTCTTGGTAATAAGACACGTGGAACAATAGCCAACCTAGTAATGATCGCCATTGCCTTTATATTTATATATTTTTGAACACTTCACATGCATAATCTCTAATTGTAGTTACGTATAAATTATTTTAGCTATCAACAATGTTAGATGGTTTAAAGATATTCTCGACGATATGGGTAGTGCGAATGGAGGAACTTGGAAATAACTCCACAAGACTGCATATCTCTTTCTCTATACCTACTCGAGGTGTAGATTACCGGTATTTGCCAATAAGAGGGCATCCAATGGTGCCCGTTGCAGTAGCGGGTGATGCAACATTTGATAGGGTTGCCCAAGAGAGGACAACTATGGAAATATGTCTAGAGGTGCTTAAGAATATCGGATGCTTCGTGCCAGGCTTTTCATATTACAAAATAAAGCGGCTCGGGATAGGTAAAGCACCATGGTGCAAACTGTTGAGAGGCTTTGCAGGGCTCGTCAAGATGTAGTATAAATTATATCTTTTTTGCGAATTAAATTATATCTTTTTATTCATTCTTAATTAATTTGTTTGTGTTACATATATTGTTAACTTTCATATATTTATTATCTCATCACATCATCTTGTTGTCTAGGATTATATGTCTGGTTCAACCTATGCCTCAATGAGCTTCAATGCGATTCTTCATCAGGTTGTGTAAAAAATTAGGTTGAATAACTATGGTGGGTAGCCGTGCTTTACCAGAGTTTGGAAGCATGAAGCAACTCTAACTTTCTACATGACATAGTAACCCGTCGCTCCACCAATGTTTGATATTTGCAGTGATGCGTGTGACAGTTATCCGGAAGCAGAGCGGAAGCAGAGCGGATGCAGTGATGGACCATTGGAGACATCAACTATGTTGTGTTTCTACAAATACGTGCGGGATTGATACCGACGCCTTAGCTAGTGGTTGATGTACAAACTTATTTATAAGTAGTAGTTCACGCGCTGTTTGCTCAGTTTCATCCTATCCTAACTTAACCACACGCGACTGCGCCGGGGTAACCAAATCCCGATATGTGTTACATGCGTAAGCAATGCAGTGCATATATGCATTATTCACCAACATATATGCATATATGCATTATTCACCAACGATCAAATTTTATTGTCTTGTCCAAGTTGCACCTGCATATATGCATTATTTACCAATGATCACCGTCCTTTGTTTCTCCTTGGTGCATGATCGAGCAACTTGGCAACGAGGGCACTTGCTGGAACTGTCAGCTGCTCTGTTTTCTATCCAACGTATATGGACCAAGATTGACTATAATAAAGGAAGGAGACGAGGAAGAAAAACCCTCCTATAACCTCCAATCTTAACTTCGCTACTGCAGCTTGGTCGCCACAACAACAACTAAATCGGTGGGGCAAGATCGTGTCCCACGAGTTTTCATTCATTAAGAAGAAGAAACCCTTCCGATTCAGAAAATCTCCAAATCCTGGCTTCACCAGCGAGGGGATTTTTTAAAACCAGTCTCGTAAATTCGTATCCACGAGGGAGGATTTGAACCCTGATCTACTAGTTTTTCTAATTAACATCCGAACATTCGATGTGATATGTGCTAAAACCACACTGTCATGAGTCACGACGACCCACGATATTGAGTTCTCCCGCTTTGGTCCCAAATTATTTGTTGTTTTGACTTTTCCACCTTGATATATATTTATGTCTAGGTGCACGAAAATAGATAAACCCAAATCAAAATTATCTCCACTCACATATAACAAGAACATGATTGACAGGGCAAACCTGAATCAAGTTGTGAAATCACATTATTTTATTGCTTATAATATTTATTTATTTAAATATCATTTCACAACTCAAAACAAATGCGGCATATGCATGTACGCGTACGATAAACTGAAATTTGGAATTTGGCATGAAGTGCGACTCCGATCCAGATTCTAGTAGGGGATATGTCCGGGCCAGTTGCCACGCGGGCAGTAGTTGCAGGAGATGATGATGCCGCCGTTATTGCAGACGACGCGTGCGCAGCCGATGGTGGTGGAGTCACTCCACACCACCTGCGTGTAGTGGCCGCACGGCCCCCGGTTTGGCGGTGCTTGAGCGGGGAGTTACTATAGTGGTCGTACCACCGTTGCTCCACCACCCATAGCCCGACGGCGTCCGATGCCGACCGATGCTCCGTTGACGGTTAATAGTTGTATCAAAGTTCGTTTAGACTTGCAAGCGGACAAGTCTCCCGTCGTAGTCAAGGGACCCTTCTTCCCTCGAGTGGTGAACCCATGGTATCGAATCCGTGGAACAAATGTGTAACGCAAAAGATGATCTAGTAAAGCCAAGTAACTTCAATCTTCGGTAAAGAGAAATCCCTAATGCATCTAGATAAGAACACAAAACAAAGATAAATCTAATCTACTAAAGACCGGAGGTAACAAAGATAGATTGGGTAGATAAGCCGATCTAGAGAGATCGGGGTTAGCCTTTTGTTGAAGTTCCAAGCAAAGAAGAAGTAGCAAATTGAATCTCATTAAAAGCCTCTTTAAACAGTGGTTTCCCGTTCAAGTCCGAAAACGCCCGCCTTTCGGAACCCCCGTTCTGTCACAACGTATCCCTACTCATGCGGGTAGTCTAGGGCGAGTCAATGACAAGTCGAGTTCTTTTGGAAGATCCGGCGTGTACCTCTAGCCACCGCGGCTATAAGAACACCCTATGTGATCTATCTCGAGAATAGATAGTAGAATAAGCAAAGCCGATCGAAAAACGAAATCTTCGAGGAAACACTTGATCGCGAGAAATTGGATTCAACTATTACAATGATACATAAACAAGATCACAACCGGGATCCTACCTTGATCTTGCTCCTAGCTCCGGGAACTCCGACGTGGTCTTCCATGCAAGGTTCCCACGTCGGCTAGGGTAACCCTAGTCAACTAGCTCGACCCTCTCCTCTCCGAGATGGCGTCCCTCTCTTCTTTGCTCCTCGGCGGCCGATCACGAATTCATTCATGCATGGCTCTCGGCCACGGGGCTATAAATAGCACGATTGGCGGCTAGGGCAAAGGGGAGCATCACTGGGCCTTGGACAGGGCTGGGCCGGTCGGCCTGGGTCCATCCAGGCCCAGCCCGAGGCCTCCTTTGCTCTATGTCGGTTTCCTTGCTTCCTGGATCCTTCCTCCTTCTGCATGTAGGCCCTTGACGTCGGTTTCTCTCCGAATTGGACACAACTCCTTGTCTTGCAAGTTTCAGCACTTTTCTGGTTCAGTCCTCGGAGTTTGTTGTCTTCTCGGATCAAGTCCCTGACTTCTTGGAGTTAAGTTTGCTTCATTACATGACTTGTACGGGGCTTCAAGGTCTTGTCACAAGGTGATTGATGAACTTATTCCGAAAGTCTTGCTTTCAAGATATATAGTACTATACTAGCCCTAAAAAAGATATATACTACTATCCTGCATGCTGGTAGAAGAAATATACGGTGCCTTTGGTCGGTCAATAGTGGCGCCTAGATAAAATTTTCCACGTACGATGACCGAGAATTCCATGGACGTCAAACGCCATGCTGATTGAAACGGCAGGATGGACATGGTCATGGGAATCTTGGCTTCTCAGTTTGTGACTATTTTGTTCTTTTGAGATAGGTGTTTGGTACCACTTCGTTTAAAAAATAGCTCACAAACTATCGGCCAAACACATACAACTCTGCCAACTCCAACTTCAGGAAAAAAGAAATGGTGAAGTAATGGGAGAGAGAAGTAACGATACTTTTCCTGTATTTTGTTTTAACTAGCACAATGCCTGTGCGTTGTCACGGTCAAATTTTATAATAAATAGTATTCCACTCGATTACGTATCCCACTCGATTTCGGATGACGTACCAACAAATTAGGCGGAATCAATCCTTGCTTTAATATTAAGTAGAGATATGTCCAACTTTAACGATGGTGTCGGCTTGTGTGTGCAACTATATATTCTGCCCATAAATTAATTTGACGTTGCAAAGAAACATGTACGTTTTGTTTTCGAATTAAAAGAACATGTACGTTATGATGACTAGGAGCTAACATTTTCAAGTGCCCTCGTTGCCAAGTTGCTCGTGCAGACGTGCACCAATGGAAAACGTGCAGAGAAACGGTGTGTAGGCGACTAGGCGCACGTGTGCGTCCACATGTGTACTTGCTGATTCATTATATCATCTACAGGTCCACTCGATTTAAGAGGTTTAGGTCTGAGCAGTCAAGGGGTCAACCCCGGTGGTTTATTTGTTCGGTGGAGAAGATCAAGAGCTAAGAATGTGATGATTATGCTAGCATAGCA
Source organism: Cenchrus americanus (assembly GCA_947561735.1). Lineage (NCBI taxonomy): Eukaryota > Viridiplantae > Streptophyta > Magnoliopsida > Poales > Poaceae > Cenchrus > Cenchrus americanus. The sequence continues at coordinate 251,412,735 of OX387245.1, read as the reverse complement.
CACAGAAATCACGGGAGACACAAGGGACAAAGTGATTTTATACTGGTTCGGGACTCTAGAGAGTAAAACCCTACGTCCAGTTGTCGGTGTTGTATTATTGCTTTGGATTCGAGATGTGGTCCTCGGAAGGACGCCCTTGCCCGCCTTATATTAGGTGACAGACAAGGTCGGTGGACCTGGAGTCCAAGTCTGTTACAATAAGAAACCTATTTCTCGTTGGTTACAATATTATCCCGCAATCTTCGGACTGCCTGGCGGCACAGTCAACGTCTTGGAGTGTACGCCAAGTCTTGTAGTCATATCGGACTAGGTCTTCCTGTTGGGCCCACTATAAAGGTCGGCGAGTCTTCTGATGGGCCGGACCCACTTGTCGGGGACGACAATGAGACTGGTCGGTGGGGACCTATAGGTACCCATGTCTCACACCCTGCATCACGATACTCGGCCGAGTATTGTTCGTCGCACACTCGACAAAGAGTTGTCGTGTGTGCAGCTAGACACTTGGCAAATAGTTATTCCAATAAATAAAAAATTGAAAAAAATCCGGCAGCCCCCAACTGCCGTTGTGGTTCTCCTCCAACCCGCTGCCGTCGGAGCTCCCCATCACGTAGCTCCTCCGCCACGGCACCGGGCAACAAAGAGAGAGAAGAGGCCAGCACGGGTACGGATCCGGTGGCGCAAGGGACCTGGACTATAGGGGATCGGAGCGGGAGAAGGAGTACAACGCGGTAGGCGGGGGATGGCACCTTCTGCTTGACGCCGAGCGGCTGCGCGGAGAGTTGTAGTAGGCGTAGGGGTCCCTCGCCAGCGCCGGTGATGGTGCCGCCAGCCAGTAGGAGCAAAAGTAGTGGAGGCAATGGCGGCCGGATAGGTCCGACGGCGACGTCAACCTCGTTGGAAGGATTCGAATTCAAATCACACACAGCAAGCCGGCAGGCGGTAGGCACGGTAGAGCTCGACCTCGAATCCTGTGGCCGGTTGAAATCAAATCGATCCCAAATCGGAACCCGACCTAGAGGGGCAAACCAGCCTACATTTATGGAGACATGAGGAGGCGGCAGCAGGGACACGAGGTGGTGGCGGGTGGGGAGGCGAGGCAGCGGTGGAGAGGTAATACGACGAGGAGGCGAGAGGGTGGCGGCGGGAATCGAGGTGGTGGGGAGGCGAGGGGGCGACGACACGCTTGAAGGCGCGACGACGGGCGGCGGCGGGTGGAGTGGAGACGGAAGGGTCGCCGGGCGTCGGGTGGGTGGGGATTGGGTGGGCGATGACGTGGATGGCTGAGAGGCCAGAGAATGGTACCGAAAACAAAGTTTTGTACGATTGCATTGCTTATGTGCGTGGACAAGTTGTACGCAGTGTGTCCCTAGGAACACACGACCAACGTTGTAGTCGCCATGTACTCGATAGAAAACACACGACGAACGTACGGGTTTCCAGACGTACAGTCACCACGGACGATCGAATTTTATTGTCTTGTCCAAGTTGCATTGCTGAACCAAGATCGACTATAATAAAGAAAAACCCTCCTATAACCCCCGAATCCAAACTTCTCTACTGCAGCTTGGTCGCCACAACAACAACTAAATCAGTGGGGCAAGATCGTGTCCCACGAGTTTTCATTCATTAAGAAGAAGAAACCCTCCCGATTCAGAAAATCTCCAAATCCTGACTTTACTGGTGAGGGGATTTTTTCTAAAACCCTCGTAAATTCGCATCCACGAGGGCTTGAACCCCGATCTACTAGTTGCGACCGTACTCAACCCCTCTAACCAAGTAGACTAGAGGACCTTTGATCTTGTTAAGGCTGGACCAAAAGCTCAAAGCTCGTTAACTTATTTAAACTCGCTTGTTAGTGGCTCGACTCGGCTCGGCTCGTTAGTAAAATTTGAACCGAGTCGAGCTCAAGTTTAGCTCGATATGGTAACGAGCCGAGCTCGAGCTGGCTCGTGAGCCGCTCACGAGCCCTAACGAGCCTGTGCAGCAGCCAACAAACGAGTTGATTGCTTGTTGGCAGAGTAGATAGAGTGGTATTTTTCTTGAGTACTAGATTGATTATTGGCTACTCAGTTTTATGATTTGTTGACGTGTAAACATATTATTTTTGTTGATTTCATACTTACCTATTAGATGTGATTTTTAAATTTATAACTGCTAACGAGCTGGCTCACGATCTAAACGTGCCAACTCGAGCTTCTTAATGAGCCGAGCCGAGACTGATTTCTAGCTTGCTAAGATAACGAGCTAGAATGAGTCGAGCTATAACGAGCTGAGCCTTAATGAGCCGAGTTCTAACGAGCCGAGCCAGGCTCCATATCCATCCCTCTAACCAAGTAGGCTAGAGGACCTTTAATTTGGTCCGCTCGCCACAACTTATGGGAGCATATTTTAGCTGTTTTGCGTTGGCACACAGTCTGCACGAGCAACTTGGCGACGAGGGCATCACTTGAAAATGTCAGCACCTGTATCCTAACATACATGTGCGGTTGCAACGAGAAATAAGTAAATTGGTTGGACGAGTTCAACGTATGAGAAACCTAACGCGGGGTAAGGTTCTACCAAATCCCGATACACAGCATGCCTTGTCGAAGTTGCACATGCATGCATTATCCACGAACGATCACCATCCTTTAATTTGTTTCTCCTTGGTGCACCAGCAACTTGGCAATGTGGCACTTGCTGAAAATGTCAGCTGCACTGCTTTCAATCCTAACGTGTATTGACACTATAGTAAAAGTAGGAGAGGACGGAGGAAGAAAAGCCATTCTAACCTCCACTTTTAACTTCACAACTCATGGATGCGAGCACGTTTTAACTGTTTGTTAACACAAATCTTTTCTGATATAATTCTTTTTATACTAGTAGAGCAAGTTTTAGCGATTCAGAGCAAGTTTTGCTCACATGCACGCGTTCATCTACCAGCATGCAGTTTCTTAGCAGCATCCTTGTTTTTTTAATAACGCTGGTAGTTTATATCTTTAGCTCTCGCTGTCATTGCTACACTATAAATAACCCAGGTACTGGCCACAACTCCAAGCCACACACACACACGACATACACTACAAGTTCAAGCCACTCATCATCCACCAATGGCGAAGGCTTCTTATTGCTTCGCTTTGGCACTCGCCATGGCGGCACTCGCCGGTGTCCTCATCGCGCCGTGCGCGGCGCAGAACTCGGCGGAGGACTTCGTGAACCTGCACAACGCGGCACGTGAGGCGGTGGGCGTCGGCCCTGTGTCGTGGGACGACAACGTGGCGGCGTTCGCGCAGAGCTGGGCGGCGCAGCTCGCCGGCAACTGCGCGCTTGTGCACTCCGGCGGCAACGGCGGGATGTACGGGGAGAACCTGTACTGGGGCCCGGCTGGCAGAGACTGGTCGGCGTCGGATGCCGTCGGGCTGTGGGTGGCGGAGCAACGGTGGTACAACTACGACAGCAACTCCTGCTCGGCGCCGCCAAACCAGTCGTGCGGCCACTACACGCAGGTGGTGTGGCGTGATTCCACCACCATCGGCTGCGCACGTGTCGTCTGCAACAACGGCGGCATCATCATCTCCTGCAACTACAGCCCGCCCGGCAAGCGGCCCGGACAGAGACCCTACTAGAATCTGGACCGTGTCACACTTCATGCCAAATTCCAATTTTCAGTTTATCGTACGCGTAAATGCATATGCAGGTGCATTTGCTGTGAGTTGCATTGTGAAATGATAAATATTTAAATAAATGTCATAAGCTATAAAATAATGTGATTTCACAGTTTGATTCAGGTTGGCCCTGTCGATCATGTTCTTGTTACGTGAGCGGAAATAATTTTGATTTGGGTTTATTCCTAGCCAAATAGTCCCCAACTGATAACCTTTTTTAGATTTCAAATAATTTTAAGATCTACACTAGATTTTCATGAATGTCATAACTCACAAGCAATAATACAATCATGTGCTTTCAGAGTTTGATTCGGCTTTACCTCTGAATCCATGTTTTGCCTCTAGAGCTAGTTTTAATAGTGGTACCTCAGCTGATCCCACAGGCTTTTTGCCAACTTTTAATATGGATAGTGCATATATACTCTTGAAAACAATAGAAGTCTATGGACTTGCGTTGGTGAATGTTGCGTATATCACCTGGAACTACTAAGAATGGGTATTCTGATTCGGAAATGAAGACAAGCATATCCCCTAGCTTTCAATTGTAATCATCATGAGCTTGACTTTTACTACATTATTATCTTTCCGTCGACTTATACCACATTATTAATTTTAGCAAGCACCTTGGGCTTGCTTTTGTCGTTTTGCTCCTCTCGACAACGTCTTTGCCAATCTCATTGTGTTCTTTGTCCATTGCTTATCCTTTGTAAGATTTGTGCGGCTTCACTAATTGTTTTACCCATTATATCATCACCTCCACACATGCTTACAAAACGAGACGAGTTAGGGGTTAGTGAAAAAGAAAAGGTGTGCAACATCAAGTCACCGGAAAATCCCAAGTTCGGGCCTCACTCAAGTAGTTCATTAAAATGGTCCCATGCTTTATCAATTCCTTCATCCTTTCCTTGCTTGAAAGTGAGCACTTGCCTCCTTAAGTCTTGGACCTTGCTTATGGGAAAGAACTTGAAAAGAAACTTCTTCACTAGCTCATCCAAATTTCCTTTTGCTTCAACGGACGCAAGTGTGTACCATCTTCGCGCTTCATCTTTGAGAGAGAATGGAAAAAGATTCCACTTGAACCAAGCGGTCGGAACTCCTTCTTATTGCACCGTGTTGCATATCATCGTGAATTCCTTAATGTGTCTATATGGGTTGTCATCCTCCAATCCTCTAAATGGTTTTGACGCCACTAACTTGTACTATAGTTTAATGCACATTGATCAAGGTATGAAAGATGTCTTACATCAAATACTCAAAAATTGGATGGACATTCACAATACCAGTACACGGAGGTTGGCAAGCTGGCATTACCCTATCATCATCTACGGATTCGGTGCAAATATTTGGAGAAACATTCCTCACGCCCTACATGGCCAGAAATTGTGCATACATATATTCACTAGATTATGTTGATAGGTTCTTAGGAATCAATATTATCGATACTAATTATGCTTTGTACTTCCAGATGATTCACGGTCATGAAGTGAACGATCCTAAATTTTAATGAAGTATCTATGTATTGAACTCTATTATATGTATAATAATACATTATCTACGTATTGAACTCTGTTATATATATTAAACTCTATTATATGTATTGAACTCTATTATGTGTATTATAATGCATTATATATTTATGGATGTGTTTTGTGGGTGTAACATTGAAGTTGTGAAGTTTTTAACTTGAGCTTATCTGCATTATCATCATTAAATGTGCATGATATGTCATAAGCATCTCATAGTTAAACTCATTAATAGTTGCTAGAGGATGAGGGTGACATGGAGTTATATGTGCATGTCTTGGCGAATGTATGTTTTACGTACATACTTTCCATTTCATCTCATACCCATATAAAATTTATACCAAATTGTAGGCCTTGATGACACATACAAAATTGAAGTTATAAAGTTTTCCTTTTGAAGTCATTTAGTAGGTGGTACAAAATCCCTTAAAACAAAATAGGGGCATGAATTTTCAGGTGCGGGTGACCCTAACACCCGCACCTGAAAATCATTTGTAGGTGCGGGTGGTGCGAATACCCGGACTTGAAAATTGTTTTTAGGTGCCTATTCCAGGAGTTAGACCATTTTCAGGCGATGTGCACAGAGGACGCCAGCAGACTACCAAAATTTCCCACATGCTGCCATCCTTCGCATGCCGCCATCCTTCGTCCGGTCCACTCCGCCGGCCCACACCCCCACCGCCGTCCTCTTTGTCTAATCCACTCTCGTCCCGCGCGCGCCACCACTGCCTTCGTCATGCTCCGCCGCCGTTCTGTCACGCCGACGCCTCCCTGGCGACCCGCGTGTCGTTGTTTCACCCGCCGACCCTGCACACGGCTACACTTGCTCCCTGGGGCTCATTTCGGCGTGCCCGCGGCCCGCTCCTTCATGCCAAATTCCAATTTTCAGTTTATCGTACGCGTAAATGCATATGCAGGTGCATTTGCTATGAGTTGTATTGTGAAATGATAAATATTTAAATAAATGTCATAAGCTATAAAATAATGTGATTTCACAGTTTGATTCAGGTTGGCCATGTCGATCATGTTCTTGTTACGTGAGCGGAGATAATTCTGATTTGGGTTTATTCCTAGCCAAATAATCCCCAACTGATAACCTTTTTTAGATTTCAAATAATTTTAAGATCTACCCTAGATTTTCATGAATGTCATAACTCACAAGCAATAATACAATCATGTGCTTTCATAGTTTGATTCGGCTTTACCTCTGAATCCATGTTTTGCCTCTAGAGCTAGTTTTAATAGTGATACCTCAGCTGATCCCACAGGCTTTTTGCCAACTTTTAATAGGGATAGTGCATATATACTGTTAAAAACAATAGAAGTCTATGTACTTGCGTTGGTGAATGTTGCGTATATCACCTGGAACTACTAAGAATGGGTATTCTGATTTGGAAATGAAGACAAGCATATCCCCTAGCATTCAATTGTAATCATCATGAGCTTGACTTTTACTGCATTATTATCTTTCCGTCGACTTATACCACATTATTAATTTTATCATCATAGTTGATGTTATATCTTTTTCGAGTGTTGTCGTTTGCGTCGTTTTTCGGAGTTTGTTGTCTTCTCGGATCAAGTTCCTGACTTCTTGGAGTTAAGTTTGATTCATTACATGACTTGTACGGGGCTTCAATGTCTTGTCACAAGGTGCTTGATGAACTTATTCCGAAAGTCTTGCTTTCAAGATATATAGTACTATACTAGCCCTAAAAAAGATATATACTACTATCCTGCATGTTGGTAGAAGAAATATACGGTGCCTTTGGTCAGTCAATAGTGGCGCCTAGATAAAATTTTCCACGTACGATGACCGAGAATTCCATGGACGTCAAACGCCATGCTGATTGAAACGGCAGGATGGACATGGTCATGGGAATCTTGGCTTCTCAGTTTGTGACTATTTTGTTCTTTTGAGATAGGTGTTTGGTACCACTTCGTTTAAAAAATAGCTCACAAACTATCGGCCAAACACATACAACTCTGCCAACTCCAACTTCAGGAAAAAAGAAATGGTGAAGTAATGGGAGAGAGAAGTAACGGTACTTTTCCTGTATTTTGTTTTAACTAGCACAATGCCTGTGCGTTGTCACGGTCAAATTTTATAATAAATAGTATTCCACTCGATTACGTATCCCACTCGATTTCGGATGACGTACCAAAAAATTAGGCGGAATCAATCCTTGCTTTAATATTAGGTAGAGATATGTCCAACTTTAACGATGGAGTCGGCTTGTGTGTGCAACTATATATTCTGCCCATAAATTAATTTGACGTTGCAAATAAACATGTACGTTTTGTTTTCGAATTAAAAGAACATGTACGTTAGGATGACTAGGAGCTAACATTTTCAAGTGCCCTCGTTGCCAAGTTGCTCGTGCAGACGTGCACCAATGGAAAACGTGCAGAGAAACGGTGTGTAGGCGACTAGGCGCACGTGTGCGTCCACATGTGTACTTGCTGATTCATTATATCATCTACAGGTCCACTCGATTTAAGAGGTTTAGGTCTGAGCAGTCAAGGGGTCAACCCCGGTGGTTTATTTGTTCGGTGGAGGAGATCAAGAGCTAAGAATGTGATGATTATGCTAGCGTAGCACACAGAAATCACGGGAGGCACAAGGGACAAAGTGATTTTATACTGGTTCGGGACTCTAGAGAGTAAAACCCTACGTCCAGTTGTCGGTGTTGTATTATTGCTTTGGGTTCGAGATGTGGTCCTCGGAAGGACGCCCTTGCCCGCCTTATATTAGGTGACGGACAAGGTCGGTGGACCTGGAGTCCAAGTCGGTTACAATAAGAAACCTATTTCCCGTTGGTTACAATATTATCCCGCAATCTTCGGACTGCCTGGCGGCACAGTCGACGTCTTGGAGTGTACGCCAAGTCTTGTAGTCATATCGGACTAGGTCTTCCTGTTGGGCCCACTATAAAGGTCGGCGAGTCTTCTGATGGGCCGGACCCACTTGTCGGGGACGACAATGAGACTGGTCGGTGGGGACCTATAGGTACCCATGTCTCACACCCTGCATCACGATACTCGGCCGAGTATTGTTCGTCGCACACTCGACAAAGAGTTGTCGTGTGTGCAGCTAGACACTTGGCAAATAGTTATTCCAATAAATAAAAAATTGAAAAAAATCCGGTAGCCCCCAACTGCCGTTGTGGTTCTCCTCCAACCCGCTGCCGTCGGAGCTCCCCATCACGTAGCTCCTCCGCCACGGCACCGGGCAACAAAGAGAGAGAAGAGGCCAGCGCGGGTACGGATCCGGTGGCGCAAGGGACTCGGACTATAGGGGATCGGAGCGGGAGAAGGAGTACACGCGGTAGGCGGGGGATGGCACCTTCTGCTTGACGCCGAGCGGCTGCGCGGAGAGTCGTAGTAGGCGTAGGGGTCCCTCGCCAGCGCCGGTGATGGTGCCGCCAGCCAGTAGGAGCAAAAGTAGTGGAGGCAATGGCGGCCGGATAGGTCCGACGGCGACGTCAACCTCGTTGGAAGGATTCGAATTCAAATCACACACAGCAAGCCGGCAGGCGGCAGGCACGGTAGAGCTCGACCTCGAATCCTGTGGCCGGTTGAAATCAAATCGATCCCAAATCGGAACCCGACCTAGAGAGGCAAACCAGCCTACATTTATGGAGCAAGATGGGGATTTTTATAGGGCGGCGCTAGGGTTTGAGAGCACGGGGAGCGGGCGGTGCGGATGCGGCACGGGGGGCGCGTGGCCTCCATCCCCGCGGCGCCGGTCTTTGCAGGGGGCGAGGGGCCATGGGGGCCGGCGCGGATGCTCGCGTCGCCCCCCCCGCCCCCACGGTTTCGTCACGGGGAAGATGGCGGGGAGAAAGGGAGAGAAGGGCCGACCGGCGGGTCCCGGCCCGGGTAGGAGCAAAAGTAGTGGAGGCAATGGCGGCCGGATAGGTCCGACGGCGACGTCAACCTCGTTGGAAGGATTCGAATTCAAATCACACACAGCAAGCCGGCAGGCGGCAGGCACGGTAGAGCTCGACCTCGAATCCTGTGGCCGGTTGAAATCAAATCGATCCCAAATCGGAACCCGACCTAGAGAGGCAAACCAGCCTACATTTATGGAGACATGAGGAGGCGGCAGCAGGGACACGAGGTGGTGGCGGGTGGGGAGGCGAGGCAGCGGTGGAGAGGTAATACGACGAGGAGGCGAGAGGGTGGCGGCGGGAATCGAGGTGGTGGGGAGGCGAGGGGGCGACGACACGCTTGAAGGCGCGACGACGGGCGGCGGCGGGTGGAGTGGAGACGGAAGGGTCGCCGGGCGTCGGGTGGGTGGGGATTGGGTGGGCGATGACGTGGATGGCTGAGAGGCCAGAGAATGGTACCGAAAACAAAGTTTTGTACGATTGCATTGCTTATGTGCGTGGACAAGTTGTACGCAGTGTGTCCCTAGGAACACACGACCAACGTTGTAGTCGCCATGTACTCGATAGAAAACACACGGCGAACGTACGGGTTTCCAGACGTACAGTCACCACGGATATGTGCATTATTTTATTGTCTTGTCCAAGTTGCACCTGCATATGTGCATTATTCACCAACGATCACGGTCCGTTGTTTCTCCTTGGTGCGCGATCAAGCAACTTGGCAACGAGGGCACTTGCTGAACCAAGATCGACTATAATAAAGGAAGGAGACGAGGAAGAAAAACCCTCCTATAACCCCCGAATCCAAACTTCTCTACTGCAGCCTGGTGGCCACAACAACAACTAAATGGGTGGGGCAAGACCGTCCATGAGTTTTCATTAAGAGGAAGAAACCCTCCCGATTCAGAAAATCTCCAAATCCTGACTTTACTGGTGAGGGGATTTTTTCTAAAACCCTCGTAAATTCGCATCCACGAGGGCTTGAACCCCGATCTACTAGTTGCGACCGTACTCAACCCCTCTAACCAAGTAGACTAGAGGACCTTTGATCTTGTTAAGGCTGGACCAAAAGCTCAAAGCTCGTTAACTTATTTAAACTCGCTTGTTAGTGGCTCGACTCGGCTCGGCTCGTTAGTAAAATTTGAACCGAGTCGAGCTCAAGTTTAGCTCGATATGGTAACGAGCCGAGCTCGAGCTGGCTCGTGAGCCGCTCACGAGCCCTAACGAGCCTGTGCAGCAGCCAACAAACGAGTTGATTGCTTGTTGGCAGAGTAGATAGAGTGGTATTTTTCTTGAGTACTAGATTGATTATTGGCTACTCAGTTTTATGATTTGTTGACGTGTAAACATATTATTTTTGTTGATTTCATACTTACCTATTAGATGTGATTTTTAAATTTATAACTGCTAACGAGCTGGCTCACGATCTAAACGTGCCAACTCGAGCTTCTTAATGAGCCGAGCCGAGACTGATTTCTAGCTTGCTAAGATAACGAGCTAGAATGAGTCGAGCTATAACGAGCTGAGCCTTAATGAGCCGAGTTCTAACGAGCCGAGCCAGGCTCCATATCCATCCCTCTAACCAAGTAGGCTAGAGGACCTTTAATTTGGTCCGCTCGCCACAACTTATGGGAGCATATTTTAGCTGTTTTGCGTTGGCACACAGTCTGCACGAGCAACTTGGCGACGAGGGCATCACTTGAAAATGTCAGCACCTGTATCCTAACATACATGTGCGGTTGCAACGAGAAATAAGTAAATTGGTTGGACGAGTTCAACGTATGAGAAACCTAACGCGGGGTAAGGTTCTACCAAATCCCGATACACAGCATGCCTTGTCGAAGTTGCACATGCATGCATTATCCACGAACGATCACCATCCTTTAATTTGTTTCTCCTTGGTGCACCAGCAACTTGGCAATGTGGCACTTGCTGAAAATGTCAGCTGCACTGCTTTCAATCCTCATAGTTTTTTTTATCGGAAATAAAAATTTATCGGAGGTCAAGGATAAAGAGGAAAAGCAAGATATATCGGAAATATCGGACCAAATTCAAAAAACTTCAAATTAATTTTAAAAAATTTTGTAGAATTTGACTTGAAACTATTCATAAACTATTAAACATCACTTGTTCATAAATAAAATTAAGAATAAAACATTAAGAGTACGAGATTATTGTGTGGCTGAATTTGAGTCGTACGTGTAAAGTAGGAAAAATAGGAAAAATTTAGCAGATATCTAATTTTATCGGACCTTACGGATATATGGGAAATTTCGGAAATATCGGTGATTTTCGGCCGATAAAAGAAACCATGTCAATCCTAACGTGTATTGACACTATAGTAAAAGTAGGAGAGGACGGAGGAAGAAAAGCCATTCTAACCTCCACTTTTAACTTCACAACTCATGGATGCGAGCACGTTTTAACTGTTTGTTAACACAAATCTTTTCTGATATAATTCTTTTTATACTAGTAGAGCAAGTTTTAGCGATTCAGAGCAAGTTTTGCTCACATGCACGCGTTCATCTACCAGCATGCAGTTTCTTAGCAGCATCCTTGTTTTTTTAATAACGCTGGTAGTTTATATCTTTAGCTCTCGCTGTCATTGCTACACTATAAATAACCCAGGTACTGGCCACAACTCCAAGCCACACACACACGACATACACTACAAGTTCAAGCCACTCATCATCCACCAATGGCGAAGGTTTCTTATTGCTTCGCTTTGGCACTCGCCATGGCGGCACTCGCCGGTGTCCTCATCGCGCCGTGCGCGGCGCAGAACTCGGCGGAGGACTTCGTGAACCTGCACAACGCGGCACGTGAGGCGGTGGGCGTCGGCCCTGTGTCGTGGGACGACAACGTGGCGGCGTTCGCGCGAGCCGGGCGGCGCGGCTCGCCGGCAACGCGCGCGCTTGTGCACTCCGGCGGCAACGGCGGGATGTACGGGGAGAACCCGTGCGGGGCCCGGCCGGGCAGAGGGCGGTCGGCGTCGGATGCCGTCGGGCTGTGGGTGGCGGAGCAACGGTGGTACAACTACGACAAAGCAACTCCTGCTCGGCGCCGCCAAACCGGTCGTGCGGCCACTACACGCAGGTGGTGTGGCGTGATTCCACCACCATCGGCTGCGCACGTGTCGTCTGCAACAACGGCGGCATCATCATCTCCTGCAACTACAGCCCCGCCCGGCAACTGGCCCGGACAGAGACCCTACTAGAATCTGGACCGTGTCACACTTCATGCCAAATTCCAATTTTCAGTTTATCGTACGCGTAAATGCATATGCAGGTGCATTTGCTGTGAGTTGCATTGTGAAATGATAAATACTTAAATAAATGTCATAAGCTATAAAATAATGTGATTTCACAGTTTGATTCAGGTTGGCCCCGTCGATCATGTTCTTGTTACGTGAGCGGAGATAATTTTGATTTGGGTTTATTCCTAGCCAAATAGTCCCCAACTGATAACCTTTTTTAGATTTCAAATAATTTTAAGATCTACACTAGATTTTCATGAATGTCATAACTCACAAGCAATAATACAATCATGTGCTTTCAGAGTTTGATTCGGCTTTACCTCCGAATCCATGTTTTGCCTCTAGAGCTAGTTTTAATAGTGGTACCTCAGCTGATCCCACAGGCTTTTTGCCAACTTTTAATATGGATAGTGCATATATACTCTTGAAAACAATAGAAGTCTATGGACTTGCGTTGGTGAATGTTGCGTATATCACCTGGAACTACTAAGAATGGGTATTCTGATTCGGAAATGAAGACAAGCATATCCCCTAGCTTTCAATTGTAATCATCATGAGCTTGACTTTTACTACATTATTATCTTTCCGTCGACTTATACCACATTATTAATTTTATCATTATAGTTGATTTTATATCTTTTTCGAGTGTTGTCGTTTGCGTAGTTTTGTGTCGGTTAGTTCTGGTAGCTTACATATTGCTAACATCATCACCTCCGTTGATCTAGCCAATTTGCCTTGTGTTCGTATCGGCTACCTAGTTGTTACGCTTTATCGGAAGAGTCATCGGAAATCTAGCCGATTAACTATAGCCGATTAACCCGTTTTCTAACATTTTTGATTTTCCTGTCAATCAACAGATTAGATTGACCGAGACGCCTTGCACATTAGGGATCCTTAGTGTGTTAGTGTGTGCCCATCTATCGGTGTGGCTCGCGCTCCGCGGCATCGCGACTGGGGTGTCCGCGGCGGCGTGGCAGCTCGCTTGCGAGGGCGTGCGTGCGCGTGAACATGCATGTGCACTATTTGGACAGGGAGAGCAGGGCTCGACTCCCACGGGTGCGGGTGTGCATGAGCAGAACGCCGGAGGCGAAAGAGAGCGGCCCGGCGCGACGAAGGTTGACAGAGACATCGCACTATGCGGCGGGGATGCCGTCTTGCGAACAGAAATCACGGTCAAGAACGGGGCTTGCTTGGCGACGGTGAGAAGGTCGGCGGTGAGGGTTTGAGTTCACACGAGGTCTGGCCACAGAAAGGCGAGGCCTTGGCCCTCACGTGCGTGAGTGAGCATTGGCCGGCCAAAGGCAGCGTCCATGTCCTCACTTGAGTGCGCAGGCATGAAGGTGGCTTGGCCACGGCGGCGGGCTCCGCTGTGGCACGCCGGGGTGTTTGCCTGCGTGCGTGCGTGTGGACGAACACGTGCACTGTCTTGGCCTGACGCTCGTGCGCCCAGGCGGTCGGAAGGACGTCCTCGGCGGTGAGGTGAAACAGAGCGACGAGGTGGTTGCGATCTGGGTGCTTTGGTTTCGCTTGAGGTGTGCAAGGCGACGGTTGGGTTGGCGCGGGTGAGTGCCGATGGCTCGGTCACGACGGCGAGAGCAAGAAGGACGGCGACGCAGTCGCGACAAGGGCGAAGCCTTGGGCGACAAAGACGACTCGGTGGCACAGTTCCTCGGGCGGCGTCGGCGTCCCCCACACGGGCATGTGTGTGCACACGGTTTAGACAAGGCAAGATACGAAGCGTGAAAAGAGATGTTAGGGCACTGATAGGGTAGAGAAAAGAGCGGTCTTGGCCAGCGTCAACCCACGGCGACGGAGTCGCGGGTCGGACGGGAAACAGAGATCCCCGGCGGTGGACAAAGCGCCGGCCAAGCGGCGGAACGAGGGGTGCGCGTGCCAGCATGCGATCAGAGCATCAACGGCTCGCCCGACAAGCACAAAGGTGTGGTACGGGCGACACGCGCGTCGTGCAGTCATGAGACTGGGTGTAGCGCGGCGAAGTGGGGCGACACGATGACAAGGACTAGGGTGTCCACGCTGGCGTGCTCGCTCTCTCGCGCGTGTGCGTACATGGGTTGGACAAGGAGAGCAGAGGGGTTCGACCCCTCGGGTGTATGCGTTCGCATTTGTGCAAACGTCGGTGGCCTGGCCGCGGGGGCGACACGAAACCGACGGCGCGTGCACGGCGACGACACAGAGACAAGAGCACAACGAGCAGATTTAGGCGAGGCGGTGTTCATGGTCAAGGCGACCAAAACGGTTCGAACTTGGGGTCGATGGCTCGACGGACACACGTGCGCTGGTGCGTAGGGGTTCGCGGTGAAAGCACGGCGGAATGTGGAGCATGGTCACAGATAGGTGAAGCAGGGGCTCGGCCCCTCGGTTGCCTGCTTTCGTGTGCGTGCCGAACACCGACGGCGCGGCCATGGCGGCGACACGAAATTGATGGCGTGCACTAGGCAAGGGAACGAGGAAGGGAGAACGGTGAGGAACGGTGGCTCGACAACAAGCGTCACGACGAAGATGAGGGAACCCTAAGGTTTGGTTTGTGTAAAGAAAGGCGTGGGCCTTGGTCGGGATCCCGGCTCGGCAACGATGAGCTCGGGTGAGACACGACGCGGCGGAACAGAGGTCCACGGCGGCGAGGGCAAGGGTAATGACAGCACGGTCCTGACAAGGGCGACGGGATCACAGCCTACGTGGCTTGGACAGGGCCATAGTACCATACGGAGGCTCAGCCTTGCGCGCGCGTGCTTCCGACCTAATGGTGAAGTTCTTGGTCGAGCACGACGGCGCAACGGGAAAGGACCAGAACGGCGAAGATAGGCCGGCGGCACCGGCATTCCGGGCTCACGACGGTGTGTGTGTTGCCCATGAGTCTCTGCCCAGAAAAGGTAGAACTTTGGACCTCGGGAGAGCACGAGAGAACTGAGGGGTTCAGCCCCTCGGGTGTACATGCGAGTGCGTGGGTGCAAACGTGTGGGTGCCGACAGCGAGCCGAAACTCGGCGAGCGCTCGTCGGAACAAGGGTACGACACCATTGCAAGGCAAGGGAGCGCGCGCGGCGACGACGGCAGCGGCACCTGCAAAGGGACCGGCTCGGCTCGATGGCCAGCTCTCAAGCGACGGTGGGTCTGCGCGGCGGCGCGGTGCGGGACAGCAGACAACACACAAGCAGCGAGCTCACATGGCTCGGTTCAGCCTCGGCTCGAAGGCCGGGTCCACAACAAGGCGAAGGGGGTTGAGGCTCACCTTGCGCTCCTGGACATTGCGGCGAGGAGGTGGAACGAGCAGCGTGGAATGGCCTGGAGCAGAGGAAGCAGAGCAATGCGGTCCATGGCTTCCGCAGCGACATCTTCCTTGTGCAGCAGCCCCGCTCCTTGGCGTTCCGGCGAGGCGGCGAACAACACAGTGAAGAGGAAGCAGGCGGTTCGGCTCGGTGAAGGGGCGGTCGTCGGCGGCTTGAACAGCTCCGGCTCCGCGGTCCACGCATGGGCGTCCCCCGTCCGGCGGCCTCGCCTGCAGGCCGGGCGGCGACCAGATGGTCCAGCGGCGCGACGGCGTCGGGCTGCCCCCAGTGCGGCTTCCCGGTTCTCTTCTCCTCCGGCTTCTCCTTCTCCCCCTCTTCTTCTCCTTCTTGCGGTGGACATGGAGGAATCCCGGCGGCGCATAGTGGAGCAAGATGGGGATTTTTATAGGGCGGCGCTAGGGTTTGAGGGCACGGGAGCGGGCGGTGCAGATGCGGCACAGGGGGCGCGTGGCCTCCATCCCGTGGCGCCAGTGCTGCAGGGGGCAGCGGCCATGGGGCCTGTGCGGATGCTCGCGTCGCCTCCCCTGCCCCCACGGTTTCGTCACGGGGAAGATGGCAGGGAGAAAGGGAGAGAAGGGAGAAAGGGAGAGAATCAGACAGTTTCGTGGAGCTATTTTTCAAACGAAATGGAACCAAATAAACACCTCTGCATCTCAACACAAAAAATAGTCATAAACTGAGAAGCCAAGCCGTTTCAATCAGCATGGCGTTTGACGTCCATGGAATTCTCGGTCATCGTGGAAAATTTTATCTAGGCGCCGCTGTTGACTGCCCAAAGGCACCGTACATATATCTTGTTTTGGGGCTAGTATAGTTGTATATATCTTTGACAAGTCATCGCTCTATCGCTGTGACGCTGTCGTTGCAACACTATAAATACCCCGGCCACTCGCCACAACTCATGCACCACTTTCTCTCTCTCTCTCTCTCACACACACAACATAAGTCACTCGTCTACAAAATGGCGGAGAAGGTTGCCTGCTTCGCTGCGGCGCTCGCCATGGTGGTGGCCACCGGCGTCCTCATCACGCCGTGCGCGGCGCAAAACTCGGCGGAGGACTTCGTGAACCTACACAATGCGGCGCGTGAGGTGGTGGGCGTCGGCCGGGTGTCGTGGGATGACAACGTGGCGGCATTCGCTCGGAGCTGGGCGGAGCAGCTCGCCGGCAGCTGCGCGCTTGTGCACTCCGGCGGCAACGGCGAGAACCTCGTACCGGGGCCCGGGCCGGCGGTGATCGGTCGGCGTTGGATGCCGTCGGGCTGTGGGTGGCGGAGCAACAGTGGCACGACTACGACAGCAACTCCTGCTCGGCGCCGCCAAACCGGTCGTGCGGCCACTACACGCAGGTGGTGTGGCGTGATTCCACCACCATCGGCTGCGCACGTGTCGTCCGCAACAACGGCGACATCATCATCTCAGCCCGCCCGGCAACCGGCCCGGACAGAGACCCTACCGACACTTCATGCCAAATTCCAATTTTCAGTTTATCGTACGCGTAAATGCATATGCAGGTGCATTTGCTGTGAGTTGCATTGTGAAATGATAAATATTTAAGTAAATGTCATAAGCTATAAAATAATGTGATTTCACAGTTTGATTCAGGTTGGCCCTGTCGATCATGTTCTTGTTACGTGAGCGGAGATAATTTTGATTTGGGTTTATTCCTAGTCAAATAATCCCCATCTGATAACCTTTTTTAGATTTCAAATAATTTTAAGATCTACACTAGATTTTCATGAATGTCATAACTCACAAGCAATAATACAATCATGTGCTTTCAGAGTTTGATTCGGCTTTACCTCTGAATCCATGTTTTGCCTCTAGAGCTAGTTTTAATAGTGATACCTCAGCTGATCCCACGGGCTTTTTGCCATCTTTTAATAGGGATAGTGCATATATACTCTTGAAAACAATAAAAGTCTATGTACTTGCGTTGGTGAATGTTGCGTATATCATCACCCGGAACTACTAAGAATGGGTATTCTGATTCGGAAATGAAGACAAGCATATCCCCTAGCTTTCAATTGTAATCATCATGAGCTTGACTTTTACTACATTATTATCTTTCCGTCGACTTATACCACATTATTAATTTTATCATCATAGTTGATTTTATATCTTTTTCGAGTTTTGTCGTTTCCGTAGTTTTGTGTCGGTTAGTTCTGGTAGCTTACATATTGCTAACATCATCACCTCCGTTGATCTAGCCAACTTGCCTTGTGTTCGTATCGGCTACCTAGTTGTTACGCTTTATCGGAAGAGTCATCGGAAATCTAGCCGATTAACCCGTTTTCTAACATTTATGATTTTCTTGTCAATCAACAGATTAGATTGACCGAGACGCCTTGCACATTAGGGATCCTTAGTGTGTTAGTGTGTGCCCATCTATCGGTGTTTCGTGTCAACAAATTCCATTCCATAACTTTGAGGTGATTTGCGAGTTAAATCTATTGAAATTAATTAGATAAGGATTTGATAATGTAGTGCTATAGTAAACATGAGATCACAATGAATTAATTTTATTTTAATATATTTATATCGTCAAGAGCCCCATATGTGTAATTAGTCATATAATAGTTGTGTTTAGCACTACTACAAAAAACATTTGGAAGAGTGCCCTGTTATTTTCTAGCAATGGGCGAAATTGCTGCCCGGTCCAGCAAAAACGTGACGCACTGTAGCTGCACCACCCACACTTGTTAATGGGTTTCCAGTAGGGGGTGACGCAATCACCCGTACCTAAAAATTGGCGCTGTTTCCAAGAGCGTGTGATCACATAATCCGCTTTTAAAACTTGTTTGAATAGAATGCACGATCAAAATGAAGCGCGTGGGACACGTCGGCAGACTGCCCGAGCGCCGCCACTGCAACCGCCTCCGACCGCGCTCCTCTTTAACTGCCTGTGATGCCCCCCCTGCTGCCCGCGCCCCCACGTGCGAGCCCCTTTTCCTTATGTGTGCCTGCTGACCGCGCGCGCATCACCCCCGGCCCCGCCCGGTGCGCTGCGCATGTCCTGCCGGTGCCGCAGCACCCACCAGCCCGACGAGTGCCGCCTGAGCAGATCCAGTTTGTTTTTACAATAAATTATTCTCATATTGCAATTCAATAATCAAGGATTATGTTTAGATTAGAGATTGTATCCAAATTTCAAATACTAAATTTTGTTAGACTAGAGAGATGTTAGTTATATTTATGATGGAGAATATTAGATAATATTATACTTGTAAAATATAATGCCAAGTTTTTTTAGACTAGAGAGGTTGTGTAGAAATTAGAAATACTTTAATTTGTTAAACAGGACTAGAGATTGAGTAAACAAAAAATAAAAATATTGTGCATATTTTAGAGATAACAATGTCAAGATATGATTTATTTTTTGGCGTGACGGCGGCCGTGGCCGTCGTCGTGGTCGTGGCTGAGGTCACCCAGTCCTAGCCCCCACCACCACCCCTAGTGCGGCCTGTTGGTGCTTCCTTCCCCGTCGGTGAAGAACCCGTGCCCATTGCCCTGCGCAAGTTACACCGGAATGTGGTCTGTACTTAGATAGTGTGTTTCATGAATTTGTAATTGGTTTTATAATGATAACAATAATGTGTAGTATTTGCATTTTTATGAAGATTCTTAATTCACCAATCCAATGGTTGCAATGAGTTCCAACAAGCTCCAATGATGGTTTATGAACAAGCGACTCCGCCGCATGAAAGCTATAATGTTCCTCTATCTATTAATGCTGCGGCATGCGAGAGCATAGACATGGTGATACAATTGTTATCCATGTCAATTCTTCTATTGTCGTACTGCCACATATTGCCGCTGTTGATGCCGTGAGGAAGGCACTTATCCAAATAGAAGCTCAAACAAGACATGTATCCCCAGACTATAGTTACTTCAAGATTAAAGCCTTAGAACATAACAACCTGCTAGTTACCGAAATGCCTAAACGAATATCACTATCATATGAATTGCCCATTGTACGTTAATGTACTTGTTATTGTTGGCATTTGTTTTTATGAACTGTGCACTAACACGTTATGTTTTTCTTGCCAATTGAATCGGGACTCATTGTACAATAGTTTAATGCACATTGATCAAGGTATGAAAGAGGTCTTACATCAAATACTCAAAAATTGGATGGACATTCACAATACCAGTACACGGTGGTTGGCAAGCTGGCATTACCATATCATCATCTACGGATTCAGTGCAAATATTTGGAGAAACATTCCTCACGCCCTACATGGCCAGAAATTGTGCATACATATATTCACTAGATTATGTTGATAGGTTCTTAGGAATCAATATTATCGATACTAATTATGCTTTGTACTTCCAGATGATTCACGGTCATGAAGTGAACGATCCTAAATTTTAATGAAGTATCTATGTATTGAACTCTATTATATGTATAATAATACATTATCTACGTATTGAACTCTGTTATATATATTAAACTCTATTATATGTATTGAACTCTATTATGTGTATTATAATGCATTATATATTTATGGATGTGTTTTGTGGGTGTAACATTGAAGTTGTGAAGTTTTTAACTTGAGCTTATCTGCATTATCATCATTAAATGTGCATGATATGTCATAAGCATCTCATAGTTAAACTCATTAATAGTTGCTAGAGGATGAGGGTGACATGGAGTTATATGTGCATGTCTTGGCGGATGTATGTTTTACGTACATACTTTCCATTTCATCTCATACCCATATAAAATTTATACCAAATTGTAGGCCTCGATGACACATACAAAATTGAAGTTATAAAGTTTTCCATTTGAAGTCATTTAGTAGGTGGTAAAAAATCCCTTAAAAACAAAATAGGGGCATGAATTTTCAGGTGCGGGTGACCCTAACACCTGCACCTGAAAATCATTTGTAGGTGCGGGTGGTGCGAATACCCGGACCTGAAAATTGTTTTTAGGTGCCTCTTCCAGGAGTTAGACCATTTTCAGGCGATGTGCACAGAGGACGCCAGCAGACTACCAAAATTTCCCACATACTGCCATCCTCCGCATGCCGCCATCATTCGTCCGGTCCACTCCGCCGGCCCACACCCCCCACCACCGTCCTCTTTGTCTGATCCACTCCCGTCCCGCGCGCGCCACCACTGCCTTCGTCATGCTCCGCCGCCGTTCGGTCACGCCGACGCCTCCCTGGCGACCCGCGTGTCGTTGTTTCACCCGCCGACCCTGCACACGGCTACACTTGCTCCCTGGGGCTCATTTGGGTGTGCCCGCGGCCCGCTCCTCCGTCTATCCTCGCCACCGCCGTTTCCGCCGGTCGCCACGCGCCTCGATCCCCGCCCAACGGTACATCATCGATCTACGATCCCCACCACCAAACAGCTATCATGTCCAGTACGTAGCCGTTGTATGTTGAGATATATAGGTGCTCATGTCTATTTTTGTTTTGGTCAAAGGCATGGTGTGTATATGATGTCTCTCTGTGAAATATGAATAATGATGTGAGATATTCGATCTCTGCATATAATTTGAGCTAACAATGTCTTCGTCAAGTGGTGTTGGTGGTGGCCCTGGCCGTGACCGTAGTCATGGCCATGGCCTTGGTGGTGTGGATCTAGGCCGTGGCTTTGGCGGTGTTGGTGGTAGTAGCTCGGAGGACCCGTCGCCACGCCATCGAGGCCTTCACTGTCACCGCGAGATAGCCATGCCACTTGGTAATCAGACACGTGGAACAATAGCCAACCTAGTAATGATCGCCATTGCCTTTATATTTATATATTTTTGAACACTTCACATGCATAATCTCTAATTGTAGTTACGTATAATTTATTGTAGCTATCAACAATGTTAGATAGTTTAAAGATATTCTCGACGATATGGTTAGTGCGAATGGAGGAACTTGGAAATAACTCCACAAGACTGCATATCTCTCTCTCTATACCTACTCGAGGTGTAGATTACCGGTACTTGCCAATAAGAGGGCATCCAATGGTGCCCGTTGCAGTAGCGGGTGATGCAACATTTGATGGGGTTGCCCAAGAGAGGACAACTATGGAAATATGTCTAGAGGTGCTTAAGAATATCGGATGCTTCGTGCCAGGCTTTTCATATTACAAAATAAAGCGGCTCGGGATAGGTAAAGCACCAT
Organism: Cenchrus americanus; assembly: GCA_947561735.1. Taxonomy (NCBI): domain Eukaryota; kingdom Viridiplantae; phylum Streptophyta; class Magnoliopsida; order Poales; family Poaceae; genus Cenchrus; species Cenchrus americanus. The sequence goes on along the minus strand of OX387245.1, from coordinate 251,390,992 downwards.
GGTGCAAACTGTTGAGAGGCTTTGCAGGGCTCGTCAAGATGTAGTATAAATTATGTCTTTTTTGCGAATTAAATTATATCTTTTTATTCATTCTTAATTAATTTGTTTGTGTTACATATATTGTTAACTTTCATATATTTATTATCTCATCACATCATCTTATTGTGTAGGATTATATGTCTGGTTCAACCTATGCCTCAATGAGCTTCAATGCGATTCTTCATCAGGTTGTGTAAAAAATTAGGTTGAATAACTATGGTGGGTAGCCGTGCTTTACCAGAGTTTGGAAGCATGAAGCAACTCTAACTTTCTACATGACATAGTAACCCGTCGCTCCACCAATGTTTGATATTTGCAGTGATGCGTGTGACAGTTATCCGGAAGCAGAGCTGAGTTCATTACCACACGCTTTATCTTATTTCGACGGAGTTCTTAGATGGACCATTGGAGACATTAACTATGTTTTGTTTCTACAAATACGTGCAGGATTGATACAGACTTATTTATAAGTAGTAGTTCACGCGCTGTTTGCTCAGTTTCATCCTATCCTAACATAACCACACGCGACTGCGCCGGGGAACCAAATCCCGATATGTGTTACATGCGTAAGCAATGCAGTGCGTACAGTCACCTCTGACGATCAAATTTTATTGTCTTGTCCAAGTTGCACCTGCATATATGCATTATTTACCAACGATCACCGTCCTTTGTTTCTCCTTGGTGCACGACCGAGCAACTTGGCAATGAGGGCACTTGCTGGAACTGTCAGAAAGAAAAACCCTCCTATAACCTCCAATATTAACTTCGCTACTGCAGCTTGGTCGCCACAACAACAACTAAATCGGTGGGGCAAGATCGTCCCACGAGTTTTCATTCATTAAGAAGAAGAAACCCTTCCAATTCAGAAAATCTCCAAATCCTGGCTTTACCGGTGAGGGGATTTTTTAAAACCAGTCTCGTAAATTCATATCCACGAGGGAGGATTTGAACCCTGATCTACTAGTTGGGACCGTATCTCAACCCCTCTAACCAAGTAGACTATCTAACTGAATAGACTAGAGGACCTTTGGTCTGATTAAGGCCAAGTGGACTAGAGGACCTTTGGTCCGATTAAGGCTGGACGAAAAGCTCAAAACTTGTTAACTCGCTCGAACTCGCTTGTTAGTAGCACGACTCGGCTCGGCTCGTTAGTAACAATTGAACCGAGTCGAGCACAAGTTTTAGCTCGATATGATAACGAGTCGAGCTCGAGCCGGCTCGTGAGCCGCTCGCGAGCCTTAACGAGCCGGTGCAGCAGCCAGCAAACGAGTTGATTGCTTGTTGGCGGAGTAGATAGAGTGGTGTTTTTCTTGAGTACTAGGTTGATTATTGGCTACTTAGTTTTATGGTATGCTGACTTGTAAACATATTGTATTTGTTGATTCCTTACTTACCTATTAGATGTGATTTCTTAAATTTACAACTGCTAACCAGCTGAGCTGGCCCACGATCTTAACGTGTCAGCTCGAGCTTCTTAATGAGCCGAGCCGAGACTGATTTCTGGCTCGCTAAGATAACAAGCTAGAATGAGTCGAGCTACAACGAACCGAGCCTTAATGAGTCGAGCTATAACGAGCCGAGACAGGCTCCATATCAATCCCTCTAACCAAGCAGGCTAGATCGAGGACCTTTGGTCCGCTCGCCGCAACTCATGGGAGCACATTTTAATTGTTTTGCGCGTTGGCGCACGTCTGCACGAGAGCATCACTTGAAAATGTCAGCACCTGTATCCTAACGTACATGTGCGGTTGCAACGAGAAATAAGTAAATTATTAGTTGGACGAGTTCAACTTATGAGAAACCTAATCTCCAATTTTAAGTATACAAGTAGAGCAACTTTTCTGATATAATTCTTTATATACAAGTAGAGCAAGTTTTAGAGATTCAGAGCAAGTTTTGCTCACATGCACGCGTTCATCTACCAGCATGCAGTTTCTTAGCAGCATCCTTGGTTTTTTAATAACGCTGGTAGTTTATATCTTTGACAAGTCACCGAGCTCTCGCTGTCATTGCTACACTATAAATAACCCAGGTACTGGCCACAACTCCAAGCAACACACACACACACACACGACATACACTACAAGTTCAAGCCACTCATCATCCACCAATGGCGAAGGTTTCTTATTGCTTCGCTTTGGCACTCGCCATGGCGGCACTCGCCGGTGTCCTCATCGCGCCGTGCGCGGCGCAGAACTCGGCGGAGGACTTCGTGAACCTGCACAACGCGGCACGTGAGGCGGTGGGCGTCGGCCCTGTGTCGTGGGACGACAACGTGGCGGCGTTCGCGCAGAGCTGGGCGGCGCAGCTCGCCGGCAACTGCGCGCTTGTGCACTCCGGCGGCAACGGCGGGATGTACGGGGAGAACCTGTACTGGGGCCCGGCTGGCAGAGACTGGTCGGCGTCGGATGCCGTCGGGCTGTGGGTGGCGGAGCAACGGTGGTACAACTACGACAGCAACTCCTGCTCGGCGCCGCCAAACCAGTCGTGCGGCCACTACACGCAGGTGGTGTGGCGTGATTCCACCACCATCGGCTGCGCACGTGTCGTCCGCAACAACGGCGGCATCATCATCTCCTGCAACTACAGCCCGTCCGGCAATTGGCCCGGACAGAGACCCTACTAGAATCTGGATCGTGTCACACTTCATGCCAAATTCCAAATTTCAGTTTATCGTACGTGTAAATGCATATGCAGGTGCATTTGCTGTGAGTTGCATTGTGAAATGATAAATATTTAAATAAATGTCATAAGCTATAAAATAATGTGATTTCACAATTTGATTCAGGTTGGCCCTGTCGATCATGTTCTTGTTACGTGAGCGGAGATAATTTTGATTTGGGTTTATTCCTAGCCAAATAATCCCCAACTGATAACCTTTTTTAGATTTCAAATAATTTTAAGATCTACACTAGTTTTATGAATGTCATAACTCACAAGCAATAATACAATCATGTGCTTTCAGAGTTTGATTCGGCTTTACCTCTGAATCCATGTTTTGCCTCTAGAGCTAGTTTTAATAGTGATACCTCAGCTGATCCCACAGGATTTTTGCAAACTTTTAATAGGGATAGTGCATATATACTCTTGAAAACAATAGAAGTCTATGTACTTGCGTTGGTGAATGTTGCGTATATCACCTGGAACTACTAAGAATGGGTATTCTGATTCGGAAATGAAGACAAGCATATCCCCTAGCTTTCAATTGTAATCATCATGAGCTTGACTTTTACTACATTATTATCTTTCCGTCGACTTATACCACATTATTAATTTTATCATCATAGTTGATTTTATATCTTTTTCGAGTTTTGTCGTTTCCGTAGTTTTGTGTCGGTTAGTTCTGGTAGCTTACATATTGCTAACATCATCACCTCCGTTGATCTAGCCAATTTCCCTTGTAAATAAAAGAAGCATATGTTTCATGCATAGCACTTAGCTCATCATTAGGCAAAGGTTCTTTAGGTGTGATATTAATTGGATCAAACGTAAATTTTCCCTCTTTTTCATTCTCAAGAAAATCTAGCCTATCAACATGATCATTATTGGAACAAGGCATAGAATTTAAACTATCATTCATACTATTGGTTGAGCATGAGTATTTGAATTTATCCACATCAATACCAATAATATCCCGAGATTTCAGCGCGTACCTTGGCCTTAGAGCTTTTTCAACGACAGTGATATTTGGTTCATCTAGCGGTGTTGAAGGCGAATCAATCTCAACGAGTGAAGGTGTCTCTTTGTTACCTTTTTCCACCCCCTCCATCTCATCACGTGGAACATGTAATCCATCAACTACATTTGCATTGGTCTCTTCTTTGAAGTCTACATTGTCATCCCAATCTTCATTTTCAAAGTCTTGTATGTTACTTTCTTTATCTCCCATGTACCACATGTCGTCAAGATCGCTCATTGTTGATTCACTCTTTTCTTCGTCATTGAGTGCTTCCATGTCTTGATTTGCTAGTGTGTAGGCTTCAATAGCACACAAGCTATCACCTTGTGGGGAGGGGCCTTCTTGGAGTACTTGCTCTATGTCAACTCGTTCCCATTCATCTTCTAGCCCGAGTCCTATCCTCCCATTTATCCAACCGGATTGATTGAACTCCGCCAATGGTCTAGCATTCCACATACTTTGGCCTACATTCATGTTAGTTTCATCATTTTTAACGTCCAAAATGATTTCTCTTACCTTGAGAAGTGGATCTTCAATTTTTTGTATGGTCGGTTCATCTTCCTTGACCTCTCGGTTCATCTTTTTCAGAAATTTCAGCAAGCACCTTGGGCTTGCTTTTGTCGTTTTGCTCCTCTCGACAACGTCTTTGCCAATCTCATTGTGTTCTTTGTCCATTGCTTATCCTTTGTAAGATTTGTGCGGCTTCACTAATTATTTTACCCATTATATCATCACCTCCACACATGCTTACAAAACGAGACGAGTTAGGGGTTAGTGAAAAAGAAAAGGTGTGCAACATCAAGTCCCCGGAAAATCCCAAGTTCGGGCCTCACTCAAGTAGTTCATTAAGATCGTCCCATGCTTTATCAATTCCTTCATCCTTTCCTTGCTTGAAAGTGAGCACTTGCCTCCTTAAGTCTTGGACCTTGCTTATGGGAAAGAACTTGAAAAGAAACTTCTTCACTAGCTCATCCAAATTTCCTTTTGCTTCAACGGATGCAAGTGTGTACCATATTCGCGCTTCATCTTCGAGAGAGAATGGAAAAAGATTCCACTTGAACCAAGCGGTCGGAACTCGTTCTTGTTGCACCGTGTTGCATATCATCGTGAATTCCTTAATGTGTCTATATGGGTTGTCATCCTCCAATCCTCTAAATGGTTTTGACGCCACTAACTTGATGATTCTAGGCTTCACTTCATAGTGGGTTGTAGCAAGCGTCAAATCTGATTTTTGCATCTCAATGTCGTCCATTGACGGCATTGCTAGCTTCCTTAGCGACATCTCTTCGGCTTCTAATGGTGAGGTGAAAAAATCCATCTAGGCACAAGAAAAGTAGAAAGAAAAACAAAAAAAGATTTTTTCTAGAAAATAAGGGTTAGATGTTAGTAATCAACAAAATTAATACTAGATTAAATATAGCAAACTGGCTTTCTCCAAGGCAACGACACCGGAAAAAGGGGCTTGTTGACGGATAAAACTCATATCCACCTACGATCCACAAGCGTACAAACCTACACCTTTTTCACCACGGGGATTCCCTAGGTTCTTATCAATCCGCGGAGCAAGGGGATTGCTAGCGCTTAACCAAGTACTAATCTAGTTGATGGGAAACTTTTGAAAGGGGTATTAATCTAAAGCTAAAGACAATCTAACCTAAGTTAATCTAAGAAATCTAAGGTTAAACTAGATGGTAAAGGGTGGACACAAGAGAGAGAGGTTAATATAGATAAGAGTTCCCTCCTTGGGGTTTAGGAACACATGAAGATGCATCAACTACATGAAATGGGTGTTGCCTACACTAGCTTCATGGCGGTTATGCGGGCGCTAAGCCTTTTCCCTCCACCGTACTGTTACTACACAAGGTAATAAAACACTTTCACGTATAACCACATCTATACCTAAGCATCCATAGGGTTAAGCTAATCACCACGATTACCACAAACCCTACTAAGACCTCATGCCGCGCAAACATATGTAAACAAAGCATATGCGAAGAAAGCGTTGATTGGCATAAGGTTCATGCATAGATTACATATCATGCATCCATCTAACCCTAGGGACGAACGGAGACATTACCCCATCATCTTACACGGATTGAAGCACATAGGGGTGATGGAGACTCCGGATAACGTCGTCGATGAAGATGGCGGCGATGAAGCTTGGGAACACCCCTAGGCCAGCGGCTTGGAGTCCTCTTGCTTCCTTCCCTCCGCCGGCGTTGATCCTTGCGACGAGCTCATCTAGCTCTCTCCCTCATCTTGCGGTGGCGGTTTTCGGTGAATAGTGTCGGTAGAATGATTTGTTCGATATGGCGGCCGACGGCGGCGGAGGCAATAAATAGACAAACACCTAGGGCAAAGAGGGCGCCGAACCGGGCCAAAAACCCCCGGGCCGATCCGAACGGACCGGCCGGCCCAGGCCCTTTCGGGCCGGTTCGGGCCCATCTTCCTCTCTCGGTTTCTTCTTGCATGATTACTTATTTGTGTGCACTTGCATGTGGGCCTTTGACGTCGTTTCCTTCACGATTAAGACTTGAATCTTGCTATGCAAGCTTCGCTATTTTCTCGGGTGAGTCCCCGAAGACTTGCACATTGACGCTTCGGTCCTCGGGTCATTTGGAGTCATGTTCATCGCGTGTCTTGACTCTTGTCGGGCTTCATGATCTTCTTCCAAAGTGCTTGGTGAACTTATCCCGAAAGTCTCCTCTTTAGCGTATATTTCCTACGCAAACAATGAAACTCCAAAATCGACATACAAGAGTGAACTTGTTATATACGGGGGGTTAGTTCCAGTGGTTAGAATAATAAATCAATACCAACATCAAAGGTAAACTCATAGCAAGGTTGACAGAAATTCACCGTCAACATCTCCCCATGCTTAAACCTTGCTCGTCCTCGAGTAAGTAATCCTCACTTAAAAGGGAAATCAGCGTTGCCTTCCAATGTTGTCCCTGCACTTAGTCATTCATGACGAGGCAAATTGCTCTCTCTTAAGAAGTTCAAGTTGTGCCGGCTTCTTTTTCATTATGGAAGATAGACTAACAATAAAGAACAAGCCACATTTAATAAATACTATGCTCTCAAACTTAAGTGAACTTCAAACCGTTAACTTGCTACATGGAAGAATTTTCAAAAAGATGCATATCCAACATAAGTGAAAATCTCTTGCAAAAGCTCATGGAAACACTCATCTCATCAAGTCACTCAAGCATATACTATTTTCAACCTATTCTACTCATATGTGATAGTGGAAAGCTTATGTGGAGCTTGGAAGGTTAAAAACAATCATAGAAAAACATACATCCGAAATATTGTCAAATTAAAAGAGAGATCTATTGGAATTACCGAGACTCGTCAAAAAGGCCATGGAAAATAAATGTTGGAAAGAGAGAGACGAAACACACACGAGTTAGATAAGTGGACATGTGCAAGTGGGAAATGGATGGTCCCGAGGCACGAGTGAAGTCCTCGTTATCGGAATTAGTCCGATAAATATCTCGCATTTAGTTCTCCCAATGAGCATCCGAACATTTGATGTACTTTAATCCAAGGTTCCGAAATCACCAGTCCACGTGCGTGAGCAATTGCAATGCAATACCACCCAGTCATTGTAGGAAATCCCATAGATGTTGAGTGTTGGAGGGTTTGATGAGTGCCAGCTGCCAGCTTCAAGCTCTCGGCAAACAACCTTTTTCCAAGTGTTGCACGAAATACACTCCGCAAACTTCGGGGTTTGCCGAATTTTTTTTTGACACGTGGCAAACAAGCTCTTTGCCAAGTGTTTTTTGTGACACTCGGCAAAGAAGTAAGTTTAATTTGCAATTAAATAATTTTTTCCTTCCCCTCAAATTTTTTTTGTCTCTCATATAACATGGGTTACTCTATGTTAAAGTTTGGTTATTCTTATCTTTTTTCTATATTTAAATAATTAATTACATTTCAAGTAGTTTTTTCTTAATTTTGTCAAATTTTAACTACAGTAATTTAAATAATTGAAAAAATGAGTAGAAAATTGATGTTCTTATTATTCAGCATGAAGCCTTATCTGTGAAATGAAACTGAACTTCAAAGGTCTTCTTCAAGAATGGTTTTTCAATTACAAAAAAAAAAGTAAATGAAGTATGAAAATCATGAGATTTGTCTTGATGTATCATACATGGAGGTTGTAGTAAAAAATTGAAATAGTTTCACACAGATGTTTACAAATTAAACATCTCGCAGGAAGAATCGTAGCTGCAGGTGTAGACGCACGCATGCACCTACACACCGTTTATCTGCACGTTTGCCATTGGCGCACGTCTGCACGGGCAACTTGGCAACTTGCCTACACGTGTTTCTTTAATTCGAAAAAAACATACAGGTTCCTTTGCAACGTCAAGTTAGTTTATGACAAAATTTAATCGGGCAACGCACAAGAGGACACTGTCGTTAAAGTTTGGACGAGTTCAACTTAATGACAACTTTATGACAAATCTAATCTGACACATGTAAAAAATATGTAAAAAATAGGAGGAGCACCATTAATTCTCTATGGCCAGCGATGAGCAGCAGCCTCCTTCCTCCAATATCCCGACCCCTAACCTGAAAACTCTAACAAAAAGTTGGTCAATCATATGCAGAACGCACAATTATACGGATTAAACAACGGAGTGGCCTCCATGAAACAACAGCCGAGAGGAGAGAAAGAAACGAATTGGTACTCCATCAACAGCCGAGAGTTTTGTGGAACCAGGTGTTAAGGAACAAATGATTGTATTGAATGTGGATTAGGGGGGTGGACCCCACTATTTATACATAATGAAGGGGTGCAGAGGCATCCCTTGGGAGGAGTCGCATCCATACGGAAGGAGTCGTTAAAGTTGGACGAGTTCAACTTAATCTAATCCATGAGTTGGTCACATGATCTACCAGCATGCAGTTACGTATGTGACAAATCTAATCTGACACATGTAACAAATATGTAAAAAATAGGTGCTAGCTCCCTCCAAAATCCCGACCCCTAACCTGAAAACTGTAACAAAAAGTTGGTCAATCATATGCAGAACGCACAATTTTACGGATTAAACAACTGAGGGGCCTCCATGACCGTCAGCGGGAGGAAGTTACGTAATAATTAAACAATAGCCGAGAGGAGAGAAAGAAACGAATTGGTACTCCATCAACAGCCGAGAGTTTTGTGGAACCAGACACCCAACACGAATCAGACAGTTTAAACGAAATGGTACCAAATTAACACCCCTGCATCTCAAAACAAAAAATAGTCATAAACTGAGAAGCCAAGCCGTTTCAATCAGCATGGCGTTTGACGTCCATGGAATTCTCGGTCATCGTGGAAAATTTTATCTAGGCGCCACTATTGACTGACCAAAGGCACCGTACATGTATCTTGTTTTAGGGCTAGTATAGTAGTATATATCTTTGACAAGTCATCGCTCTATCGCTGTGACGCTGTCGTTGCAACACTATAAATACGCCGGCCACTCGCCACAACTCATGCACCACTTTCTCTCTCTCACACACACACGACATAAGTCACTCATCTAGAAATGGCGGAGAAGGTTGCCTGCTTCGCTCCGACGCTCGCCATGGCGGCACTCGCCGGTGTCCTCATCGCGCCGTGCGCGCGCGCAGAACTCGGCGGAGGACTTCGTGAACCCGCACAACGCGGCACGTGAGGCGGTGGGCGTCGGCCCGGTGTCGTGGGACGACAACGTGGCGGCGTTCGCGCGAGCCGGGCGGCGCAGCTCGCCGGCAACCGCGCGCTTGTGCACTCCGGCGGCAACGGCGGGATGTACGGGGAGAACTCGTACCGGGGGCCCGGCTGGCAGAGACTGGTCGGCGTCGGATGCCGTCGGGCTGTGGGTGGCGGAGCAACGGTGGTACAACTACGACAGCAATAGGGATAGTGCATATATACTCCCGAAAACAATAGAAGTCTATGTACTTGCGTTGGTGAATGTTGCGTATATCACCTCGTAACTACTAAGAATGGGTATTCGGAAATGAAGACAAGCATATCCCCTAGCTTTCAATTGTAATCATCATGAGCTTGACTTTTACTACATTATTATCCTTCAGTCGACTTATACCACATTATTAATTTTATCATCATAGTTGATTTTATATCTTTTTCGAGTGTTGTCGTTGGCGTAGTTTTGTGTTGGTTAGTTCTGGTAGCTTACATATTGCTAACATCATCACCTCCGTTGATCTAGCCAATTTGCCTTGTAAATAAAAGAAGCATATGTTTCATGCATAACACTTAGCTCATCATTAGGCAAAGGTTCTTTAGGTGTGAGATTAATTGGATCAAACGTAAATTTTCCCTCTTTTTTCATTCTCAAGAAAATCTATCCTATCAACATGATCATTATTGTAACAAGGCATAGAATTTAAACTATCATTCATACTACTGGTTGAACATGAGTATTTGAATTTATCCACATCAATACCAATAATATCGCGAGACTTCGCGCGCGTACCTTGGCCTTAGAGCTTTTTCAACGACAAGTGATATTTGGTTCATCTAGCGGTGTTGAAGGCGAATCAATCTCAACGAGTGAAGGTGTCTCTTTGTTACCTTTTTCCACCCCTCCATCTCATCACGTGGAACATGTAATCCATCAACTACATTTGCATTTCTCTCTTGTTTGAAGTCTACATTGTCATCCCAATCTTCATCTTCAAAGTCTTGTATGTTACTTTCTTTATCTCCCATGTACCACATGTCGTCAAGATTGCTCATCGTTGATTCACTCTTTTCTTCATCATTGAGTGCTTCCATGTCTTGATTTGCTAGTGTGTAGGCTTCAATAGCACACAAGCTATCACCTTGTGGGGAGGGGCCTTCTTGGAGTACTTGCTCTATGTCAACTCGTTCCCATTCATCGTCTAGCCCGAGTCCTATCCTCCCATTTATCCAACCGGATTGATTGAACTCCGCCAATGGTCTAGCATTCCACATACTTCGGCCTAAATCCATGTTAGTTTCAACATTTTTAACGTCCAAAATGACTTCTCTTACCTTGAGAAGTGGATCTTCGTTTTTTGTATGGTCGGTTCATCTTCCTTGACCTCTCGGTTCATCTTTTTCAGAAATTTCAGCAAGCACCTTGGGCTTGCTTTTGTCGTTTTGCTCCTCTCGACAACTTCTTTCCCAATCTCATCGTGTTCTTTGTCCATTGCTTATCCTTTGTAAGATTTGTGCGGCTTCACTAATTATTTTACCCATTATATCATCACATCCACACATGCTTACAAAACGAGACGAGTTAGGGGTTAGTGAAAAGGGAAAGGTGTGCAACACCAAGTTCGGGCCTCACTCAAGTAGTTCATTAAGATGGTCCCATGCTTTATCAATTCCTTCATCCTTTCCTTGCTTGAAAGCTAGCACTTGCCTCCTTAAGTCTTGGACCTTGCTTATGGGAAAGAACTTGAAAAGAAACTTCTTCACTAGCTCATCCAAATTTCCTTTTTCTTCAACGGACGCAAGTGTGTACCATCTTCGCGCTTCATCTTCGAGAGAGAATGGAAAAAAGATTCCACTTGAACCAAGCGGTCGGAACTCCTTCTTGTTGCACCTTGTTGCATATCATTGTGGATTCCTTAATGTGTCTATATGGGTTGTCATCCTCCAATCCTCTAAATGGTTTTGTCGCCACAAACTTGATGATTTTAGGCTTCACTTCATAGTGGGTTGTAGTAAGCGCCAAATCTGATTTTTGCATCTCAATGTCTTCCATTGACGGCATTGCTAGCTCCCTTAGCGACATCTCTTCGTCTTGAAATGGTGAGGTGAACAAATCCATCTAGGCACAAGAAAAGTAGAAGGAAAAACAAAAAAAAGATTTTTTCTAGAAAATAAGGGTTAGATGTTAGTAATCAACAAAATTAATACTAGATTAAATATAGCAAACTCGACTTTCTCCAAGGCAACGACGCCGAAAAAGGGGCTTGTTGACGGATAAAACTCGTATCCACCTACGATCCACAAGCGTACAAACCTACACCTTTTTCACCACGGCGATTCCCTAGGTTCTTATCAATCCGCGGAGCAAGGGGATTGCTAGCACTTAACCAAATACTAATCTAGTTGATGGGAAACCTTTGAAAGGGGTATTAATCTAAAGGTAAAGACAATCTAACCTAAGTTAATCTAAGAAATCTAAGGTTAAACTAGAAGGTAAAGGGTGGACACAAGAGAGAGAGGTTAAGATAGATAAGAGTTCCCTCCCCGGGGTTTAGGAACACATGAAGATGCATCAACTACATGAAAAGGGTGTTGTCTACACTAGATTCATGGCGGTTATGCGGCCGCTAAGCCTTTTCCCTCCACCGTACCGTCACTACACAAGGTAATCAAACACTTTCACGTATAACCTCATCTATACCTAAGCATCCATAGGGTTAAGCTAATCACCACGATTACCACAAACCCTACTAAGACCACATGCCGCACAAACATATGTAAACAAAGCATATGCGAAGAAAGCGTTGATTGGCATAAGGTTCATGTATAGATTACATATCATTCATCCATCTAACCCCGGGGACGAACGGAGACATTACCCCATCATCTTACACGGATTGAAGCACATAGGGGTGATGGAGACTCGGATAACGTCGTCGATGAAGATGGAGGTGATGAAGCTTGGGAACACCCCTAGGCCGGCGGCTTGGAGTCTTCCTCTTGCTTCCTTCCCTCCACCGGCGTTGATCCTTGCGACGAGCTCATCTAGCTCTCTCCCTCATCTTGCGGTGGCGGTTTTCCGGTGAATGGTGTCGGTAGAATGATTTGTTCGATATGGAGGGCCGACGGCGGCGGAGGCAATAAATAGACAAACACCTAAGGCAAAGGGGGCGCCGAACCGGGCCAAAAACCCCCGGGCCGATCCGAACAGGCCGGCCGGCCCAGCCCTTTCCGGGCCGGTTCGGGCCCATCTTCCTCCATGATTTCTTCTTGCATGATTCCTTATTTGTGTGCACTTGCATGTGGGCCTTTGACGTCGTTTCCTTCACGGTTAAGACTTGAATCTTGCTATGCAAGCTTCGCTATTTTCCGGGTGAGTCCCTAAAGACTTGCACATTGACGCTTCGGTCCTCGGGTCATTTGGAGTCATGTTCATCGCGTGTATTGACTCTTGTCGGGCTTCATGATCTTCTTCCAAAGTGCTTGGTGAACTTATCTCGAAAGTCTCCTCTTTAGCGTAGATTTCTGCGTAAACAATAAACTCCAAAATCGACATGCAAGAGTGAACTTGTTATATACGGGGGGTTAGTTCCGGTCGTTAGAATAATAAATCAATACCAACATTAAAGGTAAACTCATAGCTAGGTTGACGGAAATTCACCGTCGACATCTCCCCATGCTTAAACCTTGCTCGTCCTCGAGTAAGTAATCCTCGCTTAAAAGGGAAATCAGCATTGCCTTCCAATGTTGTCCCCGCACTTAGTCATTCATGACGAGGCAAATTGCTCTCTCTTAAGAAGTTCAAGTTGTGTCGGCTTCTTTTTCATTATGGAAGATAGACTAACAATAAAGAACAAGACACAGTTAATAAATACTATGCTCTCAAACTTAAGTGAACTTCAAACCGTTAACTTGTTACATGGAAGAATTTTCAAAAAGATGCATATCCAACATAAGTGAAAATCTCTTGCAAAAGCTCATGGAAACACTCATCTCATCAAGTCACTCAAGCATATACTAGATTATTTTCAACCTATTCTACTCATATGTGATAGTGGGAGGCTTATGTGGAGCTTGGAAGGTTAAAAACAATCATAGCAAAACATACATCCGAAATATTGTCAAATTAAAAGAGAGATCTATTGGAATTACCTAGACGTCAAAAAGGCCATGGAAAATAAATGTTGGAAAGAGAGATGAAACACACACAGTTAGATAAGTGGACATGTGCAAGTGGCAAATGGATGATCCCGAGGCACGAGTGAAGTCCTCGTTATCGGAATTAGTCCGATAAATATCTCGCATTTAGTTCTCCCAATTAGCATCCGAACATTTGATGTACTTTAATCCAAGGTTCCCAAATCACCAGTCCACGTGCGTGAGCAATTGCAATGCAATACCACCCAGTCATTGTAGGAAATCCCATAGATGTTGAGTGTTGGAGGGTTTGATGAGTGCCAGCTGCCAGCTTCAAGCACTCGGCAAACAACCTTTTTCCAAGTGTTGCACGCAATACAATACACTCGGCAAACTTCGGGGTTTGCCGAATTTTTTTTTTGACACGTGGCAAACAAGCTATTTGCCAAGTGTTTTTTTCTAGCACTCGGCAAAGAAGTAAGTTTAATTTGCAATTAAATAATTTTTTCCTTCCCCTCAAAATTTTTTTGTCTCTCATATAACATGGGTTACTCTATGTTAAAGTTTGGTTATTTTTATCTTTTTGCTATATTTAAATAATTAATTACATTTCAAGTAGTTTTCTCTTAATTTTGTCAAATTTGAACTACAAGTAATTTCAATAATTGAAAAAATGAGTAGAAAATTGATATTCTTATTATTCAGCATTAAGCCTTATCTGTGAAATGAAAATGAACTTCAAAGGTCTTCTTCAAGAAACATGACCACGAGCATGTGGTCTGATGGTTTTTCAATTAAAAAAAGTAAATGAAGTATGAAAATCATGAGATTTGTCTTGATGTATCATACGTGGAGGTTGTAGTAAAAAAATTGAAATAGTTTCACACAGATGTTTACAAATTAAACATCTCGCGGGAAGAATCGTAGCTGCAGGTGTAGACGCACGCATGCACCTACACACCGTTTCTCTGCACGTTTGCCATTGGCGCACGTCTGCACGGGCAACTTGGCAACTTACCTACACGTGTTTCTTTAATTCGAAAAAACATACAGGTTCCTTTGCAACGTCAAGTTAGTTTATGACAAAATTTAATCGGGCAACGAACAAGAGGACACTGTCGTTAAAGTTGGACAAGTTCAACTTAATGACAACCTTATGACAAATCTAATCTGACACATGTAAAAAATATGTAAAAATTAGGAGGAGCACCATTAATTCTCTATGGCCAGCGATGAGCAGCCTCCTCCCACCAAAATCCAGACCCCTAAGAGCATCTCCAAAGAACGACCTCCAAATTGAAGCTTCCAAATCCTATTTGCAGGCCGAACTCTAAAAAATAGAGGCTAAAGGATGCATCCCAACTCCAACAGGAAAATGAATACGGGCCTCTATTTTTTGTGGGTCCCGCGTGTCAACAAGGAAAAAAACTATTCCTTCCCGTGTTCTGCTCCGCTCCTGCCTACCCGCCCTGCCGCTGCGAGCCGCCCCACCGACCAGCGAGCCCAGGCCGCCGCGCCCAAGGCAGGCGAGCTCGCCCCGCATGAGAGCCACACCCTGCTGCAGCGGCTCACCTGCGTCGGCGACGACCACCAGTGCTTCCTCTCCAAGTTCATGGACCGCGTCGATCGGTGAGACGCAATCATTGACTTGCCAGCTCCGCCATCTTCTTCGCCCCCCACACTGCCAGTAATGCGCCGCCATGGAACAATCTGATCGATTGGTTCTTTAAACTGGAAATTCCTTTTCTTCGTTGTTTGTGTGAATCGGGATTGAACTGCCCAAGATCGAAGAAGTTGAGCCCCAGGGACCTGTACGAGTAGCAGGCGCCGCTCTGCTGGATGGTGGTGCAGTCAGCACGGCATGCGCCGCCGAAGTCCAACCCCGGTGGCCGGCGGGCACGCCGCAGGCACATCTAGGCTTCACTTGCTTCTTGCACAAACGCAGCGCTCTATCTCCATCATCCACAACACCATTTCCTCCTGCCAATCATCCTAGCCCCAATCCGGTGACAGCTCGCAAGGCACCAAAATTCTAACACCTACTGGATGCACCACTTTCTCTCCCTCTCTCTCACACACACACAACATAAGTCACTCATCTACAAAATGGCGGAGAAGGTTGCCTGCTTCGCTCTGGCGCTCGCCATGGTGGTGGCCACCGGCGTCCTCATCACGCCGTGCGCGGCGCAAAACTCGGCGGAGGACTTCGTGAACCTACACAATGCGGCGCGTGAGGTGGTGGGCGTCGGCCAGGTGTCGTGGGATGACAACGTGGCGGCATTCGCTCGAGCTGGGCGGAGCAGCTCGCCGGCAGCTGCGCGCTTGTGCACTCCGGCGGCAACGGGGAGAACCTGTACTGGGGCCCGGCTGGCAGCGACTGGTCGGTGTTGGATGCCGTCGGGCTGTGGGTGGCGGAGCAACAGTGGTACGACTACGACAGCAACTCCTGCTCGGCGCCGCCAAACCAGTCGTGCGGCCACTACACGCAGGTGGTGTGGCGTGATTCCACCACCATCGGCTGCGCACGTGTCGTCTGCAACAACGGCGACATCATCATCTCGGCCCGCCCGGCAACCGGCCCGGACGGAGACCCTACCGACACTTCATGCCAAATTCCAATTTTCAGTTTATCGTACGCGTAAATGCATATGCAGGTGCATTTGCTGTGAGTTGCATTGTGAAATGATAAATATTTAAGTAAATGTCATAAGCTATAAAATAATGTGATTTCACAGTTTGATTCAGGTTGGCCCCGTCGATCATGTTCTTGTTACGTGAGCGGAGATAATTTTGATTTGGGTTTATTCCTAGTCAAATAATCCCCATCTGATAACCTTTTTTAGATTTCAAATAATTTTAAGATCTACACTAGATTTTCATGAATGTCATAACTCACAAGCAATAATACAATCATGTGCTTTCAGAGTTTGATTCGGCTTTACCTCTGAATCCATGTTTTGCCTCTAGAGCTAGTTTTAATAGTGATACCTCAGCTGATCCCACGGGCTTTTTGCCATCTTTTAATAGGGATAGTGCATATATACTCTTGAAAACAATAAAAGTCTATGTACTTGCGTTGGTGAATGTTGCGTATATCATCACCCGGAACTACTAAGAATGGGTATTTTGATTCGGAAATGAAGACAAGCATATCCCCTAGCTTTCAATTGTAATCATCATGAGCTTGACTTTTACTACATTATTATCTTTCCGTCGACTTATACCAAATTATTAATTTTATCATCATAGTTGTTTTGATATCTTTTTCGAGTGTTGTCGTTTGCGTAGTTGTGTCGGTTAGTTCGGTAGCTTACATATTGCTAACATCATCACCTCCGTTGATCTAGCCAACTTGCCTTGTGTTCGTATCGGCTACCTAGTTGTTACGCTTTATCGGAAGAGTCATCGGAAATCTAGCCGATTAACCCGTTTTCTAACATTTATGATTTTCTTGTCAATCAACAGATTAGATTGACCGAGACGCCTTGCACATTAGGGATCCTTAGTGTGTTAGTGTGTGCCCATCTATCGGTGTTTCGTGTCAACAAATTCCATTCCATAACTTTGAGGTGATTTGCGAGTTAAATCTATTGAAATTAATTAGATAAGGATTTGATAATGTAGTGCTATAGTAAACATGAGATCACAATGAATTAATTTTATTTTAATATATTTATATCGTCAAGAGCCCCATATGTGTAATTAGTCATATAATAGTTGTGTTTAGCACTACTACAAAAAACATTTGGAAGAGTGCCCTGTTATTTTCTAGCAATGGGCGAAATTGCTGCCCGATCCAGCAAAAATGTGCCGCAATGTAGCTGCACCACCCACACTTGTTAATGGGTTTACAGTAGCGGGTGACGCAGTCACCCGCACCTAAAAATTGGTGCCCTTTCCAAGAGCGGGTGATCACATCATCCGCTTCTGAAACTTGTTTGAATAGTTTACATAACCGTTAGGGGCCAAAACGCACCATCAAAATGAAGCGCGTGGGACACATTGGTTGGCTGCCCGAGCGCCGCCGCCACAACCGCCTCCGACCGCGCTCCTCTTTCACTGCCTGTGCTGCCTTTCCCTGCTGCCTGCGCCCCCACGTGCGAGCCCCCTTTTCCTCGTGTGTGCCTGCTGACCGCGCGCGCATCACCCTGGCCCTGCCCCGGTGCGCTACGCATGTCGTGCCGGTGCCGCAGTGCCCACCAGCCCGACGAGTGCCGCCTCAGCAGATCCGGTTTGTTTTTACAATAAATTATTCTCATATTGCAATTCAATAATCAAGGATTATGTTTAGATTAGAGATTGTATCCAAATTTCAAATACTAAATTTTGTTATACTAGAGAGATGTTAGTTATATTTATGGATGGAGAATATTAGATAAATATTACACTTGTAAAATATAATGCCAAAATTTTTAGACTAGAGAGGTTGTGTAGAAATTAGAAATACTTTAATTTGTTAAACTAGACTAGAGATTGAGTAAAAAAATTTTAAAAATATTGTGCATATTTTAGAGATAACAATGTCAAGATATGATTTATTTTTTGGCGTGACGGCGGCCGTGGCCGTCGTCGTGGTCGTGGCCGAGGTCACCGGTCCTAGCCCCCCGCCCCCCACCACCACCCCTAGTGCGGCCTGTTGGTGCTTCCTTCCCCGTCGGTCAAGAACCCGTGCCCATTACCCTGCGCAAGTTACGCCGGAATGTGGTATGTACTTAGATAGTGTGTTTCATAAATTTGTAATTGGTTTTATAATGATAACAATAATGTGCAGTATTTGCATTTTTATGAAGATTCTTAATTCACCAATCCAATGGTTGCAATGAGTTATATATGGTGCGACCCAACAAGCTCCAATGATGGTTTATGAACAAGCGACTCCGCCGCATGAAAGCTATAATGTTACTCTATCCATTAATGCTGCGGCATGCGAGAGCAAAGACATGGTGACACAATTGTTATCCATGTCAATTCTTCTATTGTCGTACTGCCACATATTGCCGCTGTTGATGCCGTGAGGAAGGCACTTATCCAAATAGAAGCTCAAACAAGACATGTATCCCAAGACTATAGTTACTTCAACATTAATGCCTTAGAACATAACAACCTGCTAGTTACCGAAATGCCTAAACGAATATCACTATCATATGAATTGCCCATTGTACGTAAACGTACTTGTTATTGTCGGTATTTGTTTTTATGAAATGTACACTAACACGTTATGTTTTGCTTGCCAATTGAATCGGGACACATTGTACAATAGTTTAATGCACATTGATCAAGGTATGAAAGAGGTCTTACATCAAATACTCAAAAATTGGATGGACATTCACAATACCAGTACACGGTGGTTGGCAAGCTGGCATTACCATATCATCATCTACGGATTCAGTGCAAATATTTGGAGAAACATTCCTCACGCCCTACATGGCCAGAAATTGTGCATACATATATTCACTAGATTATGTTGATAGGTTCTTAGGAATCAATATTATCGATACTAATTATGCTTTGTACTTCCAGATGATTCACGGTCATGAAGTGAACGATCCTAAATTTTAATGAAGTATCTATGTATTGAACTCTATTATATGTATAATAATACATTATCTACGTATTGAACTCTGTTATATATATTAAACTCTATTATATGTATTGAACTCTATTATGTGTATTATAATGCATTATATATTTATGGATGTGTTTTGTGGGTGTAACATTGAAGTTGTGAAGTTTTTAACTTGAGCTTATCTGCATTATCATCATTAAATGTGCATGATATGTCATAAGCATCTCATAGTTAAACTCATTAATAGTTGCTAGAGGATGAGGGTGACATGGAGTTATATGTGCATGTCTTGGCGCCTGTATGTTTTACGTACATACTTTCCATTTCATATCATACCCATATAAAATTTATACCAAATTGTAGGCCTCGATGACACATACAAAATTGAAGTTATAAAGTTTTCCGGTTGAAGTCATTTAGTATGTGGTAAAAAATCCCTTAAAAACAAAATAGGGGCATGAATTTTCAGGTGCGGGTGACCCTAACACCCGCACCTGAAAATCATTTGTAGGTGCGGGTGGTACGAATACCCCGACCTGAAAATTGTTTTTAGGTGCCTCTTCCAGGAGTTAAACCATTTTCAGGCGATGTGCACAGAGGACGCCAGCAGACTACCAAAATTTCCCACATGCTGCCATCCTCCGCATACTGCCATCCTTTGTCCGGTCCACTCCACCGGCCCACACCCCCCACCGCCGTCCTCTTTGTCCGATCCACTCCCCGTCCCGGCGCGCCACCACCCTTGCCTTCGTCATGCTCCGCCGCCGTTCGTCACGCCGACGCCTCCTCGGCGACCCGCGTGTCGTTGTTTCACCCGCCGACCCTGCACACGGCTACACTTGCTCCCTGGGCTCATTTGGGCGTGCCTGCGGCCCGCTCCTCCGTCTATCCTCGCCACCGCCGTTTCCGCCGGTCGCCACGCGCCTCAATCTCCGCCCAACGGTACATCATCGATCTACGATCCCCACCACCAAACAGCTATCATGTCCAGTACGTAGCCGTTGTATGTTGAGATATAAAGGTGCTCATGTCTATTTTTGTTTTGGTCAAAGGCATGGTGTGTATATGATGTCTCTCTGTGAAATATGAATAATGATGTGAGATATTTGATCTCTGCATATAGTTTGAGCTAACAATGTCTTCGTCAAGTGGTGTTGGTGGTGGCCGTGGCCGTGACCGTAGTCATGGCCATGGCCTTGGCGGTGTGGATCTAGGCCGTGGCTTTGGCGGTGTTGGTGGTAGTGGCTCGGAGGACCCGTCGCGACGCCATCGAGGCCTTCACTGTCACCGCGAGATAGCCATGACACTTGGTAATAAGACACGTGGAACAATAGCCAACCTAGTAATGATCGCCATTGCCTTTATATTTATATATTTTTGAACACTTCACATGCATAATCTCTAATTGTAGTTACGTATAAATTATTTTAGCTATCAACAATGTTAGATGGTTTAAAGATATTCTCGACGATATGAGTAGTGCGAATGGAGGAACTTGGAAATAACTCCACAAGACTCGCATATTTCTCTCTTTGTACCTACTCGAGGTGTAGATTATCGGAAGTTGCCAATACGAGGGCCACATCCAATGGTGCCCGCTGCAGTAGAAGGTGATGCAACATTTGATAGGGTTCCCCAAGAGATGACAACTATGGAAATATGTCTAGAGGTGCTTAAGAATATCGGATGCTTCGTGCCGGGCTTTTCATATTACAAAATAAAGCGGCTCGGGATAGGTAAATCACCATGGTGCAAACTATTGAGAGGCTTTGCGGGGCTCGTCAAGAT
The DNA here is from genome assembly GCA_947561735.1 of Cenchrus americanus. Lineage (NCBI taxonomy): Eukaryota > Viridiplantae > Streptophyta > Magnoliopsida > Poales > Poaceae > Cenchrus > Cenchrus americanus. The sequence continues at coordinate 251,370,094 of OX387245.1, read as the reverse complement.
GTAGTATAAATTATATCTTTTTTGCGAATTAAATTATATCTATTTATTCATTCTTAATTAATTTGTTTGTGTTACATATGTTGTTAACTTTCATATATTTATTATCTCATCACATCATCTTATTGTGTAGGATTATATGTCTGGTTCAACCAGTGCCTCAATGAGCTTCAATGCGATTCTTCATCAGGTTGTGTAAAAAATTAGGTTGAATAACTATGGTGGGTCGCCGTGCTTTACCGAGTTTGGAAGCATGAAGCAACTCTAACTTTCTACAGGACATAGTAACCCGTCGCTCCACCAATGTTTGATATTTGCAGTGATGCGTGTGACAGTTATCCGGAAGGAGAGCTGAGTTCATTACGACACACTTTATCTTATTTTGACGGAGTTCTAGGATGGACCATTGGAGACATTAACTATATTTTGTTTCTACAAATACGTGCGGGATTGATACGGACGCCTTAGCTAGTGGTTGATGTACAAACTCATTTATAAGTAGTAGTTCATGCGCTGTTTGCTCAGTTTCATTGCAGTGCATATATGCATTATTCACCAACGATCAAATTTTATTGTCTTGTCCAAGTTGCACCTGCATATATGCATTATTTACCAACGATCACCGTCCTTTGTTTCTCCTTGGAGCACGATCGAGCAACTTGGCAATGAGGGCACTTGCTGGAACTGTCAGCTGCTCTGTTTTCTATCCAACGTATATGGACCAAGATTGACTATAATAAAGGAAGGAGACGAGGAAGAAAAACCCTCCTATAACCTCCAATATTAACTTCGCTACTGCAGCTTGGTCGCCACAACAACAACTAAATCGGTGGGGCAAGATGGTCCCACGAATTTTCATTCATTAAGAAGAAGAAACCCTTCCGATTCAGAAAATCTCCAAATCCTGGCTTCACCAGCGAGGGGATTTTTTAAAACCAGTCTCGTAAATTCGTATCCACGAGGGAGGATTTGAACCCTGATCTACTAGTTTTTCTAATTAACATCCGAACATTCGATGTGATATGTGCTAAAACCACACTGTCATGAGTCACGACGACCCACGATATTGAGTTCTCCCGCTTTGGTCCCAAATTATTTGTTGTTTTGACTTTTCCACCTTGATATATATTTATGTCTAGGTGCACGAAAATAGATAAACCCAAATCAAAATTATCTCCACTCACATATAACAAGAACATGATTGACAGGGGGAACCTGAATCAAGTTGTGAAATCACATTATTTTATTGCTTATAATATTTATTTATTTAAATATCATTTCACAACTCAAAACAAATGCGGCATATGCATGTACGCGTACGATAAACTGAAATTTGGAATTTGGCATGAAGTGCGACTCCGATCCAGATTCTAGTAGGGGATATGTCCGGGCCAGTTGCCACGCGGGCAGTAGTTGCAGGAGATGATGATGCCGCCGTTGTTGCAGACGACGCGTGCGCAGCCGATGGTGGTGGAGTCACTCCACACCACCTGCGTGTAGTGGCCGCACGACTGGTTTGGCGGTGCTGAGCAGGAGTTACTATAGTGGTCGTACCACTGCTGCTCCACCACCCATAGCCCGACGGCGTCCGATGCCGACCAGTCTGTTGACGGTTAATAGTTGTATCAAAGTTCGTTTAGACTTGCAAGCGGACAAGTCTCCCGTCGTAGTCAAGGGACCCTTCTTCCCTCGAGTGGTGAACCCATGGTATCGAATCCGTGGAACAAATGTGTAACGCAAAAGATGATCTAGTAAAGCCAAGTAACTTCAATCTTCGGTAAAGAGAAATCCCTAATGCATCTAGATAAGAACACAAAACAAAGATAAATCTAATCTACTAAAGACCGGAGGTAACAAAGATAGATTGGGTAGATAAGCCGATCTAGAGAGATCGGGGTTAGCCTTTTGTTGAAGTTCCAAGCAAAGAAGAAGTAGCAAATTGAATCTCATTAAAAGCCTCTTTAAACAGTGGTTTCCCGTTCAAGTCCGAAAACGCCCGCCTTTCGGAACCCCTGTTCTGTCACAACGTATCCCTACTCATGCGGGTAGTCTAGGGCGAGTCAATGACAAGTCGAGTTCTTTTGGAAGATCCGGCGTGTACCTCTAGCCACCGCGGCTATAAGAACACCCTATGTGATCTATCTCGAGAATAGATCGTAGAATAAGAAAAGCCGATCGAAAAATGAAATCTTCGAGTAAACACTTGATCGCGAGAAATCGGATTCAACTATTACAATGATACATAAACAAGATCACAACTGGGGTCCTACCTTGATCTTGCTCCTAGCTCCGGGAACTCCGACGTGGTCTTCCATGCAAGGTTCCCACGTCGGCTAGGGTAACCCTAGTCAACTAGCTCGACCCTCTCCTCTCCAAGATGGCGTCCCTCTCTTCTTTGCTCCTCGGCGGCCGATCACGAATTCATTCCTGCATGGCTCTCGGCCACGGGGCTATAAATAGCACGATTGGCGGCTAGGGCAAAGGGGAGCATCACTGGGCCTTGGACAGGGCTGGGCCGGTCGGCCTGGGTCCATCCAGGCCCAGCCCGAGGCCTCCTTTGCTCTATGTCGGTTCCCTTGCTTCCTGGATCCTTCCTCCTTCTGCATGTAGGCCCTTGACGTCGGTTTCTCTCCGAATTGGACACAACTCCTTGTCTTGCAAGTTTCAGCACTTTTCTGGTTCAGTCCTCGGAGTTTGTTGTCTTCTCGGATCAAGTCCCTGACTTCTTGGAGTTAAGTTTGCTTCATTACATGACTTGTACGGGGCTTCAAGGTCTTGTCACAAGGTGATTGATGAACTTATTCCGAAAGTCTTGCTTTCAAGATATATAGTACTATACTAGCCCTAAAAAAGATATATACTACTATCCTGCATGCTGGTAGAAGAAATATACGGTGCCTTTGGTCAGTCAATAGTGGCGCCTAGATAAAATTTTCCACGTACGATGACCGAGAATTCCATGGACGTCAAACGCCATGCTGATTGAAACGGCAGGATGGACATGGTCATGGGAATCTTGGCTTCTCAGTTTGTGACTATTTTGTTCTTTTGAGATAGGTGTTTGGTACCACTTCGTTTAAAAAATAGCTCACAAACTATCGGCCAAACACATACAACTCTGCCAACTCCAACTTCAGGAAAAAAGAAATGGTGAAGTAATGGGAGAGAGAAGTAACAGTACTTTTCCTGTATTTTGTTTTAACTAGCACAATGCCTGTGCGTTGTCACGGTCAAATTTTATAATAAATAGTATTCCACTCGATTACGTATCCCACTCGATTTCGGATGACGTACCAACAAATTAGGCGGAATCAATCCTTGCTTTAATATTAAAAAAGTAGAGATATGTCCAACTTTAACGATGGTGTCGACTTGTGTGTGCAACTATATATTCTGCCCATAAATTAATTTGACGTTGCAAAGAAACATGTACGTTTTGTTTTCGAATTAAAAGAACATGTACGTTAGGATGACTAGGAGCTAACATTTTCAAGTGCCCTCGTTGCCAAGTTGCTCGTGCAGACGTGCACCAATGGAAGACGTGCAGAGAAACGGTGTGTAGGCGACTAGGCGCACGTGTGCGTCCACATGTGTACTTGCTGATTCATTATATCATCTACAGGTCCACTCGATTTAAGAGGTTTAGGTCTGAGCAGTCAAGGGGTCAACCCAGGTGGTTTATTTGTTCGGTGGAGGAGATCAAGAGCTAAGAATGTGATGATTATGCTAGCATAGCACACAGAAAATACGGGAGACACAATGGACAAAGTGATTTTATACTGGTTCGGGACTCTAGAGAGTAAAACCCTACGTCCAGTTGTCGGTGTTGTATTATTGCTTTGGATTCGAGATGTGGTCCTCGGAAGGACGCCCTTGCCCGCCTTATATTAGGTGACGAACAAGGTCGGTGGACCTGGAGTCCAAGTCGGTTACAATAAGAAACCTATTTCTCGTTGGTTACAATATTATCCCGCAATCTTCAGACTGCCTGGCGGCACAGTCGACGTCTTGGAGTGTACGCCAAGTCTTGTAGTCATATCGGACTAGGTCTTCCTGTTGGGCCCACTATAAAGGTCGGCGAGTCATCTGATGGGCCGTACCCACTTGTCGGGGACGAGACTGGTCGGTGGGGACTTATAGGTACCCATGTCTCACACCCTGCATCACGATACTCGGCCGAGTATTGTTCGTCGCACACTCGGCAAAGAGTTGTCGTGTGTGCAGCTAGACACTTGGCAAATAGTTATTCTAATAAATAAAAAATTGAAAAAAATCCGGCAGCCCCCAACTGCCGTTGTGGTTCTCCTCCAACCCGCTGCCGTTGGAGCTCCCCATCACGTAGCTCCTCCGCCGCGGCACAGGGCAACAAAGAGAGAGAAGAGGCCAGTGCGGGTACGGATCCGGTGGCGCAAGGGACTCGGACTACATGGGATCGGAGCGGGAGAAGGAGTACAACGCGGTAGGCGGGGGATGGCACCTTCTGCTTGACGCCGAGCGGCTGCGCGGAGAGTCGTAGTAGGCGTAGGGGTCCCTCGCCAGCGCCGGTGATGGTGCCGCCAGCCAGTAGGAGCAAAAGTAGTGGAGGCAATGGCGGCCGGATAGGTCCGACGACGACGTCAACCTCGTTGGAAGGATTCGAATTCAAATCACACACAGCAAGCCGGCAGGCGGCAGGCACGGCAAAGCTCGACCTCGAATCCTGTGGCCGGTTGAAATCATATCGATCCCAAATCGCCAACGATCACGGTCCGTTGTTTCTCCTTGGTGCGCGATCGAGCAACTTGGCAACGAGGGCACTTTCTGAACCAAGATCAACTAGAATAAAGGAAGGAGACGAGGAAGAAAAACCCTCCTATAACCCCCGAATCCAAACTTCTCTACTGCAGCCTGGTGGCCACAACAACAACTAAATGGGTGGGGCAAGACCGTCCATGAGTTTTCATTAAGAGGAAGAAACCCTCCCGATTCAGAAAATCTCTAAGTCCTGACTTTACTGGTGAGGGGATTTTTTCTAAAACCCTCGTAAATTCGCATCCACGAGGGCTTGAACCCCGATCTACTAGTTGCGACCGTACTCAACCCCTCTAACCAAGTAGACTAGAGGACCTTTGATCTTGTTAAGGCTGGACCAAAAGCTCAAAGCTCGTTAACTTATTTAAACTCGCTTGTTAGTGGCTCGACTCGGCTCGGCTCGTTAGTAAAATTTGAACCGAGTCGAGCTCAAGTTTAGCTCGATATGGTAACGAGCCGAGCTCGAGCCGGCTCGTGAGCCGCTCACGAGCCCTAACGAGCTCGTGCAGCAGCCAACAAACGAGTTGATTGCTTGTTGGCGAGTAGATAGAGTGGTATTTTTCTTGAGTACTAGATTGATTATTGGCTACTCAGTTTTATGATTTGTTGACGTGTAAACATATTATTTTTGTTGATTTCATACTTACCTATTAGATGTGATTTTTAAATTTATAATCGCTAACGAGCTGGCTCACGATCTAAACGTGCCAACTCGAGCTTCTTAATGAGCCGAGCCGAGACTGATTTCTAGCTTGCTAAGATAACGAGCTAGAATGAGTCGAGCTATAACGAGCTGAGCCTTAATGAGCCGAGTTCTAACGAGCCGAGCCAGGCTCCATATCCATCCCTCTAACCAAGTAGGCTAGAGGACCTTTAATTTGGTCCGCTCGCCACAACTTATGGGAGCATATTTTAGCTGTTTTGCGTTGGCACACAGTCTGCACGAGCAACTTGGCGACGAGGGCATCACTTGAAAATGTCAGCACCTGTATCCTAACATACATGTGCGGTTGCAACGAGAAATAAGTAAATTGGTTGGACGAGTTCAACGTATGAGAAACCTAACGCGGGGTAAGGTTCTACCAAATCCCGATACACAGCATGCCTTGTCGAAGTTGCACATGCATGCATTATCCACGAACGATCACCATCCTTTAATTTGTTTCTCCTTGGTGCACCAGCAACTTGGCAATGTGGCACTTGCTGAAAATGTCAGCTGCACTGCTTTCAATCCTAACGTGTATTGAAAGCACTTCTAATCTCCAATTTTAACTTCACCACTGCAGAACGGCAGGCCGGTCGCCACAACTCATGGATGCGAGCACGTTCTAACTGTTTGTCAACACAAATCTTTTCTGATAAAATTCTTTATATACTAGTAGAGCAAGTTTTAGAGATTCAGAGCAAGTTTTGCTCACATGCACGCGTTCATCAACCAGCATGCAGTTTCTTAGCAGCATCCTTGGTTTTTTAATAACGCTGGTAGTTTATATCTTTGACAAGTCACCGAGCTCTCGCTGTCATTGCTACACTATAAATAACCCAGGTACTGGCCACAGCTCCAAGCAACACACACGACATACACTACAAGTTGAAGCCACTCATCATCTACCAATGGCGAAGGTTTCTTATTGCTTCGCTTTAGCACTCGCTGTGGCGGCACTCGCCGGTGTCCTCATCGCGCCGTGTGCGGCGCAAAACTCGGCGGAGGACTTCGTGAACCTGCACAATGTGGCGCGTGAGGCGGTGGGCGTCGGCCCGGTGTCGTGGGACGACAACGTGGCGGCGTTCGCACAGAGCTGGGCAGCGCAGCTCGCCGGCAACTGCAGGCTCGTGCACTCGAGTGGGAGCGGGTACGGGGAGAACCTGTACTGGGGCTCCAACGCTGACTTCACCGCGGCGAATGCCGTCCGCTCATGGGTGTCGGAGAACCAGTGGTACGACCACGGCAGCAACTCCTGCTCGGCGCCAGTGGGCAAGTCGTGCGGCCACTACACGCAAGTGGTGTGGCGCGCCTCCACCAAAATCGGCTGCGCCCGCGTCGTCTGCAACAACGGCGCCACTATCATCAGCTGCAACTACAGCCCGCAGGGCAACTTCAACGGACAGAGCCCGTACTAGATTCTGGATCAGATACTTCCCTTGTGCCAAATTCCAAATTTCAGTTTATATGGTACCCGTACATGCATAAGCTGGTGCATTTGTAGTTGTGACATGATATTATAAATAAATAAATAAATAAATAAATAAATAAATAAATGTAATAATAAGTAATAAAATAATGTGATTTCATAGTTTGGTTCAGGTTTACTACCAGAAACAGCGCGGCAAATGCACCATAACTCACGTCACAAGGCTCAGCAAAGAGCTCACAACAACATTTATTGTTCGGCAAACAACCGTTTGCCTAGAGTCGCCCCCGGCCCCACAACACATGTGTCATGAGCTGCTATGCTGGGGCCATGGTGATGACATTTTGTGTCGTGAGCCTAACAACGGGCTCACGACACAAATTAAAAGTTTGCCGTGAGCCAGATACATGACTCACAACACAAAGGTCATGACGTGGCGCCTGAGAACCGTGTTTGTTGTGAGCCAGATCCACGACTCACCACACACTTTGAATCTATGCTGTGAGCCAGATCCATGACTCACGACAAAGGTCGACCCCAAGCGCCACATCATGACCCCTTTGGCTTTTACTCACAACAAAGGTCTTTTTTATTTATGGAGTTTCATATATGACCCCGTCAAATAAACATCACCACAAGGAGTTAATAATCTTCACAGATAGTTAAAAAACATCATAGTCGGTTCATAATCATCACAGACAGTTCAAATATCACCATAATCATCACATAGTCCACAAATGCAAGTAACGAGTCCACAATCAAGTCACGAGTCCATACATATCCATACAAGTTCATAAAATCCATACACACGACACATGCAAATCACGCAAGTCCAAATACAAATAAAGGTTGCTAAGTCCATGAAGTCACTTTTTGGGCATATGATGCGGCGACTGGGACCTCGATCCCCGGCTGGCGGCTGCTATATGAACCCTGCCACCGCCGGTTGTTGTGTCAACCCCAGCGAAGTGTATGACGATCCGTGAGGTGGCTGCTGAACCTGCCTAACTGCCATTGTCCACGGGCCCCACCACGACGTGTTGGACAGGCCGTGAGGAGGCGACATCCACTGATCTGACCACATCCCACCCCACGGAGCCGATTGAGCTGGCGGAGACTTGTCTTGTGTCGTAGGCCCATCATTCGATGCTGCCGATAGATTTTGCATAGGAGTTAAAGTCTGGAATGAAATTCAAGATTTTGAGCGTGTATATCAGGTTATTTTTTATTTCTATGTCATTCTAGGTCTGTAAGTCAGTTGCGCTCGCTCCGTCTGCAACAACACCGACACCATCATCTGCTGCAACCAGAGCCCGCATGGCAACTTCAACGGACATATCTTCTACTAGATTCTGGATGGGACACGCACTTCCCTCATGCCAAATTCCAAATTTCAGACATGCATATGCCGGTGCATTTGTAGCTGTGACATGATATTATAAATAAATAAATAAATAAATAAATAAATAAATGTCATAAGGAATAAAATAATGTGATTTCACAGTTTGATTCAGGTTTAATTTGCCTGTGGATCATGTTTTTGTTATGTCAGCGGAGATAATTTGGATTTAGGTTTTTTCTAGCTAAATAATCCCCAGATGATAACTTTTCTTTAGACTTCAATAAATTTATATCTCCCGTAGATTTTCATGAATCTCTTCGAATCGGGTTTACATGTGACACCAAGTTTTGCCCGTGGAACATGTTAACCGACAAGCCTTGCGCAACAAGAATCGTTAGTATGTTAGTACCTGAGGTTATGTCCGATTGTTGCATCAACAAAATCCATTTCATAACTTTGAGGTAATTAATACGCGAGATGAATCTACAAAAATTAATTAGATCATGTTTTGACGATGTGGTGCTACAATAAACATATGCTAATAATTAATTAATTATATGAGACTTAATAAACTCATCTCGCTAATAGCCCCTATATGTATAATTAGTCTTACAAATATCTCGCCTTATTTAGTCCGCCTAATTAGCATCCGAACATTTGATGTAATAAGTGCCGAACATTTTATAATTTCAATACATTAATATAACTATTTGCCGAGTGTCTAACTCGACACACACGACAACTCTTTGCGAGTGTGCGATGAACTACACTTGGCAAACAACGCTTTTGCCGAGTATTGTGATGACGAGTGTGCCACGCGTGGACGTGTAGATCATAATGAATAATTCTCAACGACTACAGGTGTAGACGCACGCACGCACCTACACACCGTTTCTCTGCCCGTTTGCCAATGGCGCACGTCTGCACGGGCAACTTGGCAACTTGCCTACACGTGTTTCTTTAATTCGAAAACAAACGTACATGCTCCTTTGCAACGTCAAATTAATTTATGGGCTAGTTCAACTTAATTAATTAGGACAATTATAATATGACACCTGTAAAAAATATGTAAAAAAAATAGGAGGAGCACCATTAATTAGTTTTCTATGGCCAGCGAGGAGCAGCCTCCCTCCTCCAAAATCCCGACCCCTAACCTGAGCCTTTAACATCGTTAGAGTTGCTCACCGGAGTTGGCGAAGAAGGTGAAGATGGTTAAGAATAAAATTTGGTTAAGAAGAGATTCCAAATCACATAGGTGAAATATAACTTTTCCTATGATATACAGTATAAGCAGTAGATATGCTGGGATCCAATCCAACAACCACATAGTAATGCACAATTTTATGGACTAAACAACTGAGTGGCCTCGACCTTCAGCGGGAGGAAGTTGCGTAATGACTAAACAACCGCTGAGAGGAGAGAAAAAGATACTCTAGGAAAAACATGAATCGGACGCCCAACTTCATCTTCTTTTTTTCTTAAGTTGGAGTTGGCAGAGTTGTCTGTGTTTGGCAGACAGCTTTGTGGAGCTATTTCAAAACAAAAAAAAAAAGTTGTAAACTGAGAAGCCAACATTCCCATGACCGTTTCAATCAGCATGGCGTTTGACGTCCATGCAATTCTCGGTCACCAACATGCATGGCGGAGGACTTCGTGAACCTACACAACGCGGCGCGTGAGGTGCTGGGCGTCGGCCAGGTGTCGTGGGACGACAACGTGGCGGCGTTCGCTCAGAGCTGGGCGGAGCACCTCGCCGGCGACTGCAAACTCGAGCACTCCGGTGGCGGCGGGATGTACGGGGAGAACCTGTTCGGGGGCTTCGGCGCCAACTACACCGCGGCGGATGCCGTGGGGTCATGGGTGGCGGAGCTGCGGTGGTACGACCACGACAGCAACTCATGCTCGGCGCCGCCAGGCCAGTCGTGTGGCCACTACACACAGGTGGTGTGGCGTGACTCCACCACCATCGGCTGCGCTCGCGTCGTCTGCAACAACGGTGGCATCGTCATCTCCTGCAACTACAGCCCACAGGGCAACATCATCGGACAGAGCCCGTACTAGAATCTAGATCGGGATCCCACATACTTAATGCCAAATTCCAATTTCAGTTTATCATATGCGTACTTATATGCATATGAAGGTGCATTTGCTGTGAGTTGTTGTGACATGGTATTAAATAAATAAATAAATAAATGTCATTAGCAATAAAATAATGCGATTTCACAGTTTGATTCAGGTTTAACATTCCTGTGGATCATGTTATTGTTATGTCAGCGGAGATGTTTTTTATATGGGTTTATTCCTAGCTAAATAATCCCTGGCTGGTAACTTTCCTTTAGATTCCAATTCATTTTAATATCTTGTGTAGATTTTCATGAATGTCATAAGCAATAGCTTCTATGAATCCAAATTGCATGCGGAGCTATAGTTCTAATTTAGATTTTGCTAATCAATAGCCAACTATTTTCTTATAGTTTTGTTTTTACTCCGGTTTCAATTGTCCAGATCTGCTTCAGATTTCCTTATATACCCCCTCCACTTCGAATGTTATTGTGGCTTCGTTTATTCATAAAAGTTCTTCAGAAATAACTTAAATTTGACTATATCTGTACATATTTTTGAATAAGAAGAGCAGTCAAACTTAGATTAAAAAAAGGCAAACGAATTATAATTTGAAACGGAGGGAGTAATAAACAATAAAATCATATGCGTTCAGAATTATTCAGAGTTTGATTCAGGTTTGCCTATGGATCCGAGTTATGTTTAGAAGAGCTAGTTTTAATTTGAGTTTTTGCTAAATAGTAGCTAGCCAGCTATTTTTCACAATTTTTTTACTAAAGTTTTGAATTCGATAAAATTTTTAGAAAGATTAGCACAGTTGATCCTCTAAAACTGAAACATAATGAATTCTTGGCTCCGCCCTGACTGTTCACATATGCTTTACAGATTCTTTTATAATTGTCATAATCAAGGAAACCATGTGCATGTTTGTATATCCATGCATGTTCTTTCTACCTAGCTAATTGTGATTCTTGTAACCAAATCTAATTGAGTTTAGTATTCTAGCACAAGAGGATGCTTCTAACTAAGTGTCATAATTTAAATGGCTTTAAAACATGCGCAATGTTGCAGATCGCATCATAAGGAAGACAATATATAGTACAATAAGTTTTCTTGAAATTCTATGCTTGTCGAGAGAATAATGCTTTATTAAAGAGTGCTAATCATCGCGATACCAAAAATGACATCATTCGATAGTGATACCCACAGGCTTTATGCCAACTTTTAATATGGACAAAATGGGCTGATTTTGCAACGACAAGAATAGGCCGAAGTAATTGTGGCCCAATTCCTTCCACCGAACAGAGAACACGAACGACTCAAAATAAGAATGTAACATCAGCCCAATGTTTAAGCTGATCTCTGCCAGTGTAGCCCAATAGACAGATCAATCATAGATGTCTACTCGTGGCCCATCCATGGTCCAAGTGATGCGAAATTAGGTTAAGGGGCGTTTTGTACATTGCTAAATTTTAGCACTCGGATGTTTTGATATACTCCATCCGTTCTCAAAAACTTGACGGTTAGGACAGCGATACGGTCTCCAAAACACAACTTTGACCTCTTGTCATTATAAAACTATTTATCAAAGAGTGATATATCTATACTTTTATGAAAGTACTTTTCAAGACAATTCTATTCATATAGTTTTCACATCTGCAAACTCAACAGCTTAAAAGTTATTGATGATTTAGATTTCTAATGTTTGACCTAAACCTTGTCCTAAACGTCAGGTTTTTCAGAACGGAGGGAGTACTAATCACACTACGGGAGAATGGAAATTCCCCGAGTGTCAAGGGATTCCCCGAGTGCCAAATATCGGAAACTCGGGGAAGAAACTCTTCCTCAAGTGTTGCACTCGGGGAAGAGAGGCTTCCTCGAGTGCCTAAGAGTCCATGACACTCGGGGAAGAGAGGCACCCGCAAACGATAAATGATGTGGGAAAATGGAGATATTTTAAAAACACTCTCCCCCGAGTGCCTTTCTCTAATCCTCGGGGAAGCCAACCTCTTCCCCGAGTGCCTCACCCTAGCACTCGGGGGAAGCAAGCCTCTTCCCCGAGTGCCTCCTCCTAGCACTCGGGGAAGGGTCTCTTCCCCGAGTGGCTCCGACACTCGGGGAATTAATTTTTTTAGTTTGTTTTTGCCTCATTTTTTTGAAGCCATCCCACATTATTTGAAACTCCTTGCTCAAATTTTGGGTTATTTTGAATTTTTTTGTATATTTCATTAATTGTTTTCATTTTGTTGAACTTTTTTAGCATACTTCAAATTTGAACTGCAGGTGCATGAAGTAATAAAATTTCTTAATTCAAACAATGACATTCATTATATTTGGTGTATGTTGAGGTCGTGTCGTAACATGATGAACAACTAGCAGGAAAGTGTTTGTAAAATTATATAAAATCCAAACGAAATCCAAAAATTATGAAACTTGTCTTGGTGTCATGTTATGGCATGTAGAGGCTATATGCAAGAATTGAGAAGATTTTGAACAAGGTGGGACGTCGGACGTCATGACCGACGGTCGAGTTTTACTGCCTTGTGTCGAAGTTGCACCTGCATTGTCACTGGCGATCACACGTAGACGCACGCGCCTACACACGGCGGAGGACTTTGTGAACCTGCACAACGCGGTGCGCGAGGCGGTGGGCGTCGGCCAGGTATCATGGGATGACAATGTGGCGGTGTTCACTTAGAGCTGGGCGGAGCAGCTCGTCGACGACTGCACAGTCGTGAACTCTGACGGCAGGGGCGGGATGCCGGGATGTACGGTGAGAAACTGTACTGGGGCCCTGCTGGTAGCGAATGCTATCGGGCTGTGGGTGCAGAGCAATAGTGGTACTGTTGACGCAAAAAGTGCACTCAGCGCCAATCACACAGCAAGCCGAAAAGCTGGCTTCGCACGCGCAGAGAACGAATGACGTGCCAGTCAATTTTTCCTGAAAATTAACAAAAGATGAAGCAGTTAAATACCAAAGCTTGGAACGTGTCGGGTGGTACCGAGCGGTTCCATATTTACGGCTAAGAAGCCAAGCAAGATGACATGTAGCTATGTAGAGCTATCCGTCGAGAATCATAACCATCCGGACCATTACAGAGGAAAAAAGAATACTGCCGAATGGATGACGTAAGCGTGACGACGATCGGTCTTTGTATAGATAAAGATGCAAGCATGAAGTTATGACGGATCCCCATGAGGTTTGTCATTAAATAAAATGAGGTAAAGCACGAACATGATCATGTATTAAATAAGTACGCATAGATCCAAAGCACTAGTCTACCGCATGTCTAGGTACTTTAAAACCCGTCGGGTACGATAACAAACAAATCTATCCACCGCATGATACGATTTGCATGAAAAACGCACCACTTTCCACAAATAGATCTATCCACCGCATGATACAATCTAGATATGGAAAGCTAAAAGCATACATCACTTAAAGCATAAACAATGCACGTGATCTACTCGTGAAAACATAACCGAATACGGCCGAATGTACCGATCCAGGGTCCATGAAGAAGGAACAAACATTACCACGTGAATAAATCTATCAGACTGAATTGGAAATCTAATCCACCGGATGACTAGCTCCAAGGCAACCCAAAAACCTGCATCTACCGCATGATACCCGGTTCTTTCAAGATTTATACTAACAAGGCAAGCTTGAACCCGCAACACGTAACAACCTAGATCGATTCGGTTTCGGCTATCGGAGAGCACAAGATCCACGCGTCAAAACACGAAACCTGCTCGTACAAGGATCTTAAAAGAAATATAGCCGATCCAAACCCATCTAGATTGGGCAAGGGTGTGTTACATGAACTAAAACATAAAGTAAAACTCATGATAACACGGGATAACTTAATGAATCTATTGGATCTTGCCAAAATCCAATAGAGCCGATAACTAGCTTCGAGCTAGATCTTAGCCTACCGCATGGCTCATGATCTAACAAGAAACCCTCTTGAACCAAGCTTGAATCTACCGCATGACACGAAGCATGGTAACAAGACTACTTGCATCAGATCTAAATCCACCGCATGATACTAGACATGATACAAGGTTGCCGGTACTCACGGAGGTCGACGGATCGATTGGCCCTCTCGAAGAACTCGACGACATGACAAGGACTCTAGGGTTTGGCGTAAGGCCGGTGTGTATTGAGGAATGAACGTGTTTGTTACATACATCCAGGGATCGTATTTATACCCTGTTGATTACAACTGCGAATGGATTCATTGCCTAACTAAACCTGATCGCCTATCCATCCATTCGCTTCCTCCGATTGAGCCACATCACCGTCCGGTCCCGCAAAATCAGCCCTCTGTTCCTTTGCCGAACCGGGAGCAGATAGCCGACCGCGGATCTCTTTGCCGAAAATCTCTAGAAATATCCTTCCTTCCACCGTACGGACTCTTTTTCGAACCGGACCCACAAGTCGACTCCTTACCAAATTTTGGTGTTAACACATGCCCCTTCAATTGTGGGATAAAAGTAATTTTGTTCCACAATTGACTCCGACCACGAATCCTTGAGTTAAATCGTCAACACCGCTCTTCGCAATCCGCCGGAATCTTCGTTCAGATCCAACCCTAGATCCCCTGCGTTCCGAGCTTGAACCTCCAATGGCAACTCAGAACCAAGCTGCTCAGGTAAATTCACCCCTCCAAACCTTTGTTCGGCATTAGGTTTTCAATTTTACCTGAGATTTTCCTCTTCCGTCCTCCTCCAGGAACCTTCTACTGCTCTTCTGATTCCTCCAATTGCAGGTTGGAAGACTTGGTACCGGAGGATCCTTGCAGATAAAAGTGGATTGACCAACCTGGATACTCTCCGCATCGCTCAATGCCTGGAGTTATCCGTGGCTGAGACCCCCAAGAATGAAGATCTCCTGATAGCCGCATGCCACTTCTGGTCAAATGGCGTCAACGCCTTCCTTTTTGGGCATGGCCCAATGTCCCCAACTTTGGCCGATGTATATATGATCACCGGCCTCGACGTCATCGGATCTGTCCAGCCCTGGAACTTCAAAAATTCTTCACGCCAGACAGGGGTAAAGCCAGGGAATGGCTACAAGCATTATATCCTGAAGCACATGAGAGATAATCCTCTTGGCGAAGTTGAATACAGAGCTTTTCTGAACATGTGGCTATGCAGATTTGTCTTCTGTGGTAAGGCCAACGAACCCACTTTGAATCATATTGCAATGGCGATTCATCTTGCTAGTGGCAATCGCCTCCCTCTGGGAAAATTCTTCTTGGGCAGTGTATATCATATGCTTCATCAGACCGTTACCCAAATGTACACCAGCCAGAGGATAACATGCGTCAATGGCCCTTGGTGGTTTATTCAAATATGGCTGCAGCTCCACATGCATCAGATTGTAGGCGTCGATTTGAACTCCAGGCTCTTCCCTTGGTCCAATCCCCCCGAAGGAGAGCCTCAAGTTACCAGAGGATGCCAAAACTATGGAGAAGCAGCTTCAACTGTTATCATCCAGCAGGACATCACCCAGCTCTTCGAGTTGTTCTTCAAAGGCTTCTCCAATCCTCTTTGGCTTCCTTATCTAGGCAATGACACTCTAACCTTCCCTGTCGAATTCTCCTTTGAGCCCGGCCATCAAGATAGGGGATTCTTGGAAATCTTTAACATCATAATCCGCCCATGCATATTACCGGCCGAGTTCAATGGAGGGAGGCGTAATGTCGATACTTATGAGTACTACCGACCTAATGTAATGGCCGGGCAACTTGGATGTGGCCGGATGCCCCCAAGATTGTTTCGCATGAATTCCTCAAACCCAGGGAGGAAATCAAAGAACCGATGCAATGCAGCAGAAGTTTTCAACTATGTGTGCGGTCCCACCGTCTACACATGTCCTTTTGTGCCCACAACCATAGTTCACCCTACCTTCAACTCCCGGTGGCCGAATTTCATGACCACATCTTCGGTGAACCCGTTCATGTATTTCGTGCGAGTTGGTATCCGACTTCTCGCCAACTTCGAGGTAATACAATGAGCCCTTAGATTAGACCTTCCTCTCTATTTATGGTCCCGACCTTCATTTTTCGTCCACGAGAACACGCACTCGCCCCTCGAGCTAGGGTAATTACTTATAATGCCGAAGGCCCAATTTCAAGATCGGGGTTTAAATCCACAACCCTGCATCAACTAATGGCCAGGTATGCTACCACCGACCCCAGCCTTTCTAGCCTTGCGGTCGACAGGAGGCAAGGTCTGCATCTGATTGCTCCTCCAAGTGCTAAAAGGAGGAGAACTGTCAAGAAAGTGCTGATTGAGGTAAACCCCTTTACCTTCTTGATTACTGGGTTACTCTGTTCTTGATGGATCATATCATTGTGTATTTTCGGACCGAGCCCAACATTCTTCGGAACCAAGCACTCGCCAATGCTCCATCCACTGGTATGACCTTTACTGTCCTTTCTCAAGGATGAGCACCGGCACTTACTCTTTCAATTGGACACTTGTAGAAGAAGTCGCGGAAGAACAAGCTTGTAGATGTTCCGGTGGTTCAACAAAGCGAGTCCATCCAGGGTCGAGTTACCCATCCCGGTGGAGATCTCATCTTCATCACCTTCTGCAGAAGCAATAAATTCTCCAGAGATGAATCTCCCAGCTCAACTGGAGCCAGTAAATTCTCCCAGGGTGCCATCGCCTATTGGTCCAACAGAGATAGCCAACCCACCAGAGGCGGCAGACCCAACTCCTTTCCAGCCAGAAACCCATGAGCTGCCAATGCCCGCATCGGCACGCCTTAGCTCAGAAGTCTCGGCTCTTCTTGGAGCATCCTCTTCACCTGTGATTGCCCCTACTCAAGAAACCAGCCATGAGGTAACCACCCGTACTCAATTCTGGTGCCTTGGTGTTTAGTATTCTTAATTCGGCAATGTTGTTCATCGTGATCAAGTTCCATCATCACCAAGCCTCGCCATCGAGAGAGCAATCCAAACCGCCGAGGTGATGGAAGAAGTATTCGCACCACCGCCAAATGAAGTGCCTTGTCCAAGCTCACGTAAATTGCTTGCCGGCTAGAGAAAGATGCTCGAGATCGGCTCAATGATCTCCATCATTTCGAAGAAATGTTTGAACTCATTAGTCAAGAACTCCCCGAAGACATCGAGCTTCTCTCGTCATCCATCTATGACTTAGAGCCCCTTTATGTACCCTTGAGGCGCGCTTGGAGGAAATTGCGCTCCCGTCCGCCATTGAGAAAAGGAAAACCGATGCCGAATGTGCCATGAACGGGGCACAATCCCAAGTAGAGAACCATAAAGATGCATTGGCTAACCCGCAAGCTTCTTATGATCCGAAAGCCGCTAGGAAGGTCGCTCTAGAGGCCGAACCGAGAAGCCCGTCGACGGAGATGGAGATCGACCAAAAGAAAATAGCCGAACTTCCCGGATTGATGGCAAAGACCCGAGCGGAAGTAGAATCGGCCGTCACCGAATAAAGCAATGCGATGCGGAGCTTATCGACTTATCCGGTGCCCAAAAAGACCGCCAGGAGATGCTTGGACAATTCCCGTTTGATAATATCCAATGTTCGTCGTGTTCTTGCCAAACTCCCGAATGCCTCGAATCCTTATCGATGTAAAATTGAACCGGTCGTTCTCGTAATATCTCCTTGTGATTTGTTTCCTTTCTTTTGCGTACTTTGAGATGCAATCTTCGAACGACCCATTCGGCGGTGAAACGCTAACTCCCGACCGACACCTTGAGTTCCCTTAGCCGAACCAATCGACTCGCGCACGGTCCAGCCTTAGAACTCCAAACGACCCGCCGGCGGGTTGGTCAAGGAAATCTTTCCACCTTCCGATTTTATTGGGACGTGTGCCACGATCCACGCCCACGACTCGAAGCCACGATTCACCCCCGCCGAGCCTATAAATGTTGCCATAGGTGCCCCTAGCTCTCCACCAGGCCTTCTAGCTCTCGAATCTTTTGCCAATCTTTAGCCTTCTCGCAAACAGTGCACATCCCAAACCACAATGGTGCGCCGCCTCAACCGCCGCCGTGCCTCCGACGAGGCCGAGGGGAGCAGCGCCAATGCGCGCAGGCGGTGACGATCGCCAACTTCTCCTCTGTGATTCTGCTTCTTAATCTTCCTTCGCCTTGACGATCATCTCTCCCTTTTCAGGCTGATTCAGTGGAATCCGCCCCGTGCGCCGGTCAATCAGCCCCTCCCAGATGACTCCTCGGAGTCCGATGGCCACTCCCCGGTACCGTACGGGGAAGCAGACGCCATCCGCTACAAGGAGGAGTTAGAGGCGTCCCGTCGCGAACTGGAGGACGTCTCCAAGAAAGCGGGCGTGGCCGAGTTAGAATGGGAGGACCAGCGCAAACAACTGCTGGAGGCCATTGATGGTATGGCCCTGAGATTGATTCTTGGTCCAGCTCGGCCTTTGATGCTAATCCCTTCGTTTGTCTTTTGCGCCCGCGATGCCGAGCTCGGCCCGCCTAAAGGCGCCGGTAGAGCAATTGGCCGAGAAGGTGAATGCCCACGGCGACACGCCGGCGGAGCGCCTGGCCGCGGTGGAGCGCCGCGTCGACGAGGTGGCCGTTCATGGCGTTCGCTTGGGCACCACCTTGGGCCTGGCTGCGATGGCGACGCATACGGACGTCGACTACTCCACCAGGCCGCGTGGCTTTCAGGGCGGCGCGCCGGAGGACATCGACGAGATCGAGCTCATCCTGGAGCGCCTCGACGGCCACGGCGACGCCATTGCCGAAATTACCCATCCCCAGTCTGTGTTGAACAGGCTCTTTGACTAGATTGTACTAGGGATGTGTAAATGTCGGCAGTATATGATGAACTTTTGAATTCTGCATTTGTCCCGTGATGTCTCCTTTTCGCATTTTGCTTCTGCAAATTTTCCTTTGAACGCATCCGGGAACCATCTTTAGCCGAACGCGTGAGAACAACTGCCCCTTGGCGTGAAATCCACAGAGGATCCCAATTCGGCAATCCGTGAACACTGTTCAAGAGAAAACCCTTCGCACCCGGTGGAAACCCCCCGCCGCTTGGTATTCCAACAGTGTGTACTGGCCAAATCATCACTCCCAATGCGCCTCCTTGGTCAATAAAATAGCCCGTGGGGTGCTCGCAAATCCACTCGCACACTCCTCCATCATTTCTCGTCTCTTCCTTTGTCGCTAGAAGAAAAAACCCCAACGCCATGGACAAGGGTAAACAACCTCAGGGGAGCGGCTCATCAAGGAAGCGTACGATTCGGAAGTGAGTTCTATCTTGATCTGTTCCATGTCCTCCCGCTTGACCTTGCGCTTCATGTTTTCCTTTTGCCCCTTTCAGCCTTGATTTGCTTCCCGAAGAGGTCATCGGGACCGAAGATGTTCCTGAGTACATCTCCTCCGATTCCTCCCCTGAAGCAGAGGATGCCACGCCTGAGCAGAGGGCCATTCATCAGCTGCGCCGCCGTGCCCGGCACCTGGAGCGTGACCTCAGGGACATGTCCGTCCGTTGCCAAGCCGAGCGCGAGCGTCGCATGGCGCTGGAAGCGCTAGTAGGGGGTAAATGCTTCTGACTCCTTCATGTTTGCGTCTGGATTTCTTGCCCCTAACCTTAATTCTTTTGCTCCAGAGGTCTCTCGACAGTGCAAAGAACCCGAAGGCGGCCTGGGATAGCTTGGTAGAGGCCGCCAATCACGGTCATCCTCGTGCGTTCCAAGTCGCCGTCACGGTGGTCCTGGAACAACTGAAGAGGGAGCGACAGCTCGAAGAAGCAAAGAAAAGATTGAATCATACTTTCGCTTCTTTCTCCACGCCTTCGCTTCCCACCCCTTAGGGGACCCGACCATCGTGGCTGCTATATGTAATCCCGCAAGAAACAGCTTGTAATGTAGTATTGAGCTAAGGGCAATGCATCCAGGCACTGGCCATCTTCTTTTGTTCATGGATTTTGTTCTAAAGGCGGCCTCATTCTTGAGCGCCGGCTATTTTTGTGCCAGATGCGTGTAATCATCGATCGATCTCAATGCTAGGATAATATTTCTTCAGATATCTTCCATTTATCGCAGCGGAAAATTCTTCCCCTAGCAAAGTTTTTAATATGTATGCATTACCAGGAACGCATCTGACCACACGAAAAGGCCCCTCCCAGTTAGGGGACCACTTGCCGAATTCACTGTATTTAGTTCCAATCGGCAATAGCGCTTTCCAAACTAGATCGCCTTCTCGCGAATTGCTTTACCTTTACTTTCTTGTTATAGTATTTGGCGACCCGCGGCCTTGTTTTTCTCGATGTTCTCCGGGGCCCCGAGACGGATCATATGCAAATCTTCTAACTCATCCATCATCAGGCCACTGTAATCCTTGGAGCTCAACTCGTTTTGCAACACTACTCTCCTTGACTCTGATTGCATTTCCCAGGGCAGGATTGCATGATGCCCGTAAACCAACTCGTAAGGAGAAGTCTTCGTAGCTCCATGGGGGGCCATTCGGTAAGCCCACAACGCTTCACTGAGTACCGAATGCCACCTCCTTGGCTTCTGATCGATCTTCTTCTGTATCAGCTTGATCATGATCTTATTAGAAGCCTCTCGCTTGACCATTAGCTTGAGCATAATACGGAGAGGAATTAAACAATTTGATTCCCATGCTTTCGGCAAAATCCCTAAACTCCAATGATACGAATTGTGCCCCCCGGTCGCTGGTAATCGTCTGAGGGATCCCAAATCGATAGATGATGTGTTCCTTGACGAACTCGATCATGTTTTCTGACGTCACTTTCTTCAGTGGGATCGCCTCGACCCATTTGGTGAAGTAATCTGTAGCCAAAAGCACGAACTTATGCCCCTTGCTGGACGGCGGATTAATTTGGCCAATCAGGTCTATGCCCCAGCCCCTGAATGGCCATGGCTTGATGATGGGATTCAATGCCGATGCGGTGGACTCTTTGAATATTCCCGAACCTCTGGCAGTCTTGACATCCCTTGTAATACTCAAAGCAATCCTCCAATATCGTCGGCCAAAAGCATCCGGCTTGTCTAATGACCCATTTCATCCGATAGGCCGATTGGTGCGCTCCACATATCCCATCATGCACGTCGCTCATCATGTTCTTGGCTTCTTCTGGACCCAGGCATCGTAGCAATACTCCGTCTAATGATTTATAGAATAAATTGTCATCCAGAAGAACGAACTTAATTGCTTTGTACCTGAGCTTCCTAGAGACTTTTCGGGATGGATCTCTTAAGTAATCAACGATCTCTTTCCTCCAATCATCTTCTGCAAGATCCACCCCTAGTGCACACACCTCTGCAGCAAATGCTTCTTGACTCTCCTTGTAACCAGAGGCGCTCTAGCCTATTTGCTTCTTCGTTATGCTCTCTAGGAATGTGCTGTAGGGTTACCAGTGGGAAGCTCTTCAAGATTTCCCTGCACTCTTCATAGTAACTCCTCGCCGCTTCGCTCCCGCACTCGTATTGGTCGTTCAATTGCTTGATTACTAGTTCGAATCTCCATAGACCTCAACTGACACGGCCCCAGCTTCTCTCAAATATTGAAGCCCTCGAAGTAGTGCCTCGTACTCAGCCTGGTTATTGGTGACAGTGGGTTGTATAGGAATAGCGAATTCGAACATCTCACCTTTGGGCGAAATTAGCAGGATCCCTACTCCCCCACCTTTGCCACATGATGACCCGTCGAAAAATAAAGCCCAAGGGGTAATTTCAAGTAGACTAATTGAAGGGTCACGATGTTCAGTTATGAAATCGGCAATGATCTGACCTTTGATGGCTTTTGCCGATTCGAACTTCAACTCGAATTCTGATAAAGCTAAAATCCATTTGCCAATCCGACCATTCAAAATTGGCATAGATAACATATGTTTTATCACATCAAACTTCGAGTATACAGTGCATTCGGCATTCAACAAATAGTGCCGAAACTTTGTACACGAGTAGTATATGCAATGACACAGCTTTCTCTATAGCCGAATACCTCGGTTTCGGGATCAAGTAGTTTTCGGCTAAGATAAGCTACTACCCGCTCCTTTCCTTCGAATTCTTGAATAAGGGCCGATCCAATAGTTTGGGTATCGGCCGCCACGTACAACTTGAAAGGCTTGTCCAGCTGAGGAGGAACCAGCAACCGGCGGCTCCTTCATGTATTGCTTGATTTCATCGAAAGCCTTTTGTTGTTCGTCGCCCCATGTGAATTTCTGATCCTTCTTTAGCTTCAGCAATGGAGAGAATGGCAACACCTTCTGTGATAAATTTGAGATGAATCTTCTCACGAAGTTGATCTTGCCGAGCAGTGATTGCAATTCCTTGAGGTTGGTTGGAGGAACGACTTCATCAATGGCTTTCATGCTCTTCTTGCCAACCTCGATTCCCCCTTCGTGGACCAAAAACCCCAAGAACTCTCCAGCTGACACCCCAAATGCACACTTGTTTGGATTCATCTTTAGGCCATGCTTCCGGGTGCATTCCAAGGTCTTCTTCACATCTTCTAGATGGGTGTCATGACTTAAGGACTTGATCACCACGTCATCGATGTAGATTTCCACAGTTTTGCCGATTAACTCATGAAAAATGTAATTCATGGCCCGCTGATAGGTTGCACCGGCATTTTTCAACCCAAATGTCATGACTATCCATTCAAATAGGCCTATATGACCAGGACATCTAAAGGCCGTCTTCGAGATGTCTTCTATTGCCATGAAAATCTGATTGTATCCCGCGTTGCCATCCATGAAACTAATCACCTTGTGTCCAAGCAGCGGCGTCAATCAGCAAATCGGCAATAGGCATCGGGTATCCATCCATGGGAGTAGCTCTGTTTAGGTCCCTGAAATCTATGCAAACTCTCATTTTTCCATTCTTCTTATACACAGGGACGATGTTAGAAATCCACTCCGCATATCTGCACGGCCGAACGAAGTTTGCGTCAAGTAATCTTTCGATCTCCTTCTTCACATCGGCCAATACTTCATCCTTGTAGATTTTCCGGGGCGGTTGCTTATATGGTTTGAAACCAGGCTTGATTGGCAACCGGTGCTCGACGATGGAACGATCCAATCCAGGCATCTCCGAGTAATCCCAGGCGAAGCAATCTTTATATTCTTTGAGAAGCTCAATTAAGTTCCCCCTGAAGTCTGGCTGCAAATTTGCACTGATGAACGCCGGCCTTGGCTTATCACCGTTTCCAATGTCAACTTCTTCCAGCTTATCGGCCGACATGAATCCTCGTCCTAACTTGCCATCAGTGCCATCCACGGGGTTCTCCATTAAAAATTACTATAAGAGCCGACTGCTTGAATCGGCCGTTGGTCACCGCCGACGAGTTCAACAGACCTTCTCCCAGTCCTTCCCTGAGAAGCAATCGATGCCTTGATACTCCCAGAAGGCTGGTTCCATGTTGGCCACGCTCACGGAGTCATCCGCCTGGACGACCTCGATCTCGTCATCCACCCACCGGATAAGCCGTTGATGCATGGTGGATGGGACGCGGCGGTTGGCGTGAATCCGGGCCCCGCCCAAGCGACAGGCCGTAGGCTCCCTTGCCTTCGATGACAAAGAAGGTGGTGAGCGGCGTCTTGGACCCGATCATCAAGTCCACGTGAGCGCATCCTTTGGTGTCCGAAGGGTTCCCGGCGAAGTCGTTCGGGATGATGCTCGTAGGTGTCGATCGCTCGGGCCCATGCCAAGCTTCCCGAAGGTGGTGTACGGCATGACGTTGACCGCCGCCCCGCCGTCGACGAACATCTTGGTCAATGGCTTGCCATTGACGTACCCCCCTCAAGTACGGCGGCCTCATATGGAGATTCTTGGCCGGCTTGTCGAAGACGGCCTCGCTTGGCAAGCACCCGGTTGTGCCATCATCTCCTCGGGCTGCTCGTCATCAAAGGAAGCTTCCTCCTGCATAACCTGGTTAGCGGGAGCCATGAACTCGTTCGGCAGGAAGTATACCATGCAAGCAGGCGCCGAACGCTTCGATCCTTCTGGCTGGTCCTTGGGGCGCCACTTCTGCCTCGTCTGGATCCCGGCTTGTTTCATCTCGCGGTTCCTTAAGCGCTGGACCCGCCTTTTCTGGCTCCTGCGTAGACCGGGCGGGCACCACTGCCCTTTCTGCCAGACGTAGACGTCCTCGTCCTCCTCCTGGTCAGCCCACCCGAGATCGGCTTGGCGCTTCCCGGGGTGATCTATAACCTCAATTTTTTGCCGCCGATCCCCACTTGGGTGGATCCTTCCAAGTCTCTCGTGGACGGATCGGCGATTGCGATTTCTCGCCCGTACTCAACGTATCCGTCGCCGCACTCGGGACGGTTCTTCAATGTGGGCGGCTTTAGGCCCTCGTTCCGGCGAGTGCCCGAAGAAGGCGCACCCCCGGTGGGCGCGCTCGCTCGCGCGCGTGTCTTGCTCTCGGTCCCTTCGCGCGCTTCATCCTCGCCCCCGCGCCGCTCCTCCTCGTGACGACGCCTCTCCGGTAGCGCTCCTTTTCCATCCGGCGCCGCCACTTGTTGAGGAGAATACGTGACGTCACCTTGGGTTTAGGCCTGGACGATTCCCCAATCTCGATGTGGCTTTTGAGAACGCGGGGGGCGTTGCCCTGCACTTGCTCTAGGGTCACCTGGCGCTCCGGGTCCACTGATCCACCCTGCTTGGACCTGGCTGAGGTCAGGACCTTGACCTTCCCCTTCTCCTCGGCTGTTATCGCATTGACAGAAAAGCCGAGCATGTTTTGCGGAAAGGGGTGGCCATCCAGTTTCATCTTGTTATCGAACTTGAGGTGCCCTTCCTGGATGGCCTTCTGGATCTTCATCCTGAAGACCCTGCAATCGTTGATGGAGTGCGAGTCCCCGTCATGGAAGCCGCAAGAACGTTTCGCTTTGACTCCATCGGGCCGAAGCATAGAATGCCCCTCGGGCGGTCGATCCGGCCTTCCTTTACCAAAAGCTCAAACAACTTATCGGCCTTTGTGATGTCGAAGTCGTAAGTTCCTTTGGTCTCGCTTGACCCAACGCCGATTCATTGTTAAGGGCTCTTTACCCCACATGATCTCTCGCTGCGCCTATCTCCGGTTCGTCGTCAGAATCCTCGAACAAATCAGCTTTGTCCAAGAATTGATTGTATATGTCAGCGACGTCGTGCTGCTTGCCAAACTTGGGGTCCTTCTTGAGGCCATACGCCTGATTGCTCATCAAAGATAACTTTTGTGACAGCTGGCCCAAGTTCTCAAACTCCATCCCAAATAGCTTTTCGCGCACGGCTGGCAACATCCCGGCGACGGCCATATCAGCCAGCTGATCGTCTGGCAAGTTCAATGAGAAGCACATGCCCTTGACTTCTCTGAACCTTCTAAGAAACTCCAGAGGTGTTTCGCTGTGCCTTTGCTTCAGGGTGGCGAGATCAATCAGCTTCTTTTCGGAGCTGCCGCTGAAATAATGAGCGTGGAATTTACGCTCCAAGTCCTTCCATCTGGCCACCGATTCGGGAGGCGGGGATGAGAACCACCGAAAGGCCGGACCGTCGGGCCGAGGCGGGGAAGTAGCGAACCCCGAACGCCTCCTCGGCCGAGCATTCCCCCAAGCCGCATGAGATAACGGGCGATGTGCTCGACCGTGCTCGTCTCGTCCTGCCCAGAGAACTTTGTGAATTCCGTCGGTGGCTTCACCCTCGGCGGCAGGAGCACGTTATAGTACCACTCTGGGAACGGTGGCTTATAGGTGGGGCCCTGCATCTTTGGCTTGAGGCCGAACTGATTCTGCATCAATTCGGCCATCTTGCGTGCTAGGGCGTCTTCCTCTTGAGCGCCTGCAGCCGGCGCGTACCCTGGGTGCGGGAAGGCATCGAACGCTCCGTAATTTCCCACTTCATGATAACCACCGCCGTACAAATTCCTCTGGAGCCAGTTGGTCGATGGAGCTATTCTTCGACTGGGGTCGAGTGGGGCCCCAGATGAGCCGAACGCTAGGTCTCCGTACGTAGGCTGGTACGGATTCGGCTGTTGCACAGGCTGACCCGTGCTGCTCTGTGGTGGCGGCGAGGATTGGTTGACTTCCCCGAAGCTTGCAACGGGGGCCGAACCGGGCTGCCCCCCGGGCCGCCCGCAGAGGAGGTTGGAACGCTTGGCTTCCGGAGCTTAGAGGAGGAGGTTGCTGCACCTGGCTCCGTAGCAGCGGCTGAGAGCTTGATTCTCCCAGCTCCATGGTGCTCTTTCCTGCGGACGCCTTTCCGAACGCTTGCCCCGCGCCCGGGCCAAAGAGGGCCACCATCATCCGCCGGGAGCGACCCGAGGAAAGCCCGGTTGTGCTTGGTGAGCATGTCGTCTACCGACTCTTGGAACATCCGTGCGCATTCCTCCTTCTCCCGTTGGGTTGAGGCATCGCTCTCTCCCAGCGCAGCCTCTGGGCGGTGTCATTCTTTAGATACGGTACACCACTTCGATTCTTCTTAAACGACATGAGACACTTTTGCTGAAACTGATTCACGGCGTCTAGGAGCTGCTGATGCTGCTCTGGAGAAAGCTCTTCGATGTTGACATCCAGGAGGTCTGAGACTTCAGGCATCTTGAACCAATTCGACTGTCGTCCCACTGGGCGTGCCAAAAAGTGTGTTGACGCAAAAAGTGCACTCAGCGCCAATCACACAGCAAGCCGAAAAGCTGGCTTCGCACGCGCAGAGAACGAATGACGTGCCAGTCAATTTTTCCTGAAAATTAACAAAAGATGAAGCAGTTAAATACCAAAGCCTGGAACGTGTCGGGTGGTACCAGACAGTTCCATATTTACGGCTAAGAAGCCAAGCAAGATGACATGTAGCTATGTAGAGCTATCTGTCAGAGAATCATAACCATCCGGACCATTACAGAGGAAAAAAGAATACTGCCGAATGGATGACGTAAGCGTGACGACGATCGGTCTTTGTATAGATAAAGATGCAAGCATGAAGTTATGACCGATCCCCATGAGGTTTGTCATTAAATAAAATGAGGTAAAGCACGAACATGATCATGTATTAAATAAGTACGCATAGATCCAAAGCACTAGTCTACCGCATGTCTAGGTACTTTAAAACCCGTCGGGTACGATAACAAACAAATCTATCCACCGCATGATACGATTTGCATGAAAAACGCACCACTTTCCACAAATAGATCTATCCACCGCATGATACAATCTGGATATGGAAAGCTAAAAGCATACATCACTTAAAGCATAAACAATGCACGTGATCTACTCGTGAAAACATAACCGAATACGGCTGAACAGCCGATCCAGGGTCCATGAAGAAGGAACAAACATTACCACGTGAATAAATCTATCAGACTGAATTGGAAATCTAATCCACCGGATGACTAGCTCCAAGGCAACCCAAAAACCTGCATCTACCGCATGATACCCGGTTCTTTCAAGATTTATACTAACAAGGCAAGCTTGAACCCGCAACACGTAACAACCTAGATCGATTCGGTTTCGGCTATCGGAGAGCACAAGATCCACGCGTCAAAACACGAAACCTCGCTCGTACAAGGATCTTAAAAGAAATATAGCCGATCCAAACCCATCTAGATTGGGCAAGGGTGTGTTACATGAACTAAAACATAAAGTAAAACTCATGATAACACGGGATAACTTAATGAATCTATTGGATCTTGCCAAAATCCAATAGAGCCGATAACTAGCTTCGAGCTAGATCTTAGCCTACCGCATGGCTCATGATCTAACAAGAAACCCTCTTGAACCAAGCTTGAATCTACCGCATGACACGAAGCATGGTAACAAGACTACTTGCATCAGATCTAAATCCACCGCATGATACTAGACATGATACAAGGTTGCCGGTACTCACGGAGGTCGACGGATCGATTGGCCCTCTCGAAGAACTCGACGACACGACAAGGACTCTAGGGTTTGGCGTAAGGCCGGTGTGTATTGAGGAATGAACGTGTTTGTTACATACATCCAGGGATCGTATTTATACCCTGTTGATTACAACTGCGAATGGATTCATTGCCTAACTAAACCTGATCGCCTATCCATCCATTCGCTTCCTCTGATTGAGCCACGTCACCGTCCAGTCCCGCAAAATCAGCTCTACTGTTCCTTTGCCGAACTGGAGCAGATAGCCGACCGCGGATCTCTTTGCCGAAAATCTCTAGAAATATCCTTCCTTCCACCAGACGGACTCTTTTTCGAACCGGACCCACAAGTCAGACTCCTTACCAAATTTTGGTGTTAACAGGTACGACCACAATAGCAACATCTGCTGCAACTACAGCCCTCTGGGCAACTGGCCCGAACCGAGCACCTACTAGAATCTGGATCGGAGACACCCTTCATGCCAAATTCCATATGTAGGTGCATTTGTTGTGAGTTGTGACATGATATTTAAATAAATAAATAAGTAATAAAATAATGTGATTTCACAATTTGATTCAGGTTTACCCTGTCGATCA
Source organism: Cenchrus americanus (assembly GCA_947561735.1). Lineage (NCBI taxonomy): Eukaryota > Viridiplantae > Streptophyta > Magnoliopsida > Poales > Poaceae > Cenchrus > Cenchrus americanus. Next base: position 251,341,331 of record OX387245.1, on the reverse strand, counting down.
TGTTCTGGTTATGTGAGCCGATATAATTTTGATTTGGGTTTATTCCTAACCAAATAATCACCAACTGATAACTTTTCTTTAGATATCATATAATTTTAAGATCTATTCTAGATTTTCATGAATGTCATAAATCATAAGCAATAATACAATCATGTGCTTTCAGAGTTCGATTCGGGTTTACTTGTGAATCCGAGTTTTTCCTCTAGAGCTAGTTTTAATAGTGATACCTTAGATGAACCCACATGCTTTATGCCAACTTTTATAAGGATAGTGCATATATATACTCTTGAAAACAATAGAAGTCTATGTACTTGCTTTGGTAAGTGTTGCGAATATCACCTTTAACTACTAGGAATGGATATTCTGATTCGGGAAGGAAGAGAAGTATATCAGCTTTATTCAATTGCAACCATCATGAGAACGACTTTTACTGCATCAATATCTTTCCGTCGACTTGTACCAAATTATTAATTTTTACATACTTCATAGTAGTTGATTTTATATCTATTTCAAGTGTTGTTTGTGTAGTTTTGTTTAGCTTAGTTCTAGCAGCTTACACATTGCTTACATCATCACATCCGTTGATCTAGCCGATTTGTCCTACGTTCGTATCGGCTACCCGGTTGTTATGGTTTATCGGAAGAGTCATCGGAAATCTTGCCGATTAACCCGTTATCTAACGTTTACAATTGTCTTGTCATTCAACATGTCAGATTGACTAGCATGCCTTGCACATCAGGGATCGTCGGTGTGTTGGTACATGAGGGTTTGTCCGATTTTTGCGTCAACAAAATCCATTCCATTATTTCTGAAAATATAGTGCCCGTTTTCTATCCTAACATATATAGTGCACTTGTACCAGCATGCGTCTGACCGAAGACACCATATATTTCTTATCCCTCTGCCGATCAAGTTTTGGATAAGAAATCAATCCTCTCACTGCTTGTTTATTGAACTGTGGTGTTTCAGTAGAGAGTAGCCGACATACTCTTTATTTGGCTTAAACAAGTTGTGTATGGATGGCTGAGATATAAATAGCCTTAGAGAGGTATGAGGGAGTACCTTAAAAATACTTTGGGTTTTAGTGTTGGTATAATGCTCTGGAGCTCGGATGCCTATGACATATCGATGAGCCGAAAATATTCAACCAACATTTTTTAAGATAACGAACCACTATTTTTTAAGGAAATGAACCACCATTCATAAGGAAGTGATTAAACTCCGGAATGTATTTTGTTCTGTTGTAGCTTCACCAGTTTAAATTTTACACCATATGTCAACTGCATGATTTCAATTCATCTGATTTTGTATGGATAGAGACAGAGTATAGCTATATAATTCCAGGTATGAATAAAAGGATATGATATGAATATGGCTATATCAATTCCAGCTACACAATAAAAAAATAGATATTGATTAATGATTCCGCTCCAAAGAGTCCGTTGATCTCTTGTTATTAGCTTAACTTGGGCCGGTTTAATAGTAAACCAATAATGTGTTTCTTTGGTTTACGCACATAGATTTTTTTTCTCAAAACCATTAGAAAAGCCAGAAATTTTGTTTGTTTTATGAGTGTGTGACTTCAGAAGTGCATGTTTAATGTTATAGGTTAGATGTGCTTTCTAGCTTTAATGAACTATAGAGTGATATATTTCTTATTTGCTCTTGATGTTACTTGACGCAGATGTATCGAACAGTGAAGGGAACGACGGCAGACAGACCATGTGCTGCAGGTAAAACACATTACCTAGATGTCAGCTAGTAGCTTGCTTTGCATGATTTATAGTTATCGAATCCAGTGGCAGAGCTTGGCTTGACAATGAGAGGGGAGATTAGCAATTTTTTGCGCTTAAGTGGTAGAATTAAGTACTCCTTAACTAAGCTCCGCTTCTGATTAAGTCTACTAGACTTGCTTTGGATCATGGATCGTTAAAATGAAACATCAAATTGTTTGCCGTAATTATGCTAAGGACTCGTCAAGCTGTGCTCATGGTGCCTATTTATTTCATTACGTGGCTGCAGATAAAACTCCATTTTGCTGAAACAATAGTTGATTTTGACGAACCCATTGAATTTGATGAACCTAATGATTAAGCAATCATAGAGAAAAACATAGAATCATATTAATTCCCCACGCTTAAGTTGGAACATAAACACCTTGTGTGACTACTTTTCGGTTAAAATATTTCCCGTAAAAGAGAAACAAATCCATGCAACTTAGGACTAAAATTTCACTCTTATGGTTTATGCCGAGTTTTATACTCGGACCATCGATAAGGTGGCTTTCATCTCTCGCTTTGATTGCTGCAATCTAAGGTGGTTTTATTTCTGTTCCTATAGCATGTTCTTTGTTCATAGGTAGGAAATGTTGCATATTTAACTCTCCTGTCCCATGACCTTATATAGTTTGTGACGTATCTGGAGCAGTGTTGAAAATTATTGTTATTTGTTGCAGTATACACCAGCTATAGATATATGGAGCATTGGCTGTATATTTGCAGAACTATTAACTGGGAAAAACCTCTTTGAACTGGTTGTTGTCTTTTGAACACATAGTTATGATAGAATGATGACTTGTGCATGACATTTCTAATTGCCTATGTAATCTGATTATTTGGTTGTGTATAGTGATGTGAACTGTGTGATAATTAGCAACGATGATGGTTGTCTAATCCAGTTGCTAATGGCTTTGTATGGTGTTGTACCGTATATTATCACCGCTCGAAATTTTCTTAACGAGAACCTTGTGATTTATAAATGTGATTTGTGATAAATTGTTGTTGATTTGTGGTTTGTGATGTAAATACATATATACGTCTTTGTTGCTTAAACAGAGAAGTAATTTTTTTTAAAAAAAAATTAGAGGTCTCTTCCCCGAGTGTTTGGGCAGTGGGCACTCGGGGAAGAGGCATTTTTCTTTGCACTCGGGGAAGATTTTTTCTTTTTTTTAAAAAAAGGGGCTTCCCCGAGTGTTGCACTCGGGGAAGAGGGTTTTTTTTTAAAAAATCGAATTTCTTCCCGAGTGCAACACTCGGGGAAGAGTAAAAAAAAAGTGGACGGCACCGACGGTGTTAAATCTTCCCCGAGTGCTACCGTGGCACTCGGGGAAGTCTTCCCCGAGTGCACGATCTTTGGCACTCGGGGAAGAGCTCTTTCCCGTGAGAAGCATCCCCGGAAGCTCTTCCCCGAGTGTTGCACTCGGGGAAGACTTCCCCGAGTGCTTTTTGCTCTTCCCCGAGTGCTTCAGGCACTCGGGGAAGCAGGTGGCTGCTGTAGTGTCGCTGTTGTTGCTGTACTATAAATACCCTGGCCACTCGCCACAACTCCAAGCTCCACACACACACACGACATACATTACAAGTTCAAGTCACTCATCATCTACCAATGGCGGAGAAGGTTGCTTATTGCTTCGCTCTGGCCCTCGCCATGGTGGCGGTCGCCGCGTCCTCACCACGTCGCGCGCGGTGCAGAACTCGGCGGAAGACTTCGTGAGCCTGCACAATGCGGCATGCGAGGCTGTGGGCGTCGGCCCAGTGTCGTGGGATGACAATATGGCTGCGTTCGCGAAGAGCTGGGCGGCGCAACTCGCCGGCGGGCTCGTGCACTCGAGTGTGAGTGGGTAACGCTAAGTTCACCGTGGCGAACGCCGTCCACTCGTGTGACCACTACACACAGGTGGTGTGGCGCGCCTCCACCAAAATCGGTTGCGCCTGCGTTGTCCGCAACAACGGTGGCCCCATCATCAACTGCAACTACAGCCCGCAGGGCAACTTCAACAGACAGAGCCCCTACTAGATTTTGAATCAAACGTGCACTTCCCTCATGCTAAATTCCAAAATTCAGTTTATCGTGCGCGAACACGCATATGTTGGTCAATTTGTAGTTGTAACGTGATATTACAAATAAATAAATGTCATAATATGCAATAAAATCATGTGATGTCACAGTTTGGTTCAGGTTTGCCTCTAGATCATGTTCTTGTTATGTCAGTGCATTACCGGAAACTGCATTGGCAAAGGCAGTTACACACGGCATAGCTCTTGGCAAAAGACTCACTACAACATTTGATCGCAAACAGCCGTTAGTCGAGTGCCGCCCTCGGCCGACGGCACACGTGTGCCGTGAGGTGCTCTGGTTCTCGGCAAAGCAAACCCCATGGGGAATGGTGATGAGACATTTTGTGTCGTGAGCCTAACGTCTGGCTCACGACACAGATAAAAAGTTTGCCGTGAGCCAAATACATGACTCACAACACAAACTGTGTTTGCCGTGAGATAGATCCATTGCTCACGGCACACTTTGAATTTATGTTGTGACCTTGATCCACAACTCACGTCAAAGGTCTATCCCAGGCGCCTGTTGACGGTGTATATTCGTATCAAACTTCATATGGATTTGCAAGCGGACAAATCCCCCATCGTAGTGAAGGGACCCTTATTCCCTCGAGTGGTGAACCCAAGGTATCGAATCCGTGGAACAATGTGCAACGAAAGGATTCAATCCAGTAAAGCAAGGAAAGGTGTCTTTTGATGAACCAAAATGCATCTAATCTATGACATCATCAAGAAAACAAATCTAATCTAATCTACTAAGAGGTAGCAAGAGAAAGCAAGAGATAACCAATCTAGAGAGTCTAGATCATGCTTATGTTGTAGCTCCAAACAAGATAGATGAAGATAGAAAAGTGAATCTCATTAAAAGCATCTTTAAACCGTGGCCTCCGGACCGATTCCGAAAATGCCCGCCTTTCAGAGCAACCGTTCTGTCACAATGAACTCCTATTCATGCGGGTAGTCTAGGGCGAGTTTGATAAGAACAAGTTGAAATCACTTGGTCGGTCCGGTATGCACCTCTAGCCACCGCAGCTACAAAAGCACGCTATGCAATCTATCTTAAGTATAGATTGGGGAAGAAGCAAAACCAAGGGGAAAACAAAATCACCGAGAAGGCTCTTGATCGCTAGAAATCGGATTCACTTAAAGACTTCACCATGAATGATTACATGCACAAGATCACCACCGGGATCCTACCTCGATCTTGATCCTTGCTCCGGAGCTCCGACGTGGTCTTCCATGCAAGGTTACCACGTCGGCTAGGGCGACCCTAGACAACTAGCACGACCCTCATCTCCGAGATGGTGTCCCTCAAGCTTCTCTGCTCCTTGGCGGCGGATGACGAATTGATTGATGCGTGGCTATCGGTCAGGGGGCTATAAATAGCCCGAAATGCATCTAGGTCAAAGGGGGGGGGGCGACTCGGCCTCGAAAGGGGCTGGGCCGGCCGGCTTGGGCCCATTTCAGCCCAGTTCGTTGCCTCCTTCGCCCGGCATTGGTTCCCGAGTCTTCTAGATCCTTCCCCCTTCTGCATGTGGGCCCTTGTCGTCAATTTCTCTCCAAATTGGACGAAGCTCCTTGTCTCGCAAGATTCAGCACTTTTCTGGCTAGGTCCTCAGAGTTTGTCATCTTCTCGGGTTTGGTCCCTGGACTTCTCGGAGTCATGTTTGCTTCATTGCATGACTTGTACCGGGCTTCAAGGTCTTGTCGCAAGGTGCTTGATGAACTTATCCCGGAAGTCTTGCTTGCAACGCTAAAACCCTGCAGATACACTAAACTCCAAAACCGACATGCACGAATGAACTTGTTATACCAAGGGGTTAGTACCAATGGATAAGGTATAAAAGTTATGCTAACACCTAAGGTAAACTTATGGCTAGGTTGACAGAATTTCACCATCAACAATGGAGCAAAGGATTTGAGAAGAAGTCCAAATGCATGAGTTGTCATCCACCCCCTAGATCTATATATTTGAGGTCTTCCGGTGGAGGCAAATGGCCATGTTACCTGTACAGCTTAAATAGAAGATACACACTCATCAGGGGCACTACGGTCAAGAAGTGGTATTCCCATCGGGGGGACATGCATCCACCGCAGTTTTCCTTCCATCTGTTGCAAGCCCCGTGATCCCTTTGCGTGTCGCCACCCCCACCTCGAAGCTCCCAGCACGCCCGGACCCCGTCTCTGCCCGCCGAGCCTTCAGTCTTGACTTTGTGGCTCAAACAAGGAACCCGACGGTTTTGTGGTGAAATCTCACAAACCCCACAGACTTGGTGTAGCCTCGACGCCAAGCTCGCCTTGACTTGGCCACCAAGGTCGTCCCGTCTCGGTGTTGGTTTTGTGGAGTAAACCAACCAAATCTCACGTGCATACTCTAGTTGTGAGCCGCTACCCTGCACCGGCTCTATGTTCAGGACTTTGTATTATTTTATTGCCACCATGCGGCCCGCACTTGATCCCGTTCGGCCACCAGGTCCCTCAAACCAAGCCTACTTATCTCTTCATTTGTCGAAGGCCCCGCAAGGATAAGAACTTTCGTGCTTGTTCTTCACCTGCACCAACGCAAATCAAGCCGCAACCTGCACCTGCAATACCCGGCCAAGAGTCAGTCCACATCACATCGGCAATCACTCATCACTGAGGAGCAACAATGCACCGGTCCATTGATGCTCCTGGTCCTCATCTTTCTGAGCCACAGGTTTCAGACCTCCCTTTTTTGACTTTCTCACCTTCATGTTGAGCCTTGTACACAACATTTTTTTAAGATGCGCGACTCATATATCATATCTGTCACAAGCTTACAATAGACGTACACGCATCGCACAATCAGTCACCTTCTGCTGGTATCTATCCTGGCATCTGTAGAAATTCTACATATAGAAATGTTGAGATACTTCAGGAATATCCAGTTAATTAATACGATGTATTGTGAGGCAGACTTACCCAAAAGTCGCCAACCGCCGAGGCAGCCTTGTTCTAAAACCTCCTGTTTTCCCGATTAGGATAATCAATCATGAGGGTGTAGTGGTCAAACCATGTTACCAACACATCTCGCTTGCCAATTGAACCTGGGGTACTGAGGGTAGTGAAGGCTGCACAAAAGGCCCATGATGCCATTAATTAGGAAGACGACTATGACCACCTAAAGTGACGGTCTCATGAATTGCCAAATCGATTCATACAAATTATTAGTTTCAATCGTGAATTTGAATATAACCGATGAAAATGTTGTGATAAATTACGTTGGCAGCTCAGGTTTAATAATAGGTCACCTCTCAAAAGGTATGGGTTGCTCCGGAAGTCGGGCGAGGCCTCACAACAAGGACCCCGCCCCCGCCTGCGCCTCTGCCTCATTGTTGCAAGCACGAGAGGACATCTTACGACAATTACGTGTAAAAAAAAGGCAGGAGGAGTACTTCTCTCTCCCGGTTTATTATGTACTCCCTTCATTACACACATGCACGCACTATGCTCAGAACTTCTACGCTCCCTCCGTGCTATAGTTATACTGTGATTGTTTTCAAAGACAAATATTTTGAACTTTGACTGCAAATAGAGAGAAATAATCAGAGACTAATAACATAAAAATAAGAATAAGGAACAATTAGATCTATACCATTGAATTGAAAGGTCCAAACGTAACACACACCCACACACACACACCATTGACTCCTAAAAATAATGTTAATTGATTTATCATGAAACCAACTATTATACAATATATAACATTTTAGTTTGAAATAAATTATTTTCAAAGGTATCTTGTTGGTCAAATTTAAAAAGATTTGTCTCTTGAAAAAGCTAAAGATTGTTGTACTATCAACTATCATCATACTATCTAGATGTCTGATTTTCGTTAAAATTTAGATGAGTTTTTTTGCTGTGATTTGCATGAATATTCACGAGTTGTACTAGTTTCCACTCGATATGTTGCCAAACAAAACACCTACTCTATATCCCAAAAGGAAAAAAGTCAGAAAAATCGTAATACGTGCCAAACCAAGCGATCTGAGAAGCGGTATCTTGGCCACGTCCATCCTGCCGTTCCCTATCAGCGATGGCGTTTGTTTATTGGCGTCCATGGAATTCTCGGTCATCGTGGAAAATTTTAGCTAGGAGCCACTATTGACTGACCAAATGCACCATTTCTTCTACCAGCATGCAGTTTACTGTACTAGTATATATCTCTGTTTTTTTAAGGCTAGTAGTATATATCTTTGACAAGTCACCGAGCTCGTTGTCGTTGCTACACACTATAAATACTCGGCCACAAGCCACAACTTATGCACCACATACAAGCACGACACATACAACTGCGAGTCCCTCTTCTACATCAAGCAATGGCGGGGAAGGTTGCGTGCTTAGCTCTCGTGCTCGCCATGGCAGCGGCAGCCGGAGTCCTCATCACGCCGTGCACAGCGCAGAACTCGGCGCAGGACTTCGTGAACCCGCACAACTCGGCGCGCGCGGCAGTGGGCGTCGGTGCAGTGTCGTGGGACGAGAATGTGGCGGCGTTCGCGCGGAGCTGGGTGGCGAAGCTCGCCGGCGACTGCAGGCTCGTGCACTCGAGCGGGAGCGGGTACGGAGAGAACCTATTCGGGGGCTCAGGCGCCGACTTCACCGCAGCGGACGCCGTCAGCTCGTGGGTGTCGGAGAAGCAGTGGTACAATCACGGGAGCAACAGCTGCGCCTCAGGGAAGGTGTGCGGGCACTACACGCAGGTGGTGTGGCGCTCCTCCACCAAAATCGGTTGTGCTCGCGTCATTTGCAACAACGGTGGCATCATCATCAGCTGCAACTACAGCCCCCCTGGCAACTACGTCGGACAGAGCCCCTACTAATAAGCTAAGACTCAGCTGGATATCAGTCATGCATTGTACTGCGTGACTATTTATGGTTACATATAATTATCTGTGACATGATAAATAAGCAAATAAATAAATAAATTTCATGTAAACAATAAAATCATGTGTCAGCTGCTGAATTTGGATTGCCTAAGAAGGTCAGTCTGGGCGTGGTCGGTGCCAGAGCAACCTAGAAAAAACAACATTTCTTGGGTTCCCATCGAAATGATTGAAATTTGTGAAATTTCAAACAAAATTTGAGTTAAAAAAGATAGACCTTGCGGTTAGCAAAGCGATGTTTTGGATGAACATAGTTTCGGTCGTGATTGAAAAGACTGAGATTTACTGTGCAACTTCACACAAAAGTTTGATCCCTGTTTATAGTGCTAGCAACTCCAACAGTTTGGCATCGCTTATATATATCCATCATGATTTTTTTGGACAAATCCAAAAAAAAAGCACTATTCAACAGTTTTGGATCTCTCCTCTCGCTCTTTTGGCGACTTCTCAAAATCCTGAAAGGAGGAGGCACATATATGCACGCGGACCTGGACTCCGCATCGTGATTTTCAAACGCCGTCGATCGGTCCGCGCGCGGCCAGGAGGAGATTGTGGGGAAAACTGCAACGTCCAAGGTAGCCTCTCGCTACATTTTCGATGCAACTCTCTCACAATGCGGTCTTCAAAGCTACTTTTGTCCTTGGGATCCAATATCAAGCTATTTAGGGACCTCCAAAGTCGCATGTGGCATGGAGTATATACTTGTATATAATATATGTGGAAGTTGTACAAATACGCCACGTATTTCTTCGTACCCGACGTCCCGACGTTTGATTCAACCTTCAACACATCGTATAGAAATTTAAGCGAACATTGCATAGTATATAACTTATATACGAATCATTATACGATCTTGACGGTCTATATTGTCTACTCTTGACTTGTCTTCTCCCATACGAAAATGGGATTCTCCCATACTCTTGACCGGCCAGCCTCGGCCCCGGTCGAGACGTCCCGTCCATGGAATTCTTGCTCCTCGTGGAAATCTTTTTCACTCATCTTTGACAAGTCACCACGACCTCCCTCTGTGCAATCCTATAATTCTATAAATTCCCCGGCCACTGGGCACACAACTCATGTACAGCACCACTAGCTCACTCTCACAGAGACAGTCGCACGAGACCACAACGCTTGATGCAAGCACAAATCTCTCATCTTTAGCAATCACTATGGGAAAAAGTGGCATTTGTACCGGCTTCAAACCCTCATTTGCACCGGGTATAGAGCCGGTACAAAGCCATTGGTACAAATGAGAAGTCTCATTTGTACCGGGTGAAATACCCGGTACAAATGACAATTATTTGTACCGGGGAGACACTACCGGAATCGCGCTCTTTGCCGTGCGCCGACGGGACGAAAACGCACGGCACCGCTTTTGCCGTGCGCCTTTTCCTAAAGCGCACGGCAAAGGGCGCCCGACTCATTTTTACCCGGTAAAGAACTTTGTCGTGCGCTTTGGGAAAAGGCAACGCACGACACAGTTGGTTGCCGTGCATAATAGGTGACGCACGGCAAAGAAAAGGTGTTGACGGCCGTCCGCGGGGAGACGACGTCACACCCTCTCTGCCGTGCGCCGCTTAGCACGCACGGGAACGGTAGTGCTCTTTGCCGTGCGCCACGTGGCAAGGCGCACGGCAAAGAGTGGTCAAGGCGCAAGGTTGACCCTGGCCTTTGCCGTGCGCCGTGCTACGTGGCGCACGACAACGATTGGTCCAGGCGCATGGTGGACTGCTCCCTTTGCCGTGCGCCACGTGGCCAGACGCACGACAAAGGTTGGTCCAGGCGCCCGGTGCACCATACCCTGTGTCGTGCGTCGGATGGCTTGGCGCACGGCAAAGAATGGTCAATGTGCCATGCGCCGCCATAGGCGCACGGCAAAGGGACTATTCTGGCAGCCCTTTTTGGTCGATTTGCCGTGCGCTTGCCCCACGGCGCACAACAAATTGATCAAATTTTTTTATTTTTTTTCTGTTTTTCACGTCCAAAAATTCCCAAAAACCATATACAAGACATATATATCACAATATCTATCACAGGCATCATATATATCACAACATGCATCATATATGTCACAATATCCATCACAGGCATCATATATAATAATATACATCACAAATCCACACCGAAGTCCGAAGTTCATCGATAAGTGCACACAAAAGTCCACAATTCATCGACAGTGCACATAGTTCATCACAGTTCATAGATAAGTCCACAATGCAAATAAAACGGTGCGGCTCACCGAGGCGGTGGCGTCTTCGCGGAACTCCGGTGGAAACAACCGCTCGCCGGATCACCGGTGACAAGGCCGGGGACCCATGCGAGTATTCGATGCCGCCCATATGTTCTTTGAAAAAAATAGTAAAAGGCATGTGAGACAAAGAAAGTTGTCCAAGTTATAATCTAAATTGTCTAAGTCTCTACTTTGTCTAGGTTTCAAAGTCGGTCTAAATCTCTACGTTCTCTAAGTCTCTAATGTTTGAAATGAAAGAAGAAAGATGTCAAGTAAATCACGGCGGGAGAACCGGTCGTAGGGGGAGGGAGTATCATCGGCGTGGGCATCGGGGGCATCACGGGCGGCGGGGGCATCGGTAGACCACTCGAAAAGCTTGCATGCATGCTTGCATGTGTGCGGTCATCCGCGACCGCCGCATCGCCGCGTGGTGTGTGGCCATCACCCGGGCCACCTGTCGGGCCACCCGATTGGCCACCCGCCGCCGCCGCCCTCGCTATTCTTCTACACGCTGCTCGACCGCGGTTAAGGCCGCCCGCAATTGTTCATCCCAATGTTACAACGAAAAGTGAAGATATGTAGAAATTCGGTAACTTGCCGTAAATCGAAATAACCTTGAGTCGCTCCATCTCGACCGGTGCCGCCGACGACCGTGGGCGTATGGGAGGGGCATTCCCGTGTCCTTTTCCTTTACGGCCGCGAGAGTGGGAGTACCGGCCGTGTCCAAAAGGCCGTCGCCCATGTAGTAATGGTCGTGCTTCTTCCCCCCACCAATCCTCATGATCGTCTCTCCATCAAATGGCGCACGGATGGGATCCCACTCGGCCCATGGATCTGCCTTCCCGTCTCCGCATATGTAGTGAAGCGGGAGTGGATGGAGGGATTGTTGTACGCCTCCGGTGGGTTGTCGGGGTTGTAGGTGGTCTTGGACGCGGTCGCTTGCCCTTGTGGGCCAACATGTATGCCATCACGTCGGTGCACTCAGCGTCTCCATGTGCCCGGGACTGAAAAAAATCAAGTTGATTAGAAATTAGATAGAATTGAGCTTTACAACAAAGAAATGGATCTTTTCATACCCATCTTTTCTTGTACTGTGCAGCCGTGAGGTTTCCTTGATGGTGTGTTGGGTACGTCATCAACAAACGCTTCTGCCGGCCAGCGTCGTGCTTCTCAATCCACTCCGGGCTGAACCACCTCGCCACTATGCGTTTCCAGCAGTCAGCATCGTTAACGCACCACCACGCAGGCGTCTGCACGTGATCAAGTGAACGACCTGTAAGAATATCATATTAAGTGATGTCCGAAAAGCTGAAGTGCAATTTTACCTCCTCGTGATATAACAAGTTGGTGCAAAAAGCAGAAATCTTAAGAGATTTTATAAAGTAGATTGCTTCTACACGTTGTCTATCATGCTAGTAGTAGGTAAAGATAGGTCCTAATCCCACCCGAGGATGTGTAGACGGGTTTAGTTTCCATGCTCTACTCCGATCTGAGACAGAATTTCGGCAGCACCTCCCCGCTGTTCTCCAGATACACGTCCTAGAAAGGAGATTGTGTAACCAGAGAACAACGGGAAGGTGGTGCCAAAACTCTGTCCCAGATCAGAGCAGAACATGAAAACTAAACTCATCTACACATCCTCAGGCTGTCCAAAAGATGTGGACAATTCGAAACGAATACAATCATAGATATACAAGCATATGCATATCTACAACTATATCCCTTTCGAACGGGAGATGCCTAACTGGGTTACGAGACCTAAGTAAATAAATTGCGGAGGAGGGGGTCATCTGCACATGCTCACCTAGTAGCTCGAACAGCAACAACAACACGGTGGACGTCCGAGGAAACGGCCGGGGCTACTCCTTCGATGGTGGATGCGGCGGTGGGCGCTCTCCCGCAAAATTAGACCAAGGCAACGTATTTAGATAAAAAATTCGGAAGCACCTCCCCTATACGGGAAGGTTTCAAAACCCGCAAATAAAAAACCACGACAGAAGGTCGGGCCAAAAAACAAATGCTCTTCACACGACTCGATGGCCGAACACATGAGACTTGCCATTCATTCCACTTGAGCATAAGCAACATATACCGCTAGTTCAAGCTACTCATTACAAATTTAATCTTACATAGGTCATCATATAGCTATGCATCACTACTCATTTATGTAATGAACGATAGATCATCATAGTAATTTCATCTAAATGCAATAGAGGTTGAGGGAGTGCTCACCGAGAGGATGGCGTACGTGTCGAGACGGCGCGGTGTGAGATCACGGCGGAGAGCACCACCCATCCTCCTTCTCCCTCTCCTCGTCCCCCCTTCTTCCCTTCCTTTCCTTCCCTTCCCCCTTCTTCCCTTCTTTTCCTTCCCCCTTCTTCCTTTCCTCCTCCTTCCCGCGGTGGTGGCCGACAAGGGGAGGCGGGCGCCGCCGGGGCGCGCGCCGCCGGAGCGAGGGGAGGCGGGGGCGCAGATCCGGCGCCCCACCGGCCGGAGCGAGGGGGGCCGGGCGGACGGGGCCGCGGCGGTGGGGCGCCCGGATCCGCGGCGGGGGCGGACGGGGGCCGCGGCCGGGGGCCGCGGCGGCGGGGGGCGCCCGGACCGCGCCGGGGGGCGATGCACCGGGGGTAGGGGGCCGGCGGCCGGCGGTGCGGTGGCGGGGCGGGGGCGCGCGGGGGCGGTGGCGAGCCGGGGGCGGGGGGCGGGAGGTGGCGCCGGAGGCGGCGGGGGGCGCGGGGGCGCGGCCGGGGGCGGGAGTGGGGGCGGAGGCGCGGCGAAGGCGGCGGAAACGGCGGAGGCGGCGGAAAACGGCGGAGGCGCGGTTTGACTGCGGGGAAGAAACGGCCGGCCAAGAGTAGGGTTAACCCCAGTCTTTGCCGTGCGCCTCGGGTCACGGCGCACGGCAAAGAGCAGACCCAACCGGCCCCACAATCTTTGCCGTGCGCCTCGGGGGACCGGCGCACGGCAAAGACGGGCCCACCCGCGCCCACCGGCCGTGCGCCGACGCCCACGGTGCTCGACCGGCATGTGGGCCCGCCGGCCTTTGCCGTGCGCCTCTCGGGGTCTCGCGCACGGCAAAGACGGCCCACTTGCCGCTCAAAGTGCCCAACCCCGCCTTTTCCGTGCGTCGCGTAAGGATGGCGCACGGCAACGATCGGCCCGACGGCCGACCGGCCGTGGGTCGACTCCCACGGTGCCTCGACCGGCATGTGGGCTCGCCGGCCTTTGCCGTGCGCCTTTTGGGGATGGCGCAAGAAAGAGGTTAGATTGGATTTTAAATTTTTGTAAATATTATGCATAAATGTTTAAATGGATGTAAAAATTACCATAAACTAACATGAGACAATTGCATACCGTATGTTCACTAGAGAAAACGTTTTGAAGTCAAAAACAAAATTCAAATTTTACTAAGTTTACAAGCCAAAGGAGATCACCCTAAACACTTTAGAACTTCTAGTGAGATGCTTCGGCTTTGTAAACACCGTACGTGACGAAATATTCAAAACCTTCCATACTCTTTATCACAACTTTCCCATACCATATCATGAAGTCTCGATGAATCTCATGATTGTCTAACTTCGTTTGCATTTTTTACAATTAAAAAACTTTACCAATGTGAATCAAATGTACATAATTTCAACCAACGTGGTCGGTAAGGTCTTAAAAATGACTCAATTACACGAATATCATTTTTCCATGAACTTTTCCTTATCATTTCATGTACTTGCAGTTCAATTTTGATTTATGTGAAGAAAATCCTTTTAAGGAAAGAAATCATAAAAAATACCAAATAAATCGAGATGAGTACCAATTTGAGATACCGAGTACAAAGTAATGCATTTGTAGTGGAGAAATCAAAAGAAATAAAAAAACCAAAGTTTTAAAATAATCTTTGCCGTGCGCCGTCATGAAACGCACGGCAAAGATACATCCGTGCCGTGAGTTCACGTGGGGGCGCACGGCAAAGATACATCCGTGACGTGCATTCATGTAGGGCGCACGGCAAAGGCTAACGACCGTTAGCGTCCGCCCCCGCCGTCCGCCGTGTCACGGGCGACGCACGTGCTCGGGCCTCTTTGCCGTGCGCTATGGTCCGACGTGTTGACGTAAAATGTGCACCTACGTCAAGCACATAGCAAGCCGAGAAGCGGCTTCACACGCAAAGAAATCACAAGACGTGCGAGTCAATTTTCCCCGAAAATTAACAAAAGACAAAGTAGTTAAATTCCAAAGCTTGGAACTTGCGGTGGTACCGCAACGGTTCCATATTTACGGCTAGAAAGCCGGGTGAGATGACAGATAGCTATAAGGAGCTATCCGCCAACAAACTAGAAACCGTTCGGGAGCTTCAATGCGCAAAAAGTAACATAGCCGAATGGATGATGTAAGCATGACGATAGACCGGTCTTTATTTGGATAAAGATGCACGTGCGCAAGGCTATGACCGATCCTCGTGGTAAATAACATTAAACAATAAATGAAGTAAAGCATGGTCATAAATATGTAATAAACAAGCATGCATAGGTCCAAAGCACTAGTCTACCGCATGTCTAGATACTTTAAAACCCGTCAAGCATGATATCAAACAAATCTATCCACCTTCTCCCTCTCCTCGTCCCCCCTTCTTCCCTTCCTTTCCTTCCCCCCTTCTTCCCTTCCTTTCCTTCCCCCTTCTTCCTTTCCTCCTCCTTCCCCGCGGGGGTGGCCGACAAGGGGAGGCGGGCGCCGCCGGGGCGCCGCCGCCGAGGGCGCCGCCGCCGGAGCGAGGGAGGCGGGGGCGCAGATCCGGGCGCCCCACTAGCCGGAGCGGGGGGGCGGGCGGAGCGGACGGGGCCGCGGCGGTGGGGCGCCCGGATCCGCGGCGGGGGCGGACGGGGCCGCGGCCGGGGGCCGCGGCGGTGGGGGCGCCCGGATCCGCGCCGGGGGCGATGCACCGGGGGCGGGGGCGCGGCGGCGGTGCCGGTGGCGGGGCGGGGGCGCGCCGGGGGCGGTGGCGAGCCGGGGGCGGGGGCGGGAGGTGGCGCCGGGAGGCGGCGGGGGGCGCGGCAGGCGCGGCCGGGGGGGTGGGAGCGGGGGCGGAGGCGCGGCGAAGGCGGCGGAAACGGCGGAGGCGGCGGAAAACGGCGGAGGCGCGGTTTGACTCGGGGAAGAAACGACCGCCGAGAGTAGGGTTAACCCCGGTCTTTGCCGTGCGCCTCGGTCACGGCGCACGGCAAAGAGCGGACCCAACCGGCCCCACAATCTTTGCCGTGCGCCTTGGGGGACCGGCGCACGGCAAAGACGGGCCCACCCGCGCCCACCGGCCGTGCGCCGACGCCCACGGTGCTCGACCGGCATGTGGGCCCGCCGGCCCTTGCCGTGCGCCTCCGGGGTCTCGCGCACGGCAAAGACGGGCCCACTTGCCGATCAAAGTGCCCAACCCCGCCTTTTCCGTGCGTCGCGTAAGGATGGCGCACGGCAACGATCGGCCCGGCCGACCGGCCGTGGGTCGACTCCCACGGTGCCGACCGGCATGTGGGCCCGCCGGCCTTTGCCGTGCGCCTTTTGGGGATGGCGCACGGCAAAGAGGTTAGATTGGATTTTAAATTTTTGTAAATATTATGCATAAATGTTTAAATGGATGTAAAAATTACCATAAACTAACACGAGACAATTGCATACCGTATGTTCACTAGAGAAAACGTTTTGAAGTCAAAAACAAAATTCAAATTTTACTAAGTTTACAAGCCAAAGGAGATCACTCTAAACACTTTAGAACTTCTAGTGAGATGCTTCGGTTTGTAAACACCGTACGTGACGAAATATTCAAAACCTTCCATACTCTTTATCACAACTTTCCCATACCATATCATGAAGTCTCGATGAATCTCATGATTTTCTAACTTCGTTTGCATTTTTTACAATTAAAAAACTTTACCAATGTGAATCAAATGTACATAATTTCAACCAACGTGGTCGGTAAGGTCTTAAAAAGGACTCAATTACACGAATATCATTTTTCCACGAACTTTTCCTTATCATTTCATGTACTTGCAGTTCAATTTTGATTTATGTGAAGAAAATCCTTTTAAGGAAAGAAATTCATAAAAAATACCAAATAAATCGAGATGAGTACCGATTTGAGATACTGAGTACAAAGTAATGCATTTGTAGTGGACAAATCAAAAGAAATAAAAAAACCAAAGTTTTAAAATAATCTTTGCCGTGCGCCGTCACGAAACGCACGGCAAAGATACATCTGTGCCGTGCGTTCACGTGGGGCGCATGGCAAAGATACATCCGTGACGTGCATTCATGTAGGGCGCACGGCAAAGGCTAACGACCGTTAGCGTCCGCCCCCGCCGTCCGCCGTGTCACGGGCGACGCACGTGCCCGGGCCTCTTTGCCGTGCGCTATGGTCCGACGTGTTGACGTAAAATGTGCACCTACGTCAAGCACATAGCAAGCCGAGAAGCCGGCTTCACACGCGAAGAAATCACAAGACGTGCGAGTCAATTTTCCCCGAAAATTAACAAAAGACAAAGTAGTTAAATTCCAAAGCTTGGAACTTGCCGGTGGTACCGGACCGTTCCATATTTAAGGCTAGAAAGCCAGTGAGATGACGGATAGCTATAAGGAGCTATCTCGCCAACAAACTAGAAACCATTCGGGAGCTTTAATGCGCAAAAAGTAACATAGCCGAATGAACGATGTAAGCGTGACGATAGACCGGTCTTTATTTAGATAAAGATGCACGTGCGCAAGGCTATGACCGATCCTCGTGGTAAATAACATTAAACAATAAATGAAGTAAAGCATGGTCATAAATATGTAATAAACAAGCATGCATAGGTCCAAAGCACTAGTCTACCGCATGTCTAGATACTTTAAAACCCGTCAAGCATGATATCAAACAAATCTATCCACCGCATGATACAACTTGTTTGAAATCAAACCACCGTCCACAAATAGATCTATCCACCGCATGATACAATCTAAATGTGGAAAGCTAAAAGCATACAATATTTAAAGCATGAATTATGAACACGTTTAACTCATGAAAGCATAACCGAATACGGCCGAACGTACCCAATCGGGGTCCATGAAGAAGGAACGAACATTACCAAACAAGATAAACCTATCGATTGAATCGAAATCTAATCCACTGGATGACTAGCTCCAAAACAACCCAAAAACCTGCATCTACCGCATGATACTCAGTTCTTTCAAGATTTATACAAGATCTGGTAAGCTTGAACCCACAACACGTAACAACCCAGATCGATTTGGTTTCGGCTATTAAGGAACATGTGATCCACGTGCTATTAAAGCTATAGGTACGAACTTGAATCACATAAGGATCGTCCAAGGGGATAAAGCCGGTCCAAACCAATCTAGATTGGGCAAAAAGGTGTTACATGAATTTAAACATAAAGTAAAAATTCAAAGCAACACGGGGTAACTTAATGAATCTATTGAATATTGCCAAAACTCAATAGAGCTGATAACTAGCTTCAAGCTAGATCTTAGCCTACCGCATGGCTCATGACCTAACAAGAAACCCTCTTGAACCAAGCTTGAATCTACCGCATGACACTAACCATGGTAACAAGACTACTTGCATCTGATCTAAATCCACTGCATGATACTAGACATGATACAAGGTTGCAGGTACTCACGGAGGTCGACTGATCGATGAACCCTCTCGAAGAACTCGACGACACGACAAAGGACTCAAGGGTTGGGCGTAAAGCCGGTTTGTATTGAGAATGTTTCGAATGTCCGTTACATACATTCGGGGTCCATGTTTATACCCCGTTAAGCATGACCTCGAATGGATTCGATACCTAATTTATCTCTAAGTGCGATCGCTTATCCATCCATTCGTCCTTTCCGCTCGGGCCACGTCACTACGCAATCCCGCAAAATCGGCGCAACGGTCTTCTTACCGAACGGAAGCAAATTGCCGACCGCGGACTCTTCCGCCGAATTCATCCGAAGAAACCTTCCTTCCGCCGGACGGATTCCTCACCGAGTTCGACCCACAAGTCGACTCCTTACCTTACCAAATTTTGGAGTTAACATATGCCCCTTCAATTACGGGATAAAAGTGATTTTATTCCGGAATTGACTCCAGCCACCAACGTCTTCAAATTGAATCTGTTAAACACCCGTTCTCTCTCTTCGCAATCCGTCGGAGTCTTCGCCCAGATCCAAACCCTAGATCACCTTTTTCTGAGCTCAAATCCTCAATGGCGGGTCAAAATCAAGCTGCTCAGGTAAATTCCTCCACCATAAGCTTCATTCGGCACTTAGATTTTCAATTTTTACCTAAGATTTCTTCTCCGCCTTCCTTCAGGATCTTTCCAGTGAGATTTTGATTCGCACTGAGGCCAATTCGACGTCCTACTTCCTTGGTCCTGTGGGAGTTTCTGATCCTCGCGAATTCATCGCAGCCGAATCCCAAAGGATCCCCTTCAAAGCGGCTTTAACTAAGCCTCCCCTGTGGCAGGACGCCTTCAAGAACTGGCCCTTGCCCCCAATTGCGGGCTGGAGGAATTGGTACAAAAGAATTCTTGCGGATAAGAGTGTCAGGACCCAAAGCGGGATACCCTCCGTATTGCTCAATGCTTGGAGCCGTCTGCGGCCGAGACCCCCAAAAACGAAGATCTTTTGATAGCGGCCCCGCCACTTTTGGTCAAATGTCGTCAACACCTTCCTTTTTGGTCACGGCCCAATGTCCCCAACTCTGGCCGATGTATACATGATTACCGGCCTTGACATTTCAGGATCTGTTCACCCTTGGGATTTCAAAGGTTCCACAAGACAAATAGGAGTGAAACCAGGGAGCGGATATAAAAATTATATCCAGAATCATATGAAAGATGGCCCCCTTGGTGAAGTTGAATATAGGGCATTCCTGAATATGTGGCTGTGCAGGTTCATCTTCTGTGGTAAAGCCAATGAGCCTACTCTGAATCATATTGCAATGGCTACACAATTGGCTAGTGGTAAGCGCCTTCCCCTTGAAAAATACTTCTGGGCAGTGTATACCACATGCTTCATCAAACTATCACCCAAATGTACACCGGTCGAGAAGATAGCATGTGTCAATGGCCCTTGGTGGTTTGTACAAATGTGGCCGCAACCGCACATGCATCGGATTGTTGGTGTTGACCTCAACACCCGTTTTTTCCTTCATCCAACTATCATGAAGGGGAAACCCAAGTCGCCGAGAGGATGCCACACCTACGGAGAAGCTACTTCAACTGTTTCCATCAATCAGAATATCAGCCAGCTCTTTGAGCTTTTCTTCAAAGCCTTCCCAAACCATTTCTGGCTTCCTTATTTGGACAATGACAATTTAACTCTCCCTTGTGAGTTCTCCTTTGAAGCTGGACGCCAAGATGGAGGATTTACGAAAATCCTCAATATCCTCATCCATCCATGCATTCTCGTCATTTGAATTTAGTGGAGGGAGGCTAAACCACAAGTACTTATGAATACTACCGGCCCAACATTATGGCTCGACAACTTGGATGTGGCCGGATGCCCCCAAGGCTATTTCGCATGAATTCCTCAAACCCGGAGAGGAAATCAAAGAACTCACTCAAACCAAACAGGTTTTTCGGTATGTATGCGGTCCAACTACTTATAAGCGGCCTTTCACACCTACAACGGTGAGCTCACCCCACCTTCAACTCCTGGTGGCAAGAATTCCATGATCACATTTTTAGTGAGCCCGTACACTTATTTTGCATAGAGCCGATGCCCGATTTTCACCAACATCGAGGTAACATGATTATCCCCTTCCTCAAATCGACATTTCTTCCTCTAACCATGATCTTGATTTTTACCCACGAACACAAGTGCTCGCCCCTCTAGCCAAGGAGATTGCTTACAATGAAGCAGCCCAATCTCGGCATTCGGATTTAGATCACCAACCCCGGCTCAACCGATGGCTAGGCATGCTACAACGGACCCGAGCTTTGTCCAAAGATTACCGCCGACAAGAGGCAATGCTCGTCTCCGATCGCACCTCCAAATGCTAAGAGTAGAAGAACCGTCAAGAAAGTTCTTATCGAGGTAAAATTTCTTCTCTCTTGATCACGGGATTACTTTTTTTCGATAAATCTCGTCTTGTGCGATTTCGGACTAGAATCCGTTGCTAAGAGGAGAAGAATCCCGTTATCCTTTATTTCCCAATACTCCCGACTCAAAGCAATATTACTCTCTCGGGATCGAGCTCCGCCATCATCAAACCCATCAATGGGGAACAATCCAATTGCCGAGACAAGGGAAGGAGGGCCTCAAGCCTTGTCGGAGGAAGTGCAAAGAAAACTCAAGGAAATTTTTGCCTGGCTGCAAAGAGAAGCTCGAGATCGATCGGAGATCTTGATTATTTCAAGGACATGCTTAGACCCGTCGCCCAAGAACTCCCTGAGGATATCAAGACCTCCCTTGAACCCATTTCTGGTTTGGATGTGCATTATGTAGCCATAAGACGAGCTCTGAGAAATGTGTCCTCCTGTCCAGCTGTCGAACAGAAGAAAGCCAAAGCTGAACAAACCGTGAAGGGAGCACAATCTCGAACTGAGAGTCACAAAGGGATATTGGCCAATCTGCAAGCTGCTCGTGAGTTGAAAATTGCCAGAAAGGCCATACTGGAGGCAGAGCTGAAAAGCTTATCAGCAGAAATAGAAGCTGACGACAAGAAGATAGCCGAACTTCCTGGACTGATAGAGAAGATCCAAGAGGAAGCAACATCGGCCATAGCTGAGGTGAATCAATGTAATGCAGAACTCACCATCCTGTCAGACGCCCAGAAGGATTATCAAGAACGGATGGAGAACATTCACCAAACAACATCGAACGCTTCCAACGTAATTGTGAAGTATTTAAACATCTAGATGCATTGATCGATGTGTAACCGAACTGGCCGTCCTTGCAACATTTGCTTCTGTAAATTTATTTTCCCTTTTCTCTGCACGTCCTTAATTGCAACGCTGAACGACCCATTCGGTAATCAATAGCCAAAAAGTGCCATACCCAAACGGCACCTTAACTTCTTTTTAGCCGAGCCAGTCAACCGAATACGACTCAGCCTTGAACCCCAAACGACCCGATGACAGATCGGTCAAGGAAAACTCTCCACCTTCCAAGTTTCTTGGGATATGCGCCACGATCTAAAGCCACGACCTGAGGCCACGATCTATTTCGCCGGGCCTATAAATGAAAACCGTAGGTATCCCCGGCTCTTCACCAAGCCTTTAGCCCTCAAATCTTCGCCAACCTCAAGTCTTCTTTCCCCAATCGCCGCAAATCCCGAAGCATGGCGAGAAGCAACAACGGGTGCCGCGCCGCTCGACGAGGCGGAGGGGAGTCGTGCCGGTGCGCGTCGGAGGCAATAATCATCAACTTTTCTTTTATGATTCCTCTTCGATTCCCTTTTGTTTTTGACGATCATCTCTCGTTTCAGAGCTTATTCAATGGAATCCATCTTCTCGCGCCGGCCGGCCGCCCTCGCCGGGACGACTCCTCGAGTCGACCATTACTCCCCCGTGCCCTACGGGGAACTTGATGCTCTCCGCTTCAAGGCGGAGCCGGAGGTGGCCCGGTGCGAACCGGAGGATGTCTCCAAAAAGGCCGGCGTAGCCGAACTAGAGTGGGAAGACCGCCGCAAGCACCCGCCGGCGACCATCGACGGTACGGCTGCGAAACCGCTCCTCGGTCCAATCCGGCTTTTGATACTAATCACCTCTATCTTTTGCAGCCCGTGACGCCGAGCTCAACCAGCTAAAAATGCTGGTGGAGCAACTGGCTGACAAGGTGAACGCCCGCGGAGATACGCCGGCGGAGCGCCTTGCCGCGGTGGAACACCGCGTGGACGAAGTGGCCACCCACGGCATCTGCTTGGGCACCACTTTGGGCCTGGCCGCCATGGCGACGCACACCAACGTCGACTACTCCACCGGGCCGCGTGGCTTCGGGCGGCGCACCGAAGACATCGACGAGATCGAGATCATCTTGGAGCGCCTCGACGGCCACGGCGACGCCATTGCGGAACTCACTCATTCCCGGTCCGTGTTAAACGGGCTCTTTGATTAGATTATATCGGGGATGTTTAATATCGGCAATAAATAAAGAACTTTTAATTCCCGTGTCGGGTATCGCGATGATTTTTCCGTGTTTGCATCTGTGAATCTTGTTTCTCCTTAAACGTATTCGGGACCTCGCTTGAGCCGAACACGTGAAAACAGATCCTCCTTGGCGCAAAATCCGCAGAGAATCCTTGATTCGGCAATCCGTAGGCACTGTTCAAACGAAAACCCTTCGCATCCGGGAAGAAAACCCTGCCGTTTGGTATTCCAATAATGCACGCCGGCCAGTCATCACTCCCAACGCACTCTCTCGGTCAATAAAATAGTCCGCCGAGATGCCCCGCAAATCCACTCGCACACTCATCCATCACTTCTCATCTCGTCCCCCGTCCTCGGAGGAAAAAACCCCAAGGCCATGGACAAAGGCAAGCAGCCCTAGGAAGGCGAGATCCCAAAGAAACGCACGATTCGAGAGTGAGTTTCCCTTTGATTTGCCTCTTGTTTCCTAATGTGGTCTCGTGTTTTACCTCCTCTCTCGCTTTTCCTCTTTCGGCCTTGATCTCGCTTCCCCGAGGAAATCATCGGGACCGAAGACATGCCTGAGTACATCTCCTCTGATTCTTCCCTTGAAGCAGAGGATGCCGTGCCCGAGCAGAGAACCGCCCATCAACCGCGCCGCCTCGTTCGGCACGGAGCATGACCTCCGGGACATCACCACTCGTTGCCGTGCCGAGCGCGAGCGTCGCATGGCTTTGGAGGCATTAGTAGGAGGTAAATATCTCCAACTCCTTCTTGACCCCGTGCTCACATCTGGATCTTTGCCCCTAATGACCACTCCGTCTCAGATGTCTCTGATAGGTACAATAACCTGAAAGCGGCTTGGGACAGCTTGGTGGAGGCAGCAAATCGTGGTCACCCCCACGCATTCCAAGTTGCCGTCACGGTGGTCCTGGAGCAACTGAAGAGGGAGCAGCCGAAGAAGCAAAGAAAAGATTGAATCATACTTTCGCTTCTTACGCCAGGCCTTCTGCTTCCCGCCTCCTCGAAGTCCTGATCACCAGGGTTGTTGGATGTAAACCTGCAAGAAGCATTTGTAATGTAGTTTTGTGCTAAGGGCAATGCATCTAGGCACTGGCCATTCCCTCTGTTTGGGGATTTTGTTCTGAAGGCGGCCTCGTTCTTGAGCGCCGGCTATTCCTGTATCAGATGCATGTAATCCCAATGCTGGTGATCACCGATCGATTTCAATACTAGGATAATATTTCTTCAAATATCTTCCATTTATTGCAGCGGAAAATTCTTCCCCTAGTAAAGTTTTCAACATGTAGGCATTGCCGTGCACGCATCCGACCACACGAAAGGGTCCTTCCCGTTAGGAGACCATTTGCCGAATTCACTGTATTTGGTTCCAATCGGCAGTAATGCTTTCCAAACCAAATCTCCTTCTGCAAATTGCCTAACTTTTACTTTCTTGTTATAATACTTGGCAACTCGCAGCTTGTTCTTTTCGATATTTTCCAGGGCCCTAAGACGGATCATGTGCAAATCTTCTAGCTCGTCCATCATTAAGCCGCCGTAATCTTTGGAGCTTAAACCTTTCGCAAAACCACTCTCCTAGAATCCGATTGTACTTCTCAAGGTAAAACCGCATGGTGTCCATAAACCAATTCATAAGGAGATGTTTTTGTAGCTCCATGAGGGGCCATTCGGTAAGCCCATAACGCTTCACTAAGTACCGAATGCCACCTCCTTGGCTTCTGGTCGATCTTCTTTTGTATAAGCTTGATCATGATCTTATTAGAAGCCTCTCGCCCGACCATTAGCTTGGGCATAATAGGGAGAAGAATTAAACAATTTGATTCCCATGCTTTCGGCAAACTCCCTGAACTCCAAGGACACGAATTGGGCTCCCTGATCAGTTGTGATTGTTTGAGGGATTCCAAACCGATAGATGATGTGTTCGTTGACAAACTCAACCATGTTTTCCGACATCACCTTCTTTAGTGGAATTGCCTCAACCCATTTGGTAAAGTAATCGTAGCCAAAATAACAAACTTATGCCCCTTGCTAGATGGTGGATTAATCGGCCAATCAAGTCTATACCCCAACCCCCGAATGGCCATGGCTTGATAATGTTATTTAATGCCGATGCGGGGACTCTTTGAATATTTCCAAACCTCTCGACAATCTTGACATCCCTTGTAATACTCAAAGCAGTCCTCCAATATCGTCGACCAAAAACATCCAAATCTTGCTCGATAACCCATTTCATACGGTAGGCCGATTGGTGAGCTCCACATATCCCATCATGCACTTCACTCATCATCCTTTTGGCTTCTTCTGGACCCAGGCATCGTAGCAACACCCCATCTAATGATTTGTAAAACAAATTATCATCCAGAAGAACAAATTTATGGCCTTGTACCTGAGCTTCCTAGAGACCATTTGGGATGGATCATTCAAATAGTCAACGATCTCTTTTCTCTAATCACCCTCTGCAAGATCCATCCCCAGCGCACATATCTCTGCGCAAACGCTTCTTGATTTTCTTTATAACCGGAAGCGCTTTGAGCCAACCTGTTTGTTTCTTCATTGTGTTCTCTAGGAATACGCTGTAGAATTACCAACTGAAAACTCTTCAAGATTTCCCTGCATTCTTCGTAGTAACTCCTCAGTGCATCACTTTTACATTCGTATTGGCCGTTCAATTGCTTTATAACCAACTCGAATCTCCATAAAGCTCAACCGAAACGGCCCCGCTTCTCTCAAATATTGAAGCCCCCGAAGCAATGCCTCGTACTCAGCCTGATTGTTTGTAACAGTGGGTTGGATAGGGATAGCGAATTCAAACATCTCACCTCTGTGTGAAATTAATAAAATCCCTACTCCTCCACCTTTACCACATGATGATCCATCAAAAAACAAAGCCCAAGGAGTAATTTCAAGCAAATCAATTGATGGATCACGATGTTCAGTTATAAAATCGGCAATGATCTGACCTTTTATAGCCTTTGCCGATTCGAACTTCAATTCAAACTCCGATAAAGCCAAGATCCACTTGCCAATCCTGCCATTCAAAATTGGCATAGATAACATATGCTTTATTACATCAAATTTGGAGTATACAACGCATTCGGCATTCAACAAGTAGTGCCAAAATTTTGTACACGAGTAGTACACACATAGGCACAGTTTCTCTACAGCCGAATACCTGATCTCAGGATCAAGTAATTTTTTGCTAAGATACACTACTACCCGCTCCTTTCCTTCGAACTCTTGAATAAGGGCCGATCCAATGGTTTGGGTATCGGCCGCCACGTACAACTTGAAAGGCTTATCCAACTCGGCGGAGGGACCAAGATCGGTGGCTCCTTCATATATTGCTTGATCTCGTCAAAAGCCTTTGGTTGTTCGTCGCCCCACGTGAACTTCGATCTTTCTTAAGCTTCAAGCAATGGAGAAAACGGCAAAACCCTTTGTGACAGATTTGAGATGAATCTCCTTACAAAATTAATTTTGCCGAGCGTTGTTGACGCAAAAAGTGCACCTAGCGCCAAGCACACAAAGAAGCCGAACAAGTCAGGCTTCACACGCGCAGAGAGTAACGATGACGTGCCAGTCAATTTTTCCTGAAAATTAACAAAAGATAAAGCAGTTAGATACCAAAGCTTGGAACTTGCCGGGTGGTACCAGACAGTTCCATATTTACGGCTAAAAGGCCACATGAGATGACACATTGCTATGGAAAAAGCTATTTGCCAATGAACTGAAACCATTCGGGATCTTATAAAAGAAAAATCAATACTGCCGAATGAATGACGTAAGCATGACGGCAATCGGTCTTTGTTTGGTCAAAAATGCATAAACACGATATTATGACCGATCCCATGATAACCAATATTAAATAAATGAATAAAGTAAAGCACGATCATAATCATGTAATGAACAAGCATGCATAGATCCAAAGCACTAGTCCACCGCATGTCTAGGTACTCTAAAACCCGTCGGGTACGATATCAAACAAATCTATCCACCGCATGATACAATTTGCATGAAGATCGTACCACTTTCCACAAATAGATCTATCCACCGCATGATACAATCTAAATATGGAAAGCTAAAAGCACGCATTATTTAAAGCATGAATTACGCACATGTTCTACTCGTGATGAAACATAACCGAATACAAAGAAGACAAACTCGATTCGGGGTCCATGAAGAAGGAACGAACGTTACCAAACGAATAAATCTAACAAAGTTGATTCGAAATCTAATCCACCGGATGACTAGCTCTAAAGCAACCCAAAAACCCGCATCTACCGCATGACACTCGCTTATTTCAAGATTTATACCGACATTGGCAAGCTTGAACCCACAACACGTAACAACCTAGATTGATTCGGTTTCGGCTTTTGAAAACACAAGATCCGCGCATTAAAACATGAAATCTATCCATATAAGGATCACGAAAGGAATGAGCCGATCCAAACCTATCTAGATTGGGCAAAGGTGTTACATGAATCTAAACATAAAGTAGAAACTCGAAGTAACACGGGTAACTTAATGAATCTATTGGATCTTGCCAAAATCCAATAGAGCCGATAACTAGCTTCAAGCTAGATCTTAGCCTACCGCATGGCTCATGACCTAACAAGAAACCCTCTTGAACCAAGCTTGAATCTACCGCATGACACGAAGCATGGTAACAAGACTACTTGCATCGATCTAAATCCACCGCATGATACTAGACATGATACAAGGTTGCCGGTACTCACGGAGGTCGACGGATCGATGAACCCTCTCGAAGAACTCGACGACACGACAAAAGGACTCTAGGGTTTGGCGTAAGGCCGGTGTGTTTTGAAGAATGATTGTGTACATTACATACATTCAGGGGCTCATATTTATACCC
Organism: Cenchrus americanus; assembly: GCA_947561735.1. NCBI lineage: Eukaryota > Viridiplantae > Streptophyta > Magnoliopsida > Poales > Poaceae > Cenchrus > Cenchrus americanus. The sequence continues at coordinate 251,313,372 of OX387245.1, read as the reverse complement.
CCGCCAAGTACAATCTCGAATGGATTCGTTGCCTAACTTATCTCTAAGTTTAATCACCTATCTATCCATTTGTCCTTCCCCGCTTGAGCCACGTCATCGTTCAATTCCACAAAATCAGCTCTCTCGTTCCTTTGCCGAACGGGAGCAGATAGCCGACCGCGGATTTCTTTGCCGAATACATCCGAAAAATCCTTCCCTTCCTCGAGACGGACTCCCGACCGAGCCGGACCCACTAGTCGACTCCTTATCCCAAATTTTGGTGTTAACACATGCCCCTTCAATTGCGGGATAAAAGTAATTTTGTTCCGCAATTGACTCCGTACACGAATAGCTCAACTCAATTCTCGTCAACACCGTTCTTCTTCCTTCTCAATCCGCCGTAACCTTCGTCTAGATTCAAACCCTAGATCTCCTTGTCCTAAGCTCAAGTCTTCAATGGCGACTCAAAACCAAGATGCTCGTGTAAATCCTCCTCCCGTAAGCTTCATTCGGCATTTAGGTTTTCAATTTTGCTCGAGATTTCGTTTCCGCCTTCCTCAGAGCCTTCAACCGAGCTTTTGATTCGCACCGGGGCCAATTCAAGATCCTATTATCTTGGACCCGTGGGGAGCCCCGATCCTCAAGATTTCATCGCGGGCCGAATCTCGAGGATTCCTTTCAAAGCGGCTCGTCCCCACCTCCTCGGTGGAAAGACACTTTTAAGAACTCGGCCTTTACCTCCAATCGCAGTCGGAGAACTTGGTACCGAGAATCCTCGCGGATAAGAGCGGATTGACCAAAAATCGGGATACCCTCCGCATTGCTCAATGCTTGGAGTTATCTTTGGCCGAGACCCCCCAAAAATGAAGACCTTTTGATAGCACTCGCCACTTTTGGTCAAACGGTGTCAACGCCTTCCTCTTTGGCCATGGCCCAATGTCTCCAACCCCGGCCGATGTGTATATGATCACCGGCCTTGACATTACGAGGTCCGTTCAGCCCCGGAACTTCAAAGGTTCTTCACCCCAATCCAGCCGGAGCCGTCAAGTCCTCCAAGGGCACAATCACCCGTGGGTCACGCAGAGACACTAATCTCAACAGAGGTGGATCCAACTCCCCTTCAGCCAGAAGCCCTTGAGTTACCAGCGACTACATCAACACCTTCTGACTTGGAAGCTTCAGCTTTACCTGGAGCACCTTCCTCACCTGCGATTACCCCTGTTCAAGAAATCAGCCGTGAGGTACTCATTTGCACTTAACTCTGCTACCTTTACATTTTAGCACCCTTAACTCGGCAATACTGCTTCTTAGGATCAGGCTCCGTCATCATCAAGCCTGCCATCGGAGAGCAACCCGTTGCCGAGGCAATGGAAGGAGTGCACCGGCCTCGTCGATGAGGTGTTATCAAAGCTTAGAGAAATTGCCGATCGGCTAGAAAGGGACGCACGAGATCGTTCAAGGATCTCGATCACTTCGAAGAGATTCTTGAATCTATCGCCCAAGAACTTCCCGAAGACGTCGAGTTTCTCTAGTATCCATCTGTGGCTTGGACATCCTTTATGCGCCCATAAGGCACGCTTTGAGGAAATTGCGCTCCCGCCCGACTATCGAAAAGAAGAAAGCTGATGCTGAACATGCCATGAACGGGGCACAATCCCAAACAGAGAGCCACAGAGATACATTGGCTAGGCTGCAGGCTTCTTATGATCTGAAAATTGCCAGGAAAGCTGCTCTAGAAGCAGAACTGAGAAGCCTGTCAGCTGAGATAGAAGCTGATAAAGAGAAAATAGCCGAGCTCCCTGGATTGATAGAAAAGACCCAAGCGGAAGCAAAATCGGCTATCACCAAGATAGAGCAATGCAATGCAGAACTCACCAACTTGCTGGTGCTCAAAAAGATTGCCAGGAACTGTTGGACAGCTTCCACCAAGCAACATCCAATGCTCGTGATGTGATTACGAAACATTTGAACATTTGAATACCCACATTGATGTATAACCAAATTGATCGCTCTTGTAACACTTATCCTTGCATTTAATTTCCTTTTCTTTCGCATGCCTCTAAGTGTAAACGCCGAACGATCCAATTGGCAAAGAAATACCAACACCCGAATGGCACTTTGACTCCCTTCGCCCGAGCCAATCAACCGAATGTGACTCAGCCTAGAATTCCAAGCGACGGGCTGGCCAAGGAAACCTTTCCACCTTCCGATTTTCTTGGGATATGAGCCACGATCCGCAGCCACGACTTGAAGCCATGATTCATCTTGCCAGGCCTATAAATGCAACCGTAGGTGCCCCTAGCTCTCCACCAAGCCTTTTAGCTCTCGAATCTTTGCCAATCTCAGCTCTTCCTCTCTTCAAACAGTGCACATCCCAAGCCAACATGGTGCGCCACCTCAACCGCCGCCGCGCCTCCGACGAGGCAGAAGGGAGCAGCGCTAACGCGCGCCGGAGGCAATGATCGCCGATTCCTCTTCTCTGCTTCAATTTCGGTCTTCTCTTGTTTCTGACGATCATCTCCCTTTCAGGTTGATTCAGTGGAACCCGTCCCCGCGCCGGCCAATCAACCTCTTCCAGACGATTCCTCGGAGTCCGACGGTCACTCCCCCGTACCCTACGGGGAAGAAGACGCTCTCCACTTCAGGGAGGAGCTGGAGACGGCCCGACGCGAGCTGGAAGACGTCTCCAAGAAAGCGGGCATAGTCGAGCTTGAGTGGGAGGACCGGCCGCAAACAACAAACTCGGAAACCATTAACGGTACCGCTCCGTAATCGAATCTTTGATCCAACCCGGCTTTTGATGCTAATTTCCTTTTTCTTGCAGCCCACGATGCCGAGCTCAACCGTTGAAGGCGCCGGTGGAGCACTCGGCCGATAAGGTGAATGCCCGCGGCGACACGCCGGTGGAGCGCCTTGCCGCGGTGGAGCACCGCGTCGATGAGGTAGCGACCCATGGTGTTCGTTTGGGCACCACCCCCGGGCCCGGCTGCCATGGCGACGCATACGGATGTCGACTACTCCACCAGGCCGCGCGGCTTCCGGGCGGCGCACGGAGGACATCGACGAGATCGAGCTCATCCCGGAGCGCCTCGATGGCCACGGCGACGCTATTGCCGAAATCACCCATCCCCAATCCGTACCGAACGTGCTTTTCAACTAGATTGTATTAGGGATGTTTGATCATCGGCAATAAATAAGAACTTCGAATGAATTCGCCTTGCACTCGCATCCATGATTCTTATTTTTTCTCGAATGCACCCGGGAACTATCTTGAGCCGAACGCGCGGGAACAAGCTTGCCCCTTGGCGCAAAATCCACTAGAAGATCTTGATTCGGCAATCCACGAGCACTGTTCAAGCAAAAACCCTTTGTACTTGGAGAGAAAACCCCGTCGTTTGGTATTCCAACAGTGCGTACTGGCCGGTCATCACTCCCAACGCACCCCTTCGGTCAATAAAAGAGCCTGCCGAGATGCCCTGCAAATCCACCCGCACACTCATCCATCATTTCTCATTTCTTCCCCTGTCTCTAGAGGAAAAACCCCGAGACCATGGACAAGGGCAAGCAACCCCAGGGGAGCAGTTCATCGAAGAAGTGTACGATTCGAAAGTGAGTTCTTTCCTGATTTATTCCTCGTCCTCCATATGATCCCGTGCTTCATGTTTTCTTCTTTTCGTTTTTCAGCCTTGATCTGCTCCCTGAAGAAATCATCGGGACCGAATATGTGCCTGAGTACATCTCCGATTCCTCCCTCGAAGCAGAGGATGCCACGCCTGAGCAGAGGGCCAGCCATCAACTACGCCGCCGCGTTCGGCACCTGGAGCATGGCCTCAGGGACATCACCGCCCGTTGCCAAGCCTAACGCGAGCGTCGCATGGCTCTGGAGGCACTAGTAGGGGGTAAATGTTTCTGACCTCTTCTTGACCTCATGCCTGCATTCGGATTTCTTGCCCCTAACATCGACTCCTCCGTTTCGTATGTCTCCGACAGTACAACAACCTGAAGATGGCCTGGGACAGCTTGATGGAGGCCGCGAACCATGGTCACCCCCATGCGTTCCAAGTTGTCGTCACGGTCGTCCCGGAACATCGAAGAGGGAGCAACAGAAGAAGTAAAGAAAAGATTGAATCATACTTTCGCTTCTTTCTCCACGCCTCTCGCTTCCCACCTCCTTGAAGATCCGACCATCGTGGTTGTTAGATGTAAACCCGCAAGAAGCGAGCTTGTAATATGATTTTTGTGCTAAGGGCAATGCATCTAGGCACCGGCCATTTCTTTTGTTTATGGATTTTGTTTCGAAGGCGGCCTCGTTCTTGAGCGCCGCCGTTTCGTGTCGATGTGTGTAATCATCGATCGATCTCGATGCTAGGATAATATTTCTTCGAGATATCTTCCATTTATTGCAGCAGAAAATTCTTTTCCTAGCAAAGTTTTCAATATATATGCATTACCAGGGACGCATCCGACCACATGAAAAGGTCCTTCCCGGTTAGGGGACCATTTGCCGAATTCACCGTACTTAGTTCCAATCGGCAATAGCGCTTTCCAAACCAACTCGCCTTCGCAAATTGCCTTACTTTTACCTTCCTGTTATAGTACTTGGCAACCCGCAGCCTTGTTTTTCTCGATGTTTTCCAAGTCTCTAAGATGGATCATGTGCAAATCCTCTAGTTCATCCATCATTAGGCCACCGTAATCTTTGGAGCCCAAATCTTTCGCAACACCACTCTCCTTGAATCTCGATTGCATCTCCCAAGGTAAAACCGCGTGGTGCCCATAAACCAACTCGTAAGGAGAAGTTTTTGTAGCTCCATGGGGGGCCATTCGGTAAGCCCACAAGTGCCTCACCGAGTACCGAATGCCACCTTCTTGGCTTCTGGTCGATCTTCTTTTGTATCAGCTTGATCATGATCTTGTTAGAAGCCTCTGCTTGACCATTAGCTTGGGCATAATAAGGAGAAGAGTTAAATAATTTAATCCCCATGCTTTCAAGCAAACTCTCTCGAACTCTAGTGACACGAATTGTGCCCCTTGATCGGTGGTGATAGTCCGAGGGATTCCAAACCGATAGATGATGTGTTCTTTGACAAATTCAACCATGTTTTCTCGATGTCACCTTCTTCAGGTGGGATCGCCTCGACCCATTTAGTAAAATAATCCGTAGCCAAAAGCACGAACTTATGCCCCTTGCTAGATGGTGGATTAATTTGGCCAATCAAGTCTATCCCCCGCCCCCGAATGGCCATGGCTTGATGATGGGATTTAATGTCGATGCGGGGACTCTTTGAATATTTCCAAACTTTTGGCAATCCTGACATCCCTTGTAATACTCAAAGCAATCCTCTAATATCGTCGGCCAAAAGCATCCGGCTTGTCTGATGACCCATTTCATACGGTAGGCCGACTGGTGTGCTCCACATATCCCATCATGTACTTCGCTCATCATGTTCTTGGCCTCTTCTCGGGACCCGTGCATCGTAGCAATACCCCATCTAATGATTTGTAGAATAAGTTATCATCCGGAAGAACGAACTTTATGGCCTTGTACCTGAGCTTCCTAGAGACCTTGCGGGATGGATCCTTCAAGTAATCAACGATCTCTTTCCTCCAATCATCTTCGCAAGATCCGTCCCCAAGTGCACACACACTTCGCAGCAAACGCTTCTTGGCTCTCTTTGTAACCGGAGGCGCTTTGAGCCGGCTTGTTTGCTTCTTCGTTATGTTCCCTAGGAATATGTCGGAGAGTAACCAACGGGAAGCTCTTCAAGATTTCTCTCGCATTCTTCGTAGTAACTCCTCGCCGCTTCACTTTTGCATTCGTATTGGCCGTTCAATTGCTTGATCACCGGCTCCGAATCTCCATAAACTTCGACCGAAACGGCCCCGCTTCCCTCAAATATTGAAGCCCTCGAAGCAATGCTTCGTATTCGGCTCCGGTTATTTGTGACGGTGGGCCGTATAGGGATGGCAAATTCAAACATCTCACCTCTAGGCGAAATCGGTAGGATCCCTACTCCCCCACCTTTACCACATGACGATCCATCAAAAAACAAAGCCCAGGGGGTAATTTCAAGCAAATTAATTGACGGATCGCGATGTTCGGTTATAAAATCGGCAATGATCCGACCTTTGATGGCCTTTGCCGATTCGAACTTCAACTCGAACTCCGATAAAGCCAAAATCCACTTGCCAATCCCGCCGTTCAAAATTGGCATAGATAACATATGTTTTATCACATCAAACTTGGAATACACGGTGCATTCGGCATTCAACGGTAGTGCCGAAACTTTGTACACGAGTAGTACACGCAAAGACACGGCTTCTCTACGGCCGAATACACTGGTTTCAAGATCAAGTAATTTTCGTCTAAGATAGGCTACTACCCGCTCCTTTCCCTCAAATTCTTGAATAAGGGCCGATCCAATGGTTCGGGTATCGGCCGCCACGTACAACTTGAAAGGCTTGTTCACCGAGGAGGAACCAAAGACCGGTGGCTCCTTCATGTACCGCTTGATTTCATCGAAAGCCCTTTGTTGTTCGTCGCCCCGGTGAACTTCTCGTTCTTTCTTTAACTTCAACGAACGGAGAGAATGGCAAGACCTTCGTGACAAATTTGATATGAATCTTCTTACGAAATTAATCTTGCCAAGCATTGATCGCAACTCCTTGAGGTTAGTTGGAGGAACCACTTCATCAATGGCCTTCATGCTCTTTTTGCCAACTTCAATTCCTCCTTCGTGGACCAAAAACCCCAAGAATTCTCCAGCCGATACCCCAAAAGCGCACTTGTTTGGATTCATCTTCAAACCATGCTTTCGGGTGCACTCCAAGGTCCTCTTCACATCTTCCAAATGTGTGTCATGACTCAGGGACTTGATCACCACATCATCAATGTAGATTTCCACAATTCTGCCGATCAACTCGTGAAAAATATAATTCATGGCTCGTTGATATGTTGCACCGGTATTCTTTAACCCAAACGTCATGACTATCCATTCAAACAAGCCTATATGACCAGGACATCTAAAGGCCGTCTTTGATATGTTCTCTATCGCCATGAAGATTTGGTTGTAACCCGCATTACCATCCATGAAACTGATGACTTTGTGCCCATCCGCGCGTCAATCAACAAATCGGCAATAGCATTGGGTAACCATCCATCGGAGTAGCTCTGTTCAGGTCCCTGAAATCTATGCAGACCCTCATTTTTCCATTCTTCTTGTATACAGGGACGATGTTAGAAATCCACTCCGCATATCTGCACGGCCGAACGAAGTTTGCATCAAGCAATCTTTCAATTTCCTTCTTCACATCGGCCAATACTTCATCTTTGTAGATCTTCCGGGTGGTTGCTTATATGGTTTGAAACCAGATTTGATTGGCAACCGATGCTCGATGATAGAACGATCCAATCCGGGCATCTCCGAATAATCCTGTGCGAAGCAATCTTTGTATTCCTTGAGAAGCTTAATTAATTCTCCCCTGAAGTCCGGCTGCAAGTCTGCGCTGATGAATGTCGGCCTTGGCTTATCACCGTTTCCAATGTCAACCTCTTCTAATTTATCAGCCGACATGAATCCCCGCCCCAACTTGCCATCAGTGCCGTCTACGGGGTTCTCCATTAAAAATTGCTATAAGAGCCGACTGCTTGAATCGGCTGTTGATCACTGCTGACAGGCTCAACAGGACCTTCTCCCCAGTCTTTCCCTGAGAAGCAATCAATACCTTGGTACTCCCAGAAAGCTGGTTCCATGTTCGCTACGCTCACGGAGTCATCTGCCTGAACGACCTCGATCTCATCGTCCACCCACCGGATAAGCCGTTGATGTATGGTGGACGGGACACAACGCTTGGCATGAATCCAATCCCGCCCGCCAGCAGGCCGTAGGCCCCCTTGCCTTCGATGACAAAGAAGGTAGTGAGCAGCATCTTGGATCCGATCATCAAATCCACGTGCGCGCATCCCTTGGTATTAGAAGGGTTCCCAGCCGAAGTCATTCGAGATTATACTTGTAGGTGTCGATCGCTCGGGGCCCATGCCAAGTTTCCTGAAGGTGGTGTACGACATTACGTTGACTGCCGCCCCACCGTCGACGAACATCTTTGTCAATGGCTTGCCATTGACGTATCCTCTCAAGTACAGCGGCCTCATATGTCGATTCTTGGCCGGTTTGTCGAAGATTGCCTGCTTGGCCAGCACCAGTTGTGCCATCATCCCCTCGGCCTGTTCATCATCTAGGGCCGCTTCCTCCTGCACAACCTGGTTAGCAGGAGCCATGAACTCGTTCGGCAGAAAGTATACCATGCATGTTGGAGCCGAACGCTTTGATCCTTCAGGTTGATCTTTGGGGCGCCACACCTGCCTCGTCCGGATTCCGAGCCGCCTCGCTCGCGGTTTCTCAAGCGCCGGACCCGCCTCTTCGGCTTCTCCTCGGTAGGGCGGGCACCATTGCCCCTTCTCGCCGCATGTAGTCATCTTCATCCTCCTCTTGATCGCCCCACCCGAGGTCAGCTCGCCGCTTCCTAGGATGATCAATGACTTCATTTTTTTTGTCGCCGATCCCCATTAGAGTGGACCCTTCCAATTCTCTCGTGGACGGATCGGCGATTGGCGTCTCCTCGCCCGTACTCAAAATACCCGTCACCGCATTCGGGACGTTCTTCAATGTGGGCAACTTCAAACCCTCATTCCAAAGAATACCCGAAGAAGGCACATCCCCGGTGCGCGCGCCCCTCGCTCGCGCGTGTATTGCTCCCGGTCCCTTCGCGCGCTTCTTCCTCGGCTCTACGCCTCTCCTCCTCGCCCGCGCTTCGGTAGCGCTCCTTCTCCATCCGGCGCCGCCACTTGTTCGAGAGGATGCGCGTGGTCACCCTTGGCTTAGCTCCGGATGACTCCCCGATTTCTATGTGACTCCCGAAAATGCGGGGAGCCTCACCATGCACCCGTTCCGCAGTCACTTGGCGTTCGGGTCCACCGTCCCATCTTGTCTAGCCCCGGGCCGAGGTCAAGACCTTGACTTTCCCCTTCTCCTCGCCGTTATTATCACGTTAACGTAAAAGCCCACCATGTTCGAGGGGAAGGGGTGGCCATCCAGCCTTCATTTTGTTGTCGAACTTGAGGTGACCCTCCCGGATGGCCTTCCGGACCTTCATCCCGAAGACCCCGCAATCATTGATGGAGTGTGAATCCCCGTCGTGGAAGCCACAAGTAACGTTTTCCTTTAACTCCATCGGGCCGAAGCATGGAATGCCCCTCGGTGCGCCTTGATTCGGCCTTCCTTTACTAGGAGCTCAAACAATTTGTCGGCCTTTGTGATATCAAAATCGTAGGTGCCCTTGGTCCGCTTGACCCGCCGATTCATCGTCAAAGGCTCCTTTCCCCACATGATCTCTCGCCGCCGCCACATCCGGTTCGTCATCGAGTCTTCGACCGAGTCGCCTTTGTCTAAGAACTCGGTTGTAGATGTCGCAACATCATGCTGCTTGCCAAACTTGGCATCCTTCTTGAAGCCGTACGCCCGGTTGCTCATCGGTGATAGCTTCTGTGATAGCTGGCCCAGGTTCTCGAACTTTATCCCGAACAATTTCTCGCGTACGGCCGGCAGCATCCCGGCGACGGCCATGTCAGCCAACTGGTCATCTGGCAAGTTAAGCGAGAAGCACATGCCTTTAACCTCCCTGAATCTCCTGAGAAATTCCAGCGGCGTCTCATTATGCCTCTGCTTCATGGTAGCAAGGTCGATCACCTTCTTCTCCGAGCCGCCGCCGAAATAGTGAGCGTGAAATTTCCGCTCCAGGTCCTTCCATCTGCTAACTAACTCAGGGGGCAGGGACGAGAACCACTGGAATGCTGGACCTGTCAGTGACGCCGGGAAGTAGCGGACCCTGAATGCTTCCTCAGCTGAGCATTACCCGAGCTGCATGAGGTAACGAGCGATGTGCTCAACTGTTCCTGTGTCGTCCAGCCCTGAAAATTTCGTGAACTCCGTCGGCGGCTTCACCCTTGGCGGAAGGAGCACGTTGTAGTACCACTGTGGGAACGGTGGCTTATAGGCGGGTCCCCGCATTTTTGGCTTGAGGCCGAACCGATTTTGCATCAATTCGGCCATCTTCTCGCGCTAGGGCGTCGTCCTCTTGCGCGCCCGTGCCGGCGCTTATCCCGGGTGTGGGAAAGCGTCAAATGCCCTATAGTTTCCCACCTCATGGTAGCCCCCGCCGTACGTGTTTTCTCGCAACCAGTTGTTCGCCGGAGCAATCCTCTGACCGGAAGCGAACGGGGCCCCAAGCGAGCCGAATGCCACATCTCCGTACGTGGGCTGGTACGGATTCGGGCCGCGTTGCACGGGTGCTGACCCGTGCCGCCCGCGGTGGTGGCCGGACCGGGCCGTCCCCCCGAGGCCCGCAAAGTGGAGGCTGAACCGGCTGTTTCCCAGCGGCCTGTGGAGGAGGCTGGAAAGCTTGACTTCCAGCGCTCTGAGGAGGAGGCTGCACTGGCTGGCTCCGTAGTGGCGGCTGAGAGCTTGATTCGCCCAGCTCCACAGTGCCCCCCTGGACGGGCGTCTTGCTAAATGCTTGTTCCATGCCTGGGCCAAAGACGGCCACCATCATCTGCTGGAGCGCACCGAGGAAAGCTTTGTTGTGCTTGGTCAACATGTAGTCTACAGATTCTTGGAATACCCGCATGCACTCTTCTTTCTCCTGCTGACTCGTGGCATCGCTCTCCCCTGGCAGTAACACCCTGGGCATCTCGTTCTTCAGGTACGAGACGCCGCTTCTATTCTTCTTGAAAGACAGCAGACATTTTTGCTGAAACTGGTCCATGGCGTCCTGGAGTAGCGCCGCCTGCTCGGGAGATAGGTCTTCAAGGTTGACGTCCATGATGTCCGCGATCTCGGGCATCTTGATCTATTCGGCTGTGTCCCACCGAGCGTGCCAAAAAGTGTGTTGACGCAAAAAGTGCACCTAGCGCCAAGCACACAGCAAGCCGAACAAGCTGGCTTCACACGCGCGGATAGTAATGATGACGTGCCGTCAATTTTTCCCGAAAATTAACAAAAGATAAAGCAAGCTTAGATACCAAGGCTTGGAACTTGCCGGTGGTACCGCACGAGTTCCATATTTACGGCTAAAAAGCCACATGAGATGACACATAGCTATGTAAAAGCTATTTGCCAATGAACTGAAACCATTCGGGATCTCATAAAAGAAAAATCAATACTGCCGAATGGATGATGTAAGCATGACGACGATCGGTCTTTGTTTGGTCAAAAATGCATAAACACGATACCATGACCGATCCCATGATAACCAATATTAAATAAATGAATAAAGTAAAGCATGAACGTAAGCATGTAATAAACAAGCATGCATAGATCCAAAGCACTAGTCCACCGCATGTCTAGGTACTCTAAAACCCGTCGGGTACGATATCAAACAAATCTATCCACCGCATGATACAATTTGCATGAAGATCGTACCACTTTCCACAAATAGATCTATCCACCACATGATACAATCTAAATATGGAAAGCTAAAAGCACGCATTATTTAAAGCATGAATTACACACGTGTTCTACTCGTGATGAAACATAACCGAATACAAGAAGACGACCGATTCGGGGTCCATGAAGAAGGAACGAATGTTACCAAACGAATAAATCTATCAAGGTTGATTCGAAATCTAATCCACCGGATGACTAGCTCTAAAGCAACCCAAAACCTCGCATCTACCGCATGACACTCAGTTCTTTCAAGATTTATACCGACATTGGCAAGCTTGAACCCACAACACGTAACAACCTAGATTGATTCGGTTTCGGCTTTTGAAAACACAAGATCCACGCATTAAAACATGAAATCTATCCGTATAAGGATCACGAAAGGGATGAGCCGATCCAAACCTATCTGGATTGGGCAAAGGTGTTACATGAATCTAAACATAAAGTAAAAACTCGAAGTAACACAGGGTAACTTAATGAATCTATTGGATCTTGCCAAAATCCAATAGAGCCGATAACTAGCTTCAAGCTAGATCTTAGCCTACCGCATGGCTCATGACCTAACAAGAAACCCTCTTGAACCAAGCTTGAATCTACCGCATGACACGAAGCATGGTAACAAGACTACTTGCATCAGATCTAAATCCACCGCATGATACTAGACATGATACAAGGTTGCCGATACTCACGGAGGTCCACGGATCGATGAACCCTCTCGAAGAACTCGACGACATGACAAAAGGACTCTAGGGTTTGGCGTAAGGCCGGTGTGTTTGAAGAATGATTGTGTCCCATTACATACATTCAGGGCTCATATTTATACCCCCGCCAAGTACAATCTCGAATGGATTTGTTGCCTAACTTATCTCTAAGTTTAATCGTCTATCTATCCATTCGTCCTCTCCGCTTTAGCCACGTCATCGTTCAATTCCGCAAGATCGCCCTCTCGTTCCTTTGCCGAACGGGAGCAGATAGCCGACCGCGGATTTCTTTGCCGAATACATCCGAAAAATCCTTCCCTTCCTCGAGACGGACTCCCCGACCGAGCCGGACCCACTAGTCGACTCCTTATCCCAAATTTTGGTGTTAACAACAAAGTGATTGCAACTCCTTGAGATTAGTTGGAGGGACAACTTCATCAATGGCCTTCATGCTTTTCTTGCCAACTTCAATCCCCCTTCGTGGACCAAGAATCCCAAGAACTCTCCAAGTGATACCCCAAAAGCGCATTTATTTGGATTCATCTTCAAACCATGCTTCCGGTGCACTCCAAGGTTCGTTCACGTCTTCCAAATGTGTGTCATGATTCAAAGATTTGATCACGACGTCATCAATGTAAATTTCGACAATTTTGCCGATCAACTCGTGAAAGATATTGTTCATGGCTCGCCGATAAGTTGCACCGGCATTCTTCAACCCAAATGTCATGACTATCCATTCAAACAGGCCTATATGACCAGGACATCTGAAGGCTGTCTTTGATATATCCTCTATTGCCATAAAAAATTGGTTGTATCCCGCATTACCATCCATGAAACTGATAACCTTGTGTCCAGCAGCAGCGTCAACCAATAAATCGGCAACGATCATGGGGTAACCTTCCATAGGAGTATCTCTGTTTAAATCCCCGAAATCTATGCAAACCCTCATCTTTCCATTCTTCTTGTAGACAGGGACAATGTTAGAGATCCACTCCGCATATCCGCATGGCCGAACGAAGTTTGCATCAAGTAATCTTTCCACTTCTTTCTTCACATCAGCCAATACTTCATCTTTGTAGATTTTCCGGGAGGTTGCTTGTATGGTTTGAAACCGGATTTGATTGGCAACCGATGCTCAACAATGGAACGGTCCAATCCGTGCATCTCCGAATAATCCCAAGCGAAGCAATCTATATATTGCTTAAGCAACTTGATCAATTCCTCCCTGAAGTCTGATTGCAAGTTTGCGCTGATGAATGTCGGCCTTGGTTTGTCACCGCTTCCAATGTCAACTTCCTCTAGTTTATCGGCCGACAAGAATCCTCGCCCCAACTTGCCGTCAGTACCATCGACGGGGTTATCCATTAAAAATTGCTATAAGAGCCGACTGCTTGAATCGGCTGTTGATCGCTGCTGACAGGCTCAACAGGACCTTCTCCCCGCCTTTTCCTGAGAAACAGTCAATACCTTGGTATTCCCAGAAAGCTGGTTCCACATTTGCGACGCTCACGGAGTCATCTGCTTGGACCACATCAATATCGTCATCTACCCATTGGATGAGCTGCTGATGCATGGTAGATGGGACGCAGCGAGTTGGCATGAATCCGGCCCCGTCCAAGCAAGAGGGCCGTAGCCTCCTTTTCCTTAGATGACAAAGAAGGTTGTGAGCAAGTGTTTTGGACCCGATCATCGATCCACATGGGCGCACCCCTTGGTATCTGAAGGATTCCCGGCGAAATCGTTCAGAATTATGCTTGTAGGTGTCAAGTCGCCAGGGCCCATGCCAAGTTTTCTGAAAGTGGTGTACGACATTACGTTGACTGCCGCTCCACCGTCGACAAACATCTTGGTCAATGGCTTGCCATTGACATATCCTTTCAAGTATAGCGGCCTCATGTGTCGATTTTTGGCCGGTTTGTCGAAGATGGCTTGCTTGGCTAGCACCAGCTGCGCCATCAGTCCCCCAAGCTGTTCATCATCCAGGGACGTTTCTTCCTGCACAACCTGATTAGCAGGAGCCATAAATTCATTCGGTGGAAAATATACCATACATGCCGGAGCCGAACGGTTTGATCCTTCGGGTTTATCCTTTGGACGCCACACCCGTCTCGTCCGGATCCCCGCCCGCCTCGGCTCGCGGTTCCTCAAGCGCCGAACCCTCCTTTTTTGACTCTTTCTTAAACCGGGCGGGCACCATTGCCCCTTTTGCCGACATACTCATCCTCGTCTTCCTCCCGATCGGCCCCATCTCAAATCAGCTTGTCTCTTCCTTGGATGATCGATGATTTCAATTTTTTGACGCCGATCCTCACCGGGATGTATCCTTCCAATTCTTTCATGGACGGATCGGCGATTGCGCTTTCTCGCCTATACTCAAAGTACCTATCGCTGCACTCGTGCGGTTTCTCGCCGTAGGAAGCTTCAACCCCTCGTTCCAAGCAATGCCCGAAAAATGCGCACCCCCGGTGTGCGCGCTCCGCTCGCGCGTATATCGCTCCAAATCTCTCCCGAGAGCTTCTTCTTCGGCCCGCGCCTCTCCTCCTCGTGCTTTCGTTTCGGTAGTGCTCTTTCTCCACTCGGCGCCGCCACTTGTTGAGGAGGATGCGCGTAGCCACCCCGGGTTTGGCCCCGGACGATTCCCCGATCTCGATATGGCTCTTGAGAACGCGAGGGGCTTCACCATGAACTCGCTCCAAGGTCACTTGACGTTACGGGTCTCTTGCTCCATCCCGCTTTGCCCCGGGCCGAAGTCAAGACCTTGACCTTGCCCTTCTCCTCGCCGCCACCATGTTGACGGAAAAGCTTATCATGTTCGGGGAAAAGGGTGGCCATCCAGGTTTCATCTTATTGTCAAACTTGAGATGACCCTCCCGGATAGCCCTCTAGATCCTCATCCCGAAGACCCTACGGTCGTTGATTGAGTGAGAATTCTCGTCATGGAAGCCGCAGTAACGTTTCTCCTTTACTCCATCGGGCCGAAGCATGGAATGCCCTTCAGGCAATTTGATTCGGCCTTCCTTCACCAGAAATTCAAACAGCTTATCAGCTTTAGTGACGTCGAAGTCGTAGGTGCCTTTGGTCTGTTTGACCCAGCGCTGATTCATGGTCAACGGTTCCTTCCCCCACATGATCTCAGCAGGCCGCCTCTTCCCGATCGTCGTCGAATCCTCCATTTGATCGGCCCTCTCCAGAACCGATTGTAGATATCAACTACATCGTGTTGTTTGCCGAACTCGGTGTCTTTCTTAAATCCGTAGGCTTGGTTGCTCATCAACGGCAGCTTTTGGGACAGCTTGACCCGTGTTATCGAACTCCATACCGAACGACTTTTCTCGTACGGCGGCGCGCATCCCCGCAACGGCCATGTCGGCCAACCGATCATCCGGCGCATTTAATGAAAAGCACATGCCTTTGATTTCCCCGAACCTCCTAAGGAACTCCAAGGCCGTCTCGGTGTGTCTCGCTTCGCAGTGGCGAGGTCGATGAGCTTCTTTTCCGTGGAGCCACCGAAGTAGTGGTCGTGGAATTTTCATTCCAGCCTCCCTCCATGTGCTAACCGATTGGGGGAGGCAAAGATGAGAACCCCCCGGAACGCCGCGCCCGTCGGTGACATGGGGAAGTACCGACCCCGAACGCCTCTTCGGATGAGCACTCTCCGAGCCGCATCGGGTAGCGAGCAAAGTGCTCCACCGTGCTCGTGTCATCCCGTCCGAAAAACTTTGTAAATTCCGTCGGAGGTTTTACTCTTGGCGGCAGGATCACATTGTAATACCACTCCGGGAACGGAGGCGTGTAGGTAGGTCCCTGCATTTTGGGTTTGAGGCCGAATTGATTCTGCATCAAGTCGGCCATCTTCTGAGCCAAGATATCATCCTCTTGTACGCCCGTGGCTGGGCCGTAGCCCGGATTCGGGAGAGCATCGATGGCGCCATAGTTCATCACTTCGTGGTAGCCTCCACCGTACAAATTCTTCGCAACCCGTTGCTAGCCGGGGGCAATCCCCGTAGCCGGGAGCAAGTGGAACCCCGTACGATCCAAATGCCAACTCCCCATACGTGGGCCGATATGGGTTCTGCCGTTGCATATGTTTCCCCGTGCCGCCCCGTGGAGGTGGCCGGACCGGTTGCCTTCCGCGGCCTCGCGAGAGGGGGTTGAATCGGCCGACCTCCGGCACCTTGTGGAGGAGGTTGGACGGCTTGGCTTCCAACGCTCGCGTGGGAGGCCGGATCGGGGCCGGCTTCGCAACGGCGGCCGAGAACTGGACTCTCCAATCTCCACGGTGCCTCCCTGAAGGGGTGCTCGATTGAATACTTGCTCCATGCCCGGGCCGAAAACGGCCACAATCATCGTTTGAATGCACCCAAGGCAAAGCTTTATGATGCCTCGCTTAGTATGTCATCCGCGGCGTCTCGAAACGCTTGCATGCATTCCTCCCTCTCTCGTTGAGTTGTGGCGTCACTCTCTCCCGGCAATAAAACCCTAGGCATCTTATTTTTGAGGTATGGGACGCCACTCCGCTTCTTTTTGAATGACAAGCAAACACTTCGTTGGAACTGATCCGTAGCATCCTTTAGCTGTTGCAACTGTTCCGCAGAGAGATCTTCGATGTTGACATCCATAATGTCACCGATGTCAGGCATCTTGATTTTCGGCTATTGGTCCCACCGGGCGTGCCAAAAAGTGTGTTGACGTAAAATCTGCACCTCACGCCAAGCACACAACAAGCCGAAAAAAGTTGGCTTCACACGCGAAGAGATCACAAGACATGCCAGTCAATTTTTCCTGAAAATTAATAAAAGACAAAGTAGTTAAATTCCAAAGCTTGGAACTTGCCGGGTGGTACCAGGCAGTTCCATATTTACGGCTAAAAGCCAAGTGAGATGACATATAGCTATAGAGAGCTATCTACCAACAAACTAGAAACTGTTCGGGAGCTTCAATGCGCAAAAAGTAACATAGCCGAATGGATGATGTAAGCATGACGATAGACCGGTCTTTATCTGGATAAAGATGCACGTGCGCAAGGCTATGACCGATCTTCATGGTAAATAACATTAAACAATAAATGAAGTAAAAGCATGGTCATAAATATGTAATAAACAAGCATGCATAGGTCCAAAGCACTAGTCTACCGCATGTCTAGGTACTTTAAAACCCGTCAAGCATGATATCAAACAAATCTATCCACCGCATGATACAACTTGCTTGGGATCATACCACCATCCACAAATAGATCTATCCACCGCATGATACAATCTAAATATGGAAAGCTAAAAGCACACAATATTTAAAGCATAACTTATAAACACGTTTTCCTCGTGAAAGCATAACCGAATACGGCTGAATGTACCGAATCGGGATCCATGAAGAAGGAACAAACATTACCAAAGCAAATAAATCTATCAGATTGAGTCAGAAATCTAATCCACTGGATGACTAGCTCCAAAACAACCCAAAAACCTGCATCTACCGCATGATGCCTAGCTCTTTCAAGATTTATACAAGATCCGGTAAGTTTGAACCCGCAACACGTGACAACCTAGATTGATTCGGTTTCGGCTATTAAGGAACATGTGATCCACGTGCTATTAAAGCTATGGATACGAACTTGAATCGCATAAGGATCATAATGGAGACAAAGCCGATCCAAACCAATCTAGATTCGGCAAAAGGTGTTACATGAATTTAAACATAAAGTAAAACTCAAAGCAACACGGGGTAACTTAATGAATTTATTGGATCTTACCAAAATCCAATAGAGCCGATAACTAACCTCGAGCTAGAACTTAGCCTACCGCATGGCTCATGATCTAACAAGAAACCCTCTTGAACCAAGCTTGAATCTACCGCATGACACTAAGCATGGTAACAAGACTACTTGCATCAAATCTAAATCCACCGCATGATACTAGACATGATACAAGGTTGCCGGTACTCACGGAGGTCGACGGATCGATGAACCCTCTCGAAGAACTCGACGACACGACAAAGGACTCTTGGGTTTGGCGTAAAGCCGGTTTGTGTTGAGAATGTTTCGATGTCCGTTACATACATTCGGGGTCCATATTTATACCTTGTTAAGCATGACCTCGAATGGATCCGATACCTAATTTATCTCTAAGTGAGATCGCTTATCCATCCATTCGTCCTTTCCGCTCGGGCCACGTCACCACGCAATCCCACAAAATCGGCGCAACAATCTTCTTACCGAACGGAAGCAAATTGCCGACCGCGGACTCTTCCGCTCGAATTCATCCGAAGAAACCTTCCTTCCGCCGGACGGATTCCTCACCGAGTTGGACCCACAAGTCGACTCCTTACCTTACCAAATTTTGGTGTTAACACGACGCACGACACAGTCGCTCTTTGCCGTGCGCCTTGGGATCGACGCACGGGGAGAGATCCGCACCGTGCGTTTATCGGAGCCGTGCGGCGTGGCGTGGGCGCACGGCAAAGAGTGTCCTTTGCCGTGCGCCCGATGGAAAGCGCCCAGCAAATCCTTTGGCGCACGGCAAAGGCCGTCTTTCCGGTAGTGAGAGTCACCCCCGGTACAAATGAAATTTACCCGGCGTCCGTCGCCCCCTCGCCTCCGTCATTGTTTTCTTTCCTTTTTCTTTTTCTTTTCTTCTTTCCCATTTTTTCCCATCTCATCTCATCTTCACACAATCACAAATCCACAGAACACATATCGCACATATATTCTCAATCGAGAATCACATATCCACAAAATACAAATCACACATATATTCTCAACCGATATCGTCACAATCACACATTCACACAAGTTCACAATCCCAAATCCGCATTCACATAATCATAATCACAAAGAACCACAAGAATCCATCAAAAATAGACACAAAAGAAGTGAGGATATAAGAGACATTAAAGAGAAATTTAAGAATCCAAGAGGAATCCTAGCTCTCCAGTCCGGTGCCTCTCGCACCCTCCAGGGCCGCACGCCGCGCCTCCCGCCGGCCGCGTGTCCGCGCCGTGCATGGCTTCGCGCCGCATGGCCTCCAGCCCGTGCCGCCCCTAGCTGCGCCGCCTGCGTGGGGAACAGAGATCGAGTCAGTGCTCAGTAGAGAAGAGGAGGTTGAGCATGGGGGAGTATGTACCGGGTGGGTTTTCTGTCCGGTATAAATGTGACCACATTTATATCGGGTGGTGGCTCCGCCGGGTATAAATGTCATCATTTGTACCGGTGGAAAAAATACTCGGCACAAATGAAAATCGGACCTGGGATATATGTGTGATTCTCTAATAGCCCAATGGAGAAGGTTTCGTGCTTGGCTCTTATGCTCGCCATGGCAGAGGCAGCCACCGTCCTCATCGTCACGCCGTGCGTGGCGCAGAACTTGGCGCAAGACTTCGTGGACCTTCACAAGTGTCCAACGTCGGCATCGGCCCGGTGTCGTGGGACGACAACGTCGCTGCCTTCGCGCAGAGCTACGCGGCGCAGCACGCCGGTGATTGTGCGCTCCAGCACTCCACCGGCAGCGGATACGGTGAGAACATCTTCATGGGCGGTGCTGGTGTCGACTAGTCAGCGGGGATGCTGTCGGGATGTGGGTGGCGGAGAAGCAATGGTATGACCATGACAGCAACACCTGCGCCGCCGGGCAGGTGTGCGGGCACTACACGCAGGTGGTTTGGTGTGACTCCACCACCATCGGATGCACCCACCCTGTTTGCAACTACGGCGGCGTCTTCATCACTTGCAACTACAACCCGCCGGGCAACTTCGTTGGACAGAGCCCCTACTAGAAGCTGGACGGGAGTCGCACTTCATGCCTAGTTCCAGATTTTAGTTTGTCTTACGCGCGCACCACTATTTTGCATATGCATATGCAGCCATGCATGGTGCATTGTGCAATGATGCCAATGATATTATTAATGTGTTATAAAAAATGATATTATTAATTAACTAAATATAAACAAATAAATGTCATAAGCAATAAAATAATGTGATTTCACAGTTTTTTCTTGGTAACAGTGTTATTTCACAGTTTGATTCAGATTCAGGTTCTGTAATCACGAGCAGAGATAATTTTGATTTTGGTTTGCTAAATTGTCACACCCCATTCTCCGAAGGAAACCAAGTGCATACCTATATGCATGACAGGATCAAGTTTCATGCATATAGTGACATAAAAGTGTATACGAAACAAAGTATCACGTAAAAAAAGAAAGATTATCGGGAGATTTACGCTCAATCCTGGAAACGAAGGCTCCAAACATCACGGGCAGTCGGCGGGGGTTGCGTATGCCTATCACTCATCAACATCTTCACAAGACTTCGAGTAGCATCCTCTTTACGAGCAACAATGTTTATAGCAAGGGTGAGCACTTGTCATGCTCAGCAAGTGTGGGAAAAAGAATGAATGCAAAGGCTTTATAGTGGACTGGGCTATAATCATTTAAGCAATTTTAGTTGGTCAAATTTTATTAGCACCCGATTACTAATAAAGTATAAGTATATACCAACCCACATTAAGCATAAGATAAGAAATACGCCATAATCATATGGCAAGCATAACCAGAGAACACGATTTAAGTCCATCTTCAAGTTCAATTATCATGTGAGGGTCCAGCCGCTCTTGACCGTGAGCACGGCTAATCGATTAGTTTTACACTCGCAGAAGTTGTACATCTTTACCCACAAGTCGCGTAAAAGTCCTGCAGAACTTTAAACCCAACCATGTGATGTCGGCCAAGTATCATACCACACTACCGAGGTGTGATTGCATAGGGACGCTACGAGGCCGTTACAAAGATCCCCAGGCGCAGGCTGCCCGCTAGGTTACCTAATTAGTGCAGCATATAAAGCTCTCGGACAAGTACCGTGTCATAGCCAAGCCCACACCTACACCCGTTGACGGTGAAAATCCGTCAACCTAGCCATGAGTTTACGTTCGGTGTTGGCATGAATTTTATACCTTATCCATTGGTACTAACCCCCGTGGTATAACAAGTTCATGTGTGCATGTCGGTTTTGGAGTTTAATGTTTATGCAGGGTTTTAGTGTTGAATGCAAGACTTTCGGGATAAGTTCATCAAGCACCTCATGACCATACCTTGAAGCCCCGTACAAGTCATGCAATGAAGCAAACTTAACTCCAAGAAGCCGGGGACTTGATCCGAGAAGACGACAGACTCCAGGGACCTGACCAGAAAAGTGCTGAATTTTGCAAGACAAGGAGTTGAGTGCAATTCGGAGAGAAACCGACGACATGGACCTACATGCGAAGGGGGAAACATCCGGGAAGCAAGGGAACCGACGTGGGGCAAAGGAGCCCACGGGCCGGGCCTAAATGGGCCCGGGCCGGCCGGCCCGATCCGGTCGGCCCGGAGCCCATTTTGGGCCCAAACACCCTCTCCTTTGCCCTAGCCGCCAATCGGGCTATTTATAGTCCCCCGACCGAGAACCACAGAGAGAAGATTTCGTCTTCGGCCGCCGAGAAGCGAGAGAAGAGAGGGACACCATCTCGGAGAGGAGAGGGTCGAGCTAGTTGACTAGGGTTCCCCTAGCCGACGTGGGAACCTTGCACGGAAGACCACGTCGGAGTTCCCGGAGCTAGAAGCAAGATCAAGGAAGGATCCCGGTGGTGATCTTGTGTATGTATCATTGTCATAGTTGAATTATCAAGTTGAATCTTTTCCTAGCAATCAAGTGTTTCCTCGAAGATTTCGTTTTTCGATCGGCTTTGCTTATTCCAATTCTATTCTCGAGATAGATTACATAGGGTGTTCTTGTAGCCGCGGTGGCTAGAGGTACACGCCGGATCTTCCGAAAGAATCTCGACTTGTCTTTTGACTCGCCCTAAGCTCCCCGCATGAATAGGGATACGTTGTGACAGAACGGGGGTCTCGAAAGGCGGATGTTTTCGGATTTGGACGGGAAACCACGATTTAAAGAGGCTTCTTTTAAGATTCGATTTGCTACTTCTTCTCTTGCTTGGAACTTCAACAAAAGGCTTACCCCGATCCCTCTAGATCGGTTTATCTACCCAATCTTACTTTGTTTTCTCCGGTTTTTAGTAGATTAGATTCGTTTTGTGTCTTTTACTTAGATGGATTAGGTCTTTTATCGAAGATTGAAGTTACTTGGCTTTAATAGATTAAGTCTTGCGTCACACATTTGTTCCACGGATTCGATACCTTGGGTTCACCACTCGAGGGAAGAAGGGTCCCTTGACTACGACGGGAGACTTGTACGCTTGCGAGTCACGAACGAACTTTGATACAATTATTAACCGTCAACAAGCCCCTTTTTCTGGCGCCGTTGCCGGGGAACAAGTGATCAAGATTTGATTTCTTATTGCTTTTTTTTGTAATTTTCAGTATTCTTTTTGTTTTTATTTTTGCATCTACTAAATTTTGATCATCCTCAAAATACATCTAATCTAGTTTGTCTAACTCTAGTCTTTATAGATTTGTTTTGTTTTCTAGTTTTTGCATACTTTGTTTATTGCTAACCCTAACAGGAGATGGACGGCTACCTCTCCAACAAACCCAATAATTTTGTGGATGATCCAGAAAAACTTTACGAGCTAAGGAGACGCGAAGCACATCAAGCTAAAAAGCTTGATTTTGTAGATTCGGAGTCGGAAGACAAAGGATCGCAGGAATCTCCGAAGAATTCACCACCTCAAAGTCCGCGGGAGAATCGACTTCCACCAATGGGTGACCAACCACGGAAGAACGCAAGATTGGGGAGCTATGCACCCCAGACATCATCGACCTACCAATCTTGAACCTCGAGGAGATCGGAAGACTGTTCGAGATCAAGACCTCAACAATCCGCATGGTGCAACATTCACCCTTCACCGGCAAAGAGGATCCGAACCTTCACCTCCAAGCATTCATTCAACTATGTCAGACTTTCAACATGGATGGGGTGACTCAAGACCAAATGAGGGCAAGGCTTTTTCCGTTTTCACTACTCGGGAAGGCTTTGCAATGGTTCCACTCTCAACCGGCGGAGACGGTGCAAAATTGGAACACGTTGATGAAGGCTTTCATGAAGGAATACTACTCACCGGGTAAAACTCAAAGCTTGCGTAATAAGATTGCCACCTTTGTTCAATATCATACGTAAACTATCTCGGAGGAATTCGAGCGCTTCAACGAGTACACCGGGCGGTTCCACATCACAAGTTCCCGAAAGAAGACCTCGTGCAAAAGTTCTATCAAGGACTCACCATGGCGTCAAGGACGATCATCGATGCATCGGCGGGAGGATCTATCATCGAGCTTACACCGACGGAAGCTTTCACGCTATTCAAGAAGGTCGCGGATAATGATACGTGGGCGTCGTCCGGGCGCCTACATCCGGTTCAACCCACGGGGAACGTCAAAGGAGTCTTGCAAGTGGAGAAGGAGAACATACTTGAAGGCAAGATCGACTCACTCATGAGGAGGTTGGAGAAGATGGAGATGGAAAAGAAAGAGGCTCAAGACTTGAAGGCCGCCGAAGCAAGGTCCACATGCGAAGAATGTGGAGAGTATGGCCATGTCCGCAAAGATTGTCCGGAGGAAGCCAAAGTGCTCGACTACATGAGGAAGGGAGAGTTGCCGAACTTCCGCTACGGGCAAGGTAGGCCTCAATTCAATGCATGCTCATCTATTCCTAACGCGGTTCCGCTTCGTATACAATTGAAGGAGTTCATGGATGAGCAAGCTAAGATCAACAAGGACACCGTCACCAAGTTCAAGACCATAGACAAGGTGTTGGAGAACATCGATAGCAAAGTGACGGAGGTCGGAAGTTCCAATCATCAAGTGCTCAACATGATGAAGATGCTCGAGACGCAAGTTGGACAACTTGCGGGGCGCCTCACTAATGATGAAGGGAAGCTTCCGGGACAACCCAAATGTCCCGAATCGGCGAAGGCCATTCAAACGCGTTCGGGGAAGGAGACCGAAGATCCGGAACGTTCCGCGGGAGCAAGGAAGCTTAAACCATCCACCGAGGTGGAAGGAGCTCGCTAAAGAGAAGGTTACGGGGATCGTCACCGAGGAACCCGAATTCGAGATGCCGGAGGATGACACGAGGATACCGCAACTCAAGCCACGCTACTTCCGAGGTAAACTTGACAACCACTTTGAGAAGTTTGTGGAAGTTGTGCGTAGACTTAGCATCAACATGCCATTACTAGATGCCCTACAAGTACCTACATATTCTCGTTACTTTAAAGACATTCTTGCAAATAAATATGAGATAGCAACACTCGGGGTAGATCATGTCAAGATGTCCGAGGAGTGTAGTGCGGCTATTGCTTATGGGCTAGAGAAGCAAAAAGACCCGGGTGCCCTACAATTCCATGTTCAGTTGGTTCTTTCAACTTCGAGAAGGCGTTATGCGACCTTGGAGCTAGTGTGAGCGTCATGCCGAGGGATGTGTTCGAGAAGCTACGCCTACCGATGGAGCCTACGGGAATATGTTTGGAGTTGGGAGACAACTCCATTCGCTATCCCTTGGGCATTGCTGAAGATGTACCCGTGAAGATTGGACACCACTTCATCCCCGTCGACTTCGTTGTGCTCGAGATGGGAGAGAGGGAGAAGCCGCCACTCATCCTAGGGAGGCCGTTCCTCAAGACCGTGGGAGCTACTATTGATGTTGGCAAGGGGGAGATCATGTTCGATATCAACGGAGAAAGGAGTTCCTTCAAGTTCCGTCCAAGGATTGAGGCATGCAACATGATTGGAGTGAAGGGAGAACCAAAACAAACGGAGGGGCTGAAAAAGAAGAAGGAGCCGAAAAAAATGAACGTAACGAAAATCAAAGAAGGTGTTGCATCCGTCAAGACAAAGGAAGAGAAGCCGCCCGTGAAGACCAAAAAAATGACTAAGCCAACTAAGCCGGAAGACAAGCCCGCGCCCAAGATGGTGCGGAAGTGGGTACCCAAGATTGCAACGCCCGCAAAGAGCGTTGATCCGGAGTGATTAAGTGAAGAAGTCTAGCTATAGACTATAAACGAAGCGCTAGGCGGGGAGGCAACCCGTTTCGTCAAGTCGAGTCAAAAATAAGCTACGGGAGGACAACCCGATTCCAGGTTTTTCGAGTATTTTTAATAATTTAGTTTTTGAGTTTTATTACGCAAAGACATTAGACTTAGAAGTGGTTGAACAATATTAGAGACATAATTCTTGATTGAATGTTTGCTTTATCATAAACCCTTTGCATAAACCCTCCTATGTGCTTGTTTGATTCTTTTCTTTTCGAGAAACCTCAACCAAATAATTTCAGAACCTTAACTCAACCTTTCACCCTCATTATGGTGCTGAGGTTGACTTATTTTTCATGCTAAAACCACACGAGTAGAGCCACGATTTATATTTAAGTGTTAATAAAATTCAGCACGTGGTAGGACTCGCGTGAACCTAGAAATCAAAGCTTTTGGTTGGTTTTAAAAATCTTTATCCTTGGTTTCTCTAGGATTAGAGTTTTTCTAAGCCTATTCTAATTTTGTTTTATTCAAAATCTTTCTTATTTAGCCAAAATTAGAACCTAAACCTATGCCCCCATGATCAAGCCGGGAAATGTTTGCTCTCAACCGATGAAGGCAAACTATACCGGTGAGACCGAAATCGACGTAGTCGAAAAATATTTTTGACTTACATTTGTTTTTAATGGTTTAAAAACTTCTCTAAAATTATGTTTGAGCTCTTGCATGGCTCTGAAAAATATTTTAAATTTCGAATTAGGGGAGTGCTTAACCTTAAACACACCTAAATGGAGGCAATCTAGTTTGAATTAATCATGCATGCACCATTGGATTCCCTTTTATCAACTTTCACCAATCCCACATGCAAAGGACAAGCATGGTGGGCAGCAAGCATCAACTTTGCAGGATTTTCATGGTGGCATGTGAAGCAAGTGGAGCTAGGGAGCATGGACATGACCCAAAGCATGGAGCATCAAGTGGGAAGACCAATAATTCAAGAAAAGGAGTGGACGAGAGCGTTTGGGCGGTGCAACTCGTGGAGCACGCGGGCGAGGAAAGTTGCGAGAGGCGAAATGATCGTGCGGGGAGAAAGACCCGGTGGGGAGGAGCCGGAAGACCCCCGGGCCGGCCGGCCGGGCCGGCCGGCCCGACCTACTTAAGGAGCCCCCCGACTCCCGTTTTCGCAGGCAAGCTTCCCTCTCCTTCCCTTGTTTGTGTGTTCAAGTTTGTGTGCTCGGAACCTCCGTAGACATAGCCAACCATCCCAAGCTTGATAGCTCAAGAAAAAAATCCACATCCTTAATCCACTCAAAGTCCACATCCGAAGGAAAGAGTTTAAGTGCTTAGTTTACCGGTTGCAACCCGGAATTTTAGTTGAAGAAAGAGTGCAGCAACCATGTGGAAGAAGACCACAAGTCTCTTCTCCAAGAAGAAGAGTTCGTCGTCATCCAAGCCGTCATCAACCACATCTTCGAGGAGGCACTCGGTTTCCGAGTCTCCCCGGAGCATGGAGACGGATACGGCGCCACCGAGGAGGAACGATGCTCTCCTCCTTGGTGGTATGAGGGCTGCGAGAAGCACTTCCATGAGGTTCACCGAACCTCGTGGGCACACGGAGGAGCAGCCCGCGCCACCACGACGATCGACTCGCTCAACCGTGCCGCCTCCTTACACCCCGACACACTCTTCGTACGGCTTCATCATCTTGTCGGCGGAGGAGGAGGAGAGGCTCGCCAATCTTGAGAAGAGGCTTGTGCCGAACGTCGAGTTCGACGACCAAGCACTCTACACCTTGGGTTTTTGCACCGACATATACTATATGTTGGGGCACCTCGGATGGGTGCGGTTCTCCAACGGAATATCGGTGGACACCCATTTGGGTTACGCCTTGGAAATTTTAATGACTATTGCACCCATCGTTGATGATGATGGGGTGAAAAGCTTGTCATTCCGTTTGGAGGGAGTCCAACAAGTGGTTCCCTACGAGCATGTTAGGGAGCTGCTTGGATTCCACAAGGGAGCTCGGAGAAAGTTGACGTGCCACCCGGCATGTTAGCGGGATTTTGGAACATGATCTCCGGAGAAGCCCATCAACAACGCAATTGCATCCGTAACCCCATTATCCGGATATTTCACTCTTGGATGTGCAAGAGGATATTGGGGAGGATGAAGGAAACAAAGGTGACCGACACGGAGTTGAATTGGCTATACTCGGCTTTAATTGCCAGGCAGCCAATAGACCCCTCTTACCTCATGATCAACCGTTGGTGTTGTGAAGCAACATCGGGGGCGGGCAATTTTGGTTCGGGGTGTTACCTCTCCATGTTGGCCTTTTCCTTGCGGCCGGGGATCGCAAGAAACCCCGCTCACCTTTTGCGTGGTACCTCTCTCGGCTTTGAATATTTGCGGCAAGGCAAATACATTAGTGGAGATGAGAGAGGAGGCTATCGGTTGGCCATAGTGAACCTACCCCTTCCCAACGAGAGGCTTAGGCTTTTCAATGAGGGGAGAGAAGATTGGTTGGAAGAGGGACTACTTGTCCCCGCGAGGAAGAACAAGAGAGGAAGAATCGTAGAGGAGGGAACATCCTCCGCACAAGCGAGTGGAGCAAAACCCAATGTGCAACCATTCGGTGGAGTTCCTCCTCCGCCAAGTTATTACGGAGGGCCACAAGAGCAAGCATGGGGGGGTGGTGCACCGGTACCCCCGCAAAATTATGTTTTGCCCAATGCTAACTTCGCGGAGTCCTACGCTCATCATCCCCAAACACAACAAAGCATGGCCATTATTGGAGGGTATGCTGCAAGAAATGCTCAAAACATCGCAGCCATCCAAGCTAACGCAGCTCAACTCGGTGAAGGCAACGCTAATATTGCCTTTGAACTTGGACGCCTTCACCTTGTGGAGCCAAATCAATTCGTCGGAGGGAATGTCCAATCGTATTATGAGCAAGGGTATTATTATCAAGATTATCAACATCAACCACCGGCGGAGGACTAGAAGATTTAGGAACTTTAGTTTTCTTTTCTTTCTTTTTCTCTCGTAATTTTCAGCTTTTTCTTATGTGTGTTTGCGTAGTATTTTTCTGTTTTTATTTAAATTTCAGCAAGCATGTTTGTTTATTTTCAGTATGTATTTCAACTTGATGTCATCATTAATAAAGACACCACCTTGATTATATCATTGGAAAAGTTACAAGATTCGTGCCATGATGATATATGATTATAATTGCAGCTTTGTTCATCTTTGTAATTGGTTTATGCATGTTTAAGCTAGTGCTCTCTTAAAAATACAAATCTGAATTTATTTAAATGCTAGCTTAATTTTCAGCGGAGGTTATGATTAAAATAAAGACCAATAGTGTTTTATGTGCTCTCAAGTTATGAATAGATTAAAGATGTCTTTTATGCTTAAAAATATCGCTAACCTTGTCACGAATATCACTTGTGTGTTGCTCAACCTATCCAAAGCCTTATATATATTTGAGTGCATAAACCTTAGTGTACAAGATTTATTTTTGAGTGAGTTATTGCAGGCCATGATTTCTCTGGCCCGAGACTAAGAAGCTGGTCATTCCATTTTTGCGTATCTATCTTTTTGCTAGCCTTTTATCCGTGCATTGTGTATCCCCGTATCGGAGATCTCACAAACTTCGCCGGATATCCACCCTTAAACCAAATATCATTTTTTTTTTTGTGATTACCTCCTTGACCACAACCTATCGTTGAGAATGGATCATCAATTCAAGGAAGATCGCAAGACGGTGCCAACGTTGAAGATTTCAAGTATCTCTCCAAGGAAAAATACTCCGGTACCTACCTTATTTTTCGCCTCTTTGCTCGAGGACGAGCAACGTCTAAGCATGGGGGAGGAGGTAGGTACGGTGCAGTTTTAGAGTAAAAAGGGGAATATTTTTTTAAAAAAAATGATGAATGATGATGAAAGAAAAAAAAATCCGGTGATAATCATGACTTTCAAGGTAAAGAAAAAAAATATATATATAATGAATGAATGAAAGAAAGAAAGAAAGAAAAGAATGAGAAATATGAGAAAGAGAAAAAAATATATGTGCGTAAAGTGAACTCCCCGGTTCTCTAAAAGTGCATTCAAGGCTTCAAGTAAAAAAGATCCATTCTCATTTTCCAACCATGTGCAATCCGATAACGAGGACTTTCTTTGTGCCTCGGGATCACTCTTTGCCATTTGCACATGTCCACTTATCTAAAGTGTGTGTATTTTTCTCTTTCCCCTCCTTGATTTAACATTATTTTCCAATGACCTTTTTGACGAGTCTCGGTAAGACCATGAGAAGCTTGTCTTGTTTTGACAACACCTCATTTATAAAATCTTGTTAGGACTAAACTTTCCCAAAGCTCCATATAAGCCTACCACACATATATATGAGAGGGAAAGGAGTAGAATATATAGGCTTGAGAGACAAGTGAGATGAGAGTTCATGAGCAATATACAAGATGATTTAAATTTGTGAATTTGGTTTAGCTTTTCTTTATCTTGTTCTTTATTTCAAAAATTCCGAGATCTATTTAAAACTTTGTGAGCATGTTAATACTTGTGGGATAAACTTAATAAGAATCTACCCTTCGTAGAGATGAAGGCTAGCACATTATGGAACTTTAATGAATTAAAATTTTGAGAGCATTATGTTTTCTCATGTGTGATCAAGTGCAAAGTTTAAACATTGTTTGGCAATGATGATATCCATCGAAGGCTTACTCGAGGACGAGCAAGGTTTAAGCATGGGGGAGATGTTGACGGTGAAAATCCGTCAACCTAGCCATGAGTTTACCTTCGGTGTTGGCATGAATTTTATACCTTACCATTGGTACTAACCCTCGTGGTATAACAAGTTCATGTGTGCATGTCGGTTTTGGAGTTTAATGTTTATGCAGGGTTTTAGTGTTGAATGCAAGACTTTCGGGATAAGTTCATCAAGCACCTCGTGACAAGACCTTGAAGCCCCGTACGAGTCATGCAATGAAGCAAACTTAACTCCAAGAAGCCGGGGACTTAATCCGAGAAGACGACGGACTCCGGGGACCCGACCGGAAAAATGCCGAATTTTGCAAGACAAGGAGTTGAGTCCAATTCGGAGAGAAACCGACGACATGGACCTACATGCGAAGGGGGAAACATCCAGAAGCAAGGGAACCGACGTGGGGCAAAGGAGCCCACGGGGCCGGGCCTAAATGGGCCCGGGCCGGCCGGCCCGATCCGGTCGGCCCAGGCCCATTTTGGGCCCAAACACCCTCTCCTTTGCCCTAGCCGCCAATCGGGCTATTTATAGTCCCCCGACCGAGAACCACGAGAGAGAAGATTTCGTCTTCGGCCGCCGAGAAGCAAGAGAAGAGAGGGACACCATCTCGGAGAGGAGAGGGTCGAGCTAGTTGACTAGGGTTCCCCTAGCCGACGTGGGAACCTTGCACGGAAGACCACGTCGGAGTTCCCGGAGCTAGAAGCAAGATCAAGGAAGGATCCCGGTGGTGATCTTGTGTATGTATCATTGTCATAGTTGAATTATCAAGTTGAATCTTTTCCTAGCGATCAAGTGTTTCCTCGAAGATTTCGTTTTTCGATCGGCTTTGCTTATTCCAATTCTATTCTCGAGATAGATTACATAGGGTGTTCTTGTAGCCGCGGTGGCTAGAGGTACACGCCGGATCTTCCGAAAGAATCTCGACTTGTCTTTTGACTCGCCCCTAAGCTCCCCGCATGAATAGGGATACGTTGTGACAGAACGGGGGTCTCGAAAGGCGGATGTTTTCGGATTTGGACGGGAAACCACGATTTAAAGAGGCTTCTTTTAAGATTCGATTTGCTACTTCTTCTCTTGCTTGGAACTTCAACAAAAGGCTTACCCCGATCCCTCTAGATCGGTTTATCTACCCAATCTTACTTTGTTTTCTCCGGTTTTTAGTAGATTAGATTCGTTTTGTGTCTTTTACTTAGATGCATTAGGTCTTTTATCGAAGATTGAAGTTACTTGGCTTTAATAGATTAAGTCTTGCGTCACACATTTGTTCCACGGATTCGATACCTTGGGTTCACCACTCGAGGGAAGAAGGGTCCCTTGACTACGACGGGAGACTTGTACGCTTGCGAGTCACGAACGAACTTTGATACAATTATTAACCGTCAACAACGCCCGAGCAGGTCCATACACCATCTACCGTCGGCCCCCAACCCTTATCAAGTAAATCATACCTAACACCTAGTTCTCTAATTATTAAGCCAAGACAGAGCCATATGTCTTGTGGTAGTCTTGTTTTCCGGGTGGTCGCTCCATGTTCCGATTAAACAAATGATCTTGTATTAATCATCCAAAGATATATCATAAAGGTAAAGTATGATTCATCATTATTGTTCATTAAAACCACCACAACCCAAGTATAGCAACTAAGCATAGCTACCCACCATAAATGTAAACCCGGGTTAACAAGGAATGACAATCAAAGACTAGGATAAACCTTAATAGGACCCATCAAAATTTAATGCAAGCAAAGCAATGAGTGATTAAGTATAATTAGGACAAAAGATCAAGGACACACTTGCCTTTAACCAAGGTAATTGCTCGAATGTCTTCACCTCTTGCTCTTCAAACTTCTCGAACGGCGTTCACTCTAAGCGCATCAATCATCGAGCACGACATACACAAAGCAAACAATCAAGCATATACTAAGAACAAAGCACCAATCAAAAGAAAGCTTTAAAAGAACGCACTAAACGATAGACTCAATTAGATGGATCACTAAAGAACACAAAGTGTGCTTGGAAGGGAAAGGCTTGGTTAGTTTTAAAGAGATGGTTGCGGAAGATTGAGCAAGGACCGGAAAGATCACACCGGGATAGAGTTCGATTCTATTGGTTACGCAAGTGCAAGAAACACCGAAAACAAAACTAAGCTCGAAACTATCATGAGATCATTATCAAACAACCAGAGACTACGCTTGGCATATTTTAATTAAGAAATCATGTGAAAGAATATTTCAAAGAAATTCTCTATGTTACCATTAAACAAGTTACATTTAATTAAAGAAATCACGATAAACCTAATCATGTTTTATTGATAACATTCGAGTGGAAGTTATGTCAGATTAACAATTACTTTAGAAAGATAAAGCAAATATAAGATATCTAGACGAGTAGCTTTATGTCACGTGTTCAACTAAACATATCTAATATTGAAAAGGTATTTATGATGTCATTAGGCATATTAACTTTATTATGGAAACCGATGTTCAACGCTAAGCATCTTTTATTTAAAAAAACTAGTTATAAATAGGGATTAACCAATTACATCATGATTAAAGAAAATCGGATTAGAACCTAATCACTTTTTATTTATAAAAGCATTGAAATAAGAATTAGTCAAGATTAACATGCATCTTTAATGTTAAAACAAGTAACAGGTGATACACGTGCTAACATACGGGTTATGGTCAAACGAAATAGAACGGCACAAATGAACTATCCACGCACAAGAAAACCTTAAGGTGGTTTTGGGAAAACTAGTCTACGAAGAGAACTAGACCGAAGGGCAACAACCGAGCAAAAGGTAAGCTAAACTAGTTGGTAAAGGAACCGATAACAAGATTACCTCCAAAGAAAGGTATAGCTATGAAAGATTGGGCATAAGAACATAGCTGATTTTTAAAAAGTCAACCTAACAGAGATGGGATAGACATCAACTAGCTAGATGCCGATATACAAGATTCTCGGATAAACATGAAACACGATTGATAAGATTACTTGACAGTGCAAATGAGCAAAGGCAAACTACTCACATAGACAAAGCTACTAAGATAAGCGAAACTCTAAGGCTTGATTAGATGCACACGGTTTAGCTTGGGGCTAACACTAGAAAGGTTTATAGCTTCTGATAAACTTGATCAAAAGAGATACTAAGATAAAGCTGACACCGAACGTCTAACGAATTATTTGCATTTATGAGAGAACAAGGCTATGAGCTAGGTTCATTTTAATTAACAAAACAAATATAAAGGATATTTCAGAAATAAAATACCCTATGTTGACATTAATGCAATATTAAACTTTATTTATGAAACCGGTGTAAAGAACTAGTCAAGTTTTATTAATAAATATATGAACTAACCGATTAAACATTTAATTTAGAAAAACTAAACTATATGAACAATCTAAACGAAACTTTGTAATTCGATTAGATCTTATTATTATTAAAAACATTATGGTATTGGCATTAATCAAATTAATATTTATTGTAAAAGCCGATGTAAAAGCCTGATCAAATTGTAATTAGAAAAGATTAATTAACTGTTAAACAAATTAACATTTGATTCACGAAAACCGAGATAAAGATCTAATTAACTTTTATGTACAAAATCATGTGATAGAAACATTAATCAACTTAAATTTGCTTATGAAAAACGATATATAGATCTATATTGCTTTTATTTATAAAAGGCATGTATGACTAGACCAATCAAAATTAATATTAATTTTATTTTCAGAAAACAAAACATGGTGAAAACTCATCACTAACGTGTGCTTTACATTATTATAAATCTAACGCAACTTGAACCGATTAAAACGGAGCTAAAACAAAAGATTTATGCATAATACAAGATTGGAAGGACCTATACGCGATTATCTATAGATTTTAGGGATAGAAAAGAAGACTTGCAAGACACATTAAATAGTGCTTGCGAAACTGATAAAGCTCGGGATTAGATCTGAAAAAGGCTTGGGTTGGATCTGGGTGTGAAGATCCGGAAAGTTCTAGGGGTTATATGCAAGGTCTACAAGATACATAAAAACGAAACAAAATTACAGGGTTACTCAGGGGGTCATGTGCAAAAACTCCTTCTCCTTCCTCTGGACCTCGAGCAGAGCATGGACAGGGGGCGGTGGCGCTGGGGGATGGCGGCGCCGGTGACCTGGAGCGGCTATGGGCTCAAGTGAGTAAGGGAAAGCGAAGAGGAGCTCAAGGGGAACGGGATGGAGCCTTCACCTCGGACGAGAGGAGGACGAAGAGATGGCCGGCGGCGGCATCCTTGGCGGGCGGCTCGGGCACCCTTGGGAGGCGGTGCTCCGGTGCCTCCCAAGCGATGCGGAGCGGTTGAAGCCGCTCGGCTCGACGTCGCGAAGCTTCGGCGGGCGCGGTTTCTCCTATCGAGGCTTCCATGTGCCGAATCGAGAGGTGGCGGGCGAGCTTGCCGGCTCGGCTTCCCGCGAGGGGCGGCGGCACGGGCGCGGGCGGTTCGGCGGCGCGCGCGGCGGTGCGGGCGGCTAGGGCGCGCGCGCGTGGGCTCGGCCTTTTATGGGCGCGCCGGGCGGCGGAGGGCGCACACCGGCGGGGGAGGCGGCGCCATGGCCCGCGCTCGGCGGCCGGGCCCCGATGGGCCCTGCACGGGCCGACGACTGGGCCGGCGCGGTCCTAGGTCGGGCCTTCGGGCTCAGCCCAGTTAGATAGGATAGGTTTTGTTTTTTTTCCGAAATTATTTTCCAGTGCAAAATAAATTCAGGCAAATCCCAGAAAATGTTTAAAGGCACGGAAAATACCCAGAAAATCCCAAAAATTCCAGGAAAATTCTTAGAGGTAGATTAAGACATGAACAATCCAAATAAAGCATTTGGAGCTCATGAAAAAGATTTTAGAGCCTTCTAATAAATAGAAATAGCTCAAGGAAAATGAGAATAAATTCCAGAAAAATCCGGAAAATTCTCGGAAGGTTTTGGACAGCTCCTAAACGCATTTTTGAAACCTTTTGCACTCAAGAACCACTAGATGCATCGGCATGAATGCAACACACATAACTTTTTATTTAATTTAGAAAATCAAACAATGAATTTTTCCTATACTATATTCTCTGTAAATAAAAATAAATGTTGGAAAAATTTTAAAATTATTAGAAAATCGTTATTTAAATATTCTCTCTATTCACATCCCGAAATTGGAAATTTCGGGGTGTGACAAATCTACCCCCCATAAACGGAATCTCGCCCCGATATTCGAAGAAAGAAGAAGCAAGGAGGAGGGAGATAAACAAGAACATTGCGATCGAAGTAGGTAGGCGGTCATCCTCTTTTGTCGATCGGTGTGAAATCGTTATTCCTCATCTTGCCTTATTCATTAGGGTCTTCGTCGAGTGAGTTAGATCGGATAGGAGCAAGCTCAATGTGGGAAAGAAAGTAGAGTGAGGTCTTCTTTTTCTTCAACTTGCATGTCTTCCTTCCTTTCTTCTTGTGATGTCCTCTAGTGGGAAGAAACAAAGAATGATGACAAGGATGTGGAAGGTACAAAAGAGAAACCCAACTAGGCAACTGATGCCATTGCAGATATAGGATCCACAATACACCAACACTCACTTCAAAGGAACCAACTCAAACAAGGTCATAAAACCAAGCATCATCATGCAAACACACAATTCCACCAATGAAGGCATAGCTAAGGGAACGATACTACACGTTGTTAATAAAGTCAGAGGGTATCCTCCTAATAGATCAGATGTAGCTCCCAGCAAGGATCTCCATAAATAATGGATCTTTCCCAGATCAAAGATGCCAAAATTATGAGTTCATCCCAACTGGAATCACCTCAATCAGAGGTTTAGAATTCGAGATATGAATTAAACAAGATGGCTATGTCAGCAGTGTTGGCAGATTCTGAATGCTCCACTAATTCGTATGTATCTCCCTGGATACAGAACGAATACTGCTGAATTTTGGACACAAATTAGTTCATGAAATTCTGGAACTAACCCAACTGATTTCGTATCAATCGGAGTTCTGTAGCTCGAGATAAAATTAAAACAGTGTTGATGTGTCGGAGAGCTGCGCGAACAGATAGAATATCAAGGGCAACAATTCCACCAATAAATCAAGGGGGTGTTATTGCTTGAGAGAAGGCACACACGAGATCGAAGAAGTGTTCAAGGAGAGCGAAGATAAATATACAAGAATTCATGGTATGGAGAAAAGAAGATGGTTAAGAGGTGAGATCCTTCATCGGAGAGGTCAAGGATAAGATATGGAGGGATTGTAGAACAAAAGAGGCATTAAGAAACGACCAATACTAACTAGACTTACGTCCTACAGTCGATACAGCTCTGATACCACTCTGTCACACCCGATTTTCCGAAGGAAATCAAGTGCATACCTATATGCATGCCAGGATCAAGTTTCATGCATATAGTGACATAAAAGTGTATACAAAAACAGTATCACGTAAGAAAAAGAAAGATTATCAGAGATTTACGCTTAACCCTAGAAACGAAGGCTCCAAACATCACGGACGATCGGCGGGGGTTGCGTACGTCTAGCACTCATCAACATCTTCACAAGACTTCGAGTAGCATCCTCTTTACGAGCAACAATGTTTATAGCAAGGGTGAGCACTCGTGGTGCTCGGCAAGTGTGGGAGAAAGAATGAATGCAAAGGCTTTATAGTGGACTGGGCTATAATCATTTAAGAAATTTATTTGGTCAAATTTTATTAGCACCTGATTACTAATAAAGTATAAGTATATACCAACTCACATTAAGCATAAGATAAGAAATACGCCATAAGCATATGGCAAGCATAACCAAAGTGCACGATTTAAGTCCGTCTTCAAGTTCAATTATCATGTGAGGGTCCAGGCCGCTCTTGACCGTGAGCACGGCTAATCGATTAGTTTTAAACTCTGCAGAGGTTGTACATCTTTACCCACAAGTCGCGTAAAAGTCCCGAAGAACTTTATACCCAACCACGCGATGTCGTCCAAGCATCATACCACACTACCGAGGTGTGATTGCATAGGGACGCTACGAGGCCGTTACAAAGATCCCCAGATGCAGGCTGCCCGCTAGGTTACCTGATCAGTGCAGCGTATAAAGCTCCCGGACGAGTACCGTGTCTTAGCCAAGCCCACACCTACGCCCGAGCAGGTCCATACGCCATCTACCATCAGCCCCCAACCCTTATCAGGTAAAGCATACCTAACACCTAGTTCTATAATTATTAAGCCAAGACAGAGCCATATGTCTTGTGGTAGTCTTGTTTTCTGGGTGGTCGCTCCATGTTGCGATTAAACATATGATCTTGTATTAATCATCCAAAGATATATCATAAAGGTAAAGCATGATTCATCATTATTGTTCATTAAAACCACCACAACCCAAGTATAGCAACTAAGCATAGCTACCCAACATAAATGTAAACCCGGGTTAACAAGGAATGACAATCAAAGACTAGGATAAACCTTAATAGGACCCATCAAAATTTAATGCAAGCAAAGCAATGAGTGATTAAGTATAATTCTTAGGTCAAAAGATCAAGGACACACTTGCCTTTAACCAAGGTAATTGCTCGGGAATGTCTTCACCTCTTGCTCTTCAAACTTCTCGAACGGCGTTCACTCTAAGTGCATCAATCATCGGGCACGAAATACACAAAGCAAACAAACAAGCATATACTAAGAACAAAGCACCAATCAAAAGAAAGCTTTAAAAGAAGCACTAAACGATAGACTCGATTAAATGGACTAAAGAACACAAAGTGTGCTTAGAAGGGAAAGGCTTGGTTAGTTTTAAAGAGACGGTTACGGAAGATTGAGCAAGGACTGGAAAGATCACAGCGGGATAGAGTTCGATTCTATTGGTTACGCAAGCGCAAGAAACACCGAAAAAAAACTATGCTCGAAACTATCGTGAGATCATTATCAAACAACCGGAGACTACGCTTGGCGTATTTTAATTAAGAAATCATGTGAAAGAATATTTCGGAGAAATGCTCTATGTTACCATTAAACAAGTTACATTTAATTAAAAAAATCACGATAAACCTAATCATGTTTTATTTATAACATTCAAGTGGAAGTTATGTCAAATTAACAATTACTTTAGAAAGATAAAGCAAGTATAAGATATCTAGACGAGTAACTTTATGTCACCTGTTCAACTAAACATATTTAATATTGAAAAGGCATTTATGATGTCATTAGGCATATTAACTTTATTGAAAACCGATGTTTAACTCGAACATCTTTTATTTAGAAAAACTAGTTATAAATAGGGATTAACCAATTACATCATGATTAAAGAAAATCGGATTAGAACCTAATCACTTTTTATTTATAAAAGCATTGAAATAAGAATTAGTCAAGATTAACATGCATCTTTAATGTTAAAACAAGTAACGGGTGATACACGTGCTAACATACGGGTTATGGTCAAACGAACTAGAACGGCACAAATGAACTATCCACGCACAAGAAAACCTTAAGGTGGTTTTGGGAAAGCTAGTCTACGAAGAGAACTAGACCGAAGGGCAACAAGCGAGCAAAAGGTAAGCTAAACTAGTTGGTAAAGGAACCGATAACAAGATTAGCTCCGAAGAAAGGTATAGCTATGAAAGATTGGGCATAAGAACATAGCTGATTTTTAAAAAGTCAACCTAACAGAGATGGGATAGACATCAACTAGCTAGATGCTGATATACAAGATTCTAAGATAAACATGAAACAAGATTGATAAGATTACTTGATAGGCAAATGAGCAAGGCAAACTACTCACACGAGACAAAGCTACTAAGATAAGCGAAACTCTAAGGCTTGATTAGATGCACACGGTTTAGCTTGGGGCTAACACTAGAAAGGTTTAGAGCTTCGATAAACATGATCAAAAGAGATACTAAGATAAAGGCGACACCGAACGTCTAACGAATTATTTGCATTTATGAGAGAACAAGGCTATGAGCTAGGTTCATTTTAGTTAACAAAACAAATATAAAGGATATTTCAGAAATAAAATACCCTATGTTGACATTAATGCAATATTAAACTTTATTTATGAAACTGGTGTAAAGAACTAGTCAAGTTATATTAATAAATATTCATATATGAATTAACCGATTAAACATTTAATTTAGAAAAACTAAACTATATGAACAATCTAAACGAAACTTTGTAATTCGAGTAGATCATATTATTATTAAAAACATTATGGTATTGACATTAATCAAATTAATATTTATTATAAAAGCCGATGTAAAATCCTAATCAAATTTTAATTAGAAAGGATTAATTAATTGTTAAACAAATTAACATTTGGTTCACGAAAACCGAGATAAAGATCTAATTAACTTTTATGTACAAAAACATGTGATAGAAACATTAATAAAATTAAATTTGCTTATGAAAAACGATATATAGATCTATTTGCTTTTATTTATAAAAGGCATGTATAACTAGAAATTAATCAAAATTAATATTAATTTTATTTTCAGAAAACAGACATGATGAATACTCACCACTAACGTGTGCTTTACATTATTATGAACCTAACGCAACTTGAACAGATGAAATCGGAGCTAAAACAAAAGATTTATGCATAAAACAAAATTGGAAGGACCTATACGCGATTATCTATAGATTTTAGGGATAGAAAAGAAGACTTGCAAGACACATTAAATAGTGCTTGCGAAACTGATAAAGCTCGGGATTAGATCTGAAAAAGGCTTGGGTTGGATCTGGGTGTGAAGATCCGGAAAGTTCTAGGGGTTATATGCAAGGTCTACAAGATACATAAAAACGAAACAAGACGGGGTTACTCGGGGGGTCATGTGCAAAAACTCCTCCTCCCCTCGGACCTCGAGCAGAGCATGGATAGGGGGCGGTGGGCGGGGGGGGTGGCGGCGCCGGCAACCCTGGAGCGGCTATGGGCTCAAGTGAGTAAGGGAAAACGAAGAGGAGCTAAAGGGGAACGCGTTGGAGCCTTCACCTTGGACGGTGGAGGACGAAGAGATGGCCGCGGCGGCATCCATGGCGGCCGGCTCGGGCACCCATGGGCGGTGGCGCTCCGGTGCCTCCCAGGCGACGGGGAGCGGTTGAAGTCGCTCGGCTCGACGTCGCGAAGCTTCTGGCGGGCGCAGTTTCTCCTATCGAGGCTTCCATGCGCCGAATCGAGAGGTGGCCGGCGAGCTCGCGGGCTCGGCTTCCCACGGGGGGCGGCGGCGCGCGGCGCGGAGCGGTTCGGGCGGCGGCGCGCGGCGGTGCGGGGGCGGCTAGGGCGGGCGTGCGCGGGCTTGGCCTTTTATGGGCGCGCGGGGCGGCGCGGGGGTAGCACACGGCGGGGGCGGCGGCGCCATGGCCGCTCGCGTGGCGGCCGGGCCCGGATGGGCCCGGCGCGGGTCGACGGCCGGGCCGGTGCGGTCCTGTGTCGGGCCTTCGGGCTCGGCCCGGTTAGATAGGATAGGTTTTTTTCAGAAATTATTTTCCAGAGCAAAATAAATTCAGGAAAATCCTAGAAAATGTTTAAAGGCGCGGAAAATACCCGAGAAAATCCCAAAAATTCCAGGAAAATTCCTAGAGGTAGAATAAGACATGAACAATCCAAATAAAGCATTTGGAGCTCATGAAAAAAATATTAGAGTGTTCTAATAAATAGAAATAGCTCAAGGAAAAATGATAATAAATTCCGAGAAAAATCCGAAAAATTCTCGGAAGGTTTTGGACAGCTCCTAAACGCATTTTTGAAACCTTTTGCACTCAAGAACCACAAGATGCATAAGCATGAATGCAACACACATAACTTTTATTTAATTTAGAAAATCAAAAAATTTATTTTTCCTATACTATATTCTGTGTAAACAAAAATAAATGTTGGAAAAATTTTAAAATTATGAGAAAATCGTTATTTAAATATTCTCTCTATTCACATCCCGAAATTGGAAATTTCGGGGCATGACATAAATAATCCTCCCAGATATCTTTTCTCTAGCTTCCAGTTAGTTTTTCATTGTCCGGATCTTCTTTAGATTTTTTTATAAATGTCATTATTTGGGTTTTACGTGGATCCGATTCATGTCAGTGCAGCTGGTCTTGATTGGGGTTTGCTTAATAATAGCCACCTATTTTTCTTATTATTACGTTTCACTTCATTTTCACTTGTCCATATCTCATTTAGTTTTTTTTATAAATGTAATCATGCAAAACTATATAGGAGCACCCCACTAACTCATTCTGTGCACTCTTAACGTGCCACGAGCCACGTCATCCGCTAATATCATCTGCACTCAATCCCACGAAACATTCCCATCACGTCAAAATGCCAACATTATACGCAACACGAAATGTTCAATCAATCTTTATGCAAATCCACACATCACATCAATCTTAACCATCACGAGATCGATTTGGAATTATTGAAGCCTTTGATTGACAAGTGAAAGGGATCCAAACTGAGCTTAATAATGCAGGAAACAACATATAGAAACTTGATTGGCGTAATACTCGAATGAACTCTTCAAACGTGATTTGGACTCAAAATATATTTGACGAATTTCTACAAACTAAACGTGAAATATAATAGATGTTATTTCGAATTTGGTTATACTTGAGGGTAATACTTTAGATTTTTTCGAACATTTAATATAGTTTTTGCTTCAATTTGACGAATGTTTGGTACCTTTAGATTGCTCGGATGTACGTCGTCTTCCATGTGTACAGGATATAAGAAAAGTAAAATAAATAATTACAAAATGATATGAAAAACATTTTAAAAGATTAAGCTAATCATTACGAACACATAACACGTGACCAAAAGAATCACTTAAATCGGAGATACCAGAAAAAAATAGTAATCACTTTAAGGTTCAAGAATTATTTTAATCATTTTATTTACAGTTTTGTCCTCCTATCTTAAAATGATAATTATTTTTCTCATATCACCGATTTAGTTGATTCTTGTGGTTATGTGTTCGTAATAATGAACTTTATCTTTTAAAAATGTTGTTCATATTGTTTTCTAATTGCTTATTTTATTTTTGTTATATTGTTGTTTTCACACCACAATATAAGAATAATATAGCAAATAATGATAAAATAGCATAAATGACATTTGAAAAAATAAAGCTCACCATTATTAATGTGTGACCACAAGAATTACTTAAATTGGAGGTACAGACAAATAATAGTAATCATTTTAAAATTTAAGGACTAAATTGTATGGTCAAAGATTTTCGGTTTTGGATTTTGATGGTCAAAACCAAACTTAATCTATAGTTGGGTGGTCAAAATGAATTTTTTCCTTTATAATTTAGTTTGTTTTTTGACAACATCATTTAGAATTTGGTTGCACTTGAGGGGAATAATTTGGAATTTTTTCGAACATTTAATATAGTATTTGCTTTAATAATGCAGGAAACAGCATATAGAAACTTGACATGCCACTAGTAGAGAGCGAGGCTTTTGTTCGGGCATTTAGTCCCGGTTCAACTTTGGAGCCGGGACTAAAGGCCTTTCATCGACGTGGCCCGAAATGCCCGCCGGAGACACCCCCTTTAGTCCCGGTTGGTACAACCAACCGTGACTAAACGGGGGTTGTCCCAACGGCGGTCTCGGTTGGTAACTCCAACCGAGACTAATAGTCCGCGCCCTATAAATCCAGTTTCTTCTTCCCCTTTCTCTTGCCCGAGCCATTCTTCACCAAGAGCTCAAGATCCTCCTCCATGGCGCCTCAACCTTAGAGAGGTGTCTTGCTGAATTTTTTCTTCATGTATTTGTGAAGGTTTCTCTCCTCTAAAGTGTTTCCGATATTTGATTCTTCTTCCTCCCATCATTTGTTGTTATTAATTGTTTTGATATATTTTAGAGATGGAGAAAATAGAAATCTTAAATCCTAGGTGGGAGGAGGTAATGAGAGATGAGGTTATTATATATATACTTTAGATTGAGAAAAATGTGGTGGGCTAAACACTAGCATTGTCTTGTTGTCTTTTATATTGAGGTAGAGAAAATTGAATTTTACTTATTGATATAATGAAACATAGAACTAATTATGTTTTTACATTTAGCTAATTTTATAGAAGTTAGTTTATGTTATAAATAATGTAGGCGGGGCCTCCAGTTCATAGCGGAATACATCATCGAATTCACCCTTCTTCATCTTTCTCTTTGTTAATTTACTTTTTAATATAACGGGACATAGAACTAATCTAAATTTTGCATTTAGCTAATTTTTTCGAAGTTAGTTTATAAAAAGTTTGATAACTGATAATGGAGATCAAAATGGCCATCAAGTGACCTCTCGTATGTCATTATATCACAAGTCCCCCAAGCTAAAAACTAGTCGGCTTCTAGCTTTTGAACCTCGCTTCAAACACATTTATGAATTCACGTATTGTGTTGAGATGATCAACATGTTAAGGAAGAATGTAGCTAGGCCTCCAGTTCTCATCATCTAGTTCATAACGAAAAACATCATCGAATTCCCCTTTCTTCATTTTTCTCTTTGTTAATTTACTTTTTAATATAGAAATTGGACTTAATATGATGAAGATGAATCGTCAATGGATGAATGCCAACGGACGATCCCCAAAATACATTGCCGGCATGAAAGCTTTTCTCGAAGTGGCTAAAGCCAACAAGAACCCAAAGGGATTCACGTGTTGTCCATGCTTGTTTGTGCGAAACGACAAAGCCTACTCTAACTAGCGGACTCTTCACCTCCACTTGATTAAAAACGGATTCATGGTGAACTATGTGTTTTGGACCAGGCACGGTGAAAGAGGGGTTGTGATGGAAGAGAACGAAGATGAGGAGGATTATAATAACATTCCCGATCGGGCCCCGGGGCAAGATTTTGTGGATACTTTAATGGAAGATGCGACGAAGAAGAGATACCGAGAAGACGGCCATGTTGATGATCTTGGTCAAGTTTGAAAAGATGCACGGGGACCGTGAAAATGATAATGAAAAGGCAAAGTTGCGTCATATGATAGAAGATCATAGAAAACTATTGTACCCAGATTGCAAACAGGGTCACAAAAAGCATGGTACTACACTTGAAATGTTGCAATGGAAGGCAAAATATGGTGTGTCTGATAAATCATTTGAGGGGATGCTAAAAATTGTGAAGGACAAGCTTCCCGAGAACAATGAATTACCATAAACAACATATGAAGAGAAACAGACTGTGTCCCCTCTGGGGTTGATGGTTCAGAAGATCCATGCCTGCCCTAATGGTTGTATCCTATACCGAGGCACGGAACACAAGAATTTGGAAGCTTGTCCTGTGTGCAACGCGCTACGTTATAAGATCCGGAGAGATGATGATCCTGGTGCTTCTGACAGGACACCTCCCAAGGTGACGAAAGTACTGGCGAAGGTTATGTTGTATTTTCCTATAATACCACGTTTGAAGCGTTTGTTCAGGAACAAAGAAAATGCTAAGTTGATGACATGGCACAAAAGCGATCGTAGTCAAGACCACATGCTCGAGACATCCGTGAGATGGGTCTCAATGGAGAAAGATTGATAGAAAATACAAAGATTTTGCGGGGAGATCAAGAAACATAAGATTTGGTTTAAGCACGGATGGCTTCAATCCATTTGGTGAGTTTAGCAGTGGTCATAGCACATGACCTGTGACACTATGCATTTTCAACCTTCCTGGTTGGATGTGCATGAAGCGAAAGTTCATTATGATGTCGGTGCTAATCCAAGGTCCAAAACACCCGGCAATGACATTGATGTGTATCTAAGACCATTGGTTGATGAACTATTACTTGCTCCGGAAGAAAGAAGGTGTACGTGTGTGGGATGAGAATAAGCAAGAGAACTTCAACCTACGAGCATTGTTATTCATTACCATTAACGATTGGCCTGCTTTAAGTAACCTATCTGGGAACTCAAACAAGGGATATCGGTCCTGCACCCACTGTTTACATAAAACAGACGGTATTCATCTGAAAAATTGTAAGAAGGTTGTGTATATGGGTCACCGTCGCTTTC
Organism: Cenchrus americanus; assembly: GCA_947561735.1. Taxonomy (NCBI): domain Eukaryota; kingdom Viridiplantae; phylum Streptophyta; class Magnoliopsida; order Poales; family Poaceae; genus Cenchrus; species Cenchrus americanus. Next base: position 251,268,475 of record OX387245.1, on the reverse strand, counting down.
TTCCTGAGAAGCATCCCTTAATGAACAAAGGTTTGCATTGGAAAGGAAAGGTTGATCATCGTACAAAGCCCCCCCCATTTTAAAGGTGAAGAGACATTTGAGATGGTAAAGGATCTAAGGGTTGTCTTTGAAAAGGGTGACGGTAGTGAACCTGTTCCACATGATGCTAATGGGCGTGCACCAATGTGGAGGAAAAGTCTATATTTTGGGAGTTACCTTATTGGAAAATTCTTGAGGTTTGGAATGCTATTGACGTGATGCACTTGACGAAGAATCTTTGTCCGAATGTCCTAGGCTTCATGGGTTGTTACAAGAACTCTATGGATACATTGGAAGCACAAAGGGACTCGGAAAATATCCATAGGAATGAAGCACCTCCGATAGAGGTTGATGAGGAAGAAGCAGATCCTGAAGAGGTTGAGGAGGAAGAACAAGATTACTTAGGTCCTGCTAGTTACACCCTGAGCAAGGAGGAGAAGGACATCATGTTTGATTGCCTAAATAGTATGAAGGTTCCATCTGGCTACTCATCGAATATAAAAGGGATAATAAGTATGAAAGATAAGAAGTTCACAAATCTAAAGGCCCACGACTGCCACATGTTGATGACACAGTTACTTCCAGTTGCGTTGAGGGGTGTTCTACCAGAGAAAGTACGATTAGCGCTCGTAAAGCTTTGTGCATTTCTCAATGCAATTTCACGAGAAGGCAATCAATCCAAGGAACCTAGTGAAGCTACAAAATGATGTTGTGCAATGTGTTGTCGGCTTTGAGTTGGCATTTCCACCTTCATTCTTCGATATTATGACTCACCTCCTGGTGCACCTTGTGAAAGAGATTACTATTCTTGGACCGGTATACTTGCACAACATGTGGCCTTTTGAGAGGTTCATGTCAGTCCTCAAGAAATATGTTCTTAACCGCGCACGTCCGGAAGGAAGCATCGCCAAAGGATATGTAACTGAGGAGGTCATTGAGTTTTGTGTGGACTTTGTCGACTCAATTGACTCGATTGGGGTTCCGTATCACGACACGAGGGGAGACTACTAGGAAAGGCCACCATTGGAAGCAAAGCATGTTTCGGCAATGATACCGATTTGTTTAATAAAGCACACCTAGCCGTTCCGCAACAATCAACCTTGGTGACTCCGTACATTGAGGAACACAAGCCGATTATTTCTTCACAAAATCCATCAAAAACCGAAGCATGGGTTACACACCATCACTTGGAAAATTTCCCCTCATGGTTGAGTGAACAAGTTATTGGTGATTCAACAATTCACCCACAACTCGCTTTGTTAGCCAGGGGACATTCTAGCACAATTTTCAAATTCCAAGCTTACGATATAAATGGTTATACTTTTTACATAAGAGACCAAGATCGGAAAACCACGAGACCAAAATAGTGGTGTCCGTATAGATGCCATGGACAACAACAATAAGAAGAACTCATATTATGGAGTTATAGAAGAGATATGGGAGCTTGAGTACGGGCCACTTAACATCCCTCTGTTTCTTTGCCAATGGGTAAAACTAACTGGAGGTGGCATAAGGAAAGATCAATATGGAATGACAATAGTCGACCTGACCAAGATTGGTTTCAAAGATGAACCATTCGTCCTTGCCAAAAATGTGCATCAAGTTTTCTATGTCAAGGATATGACTAGCAAACCGAAGAATAAAAATCTCGAAGGACCTCAAGAGCCAAAGTGACACATTGTTCTTCCGGGTAAAAGTGTAATCGTGGGAGTCGAGGACGAACGGACAAATCGGATGACTATGTTCGGTTCGATGGCATGCCTCCATTCGCTGTCGAAGTTGACCCAAGCATTCCTCCGGGAAATGAAGAGACACCGTACTTACGTCACGGCCATGACCAAGGAACTTTCGTCAAGAAAAGAAACTTCAAAACTGTACTATAATGATTAATGTTCAAATCATTTGATTAATGTTCTATGAGTGTATTCTTTTAGTTATTTGAACTGAAACTTGTTAAAGCCTTTCAGATGCCCTGTGAGAAGTAACCACAAAGTTTGACATTTTTCTTATGTTTTAGGAGACAAATATTGTCGAGTCCGAAAAAAGTAATTATTTCAACTATTAAATTATTTTTATATTGGAAAGTTAAGGCTGTTAACACTTAACTGAATATAATTTTGCATGGTTCAAATATTAAACTTACCATTTTTTAAAAAATGTTGCAAAGAGAAAGATTGAGAAAATGAGGAGGGAAATGGGAAAAGAATTAAAGTCCCGCTCCAAATACACCTTTAGTCCTGGGTGGTATCACGAACCGAAACAAAAGGTCACCCTTTGTCACGGTTCGTGTAACGACCCGGGACTAAAGAGGGAAATTTTTCCCTTTTGACACTCCCGCGCGAAATCACCCTTTTGTCCCGGGTGGTATCAACAACCGTGACAAAAATACCCCTTTTGTCATAGTTCGTTACACGACTCGTGACTAAAGGTGTGTCTATATATAATAGCAGTGACCCTCCCCCTCCAGCACTTAGCCACTTTTCGTCCCCGATCCGCCGCAATCGTCGGCGTCGTGTCCTCCTCCTCCGCCGCCGCCGTCATCCTCCCCGACCGCCGCCTTCCGCGGCGCCCCGTCCTATACCCCACGGGATTCTCCGCGTCGCATTTTTTTAAATTTCTATTAAAGAATTAATTTATGTATAAAATTGTACTTATTATGTCTATAATAATTCTAATTAAATTCGTTTCTCCCCAGCATCACCGACCGCCATCTCACCTCGGCTCCCCACCGCCTCCCTCGACGCACCCAAGATCCCGCCGCCATCTCGCCCGGCTCCCGACCGCCTCCCTCGACACACCCGGGATCTCGTCGTCATCTCGCCCGGGCTCCCCACCGCCTCCCTCGACGCACCCTAGGATCCCCTTGCCGACCGCGGTAGGCGACACTATTGTATATCCCCCTTCTCGTAGAAATACATAGAAATTATTGTATATTCTCATAAATTTTTGTCAATTGATAGGAAATTAGTGTATATTCTACATGGATACTAGAGAGACATATAAATTATTGTATATTCTCATAAATTCGTGTCCATTCATAGAAAATTAGTGTGAATTCTACATGGATACTAGAAATACATAGAAATTGTTGTATATTCGCATAAATTCGTGTCGATTCATAGAAAATTTCTGTTAATTCTAGATGGATACTAGAAATACATAGAAAATTAGTGTATATTCTTATAAATTCGTGTCGATTCATAGAAAATTTATGTTAATTCTAGATGGATAACAATGACAACGATGAAAGGATTATGGAGGAGATTATTCTTTGGCGGTGCAAATGCCTTTGCATCCTACACGGACGAGGAAATTATTCTAAATATGATTGGTCAAGGAGGCGTCGCCACCGATGACTTTGCAAATAACGAGGAAGACATAGCCGCCGACTCAAAAAATAATGACGACCTTGAGGATGCTAATGCGAAGGTTCCAACGAGGTATACATATCATGCATTAAGTTCATTACTATTAATTCGATAACCCCATTTCTTGTATAATCTCATAAATTTATGTTGATTCATCGAAAATTACCGTTAATTCTTGTAGGCTTCGGATCGACGACAAAAAAGTCCAAGAGAGGACGTGCACAACTAATCGTTGGCGATGTGATGTATCGTATCATGGAGGTGTCGAGCTTGGCCACTGTTGCTCCAAAAAAAAGTCAAGGACAAGTTTGTGTCTCAATGCGGGGCAATTGTAAGGGACAACGTGCCCATCAAGTATAGATAATGGAAGGGAAAACCAAGTAATCCATACGTGGTTCCGGACTCGGTAAAATACCATTTGTGGAATGATGTGCTAAGACAATTCGCACTTCCCGAAGGTGTCGACCCAAACCTTGTTAAAGGTTGGACTCTAGTGAAGATGGCAACTCAATTTCAGAATTTCAAGAAGAAGTGAACTAGAGATTTTATCAAGAACAATCGAACTCCAAATTGGGATGAATATCCGAAGATAAAAGATCACTGGAAGTCCTTTGTTGAATACAAGAAAAGTGAAACTTTTACCCAAAAAAGTGCCCAAGCGAAGAACAAGTGCTAGTAAGAAAGGGGAGTACAACCATCGTCTTAGTCGAGGTGGTTACGCGGCAGCAATTCCCAAGTGGCGGAAGATGGAACAAGACCTTATCACCAAAGGTATCATATCAGCAGTCTTTCACCGGCCCGAAAGATCGAAGAATTGGTACTATGCGCATGGAGGCGGATTGAACCCGGATGATGGTACCCTTGACTTCCCGCCCATGTTACGAGAGAAGGCACTTGAGTTAATGAACAAATAGAAGATGTCAAAGCTGGTAGATTGAAGGTTGACAAAAAAATGGATGAGCTCATTATGGCACTCGGGAATCCGAACACCCGGGACGTTGCAGGGACTACGGGGTGGTGCCGTGGAAGTATGCCTTCAAGGGAAACCTCGATAGATATAGAAGCCACAAAATAAGAAAAGAACACGAAGAGGATCCTTGGCGCCAAATGATGGAGCAAAGACTTAAAGAACAAGACGAAAAGATGCATGTAGAGATTGAACGGCGACTGGCCGTAACGATATCTAAAATAGCCCAAACTGGAGCACTGCCTGAAGTACCTCTGGATCCCGTCATTAGCCCTTCCGCTCGGAAAAGCAGTTGTGCTTCTACCGAGGTTGCACCAGGTGCTTGCATAGAGGTCGCACCGGGTGCTTGCACAGAAGGCCCTGAAGAGCCGAGGGCAATCGAAGGAGTTCCAGTGGATGACAACCAACAATACCCAGTGGATTTTCTCTGTCGGTGCACCCCATGTGAGTGCACAAGCCATTCAAAGCAACATCACAATGCGGGTGGTGTACGAAAGTGATTTTGCACATTTTCCTAGACAGACTAGCCACGACATGTTGATTCCACCCGGCTACACCTCGGTTTCGGTGGAGGAGATTTGTCGACCACAATTTGAAGATTTAGAGCTAGACATCCCAGGAAATGACAGGGAAAGGACACTCAAGGATGAGGTTCGGGGTATCATATTGTGGCCCAAACGTTACATTATAATCCCCCGGACGGAGGGATCAATCCCTCCTACTATACGGATCCCCCACGGTCGCGACCATCATCATCTCCTAGGTCGTCCTCACGACCTTCAATATCACCTCGCTCACCGTCTACACAAGAACCATTATTCAATTCCGGAGGTGCGACTCCAGCCATGATATTGACATCAATCCCGAATCACCTCCAAAAAAGTAGAAAAAACCAATGGTGGCAAAGCAAGCGCCATCAAAAGCACAAAAAACACCGCAGCACCACAAAAAAAACCGCCCGACCATGAAAGCACATTAGAAAAACCGCCCAACCACCAAAGCATATTTGAAAAACCGCGAAACCACCGCAGAGGAACCACGGCAGAAGAAACCACCACGAAAAAACCACCTAGCCACGAAAGCACAACCGAAAAAACCGTCGGATCACAATCTTCCAACCCAGGGCAACCACCAACGATAAAGATAATGGTTGAGCCCATCAGCAAAAGGAAGCTAGCATGGGAGACGACGAGAAGAAGAAGGAAAAACAACGATCGGTGCCCAACATGTGCAAGAATTTTTCAAAGAATCGAATACAAAACAAGAACGGAGGGAGCTAGAGAAGACCAAACAACTAGATCCGTCAAAACTTGGGGTTTTCAAACTAATGAGTGAAAATAGCAAGAAATTGATGATGCCCATACCGGTGTCGACGTCGTCTAAAGAAGATGTGTCGATGAGGAAACGGACTTACGTTCTCTCCGGCCTCAATGCACAGAACGAGCCGTAGTAGAAATGCCTACACAAGAAGTAGTGAAGCTCCCGGGTTTCATGGAAGAAACAAGGATGCGTTTGGGTGTTGCACTCGGCCATGAAGAACCACCCCGGATCCTAGTTTTGAGTATAGATGGCCCTTTCGGCTAGGAAAACCTCTTGTCAAGCCAGAACTAGTACTTAAGCTCTCACCTAAGATGTACAAATTTCATGAGTGGTACATGCGGCAATCATTGAAAGGCGTACATAACATAGCTATGCTTGCTGCACCCGAAGATTTTGCCACTGAAGGCAACAAGGTGGTCTGGCTGGATTTCAAAGATATTTATGAAGTTTACCATCAAGATGCCCCGAATACCGATCTTATAATCGCTTGGTGTATGTAAGTGGCGTATTTTTTTATGTTTATTAATTAAATGATTACATATGTGGATTTACTAATTAAATTTGTATTTCCTTTTTGGTAACCCGCAAAAACGTGAGATGCAAAAAACGAATATTGTCGTATTGGTTTCATGGACCCATCAAAAGTCAATGAGTTTGAGGTCAAGCATCAACCGGACACAACAATCGCGACAATCTATAGGACCTTGTCTAGGTTTCATGACAAGGATCTCATACTACTACCTTACAGTACTGCGAGTATGTGCAATTGCCATCTAATTGTCTTTGCTAGTTCTATTTAGTTCTAATTTGTATGACTATTATGACCATGTATGTACAGTTTCCTTTCGGATTCTTATGATCATTCTAGTCGACAATAGCAGACGTCGTGGTGTGGGATTCGTTGAGAAAAACCCCGCAAGTTACCAAAACCTACAAGATATGTTTCAAGTGTAATAATTCTACCTAAGACATTGTTTTAAATGCAATATTTATATATTTATTTATTTATATTTATTTATTTATATTTATTTATTTTTATATATATTCTTTTACCCGCAAGTTACCAAAACCTTAAATATTTGTTTCAAGATATGCTTTTACTAACACATCATCTCTCATTAATTTTTCTCGAGCTTGGCAAAAATTCATTGCAGAGAAAGAAGGTGAATTTAACCCAACAATTACATTCTATACTGATTAGCCGGTACGTAATCCAAATAACAACTTCAGATTTTAGAAAAATTAAATTTATCACACTTATATTTCATAACATTTTCTCCTTTCCACTTTAGTGTTTGAGACAGGAACAAGGAAATAATTTATGTGGATACTACGTCTGTGAGCACATACGATGTTTGGCAACTGCAAAGTCCGAAAATTATGATTTAAGTTTATTAATATTAACATATTTGCACATTATACAGATGCTTCTATATATTAAATTGTTAGGTGCAATATATTAACATATTTGCACATTATACAGATGGATATGGTTAAGGACGAGGTCATTCAGAAGGATCGTCTTTCGGCGATTCAAGAAAGCCTCTTGGGATTCATCCATGATGGTTATGCCAACAGGAAAACATTATTATGATGCATCTAAAAAATCTAATAGAGACAGAAATTTGAAGTGAACAATATTTTGATGTATAAATACTATCTATTTTGATGTGTATATTTCTAAGTTTATGTAAGTTTATATATAAGTCTAACTTCAAAAACTTTATATATAAGTCTAACTCGCGTATATGGTATATATAGACAGGTATGTACCTATATACATGTTCAAATACATATACGTGCATATACGGGTTAGACAACAATTAGAACATACGCTGAAATTGAAAACCAAAAAAAAAGAGAAACGAGACCCTTTATTCTCGGTGGGGGGTACGCGAGCACCGCGCCCACCCCCTTTAGTCTCGGTTGGACCAACCGAGACTAAAGGGGGTGGGCGCAGTGCCGGCGTGCCCCCCCCCCTAGTCTTGGTTCGTAATACCAACGGGACTAAAAAATCCTTTAGTCCCGGTTGGTTCAACCGGACTAAAGGGGGGCTTTTGTCTCGAACTTTAGTCCCGGTTGGACTTGACAGATCTAAACCCCTCTCCAACCGGGACTAAAGCCCCCCTCCCTACCAAAGGTGGGTTAGGCGTAGTACTCGAATGAACTCTTCTAACGTGATATGGACTCAAAATATATTTGACGAATTTCTACAAACTAAACGTGAAATACCTTAGTGGGTTATTTAGAATTTTGTTATACTTAAGGGGAATAATTTAGACTTTTTCGAACATTTAATATAGTACTCCCTCCGGTTTGGTAAAAGAAGACGTTTTGAACAAGATTTGAGTCAAACATTGGGAATACCTCCGGTTTGGTTAAAGAAGTCGTTTTGAACAAGGTTTGAGTCAAACATTGAGAATATAAATCATGAATAACTTTTAAGTCGCTGAGTTTGGAAATGTGAAAACTACATGAGTAGATTTGTCTTGTAAAATACTTTCATAAAAGTACACATATGTTAGTTTTTAATAATTACTTTTATAAAAATAGAAAGTCAAAATTATACTTTGGAGACCGTGTCATTTGTCCTAAATGTCTTCCTTTACCAAATCGGAGGGGGTATTTGCTTAAATTTTGACGGACGTACGGTGCCTTTAGATTGCTCGTACGTACGTCGTCTTCCACGTGTACGGGATATATGCAATTTGCCGACTTGCTTGCTACGAAGCTCGAACGGGTAGCTATCCACACAATTCATCAGTCCTATTTTTTGGGCACGTACGTACGCAAGTTTCGTAGCAACTGAACATTAACACGTATCACAGGACGGTTAAAGCTAAGCGTAAGCAACTAACAGGTCATTCACGTTCCTAATCAAATCAAGCAAAGCAATCATGACGATTTTCCCATTTCTAAATTAGTTGCATGCAATAATTATCGATGGATCAATCACACGCCTAACCGTCCAGCATTTCCCATTGGTGCACGAGTAGGCTTCATTCGTTCGTCAGACCATTTGGGTGGGTAGTTGGAAAACATGTCACTACCTCCCGGCCCAGTCATCGATCCATGTAGCATAGTATATCCTCGTTTCCAAAAGTTTGGTCAGACTTTTGTACTCTACGATTATGCTTTGGGGAAAAACATGCCAATACATTGTTCTAATTCAAAATCAACCACTTCTCGAAGCTCAGACGACCCAATAATGGCATTTACCGTATGATAATTTATCGCATATGCAAGAGCACTGTATACGATATACAAGCATTCCGCCGCGATTGGCGGCAAGTTGAGGCGAGCTAAGTTAGCGGCCTGGCCGCCGGTTGAGATCTTCTCAGTTGCACACCACATCCTATACTTTTTTTTAAATACACGGTACGTGGGGAGAAACTGATAATAAGGCTGAACGCCGAGCCAGCTCGGCTCGGTTTGTTAGCAAAATGAGCAAAACGGTTGTCTCAGCTCGGTTTGATGGTAACTCGAGCCAGCTCCTTAGGCTTGTGAGCTGAAATAATAATTATAAAATTGTAAATGATAAAATTAGTCACACATGGAGCACTTAGGAAAGTTTAGCATAGCTTCAATGGCTCATGTCAACTTTGATAGTTCGGTTTTTTATGTTGAAATTATAACTTTTTAGCTCATTTGACTCGCGAGTAGCTTGGGAGCTGGCTAGAGCTAACTCGTTAACAAAATGAGCAGAAATAGTTGCTCGGCTCGTCAAAAAATTTATCGAACTGAGCCGAGTCGAGCCAAGTAATGAACGAGTCGAGTCAGCTTACGAGTTTCTGGCTCACAGTCCAGTCCATCACAACGCACGCACACTAATCTTTCAAGCTACTTCCCTCCATTCCGAATTATAGTTTTTTTTTACTTTTTTCCCCAGATTTGCCGAGATCAGATGAAGTAAGCAAAGTCTTTTCGATTTTTCCCCCAATTTTGTCGAGATCAGACGAAGTGAACAAAGTCTTCTAAGTAAACAAAGTTTATCTTAATTAAACTCGCTGATCTTATCGGAAAAGGCGACCTCATCCGTGGTCCATGGAATTCTTGTTGCCCCTCTTGGAAATCTTTTAAGCTTCTAGGCGTCATCATTGACTGACCAATGTGCAACCAATTAATCGCCATTTCGATCTTTTACCAGCAAGTTTGGTAGACGTAATATCTTGGACAAGCAAAGCCACAACGAGCTGGCTCCATGCATCTCCTCGGCTACTCGATGGCTCGCTAACAGTATAAATACCCCCTGGCCACTCGCCTCATCTCATGCATCGATCCGATCCATCACATCGAGCTTCACAAGCTTACCGGCCCCTCATCATCCGCAACAATGGCGGTGTACTCGTCGAAGCAGCTAGCGTGCCTGGCCTTGGTGGTCGTCCTCGCCGCCACGCCGTGCGCGGCGCAGAACTCGCCCCAGGACTACGTGGACCCGCACAACTCGGCGCGTTCCGACGTCGGCGTCGGCACCGTCACCTGGGACGACACGGTGGCGGCGTACGCGGAGAGCTACGCTGCGCAGCGGCAGGGTGACTGCGTCCTCCAGCACTCGGGCGGGCCCTATGGCGAGAACATCTTCTGGGGCTCCGCCGGCGCCGACTGGTCGGCGGCGGACGCCGTGGCGTCGTGGGTGTCGGAGAAGCAGTGGTACGACCACGGCAGCAACAGCTGCTCGGCGCCGGACGGCAACTCGTGCGGCCACTACACACAGGTGGTGTGGCGCGACTCCACCACCATCGGGTGCGCCCGCGTGGTCTGCGACAACAACGGCGGCGTCTTCATCACCTGCAACTACAACCCGCCGGGCAACGTCGTCGGACAGAGCCCGTACTAGTAGACGGCTGTCGTGTAACACGCATGAACAGAGTCGCATCTACGAACACATGGATGTGTAATGAATAAATTGTGTCAACCAGTGACAGAGGCAAGATCAAAATATAATTAAGGGGACTGAACGAGTTCACTTCTTCCTCGTATTCTTTTTGTTTCCCTCTTTTTTTCTCCTCTTCTTCCTTTAAATTCAAAAAATATAGCTCTTGGTAGTAAGGGGGCTAGATCCATCCCTGGTGCCAACTGCATACATATGGTGATGCATAAAAGTCAATAATAATAAAAGTTTTAGACATGTTTTATTTAGTCTTGTTATCATGTATCCTTTGGTGCTTAGATAACTTTTCTCGTCATTTGAGTTTGCACTTACCAGCCTGTAGAATTCGTTGAAGTCATTAATAGTTAACAACATAAATAGTTTCTCATCTGTGTATATTTCTGCTCCGTATGGAGAATGGAGAAATCTTCGCTATATATTTGTACAGAAAATCGTAAATCCCGTCTGAAATTCTTAGCTGCAAATGAGTCTCGTGAGTGTGGGAAAAAGGGGGAAATCATATTGTTGTTTGCTTCAACTCATTTTTTTTTGAGAACCTGCTTCAACTCATTCCTTGTGCATATATATGTAGGCAACAAGGAGACATCACGACACATCCATTGAAAGAAAGTATATATTATGAGAGCATATTTCTTTGTCTTTTTTTGAGGTAGGAGAGCATATTGTTTCACACTTTTTTTTCGAGAACTAGGTTATAGCCCGTGCATTGCTACGGAGCGTACGAAATTTGAATGAAGAGATTGATTTTCAAAAATAGAATATTGAAAACAATATCTGAGATTAATACTACACCTAAGCAATTCCAACTCTTCACAGGACTGTTAGTAAGATTATACTGATATGTTTCATCATACTATTTATCATATTTTGTAACTTTCGCTAGTAGTTACTTAGTATTTGTAAATTGTAACTTTCTCCAATAGCATGAAGTGTGTTATGTGTGTGGTTTCTTGCATGAGCCAATCTTTTACAAAAGAAAAGCATATGCTCGCATGAGCTTAAGTGTTGTGATGTGTTTAATTGCTATTGTCATGTGGCATGGGGCAACGAATTCGCAATGTTTCGCGTAGCGAATAGCTCGATGACCATTTTACCTAACGAAAGCATACAACGTTGGTTAGAGTGGCTAAAGGGTTAAAACAAAGTCATTTAAACGGAGACAACTGTGAATTTTAGATATTTGTGGAAAAAGAATTAGTCGTTTCGTTTTTAAAACCGTGAATGAAGAGTTAAATATTCATAGACTTATAAGGTATTATTTGCAAATTGTAGGGAATAACAAGTTTAGAGATGTGAATAGGAAAAACTTTTGGACTATGTTTGCAAAATCATCAAGAACAGACTAAATCTCCACTAAGGGATATTTAGTGCCAAGGCACGTATGTTTGCAACCTGTTCGGTTGTCTGATGGCTGGTGCTGATTTGTTTTGAGAGAAAAATACTACTATCTGGTTGTTGGTGGCCGCTTTGTTATGAGTGAAAAGTAATGCTGGCTGGTGAGCGCGTTGGTTGGGGTATGGTATTTCATGGGTGTTTTTCAAAAAGCAATCTCATCCTTAGGGTATGTACAGCCCACAGACGGCGGGTCGTCTTGTAGCGAACATGGCCCCATTTGCTATTTGTTCGAGTTAATTTTGGTGATTCATGCTAACACAAGTAATTGGACTAACCACATTGTCCAACTTGTCTTTGTAGGCATTCCTAGGTCCCATGAATGTTACCACATGTTAACATACCATGCCCAAGCTAACATGTCACACCACAAGTTACATACCATGGACATGTTAGGTTACTTATAGCAAAATTGAGGACTTAGTATATATTTTGAGGCTATAAGTAAAGTCATGTTTAGTATATTAAATATGTTAAGTTGAAGCAAAGATCCAAGTTGAAGACGCGAAGAAAAAGAAGGAAAAAGACACCGTCGGATGAACTGACGATACCATTGGTGTAATAGCGTCGAAGCACTTGGTACACTACGCAACAACTGGAGTTAACTTGATACCCTCGGATGAACCGGCGATCCCTTTTCTTGTTGCGTCGGATGAATTGGAGAAGAGGAGCCGCAAAGACAGCAGCGTCGGATGAACCGACGGTCCATTGGAGGGAATGGTCGGTCTATCCGGTGGTCGTGTTTGAAGAAGACAAAGACGCGCCAAGACGAAGCCTTAATCACCGGATGAACCGACGGGTCAGCAGTGGTTCATCCGACGGTTGCATGGAAGCTAACATAGACGATTTGGCTGCAGGGTCTTCAACACTGGATGAACCGACGGTGCGTCGATGCATAGTGTCGGAGCAGTTCTGTTAGAGAACCTCAACGGCTACGTGACGTGGGAGGGGCACCGGATGGACCGATGATCCTGAAAAGTAGGCGTCGGTTCATCCGATGGTCAACTTTTCAGTGTGTAGTTAGCCAACAGCTCTTTGGATGCCTTGGGCTATTTATACACCCTCCACTCACCCATTTGATTTTGCTGGATTGTGTGGAAGTGTAGAGGAGTTCATGTCGGTGTTTTAGACCGGCAACCTACTACGGGGAGTACCCGAAGTAGATGATTGTGACTCGCCGAGACCGGTAACTCGAAGGAAGAGACACGTGGCACACAATTTAGACAGGTTCGGGCCGCGAGGTGCGTAATACCCTACGTCATGTATGCTGCGTAGCTCTGGATTGATGGGGCACAATTACAAGATGGTGCAATACTGCAATGGTGCGCCATGAGTTGTATGAGAGGAGACTGGATGAGATGATCCTGAGATCGGTCCCTGCCTCGCCTTATATAGTCCGGGAGGCAGGGTTACAAGTTGGAGTAGGGAGAGAGTACTAGTCGAGTACGTCTAGGAGTCCTCTATACAGTGCGGAACATGTACGCTCCCTAACCGAGTAGGGAGAGAGTACTAGTCCTTGTGCTCCACGCCTTCGGGTGCCGTGTAGCGCAAGCCGGTAGTCCCGGGGCCCACCGAGTAGTCGGTCCCGGTACCCACCGAGGTAGTGGGCCCGGGGAGGTCCATACGACAAGCCCCCGAGTACTTTGTAGTCGAGAAGGATAGCTTCAAGTAGTCTTGACGGCCTTAACGAGTAGTCCTCAAGCGTCTCGAGTGTTACAAGTCAAAAGTCCTCAAGAGTAGTCGAAGCATCCCGAGGCCGGAATGTACTCCACCGATGTTTGAGCAATCTTGAAGTCTTCTCGAGTAGTCCCAAGCGTCCTCGAAAAGCGCCTTCGAAGGTCTTCAAAAAACTGCCTGTCTTGTCCTGAAGTCGAAGCTGGTATGGAGGTGCGACTTGCAAAACCGCACTCCACATGGAGTAGCCCCCGAGCCTTGAGCCGCGGGCTCTAGCTGAGGGTCCATCTGAAATCTTGGCAAGAAAATCCCGAAAAATCCGGAAAGAAAAACCGAAGGACACGTGGCACGGAGCCCCCGAGCCTTGAGTCGAGTAGTTCTTCTCGAATTGAAGGGTCTTCTTGGAGAATGTGTCCCGAGATGCTCTTGAGACCGGCCGCTTCCCAGGTAGTCGAGTAGAAGTAGCCGAGCCCCCGAGGTGAGGCGCGTCGACTAGTAGAATACGAAGAGTCACGCACACCCACTGAGTCAGCCGCGCGTGGACTTATCCGGCCGCCCATTGCGGAGCCGATTTGGCTTATAAATAGAAGCCAAAACCCTTAGGGTTTTCCACCCATTCGAGCCGCAGCCATTCTGTTTGCATCTTGAAGCGGATCCACTCCCAGCGCCTGCTGCCGCCGTAGTAGATCCAAGCGCGCCGCCACCCGAAGCCTTTAGGGTAGCCCCCAAGCGGATGCGAGTGAAGACGCCTTGCACTTGGAGGATGAAGCCTTCGCCGTCCAAGACGTCCAAGGCCGCCGGGAAGAAGAGGGGCCGCGAAGAGGCCGCCGCGGCTGCCACCGGAGCGGCGCCGCCCATGTCTCCACCGCGGGCTGATCCGAGCCGCGAGTGGAAGAAATCCAAAGTGAAGACGGAGGACCCGTCGACCCTCCTGAACAGTGGGTTCATCAGGGAGAAGGAAGTCGACATGTGGAGATCCGCCGCTGGAGATCCATATCCAATGGAGAAGGCCGAAGATGAGATCCCGATGTTCTCGCGGTTCGTGGAGCGCGGTCTTGCGCTCCCAGCCAGCGACTTCTTCAAGGGGCTGCTCGGGTACTACGGGATCGAGTACCTGAACCTGAACCCCAATGGCATCTTCCACACGTCGGTCTTCGTCCACTTCTGCGAAGCCTTCCTCGGAATCAAGCCGCACTGGGTGCTTTTCCGGAAGTTTTTCCGCGTCAAGCCGCAACCAAGTGCCTCCAACCCTAGGGTAGTCGGAGGAGCCGGCATCCAGCTGAGGGAGGACGCCGCGGAGCAGTACTTGGCGTACAAACTTGTCGACTCCAACACGGATTGGAAAACCAGGTGGTTCTACATCACGAACCACCACCCTGGCCTGCCGAAGCCGAGCGGACGGCAGCCCAGGCACCGTGAGTGGTGGAACACGGAGCCCACCATGCAAGAAGGAATCCAGCTCCCCGAGCTGCTAGCACGCATCAAGGTACTCAGGGAGGCGGGACTGAGGGCCGAGCACGTGGCCTTCAGTTTCATGAAGCGCAGATCCGGCCGTTGATGGCTCGGGAGACCCTGGGCTTCGAGTACACCGGCGACGACGACTCGTCGCGGATGCCGGTAGGCGAGCCGGGACGACAACGACATCGTCGAGAGGTTGTCGCGGATCTTCAAGGACATGCCGCCATACACGGCGTGCCCAGTCGAGGAGTACTCCGCCGCGCGCCCGCCCAAGGAGGTGAGTAGTCGTACTCCCTTGGTCGAGTAGTGTTTGCTTGTAGTAGAGTTGCTAACGCCCCCTGTCTTGCGCGAGATGATGTGAAGAGGTTCATCTCCGAGCCGCAGCCGCCACCGAGCGGGATCGAGATCCCGGTGGAGGGGAAGGTGAAGGAGCGCCGCGAGGTCGGTGAAGGCGACGACACCGTCGTCGTGGAAGATACCTCCGACGACGACGACGAAGACGAAGAGACGTCGCAGAGCGCTCCGGCCCCTGCGGTCGAGGTTTAGCCGCCCGGGCTTGCCTCATGTTCCGCTGGTACAAGACCCTCCGGCTAGCCTGGAGGCTAGCCTTGCTGCGCCGCCACGGAAGCCGCGCAACCCCCGCCAGGAAGCGGGTGACGAAGAAACAGAAGGTCTCGGAGACCACGCCTCAGGAGGTAAGTTGTCTTGAGCAGAGTAGTCGAGTACCCGTTGTTCGAGTACTTTGCTGACGAGTAGTCTTCCTTTGTATGCAGGAGGTGCCGCCAGCGGAGCCCGTCGAAGAGGGCGACGAGGGCGTGTGGGATACGGTGGAGGAACCGGGCCGGAAGTCGTAGTCCAGCCCCCCACCGTTGAAGAACTCTTGGCGCAACCGGAGCGCCGCCCCCTCGCTCTCGAAGAGAGCACGGGACCCGTGGCCGCCGCCGTTGGAGAGGTGGTGGCCTCGAAACGCAGAGACGTCGCGGCCGCCGCCGCCGCCGTGGAGGGGAGGAGGTAGGCGCGGGGGCGGAGGAGGAGGCGCCCGCCGAGGGTGGACCGGTTGATATTGCCGGCATCCTCGGTGCTCGGCCGTGACCATTGTCCGGTCGAACTTGTAAGTACCATATCCTCACGAGTATTACCCGCGCAGTAGTCGATCTTGTCTGATGACCCTCCGTGAATATTTCTGCAGAAAATCCACGGATCTGACCTGGGATGGGGACGAGCCCTCATCAGCGGTGGCGGAAGAAGTTGCGCCACCCGCCGAGGAGACCACTCCCGCTGCCCAAGCCGTGACCGAGCCACTGGCTACCGAAGCGTCGCTGCCGGAGGCCAGTGTAGTCGAAGGTGAGTACCCTTCGTGAAGCTGCGGAGCTCCAGGAGGAGTAGTCGTAGGTACTGATGCACATGTCGTTTTGTTGACAGGCGCTGAAGGTGGTGACATCCCTGCGGGGGTGCCAATGCAGAGGTTGACACCAGAGGCCCCGGAGGCTGCAGAAGGAGCCCCCGAGCCTATGGCGGAGGTCGTCGAGAAGACCGCCGGGGGAGAGGCGGTCACCACGTCGCCAGAGATTGCTCTGGAGGTGGCTATCCGCTCCCCTGAGATCCAAGACGCAGAGCCCATCCGTTCTGCACCGATGACGGAGGCCACCTCGAGTGGCCGCGGCGGGATAGAGCTTCTTGCGGACGATCTCGTCGAGCCGGCGACGGTAGCCAAGCACCTGGAGGCGATCCGTCGAGCCGAGCAATGGATGAAGGTAAGTAGCCATAGCCTTTCGAGTAGTCAATCCTTTTGCCGTTGAGTACTCGTCATGACTTGAGTTGTCTTGTGCAGGACGTTGCGGAGCGGTCCCGCGACAAGTCGAACCTGCTGCAGGGTTATGGCGATACCGTGCTCCGAGCAGAGGCGCTAGAGGAGCAACTTATGAAGTCGCGGAAGCACGCGGCTGCCATGCAGTCAAAGCTCGACGCCGCCTTCGCCAAGTACCATAACGATGTCCAGGAGCTGCAGGCGAAAGGCGACGACTTGGTGCGGAAGAACAAGGGCCTCCGCAACAAGAATAAAGGTAAAACCTTCGACTTGTCGAGTACTTGTTGGAAGTCGAGAAGTATCTGACCCGCTGTTGCGTTGCCGTGCTGCGAGCTCGAAGGCCGGGTGGAGAAGTCGAAGGCCTCGGAGACGAGCATGAAGAACCTCTTCTACCGGGAGCAAGAAGCCCGCCAGGTACTCGAGCTCGACTACAAGGAACTCGCCTTCGAGTGCGAGAAACATATGGAGCCGCGGATTGCTTCGACAGAGATCTCGTCAATCGCTACAAATCTTTGTAGAAGTTGAATGAAGACCGCGAGGCATTGCGGGCCCCGATTGAAAAAAAAAGTTGGAGGAGGCCGCCTCGCCGATCGCAAGGCTCCTGGTGCCGCACCCGGGCGGCCCCAAGATCGCTCCTCTGGTGGATCGCCTTCGTGAAGCTCCCAGCCGGCTGGCCGCCTACGTCAAGCATATGGCTAGGTCGATCCCAAGACAGGTCTTGGCCTTCATGAAGTCGTACTTCCCGAAGGCCCCAGTGGAGGTGGTCGCTGGCGGGGTAGCCGCCAACTGCTCCGATGAGCAAGATGCGTAGCCGTCGGAGCGAGATGGCTCCCATCGCGGAGCGGTAGCCGAGAAGCCGAACTTCCAATAGCCCCGTAATAAGTAGCTAGTAGCCATAGTTGTACAGGAAAACAATTGTAATGGATTGTTCAAGTATCAATGAAAGAAAATTTTCCAGCAATGAGTACTCGTAGTCGCGATCTCAGAGTGCGGAGCGCCCATCGTGGAGTGGGTGCGAGTAGTAGTACTCGACTTTAGTAGTCCCGTTGTAGGGAGTAGGCAGTAAAGAAGTCGATGAAACATCAATCTTTATTACTGAAGGTGTACACCTGGGTGGCCAGGGCCGTAGTTACAGAGTAATCGCTTGGACCCGGGGGCCGCTTACAGCTAAGTAGCGCTGGAGCGGGTAGCCGCTTACAGCAGGTGATCCGTAGGTAGCCGTATAGGCTGGATCGTAGATCCGTAGGTAGCCGTGCGGGCTGGATCTTGGAGTGTGGTCTCTTGGTAGACCGCTGCTAGAGTCCTTGACGCTCGTCGCAGCCCAGGGTCCGTAGGTAGCCGCGCGGGCTGGATCCTGGAGAGGAGAAGTCCGGAGACTGGAGCCAGGGCCCGGAGGGTCGCTTACGGCCAGGGGGCGTTGATGTAGTCGGTTAGACTTGAACCCCGGAGTAGTCGTGTAGACTAGGCGTAGAATCGACAGAGTTGGTCGACGTTCCACGAGTTGTTGACGTCTTCGCCTTCAAGTGTTTGGAGGCGATAGGAGCCCGCCCGATCACCTTAGCCACGGTGAAGGGGCCTTCCGCAGGGGAGCCGAGCTTGTGAAGTCCTTCCGTGTTCGGATACGGCGGACGACAAGATCTCCAACGTTGAAGGAGCGTTCCTTGACGTTGCGATCATGGTAGCGTCGGATACCCTCCGGTACCTTGCTGATTGGACGAGGGCGGCGCGGCGAGCTTCTTCGAGGCCGTCGATGTCAACTCGTCCGTCGTCTTCCGAGACGCCTTCGTCGTAGTGCTCCACCGCCGGCGAGTTTCATATGACGTCGGCGGGGAGGATGGCTTCGGAGCCGTAGACCAGAAGTAGGGGGATTGCCCCGTTGGCTTGGATGGTTGAGTCCGCGGCCCCCCAGTGCGTTGGGTAGTTCCTTGATCCACTTGCCCCCTTTGGAGTTAGCGGCGTCGTGTAGCCGCTTCTTGAGGGCGTCGAGCACCATCCCATTGGCGCGCTCGACTTGTCCGTTGGCCCGTGGATGGGCGACCGAGACGTATCGGACGTCAATCCCGCCGTTCTCGCAGTACTCCCGCAACCGGTGGTTGTTGAAGTTGGACCCCGGTGTCCGTGATGATGCGGTGGGGTAGCCCATAGCGGTGTACGAGTTCATCCGAGAAGTCGAGTACTCGTCGCCCTTGGGGCATGTGACCGGCTTGACCTCGATCCATTTGGTGAACTTGTCGATAACCACCGCACCCCCGTTGAATCCCTCCCGGCGCGGTTGGGAGTGGCCCAATCATGTCGAGCCCCCGGCAGGCAAAGGGCCGAGGTTGGCGGTATGGTGACTAGCTTGTAGGCCGGGACGTGTTGCCGCTTGGCGAAGCATGCGACATCCTTGACACCTTCGACGAGTTCTTCGGCGTCGCCCGTGGCCGTGGGCCGCAGAAAGCTCGCCGAAGGCCTTGCTGACCAGCGTGCGTGAAGACACGTGGTTGCCGCAGACGCCCTTGTGGATCTCCTCCAAGATGTCCTTGCCTTCTTCACGAGGGACGCACTTCATGAGTACTCCAGAAGATGCGCCCCGCTTGTAAAGCTTGTCTCCAACGAGGACGTAAGACTTGGCGCGGCGGACGAGTTGTTCGGCTGCGTTCTTGTCGGAGGGGACCTTCTGCTCGCTGAGGTAGTCGATGAAGGGTTGCCTCCAGTCCACGTCGATCATCATGACCTCCCCGCCCACTGGTCGATGGGCGGGGACGGTGGTCGGTGGCGCCGGCTACGGGATGGATGGCGCGTGAAGCTCATGGACGAAGACGCCCGCCGGTACTTGGAGCGCGGGTGGATCCAAGCTTCGAGAGGACGTCCGCCGCAACGTTGTTGTCGCGGACGATGTGATGGAACTCGAGACCATAGAATTTGTTCTCGAGCTTGCGGACTTCAAGGCGTAGGCGTCCATGTTCTCCTTGTTGCGGTCCCGGGACTTGTTGACTTGGTTGATGACCACCGCGGAGTCGCCGTAGACTAGTAGCCGCTTGATGCCCGAAGGAAGTTGCGAGGCGGAGCCCGTGTAGGAGAGCTTCGTACTCGGCTTCGTTGTTTGAGACCTTCTAGAAGATCCGCAGGACGTACTTGAGTTGTTCGCCCGTTGGAGAGATCGGGAGTACCCCTCGCGCCCGCGCCCTCGAGGTTGAGTGAGCCATCAAAGTACATAACCCAATGCTCGGTCGCACGGTGGGAGTAGGTAGTCGGTTCTCCCGCCACTCGCCATGAAGTCATCTAGTGCTTGCGACTTGATGGCCGTGCGTGGCTTGAAGTCGATGGTGAGGGCGCCGAGCTCGACAGCCCCACTTGGAGATTCTTCCAAGGGGGCGTCTTGGTTCCTCGTGATGTCGCCGAGCGGGTAGTCGGTGACGACGGAGACCGAGTACTCCCCGGAAGTAGTGTCGGAGCTTCCGCGAGGTGATGAGTAGAGAGTACGAGATCTTCTCGCACGGGCCGCTAGCGAGCCTTGGACTCGATAGAACCTCACCGACGAAGTAGACCGGGCGCCGGACCGGGTAGGCGTGGCCGTCTTCCCGCCGCTCGACAACGATGGCAGATCGACCACGTGAGTAGTCGCGGCCTAGGTAGAGCAAGAGGCCGCTCGCCCTTGTGAGGAGCCGTGAGGATTGGTGGCTTCGACAGAAGTCCTTGAGCTAGGCAAGGGCTTGATCCGCCTCTCGGAGTCCACACGAACTTCTCGTGATGCTTGAGTAGTTTGAAGAAGGGGAGGCCCCGTTCTCCTAGCCTCGAGATGAATCGTTCAATGCCGCCATGCACCCCGTCGCCTTCGGACGTCTTTGATGCTCGTGGGAGCTTTCATGCGGTGATGGCGGAGATCTTCTCGGGGTTGGCTTCAATGCCGCGCCGGGCCGATGATGAAGCCGAGTAGTTTGCCCGAAGGGACGCCGGGAGATGCACTTGTTCGGGTTGAGCTTCCGGCGGTACTCGCGTAGCGATGCGAAGGTCTCTTCAAGGTCGTCGATGAGGGTACCGGAGTCCCCGGTTTTGACAACTACGTCATCCACGTAAGCCTCGACGTTCTTGTTGAGTTGCCGCTTGAAGCGTGCCTGGATGGCCCGTTGATAGGTAGCGCCGGCGTTCTTCAACCCGAATGACATGGTCGTGTAGCAAGACGTGATGAACGCGGTCTTTTCCTCGGTCTTCCTCCTTGATTGCGATCCGGTGGTACCCGAGTAGCGATCGAAGAAGCAAAGCGTGTCGCGGCCGCCGTGGAGTCGATGACTTGATCAATCCGCGGCAACCCGAAGGGGTCCTTGGGGCAAGTGCTTGTTGAGGTCGGTGTAGTCGACACACATCCTCCACTTGTTCGAGTTCTTCTTGCGGACGAGGACGGGGTTGGCGAGCCACTCGAGATGAAAGACTTCTCGATGAAGCCGGGCCGCGAGTAGCTTGGAGAGCTCCTTCTTGATGGCGTCCCGTCTATCGTCGGCAAAACGTCGGAGGTGTTGTCGCTTAGGGGTGGCCTTTGGATCGACGTTAAGGCAGTGCTCAATCAGCTCCCTGGGCACTCCTGGCATGTCCGCTGGCTTCCACGCGAAGATGTCGCGGTTAGCCCGAAGAAAGCTGATGAGCGCGTCTTCCTATTTGGGGTCGAGGCCGGCCCCGATAGTGGTGGTCTTGCTGGGGTCGCCCGTTCCGAGGTCGACCGTCCCGACGAGTACATCCTCGGTGGCCGAGGCTTGTTGGCGCCGTCGACTTCTGCGGGATGTTGAGTTCGCTTGTAGCAAGCTTCTTCGACGCGGCGTAGACCTCCATCATCGCGTTGGGTACTTGGTTTGTGGAAGCGATCACCACGGCTTCTGTGTCGCAGTCGTGGGAGATCTTCAAGTCCCCTTGGAGGGAGAGTACACCGGCCGGACTTGGCATCTTGAGTACCAAGTAGGTGTAGTGGGGCACCGCCATGAACTTGGCGATGGCCGGTCCGCCGAGGATGGCGTGGTAAGAGGTCCGGAAATCCGCAACCTCGAATTTGATGTACTCGGTGCGGTAGTTGTCCCGAGACGCCCCGAAGGTAATCGGCGCACCACCGAGCCCGGTGGGATAGCCGCGTTGCCCGGGACGATGCCGTAGAAGGGCGTGTTGCTCTTGGTGAGCATGGGGGTAACGTCGAGCTTCATTTTCTTCAAGGTTTTGGTGAAGAGGACGTTGAGCCCGCTTCCACCATCGATGAGCACCTTGTTGAGCTTGGATCCCGCCACCGTTGGCTTCGGGACGAGGGGGAACCGTCCGGTTCGGAGAAGCCGGTCCATTGGTCCGCGCGGGAGAAGGTGATGGGTACCTCCCGTTGACGCAAAAAGTGCACTCAACGCCAATCACACGGCAAGCCGAACAAAGTCGGCTTCACACGCGAGAGAGCAAATGACGTGCCGCTCAATTTTTCCCGAAAATTAACAAAAGGTAAGGCAAGTTAGATATCAAAGCTTGGAACCTAACGGGTGGTACCGGACAGTTCCATATTTACGGCTAAAGAGCCGGATGGGATAACACATAGCTATAGAAAGCTATCCGTCAAAGAGCCACGACCATTCGGAAACCGCAAAAGGGGAAAAAGAACACCGCCGAATGGATGACGTAAGTGTGACAGAGTTGATCGATCTTTGTATAAACAAGGATGCACGCGCAAAGTTATGACCGATC
Organism: Cenchrus americanus; assembly: GCA_947561735.1. Lineage (NCBI taxonomy): Eukaryota > Viridiplantae > Streptophyta > Magnoliopsida > Poales > Poaceae > Cenchrus > Cenchrus americanus. Next base: position 251,245,871 of record OX387245.1, on the reverse strand, counting down.
CCCATGAAGATTAACATTAAATAAATAAAGTAAAGCACGGACATGATCATGTATTAAACAAGCATGCATAGATCCAAAGCACTAGTCTACCGCATGTCTAGTTACTTTAAGATCCGTCGGGTACGGTATCAAACAAATCTATCCACCGCATGATACAACTTGCATGAAAAACCGTACCACTTTCCCCAAATAGATCTATCCACCGCATGATACAATCTAAATATGGAAAGCTAAAAGCACACATCATTTAAAACATAAATAACGTACGGGATCTACTCGTGAAGAAACATAACCGAATACGGCTGAACAGCCGATTCGGGGTCCATGAAGAAGGAACAAGCATTACCACGAGAATAAATCTATCAGATCGATTTGGGAATCTAATCCACCGGATGACTAGCTCCAAAGCAACCCAAAAACCTGCATCTACCGCATGATACCCGGTTCTTTCAAGATTTATGCGAACATAGCAAACTTGAACCCGCAACACGTAACAACCTAGATCGATTCGGTTTCGGCTATCGGAAAGCACGAGATCCACGTATCGAAACATGAAATCCACTCGAATAAGGATCATAAAAGATAAAGCCGTTCCAAACCCATCTAGATTGGGCAAAGGTGTGTTACATGAATTAAAACATAAAGTAAAACTCAAAATAACACGGGGTAACTTAATGAATCTATTGGATCTTGCCAAAATCCAATAGAGCCGATAACTAGCTTCAAGCCAGATCTTAGCCTACCGCATGGCTCATGATCTAACAAGAAACCTTCTTGAACAAAGCTTGAATCTACCGCATGACACGAAGCATGGTAACAAGACTACCGTAACACCCTAAAATTCCATCACTAAAATGTTTTAGCAACAAAAAGGCAAGGTTTAAAATTTTCCTTAAGGACATAAATAAATCATTAAACAAATTGGCTTTTAAATAAATAAAACATCACTAAAATAATTTAGAGATAATAAGTGTTTGTGCATCATGATTTGAATGCATGGTTTTCATTTGATTGGAGTTTGAATGTTTGAAAAATGAATTTGAAAGAAATTTGAAAAAAAAAGAGACAAACCCTTCTCTCCCTCTCTCTCCCTTTTCTTCTAGCCCGGCCGCGAGATCCCGTGTCGGCGAGGCCTTTCTTTTTTTTTTCTTACCCGCGCTAGCAAACCGGCCCAACGGCCCAAATCCGCACCCCGCCGGCCCAGACCCGCCTCCCTCCCTTCTTCTTTTCGTTGCGGCCACTGACGGGTGGGACCCGGCCGTCGGCCCGTCTCCCTCCTCCGGCCGGGTCAACCGCGCCGCACCCCGCGCGCCGCCGGCCGTTACCGGCCAGCTCCCTGCACCCCGCGCCTTCAAACCGCGGCATTAAGCAGCAGTGAAGCCCCCCATCACCCCCCCCCCCTCTTCAATCGGCCGTTACCGCCCTTAAACCCGCTCCCCCCTTCACCCCCATTCAAGCCGTGGCCGTTAATGGCGAGGCCGCCGGTGAACCGCCTCCCGGCGCCCCCTCGGCCCTATTTAAACCCCCCCGAGCACCCCCGCTACCCCCCTTCGCTTCACACCGAGCTCCGGCGCCTCCCCGAGCCCTAGCCACTTGCGCCGCCGTCGTGAACCGTGCGCCGCCGCGCCATTGCCGTCGCCCGAGCCCGTCCGCCGTCGGCCCTCAAGCACCCCGGGCGCAGCTCGCCGTCGCCGCCCGTGGAGATCGGTCCACCGGAGTTGATCCGCGCCGTCGCCGCTTCTCCATCCACTCCCCGTCCACCGCAGCTCCTACCCGCCGTAAGGACCCTATCCCCGCCCTTCTTTTCACTTGTGCCCGACCATAGCGCCGCCGCCGCTTGGCCGGCCGCCGCCGTCCGCCCCCATGGACGCCCGCCTCGGCCGTCGCCTTTTTCCTCCCCCGCAAGCACACGTTTGAGCTCGCATCGTTCTCGGCGGCACGTAGGGCTTGTTTCCGCGCGTTTTCGTGGCCGGGAGCCCCTCGTATGGTCGTCGCCGGCGACCTAAACACCGCGCGCCGCCGCGCGCCGCCGCCGCCGGCGCGGGCGCCGCCCCTCTGGCGCACGCGTGCGTGGATGGCCATTGGATCGGCCATCCACGGCCCAGATCCTCTGGACCCCGCGGGTCAAACCGTGGGTAACGGTCAACCCGGGGGACATTTTGCTAAAGAGACCCCCAACTCTTTTATTTTCGCAAGCCGGTCCCCCCACCTTTAAAGATCCTTACATTTCAGTCCTGGGTTTTGTATTTAAGCCCCCGTTTTTATTAAATCCTTGCTCGGAGGTCCGAACAGCCCTTTTAGAGTTTAAACCTTCTGTTTTGAAATTTATTTATGTTTTAGCCCCTGTTTTCTTGCCGTTAGGCCCCCGTATAGTTTAGTTTATCGCGGATTAGTCCTTAAACCTTGTTTTTAGCATAACTTCTCCGTTATAGCTCCGATTTTAGCGTTCTAGTAGTCCTTGCGATCGTCTCACCAGCCCGTCGTTTTAGTAGCATGTTTTTAGTCCTTAGGATTGTTTGGTGATCTGTTTTATTTATTGTATGCTTTATGTGTGCATCGTAGATATCGTGCCGTTTCATCCGAGCCACCTCTCGGGGACGATCGGGAGCGAGCTTGTTCGAAGAGGAAGAAGTTTTTACCGTAGTTGAGGAAGGCAAGTGGTCTTCTCCCCCGCATGTTCTCTTTTGTCCTATATAATTGCATTACAAATTAATGTTTACTTTATGTTATCATTGCATTAAATTGACGGGAAAACCTTTTTAAGGACTTACCTAGATCTTTTACCCTGATCCTTGGCCTAGCCCTTTTAAATAAAGTTTTGGGTAGAGAACGCTAGTTGCTTAACATGGGAAGGTTAAATGGGTCTTTTATGGAAATGGTACCTGGCTTAAAGTTAATGTTTTGGGTAATGCAAGAACACTTGAATTAATCGGAACATGGAGAACCACCCAAGAAAACATGCGCAACCACAGTGTTACATGGCTCTGACCTTAGCCGAATAATTAGGTGTGTGATCGTACTAGTGGCCCTTTTCCGTAAGGAGCAGAGGGGGATCCGGGTTGCAGGGGTATAGCCCGGCCCTTTTGGGGTAGTAGCCTTTGCTAAGGTACCGACCACTAGGGAGGGTTATGGTCCGCCCGATCCGTAACTATGCGGGTCGTTAGTCTTTTGCATGCCTTTGTAAAGGCTTCGTAGTGTCCCTATGCAACCACACCTCGGAAGTGTGGTATGGTGCTTGGCCGCATCGCATGGTTGGGTTTAAAGTTCTTCGGAGCTTTTACGCGAGCCGTGGGTAAAGTGTGCAAACCTGCGAGTGTAAAGCCGATCGATCGGCGTGCTCACGGTCATGAGCGGCTTGGACCCTCACATGATTAATAAACTTAAAGATGAGACAAATCGTGGTTGTTGAAGCTCGTTGAGCTTGGGTTGTTTTGGGCTCTTAAGTTTTTCTTAAGTGGGTTGGTACGAACTTACACCTAGTAACTAGGAGTTCCTTAACTAAAACTTGACCAACATTAAAATGCTAACCGCTGCAAAACCTTAGCCTATCCTTGATAGCCTTGCATTTTTCCCCCACTTGCTGAGCTCCAACCATAAGTGTGCTCAGCCTTGCCTATCGCTGTTCAGAGGAGAACTTTGGAGGGGAGTTCTACGATGACTTCGATGAGCCGTGAGGCTTGCGGACCCCCCCGATCAAGTGCTCGTGGGAGCGGAAGACGAGGACTCGACGAGTAGTTATCGTTTTCCGTTGTTAGAGACCTTCGAGTCTCCCCGCATGAGTGTAATAAGAGGTTAAACTTTGAAATATGTTTGAATACCGTTTATGATAATTCACTCGTTTTTGTCTATCATATGTGTGTGAACCGATCCCGGCGCACATATGAGATGCACTTGGTTCCTCTTCGGAAATCGGGTGTGACAGAGTGGTATCGAGGGTACCGACCGTAGGAACGCAGCCTTAGCTAGAAATGGACGAAATTTAAGGATTCATGTTCTAGATCATTACGTCATCCTTCAAAACCACCTTATTTTCGCATAAAAATCTAATTTGTTCTTGTTCTTTTGTTGAAAATTTGCATCATTTTGATTTCCTCTATGCTGAGTTCAGTCTTTTCTTAACAGATGGCCAGGTCTCGTCTTACTGCCCGCAAGAGCACTGGTGGTCGCCTTCCCTCAGGGCAGCTGGCTCCACGCTATCCAGTAGTCCCGGAGGAGGCACAGCAGGAGGTTGGAGACTACCCGGTACAGTTACAGCCGGGAGCAGTTGAGCAGGGGTATCAGGCAGTACAGCATCAGGAAAATGATGAAGAGGATCCAGAGGAAATAGTGTTTGAGGAGGATGGGACCGAGGAGCATCCACAGCTATATGACGGAGTTTTTCTGGAGGTTAATGAAGATGGAGATATAATATTCCCACCAGAGGTAGAAGCTGAACCAGAACCAGATGTGGCAGGAGGAGAAGAGCTTGATCAGAATGCTGCAGGGAATGATCCAGATGACTCCGGGGATAATTCAAGTAGCAGATGAAGAAAGTTCCGGCGAAGAAGATGATGAGAGTGAGGAAGAAGAAGAGGAGGTGGACATAGAAGGATTAGAGGATGACAACATTCTTTGTGGGAAATGGAGAAGATAACAATGGTGATCGAATGAGAACAACAACAACAATGAAAATGAAGGACAAGCAAGGTGATGAGCATAGGTACCACGGGCGAGTATCATGAACACACATACATCGGCCGGATGCTCCGTTCTGTGAACTATTGGAGGAGCTGTTGCAGGAGATAGAGTATGCAGTGAGACCGTTGTACATCACCAAACACTATGTAGAGCCGGGGATGAGAGATTATTATACCACAGAGGTCCATGTCAGGGTTGCTACTGCACAGGCAGGAAGATGGAGGACCCGCACTATTCACCCCTGCACAGCACACTTTGCCTCAGAAGCAGCTGCTATCAATGATGCCGCAAGAAGAGCACTATGGTCCATCAGCAGCACGTTCCGCGACCGCTTAGAAGGCACGGACTTCCGATTCGTCCCCGGAGAGTCGGTGGTACGGAAAACACCGTGATACCTATGGGGAACTTCCGGGACAGCCGTGTTGACATACTTGCCGGAGTAATAGCAGCTCTTAACACGGACTTGGAGGGAGCGACGGCGGAGCCGGATAGGACACATCAGGAGCTACAGAATGCACAGGCAAGGATAGCCCAGCTGGAAGCTCAGCTGGCAGGACAACAGCCACCTGACGAAGCAGAAGCATCTTGTCCTTCCCGTTCTCTTCCCCGCAAAAGACTCCGATATGGCACTCCAGCAGCTACCACTAGTCTTCAGTGGAATAGGAATTAGGATATCCACCCTCTTTTTGTTTTTCCGGTAGACGTTCCTGCGAGGACGAACGATTGTAATAAAGTTGTTGAGTGAACCATGTTTGATTTGGATCTTTGTTTGAGTGAGTTGTATTGTGGAGTGATGGCCACAAATGCAACAAGAAAAATCATGTTAAGATAACGGTTAGTTGGGGTTCAAATCCAAGTTGTCTTCTACCCTACTTATTCAACCAAATCAATCATGCAAAATCTGTTCGCGCAGTTCCTGGACAGCGCAGCAATGTTTTTATCATAACTCAAGCTACAGAACTCCGATTGACCTAAAACCAGTTGGGTTGGTTCACAAATTTTGTGGATCAACCTCTGTCCAAAATTCAGCATCAAAGGATTAATACACAGCGAGTTATAAACAGAACAATGGGGCTAACAGAATCTGTAAAAGCGTACTAACACAGCTGCGGTACTCGAATTTTAGCTCAAGTTGTGGATCTCCAAATGGGATAAAACCAGTGGGTTAGTTTCAGAAATGGGTTCTACACGGCCTGGAGAAAAAGTTTATAATTTTTGAAGAAGGATACTATGGGATATAACTATTTTATCGGAATCAACCAAATCTGTCACAGAAAGGAAAATCTTGTCGTTTCCTTAATTCCAACTCACTTCTTTACACAACAGTTTGATAATCTTATCTGAAATATCTTTCTCTAACAATCAGATGGTAAACACCAGGTCAGGAGGAGGACAGGACGTCCCGCCAGTGGTTCGGGCACACATAGCCAATCAACAAAACCCGGTGCCACCTCCCCCGCTCAATCCCGCAATGGATCCCGCTACCCAGCAATTCTTCGCTGCCCAGATGCAGCTAATTCAGAACCTCACTGCCGCAGTGCAGAACTTGCAAGCCCAGCAGAATCAGCCGCAGGCACCACCCCCACCACCACCACCCGCTCCGAGAGATAAGCACAAGGAGTTTATGAGCCACCACCCTCCCACCTACTCTCACTCAACCGATCCGCTAGATGCTGACGATTGGTTGAAAACCATTACCAAGAAGTTGGAAAGGGCTCAATGTAATGACCGAGAAATGGTCCTTTATGCTTCCGGACGCTTGGAAGGGCAGGCATCAGATTGGTGGGATGCCTACACAGTCGCCCATCCTGCACCTAACACCATCACATGGCAGCAGTTCCGAGATGCTTTTCGCGCTCACCACATCCCTGACGGGGTATTAAAGCTTAAGCAGAGAGAGTTCCTTGCTCTGAAACAGGGCAATATGTCTGTAAATGAATACCTTGACAAGTTCACTCAGTTGTCTCGCTATGCTCCCGACGAGGTCAACACAGACCCAAAAAGACAGGAGCGTTTCCTTGATGGGTTGATTGGACCACTGAACTACCAACTCCAGAGCCATACCTTCCCAGATTTCACCACTCTGTTAAACAAGGCGATTGGCCTAGAGAACAAGCGCAGAGAGCTTGGGGAACAGAAACGCAAGTTTCAATCCCGTGGTCGATCCGGCGACCATACTCGCCCCCGCTTCAACTACCATCAGAATACACCATTCCGCTCTGGAGGGCAGGGTGGTAAGCACCCACAGAATATGCAGCTGCAGCGTTCCTTCCCGCAACCTCAACGGTTTAACCCGCAAACCCCGCGCACACCAAACTTCCAGCAGAACCGTCCAGCTCCTACCTCGGGTGCACCGGCAAGAAACACCACACCAGTGCAGCCCAATGGATGCTTCAAATGTGGCGAGTTGGGGCATTATGCTAATAACTGCCCTAAGCATGGAATGCGACTCCCCCGGAGGAGTAACATTCGAAAGTGGGACAATCATCAACTCCAAAGCACGCCCGGAAGTGCGGGCACTCCGAGCAACAAAGCACAACAAAATTATGTGCGCAGTAGGGTGCACAACATGACCGTTGAGCGGGCACAAGACGCTTCCGGGGTTGTACTTGGTACGTTCCCTATCGACTCGTACCGCTTGTCACACCCGATTTTCCGTAGAAAACCGAATGCATCTCATATGTGTGCCGGGATCACAATTTCACACATATGATAGACTCATGAGTGTAATATCGCAAGACAATGCTCAAAACGTACAGAAAAGATTTATTAACTTTTATTACACTCACGATAGAAGACACACGGAGTCTTTACACGAACAACGATAACTATGAAGACGCGACTCCATCTTCATCTTCCACAGCATCCGATCGGTTGATCGCATCCTCGGAATTCCTCGTAGTTGGTGAAGTACTCCACTCCGGATTCTTCTCTCGAACAGCGTAAGCAAGGATGAGTACACTTATGGTTGGTACTCGGCAAGGCCACGGGAATAACCGGAAAGCAATATTAATCCATCTTTAAGTTCAATTAATCATGTGAGGGTCCGAGCCGCTCTTGACCGTGAGCACGGCCGATCGATCGTTTTACACTCGCAGAGGTTGCACATTTTTCCCACGGTTCGCGTAAAAGTTCCAAAGAACTTTGAACCCAACCACGCATGTGCCGATCGAGCACAATACCACACTTCCGAGGTGTGATTGCAAAGGGACGCTACGAAGCCTTTACAAAGATATGCAAAAGCATCAACAACCCACGACGATTCTGACTCAGGGCGGACCATAACCCTCCCTAGTGGTCAGCACCTTAGCAAAGGCTGCTACCCCAAAAGAACCGGGCTATACCCCTGCAACCCGGAGCCCCCTGTGTTCCTTTCGGATAGGGTCGTCAACACAATCACACATCTAATTAATTGGCTAAGCCAGAGCCATATGGACTGTGGTTGCACTGTTTTCCTGGGTGGTTCTCCATGTTCCGATTAACTTATAGTGTTCTTGATTAAAGCATAGGTAGAAGGGTGGTTAGGGTCACTTGCCTTTCTCCAACGATAAGCTACTTTCCTTATCTGCAAAGCTCTGCACTTGAACTTCCTCGAACGGCGTGTTGGCTACGATCATGCAAGAAAACATACAATAAATAAAACAATACATCAAACATTACCAAAAGGCTAAAACAAGCTTTTAGAAATGACGGGCTCGGAGAGACGATCACGTGGACACCAAGAACGCGTAAAACGGAGCTAAGATGGAAAAGTTATGGCTGAAACAAGGTTCAGGGGCTAAATTGTAAAAGAACTGGAAGTTTAGGGGGTTTTCCGCAAGATTTCGGGGACCTAAACATAAATATGTGTGAAACTAGAAGGTCTAATATGTAAAAGGTTAAGGATAGGCTAAAGAACATGAAAACTATGGAGCTCGGGGTTCAAATCATAAAAACAAGGACTCGTTTGAAAGGCTTTATATAGGTGGAAGGGTATTTTTGTAATATTAAAAACCGCAGGGTCCTTTTTGCAAAAGTGCCTGGGCAGCTGGCGGGTGAACTGTGGCGGCGACACGTGGCCGGCTGCTATTGGCCGTGCTGACGCAAGCTGACGCAAGGCTGATGCAAGCAGTGACGCCATGCCGTGGACCCGCGCCCGTGGACCCGGTCCACCGGTCCACGGTGGACCGCTGAAGGGGTACGCGGTCCCTTTTAATCTGGGCCGTCCACCGGATCGGGCGGCTGAGGCGGCATGTGGGCGACGGCGGCGGCGGGCGGACGACGCGTGGCGGCCGGCGGCGCGCGCCGGCGGCGCGCGCGGCGGGGCTCGCCGGGAGAGGAGCCAAGTTGGCCTCCCGGCACCAAATCGCACGGGAAGACTACCGGAGAAGAAAGAGGGGAGCAAGGGGAACTCACCGGTGAACTTGAACGGGGAGGAAGGAGCGCCGAGGAGGTAGATCGGCGGCGAGGGGCGGTGGTGGCGGCGGTGCTCCGTGGTGGCGGCGGTGCGGTGCGGGAGGAGAGGAAGGGAGGGGCGCGGGATGAAGAGGAGATGGTGCCGCCTTTTATAGCTCGGAAAGGGAAGGGAGAAAGGCGCGGAGGCGGTGGGTGGGGAGCTCGCCGGCCGGCCATTAATGGCGGCGGCGGCTCGGCTCGGTGCGGCGTCCGTTACGGGGAGTGGAAGGGACGGGGGAGGTGGTAGGTGAGTGGGGCGGCTTCGTTATGGCGCGGTGGAAGAGACGGAGGGGCGCGGGGAGCCGGGGAGGCGGCGCCGGGGTGCGGGCGGCGGCGGCGGCGTGGGGGAAGAAGGGGGGGCGGCCGGCCGGAGGTTGAAGATGGCCCGACGGGTGGACCCCACCCCGTCGGCGAGAGGGAGAGAGAGGAGAGGGGGAGGCGCTTGCGGGCCGGGCCGAGTGGGCTGCTTGGGCCGAGCGCGGAGCCGGGCCGTTGGGGTTAGATTGGTAGGTTTTGTGTTTTTTTTTTCTTTTCCTTTTCAAATCTTTTCAAACCTAATTCAAATCTTTTAATTTCAAATCTTTTTCATGTTTTCAAACTCCAATTTTAACACAAATTCACCAACTATTTTAAGACTTTTAGAGAAACCTTTTAAACAAGTTTTCAAACATTTTTAAATTCAAACTTTCATCATTTTTTTTAATTCAAACTTTCACACCAATTTCCACAAACTTTTTCACAATTAATTTAAGGACTTTTTCACAAATATTTTCTTTAAGACTTTTAAAATCACACCACAAACAAAACTCATGCATTTCAATATGATGCACAAACACTTGGGTGATTCTAATTATTAATTGTTGTTTAATTTAATTAAAGGCAAATTTATTTATTCAAATTTATTAAATCCTTAGAAAATAAAACTAAACCATGTTGCTAACAATATTTTATTGTGATGGAATTTTCGGGTGTTACAAATCCTACCCCCTTAAAAAGAATCTCGTCCCGAGATTCGGAGGGATCGGGAAACAAGAGGAGATACAAGATGTCTTGAAAGATGACGGTTTACTATCACAGAGCTTGTTCACTTCTCCTTCTTCTTCGGGCTTGTAGCGGCAAACTCAATCCTATCTCCTTGCGGGGTAGTTAAGAGCACCGACTTCTTGGCACACAAAATGATTCCATCATGCTTGCTTAACCAATCCATACCAAGGATCACATCTATTCCACTGGATGTTAGAATCACTAAGTCTGCTTCAAAATCTATCTCTCCGATCTTAAGATTGACATGTGGGCATACATAGGTGGATTTCATTTCACCGTTTGGGGAACTAATTAGCAAATGTGTCTTCATGGAACTCTTGGGTACATCATGCTTTGTCACGAATCGTTCAGTAATAAATGAATGCGATGCCCCGGAATCAAATAAAACTGTTGCAGGTACAGAGTTGATAAGAAACGTACCAAGCACAACATCTTTGTCTCCTTGAACTTCTTCACTGTCACATGGTTCACCCTACCCCGCATATTGTTCCGTTGACCTCTCGTTATCTCTCCGGGGTGTCGGCATATTGCGCCGAGGGCAAATGCGGCGTAGTGTCCCAATTCTCCGCGGTTGAAGCATCCACCGGGGTGAACCGGAGTAGTGTTCCTTATCGGTGCACCGAGCGGTTCGATGAGGATTTGGAGCCCGAGGTGTCATTGGGTTGGATTCTTCGGGTTCATCAAACGAACGATAGAACGGTTGATTCGTCCATGGCTTCTCGCCTTGTGTGCTAGAACGAAACCGAGAGTCTTGCGATGAGTTGTAACGAGGGCGGGTGTTACCGCTAGATTGACCTTGAGGTTGAAACCGCGCTTCGTTCACGAAGTTCCTTGCGTTTATTCTCCAAGCCTATAGCCTTATTGAGTAACATCTCGAAAGTTAAGAAATGTGTGGCTCTCGCAACCGATAGTTAAGTGGCCCTATCAAACCATCGAGAAATCGTTCTTGTCTCTTGGCATCCGTGTTGACTTCATCCGGTGCATAGCGGGACAAATGAGTAAACCGATCCGGATACTCACTAACCGTCATGCCGCCTTGCTTTAGAGCTAGAAATTCCTTCTTCTTCGCCTTCTTCACACCCAAGCCGGGATGTGATGTGTACGAAAACTCTCCCGGAACTCCTGCCAAGTAATGGTGTCGGCAGCAAAGATGTGCGACGGTGTAAGCATCCCACCAATCGAGGCCGCACCGCCGACGTCCTGAGGCATACAAAACCTTCTCACGATCATTACATTGGGTGATATTTAGCATCTTGTTGATGGTCTTGAGCCAATCATCGGCATCGAGGGGATCCACTGAATGAGAGTAAGTGGGCGGGTTGTGGCTCATGAATTCTCTATGCTTGTTCACTGGTGGTGGAGGTGGTGGGGGTCCTTGAGGTGGTGGCTGGTTCTGCTGTGCCTGTAGATTCTGGACAGTGGCGGTGAGGTTCTGAATCAACTGCATCTGTTCCGTAAAGAACTGCTGCATCGCGGGATCCATTGCTAATTCTTGTGAAGGAGGGAACTTGATTCAGCTGATTGATGACGAACGGAATATCCTGTCCAGCTCCTGACCTGACGTTTACCATTTGATTGTTAGAGAGAAAAGTTTTCCGATAGGAAGTTGAATTGATAAAGGTGAATCAGAGAAAAGGGGCTAAGATTCAAATTTTAACTTTAATTATTTTATTGATGTATTTGTGGCCATCACTCCACAAAAACATTCCAATCAAGTCAAAGATCCAAATCATGCATGTTTACAATCAACAAGCATTAACATCGCACGTCCTCACAAGAACGGCTCTATCGAAACGAAACTGGTAGAAGGGGTAGGCAACTTATGAAACTATCTTATAAAGCACGTGTGGTAGTTCAAGGTGGAAGAACAAGAATCATTCTCAGCATAGAAGAAAACAAAAGATTTGATTTTGTTAGAGAATAAAGAATAAAATATTTTTTTATGCATAAATAAGATATTTTGAATGCTGGAAAGGCTTTCTAGAAAGAGTCCTTAATCTCGACCATTTCTATCTGAGGCTACGTTCTACAGTCAGCAATGCTCTGATACCACTCTGTCACACCCGATTTTCCGTAGAAAACCGAATGCATCTCATATGTGTGCCAGGATCACAATTTTCACACATATGATAGACACATGAGTGTAATATCACAAGACACTGCTCAAAACGTACGATAAAAGATTTATTAACTTTTATTACACTCACGATAGAAGACACAAAGGTCTTTACACGAACAACGATAACTATGAAGACGCGACTCCATCTTCATCTTCCACGGTATCCGACCGGTTGATCGCATCCTCGAATTCCTCGTAGTTGGTGAAGTACTCCACTCCGGGATTCTTCTCTCGAACAGCGTAAGCAAGGATGAGTACACTTATGGTTGGTACTCGGCAAGGCCACGGGAATAACCGGAAAGCAATATTAATCCATCTTTAAGTTCAATTAATCATGTGAGGGTCCGGCCGCTCTTGACCGTGAGCACGGCCGATCGATCGTTTTACACTCGCAGAGGTTGCACATTTTTCCCACGGTTCGCGTAAAAGTTCCAAAGAACTTTGAACCCAACCACACATGTGCCGATCGGGCACAATACCACACTTCCGAGGTGTGATTGCATAGGGACGCTACGAAGCCTTTACAAAGATATGCAAAAGCATCAACAACCCACGACGATTCTGACTCGGGGCGGACCATAACCCTCCCTAGTGGTCGGCACCTTAGCAAAGGTCGCTACCCCAAAAGAACCGGGCTATACCCATGCAACCCGGAGCCCCCCGTGTTCCTCTCGGATAGGGTCGTCAACACAATCACACATCTAATTAATTGGCTAAGCGCAGCCATATGGACCGTGGTTGCACCGTTTTCCCGGGTGGTTCTCCATGTTCCGATTAACTTATAGTGTTCTTGATTAAAGCATAGGTAGAAGGGTGGTTAGAGTCACTTGCCTTTCTCCAACGATAAGCTACTTTCCTTATCTGCAAAGCTCTGCACTTGAACTTCCTCGAACGGCGTGTTGGCTACGATCATGCAAGAAAACATACAGTAAATAAAACAATACATCAAACATTACCAAAAGGCTAAAACAAGCTTTTAGAAATGACGGGCTCGGAGAGACGATCGTGTGGACACCAAGAACGCGTAAAACGGAGCTAGGATGGAAAAGTTATGGCTGAAACAAGGTTCAGGGGCTAAATTGTAAAAGAACCGGAAGTTTAGGGGGTTTTCCGCAAGATTTCGGGGACCCAAACATAAATATGTGTGAAACTAGAAGGTCTAATATGTAAAAGGTTAAGGATAGGCTAAAGAACATGAAAACTATGGAGCTCAGGGTTCAAATCATAAAAACAAGGACCTGTTTGAAAGGCTTTATATAGGTGGAAGGGTATTTTTGTAATATTAAAAACCGCAGGGTCCTTTTTGCAAAAGTGCCTGGGCAGCTGGCGGGTGAACTGTGGCGGCGACACGTGGCCGGCTGCTATTGGCCGTGCTGACGCAAGCTGACGCAAGGCTGATGCAAGCAGTGACGCCATGCCGTGGACCCGCGCCCGTGGACCCGGTCCACCGGTCCACGGTGGACCGCTGAAGGGGTACGCGGTCCCTTTTAATCCGGGGCCGTCCACCGGATCGGGCGGCCGAGGCGGCATGTGAGCGACGGCGGCGGCGGGCGACGGCGCGTGGCCGGCCGGCGGCGGCGCCGGCGCGCGCGCGCGGCGGGGCTCGCCGGGAGAGGAGCCAAGTTGGCCTCCCGGCACCAAATCGCACGGGAAGACTACCGGAAGAAAGAGGGGAGCAAGGGGAACTCACCGGTGAACTTGAACGAGAGGAAGGAGCGCCGAGGAGGTAGATCGGCGGCGAGGGGCGGCGGTGGCGGCGGTGCTCCGTGGCGGCGGCGGTGCGGTGCGGGAGGAGAGGAAGGGAGGGGCGCGGGATGAAGAGGAGATGGTGCCGCCTTTTATAGCTCGGAAAGGGAAGAGAGAAAGGCGCGGAGGCGGTGGAGTGGGAGCTCGCCGGCCGGCCATTAATGGCGGCGGCAGCTCGGCTCGGTGTGGCGTCCGTTACGGGGAGTGGAAGGGCCGGGGAGGTGGTAGGTGAGTGGGGCGGCTTCGTTATGGCGCGGTGGAAGAGGCGGAGGGGCGCGGGGAGCCGGGGAGGCGGCGGCCGGGGTGCGGGCGGCCGGCGGCGGCGCGGGGAAAGAAGGGGGGGGGGGCGGCCGGCCAGAGGTTGAAGATGGCCTGACAGGTGGACCCCACCTGTCGGCGAGAGGGAGAGAGAGGAGAGGGGAGGCGCTGGCGGGCCGGCTGAGTGGGCCTGCTTGGGCCGAGCGCGGAGCTGGGCCGTTGGGGTTAGATTGGTAGGTTTTGTGTTTTTTTTTCTTTTCCTTTTCAAATCTTTTCAAACCTAATTCAAATCTTTTAATTTCAAATCTTTTTCATGTTTTCAAACTCCAATTTTAACACAAATTCACCAACTATTTTAAGACTTTTAGAGAAACCTTTTAAACAAGTTTTCAAACATTTTTAAATTCAAACTTTCATCATTTTTTAATTCAAACTTTTACACCAATTTCCACAAACTTTTTCACAATTAATTTAAGGACTTTTTCACAAATATTTTCTTTAAGACTTTTAAAATCACACCACAAACAAAACTCATGCATTTCAATATGATGCACAAACACTTGGGTGATTCTAATTATTAATTGTTGTTTAATTTAATTAAAGGCAAATTTATTTATTCAAATTTATTAAATCCTTAGAAAATAAAACTAAACCATGTTGCTAACAATATTTTATTGTGATGGAATTTTCGGGTGTTACACTTGCTACGAGTATTATTTGATTCGGGAGCTACGCATTCATTCATTACCGATCGTTCGTAGCAAGGCATAATATACCCGTGAGTCCAATGAAGAAACCGTTGCTTGTTAGTTCACCCGGCGGTGATATGAAAGCGACCATCCGTGCCCCCAAGTAAACCTTAAAATCATGGGGATAGACTTTCCATCTAATCCGGTAGTCCTCAAATCCCGGGGCATAGATGTAATCCTAGGGATGGATTGGTTACGAAAGTATGATGGGGTTATCCAGGTCTTAGGGAGAAATCGAGTTCACTTGACTAGCCCACAAGGGGACGAATAGAATTTATCGCAACACCATCACCTACCGGGAAGGAGTTAGTGAATTCAATGAAAGGAAAAGTGCCGGAAGATATTAAAGTGGTGAATGAGTATCCGGATGTATTCCCCGATGACCGCCGTGTATGCCACCCGACCGAGACATTGAATTCAAAGCATCGAACTTTTACCCTGGTAATCGCTCCTATATCCAAAAGACCGTATAGAATGGATGTCAAAGATTTGGCTGAATTAAAGAAACAAATAGAGGAATTGTTAAGTAAAGGATTTATCCGTCCTAGTTCATCACCATGGGGAGCCCCCACACTCTTCGTAGATAAAAAGGATGGATCTAGGAGGATGTGTGTAGACTATCGATCTCTCAATGAGGTCACTATCAAAAATAAATATCCTTTACCCCGAATAGAGGATCTGTTCGATCAAATGAGAGGAGCGACAGTTTTCTCTAAGATAGATCTGCGATCTGGCTACCATCAGCTGAAGATCCGTATGGAGGACATTCCTAAAACAGCTTTCACATCAAGATATGGTCTATACGAGTTCACAGTGATGTCCTTTGGATTGACCAACGCTCCAAAGATACTTCATGTATCCGATGAACAAGGTTTTCATGGAGTATCTTGATCGGTTTGTGGTAGTATTTATAGATGATATCTTAGTCTTCTCTCGAACGAAGTGGAACATGAGGGACACTTGAGATCGGTATTGCGAAACTTCGAGAGCATCGGTTATACGCCAAGTTCGGCAAGTGTGATTTTTGGCCGAAAGAGGTCTCGTTTCTTGGGCACATCATCACGGACGGAGGAATTGTCTGTAGACCCAAGTAAAGTTCGGGATGTGCTAAATTGGACTCCACCAAGAAATGTATCGTAAATCGGGGAGTTTCCTCGGTTTGGCGGTGGTACTACCGACGGTTTATAGAGGGATTCTCGAGAATCGTAAAACCACTCACCTCTTTGTTGGAGAAAGGAAAGGAGTTTAAGTGGGATGACAAGTGTCAAGCTAGCTTTGAAGAACTAAAGAAGAAACCGACCACCGCACCAAGATCGATAATGCTCGATATACACAAAGGATTTGATGTGTATTGTGACGCGTCAAGGCAAGGACTAGGATGTGTTCGATGCGAGGAAGGAAAAGTGGTAGCATATGCTTCTAGGCAACTAAGGAAGCATGAACAAAACTACCCTACACATGATCCGGAATTAGCGCCTATAGTGCACGCACTGAAGATTTGGAGACACTATATGATTGGAAACAAGTGTCAGATATTCACGGACCACAAAAGCTTGAAGTACATCTTCACCCAGAGAGATCTCAATCTCAGACAACGAAGGTGGCTAGAGCTGATTAAGGATTACGATTTGGACATACAGTATCATCCAGGAAAGGCCAATGTGGTGGCAGATGCCTTGAGCCGTAAGAGTCAAGCAAACATGTTAGTAGCCCGATTAATGCCTCAAGAACTGTGTTGGGAAATGGCACGACTCAATCTGGGGATAGCTGCACCAAGCGAAAGTATGACCTTAGAAATGGAGTCAACTCTTGA
Organism: Cenchrus americanus; assembly: GCA_947561735.1. NCBI lineage: Eukaryota > Viridiplantae > Streptophyta > Magnoliopsida > Poales > Poaceae > Cenchrus > Cenchrus americanus. Next base: position 251,229,031 of record OX387245.1, on the reverse strand, counting down.
ACAAGAGATTAGAAAAGGGCAATTGGACGATGAAAAGATTAAGGGGTATAAGAAATTGATTGAACAAGGCAAGGTTCCAGAATTCAGAGAGGATGAACAGGGAACCATTTGGTTTAAGAACAGGATCTGCGTACCAGAAATCAAACATCTCCGTGAATCCATATTGAAAGAAGCACACGATTCGCCTCTCTCTATACATCCAGGAAGTACCAAGATGTACCAAGACCTAAAGCAGAAATATTGGTGGTACGGTATGAAGAAAGATGTTGCGGCTCATGTAGCACTATGCGACATATGCCAAAGAGTAAAAGCAGAGCATCGGAGGCCAACGGGGTTACTACAACCACTACAAGTACCCGAATGGAAGTGGGAAGAGATTAGTATGGATTTCATAGTAGGATTACCACGTACACGAGATGGATACGATTCGATATGGGTCATAGTGGACAGATTAACCAAAGTTGCACACTTCATACCGGTAAAGACCACATATTCAGGAACAAAGTTAGCAGAATTATACATATCAAAGATAGTCTGTCTGCATGGGGTACCGAAGAAGATAGTATCAGACCGAGGCACTCAGTTCACGTCCCGATTCTGGCAGAAATTACATGAGTGTATGGATACGAAGTTAAATTTCAGCTCAGCATATCATCCACAGACGGATGGTCAAACAGAAAGGACGAATCAAATCCTAGAGGATATGTTAAGGGCATGTGCCTTAAAACACGGTGGAAGTTGGGATAAAAGCTTGCCATATGCGGAGTTCGCATACAACAATAGTTATCAGAGTAGTCTTAAGATGGCACCATTTGAAGCTCTGTATGGAAGGAAGTGCAGGACGCCATTGTTCTGGAACCAAACAGGGGAAAGTCAACTCTTTGGTCCAGAGATAATAAAGGAGGCAGAAAGACAAGTGGAGATAATTCGGGAAAATCTCAAGATTGCTCAATCCAGACAAAAGAGTTATGCAGACCCTAAGAGAAGAGAAGTGATATTTGAAGTCGGGGATTATGCATATCTGAGAGTGTCACCTATCCGAGGCCTTCGAAGGTTTAATATCAGAGTTAAGTTATCGCCTCGCTTTATCGGACCTTTTCAAGTCTTGGAAAGACGTGGTGAAGTAGCTTATCGGTTGGAGTTACCGGAACGTTTGGCAGGTGTCCATGATGTGTTTCACGTTTCTCAGTTGAAAAAGTGTACGAGTGAGGTCAGAGTAGAACATTTACCATTGGAAGAACTTGAGGTAAAGGATGACCTAACATACAAAGAACACCCAGTCAAAATCTTGGATACCTCCGAAAGGGCTACTCGCAGTAAGGTCATTAGGATGTGCAAAGTACAGTGGAGTCACCACTCAGAGGATGAAGCTACCTGGGAAAGGGAGGACGAACTTAAGGAAGAATTCCCTCAGCTGTTCTCTAATCTTCCTGAATCTCGGGACGAGATTCTCTTTAAGGGGGTAGGATTTGTAACACCCTAAAATTCCATCACTAAAATGTTTTAGCAACAAAAAGGCAAGGTTTAAAATTTCCTTTAAGGACATAAATAAATCATTAAAACAAATTGGCTTTTAAATAAATAAACATCACTAAAATAATTTAGAGATAATAAGTGTTTGTGCATCATGATTTGAATGCATGGTTTTCATTTGATTGGAGTTTGAATGTTTGAAAAATGAATTTGAAAGAAATTTGAAAGAAAAAAAAGGAGACAAACCCTTCTCTCCCTCTCTCTCCCTTTTCTTCTAGCCCAGCCCGCGAGATCCCGTGCCGGCGGTGCCTTTCTTTTTTTTTTCTTACCCGCGCAAGCAAACCGGCCCAACGGCCCAAATCCGCACCCCGCCGGCCCAGACCCGCCTCCCTCCCTTCTTCTTTTCGTTGCGGCCACTGACGGGTGGGACCCGCCGTCGGGCCCGTCTCCCTCCTCCGGCCGGTCAACCGCGCCGCACCCCGCGCGCCGCCGGCCGTTACCGGCCGGCTCCCTTCACCCCGCGCCTTCAAACCGCGGCATTGAGCGACAGTGAAGCCCCCCATCACTCCCCCCCTCTTCAATCGGCCGTTACCGCCCTTAAACCCCCTCCCCCCTTAACCCCCATTCAAGCCGTGGCCGTTAATGGCGAGGCCGCCGGTGAACCGCCTCCCGGCGCCCCCTCGGCCCTATTTAAACCCCCCCCCGGGGCACCCCGCTACCCCCCTTCGCTTCACACCGAGCTCCCGGCGCCTCCCGAGCCCTAGCCACTTGCGCCGCCGCCGTGAACCGTGCGCCGCCGCGCCATTGCCGTCGCCCGAGCCCGTCCGCCGTCGGCCCTCAAGCACCCCGGGCGCGGCTCGCCGTCGCCGCCCGTGGAGATCGGTCGCCGGAGTTGATGCCGCGCCGTCACCGCTTCTCCATCCAATTCCCGTCCACCGAGCTCCTACCCGCCGTAAGGACCCTATCCCCGCCCTTCTTTTCACTTGTGCCCGACCATAGCGCCGCCGCCGCTGGCCGGGCCGCCGCCGTCCGCCCCCATGGACGCCCGCCTCGGCCGTCGCCTTTTTCCTCCCCCGCAAGCACACGTTTGAGCTCGCATCGTTCTCGGCGAGCACGTAGGGCTTGTTTCCGCGCGTTTTCGTGGCCGGGAGCCCCGTATGGTCGTCGCCGGCGACCTAAACACCGCGCGCCGCCGCGCGCCGGCCGCCGCCGGCGCGCGGCGCCGCCCTCTAGCGCACGCGTGCGTGGATGGCCATTGGATCGGCCATCCACGGCCCAGATCCTCTGGACCCCGCGGGTCAAACCGTGGGTAACGGTCAACCCGGGGACATTTTGCTAAAGAGACCCCCAACTCTTTTATTTTCGCAAGCCTGGCCCCCCCCACCTTTAAAGATCCTTACATTTCAGTCCTGGGTTTTGTATTTAAGCCCTCGTTTTTATTAAATCCTTGCTCGAGGTCCGAACAGCCCTTTTAGAGTTTAAACCTTCTGTTTTGAAATTTATTTATGTTTTAGCCCCTGTTTTCTTGCTGTTAGGCCCCTGTATGGTTTAGTTTATCGCAGATTAGTCCTTAAACCTTGTTTTTAGCATAACTTCTCCGTTATAGCTCCGATTTTAGCGTTCTAGTAGTCCTTGCGATCGTCTCAGCGAGCCCGTCGTTTTAGTAGCATGTTTTTAGCCCTTAGGATTGGTTGGTGATCTGTTTTGTTTATTGTATGCTTTATGTGTGCATCGTAGATATCGTGCCTGTTTCATCTGAGCCACCTCTCGGGGACGATCAGGAGCAGTTGTTCGAAGAGGAAGGAGTTTTTACCGTAGTTGAGGAAGGCAAGTGGTCTTCTCCCCCTGCATGTTCTCTTTCTGTCCTATATAATTGCATTACAAATTAAAGTTTACTTTATGTTGTTATTGCATTAAATTGACGGGAAAACCTTTTTAAGGACTTACCTAGATCTTTTACCCTGATCCTTGGCCTAGCCCTTTTAAATAAAGTTTTGGGTAGAAAACGCTAGTTGCTTAACATGGGTTGGTTAAATGGGTCTTTTATGGAAATGGTACCTGGCTTAAAGTTAATGTTTTGGGTAATGCAAGAACACTTGAGTTAATCGGAACATGGAGAACCACCCAAGAAAACATGCGCAACCACAGTGTTACATGGCTCTGACCTTAGCCGAATAATTAGGTGTGTGATCGTACTAGTGGCCCTTTTCCGTAAGGAGCAGAGGGGGATCCGGGTTGCAGGGGTATAGCCCGGCCCTTTTGGGGTAGTAGCCTTTGCTAAGGTGCTGACCACTAGGGAGGGTTATGGTCCGCCCTGATCTGTAACTATGCGGGTCGTTAGTCTTTTGCATGCCTTTGTAAAGGCTTCGTAGCGTCCCTATGCAACCACACCTCGGAAGTGTGGTATGGTGCTTGGCCAGCATCGCATGGTTGGGTTTAAAGTTCTTCGGAGCTTTTACGCGAGCTGTGGGTAAAGTGTGCAAACCTCTGCAGAGTGTAAAACTGATCGATCAGCCGTGCTCACGGTCATGAGCGGCTTGGACCCTCACATGATTAATAAACTTAAAGATGAGACAAATCGTGGTTGTTGAAGCTCGTTGAGCTTGGGTTGTTTTGGGCTCTTAAGTTTTTCTTAAGTGGGTTGGTACGAACTTACACCTAGTAACTAGGAGTTCCTTAACTAAAACTTGACCAACATTAAAATGCTAACCGCTGCAAAACCTTAGCCTATCCTTGATAGCCTTGCATTTTCCCCCACTTGCTGAGCTCCAACCATAAGTGTGCTCAGCCTTGCCTATCGCTGTTCAGAGGAGAACTTTGGAGGGGAGTTCTACGATGACTACGATGAGCTGTGAGGCTTGCGGACCCCCCAGTCAAGTGCCTGTGGGAGCGGAAGACGAGGGCTCGACGAGTAGTTATCGTTTTCCGTTGTTAGAGACCTTCGAGTCTCCCCGCATGAGTGTAATAAGAGGTTAAACTTTGAAATACGTTTGAATACCGTTTATGATAATTCACTCGTTTTTGTCTATCATATGTGTGTGAACCGATCCCGGCGCACATATGAGATGCACTTGGTTCCTCTTCGGAAATCGGGTGTGACAACTACTTGCATCAGATCTAAATCCACCGCATGATACTAGACATGATACAAGGTTGCCGATACTCACGGAGGTCGACTGATCGATTGGCCCTCTCGAAGAACTCGACGACACAACAAGGACTCTAGGGTTTGGCGTAAGGCCGGTGTGTATTGAGGAATGATTGTCTGTTACATACATCCAGGGGTCGTATTTATACCCTATTGAGTACAACTGCGAATGAATTCATTGCCTAACTTATCTCTAAGTTTGATCGCCTATCCATCCATTCGTCCCCCCGATCGAGCCACGTCACCGTTCAATCCCGCAAAATCAGCTCTATTGTTCCTTTGCCGAACCGGAGCGGTATAGCCGACCGCGAGATCCTTTTGCCGAATATCTCTCGAAAATATCCTTCCTTCCACCAGACGGACTCTTTATCGAACCGGACCCACAAGTCAGACTCCTTACCAAATTTCGGTGTTAACACATGCCCCTTCAATTGTGGGATAAAAGTAATTTTGTTCCACAATTGACTCAGCCACGAATCGAATCTGTCAACACCTGTTCTTCGCAATCCGCCGGAATCTTCGTCCAGATCCAACCCTAGATCTCCTTGTTCCGAGCTCGGACCTCCAATGGCAGCCCAAGACCAAGATACCGAGGTAAACTCACCCTCGCAAGCCTCGTTCGGCATTTAGGTTTTCAATTTCACCTATGATTTCCTTTTCCGCTTTTCTTTCGAGAGCCTTCTACCGCTCTTTTGATTCCCATTGAGGCCAATTCGAGGCCTTATTATCTTGGTCCCGTGGGGAACCCCGATCCTCGAGATTTCATAGCAACTCGAATCTCGGAGAATCCCCTTTAAAGCAGCTCCGTCTCCACCGGCTCAATGGCAAGACGCTTTCAAGAACCGGCCTTTACCTCCAATTGCGAGGCCGGAGAACTTGGTATCGGAGGATTCTTGCGGATAAGAGTGGATTGACCAACCTAGACACCCTCCGTATCGCCCGGTGCTTGGAGTTATCGGTGGCCGAGACCCCTAAGAACGAAGACCTCCCGATAGCCGCCCGCCACTTCGGTCAAATGGCGTCAACGCCTTCCTTTTTGGGCATGGCCCAATGTCTCCAACCTTGGCCGATGTATATATGATCACCGGCCTCGACATCACCGGGTCCGTCCGGCCCCGGAACTTCAAAAACTCTTCACGCCGGACGGGGGTAAAGCCGGGGAACGACTACAAAAATTATATCTTGAAGCACATGAAAGACAATCCCCTTGGTGATGTTGAATACGTAGCCTTTTTGAATATGTGGTCGTGCAGATTTGTTTTCCGTGGCAAAGCCAACGAGCCCACTTTGAACCATATCGCAATGGCGACTCATCCGGCCGGTGGCAATCGCCTCCCTCCGGGAAAATTCTTCTTGGGCGGCGTATATCATATGCTTCATCGATCGTTACCCAAATGTATACCGGCCCAAAGGATAACATGCGTCAATGGCCCCCTGGTGGTTTGTTCAAATGTGGCCGCAGCCTCCACATGCATCGGATTGTCGGCGTCGACTTGAACTCCGGGTTCTTTCCTTTGTCCAATCACTCCGAAGGAGAACCTTAAGCTACCGAGAGGATGCCAAAACTACGGAGAAGCGGCTTCAACCGTTTCCATCCAAAGCAAGACATCGCCCCAGTTCTTCGAGTTGTTCTTCAAAGGTTTCCCCCAATCCCCTCGGCTTCCTTATCCGGACAACGACACCTTGACCTTTCCGTTTAATTTTCCTTTGAACCCGCCGTCAAGATAGGAGATTCTTAGAGATCTTCAACATTATCATCCGCCCATGCATAGCCGCCGAGTTCAATGGAGGACGGCGAATGTTAGCACCTATGAGTATTATCGGCCCAACATAATGGCCGGGAAAACCGGATGTGGACGGATGCCCCCAAGATTGTTCCCGCACGAATTCCTCAAGCCCGGAGAGGAAATCAAAGAACCGATGTAGGGCAACGGGGTTTTTAATTATGTGTGCGGTCAACCGTCTACACATGTCCTTTTGTGCCCACAACCATAGCTCACCCCACCTTCAACTCCTGGTGGCAAGAATTTCATGACCATATCTTCAGTGAGCCTGTCCATGTGTTCTGTGCAGAGTTAACGCCTGATTTCCTGCCAACTTCAGAGGTAATACAATGAACCCTTGGATCGGACATGCCCTCTTTATTCATGATTCTGACTTCCACCCTCTTATCCACGAACACGGTGCTCGCTCCTCGAGCTAGGGACATTACTTATAATGCCGAAGGCTCACTTTCGGCACCGGGATTTAAATCCACAACTCTAGCTCAACTAATGGCCGGTATGCCTCATCGGATCCCGGCCTCTCTAGCCTTGCCGCCGACAAGAGGCAAGGTCTATCTCTCGGTTGCCCCTCCGACTGCCAAGAGGAGGAGAACAATCAAGAAAGTGCTCACTGAGGTAGAATCCCTTACCCTCTTGATCACAAGATTACTCTGTTCTTGATGAATCATATCATTGTGCATTTTCAGACCAGAGCCCAGCAGCTTTCAGAGCCAGTACCTGCCAATGCCCCATCCACTGGTATGACCCTTACTGTCTTTTCTTAAAGATGAGCACTGGCATTTACCCTTCCAATTTGACATTTGCAGAAGAAACAATGGAAGAGCAGCTTGTAAATGTTCCAGTGGTGCAACAAGCAAGTCCATCCAGGGCTGAGTTACCTATCCCAGTGGAGATCTCATCTTCATCACCTTCTGCAGAAGCAGCACATTCTCCAGAGATGAATCTCCCATTCCAGCCGGAGCCACCAAGCCCTCCAAGGGTGCAATCACCTGTTGGTCAAGCAGAGATAACCAACCCAACAGAGGTGGACCCGACTCCTCATCAGCCAGAAACTCACGAGCTGCTAGTAGCCGCATCGGCACCTCCCAGCTTGGAAGTTTCGGCTCTGCCTGGAGCATCTCCTTCACCTGTGATTGCCCCTGCTCAAGAAACCAGCCATGAGGTATCCATCTGCACTTAATTTTGGTACCTCGATGTTCAGCATTCTTAATTCGGCAATGTTGTTTCTCAGGATCAGACTCTGCCATCAGAGAGCAATCCAGCTCGCCGAGGTGATGGAAGGAATATACCCGGCCTACGCCGGATGAAGTGTTGTCCACGCTCAAAGAAATTGCTGCTCGGCTAGAAAAAGATGCTCAAGATCAATTCAATGATCTCCATCACTTCGAAGAGATGTTTGAATCTATCGCTCAAGAACTTCCCGAAGACATCGAGCTTCTCTATCATCCGTCTATGGCTTAGAAGCCCTTTATGCACTCGTAAGGCGTGCTTGGAGGAAATTGCACTCCCCGCCCGGCCATTGAAAAGAGGAAAACCGATGCCGAACACGCTATGAACGGGGCACAATCCCAGCGCAGAGCTACAAGGATGCATTGGCTAACCTGCGGACTTCTTATGATCTAAAAATTGCCAGAAAGCTGCTCCGGAAGCGGAACCGAGAAGCCCGTCGGCGGAGATAGAGGTTGATAAAGAGAAAATAGCCGAACTTCCCCGGATTGATAGCAAAGACCCAAGCGGAAGCAAAATCGTCTATCACCAAGATAGAGCAATGCGATGCGAACTCGCCGATTTATCCGTACTCAAAAGGATTGCCTGTGGGCCGCCGGACAATTCCCATCCGATAACATCCGGTGCTCGTAGTGTGATTGCAAAACTTCGAATGCTTGAATGCCCTTATTGATGCATAACCGAATTGGTCGTTCATGTAATATCCTCTTGCGATCCGTTTCCTTTCTTCGCGCACTTTCAAATATAATGTCGAACGACCCATTCGGTAGTGAGACGCCAACTCCCGAACGGCACTCGATTTTCTATAGCCGACCCAATCAACCGCACGCGGCTCGGCCTAGAACTCCAAGCGACCCGTCGGCGGCCGGCCAAGGAAACCTCTCCACCTTCCGATTTTCTTGGGATATGCACCACGATCCACAGACCACGACTCGGAGCCACGATTCATCTTGCCGGGCCTATAAATGTTACCATAGGTGCCCCTAGCTCTCCATCGTGCCCTCTAGCTCTCGAATCTTTGCCAATCTTAGTCCTCTTGCAAACAAGACACATCCCAAACCACAATGGTGCGCCGCCTCAACCGCCGCCGCGCTTCCGACGAGGCCGAGGGGAGCAGCGCCAACGCGCGCGGAGGCAACGATCGTCAATCCCTTTCTTTGATTCGACTTTTGATTTTCTTCTTGCCTTGACGATCATCCCCTTTTTCCTCAGATTGATCCAGTGGAATCCGTCTCCGCGCCGCCAATCAACCCCTTCCCCGACGACTCTTCGGAGTCCGATGGCCACTCCCCCGTGCCGTACGGGGAAGTTGATGCCCTCCGCTTCAAGGAGGAACTCGGAGGCGTCCGGCGTGGGCCGGAGGAGGTCTCTAGGAAGGCGGGGCGTGGCCGAGCTAGAATGGGAGGACCGGCGCAAACAGCCGCCGGAGGCCATCGATGGTATGGCTGCGAGAATGATTCTTGATCCAGCCCGGTCTTTGATGCTAATCCTTTCGTTTGCTCTTTGCGGCCCGCGATGCCGAGCTCAACCGCCTAAAAGCGCCGGTAGAGCAGGTTGGCCGAGAAGGTGAATGCCCGCGGCGACACGCCGGCGGAGCGCCTTGCCGCGGTGGAGCGCCGCGTCGACGAGGTGGCCGTCCATGGCGTTCGTTTGGGCACCACCTTGGGCCTGGCTGCGATGGCGACGCATACGGACGTCGACTATTCCACCAGGCCGCGTGGCTTCCGGGGCGGCGCGCCGGAGGACATCGACGAGATCGAGCTCATCCTGGAGCGCCTTGATGGCCACGGCGACGCCATTGCCGAAATTACTCATCCCCAATCTGTGTTGAATAGGCTTTTCGACTAGATTGTACTAGGGATATGTAAATATCGGCAATAGATGGAGAACTTTTGCATTCTGTGCTTGTCCTGTGATGACTTTCTTTGCATTTTGCATCTGCGAATTCCTTTTTCTTTGAATGCATTCGGGACTATCTTGAGCCGAACGTGCGAGAACAACTGCCCCTTGGCACAAAATCCACAACGGATCCCGATTCGGCAATCCATCGATACTGTTCAAGAGAAAACCCTTCGTACTTGGGAGAAAAACCCTGCCGTTTGGTATTCCAGCAGTGTGTACTGACCGGTCATCACTCCCAACGCACCCCTTGGTCAATAAAATAGCCTACCAGGGTGCCCTGCAAATCCACTCGCACACTCCTCCATCATTTCTCATCTCCTCCCCTGTCCTTAGAGAAGAAAACCTCAAAGCCATGGACAAGGGCAAGCAACCCCAGGAGAGCAGCTCATCAAAGAAGCGCACGATTCAGAAGTAAGTCCTTTCTTGATCCGCTCCTCGTTCTCCCGCATGATCTTGCGCTTCATGTTTTCCTCTCGTCCTTTTCAGCCTTGATTTGCTTCCCGAAGAAGTCATCGGGACCGAAGATGTGCCTGAGTACATCTCCTCCGATTCCTCCATCGAAGTAGAGGATGCCGCGCCTGAACAGAGGACCAACCATCAGCTGCGCCGCCGCGTCCGACACCTGGAGCACGGCCTCAGGGACATCACCGCCCGTTGCCAAGCTGAGCGCGAGCGTCGCATGGCTCTGGAAGCACTAGTAGGGGGTAAACGCTTCTGACTCCTTCTTGACCTCGTGCTTGTACTTGGATTTCTTCCCCCTAACCTTGATACCTCCACTTCAGATGTCTCTGACAGGTACAACAACCTGAAGGCGGCCTGGGACAGCTTGGTGGAGGCCGCCAATCGTGGTCACCCCCATGCGTTCCAAGCCGCCGTTACGGTGGTCCCGGGAACAACCGAAGAGGGAGCACCGAAGAAGTAAAGAAAAGATTGCATCATACTTTCGCTTCTTTCTCCACGCCTCTCGCTTCCCTCCTCCTCGAGGATCCGCCTACCGGGGTTGATAGATGTAATCCGCAAGAAGCATTTGTAATGTAGTTTTGAGCTAAGGGCCATGCATCCGGCATCGGCCATTTTTCTTGTTCATGGATCTTGTTCGAAGGCGGCCTCATTCTTGAGCGCCGGCTATTTTTGTGCCGTATGTGTGTAATCATCGATCGATCTCAATGCTAGGATAATATTTCTTCGGATATCTTCCATTTATTGCAGCGGAAAATTCTTCTCCTAGCAAAGTCTTCAATATGTATGCATTACCGGAACGCATCCGACCACACGAAAAGGCCCCTCCCGGCTAGGGGACCATTTGCCGAATTCACTGTATTTAGTTCCAATCGGCAATAGCGCTTTCCAAACTAGATCACCTTCCGCAAATTGCCTTACTTTTACCTTCTTATTATAGTACTTGGCAACCCGCAGTTTGTTTTTCTCGATGTTCTCCGGGGCCCCGAGACGGATCATATGCAAATCTTCTAGTTCATCCATCATTAGGCCACCGTAATCCTTGGAGCTCAACTCGTTTTGCAAGCACCACTCTCCTTGAATCTCGATTGTATTTCCCAAGGCGAGGATTGCGTGATGCCCGTAAACCAACTCGTAAGGAGAAGTCTTTGTAGCTTCATGGGGGGCCATCCAGTAAGCCCACGGCGCATCGCCGAGTACCGAATGCCACCTTCTTGGCTTCTCGATCGATCTTCTTCTCGTATCAGCTTGATCATGATCTTGTTAGAAGCCTCTCGCTTGACCATTAGCTTGGGCATAATATGGAGAAGAATTAAACAATTTGATTCCCATGCTTTCGGCAAAATCTCTCGAACTCCAATGACACGAATTGTGCCCCCGATCGCTGGTAATCGTCTGAGGGATCCCAAATCGATAGATGATGTGTTCCTTGACGAATTCGACCATGTTTTCTGACGTCACCTTCTTCAGTGGGATCGCCTCAACCCATTTGGTGAAGTAATCTGTGGCCAAAAGCACGAACTTATGCCCCTTGCTAGACGGCGGGTTAATTTGGCCAATCAAGTCTATACCCCCGCCCCCCCGAATGGCCACGGCTTGATGATGGGATTCAACGCCGATGCGGGGACCCTTTGAATATTCCCAAACCTTTGGCAATCCCGACATCCCTTGTAATACTCAAAGCAGTCCTCCAATATCGTCGGCCAAAAGCATCCGGCTTGTCTAACAACCCATTTCATACGGTAGGCCGATTGGTGCGCTCCACATATCCCATCGTGCACCTCGCTCATCATGTTCTTGGCTTCTTCGGACCCAAGCATCGTAGTAATACCCCGTCTAATGATTTGTAGAACAGATTATCATCCGGAAGAACGAACTTAATTGCCTTGTACCGAGTTTCCTAGAGACTTTTCGGGATGGATCTTTCAAGTAGTCATCGATTTCTTTCCTCCAATCATCTTCTCGCAAGATCTGCCCCTAGTGCACACACTTCGCAAAGAAACGCTTCTTGACTCTCCTTGTAACCGAGGCGCTCCGAGCTAGCCTCGTTTGCTTCCTCGTTATGCTCTCTAGGAATGTCTTGTAGGGTTACCAATGGGAAGCTCTTTAAGATTTCCCCGCACTCTTCGTAGTAACTCCTCGGCGCTTCGCTTCTCGCACTCGTATTGGCCGTTCAATTGCTTGATTACCAATTCGAATCTCCATAGATCTCAACCGAAACGGCCCCGCCTTCTCTCAAATATTGAAGCCCTCGAAGTAGTGCCTCGTACTCAGCCTGGTTATTTGTGACAGTGGGTTGTATAGGAATGGCGAATTCAAACATCTCACCTCTGGGCGAAATTAGCAGGATTCCTACTCCCCCCACCTTTGCCACACGATGACCCATCAAAAAATAAAGCCGAAGGGGTAATTTCAAGCAGATCAATTGACGGGTCACGATGCTCAGTTATAAAATCGGCAATGACCTGACCTTTGATGGCTTTTGCCGATTCGAACTTCAACTCGAACTCTGATAAAGCTAAAATCCACTTGCCAATCCGACCATTCAAAATTGGCATAGATAACATATGTTTTATCACATCAAACTTGGAGTATACAGTGCATTCGGCATTCAACAAGTAGTGCCGAAACTTTGTACACGAGTAGTACACACAAAGACACGGTTCTCTACGGTCGAATACCCGGTTTCGGGATCAAGTAGTTTTCGGCTAAGATAAGCTACTACCCGCTCCTTTCCTTCGAATTCTTAAATAAGGGCTGATCCAATGGTTTGGGTATCGGCCGCCACGTACAACTTGAAAGGCTTGTCTAGCCGAGGAGGAACCAAAGCACCGGCGGCTCCTTCATGTCGCTTGATCTCATCAAAAGCCTTTTGTTGTTCGTCACCCCATGTGAATTTCGATCTTTCTTTAGCTTCGGCAATGGAGAGAATGGCAACACCTTCTCGTGATAAATTTGAGATGAACCTTCTCACGAAGTTGATCTTGCCGAGCAAAGTGATTGCAATTCCTTGAGGTTGGTTGGAGGCACGACTTCATCAATGGCTTTCATGCTCTTCTTGCCAACTTCAATTCCCCCTTCGTGGACCGTAAACCCCAAGAATTCTCCACTGATACCCCAAAAGCGCACTTGTTTGGATTCATCTTCAAACCGTGTTTCCGGGTGCACTCCAAGGTCTTCTTCACATCTTCCAGATGGGTGTCATGACTTAAGGACTTGATCACCACGTCATCAATGTAGATTTCCACAGTTTTGCCGATCAACCCATGAAAAATGTAATTCATGGCCCGTTGATAGGTTGCACCGGCATTTTTCAACCCAAACGTCATGACTATCCACTCGAATAGGCCTATATGACCAGGACATCTAAAGGCCGTCTTTGATATGTCTTCTATTGCCATGAAGATCTGATTGTATCCCGTGTTGCCATCCATGAAACTAATCACCTTGTGTCCAGCAGCGGCGTCAATCAACAAATCGGCAATAGGCATCGGGTATCCGTCCATGGGAGTAGCTCTGTTCAGGTCCCTGAAGTCTATACAAACCCTCATTTTTCCATTCTTCTTATACACAGGGACGATGTTAGAAATCCACTCCGCATATCTGCATGGCCGAACGAAGTTTGCGTCAAGTAATCTTTCAATTTCCTTCTTCACATCGGCCAATACTTCATCCTTGTAGATTTTCCGGGGCGGTTGCTTATATGGTTTGAAACCAGGCTTGATTGGCAACCGATGCTCGACGATGGAACGATCCAATCCAGGCATCTCCGAGTAATCCCAGGCGAAGCAATCCTTATATTCTTTGAGAAGCTCAATTAAATTCCCCCTGAAGTCTGGCTGTAAATTTGCACTGATGAACGTCGGCCTTGGCTTATCACCGCTTCCAATATCAACTTCTTCCAGTTTATCAGCCGACATGAATCCTCGCCCTAATTTGCCATCAGTGCCATCCACGGGGTTCTCCATTAAAAATTACTATAAGAGCCGACTGCTTGAATCGGCCGTTGGTCGCCGCCGACAGGTTCAACAGGACCTTCCCCCCGTCTTTGCTCGAGAAGCAATCAATCCCCCGGTATTCCCGAAAAGCCGGTTCCATGTTGTCCACGCTCACGGAATCATCTCGCTTGGACGACCTCGATCTCATCATCCACCCACTGGATGAGCCGTTGATGCATGGTGGATGGGACGCGGCGGTTAGCATGAATCCGGGCCCCGCTCAAGCAGCAGGCCGTAGGCTCCTTTGCCCTCAATGACAAAGAAGGTGGTGAGCGGCGTCTTGGACCCGATCATCAAGTCCACGTGAGCACATCCCTTGGTGTCCGAAGGGTTCCGGCGAAGTCATTCAAGATGATGCTTGTAGGCGTCAAATCGCTCGGGCCCATTCCAAGCTTCCTGAAGGTGGTGTACGGCATTACATTGACTGCCGCTCCACCGTCGACGAACATCTTGGTCAATGGCTTGCCATTGACGTACCCTCTCAAGTACAGTGGCCTCATGTGACGGTTCTTGGCCGGCTTGTCGAAGATGGCCTGCTTGGCCAGTACCAGTTGAGCCATCATCTCCTCGGTCTGCTCGTCGTCGAAAGAAGCTTCCTCCTGCATAACCTGGTTAGCAGGAGCCATGAACTCGTTCGGCAGAAAGTATACCATGCATGCCGGAGCCGAACGCTTCGATCCCTCGGGCTAGTCTTTGGGGCGCCACATCTGCCTCGTTTGGATCCCGGCACCGCTTCAATTCACGGTTCCTCAAGCGCCGGACCCGTCTCTTCGGCTTCGCGTAGGCGGGCGGGCACCACTGCCCCTTCTGCCAGATGTAGTCATCCTCGTCCTCTTCTTGATCAGCCCACCTGAGATCAGCTTGGCGCTTCCTGGGATGATCGATGACTTCAATTTTTTGACGCCGATCCCCATTAGGGTGGATCCTTCCAAGTCTCTCGTGGACGGATCGGCGATTGGCAGCTTCCTGCCTGTACTCAACATACCTGTCGCTGCATTCAGGACAGTTCTTCAATGTGGGCAGCTTTAGACCCTCATTCCAGCGGTGCTCGAAGAAGGCGCATCCCCCGTGTGTGCGCTCTGCTCGCGCGTGTATTGCTCCCCGGTCCCTTCGCGCGCCTCTTCTTCGGCTCCGCGCCGCTCCTCTTCGTGACGACGCTTCGGTAGCGCTCTTTCTCTATTTGGCGCTGCCATTTGTTGAGGAGAATGCGCGATGTCACCTTGGGCTTAGGGCCCGGATGATTCCCCAATCTCGATGTGGCTCTTGAGAATGCGGGGAACGTCACCTTGTACTTGCTCCGAGTCACCCGGCGTTCGGGTCCTCTTGCTCCACCTTGCTTGGACCTGGTTGAGGTCGGGACCTTGACCTTACCCTTCTCCTCGCCGTTATCGCATTGACGGAAAAGCCGAGCATGTTACGAGGAAAGGGGTGGCCATCCGGCTTCATCTTGTTATCGAACTTGAGGTGTCCCTCCCGGATGGCCTTACGGATCCTCATCCCGAAGACCCCGCAATCGTTGATGGAGTGTGAATCCCCGTCATGGAAGCCACGGTAACGTTTCGCTTTAACTCCATCGGGCCGAAGCATAGAATGCCCCTCGGGCGGCTTGATTCGGCCTTCTTTCACTAAGAGCTCAAACAACTTATCGGCCTTCGTGATGTCGAAGTCATAAGTCCCCTTGGTCCGCTTGACCCGGCGCCGATTCATTGTCAAGGGCTCCTTACCCCACATGATCTCTCGCTGCAGCCTACCTCCAATTCATCCTCGAATCTTCGAACGGATCAGCTTTGTCCAGAACTGGTTGTAGATGTCGCCGACGTCGTGTCGCTTCCAAATTTGGGGTCCTTTTTGAGACCATATGCCTGATTGCTCATTAGAGACAACTTCTGTGATAGCTGGCCCAGGTTCTCAAACTCCATCCCAAATAACTTCTCGCGCACGGCCGGCAACATCCCGGCGACGGCCATATCGCCAACTGATCGTCTGGCAAGTTCAGCGAGAAGCACATGCCTTTGACTTCCCTGAATCTTCTAAGAAACTCCAGCGGTGTTTCGCTGTGCCTTTGCTTCAGGGTGGCGAGATCAATCAGCTTCTTCTCAGAGCTGCCGCTGAAATAATGAGCGTGGAATTTACGCTCCAAATCCTTCCATCTGGCCACCAATTCAGGAGGCAGGGACGAGAACCATTGAAAAGCTGGACCCGTCAGCGAAGCGGGGAAGTAGCGAACCCTGAACGTCTCCTCGGCCGAGCATTCCCCAAGCTGCATGAGGTAACGGGCGATGTGCTCGACCGTGCTTGTCTCGTCCCGCCCGGGAACTTTGTGAATTCCGTTGGCGGTTTCACCCATGGCGGCAAGAGCACATTATAGTACCACTGCGGGAACGGCGGCCTATAGGCGGGGCCCCGCATCTTCGGCTTGAGGCCGAACCGATTCTCGCATCAATTCGGCCATCTTGCGCGCTAAGGCGTCATCTTCTTGCGCGCGTGCAGCCGGCGCGTACCCGGGTGCGGGAAAGCGTCGAACGCTCCGTAGTTTCCCACTTCATGATAATCACCGCCGTACAAATTCTTCGGAGCCGGTTGGTCGACGGAGCAATTCTCCGGCCGGGATCAAGTGGGGCCCCGCACGAGCCGAACGCTAGGTCTCCGTACGTAGGCCGGTACGGATCGGCCGCGTTGCACGGGATGACCTCGTGCCGCCCGTGGTGGCGGCGAGGATTGGCCGACCTCCCGAAGCTTGCAACGGGGGCCGAACCGGCCGCCCCCGGCGCCTCGCGGAGGAGGTTGGAATGCTTGGCTTCCGGGAGCTGCGAGGAGGAGGCCGCCGTGGCCGGCTCCGTAGCGGCGGCCGCGAGCTTGATTCACCCGGCTCCACGGTCTTCCCCCGGCCGGGTGCCTTGCCGAACGCTTGCTCCATGCCCGGGCCAAAATGGCCGCCATCATCCGTTGAAGCGATCCGAGGAAAGCCTTGTTGTGCTTGGTGAGCATGTAATCCGCCGACTCTTGGAATACCCGCGCGCATTCCTCCTTTTCCCGCCGAGACGTAGCATCGCTTTCCCGGTAGCGCACTCGGGCATCTCGTTCTTCGGATACGGGACGCCGCTTCTATTCTTTTTGAACGACGAGCGGACATTTCTGCTGAAACCGATCTACGACATCTTGGAGTTGCTACCGCTGTTCGGAGAAAGGTCTTCAATATTGACATCCATGAGGTCTGAGATTTCAGGCATCTTGAATCTATTCGGCTGTGTCCCACTGGGCGTGCCAAAAAGTGTGTTGACGCAAAAAGTGCACTCAACGCCAATCACACAGCAAGCCGAACAAAGCTGGCTTCACACGCGCAGAGAGCAAATGACGTGCCAGTCAATTTTTCCTGAAAATTAACAAAAGGTAAGGCAGTTAGATATCAAAGCTTGGAACTTGCCGGGTGGTACCAGACAGTTCCATATTTACGGCTAAAGAGCCAGATGGGATAACACATAGCTATAGAAAGCTATCTGTCAAAGAACCACGACCATTCGGAAACCGCAAAAGGGGAAAAAGAACACTGCCGAATGGATGACGTAAGCGTGACGGTGATCGATCTTTGTATAAACAAGGATGCACGTGCAAAGTTATGACCGATCCCCATGAAGATTAACATTAAATAAATAAAGTAAAGCACGGACATGATCATGTATTAAACAAGCATGCATAGATCCAAAGCACTAGTCTACCACATGTCTAGTTACTTTAAGATCCGTCGGGTACGGTATCAAACAAATCTATCCACCGCATGATACAACTTGCATGAAAAACCGTACCACATTCCCCAAATAGATCTATCCACCGCATGATACAATCTAAATATGGAAAGCTAAAAGCACACATCATTTAAAACATAAATAACGTACGGGATCTACTCGTGAAGAAACATAACCGAATACGGCCGAATGTACCGATTCGGGGTCCATGAAGAAGGAACAAACATTACCACGCGAATAAATCTATCGGATCGATTTGGGAATCTAATCCACCGGATGACTAGCTCCAAAGCAACCCAAAAACTCGCATCTACCGCATGATACCCGGTTCTTTCAAGATTTATACGAACATAGCAAGCTTGAACCCGCAACAAGTAACAACCTAGATCGATTCGGTTTCGGCTATCGGAAAGCACAAGATCCACATATCGAAACATGAAATCTACTCGAATAAGGATCATAAAAGATAAAGCCGATCCAAACCCATCTAGATTGGGCAAAGGTGTGTTATATGAATTAAAACATAAAGTAAAACTCAAAATAACACGGGGTAACTTAATGAATCTATTGGATCTTGCCAAAATCCAATAGAGCCGATAACTAGCTTCAAGCCGTATCTTAGCCTACCGCATGGCTCATGATCTAACAAGAAACCTTCTTGAACCAAGCTTGAATCTACCGCATGACACGAAGCATGGTAACAAGACTACTTGCATCGATCTAAATCCACCGCATGATACTAGACATGATACAAGGTTGCCGATACTCACGGAGGTCGATGGATCGATTGGCCCTCTCGAAGAACTCGACGACACGACAAGGACTCTAGGGTTTGGCGTAAGGCCGGTGTGTATTGAGGAATGATTGTGTCCGTTACATACATCCGGGGGTCGTATTTATACCCTATTGAGTACAACTCGCGAATGGATTCATTGCCTAACTTATCTCTAAGTTTGATCGGCTATCCATCCATTCGTCCCCCCCGATCGAGCCACGTCACCGTTCAATCCCGCAAAATCGGCTCTCTTGTTCCTTTGCCGAACCGGAGCGGATAGCCGACCGCGATCCTTTTGCCGAATATCTCTCGAAAATATCCTTCCTTCCACCGGACGGACTCTTTATCGAACCGGACCCACAAGTCGACTCCTTACCAAATTTCGGTGTTAACACCTCCGACCACCCGAGAGGGGTCGGGACCGCCGGCTCAATGGACATCACTTCACGACGGGTAGCCTTCGCTCCCGCCGCCGGCGCTCCGCCGAAGAGGACGTTGACGGTCTTCTCGGGTTTTTGGAAGTTGTTGTTGTCGCCGTCCTTCTTCTTGCCCTTTTGGCCGTGAGGATGCGGTGGCTCCGGGGTATCCTTGAGCGCATGCCCGAGTTGGTAGCACCGCTTGGTAGTGTGGTTGCCGTTTGGATGCCACGGGCACTTCTCCTTCGGCGGGTCTTTGAACCGCCGTAGTTCTTCTTCGAGTTCCCTTTCGCAGGCGCCGGATAGCCGCGACGGTGTTGTCCGGCTTGCGCTTGCGGTTGGGACCCGAGTAGTTGTTGTTGTTGTTGTTGTTGCGGCCGCCTTGGTTTGCATTGGCCGCGCCGCCGCCGCCCGGTTCTCGCTTGGACTTGCCGCGGATGGCGTCGTATTTGGCGTTGGCCTTGTCGTCTTCATCCGCCCGGGACGTGATCATGTCCTTGAGGTGTGGAATGGACTCGGGGCGGCGACGACTGAAGTCCTCGAAGGTACGGCGGTGGTAGAGGCCGTCCTGGAAGAGGTCGATGACCTCCTTGTCGGTGACGTCGACGACGGTAGCGCGCTTGTCGATAAAACGGCGCATGTACTTGCGGAGGGTCTCGCCCTGTTCCTGCTTGATCATGGCCAGGTCCATGCGAGTACCCGAACGGCCCATGGCACCCGCGAAGTTGCTGGTGAACTGCTCCTTGAGCTGGTCCCACTTGTCGATCGAGTGCTTGTCGAGCGACTCGAGCCATGTGAGTGGTGCTTGGTCCAGACAGAAGGGGAAGTAGAGGCATTTGGTGTCGCTGTTGCCGCCGCCGTTCCCGATGGAGAGGGCGTAGCATCGGAGCCACCGGATAGGATCCGCTTCGCGTCGTACTTGGTGATCCCCAAAAGTTTGAACTTGTCGGGGAGGAGCGGGTTGCGAAGTCGAGGTAAGAAGCCGGGGAAGCCGTCGCCCTCGGCGGCGGTGGTCGACTTCTTCCGCCGCAGCCTCCTCAATCTTCTCGTCGAGCGTCGTACCCGCCGTGCGAGGCGCCGGAGGCGTGGTCGTTCGCGTGGCCTCGGCCGCCGCGACTGCCGCCACCTCCAGCTCTCCTGTTGGCCCCATGGTTGGAGCTGCCGCCATCGCTGCCGCCGCCGTCGGGGTCGTTGCCGCCGCCACCGGCCGGAGCGCGGTGAGGAACAACTTCTCGGTTGCCTTGGTCTTGCTGTGAAGGTCCGCCGGCGTTGGAGCGGCGGCGGTTTGGCTCGGCTGGAAGGTCAGCTCGAGTACGGTTGGGACCAGCGTTGGCGCTGCGACTAGTAGCTTCGTTGTCGCGGGGTTTGGCTGGAGGAGGTTGGTTGACTCTGTTGTCGACCCGCATGAAGTAGGCTTCTTCAGCGAGCTTGGCGATGACCTCTCCAGCGCGTATGCCCTGAGCTTGGCGTGTGATCGTTGTGATCGACATGAGGCACGCGCTCGGGGGTGGTGTGTACTCGCTCTCGACCGCCTCGAGAGCTTCCGCAAGGTTGCGGATGGGGAGGTTGTCTCTGAGCCGCCGGCGTCGTTCGCTGCGCTTCCTGTTACGTTTGCGTCGAGCGTCCCTGTTGGCGGCGGTCTCGTCGCGGAGTGCGTTGGCGTACGCCCTCGTCCGCGGAGATGTCCTCCGGTGCACTGTCCTCAGCCGTGCCTGAAGGTCCTGGGGTGTCGCCGGCAGCCATGAAGACTTGGCGATCGGGGGTGCCCAGGCTGGACTCAGAGGGTGCCACCTCAGTTGGTGTGTTTGAGTCAGCCCGGGCTAATGGCGTTCCCTCCTGGAACGGTAGCGAGTCGATGTAGGCGACGTAGCGTGAGTCTCCCTTTACCGAGGTCGGGCGGGCTTGCGGTCCGGCCGCAGACGTATCTCCGGCCGGCGTTGATTTTATAACCAACCCCGAGGCTGGCCCTGACAAGGGAAGCTCAGTGGAGTCGTCTTCGGACTCGGGCTCCTCAGGGTCCGACCCGAAGTCGAACTCGTAGTCCGGGTTCGAGTAGAACTCGGAGAGAGGGCTGGAGTCCGAGACGCGATCGGGGACGGCGTCGGAGTCCGAGTTGTACTCGGGTACGGGCTCCTTGCCGGCCCCGCGCGGAAGGGGGAGCCCCCGCGCGGGCCCGCCGAGGACGCGCGGGGCACGCGCGGAGTGCTTGCGTGTTGAGTGGGCCGCCTGCGATGGCCGAGCGGCCCGGCTCGCACGCGATGGCCCATGGCGACGTCGGGTTCGAGTTGGAGACGGACTCGAGCTCGAAGTCGGCCGTGGTGGTTGAAGAGCGAAATTTCGCCGAACTTGCCGATGAGTTCGCCCGCGACAACTTCGGGGAAGCGTCACGAGGCCTGTCCTCGGGTTGGGCTGCACGGTTAGGCGGCGCTGGAAGGAGCCCGCGCCATCGGCAGTGCGGACCCTGTGCGCCGAAGACGAAGGTGTCGCCGCGGTTGAAGGCGACAGTTGGCTTGAAGTGGACAGAAGCCGCCGAGTTCGCCATGTGATCTCGAGCGAGGTCCCCTACCTGGCGCGCCAGCTGTCGGTGTTTTAGACCGGCAACCTACTACGGGGAGTACCCGAAGTAGATGATTGTGGCTCGCCGAGATCGAAACTCGAAGGAAGAGACACGTGGAACACAATTTAGACAGGTTCGGGCCGTGAGGTGCGTAATACCCTACGTCCTGTATGTTGCGTAGCTCTGGATTGATGGGGCACAATTACAAGATGGTGCAATGGTGCGCCGTGAGTTGTATGAGAGGAGACTGGATGAGATGATCCTGAGATCGGTCCCTGCTTCGCCTTATATAGTCCGGGAGGTAGGGTTACAAGTCGGAGTAGGGAGAGAGTACTAGTCGAGTACGTCTAGGAGTCCTCTATACAGTGCGGAACATGTACAGCTCCCTAATCGAGTACTACTCCTGTGTAGTCCTCGCGCTCCACGCCTTCGGTGCCGTGTAGCGCAAGCCGGTAGTCCCGTGGGCCCACCGAGTAGTCGGTCATGGTACCCACCGAGGTAGTGGGCCCGGGGAGGTCCATACGACAGTTCAAGGCACCTAGAAGATCATATCCTATCCATCCAAGTGCTTAATTGCTCATCCATAGACTTGCATATGCTTAGTGTGTGTGCTTAGTGCTAGGCTTAGCTTAGAGCTGAGTGAGTGGAAGGTTGTGCCAACCTTGTGAGGTGATTCTTGAGTGGATCAAGTTGTACAAGGATCGCCGGAAGCCTTGGGGCCTAAGTGGCTCACTGGCAATCATCATCGACCCTTCGACTTGGTGTGGAGCGGCGAGGACACTTTGTGCGGGAGGACGTGGAGACCTCCTTCCTTGGTGGAGAAGCTCCTTAATGTAGGCGACATCGGGGTGACCATTGGAGCTTGGCAAGTGCCTAAGTGGCTAGCCTTTGTGGCGAGACAAGTGGTGCCCTTGGGAGAGACACATATGTCATCAACAAGAAGGCTAATGGCAAGGTGGTTGCACACAAGGTTGGGAAGATGAAGGAGGAGCGGGGTTGGAACCAACCCATTTGGGTGCTCAAGAAAGTCATCACCAATATGAAGGGGCCTCAAATGGTTTGGGTTCCAAAGGCCACTTGAAGGCCATGAGCTCGGGGACTTGGGAGGCTTAGCACAAATAAGCTGTGAACATTCAAGCCTAGAAGCCAATCTTGCAAGTTGGACATATGTTGCCCAAGTTCCCCGGATGAGGTAATGGAATCTAGAACTTATCTCTTGCATCATTGTAGCTCCGTTGCCTTGTTTAGGTTGCATTTGTTGCAATTCTTAATACATATGGTAGGTTACTTGTGTCATGTGCTAACCCTTGAGCAACTTACATGGTTTGATTAGTGTGTAGGAAAGCTACACTTGTTCATTCATGGTGCATGTTTTCTTATATATTTCTTTGCATCATGAGCAAGCTATAGGGTTAGCTTCCCTTTTGTTGTAACAAACAATGTGCATACATTTGGTTGGTGATTCAAACACTAAATGCACACATTTAGGGGGAGCTTATCCTATGGTTTGTTTATGGGACTAATATTGTTTCAAGTTTATCTTATGTAGTCCCTTGGCGACACGTTCCGGTGCGGTACTTCATTCTAAGAGATTGCTATTTCACTCTCAATGTGATTTATCATCTCTAAAAGAGTGAATATAGCGATATGAGCTTCATGCTATTGAGACATGTCCTTGCATTGCGGGCTTATGTCTCTATACAAGTTCAAAGGAAATGTACTCATACATTCCTAATCCTTGTGGTACCCCAAGTGTCTTCTTTGCAAGCTTCTTGCAAGTGGTGTCACCTATAGTGACATCATTTCCAAGTGGCTCATCTCAATGTGGTGCCAACAAGGTAGAGAGAGTCAACCCCCGGAGGTATGAAATGATCAAAAGCCTACAAGTGATATCTACAAGTGGTAATGTAACAATAACCCTTTTGTCTTATCTCTTGTCCTTTAAGTTACCTCCTTGCATGATATGCTCTAAGCTTCCTGGCCTTACAAGTTTGTAGTTGTGCACTTGATTTCCACACTATCATATCGTGCACACACTTAGGGGGAGCTTAGTTTGTATCATGCTAGCCTCATGAGCTTGTGATCCACCTTAGTTATTCGCACATGTGGTATCTTCATTGATATCATACATATGGATCATGGTTCATGCGGATTTCTCCCTTGTATTTAACATTTCTCTTTGAGCTATGTTTTCTAGTCTTGCTGGTTTCCTTGGACCCCTTTTGTTTTGGACTTTTTGGAGATTTTATTCCAAAGGGGGAGAATGTGGGATCAAAGCATAGCAGTGGTTCCAAAGTGGGAGGAGGCAAGCTATGAGTGAACATAAGAAGAGAAGATCAAAAAGGGGGAAGTTTGATATAGGGGGGTTTGGATGATGGTAAGAATCCAAGCAAGTGTAAGTGGCTCTAATTTTGTCAATTTTTGCAAATTTATGCTTGCTTTGCTTGTGTTGTCATAAATCACCAAAAAGGGGGAGATTGTAGCGAACATGGCCCATTTGCCATTTGTTCGAGTTAATTTTCGTGATTCATGCTGACACAAGTAATGGACTAACCACATTGTCTAGCTTGTCATTGTAGGCATTCCTAGGTCCCATGGATGTTACCACATGTTAACATACCATGCCAAAGCTAACATGTCACACCACAAGTTGAAGACGCGAAGAAAAAGAAGGAAAAAGACATCGTCGGATGAACTGACGGTACCATCGGTGTAATAGCGTCGGAGCAATTGGTACACTACGCAACGACTGGAGTTAACTTGATACCGTTGGATGAACCGATGGTCCCTTTTCTTGTTGCGTCGGATGAATTGGAGAAGAGGAGCCGCTAAGACAGCAGCGTCGGATGAACCGACGGTCCATTGGAGGAAACCGTCACTCTATCCGGTGGTCGTGTTTGAACAAGACAGAGACGCGCCAAGACGAAGCCTTAAGCACCGAAAACCGATGGGTCAGCAGCGGTTCATCCGACGGTTGCGTGGAAGCTAACAAAGACGATTTGGCTGCGGGGTCTTCAGCACCGGATGAACCGACGGTGCGTCAGTGCATAGCGTGGACAAGAAATCTGTCATTTTAGGACAAAATGAATCTGTCACATAATGTATGAAATTGGTCATAAAAAGTATGTTATGACGAAAAACCCGGCGTCACAAGGTCGTCACAAAAAGACCTTCACATAATGTACCGTGTGACGGTTTTATGGAATGTCATCACAAAATGTGCCTATGTTTTGTGACGCAATCGTTCTAGGGTCACAGATTGATACCATTTGTGACGGCTAATTTTTTCATATATTAGTTGGTCAACGCGTCACGTTAACTACGAACAGTCACAAATTGTGGGCCGAAGAACAAGTTTAGATGGTTGTTTGTGACGCCACAGAATCGTCATGTATAGTTTTTTAGATTAAGTGACACTTATATTTAGTCACATTTTGTAACATATTTAGTGACAACACACTGGTATTTCATCACAGCACACAAAAGCATAATACACAGATATCATCCAAGCCATCATCCAAAGGATTGACATTACAATTCACAGATCATTCAGAATTCACAGATTGACATCACAAGTGATAACACAATTTACTGAAGCCCTGCACAATTCACTGAAGCCCTGCAACCAGATGTTCCAACCACAAGTGACAACACAATTCACAGAATCCACATAACTATGCATATAGATGTTCCAACCACAAGCCCTGCAACATACTTGTTCAACCACATATAGTTCCAGGTTCCAGGTCCAACACATAGTTCCGGGTTCCAAAGCAAACATAAAAATATAATATGGTGCATAGTTCTGACAAAGTTCCTACCACAGACTACTTTGAAGCATTGTAGCAAAAGCTTAGGCAAAAGTCTCATCCTCATAAATCGCATTCATACCTCAATCTTTTTGAAGCTTGAGGACAGCTCGCAAGCAATGCTTTTGTTTTCTTCAAGTGCGGCTCGCTGTGCTTGTAGCCGTGCCTACAACTCTTCCCCGCTTCCCCGGCGCCTTCCTCTCTCTCGGCTTGGAGGGTTGCCTCAAACTCGGCTTTCATGCATGCTTCTCGCTTCGTCGTCGCTTCGGCTCTCTATCCTTCTCTGCCACCATTAGTTCCTACATAAAGAGAATGGACTTATTAACAAGGCCGTAGAACAAAGGTCTGAAATAGAACAGTGCATATAGAACATAATATAGAACAAAATAATCACATGCAGTATAGGAGGCATAATTTTTAGTATTACCAGGCTGTATCGATGGGCTATGTAGGACCTAGAACCAATTTTTTGGTGAAGCTGCACCTTTGATCGGTTTTGTTTGTTCTTCTCCGATTTCACCTACACCAAAAATGCAAAATAAACTTTTAATTCATATGCATAGTGAATTTGGCTCCAGTAGGCTTGGCTACCTGTTGCCTAGTAAATTTGGTAGGCGAGCGCGGTGGCAGGTTTGCAGCCGCCATTTCTATTGTCTTTTGCTTCTTAAGGCGAGTTCCTGGAACCATCGCTCCTACCTACCAAGAGAAACATGCATCTTATCAATAAGGAACAAGTGCAAAGTACAATAAGTAATTACAATGAAGTTCATGATTGAAAAGACTGAGACAATAATTGTTAGTTGCCCTAGTAATGCATCTTACCTTTGTATTATCCAGATTAATTAGTTCATCATCACAGTCATCATGACTATCATCATCAATGTCAGATTGGCTATCAATGTCAGAGGATGGGTCATAATCATGATCACCATCTTTTTTGTCTACTGTCTTCCGTTTGCGCTTTTCTTTTTTGGACAAAACATCTCTAACTTCCTGAGCTAATATTGGAATACCCAGAGACTTAAAATGTTCCTAGATATTCCTTACCCTTTCATCCCTGTCCACCTCATACTTGGATTTTGTCATTTCTTACTTAGTTTCATCAACGCACAGATAGCAGAAACTGGAGTTCAAAAAATGTAGGACAAGATCCAAACTGGAGTTCTAATTCAGGGCATGGGATGTCTTCAGCCTCTATCAAATTAGTATCTAACACATATATTGTTAATTCTTCATTTTCTTGAAAAATACTTAGGTATACTTCGATAGTATCTCACATTAAGCATATAAGCTGCGAGCTAGACTACTGCAATGGTTCTGGTGAATTAAAATTCCTGGATCTTGATCGCGCATCGGCTTCGTACAATGAATGTGCATCGTGCCTACAATTTTTTGTGCATGTCAAGGTATACACGTAAATGGCTGCGAGAAGTAATCGCTTTATTTTTTTATCAACTCCTTCACACTTCTCGCAGAAAAAAAAGGAAAACTCTAGGCATAGCTTGTATAAGTGGATTATCAGGAGACATGAGCATCATTGCATTAACTAGGATATATTTCTGGAAGAACACGCTCTAGAGCACCCACAGAAGCACATACATGGATTACAATCGACACAACTACATAATAGGATTGACATCAGCAGAAACTCCACACACTAGGACGTGTTCACAGCAAGCTTTGTAGGATCAGTAGTCTCCAAATCAAATCGAGACACAAGGATCTAAGAAACATCTGACTAGCAAAGATCTGACTGGCATCCAAGAACAAGTACAAATGTCTTGCGCATTTCATCGAACATCTAGACGGCGAACATCTAGACGGCGTGCACCCACCATGAATCAAAAAGAAGGCATAGGGAGGACCAAGAAGAAGGTAGAGGGAGGAAGCAGAATCCACAACTGATGAGGCAAATCCTATGAATTTGAGTTGAGACAAATAAGCACGGTACCACCCAAACTTCGATCAAAAAATCCTCCTTCAACTCTCCACAAATTGAAACAATTCTTGAACCATTGAAGCACCTTCTCAAGGGCTAATACATCCACTAAGTGGATCTGAAAAAAGGTCAAGTATTTACCTCAGATTTTGAGGTCAAACGAACACCTACCAAGAACTCGAGATTTGAGAAAAACTTTGAAATCTGAGATCTTTGAGTGCAGGTTTCTTGAGGAATCTCTTTGGGAAGGCTCACCGATGCACCAGCAATGATTCCTCCAAAGAAATCTCCTCAACCTCAAGCTCAAATCCACAAACGAAAATTTGCCAAAAAAAGCTCCGAAAATGGAGAAAACAAAGGAGCTCGGGATGAGGAGTGAGGAAGCGAGTGCGCGCGTAGGGGAGTGGCGAGGGCGGGGTGAGGCAGCGGCGGCGGACGACAGGGTCGGTGGGAGAGAGAGTGGGAGAGAGAGTCGCAGTAGAGGGTGGGGAAGGTGAGGTGGAGGACGGCCGATGTGAGGATGGAGCGTAGCTGTCTGTGGTGTGCGGCTGAAGAGGGAGCTAGGGTTTCGGCTGGGGCTGCATCACATTATATAGGATATTAATGCGATCAGAGCCGTCAAATCTGCGATGAACGGTCAAAAGAAGTTGGGTCAATTGGGCCGAAACGGCCTGTTTTACTCCTACTCCGCTAAATGTTTTTCTTTTTTCTTTTTCATTTTATTGCAATCTTGTGAAATAACACACCCTTGTGAAGTAACATGAAAAACTATTATCTTGCCTACCCTAAAAACATTTTTCTAATAAAAATACAACATATAAGTTGTCACATTGAAAATGGAAACAATGTTTAAAAAAAATGTACAGCTCCTCCAAATGTACATTATCTGTTCTGGATATTTTTTCATTTGACCTTTATTGGCAATTTTAAATATGAAAATTTCAAAATTTAAGGTATTTGGACTTGAAATTGGTGTACTAAATACTTTCAAAATAAAAAGTGATGAACATAAAGTTTGCGTAGGTCAATTATTTAAGTATCTAAACATGACAACGATAATTAGTCATAACAAGGTAGTTACAAGCGTCACAAAAAATAAACCTACGGAAACCGTCTCCTGGCGTTGTACAATATGTGACGAAATTTCCTGCCTTTATGTGACCACAAAACCAAGTCGTCATAAAATAAAGTGGCTCTCGTCAAATTATGACGACACAAAAATTTTCGTCATAGTATGTTACATTATATGACCAAATGTGACCTCGTCACAATGAATTTTGTCATAAAATGACAGATTTCTTGTAAGCACCGGATGAACCGATGCTCCTGAAAAGTAGGCGTAGGTTCATCCGATGGTCAACTTTTCAGTGGGCCATGTTGACGGATAAAACTCATATCCACCTACAATCCGCAAGCGTACGGACCTACACCTTTTTCACTACATGGATTCCCTAGGTTCTTATCAATACGCGGAGCAAGGGGATTGCTAGCGTTTAACCAAGTACTAATCTAGTTGATGGAAAACCTTTGAGAGAGGTATTAATCTAAAGGTAAAGACAATCTAACCTATGTTAATCTAAAAAGTCTGAGGTTAAAGTAGATGGCAAAGGGTGGACACAAGAGAGAGTGGTTAAGATAGATAAGCGTTCCCTACCTAGGGTTTAGGAACACATGAAGATGCATCAACTACATGAAATGGGTGTTGCCTACACTAGCTTCATGGCGGTTATGCGGGCGCTAAGCCTTTTCCCTCCACCGTACTGTTACTACACAAGGTAATAAAACACTTTCACGTATAACCACATCTATGCCTAAGCATCCATAGGGTTAAGATAATCACCACGATTACCACAAACCCTACTAAGACCACATGTTGCGCAAACATATGTAAACCAAGCATACGCGAAGACATAGACCCTAAAGCATTGATTGGCATAAGGTTCATGTATAGATTACATATCATGCATCCATCTAACCCTAGGGACGAACGGAGACATTACCCCACCATCTTACATGGATTGAAGCACATAGGGGTGATGGAGACTCCGGAGAACGTCGTCGATGAAGCTTGGGAACACCCCTAGGCCAGCGTCTTGGAGTCCTCCTCTTGCTTGCTTCCCTCCGCCGGCGTTGATCCTTGCGACGAGCTCATCCAACTCTCTCCCTCATCTTGCGGTGGCGGTTTTCTAGTGAATGGTGCCGGTAGAATGATTTGTTCGATGTGGCGGCCGACGGCGGCGGAGGCAATAAATTGACAAACACCTAGGGCAAAAGGGGGCGTCGAACCGGGCCCGGAGTGGGCTGGGCCGGTCGGCCCAGGACAGCCAGCCCAGGCCCATTTCGGCATGGTTTCGCCCCGGTTTCCTCCCGAGTTGCTTCTCGCGTGATTCCTTATTTGTGTGCACTTGCATGTGGGCCTTTGACGTCGTTTCCTTCACGGTTAAGGCTTGAATCGTTGCTATGCAAGCTTCGCTGTTTTCTGGTTGAGTCCCTGAAGACTTGCACATTGACGCTTCGGTCCTCGGGTCATTTGGAGTCATGTTCATCGCGTGTCTTAACTCTTGTCGGGCTTCATGATCTTCTTCCAAAGTGCTCGGTGAACTTATCCCGAAAGTCTCATCTTTAGCTAGATTTCCTGCGTAAACAATGAACTCCAAAGTCGACATGCAAGAGTGAACTTGTTATATACGGGGGGTTAGTTCCAGTGGTTAGAATAATAAATCAATACCAACATTAAATGTAAACTCATAGCTAGGTTGACAGAAATTCACCGTCAACAGGCCGTTAGCCAACGACTCTTTGGATGCCTTGGGCTATTTATACCCCCTCCACTCACCCATTTGAGGTTGCTGGATTGTGTGGAAGTGCAGAGGATTTCAAGACACCTAGAAGATCTTATCCTATCCATTCAAGTGCTTAATTGCTCATCCATAGACTTGCATATGCTTAGTGTATGTGCTTAGTGCTAGGCTTAGCTTAGAGTTGAGTGAGTGCAAGGTTGTGCCAACCTTGTGAGGTGATTCTTGAGTGGATCAAGTTGTACAAGGTTCGTCGGAAGCCTTGGGGCCTAAGTGGCTCACCGACAATCGTCATCGACCCTTCGACTTGGTCTGGAGCGGCGAAGACACTTTGTGCGGGGGACGTGGAGACCCCCTTCCTTGGTGGAGGAGCTCCTTAGTGGAGGCGGCATCATGGTGACCAAGGGAGCTTAGCAAGTGCCTAAGTGGCTAGCCTTTGTGGCGAGTCAAGTGATGCCCTTGGGAGAGACTTGGTGACCGGGAAGCAATACTCATGTGTGAGTGCTTCAACAACGTGGACTAGGGGTGGCTTAGTGCCTACCGATACCACGAGATAAATCACGTGTCAAGAGTTTGCTTCCTCTCATCCCTTTATATTTATGCTTTTACTCTATTGCAATCTTTGCTTGGCTTTACTTTCCTAGAGTAGTATCATGCTAGGATTGGCTATAGGTTGCAAACCTTGTTTTGGGATGGGAGTTACACTAGAACAACCCTAGTTGCACATCTAGATAGTATGTTCTAGTTTATCTTTGTGTAAAAATAGTGAGGCCATAGGTTAAGGTTTTTAAATTGCCTAATTCACCCCCTCCCTCCTCTTAGGCTACGAGCAACCGATTCCTTACACGTCTGCAGAACCTCGAGTTTAGCATCTGGACAGACATAGACAGAGGGGTCGTCTGTAAATTATTTAATGCTTTGCATGTAAGTTAAGATCAACTACAATTGTTGTGTATACCATTACGTGTTTTTACTATCCTCTAAATAAATAACGATGTATTCACAACAGTAGGCGGAATCTTATTAGAAAGTTCCATCAATCTTGTACATTAACAATACGTTTACAATCGAGTAACTTTCTATTTCATTTCTATCCTTTTCTCTCTCTAAAGGACCTTTGCATGTTTTGTCTCTCTATGAGTGGTCATACGGTAAAAAGGAAATGATATTTCACAAGTGAATGGATAGAATTGAATCTCATCCTCATTCCGTCACCCCATGCGTCCTCTAATTTTAAAAAAATCCCTTGCGTCCTCTCTCAAGTATATCTCTCCTCATTGTTGGGGGTATCCGAAATTCCGGGTGAGACCCCCGAACACAAGAGAAAAGAATGCGAACACGTTCAAATACACTGATGATGCAAGAGGAGACAAAGAATCTCCTAAAGACTGCTCAAGCCTCAAAGGTTGTGAGTCTTTTTACACGTGCCCTCATGCCCCTTTTATAGGGAGGCGAAGGGACTTTTACATTCTGAAAGTACCCTCGAATCCAAGGAATATTCCTAATGTGAACACATACACGAATGTCTTTTACATCTCATACATTTGCAAGCCTGCCACTAGTTCACACGCCAAACCCGGACTTTTGAGGCAACGCCTTTGACTTGCTTCTTGCCGGTTCGCGAATCTTATATTCATGGAAGCCTTCTCGCGCCATAACCTCCGAACCATAACCTCCGAGACCCTCGGTAGATTTCCGAATTTCACAGATTCCGGTTCCAAATCTTCTCAGGTTCGTGACTTTAGTGCTTCGCAGTTTCGAGATTCCAGATCTTCGCATTAGCGACATCGGCGCTTCACGGGTTCAAGATTCCAGATCTTTGCAGATTCGCGACTTCGGGGCTTCGCAGGTTCAAGATTCCAGATCTTCGTAGATTCGCGACTTCGGGACTTCGCAAGTTCAAGATTCCAGATCTTCGCAGATTCGCGACTTCGGGACTTCGCAGGTTCAAGATTCCAGATCTTCACAATGTTTAATCATCCTGAAAGCTCATTTCACGAGATTTGTCAAACTCGACGTTTCGAGGGTGAGAGGGTTTTCCTGAATTCTCGAACACTAGCCCCTCGCGGAAGCGGGTTGACTCGACGATCCGATTCCAAAAAACTTTGAAATTCGGAGAAAAAACGTCACCCTCGGAATGTTGGAGTGGACACGCGTCCTCCGGAAATTTCGCAACGGTCGGATCGAGGTGAGTTCTTGAACCGCCCCCCTCGCCCCTATAAATAGAGAGCCGTCGCCATAAAAAATTTTCTTTCGCTTTCTCACTTTCTTCGAAACTTGGCTTGTTCTTTCGCGGATAAGCGCTTCGCAATAAAGTGTTCGTAGCTTCCGGACTTCCTCAAGTTTTCAAAGGTATTAACTTCTTTGTTACTTAGTTGTCGTCTTTACCTTTCATTGTTTTCATTCGCACTTTTTGGTTTCGTGAACTTCACTTATGAAAATCGACTTAGACTTCTTAAATATATTACCGTTGATTAGGTGGCTCGCGTTAAAAGCACCGCCGGACCTATGACGACCGAAGAAGCGGTCGCGGTGGCCTTCCGGCCGAACCGGAAGTTCAAGAACCGGGGACTTCCCAACCTGCCGGAGATGAAACGTCACCTACCGCCGGTGGATCCGGGAACCACGAAGATGGGGAGATTAGATCGGAGGAAGAGGATATGGAGGACATCGACACCGATCCGAAAGATCTTGTTACGCAAAAAGATTGAAAGCTCTCCTCGCGGCTTTTGTTTTCGGGGGAATCTAAAGTCACGGCTAATTTAATCGGAGAATACGAAGCAACTAGGTTTTTTCTCGCCGGCGTGGTCGTGCTCCCCTAGATGAAGAAGTCCTTTCTCCCGAAACCGACGAAATTGTTGTGTTTTGGGATTTTTTCACCTACGGGTTAAGATTTTTTTGTGATCCCCTTCTTCCAAAGCAATTCTAGACAAATTTTCCGTGAAGATTCATCGGCTCTCTCCGAACTCATTCCCGGAAGTTTCCAAGTTTCTCCGGATCATGAAAACTTTGGATGTAACTTCAGCGCCGATGTTTTCGCCCGCCTCTTCGAGCTAGTCATCATGCCGGATGTCATCAAGCTCGATGATGGTCGGTACTATGAGGCTCACTACACCCGCCGCACCTTCAACACCCGCAGTGCGGAATACAAGAAAGGGACTCACGCAAATCCGGATCGCACCTTGTGGCAAGACCAACTTCGCGAGAAGATTGGAGCTCTTATCGGTTTTATTTGAAGATAGACATGTCGGCGATTCCCGACTACAACGGCCCGGCTAACCCCTTTTCTACACCCATAGAAGCTTTGACCGCCATTAGCACTACCTCGTACAACCAACGAGCAAGTGCGTATTCGGAATTGCGAAAGCCTCGTTTCATCTTGCTAGTACAATCGTCGGCGGACGCGACCTCATCGAGGAGTTCATTGCTGCTAACATTTGCCCGATTTCTCACGGTTGGGCCCCCCAGAGAAATCGTGAGTTTCAACGTCAATCGGGCAACATAAGATGTTCCCTTTCCCTTATTCGGATTTTGTTTGACCGACGGCCGCAGCGCCGAAGGTTTCATGTCCGAAGTTGAGAAAAAGGTGAACGAAATGACCGGCCGTATACCATGAATGAGTACAAGGCCTACAAAAATCCGGTGAAGCATAAGAGAAGGATAGACCGAGTGTTTTCTCGAGATTTTCAAAGAAAAGTCTTTCCCGTCTCGCCGCCCGTGCCCCGCCGTGAAGATGCCGTGCGTTGTTGTTGCTAGTTGTTCGGCTATGCCTCTTAAAGCCCCAAAGAAAAAATCTTCGAAGAAGAATCAAGGGACCCCCGATGAAACTACTTCGGTGTTCAACGCGCGAAGACCAAATCCCTTGAATTAACAAAGCGCAAGCGTCGGACCTCCGAACAAATTTCGGACGTCGAGCTTCAAGCGGCCTCCGGCCTTGCTCGGATGAGCCACAAGAAAGCCAAGAAAGTCGTTAGGAAGAAAGTTGCAACCGTTGAAGTTCACCATGTTCCCGCCGCTTTCGATGATGATTTCCGGTGGAGCTTGCACGAAAGGTTTTTCCTCTTGGCCTTTCCTACAATTCTACATTCCCGATCGGCGTACTCCAAGTTCCGAAAATGAGTTTGTGGATATTGGCTCTTTTTCGGATGTTCTTCGAAGAAGTTCGAAGGAGGTCGTTTCGCCGGTGCTATTGAGACTCCCGCCGTCGCTATGGATACCGCCGTTCCTCGTTCGTCCATCCCCAAGAGGAGGTATCTCCCGAATTCACGAGAGATCTTGAACTAACCATTCACAAGGGCGAAGAGCCCGTCCAAGATGTTGCCTTGATTGAAACTCGTGATGATCTCCCCGAGGGTCAAGATTTTTCTCCTTCCGTAGACGCCTTCAATAAAAGCTTCGGTATGTCACACCGCGGTGAATTGCTAAGTGTTGGTTGTTAAGTGGCTAGAAACAAAGGTGGCACACCCGGGATTTTAAGACTTTGGAAATCATCTCGCGCTTATTGATGAAATAGGATAGGGGGTCGGAACAATCACTTCACGCGCTCGGACAAGCCGTTCGTGATTCAAGGAAGGAACCTCGCTTTTCACCGAAGAAAACTTCCAATTCTTTGGGTAAATCTTCTCGCGAGTTCGGGGAAGAGGGTTACTATGCAAAACCTAAGCAAAAAAGGTTCATCTCTTTTCGTTAATCCTTCGGCTTTGTAGTTTTATGATTTCCGCTTATGACTTTAATTATGGATTTTTTTTTAGAATTTGAAGATCTTCTTCGCTCATACCCGCCGTCCAAAATTGCGAAGTATCAACATGATTATGCTCCTAAATCCTCCTTGCTTTGATAGATTGCTTGTGAGTGGCTTGTTGAACAAGAAAAGGTTAATAAACATCCGTCTAAAGAGTCTAAGAAACTTAGATGCAACTTCGATCTTGCTCAAGCCGCGAATCTTGACCTTGAGAAAAAGGTAGCCGAGGCCGACGGAAGCCCTTAGGCGGTGCCAAGATGGCAAGAAGATCGCCGAAGAGGCTCTTGAACGATCTAAGAAGGATTTCGAGAAACCGCAAAAAACTCACGACGATGATCCGAGTTTGATTGAAAACCTTCATAAAGATCATGATAATTCTTCGAAGGCCGATGAGGATCTTCGCCATAACAACACCGATCTCACGAAGACACTAAGCAGCAAAGAGCAGAAAATTCGAGATCTTGAGAGCACTAGCCGAACAGAGGGAAGCTTCGGGGAAAGACATCTCTCGAAATCACTAACAAGTTACATCTTCTCGTTCAAGGAATATGAGAAATCTTTGATGAATTTTGGCGTTCGTCCCGCTCCACTTCCAGCTCGATATAAGTCTTCCCGATTTCATGAGTTGGATCGAGACCGAATCCAAGGCGCTCCCCGAGGTTATTATTGGTGCTAGTGATTTTGTCGCGGCATTTTCGGCCGAAAGTATTCGAAGTCGCTCCACGATTTTGAATGCAATGATTTTGTGAAGTTTTGTGAGAAACTTCCACAATTTATCGATGCTTCGAGCACTTCAAGACTTCGACCTAATGAAGACGTCCTCGCAATCAAAACTAAGTATGCAAGAGAATTTTGGTTTGCCAGCGGAGGGAAATTGTTAAGAATGTCGCCTATGCTAAACTTTCCCCGGGTTAGTTTTCTTAGAAACGCTGCCAATTTTGCAAGGAATTTTTTCGATTTTTCTGATATTTTTTCCTTTTCTTTCTTTAGTTGCTCGAAGAGGAGGAATGGGGAAAGAACACTGCACTGGCAGAGTCTTCTTCCGAAGATGAAGAAGATGTCATCACCGACACAGATGGTGAGGACTCTGGCGACAGCAGTGACGATGGCAGTGACGGCGATCCTACCTCCAATCATGAGGAAGATTCCCCGAAGGTTGACATCACAGGCTAAACACTGATGAAACATTTGCTCTTCGTGGCCCTTGTGTACATTTGTAACTTTGTTAGGCTGTAATATTTTGTCTGAACAAGTTGTCTTGTAAACTTTAACCTGCGCAGGTTCTGCAAGTTGGGCCTGCGCAGGAAGTGATGCCGCTGCAAATTCATCGTGGAAACATGTTTGTCAGTGGTGAAGCATGGCGTCTGTTCCAAGAGGCTCATCCCGACCAAAATTTTTCTGACTTTTGGCTTGAAGTTTCGTTTAAATTTTCGATAGGCTGCTTCGATCTTTCTTCTTTTTTCCTTCTTCGCAAAGACGAGGACTCCACTGCTATGAACTCAAGCTCTTCGAGAATCCCGAAGACGGAGCCCCTTAGCCCCATCACCGCTGGGCTCGGCTTCGCCTATGCTAGCGATATTGTAGAAGATAATAGCCACGACCCGGGACATGTCGTTGAACTTTCATTCCAGAGATTGTACTTCCCAATGTAATTGTTATGAAACTATATCGAAATTTTTATGCAACTAAGTCAATAAAGATGTCTTCTTTGAAAAAATGTCACCCTTCCCCACCTTGCCGTCTTGCATGAAAATTTCGAAGCAGATTAAGGAAATTTTTGTGTTTTGCGGATGTCTTGATCATCTGCACTTTTGAGAAATTTTCGCGAGTTTTAAAATCGTAAGTGATGTAAGTCGACAAAATTTGTTTATGAATTTTGTGGACTTGACCAGGTTGACACACTTGCCCTGGTTGATACTGCAACCCTCAGTTGCTTCAACCACTATTTTCTACGAATCTTCAATCAAGCCCCTTGCCCCTTCAATTGATCATATTCATCGCGAAAATTTTTCATGAATCTCTGCCAAAAAATTCTTAAACAATGACATATACATTCGCTTAGCCGCAATTACCATTAATTATCATGACGGAAACTCAGGCTACAACTTATTGTTGTCTCGAGCCTTTTCGGTGGGAATCCCTTTGACGGTGGGATTTACGCCACAACTTGTTGTTGTCTCGGGCCTTTCGGTGGGAATCCCTTTGACGGTGGGATTTAGGCCACAACTTGTTGTTGTCTCAGGCCTTTCGGTGGGAATCCCTTTGACGGTGGGATTTAGGTTTTCACGGAGCCTCAGGCTATCACGAAGCCTTTTCACAAACTCTTTCTCTTTTACGATAGGATTCTGGCTATCATGAAGCGTTTCAAACGAAATTTTTCTTTTTTCATGACGAACTCTTTCTTTTTTCATGATGGAATTCTGGCTATCAGGAAGCCTTTCACATGAACCTTTTTCCTTTTTCGCGATGGAATTCTGGCTATCAGGAAGCCTTTCACACGAACCTTTTTCTTTTTTCACGATGGAATCTCGGCTATCACGGAGCCTTTTCACGAATTTTTCTTTCACATGATGGAATCTCGGCTATCACGGAGCCTTTTCACGATTTTTTCTTTCACATGACGATATCTCGGCTATCACGGAGCCTTTTCACGAATTTTTCTTTCACATGATGGAATCTCGGCTATCACGAAGCCTTTTCACGAATTTTTCTTTCACATGATGGAATCTAGAAAATGCACGATTTGGGGGAAGACTCTTTTCATATATATCAAAAGAGTATTTACATAGGATCCGCCTCGTTAAAAACCTTGCCTCTTGATTTAGAGCCCCCTTTGAAAGGAAAAGAGTACACTCCTCCTTATTCTAATGTAATTGCGAAAACGAAAGCTAATTTTTTTCTCCGAAATCACTTATAGACCCGTGATTCGTCTTTTAGGTTTTCTAGAATGTAAACTTACGAAAAAAGGACAAATACTCTAAATTAAATCTACCTAATTCTGGAACTCTCTAGGGTAGTACCTTTTCAAGCTATCGGCATTCCAAGAATATGGCAATTCTTTGCCAATCTGTTCTAGCAAACGAAAAGCCCCTGGCATATATGTTTCTTTTGCTATGTATGGTCCTTCCCATGATTCATAAAGTTTGCTAGGGTTTTCCCAGTTCTTGTTTCTTTTCAATACCAAATCACCAGTTTTGATGTCTTTTGTAACCACCTTTTTGTCTTTCCATGCCTTGGCCTCTTTCTGGTACTTCTCGATGTTCTCAGCAGCTTCAAGGATTGTCAGCTCAATCATGTCTTTTTCTACTTTTTGGTCGACTTCTTGAATTCCTTTTGCTTTCAGCACTCTCATGCTTTCATTCTTGATTTCCTTTGGTGTCATTGCTTCGGTGCCGAAGAGTAGGCGAAACGGTGTGAAACCTGTTGCTCTTGACACAATAGTGTTGTGGGACCAAATAACTTTCGGTAATTCATCAACCCATTTACCCTTCTTTTGATTGAACAAGCATTTCTTGATTCCCGAAAATATCATCCCATTTTCCCTATCAACTGCTCCGTTAGACTGGGGATGATACACTGATGAGAACTTCGCATGAGTGCCCAAGGACTTGCAATACTCTTTGAAAGTGTAACAGTCGAACTGTTTCCCATTGTCAACAGTCGGTTCTCTCGGAACTCCAAATCTGCAGATTCTGTTCTACCAGAAGAACTTCTGAATTGTTGGCACCTTGATGTCTGCTAGTGGTTTTGCTTCTACCCACTTCATGAAGTAATCCACAGCAACATCTGCGAATATGCAATTTCCTTGAGTCGTTGGTAATGGTCCGACTAGATCCATTCCCCACCTTTGCAGTGGCCATGATGGTGGAATCAGTGAACTGGCATGGAAGGTAGATTTTGTTGATTCGCCGTTTTCTGGCAAGCTTCACATTGCCGAACTAGTGCTTTCGCGTCTATGTCTATAGTAGGCCAATAGAATCCCTGCTTTACTGCCTTCCCTGCTAGAGCCCTGGTGCCTATGTGTGCACCGCAGAATCCATTGTGGATTTCTCTGAGGAGTTCAAGGCCTTTTTAGAGGTGATGCACCTTAGCCAAGGCTCAGTGACTCCCGATTTGTATAGCTCTCCATTTACCACCGCATAGCCCCTTGCCCTTTGTTTTAACCTTTTTTCTTGCAACTCATCCTGTGGTTCATATTGGCCTCTCAGATAAGCCATGATTTCTGCCCTCCAATCGGGAGTTTCCACAACATTCATGATTTTCAGCCTTGATTCCTTGATAGATGGTTCTTTGATGATTTCGAAGAACACATCGAGAAGCAACTCTTTATTTCTGGCTGCCTCTTTCACCAGTTTGTCTGTTTCATTGTTGTCATCTCTTGGAATATGTTGCACTGAATAACCTTTGAAATGCCTTTCCATTTCTCTGATCTTTTCCAGGTACTTCATCAAAACAGGATTCCTTGCTTCACTTTCTTTTTCAATATGTTCTTGAATAACTTTTGAATCCGTTCTGATTATGAAGGTCTACTGTCCCAAGGCTTTCATCTTCCTCAGTGCTAAGAGTAAGGCTTCATACTCTGTTGTATTGTTCGTGGAATGCTCGTTATTCGCGAATATGAGTCTAGCTACATATCTTATCACAACTCCTGCCGGAGATGTTACAACTGCTGAAATTCCTACTCCTTTACTGCTGAAATTCCTACTCCTTTGTGACACCAAGCTCCATCGCACTGCACTATCCAAGGCGTAGGTATTTCATCATCAAGATTTTGAGTTGGTGAAGTCCAATCCACAATGAAGTCTGCCAGGACTTGCGATTTTATCGCGCTTCTTCTCTCGAAGTCCACGATGTATTTTGAGAGTTCAGCGCCCCACTTGATTATTCGGGTAGATGCCTCTCTATTTGCGAACAAGTCACTCAGTGGTTGATTGGTGATGACCCTTATTCTATGACCCTCGAAGTAATGTCTCAGCTTTCTCGCGGCCATGATGACTGCGTATGCAATCTTTTCCAACTCAGAATAAAAGATTTTTGAGCCGGAAAGGGCTTCTGAAGTGAAATATACTGGAATCTGCTTAAGCTTTCCTTCTTCTTCCTTTTCTTGCACTAACACGGCGCTCACTGCCGAATTCGATGCAGACACATATAGGAGAAGTGGAGATCTTGGTTCCGGAGGGCACAGCTTGGTCATGTTAGACAGGTAGTCTTTTAGTTCTTGGAAAGCTTGCTTCTGAGTTTCGGACCACTGAAAATTCTTAGTACTTATGAGAACTTGAATGAATGGTAAGCTTCTTTCTGCAGCTCTAGGAATGAACCTGTTGAGCGCGGCCACTCTTCCTGTCAATTTCTGCACATCCTTCACGAAAACTGGATCTTGCATTTCTTCCAGTGCCTTGATTTTGTCGGGATTGGCCTCTATGCCCTTTGTTGAGACTAGACATCCGAGAACTTTCCCTTTACTGTGATAACCCCTTTAGGTGCAGGTATCTTCATACACAAGAACTGCTGCCTTATGACTGCGTCGAATTTGTTCATGAAGCCTTTGCCAAAAGTCGCAAGGTACGGGTGATAAGTGTCGACCACATCAAAGATGAGAGTCTCTATTCTGGCATTGTCAAGATCTCCGAAGGATACAGGAAGTGATATCTTTCTGGCTTGATTGGTTTTCCTCCGAAACCTTGCAATGGGGTATTCTGGCGGGTGCAACATGTGCTGGCTCAGGTTCATTTTCTCGAAAGTTTTCAAGAATAAAATGTCTGCCTAACTTCCATTGTCTACTAGGACTTTTCCAATGATCCACCCAGCTATGTTTACCTTGATGACCATGGCATCATTATGAATCACGGATTTCAGTTTGAAATCCACTTCGGTGAAAGTGATTGGCACCTTGGCCCATTCTTGTCGCGCAGCAAGACCGTCATTGATGATGGTGTTCACAGACCTGAAATAATTGTTTCTTTGTTTCTTAGTTTCGAATTCCATGGCTGACCCTCCTGAAATTGGCATGATGGTACCGAAAGATGGCAAGGCTTTCGAGTTCTAGGGTCTCGAACTTAATTCTGGTCTTGATGAGCTATCAGGTGGTGGTGGCAAGATTTCTCGAATTGGCTGTGGTTGCTGGATTGACTGAATTGCCTGCAACTGCAGGAAAAATTGCCGAGAGGGGTGCCATGATGGTTGTGGTTGTTGAAATTGTTGCATTGCGACTGGACTTGGTTGAGAGTTCATGAACTGTGGCTGCCGGAAATTCGGGCAAAATTGGTTTGGCATTGAGGGTGCGATGCTCATCAAAGCTTTCTCTTGCTAAATTATTGCGATGTTCTTCTTGGTTTCTGGGCACCCTTCAGTGCTATGTCCTCTTCCATGATACTGACAATAGAAATACGGGTCTCTTGGGTTGTGATTCGTGAGTCTCGAGGGTCCTCTTCCCCTTCCCCTGGGTGCGAATCCTCCTCTTGTGCTTGGTCTGCTGTTCTGGTCAGGCTGAGGATTTTCCACATTGTTGATGTTTCATGGATTCTGGGATTGTGGTCTCCAAGTCATTTCTCTGTTGCCTTGTCGTGCTTCATTTCGTTCAGCCACTCTTTTGCGATGA
Source organism: Cenchrus americanus (assembly GCA_947561735.1). Taxonomy (NCBI): domain Eukaryota; kingdom Viridiplantae; phylum Streptophyta; class Magnoliopsida; order Poales; family Poaceae; genus Cenchrus; species Cenchrus americanus. The sequence continues at coordinate 251,187,664 of OX387245.1, read as the reverse complement.
TCATCATCAGAAAAGATGTATTCTTCTAGTTCATGAAAAAGTTCTTCAACTGTTTTGGGATTCTTTCGCGTCAGATGCGAAGCTGTTGGTCCTAGAGTCAGACCTTTGATCAGTGCCTTGATCGTTATTTTGTCATCGGCTTCTGGGATCTGCGATCTCTGTTGCATGAACCTTCTCACGAAGTTCCGTAATGGCTCTTTGTCTTTCTGCTTTCAGTTATACAGATCTGATGACTCAGTTGTTGTGTCATGGAACATCTGAAACACTGGCATGAATTTTGCCTTGAGGTCTACCCACCGCAAACCGAATGTGCCGGCAGCAAAGAATACCAATTCGGGATTGGTCCTTCGCAGGCAATGATGAAGGATTTGGCCAGTCCAACATCGTCTCCTCCTGCTGAATTCACAGTCGATTCATACCTCATGAGGAACTGCCTGGAGTTTCCGAAGCCGTTATATTTCAGAAGAGATACTGGTTTGAACATTAGTGGCCGTGGTGCCGTTTGCAGCCCTTTGGATAGAGGTGACTCAGAATCCATGAACTGTGAAATTCCATTTCCCACGAAAAAAATTTCTTTTGGGGTTCTCCTATTTGGTCCGGAGTTGTCAAGTGGTGATTCTTGCCAAAGTGAATTGTTTTCTTGTTCTTTCATTTCATCTATTTCTCTTTGAATTGCTTCAATTTGTTCTTTTGCTTGGTTGAGTTTCTCTAGCTTTTCAGAAGCCTTTCTTTTTGCTTGCAATTGGCTTGCGAATTTTTCTTTCTCTTCTGCCATTTCTTCGTATCTTCTGCTGAACTCTTTCTAGTTCTCTGTCTATGGTCTCATCATCATCATCATCATCGTTTTCATGTGTTTGCTGTTCAGTAGGTTGTTCTTGAATCTGTGCTGTTTTCTCAGCTCTTGCATTCATCAAAGCTTCAAGTGTTGCTCTCCGTTCTTGATCTATGACGTTTGAAGGTTCAGAAGCGAAAAAGATTTCATTGCCTTCAACATGATGGTGCTCTTCTTGGTCTATCTCAGCTGGAATGTTCTTCTTCGACCTCTTCTGTGGTGGCATCGTGAGTTGTTTTTCGGCTGAAACATGGACGGCGCCAATGTTGGGGGTATCCGAAATCCCGGGTGACCCCCGAACACAAGAGAAAAGAATGCGAACACGTTCAAATACACTCATAATGCAAGAGAAGACAAAGAATCTCCTAAAGACTGCTCAAGCCTCAAAAGTTGTGAGTCTTTTTACACGTGCCCTCACGCCCCCTTTTATAGGGAGACGAAGGGACTTTTACATTCCGAAAGTACCCTGGAATCCAAGGAATATTCCTAATGTGAACACATACACGAATGTCTTTTACATCTCATACATTTGCAAGCCTGCCACTAGTTCACACGCCAAACCTGGACTGTTGAGGCAACGTCTTTGACTTGGCTTCTTGCTGGTTCGCGAATCTTTTATTCATGGAAGCCTTCTCATGCCATAACCTCCGAACCATAACCTCCGAATTTGATCCTCAGTAGATTTCCGAATTTCACAGATTCCGGTTCCAAATATTCTCAGGTTCGTGACTTTAGTGCTTCGCAGTTTCGAGATTCCAGATCTTCGTAGATTCGCAACTTCGGGGCTTCGCAGGTTCAAGATTCTAGATCTTCGCAGATTTACGACTTCGGGGCTTCGCAGGTTCAAGATTTTAGATCGTAGCAGATTCGTGACTTCGGGGTTTCGTAGGTTCAAGATTCCAGATTCTTCTCAATGTTTAATCATCCTGAAAGCTCATTTCACGAGATTTGTCAAACTCGACGTTTCGAGGGTGAGAGGGTTTTCCTGAATTCCCCGACAGCAATCCGGTGCAGCCTGCAGCAAGATGGTGGGCTCCCCCGCAGACGGGCGTGTGATCTCCCTGTCGGACCGCTGGTGGGCACCTCCTCCGCACAGACGGTGAAGTGGGGAGCAGCTGCTACCTCGGGCATCTGCGCGCAGCGGCCGAGGTGGCGAGCTGCTGCCGCCTTGAGCGCGCGAGCTCGTGACGGACCACCGGGCGTGGTAGCAACTGAGAGCGAGACGGGAAGATGGTGGAGCTTTCTCCACCCGGCCGTGCCACGTTGGCCACACGCAGGGGTGGAGCTCCATGCTCGCCCGACGGCCTCGATCTGCACCGACTGCGTTGGGGCGTGGCGGACTCTACCAGAACAAGAAACTTGCGGCAGCGGAGTAGCCGAGGTGCGGCCTCTCCTGTCCAGCGGGGCAAAGCTCCAACCGGCGGCGGCCATTGTCGCCTCGTCCACCTACTCTGCTCGGTAGAGTTCCTCTACGCGCGAGTTTGGGGAGCTGTGACGGCACGCGAGTGAGCTGGATCCGGTGGCGGCCATGGAGGATTTGGGGTTTGTAGATTTTGGATTTTTTTATAATTTGGAGATTTGAGGATTTGTGCATCCATAAATTGGGGGATTGTTGTGATTTTGTTGATAATCGATTTTTGGCAACCGATTTGATTTTGTACAACACTGATTTGGTTGCTAGAGTTGATTTGGTGCGGGATGTTGTGCTCGACCGCCCATGACTCAGCCGGTGTCGCTCTGGGCGGCGGCGTAGGGAGAGAGTTGTGGTGGGCACGGAAGGGAGGCGCAGTGTGCGGCAAGAGAGGCCGTGCGCAACACGTATGGAGAGGAGAAAGCGATGGAGGGCGGGGGCGATGCGAGCGTCGTTGGACGGACCCACACGCCCGTGGTTCCGCGGCGAGAACCGCGCGGCGAACCATGGGGGAGGAGTTGCCCTTACACGTTTTCAAGGGGTAGGGATGTTTGTGTCACACTTGAAACTAGGTCGGTTAGGATCGTGAGGCTAGCCGGGTTAGTCTGTTGGGCCTTACTCGCGGAAGGTTCATTTTCGGCCCAATTAGAGATATTAGCCGGCCTTCTTCTCTTCGGCCGGCCGAGACAAAAGAAAGAAGGATGCATATGAAGAAGCACATTTTACTAAAAAAAAACAAATGAAGAAGAACATCCGATTCTAAACAAAAGCTGCAACCAGCCCTTGCATTAACATTATATTCGTCTGCTCTAAACATTAAATTTGCCACAAAGACAAACGTATGTTATAGCCAAGCATAGTAACAACGAACAAGTTTTTTGTTTCATGAGTAGGTTGCAACAAGTTGTATGTATCAAAGTTATTCAGTAATCTCCAGTCTTTAAAAAATTAATTACAGGACACAATATCAGTCATATACATACAAAAAATGAGCAGAACCGCAAGCAGTACTTGCTGTACAAGCAGCGTGCATAATCTCAGTTACAAAACAAACACATTACTACAGTCAGATATACATTGTAACAAGCTGTATCACAGTTCTTCAAAAAAAAAACTCTAGTATTGGAAAAGAAATTACAGGACACATCCAACCAGATTTGAAACAACTCAAAGACTGAGTTTAACCAAGCACACTGTCACACAGGAACAACATTTGAGAAAGTAAAAAAAAAGGTGACATGCAACACACCCTTATCAAACAATCCAAAGTAAAGGGGAAATCGTAGGCTCGAAAAGCAAAGATGGCACAGCACACAAAGAGCAAAGACTAACGGAGCAGGGGGGCCTCCATTAAACGGTAGGGGCAGAAGTAGATGCAGATGTAGATACGGCTTCGTCTTCTTCACCCGGCCTGTTGACGATCCCGGCATGAAAGAGCATCGCCCAGAGAAGAGTGATTAGCTCGCTACCCCTGGCGATTGCCTCCTTGTGCGCTTTGAGGTTGTCCGACGGCGCCACGTACAGGATCATCTCCGACCAGAACTCGGCCAGCAACTTCCACGCCGTCTCATCGTTGTTTGTCTCCACCAGCTGCTTTCCAAGCTTCACGCCATTCTTGAGCACATCGTGCTGCGAGTTGGCACTCAGCAATTCTACCAGCTTGTCATACTCTTCTTCCGGTGTCGCCCAACTTGCCGACGTGTGGTCGGCGAGGGCACGCTCTGCGTCCTTCTTGACATCCTTGTACAAGCTCTGGCTCCATTCCTCATCATCAGGAAGCAGTTCAGGGCACCGTTTCACCAGGTAGACGCAATACCGTGACAGGTGAGTTGCAGTAGTCATATGGTCAGAATAGGAAACCGGAGGAGAGCTATGTTCTTGCTCATGGTGGCGGTATGGGTGCTTCGCCTCAAGGATGCTCGTGGCAATATGCCATACAAGTATTGTATCAGTTGTACCTTCACCATTGCAGGACCAGAGAAAGCTTTCACCGTCTTGGGTTCCTCGTACAGATGATTTGCCCTTGCTTAGCCGCCGGCCATTCCCGATGCTTCTCAGAGCATTGATGATGCAAACTTTCACCTCTTCTGGCACCTTGACCTTCCTCTTTCCGTCTGGTAGTCGAAGTAGTTGCTTGAGAAAAGTAGGCAGTAGGGTTCTCCTCGGGGAAATCACCAGTAACGAGCATTGTCCCATTTTGCCATCCCAGTGATGATTCATCATCTTGCATCTGCAATGTAACAAGAAGCCAACCCATTTCTGCATGCAAATGGAATGCTGAGACTGTGAAGAGGCATGATTTACAAGACGGCAGATGAGGGCTACTTTGGTCCAATTGGAGCAGATATAGGACGCCATATCCCTCACTTCAGCTATCATCACTAGAGCAGCAAGTAAAAGTATTGGCACCACATCAAAATTTTTTTTTCCAAACCCTTTTGAGCTCCTTTGAATACAAGCCGTGCTTCCTTGAATACACATAATCTTGCATCGAATTTGATGTATTAAGTGGGGGTTCAGTGGGAGAAACAGTACCATAATGAAGATGCAGTACCCAATGGTCGAGAGCGAGATAACGATACTCAAGATGGGGAGCCAGCACTTGGAATAGGAGATAGGGAGGGATGAGTAGTAATAGTCATTGATAAAGGATAGCTCATGCGCAATCACCCCAAACACCCTTGCATGTTCATCATCCTGCTTTAGCAACAAGGCCCAGAAAAAGTTGAGTGTCCCGGTAGAGTGAACGTTAGTGAGGTTGCACCGCATGAATCGGCAGCGCAACAACTTGAACAATGCAAATGACAGGCACAAATCTTGTAGTCGCGACCTTGACCTTGTTGGAAGAAGCATGCTGTTCTCTGACGCCCAAACCCTATCAATGGTCACCAATAAGCTGCTTTTGTTGACGGGTGACGTTGTTTTCAATGAGCCATCATCCTTGAACATATACCCACAAGGCTTCTTCTCGACCAGCCTTGTCTCTTCTCCAGAGACCAAGAGTGGAGGAGGACGTGCATCCCCACCATGTCCTACGTATAGATGGTCTCCATGTTGTTGGAGCTGCTGCATGTAGCCAAAAATAAGAAGGGGATTGCGTCCGAGGGCAAAGGATCGCCGTGCCTTTTCAAGTGCATAATATTTGAACATTATTTTGGCACAGACGAGAGCAGAAGGCACAAATTCTATGCTGAATCTTAAAGTACTGAAGTAACCTGTGTAGAAAACGGTGTAGAGGATGCCAAGGTAAAGGGTCCAGACTCCCTGAACAAGCAACTCGAAAGGAGGAGCAATGTTTTGACCTTCTCTATCATCAATAGCGACAACCAGACTTGTGTTGATCACGATGATCTGAACAAGGATTGCCCATATCAAGACCAGGATGATGTGTACAGTTACTTGGCACTCTGCAGCCAAGTATGATTCTCCATTTGCAGTTTCCGTGATGTAGTCGATGGGTTCAGAGCTAATGGAGACGACGTAGGAGATGATGGGTATGAACAGAGTGGTGGCTCCAAGGTAGATAAAGCGGGTGAAGGAACGGTGGCGGTAGTGTTGAACGTAGGCACCTATCCCGACTATGATTAGTGCCAGGATGGCGTTGGTGACCAGCAGTGCGTCGAGACGCAATATCTTCTCTCCCATGCTCTTGTCGAATGAGTCCACCAACTCGACGTCACAGCTAATGGTATTCTTAGCTGCATAGCAATAATTCATAGCTGATCGAATTTCCAAACAGCAATGGGGGCCTGACAACCTTCAGGATCAGAACACGTTATTATTAATAAGTTGTTGGCAAGATCAGGAACATGTGTGTGCGCGCGCGCGTGTGTAGGAAATCAAAGGCATGTCTATATATATATATACAGCGACGATGAAGAAGAGACGTTAAACACAAGGAACGAACACCTACAAAATCAAGCAACACAAGCGTGCGTAATTCTCGTTTTCTTGTTAATTCTACGGATGACGAGAAATTAAACAGGTTAATACGTACTATGAGGTGGAGCGAGGCCGGATCGGCGTCGATGCAAATGCAACTGACTTCTTGAGCGACATGAGGCGACTGCAATCTTGGAAACGTTTGTTCGTGCATGAATGGTTATACATTGAGCGGCTGTGCCAAGAGGCGCGCGTTTCTTTCTTCTTCTTCTTCTTTTTTTCGGGTACTTTATTCTTTAATTTTGCTAGCTTTACTTTAATATAAAGTGGTGTCCACCACCGCATGATCCTTTATCTGGACGACATATTAATTGTTCTTTTCTGGAAGTGCTTGTTGAAGCAGCTGCACAGAGTTGTGTGTTCCACTTGCGGTGTGACGTTTTAGTTGGGAGGAGGAAACTCTGCACATTTTTTGTTTGATTGAGATGTGTTGGATTGGATGATTTTGAGGTTGTACATGTCGATACCGACGATATATAGCTTCTTGAGGCCTGCAATATTTGTTGGCACTATCATGTCACTTGTGTAGCACTGTTGTCTTCTTAATCCTCGCTTTTAGCTTTATTAGGCTAGCTTTATGTGTTTCTTGCGCCTGACTATTGAGATCTTTATTAGGCTTTAGTAGTCCATCAGTAAACATATGTAGGATGCCATGCATACAGCCTTCTAAACTACATACGCACACTGGTAAGTATGCATGCCTAATGTGTGTCACTATGATGATGCCATCTATGCATACATGTCGTCGAAAGCCACAAGCATATCAATATTCATCTCCAACAGATGTAGGAAATCGAAAAACTGCTCTGAAACGGAGCAGGGTAACCAAACAAGAGTTGTTCAGGTTTGACTGTTCAATTTTGATCTGGCAGATTGATGATGTGACAATGTGAGCACTTTGCAGCTTTAACAAAACAACGGGTATCGGTCCTACTAATAATTTTTGAAAAAGCACCAGGGGTAACCAAAGAAACAAAGCAGCTGAAAGACAGATGCGCGGCATCATATATGCAAGGTTGAGTCGCATGCATGGCAAGCGCACACTGCTGGAGAGACAACCTTTGTTCCGGGCCATTTGTCCCAATTCAACTTTGGAGCCGGGACAAATGTCACACCTCGATTTCCGAAGAGGAACCAAGTGCATCTCATATGTGCGCCGGGATCAGTTCACACACATATGATATACGAAAATGAGTGAAATATCATAAACAGTATTCAAACGTATATCGAGTTTAACCACTTATTACACTCATGCGGGAGACTCGAAGGTCTCTAACAACGGAAAACGATAACTACTCGTCGAGTCCTCGTCTTCCGCTCCCACGTGCACTTGATCGGGGGGTCCTCAAGCCTCAGATCTCATCGTAGTCGTCGTAGAATTCTCCTCCAAAATTTTCCTCTGAACAGCGATAAGCAAGGCCGAGCACTCTTATGGTTGGAGCTCGGCAAGTGGGGGAAGATGCAAGGCTATCAAGGATAGGCTACGGTTTTGCAGCGGTTAGCATTTTAATGTTGGTCAAACTTTTAATTAAAGAACCCCTAGTTACTAGATGTAAGTATATACCAACCCACTTAAGAAACTTTTAAGCGAAACAATCCAAAGCTCATCGAGCTTCACCAAAGCACGATTTATTCTCATCTTCAAGTTTATTAATCATGTGAGGGTCCAAGCCGCTCATAACCGTGAGCACGGCTGATCGATCGCTTTTACACTCGCAGAGGTTTGCACACTTTACCCACAGACTCGCGTAAAAGTTCCGAAGAACTTTGAACCCAACCATGTGATGCCGATCGTGCATCATACCACACTTCCGAGGTGTGATTGCATAGGGACGCTACGAAGCCTTTACAAAGGTATACAAAAGACTAACGACCCGCATAGTTACGGATCGGGGCGGACCATAACCCTCCCTAGTGGTCGCACCTTAGCAAAGGTCGCTACCCCAAAAGGACCGGGCTATACCCCCGCAACCCGCATCCCCCTCTCGCTCCTTTCGGAAAAGGGCCATCGGATCAATCGCACACCAAATTAATTGGCTAATTTTGACATATACTTAACAAAGTTCGGCCATTCGGTTGGAATTTGGTCTCAAGCAAATCACAACACCGAACCTATAAAAGGCACCTTATTAATCCGAGTAGTTTAACTAGTCATTTTCTTAAGATGATCAAAATGGTAAAAGGCACATTATTAATCTTAGTAGTTTAACAAAATGACAAAGTTTGCCGATTTCCTGTTTATTATACCCAACATAGAGAGTTCAAGGATATATTACAGAGAGCAAAGGGTAGGGATGTTTTCAGAAGGGAGGTCACTTACTACCACATCGGGTTTCTCGCCGCGGACATGGCTGGGGTGCATGACCTTGATGAACACCGGGTTCGTCGACAGAGCTGGGATCCATGGCATTTTCCTTCTCATCCTCGTTCTGTCGTTACTCTTCTAACAGAGAGGAGAGCATGGACGAGGAGCCGATATCATATCCCGCATCGAGAAACATCACGAGGGTCACAACAGACTAAACCGGTGCTTATCCCTTCAATCATACAAGGAAGAGATTGACAAACCTTGACAGAGTTCCCAAGGTAATCACATAAAGCCATAAGGAGGGTCATCCGCCTAGCCGACTTGTTGTGACCCGATCAAAGCATACGTAAAAACAGACCAATTCGATTCACAAAGGGCTGCTGCAGGAAATGAAGAAAGGGGAGGCGATCAGTCAGTTGCCACAAGACATACCCAGAAGAGGAGAGGGAGGAATCCCGTGTAGAAGGGAACAGAGACAACGCATGATAGCACAGAGAAGAAATTGTCCAGAAAGTTGTGTTGGAACCTCTGCAAAAATTGCACAGCCAGCAGATTTTTAACTCCAGAGCATTACAAATGGCAGCTGAAACATCAGATACAAGCAAATACAGAAGACTAAGATACCAATGATTTTGTAAAGCACATTTTATTTTCTGTCACGTTAGTTAGGTTTAGGATCTTAAAATTGAAGCCAAGTTCATATCATGTTTCACGAGTTCATCAATCGCATCCTTCCATCTACCAGGCTTTCCTATTCCAACAAAGTAGACTAATCCTCAAAACGTCAGAAACATGAGGCCCGGTTGAGAAACATCTAATCGCGCCTCGGAAAAGGGAACCGCCACAAATGCAAGTTAATCCGTTCGTCGGTAGAATTAGCCGGAAGCAAACAGGGGGAGGACCGAGATGGCGAGGGCGCGGGAGCGGACGGACCGGAACCCGAGGATTGCCGGTGTCTCGGCGTGCACACGGCGGGTGACCCACGACCGGACAAGCGCGCGCGCCCGCACGTGAGGTCGTAGAACGAGGCCGCCCGCACCCACTCGGCCACCGCCGACGAGCCGCCGCCGCCTACCACCTAGTCGACCGGCGCCGCCCGCACCCACGTCCGCCGCCTCCATACCCACCCGGTCGATCTCCCCCGCGACCGCCACCCCGGCTCCCGGACGGACTCCTCACGCTCCCGGGCATAGGATCTATCTCCTCACCGCGATCCGCGAGGAAGGGACTCGCCGGACCGCGGCGCGCGGCCGGCGGGTGGGCGGGCGGGTGGATTCTTGTAGTGGGAGGAGCGGGCCGGGTAGGCGCGACCGAGGTGGACGGGGTCGTGTGGATCGCGGGACCGGACGGGACGACGGGCCGGGGAGGAGGAGGAGGTGGTGGCGTTGACATAGCCGTAGGTGGATCGCGCGGGGGGGGGGGGGGGGAGGGAGCAGGGGGCGGCGGATCTAGGGAGGGGGGATTGGTGAGGCGGGGAGGAGATCGGGGGGGACTAGGGGAGAGTGAGGGGAGGAGGGACTACGGGAGGAGGGGGATGGGGTTAGGGTTAGGGTTGGATGCTGCGTTATATACCAAGGAAACATGATGAGAACCATTGGATCGACGATCGATGGCTGCAAATCGTTGGGCTATTTGGGCCGACATGGGCTTCTCTGTCTATTGTTTTTCTTTTTCATGTTTCCTTTTTATTGCACCATTGTGAAGTAACACTAAAAAATAATTATTTTATATGTACAAATATATTTTTTATATATAACAGTATGGATACAAGTTTTCATCTAGGAGTTTCAAGATTTTTCGAGTGGATTTGCTATTTTCTATCATTTAAATGAATTTCTACGTGTTTACCAAAAGTAATTCAAAATTGACCTATATGTGCATCTAATAAGTTTAAAAAATTCAAAAAAAATTATATTTAGGCCCCTATGGTCCATTCTAGGCCACATCTATGAGATTGACGAAAAATTCAATTGGCTTGTAGGAAATTTCAAACTTCTACTAGTCACCTTGTTATAAAATAATGATAATAATAAATAAAACTTATCAAAAATTATGTAAATTGGCATAGGATCATTTTATCAATGTACAAGCTTGACAAAAAAGTTTCATAAGATTTTGTGAAAATTGGAGTATACATTGTTCATAAACTAGCTAGATCATCACATTGTTTCATACAACTCAACTTAAACTTCAAAGTTTGTACACACTCAAATGCTTTCTCACTCATGGGCACCTCAAATTTGGATGCAACCTTGTGTTGACCATAACATTAGAGAATATTAAGTTATATTAGCAATTATTATGAAAAAACATGTTTTTTATATTCTCTTTTTAGTTGGAAAAGATATATTGTATGAAAAGCAATCAAGAAATAGTAATTAAGATACAAACAAATGCCACTGAGTACAACATCTCGATTTTAGAAAAAATTAGGAAAAAGAATCAATCGATTTGGAGTTCGTATGAGGCAGAAAAACAGTTTACAATTTTTTAATCCGAGGAAAAAAAGAGAAATCGGTCCTTCTTCATGAACACGTGACGAACCGGAATGAACTCGATTGATTTTTCTTTTTTTCCTCGGATTAAAACATGTAACTAGTCCTTCTCCCTCATACAATCTCGAAATGAGGTGATTCTTCTTCCCAAAAGTTTTTAAAATCATGATTTATGAAGTTATGGTGTTGGATTCAATAATTTCTCCATGCAACAAAACATGAGCAATTCAAATTTTGAAATCCAAGTTTGACTCGGTCAAAACTCAGTCAAACGAAACACGAAATGAACTCGGATGCAAATCTTTTGAACACAAAAGTTTCATAACTTGTCGAGACTAACAAACTTTGTGTAGGTCAAATTTCCATTTGAGGAAGTGGTGATATTATGTAGTTCAAATATAACAAGCCACTCACATAGTTTAAGGAACTATGTGAGTGACTTGTTATATTTGGACTACATAGCACTCAACTTTTTTGAAATGACTTGAGATTTTTTGGTAGTCATTTGTAGCAAAAATACGGTCCCTCACAAGAACTTACATTTTTTGGACAATTATTTTAATTTTTATAAATTGTTTCGTGTTGTGTGAGAAAAAATATGGTGAATTATACATTGAAAACTCTATAATTATGCGGCGACCTCCACATGTATTTGTTTCCAAGGACACAAGGGACCTTGTGGCGAAGTTTGGCGCCATTCCCGATCTTTTCGAGGGTGGGCCTAGTTCAACACAATTACCGAGCGAAGTCGCGTGGAAATTCAATTAATCTGAAAAAAGTACCAAACGAATTCAAAAAAATCTCAAACTTGGTAATTGCTTCACAAAAGGTATTTCGAAGCCTGAGAAAAAGTTTGAGAGCAATGCAATACTTGGAAAAGGGTGATATTTCATGTGTTTAAGATTTCCAAAAACCCTAATTTCCTATACATATTTTACCCCCTTTTCAATTTATCAAAAACTATCTAGAATTTGGATATGGTTTCAAAAGCAACTTTGTAGATCTATCAAAGATGAACAAAGTTAGTATTTTGAGTTTTAAAAGTTTTTATGCAAACTTCAAAGTAATTTTGAATCCCGATAAACCCCAAAATTTCCCCAATTCAAATTTCAAAAACTAGACCAAATTTGAAAATGTTTTGAATACCATAATTGGAGAGCATGCCAAAGTGAGCAACTTTGCTTTTTATAGATTTTTATCTTTTATGTAAAAATGCGGAGTAATTCGGTGAAGAAGTTTCAAGGGGGGATCTCGCTACAAGTAACTCGAGGGGCGGGGAGATGAACGCCGCCGCCACCACTCTGCTCTGTTCCCGCGCTGGGCCGCGCCCACCCAACTGGGCCGCCTGGCTCTACTTCTGAGCGAGTGGGTCGGGCGCTCCCGCGGTGTTGTTGTTGGGCCGACACTTCTCACTGCCTCGCTCTTCTCACCTAGGCGCGCACAACTACATAGTCCCACCTCGCCTACTCACGGAAGGCACGCACGACTTAGAAGCTTGAGCGATACAGCGGTTCTCAAACTCACACGATCACTCACTACTCTGCCACACCGCTCTCTGCCTCTTGGTTGTTTGGGCCGGGCCGGCTATGTCTTTGATCCCGGAATGGTTGAGCATGACCAGGCTGGCCTGGCTTCGGACGGCTGGGCAGCAATTTTTTTTGTATTTAACGAATATAATTTTTCTAGAAAAGTTGGCACGGGAGATTTTAGAAAATATTAGGAAAAAGTATCGGCCTAAAATTATCATGCTCACCATCCTTTCTTGCCCTAAACTTCCACGTACTAGTTTTGAAAATTGAATTTGTAAATCAAATTCAAAAAGAAAGAAAGAGTGGAAAAATCAAAATTGTAAATTAAATTTGAATTGAAATGTTTACAAAATAAAGAAAATTGAAAGGAAAGAAAAGAAGAAAAGGAAAAGAGAAAGAAGCCCATAACCCCCGGCCCGGCCCGCCTCCACCGGCCCAGACTACCTTCTCCCGCTCGCGCACCAGCCTAGGTGGCCGGCTATTGGGCCGAGCAGGCCGAGTGGGCCGCGGGGGAGAAAGGCCGGCGGCGTGTGTGGATTCGCCTTCCACTCTAAAACATTATCCCACCTCGCCTACTCAAGGATCCGCCGCACAGCTTAAAAATGTGAGCCAGGAGGGTGTCTCGAACTCACTTGTATACCCTGCCTACCATGCCTCACCACTGTGTGCCAGCTCCCGGTTGAGCTTAGTACTGACCTGGCGGCACAAATTTTTAGATTTTAACAAATACAAAAAAACTTCAGAGTCCACGTTACGTTGGACCCACGTGGCGACGGGTCCCACGTGGCCATATGGCAGTCGGATATGGTGGTAGTGGAGTCTACATGGTGGTACCGCATATGGGACCGGCGGTACCCATGTGGCTATGGGAAGGGAGCGGGGTCCACGTCACGTGGGACCCACGATGCCACTTGGTGGTGGGACGCTGTTGGCCACGTGGCTGTGGGGCTGAGTGGCCGCGTGGCTGGCCATGTGGGTGTCAATGTGGTGGTGGTGGGGTCCACATGGTGGGATTTCAAGTGGGACCGGTGGTACCCACATGGAAGTGGGAAGGGCACGGGGTCCACGTCATGTGGGACCCACGTGGCCGTGCGGCTGTGGGTCCGCATGGCCACGTGGCTGTGGGACCCACATGTCAGACTCACACCTTCACGTGGCCATGTGGGTCTAGATTGGTTATTTTTTATTCTAATTGTTTTGTGGTCATTTTTCTGGTTTGGTCGTTGCTTTCACATGTTCAGAAGCGAAATAATTGAACTGTGACCAATAGGATTATTATTCTGTGACCATTTTTCCTATTCGTCATTATTCCTTAGTGGCCGAGAGGCGTAACACCTCATCTGTGACCAAATTATGTAAATCGTCACTGAAGACTACACTTCTATGACCAATACATAAATGGTCACTGGGAAATGGTCATGGATGTGAGGTTTTCTAGTAGTGAACTCTGAATTATTCAACTTATGATAAAGAATTTTATGCTCTTGTTTGTTCTCTATAGACCTGGCAACATTATTTATGGCCAAAGGAATTCATTATTCATTCTGATCATGAATCACTTAAGTACCTTCGCATGCAAAATAAACTGAATCGTAGACATGCTAAGTGGGTTGAATTTATTGAATCTTTCACATACATCATTAAACACAAGAAAGGGAAAGATAATGTTATTGCTGATGCTTTATCTCGCCGATACACGTTGTTATCTCAACTTGATTGTCGCGTTTTTGGACTTGAAACGATTAAGGGACAATATGAACTTGATGCTGATTTTAAAGATGTGATTCTGGATTGAAAGAGGGTCGTGATTGGAATAAATTTGTGCTGAACGAGGGGTATTTGTTTAGAGCTAACCATCTATGCATTCCAGTTGGATCCGTTCGTCTTCTTTTGTTGCAGGAAGCACATGGTGGAGGTTTGATGGGCCACTTTGGTTCCACAAAGACGTTGGATGTGTTGGCTACTCATTTCTTTTGGCCACAAAGGACACTACAAGAAACTATTTAATCTGTGACGTAACCATTCTGTCACGGATTAAATAAAATTTGTCGCAAATCAGCATCCGCTACGATTTACATTTTCGTGGTGGAACGAGCGTCATTGATTAAATCTCTCGACGTTCCCTTAATAAACGTCGCGATCCGTGATGTATCCGAATCGTCACGGAGCGGCCCCGAGGCCCATGCAGCCCAACCCATGGCTCACTATCCGTGACAAAATAAAATCGTCATGGATTGCTACACACATGGCAACTCGTGGCATCCTACATGGATGATGATGTGGCATCCTACGTGGGTGATGACATGGCATCCTACATGGACAATGACATGGCATCCTACGGGGACGATGATGTGGCATCCTCCATGGACGATGACGTGGCATCCTACGTGGACGACGACGTGGCATCCTACGTGGACGATGGCATGGCATCCTATGTGGACAATGACGTGGCACCGTACGTGGACGATGACGTGGCAAAAATTTTAATCCCGAAGATACAAATTCTAGCCCACCACAAACCCCATTTTAGAATTATATTCCAAAGATAAAATTAGCAAAATTAGCCCATCTTCAGCCCATTTTTCAGAGGGTACATTTTTCCAACACATTTACCAAAATTCAATGAACAGACCAATCAGATACAATCAGATACAATCTCTGGGGAAAAAACCTAGCAAACACAATCAGGTATTGAGGCGGATAACACATGCATTCAGATGTCTACCATTCCTAAAACACTACACCTTCCTCTTTGTTATTCTGTCACTCTTTTCTTTGATTCCTTGCGAGTTCGTATAAATCCTTAAATAAAGGAAACCGGAATCCAATTAGAAAGCAGCTTGAGGGGATCCCATCTCTATTTTTCAGCAATACTTTGTAGTAAATAGTTAGTTGTTACAAAACTCAGAAAGTAAACATGATCATGGGGTACCAGAATGAATACACCAAAGAGCAGAAATAATCATGAGGAAAGTGATTGATAAACACTAGGAGGAATGTGATAGAACTTGAACAGGTACAGAAGAATAGCCACAAGCATTTCAGATTTCCTATCCACTCTTTTCTCTTATATTAATCTATCATCAGAGCATATGTGAGCATATGGGAGTGTGGAAATGCATTAACTAAAGCAGGAGCAAGCAATTGTTTCGCCTTCGAGGACATTCCGCCGAACAGAAATGGACAAAGAGCAAATGTTCCTCTTCTATCTAAAGAACTAAGATAACACGTGTTTTACAGGACAGGTCAACATAGCTATGTACGAACTAACACCTGCTGATGTTTGCATGGCATTTAAAAAGGATATTCACTGGTACA
Source organism: Cenchrus americanus (assembly GCA_947561735.1). NCBI lineage: Eukaryota > Viridiplantae > Streptophyta > Magnoliopsida > Poales > Poaceae > Cenchrus > Cenchrus americanus. The sequence continues at coordinate 251,171,829 of OX387245.1, read as the reverse complement.
GAAATGTAAACTGAATAACATATGTAAAAGCAGAGCATAGCATTAAACTTGGTAGTCCAAACAGTAACAAGATCTTCCCATTTACCTTGTTCTCCAAGGGAGAGGGTGAGAGGCCACTAGATTCAACTAGTAGTAAAATGATCCTGTGAGCCCCACAAAAGAAAATCAGAGTTAACGATAAGAAACTTGAACAAATAGTCATGATCAACCTTAATATTACAAAACAAAGAAAACAATACTGTCAATGTCTTCTGATTAAGTACTATTAATTACCATGCTAATGACCTTATGGCAAGAAAACACATGCTCTTAGAGCTTTTGAAAATGACATTATCAAGATATATTTCTTTCTAACTTTGCATGATGATAAAAACTAAAAGCACTTGACTAATCGCGAGGTGCTTCTACGCTCTTCCAAAAACATAAATACAGAAACCTTAAAGCAACTTAACACTGCTACAAGTGGAGAAGGGAGTGATTTTCACTTTTCAAAGCAAGGAAGAAAGTCGGAAACATACAATTTCATTTTATTGTAACTTGTGATTAGCTTACCATTCTCACTTTTCATGTTTTTTATTGTAACATGTAATTATTTTAATTTTATTGTAACCTGTGATTACTTTATCATGCTCACTTGTTCATGGTTTTCCCTATTTTTTTATCATAACATGTAATTAGTTTATTACTGTCACTTGTTCATGGGCAAATAAAGTCTGTTTGGACATAACATTAGCAACAAAATTAGTTGTATACTGAGCTAACAAAATTAGGGTAATATTTAGTATATATATTTAGCAAGAAAAAGTATACCTTATTTATTGCATCATCTATAAGGCTAACTTTTGCTCGCTAAATATATTAAATACTACACTGTCAATTAGCACATATCAATAGAAGCAATTTGTCCTTTTAGTAACATTACATGATACTAATAGTTTAGCAATTTGTTGATGTTTCGTGGATCTCGGGATTGTGGTCTCCAAGTCATTTCTCTGTTGCCTTGTCGTGCTTCATTTCGTTCAGCCACTCTTTTGCGATGGTCATCATCGGAAAAGATGTATTCTTCTAGTTCATGAAAAAGTTCTTCAACTGTTTTGGGATTCTTTCGCGTTAGATGTGAAGCTGTTGGTCCTGGAGTCAGACCTTTGATCAGTGCCATGATCGTTATTTTGTCATCAGCTTCTCGGATCTGCGATCTCTGCTGCATGAACCTTCTCACGAAGATCCGTAATGGCTCTCTGTCTTTCTGCTTGCAGTTATACAGATCTGATGACTCAGCTGTTGTGTCATGGAACATCTGAAACGCTTGCATGAATTTTGTCTTGAGGTCTACCCAGCTGCAAACTGAATGCGGTGGCAGCAAAGAATACCAATTCAGGACTGGTCCTTCGCAGGCAATGATGAAGGATTTGGCTAGTCCAACATCGTCACCTCTTGCTAAATTCACAGCCGACTCATACCTCATGAGGAACTGCCTGGAGTTTCCGAAGCCGTTATATTTCAGAAGAGAGACTGGTTTGAACTTTAGTGGTCGTGGTGCTGTTTGCAGCCCTATGGATAGAGGTGACTCAGAATCCACGAACTGTGAAATTCCATTTCCCACGAAAAAATTTTTTTTCGGGGTTCTCCTGTTTGGTCCAGAGTTGAAGTGGTGATTCTTGCCAAAGTGAATTGTTTTCTTGTTCTTTCATTTCATCTATTTCTCTTTGAATTGCTTCAATTTTTTCTTTTGCTTGGTTGAGTTTTTCTAGCTTTTCAGAGGCCTTTCTTTTTGCTTGCAATTGGCTTGCGAATTTTTCTTTCTCTTTCTTGTACCGTTGTATCATCGTCGAACTCTTTCTAGTACTCTGTCTATGGTCTCGTCATCATCATCATCATCGTTTTCATGTGTTTGCTGTTCAGTAGGCTGTTCTTGAATCTGTGCCGTTTTCTCGCGCTCTTGCTTTCATCAAAGCTTCAAGTTTTGCTTTCCGTTCTGGATCTGTGATGTTTGAAGGTTCAGAAGCGAAAGAGATTTCATTGCCTTCAACATGATGGTGCTCTTCTTGGTCTATCTCAGCTGGAATGTTCTTCTTCGACTTCTTCTGTGGTGGCATCGTGAGTTGTTTTTCGGCTGAAACACGGACGGCGCCAATGTTGGGGGTATCCGAAATTCCGGGTGAGACCCCCGAACACAAGAGAAAAGAATGCGAACACGTTCAAATACACTGATGATGCAAGAGGAGACAAAGAATCTCCTAAAGACTGCTCAAGACTCAAAAGTTGTGAGTTTTTTTACACGTGCCCTCACGCCCCCTTTTATAGGGAGACGAAGGGAATTTTACATTCCGAAAGTACCCTCGAATCCAAGGAATATTCCTAATGTGAACACATACATGAATGTCTTTTACATCTCATACATTTACAAGCCTGCCACTAGTTCACACGCCAAACCCGAACTGTTGAGGCAACATCTTTGACTTGGCTTCTTGCTGGTTCGCGAATCTTTTATTCATGGAAGCCTTCTCACGCCATAACCTCCGAATCATAACCTCCGAATTTGACCCTCAGTAGATTTCCGAATTTCGCTGATTCCGGTTCCAAATCTTCTCGTGTTCGTGACTTTAGTGCTTCGGCAGATCGAGATTCCAGATCTTCGCAAATTCGCGACTTCGGGGCTTCGCAAGTTCAAGATTCTAGATCTTCGTAGATTCACGACTTCGGGGCTTCGCAGGTTCGAGATTCCAGATCTTCGCAAATTTGCGACTTCGGGGCTTCGCAGGTTCAAGATTTTAGATCGTCGCAGTATCGCGACTTCGGGGTTTCGCAGGTTCAAGATTCCAGATCTTCACAATGTTTAATCATCCTGAAAGCTCATTTCACGAGATTTGTCAAACTCGACGTTTCGATGGTGAGAGGGTTTTCCTGAATTCCACAACAGCAATCCGGTGCGGCCGCAAAGAAGATGGTGGGCTCCCCCGCGGACGGGCGTGCGATCTCCCCGTCGAACCGCCGGTGGTCACCTCCTCTCGCACGGATGGTGAAGTGGGGAGCGACCGCTACCTCGGGCATCCGCGCGCGCGGCGGAGGTGGCGAGGGCCGGCCGCCGCCTTGAGCTCGCGAGCTCGTGACGCACCACCGGGCGTGGTAGCAACTGAGAGTGAGACAGGAAGATGGTGGAGCTTTCTCCACCCGGCTGTGCCTCGTTGGCCACGCGCAAGAGTGGAGCTCCATGCTCGCCCGATGGCCTCGATCTGCGCCGACAGCGGTGGGGCGTGGCGGACTCTACCCAAACAAGAAACTTGCGGCAGCGGAGTAGCCGAGGTGCGGCCTCTCCTGTCCAGCGGGGCAAGGCTCCAACCGGCGGCGGCCATTGTCGCCTCGTCCACCTGCTCTGGTCAGTAGAGTTCCTCTACGCGCGAGTTTGGGGAGCTGTGACGGCACGCGAGTGAGCTGGATCCGGCGGCGGCCATGGAGGATTTGGGGTTTGTGGATTTTGTATTTTTTTAGAATTTGGAAATTTGAGGATTTGTGCATCCATAAATTGGGGGATTGTTGTGATTTTGTTGATAACCGAGTTTTTGGCAACCGATTTGATTTTGTGCAACACTGATTTGGTTGCTAGAGTTGATTTGGTGCGGGATGTTGTGCTCGACCGCCCATGACTCAGCCGGTGTTGCTGCGGGCGCGGCGGCGCAGGGAGAGAGTTGTGGTGGGCACGGAAGGGAGGCGCAGTGTGCGGCAAGAGAGGCCGTGCGCAACACGTATGGAGAGGAGAAAGCGATGGAGGGTAGGGGGGCGATGCAGAGCGTCGTTGGAGGGACCCACACGCCTGTGGTTCTGCCGGCAGAACCGCGCGGGGGAAGAACCACGGGGGAGGAGTTGCCCTTACACGTTTTTAAGGGGTAGGGATGTTTGTGTCACACTTGAAACTAGGTCGGTTAGGATCGTGAGGCTAGCCGGGTTAGTCTGTTGGGCCTTACTCGCGGAAGGTTCATTTTCGGCCCAATTAGAGATATTAGCCGGCCTTCTTCTCTTCGGCCGGCCGAGACAAAAGAAAGAAGGATGCATATGAAGAAGCACATTTTACTAAAAAAAAATCAAATGAAGAAGCACATCCGATTCTAAACAAGGCGATTACCTCCTTGTGCGCTTTGAGGTTGTCCGACGGCGCCACGTACAGGATCATCTCCGACCAGAACTCGGCCAGCAACTTCCACGCCGTCTCATCGTTGTTTGTCTCCACCACCAGCTGCTTTCCAAGCTTCACGCCATTCTTGAGCACATCATGCTGCGAGGTGGCACTCAGCAATTCCACCAGCTTGTCATACTCTTCTTCCGGTGTCGCCGAACATGCCGACGTGTGGTCGGCGAGGGCACGCTCTGCGTCCTTCTTGACATCCGTGTACAAGCTCTGGCTCCATTCCTCATCATCAGGAAGCAGTTCAGGGCACCGTTTCACCAGGTAGACGCAATACCGTGACAGGTGAGTTGCGTAGTCATATGGTCGAATAGGAAACCGGAGGAGAGCTATGTTCTTGCTCATGGTGGCGGTATGGGTGCTTCGCCTCAAGGATGCTCGTGGCAATATGCCATACAAGTATTGTATCGGTTGTACCTTCACCATTGCAGGCCCGCAGAAAGCTTTCACCGTCTTGGGTTCCTCGTACGGATGATTTGCCCTTGCTTAGCCGCCGGCCATTCCCGATGCTTCTCGCAGCATTGATGATGCAAACTTTCACCTCTTCGGCACCTTGACCTTCCTCTTTCCGTCCGGTAGTCGAAGTAGTTGCTTGAGAAAAGTAGGCGGTAGGGTTCTCCTCGGGGAAATCACCAGTAACGAGCATTGTCCCATTTTGCCATCCCGGTGATGATTCATCATCTTGCATCCGCAATGTAACAAGAAGCCAACCCATTTCGCATGCAAATGGAATGCCGAGACCGTGAAGAGGCATGATTTACAAGACGGCGGATGAGGGCTACTTTGGTCCAATTGGAGCAGATATAGGACGCCATATCCCTCACTTCAGCTATCATCACCGGAGCAGCAAGTAAAAGTATTGGCACCACATCAAAATTTTTTTTTCCAAACCCTTTTGAGCTCCTTTGAATACAAGCCGTGCTTCCTTGAATACACATAATCTTGCATCGAATTTGATGTATTAAGTGGGGGTTCAGTGGGAGAAACAGTACCATAATGAAGATGCAGTACCCAATGGTCGAGAGCGAGATAACGATACTCAAGATGGGGAGCCAGCACTTGGAATAGGAGATAGGGAGGGATGAGTAGTAATAGTCATTGATAAAGGATAGCTCATGCGCAATCACCCCAAACACCCTTGCATGTTCATCATCCTGCTTTAGCAACAAGGCCCAGAAAAAGTTGAGTGTCCCGGTAGAGTGAACGTTAGTGAGGTTGCACCGCATGAATCGGCAGCGCAACAACTTGAACAATGCAAATGACAGGCACAAATCTTGTAGTCGCGACCTTGACCTTGTTGGAAGAAGCATGCTGTTCTCTGACGCCCAAACCCTATCAATGGTCACCAATAAGCTGCTTTTGTTGACGGGTGACGTTGTTTTCAATGAGCCATCATCCTTGAACATATACCCACAAGGCTTCTTCTCGACCAGCCTTGTCTCTTCTCCAGAGACCAAGAGTGGAGGAGGACGTGCATCCCCACCATGTCCTACGTATAGATGGTCTCCATGTTGTTGGAGCTGCTGCATGTAGCCAAAAATAAGAAGGGGATTGCGTCCGAGGGCAAAGGATCGCCGTGCCTTTTCATGTGCATAATATTTGAACATTATTTTGGCACAGACGAGAGCAGAAGGCACAAATTCTATGCTGAATCTTAAAGTACTGAAGTAACCTGTGTAGAAAACGGTGTAGAGGATGCCAAGGTAAAGGGTCCAGACTCCCTGAACAAGCAACTCGAAAGGAGGAGCAATGTTTTGACCTTCTCTATCATCAATAGCGACAACCAGACTTGTGTTGATCACGATGATCTGAACAAGGATTGCCCATATCAAGACCAGGATGATGTGTACAGTTACTTGGCACTCTGCAGCCAAGTATGATTCTCCATTTGCAGTTTCCGTGATGTAGTCGATGGGTTCAGAGCTAATGGAGACGACGTAGGAGATGATGGGTATGAACAGAGTGGTGGCTCCAAGGTAGATAAAGCGGGTGAAGGAACGGTGGCGGTAGTGTTGAACGTAGGCACCTATCCCGACTATGATTAGTGCCAGGATGGCGTTGGTGACCAGCAGTGCGTCGAGACGCAATATCTTCTCTCCCATGCTCTTGTCGAATGAGTCCACCAACTCGACGTCACAGCTAATGGTATTCTTAGCTGCATAGCAATAATTCATAGCTGATCGAATTTCCAAACAGCAATGGGGGCCTGACAACCTTCAGGATCAGAACACGTTATTATTAATAAGTTGTTGGCAAGATCAGGAACATGTGTGTGCGCGCGCGCGTGTGTAGGAAATCAAAGGCATGTCTATATATATATATACAGCGACGATGAAGAAGAGACGTTAAACACAAGGAACGAACACCTACAAAATCAAGCAACACAAGCGTGCGTAATTCTCGTTTTCTTGTTAATTCTACGGATGACGAGAAATTAAACAGGTTAATACGTACTATGAGGTGGAGCGAGGCCGGATCGGCGTCGATGCAAATGCAACTGACTTCTTGAGCGACATGAGGCGACTGCAATCTTGGAAACGTTTGTTCGTGCATGAATGGTTATACATTGAGCGGCTGTGCCAAGAGGCGCGCGTTTCTTTCTTCTTCTTCTTCTTTTTTTCGGGTACTTTATTCTTTAATTTTGCTAGCTTTACTTTAATATAAAGTGGTGTCCACCACCGCATGATCCTTTATCTGGACGACATATTAATTGTTCTTTTCTGGAAGTGCTTGTTGAAGCAGCTGCACAGAGTTGTGTGTTCCACTTGCGGTGTGACGTTTTAGTTGGGAGGAGGAAACTCTGCACATTTTTTGTTTGATTGAGATGTGTTGGATTGGATGATTTTGAGGTTGTACATGTCGATACCGACGATATATAGCTTCTTGAGGCCTGCAATATTTGTTGGCACTATCATGTCACTTGTGTAGCACTGTTGTCTTCTTAATCCTCGCTTTTAGCTTTATTAGGCTAGCTTTATGTGTTTCTTGCGCCTGACTATTGAGATCTTTATTAGGCTTTAGTAGTCCATCAGTAAACATATGTAGGATGCCATGCATACAGCCGTTTAGAAGGCCGTGTGAAACCGTGTGACCGACCCGAATAAAACCAGATGCAAAGTCACGCCCGGGTCCGGTCTGGTTTGGGTTGAAACCGTCCGACCCGTTGACCACAACACATCGCGGCGGTGCGGCGTGGCTCCACGTGCTCGTCCGGCGGCGGTGCGGCGTGGCTCCACGAACTCGTCCGACGCGCAGGCAGCAAGTGGTCGCCTGATGCCTGGCCTCCGTGGCGGCATAGATCATGCACTGCAGCCGCACCTGGACCATCCCGTGCGCGAGCTTGGACAGGCCCGCGGGGGCTGCGGTAGGGGGAGCGGCTGCGGCGCTGCATCGGCGAACGAGGACGACGCCGACGGCGACACGCTCAGCCGGCGATGCGCCGCAACACAATGCGCGGCACTTGCCACTCCTGTCCCAAGCCACCGCTGTCGCCATCGTTGCTGCGGCCTGGCACTTTCCCCGTGGCAGAGCAAGCTCTCGCGGCGTGATGTAGAAGAGGACAGTGTGTGTCCTTGGGAAGAAGGAAGCCAAGAAGGAAACACGCTGAAAACCACGGAACCCGTGCAACCCAGTGGTTTCTAAACCGGCCAGCTGACCGCGTCCTGGTTTGGGTTGATTTTAAAACAAAAACCTGCGAACCCGAACCATGTACAGGGTGATTCTAAACTACATACGCACACTGGTAAGTATGCATGCCTAATGTGTGTCACTATGATGATGCCATCTATGCATACATGTCGTCGAAAGCCACAAGCATATCAATATTCATCTCCAACAGATGTAGGAAATCGAAAAACTGCTCTGAAACGGAGCAGGGTAACCAAACAAGAGTTGTTCAGGTTTGACTGTTCAATTTTGATCTGGCAGATTGATGATGTGACAATGTGAGCACTTTGCAGCTTTAACAAAACAACGGGTATCGGTCCTACTAATAATTTTTGAAAAAGCACCAGGGGTAACCAAAGAAACAAAGCAGCTGAAAGACAGATGCGCGGCATCATATATGCAGGGTTGAGTCGCATGCATGGCAAGCGCACACTGCTGGAGAGACAACCTTTGTTCCAGGCCATTTGTCCCAATTCAACTTTGGAGCCGGGACAAATGTCACACCTGATTTCCGAAGAGGAACCAAGTGCATCTCATATGTGCGCCAGGATCAGTTCACACACATATGATATACGAAAATGAGTGAAATATCATAAACAGTATTCAAACGTATATCAGAGTTTAACCACTTATTACACTCATGCGGGAGACTCGAAGGTCTCTAACAACGGAAAACGATAACTACTCGTCGAGTCCTCGTCTTCCGCTCCCACAGGCACTTGACTGGGGGTCCTCAAGCCTCAGATCTCATCGTAGTCGTCGTAGAATTCTCCTCCAAAATTTTCCTCTGAACAGCGATAAGCAAGGCTGAGCACTCTTATGGTTGGAGCTCAGCAAGTGGGGGAAGATGCAAGGCTATCAAGGATAGGCTACGGTTTTGCAGCGGTTAGCATTTTAATGTTGGTCAAACTTTTAATTAAAGAACCCCTAGTTACTAGATGTAAGTATATACCAACCCACTTAAGAAACTTTTAAGCGAAACAATCCAAAGCTCATCGAGCTTCACCAAAGCACGATTTATTCTCATCTTCAAGTTTATTAATCATGTGAGGGTCCAAGCCGCTCATAACCGTGAGCACGGCTGATCGATCAGTTTTACACTCTGCAGAGGTTTGCACACTTTACCCACAGCTCGCGTAAAAGTTCCGAAGAACTTTGAACCCAACCATGTGATGCTGATCAGGCATCATACCACACTCCGAGGTGTGATTGCATAGGGACGCTACGAAGCCTTTACAAAGGTATACAAAAGACTAACGACCCGCATAGTTACAGATCAGGGCGGACCATAACCCTCCCTAGTGGTCAGCACCTTAGCAAAGGCTGCTACCCCAAAAGGACCGGGCTATACCCCTGCAACCCAGATCCCCCTCTGCTCCTTTTGGAAAAGGGCCATCAGATCAATCGCACACCAAATTAATTGGCTAATTTTGACATATACTTAACAGGTTCAGCCATTCAGTTGGAATTTGGTCTCAGCAAATCACAACACTGAACCTATAAAAGGCACCTTATTAATCTGAGTAGTTTAACTAGTCATTTTCTTAAGATGATCAAAATGGTAAAAGGCACATTATTAATCTTAGTAGTTTAACAAAATGACAGGTTTGCTGATTTCCTGTTTATTATACCCAACATAGAGAGTTCAAGGATATATTACAGAGAGCAAAGGGTAGGGATGTTTTCAGAAGGGAGGTCACTTACTACCACATCGGGTTTCTCGCCGCGGACATGGCTGGGGTGCATGACCTTGATGAACACCGGGTTCGTCGACAGAGCTGGGATCCATGGCATTTTCCTTCTCATCCTCAGTTGCTGTTACTCTTCTAACAGGAGGAGAGCATGGACAGGGAGCTGATATCATATCCTGCATCGAGAAACATCACGAGGGTCACAACAGCTAAACCAGTGCTTATCCCTTCAATCATACAAGGAAGAGATTGACAAACCTTGACAGAGTTCCCAAGGTAATCACATAAAGCCATAAGGAGGGTCATCTGCCTAGCCAGCTTGTTGTGACCAGTCTACAGCATACGGAAAAAAACAGACCAATTCGTATTCACAAAGGGCCGCTGCAGAAATGAAGAAAGGGGAGGCGATCGGTCGGTTGCCACAAGACATACCCGGAAGAGGAGAGGGAGGAATCCCGTGTAGAAGGGAACAGAGACAACGCATGATAGCACAAGAGAAGAAATTGTCCGGAAAGTTGTGTTGGAACCTCTGCAAAAATTGCACAGCCAGCAGATTTTTAACTCCAGAGCATTACAAATAGCAAAGTGAAACATCAGATACAAGCAAACACAGAAGACTAAGATACCAATGATTTTGTAAAGCACATTTTATTTTCTGTCACGCTAGTTAGGTTTAGGATCTTAAAATTGAAGCCAAGTTCATATCATGTTTCACGAGTTCATCAATCGCATCCTTCCATCTACCAGAGCTTTCCTATTCCAACAAAGTAGACTAATCCTCAAAACGTCAGAAACATGAGGCCCGGTTGAGAAACATCTAATCGCGCCTCGGAAAAGGGAACCGCCACAAATGCAAGTTAATCCGTTCGTCGGTAGAATTAGCCGGAAGCAAACAGGGGGAGGACCGAGATGGCGAGGGCGCGGGAGCGGACGGACCTGGAACCTGAGGATTGCCGGTGTCTCGGCGTGCACACGGCGGGTGACCCACGACTGGACAAGCGTGCGCGCCCGGCGCGTGAGGTCGTAGAACGAGGCCGCCCAGACCCACTCGGCCACCGCCGACAGCGCCGCCGCCTACCACCTAGTCAGACCGGCGCCGCCCGCACCCACGTCCGCCGCCTCCATACCCACCCAGTCGAAGATGTACACAGTCAATTATTACAGAGTTTGAAAGAACCGTCCAAAAATGGGTAAAAAAAGCAGCAACGGGCAACAAGCCCCCGACTAAGGTAAACGAAAAAAATTGTTCCATCCTCTATTAGCAATTTGTAGAGCAACAACTTCTAATTTCCTGTTCATGGCGATGAGGGTATCCTTGTTGACGCAAAATCTGCACCTAGCGCCAAGCACACAGCAAGCCAAACAAGCTGGCTTTACACGCGAAAAGATCACAAGACGTGCCAGTCAATTTTCCCTGAAAATCAACAAAGGACAAAGTAGTTAAATTCCAAAGCTTGGAACTTGCCCAGACAGTTCCATATTTACGGTTATAGAGCCAAATGAGATGACATATAGCTATAGAAAGCTATCTGCCAGCAAACTGAAACTATTCGGGAGCTTTAAAAGGGAAAAAGTAACATAGCCGAATAGATGACGTAAAGCATGACGATGTATCGGTCTTTATCTGGACAAAAATGCACGTGCGCAAGACCATGACCGATCCCCGTGGTGATCAACATTAAATAATAAATGAAGTAAAAGCACGAGCATAAACATGTAATAAACAAGCATGCATAGATCCAAAGCACTAGTCTACTGCATGTCTAGGTACTTTAAAACCCGTCGGGCGCGACACCAAGCGAATCTATCCACCGCATGATACAACTTGCTTGGAATCATGCCACCTTCCACAAACAGATCTATCCACCGCATGATACGATCTAAATATGGAAAGCTAAAAGCATACAATATTTAAAGCATGAATTATGCACGTGTTTTACTCATGAAGAACATAACCGAACACGGCTAAACAACCGATTCGGGGTCCATGAAGAAGGAAAGAACATTACCAAGTAAGATAAATCTATCAGATTGATTTGAAATCCAATCCACCGGATGATTAGCTCCAAAACAACCCAAAAACCTGCATCTACCGCGTGATACCCAGTTCTTTCAAGATTTATACAAGCTTTGGCAAGCTTGAACCCGTAACACGTAACAACCTAGATCGACTCGGTTTCGGCTATCAAAGAGCATGTGATCCACGTGTTAAATTAGCCAAAGGCACGAACTAGATTCGCATAAGGATCATCAAAAGGGATAAAGCCGATCCAAGCCCATCTAGATTGGGCAAAGAGGTGTTACATGAATTTAAACATAAAGCAAAAACTCAAAGCAACACAGGGTAACTTAATGAATCTATTGAATCTTGCCAAAATTCAATAGAGCCGATAACTAGCTTCAAGCTAGATCTTAGCCTACCGCATGGCTCATGACCTAACAAGAAACCTTCTTGAACCAAGCTTGAATCTACCGCATGACACTAAGCATGGTAACAAGACTACTTGCATCAGATCTAAATCCACCGCATGATACTAGATATGATACAAGGTTGCCGGTACTCACGGAGGTCGACGGATCGATGAACCCTCTCGAAGAACTCGACGACACGACAGATGGACTCTAGGGTTTGGCGTAAAGCCGGTTTGTATTGAGAATGATTTCGTATATGTTACATACATTCAGGGTTCATATTTATACCCTGCCAAGCACGACCTCGAATGGATTTGATACCTAATTTATCTCTAAGCTCGATCGCTTATCCATCCATTCGTCCTTTCCGCTTGGGCCACGTCACCGTACAATCCCGCAAAATCAGCTCAACAGTTTCCTTGCCGAACGGAAGCAGATAGCCGACCGCGGATTTTTCTGCCGAATGCATCTGAAGAAATCTTCCTTCCACCGGACGGATTTCTCACCGAGTTGGACCCACAAGTCAGACTCCTTACCAAATTTTGGTGTTAACACATGCCCCTTCAATTACGGGATAAAAGTGATTTTATTCCGGAATTGACTCCAGCCACTAACGTCTTCAAATCGAATCTGTTCAACAACCGTTCTCTCTCTTCGCAATCCACCGGAGTCTTCGTCTAGATCCAAACCCTAGATCACCTCTTCTGAGCTCAAATCCCCAATGGCGGCTCAAAATCAAGCTGCTCAGGTAAATTCCTCCACCATAAGCTTCATTCGGCATTCAGATTTTCAATTTTTACCTGAAATTTCTTCTCTGCTTTCCCTCAGGAGCTCTCCACCGAGCTTTTGATTCGCACTAAGGCCAATTCAAGATCCTACTTCCTTGGTCCTGTGGGAGTTTCTGATCCTCGCGAATTTATCGCAGCTAAATCCCAAAGGATCCCCTTCAAAGCAGCTTTAACTAAGCCTCCCCTGTGGCAGGATGCTTTCAAGAACTGGCCCTTGCCCCCAATCGCAGGCTGGAAGAATTGGTACCAAAGAGTCCTTGCGGATAAGAGTGCCAGGACCCAAAATTGGGATACCCTCCGCATTGCTCAATGCTTGGAGCTGTCTTTGGCCGAGACACCCAAAAACGAAGACCTCTTGATAGCAGCTTGCCACTTCTGGTCAAATGGCGTCAACGCCTTCCTTTTTGGTCATGGCCCAATGTCCCCAACTCTGGCCGATGTATACATGATCACCGGCCTTGACATTACAGGATCTGTTCGTCCCTGGGATTTCAAAGGTTCCACAAGACAAACAGGGGTGAAACCAGGGAGCGGATACAAAAATTATATCCAGAATCATATGAAAGATGGTCCCCTTGGTGAAGTTGAATACAGGGCGTTCTTGAACATGTGGTTGTGCAGGTTCATCTTCTGTGGTAAAGCCAATGAGCCTACTCTGAATCACATTGCAATGGCTTCACACTTAGCCAATGGTAATCGCCTTCCCCTTGGGAAATACCTCCTGGGCAGTGTATACCACATGCTTCATCAAACTGTCACCCAAATGTACACCAGCCAGAGGATAGCATGCGTCAATGGCGCTTGGTGGTTTGTACAAATGTGGCTGCAACTGCACATGCACCAGATTGTTGGTGTTGACCTGAACACCCGGCTCTTCCCTTCATCCAACTATCATGAAGGGGAAACCCAAGTTACCAGAGGATGCCACACCTATCGAGAAGCTGCTTCAACCGTTCTCATTAAGCAGAATGTCAGCCAGCTCTTCGAGCTCTTCTTCAAAGGTTTCCAAAATCCTCTTTGGCTTCCTTATTTGGATAATGACAATTTAACTCTCCCTTGTGAGTTCTCTGAAACTGAACGCCAGGATGGAAGATTTCTCGAAATCCTCAATATCATCATCCACCCATGCATTCTACCAGCTGAATTCAGTGGAGGGAGGTTAAACCACAGCACTTATGAATACTATCAGCCTAACATGATGGCTCGGCAACTTGGATGTGGCCAGATGCCCTCGAGACTGTTTCTGCATGAATTCCTAAAGCCCAGAGAAGAAATCAAAGAGCTTACTCAAACCAGCAGGGTTTTTCAGTATGTATGCAGTCCATCTGTTTACACCTGGCCCTTCACACCCACAACAATAGCTCACCCCCACCTTCAACTCCTGGTGGCAAGAATTCCATGATCATATCTTTAGTGAGCCTGTGCATTTGTTTTGTATAGAACTGATGCCTGACTTTCAACCAACCTCAGAGGTAATATGACTGTCCTTTTTCCTCAAATCAGACATTTCCCCTTCTAATCATGATCCTGATTTTTATTTCTTTTACCCCCAGAACACAATGCCTGCCCCTTTAGCCAGGGAGATCACCTACAATGCAGTAGGCCCAATCTCAGCATTGGGGTTCAAATCACCAACCCTGGCTCAATTAATGGATAGGAATGCTACAACAGATCCAACTCTGTCCAGCATTACTGCTGACAGGAGGCAAGGCTTGTCTCTGATTGCACCTCCAAATGCTAAGAGGAGAAGAACCATCAAGAAAGTCCTTATTGAGGTAAAACTCTCTCTTTCTTGATCACAGGATTACTCTTTTCTGATAAATCTCGTCCTGTGTGATTTCAGACTAGAACTCAACAGCCTTCAATTTCAGAACCTGCCAATGCTCCACCCACTGGTATGACCTTTACTGTCCTTTCCTTAAGGATGAACACTGGCATTCATTCTTAATCTGGCATTTGCAGAGGAAACAATGGAGGATCAACTTGTGGATGTCCCCGTCTTTCAGCATGCAAGTCCACCCAGGGCTGAGCCATCCGCCCCAAGAGAGATCTTATCTTCATCGTGGACTCAATCACCCCCCGCTCGTACGAAACACCAACCTCTCCGGAGGTAAATTTCCCCATCCAACCGGAGCCATCAAGTCCTTCAAGGGCTCAATCACCCATTGGCCGGACGAAACATCAACCTTAGCAGAGGTGAACCCATTTCCTCTCCGGCCCGAAGCTCCCCGAGTTGCCGTGTCGCATCAGCACCCTCTCACACAGAAGCTTCAGCTTTGCCTGGAACATCCCATTCACCAGTGATTCCAGGGGTCGCCCCTGAACAAAATCCTGCTCAGGTTCAGGAAGTCAGGCATGAGGTAAACATTTGCACTTAATCATGTTATCCTTTACTTCCAATACTCCTGACTCGGCAATATTACTCTCTCAGGATCAGGCTCCATCATCATCGAACCCATCAATGGGGAACAATCCAGTTGCCGAGACAAGGGAAGGAGTGCCTCAAACTTTGTCAGAGATAGTGCAAGAAAAACTCAAGGAAATTTTCGCCTGGCTGCAAAGAGATGCACGAGATCAATTCAAAGATCTTGATAACTTTGAAGAAATGCTTGGACCCATCAGCCGAGAACTCCCTGAGGACATCAATGCCTCACTTGAATCCATCTCCGGTTTGGATATTCATTACGTGGCCATAAGACGAGCTCTGAGAAAGGTGTCTTCCCACCCAGCTGTTGAACAGAAGAGGGCCAAAGCTGAACAAGCCGTGAAGGGAGCACAATCTCAGACTAAGAGTCACAAAGAGACATTGGCCAATCTGCAAGCTGCTCGTGAATTGAAGATCGCCAGAAAAGCCGCATTGGAGGCAGAACTGAGAAGTCTGTCAGCTGAAATAGAAGCCGATGACAAGAAAATAGCCGAACTCCCTGAACTGATAGAGAAGATCCAAGAGGAAGCAACATCGGCCATAGCTGAGGTGAATCAATGTAATGCAGAACTCACCATCCTGTCCGACGCCTAGAAAGATTATCAAGAACTGATGGTGAACTTTCACCAAGCAACATCGACCGCCTCCAATGTGATTGCAAAATATTTAAATATTTAGATGCACTGGTGGATGTGTAACCGAACTGGTCGTCTTTGCAACACTTGCCTCTGTAAATTTATTCTCCCTTTTCTCTGCACGTCCTTAATTGCAACGCTGAACGACCCATTCGGTAATCAATAGCCGAAAGTGCCGTACCCGAACGGCACCTTAACTTCCATTTAGCCGAGCCAGTCAACCGAATACGACTCAGCCTTGGACTCCAAATGACCCGACGACGGATTGGTCAAGGACACCTCTCCACCTTCCAAGTTTCTTGGGATATGCACCACGATCTAAAGCCACGACCTGAGGCCACGATCTATTTCGCCAGGCCTATAAATGAAAACCGTAGGTGCCCCCAGCTCTTCACCAAGCCTTCAGCCCTCAAATCTTCGCCAACCTCAAGTCTTCTTTTCCCCAATCAGCACAAATCCTAGAAGCATGGCGAGCAGCAACAACAGGCGCCGCGCTGCGGACGAGGAGGAGGGGAGTCGCGCCAGTGCGCGTCGGAGGCAATAGTCGTCAACTTTTCTTTTACGATTCATCTTTGATTCCCTTTTGTTTTTGACGATCATCTTTGTTTCAGGCTTATTCAATGGAATCCATCTGCTGCGCCGGCCGGTCAGCCCCTGCCGGACGACTCCTCGGAGTCAGACCATTACTCCCCCGTTCCCTACGGGGAACTTGACGCTCTCCGCTTCAAGGCGGAGCTGGAGGTGGCCCAGCGCGAGCTGGAAGATGTCTCCAAAAAGGCTGGCATAGCCGAATTGTAGTGGTAAGACCAGCGCAAGCAGCTGCTGGCGACCATCGACGGTACGGCTCTGAAACCGCTCCTTAATCCAATCTGGCTTTTGATACTGATCACCTTTATCTTGTATTTTGCAGCCCGTGACGCCGAGCTCAACCAGCTGAAAATGCTGGTGGAGCAATTGGCCGACAAGGTGAACGCCCGCGGAGATATGCCGGCGGAGCGCCTTGCCGCGGTGGAGCACCGCGTGGACGAAGTGGCCACCCACGGCATCCGCTTGGGCACCACTTTGGGCCTGGCCGCCATGGCGATGCACACCAACGTTGACTACTCCACCAGGCCGCGCGGCTTTCGGGGCGGCGCACTCGAAGACATCGAGGAGATCGAGATCATCTTGGAGCGCCTCGATGGCCACGGCGACGCCATTGCCGAACTCACCCATCCCCAGTCTGTGTTAAACAGGCTCTTTGATTAGTTTGTATCAGGGATGTTTGATATCGGCAATAAACAAAGAACTTTTAATTCCCGTGCTTGTACTGCGATGATTTTTCCTGTGTTTGCATCTGCGAATCTCGTTTTCCCTTAAACGTATTCGGGAACTTGCCAGAGCTGAACACGCGAAAACAGACTTTCCTTGACGCAAAATCCGTAGAAAATCCTTGATTCAGCAATCCGCAGGCACTGTTCGAATGACACCTCTTCGCATCCGGGAAGAAAACACTGCCGTTTGGTATTCCAATAATGCACACCGGCCGGTCATCACTCCCAACGCACTCTCTTAGTCAATAAAATAGTCTGCTGAGATGCCCTGCGAATCCACTCGAACACTCATCCATCACTTCTCATCTCCTCCCCTGTCTTCAGAGGAAAAAACCCCCAAGGCCATGGACAAAGGCAAGCAGCCCCAGGAAGGCAGCATCCCAAAGAAACGCGCGATTCGAGAGTGAGTTTCCCTTTGATCTTGCTTCTTGTTTCCTAATGTGGTCTCGTGTTTTACCTCCTCTCTACTTTTCTTCTTTCAGCCTTGATCTGCTCCCTGAGGAAATCATCGGGACCGAAGACGTACCTGAGTACATCTCCTCTGATTCTTCCCTTGAAGCAGAGGATGCTACGCCCGAGCAGAGAACCAGCCATCAACTGTGCCGCCGCGTTCGGCACTTGGAGCATGATCTTCGGGACGTCACTGCTCGTTGCTAGGCCGAGCGCGAGCGTCGCATGGCTCTGGAGGCACTAGTAGGAGGTGAACGTCTCCAACTCCTTCTTGACTCCGTGCTAACATCTGAGTTTCTTGCTCTTAATGACAACTCCTCTATTTCAGATGCCTCTGATAGGTACAATAACCTGAAAGCGGCTTGGGACAGCTTGGTGGAGGCAGCCAATCGTGGTTACCCCCACGCATTCCAAGTTGCCATCACGGTGGTCCTGGAGCAACTGAAGAGGGAGCAGCTGAAGAAGCAAAGAAAAGATTGAATCATACTTTCGCTTCTTCCTCCAGGCCTTCTGCTTCCCGCCTCCCCGAAGTCCTGATCACCAGGGTTGTTGGATGTAAACCTGCAAGAAGCATTTGTAATGTAGTTTTGCGCTAAGGGCAGTGCATCTAGGCACTGGCCATTCCCTCTGCTTGAGGATTTTGTTCTGAAGGCGGCCTCGTTCTTGAGCGCCGGCTATTCCTGTATCAGATGCATGTAACCCCAATGCTGGTGATCACCGATCGATTTCAATACTAGGATAATATTTCTTCAAGTATCTTCCATTTATTGCAGCGGAAAATTCTTCTCCTAGCAAAGTTTTCAACATGTAGGCATTACCAGGCACGCATCTGACCACTCGAAAGGGTCCTTCCCAGTTAGGGGATCATTTGCCGAATTCACTGTATTTGGTTCCAATCGGCAGTAATGCTTTCCAAACCAAATCTCCTTCTGCAAATTGCCTAACTTTTACTTTCTTGTTATAATACTTGGCAACCCGCAGCTTGTTCTTTTCGATATTTTCCAGGGCCCTAAGACGGATCATGTGCAGATCTTCTAGCTCATCCATCATTAAGCCACTGTAATCCTTGGAGCTCAAATCTTTCTGCAAGACCACTCTCCTAGAATCTGACTATACCTCCCAAGGTAAAACCGCATGGTGTCCATAAACCAATTCATAGGGAGATGTTTTTGTAGCTCCATGAGGGGCCATTCGGTAAGCCCATAACGCTTCACTGAGTACCGAATGCCACCTCCTTGGCTTCTGGTCGATCTTCTTTTGTATAAGCTTGATCATGATCTTATTAGAAGCCTTCGCCTGACCATTAGCTTGGGCATAATAGGGAGAAGAATTGAACAATTTGATTCCCATGCTTTCGGCAAACTCCCTGAATTCCAAGGACACGAATTGGGCTCCCTGATCAGTTGTGATTGTTTGAGGGATTCCAAACCGATAGATGATGTGTTCCTTGACAAATTCAACCATGTTTTCTGACGTCACCTTCCTCAGTGGGATTGCCTCAACCCATTTGGTAAAGTAATCTGTAGCCAAAAGCACAAACTTATGCCCCTTGCTAGATGGTGGATTAATCGGCCAATCAAGTCTATACCCCTGCCCCCGAATGGCCATGGCTTGATGATGGGATTTAATGCCGATGCAGGAACTCTTTGAATATCTCCAAACCTCTGGCAGTCTTGACATCCCTTGTAATACTCAAAGCAGTCCTCCAGTATCGTTGGCCAAAAGCATCCAGCCTGCCTGATAACCCATTTCATGCGGTAGGCCGATTGGTGTGCTCCACATATCCCATCATGCACTTCACTCATCATCCTTTTAGCTTCTTCTGGACCCAGGCATCGCAGCAACACCCCATCCAATGATTTATAAAATAAATTATCATCCAGAAGAACAAATTTTATGGCCTTGTACCTGAGCTTCCTAGAGACCTTTCGGGATGGATCCCTCAAATAGTTAGCGATCTCTTTTCTCCAATCATCCTCCGCAAGATTCATCCCCAGCGTACATATCTCTGCGGCAAACACTTCTTGATTTTCTTTATAACCGGAAGCGCTTTGAGCCAACCTGTTTGCCTCTTCATTGTGTTCCCTAGGAATATGCTATAGAATTACCAACCGAAAAATCTTCAAGATTTCCCTGCATTCTTCGTAGTAACTCCTCAGCGCATCACTTTTGCATTCGTATTGGCCGTTCAATTGCTTTATCACCAATTCTGAATCTCCATAAACTTCAACCGAAACGGCCCCGGCTTTTCTCAAATATTGAAGCCCTCGAAGTAATGCCTCGTACTCAGCCTGATTGTTTGTAACAGTGGGTTGGATAGGGATAGCGAATTCAAACATCTCACCTCTGGGTGAAATTAATAAAATCCCTACTCCTCCACCTTTGCCACACGATGATCCATCAAAAAACAAAGCCCAAGGAGTAATTTCAAGCAAATCAATTGATGGATCACGATGTTCAGTTATAAAATCGGCAATGATCTGACCTTTTATAGCCTTTGCCGATTCGAACTTCAATTCAAACTCCGATAGAGCCAAGATCCACTTGCCAATCTGCCATTCAAAATTGGCATAGATAACATATGTTTTATTACATCAAACTTGGAGTATACAACGCATTCGACATTCAACAAATAGTGCCGAAATTTTGTACACGAGTAGTACACGCATAGGCACGGTTTCTCTACAGCCGAATACCTGGTCTCAGGATCAAGTAACTTTCGGCTAAGGTACGCTACTATCCGCTCCTTTCCTTCGAACTCTTGAATAAGGGCCGATCCAATGGTTTGGGCATCGGCCGCCACATACAACTTGAAAGGCTTTTCCAACTGCGGAGGGACCAGTACTGGTGGCTCCTTCATATACTGCTTGATCTCGTCAAAAGCCTTTTGTTGTTCGTCGCCCCACGTGAACTTCTGATCTCTCTTAAGCTTCAGCAATGGAGAAAATGGCAAAACCTTTTGTGACAGATTTGAGATGAATCTCCTTACGAAATTGATCTTGCCGAGCAAAGATTGTAATTCCTTGAGATTAGTTGGAGGGATAACTTCATCAATGGCCTTCATGCTTTTCTTGCCAACTTCAATCCCCCCTTCGTGGACCAAGAATCCCAAGAACTCTCCAGCTGATACCCCAAAAGCGCATTTGTTTGGATTCATCTTCAAACCATGCTTTCGGGTGCACTCCAAGGTTCTCTTCACGTCTTCCAAATGTGTGTCATGACTTAGGGACTTGATCACGACATCATCAATGTAAATTTCAACAACTTTGCCGATCAACTCGTGAAAGATGTAATTCATGGCTCGCTGATAAGTTGCACCGGCATTTTTCAACCCAAATGTCATGACTATCCATTCAAACAGGCCTATATGACCAGGACATCTGAAGGCCGTCTTTGATATATCTTCTATTGCCATAAAAATTTGGTTGTATCCCGCATTACCATCCATGAAACTGATAACTTTGTGCCCAGCAGCGGCGTCAACCAACAAATCGGCAACAGGCATGGGGTAACCATCCATCGGAGTAGCTCTATTCAAATCCCTGAAATCTATGTAGACCCTCATCTTTCCATTCTTCTTGTAGACAGGGACAATATTAGAGATCCACTCCGCATATCTGTGTTGACGGTGAAAATCCGTCAACCTAGCCATGAGTTTACCTTCGGTGTTGGCATGAGTTTTATACCTTATCCATTGGTACTAACCCCCGTGGTATAACAAGTTCACGTGTGCATGTCGTTTTTGGAGTTTAATGTTTATGCAGGGATTTAGTGTTGAATGCAAGACTTTCGGGATAAGTTCATCAAGCACCTCATGACAAGACCTTGAAGCCCCGAACAAGTCATGCAATGAAGCAAAATTAACTCCAAGAAGCCGGGGACTTGATCCGAGAAGACGACGGACTCCGGGGACCCGACCGGAAAAGTGTCGAATCTTGCAAGACAAGGAGTTGAGTCCAATTCGGAGAGAAACCGACGACATGGACCTACATGCGAAGGGGGAAACATCCAGGAAGCAAGGGAACCGACCTCGGGCAAAGGAGCCCACGGGCTGGGCCTAAATGGGCCCAGGCCGGCCGGCCCAGTCCGGTCGGCCCAGGCCCATTTTGGGCCCAAATCCGTCCTCCTTTGCCCTAGCCGCCAATCGGGCTATTTATAGTCCCCTGACCGAGAGCCACGGGGAACCGAAGTCGTATTCCGCCGCCGAGGAGCAGAGAAGCTTGAGGGACACCAACTTGAAGATGAGGGTCGTGCTAGTTGTCTAGGGTTTCCCTGGCCGACGTGGGAACCTTGCATGGAAGACCACGTCGGAGCTCCGGAGCGAGGATCAAGATCGAGGGAGGGCCCCGGTGGTGATCTTGTTCATGTAATCATTCATGGTGAAGTTTGTAAGTGAATCCGATTTCTAGCGATTAAGTGCCTTCTCGATGATTTTGGTTTCTTCTTGGTTTTGCTTCTTCTACGATCTAGTCTATAGCTAGATTACATAGGGTGCTCTTGTAGCCGCGGTGGCTAGAGGTGCATACCGGACCGGCCAAGTGATTTCAACTTGTTCTATCGAACTCGCCCTAAGCTCCCCGCATGAATAGGGATACGTTGTGACAGAACGGGGGTCTCGAAAGGCGGATGTTTTCGGAGTCGGATGGGAAGGCCACGATTTAAAGATGCTTTTAATGAGATTCGCTTTTCTATCTTCATCTATCTTGTTTGGAGCTACAACATAAGCATGATCCAGATTCTCTAGATTGGTTATCTCTTGCTTTCTCTTGTTACCTCTTTAGTAGATTAGATTAGATACGTTTTCTTTATGAGTTAGTAGATTAGATGCAACTTATCTTCATTAGATAGCTTTACCTTGCTTTACTAGATTGAATCCTTGCGTTGCACATTGTTCCACGGATTCGATACCTTGGGTTCACCACTCGAGGGAAGAAGGGTCCCTTGACTACGACGGGAGACTTGTCCGCTTGCAAGTCACAAACGAACTTTGATACAACTATTAACCGTCAACAATCTGCATGGCCGAACGAAGTTCGCATCAAGTAATCTTTCCACTTCTTTCTTCACATCGGCCAATACTTCATCTTTGTAGATTTTCTGGGGAGGTTGCTTATATGGTTTAAAACCAGATTTGATTGGCAACCGATGCTCGACGATGGAGCGGTCTAGTCCAGGCATCTCCGAATAATCCCAAGCGAAGCAATCTTTATATTCCTTAAGCAACTTGATTAATTCCTCCCTGAAGTCTGATTGCAAGTTTGCGCTGATGAATGTCGGCCTTGGTTTGTCACCGCTTCCAATGTCAACTTCCTCTAATTTATTGGCCGACATGAATCCTCGCCCCAACTTTCCATTAGTACCATCGACGGGGTTATCCATTAAAAATTGCTATAAGAGCCGACTGCTTGAATCGGCTGTTGATCGCCACCGATGTGCTCAACAGACCTTCTCCCCGCCTTTTCCCTGAGAAACAGTCAATGCCTTGATATTCCCAGAAAGCTGGTTCCACATTTGCAACGCTCACGGAATCATCTGCTTGGACCACCTCAATATCATCATCTACCCATTGGATGAGCTGCTGATGCATGGTAGATGGGACGCAGCAGTTGGCGTGAATCCAGTCCCGTCCAAGCAGTAGGCTGTAAGCTCCTTTACCTTTGATGACAAAGAAGGTTGTGAGCAGTGTTTTGGACCCGATCATCAGATCCACGTGGGCACATCCCTTGGTGTCTGAAGGATTCACGGCGAAATCGTTCAGTATTATGCTTGTAGGTGTCAGATCGCCAGGGCCCATGCCAAGTTTTCTGAAAGTGGTGTACGGCATTACATTGACCGCCGCTCCACCGTCGACAAACATCTTGGTCAACGGCTTGCCATTGACATATCCCTTCAAGTATAGCGGCCTCATGTGTTGATTTTTGGCCGGTTTGTCGAAGATGGCTTGCTTGGCTAGCACTAACTGCGCCATCAGTCCCTCAAGCTGTTCATCATCCAGGGACGCCTCTTCCTGCACAACCTGATTAGCAGGAGCTATAAATTCATTCGGCAGAAAATATACCATACACGCTGGAGCCGAACGGTTTGACCCTTCATGTTTATCTTTTGGACGCCACACCTGTCTTGTCTGGACCCCTGCCTGCCTCAGTTCGCGGTTCCTCAAGCATTGAACCCTCCTTTTCTGACTCTTTCTTAGGCCAGGCGGGCACCATTGCCCCTTTTGCCAGATGTACTCGTCCTCGTCTTCCTCCCCGATCACCCCACCTCAAATCAGCTTGTCTCTTCCTCGGGATGATCAATGATTTCAATTTTTTGACGCCGATCCTCGCTAGGATGTATCCTTCCAATTCTTTCATGGACGGATCGGCGATTGCGTCTCCCCGCCTATACTCAAGATACCTATCGCTGCACTCAGGGCAGTTTCTCAGCGTGGGAAGCTTCAACCCTTCGTTCCAGCAATGCCTGAAGAATGCACACCCCCAGTGCGCGCGCTCCTGCTCGCGCGCATATTGCTCTAGATCTCTCCTGCGCGCTTCCTCTTCGGCCCTGTGCCTCTCCTCCTCGTGCTCTCATTTCTGGTAGCGCTCTTTCTCCAGCTGGCGCTGCCACTTATTGAGGAGGATGCGCGTGGTCACCTTGGGTTTGGCCCTGGACGATTCCCCGATCTCGACATGGCTCTTGAGAACGCGGGGGGCTTCACCATGCACCTGCTCCAAGGTCACTTGACGTTCGGGTCTATCGCTCCATCCCCGCCTTGCCCCGGGCCGAAGTCAAGACTTTGACCTTGCCCTTCTCCTCGGCTGTCACCATGTTGACGGAAAAGCCTATCATGTTCTGGGGAAAAGGGTGGCCGTCCAGTTTCATCTTGTTACGGAACTTGAGATGCCCCTCCTGGATAGCTCTTTGGATCCTCATCCTGAAGACCTTGCAATCATTGATGGAGTGAGAATTCCTGTCATGGAAGCCGCAGTAACGTTTCTCTTTTACTCCATCGGGTCGAAGCATCGAATGCCCTTCAGGCAACTTGATTCGGCCTTCTTTCACCAGGAACTCAAACAGCTTATCAGCTTTAGTGACGTCGAAATCGTAGGTGCCTTTCGTCCGTTTGACCCGGTCGATTCATGGTCAATGGTTCCTTCCCCCACATGATTTCGGCCGCGCCACATCCCTGGTCATCATCAGAGTCCTCCGTTTGGTCGGCTTTTTCCAGGAACTGATTGTAGATATCCGCCACGTCGTGCTGCTTGCCGAACCTGGCATCTTTCTTAAAACCGTAGGCTTGGTTGCTCATCAACGACATCTTTTGAGACAGTTGACCCAGGTTATCGAATTCCATGCCGAACAGCTTTTCACGCACGGCCGGTAGCATCCCGGCAACGGCCATGTCGGCCAACTGGTCATCTGGCAGATTTAGCGAAAAACACATGCCCTTGACTTCCCTGAACCTCCTGAGGAACTCCAAGGGCGTCTCACTGTGTCTCTCGCTTCGGGTAGCGAGGTCGATCTGCTTCTTTTCCGTGCTGCCGCTGAAATAGTGGGCGTGGAATTTCCGTTCCAGCTCCTTCCATGTGCCAACTGATTGAGGGGGCAAAGATGAAAACCATAGGAACGCTCCGCCCGTCAGTGACATGGGGAAGTATCTGACTCTGAACGCTTCTTCAGATGAGCACTCTCCAAGCTGCATCAGGTAGCAAGCAATATGCTCCACCGTGCTCGTGTCATCCTGCCCGGAAAACTTTGTAAATTCCGTCGGAGGCTTTACTCTTGGCGGCAGGATCACGTTATAATACCACTCCGGGAACGGAGGCATGTAGGTAGGTCCTTGCATTTTTGGTTTGAGGCCGAATTGATTCTGCATCAAGTCGGACATCTTCTGCGCCGGGATATCATCCTCCTGCGCGCCCGTAGCTGGTCCGTAACCCGGATTCGGGAGAGCATCGATGGCTCCGTAGTTCGCCACCTCGTGGTAGCCTCCGCCGTACAAATTCCTCTGCAGTCTGTTGCTAGCTGGGGCAATCCTGTAGCCGGAAGCAAGTGGGGCTCCAGGCGAGCCGAATGCCAACTCCCCGTACGTGGGCTGGTACGGGTTCGGTTGTT
Organism: Cenchrus americanus; assembly: GCA_947561735.1. NCBI lineage: Eukaryota > Viridiplantae > Streptophyta > Magnoliopsida > Poales > Poaceae > Cenchrus > Cenchrus americanus. The sequence goes on along the minus strand of OX387245.1, from coordinate 251,146,175 downwards.
GCACAGATTGACCCGCGCTGCCCTGCGGTGGTGGCTGGACTGGTCGCCCTCCCCGCGGCCCGCAAAGGGGGGGCCGAATCGGCCGACCTCCAAGCACCTTGTGGAGGAGGCCGGAAGGCTTGGCTCCCAACGCTCCGCGGGAGGAGGCCGGGCCGGGCCGGCTCGCAATGGCGGTTGAGAACTCGGACTCACCCATCTCCACGGTGCCTCCTTGGAAGGGTGTTCGATTTAACACTTTCTCCATGCCCGGACCGAAGACGCCCACCATCATTTGTTTGAACGCACCCAGGAAAGCTCTATGGTGCCTCGCTTAAGACGTGGTCCGCGGTATCTCGGAACGCTTGCATGCATTCCTCCCTCTCCTGCTGGGTTGTAGCGTCACTCTCTCCTGGCAACAACACCCTGGGCATCTCATTTTTTAAGTATGGGACGTCGCTCCTGTTCTTCTTGAATGACAGCAAACACTTCTGTTAGAATTGATCCACGACATCCTGCAACTGTTGCCGCTGTTCCGGAGAGAGGTCTTCGACGTTGACATCCATGATATCCCCGATGTCAAGCATCTTGGTTTTCGGCTGTGATCCCACTGGGCGTGCCAAAAAGTGTGTTGACGCAAAATCTGCACCTAGCGCCAAGCACACAGCAAGCCGAACAAGCTGGCTTCACACGCGAAAAGATCACAAGACGTGCCAGTCAATTTTCCCTGAAAATCAACAAAAGACAAAGTAGTTAAATTCCAAAGCTTGGAGCTTGCCGGGTGGTACCAGACAGTTCCATATTTACGGCTATAGAGCCAAATGAGATGACATATAGCTATAGAAAGCTATCTGCCAGCAAACTGAAACTATTTGGGAGCTTTAAAAGGGAAAAAGTAACATAGCCGAATAGATGACGTAAAGCATGACGACGGATCGGTCTTTATCTGGACAAAAATGCACGTGCGCAAGACCATGACCGATCCCCGTGGTGATCAACATTAAATAATAAATGAAGTAAAAGCACGAGCATAAACATGTAATAAACAAGCATGCATAGATCCAAAGCACTAGTCTACCGCATGTCTAGGTACTTTAAAACCCGTCGGGCGCGACACCAAGCGAATCTATCCACCGCATGATACAACTTTCTTGGAATCATGCCACCTTCCACAAACAGATCTATCCACCGCATGATACGATCTAAATATGGAAAGCTAAAAGCATACAATATTTAAAGCATGAATTATGCACGTGTTTTACTCATGAAGAACATAACCGAACACGGCTAAACAACCGATTCGGGGTGCATGAAGAAGGAATGAACATTACCAAGTAAGATAAATCTATCAGATTGATTTGAAATCTAATCCACCGGATGATGAGCTCCAAAACAACCCAAAAACCTGCATCTACCGCGTGATACCTAGTTCTTTCAAGATTTATACAAGCTTTGGCAAGCTTGAACCCGTAACACATAACAACCTAGATCGACTCGGTTTCGGCTATCAAAGAGCATGTGATCCACGTGTTAAATTAGCCGAAGGCACGAACTTGATTCGCATAAGGATCATCAAAAGGGATAAAGCAGATCCAAACCCATCTAGATTGGGCAAAGAGGTGTTACATGAATTTAAACATAAAGCAAAAACTCAAAGCAACACAGGGTAACTTAATGAATCTATTGAATCTTGCCAAAATTCATTAGAGCCGATAACTAGCTTCAAGTTAGATCTTAGCCTACCGCATGGCTCATGACCTAACAAGAAACCTTCTTGAACCAAGCTTAAATCTACTGCATGACACTAAGCATGGTAACAAGACTACTTGCATCAGATCTAAATCCACCGCATGATACTAGATATGATACAAGGTTGCCGGTACTCACGGAGGTCGACGGATCGATGAACCCTCTCGAAGAACTCGACGACACGACAGATGGACTCTAGGGTTTGGTGTAAAGCCGGTTTGTATTGAGAATGATTTCGTATATGTTACATACATTCAGGGTTCATATTTATACCCTGCCAAGCACGACCTCGAATGGATTTGATACCTAATTTATCTCTAAGCTCGATCGCTTATCCATCCATTCGTCCTTTCCGCTTGGGCCACGTCACCATACAATCCCGCAAAATCAGCTCAACAGTTTCCTTGCCGAACGGAAGCAGATAGCCGACCGCGGATTTTTCTGCCGAATGCATCTGAAGAAACCTTCCTTCCACCGGACGGATTTCTCACCGAGTTGGACCCACAAGTCAGACTCCTTACCAAATTTTGGTGTTAACAATCCTTAGCCTGCTCCTTATGCTGCAACTGGGCCCAGAAGCGTAGCCAGTAAGCTCCCCTAAAAATAACCTGTAAAATCGAATTAAACTTCGTCTTTTTGAAAACTATATCATTCCGGCATTTCCAAATAGCCCAGCAAATGGCAGCGACATCAACCCAAATCAGGGGATTATAGTCTTCATGTTGATTATTAAGCCACGTACCAAACATATGGCTAATAGATCTAGGCTAGGTCAAATTAGTAGCATAGAAAATAATCCTCCAAATCATTTTTGTGGAAGGGCAATCTAGAAATAGGTGCTGAATGGTCTCATTAAAATTACAGCAGACACATTGCTGGCTCCCTTTCCAATTTTTCTTTGCAAGGTTATCTTTTGTCAAAATGACCCCCTTCTAAAGAAACCAAAGAAAAATCTTGATCTTTAAAGGTATTTTCCACTTCCATCTCTTCCTATGCTGAAAAGGTGGATGAGTATCTATGTCATGTAGATACAGTGACCGAACAGTGAAAAAACCACTTTTTGTCAGCCTCCATTTAAAATAGTCTTTATAATCCACCAAAACAACATTAGAGGCCCGAGCTACTAGGTGAAGCCAATGGCTCAGATTGTTATCCACTAAAGACTGCCTGAAAGAAATATTAAGGGGCCTAGAGGACAAAACCTTAGAAACCGTGACATGCTTATCCCGTGCTATATGGTATAAGGATGGGTAGGTATCCTTGAGCGGCTTATCCCGTATCCACGTATCATCCCAAAATCTCGTGTTGGTTCCATCTTTAATAACGAAAGAACTGTTAGTCAAAACCTCATCTTTAATACGCATGAGTCCTCTCCAAAAGTGAGAGTTATTTGGTTTTGAAGATACTTGCGTGAGGGTTTTGGTTCTCAAATATTTGTTCCTTAGCAATGATTGTCAGGTCCCGTCAGTGTTCCATAGTTCACTAACCACTTAGCCAACAGGCATTTGTTTTGTAGCTGTAAGTTCAAAATCCCAAGGCCACCCTGATCTTTGGGGCGACACAAGATATCCCATTTGGCAAGCCTATATTTGTGCTTAATAGCAGAACCTTGCGAAAAAAATCTAGATCTGAAATGATCCAGGTTTTTAAGAACTCCCTTAGGGACTTCAAAAAAGGACATCATGAACATGGGTAGGCTACTTAACACCGAATTCAGCAGACCAACCTCCCCCCATAGGATAGATATTTTGCTTTCCAACACTAGAGCTTTTGCTGGAAGCGTTCTTCGACTTTACTCCATTCGGGATTTAGGAGTTGTTTATGGTGCATTGGGATACCTAAATATCTGAAAAGGTAATCTCCCGAATTACAACCAAAGAGAGAAGTATAGGAATCTTCCATCTCTCTGGCCGCACCATAACAGAAGACTTCACTCTTGTAGAAATTTATCTTCAACCCCGGAAGCTGCTCAAAAGCACATAAAAGAAGCTTATGATTTTTAGCTTGCTCAAGATCATGGTCTAGAAAGATTATGGTGTCGTCTGCATATTGTAAGATAAATAAACCATCATCAACTAGATGGGGTATCACCCCTCTAATTTGCCCATTTGTTTTCGCTTGATTAATGAGCAGGGTTAGCATGTCAGCGACAGATAGGGGACATAGGATCCCCTTTTCTGAGCCCCCGTTTCGTTTGGAAGTATGGTCCAATGTCATCATTAACTTTGATTCCCACACTCCCTCCCGAAACCATGTTTCGGATCCATCTACACCATTTAGGTGAGAACCTTTCATGCGTAAAGTCTGGTGGAGGAATGACCACTTAACCTTATCATAGGCCTTTTCAAAGTCAATCTTAAAAAATTACTCCATTATATTTTTTTGGTATGAAGTTCATGGACGGTCTACAACACCTTCAATGATATTCCTACCGGGCATGAAGGTAGTTTGTGTTGGGCTTACCACCGTCCTTGCAACTTTATTCAGTCTGTTAGTTCCAACTTTAGTAAAAATCTTGAAACTAACGTTGAGGACACAAATCGGTCTATATTGTTGAATCTTAGTGGCATTCTCAATTTTTGGAATTAAAGTAATGATTCCAAAGTTGAGGCTGAAGAGGTCAAGACTGTCCTTATGGAAATCATGGAACATAGCCAAAAGGTCATCTTTGATCACCCCCCAAAACACTTGATAAAATTCAGCTAGGAAGCCATCTGGTCCAGGAGCCTCCATTTGGAAGACTGCCTCTCTCACCTCATTTTCGTTGAAATTGTAACACCCCAGGTGTTTGTTAAAGCTAACTAACTTAATTAGCGGCTTTAATCGTGTTTAATTTGGCTCATAAACATGTTTGACATGATTGGGCACACTTTTGCACAAAAGACCCGGTCAACATCTCAAACCACGGTCAAACCCTAGATCTACTTTAAAGGCTGAAATGGTTTTCTTGCGCGTTCTCCAAATTTCACTATAGAAGTTCAAAATCTGCCAATACGAAAGTTGTTCGTTATTTCCGGGAACACATTTTTCGTAATTGGCGGACATTCCAATTTTGAGCGCAAATTGGCCAAAAATCGAGTTTATCGCGCTACGAACGAGAACCGAGCCGTGGAAAATCTGCAACTTCGGTTGGCGTTCCCGGGCAAACCATGGATCAAAACATATGTCGCCCTTCGGGAAAGTTGTAGATCTACAGCCTCCTCTACAACTTTGCTTTTGGGAGATTTTTCACTTAGTTGACGATTTTTGGAGTTTTGCAATTTCGAAAAGGGCTAAACGGAATAAATTGAGCCGGGCGTCGTGTCCTCGCGCTCTAGAGCGCCGCGCGCGCCCCCGTCCGCCGGCCGTCCACGTGGCGAGGGCAGGCCGGTCCGGCGTACGGACGCCGGGCGACGTCGCCGTGGACCCGGAGCACCGCCGTGGGCCCTCCTTCTCTCTTCTCCTCCCGTGCACCGTGCCTAGGGAACGACCGTGGCGGGGCGCGAGCTCGGCCGCGCCACGCGCCGCTCGCCCGCACGCGCCGTGCGTGCGTGCCGCACCTGCGGCAGGCCATCTGGCCGCTCTTTGGTCAATGCGCCCCTCCCTATACCCCCTTCGCGCCGTCTGTCATCCACCGGCAAAAACCAGAGCCGCATGTGAGCGCCGTCGTCCGTGCCCAGTGCGCCCCCGGCTTGACATCGACGCCGCCGCCGCTACTCGCCCCGCACCGTGTCGCGCCTCCTCCACCCTTTCTAGCACGCACACACCTTCCCCGCCCCTCTCTCGAATGCTCCGAGCCGCAGCTTGCCCGGCATTCACGGGTCCGTACATCGGATCGCAGGCCGAGGCGGCCTCGGATCCACCGCGCCGCCGTTCTCCATCGCCGGAGCATCCTCCGACCTCCGACCGCCTCCAAATGGGACCCTAGGTGAGCCTACACCACTTACCCGCCCTTTCCCGGCCAAGCCCGGCCTTCCCCTAGCCGGATTCCGGCGATCCCCGCCGCTGGCCGCGACCAGGGGTGACATTGCGAGGTCCGAGATCTTTTCGGGGGCTATAACGCAAAACCCGGGGACCTGTTTGTAAAGGTGAACTTTAGGTATTCGGCAGTACCTTCGAAAAATCATTAAAAATCGTAGAAAAATCAGAAAAATGCAAAACCAATTTTGTTGGGTTCGTGGTGAAGAAATCTACCTTTTCTAGAAAGCATGTATAGGGTTTTTGTGCACATTTTTTGAATTAAAAATTCAAACTCAGTTTGGAGTGTTTTTAGTGTGATTTAAAAACTACACATGCTATGAACTTGAATTTTGGATATGTTACTCTTTATATCATGTCTAGATCTGTGGAAAAAATTTGCAAGGTTTTGATGTATATATTTTCAGTTATGATTTATTTAAGCTTTATGCTAGAGTAAGTTTGAGGCTTTTTATAGCACCTTTAATGAACTTTTCTTTGAGCACAAGTGCACCCTAGGGCTTTGACTTGATGATTAGTACCCCTGGTGTGATGGATGTGATTTTAGGGAATTGTTTGCTTGGTGTTTTGGATTTAACCTTGTGTAGGAGCTTAAATTCAAAATCTAAAAAAAAAATTGATTTTACAACCATGCCTTGGTCAGAACCTCATATTTGGCATACTTGACCTGTAGGAGAAAGTTGGGATCAAAAAGTTTATTAAATCTTTTTATATGAATTAATGTTGGTTTACTAGGCTGAAATTTGTCTTTTTCATATAAATTAATTTATAAATGTTCTTCAGCCAAATTTTGGTGTGAAAGCTTAAACTAAGCATATGTTGCTGTGTGCAAAAGATTAGGTTCATTGGAAGTGTTCTTGATTTAATTTTGATTTATGGTTGAAAGGCTTGTTTTAAATAATCAAGGAAAGCAATGGAAATTTAATGTGCTAAATGGTAAAATCATGTTGGTTCTGTTTTTAATATTTAAACACAACATCCTTGCTGTTTAGTAAAGTTAAGTAACTTAAATTACTTAGATGTGCACACAATCACCATCAAGATTAACTTTAATCTAATGCATGTGCATGTAAACGTGTAGATCTCCCCGACGGTACGTACACACTCGCCCAGGAGGGAGACGGGACTGTTGATGGCGAGCTGAACCAGCTTGGTGTGCAGCAAGACCTGGACCAAAGTCCGAGAAGAGCCAAAGGCTAGTGTAGGAACCGAGTCCGAGGAAGGCAAGCACCGGTTTCATCTAACCCATGTTTTAAATTAAACTCATGTCCTTTACCTTTCCAAGTACTTTAATGCTTTACTTGTGCATTTAAGTTTCAGGAGTTGTTTTGAAACCTAGTTGCATGATCCTTAGGACTCCTATGCTCTTTTACTAGTATGTTAGGAACGCTAGTGCCATGCTCTAAGGTCACGGTAGAAGTCGAGTAATGACTCATTGCTCGCGAGATATAGGATGCTTATGTTGGAATCATAAGTTGGTTAAATTGACTCGCTCATGTGGTAAGAGCAATGGGTTCGGTCTCGACCGAGTAGCATTGTGCTTTGGTTTAAGCTATTGAACGTACCAAGTGCTTGTCGGGAATGGGACCGGTAAGCCTAGTACCTTTCCGAACCGGGGCGGGATCTTTCTAGCTACCCGCTTGGGATGTGTCTCCGGGCTAGCTACCCGTGGTATAGTGTGTGAGTCCGGACCGGTCGGGTTAGACCCTCCGGATAACCGTGTACCAGAGTTTGTAGCGTCTGATCCTAAACTGTGGGATGTTGGGAACCGCCTGGTTGGGGTAGACACTGCACTTGGTCTACCTTCTTCCGTGTATCTTGGGTTTACCTTGCAAGGATATAAATCGATCGATCGTCGGTCACTCGCCGTTATCTGAGTCGGCTTGACCACTGGCTACCCCATGTTTATTTATGGAACAGTTCGGATTAATATTGTTACCTGTTTAATCTTGTTTGAACAACATGCTTGTTTAGTGCAGGTGCTCACATAGAATGGTTAACATACTAGAACTTGAGCTAAAATCTGAAAATAAGGATCAACTCTTAGTCGCTTTTGGCAAAAACAAACCCACAAGCCAAAAAGCCTTGCATGTCTAGTCTTGCTTTATTTTTGTCGGGTAAGTCTTGCTGAGTATTAGTACTCAGCCTTGCTTAATTTGTTGTTTTCAGGTAATCCTCTCTGGCCTGGTGTTATTCCAGAGGGATGGGAGGTCGAATGGGAGAACGATGATGATGAGTGATATGCATGGATGGCCTCCTATGTGTATCACGCGTTAGTTTATTTTTTTCGCTATTTAAACTCTGAACCATGTTTACTTTTATGTACAAAAACCTGGTTTGTGATAATGTTAACTTGTGAAACTTTTTATGTAATGTTGTACTCTGGTCCCGCCTTCGTGTGGGCTTAGCGCATATCAGGCGATCCCGTTGTATGTGATTTACCGGGCTTTACCGGCGGAAGTGACAGAATAGTTCTTTATTATTGCTTAATGGCCACGTGGACCGGCTTAGGCGATAATACGGAACTATTTTGGGCGGTTCCGTCGCAGTCGGTACCGGAGCGATGATATGCACCGAGTATTTAAAATACCTTAACAAACTTGTTTTTGGAATAAAATTGGCCAAGATTAATAATATTGCTAAAAGAATAGGACGTTAAGGTTTAATCTAGTCCGAGAGGCCCTAGAGGGAATTTTTGGGTTCTTTCGGGTGGCTAGTATTTTATGGTGTTTTTAGTCCGACTTCCAAGACATTTATTCCTGTCAAAACTTACTTTCATGCACAACCATACTAGTTCATCACGTTTTGCTATACGTGGTGGTACCACGAGGAAGTCCCGTGAGGGACTAGTGGGACCTATTCCAATGGGTGCCACGTCGCGTGCGCGTCTCATCACGTTTTGCCATACGTGGTGGTACCACAGGGAAGTCCTGTGAGGGACTAGTGGGACCTATTCCAATGGGTGTCACGTCGCGTCTGAGTCTCGTCACGTTTTGCCATACGTGATGGTACCACGGGAAAGTCCGTGAGGGATGAGTGAGGCCTATTCCAATGGGCACTCACGTCGCGTCAGAGTCTTAAATAGGACGCTGTCCATGCAGCGGCTTTACGCATGGATACCGTTTCTATAAGTGAACGGTAATGAATGTGGACGCTTTTGTGAGTGCTGGCACAAAAGGTCTTGAATATCTGTGATTTTCTGCAGGTACACTAACCACGGTTGTTAGGTACGGTAACTAAGAAACGAATAGCTTCCGACTAGTTATTATAGGGAGAGACGTTTATATATGCCCTGCCACCGGCACTAACTTCGTTTTTAAGCTTAAAAGCTTTGTGAGGAAGTTTAGGACGCTTTTTGCATCATGTAAAAGCTATCAAACCAAAACTGAACTTGATTCATGTGTTGCTTGGTCTCTATTTAATGCGTGTTTCTTAAGGACCAATCTTGCTAGTCTGATTGCTTTGATGAAGTGTTAAGCAAAATTGTAACTCGATGCTGTCCGAATTTTTTTTTAAGGTTTATCTAGAAAATTTCTGGCTAGGTGCTCGTTAGGGAAATTGTTCATCACCTAGTTAAGTTGCTTTCTGAATTTCTCATGATTTTAGGATGTTCAAAACTGAAGTTAGGATCAAAATTGCTAGACAAGGTCATGCTGAAATGCTGTCAAAAATCCTGAGTTAGGTAGAAAACACAATTTTTACCTATTGTTCCAAACAGATCCTTCCCAGAGAATCTATACCAAAAATATTTATTATACAGCATACTTTGTGCTGCCAAAATCTCATGGTCATAGGGTTCTTAATCTTAGAGATATAATCTTTTTAGTGCAGTGCTGCCCTGCTGAAATTTCTGGGCAACAGCACTCTAAAAATGGACCTTTTTCACCCTTTTCCAATCTGATATTATTCAACCTTTGAATACCAAAATCACTCCTTAGGTATCTATCTACCTCCTGTAGAAATCTCAAGGTCATTAGAGTTTTAGTTTGAGAGTTATACCCAAAACACTAGGTCTCTGTCCTGCTGAATTTCAGAATTAGTGATCTCTGAAATTCAAATTTTTTTTATGTCATCTTCCTTTGGGATATAGAGCAAACCTTGAATATCAAAATGATTCACAATTTTGTGATGGTCATGCTCACAAAATTTCAGCATTTTTGCATGTGTATATTGAGAAATATCGAATTTTTAGTAAGCCCCTGTTTGCTGTAAAAACTGCTAGACAGAGCTTTGGTAACGAACCTTTCGACCCCGGTAAAAGTTGAATCTGTCCTGGAGTTGAATACCAAAGTTGTGGCTTATGAAATTCTACACATGCTTACCAAAATTTAGAAATTTTCGACACTTGGGCCGAGAGATATGAATTTATTTCTCAGAGCTATTGATGTCCAAATTCTGGAAGTTTCCACTTGAAGACTCCTTAGACATGCCTACTTGCCATTTTGTTGGCAAAATTATAGATGAAATATCTAAGGGAAAAAAATCACATGATTTCGATGGAAGGAAACCCTATCCTCAATTCTGGAGAAGTAGTTGATAGTGAGGCAGGTGGTAGCGATCCACCATTGTCATCAAACTTGTGCTATACGAATGGCTATTACCTCCCATTTGGTGTGGTGCTCAGTTTGAATATGCCCTCGCGTAGCAAATGCGTTATTATCACGATGAGAGCATGGCCCAAGCATTGGGTACCAAATGAAATCATTTGATAGCTGGGATTTTTCTTCCAGCGAAATCGTGATAAGCTCTTCCTTTAATTTCCTTGGAAATTTGGGGCTAATTAAAAATACAAACGTGGGTTGAAACTTTGTATTCAACACGCTCATCAAAATTCAGCCTTCTAGTGTTCCTACTCTAAGAGTTGTGAACATATTTGTGAACCTTGGCTTGCCGCACAACCGCCAAGGCGAGTAGAGGCTTTCGATTCGTGAGTATGATTTCTTAGCCGACGTGTTCACTCCCGTATCATGTGGGTATGCTCTCCGAAGCACTCAACTATTCCCGGTTGTTGACATCATGGGTTCGATCACTATTGATCTCCCAACCTTGAAAATGTTTCTTTTTGACCTTGCTCATCGATTTTGAGGGCAATAAAATGAATACGAAGTATCGACACTTTCTTACCTACATAAGGAACATGTCATATCTTTTGTCAAGTCAACTAAAACTCCGATGTGCTCTTTTTCTTTGGTCGTTTTCCCCACACTTTCTTTAGATAGGAGACGACACTTCAACTCCCTATAGCCATGAAACGTTGGTCCCGCAACTTTCTGGCATTGGTATCCCTACTTTTCTCTCTCTAAAATTCCTTGCCTCAAACTTGATTTTTTTCCTTATGCTTGCTCACAAACAAATAAAAGAGAACATGGTTACAAGGCATCAAAAATCTGTTGGTAAGCACATGAGCATCCTTACCGCATGCATATCTTGCAACCTTAATAACATAAATCATGAGCATGGGAAATGCATTGCACAACATGTGCATTTGGGACATTGGATGAACTAACATGCATATGTCCTAACGGTTTCCCATCTTTCTACTCTATCACCCTTTTTCCTGGTGATGTTGTTGTTCCATAAACGAAGGTGCCGCGACGGAACCTAGGGTATCATGTGGTCTGCAGCCATATGATTATCACAAGGAGCGCGCTGGGTATCTTGGGTTATGGAAAATGACTCACCACAATTTTGTTCCCTACTCTTTGATTGCTTCCCCTTTCTTAACTAACTCCATGGGTGAAATAAGGCATACTGACTATGCACCATGAGCAACATATCTCATGAGCATATGCATCAACGCATTTCATCAACATGTGCATCAGCATGTGTGCACTACATCATACACGCATCATGTGCATCACTCATTATGCATCATTACATAAGCACCATAAGTTCATGTCCATAAACATCATATGCTCATGTTCATATACATCATACTATATGCACCTCATCATAAGCATCATTATGTGCACCATTCCACTAATGCACAACTCATCTATATACATTAATATTGCAAGCATGTCTTCTTGGTGCACCACATATCCAGTTAAAAGTCATTGCACCACTAATGGGATGAAGGATGTTAATACTCATAAAAATAAGTGACGTGTGAGCAAGCCTTTCTGAAATTCCTGTACTAGCCCATCTTCGCATATCTTTCCCACTAAATATCTGTAAGAACTCCTGGTAACGGCTCTCTAACTATTCTTATGAACTAACATCAGAGCTACGATGGTAGAACCCTTAAGCCATCATCGAACCCTTGTTATCCTCCAAAAATATTTCTTTTAGCAATCTTAGTAGGGTCAATTGCTAAGATTCCCATTCCTTATAGAGATCCTTATGAAAACTTTTCAACTCGGTCTTCTTTCGATTAATCACACAAGTTTGCCCGATATCAACTTAACCGAGTTAAGGTGAAGGTGTATAAACAGAGAGATGTTTCATGAGCAATCAAGGTTCTCCAAAAGTCAAGATATGAGGAGCTTCGAGAACTCGGTGAATTGTGATCCTTTTTAATGTTTCTTTCAAATTAATGGAATCGGGATATAAGAAAACACAAGTTTGGCAAATCCTTCGATCAAGCCTTCTCAAAGCAATTTTGGTTCTAAATTGAGGACACCTCGAGCTCTTTTCGATTTCTCCAATACCTTGGTTAATTCTCTAAAGCCATTTATCTCATCCTTTTCGTAGCCGTGATGACAGTATGCAACATCAACGCTCTACCGTCTCTTCTCAATGCTACTGATCCCCGCCTACGCCTTACTGTAGTGCCATTGCCAAGTTGCCAAGGACATCTCGATGGTAGTGCACCCTCTCGTCGACATACCAATGGTTATCGTCTATAACAACTGTCAGATCACTGCCCCTAATGGGTGGCCTATGTATGACATGAATAAGATAAAGATAGGACCCTCCATCCGCCTTCTTCTTTGAGTTGGTTAAACTCGGGAAACAACTTCTCTCTTTCTAAAATTCCTTTGGAGGATGAGGAATGTTCCCTAAGGATATGAAATGAATCGGCCTTCTTATGGATGACCGGACGACAATCTCCGCCGAGAAAATCTCTTAAACCCGGGATCGAATACTAAAGATCTTTGGACCGCCTACATATTCGTGTTCCATCAATTTCGTGCCACTCCATTACCGCCGTGTTTCACTACGGCGGCCAACGCCGTATTAATCTATCGGTCCCGTCTCTAACGCCAAGCGTTCCATCATTACTACACCGTGGCGACCATCCGTAAAGAGGGGAGTATCGATCTTTAATCACCCGACCACCCTTTGTAGAATATGGCTACTAGCTTCCTTCTTAAAAACAAACCCCTATAAAACCTTCGGATCGAGTTCTCTAACTTTCTAACCTGTTGATATGCTTGTTCATCAATAACTACCATACTCGAATTTTTGTACTCTTAGGGAGTCTAATTGGATCGTCATGAACTTTCAGGGAAATGGAATCCACCACGGGAGATCCAGTCAATCTTCGACCCAATGAGATGTCCCCATCTCTTCCACCAACACAGGAGGTGGTGGATATCTTTGCCAACACCATGAAAATTTTGGAGGGCCAAAATTTGGTGTTAAGCCAACTAGTGCAAAATGTCATCCATAATCGTTATCAAGGACTATCGCAAACTAGTCTATCCGACAGCTCTTTCCCAAGCAATTTCGGAATCTATTATAGAGCAAGTCTATCTATTCAATCTATTGATGAATCATGAAGCTCAAAATCGACGGAATCAAGATTCCAATCAGCAACTCCTAGATTCACTAATGCCACCGTCGCAACTTCCTATGGAACTTAGGGAGGAAGAAGGAAGGAATAAGAGTCACAAGCGAGATTTGCCAAAGATTGACTTGAATGGATGGGAAATTACATGCACCGAACTTCCCTCCCGTGAGAAAAAGCCAAGCAACCCGCCTAGTGTTGTGGATCGGCCCATCAAAACCCGGTGGGTCCCAAGGTCCAATACACCCACACCTCGTCTCTCGCTTCAATTGTAGAGATCCGGACATTTTGTGAGGGAGTGCCCGGAAACTGAGCAGAACAAAACAAACCGGCACGGTCGAGGCTCAAGAGCCAAGCAGGGAAGTCAAGGCAAACGACCAAAACCCCAAGTGAAACAAGGCAAACATAACTTCACGGGTATACCTTTCTATTTGAGAACAACCTCCCCTAAGCTAATTTTTTTAAATTTCTAATCTCGGGACGAGATTTCTTTTAAGGGGGGTAGACTGTAACACCCCAGGTGTTTGTTAAAGCTAACTAACTTAATTAGCGGCTTTAATCGTGTTTAATTTGGCTCATAAACATGTTTGACATGATTGGGCACACTTTTGCACAAAAGACCCCGGTCAACATCTCAAACCACGATCAAACCCTAGATCTACTTTAAAGGCTGAAATGGTTTTCTTGCGCGTTCTCCAAATTTCACTATAGAAGTTCAAAATCTGCCAATACGAAAGTTGTTCGTTATTTCCGGGAACACATTTTTCGTAATTGGCGGACATTCCAATTTTGAGCGCAAATTGGCCAAAAATCGAGTTTCTTGCGCTACGAACAAGAACCGAGCCGTGGAAAATCTGCAACTTCGGTTGGCGTTCCGGGCAAACCATGGATCAAAACATATGTCGCCCTTCGGGAAAGTTGTAGATCTACGGCTCCTCTACAACTTTGCTTTTGGGAGATTTTTCACTTAGTTGACGATTTTTGGAGTTTTGCAATTTCGAAAAGGGCTAAACCGAATAAATTGAGCCGGGCGTCGTGTCCTCGCGCTCTAGAGCGCCGCGCGCGCGCCCCCCGCCCGCGCCGCCGTCCACGTGGCGAGGGCAGGGCCGGTCCGGCGTACGGAGCGCCCGGGCCGCGTCGCCGTGGACCCGGAGCACCGCCGTGGGCCCTCCTCTCTCTCTTCTCCTCCCGTGCACCGTGCCTAGGGAACGACCGTGGCAGTCGCCGCGCGGGCCGCGCGGCCACGCGCCGCTCGCCCGCACGCGCCGTGCGTGCGTGCCGCACCCCGCGCGAGCCATCCGGCCGCTCTTTGGTCAATGCGCCCCTCCCTATACCCCCTCTCGCGCCGTCCGTCATCCACCGGCAAAAACCGCAGCCGCATGTGAGCGCCGTCGTCCGTGCCCGTGCGCCCCCGGCTCGACATCGCGACGCCGCCCCCGCTACTCGCCCCGGGACCGTGTCGCGCCTCCTCCACCCTTTCTAGCACGCACACACCTTCCCCGCCCCTCTCGAATGCTCCGAGCCGCAGCCGCTGCTGCCCGCATTCACGGCCGGCATCGGAACGGACAGGCCGAGGCGGCCTCGCATCCCACCGCGCCGTTCTCCATCGCCGGGAGCATCCTCCGACCCCGGCCACCGCCTCAAATGGGACCCTAGGGTGAGCCTACACCACTTACTCCTGCCCTCTCCCGCCAAGCCCCGCCTTCCCCTAGCCGGATTCCGGCGATCCCCGCCGCCGGCCGCGACCAGGGGTGACATTGCGAGGTGCGAGATCTTTTCGGGGCTGGGTAACGCAAAACCCGGGGACCTGTTTGTAAAGGTGAACTTTAGGTATTCGGCAGTACCTTCGAAAAATCATTAAAAATCGTAGAAAAATCAGAAAAATGCAAAACCAATTTTGTTGGGTTCGTGGTGAAGAAATCTACCTTTTCTAGAAAGCATGTATAGGGTTTTTCTGCACAGTTTTTGAATTAAAAATTCAAACTCAGTTTGGAGTGTTTTTAGTGTGATTTAAAAACTACACATGCTATGAACTTGAATTTTGGATATGTTACTCTTTATGTCATGTCTAGATCTGTGACAAAAATTTGCAAGGTTTTGATGTATATATTTTCAGTTATGATTTATTTAAGCTTTATGCTAGAGTAAGTTTGATGCTTTTTATAGCACCTTTATTGAACTTTTCTTTGAGCACAAGTGCACCCTAGGGCTTTGACTTGATGAGTAGTACCCCTGGTGTGATGGATGTGATTTTAGGGAATTGTTTGCTTGGTGTTTTGGATTTAACCTTGTGTAGGAGCTTAAATTCAAAATCTAAAAAAACATTTGATTTTACAACCATGCCTTGGTCAGAACCTCATATTTGGCATACTTGACCTGTAGGAGAAAGTTGGGATCAAAAAGTTTATTAAATCTTTTTATATGAATTAATGTTGGTTTACTAGGCTGAAATTTGTCTTTTTCATATAAATTAATTTATAAATGTTCTTCAGCCAAATTTTGGTGTGAAAGCTTAAACTAAGCATATGTTGCTGTGTGCAAAAGATTAGGTTCATTGGAAGTGTTCTTGATTTAATTTTGATTTATGGTTGAAAGGCTTGTTTTAAATAATCAAGGAAAGCAATGGAAATTTAATGTGCTAAATGGTAAAATCATGTTGGTTCTGTTTTTAATATTTAAACACAACATCCTTGCTGTTTAGTAAAGTTAAGTAACTTAAATTACTTAGATGTGCACACAATCACCATCAATATTAATTTTAATCTACTGCATGTGCATAAACGTGTAGATCTCCCCGACGGCACGTACACACTCGCCCCGGAGGGAGACGGGACTGTTGATGGTGAGCTGAACCAGCTTGGTGTGCAGCAAGACCTGGACCAAAGTCCAGAAGAGCCAAAGGCTAGTGTAGGAACCGAGTCTGAGGAAGGCAAGCACCGGTTTCATCTAACCCATGTTTTAAATTAAACTCATGTCCTTTACCTTTTCAGTACTTTAATGCTTTACTTGTGCATTTAAGTTTCAGGAGTTGTTTTGAAACCTAGTTGCATGATCCTTAGGACTCCTATGCTCTTTTACTAGTATGTTAGGAACGCTAGTGCCATGCTCTAAGGTCACGGTAGAAGTCGAGTAATGACTCATTGCTCGCGAGATATAGGATGCTTATGTTGGAATCATAAGTTGGTTAAATTGACTCGCTCATGTGGTAAGAGCAATGGGTTCGGTCTCGACCGAGTAGCATTGTGCTGGTTTAAGCTATTGAACGTACCAAGTGCTTGTCGGGAATGGGACCGGTAAGCCTAGTACCTTCTGAACCGGGGCGGGATCTTTCTAGCTACCCGCTTGGGATGTGTCTCCGGCTAGCTACCCGTGGTATAGTGTGTGAGTCCGGACTGGTCGGGTTAGACCCTCCGGATAACCGTGTACCAGAGTTTGTAGCGTCTGATCCTAAACTGTGGGATGTTGGGAACCGCCCGGTTGGGGTAGACACCGCACTTGGTCTACCTTCTTCCGTGTATCTTGGGTTTACCTTGCAAGGATATAAATCGATCGATCGTCGGTCACTCGCCGTTATCCGAGTCGGCTTGACCACCGGCTACCCCATGTTTATTTATGGAACCAGTTCGGATTAATATTGTTACCGTTTAATCTTGTTTGAACAACATGCTTGTTTAGTGCGGGTGCTCACATAGAATGGTTAACATACTAGAACTTGAGCTAAAATCTGAAAATAAGGATCAACTCTTAGTCGCTTTTGGCAAAAACAAACCCACAAGCCAAAAAGCCTTGCATGTCTAGTCTTGCTTTATTTTTGTCGGGTAAGTCTTGCGAGTATTAGTACTCGGCCTTGCTTAATTTGTTGTTTTCGAGTAATCCTCTCCGGCCCGGTGTTATTCCGAGGGATGGGAGGTCGAATGGGAGAACGATGATGATGAGTGATATGCATGGATGGCCTCCTATGTGTATCACGCGTTAGTTTATGTTTTTTCCGCCATGTTTAAACTGCGAACCATGTTTACTTTTATGTACAAAAACCTGGTTTGTGATAATGTTAACTTGTGAAACTTTTTATGTAATGTTGTACTCGGTCCCGCCTTCGTGTGGGCTTAGCGCATATCGGCGATCCCGTTGTATGTGATTTACGGGCGGTACCGGCGGAGCGACAGAATAGTTCTTTATTATTGCTTAATGGCCACGTGGACCGGCTTAGGCGATAATACGGAACTATTTTGGGCGGTTCCCATGTCCAAATCGGCAATGAGGATCTCATTTTCCTCATCGGATACTTGTGGAATATCATGAATCTGATCCTCCATCAAGGTGATTTCCGTCTGTTCAGGGATCCTGAACAGATTTTTATAATAATTCGTGATGTGGCATTTAAGACGGTCAGAACTAACATCAACACCATTGTCATCCTCAAGCCTATATATATGCTGCTTACGATGTTTGCCATTGGCAACAAGGTGAAAGAACCTTGTATTAGCATCCCCTTCCAATAGAGTTTTGACCTTAGCTCTTTGATACCACTTAATCTCTTCCTCCCTCAAAAGCGAAACTAGCCGCTCTTTAAGATAATGCTTTAAATTGATCTCATGATCAGATAGCCTATCAAAATTCAGCTTTTTTATCAAGATTCTGCAGTAGGGCCAAAAGAGTATTTTTCTCCTTTCTATAGGAGCCCGCCATATCAGGCGCCCAGCCTCTAAGATGTTGCCTAAGTCTGCGGACCTTGGACTGCCACCTCTGTAGTGTAGAAGATCCTGAGTTTTCTGATCGCCAAATATTTGCAACCATATCATAAAAACCCTTCTTTAGGAGCCATCCCCTCTCAAATCGAAGGGGTCTGGATCCGGACTGGTGAGTGGATGCACATGTGGACACAACTAGTGGAGTATGATCTGAAATGTTCCGGTCTCTAGCTTCGACCTTGGCCAAGGGGAAATTAATTTCCCATTCGGTACTAGCTAAAACTCTATTAAGCTTTTCATAAGGCGGATTGTCCCCCGCACCTGACCAAGTATACTGGCGACCTGTCATGACAATTTCCCTAAGATCAAGGGACTCAATGACAACATTAAAAAGGGAGGGCCATTTAGTATCAAAATCTCCACAGCTTTTGTCCTCAGGTTTTCGCATAATATTAAAATCCCCGCCTATGAGAAAAGGAAGGCTCTCCTTTGAGCAGGTATTAGCGATTTCAACAAGAAACGCACCCTTGTTTTGTGATTGCGCCGGTCCATAAATAGAATAAAGGACAAACTTGAAGTCAGTTGACTTGTATCTAAGGGTGAATTTGACATAAAAATCTCCCTCATCGATGGAACCAATATCAAACACACTAAGATCCACCCCAAGCAAAATTCCACCTTATCTGCCATGGGGAGCCACAACATGCCAAAGAAAATCACGTTTAGCACATAAATTTTTAAGTACGTGATCAGGAAAGGACTCATGACCAGTTTCGGAGAGAGCAATAAAATTAATCTGCTCTTGTCTAACTAGTTCAACCAAAAATCTGTGTTTAGCCAAGTCAGCGAGACCTCTGCTATTACAGAATACCCCTTTCATTTTATAATAATATTTGAAGGGGTTTTTGGCTTCTTGGGAAGATTGCCAGTTTTTTGTGTCTTGGCCTTATTAAATTTTTGTGTTCTTGCCCCTCCTGATAGAATAGGGGTGGGCATGCCTCCATCCTCCCCCTCAGTGGGGAGTATCGTAGACTCCGGGTAGTAGAGGATCGGTGTTCCCCCGACCGAAGAGAGGTGAGTTACACCAACCTGCTCAAACTCATCAGAGACAAAAGGGTGAGGGTTAACACGAGGTGACACCATAGCATTGTACATCCTCCGCTCTTCATCAGTCAACGGGCTGTAGGATTTCAACCCCACAGAATCCTTCCCCAACATGACCTTGATGCTAATCTCATCCAACAGCTGCTCACATGCCATATCCAGAGCCTCTTGGATCATAGTAGCCTGCCTGTGAGATTTCCCGCTCTGGGGTGCAGATGGCTGGGGGTTTGCAAAGAGGACTCCTTGTCACCACCCTGTGGGTTCAGAGAGGGGTTAGCATCCCTCATATTCGTATCCCCGTCCGCATCATTACCCTTCTCCTCGTCTGTGAGCAGGTCCTCATCATCATCCTGATCTGCAACTTTCAACACCTCCTCATCGGGCTTGAAAAAAGGCGGTACTTGCAGCTCTTCACACAAACATCAGCGAATTTTGGGATTTTTTTTGATGTCCAAAACTGCTACAAGGATCCGAACCTCCCCGGTACCCCGTAAGTGGTGAACATCCAGCTTATGAGTAGCTCCGATTATAGTACCAACAACCCACAAAGGAAGGAAAGAGCAAAGTGCTTGCGGTACCTTGGTGACAGTCACCCAAACCTGATCGAGGACTTTTATTGGCTGAATATCATCAACAAATTCTTCAATCGAGAAGGTACCTTCCTTATTTTTTGTTGTGATTGTTCCAATAGCCACCATACGGGTCAGCTCCTCCTTGCTAGGAAAGGGCACAATAAACCACGGGGGAGGAGTTGCCCTTACACGTTTTTAAGGGGTAGGGATCTTTGTGTCACACTTGAAACTGGGTCGGTTCTGGAGATCGCGCGAGGCCAGCCGGGGTTAGTCTGCTGAGCCTTACATGCCGAAGGTTCATTGTCGGCCCAATTAGAGATATTTGAGCACGACCCCGCCTTCTTCTCTTTGGCCGGCCCAGACAAAACAAAGAGGGATGCCAATGAAGAAGCACATTTTACTAAAAAAAATCAAATGAAGAAGCACATCCGATTCTAAACAAAAGCTGCAACCAGCCCTTGCATTAACAAACGTATGTTATAGCCAAGCATAGTAACAACGAACAAGTTTTTTGTTTCATAAGTAGGTTGCAGCAAGTTGTATGTATCACAGTTATTCAGTAATCTCCAGTCTTTAAAAAATTAATTACAGGACACAATATCAGTCATATACATACAAACAATGAGCAGAACCGCAAGCAGTACTTGCTGTAAAAAAAAAACTCTAGTATTGGAAAAAAAACTCTAGTATTGGAAAAGAAATTACAGGACACATCTAACCAGATTTGAAACAACTCGAGACTGAGTTTAACAAAGCACACTGTCACACAGGAACAACATTTGAGAAAGTAAAAAAAAAGGTGACATGCAACACACCCTTATCAAACAATCCAAAGTAAAGGGGAAATCGTAGGCCCAAAAAGCAAAGATGGCACAACACACAAAGAGCAAAGACTAACGGAGCAGGGGGCCGGGCCTCCATTAAACGGTAGGGGCAGAAGTAGATGCAGATGTAGATACGGCTTCGTCTTCTTCACCCGGCCTGTTGACGATCCCGGCATGAAAGAGCATCGCCCAGAGAAGAGTGATTAGCTCGCTACCCCTGGCGATTGCCTCCTTGTGCGCTTTGAGGTTGTCCGACGGCGCCACGTACAGGATCATCTCCGACCAGAACTCGGCCAGCAACTTCCACGCCGTCTCATCGTTGTTTGTCTCCACCAGCTGCTTTCCAAGCTTCACGCCATTCTTGAGCACATCGTGCTGCGAGTTGGCACTCAGCAATTCTACCAGCTTGTCATACTCTTCTTCCGGTGTCGCCCAACTTGCCGACGTGTGGTCGGCGAGGGCACGCTCTGCGTCCTTCTTGACATCCGTGTACAAGCTCTGGCTCCATTCCTCATCATCAGGAAGCAGTTCAGGGCACCGTTTCACCAGGTAGACGCAATACCGTGACAGGTGAGTTGCAGTAGTCATATGGTCAGAATAGGAAACCGGAGGAGAGCTATGTTCTTGCTCATGGTGGCGGTATGGGTGCTTCGCCTCAAGGATGCTCGTGGCAATATGCCATACAAGTATTGTATCAGTTGTACCTTCACCATTGCAGGACCAGAGAAAGCTTTCACCGTCTTGGGTTCCTCGTACAGATGATTTGCCCTTGCTTAGCCGCCGGCCATTCCCGATGCTTCTCAGAGCATTGATGATGCAAACTTTCACCTCTTCTGGCACCTTGACCTTCCTCTTTCCGTCCGGTAGTCGAAGTAGTTGCTTGAGAAAAGTAGGCAGTAGGGTTCTCCTCGGGGAAATCACCAGTAACGAGCATTGTCCCATTTTGCCATCCCAGTGATGATTCATCATCTTGCATCTGCAATGTAACAAGAAGCCAACCCATTTCTGCATGCAAATGGAATGCTGAGACTGTGAAGAGGCATGATTTACAAGACGGCAGATGAGGGCTACTTTGGTCCAATTGGAGCAGAGATAGGACGCCATATCCCTCACTTCAGCTATCATCACTAGAGCAGCAAGTAAAAGTATTGGCACCACATCAAAATTTTTTTTTCCAAACCCTTTTGAGCTCCTTTGAATACAAGCCGTGCTTCCTTGAATACACATAATCTTGCATCGAATTTGATGTATTAAGTGGGGGTTCAGTGGGAGAAACAGTACCATAATGAAGATGCAGTACCCAATGGTCGAGAGCGAGATAACGATACTCAAGATGGGGAGCCAGCACTTGGAATAGGAGATAGGGAGGGATGAGTAGTAATAGTCATTGATAAAGGATAGCTCATGCGCAATCACCCCAAACACCCTTGCATGTTCATCATCCTGCTTTAGCAACAAGGCCCAGAAAAAGTTGAGTGTCCCGGTAGAGTGAACGTTAGTGAGGTTGCACCGCATGAATCGGCAGCGCAACAACTTGAACAATGCAAATGACAGGCACAAATCTTGTAGTCGCGACCTTGACCTTGTTGGAAGAAGCATGCTGTTCTCTGACGCCCAAACCCTATCAATGGTCACCAATAAGCTGCTTTTGTTGACGGGTGACGTTGTTTTCAATGAGCCATCATCCTTGAACATATACCCACAAGGCTTCTTCTCGACCAGCCTTGTCTCTTCTCCAGAGACCAAGAGTGGAGGAGGACGTGCATCCCCACCATGTCCTACGTATAGATGGTCTCCATGTTGTTGGAGCTGCTGCATGTAGCCAAAAATAAGAAGGGGATTGCGTCCGAGGGCAAAGGATCGCCGTGCCTTTTCAAGTGCATAATATTTGAACATTATTTTGGCACAGACGAGAGCAGAAGGCACAAATTCTATGCTGAATCTTAAAGTACTGAAGTAACCTGTGTAGAAAACGGTGTAGAGGATGCCAAGGTAAAGGGTCCAGACTCCCTGAACAAGCAACTCGAAAGGAGGAGCAATGTTTTGACCTTCTCTATCATCAATAGCGACAACCAGACTTGTGTTGATCACGATGATCTGAACAAGGATTGCCCATATCAAGACCAGGATGATGTGTACAGTTACTTGGCACTCTGCAGCCAAGTATGATTCTCCATTTGCAGTTTCCGTGATGTAGTCGATGGGTTCAGAGCTAATGGAGACGACGTAGGAGATGATGGGTATGAACAGAGTGGTGGCTCCAAGGTAGATAAAGCGGGTGAAGGAACGGTGGCGGTAGTGTTGAACGTAGGCACCTATCCCGACTATGATTAGTGCCAGGATGGCGTTGGTGACCAGCAGTGCGTCGAGACGCAATATCTTCTCTCCCATGCTCTTGTCGAATGAGTCCACCAACTCGACGTCACAGCTAATGGTATTCTTAGCTGCATAGCAATAATTCATAGCTGATCGAATTTCCAAACAGCAATGGGGGCCTGACAACCTTCAGGATCAGAACACGTTATTATTAATAAGTTGTTGGCAAGATCAGGAACATGTGTGTGCGCGCGCGCGTGTGTAGGAAATCAAAGGCATGTCTATATATATATATACAGCGACGATGAAGAAGAGACGTTAAACACAAGGAACGAACACCTACAAAATCAAGCAACACAAGCGTGCGTAATTCTCGTTTTCTTGTTAATTCTACGGATGACGAGAAATTAAACAGGTTAATACGTACTATGAGGTGGAGCGAGGCCGGATCGGCGTCGATGCAAATGCAACTGACTTCTTGAGCGACATGAGGCGACTGCAATCTTGGAAACGTTTGTTCGTGCATGAATGGTTATACATTGAGCGGCTGTGCCAAGAGGCGCGCGTTTCTTTCTTCTTCTTCTTCTTTTTTTCGGGTACTTTATTCTTTAATTTTGCTAGCTTTACTTTAATATAAAGTGGTGTCCACCACCGCATGATCCTTTATCTGGACGACATATTAATTGTTCTTTTCTGGAAGTGCTTGTTGAAGCAGCTGCACGAAGAGTTGTGTGTTCCACTTGCGGTGTGACGTTTTAGTTGGGAGGAGGAAACTCTGCACATTTTTTGTTTGATTGAGATGTGTTGGATTGGATGATTTTGAGGTTGTACATGTCGATACCGACGATATATAGCTTCTTGAGGCCTGCAATATTTGTTGGCACTATCATGTCACTTGTGTAGCACTGTTGTCTTCTTAATCCTCGCTTTTAGCTTTATTAGGCTAGCTTTATGTGTTTCTTGCGCCTGACTATTGAGATCTTTATTAGGCTTTAGTAGTCCATCAGTAAACATATGTAGGATGCCATGCATACAGCCTTCTAAACTACATACGCACACTGGTAAGTATGCATGCCTAATGTGTGTCACTATGATGATGCCATCTATGCATACATGTCGTCGAAAGCCACAAGCATATCAATATTCATCTTGTTGACGCAAAATGTGCACTTAGCGCCAATCACACGGAAAGCCGAAAAGCTTAGCTTCGCACGCGCGAGAGAGAGAGTGACGTGCCAGTCAATTTTCCTGAAAATTAACAAAAGGTAAAACAGTTAAATACCAAAGCTTGGAACTTACCGGGTGGTACCGAGCAGTTCCATATTTACGGCTAAGAAGCCAAGGAAGACGACATGTAGCTATGCAAAGCTACTTGTCAAAGAACCACGACCATTCGGGTAACCGTAAAGGAAAAAAGAACATTGCCGAATGGATGACGTAAGCATGACAACGATCGATCTTTGAATAAACACGGACGCATGTGCAAAGCCATGACCGATCCTCGATGAAAATTAACATTAAATGAAGTAAAGCACGAACATGATCATGTATTAAAATAAGCATGCATAGATCCAAAGCATTAGTCTACCGCATGTCTAATTACTTTAAGATCCGTCGGGTACGATCACAAGCAAATCTATCCACCGCATGATACAACTTGCATGAAAGAACGCACCACTTTCCACAAATAGATCTATCCACCGCATGATACAACCTAAATATGGAAAGCTAGAAGCACACGTCTTTTAAAACATAAATAACGCTCGTGGTCTACTCGTGAAGATATAACCGAATGCGGTCGAACAACCGATTCGGGGTCCATGAAGAAGGAACAAACATTACCACGTGAATAAATCTATCAAGCCGAATTGGAAATCTAATCCACCGGATGACTAGCTCCAAAGCAACCCAAAAACCTGCATCTACCGCATGATACCCGGCTCTTTCAAGATTTATACTAACAAAGCAAGCTTGAACCCGCAACACGTAACAACCTAGATCGATTCGGTTTCGGCTATCGGAGAGCACAAGATCCACGTATCAAAATCACGAAACCTACCCATGCACGGATCTTACAAGGAAAAAGCCGATCCAAACCCATCTAGATTGGGCAAGAGTGTGTTACATGAATTAAAACATAAGGTAAAACTCATGATAACACGAGGTAACTTAATGAATCTATTGGATCTTGCCAAAATCCAATAGAGCCGATAACTAGCTTCGAGCTAGACCTTAGCCTACCGCATGGCTCATGATCTAACAAGAAACCCTCTTGAACCAAGCTTGAATCTACCGCGTGACACGAAGCATGGTAACAAGATTACTTGCATCGAGATCTAAATCCACCGCATGATACTAGACATGATACAAGGTTGCCGGTACTCACGGAGGTCGACGGATCGATTGGTCCTCTCGAAGAACTCGACGACACGACGGGGACTCTAGGGTTTGGCGTAAGGCCGGTGTGTATTGAGGAATGAACGTGTCTACGTTACATACATCCGGGGATCGTATTTATACCCGATGATTACAACCGCGAATGGATTCATTGCCTAACTAAACTTGATCGCCTATCCATCCATTCGCTTCCTCTGATCGAGCCACGTCACCGTCCAATCCCGCAAAATCAGCTCTACTGTTCCTTTGCCGAACCGGGAGCGGATAGCCGACCGCGGATCCTTCTGCCGAAAATCTCTGAAGATATCTTCCCTTCCACCAGACGGACTCTTTTCCGAATCGGACCCACATGTCATACTCCTTGCCAAATTTTGGTGTTAACACATGCCCCTTCAATTGTGGGATAAAAGTAATTTTGTTTCACAATTGACTCCAGCCACAAATCCTTGAGCCAAAACCTGTCAACACCTGTTCTTCGCAATCCGCCGGATTCTTCGTTCAGATCCAACCCTAGATCCCCTTCGTTCCGAGCTCGAATCTCCAATGGCAACTCAGAACCAAGCTGCTCAGGTAAATTCACCCCTCCAAACCTTTGTTCGGCATTAGGTTTTCAATTTTACCTGAGATTTTCTTCTTCCGCTCTCTTCCAGGAACCTTCCACTGCTCTTCTGATTCCTATTGAGGCCAATTCGCAGTCTTATTATCTTGGTCCCGAAGGGAATCCTGACCCTCGAGATTTTATTGCCGCTGAATCTCAGAGAATCCCTTTCAAGGTAGCTTTATCTCCACCTCCTCAGTGGCAAGATGCGTTCAAGAACTGGCCTTTGCCCCCAATCGCAGTCGGGAAGACTTGGTATCGCCAGGATTCTTGCGGATAAGAGTGGATTGACCAATCTGGATACTCTCCGCATTGCTCAATGTCCGGAGTTATCCGTAGCTGAGACACCCAAGAACGAAGATCTTCGATAGCCGCATGCCACTTCGGTCCAATGGCGTCAATGCCTTCCTTTTTGGGCATGGCCCAATGTCTCCAACTTTGGCCGATGTGTACATGATCACCGGCCTTGACATCACCGGGTCTGTTCAGCCTTGGAATTTCAAGAACTCCTCACGCCAAACAGGGGTAAAGCCAGGGAATGGCTACAAGAATTATATTGCGAAGCACATGAAAGACAATCCCCTTGGCGAAGTTGAATACAGAGCCTTCTTGAACATGTGGTTGTGCAGATTTGTCTTCTGTGGCAAAGCCAACGAACCCACTCTGAATCATATCGCAATGGCGATCCATCTGGCCAGTGGCAACCGTCTTCCTCTGGGAAAATTCCTTTTGGGCAGTGTATACCATATGCTTCATCAGACCGTTACCCAAATGTACACCAGCGAGAGGATAGCATGCGTCAATGGCCCCTGGTGGTTTGTTCAGATTTGGCTGCAACTTCACATGCATCAGATTGTAGGCGTCGACTTGAACTCCAGGTTCTTCCCCTGGTCCAATCCCCCTGAAGGAGAGCTTCAAGTCACCAGAGGATGCCAAAGCTATGGAGAAGCAGCTTCAACTGTTATCGTTCAGCAGGACATCACCCAACTTTTCGAGTTGTTCTTCAAAGGCTTCCCCAATCCTCTTTGGCTCCCTTATCTAGGCTATGACACTCTGACCTTCCCTGTCGAGTTCTCCTTTGAGCCCGGCCATCAGGATGGGGAGATTCTCGGAAATTTTTAATATCATAATCCGCCCATGTATATTACCGGCCGAGTTCAATGGAGGGAGGCAGAATGCTAGTACTTATGAGTACTACCAGCCTAACGTAATGGCCAGGCAACTTGGATGTGGCCAGCTGCCCCCAAGATTGTTTCTGCATGAATTCCTCAAGCCCAGGGAGGAAATCAAAGAGCGATGCAATGCGAGAGTTTTCAACTATGTGTGCGGTCCCCATCGTCTACACATGTCCTTTTGTACTCGCAACCATAGCTCACCTCACCTTCAACTCATGGTGGCAAGAATTCCATGACCACATCTTCGGTGAACCCGTTCATGTGTTACGTGCGGAATTGGTGCCCGATTTCCTGCCGACTTCAAAGGTGACACGATGAGCTCCTTGATCGGACTTTTCCCTCTTTCATTCATGGTCCTGACCTTCACCTTTTGTCCACAGAACACAGTTCCTGCCCCTCGAGCCAGGGTAATAACTTATAATGCCGAAGGCCCAATTTCAGCACTGGGGTTTAAATCCACAACCCTGCGCCAACTAATGGACAGGTATGCTACCACTGATCCCAGCCTTTCTAGCCTTGTCGTCGACAGGAGGCAAGGTCTGCATCTGATTCCTCCCCCGAGCGCTAAAAGGAGGAGAACTGTCAAGAAAATACTGGTTGAGGTAAACTCCTTTACCCACTTGATTACCGGGTCACTCGTTCTTGATGGATCATATTATTGTGTATTTCGGACCGAGCCCAACATTCTTCGAACCGGCACACCGCCAATGCTCCGCCCATCGGTAAGTCTTTTCTTGTTCTTTTGCAAGGATGAGCACCGGCACTCACTTCTTCAATTGGGCGCTTGCGAAGAAGCCGTGGGAGAACCACTTGTAGATGTTCCGGTGGTTCAACGAGCGAGCCCTTCCAGGGTTGAATTGCCCATCCCATGAGAGATCTCATCTTCATCACCTTCCGCGAAGCGAAAGACGTTCTCCGGAGATGAATCTCCCCCACCGAACTAGAGCCACTAAATTCCCCCAGGATGCCATCGCCTATCGGTCAAGCAAGCAATGACCAACCCAACGAGAGGAGGATCCACTTCTTCACCGCCCCGAAACCCACGAGTCACCGATGGCTGCACCAAGCATCTCCTGACTTGGAGGTTTCGGCTCTACTCGGGACGCCTCTTCCGTCTGCAATTGCTCCCGCTCAAGAAACTACTCATGAGGTACCCAATTCTCGCTCTTAATCTCGATACCTTGGTGTTAGCATTCTCACCTCGGCAATGTTGTTTTCAGGATCACGCCCCGTCATCATTGAGCTTGCCATCAGAGGGCCCATCAACTGCCGATGTGATGAAAGAAATAAACCGGCCGTTGCCCGGATGAAGTGTTGCTCAAACTCAAAGAAATTGCGGCTTGGCTAGAAAAAGACGTTCGGGATCGGCTCAATGATCTCCGCCATTTTGAAGAGATGTTTGAACCCATTAGTCGAAGACTCCCCGATGACATCGAGCTCTCTTATCATCCATCTACGACTTAGAGCCCTTTTATGTTCCCTTGAGGCGCACTTGGAGGAAATTGCGCTCTCGTTCGGCCATTGAAAAGGAGAAAAGCGATGCCGAACAGGCCATGAACGGGATACAATCCCAAGCAAAAAGCCATAGAGATGCCTTGGCCGACCCGCAAGCTTCTTACGATCCGAAAGTCGCCGAAAGGCCGCTCTAGAGGCGGAATTGAGAAGCTTGTCGGCGAGAGATGGAGATTGACCGAAGAAAATAGCCGATCTCCCCGGATTGATAGCAAAGACCGAAGCGGAGGCGGAATCGGTCGTTACCGCAGTAAAGCAATGCGATGCGAGCTTAGCGACTTATCCGATGCCCAAAAGGACTATCGGGAGATCCTGGATAATTCCCACTTGATAGTATCCAATGTTCGTCACGCACTCGCAAAACTCCTAAATGCTTGAATGTCCCTATTGATGTATACCCGAACCGGTCGTTCTTGTAATATTTCCTTTGCGATTTGTTTCCTTTCCTTGGCGTACTTTGAGATGTGATCTTGTACGACCCATTCGGTAGTGAAACGCTAACTCCCGAACGATACCTTGAGTTCCTTTAGTCGAACCAATCGACTTGCGTACGCGCCCCGCCTTGGAACTCCAAACGACCCGCCGGGCGGGTGGTCAAGGAAATCTCTCCGCCTTCCGATTTTATTGGGACGTGCGCCACGATCCACGGCCACGACTCGAAGCCACGATTACCCCGCCGGGGCCTATAAATGTTGCCATAGGTGCCCCTAGCTCTCCATCAGGCCTTTTAGCTCTCGAATCTTTGCCAATCTTTGGTCTTCTTGTAAACAGTGCACATCCCCAAACCGCAATGGTGCGCCGCCTCAACCGCCGCCGCGCCTCCGACGAGGCTGAGGGAAGCAGCGCTAATGCGCGCAGGCGGTGATGATCATCAATCTTCTCCTCGTCGATCTTCCTTTTGATCTTCTTTTGCCTTGACAATCATCTCCCTTTCTCAGGTTGATTCAGTGGAATCCGCCTCGCGCGCCGGCCAATCAGCCTCTCCCTGACGACTCTTCGGAGTCCGATGGCCACTCCCCGGTGCCGTACGGGGAAGCAGACGCTATTCGCTTCAAGGAGGAGCTAGAGGCGTCCCGTCTTGAGCTGGAGAACGTCTCCAAAAAAGCGGGCGTGGCCGAACTAGAATGGGAGGACCGGCGGAAACACTCGCCGGAGGCCATCGATGGTATGGCTGCGATTCTTGATTCGGCCCGGCCTTTGATGCTAATCCTTTCTTGTTTGTCTTTTGCGGCCGTGATGCCGAGCTCAACCAGCTAAAGGCGCGGTAGAGCAGGCGGCGGAGAAGGTGAACGCTCACGGCGACACGCCGGCGGAGCGCCTGGCCGCGGTGGAGCGCCGCATCGACGAGGTGGCCGTCCATGGCGTTCGCTTGGGCACCACCTTGGGCCTGGCTGCGATGGCGACGCATACGGACGTCGACTATTCCACCAGGCCGCGCGGCTTCCAGGGCGGCGCGCCGGAGGATATCGACGAGATCGAGCTCATCCTGGAGCGCCTCGACGGCCACGGCGACGCCATTGCCGAAATTACCCATCCCCGGTCCGCGTTGAACGGGCTCTTTGACTAGATTGTACTAGGGATGTGTAAATGTCGGCAATATATGATGAACTTTTGAATTTCGCATTTGTTCCGTGATATCTCCCTTTGCATTTGCATCCGTGAATTTTGTTTTCTTCGAATGCGTATGGGAAGCTGTCTTTAGCCGAACGCTCGCAAACAAGCGCCCCTTGGCGCAAGATCCACAAAGGATCCCAATTCGGCAATCCGTAAATACCGTTCAAAAGAAAACCCTTCGCACTCGGTGGAAACCCCCCGCCGCTTGGTATTCCAACAATGTGTACGGCCGGATCATCACTCCCAATGCGCCTCCTTGGTCAATAAAATAGCCCGCGGGGTGCTCGCAAATCCACTCGCACACTCCTCCATCACTTCTCGTCTCTTCTTCGTCGCTAGAAGAAAAAACCCCAACGCCATGGACAAGGGTAAACAGCCTCAGGGGAGCGGCTCGTCAAGGAAGCGTACGATTCGGAAGTGAGTTCTTTCTTGATCTGCTCCTTGTCCTCCTGCTTGATCTTGCGCTTCATGTTTTCCTCTGCCTTTTTCAGCCTCGATTTGCTTCCTGAAGAGGTCATCGGAACCGAAGATGTTCCTGAGTACATCTCCTCCGATTCTTCTCCTGAGGCGGAGGACGCCACGCCTGAGCAAAGGGTCATTCATCAGCTGCGCCGCCGTGCCCGGCACCTGGAGCGTGACCTCAGGGATATGTCCGTCCGCTGCCAAGCCGAACGCGAGCGACGTATGGCGCTAGAAGCGCTAGTAGGGGGTAAACGCTTCTGTCCCCCTTCATGTTTGCATCTGGATTTCTTGCCCCTAACCTTGATTCTTTTGCTCCGGATGTCTCGACGGTACAAAGCAACCTCGAAGGCGGCCCGGGATAGCTTGGTAGAGGCCGCCAATCGTGGTCATCCTCGTGCGTTCCAAGTTGCCGTCACGGTGGTCCCGGGAACAAGCGAAGAGGGAGCAGACGGCTCGAAGAAGTAAAGAAAGGATTGAATCATACTTTCGTTTCTTCCGCCACGCCTTCTCGCTTCCCTCCCTTTAGTGGATTTGACCATCGGGATCGCTAGATGTAATCTCGTGAGAAACGGTTGTAATGTAGTATTGAGCTAAGGGCAATGCATCGGGCACCGGCCATTTTCTCTTGTTCATGGATTTTGCTCTAAAGGCGGCCTCATCCTTGAGCGCCCGCCTTTTTCTTCTTTGTGTGATCATCGATCGATTTCAATGCTAGGATAATACTTCTTCGGATATCTTCCATTTATCGCGGCGGAAAACTCTTCTCCCCAAGCAAAGTTTTCGGTATGTATGCATTACCCGGGACGCATCGACCACACGAAAAGGCCCCTCCCAATTAGGGGACCATTTGCCGAATTCATCGTATTTAGTTCCAATCGGCGGTAGCGCTTTCCAAACTAGATCGCCTTCTGCGAATTGCTTTACTTTTACTTTCTTGTTATAGTATTTGGCGACCCGCAGCTTGTTTTTCTCGATGTTCTCCAGGGCCCTGAGACGGATCATGTGCAAATCTTCCAACTCATCCATCATTAGGCCGTTGTAATCCTTGGAGCTCAACTCGTTTTGTAGCACTACTCTCCTTGATTCTGACTGCATCTCCCAGGGTAGGATTGCATGGTGCCCGTAAACCAATTCGTAAGGAGAGGTCTTTGTAGCTCCATGGGGGGCCATTCGGTAAGCCCACAGCGCTTCACCGAGTACCGAATGCCACCTTCTTGGCTTCGATCGATCTTTTTCTGTATCAGCTTGATCATGATCTTGTTAGAAGCCTCTGCTTGACCATTAGCTTGGGCGTAATATGGTGAGGAGTTAAATAATTTGATTCCCATGCTTTCGGCAAAATCTCTGAATTCCAATGACACGAATTGTGCCCCTTGGTCAGTGGTAATCGTCTGAGGAATCCCAAATCGATAGATGATGTGCTCCTTGACGAACTCGATCATGTTTTCCCGACGTCACCTTCTTGAGTGGGATTGCCTCGACCCATTTGGTGAAGTAATCGTAGCCAAAAGCACGAACTTATGCCCCTTGCTAGATGGTGGATTAATTTGGCCAATCAAGTCTATACCCCGACCCCCGAATGGCCATGGCTTGATGATGGGATTCAATGCCGATGCGGGGACTCTTTGAATATTCCCGAACCTCCGGCAATCTTGACACCCCTTGTAATACTCGAAGCGGTCCTCTAATATCGTCGGCCAAAAGCATCCGGCTTGCCTAATAACCCATTTCATCCGATAGGCCGACCGGTGCGCTCCACATATCCCATCGTGCACCTCGTTCATCATGTTCTTGGCTTCTTCTCGGGACCCGGGCATCGTAGCAATACCCCATCTAATGATTTATAGAACAAATTATCATCCGGAAGAACGAACTTGATTGCCTTGTACCGAGCTTCCTAGAGACCTTTCGGGATGGATCTCTCAAATAATCAATGATCTCTTTCCTCCAATCATCCTCTCGTAAGATCCGTCCCTAGTGCGCTCACCTCGCAAAGCAAATGCTTCTTGACTCTCTTTGTAGCCGGAGGCGCTTTGAGCCACCGTTTGCTTCCTCGTTATGCTCTCTAGGAATGTGTTGTAGGGTTACCGGTGGAAAGCCCTTCAAGATTTCTCTCCGCATTCCTCGTAGTAACTCCTCGGCGCCTCGCTCCCGCACTCGTACCGGCCGTTCAACCGCTTGATGACCAACTCGAATCTCCATAAATTTCAACCGAAACGGCCCCGCTTCTCTCAAATATTGAAGCCCTCGAAGCAGATGCCTCGTACTCGGCTCGGTTATTTGTGACGGTGGGTTGTATAGGAATGGCGAATTCGAACATCTCACCTCTCGGGAGAAATTAGTAGGATCCCTACTCCCCCACCTTTGCCACATGATGACCCGTCAAAGAATAGAGCCCATGGGGTAATTTCAAGCGAGATCAATCGAAGGGTCACGGTGTTCAGTTATAAAATCGGCAATGACCTGACCTTTGATGGCTTTTGCCGATTCGAACTTCAACTCGAATTCTGATAGAGCTAAAATCCATTTGCCAACCCGACCATTCAAAATTGGCATAGATAACATATGTTTTATCACATCAAACTTCGAGTATACAGTGCATTCGGCATTCAACAAGTAGTGCCGAAACTTTGTACACGAGTAGTATACGCAAAGACACAATCTTTCTATAGCCGAATACCTGGTTTCAGGATCAAGTAATTTTCGGCTAAGGTAAGCTACTACCCGCTCCTTTCCTTCGAATTCTTGAATAAGGGCCGATCCAATAGTTTGGGTATCGGCCGCCACGTACAACTTGAAAGGCTTATTCAGCTGAGGAGGAACCAAAGACCGGCGGCTCCTTCATGTATTGCTTGATTTCCTCGAAAGCCTTTTGTTGTTCGTCGCCCCATGTGAATTTCTGATCCTTCTTCAGCTTCAAAGAACGGAGAGAATGGCAACACCTTCGTGATAAATTTGAGATGAACCTTCTCACAAAGTTGATCTTGCCGAGCAGTTGATTGCAACTCCTTGAGGTTGGTTGGAGGAACGACTTCATCAATGGCTTTCATGCTCTTTTTGCCAACTTCAATCCCTCCTTCGTGGACCAAAAACCCCAAGAACTCTCCACTCGACACCCCAAATGCACACTTGTTTGGATTCATCTTCAGACCATGCTTCGGGTGCATTCCAGGGTTTTCTTCACATCTTCCAGATGGGAGTCATGGCTTAAGGACTTGATCACTACGTCGTCAATGTAGATTTCCACGGTCTTGCCGATCAACTCATGAAAAATGTAATTCATGGCCCGCTGATAGGTTGCACCGGCATTTTTCAACCCAAATGTCATGACGATCCATTCAAATAGGCCTATATGACCAGGACACCTAAAGGCCGTCTTCGAGATGTCTTCTATTGCCATAAAGATCTGATTGTATCCCGCGTTGCCATCCATGAAGCTAATCACCTTGTGCCGGCGGCGGCGTCAATCAATAAATCGGCAATAGGCATCGGGTATCCATCCATGGGAGTAGCTCGTTTAGGTCCCCGAAGTCTATGCAAACTCTCATTTTTCCATTTTTCTTATACACGGGGACAATGTTAGAAATCCACTCCGCATATCGCAGTGGCCGAACGAAGTTTGCGTCAAGTAATCTTTCGATTTCCTTCTTCACATCGGCCAATACTTCATCCTTGTAGATTTTCCGGGGCGGTTGCTTATATGGCTTGAAACCCGGGCTGGATTGGCAACCGGTGCTCGACGATGGATCGATCCAATCCGGGCATCTCCGAGTAATCCCGGGCGAAGCAATCTTTATACTCTTTGAGAAGCTCAATTAAATTCCCCCACGAAGTCCGGGCCGCAAATTTGCACCGATGAACGTCGGCCTTGGCTTGTCACCGCTTCCAATGTCAACTTCCTCCGGCTTATCGGCCGACATGAATCCTCGTCCCAGCTTGCCATCGTGCCATCCACGGGGTTCTCCATTAAAAATTACCGTAAGAGCCGACCGCTTGAATCGGCCGTTGGTCACCGCCGACAGTTCAACGAGACCTTCTCC
Organism: Cenchrus americanus; assembly: GCA_947561735.1. Taxonomy (NCBI): domain Eukaryota; kingdom Viridiplantae; phylum Streptophyta; class Magnoliopsida; order Poales; family Poaceae; genus Cenchrus; species Cenchrus americanus. The sequence continues at coordinate 251,111,456 of OX387245.1, read as the reverse complement.
CCGGTCCTTCCCCGAGAAGCAATCGATGCCTTGGTACTCCCGAAGGCCGGTTCCATGTTAGCCACGCTCACGGAGTCGTCCGCCCGTACGACCTCAATTTCATCGTCCACCCACCGGATCGACCGTTGATGCATAGTGGATGGGACGCAGCAGCTTGGCGTGGATCCGGCCCCGCCCGGCGACGGCCGTAGGCTCCCTTCCCTTCGATGACGAAGAAGGTAGTGAGCAACGTCTTGGACCCGATCATTAAGTCCACGTGAGCGCATCCTTTGGTGTCCGAGGGGTTCCGGCGAAGTCGTTTAGGATGATGCTTGTTGGTGTCGATCGCTCGGGGTCATGCCAAGCTTCCCGAAGGTGGTGTACGGCATTACGTTGACCGCCGCGCCACCGTCGACGAACATCTTGGTCAATGGCTTGCCGTTGACGTACCCCCTCAAGTACGGCGGCCTCATGTGGCGATTCTTGGCCGGCTTGTCGAAGATGGCCTCGCTTGGCAAGCACGGGTCGCGCCATCATCTCCTCGGGTTGCTCGTCGTCAAAGGAAGCTTCTTCCTGCATCACCTGGTTAGCGGGAGCCATGAACTCGTTTGGCGGGAAGTATACCATGCATGCAGGGGCCGGACGCTTTGATCCTTCTGGCTGGTCCTTGGGGCGCCACTTCTGCCTTGTCTGGATCCCGGCTTGTTTCATCTCGTGGTTCCTCAAGCGTTGGACCCGCCTCTTCTGGCTCTTGCGTAGACCGGGTGGGCACCATTGCCCCTTACGCCGTACGTATACATCTTCGTCCTCCTCGTGGTCAGCCCACCTGAGATCGGCTCGGCGCTTCCTGGGATGATCAATGATTTCAATTTTTTGCCGCCGATCCCCATTCGGGTGGATCCTTCCAAGTCTTTCATGGACGGATCGGCGATTGGCGCTTCTCGCCCGTACTCAGCATATCCGTCGCCGCATTCGGGACGTTCCTTAATGTGGGTAATTTCGGGCCCTCATTCCGGCGGTGCACCGAAAAAGGCGCACCCCCGGGGGGCGCGCTCCGCGCGCGCGCGTGCCGTTCCCGATTCCATCCGCGCGCTTCCTCCTCGGCCCCCGCGTTGCTCCTCCTCGTGACGACGCTTCCGGTAGCGTTCCTTTTCCATCGGCGCTGCCATTTATTAAGGAGGATGCGCGATGTCACCTTGGGTTTGGGTTTGGACGATTCCCCCGATCTCGATATGGCTCTTGAGAACGCGGGGGGTGTCGCCCGTACTTGCTCTATGGTCACCCCGGCGCTTCGGGTCAACCGATCCATCTTGCTTGGACTCGGCCGAGGTCGGGACCTTGACTTTCCCTTTTTCTTCGGCCGTTATCGCATTGATAGAAAAGCCGAGCATGTTCTGCGGGGAAGGGGTGGCCATCCGGCCTTCATCTTGTTGTCGAACTTGAGATGCCCTTCCGGATGGCCTTACGGATCCTCATCACGAAGACCCCCGCAATCGTTGATGGAGTGCGAGTCCCTGTCATGGAAGCCGCGATAACGTTTCGCTTTGACTCCATCAGGCCGAAGCATAGAGTGCCCTTCAGGCAGCTTGATTCGGCCTTCCTTTACCAAGAGCTCAAACAACTTATCAGCCTTTGTGATGTCGAAGTCGTAGGTTCCTTTGGTCTGCCTGACCCATCGCTGATTCATTGTTAAGGGCTCTTTACCCCACAAGATTTCTGCTGCAGCTACCTCCAATTCGTCGTCAGATTCCTCGCACAAATCAGCTTTGTCCAAGAATTGGTTGTAGATGTCAGCGATGTCGTGCTGCTTGCCAAACTTGGGATCCTTCTTGAGGCCATATGCCTGATTGCTCATCAAGGATAACTTCTGCGACAGTTGGCCCAGGTTCTCGAACTCCATCCCGAATAGCTTTTCGCGCACGGCCGGCAACATCCCGGCGACGGCCATATCAGCTAGCTGATCGTCTGGCAAGTTCAATGAGAAGCACATGCCCTTGACTTCTCTGAACCTTCTGAGAAACTCCAGCGGTGTTTCACTATGCCTTTGTTTCAGGGTGGCGAGGTCAATCAACTTTTTCTCAGAACTGCCGCTGAAGTAATGAGCGTGGAATTTACGCTCCAAATCTTTCCACCTGGCCACTGACTCAGGCGGCAAGGACGAGAACCATTGAAAAGCTGGACCTGTTAGTGAGGCGGGGAAGTAGCGAACCCTGAACGTCTCTTCGGCCGAACATTCCCCCAGCTGCATGAGATAACGAGCGATATGCTCGACCGTGCTTGTCTCGTCCTGCCCAGAGAACTTTGTGAATTCCGTCGGCGGTTTCACCCTTGGTGGCAGGAGCACGTTATAGTACCACTCTGGGAACGGCGGCCTGTAGGTGGGGCCCTGCATCCTTGGCTTGAGGCCGAACTGATTCTGCATCAATTCGGCCATCTTGCGCGCTAGGGCATCTTCCTCCTGAGCGCCTGCAGCCGGCGCGTACCCTGGGTGCGGAAAGGCATCGAACGCTCCGTAATTCCCCACTTCATGATAGCCACCGCCGTATAAATTCCTCTCGGGAGCCGGTTGGTGGACGGAGCTATTCTTCGAGCGGGATCGAGTGGGGCCCCGGATGAGCCGAACGCTAGGTCTCCGTACGTGGGCCGGTACGGATTCGAGCTGTTGCACGGGCCGACCTGTGCTTTGCTTTGTGGTGGCGGCGGAGATTGGTTGACTTCCCCGAAGCTTGCGGCGAAGGCCGAATCGGCCGCCCACGGCGCCCGTGGAGGAGGTTGGAACGTTTGGCTCCGGAGCTGCGAGGAGGGGGCCGCCGCACCGGGCCCCGTGGTGGCGGCTGAGAGCTTGATTCACCCAGCTCCACGGTGCTCTTTCCGGCGTACGCCTTTCCGAACGCCCGCCCCCGCGCCCGGCCAAAGAGGGCCACCATCATCCGTTGGAGCGACCCAAGGAAAGCTTGGTTGTGCTTGGTGAGCACGTCGTCCATTGACTCTTGGAAGATCCGCGCGCATTCTTCCTTTTCTTGTTGGGTCGTAGCATCGGTTTCTCCCGGCAAAGCACTGCGGGCGGTGCCATTCTTCGGATATGGTACACCACTTCGATTCTTCTTGAATGACATGAGACACTTTTGTTGAAACTGATTCACGGCGTCTACGAGCTGCTGATGCTGCTCTGGAGAAAGGTCCTCAATGTTGACATCCAGGAGGTCTGTGATCTCAGGCATCCTGAACCAATTCGGCTGTTTGTCCCACTGGGCGTGCCAAAAAGTGTGTTGACGCAAAATGTGCACTTAGCGCCAATCACACAGCAAGCCGAAAAGCTTAGCTTCGCACGCGCAGAGAGAGAGTGACGTGCCAGTCAATTTTCCTGAAAATTAACAAAAGGTAAAACAGTTAAATACCAAAGCTTGGAACTTACCGGGTGGTACCAGGCAGTTCCATATTTACGGCTAAGAAGCCAAGTAAGACGACATGTAGCTATGCAAAGCTACCTGTCAAAGAACCACGACCATTCGGGTAACCGTAAAGGAAAAAAGAACATTGCCGAACGGATGACGTAAGCATGACAACAATCGATCTTTGAATAAACATGGACGCATGTGCGAGCCATGACCGATCCTCATGAAGATTAACATTAAATGAAGTAAAGCACGTACATGATCATGTATTAAAATAAGCATGCATAGATCCAAAGCATTAGTCTACCGCATGTCTAATTACTTTAAGATCCGTCGGGTACGATCACAAGCAAATCTATCCACCGCATGATACAACTTGCATGAAAGAACGCACCACTTTCCACAAATAGATCTATCCACCGCATGATACAACCTAAATATGGAAAGCTAGAAGCACACGTCTTTTAAAACATAAATAACGCTCGTGGTCTACTCGTGAAGATATAACCGAATGCGGCCGAATGTACCGATTCGGGGTCCATGAAGAAGGAACAAACATTACCACGTGAATAAATCTATCAAGCTGAATTGGAAATCTAATCCACCGGATGACTAGCTCCAAAGCAACCCAAAAACCTGCATCTACCGCATGATACCCGGCTCTTTCAAGATTTATACTAACAAAGCAAGCTTGAACCCGCAACACGTAACAACCTAGATCGATTCGGTTTCGGCTATCGGAGAGCACAAGATCCACGTATCAAAATCACGAAACCTACCCATGCACGGATCTTACAAGGAAAAAGCCGATCCAAACCCATCTAGATTGGGCAAGAGTGTGTTACATGAATTAAAACATAAGGTAAAACTCATGATAACACGAGGTAACTTAATGAATCTATTGGATCTTGCCAAAATCCAATAGAGCCGATAACTAGCTTCGAGCTAGACCTTAGCCTACCGCATGGCTCATGATCTAACAAGAAACCCTCTTGAACCAAGCTTGAATCTACCGCGTGACACGAAGCATGGTAACAAGATTACTTGCATCAGATCTAAATCCACCGCATGATACTAGACATGATACAAGGTTGCCGGTACTCACGGAGGTCGACGGATCGATTGGTCCTCTCGAAGAACTCGACGACACGACAGGGGACTCTAGGGTTTGGCGTAAGGCCGGTGTGTATTGAGGAATGAACGTGTTCGTTACATACATCCAGGGATCGTATTTATACCCCGATGATTACAACCGCGAATGGATTCATTGCCTAACTAAACTTGATCGCCTATCCATCCATTCGCTTCCTCTCGATCGAGCCACGTCACCGTCCAATCCCGCAAAATCGGCTCTCTTGTTCCTTTGCCGAACCGGGAGCGGATAGCCGACCGCGGATCCTTCGCCGAAAATCTCTGCGAAGATATCTTCCCTTCCACCGGACGGACTCTTTTCCGAATCGGACCCACATGTCATACTCCTTGCCAAATTTTGGTGTTAACACATCTCCAACGGATGTAGGAAATCGAAAAAGCGCTCCGAAACGGAGCGGGGTAACCAAACAAGAGTTGTTCGTGTTTGATTGTTCAATTTTGATCGCGTATTGATGATGTGACAATGTGAGCACTTTGCGGCTTTAACAAAACAACGGGTATCGGTCCTACTAATAATTTTTGAAAAAGCACCGGGGGTAACCAAAGAAACAAAGCGGTGAAAGACGGATGCGCGGCATCATATATGCAAGGTTGAGTCGCATGCATGGCAAGCGCACACCGCCGGAGAGACAACCTTTGTTCCGTGCCATTTGTCCCAATTCAACTTTGGAGCGGGACAAATGTCACACCTCGATTTCCGAAGAGGAACCAAGTGCATCTCATATGTGCGCCGAGGGATCGGTTCACACACATATGATATACGAAAATGAGTGAAATATCATAAACGGTATTCAAACGTATATCGAGTTTAACCACTTATTACACTCATGCGGGAGACTCGAAGGTCTCTAACAACGGAAAACGATAACTACTCGTCGAGTCCTCGTCTTCCGCTCCCACGAGCACTTGACTCGGGGGGTCCTCAAGCCTCGGATCTCATCGTAGTCGTCGTAGAATTCTCCTCCAAAATTTTCCTGCGAACGGCGATAAGCAAGGCCGAGCACTCTTATGGTTGGAGCTCGGCAAGTGGGGGAAGATGCAAGGCTATCAAGGATAGGCTACGGTTTTGCAGCGGTTAGCATTTTAATGTTGGTCAAACTTTTAATTAAAGAACCCCTAGTTACTAGATGTAAGTATATACCAACCCACTTAAGAAACTTTTAAGCGAAACAATCCAAAGCTCATCGAGCTTCACCAAAGCACGATTTATTCTCATCTTCAAGTTTATTAATCATGTGAGGGTCCAAGCCGCTCATAACCGTGAGCACGGCTGATCGATCAGTTTTACACTCTGCAGAGGTTTGCACACTTTACCCACAGCTCGCGTAAAAGTTCCGAAGAACTTTGAACCCAACCATGTGATGCTGATCAGGCATCATACCACACTTCCGAGGTGTGATTGCATAGGGACGCTACGAAGCCTTTACAAAGGTATACAAAAGACTAACGACCCGCGTAGTTACGGATCGGGCGGACCATAACCCTCCCTAGTGGTCGGCACCTTAGCAAAGGCCGCTACCCCAAAAGGACCGGGCTATACCCCCGCAACCCGGATCCCCCTCTGCTCCTTTCGGAAAAGGGCCATCGGATCAATCGCACACCAAATTAATTGGCTAATTTTGACATATACTTAACGAGTCCAGGCCATTCGGTTGGAATTTGGTCTCGGCAAATCACAACACCGAACCTATAAAAGGCACCTTATTAATCCGAGTAGTTTAACTAGTCATTTTCTTAAGATGATCAAAATGGTAAAAGGCACATTATTAATCTTAGTAGTTTAACAAAATGACGAGTTTGCTTGATTTCCGTTTATTATACCCAACATAGAGAGTTCAAGGATATATTACGAGAGAGCAAAGGGTAGGGATGTTTTCGAAGGGAGGTCACTTACTACCACATCGGGTTTCTCGCCGCGGACATGGGCGGGGTGCATGACCTTGATGAACACCGGGTTCGTCGACGTAGCCGGGATCCATGGCATTTTCCTTCTCATCCTCGATTCTTCGTTACTCTTCTAACGGGAGGAGAGCATGGACGAGAAGCCGATATCATATCCCGCATCGAGAAACATCACGAGGGTCACAACAACTAAACCGGTGCTTATCCCTTCAATCATACAAGGAAGAGATTGACAAACCTTGACAGAGTTCCCAAGGTAATCACATAAAGCCATAAGGAGGGTCATCGCCTAGCCGACTTGTTGTGACCGGTCTACAGCATACGGAAAAACAGGACCAATTCGGATTCACAAAGGGTCTGCTGCGAGAAATGAAGAAAGGGGAGGCAATCGGTCGGTTGCCACAAGACATACCCGAGAAGAGGAGAGGGAGGAATCCCGTGTAGAAGGGAACAGAGACAACGCATGATAGCACAGAGAAGAAATTGTCCAGAAAGTTGTGTTGGAACCTCTGCAAAAATTGCACAGCCAGCAGATTTTTAACTCCAGAGCATTACAAATGGCAGCTGAAACATCAGATACAAGCAAATACAGAAGACTAAGATACCAATGATTTTGTAAAGCACATTTTATTTTCTGTCACGTTAGTTAGGTTTAGGATCTTAAAATTGAAGCCAAGTTCATATCATGTTTCACGAGTTCATCAATCGCATCCTTCCATCTACCAGGCTTTCCTATTCCAACAAAGTAGACTAATCCTCAAAACGTCAGAAACATGAGGCCCGGTTGAGAAACATCTAATCGCGCCTCGGAAAAGGGAACCGCCACAAATGCAAGTTAATCCGTTCGTCGGTAGAATTAGCCGGAAGCAAACAGGGGGAGGACCGAGATGGCGAGGGCGCGGGAGCGGACGGACCTGGAACCTAAGGATTGCCGGTGTCTCGGCGTGCACACGGCGGGTGACCCACGACTGGACAAGCGCGCGCGCCCGGCGCGTGAGGTCGTAGAACGAGGCCGCCCGCACCCACTCGGCCACCGCCGACAGCCGCCGCCGCCTACCACCTAGTCAGACCGGCGCCGCCCGCACCCACGTCCGCCGCCTCCATACCCACCCAGTCGATCTCCCCGCGACCGCCACCTGGCTCCCGGACGGACTCCTCACGCTCCCGAGCATAGGATCTATCTCCTCACCACAGTCTGCAGGAAGGGACTCGCTGGACCGCAGGCGCGGCTGGCGGGTGGGCGGGCGGGTGGATTCTTGTAGTGGGAGGAGCGGGCTGGTAGGCGCAGGCCGAGGTGGACGGGGTCGTGTGGATCGCGGGACTGGACGGGACGACGGGCCGGGGAGGAGGAGGAGGTGGTGGCGTTGACATAGCCGTAGGTGGATGCGCGGGGGGGGGAGGGAGCGAGGGGCGGCGGATCTAGGGAGGGGGATTGGTGAGGCGGGAGGAGAGCAGGGGGACTAGGGGAGAGTGAGGGGAGGAGGGACTACGGGAGGAGGGGGATGGGGTTAGGGTTAGGGTTGGATGCTGCGTTATATACCAAGGAAACATGATGAGAACCATTGGATCGACGATCGATGGCTGCAAATCGTTGGGCTATTTGGGCCGACATGGGCTTCTCTGTCTATTGTTTTTCTTTTTCATGTTTCCTTTTTATTGCACCATTGTGAAGTAACACTAAAAAATAATTATTTTATATGTACAAATATATTTTTTATATATAACGAGTATGGATACAAGTTTTCATCTAGGAGTTTCAAGATTTTTCGAGTGGATTTGCTATTTTCTATCATTTAAATGAATTTCTACGTGTTTACCAAAAGTAATTCAAAATTGACCTATATGTGCATCTAATAAGTTTAAAAAATTCAAAAAAAATTATATTTAGGCCCCTATGGTCCATTCTAGGCCACATCTATGAGATTGACGAAAAATTCAATTGGCTTGTAGGAAATTTCAAACTTCTACTAGTCACCTTGTTATAAAATAATGATAATAATAAATAAAACTTATCAAAAATTATGTAAATTGGCATAGGATCATTTTATCAATGTACAAGCTTGACAAAAAAGTTTCATAAGATTTTGTGAAAATTGGAGTATACATTGTTCATAAACTAGCTAGATCATCACATTGTTTCATACAACTCAACTTAAACTTCAAAGTTTGTACACACTCAAATGCTTTCTCACTCATGGGCACCTCAAATTTGGATGCAACCTTGTGTTGACCATAACATTAGAGAATATTAAGTTATATTAGCAATTATTATGAAAAAACATGTTTTTTATATTCTCTTTTTAGTTGGAAAAGATATGTTGTATGAAAAGCAATCAAGAAATAGTAATTAAGATACAAACAAATGACACTGAGTAAAACATCTCGATTTTAGAAAAAATTAGGAAAAAGAATCAACCGATTTGGAGTTCGTATGAGGAAGAAAAACAGTTTACAATTTTTAATCCGAGGAAAAAAAGAGAAATCGGTCCTTCTTCATGAACACGTGACGAACTGGAATGAACTGATTTATTTTTCTTTTTTTCCTCGGATTAAAACTTGTAACTAGTCCTTCTCCCTCATACAATCTCGAAATGAGGTGATTCTTCTTCCCAAAAGTTTTTAAAATCATGATTTATGAAGTTATGGTGTTGGATTCAATAATTTCTCCATGCAACAAAACATGAGCAATTCAAATTTTGAAATCCAAGTTTGACTCGGTCAAAACTCAGTCAAACGAAACACGAAATGAACTCGGATGCAAATCTTTTGAACACAAAAGTTTCATAACTTGTCGAGACTAACAAACTTTGTGTAGGTCAAATTTCCATTTGAGGAAGTGGTGATATTATGTAGTTCAAATATAACAAGCCACTCACATAGTTTAAGGAACTATGTGAGTGACTTGTTATATTTGGACTACATAGCACTCAACTTTTTTGAAATGACTTGAGATTTTTTGGTAGTCATTTGTAGCAAAAATACGGTCCCTCACAAGAACTTACATTTTTTGGACAATTATTTTAATTTTTATAAATTGTTTCGTGTTGTGTGAGAAAAAATATGGTGAATTATACATTGAAAACTCTATAATTATGCAGCGACCTCCACATGTATTTGTTTCCAAGGACACAAGGGACCTTGTGGCGAAGTTTGGCGCCATTCCTGATCTTTTCGAGGGTGGGCCTAGTTCAACACAGAATTACCGAGCGAAGTCGCGTGGAAATTCAATTAATCTGAAAAAAGTACCAAACGAATTCAAAAAAATCTCAAACTTGGTAATTGCTTCACAAAAGGTATTTCGAAGCCTGAGAAAAAGTTTGAGAGCAATGCAATACTTGGAAAAGGGTGATATTTCATGTGTTTAAGATTTCCAAAAACCCTAATTTCCTATACATATTTTACCCCCTTTTCAATTTATCAAAAACTATCTAGAATTTGGATATGGTTTCAAAAGCAACTTTGTAGATCTATCAAAGATGAACAAAGTTAGTATTTTGAGTTTTAAAAGTTTTTATGCAAACTTCAAAGTAATTTTGAATCCCGATAAACCCCAAAATTTCCCCAATTCAAATTTCAAAAACTAGACCAAATTTGAAAATGTTTTGAATACCATAATTGGAGAGCATGCCAAAGTGAGCAACTTTGCTTTTTATAGATTTTTATCTTTTATGTAAAAATCTGGAGTAATTCGGTGAAGAAGTTTCAAGGGGGGATCTGCTACAGTAACTCGAGGGCAGGGGAGATGAACGCCGCCGCCACCACTCTGCTCTGTTCCCGCGCTGGGCCGCGCCCACCCAACTGGGCCGCCTGGCTCTACTTCTGAGCGAGTGGGTCGGGCGCTCCCGCGGTGTTGTTGTTGGGCCGACACTTCTCACTGCCTCGCTCTTCTCACCTAGGCGCGCACAACTACATAGTCCCACCTCGCCTACTCACGGAAGGCACGCACGACTTAGAAGCTTGAGCGATACAGCGGTTCTCAAACTCACACGATCACTCACTACTCTGCCACACCGCTCTCTGCCTCTTGGTTGTTTGGGCCGGGCCGGCTATGTCTTTGATCCCGGAATGGTTGAGCATGACCAGCCGGCTCGGCTTCGGACGGCCGGGCAGCAATTTTTTTTGTATTTAACGAATATAATTTTTCTAGAAAAGTTGGCACGGGAGATTTTAGAAAATATTAGGAAAAAGTATCGGCCTAAAATTATCATGCTCACCATCCTTTCTTGCCCTAAACTTCCACGTACTAGTTTTGAAAATTGAATTTGTAAATCAAATTCAAAAAGAAAGAAAGAGTGGAAAAATCAAAATTGTAAATTAAATTTGAATTGAAATGTTTACAAAATAAAGAAAATTGAAAGGAAAGAAAAGAAGAAAAGGAAAAGAGAAAGAAGCCCATAACCCCCAGCCGGCCCGCCTCCACCGGCCCAGACTACCTTCTCCCGCTCGCGCACCAGCCTAGGTGGCCGGCTATTGGGCCGAGCAGGCCGAGCGGGCTGCGGGGGAGAAAGGCCAGGCAGGTGTGGATTCGCCTTCCACTCTAAAACATTATCCCACCTCGCCTACTCAAGGATCCGCTGCATAGCTTAAAAACGTGAGCGAGGAGGGTGTCTCGAACTCACTTGTATACCCTGCCTACCATGCCTCACCACTATGTGCCAGCTCCCGGTTGAGCTTAGTACTGACCTGGCGGCACAAATTTTTAGATTTTAACAAATACAGAAAAAAAAACTTCAGAGTCCACGTTACGTTGGACCCACGTGGCGACGGGTCCCACGTGGCCATATGGCAGTCGGATATGGTGGTAGTGGAGTCTACATGGTGGTACCGCATATGGGACCGGCGGTACCCATGTGGCTATGGGAAGGGAGCGGGGTCCACGTCACGTGGGACCCACGATGCCACTTGGTGGTGGGACGCCGTTGGCCACGTGGGCGTGGGGCCGAGTGGCCGCGTGGCCGGCCATGTGGGTGTCAATGTGGTGGTGGTGGGGTCCACGTGGTGGGATTTCAAGTGGGACCGGTGGTACCCACATGGAAGTGGGAAGGGCACGGGGTCCACGTCATGTGGGACCCACGTGGCCGTGCGGCTGTGGGTCCGCATGGCCACGTGGCTGTGGGACCCACATGTCAGACTCACACCTTCACGTGGCCATGTGGGTCTAGATTGGTTATTTTTTATTCTAATTGTTTTGTGGTCATTTTTCTGGTTTGGTCGTTGCTTTCACATGTTCAGAAGCGAAATAATTGAACTGTGACCAATAGGATTATTATTCTGTGACCATTTTTCCTATTCGTCATTATTCCTTAGTGGCCGAGAGGCGTAACACCTCATCTGTGACCAAATTATGTAAATCGTCACTGAAGACTACACTTCTATGACCAATACATAAATGGTCACTGGGAAATGGTCATGGATGTGAGGTTTTCTAGTAGTGAACTCTGAATTATTCAACTTATGATAAAGAATTTTATGCTCTTGTTTGTTCTCTATAGACCTGGCAACATTATTTATGGCCAAAGGAATTCATTATTCATTCTGATCATGAATCACTTAAGTACCTTCGCATGCAAAATAAACTGAATCGTAGACATGCTAAGTGGGTTGAATTTATTGAATCTTTCACATACATCATTAAACACAAGAAAGGGAAAGATAATGTTATTGTCGATGCTTTATCTCGCCGATACACGTTGTTATCTCAACTTGATTGTCGCGTTTTTGGACTTGAAACGATTAAGGGACAATATGAACTTGATGCTGATTTTAAAGATGTGATTCCGGATTGAAAGAGGGTCGTGATTGGAATAAATTTGTGCTGAACGAGGGGTATTTGTTTAGAGCTAACCATCTATGCATTCCGGTTGGATCCGTTCGTCTTCTTTTGTTGCGAGAAGCACATGGTGGAGGTTTGATGGGCCACTTTGGTTCCACAAAGACGTTGGATGTGTTGGCTACTCATTTCTTTTGGCCACAAAGGACACTACAAGAAACTATTTAATGCGTGACGTAACCATTCTGTCACGGATTAAATAAAATTTGTCGCAAATCAGCATCCGCTACGATTTACATTTTCGTGGTGGAACGAGCGTCATTGATTAAATCTCTCGACGTTCCCTTAATAAACGTCGCGATCCGTGATGTATCTGAATCGTCACGGAGCAGCCCGAGGCCCATGCAGCCCAACCCATGGCTCACTATCCGTGACAAAATAAAATCGTCATGGATTGCTACACACATGGCAGCTGTGGCATCCTACATGGATGATGATGTGGCATCCTACGTGGGTGATGACATGGCATCCTACATGGACAATGACATGGCATCCTACGGGGACGATGACGTGGCATCCTCCATGGACGATGACGTGGCATCCTACGTGGACGACGACGTGGCATCCTACGTGGACGATGGCATGGCATCCTATGTGGACAATGACGTGGCACCGTACGTGGACGATGACGTGGCAAAAATTTTAATCCCAGAAGATACAAATTCTAGCCCACCACAGCCCATTTTAGAATTATATTCCAGCATAAAATTAGCAAAATTAGCCCATCTTCAGCCCATTTTTCAGAGGGTACATTTTTCCAACACATTTACCAAAATTCAATGAACAGACCAATCAGATACAATCAGATACAATCTCTGGGGAAAAAACCTAGCAAACACAATCAGATATTGAGGCGGATAACACATGCATTCAGATGTCTACCATTCCTAAAACACTACACCTTCCTCTTTGTTATTCTGCCACTCTTTTCTCTGATTCCTTGCGAGTTCCTATAAATCCCAAAATAAAGGAAACCGAAATCTAATTAGAAAGCAGCTTGAGGGGATCCCATCTTTATTTTTCAGCAATACTTTGTAGTAAATAGTTAGTTGTTACAAAACTCAGAAAGTAAACATGATCATGGGGTACCAGAATGAATACACCAAAGAGTAGAAATAATCATGAGGAAAGTGATTGATAAACACTAGGAGGAATGTGATAGAACTTGAACAGTACATGGAAGAATAGCCACAAGCATTTTAGATTTCCTATCCACTCTTTTCTCTTATATTAATCTATCATCGAGCATATGTGAGCATATGGGAGTGTGGAAATGCATTAACTAAAGCGAGAGCAAGCAATTGTTTCGCCTTCGAGGACATTCCGCCGAACAGAAATGGACAAAGAGCAAATGTTCCTCTTCTATCTAAAGAACTAAGATAACACGTGTTTTACAGGACAGGTCAACATAGCTATGTACGAACTAACACCTGCTGATGTTTGCATGGCATTTAAAAAGGATATTCACTGGTACGAAATGTAAACCGAATAACATATGTAAACTGAATAACATATGTAAAAGCAGAGCATAGCATTAAACTTGGTAGTCCAAACAAGTAACAAGATCTTCCCATTTACCTTGTTCTCCAAGGGAGAGGGTGAGAGGCCACTAGATTCAACTAGTAGTAAAATGATCCGTGAGCCCCACAAAAGAAAATCGAGTTAACGATAAGAAACTTGAACAAATAGTCATGATCAACCTTAATATTACAAAACAAAGAAAACAATACCGTCAATGTCTTCGATTAAGTACTATTAATTACCATGCTAATGACCTTATGGCAAGAAAACACATGCTCTTAGAGCTTTTGAAAATGACATTATCAAGATATATTTCTTTCTAACTTTGCATGATGATAAAAACTAAAAGCACTTGACTAATCGCGAGGTGCTTCTACGCTCTTCCAAAAACATAAATACAGAAACCTTAAAGCAACTTAACACTGCTACAAGTGGAGAAGGGAGTGATTTTCACTTTTCAGCAAGGAAGAAAGTCGGAAACATACAATTTCATTTTATTGTAACTTGTGATTAGCTTACCATTCTCACTTTTCATGTTTTTTATTGTAACATGTAATTATTTTAATTTTATTGTAACCTGTGATTACTTTATCATGCTCACTTGTTCATGGTTTTCCCTATTTTTTTATCATAACATGTAATTAGTTTATTACTGTCACTTGTTCATGGGCAAATAAAGTCTGTTTGGACATAACATTAGCAACAAAATTAGTTGTATACTGAGCTAACAAAATTAGGGTAATATTTAGTATATATATTTAGCAAGAAAAAGTATACCTTATTTATTGCATCATCTATAAGGCTAACTTTTGCTCGCTAAATATATTAAATACTACACTGTCAATTAGCACATATCAATAGAAGCAATTTGTCCTTTTAGTAACATTACATGATACTAATAGTTTAGCAATTTGTTGATGTTTCGTGGATTCTGGGATTGTGGTCTCCAAGTCATTTCTCTGTTGCCTTGTCGTGCTTCATTTCGTTCAGCCACTCTTTTGCGATGGTCATCATCGGAAAAGATGTATTCTTCTAGTTCATGAAAAAGTTCTTCAACTGTTTTGGGATTCTTTCGCGTTAGATGTGAAGCTGTTGGTCCTGGAGTCAGACCTTTGATCAGTGCCATGATCGTTATTTTGTCATCGGCTTCTCGGATCCGCGATCTCTCGCCGCATGAACCTTCTCACGAAGATCCGTAATGGCTCTCTCGTCTTCTCGCTTGCGGTTATACGGATCCGATGACTCGACCGTTGTGTCATGGAACATCTGAAACGCTTGCATGAATTTTGTCTTGAGGTCTACCCAGCTGCAAACTGAATGCGGTGGCAGCAAAGAATACCAATTCAGGACTGGTCCTTCGCAGGCAATGATGAAGGATTTGGCTAGTCCAACATCGTCACCTCTTGCTAAATTCACAGCCGACTCATACCTCATGAGGAACTGCCTGGAGTTTCCGAAGCCGTTATATTTCAGAAGAGAGACTGGTTTGAACTTTAGTGGTCGTGGTGCTGTTTGCAGCCCTATGGATAGAGGTGACTCAGAATCCACGAACTGTGAAATTCCATTTCCCACGAAAAAATTTTCTTTTGGGGTTCTCCTGTTTGGTCCAGAGTTTTCAAGTGGTGATTCTTGCCAAAGTGAATTGTTTTCTTGTTCTTTCATTTCATCTATTTCTCTTTGAATTGCTTCAATTTGTTCTTTTGCTTGGTTGAGTTTCTCTAGCTTTTCAGAAGCCTCTCTTTTTGCTTGCAATTGGCTTGCGAATTTTTCTTTCTCTTTCTGCAGCTGTTGTATCATCTGCTGAACTCTTTCTAGTACTCTGTCTATGGTCTCGTCATCATCATCATCATCGTTTTCATGTGTTTGCTGTTCAGTAGGCTGTTCTTGAATCTGTGCCGTTTTCTCAGCTCTTGCTTTCATCAAAGCTTCAAGTTTTGCTTTCCGTTCTGGATCTGTGATGTTTGAAGGTTCAGAAGCGAAAGAGATTTCATTGCCTTCAACATGATGGTGCTCTTCTTGGTCTATCTCAGCTGGAATGTTCTTCTTCGACTTCTTCTGTGGTGGCATCGTGAGTTGTTTTTCGGCTGAAACACGGACGGCGCCAATGTTGGGGGTATCCGAAATTCCGGGTGAGACCCCCGAACACAAGAGAAAAGAATGCGAACACGTTCAAATACACTGATGATGCAAGAGGAGACAAAGAATCTCCTAAAGACTGCTCAAGACTCAAAAGTTGTGAGTTTTTTTACACGTCCCTCATGCCCCCTTTTATAGGGAGACGAAGGGAATTTTACATTCCGAAAGTACCCTCGAATCCAAGGAATATTCCTAATGTGAACACATACATGAATGTCTTTTACATCTCATACATTTACAAGCCTGCCACTAGTTCACACGCCAAACCCGAACTGTTGAGGCAACATCTTTGACTTGGCTTCTTGCTGGTTCGCGAATCTTTTATTCATGGAAGCCTTCTCACGCCATAACCTCCGAATCATAACCTCCGAATTTGACCCTCAGTAGATTTCCGAATTTCACAGATTCCGGTTCCAAATCTTCTCAGGTTCGTGACTTTAGTGCTTCGCAGGATCGAGATTCCAGATCTTCGCAAATTCGCGACTTCGGGGCTTCGCAAGTTCAAGATTCTAGATCTTCGTAGATTCACGACTTCGGGGCTTCGCAGGTTCGAGATTCCAGATCTTCGCAAATTTGCGACTTCGGGGCTTCGCAGGTTCAAGATTTTAGATCGTCGCAGTATCGCGACTTCGGGGTTTCGCAGGTTCAAGATTCCAGATCTTCACAATGTTTAATCATCCTGAAAGCTCATTTCACGAGATTTGTCAAACTCGACGTTTCGATGGTGAGAGGGTTTTCCTGAATTCCACAACAGCAATCCGGTGCAGCCTGCAGCAAGATGGTGGGCTCCCCCGCAGACGGGCGTGCGATCTCCCTGTCGAACCGCTGGTGGTCACCTCCTCTGCACAGATGGTGAAGTGGGGAGCAGCTGCTACCTCGGGCATCTGCGCGCAGCGGCGGAGGTGGCGAGCTGCTGCCGCCTTGAGCTCGCGAGCTCGTGACGCACCACCGGGCGTGGTAGCAACTGAGAGTGAGACAGGAAGATGGTGGAGCTTTCTCCACCCGGCTGTGCCTCGTTGGCCACGCGCAAGAGTGGAGCTCCATGCTCGCCCGATGGCCTCGATCTGCGCCGACAGCGGTGGGGCGTGGCGGACTCTACCCAAACAAGAAACTTCTGCGGCGGAGTAGCCGAGGTGCGGCCTCTCCTGTCCAGCGGGGCAAGGCTCCAACCGGCGGCGGCCATTGTCGCCTCGTCCACCCTCGCTCCGGTCAGTAGAGTTCCTCTACGCGCGAGTTTGGGGAGCTGTGACGGCACGCGAGTGAGCTGGATCCGGCGGCGGCCATGGAGGATTTGGGGTTTGTGGATTTTGTATTTTTTTAGAATTTGGAAATTTGAGGATTTGTGCATCCATAAATTGGGGGATTGTTGTGATTTTGTTGATAACCGAGTTTTTGGCAACCGATTTGATTTTGTGCAACACTGATTTGGTTGCTAGAGTTGATTTGGTGCGGGATGCTGTGCTCGACCGCTCATGACTCTGCCGGTGTTGCTCTGGGCAGCGGCGCAGGGAGCGAGTTGTGGTGGGTCCGCGACGGCACGGAAGGGAGGCGTAGTGTGTGGCAAGAGAGGCTGTGCACAACAGGTATGGAGAGGAGAAAGCGGTGGAGGGCAGGGGGCGATGCAGAGCGTCGTTGGACGGACCCACACGCCTGTGGTTCTGCCGGCAGAACCGCGCGGGGGCAGAACCACGGGGGAGGAGTTACCCTTACACGTTTTTAAGGGGTAGAGATCTTTGTGTCACACTTGAAACTGGGTCGGTTAGGATCGTGAGGCTAGCCGGGTTAGTCTGCCCGGCCTTACTCGCGGAAGGTTCATTGTCGGCCTAATTAGAGATATTAGCCGGCCTTCTTCTCTTTGGCCGGCCCAGACAAAACAAAGAGGGATGCAAATGAAGAAGCACATTTTACTAAAAAAAAATCAAATGAAGAAGCACATCCGATTCTAAACAAGGCGATTACCTCCTTGTGCGCTTTGAGGTTGTCCGACGGCGCCACGTACAGGATCATCTCCGACCAGAACTCGGCCAGCAACTTCCACGCCGTCTCATCGTTGTTTGTCTCCACCACCAGCTGCTTTCCAAGCTTCACGCCATTCTTGAGCACATCATGCTGCGAGGTGGCACTCAAGCAATTCCACCGGCTTGTCATACTCTTCTTCCGGTGTCGCCGAACATGCCGACGTGTGGTCGGCGAGGGCACGCTCTCGCGTCCTTCTTGACATCCGTGTACAAGCTCCGGCTCCATTCCTCATCATCGGGGAAGCAGTTCGGGGCACCGTTTCACCATGTAGACGCAATACCGTGACAGGTGAGTTGCAGTAGTCATATGGTCGGAATAGGAAACCGGAGGAGAGCTATGTTCTTGCTCATGGTGGCGGTATGGGTGCTTCGCCTCAAGGATGCTCGTGGCAATATGCCATACAAGTATTGTATCGGTTGTACCTTCACCATTGCAGGCCCGGAGAAAGCTTTCACCGTCTTGGGTTCCTCGTACGGATGATTTGCCCTTGCTTAGCCGCCGGCCATTCCCGATGCTTCTCGGAGCATTGATGATGCAAACTTTCACCTCTTCGGCACCTTGACCTTCCTCTTTCCGTCCGGTAGTCGAAGTAGTTGCTTGAGAAAAGTAGGCAGTAGGGTTCTCCTCGGGGAAATCACCGAGTAACGAGCATTGTCCCATTTTGCCATCCCGGTGATGATTCATCATCTTGCATCTGCAATGTAACAAGAAGCCAACCCATTTCTGCATGCAAATGGAATGCTGAGACTGTGAAGAGGCATGATTTACAAGACGGCAGATGAGGGCTACTTTGGTCCAATTGGAGCAGATATATGAAGACATATCCCTCACTTCAGCTATAATCACTAGCACAGCAAGTAAAAGTACTGGCACCACATCAAAATACATGTTTCCAAATTTCTTTGAGTGCCCAAGGACGCATGCCAAGCTTCCTTGAGTACACATGATCTTGCATTGAATTTGAGGCTTAAAAGCGGGCCTCATGATCGGTGTGTCAAGAAACATCACAAGGAAGATGCAGTACCCTATAGAGATACTTAAGATGGGGAGCCAGCACTTTGAATAGGAGATTGGGAGGGATGAGAAGTAATATTCATTAATAAACTAGAGCTCATTTGCAATCACCCCAACCACACTTGCATGTCCGCCATCCTTTTGTAACAAAGTCCAGAAAAAGTTGAGCGTCCCGGTAGAGTGAACATTTGTGAGCTTGCACCTCGTGAATCGGCAACGCAGTAATTTGAACAATGCAAATGATAGGCTCAAGTCTTTTGGTCGCGACTTTGACCTTGCAAGCATTCTGTCCTCATACGCCCAAACCCTATCAATGGTCATCAAGCTGCTTTTGGAGCCATCCTTGAACATATACCCACAAGGCTTCTTCTCGACCAGCCTTCTCTCTTCTCCAGTGACCAAGAGTGGAGGAGGACGTGCATCCTCACCCACATGTAGATCTCCATGTAGACAGGCTTCTTGTTGTTGAAGCTGCTGCATGTAACCAAAAATAAGAAGGGGATTGCGTCCGAGGGCAAAGGATTGCCGTGCCTTCTGAAGTGCATAATGTTTGAACATCATTTTGGCACAGACGATAGCGAAAAGCACAAGTTCTACGCCATTAATTTCAATAAAAGTGATATGTTCAGCAGGAATGGTGGTGTAGAGGCTGCCAAGGTAAATGGTCCAGACTCCCTGAGCAAGCAACTCAAAAGGAGGACCTATATTTTGACCTTCTCTATTATCAATAGCAACAACTATACTTGTATTGATTACGATGATCTGAACAAGGAAAGCCCATATCACAACCAGGATTGAGTGGTCATTTGGGTCGCACTTTGCAGCCAAGGAATGCCCAGCTCTATATTCCTTGATATAGTCGCTGGTTTCAACGCTAATGGAGACGACGTAGGACGTGATGGGTATGAACAAAGTGGTGGCTCCAAAGTAGATAAAGCGAGTGAAGGAACGGTGGCGGTAGTGCTGAACATAGGCACCTATCCCGACTATGATTCCTGCCAGGATGGCGCTGGCGACCAGCAATGCGTTGACACGAAGCATCTTCTCTCCCATGCTCTTGTCGAATGAGTCCACCAGATAGGCGCTAATGTTATTCATATGGTTGCATACCATCAATTCATCATAGGGGAGGGTTGAATTCCTTCCAGCCATGGACTGGGTGCCTGCGGCCAACCTTCAGCATCAGAAGAAGTTGTTGCTTGGCAAGATGCACAGGAATAATTAATATGCAATGCAAGCGTGCATAAACCAAGAAAATAATCGTTTTCTTATCAATTCTACGGATCACGAGGAATACGTACTGTGACTGTGAGATGCAGCTGACTTCTTGAGCGACGAGACTGCAATCTGGCGGGCCTCTGGGAAGCGTTTGTTGGTGCATGCATGCATGGTTATATCATGAGCAGCTGTGGCTGTGCCAAGATCTAGGCGCGCGTAGTTTCTTTTCTTTTCTACTTTTGCTAGCTTTAACAAAGTGTCCATATGTGCTAATTTCCTTTCATTAGCATATTGTTCTTTTCCGGCCGGATGTGCACCTTTTTTTGTTTGATTCTGCGTCTAAAAAAAAATAAAAACGAATAAAGAGGAATGAAAGAGACAAATAGAGCTGCGTGATCCTGTCACTCACGTAGCAAGCACATGTACAATGATTCTTGAGTGGCCGGCTTTTTTTTTTTAATTACACAGTACAACGCAGATGCTCGCAACACACACCCACACTCACCCTATGAATACACTTACACAAACCCTACCTCTATAAGCACCTCTGAAGGACTGAGCACTGGCAGATCTGGAGATTCCCGAAGTCACCATTGACGTCGGCACTGGCAGATTTGGAGATTCCCGAAGTCACCATTGGTGCATCGTCGTCGACGGAACGTCGATTATCACTTAACGCATAACGCCGATAAATCCTAAAAAAATCGAGATACGGTGCGAGCACTAGCATTTCAACCCTGGTGGGTAGCGTCCCATTGGACCGTCCTACCATTGGACTACAAGCCTAATCGCCTCCAGTGGCAGGCTGGCAGCCAGCTCTCCTCTTTTTGCAAATCTCAGTCGTATCCCTCTCTCTTTGTGGTCCACAAAGCAAGCGACAGTGCTTTCAGCTCACATGTGTTTCAAGCTTTGCCTCTCTGCTTCGGTTCCTATGGTTAATCTGATCTGATACAGTCCAGGAATATGTTCTTTGTCTGCCCAAAATATTGTGCAAATCTTTCTCGTTTTTGGATTAACATTTGAATTTTTAAACCCTCACAACGAAGGTGTGGCTTCTTTTAACACTATATGTTACACTCGGATTTAAGGGCAAATCCGAATGCAAGAATACATGTGCGCCAGGATCAAGTTACACACATGCATCGACTCAGTGAATACCAAAACACAGTGTAAAGCGTAAAGAGAGTATTAAACAGTTATTACATGACCGAATGTCTCAACTAAACAATCGTTCGAGTAGCTAACAGCGGAAAAGTAAACACACGCAGAAGTCCTCCACAGGCAGCAGACTGGAGAACGAACGCCTAGAACCCATCGAACTCTTCATGGTAATCCTCAAAACGTCCATCTGAGCAGCAGCCGGGTAGTGTAGATGCAATAAAGGAACAACAAGCGTCAGCACATGTCGTACTCAACAAGGGAAATGTTCTATAACAACATGCAAGGCTTTATGGTGGAAGCTGATGGTTATAAAGCAAGTCAGCATTTTAGTTGGTCAAGTTTTATTAAGCAACTGTTACTAGCAAGTGAAAGTATAAACCAAACCCAGATAATAAAATGCAACGGATCCATAAAATGTAATGCACAAGTTTAAAAGTTCCATCTTTCATAAATTAATCATGTGAGGGTCCAGGCCGCCCTTGACCGTGGGCACGGCTAACTAGTTAGTTTTACACTCTGCAGAGGTCGTACATCTTTACCCACAAGTCACGTAAAAGTCCCAAAGAACTTTAAACCCAACCATGCAATGCTAGCTAGGCACCATACCACACTACTGAGGTGTGATTGCATAGGGACGCTACGAGGCCGTTACAAAGATCCCCAGATGTAGGCTGCCCGCTAGGTTACCTGATCAGTGCAGCGTATAAAGCTCCCGGACGAGTACCGTGTCTTAGCTAAGCCCACACCTACGCCCGAGCAGGTCCATACGCCATCTACCGTCAGCCCCCAACCCTTATCAGGTAAAGCATACCTAACACCTAGTTCACTAATTATTAAGCCAAGACAGAGCCATATGTCTTGTGGTTGCACTGTTTTCCTGGGTGGTCGCTCCATGTTCCAATTAACAGGCATAAAGTATTCTTGCATTACATGAATGATAGCATAAATAAGTCCATACCCTGAGGTGGCGCCTGCGTGGCAGTGTGGGTGGGTCCTAGGTGCTGGTGAGGTGGCTGTTTTTTTAGGGATCGCGACGAATCTGCTAAAACATCATGGTGTTGTGGGCCGTATTGCGACGAATTTAACAAATCGTCATGATGGTTTGGGCTTCAATATCCATCGATGCACGTCCGTGACGAAAAATATGAATACGTCGTAGAATCGCGTCAAACTAAACAAATCGTCGCAGTGTTTGTGACGAAAAAAAGGAATACGTCGTAGAATCACGACGAATTTAACAAATCGTCGCAGTGTTTTGGGCTTCAATGCACATCCGTGACGAAAAAAAGAATACGCCGTAGAATCGCGATGAATTAAAGAAATCGTCGCAGTGTTTTGGGTTGCAATGCACATTCGTGACGTTTTCTGAAAATGTCGCGGAGAAAGCGTCACAGATTAAATAGTTTCTTGTAGTGTATTGACAAGTGTTCATTAAACCACCTGAAACCACGTAAAGCGCTAGCATGTGCTACCCAACATAAAGTAAGCCCAAGTTGATCAAGGCATAGGATAACAAAGCTAGTCGAACCTTAACAATTGGACCCATCAATTTTATGCAAAGCAATAATAAACAACAGTGTAATTAAAATGCATGTTGTCATAGGATCAACGGGAATGCAGCAAGGACTTGCCTTCTACCAGCTCCGGAAACTGCTCAGGGTCTTGAAATTCTTCAACAGCAGCGAAGTCCCCGAACTGCTCGTACTCTACGCTCCACACATCACATACAAGCATACAATGGAAACAAATAAGAAACAATACACCAATCATCTCAAACAGAAGTAAAAACAACAGAGAAACTATTCTACTCGTCGAGACGATCGTGTGGACATAAAGAACGCTAAAAACGGAGCTAAAATGACTAAGATATGGCTAAAACAAGTTTAAGGACTAATCTGTAAATAAAAATTAAGTGTCGTGGCTAAACTGAAGAAAACAGGACCTAATCGTAAAGGTTTTCCTAAGGTGGAAGGACCGGGTTGTAATTTTGAAGAAACTCGAGGGTTTATTTGCAAAAGCGCGCGGTTAAGGCGAATGGACGGATCTGATCCGCCGGATCAAGATCCGTCGACTGGGATCTAACGCAGGCGCGGGGCCGCGGGTTGACCGGTACCTACCGGTTTAACCCGGGGGTCAATCTAATCTGGACCGCAGATTGGGGATCCGGCGGCCCAGGACTTGCGCAAGCGGCTGGCGGCGATGCGGGACGCGGCGGCGCAACGGCGATCGGGCGGCGACGTGACGACGATTAGGGGCTGGGGTGCTCCCTTCGTCGCGGTGGTTGCACCAGGACATTCTGGAGCGAACGGCGAACGCCACGGCGAGCTCCAGGGGCGGCGATGATGGCACGGGACGGCGGAGAGACACGGCGGCGGACCTCCGGCGAGGCCAACCCGGCGATGCAGATCCCTAGAGCTCAAACAAGCGTCATGGTCCTTCTCCTCACCTCCTTGCGAATCGCCTGAGGATGCCCACGACGGCTGGGAGACGGCGGCGGCGCGGAGCAACGACGACGGCGCTAGGGTTAGTGTCAGCGGCGGCGGGCGCTAGGGTTCGGGCGCGGGGGTGAGGCGAAAGGCGGTGCGGGCGGTGCCTTAAATAGGGGTGCGTGCGGTGTTCCCGGTGTGCGGGCCCCCCCGGCGCGAGGCGGTGCACGCACGGACGCCGAGTCGGACTCGGCCCCCGGCTCGGTCGGATGCGGGAAGCGGCGCGGCGGCGAGAGGAGGCGGATGACGGGTGGGGGCGACCCATCGGCGGCGGGGGCGGGCGCGTGCGGGGGGGGAGGGAGGTGAGCGGGGGCTGCGCTGGGCTGGAAAGTTGGCTGGGCCGCGGGGCTGGTGGTGGGCTGCGGTCGGCGCTGGGCCAAAAAGGGAAAAGGGAGGGAGAGTTGAAAGGGAAGGGTTTCTTTTTATTTTTCAAACACATTCAAACAACGAATTCAAACCAGAGTTTGAATTCAAACACAACAAAGTGATGCACCAACATGTATGCAATAGGGAACTCGTATATTTCATTCTTTAAATTAAGAAAATGATCAAATGCCTAGAAAAACACAATCTCCTTATATTCCTTAAACGAGAATGAATTGTTGCTAAGCAAATTTTAATTAAACACAAGAGGTGGAATTTAGGGTGTTACAAATCCTACCCCCTTAAGATGAATCTCGTCCTCGAGATTTGGTTGGATCAAAGAGATGTGGATATTCTGCTCTCAACTCATCTTCTCTTTCCCAAGTTGCCCCATCCTCTGCATGATTACTCCACTGCACCTTGCACATTGTGAAAGTCCGGTTTCTTGTAACCCGTGTCAACCTGTACAGAATTCTGATAGGTCGTTCAGTAATGGTGAGATCTCCCTTGACATCCAACCCATCCATAGGCAATGGCTCCTTATCATGAGGCTTGAGACCCCTTTTTAACTGAGAGATATGGAACACATCATGCACATCTGAAAGCTGTTCTAGCAAATCAAGTCTGTATGCTACCTCTCCCACTCGTTGTAAGATCTGAAAAGGTCCAATGTAGCGAGAGGACAGCTTTCCCTTTACCTTGAACCTGCGTAAACCCCTGCTGGGTGACACCTTCAAGTACACATAATCCCCTTCCTGGAAAGATACATCTCTCCTCTTCCCTTCTGCATAGCTATTTTGCCTAGACTGAGCAACTCTCAGATTCTCTCTTATGATCTGAACTTGCCTTTCTGCCTCCTTAATGATATCAGTCCCAAACAACTGACTCTCGCCTGTCTGACTCCAATACAATGGTGTTCTGCACTTTCTTCCATATAGTGCCTCGGAGGGTGTCATCTTCAGATTGGCTTGATAGCTGTTGTTGTAAGAGAACTCAGCATACGACAAACTCTTATCCCAGCTGCCACCATGCTTAAGAGCACAAGATCTTAACATATCCTCCAGAATCTGATTCGTCCTCTCAGTCTGACCATCTGTCTGCGGATGATAGGATGAGCTGAAGTGCAACTTCGTATCCATGGACTCATGAAGCTTCTCCTAGAAACGCGATGTGAACTGAGTACCTCTGTCAGATACTATCATCTTAGGCACACCATGCAAACAAACAATACGAGACATGTACAGTTCTGCTAATCTCGCACCCGAATGAGTAGTCTTAACCGGAATGAAGTGAGCTACCTTAGTCAAGCGATGCACTATGACCCATATCGAATCATACCCAGCTGGTGTCTGTGGTAACCCCACTATAAAGTTCATACCAATTTCTTCCCACTTCCATTCAGGCACCTTCAATGGCTGCATTAATCCAGTTGGCTTATGATGTTCTGCCTTAACTCGATGACACGTGTCACACAATGCAACATGAGCGGCCACATCCCTCTTCATCTCATACCACCAATACCTCTGCTTCAAATCTTGATACATCTTAGTGCTGCCTGGGTGGACGGAATAAGCTAAATCATGGGCCTCTCTCAAGATCGTCTTCCGGAGGTCTCCCACATCAGGCACAAAGATCCTATTCTTGAACCATATAGTACCCTGATCATCCTCAGTGAAATCCGGGGCCTTGCCCCTCTCCATGGTGTCCCTGATCTCTTTGATCTCCACGTCCTCCAACTGCCCCTTGCGTATTTGCTGCTCCAGAGTAGACTCTACCTCCAAAGTGACTCCCTCAGTGAGAGCAGCCATCCACAGATTGAGTCCCTCGAACTCCTTCATCAGCTCTTCAGGCAGCTGGAACGCCAAAGCTGTATTGTCTTGTCCCTTTCGACTCAAAGCATCTGCCACCAGATTAGCCTTCCTAGGATGATACTATATGTCTAGATCATAGTCCTTGATCAGCTCCAACCATCGGCGTTGTCTCAGATTAAGATCCTTCTGAGTGAAGATGTACTTTAAGCTCTTGTGGTCTACGTAAATCTGGCACTTGGTTCCCATGATGTAATGCCTCCAGATCTTTAAAGCATTAACCACAGCTGCCAGTTCCAGATCATGTGTAGGATAGTTCTGCTCATGATTCCTCAACTGCCTTGATGCATAAGCTATGACGTGCCCTTCATGCATAAGAACACAACCCAAACCTTGTCTGGATGCATCACAATAGATATCAAAACCCTTTTGCTAGTCTGGCATCACAAGCACTAGAGCGGTTGTCAACCTCCGCTTCAACTCCTCAAAACTCTCCTTACAGGCATCAGTCCACTTGAACTCTCTATCCTTCTCCAGTAGGGTAGTGACAGGCTTCACAATCTTAGAGAACCCCTCAATGAACCGTCGATAGTACCCTACATGTCCTAGGAAACTCCTGATCTCCTTAACTGTCTCGGCGGTTCCCACTTCAACACATCTTCAACCTTAGCCGGATCGACTGAGATACCTCCATCTGTGATAATATCCCCAAGAAAAGAGACTTCCTTCAGCCAGAAATCACACTTGCTGAACTTGGCATACAACTGATGCTCTCTCAACTTTTGCAAAACACATCTCAAATGCTCCTCATGTCCCTCCTCAGTCTTGGAGTAAATCAGAATATCATCAATGAACACCACAACGAACTTATCCAAGTACTCCATAAACACCTTGTTCATCAGATACATAAAGTAGGCAGGTGCATTTGTCAACCCAAAGGACATAACAGTGTACTCATACAGCCCATACCTGGTGGTGAATGCAGTTTTAGGAATATCCGACCATCTGATCTTCATCTGATGATAACCAGAATGCAAATGAATCTTAGAGAACACCTTAGCACCTCTCATCTGATCAAACAAGTCTTCAATGTGAGGAAATGGATACTTATTTTTGATGTTAACCTCATTAAGCAATCGATAATCCACACACATCCTCTGAGTACCATCCTTCTTCTCAACAAAGATAACTGGTGCCCCCAAGGTGATGAACTAGGACGGACAAACCCCTTTTCCAACAATTCTTTAATCTATTTCTTAAGTTCTATCAATTGTGTACTAGACATTCTATATGGACGTTTAGAAATAGGAGCAGTACCAGGTAATAGATCAATAACAAACTCAATATCTCGGTCAGGTGGCATACGTGGTAACTCCTCTAGAAACACGTCCGGGTACTCATTGACCACCCTGATATCCTCCAAAGCTTTGCCATCCAACTGCTGCATAGAACCTCCTGCATCTGATGGTGGATCAGCCACACGTTCAATCTTTTCTCCGTTAGGACCAGTGAGAAGAACTGTCCTCTTAGCACACTGTATCGTCGCATCATGTATACCCAACCAATCCATACCCACAATAACATCAAGATCCTTTGATTCCAACACTATTAAGTTTGCCCAGAAGTTTTCTCCCATGATCTTTAGACTAACATTAGGACACATATATAAAGATTTCATTTACCTCCTGGTGAACTAACTAGCATGGTTTGTTTCATGGGACACATGGGTATGCTATGCTTGACTACAAATTGAGCAGATATAAACGAATGAGATGCTCCAGAATCAAATAAGACATATGCCGGGATGGAGTTGACAAAGAACATACCAAGCACCACTTGCGGATTCTCTTGAGCGGCCTCAGTACTCACGTGGTTCACCATGCCACGGCCCTGACTCTGCTGCCCCTTGTTGCTCTGCGGGGTCTGGTTCCCGCTCCTCACCTGCTGCATCTGCTGGATCTGCACAGGGGTGCCTGGGGGAGACTCTTAGGACAGGCATTAGCATAATGCCCAGCCTCTCCACATTTAAAGCAAGTGTTGCCCGTGGGGGTGAGGGGTGCACTGGGCCTCACGGGCGTACCAACTGGAGTCATCGGACGATGTTGCGGGCATGTAGGGCGTGGAGTCTGCAGCCCAGGGCGCGGAAACTGCTGAGGAGTGCGCTGGAACTGCTGATACTGCTGTGGCTGGTACTGATACGGCTGCTGACCATAGCCTCCTGTCGGACCTCCTTGACGGAACGGGACTCACGGTGGTGAGGTAAAGCGGGGACGAGTGCTGCTCCCGGACTATCCTGGAGTGGAGGCCTTCCTCTTCAGTTCTCCCAGCTCTCTGCACATGGACTCCAAGACAATAGCTTTGTCTAACGGCTGCTGGAAGGACGGAAAGGTGTGAGACGTCAGCTGGTAACGAAGCGGTCCAGCCAATCCCTCCATGAAACGCTCCTGCTTCTTCGGATCATCAGCTACCTCTTCTGGTGCATAATGAGACAACTCGATGAACCTGTCCCGGTACTCTGCCACTGACATTCCCCCCTGCTTGAGAGAGAGGAAGTCCTTCTTCTTCAGGCTCATCACCCCAGCAGGAATGTGGTGGTTCCTGAAGCTCTCTGTGAACTCCTTCCAGGTGATGGTGTTAGGCGTAGCCTGGGCGGTAGTGTAAGCATGCCACCATGCTCCAGCTGATCCTTGTAGTCGGTCCGCAGCAAACAGGACCTTCTCCCTGTTGTCACACTGAGCAGTGGTGAGCATCTTGCCCACAATCTTCAGCCAATCATCAGCATCAAGTGGATCAGCAGCATGGGTGAAAACCGGCGGACGGTGGCTCATGAACTCCCTGTGCTTGTTCATGGGCGCTGGCTGCTGTGGTGGTGGTTGAGGAGGGTTGTTGACCTAGGCCTGCTGGTTGGCCACAGTGGTTGTCAGGTTCTCCAAGAGCTATAGCTGATTCTGGAAGAACTGCTGCATGGGATCCATTGGTGGTGGGGGTGGGGGTGGTGCACTGCCTGAACTGTTGCCTCGTCCTTGGCGTGCCACTGGAGGCTGATCAACCCCTGATCCGGACTTGGTGTTTACCATCTGAGCATTAGAAACACTGATTTAGATTATGACAGTGATAGAAAAGCTGAAATGATAAACAATGCAGACTTCCATATTATGACAGATTCTGATAGCTGTAAAGAAACAAAGACATCTCACTGTACCTTTAACCAAAAATCACGAATGTTTCTGGAGATATGGTGCATCAAATTACTTAACTACCCCAACCGGATTTGCCTCAATCGGAGGTCTACAACTCGAGATATAAAATAATGAAGTCAGCCGTGTCACCAGGATTTGACAGATTTTGTTGGCTTAGTGTTTCGCCCATAACTCCCAGAGTATAGATTGGATAGTGCTGAATTTTTGGCAGAAAATCATGTATACAATTTTTGAACTTACCCAACTGGTTTTACTTAATTCGGAGTTCTGTAGCTCGAGATAAAAATAAAACACTACTGCTGTGTCAGGAAGTGACGTGAACAGATTCTGCACTACGATACTCCTAATGATAGATAAAATATGATAGATAAAGAATTATGAATTTGCAATATAAAAGATGGATGGAACAGAACTTAAACCCACTAACCAAACTTTACTTCTAAACCAATGTCATTGTGGCATTAATCCACAACACATTGCAATCACACAAAGATCCAACTTACAATTGTTCACAAATTCAAGCACTCAAACACACCACTAGCTAACACACCGATCCAACGTGTCGTTCTAACGATTACAGACTCTAAAACTGAAGGTAAAAGACACCTAGCACTGAAGGCCAAATGATCCGAGTGCGGGACTAAGTGACCCATAGCTTGTCCTCCTGGGTCTTGGTGACATTACAAGCCATCTTTCTCCATCTTCCTGCACTTCTTCCTCATCCTGCCCCGCGATCACTGCCTTGAGCCTTTTGATCTCCCTCCGGTCCTCATCTTGCTGTCACGGAGGTCTAGCAGCTCCATGATGGTGCCATCAAGGTTGGTGTTGAGAGCTGCTACAAGTCCCACTTGAGTTGCATAGCGTGGTCCCAAGGTTGCATTAGCCACTGGAATCACGCTGCCCACAGCTCCAGCACGTCGACGGGGAAAGTCACCCCACACAGTGTTGGTGAGATGGTGAGCCTCCTCATAACACCATGCAGAAAGAGCCCTTCTAGCAGCATCATCTCTCCCTGCGGCGAAGGTAGCTCTGGTGGCTAGAGCCTGGTGAACAACAACCTCGTACAGTCCGCCCTCCTGTGGATTATCCAAGATGCCCACTGCCAGATCCCACTGCGTTGGATAACAAGGATGAGTCCTCCTTAGTCCAATGTAGTCAATAGTCACTTGTAGGTGAAGACGCTGGAATAGCCGCCTCAGTTTGGATGGAAAGCGTGCATGCCCTCCATAATGGTGACAGACGACCACCTTCCACTCCTCAGGCGCTGGTTGCTCATCAGCACCTCCATCCTCTGGATCAGAGTCCTCAAGGTCTGAGTGGTCATTTGGATCACCTCCTTGTTCTCGCTCTTCAGCTGGCTCCTCTTCTGGCTCATCATCTGACAGCTCAATGACTGAAGCGGGTGGTGAAGCTTGCCCTGAAGCAGAGTTCGCTTCACTTCCCTCTTCATAAGCGTCCTGGTGCTCATCACTGTACGAGGAGTAGCAGTAGAATTCTTGGTCCTCCAGGTACCTTGGAAAGCGGTAAGCACCTGAGCGAGTGGTCTTCAGTTGGCGAACCATCTAAGATAGATGAGACAAGTGCAGATTACTAGATGAGACAAGATCAAGCTTAGATAACAAAAGCAAACCAAGGATGAGATTAAACCAAGATTAGATATACTAAACAAAATAAAGCAAACTAAGCTATGTGTGGATTATATTACTACAAAATCCTTAGTTTCCGACCAGTTCTGACTAGGCTAACGTCCTACAGTCAACACGACTCTGGTACCACTTTGTCACACCCGGATTTAAGGGCAAATCCGATGCAAGAATACATGTACACCAGGATCAAGTTACACACATGCATCGACTCAGTCAACACCAAAACACAGTGTAAAGCGTAAAGAGAGTATTAAACAGTTATTACATGACTGAATGTCTCAACTAAACAATCGTTCGAGTAGCTAACAGCAGAAAAGTAAACACACGCAGAAGTCCTTCACAGGCAGCAGACTGGAGAACGAACGACTAGAACCCATCGAACTCTTCATGGTAATCCTCAAAACGTCCATCCGAGCAGCAGTTGGGTAGTGTAGATGCAATAATGGAACAACAAGCGTGAGCACATGTCGTACTCAACAAGGGAAAAGTTTATAACAACATGCAAGGGTTTATGGTGGAAGCTGATGCTTATAAAGCAAGTCAGCATTTTAGTTGGTCAAGTTTTATTAAGCAACTGTTACTAGCAAGTGAAAGTATGTACGAAACCCAGATAATAAAATGCAACAGATCCATAAAATGTAATGCACAAGTTTAAAAGTTCCATCTTTCATAAATTAATCATGTGAGGGTCCAGGCCGCCCTTGACCGTGGGCACGGCTAACTAGTTAGTTTTACACTCTGCAGAGGTCATACATCTTTACCCACAAGTCACGTAAAAGTCCCGAAGAACTTTAAACCCAACCATGCAATGCTAGCTAGGCACCATACCACACTGCCGAGGTGTGATTGCATAGGGACGCTACGAGGCCGTTACAAAGATCACCAGATGTAGGCTGACCGCTAGGTTACCTGATCAGTGTAGCATATAAAGCTCCCTGACGAGTACCGTGTCTTAGCTAAGCCCACCCTTATGCCCGAGCAGGTCCATACGCCATTTACCGTCAGCCCCCAACCCTTATCAGGTAAAGCATAACTAACACCTAGTTCACTAATTATTAAGCCAAGACAGAGCCATATGTCTTGTGGTTGCACTGTTTTACTGGGTGGTCGCTCCATGTTCCGATTAACAGGCATAAAGTATTCTTGCATTACATGAATGATAGCATAAATATGTCCATATTGACAAGTGTTCATTAAACCACCCGAAACCACATAAAGCGCTAGCATGTGCTACCCAACATAAAGTAAGCCCAGGTTGATCAAGGCATAGGATAACAAAGCTAGTCGAACCTTAGCAATAGGACCCATCAATTTTATGCAAAGTAATAATAAACAACAGTGTAATTAAAATGCATGTTGTCATAGGATCAACGGGAATGCAGTAAGGACTTGCCTTCTACCAGCTCCGGAAACTGCTCAGGGTCTTGAAATTCTTCAACAGCAACGAAGTCCCCGAACTGCTCGTACTCTACGCTCCACACATCACATACAAGCATACAATGGAAACAAATAAGAAACAGTACACCAATCATCTCAAACAGAAGTAAAAACAACAGAAAACTATTCTACTTGTCGAGACGATCGCGTGGACATAAAGAACGCTAAAAACGGAACTAAAACGACTAAGATATGGCTAAAACAAGTTTAAGGACTAATCTGTAAATAAAAATTAAGTTTGGGGGCTAAACTGAAGAAAGCAGGACCTAATCGTAAAGGTTTTCCTAAGGTGGAAGGACCCGGTTGTAATTTTGAAGAAACTCGGGGTTTTATTTGCAAAAGCGCGCGGTTAAGGCGAGGGGACGGATCTGATCCGCCGGATCAAGATCCGACGGCTGGGATCTAACACGGGCGCGGGGCCGTGGGTTGACCGGTACCTACCGGTTTGACTCGGGGGTCAATCTAATCTGGACCGCAGATTGGGGATCCGGCGGCCCAGGACTTGCGCAAGCGGCTGGCGGTGACGCGGGACGCAGTGGCGTAACGGCGATCAGCGGCGGCACGATGACGATTAGGGGCTGGGGTGCTCCATTCGTCGCGGGGGTTGCACCAGGACGTTCGGGAGCAAACGGCGAACGCCACGGCGAGCTCCAGGGGCGGCAACGACGACGCGGGACGGCGGAGAGACACGACAGCGGAGCTCCGGCGAGGCCAACCTGGCAATGCAGAGCACTAGAGCGCAAACAAGCATCATGGTCCTTCTCCTCACCTCCTTGCGAATCGCCCGAGGATGCCCACGACGGTTGGGAGACGGCGGCGGCGCGGAGCAACGGCGACGGCGCTAGGGTTAGCGTCGGCGGCGGCGGGCCCTAGGGTTCGGGGCGCGAGGGTGAGGCAAAAGGCGGCGCGGGTGGTGCCTTAAGTAGGGGTTCGCGCGGTGTTCCGGCGTGCGGGCCCGCGGGCGCGAGGCGGCGCAAGCACGGACGCCGAGTCGGACTCGGCCCCGGCTCGGTCGGATGCGGGGAAGCGGTGTGGCGGCGAGAGGAGGCGGATGACGGGTGGGGCCACCCGTCGGCCGGCGAGGCGGCGCGCGCGGGGGGGGGAGGGGAGCGGGGCCGCGCTGGGCTGGAAAGTTGGCTGGGCCGTGGGGCTGGTAGTGGGCTGCGGCCGGCGCTGGGCCAAAAAGGGAAAAGGTAGGGAGAGTTGAAAGGGAAGGGTTTCTTTTTATTTTTCAAACACATTCAAACAACGAATTCAAACCAGAGTTTGAATTCAAACACAACAAAGTGATGTACCAGCATGTATGCAACAGAGAACTCCTATATTTCATTCTTTAAATTAAGAAAATGATCAAATGCCTAGAAAAACACAATCTCCTTATATTCCTTAAGCGAGAACGAATTGTTGCTAAGCAAATTTTAATTAAACACAAGAGGTGGAATTTAGGGTGTTACACTATAGTATTAAGATAAATAGATAAAATATGTCAACAACATATATATGGGGATGAGTAAAAGTTAATAGGAAAATCATGAGATTTTTGGACATGTGTGTGAGTTCTTATTATCATATTCCTTTACCTTTGATCATGAGATCAGATGTCTGGTCATTTGAGTTTGCACTTACCAAACCATAGAGCTCGCTGAAGTCATTTAAATTGAACATAAACAGTGTTTCATTTGTATATTTCTACTCCATATGGAGAAGAGGACAATCTTTCACTAGGCTAGAAACGATTTGTCCTGGCGGCTAAAATCTGTCTTTGCTGGCAGGCGCGGCACCCGCTAGCAACTTTGAGCCAGTAGAAATGGCCCTTTGTGCTGGCAGGTGGCCCGACCGCTAGCACAGAGCCATTGTGCTGGCGGGTCACTTGAACGTTCGCCAGCACAAATGTCATCAGTGTTGGCGGTTACTTAAGCAGCTCGCCAGCACAAATGTCATTTGCGCTAGCAGTTGCTTAGGCCGCCCACCAGCACAAAGGTTATCTGTGCTAGCGGTTGCTTAGGCCGCCCGCCACAAAAAGTATTTTTTTCATTTGCTATATAATTCCCCATAATTGTTTATTATTTGTATATAATTTGTCATTTTTGTTTATTATTTGTATTTGGCTGCTATATTCACCCGTATTGTTTTCATATTGGCATTTGTATGTAAAATTTACTTTAATTTATTGTAATTTATATTTAACCGCCAAATCCAAATATGTCTCACAAACACATAACCCAAACTAAAATAAAAAATGTATACATAAGTCACATTACAAAAAAATATCGTGCATAATAGATAACCCTAAGACACCCATCTACGTAACCTTTCCGCATCGTCTAATGTCAAGACTCCTTCTTTATCGAAGAATTCTCCATCCTTGTGGCAAATCTCACGTAGGATGAATCTCGCCATGTCCGCACAAATGCTGGTGATTTGATTGTCACCAAGTTGCCCCCATGATCACTCAATGGTAGACATTTGCACGTAAACACAATAAATGAAGATTGTTATGCATTACCATCAGGACCATCATTAGCACATACATAGTTGTGTACAAACAAGAGGCTTACGTTTTCAGGATTCGTCCATTACCTCCCATTATTTCTCAAAACCTCACACACATAATATCCACATAGAGCACTGCCAGGAGGTTGTTTGTAGCATTGCAAACAAATAAAAAATGATCAGTACTTATTAACAGAAGTGTACAACCTTGATAAAAATGATTGGTACTTATTAACAGAAGTGTTCTAACCCATTTGGCATGTCGTATCACCATTTTTCATCTTGTGCTGCACATCATTGACTATGTATAGACTATACGCACTTTAAGGATACAAATATATAAGTTAGTAATACAATTTGAATTATAGCCAATACACGCAACGGTGATTATATATTGAACTGAGTTGTCTTACTTTCTTATAATCTCAATGATTTTCTTGTAAGAAGCCTCTGAATAGTGTAATGAGTCGAAGAGCCCCATAGTTCCCAACTTCGGACACATGTGAAAGCAAATGAAATGATCCCTGCATAAAATTAAAATAATTAATATAAATAGACTCAAAAATGAAGGCAAATGATGATATAGTTATTTAAAGGATCTTACTAAAAATTCTAAGCACACTTGATAAAATCCTCAGCATGAAGTTTAGCTTTCTCGTAACCCTTTGTTAATTCTTCTTTCTCTTGTGGTGTCTTTGCTTGTTCCTCTATTTGCTTTCTTAGATGATCCAAAATTATGAACGTGTGTTGTGGCTTGCTTACTTGTTGCGGGTCCACATATGCTACCTTCCACGTCCCATTTGTGTTCCTTTCATCCAACGCTTGCATCCTGCAAGAAAAGTTAACTTAGGATAGTAATAACAATACATATGGATTTGAATAGATTTGGATGTCGTATAGGGATGTTGACTTACATGGACCAAATGGTGATGAGATTGACGTTGAGTTTGTCACGACAGAACATCGCATGCAAATCGGGGAAATCGATTGCAGCGTTTCATTCTAAAGAGCAATTGAGCACTCATTTCGGGACATTGGCAGTGATAGTGTGAATGCCTTGCTTCATGGCATGCATGATCCATCCATGTGGCCTCATCAATTTTGACGACTCTTGGTTCAGTTGCCACCTAAACAAGAATGGTTTGCCATGCTCAAACTTGTTGGGTGCCTCATCCAACGAAAACATTCTAATATGCTCATCCTTTAGTTTTTGAAAAGAGGTGCGGGTTAAAGATTTTTCATCTAGTACCTTCTTAAGTACTTGAACATCAGATGATTCTTAAACGGACGCTGGAGCCCGTTTACGTTTATTCTTGAGTACTTTCAAGAATAAGTGAACATCGGATGATTTCATCTTTGGTTCATATGAGTTTGTCATCTGGTGTATTGCTGGCGTCTTGGTTGCTGAACATGGCAGAGGAGATGGTGGTCATGGAACAGATTTCGGTGATGATGCCCCTTCATCGAGAGTTTGTTGGACGGGTGATTTATTCTCATTGTTACCTCCCTGCTCCCCATCCATCGTAAGTTGTCCCATGTTCCCGACATCTGCAACATCTTGGAGGGTCATGTTGTTGTCATTGTTACATCCATGCTCCCCACCCATCGTGTACTCGACCATTGCAGCATCTAAATCTTGGGGGGGGGGGGGGGTACACATTATTGGCTAGGTTGTAAGGGACTTGGTGATGCATTAAGTATGATATATCGACGATGCCACAGTATGTTGTTGACGGATAAAACTCGTATCCACCTACGATCCGCAAGCATACGGACCTACACCTTTTTCACCACGGGGATTCCCTATGTTCTTATCAATCCACGGAGCAACGGGATTGCTAGCGCTCAACCAAGTACTAAACTAGCAGATGGGAAACCTTTGAATGGGGTATTAATCTAAAGGTAAAGACAATCTAACCTGAGTTAATCTAAGAAGTCTAAGGTTAAATAGATGGTAAAGTGTGGACACAAGACAGAGAGGTTAAGATAAATAAGCGTTCCCTCCCTAGGGTTTAGGAACACGTGAACATGCATCTACTACATGAGAAGGGTGTTGCCTACACTAGCTTCATGGCGATTATGCGGCCGCTAAGCCTTCTCCCTAAATCGTACTGTCACTACGCAAGGTAATCAAACACTTTCACGTATCACCGCATCTATATCTAAGCATCTACAGGGTTAAGCTAATCACCACGATTACCACAAACCCTACTGAGACCACATGTTGCGCAAACATATGTAAACAAAGCATACGCGAAGACATAGACCATAAAGCATTGATTGGCATAAGGTTCATGTATAGATTACATATCATGCATCCATCTAACCCTAGGGACGAACGGAGACATTACCCCATCATATTACACGGATTAAAGCACATAGGGGTGATGGAGACTCCTGAGAACATCGTCGATGAAGATGATGGCGATGAAGCTTGGGAACACCGCTAGGCCAGCGGCTTGGAGTCCTCTTGCTTCCTTCCCTCCGCCGACGTTGATCCTTGCGACGAGCTCATCCAACTCTCTCCCTCATCTTGCGGCAGCAGTTTTCTAGTGAATGGCGTCGGTAGAATGATTTGTTCAATATGGCGGCGGACGGAGG
Source organism: Cenchrus americanus (assembly GCA_947561735.1). NCBI lineage: Eukaryota > Viridiplantae > Streptophyta > Magnoliopsida > Poales > Poaceae > Cenchrus > Cenchrus americanus. The sequence continues at coordinate 251,074,095 of OX387245.1, read as the reverse complement.
AAGAGGCAATAAATAGACGAACACCTAGGGAAAAGGGGGCACCAAACCGGGCCCGACGTGGGCTGGGCCCGTCTGCCCAGGCCCATTTCGGCCTGGTTCGACCCCGATTTCTTCCTCGATTGCTTCTTGCATGATTCCTTATTTATGTGCACTTGCATGTGGGCCTTTAACGTTGTTTCCTTCACGGTAAGGCTTGAATCCTTGCTATGCAAGCTTCGCTGTTTTCTGGTTGAGTCCCTGAAGACTTGCACGTTGACGCTTCGGTCCTCGGGCCATTTGGAGTCATGTTCATCGCGTGTCTTGACTCTTGTCAGGCTTCATGGTCTTCTTCCAAAGTTCTTGGTGAACTTATCCCGAGAGTCTCCTCTTTAGCGTAGATTTCCTGCGTAAACAATGAACTCCAAAATCGACATGCAAGAGTGAACTTGTTATATATGGTGGGGTAGTTCCCGTGGTTTAGAATAATAAATCAACACCAACATTAAAGGTAAATTCATAGCTAGGTTGATGGAAATTCACCGTCAACATCTCCCCCATGCTTAAACCTTGCTCGTCCTCGAGTAAGTAATCCTTGCTTAAAAGGGAAATCAGCGTTGCCTTCCAATGTTGTCCCTGCACTTAGTCATTCATGACGAGGCAAATTGCTCTCTCTTAAGAATTTATTTTTAAAGTTCAAGTTGTGACCAGCTTCTTTTTCATTATGGAAGATAGACTAAAAATAAAGAACAAGCCACATTTAATAAACACCATGCTCTCAAACTTAAGTGAACTTCAAACCATTACATTGTTCCATGGAAGAATTTTCAAAAAGATGCATATCCAACAGAAGTGAAAATCTCTTGCAAAAGCTCATGGAAACACTCATCCCATCAAGTCACTCAAGCCTATACTAGATTATTTTTGTAACATCCTTAGTTTTGACTTGTATTCAAAATGTTGAATTTCAAAAACTTGAATTGAAGTGGAGTGCTCGTAAGTCGAATAAGAATGTCTTCCTGCTTTTCTTTCCCAAAATTCCTAGACTTAATTTTGGCTTCCACGATACTTTTAGGATGTATACCCTGCTAGTGTGAAAATTTGGTTCTTTATGTGAATCTTATTTGGATTTTATTTGGGGTAGCTTCAAATTTGAATTTAAATTCAAATTTGAGTCCACTTAATAGCCTTAAGGTAATTCGCAAACTTTATTGTACCAAGCGGGCCGCCAACCTCGCAACCGGCCCGGCTCCACTTTGAGCCCATCGCGGCCCGGCCCGGCCGCGCGCCGCACCCCACCAACCGCGCGCCGCCGCCGTGTCGCTGACAGGCGGGACCCGCCGCCCGCGTCAGCCAAAGCGCGATGACGCCAGGGGCGTCATCCCCTTCCTTTAGCCCAGGTGGATCCGATCTGTGTTGAGAGACTTGGGTTTCGGGACATTGATGGAGATACCTTGTTTTACTCTGCTGCTGCTGCTTAGGAAACCACAGCCGCTTCCTTGTCTACTCTCTTATCCCTTTAGATGATAGGCCACTTAAAGCTGCATACAGTTGGTGACGTGGACCTATCCCACTCCTTGGGGATAGACTTTGGGTGTGCAGGGTACGAGTTCGAGTTCGACTGCAACGCCGACGGATGGTACGACTGAGGGATACGTCGCTTCACTCGAGTTTGCTCGTGGCGGGAAGAATAAAGATGGAGACCCTTCGAGAAGATAGCTACCGTTGCGTAGAATTTTCACTCTGATTCAGCCAAGAGGCTTGTAATGATGTACTCCATAATGGACTTGTAATAAATTAATGTACTATTAACTTTATGTGATGCGATGTATGACTTTGTGTACCTATCTGTGAGACGTTCTGTACGCGATAGCCACTGATCCAGGGACTATCACGATGGTACAGGGATTCGGATTTCCTAAGAAAATCCGGGGTTTTACAGGTGGTATGTCACACCTGATTTCCGAAGAGGAACCAAGTGCATCTCATATGTGCGCCAGGATCAGTTCACACACATATGATAGACAAAAATGAGTGAAATACCATAAACAGTTTACAAACGTACTTCAAAGTTTAACCTCTTATTACACTCATGCGGGGAGACTCGAAGGTCTCTAACAACGGAAAACGATAACTACTCGTCGAGTCCTCGTCTTCCGCTCCCACGAGCGGTGCACTTGATCGGGGGGTCCGCAAGCCTCACGGCTCATCGAAGTCATCGTAGAACTCCCCTCCAAAGTTCTCCTCTGAACAGCGATAGGCAAGGCTGAGCACACTTATGGTTGGAGCTCAGCAAGTGGGGGAAAATGCAAGGCTATCAAGGATGGGCTAAGGTTCTGCAGCGGTTAGCATTTTAATGTTGATCAAGTTTTAATTAAGGAACTCCTAGTTACTAGGTGTAAGTTCGTACCAACCCACTTAAGAGAACTTAAAAGCCAAAACAACCCAAGCTCAACGAGCTTCTCCAACCACGATTTATCTCATCTTTAAGTTTATTAATCATGTGAGGGTCCAAGCCGCTCATGACCGTGAGCACGGCCGATCGATCGCGTTTACACTGCGGGAGGTTTGCACACTTTACCCACGGTTCGCGTAAAAGCTCCGAAGAACTTTAAACCCAACCATGCGATGCGGCCAAGCACCATACCACACTTCCGAGGTGTGATTGCATAGGGACGCTACGAAGCCTTTACAAAGGCATGCAAAAGACTAACGACCCGCATAGTTACGGATCGGGGCGGACCATAACCCTCCCTAGTGGTCAGCACCTTAGCAAAGGCTACTACCCCAAAAGGGCCGGGCTATACCCCTGCAACCCGGATCCCCCTCTGCTCCTTTCGGAAAAGGGCCACTAGTACGATCACACACCTAATTATTCGGCTAAGGTCAGAGCCATGTAACACTGTGGTTGCGCATGTTTTCTTGGGTGGTTCTCCATGTTCCGATTAATTCAAGTGCTCTTGCGTTACCCAAAACATTAACTATAAGCCATGTATCATTTCCATAAAAGACCCCTTTTTAACCAACCCATGTTAAGCAACTAGCGTTTTCTACCCAAAACTTCATTTAAAAGGGCTAGGCCAAGGATCAGGGTAAAAGATCTAGGTAAGTCCTTAAAAGGTTTTCCCGTCAATTTAATGCAATGATAACATAAAGTAAACATTAATTTGTAATGCAATTATATAGGACAAAAGGGAACATGCAGGGGGAGAAGACCACTTGCCTTCCTCAACTACGGTAAAAACTTCTTCTTCTTCGAACAACTGCTCCGGATCGTCCCCGAGAGGTGGCTCAGATGAAACAGGCACGATATCTACGATGCACACATAAAGCATACCATAAATAAAACAGATCACCAAACAATCCTAAAGGCTAAAAAAACATGCTACTAAAACGACGGGCTCGCTGAGACGATCGTAAGGACTACTAGAACGCTAAAATCGGAGCTATAACGGAGAAGTTACGCTAAAAACAAGGTTTAAGGACTAAACTGCGATAACTAAACTATACAGGGGCCTAACAGCAAGAAAACAGGGACTAAAACATAAATAAATTTAAAAACAGAAGGTTTAAACTCTAAAAGGGCTGTTCTGGACCTCTGAGCAGAGATTTAATAAAAACGGGGGCTAAAATACAAAATCCGGGATCGAAATGTAAGGGTCTTTAAAGGTGGGAGGACCGGCTTGCGATTGCAATAGAGTTGGGGGTCTCTTTAGCAAAAAGCTCTCGGGTTGACCGTTACTTAAGGTTTGACCCGCGGGGGCCCAGGGGATCTGAGCCGTGGATGGCCGATCCAATGGCCATCCACGCACGCGTGCGCCGGGGGGGGCGCGCGCCGCGCGGCGGCGCGCGCGCGCGCGCGCGCGCGGCGGCTAGGTCGCCGGCGACGTCCACACGGGGAGTTCCCGGCCACGAAAACGCGCGCAAAAGACATCTAGGCGAAGCCGAGAACATCGCGAACTCAAACGCGTGCTTGCACGGGTGGAATAAGGCAACGGCCGAGGCGGGGCGTCCCCGGGGGCGGACGGCCGGCGGCCGGCAAGCGGCGGCGGCGCTATGGTCGGGTGCAAGCAAAAAGTAGGGCGGGGATGGGATCCTTACGGCGGGTAGGTGCTGCGGCGAAGGGAATTGGATGGAGAAGCGGCGACGGCGCAGATCAACTCCGGCGACCGAACTCCACGGGCGGCGACGGCGAGCTGCGCCTGGGGTGCTTGAGGACCTACGGGTTCGATCCGATGCGCCGGTTAGCTCGTACGCGCGAAGAGGAAACGATTGAGGGGGTACAGGGGCTTTACCGGCGACGGACGGACTCGGGCGGCGGCGATGGCGCGGCGGCGCTCGGTGCACGGCGGCGGCGCAAGAGGCTAAGGCACGGGAGGGCGTTGGGACTCGGTGTGAAGCGAAGGGGGGGTAGCGGGGGTGCCTTGGGGGGGTTTATATAGGGCTGAGGGGCGCCGGGAGGCGGTTCACCGGCGGCCATGGCCATTGATGGCCACGGTTTGAATAGGAGTTAAGGGGGGAGGGGGTTAAAGAAGGATAACGCCCGAATTAAGAGAGGGGAAATGAAGGAGGGGCATCACTGCGCTCAATTACAAGGTTTTGATGGCGGGGGATTGATGGATCCGGCCGGTAACGGCCGGCGGCGCGCGGGATGCGGCGTGGCTGACCCGGCCAGAGGTTGGGGACGGCCCTGACGGCCGGGTCCCACCCGTCAGCGGCCGCGACGAAAAGAAAAGGGAAGGGGGGGGGCTGTGCTGGGCCGGCGGTGGAGGCGGGTTGGGCCGCTGGGCCGGTTTTGCACGCGCGGGAAAGAAGAAAGGCCAGCCGGCCTGGGTCTCGCGGGTTGGGCTAGAAAGGGAGAGAGAGAGAGAGGGAGAGAAGAGTTTGTTTTTTTTTTCAAATTTCTTTCAAATTCATTTTTCAAACATTCAAACTCAAATCAAACAAAAATCCATGCATTCAAATCATGATGCACAAGCACTTATGTTCTCTAAATTATTTTAGTGATGTTTATTTATTTAAAAGCCAATTTGTTTAATGATTTATTTTATGTCCTTAAGGAAATTTTTAAACCTAGCCATTTGTTGCTATAATATTTTAGTGATGGAATTTTTAGGGTGTTACAAATCCTACCCCCTTAAAGAGAATCTCGTCCCGAGATTCAGGAAGATTAGAGAACAGCTGAGGGAATTCTTCCTTAAGTTCGTCCTCTCTTTCCCAGGTAGCTTCGTCCTCTCGAATGGTGACTCCATTGTACTTTGCACATCCTAATGACCTTCTCGCGAGTAGCCCTTTCGGAGGTATCCAAGATTTTAACCGGGTGTTCCTTGTATGTTAGGTCATCCTTTACCTCAAGTTCTTCCAATGGTAAATGTTCTACTCTGACCTCACTCGTACACTTTTTCAATTGAGAGACATGGAACACATCATGGACTCCTGCCAAACGTTCCGGTAACTCCAACCGATAAGCTACTTCGCCACGTCTTTCCAAAACTTGAAAAGGTCCGATAAAGCGGGGCGATAACTTCCCTACGATATTAAACCTTCGAAGGCCTCGGATAGGTGACACTCTCGGATATGCATAATCCCCGACTTCAAATATCACTTCTCTTCTCTTAGGGTCCGCATAACTCTTTTGTCCGGATTGAGCAATCTTGAGATTTTCCCGAATTATCTCCACTTGTCTTTCTGCCTCTTTTATTATTTCTGGACCAAAGAGCTGACTTTCCCCTGTCTGGTTCCAGAACAGTGGCGTTCTGCACTTCCTTCCATACAGAGCTTCAAATGGTGCCATCTTAAGACTACTCTGATAACTATTGTTGTATGCGAACTCTGCGTATGGCAAGCTTTTATCCCAACTTCCACCATGTTTCAAGGCACATGCCCTTAACATATCCTCTAGGATTTGATTCGTTCTTTCTGTTTGACCATCTGTCTGTGGATGATATGCCGAGCTGAAATTTAACTTCGTATCCATACACTCATGTAATTTCTGCCAGAATCGGGACGTGAACTGAGTGCCTCGATCTGATACTATCTTCTTCGGTACCCCATGTAGACAGACTATCTTTGATATGTATAATTCTGCTAACTTTGTTCCTGAATATGTGGTCTTTACCGGTATGAAGTGTGCGACTTTGGTTAATCCGTCCACTATGACCCATATCGAATCATATCCATCTCGTGTACGTGGTAATCCTACTATGAAATCCATTCTAATCTCTTCCCACTTCCATTCGGTACTTGTAGTGGTTGTAGTAACCCCCGCTGGCCTTTGATGCTCGCTTTTACCCTTTGGCATATGTCGCATAGTGCTACATGAGCCGCAACATCTTTCTTCATACCGTACCACCAATATTTCGCTTTAGGTCTTGGTACATCTTGGTACTTCCTGGATGTATAGAGAGAGCTGAATCGTGTGCTTCTTTCAATATGGATTCACGGAGGTGTTTGATTTCTGGTACGCAGATCCTGTTCTTAAACCAAATGGTTCCCTGTTCATCCTCTCTGAACTCTGGAACCTTGCCCTGATCAATCAATTTCTTGTACCCCTTAATCTTTTCATCATCAAATTGCCCTTTTTTAATCTCTTGTTCAAGAGTTGACTCCATTTCCAAGGTCATACTTTCGCTCGGTGCAGCTATCCCCAGATTGAGTCGTGCCATTTCCCAACACAGTTCTTGAGGCATTAATCGGGCTACTAACATGTTTGCTTGGCTCTTACGGCTCAAGGCATCTGCCACCACATTGGCCTTCCCTGGATGATACTGTATGTCCAAATCGTAGTCCTTAATCAGCTCTAACCATCTTCGTTGTCTGAGATTGAGATCTCTCTGGGTGAAGATGTACTTCAGGCTTTTGTGGTCCGTGAATATCTGACACTTGTTTCCAATCATATAGTGTCTCCAAATCTTCAGTGCGTGCACTATAGCTGCTAACTCCAGGTCATGCGTAGGGTAGTTTTGTTCATGCTTCCTTAGTTGCCTAGAAGCATATGCTACCACTTTTCCTTCCTGCATCAGAACACATCCTAGTCCTTGCCTCGACGCGTCACAATACACATCAAATCCTTTGTGTATATCAGGCATTATCAGTACTGGTGCAGTGGTCAGTTTCTTCTTTAGTTCTTCAAAGCTAGCTTGACACTTGTCATCCCACTTAAACTCCTTTCCTTTCTCCAACAAAGAAGTGAGTGGTTTTACAATTCTCGAGAATCCCTCTATAAATCGTCGGTAGTACCACCGCCAAACCGAGGAAACTCTCCGATTTCCGATACATTTCTAGGTGGAGTCCAATTTAACACATCCCATACTTTACTTGGGTCTACAAGACAATTCCTCCGTCTGTGATAATGTGCCCAAGAAACGAGACCTCTTTCAGCCAAAAATCACACTTGCTGAACTTGGCGTATACCTGATGCTCTCGAAGTTTCTGCAATACCAGTCGCAAGTGTCCCTCATGTTCTACCTCGTTCTGAGAGAAGACTAAGATATCATCTATAAATACTACCACAAACCGATCAAGATACTCCATGAAAACCTTGTTCATCGGATACATGAAGTATCTTTGGAGCGTTGGTCAACCCAAAGGACATCACTTGTGAACTCGTACGGACCATATCTTGATGTGAAAGCTGTTTTAGGAATGTCCTCCATACGGATCTTTAGGCGATGGTAGCCGGATCGCGAGATCTATCTTAGAGAAAACTCGTCGCTCCCCTCATTTGATCGAACGGATCCTCTATTCGGGGTAAAGGATATTTATTTTTGATAGTGACTCGATTGAGAGATCGATAGTCTACACACATCCTCCTAGATCCATCCTTTTTATCTACGAAGAGTGTGGGGGCTCCCCATGGTGATGAACTAGGACGGATAAACCCTTTACTTAACAATTCCTCTATTTGTTTCTTTAATTACGCCAAATCTTTGACATCCATTCTATACGGTCTTTTGGATGTAGGAGCGAGTACCGGGGTAAGAGTTCGATATCGAATTCAATGTCTCGGTCGGGTGGCATACACCGGCGGGTCATCGGGGAATACATCCGGATACTCATTCACCACCTTAATATCTTCCAACACTTTTCCTTTCATTGAATTCACTAACTCCTTCCGGTAGGTGACGGTGTTGCGATAAATTCTATTCTCGTCCCCTTGTGGGCTGGTCAAATGAACCGATTTCTCCGGAAGACCTGGATAACCCCATCATACTTTCTTAACCAATCCATCCCTAGGATTACATCTATGCCCCGGGGATTTGAGGACTACCAGATTAGATGGAAAGTCTATCCCCATGATTTTAAGGTTTACTTGGGGGCACGGATGGTCGGCTTTCATATCACCGCCGGGTGAACTAACAAGCAAAGGTTTCTTCATCGGACTCACCGGCATATTATGCCTTGCTACGAAGCGATCGGTAATGAATGAATGCGTAGCTCCCGAATCAAATAATACCGTAGCGGTACGAGTCGATAGGGAACGTACCAAGTACAACCCCGAAGCGTCTTGTGCCTCGCTCCACGGTCATGTTGTGCACCCTACTACGCACATAATTTTGCTGAGCTTTGTTGCCCGGAGTGCCCGCACTTCCGGGGCGTCTTTGGAGTTGATGATCGTCCCACTTTACGAATGTTACTCCTCTGGGGAGTCTGCATTCCACGCTTAGGGCAGTTATTGGCATAATGCCCCAACTCGCCACATTTGAAGCATCCGTTGGGCTGCACTGGCGTGGTGTTTCTTGCCGGTGCACCCGGGGTAGGAGCGGGACGGTTCTGCTGGAAGTTTGGTGAGCGTGGGGTTTGCGGGTTGAACCGTTGAGGCTGCTGGAAAGAACGCTGCAGCTGCATATTCTGGGGGTGCTTACCACCCTGCCCTCCAGAGCGGAATGGTGCATTTTGATGGTAGCTGAAGCGGGGGCGAGTATGGGCTGGCCGGATCGACCACGGGATTGAAACTTGCGTTTCGCTCCCCAAGCTCTCTCGCGCTTGTTCTCTAGGCCAATCGCCTTGTTTAACAGAGTGGCGAAATCCGGGAAGGTATGGCTCTGGAGCTGGTAGTTCAGTGGTCCAATCAACCCATCAAGAAAGCGCTCCTGCCTTTTTGGGTCTGTGTTGACCTCGTCGGGAGCATAGCGAGACAACTGTGCAAACTTGTCCAGGTATTCATTTACAGACATATTGCCCTGTTTCAGAGCAAGGAACTCTCTCTGCTTAAGCTTTAACACCCCGTCAGGGATGTGGTGAGCGCGAAAAGCATCTCGGAACTGCTGCCATGTGATGGTGTTAGGTGCAGGATGGGCGGCTGTGTAGGCATCCCACCAATCTGATGCCTGCCCTTCCAAGCGTCCGGAAGCATAAAGGACCATTTCTCGGTCATTACATTGAGCCCTCTCCAACTTCTTGGTAATGGTTTTCAACCAATCATCAGCATCTAGCGGATCGGTTGAGTGAGAGTAGGTGGGAGGGTGGTGGCTCATAAACTCCTTGTGCTTATCTCTCGGAGCGGGTGGTGGTGGTGGGGGTGGTGCCTGCGGCTGATTCTGCTGAGCTTGTAAGTTCTGCACTGCGGCAGTGAGGTTCTGAATTAGCTGCATCTGGGCAGCGAAAAATTGCTGGGTAGCGGGATCCATTGCGGGATTGAGCGGGGGAGGTGGCACTGGGTTTTGTTGATTGGCTATGTGTGCCCGAACCACTGGCGGGACGTCCTGTCCTCCTCCTGACCTGGTGTTTACCATCGATGGTTAGAGAAAGATATTTCGGATAAGATTATCGAACTGTGGTGTAAAGAAGTGAGTTTGAATTAAGGAAACGACAAGATTTTCCTTTCTGTGACAGATTTGGTTGATTCCGATAAAACAGTTATATCCCACGGTATCCTTCTTCAAAAATTATAAACTTTTCCCAGGCCGTGTAGAACCCATTTCTGAAACTAACCCCACTAGTTTTATCCCATTTGGAGATCCACAACTTGAGTTAAAATTCGAGTACCGCAGCTGTGTTAGTACGCTTTTACAGATTCTGTTAGTCCCATTGTTCTGTTTATAACTCGCTGTGTATTAATCCTTTGATGCTGAATTTTGGACAGAGGTTGATCCACAAAATTTGTGAACCAACCCAACTGGTTTTAGGTCAATCGGAGTACTGTAGCTTGAGTTATGATAAAAACATTGCTGCGCTGTCAAGGAACTGCGCGGACAGATTTTGCACGATTGATTCGGTTGGATAAGTAAGGTAGAAGACAATTTGGAATTGAACCCCAACTAACCATTAACTTAACATGATTTTTCTTGTTGCATCTGTGGCCATCACTCCACAATACAACTCACTCAAGCAAAGATCCAAATCAAACATGGTTCACTCAACAACTTTATTACAATCGTTCGTCCTCGCAGGAACGTCTACCGGAAAAAGAAAAAGATGGTGGATATCCTAATTCCTATTCCACTGTAGACTAGTGGCAGCTGCTGGAGTGCCGTATCGAAGCCTTTTGCGGGGAGGAGAACGGGAAGGACAAGATGCTTCGCTCGTCGGTGGCTGCTCGTCCTGCCCGTGAGCCTCCACTGGGCTATCCTCGCCCGTGCATTCTCGTAGCTCCCCGATGTGTCCTATCCAACTCCGCCGTCGCTCCCTCCGGGTCCGTGTTAAGAGCTGTCGTCACTCCGGCAAGGATGTCAACACGGCTATCTCGGAAGTTCCCCATAGGTATCACGGTGTTTTCCGTACCACCGACTCGCCGGGGACGAATCCGAAGTCCGTGCCTTCTAAGCGATCGCGGAACGTGTTGTCGATGGACCACGGTGCTCTTCGGCGGCATCATTGATAGCGGAGCCGCTTCGAGGCAAAGTGTCTTGTGCGGGGGGTGAATGGTACGGGTCCTCCATCTTCCGCCCGTGCGGTAGCAACCCCGACATGGACCTCTCGTGGTGTAATAATCTCTCATCCCCCGGCTCCACATAGTGTCCGGTGATGTACAACGGTCTCACCGCATATTCTATCTCCCTATGTGACTCCTCCAATAGCTCACAGAACGGAGCGTCCGGGCCGAGGTATGTGTGTTCATGATACTCTGCCCTGTGGTACCTGTGCGCATCACCTTGCTGTTCTTCATTTTCATTGTTGTTGTTGCTCTCATTCTGATCAGCATTGTTATCTTCTCCATTTCCCACAAAGATCGTTGTCATCCTCTAATCCTTCTATGTCCACCTCTTCCTCTTCTTCTTCACTTTCATCATTTTCTTCGCCGGAACTTTCTTCATTGCTACTTGAATTATCCCGGAGTCATCCGGGTCATTACCTGCAAGGCATTCGATCGAGCTCTTCTCCTCCCGCCACATCCGGTTCCGGTTCGCTTCTACCTGCGGTGGGAATATTATATCTCCATCTTCATTAACCTCCCGGAAAAACCCCGTCATATAGCCGTGGATGTTCCTCGGTCCCATCATCCTCAAACACTATCTCCTCCGGATCTTCTTCATCATTTTCCTCATCTTGTCTTGCCCGATATCCCCGCTCAAGCGCTCCCGCCGTAATCGTACCGGTAATCGCCAACCTCCTGCTGTGCCTCCTCCTGCTTGTGCCTCCTGCGGGACTACCGGATAGCGTGGAGCTAGCGTCCCGAAGGAAGGCGACCACCAGTGCTCTTGCGGGCAGTAAGACGTGACCTGGCCATCTGTTAAGAAAAGACTGAACTCAACATAGAGGAAATCAAAATGATGCAAATTTTCAACAAAAGAACAAGAACAAATTAGATTTTTATGCGCAAATAAGGTGGTTTTGAAGGATGACGGAATGATCTAGAACATGAATCCTTAAATTTCGTCCATTTCTAGCTAAGGCTGCGTTCCTACAGTCAAACTGCTCTGATACCACTCTGTCACACCTGATTTCCGAAGAGGAACCAAGTGCATCTCATATGTGCACCAGGATCAGTTCACACACATATGATAGACAAAAATGAGTGAAATACCATAAACAGTTTACAAACGTACTTCAAAGTTTAACCTCTTATTACACTCATGCGAGGAGACTCGAAGGTCTCTAACAACGGAAAACGATAACTACTCGTCGAGTCCTCGTCTTCCGCTCCCACAGGCACTTGACTGGGGGTCCGCAAGCCTCACAGCTCATCGAAGTCATCGTAGAACTCCCCTCCAAAGTTCTCCTCTGAACAGCGATAGGCAAGGCTGAGCACACTTATGGTTGGAGCTCAGCAAGTGGGGGAAAATGCAAGGCTATCAAGGATGGGCTAAGGTTCTGCAGCGGTTAGCATTTTAATGTTGATCAAGTTTTAATTAAGGAACTCCTAGTTACTAGGTGTAAGTTCGTACCAACCCACTTAAGAGAACTTAAAAGCCAAAACAACCCAAGCTCAACGAGCTTCTCCAACCACGATTTATCTCATCTTTAAGTTTATTAATCATGTGAGGGTCCAAGCCGCTCATGACCGTGAGCACGGCCGATCGATCGCCTTTTACACTGCGGAGAGGTTTGCACACTTTACCCACGGTTCGCGTAAAAGCTCCGAAGAACTTTAAACCCAACCATGCGATGCGGCCAAGCACCATACCACACTTCCGAGGTGTGATTGCATAGGGACGCTACGAAGCCTTTACAAAGGCATGCAAAAGACTAACGACCCGCATAGTTACGGATCGGGGCGGACCATAACCCTCCCTAGTGGTCGGCACCTTAGCAAAGGCTACTACCCCAAAAGGGCCGGGCTATACCCCCGAAACCCGGATCCCCCTCTCGCTCCTTTCGGAAAAGGGCCACTAGTACGATCACACACCTAATTATTCGGCTAAGGTCAGAGCCATGTAACACTGTGGTTGCGCATGTTTTCTTGGGTGGTTCTCCATGTTCCGATTAATTCAAGTGCTCTTGCGTTACCCAAAACATTAACTATAAGCCATGTATCATTTCCATAAAAGACCCCTTTTTAACCAACCCATGTTAAGCAACTAGCATTTTCTACCCAAAACTTCATTTAAAAGGGCTAGGCCAAGGATCAGGGTAAAAGATCTAGGTAAGTCCTTAAAAGGTTTTCCCGTCAATTTAATGCAATGATAACATAAAGTAAACATTAATTTGTAATGCAATTATATAGGACAAAAGGGAACATGCAGGGGGAGAAGACCACTTGCCTTCCTCAACTACGGTAAAAACTTCTTCTTCTTCGAACAAGCTGCTCGGATCGTCCCGAGAGGTGGCTCAGATGAAACAGGCACGATATCTACGATGCACACATAAAGCATACCATAAATAAAACAGATCACCAAACAATCCTAAAGGCTAAAAAAACATGCTACTAAAACGACGGGCTCGCTGAGACGATCGTAAGGACTACAAGAACGCTAAAATCGGAGCTATAACGGAGAAGTTACGCTAAAAACAAGGTTTAAGGACTAAAGCTGCGATAACTAAACTATACGGGGGCCTAACGGCAAGAAAACAGGGACTAAAACATAAATAAATTTAAAAACAGAAGGTTTAAACTCTAAAAGGGCTGTTACGGACCTGCGAGCGAGAGATTTAATAAAAACAGGGGCTAAAATACAAAATCCAGGACTGAAATGTAAGGGTCTTTAAAGGTGGGAGGACCGGCTTGCGATTGCAATAGAGTTGGGGGTCTCTTTAGCAAAAAGCTCTCGGGTTGACCGTTACTTAAGGTTTGACCCGCGGGGGCCCAGGGGATCTGAGCCGTGGATGGCCGATCCAATGGCCATCCACGCACGCGTGCGCCAGGGGGGCGGCGCCCGCGCCGGCGGCGACGCGCGCGCGCGCGCGCGGCGGCTAGGTCGCCGGCGACGTCCACACGGGAGTTCTCGGCCACGAAAACGCGCGCAAAAGACATCTAGGCGAAGCCGAGAACATCGCGAACTCAAACGCGTGCTTGCACGGGTGGAATAAGGCAACGGCCGAGGCGGGCGTCCCCGGGGGCGGACGGCGGCGGCCGGCCAAGCGGCGGCGGCGCTATGGTCGGGTGCAAGAAAAAAAGTAGGGCGGGGATGGGATCCTTACGGCGGGTAGGTGCTGCGGCGAAGGGAATTGGATGGAGAAGCGGCGACGGCGCGGATCAACTCCGGCGACCGAACTCCACGGGCGGCGACGGCGAGCTGCGCCTGGGGTGCTTGAGGACCTACGGGTTCGATCCGATGCGCCGGTTAGCTCGTACGCGCGAAGAGGAAACGATTGAGGGGGTACGGGGGGCTTTACCGGCGACGGACGGACTCGGGCGGCGGCGATGGCGCGGCGGCGCTCGGTGCACGGCGGCGGCGCAAGAGGCTAAGGCACGGGAGGGCGTTGGGACTCGGTGTGAAGCGAAGGGGGGTAGCGGGGGGTGCCTTGGGGGGGGTTTATATAGGGGCCGAGGGGCGCGCGGGAGGCGGTTCACCGGCGGCCATGGCCATTGATGGCCACGGTTTGAATAGGAGTTAAGGGGGGAGGGGGGTTAAAGAAGGATAACGCCCGAATTAAGAGAGGGGAAATGAAGGAGGGGCATCCTCGCGCTCAATTACAAGGTTTTGATGGCGGGGGATTGATGGATCCGGCCGTAACGGCCGGCGGCGCGCGGGATGCGGCGTGGGCTGACCCGGCCGGAGGTTGGGGACGGCCCTGACGGCCGGGTCCCACCCGTCAGCGGCTGCGACGAAAAGAAAAGGGAAGGGGGGGCTGTGCTGGGCCGGCGGTGGAGGCGGGTTGGGCCGCTGGGCCGGTTTTGCACGCGCGGGAAAGAAGAAAGGCCAGCCGGCCTGGGTCTCGCGGGTTGGGCTAGAAAGGGAGAGAGAGAGAGAGGGAGAGAAGAGTTTGTTTTTTTTTCAAATTTCTTTCAAATTCATTTTTCAAACATTCAAACTCAAATCAAACAAAAATCCATGCATTCAAATCATGATGCACAAGCACTTATGTTCTCTAAATTATTTTAGTGATGTTTATTTATTTAAAAGCCAATTTGTTTAATGATTTATTTTATGTCCTTAAGGAAATTTTTAAACCTAGCCATTTGTTGCTATAATATTTTAGTGATGGAATTTTTAGGGTGTTACAAATCCTACCCCCTTGAAGAGAATCTCGTCCCGAGATTCAGGAAGATTAGAGAACAGCTGAGGGAATTCTTCCTTAAGTTCGTCCTCTCTTTCCCAGGTAGCTTCGTCCTCTGAATGGTGACTCCATTGTACTTTGCACATCCTAATGACCTTACTGCGAGTAGCCCTTTCGGAGGTATCCAAGATTTTAACCGGGTGTTCCTTGTATGTTAGGTCATCCTTTACCTCAAGTTCTTCCAATGGTAAATGTTCTACTCTGACCTCACTCGTACACTTTTTCAATTGAGAGACATGGAACACATCATGGACTCCTGCCAAACGTTCCGGTAACTCCAACCGATAAGCTACTTCGCCACGTCTTTCCAAAACTTGAAAAGGTCCGATAAAGCGGGGCGATAACTTCCCTACGATATTAAACCTTCGAAGGCCTCGGATAGGTGACACTCTCGGATATGCATAATCCCCGACTTCAAATATCACTTCTCTTCTCTTAGGGTCCGCAAAACTCTTTTGTCCGGATTGAGCAATCTTGAGATTTTCCCAAATTATCTCCACTTGTCTTTCCGCCTCTTTTATTATTTCCGGACCAAAGAGCGACTTTCCCCGTCCGGTTCCGGAACGGTGGCGTTCGCACTTCCTTCCATACGAGCTTCAAACGGTGCCATCTTAAGACTACTCGATAACTATTGTTGTATGCGAACTCGCGTATGGCAAGCTTTTATCCCAACTTCCACCATGTTTCAAGGCACATGCCCTTAACATATCCTCTAGGATTTGATTCGTTCTTTCGTTTGACCATCCGTCCGTGGATGATATGCCGAGCTGAAATTTAACTTCGTATCCATACACTCATGTAATTTACGCGGGAATCGGGACGTGAACCGAGTGCCTCGATCCGATACTATCTTCTTCGGTACCCCATGTAGTCAGACTATCTTTGATATGTATAATTCTGCTAACTTTGTTCCTGAATATGTGGTCTTTACCGGTATGAAGTGTGCGACTTTGGTTAATCTGTCCACTATGACCCATATCGAATCATATCCATCTCGTGTACGTGGTAATCCTACTATGAAATCCATTCTAATCTCTTCCCACTTCCATTCAGGTACTTGTAGTGGTTGTAGTAACCCTGCTGGCCTTTGATTCTCTGCTTTTACCCTTTGGCATATGTCGCATAGTGCTACATGAGCTGCAACATCTTTCTTCATACCGTACCACCAATATTTCTGCTTTAGGTCTTGGTACATCTTGATACTTCCTGGATGTATAGAGAGAGCTGAATCGTGTGCTTCTTTCAATATGGATTCACGGAGGTGTTTGATTTCTGGTACGCAGATCCTGTTCTTAAACCAAATGGTTCCCTGTTCATCCTCTCTGAACTCTGGAACCTTGCCCTGATCAATCAATTTCTTGTACCCCTTAATCTTTTCATCATCAAATTGCCCTTTTTTAATCTCTTGTTCAAGAGTTGACTCCATTTCCAAGGTCATACTTTCGCTCGGTGCAGCTATCCCCAGATTGAGTCGTGCCATTTCCCAACACAGTTCTTGAGGCATTAATCGGGCTACTAACATGTTTGCTTGGCTCTTACGGCTCAAGGCATCTGCCACCACATTGGCCTTCCCTGGATGATACTGTATGTCCAAATCGTAGTCCTTAATCAGCTCTAACCATCTTCGTTGTCTGAGATTGAGATCTCTCTGGGTGAAGATGTACTTCAGGCTTTTGTGGTCCGTGAATATCTGACACTTGTTTCCAATCATATAGTGTCTCCAAATCTTCGGTGCGTGCACTATAGCCGCTAACTCCGGGTCATGCGTAGGGTAGTTTTGTTCATGCTTCCTTAGTTGCCTAGAAGCATATGCTACCACTTTTCCTTCCGCATCGAACACATCCTAGTCCTTGCCTCGACGCGTCACAATACACATCAAATCCTTTGTGTATATCGAGGCATTATCGATCGGTGCAGTGGTCAGTTTCTTCTTTAGTTCTTCAAAGCTAGCTTGACACTTGTCATCCCACTTAAACTCCTTTCCTTTCTCCAACAAAGAAGTGAGTGGTTTCACGATTCTCGAGAATCCCTCTATAAATCGTCGGTAGTACCCTGCCAAACCGAGGAAACTCCTGATTTCTGATACATTTCTAGGTGGAGTCCAATTTAACACATCCCGTACTTTACTTGGGTCTACAGCAATTCCTCCGTCTGTGATAATGTGCCCAAGAAACGAGACCTCTTTCAGCCAAAAATCACACTTGCTGAACTTGGCGTATAACTGATGCTCTCGAAGTTTCTGCAATACCAGTCGCAAGTGTCCCTCATGTTCTACCTCGTTCTGAGAGAAGACTAAGATATCATCTATAAATACTACCACAAACCGATCAAGATACTCCATGAAAACCTTGTTCATCAGATACATGAAGTATCTTTGGAGCGTTGGTCAATCCAAAGGACATCACTGTGAACTCGTACGGACCATATCTTGATGTGAAAGTCGTTTTAGGAATGTCCTCCATACGGATCTTTAGGCGATGGTAGCCGGATCGCGAGATCTATCTTAGAGAAAACGCGTCGCTCCCCTCATTTGATCGAACAGATCCTCTATTCGGGGTAAAGGATATTTATTTTTGATAGTGACCTGATTGAGAGATCGATAGTCTACACACATCCTCCTAGATCCATCCTTTTTATCTACGAAGAGTGTGGGGGCTCCCCATGGTGATGAACTAGGACGGATAAACCCTTTACTTAACAATTCCTCTATTTGTTTCTTTAATTCTGCCAAATCTTTGACATCCATTCTATACGGTCTTTTGGATGTAGGAGCGAGTACCGGGTAAGAGTTCGATATCGAATTCAATGTCTCGGTCGGGTGGCATACACGGCGGGGTCATCGGGGAATACATCCGGATACTCATTCACCACCTTAATATCTTCCAACACTTTTCCTTTCATTGAATTCACTAACTCCTTCCGTAGGTGACGGTGTTGCGATAAATTCTATTTCCGTCCCCTTGTGGGCTGGTCAAATGAACTCGATTTCTCCCGACCTTTGGATAACCCCATCATACTTTCTTAACCAATCCATCCCTAGGATTACATCTATGCCCCAGGATTTGAGGACTACCAGATTAGATGGAAAGTCTATCCCCATGATTTTAAGGTTTACTTGGGGGCACAGATGGCTGGCTTTCATATCACCGCCAGGTGAACTAACAAGCAAAGGTTTCTTCATCGGACTCACCGGCATATTATGCCTTGCTACGAACTGATCGGTAATGAATGAATGCGTAGCTCCTGGATCAAATAATACTGTAGCAGGTACAGAGTCGATAGGGAACGTACCAAGTACAACCCCAGAAGCGTCTTGTGCCTGCTCCACAGTCATGTTGTGCACCCTACTACGCACATAATTTTGCTGAGCTTTGTTGCCTGGAGTGCCTGCACTTCCAGGGCGTGCTGGAGTTGATGACTGTCCCACTTTCTGAATGTTGCTCCTCTGGGGAGTCTGCATTCCACGCTTAGGGCAGTTATTGGCATAATGCCCCAACTCGCCACATTTGAAGCATCCGTTGGGCTGCACTGGCGTGGTGTTTCTTGCCGGTGCACCCGGGGTAGGAGCGGGACGGTTCTGCTGGAAGTTTGGTGAGCGTGGGGTTTGCGGGTTGAACCGTTGAGGCCGGCTTGGAAAGAACGCCTGCACCGCATATTCTGGGGGTGCTTACCACCCTGCCCTCCAGAGCGGAATGGTGCATTTTGATGGTAGCTGAAGCGGGGGCGAGTATGGTCGTCGGATCGACCACGGGATTGAAACTTGCGTTTCTGCTCCCCAAGCTCTCTGCGCTTGTTCTCTAGGCCAATCGCCTTGTTTAACAGAGTGGCGAAATCCGGGAAGGTATGGCTCTGGAGCTGGTAGTTCAGTGGTCCAATCAACCCATCAAGAAAGCGCTCCCCGCCTTTTTGGGTCTGTGTTGACCTCGTCGGGAGCATAGCGAGACAACTGTGTAAACTTGTCCAGGTATTCATTTACAGACATATTGCCCTCGTTTCGCAGCAAGGAACTCTCTCTCGCTTAAGCTTTAACACCCCGTCGGGGGATGTGGTGAGCGCGAAAAGCATCTCGGAACCGTCGCCATGTGATGGTGTTAGGTGCGGGATGGGCGAGCGTGTAGGCATCCCACCAATCGATGCCCGCCCTTCCAAGCGTCGGAAGCATAAAGGACCATTTCTCGGTCATTACATTGAGCCCTCTCCAACTTCTTGGTAATGGTTTTCAACCAATCATCAGCATCTAGCGGATCGGTTGAGTGAGAGTAGGTGGGAGGGTGGTGGCTCATAAACTCCTTGTGCTTATCTCTCGGAGCGGGTGGTGGTGGTGGGGGTGGTGCTCGCGGCTGATTCTGCTGAGCTTGTAAGTTCTGCACTGCGGCAGTGAGGTTCTGAATTAGCTGCATCTGGGCAGCGAAAAATTGCTGGGTAGCGGGATCCATTGCGGGATTGAGCGGGGGAGGTGGCACCGGGTTTTGTTGATTGGCTATGTGTGCCCGAACCACTGGCGGGACGTCCTGTCCTCCTCCTGACCTGGTGTTTACCATCTAATGGTTAGAGAAAGATATTTCAGATAAGATTATCGAACTGTGGTGTAAAGAAGTGAGTTTGAATTAAGGAAACGACAAGATTTTCCTTTCTGTGACAGATTTGGTTGATTCCGATAAAACAGTTATATCCCACGGTATCCTTCTTCAAAAAATATAAACTTTTCCCAGGCCGTGTAGAACCCATTTCTGAAACTAACCCCACTAGTTTTATCCCATTTGGAGATCCACAACTTGAGTTAAAATTCGAGTACCGCAGCTGTGTTAGTACGCTTTTACAGATTCTGTTAGTCCCATTGTTCTGTTTATAACTCGCTGTGTATTAATCCTTTGATGCTGAATTTTGGACAGAGGTTGATCCACAAAATTTGTGAACCAACCCAACTGGTTTTAGGTCAATCGGAGTACTGTAGCTTGAGTTATGAGAAAAACATTGCTGCGCTGTCAAGGAACTGCGCGGACAGATTTTGCACGATTGATTCGGTTGGATAAGTAAGGTAGAAGACAATTTGGAATTGAACCCCAACTAACCATTAACTTAACATGATTTTTCTTGTTGCATCTGTGGCCATCACTCCACAATACAACTCACTCAAGCAAAGATCCAAATCAAACATGGTTCACTCAACAACTTTATTACAATCGTTCGTCCTCGCAGGAACGTCTACCGGAAAAAGAAAAAGATGGTGGATATCCTAATTCCTATTCCACTGTAGACTAGTGGTAGCTGCTGGAGTGCCGTATCGAAGCTTGTTGCGGGGAGGAGAACGGGAAGGACAAGATGCTTCGCTTCGTCGGTGGGCGCGCGTCCCGCCACCGAGCCTCCAGCTGGGCTATCCTCTCCTGTGCATTCTGTAGCTCCTGATGTGTCCTATCCAACTCCGCTGTCGCTCCCTCCAGGTCTGTGTTAAGAGCTGCTGTCACTCTGGCAAGGATGTCAACACGGCTATCTCGGAAGTTCCCCATAGGTATCACGGTGTTTTCCGTACCACTGACTCTGCTGGGGACGAATCTGAAGTCCGTGCCTTCTAAGCGATCGCGGAACGTGTTGCTGATGGACCACAGTGCTCTTCTGGCGGCATCATTGATAGCGGTACAGCGCTTCGAGGCAAAGTGTCTTGTGCGGGGGTGAATGGTACGGGTCCTCCATCTTCCCGCTGTGCGGTAGCAACCCCGACATGGACCTCTCGTGGTGTAATAATCTCTCATCCCCGGCTCCACATAGTGTACGGTGATGTACAACGGTCTCACCGCATATTCTATCTCCCGTAATGCGGCTCCTCCAATAGCTCACGAACGGAGCGTCCGGCCGAGGTATGTGTGTTCATGATACTGCGCCCGTGGTACTCCGTGCGCATCACCTTGTCGTTCTTCATTTTCATTGTTGTTGTTGCTCTCATTCGATCGCATTGTTATCTTCTCCATTTCCCAGCACAAAGATCGTTGTCATCCTCTAATCCTTCTATGTCCACCTCTTCCTCTTCTTCTTCACTTTCATCATTTTCTTCGCCGGAACTTTCTTCATTGCTACTTGAATTATCCCCGAGTCATACGGGTCATTACCCGCAGGCATTCGATCGAGCTCTTCTCCTCCTGCCACATCCGGTTCTGGTTCAGCTTCTACCTCTGGTGGGAATATTATATCTCCATCTTCATTAACCTCCAGAAAAACCCCGTCATATAGCTGTGGATGTTCCTCGGTCCCATCCTCCTCAAACACTATCTCCTCTAGATCTTCTTCATCATTTTCCTCATCTTTGTCTTGCTCGATATCCCTGCTCAATCGCTCCCGCCGAATCGTGCGGGTAATCGCCAACCTCCCCTGCTGTGCCTCCTCCGGGACTACTGGATAGCGTGGAGCTAACTGTCCTGAAGGAAGGCGACCACCAGTGCTCTTGCGGGCAGTAAGACGTGACCTGGCCATCTGTTAAGAAAAGACTGAACTCAGCATAGAGGAAATCAAAATGATGCAAATTTTCAACAAAAGAACAAGAACAAATTAGATTTTTATGCGCAAATAAGGTGGTTTTGAAGGATGACGGAATGATCTAGAACATGAATCCTTAAATTTCGTCCATTTCTAGCTAAGGCTGCGTTCCTACAGTCAAACTGGCTCTGATACCACTCTGTCACACCTGATTTCCGAAGAGGAACCAAGTGCATCTCATATGTGCGCCAGGATCAGTTCACACACATATGATAGACAAAAATGAGTGAAATACCATAAACAGTTTACAAACGTACTTCAAAGTTTAACCTCTTATTACACTCATGCGGGGAGACTCGAAGGTCTCTAACAACGGAAAACGATAACTACTCGTCGAGTCCTCGTCTTCCGCTCCCACAGGCACTTGACTGGGGGTCCGCAAGCCTCACGGCTCATCGAAGTCATCGTAGAACTCCCCTCCAAAGTTCTCCTGACGAACGGCGATAGGCAAGGGCGAGCACACTTATGGTTGGAGCTCGGCAAGTGGGGGAAAATGCAAGGCTATCAAGGATGGGCTAAGGTTTGCAGCGGTTAGCATTTTAATGTTGATCAAGTTTTAATTAAGGAACTCCTAGTTACTAGGTGTAAGTTCGTACCAACCCACTTAAGAGAACTTAAAAGCCAAAACAACCCAAGCCCAACGAGCTTCTCCAACCACGATTTATCTCATCTTTAAGTTTATTAATCATGTGAGGGTCCAAGCCGCTCATGACCGTGAGCACGGCTGATCGATCAGTTTTACACTCTGCAGAGGTTTGCACACTTTACCCACAGTTCGCGTAAAAGCTCCGAAGAACTTTAAACCCAACCATGCGATGCTGGCCAAGCACCATACCACACTTCCGAGGTGTGATTGCATAGGGACGCTACGAAGCCTTTACAAAGGCATGCAAAAGACTAACGACCCGCATAGTTACAGATCAGGGCGGACCATAACCCTCCCTAGTGGTCAGCACCTTAGCAAAGGCTACTACCCCAAAAGGGCCGGGCTATACCCCTGCAACCCGGATCCCCCTCTGCTCCTTTCGGAAAAGGGCCACTAGTACGATCACACACCTAATTATTCGGCTAAGGTCAGAGCCATGTAACACTGTGGTTGCGCATGTTTTCTTGGGTGGTTCTCCATGTTCCGATTAATTCAAGTGCTCTTGCGTTACCCAAAACATTAACTATAAGCCATGTATCATTTCCATAAAAGACCCCTTTTTAACCAACCCATGTTAAGCAACTAGCGTTTTCTACCCAAAACTTCATTTAAAAGGGCTAGGCCAAGGATCAGGGTAAAAGATCTAGGTAAGTCCTTAAAAGGTTTTCCCGTCAATTTAATGCAATGATAACATAAAGTAAACATTAATTTGTAATGCAATTATATAGGACAAAAGGGAACATGCAGGGGGAGAAGACCACTTGCCTTCCTCAACTACGGTAAAAACTTCTTCTTCTTCGAACAACTGCTCCGGATCGTCCCCGAGAGGTGGCTCAGATGAAACAGGCACGATATCTACGATGCACACATAAAGCATACCATAAATAAAACAGATCACCAAACAATCCTAAAGGCTAAAAAAACATGCTACTAAAACGACGGGCTCGGCCGAGACGATCGTAAGGACTACTAGAACGCTAAAATCGGAGCTATAACGGAGAAGTTACGCTAAAAACAAGGTTTAAGGACTAAACTGCGATAACTAAACTATACGGGGGCCTAACAAAGCAAGAAAACAGGGACTAAAACATAAATAAATTTAAAAACGAAGGTTTAAACTCTAAAAGGGCTGTTCTGGACCTCTGAGCAGAGATTTAATAAAAACAGGGGCTAAAATACAAAATCCAGGATTGAAATGTAAGGGTCTTTAAAGGTGGGAGGACCGGCTTGCGATTGCAATAGAGTTGGGGGTCTCTTTAGCAAAAAGCTCTCGGGTTGACCGTTACTTAAGGTTTGACCCGCGGGGGCCAGGGGATCTGAGCCGTGGATGGCCGATCCAATGGCCATCCACGCACGCGTGCGCCAGGGGGGCGGCGCCCGCGCCGGCGGCGACGCGCGTGGCGGCGCGCGGCGGCTAGGTCGCCGGCGACGTCCACACAGGAGTTCCCGGCCACGAAAACGCGCGCAAAAGACATCTAGGCGGCCGAGAACATCGCGAACTCAAACGCGTGCTTGCACGGGTGGAATAAGGCAACGGCCGAGGCGGGCGTCCACGGGGGCGGACGGCGGCGGCGCCGGCCAAGCGGCGGCGGCGCTATGGTCGGGTGCAAGCAAAAAGTAGGGCGGGGATGGGATCCTTACGGCGGGTAGGTGCTGCGGCGAAGGGGAATTGGATGGAGAAGCGGCGACGGCGCAGATCAACTCCGGCGACCGAACTCCACGGGCGGCGACGGCGAGCTGCGCCTGGGGTGCTTGAGGACCTACGGGTTCGATCCGATGCGCCGGTTAGCTCGTACGCGCGAAGAGGAAACGATTGAGGGGGTACAGGGGCTTTACCGGCGACGGACGGACTCGGGCGGCGGCGATGGCGCGGCGGCGCTCGGTGCACGGCGGCGGCGCAAGAGGCTAAGGCACGGGAGGGCGTTGGGACTCGGTGTGAAGCGAAGGGGGGTAGCGGGGGTGCCTTGGGGGGGGTTTATATAGGGCTGAGGGGCGCCGGGAGGCGGTTCACCGGCGGCCATGGCCATTGATGGCCACGGTTTGAATAGGAGTTAAGGGGGGAGGGGGTTAAAGAAGGATAACGCCCGAATTAAGAGAGGGGAAATGAAGGAGGGGCATCACTGCGCTCAATTACAAGGTTTTGATGGCGGGGGATTGATGGATCCGGCCGGTAACGGCCGGCGGCGCGCGCGGGATGCGGCGTGGCTGACCCGGCCAGAGGTTGGGGACGGCCCTGACGGCCGGGTCCCACCCGTCAGCGGCCGCGACGAAAAGAAAAGGGAAGGGGGGGGCTGTGCTGGGCCGGTGGTGGAGGCGGGTTGGGCCGCTGGGCCGGTTTTGCACGCGCGGGAAAGAAGAAAGGCCAGCCGGCCTGGGGTCTTGCGGGCTGGGCTAGAAAGGGAGAGAGAGAGAGAGGGAGAGAAGAGTTTGTCTTTTTTTTTCAAATTTCTTTCAAATTCATTTTTCAAACATTCAAACTCAAATCAAACAAAAATCCATGCATTCAAATCATGATGCACAAGCACTTATGTTCTCTAAATTATTTTAGTGATGTTTATTTATTTAAAAGCCAATTTGTTTAATGATTTATTTTATGTCCTTAAGGAAATTTTTAAACCTAGCCATTTGTTGCTATAATATTTTAGTGATGGAATTTTTAGGGTGTTACATGGTACCAGAGCCATGCTTGACCGTAGCATGTATCCCTAGGGAAGGTCGATAGAAATAGGACTCTATACGCTCTACCTTTATAAGTTATACCCTTGAGCTATGTTATAAAACTCGTTCCCTCTTTGAAAACTTCTTACTCACCTGCGCTGACAGAAGTTTCTTGCGTTTCACAGGAGATGGAGCACCAGGTCGCGGAGATCACCCCCGAGACGTGCGGGGCGATCTTCCACTGGATGGAGAGGGCCCTTCTCAGGCTTGGAGTCCCTCCGACCTACGTCACGTACCGCGCCGAGTACGTACCCGCCGTGAGCGGGCGGATGGTGCTCGCACGGTCGGCCGTGCTCCCTCACCCGAGTCTCCCGGGTTCAAGGGGGAGGTCCGCTGCGCCGCCGCACTCACCGTCGCGACCGCGATGGACGTCGCTTGCCGCCAGGCACTAGGCTGCCTTCTCGCACAGTACCGCGCCTCCTTCGAGACCGAGACTCTTCGACTGCTGCCCCAGGACTACTGGCGCCTCGCACCGCTCATGGACGGAGTTCCTTCGTACGAGGGGATCCAGGACGACGTCGACGCTGCTCCCTTCCGCGAGTCCGACGAGACCCTGGTGGAGACCGCCAGCTACTTGGTCGACCTTGACAAGTACGCACGCCGACTGGAGGACGAGTCACGTACCCTTACGGCCAGGTCAGGGACGCCACCATCGACGCGCTCCAGTACCAGCCCCGTTGTGCCGAGCTGGAGAGAGAGAACACCGCTCTACGCCACCGTGTTCGCCAGCTCGAGCTGAGCCTCGACCGCGCGACCACTGTCCTGCTGTAGTCTGAGAGGGAGAGGGTGGACACCCGGGAGGAGATGCTGCACGCCAAGGAGGACTCGCGCGGCCGACAGCCGAGTCGAACGAGCCGAAGGACAAGCTGAGCGCAAGGACGACCTGCTCACGGTACGCGCTCACCTGCTCGGGTGCGAGCGGCTCAAGGTGGAGAAGCTGGAGAAAAGCCGAGCGGACAACGTCACCAACATCGCGTGGCTCACGCGCACGGCCGTCTACCTGAGGGACAAGGCCGAGAGACTGAGGAGGACTTGGGAGGACGCCGACTCGCTTCGCGTGGACGAGCTCTTCGAGCTCAACGGAGAGCTACCCCCCGAGTCTCAGTGTGAGATTCGCACCGAGACCTTCGAGCTGCACCAGTCACGCCTCAAGCTTCACCTGTGCCCGATGGCCCGTCTGCCGACCCCCGTCGAAACCGAGGAAGTTCGAGAGGCTCACGCCTTGGTGTCCTGGATCTTTCCGCCGGACTACCCCACCGAGGACCCCTACCCCGTCACGTACCAGAGGGCACGCACTGAGTAGTGAGCTGAGCGAGAGGCATGACCTAGAGTAGTGTTTTATGCTAGTAGTTTCCATGAGTTGTTCCATGCAGCCGCGAGCATGTTCCGGTGCATGAAGAGAGTCATGCCACACCATGTAGACACTACCCTTTTGAGATTGTACCGATGTATTAGATCGTTGACTTGTTGCTGCTACCCCAAGGTCTGAGTCAGCCTCAGGGGATCAAGTGTAATAATCGTGTTTGATGTGTGCTTGGATCTTGATGGTGTTATTTGTGTCTTAATGCTTCTTCCACTTGAGTGTAGGTTATAGTTAGAACTATTTTCTTGATCGCTAAAGACTCATGTGTGAGTTGGTGAGTGACGTGTGTAAACTTCTCCCTTTTTCCTTATGTTTTCAGAAGGATGTTGATCCGCCGCTCCAACCGGCTGCTAGCTCGCCTCGAGGAGGCAGCTGTTGAGGAAGAAGCCCAGCAGGGGCGTAGACGCGGGCGTGGCCGTGGCCGTCCACCCCTGCGTGGAGGAGCTCTGGGAGCTAGGGCCCGAGGTGACGGAGCACCGCCACCACTGCCCGAGAATCCTGAGGCCGAGGTTGAGCAGGGAGCGGCCGAGCAAGGCCGGCCGAGCGGACTCGCCACCACCACCCCCACCTAACTTGGTGGAAGTGATGGCGCTCCGGACTCGACCGATGCGAGAGGATGGCGGAGGCCATGGAGCACCGTGGCAACGGTGGGAACAGCGTCGCTCCGCAGGACGAGGACCTCATGAGGAAGATCGAGAGGTTCATCCGCCTGAAGGCCCCCACCTTCAGCTACTCGGACGACCCACTCGAGGCCGACGACTGGCTGAGAGTGATCGAGACCAAGCTCGACCTCACCGTCTGCTCCGACGAGGAGTGCGTCGCTATCACCGCGCACCAGCTGGAGGGTCCTGCCAAGGCATGGTGGGACAACTACACTGCCATCCACCCGAACCCAGCTTTCATCACCTGGCTGGAGTTCTGCGAGGCGTTCCGTGAGTAGTACCTTCCCGATGAGCTGCTGGTCCAGAAGGCGCAGGAGTTCCGCACCATGACTCAGGGTGAGATGAGGGTCGAGGAGTACGAGCGTCACTTCATGAAGATGATGCGGTACACCCCCGACGACACTAACACCGACCGAAGAAGCCGGTTCGGTTCCCGCGAGGCCTCCACCACGGCCTTCGCCAGGCGCTGAAGGCAAGTGAGCACAAGTCCCTGCGCCATCTCGTCAACCACGCCATCGCGGTCGAGGACGAGAGGAGGGGCCACGAGGAACGCATGAGGGGCAAGAAGAGGATGGGAGATCGGGACCAGCCTGACCGATCCTTCCAGAAGCCGAGGAGCGGATAGAGCAACATGCTGAGGGGGAGCTACCGCCCGGGGCACAACCATCCTGGGCGTGGCTTCGGAGTAAGTGGACGTGGCCCGTTCCCCGGAGGGAGGAACCCCGGCTACCCCCAGCAGACTGGAGGCTACACTCGTGCTCCACCGAGCACCGCGAGACCCGCCGGCAGAGGCTTCACCGTCACCGCTTCGCGTGTGGCAAGCCGGCCACAAGTCCTTCGAGTGCCCCGACAAGAAGGCCGCCGCAACCCCCGCGAGGGCACCTGCTCCGGGAGGCCGACCTCCTCGGCCGCGCCGCCCCGGCCGCCGGCCGTGGGAGGCTGAACCACCTCACTGAGGAGGAGGCTGTCGATGCCCCCGACGTCGTGATCGGTAAGTTTTTGGTTTGTGGTACCTCTGCTCTGGTTCTTTTCGACACCGGTGCCACCGGGTCGTATATTACCTCTCGGTTCGTAAATAAACTTTCCCTCCCTACAACCACCCGAACGATGCCCATTATCACGAGCTCTCCGCTCGGGGATATCCGATGCACCCTGCTGTGCAAGGGAGTGGAAGTGGTCATGCAAGGCCACACGTTCTATGGGGATCTGACCGTGCTACCATCCCACGGTATCGATGTGATACTGGGAATGGATTGGATCACTGCCCACAAAGGTGTCATCTCCACTTCGCCGAGACTGGTGACACTAGTGCACCCTGACGGGACGAGTGTTACCTTCGAGCCGATGAAGTCTCGAGACATATCGGCAGTGTACAGTCTTCACACGAAGGCCATATCGGACGTACCGGTAGTCTGTGAGTATGAGGATGTGTTCCCCGAGGAGTTGCCCGGGTTGCCTCCTGACCGTGATGTGGAGTTCGTGATTAACTTGGTGGCGGGAACGGCGCCGATAGCCCAGAGTCCGTACCGTATGGCAGAGATTGAGCTGAAACTGTTGAAGGCAGAGCTAGACTCACTACTCGAGAAAGGGTTCATTCGACCAAGTGCTTCACCCTGGGGTTCACCTGCACTATTCGTACCGAAGAAGGATGGAACTCAACGTCCGTGCGTCGACTTTCGCGCCCCGAACGCGGTGACCATCGGAACAAGTACCCACTTGCCCGAGATTGATGATTTGATGGATCGAGCCGAGGCAAGCCAAGTACTTCGACAAGATCGATCTCCGGTCGGGGTTATCACCGGATGAAGATCCGCCGGAGGACATCCATAAGACGGCATTCGTAACCGGTATGGGCGATGCGAGTACACAGTCGTGTCGTTTGGCCTGACCAATGCCCCGGCATACTTCATGAACATGATGAACAAGGTCTTCATGGCTGAGCGGGACAAGTGTGTCGTCGACTTCATCGACGATATACTGGTCTACTCCCAGACAGCAGAAGAGCACGAGGAACACCTGAGGATCGTGTTGGGGAAGCTTAGACAGCACCAGTTGTACGCCAAGTTCAGCAAGTGCGAGTTCTGGATGGAGGAAGTCGCCTTCCTGGGTCATGTGTTATCAGCTAAAGGAGTTGCAGTAGATCCGAGCAAGATTGAGGCAGTGTCCAAGTGGCAGTCACCGAAGTCCGTGACAGAGCTCCGCAGTTTCCTCGGTTTGGCCGGGTACTACCGTCGGTTCATCGAAAACTTCTCGAAGATCGCCAAGCCCATGACAGAACTGTTGAAGAGCAACACGCCGTATGTATGGTCGGACAAGTGTGAGGCTAGCTTCCAGGAGCTCAAGACTCATCTCACCACTACGCCGGTCCTGACCCTGCCCGATGCGAGCAAGGGCTTCGTGGTGTACTGTGATGCGTCGAGACAAGGACTCGGTTGCGTGTTGATGCAAGGAGGCAAGGTAGTGGCCTACGCCTCACGACAGCTGAGGAAGCACGAGGAGAACTACCCTACGCACGACCTCGAGCTAGCTGCTGTCATCCACGCCTTGAAGATATGGAGGCATTATTTGATGGGAAACAAGTGCGACATCTATACTGATCACAAGAGTCTGAAGTATATCTTCACCCAGTCGGAGTTGAACCTGAGGCAAAGGAGATGGCTAGAGCTGATCAAGGACTATGACCTGAACATTCACTACCACCCTGGTAAGGCAAACGTAGTAGCCGACGCTCTGAGCCGCAAGCACTACTGCAACAACCTGATGGTGCGAGAGGAACGACCAGCCTTGCATGAAGAGCTAGAGAAGCTGAGCTTAGAGATAGTGGAAGAGGGGCAGTTGAACCAGTTGCGGGTGAAATACACACTTGAAGACCAAATCCGCCAAGCTCAGAAGGAGTGCCCAGAAATTCAAGAGGTAAAACGCCTGATGGAGAATAGCAAAGCAGCTGACTATCGCCTCGATGAACAGGGTACACTATGGCTGAAGGACCGCATCTGCGTGCCTCAGGACAAGGAAATTCGGGACTCGATCCTTAAAGAGGCCCACGATTCTCGATACTCGATCCACCCTGGCTGTACCAAGATGTACAAAGACTTGAAGGTACGGTTCTGGTGGGAAAAGATGAGGGAAGATATTGCAGAATACGTCGCTCGATGTGACACGTGTCAGCGAGTGAAGGCCGAACACCAGAGGCCTGCCGGACTGCTACAGCCACTCGTGGTGCCCACGTGGAAATGGGATGACATCTGTATGGACTTAATTGTGGGGTTGCCCCGCACGCAGAAAGGGCATGACTCCATATGGGTCATTGTTGATCGGCTGACCAAGGTGGCACACTTCTTACCCGTTAGGACGGACTACCGCATAAGCCGACTTGCAGAGCTGTATGTGGACAATATCCTAAAGCTTCATGGGGCTCCGAGGAGCATTGTGTCAGACAGAGGGCCTCAGTTCACTGCCCAGTTCTGGAAAAGTTTGCACGCTTCCATGGGCACCAAGCTGAACTACAGCACAACGTTCCACCCACAGATTGACGGTCAGACAGAGAGGGTGAATCAAGTACTAGAGGACTTGCTGAGAGCCTGTGTGTTGACCTATGGGTCCGATTGGGAAAAGAGTCTATCGTATGCCGAGTTCTCATACAACAACGGCTACCAAGCCAGCTTGAAGATGGCTCCTTTCGAAGCCCTGTACGGCAGAAAGTGTCGGACACCGTTGATGTGGTCCGAGGTGGGGGAGCGAACCTTTTTCAGTCCCGCCACCATTGTTGAGGCCGAGGAAAATGTCGCCAATGTCAGGGAGAACCTGAAGATAGCTTAGAGCAGGCAGAAGAGCTACGCCGACGCGAAACGAAAGGATGTCTCGTTTGAAGTGGGGGATCACGTCTACTTGAAGGTGTCACCCCTCCGAGGTACGAAGAGGTTCCACATCAGGGGGAAGCTGTCCCCTAGGTACGTTGGACCCTACCCTATCGTGAGTAAGGTTAGGAAGGTAGCTTACAGACTCGAGCTACCCCCGGAGCTTACGGGAGTGCACCCGGTGTTCCATGTTTCCCAACTTCGAAAGTGTGTGGTCGTCGAGAAGAGAGTGCCTGCTCAGGCGCTCGACGTCCAGGAACCCTGGAGTACTTGGAGTACCCGGTTCGAATCCTGGACTGGGCGGAGAAGTCGACCAGGAACACCACCACGCGTTTCTGCAAGGTGCTATGGAGTAATCACTCCGAGCGCGAAGCTACGTGGGAGAAGGAGTCAGCGTTGAGGGAGAAATACCCTCATCTCTTCGAAACGGAGGTAACTTCTTAATCTCGAGGACGAGATTCTTGTGAGGGGGGAGTTCTGTAACATCCTTAGTTTTGACTTGTATTCAAAATGTTGAATTTCAAAAACTTAAATTGAAGTGGAGTGCTCGTAAGTCGAATAAGAATGTCTTCCTGCTTTTCTTTCCCAAAATTCCTAGACTTAATTTTGGCTTCCACGATACTTTTAGGATGTATACCCTGCTAGTGTGAAAATTTGGTTCTTTATGTGAATCTTATTTGGATTTTATTTGGGGTAGCTTCAAATTTGAATTTAAATTCAAATTTGAGTCCACTTAATAGCCTTAAGGTAATTCGCAAACTTTACTGTACCAAGCGGGCCGCCAACCTCGCAACCAGCCCCGCTCCACTTTGAGCCCATCGCGGCCCAGCCAGCCGCGCGCCGCACCCCACCAACCGCGCGCCGCCGCCGTGTCGCCGACGGGCGGGACCCGCCGCCCGCATCATCCAAAGCGCGATGACGCCGGGGGCGTCATCCCCTTCCTTTAGCCTTTGGCCGACGCCCAAAGGCAAGGCGAAGGGGGGGGCGCCGGCCGCGCCACCGCCGCCGCGGCGTGCGCGCGCCCTGGTGCATCCGGGCTGCCCACGTGTCCCCGCCGTGCCGCCCTATATAAGGACCACCGCCGCACCGGTCGGAAGCCCCGAAACCCTAACCACCCCAGGGGAGGAGCCCCTGCCGTCCCACGCCGTCCGCCGGAGGAGAAGTGGAGGGGGAGAAGGGAGTGGGGAAAGGAGCCGCCTGCGGGGAAGCCATTCGCCGCGAAGCCGGAGCCGCCCGAGGGAGGAGCCGGACCCACCGTGAACGCCTGCATCCTCTGCTTCCTCTTCCTCCTCGACGCCGCACCGCCGCCTGCCTCCTCTTCTTCCTCACCGTCCCAGCCGCCCCGCCGCTCTTCACCGACGCGCCTGCACTTCGGCCCGTGGCCACCAAGGTGAGGACAATCACTTCCCGCCCCATGTGGATGCCCCGGCCTTCGAGCCGAGGTGGAACGCGTCGTTGCCCCGCGCCGCCGCGCCGCTGCTGGTGAAGCCGGCCTTCGTGCTAGGCTGGGATGTTTTCTTGCAGGAGCCGCTGCCTTCATCGACGCGCGCTCGCTAGCTAGCTCGTTTGTCCGTGTCGCCGTTGTATGCCGCGTCGTGCGCTCGTGACCGCGACGCCACGCCGTGGCCGCGTTCGCGCTCGCGCACGGGACCGTGCGGGCCGCGACGCCTTTGCGCCCGGGTGCACCCCGGCACACGCGCAAGCCCAACCGGGGACAAGGCCGCGCCTTCGACCCCCGCTCGTTTATGTCCGTCCTCGCCGCCGCCTTCCAAGGCGCCCGCGTCGCCCGGCCTTGCCGTGGCCGGGCAAGCCGCGCACGCGATCGCCAAGGGGAGGGCCACCAAATCCTCGGCCTCCACGAACGCCCTTGCGTGAACGAACCACACGCGCACGCATGCTCGTAAGCCGCCCGCGGACGCCGTGCTCGCCGCCGCCCATGGCGCCGAGCCGGGCTCCGCCATGCACCACCTAGGCGCCTCGTCGCGTACCTAGCCCTCGCGCCCCAACGGGGAGTAGGCCGGACGCGCTTGAACACCCCCACGCACGCCGCTCCCTCGCACCGCCGCGCCCGCGCGAGTCGGGCTTCCAACGCCGTCACCGCGTCGCCGCCGCACCCATGCCGGCGACGGCCGCACGCGACGCCCCTAGGCCGTTCTAGCACCCTCCGAGCCCCGCGGCTCGAGGAAGCCCCGTAGGCGCCTTGCCGACCGGCCGCCCGAGCCGCCGTGGAGCACGCCGCCGGCGAGGCCGTGCCCGCCGCCGCGTCCCTCTCCCGGGCATTCCATCGAGCACTTAAGGGGGGGGAAAGGCGGTGTTGAATTGGCCGGCCGGTACACGGAGGCCACACGCGGCGCGGCCGCGGCCCCGCCCGCCGGGATCGGGGCGTGGCCGGACCAACCCGGTCGCGGCCACACGCCGGCCCACATCGCGCCGAGCCGCACGATCCCCTCACGGGATCGCGTGCGGCAGCCACTGGCACTTCAGCCACATGCTGGCCGCAGGGAGCCGGCCGCAGCGGATCCGGGCGGGGGGATCCGGTGTGGCTGGGGTATTTAAAAGGGGAAAGCGTATTTTTTTTATTTCCAGAAAATGCATTTTCTCTTTGAAAAATCCTAGAAAATCCATTTTAGCTCCAAAAATTGTGAAACCACTTCCAGAAAATTTCTAAAATTTTAAACTCCGGGTTGGGTTGGTGTTTGCTCTCTTTTGGTTCTCCAATGCTCTTATTTGGATTTAAGTTGCTTTAGGACCGTTATTTATTTCCTTTTTCGCGCTATTAGGAGCAGCAGGAGCCGGAGAGCTGAGCCAGGAGTACGACTACGCCGACGACTTCGCTGCGGAGGACTACGCGACCCCAGGTTCACGCCCGACTGATTCTGAAATACCCATTAGGCATTGCTGAGTAGTATTGCTAGTGCTTTACTTTGTATATGCATGTTGATGAACCTTGCACTGCCTCTTTATTTACCCTGTCCTTGATTGTCCTACCACTACTATATATGTTTATGTGGGCGTGTATATACGCCGAGCTTCGCGATCCATGTGTTGGGATGGGAATAGTGGTTCTTGGCGTGAGTGGGGTAAAAACCGGCAGGAGAAGGCGTTTTGGGTACCTTTGCGGGGGTGAGCTCGAGACAACCGATCTGGGATCGGGGATAGGGGTGCACTCCTCAGTGCATCCCTCCTGTTACGGTTTTCGGAGCCTAGGTGTTGGGGTTTTACGTGCGCTTGGAGGACATGAGCTCGCCCCGGTCTGAAACCGAGTGGATCAACTTGTTTATAGGACATCGTACACACCACCCCGCCGAGAGTGGGGATAGGGCCGAGTTGAGCTCGGCAAGTGCGGAACCATACCTGCATAGGAAGGATAGAGGGTATCTGTGGGGGAGCGGTGGAGGTGAGTCCACCCTCTCAGAGCGTCTCCCGTGTGGCCACACGGGAGCATTTCACAGTTCGGTCTTTGTCTTCCTTGCGGAGAGGACCGCTTTGAGGGCCGGATGCAGGGTGGTTCGTAACTACCGAGAGTTCGCCGGTAGGATGGGCTCGGTCGGCCGTACACCGACCGGGTACCATTCCGGGATGGGTACAGGTGTACACGCTCTGCAGAGTTGTTCGATCTATAGCTATAGTCGCGTCCTCGGTCATGGACACTGCCTAGAAGACTTACTTGATCCTCATGTTTTGGGATTTCTACTTTCCCCCTATAGGTGAGAGTGTGGTGAGCCGTGGTTACAGCCGGCTAGAGGAGAGAGGCTCCATCTACCTCGTCGATCCGGTTGTAATCATTGAGGTGCGAGGAGAGGAAGTTCTCGCACCGACCCTAGACAGGAGTAGGAGGTGGTGACGGGTCTTCTGGGTGACTAGGTGGATCCGATCTGTGTTGAGAGACTTGGGTTTCGGGACATTGATGGAGATACCTTGTTTTACTCTGCTGCTGCTGCTTAGGAAACCACAACCGCTTCCTTGTCTACTCTCTTATCCCTTTAGATGATAGGCCACTTAAAGCTGCATACAGTTGGTGACGTGGACCTATCCCACTCCTTGGGGATAGACTTTGGGTGTGCAGGGTACGAGTCCGAGTTCGACTGCAACGCCGACGGATGGTACGGACCGAGGGATACGTCGCTTCGCTCGAGTTTGCTCGTGGCGGGAAGAATAAAGATGGAGACCCTTCTGAGAAGATAGCTACCGTTGCGTAGAATTTTCACTCTGATTCAGCCAAGAGGCTTGTAATGATGTACTCCATAATGGACTTGTAATAAATTAATGTACTATTAACTTTATGTGATGCGATGTATGACTTTGTGTACCTATCTGTGAGACGTTCTGTACGCGATAGCCACTGATCCAGGGACTATCACGATGGTATAGGGATTCGAGTTTCCTAAGAAAATCCGGGGTTTTACAATTTTCAACCTATTCTACTCATATGTGATAGTGGAAGGCTTATGTGGCGCTTGGAAGGTTAAAATAATCCTAGCAAAACATACATGCGAAATATTGTCAAATTAAGAGAGAGATCTATTGGAATTACCGAGACTCGTCAAAAAGGACATGTAAAATAAATGTTGGAAAGAGAGAGGGATGAAACACACACATTTAGATAGGTGGACATGTGCAAGTGGCAAATGGATGATCCCGAGGCACGAGTGAAGTCCTCGTTATCGGATTGCACATGGTTGGAAGATTTGAGTATGGATTTATCATCAAGGCACTCGAGAACTTATGAAGCAAAAAGAACCGAGGAGGATCTTTATTATTTTTCTTAATTTTATTTTAATTCCTTCTCATTTTTTCTCTTTCTTTATTTTTCTTTCTTCTTCTTTTTCTTACTTTTCTTTTCTTCTCATCATATTTTTTTTCATTTTCATTTTTTTAATTTGCTCCTCAGAACTTTTGCAACATAATACTTACATAGCATTTGTCAGAGATGATGCCTGAAAGATGCTCGTGCTCGAGCATAAAAGAGAGGGGAAATGAATGCCAAAGTAAGTATAAAATATATAATCTTGCTAAATATTTGAATCTCCATCAAGAATTTTACTCCATGCTCAAATTAGGTTGTGGACAAAGAAGTGATCACAAAAAGATGTTTTTGGTTTAGGGTGGATGCCTGGCAAAGTTTGTGAAGTTTTCGATGTGAAAACCCACAATGCATGGACAAAAAGGCTAGCATGAAAAAGTTACACAAAGGAATGACCAACTTCTTAGTCTCGAACCATAGAAATCAATCCTAATCCAACTCATGAAAACATATGTTTGCAATCTACGGGTTTTGTTATCATAAAACATATATGTATGTGGCTTTGGTAGGTTGAACTTTGCAAGAGCATCACAAATATGTAGATAGCATAAAAGTTAAGTTTTCATAAAAACAACAAGTTATCCGGCTATCCATAAACTTAAATCAAAGAGTAAAGATATGAATGTGGGTCTAGAGCATAGTCATTTCACCTCCACAAATAAAAGAGCCGGTATTTAAATTAATTTTACATCATATTATCGAGAGCAATTAGCCAAGACATGTATAACTTCATGTAGGTAAAACAAAGCAGCAACTTTCATCATCTTTCCGTGAGCATAGGCAATATAAAACATCGAGGTGAACACATGGTCATGCCTATCTATTGAAAGTAAAAAGAAACCTAGGTTGTCCTCCTAGTAGCCATGTTATTGTTCGAAGTGAAAAACAAAAGGTTGCACCTAGTTGAGGTTCAAGGCATACTTACAAGCATTTGTGTTTGAAAAGAGAAGGTCTATGGAGGTGTTACCATCCTTTGTAGTTCTTCGTTGCCTTCTCCCGACATCTCCATGTATCGATGTGGCTTTTGCTTTTTTCTTGATTTATCAATGCTCCTAAACTTCTGAATTTGATCTTGTATGCTTAATGGAGTCATTGGTCGCTCTTCTCTTCAATGTTGTCATCACCATCTCCTCTTTATTGTTCTCATCATCTCCTTGCTGTCTCTTTTTCATGGATTTCCCCCTCTGTCCAGAACAGAACATATATCGAAATATAGCTCCATTGAAAAGTTTATGAAATTACCTTTCCAATGTGTGGTCATTCATCAAAAACGGAGTTCAAACAAGGGAGCTATGTCCGTTTTACTTCAGCGCTGCGTGCTGTCCAAAACTGATTTCAGGACGTGTTGCACTTGGTGATTCGGGCATAACCGCTTGTAGGAACCTCCGATTGTTTTGATTCTTGATTTGTTGGAATTGTAACTTTATGGTGCTTCTAAATATCCAAAAATATTCAGTGTTGTCCCTTCGAGACCACGCAGAATTTTGATGAGATTGATGGCTTCTTGCGCATTGTTCCGGTGATGTTAACGATCTTGATCATTCTATCTTCTAGAACGTCATGTTGCACTTCCGTGTTGAAGATTCAGGGTCTCCCCCATGCTTAGCATTTTGCTAGGCATAGAATAAGAAGACAAAACATTTTTATCTTAGCCATCCTTCAATTTTCCTTGTAGCGAGAGTATTTATCTTGCCT
This sequence comes from Cenchrus americanus, assembly GCA_947561735.1. Classification (NCBI taxonomy): domain Eukaryota; kingdom Viridiplantae; phylum Streptophyta; class Magnoliopsida; order Poales; family Poaceae; genus Cenchrus; species Cenchrus americanus. Next base: position 251,036,747 of record OX387245.1, on the reverse strand, counting down.
GCAAGACGTTTTAAGCGCACATTCTATCCCCAAGGTGATGGTTGGGAGTAGATAGAATTGCCAATAATCCAACAGTACCTCTTAAGATTCTTAACTTGTGGCATAATTAGTCTAATGAGGAATAAAAACTTAATGAGCGTACGTGGTGCAAGGTGTGTATGCACATGAGAGTAGAGCATATACACAAAGACAATGTTTTCACCAAGTTCAAACACCATGTTTACAACTAGGTTGCCGAATTTCTCCATAGCCATAAAGGTTGATAAATCTAGGATTAAAACACCATGTCTATTGCTAAATCAATAACTCTTATAGCAAAAGAAAAATTAAGCGCATTGCAGAGCTTATAAACTAACCAATGCAACGTGAAAACATATGAAAAGCTAGCAAGGTTTATTGAACTTAATGATGATGGTTCGCAATCATGTTTAAACACCACGTTTACACAAGATCACAAAAGGAAAATGCCCAGCTGGAGCATTAACATGTATATGAAAGCATACATCATTGAGCCTTAAAACAACCAAGCCAACTATGTGCAAAACATGTACATGCAAAGAAACATCACGTTGATAACAAAATGCAATGCATGCAAATAAATAAATATGAGCATGAACATGATGGTGGTTCTAAAAAGAAAACTAAACTTAGATTAATAACCACAAGTTGATCATCATAATATAGTGCCATTCATTATTTTCTCTAAGAAAGTAGTAAAAATATAAAGAAACGGGTTGCCTCCCGAAAAGCACTTTATTTAAAGTCATAGAGCTCGACTTTCTCACATACCTTCTTTTCATCGCATAGCCATGACCCTTCATGCAAAAAGAAAAGGTACCAATGCAGATTTAATTTACTTCACATGTTGTGCTTGATCACTTATAGAAGACTTGCCCAAGGCATCCTTTTGTTTCATCGCTATCTCCTTCTTTATCATCCTTCGATGCTGCCTTCACTCCATGAATTTTTTTATTTACTATCGAGAACAGGAAGTATACCCAAGCTCTACTCCATTTCACAGTGCACAAATTTTCCTTTCCAACGAGTCTTTATTTGCCCAAATCGGACTCTGGACAAGAGAGTTACGTCCGTTTTACCTCGGCGATGAAATCTGTTCTGAAATTTCAGAACGCGCAACGCTCAATGTTTTCTCCAAAACTCCTTGCACGGGTCTTCAAACTTGTTGGTTCTTGAAGCATTGGAATGGTAACTTGATGGAGCTTCTGTATATCCCATTTTCTTCATTTGTACACCTCTGAAAAAGCTCTCAAATTTATGAAGACAATAGCATCCATTGCGGGGGATTTGGAGAGGTTGATGATTTATCTTGCAACTCTTTAAGGCATGACTTCTTTTTTAATTATTCGAGCCTTGTCTACATGGTTAGTGCAAATCGTACCTTTCCCGACATGTGCTTCTTTAAGGTCATTAGCTTGACCAAGCTCAAAGCATGATCGAGATTTACAAAACTTATTGTAATCATACGCGTCCATAATTAACACCACATGCGAATTGTAGCAACAAGTCAAGATGTAAATAAAAGAAGCATATGTTTCATGCATAGCACTTAGCTCATCATTAGGCAAAGGTTCTTTAGGTGTGAGATTAATTGGATGAAACATAAATGTTTCCTCTTTTTCATTCTCAAGAAAATCTAGCCTATTAACATGATCATTATTGTCACAAGGCATAGAATTTAAACTATTATTCATACTATTGGTTGAGCATGAGTATTTGAATTTATCAACATCAATACCAATAATATATTCAGATTTCAGTGTGTACCTTTGCCTCGGAGCTTCCTTGGCAAGAGTGATATTTGGTTCATCTAGTGGTGTTGAAGTCAAATCAATCTAAACAATTGTAGTTACCTCTTCATCACCATCTTGCAAATTGTTCAACCCATCACGTGGAACACGTAATCCTTCATTTATGTATGCATTCATTTCTTATTTGAAGTCATCTTTATCAACCGAATCTTCATCTTCAAAGTCTTGTGTGTTGCTTTCTTTATCTCCCGTGTACCACATGTCGTCAAGATCGCTCTTCGTTGATTCAGTCTTTTGTTCATCCTTGAGTACTTCCATGTCTTGCCTTGCTATTGTGTAGGCTTCAATAGAACACAAGCTATCACTTTGTGGGGAGGGGCCTTCTTGGAGTACTTGCGCTATGTCAACTCCTTCCCATTCATCTTCTAGCTTGAGTTCTATCTTCTCCCATTTTTTCTTGAGTCATTAGGCTCGTCACAGTTGTACTTTTATTTCTCTTCATTGCAAATCTTCAAGTTGTCAAATTGATCGATCCATCCTTCATCATCTTCTTCTCTTTCTTCTTCAAATATCTTTTGGATCGACTCTCCACTCATCTCTTGATCAAATATATGCTCAACTAGTTTGGCAACGTGTCGGCGTTCCTCCTTCCTTCGGTATTTGATTACTGGGGCAAAATCAACTTGAATCCAACCGGATTGATTGAACTCTGCCAATGGTCTAGCATTCCACATACTTCGGCCTACATTCATGTTAGTTTCAATATTTTTAACATCTGAAATGACTTCTCTTACCTTGGGAAGTGGATCTTCAATTTCTTGTACGGTCGGTTCATCTTCCTTGACCTCCAGTTCATCTTTTTCAGAAATTTCAGCAAGCACCTTGGGCTTGCTTTTGTCGTTTTGCTCCTCTCGACAACGTCTTTGCCAATCTCGTTGCATTCTTTGTCCATTTCTTATCCTTTGTAAGATTTGTGTGGCTTCACTAATTGTTTTATCCATTATATCACCGCCTTCACACATGCTTACAAATCGAGATGAGTTAGGGGTTAGTGAAAAATAAAAGGTATGCAACATCAAGTCACTGGAAAATCCAAAGTTCGGGCCTCGCTCAAGTAGTTCACTAAAACGGTCCCATGCTTCATCGATTCCTTCATCCTCTCCTTTCTTGAAAGTGAGCACTTGCCTCCTTAAGTCTTGGACCTTGCTTATGGGAAAGAACTTCAAAAGAAACTTCTTCACTAGCTCATCCCAATTTCGTTTTGCTTCAACGGACGCAATTGTGTACCATCTTCGCGCTTCATCTTCGAGAGAGAACGGAAAAAGATTCCACTTGAACCAAGTGGCCGGAACTCCTTCTTGTTGCACCGTGTTGCATATCATCGTGAATTCTTTAATGTGTCTATAAGGGTTGTCATCCTACACTCCTCTAAAGGGTTTTGTCGCCACTAACTAGAGGATTCTAGGCTTCACTTCATAGTGGGTTGTAGCAAGTGTCAAATCTGATTTTTGCATCTCAATGTCTTCCATTGATGGCATTGTTAGCTCCCTTAGTGACATCTCTTCGTCTTCCAATGGTGAGGTGAACAAATCCATATAGGCACAAGAAAAGTAGAAAGAAAAACAAAAAAAATTGTAGAAAATAAGGGTTAGATGTTAGTAATCAACAAAATTAATACTAGATTAAACGTAGCAAATTGGCTTGCTCCCCGGCAACGGCGCTAGAATAAGGGGCTTGTTGGTGGATAAAACTCGTATCCACCTACGATCCGCAAGCGTACGGACCTACACCTTTTTCACCATGGGGATTCCCTAGGTTCTTATCAATCCGCAGAGCAAGGGGATTGCTAGCGCTCAACCAAGTACTAATCTAGTTGATGGGAAACCTTTGAAAGGGGTATTAATCTAAAGGTAAAGACAATCTGACCTAAGTTAATCTAAGAAGTCTAAGGTTTAATTAGATGGTAAAGGGTGGACACAAGAGAGAGAGGTTAAAATAGAGAAGCATTCCCTCTCTAGGGTTTAGGAACACATGAACATGCATCTACTACATGAAAAGGGTGTTGCCTACACTAGCTTCATGGTGATTATGCGGCCGCTAAGCCATTTCCCTAAATCATACTGTCACTACGCAAGGTAATCAAACACTTTCACGTATAAACGCATCTATATCTAAGCATCCATAGGGTTAAGATAATCACCACGATTACCACAAACCCTACTAAGACCACATGTTGCGCAAACATATGTATACAAAGCATACGCGAAGACATAGACCATAAAGCATTGATGGGGACTTCGGAGAACGTCGTCGATGAAGACTGTGACACCCTAAAATTCTATCACGAAAAAAAATCACCTAGCAACTGTTAACTTAGCCTTAAGGATTTAAATTGAAATTTGCTATTTAAATTGAGCTATAAAATATTAAACTTAATTTAATTAACCTAGAGACAACAAGTGATTGTGCATCATTATTTGGCTTTGCATGGTTTTTGGTTGCTTGTGTGACTTCTAAAAAGTTTATAAAATTTTGTGAACAGTTTGAAAAGGTTTGATTTGATTTTGAATTCAAAAGGTTGATTTGAAAAGGGTTTGAAAAAAAGAGAGAAAAACCTACCTCGCTTACCTATTCGACCCAGCGGCCCTGCAGCCCGCTAACTCCCTCCCCCGCAGCAGCCCACGCCGCCGTCTCCTTTTTCTTTTTTCTTTCTTTCGCTGACAAGCCGGTCCCACCTGTCAGCCTCTTCCCCATTTCACCTTTCTTTCTTCTTCCCCCCTCCTCTGCCTCGCTCGGTCCGGCGCCGTCGCGATTCCCGTCGCGCCTAGCCGCTCCCTTCCCCTTCCTACTCGCTCGAGTCGGCCAATCAAGGCGGCATATACTCGCTTTTCAATCCGGTCGTTTCGCCTTTCCTTCGCTCCTGCCCAAGATTCCGCAACCATCAATGGCAAGCGCCGGCCACCGCATGACCCTTCCGCCTCCCTTGGCCTCCCTCTCTCTCGGTTGCTATTTAAGGTCGAGCCCAAGCTCCTGCTAGCCCCTTTGCCCACACATTGCAAGCACATGCGCCTGAGGTTTCCCTAGCACGCAGCGCCACCACCTCTGCCCGCCGGAGCTCCGCCCGATCCGCCGCTGTCGTCGGTTTGCTACACTGGTGCGTTTTCCTCGTCTTCAAGCTCGACCAGCTTCTCTACGTGCGGTGAGAAACCTTTTCCGCCCGTTTCTTTTTCCCTAAGGCTTCACCGTCGCATGTGCGACCTCGCCGGAGCAGCCGCGCCGTCCCCTTTCGGTGCCGGTTGTCATCGAGGCACGGGCGCCCTCCTTGACTCCCCTGTCGAGTGCGCGTGTAGCCTCGCTACGTTTTGCACCCGCCGGCGGTTTTCTGTGCACCGCAGCGCAATTTAGGGCCGCACCGGTGAGTTCTTCGCCGCGCGCCGCCGCACACCGGCGAGCCCGCCGCCACCTCCCGCTTACTCGCGTCCTGGATCGTTGGATCGTTGATCCACGGCGCCAATGAGATCAAGGGAATACCCCTTCGGTGCGGTTCACCGTGGGCCCGTGCGCCGGGTGCACGGCGCGGTTCACCGCGCAAGCGCGCGTCCACGGCCATTGGATCTGAGATCCACGGTTCGGCTGTGGTATTTTCATTAAAGAGCCCCCGAGCAATTTTATTTTCGCATGCCGGTCCTTCCACCTTATAAGAATCTTGCAATTAGGTCCTGGTTTTTGCAAGCTAGCCCCTGTCTACCCCGGTTAATAGCACCAGAGGTCATTTTCTTGTGTTTTAGCACTTTAACCCTTCTGTTTTTATATGAAATTATGTTTTAGCCCCTGGTTTTATTTATAAAAGCCCTTTAAAATTTAGTTTTATTGCAGATAGGTCCCTATAACTTGTTTTAAACGTAACTTTCTTGTTTTAACTCCGATTTTAGCGTTCTATATATCGAAATGATCGTCTCAGCGAGTAGAATCATTTAGACAGTGAGTTTTTAGCTTTTTGTACTATTTGGTGTACTACTCATTTATTGTTTGTTGTATATGTTTATTGCGTAGATATCATGCCTGTTTCGTCTGAGCTCCCCGTTGGAGGTGATCAGGAAGAGCTTGCTTTCGAAGAGGAGTATACCGAGTTTGTAGAGGAAGGCAAGTGGCTTACCCCCTCTGCATTATCTATTTTGAACCTATAACACTGCATGATTTAATAATATTTACTATTTCTGTTGCAATGCATTAATATGATGGGCAAACACCTTTTTAAGGACTTGACTAGATGTTTTATCCTGTACCTTGATCAACCATGTTTATCAAATGCTTGGGTAGATAATTGCTTAGCTTGCTTAAACTTTTGGGATGGTTTCATGTGGTTTATCCAATGCAACTCAGTTCTGTTTGGGTTATGTTAATGGTTAAGACAATAACTTTTACAATTTAAATGGAACATGGAGAACAACCCAAGACAACAGTGCAACCACAGTCCACATGGCTCTGTCTTAGCCAATTAATTAGGAGAGTGGATTAGCTGATAGCCTTTTTCCGAGAGGGGCACAAGGGGCCGGAGTTGAAGGAGTATAGCCCGGATCTTTTGGGGTAGCAGCCTTGGCTAAGGTGCTGACCATTAGGGAGGGTTATGGTCTGCTCTGCTGCTGTAACTGTTGCAGGCTATTGGTTTCTCTTCTTTCCTTTGTAAAGGCTTCGTAGTGGACCCCTAGCCACTCACCTTGGAAGTGTTTAAGGGTCTAGCTAACCTGAGAAAAATGGGGAACACGAACTGTGGGTAAAGTGCACAACCTCTGCAGAGTGTAAAACTGTTATAACAACCGCGCTCACGGTCAAGAGCGGCTTGGACCCTCACATGATAATCAAACTTAAAGATGGAAGTAAATCGTGGTCTTATGGGTTTTGGTTTGAGATGTCTTTTAAATTAAGTGGGTTGGTATAAACTTACACTTAGTAACTAGGTGCTGTTAAGTAAAACTTGACCAACTTATAAAATGCTTACCGCTGTGAACCATGGCCTATCCTTGATAGCCTTGCATGTTTCCCCCACTTGCTGAGCTCCAACCATAAGTGTGCTCATCCCTTGCTTACCGCTGTTCAGACGAGAACATCGGGGGTGAAGAGGAGTTCTGGAGCGACTACGAGGAATTCTAAGGCATGCGGATCCCCCAGTCATCATGCCTGTGGAAGCTGATGAAGAAGCTGCTCTTCTTTAGTTATCGTTTTGTGTTTGGACCTTCGAGTCCACCCGTTAGAGTATAATAGAGATTATTGTACCAGTTTAACTCTCGTACGTTTTATTACTGCAACGGTATTACACTCTTTTGTCTATCATGTGTGTGTAAATTGATCCTGGCACACATATGAGACACATTTGGTTTTCCTTGTAAAATTGGGTGTGACAAAGATGGCGGCGATGAAGCTTGGGAACACCCTAGGCCAGCGGCTTGGAGTCCTCCCCTTGCTTCCTTCCCGCCGCCGGCGTTGATCCTTGCGACGGGCTCATCCAACTCTCTCCCTCATCTTGTGGCAGCGGTTTTCAGGTGAATGGCGTCGGTAGAATGATTTGTTCGATGTGGCGGCGGACAGAGGAAGAGGCAACAAATAGACGGACACCTAGGGCAAAGGGAGCGCCTAACCGGGGCCAGAGTGGGCTAGGCCGGTCAGCCCAGGCTCATTTCGGCCTGGTTCGGCCCCGGTTTCCTCCCTGATTGCTTCTTGCATGATTCCTTATTTATGTGCACTTGCATGTGGGCCTATGACGTCGTTTCCTTCACGGTTAAGGATTGAATCCTAGCTATGCAAGGTTCGCTGTTTTTTGGTTGAGTCCCTGAAGACTTGCACATTGACGCTTCGGTCCTTGGGCCATTTGGAGTCATGTTCATCGCGTGTCTTGACTCTTGTCGGGCTTCATGATCTTCTTCCAAAGTGCTTGGTGAACTTATCCCATAAGTATCCTCTTTAGCGTAGATTTCCTGCGTAAACAATGAACTCCGAAATTGACATGCAAGAGTGAACTTGTTATATACGGGGGTTTAGTTCCAGTGGTTAGAATAATAAGTCAACACCAACATTAAAGGTAAACTCATAGCTAGGTTGACGGAAATTCACTGTCAACATATGTATTGGTTCCTCGCATCACTGAGAAGCTCGATGCCATCCTCAGTAGGGATATCAATCTCGCACAACTCATCTGAAACCGAAACAACCTGAATCCATGTGTACTCTAGCGGTGGTGGATTCGACAACACATGACCTGTTAGTGCCATGGCTGTCCCAACTTCTTGAAACTTCTCTAATTTTCTTCCATACAAAATAACCAACTTGCATGGTGTATCCTCTACAATGTCATCTATAGGATGCTTGGCGTTAACAATAGAACCAACACTACTTGGAGTCAGGATGGCTCCGATCTAGGAAAGCATCAAGTTGGAGGGACCTGTCTAGAACCACCAGATATTGCATTATCTGCACTAGGCCCAACAGAAACTTGTTGTTGTATGAAGAAGCCAATCAACTCTTGCTTGGCGATTTCTTTCATCTTGTCTTCAAGATGCCTCTTATAACGGTCCCGCTTCTTATAACTTGATCGGTGTTCACAAAATGCTTTACCCTAGGGCAAGGTAGAAGAAATCCCTCGAACACGGCCAGAGTGCTCAAGCGTTCTGATTGCGGCGGTTAGCATATCTTCTCCCTATCGGGCATGAAAAGACCATTCTTTTGCATTTCCACAAGTCCTTCCAAATTCTAATAAATTTGTTCTGTTGTGAGCTTATAGAATGAAACATTGTCGTTAGGTGCTATAGCCGGAACTCGATCAAGGATCCAATTCCTGCTATGCTCATCCATGCCTTCAAACAAAGCTTGTAAACTAGCTACCCTCTTTTCTTCTTCCTCCTTCCTTCATTTTGCCATTTTGGCAGCATATCCTCCCGAACCCAAGTGATGGGGGTTCTCAGCAGCTTTCATAGCCTTCTCCTTTTGTTGAACACTCAGAGCTACTGCTTCTGCCTTCTTCTTCTATTCTACGAAATCTTCCCAGATTTCTAGCGGAATGTTACCATACACATCCCTAGAACCCTTGCCTTTCTGGACAAATTCAGTATTAAGTGTAGACCTCCAATTCCTAAGAGCTCTTCCACAGAGGCCCTCAGCAAAAGTTTTACTTGCATTTTTTGTCCCTTCCGGATAAACAAACTTTTCTTTCACTTTGTCCCATAATACATCCTTCGTAGCCTTAGGCACAGTCTTCCAATTACTAGTTGTGATCCAAGACCCCAATTGGTCTCTAACAATTGCACTGACGATGTTCCAAAACCTAGAAGCTATCCCCTTAGGTTCGACGGGCTCACCTTTGTCACTCAACTGTTCTATCACAAGTTGTCCTCTTTTCGGGATCTGGTTTCTTCTTCTGTGACCATGTTTCCTTTTCAAGTTACTAGAAGTAGTAGTACCCGAAGGTTGTGGTGCTGAAATGACTTCTGCCCCCTTATTCAGTTTTGATAGCATGGTCAATAAAGAAATAATAATTAAACAAACTAAACTTTCTCGCATGAAGATTCAGACATCATTGGGACACAGGACATTGCGAAGCACTAGGCTCGGCGATGCATCATTTCAAAAGAAAAATCAGGGTACCTACAATAATGATTCGACAAGCTAGTTCTCACCCAATTCATGTTATGTTCAGTAGTGCGCACAAAAGCATAAGCTGAAACTCAGCTCAGGCAAAATCCTTAATCTCACTTAACATTTTCACTCAAGGACGCAGCAGCAGTAGCAGCAGCTGTGACAGTCATGACCCAACCCGGAAGGAGAGGTGAGCATTGTGTGTATACTTGGTTCTTGGTGCGGATGGCACGGGTCTTCTTGGGGCGGAGGTCGATTGGAGCAACTTCCTCTTCTTGTAGGCCTCCCATAGCACCGCCTTCTGCTTCTTCGAGATCACGGTGTCCACGCACGAGATGGAGGTCACCTTGCTGAAACAGCAATAGCCACAAATCCACGCCAATCAGAGGAAGAAAAGAAAGAGAAATCAAGCACACACACATCTTGGAGAGCTTGTTGGAGACCTCTTTGCAGTCGAATCCAATAGCACAAAACGAGGAACAAGGGATTAGTACCTTGCGGATGAGGACCAAGGCACATCTCTGGACGATGTGTGCAGGCCGGCGGCGCTTGGTCGAAGAGGCGGGCCGGCGGAGAGGAAGAAGTCATCGAGGTCCCTCCTATCTCCCTCGCTCCGAGCGAATAGGGGACGTCGAGGCGTCGGTGGTGAAGCGGACAGGGCCGTCAAGGGAGGCGTTGTGGAGCGGCAACGGCATGGTGGAGCGGCAGCAACGGTGTGGACGCGTGGTGGAGAGGACTGGGAGGGGGCATCGCTGCCAAGAGAGAGAGGTCGCGGCGAGGAGGGGATAGCTCAGGGCGGCGCTGTCACGAGTCCGGAGGTGGGGAGGGGGTGACACGAGGAATAGGGGAGGTTAGGGTTGCGGTGACATGGGCTTTTGGGCTGCCAAACGACGGAAGCATTCGGCCCGGGGTCAAAAATTGACGCGGGGTTCGGCCCAGGGAAAATAGGGGGAACCCTGCGGGATTTTTGTTTCCCAAAGGGGCCATTAGAGACATTGAGCACAACCCGACCTTCTTCTCTTTGGCCTGCCTAGACAAAACAAAGAGGATGCATATGAAGAAGCGCATTTTATGATAAAGAAAAAGAAAAAAATAAGTGTGAAAGATCGGGATAGGAAAACCTTCTCAACAGTACGCGTTTTTAGGCGACTATGGCTGAGTAGCAAAAACTTTTACACCGAAAAAGCTAAATAGGAAAATCATTTTGCGGGTTTCACTAGCGTGAAAAACATAGGCTGAATCGTGCAAGGCTTTCGCGAAAGAAAAAAGCAAAACCTTTTGTGATCGATTCCGAATCCCCCAACACATATATACACAAATAATCTTTTGCTTATAGTTTTTGAGGAGCTATCTAATTTGAAGATTTATTTCCACAAAAGCGAAATCTTCTGCTATGGAGAGGCCAAGGAGATGGAACATGAATATACATCTCTCTTTGGTTGTAATGCCGGGTGTTGACGGTGTGTTGACGGTTAATAATTGTATCAAAGTTCGTTCGTGACTCGCAAGCGTACAAGTCTCCCGTCGTAGTCAAGGGACCCTTCTCCCCTCGAGTGGTGAACCCAAGGTATCGAATCCGTGGAACAAATGTGTGACGCAAGACTTAATCTAATAAAGCCAAATAACTGCAATCTTCAATAAAGAACCTAATGCATCTAAGTTAAAGACACAAAACAGATCTAATCTACTAAAAACCGGAGAAAACAAAGTAAGATTGGGTAGATAAACCGATCTAGAGGGATCGGAGTAAGCCTTTTGTTGAAGTTCCAAGCAAAAGAAGAAGTAGCAAATCGAATCTTAATAAGAGCCTCTTTAAATCGTGGTTTCCCGTCCAAATCCGAAAACATCCGCCTTTCGAGACCCCCGTTCGTCACAACGTATCCCTATTCATGCGGGGAGTTTAGGGGCGAGTCAAAAGACAAGTCGAGATTCTTTCGGAGGATCCGGCGTGTACCTCTAGCCACCGCGGCTACAAGAACACCCTATGTAATCTATCTCGAGAATAGAATTGGAATAAGCAAAGCCGATCGAAAAAACGAAATCTTCGAGGAAACACTTGATCGCTGGGAAAAGATTCAACTTGATAATTCAACTATAACAATGATACATACACAAGATCACTACCGGGATCCTTCCTTGATCTTGCTTCTAGCTCCGGGAACTCCGACGTGGTCTTCCTTGCAAGGTTCCCACGTCGGCTAGGGAAACCCTAGTCAACTAGCTCAACCCTCTCCTCTCCTAGATGGTGTCCCTCTCTTCTCTGCTTCTCGGCGGCCGAAGACGAAATCTTCTCTGCGTGGCTCTCGGTCAGGGGACTATAAATAGCCCGATTGGCGGCTAGGGCAAAGGGCGACGGGTTTGGGCCCTAAATGGGCACGGGCCGACCGGACCGGGCTGGCCGGCCCGGGCCCATTTAGGCCCGGCCCGTGGGCTCCTTTGTCCGAGGTCGGTTCCCTTGCTTCCGGATGCTTCCCCCTTCGCATGTAGGTCCATGTCGTCGGTTTCTCTCCGAATTGGACTCAACTCCTTGTCTTGCAAGATTCGGTACTTTTCCGGTCGGGTCCCCGGAGTCCGTCGTCTTCTCGGATCAAGTCCCCGGCTTCTTGGAGTTAATTTTGCTTCATTGCATGACTTGTTCGGGACTTCAAGGTCTTGTCATGAGGTGCTTGATGAACTTATCCCGAAAGTCTTGCATTCAACACTAAATCCCCGCATAAACATTAAACTCCAAAAACGACATGCACACGTGAACTTGTTATACCACGGGGGTTAGTACCAATGGATAAGGTATAAAACTCATGCCAACACCGAAGGTAAACTCATGGCTAGGTTGACGGATTTTCACCGTCAACATCTCCCCCATGCTTAAACCTTGCTCGTCCTCGAGTAAGCCTTCGATGGATATCATCATTGCTAAACAATGCTTAAACCTTGCACTTGATTACACATGAGAAAACACAATGCTCTCAAAATTTTAATTCATTAAAGTTCCATAATGTACTAGCCTTCATCTCTACGGAGGGTAGATTCTTATTAAGCTTATCCCACAAGTATTAACATGCTCACAAAGTTTTAAATAGATCTCAGAATTTTTGAAATGAAGAACGAGATAAAGAAAAGCTAAACCAAATTCACAAATTTAAATCATCTCGTGTATTGCTCATAAACTCTCATCTCACTTGTCTCTCAAGCCTATATATTCTACTCCTTTCCCTCTCATATATATGTGGTAGGCTTTTATATGGAGCTTTGGGAAAGTTTAGCCCTAACAAGATTTTATAAATGAGGTGTTGTCAAAACAAGACAAGCTTCTCATGGTCTTACCGAGACTCGTCAAAAAGGTCATTGGAAAATAATGTTAAATCAAGGAGGGGAAAGAGAAAAATACACACACTTTAGATGAGTGGACATGTGCAAATGGCAAAGAGTGATCCCGAGGCACAAAGGAAGCCCTCGTTATCGGATTGCACATGGTTGGAAAATGAGAATGGATCTTTTTAACTTGAAGCCTTGAATGCACTCTTAGAGAACCGGGGAGTTCACTTTACGCACATATATATTTTTTTCTGTTTCTCATATTTCTCATTCTTTTCTTTCTTTCTTATATATATATATTTTTTTTTTCTTTCTTCACCTTGGAAGTCACGTACATCGCCGAATTTTTTCTTTCATCATTATATATATATTTTAAAATACTCCCTTTTGAACTCTAAAACTGCACTGTACCTACCTCCTCCCCCATGCTTAGACGTTGCTCGTCTCGAGCAAAGAGGCGAAAAATAAGGTAGGTACCGGAATATTTTTCCTTGGAGAGATACTTGAAATGTTCAACGTTGGCACCGTCTTGCGATCTTCCTTGAATTGATGATCCATTCTCAACGATAGGTTGTGGTCAAGGAGGTAATCACAAAAAGATTATATTTGGTTTAAGGGTGGATATCCGGCGAAGTTTGTGAGATCACCGATGCGGGGATACACAATGCACGGATAAGAGGCTAGCAAAAAGATAGATACGCAAAAACGGAATGACCAGCTTCTTAGTCTCGGGCCAGAGAAATCATGGCCTGCAATAACGCACTCAAAAATAAATCTTGTACACTAAGGTTTATGCACTCAAATATATATAAGGCTTTGGATAGGTTGAGCAACACACAAGTGATATTTGTGACAAGGTTAGCAATATTTTTGAGCATAAAAGACATCTTCAATCTATTCATAACTTGAGAGCACATAAAACACTATGGGTCTTTATTTTAATCATAACCTCCGCTGAAAATTAAGCTAGTATTTAAATAAATTTAGATCTGTATTTTTAAGAGAGCACTAGCTTAAACATGCATAAATCAACTACAAAGATGAACAAAGCTGCAATTTTAATCACATATCATCATGGCACGAATTTTGTAACTTCTCCAATGGTATAATCAAGGTGGTGACTTTATTAATTGTGATATCAAGTTGAAATACACACTGAAAATAAACATACATGCTTGCTGAAATTTAAATAAAAACAGAAAAATATTACGCAAACACACATAAGCAAAAGCTGAAAATTACAGAGAAAAAGAAAAGAAAAGAAAACTAAAGTTCCTAAATCTTCTAGTCCTCCGTCGGTGGTTGATGTTGATAGTCTTGATAATAATACCCTTGCTCATAATATGGTTGGACGCTTCCTCCGTCGAATTGATTTGGCTCCACAAGGTGAAGGCGTCCAAGTTCAAAGGCAATATTTGCGTTGCCTTCACCGAGTTGAGCTGCGTTAGATTGGATGGCTGCGATGTTTTGAGCATTTCTTGCAGCATACCCTCCAATAATGGCCATGCTTTGTTGTGGTTGGGGATGATGAGCGTAGGACTCCGCGAAGTTAGCGTTGGGCACAACATAATTTTGTGGGGGTACCGATGCACCACCCCCCCATGCTTGTTGTTGAGACCCTCCGTAATAACTTGGCGGAGGAGGAACCCCGCCGAATGGTTGCACATTGGGTTGTGCTCCACTCGCTTGTGCGGAGGATGTTCCCTCCTCTACGATGCTTCCTCTTTTGTTCTTCCTTGCAGGGACAAGTAGTCCCTCTTCCAACCAATCTTCCCTTCCTTCGGTGAAAAGCCTAAGCCTCTCATTCGGAAGGGGGAGGTTCACTATGGCCAACCGATAACCTCCTCTCTCATCTCCACTAATGTACTTGCCTTGCCGCAAGTACTCAAAACCGAGAGAGGTACCACGCAAAAGGTGAGCGGTGTTTCTTGCGATCCCCGGCCGCAAGGAAAAGGCCAACATGGAGAGGTAACACCCCGAACCAATATTACCCGCCCCCGATGTTGCTTCACAACACCAACGGTTGATCATGAGGTAAGAGGGGTCAATTGGCTGCCTGGCAATTAAAGCCGAGTATAGCCAATTCAACTCCGTGTCGGTCACCTTTGTTTCCTTCATCCTCCCCAATACCCTCTTGCACATCCAAGAGTGAAATATCCGGATAATGGGGTTGCGGATGCAATTGCGTTGTTGATGGGCGTCTCCGGAGATCATGTTCCAAAATCCCGCCAACATGCCGGGTGGCACGTCAACTTTCTCCGGAGCTCCCTTGTGGAATCCAAGTAGCTCCCTCACGTGCTCGTAGGGAACCACTTGCCCGATTCCCTCCAAACGGAATGACAAGCTTTGCACCCCATCATCATCAACGATGGGTGCAATAGTCATTAAAATTTCCAAGGCGTAACCCAAATGGGTGTCCACCGATATTCCGTTGGAGAACTGCACCCATCCGAGGTGCCCCAACATGTAGTATATGTTGGTGCAAAAACCCAAGGTGTAGAGTGCTTGGTCGTTGAACTCGACGTTTGGCACAAGCCTCTTCTCAAGATTGGCGAGCCTATCCTCCTCCTCCGCCGACAAGATGATGAAGCCGTACGAAGATTGTGTCGGGGTGTAAGGAGGTGGTGCGGTTGAGCGAGTCGATCGTCGTGGTGGCGCGGGCTGCTCCTCCGTGTGCCCACGAGGTTCGGTGAACCTCATGGAAGAGCTTCTCGCAGCCCTCATACCACCAAGGAGGAGAGCGTCGTTCCTCCTCGGTGGTGCCGTGTCCGTCTCCATGCTCCGGGGAGACTCGGAAACCGAGTGCCTCCTCGAGGACGTGGTTGATGACGGCTTAGATGACGACGAACTCTTCTTCTTAGAGAAGAGACTTGTGGTCTTCTTCCACATGGTTGCTGCACTCTTTCTTCAACTAAAATTCCGGGTTGCAACCGGTAAACTTGGCACTTAAACTCTTTGCTTCGGATGTGGACTTTGAGTGGATTAAGGATGTGGATTTTTCTTGAGCTATCAAGCTTGGGATGGTTGGCTAAGTCTACGGAGATTCTGAGCACACAAACTTGAACACACAAACAAGGGAAGGAGAGGGAAGCTTGCACTGCGAGAAAACGGGCGCCGGGGGCTGCTTTTATAGGGCGGGCCGGCCGGCCGGGCCGGCCGGCCCGGGGGTCCTCCGGCTCCTCCTCGTCGCGTCTTTCTCCCGGCACGATCATTTCGCCTCCGCAACTTTCCCCGCCCGCGTGCTCCACGAGTTGCACCGCCCAAACGCTCTCGTCCACTCCTTTTCTTGAATTATTGGTCCTCCCACTTGATGCTCCATGCTTTGGGTCATGTCCATGCTCCCTAGCTCCACTTGCTTCACATGCCACCATGAAAATCCTGCAAAGTTGATGCTTGCTGCCCACCATGCTTGTCCTTTGCATGTGGAATTGGTGAAAGTTGATAAAAGGGAATCCAATGGTGCATGCATGATTAATTCAAACTAGATTGCCTCCATTTAGGTGTGTTTAAGGTTAAGCACTCCTCTAATTCGAAATTTAAAATATTTTTCAGAGCCATGCAAGAGCTCAAGCATAATTTTAGAGAAGTTTTTAAACCATTAAAAACAAATGTGAGTCGAAAATATTTTTCGACTACGTCAATTTTGGTCTTACCGGTGTAGTTTGCTTTCATCGGTTGAGAGCGAACATTTTCCCGGTTTGATCATGGGGGCATAGGTTTAGGTTCTAATTTTGGCTAAATAAGAAAGATTTTGAATAAAACAAAATTAGAATAGGCTTAGAAAAATTCTAATCCTAGAGAAACCAAGGATAAAAATTTTTAAAACCAACCAAAAGCTTTGATTTCTAGGTTCACGCGAGTCCTACCACGTGCTGAATTTTTATAACACTTGAATATAAATCGTGGCTCTACTCGTGTGGTTTTAGCATGAAAAATAAGTCAACCTCAGCACCATAATGAGGGTGAAAGGTTGAGTTAAGGTTCTGAAATTATTTGGTTGGGGGGTTTCTCGAAAAGAAAAGAATCAAACAAGCACATAGGAGGGTTCATGCAAAGGGTTTATGATAAAGCAAACATTCAATCAAGAATTATGTCTCTAATATTGTTCAACCACTTCTAAGTCTAATGTCTTTGCGTAGTAAAACTCAAAAACTAAATTATTAAAAATACTCGAAAAACCTGGAATCGGGTTGTCCTCCCGTAGCTTATTCTTGACTCGACGAAACGGGTTGCCTCCCGCCTAGCGCTTCGTTTATAGTCTATAGCTAGACTTCTTCACTTGATTACTCCGGATCAACGCTCTTTGCGGGCGTTGCAATCTTGGGTACCCACTTCCGCACCATCTTGGGCGCGGGCTTGTCTTTTGGCTTGGCTGGCTTAGTCATTTTTTTTGGTCTTCACAGGCGGCTTCTCTTCCTTTGTCTTGACGGATGCAACACCTTCTTTAATTTTCGTTACGTTCACTTTTTTCGGCTCCTTCTTCTTTTTCAGCCCCTCCGTTTGTTTTGGTTCTACCTTCACTCCAATCATGTTGCATGCCTCAATCCTTGGACGGAACTTGAAGGAACTCCTTTCTCCGTTGATATCGAACATGATCTCCCCCTTGCCAACATCAATAGTAGCTCCCACGGTCTTGAGGAACGGCCTCCCTAGGATGAGCGGCGGCTTCTCCCTCTCTCCCATCTCGAGCACAACGAAGTCGACGGGGATGAAGTGGTGTCCAATCTTCACGGGTACATCTTCGGCAATGCCCAAGGGATAGCGAATGGAGTTGTCACCCAACTCCAAACATATTCCCGTAGGCTCCATTGGTAGGCGTAACTTCTCGAACACATCCCTCGGCATGACACTCACACTAGCTCCAAGGTCGCATAACGCCTTCTCGAAGTTGAAAGAACCAACTGAACATGGAATTGTAGGGCACCCGGGGTCTTTTTGCTTCTCTAGCCCATAAGCAATAGCTGCACTACACTCCTCGGACATCTTGACATGATCTACCCCGAGTGTTGCTATCTCATATTTATTTGCAAGTATGTCTTTAAAGTAACGAGAATATGTAGGTACTTGTAGGGCATCTAGTAATGGCATGTTGATGCTAAGTCTACGCACAACTTCCACAAACTTCTCAAAGTGGTTGTCAAGTTTACCTCGGAAGTAGCGTGGCTTGAGTTGCGGTATCCTCGTGTCATCCTCCGGCATCTCGAATTCGGGTTCCTCGGTGACGATCCCCGTAACCTTCTCTTTAGCAATTCCTTCCACCTCGGTGGATGGTTTAAGCTTCCTAGCTCCCGCGGAACGTTCCGGATCTTCGGTCTCCTTCCCCGAACGTGTTTGAATGGACTTCGCCGATTCGGGACATTTGGGTTGTCCCGGAAGCTTCCCTTCATCATTAGTGAGGCGCCCCGCAAGTTGTCCAACTTGCGTCTCGAGCATCTTCATCATGTTGAGCACTTGATGATTGGAACTTCCGACCTCCGTCACTTTGCTATCGATGTTCTCCAACACCTTGTCTATGGTCTTGAACTTGGTGACGGTGTCCTTGTTGATCTTAGCTTGCTCATCCATGAACTCCTTCAATTGTATCCGAAGTGGAACCGCGTTAGGAATAGATGAGCTTGCATTAAATTGAGGCCTACCTTGCCCGTAGCGGAAGTTCGGCAATTCTCCCTTCCTCATGTAGTCGAGCACTTTGGCTTCCTCGGACAATCTTTGCGGACATGGCCATACTCTCCACATTCTTCGCATGTGGACCTTGCTTCGGCGGCCTTCAAGTCTTGAGCCTCTTTCTTTTCTATCTCCATCTTCTCCAACCTCCTCATGAGCGAGTCGATCTTGCCCTCAAGTATGTCTTCCTTCTCCACTTGCAAGACTCCTTTGACGTTCCCCATGGGTTGAGCGGGGGGTGTAGGCGCCCGGATGACGCCCACGTGTCATTATCCGCGACCTTCTTGAATAGCGTGAAAGCTTCCGTCGGTGTAAGCTCTATGATAGATCCTCCCGCCGATGCATCGATGATCGTCCTTGACGCCATGGTGAGTCCTTGATAGAACTTTTGCACGAGGTCTTCTTTCGGGAACTTGTGATGTGGAACCGCCGGGTGTACTCGTTGAAGCGCTCGAATGCCTCCGAGATAGTTTCTGTAGGATATTGAACAAAGGTGGCAATCTTATTACGCAAGCTTTGAGTTTTACCCGGTGAGTAGTATTCCTTCATGAAAGCCTTCATCAACGTGTTCCAATTTTGCACCGTCTCCGCCGGTTGAGAGTGGAACCATTGCAACGCCTTCCCGAGTAGTGAGAACGGGAAAAGCCTTGCCCTCATTTGATCTTGAGTCACCCCATCCATGTTGAAAGTCTGACATAGTTGAATGAATGCTTGGAGGTGAAGGTTCGGATCCTCTTTGCCGGTGAAGGGTGAATGTTGCACCATGCGGATTGTTGAGGTCTTGATCTCGAACGGCCTTCCTATCTCCTCGAGGTTCAAGATTGGTAGGTCGATGATGTCTGGGGTGCATAGCTCCCCAATCTTGCGTTCTTCCGGTGGTTGGTCACCCATTGGTGGACGTCGGTTCTCCCGCGGACTTTGAGGTGGTGAATTCTTCGGAGATTCCTGCGATCCTTTGTCTTCCGACTCCGAATCTACAAAATCCAGCTTTTTAGCTTGATGTGCTTCGCGTCTCCTTAGCCTCGTAAAGTTTTTCCGGATCATCCACAAAATTATTGGGTTTGTTGGAGAGGTAGCCGTCCATCTCCTGTTAGGGTTAGCAATAAACAAAGTATGCAGAAAAAAACTAGAAAACAAAACAAATCTATAAAGACTAGAGTTAGACAAACTAGATTAGATGTATTTTGAGGATGATCGAAATTTAATAGATGCAAAAATAAAACAAAATCAGTACTGAAAATTACAAAAAAAGCGATAAAAAATCAAATCTTGATCACTTGTTCCCCGGCAACGGCGCCAGAAAAAGGGGCTTGTTGACGGTTAATAATTGTATCAAAGTTCGTTCGTGACTCGCAAGCGTACAAGTCTCCCGTCGTAGTCAAGGGACCCTTCTCCCCTCGAGTGGTGAACCCAAGGTATCGAATCCGTGGAACAAATGTGTGACGCAAGACTTAATCTAATAAAGCCAAATAACTGCAATCTTCAATAAAGAACCTAATGCATCTAAGTTAAAGACACAAAACAGATCTAATCTACTAAAAACCAGAGAAAACAAAGTAAGATTGGGTAGATAAACCGATCTAGAGGGATCAGGGTAAGCCTTTTGTTGAAGTTCCAAGCAAAAGAAGAAGTAGCAAATCGAATCTTAATAAGAGCCTCTTTAAATCGTGGTTTCCCGTCCAAATCCGAAAACATCCGCCTTTCGAGACCCCCGTTCTGTCACAACGTATCCCTATTCATGCGGGGAGTTTAGGGCGAGTCAAAAGACAAGTCGAGATTCTTTCGGAGGATCCGGCGTGTACCTCTAGCCACCGCGGCTACAAGAACACCCTATGCAATCTATCTCGAGAATAGAATTGGAATAAGCAAAGCCGATCGAAAAACGAAATCTTCGAGGAAACACTTGATCGCTGGGAAAAGATTCAACTTGATAATTCAACTATAACAATGATACATACACAAGATCACCACCGGGATCCTTCCTTGATCTTGCTTCTAGCTCGGGAACTCCGACGTGGTCTTCCTTGCAAGGTTCCCACGTCGGCTAGGGAAACCCTAGTCAACTAGCTCGACCCTCTCCTCTCCTAGATGGTGTCCCTCTCTTCTCTGCTTCTCGGCGGCCGAAGACGAAATCTTCTCTGCGTGGCTCTCGGTCAGGGGACTATAAATAGCCCGATTGGCGGCTAGGGCAAAGGGCGACGGGTTTGGGCCCTAAATGGGCACGGGCCGACCGGACCGGGGCCGGCCGGCCCGGGCCCATTTAGGCCCGCGCCCGTGGGCTCCTTTGCCCGAGGTCGGTTCCCTTGCTTCCGGATGCTTCCCCTTCGCATGTAGGTCCATGTCGTCGGTTTCTCTCCGAATTGGACTCAACTCCTTGTCTTGCAAGATTCAGCACTTTTCTGGTCAGGTCCCTGGAGTCTGTCGTCTTCTCGGATCAAGTCCCCGGCTTCTTGGAGTTAATTTTGCTTCATTGCATGACTTGTTCAGGACTTAAAGGTCTTGTCATGAGGTGCTTGATGAACTTATCTCGAAAGTCTTGCATTCAACACTAAATCCCTGCATAAACATTAAACTCCAAAAACGACATGCACACATGAACTTGTTATACCACGGGGGTTAGTACCAATGGATAAGGTATAAAACTCATGCCAACACCGAAGGTAAACTCATGGCTAGGTTGACGGATTTTCACCGTCAACACGGTGTATTTTGGTAGACCAAACATGTTCATTACACTTTTGTTTGGATTTGATTATGGAACTAACCCACCACTAGGCACACTAATCATATAACAAGTTCATCTATGTGCATGCATTTGGAACTGTTGTGTTTATGCAGGAAAACATGGACATACAGGACGGATTCACAACAAGTTCAAAGGATCATTTACAGAGTCTTGTTCGTGTTCATGAGCTTGATGAAATCACTTGCAATGGTGGCAAGGACCGAAGTGCTACGTAGGAACACCCCCGGGGTTTCAAGTGTAAAACACCGGACTTCATGCAAAGAGAACCTCCATCTTGGACGTGAGGATGACATCGTCAAAATAGTGCAAGTGGAGGGGGCAAGTGCATAAGTGCATGAGGACCCACGGGAGCGAAGGGGCGACCGAACCGGGCCGAAGTGGGCCTGGGCCGGTCAGCCCAGGCCGGCTGGCCTGGCCCACTCTAGGGGTCGGTTCGCCCTCCCCCCTTTCTTGCACCCGAAGGATTTTCAACCCTAAAGTCCTGGAGGCACCGCCATTCGGAGAAGATAGAGCCATTTACACCAGGAGGCCATCCACAAGCTAGAGAGAGAGGAGGGAGATCTCCGGAGGGGGATCGACCATCTCGAAGGAAGCACCCACAAGTGGATAAGAAGGAAGACAACGTCGGAAGTGTCACCATGATCAATGGTGTTATGTCTAGCACCTTGATGGGGTAATCTTCTCATTTGTCCATGGGTTGTAATTGATCTTGAGATGTAATCGTACTTTGTTGGAACATATATCTATCATCATGTGTTGAATATACTTAAATGCTTAAGGTTAGCTACCATGCCGTAAAGGGAAGTAGAGCTCCAATGCTCCCTTGGATCCACTCAATAAGCTGTGTCCATCATAGGTCTAGTCACGAATACCTCCGCGTAGTGACAGTACGGTGGGAGGGAAAGGGCCAAACCGTGGTCAAAACCCCAGATAGATTAGATAGGTTTTCTTGTCTTGAAGTGGTTGCATGTTCAAGTATCGTAGACCCATGGGAGAGTGCCTTTTATCTTGATAGCTTGATCGTTCTCTCTAGTGTAATGTAGTCGTTTTCTAGTTTAATCATAGCTAGGGTTTGAGTAGTAGTGAGTAGAGGTAGATCAAACGCTTGTAATCCCCTTGCTCCGCGGATTGAAACGAACCTTGGGAATCCCGTGGTGAAAAAGGTGTCGGTCCATACGCTTGCCAATTGTAGGTGGATACGTATTTTATCCGTCAACAAGCCCCTTTTTCTGGTGCTGTTGCCGGGGAGCAAGCTAGTTTACATCGTTTGGTTTGCATCTAAGTTTCTTTTATATTTAGTTTATCTTTTGTTTGCTAATATCTAACATATATTACCTAGAAACCACTTTGTTTTGTTTTTTTTTGTTGTCTAGATGACGTTCGTCAATCAACCCGTGGAAGAACCCGAGAAATCACTAAGGGATTACGCCAGTCCTCGATGTGAAGACATAAAAGTACAAGAGTCGGATTCAAAGCTCGAGGTGACCAAGTATGAGATCAAATCCAAGATCATAGAGATGGTGGCGGCAAACCAGTTTGAAGGGATGGTTACGAAGAACCCATATAGACACATAAGGCATTTCACGACGCTATGCAACATGGTGCGTCAAGAAGGAGTTCCCGATGAATGGTTCAAATGGAATCTCTTTCCCTATTCACTTGTTGATGAAGCGAAGACATGGTACTCATTTGCATCCTTTGAAGTTGAAGGCAATTGGAACAAGTTGACAAAGAAGTTTTGTGAGAAGTTCTTTCCAATTAGCAAGGTTCAACATCTAAGGAGGCAAGTGATCACTTTCACGCAAGGAGAAGAGGAAGGGATAGACCAAGCTTGGAATAGGTTTAATGAGTTGATCGAACAAGGACCAAGACTCGGCTTCTCCGGTGACGTACTCTTGCATACCTTTTTCTTTTCCCTAACCCCTAGTTGCATGCAACACGTCCAAATGTGTGCAGGTGGGGATCTCATGGAGAAAACACTCACGGAAGTGGCTCAACTTCTACAAAAAAAATTAGTAAAGCGGCGGCCATGCGAAGAGATTGGAAAACAAGACTTGCGGGAGAGCCGGAACACGATTCGAGGATGGAGAAGTGTACTGAATTTTCTAAAGAGGCAACCCCGGAAGTCACAAAAGAGGAGCCAATCCCGGAAAAGCTTGAAGAAGAGCACATCAAGTCAAGAACTACCCCGAGTATTGACTTCGCCGTATCAAATGAAACAACCAAGAGAAGTATGTCAAGAGGGAAGCCATTAAGGGAGTTCGAGCACATGGATTGGGTTCCAATCGATTATAGAGAAGTATTCGACAAGA
Source organism: Cenchrus americanus (assembly GCA_947561735.1). NCBI lineage: Eukaryota > Viridiplantae > Streptophyta > Magnoliopsida > Poales > Poaceae > Cenchrus > Cenchrus americanus. The sequence continues at coordinate 251,013,315 of OX387245.1, read as the reverse complement.
GAAGACCGTTCCCTAAACAAAAGGGGATGGCAAGAGCACTAGAAGTGGATTTCCCACCGGAAAAGAAAGCGGAAGATTCATACGACCTTGAAACCATCGGTGAGATCTTTCAAAAGCTCTTTGGATATGATGAAGTGGATCCGGAACACACAGTCGAGGTGAAGAGAATCATGGGGATTAAGCCCGAAGCATCACCATACGCTCGCCTCGCCGAAGTTTACGCGATAGGATCCGAAGAAGAAGAGAAGACGACACCACACTTGAGCTGCGAGATCAATGGAGTTCAATGCAAAGCTTTGTGCGACATCGGAGCCCAAGTAAGTGTGCTACCTTCTAAAATTTACGAGAAAGTTCAAGACCACAACCTATACTTAGCTCCAACATCAATGAAATTAATTATGGGAGATGGTAGAACTATTAGGCCTTTAGGTATTGCTTGCAACATGAATGTGAAAATCTCTAGAAAATGTATACCAACCGATTTCTTGGTCATTTATGCTTACCATAGTAATAATGATCACATAATCCTAGGTAGGCCCTTTCTTAAGTTGGTTGATGCCGTGTTGGATGCCAGAAAAGGCAAAGCAACAATGAACCTTAATGGAAAGAAGTACACATATAACTTTCTTCGCGTTTCCAAACACCCTACACCCTTTCCTCCCGAAGACGAAGTAGAGGAGGTAGATAGTCTTTGTTTTGTTGAAACCCTTAGAGACCCGCTGCAAAAAGTGATGGAAAATCTAGTTAATGATCAACAAGATGAAGAACTAGAAGAAGCAACAAAAGGCTTAGAACCACAAGATGGAAGCGTGGAGGAAGAAAGGTTCGTCGATGAAAGGAGACGCATGCTGTGGAAGTGCATGTCCTTTGCCTCAATTAAAGGAGACACATGTTGTCTAGGCGCATCTCCTCTGTCTCAACAAAAGGAGACGCTTACTATTTACGTGCATCTCCTATGTCTTGAACAAAGGAGATGCATGCTCTCTAGGTGTGTCATCATTAGCTATGATCTAAGACAACATAGTATCATTCCTGTAAAAATGTCCAAAGGGTTCGATCACCTGGTCCATGAGGAATGTGGCAGTACTATCACGAACGCAGTCCAACGCATACGTGTTGAGACTTCCTTCCAGTAGGTCAAATTCCTGAATATAACCGTGTCAGTAGTCAGTGCGCATAGGTGGTTACCAAATAAGTGCTCAGTTGTAGGTGTTACAAATGTAGAACCCAAGAAAGTATCTCATGTCGAAGCCTCGGTTTTTGTTTAAATGTATCTTTTGCTTTAAGCATGTGATAGGCATAATAGAAGCCTCAGAGTCTAGTACCTAAAGGTTGTTGGTAGCACTGTGATAAATGTACAAATAAAAATAGTGGTGAGAATAAATAAACTCAAGCTTTTGTACTAGCTTCCATAGGCAAGAAATAAGTTATACATAGCTCAAACTTTGTGTCATGTTGCAAGGCGCAGCGGGGCAAATTGTTGTCCACACAGTAACTATCACAAGCCCTACAACAAAACATGCAACAATGGTCAGGGAAGTATTAGTAAACTTTGAATAGTTTGTTGTGGAACTTTGCAGGATAAGAAAGAAAGAACTTACTCGTTAATGTCTTCTGACAAAATAGAAATATCTGTTCCTAGGCTCTTTAATGAATCAAGATACAAGACCATGTTCTGCTTTGGAAAGTCCACCACTACAATCCAGTGGCAAGCATTGTAATAAGCACCAATGAAGACGTTCTTTGTAGCGCATTGTTGGTAGGCACGCTTCATATAGGACACACAAAATTCACGAAACTCCTCTAACATTGTCACACTAATTAATTCAGGATTAAGGAAGGTAACTCCCTCCTCGTTCTTCTTAACTTCTGAAGTCATATTCCTAATATCCGGAAAAAACATTATGGGTCCAATCGGGAAGCATTATCTAATAATATTGTGGGCCTATAATAAAGACACAATATATTTCATAAGCCGCTGAGACTGCAAACCAACCAGGTAGCCCGTTCTTGTAATATTACGGATGGTGTCTTATCAATATTATATCCATCTATATTATGGAATTTAGTGTGCATGTGAATCCTAAATATTACGCGGTCTCAAATCGATCATAGAATATTTCTTGTTTTTCGTACTTTCTCCCATTTTAAATATAAAATATGTAAGATTATTATGTAATTGTTACTAACATATATTTGTTCACTAACTTAAATATCATCTAATAATTTATATCGCCAACTTACGGTCCAAATCCGTACCATCTCAGGCATCCAAGAAAATCCATGTTCATAATCGCATCCGGATATTATCCATTCTGATCCAAATATGTAAAATAAATGAGGATTAAGATTTGGTAAAGGTATTATCAGTGGCTATCCGATCCACTTTCATCCCTACGTTGAACCGTCGGTGTTGGCCCAAATAGAGAACCATGTGATCAGTTAATTAATGACAAGGATATCCTTCGAAATGTAGCATTGGTGGACACGATGGAAATTTTTTCATATAAGTGGTGTTATGTTCACACTATAATGAATGTTGACCACAAATATTGCAATAAGAACAAGACACAAATATAGAAACTGTTCAATGCCAATGCAACATTGATCCATTCAGTGATTATATTCCTAGATGGTGCGCAAGCAATCCTATACAAAAAACTACTTTTGCAGCCAACGTATTACAAGGAAAACCACAAGTACAATAAACCTATGCAAAAAGACCACACACATTTGATTTGATAGAATTAATTACAATAATAATTTTGATGATATTGGAAAGGAATACCAATTTTTATTAACCTCTTAATAGTCCATCAACAAGAATTTACAAAAGGTATAACAATAATAGGATCGAGCCGTACTTGGCTATCGATCGAGCAATTCACATTCAGCGAAATGATGGCCCTTGATGTACTGATAGATGGTTGACACACCTCCCTTGTATGGGTCATCAAGTGGATGTGGCTGCATCATACTCGGGGCATGCCTTCCTACATATTCTTTGACGAGTTCATGGATTCTGAGGCTCGCGTTACCCCCAGTCAGGAGCTTGTGATGTTGGAGACGGTGTTTCATCGTCTAGCTATCGATGTTCCAGTTAATACATTCGAGTCTATCAATGCGTGTAATAAGTTAATAAACCTCTCTTTGTATGTTTTGAGCATTGTACTGTGATATTATACTCATTTGTCTATCATATGTGTGAATTTTTGTTTCTGGCACACGTATGAGATGCATTCAATTTTCTTCGGAAAAATGGGTGTGACAGCTGACCCCCCTGACCCCCTGTGGGCCCCATTTAAGGTATGTTTCCTCTGGGTGGCAGTCCTATGGGCTCTTAGATCGATCCTCGATGTACACATGTTCTTGAAATGGTTTAGACACTCTGGTGGGCCCACGGATCCATGTGAAGTCCACATGTCACGCTCTGATTAATTGGGGCTTGCCTCCCTTGGATTGGTGACATGTCTTGCATGCATAGCATCTAAGGTGGCAGCCCTCTATTGGCTGATGTTTGGATGTCTGTTGTCCATGTGCGTCTCCTTTGTCTCCAAGAAAGGAGATGCGCACACGTCTCCATTCTTCGAGACAGAGGAGACATACATACACATGACGAGTCTCCTATGAGCATCCTATATGCTTATTTTATATGTACCTAATTTATTTAGGTCCAACATCCAAATTCACAAAAATCTACAAAATAACAAGAATCCACAATATTCATATGCACCATTTGAAAAAAATCAGCAACTTCACAACAACATTACGAAATTCATAGGACAGGGAACAATGCGAAAATTTCCTAATGAGGTTAACATGGTTCATCATTAGCTATCATTTAAGCCAACATAGTATCATTCCTGTAAAATGTCCAAAGGGTCCGATCACCTGGTCCATGAGGAATGTGGCAGTACTATCACGAACGTAGTCCAACGCATCTGTGTCCAGTCTTTCTTCCAGTATGTCAAATTCCTGAATATAACAGTGTCAGTAGTCAGTGCACATAGGTGGTTACCAAATAAGCAAGATTTCTGCTTAGTTGTAGGTGTTACAAATGCAGAAACCAAGAAAGTACCTCATGTTGAAGCCTCAGTTTTTGCTTCAATGTATCTTTTACTTTAAGCATGTGATAGGCACAATAGAAGCCGTAGAATCTTGTACCTAAAGGTTGTTAGTAGCACTGCGATAAATGTGCAAATAAAAATAGTGATGAGAATAAATAAACTCAAGCTTTTGTACTAGCTTCCATAGGAAAGAAATAAGTTATACATACCTTAAATTTTGTGTCATGTTGCAAGGCGCAATGAGGCAAATTGTTGTCCACGCAGTAACTATCCCAAGCCTTACAACAAAACATGCAACAATGGTCAGGGCAGTATTAGTAAACTTTGCAGAGTTTGTTGAGGAACTTTGTAGGAAAGAAAGAACTTACTGGATTGTAGTGGTGATCCTTCCAAAGCAGAACAGGATCTTGTATCTTGATTCATTGAAAAGCCTAGAACAGATATTTCTATTTTGTGAAAAGTCGTTAACGAGTAAATCGGGAAGCATTATCTGATAATATTGTCGGCCTATAATAACGACACAATAAACTTAATAAGCCAATCAGACTACAAACCGATAAGGAAGCCCGTTCTTGTAATATTACGGATGTTGTCTGATCATTATTATATCCATCTGTATTATGGAATTTAGTGTGCACATGAATCCTAAATATTAGACCGTTTCAAATTGATCATAGAATATTACATACATGACCTATGCTAAAGAACAAGAATATTTCTTGTGATGTTTTATTTGGTTTTACGTACTTTCTCCCATTTTAAATATAAAATATGTAAGATTATTATGTAATTTTTACTAACATAAATATTATCTAATAATTTATATCGCTAACTAATCCACTTACGGTCCAAAATCCGTACCCTCTCAGGCATCCAAGAAAATCCATGTTGGTAATCACATCTGCATATTACATTCCAATCCAAATATGTAAAATAAATGAGGATTAAGATTTGGTACAGGTATTATTAGTGGCTATCTGATCCACTTTCATCCCTACGTTGAACCGTCAATGCTGGACCAAATAGAGAATCATGTGATCAGTTAATTAATGAAAAGGATATCCTTGAAAAGATGGCAATTGCGGACACGATGGAAATTTTCTTATATGTGGTGTTATGTTCACACTATAATGAATGTTGACCACCAATATTGCAATAGGAACATGACACAAATATAGAAACTGTTCAATGCCAATGCAACATTGATCCATACAGAAAAACTACTTGTGCAGTCAACGTATTACAACCAAAACCACAAATACAATAAACCTTTGCAAAAAGACCACACACATTCTATTTAATGGAATCAGTTACAATAATAATTTTGGTGATATTGGAAAGGAATACCAATTGTTATTAACCTCTTAATAGTCCATCAACAAGAATTTACAAAAGGTATAACAATAATAGGATCGAGCCATACTTGGCTATCGATCGAGCAATTCACATTCAGCGAAATGATGGCCCTTGATGTAATGATAGATGGTTGACACACCTCCCTTGTATGGGTCATCAAGGGGATGTGGCTGCATCATACTCGGGGCATGCCTTCCTACATATTCTGACCCTTTGTTATCTCTGACAACCTAGCATTATACTTCTCACGGCATTTCTCATCACACAACTTGAAAGAGGATTGGTTGTTCTTCACCTTCTCGCAGTTCTTAAAACAAATTCCTGACTCCATGGTTGCGATACCGAAGTAACCGAGGAGGGTACACTTCTCCTTACAAAGTTCGATGTCTGCAGGAGTCCCTTTACCTTCGCATTTCTTGTTGCATTCGACCACCTTTTCGTCCAACGTGTTGATGCTAATTTGGTTAGAGATTTCCTCTGAGAACACAGATGGGGCCACCAGAATAAGGGTCACTACGAATAGAGCTCCTATAATGCTTCTGACTTGCGCCATTACTGTTGTCCCTATTGAGGTTAATCTTATTTGATGACAATTGCTTTACTCGTGGAGCTACCCTGTCGTCCTCTATAAATATTGGAGTGGGTCATGTAAATTAGGCATGAGTATGCGGCCATGAGAGATTCACGGTCAAATATTTGGTGGTAAGTGCATGCCCTTCTTCGATCACCGCCCCCTAAATTTCCGTTTCTTTTGCTTCACCTCATAGTTGTTGTTTTCTTATAAACCATGCATGGGTTATTTTTAGTTAGTAGAAAAATTGCAAAGGGAAAAAGTGTGAATGCATTGTAAATAGGAAAATGACAATGCTTGTTGTGGAAATGTATTATATTATTGGCAACATTTTATGCTTTTACAACTTTTCAGGTATAATCTGCAAACAAAACCATTATGGATTTTTGCTACTGGTAGTCATCTCGACCTTAGTCGTTCTCCTCAACCTAAGTTATCATCTCGTATATAGTCGCCCTATGATCTGAAACACATCTTTTTATTTGGTTTTGTTGGGGTTCATAAAGGGTACAATAGTTGTATATCAAAATAGAAGCCACTCCATTAGTAACAAATCCAGTAACCCACAATGTAAAGACAATTTTAGAATTAATTAAAACCAAAGGGCAATTGTTGGGCCACTTGTATTTCAAGGCACGCTAACAAGTTAACTACTTCATTATAATGAGTACTCGATGCCTTTAGAATGTGGCTCTGTACTCCGTACTAGAGTTGTTCCTTAGGAGTCATGGTGCCTCATATGTAGAGGGTTCCATGGTAACAGACTAAGATGAATTTGAAGACCCGTCCAAGGAGTTATGGAGAAAATGCACGTTCTGAAATTTCTGGACAGATTTCATCGCCGAAGTAAAACAGACATAACTCTCTTGTTCAGAGTCTGATTTGGGCAGATAAAGACTTATTGGAAAGAAAATTTTGTGCACTATGCAATGGAGTAGATCTTGGGTATTCTCTATTTTCTGGACATTAAAGAAAAATTCGTGGAGTGAAGGCAGCACTGAAGGGTGACAAAAAAGGGAAAAGCTACGATTTCAGATACCCTGGGCAAGTCTTCTATAAGTGATCAAGCACAACATGGGAAGTGAATTAAAGCTGCATTGGCACCTTTTCATCTTGCATGAAGGGCCATGGCTATGCAATGACAAGAACGTATGTGAGAAAGTCGAGATCTGTGACTTTAAATGAAGAGCTCCTCGGGAGGCAACCAATTTCTTTATGTTTTTATTCCTTTCTTAGAGAGAATAAAGAATGGAACCATCCTATGATGATCAACTTGTGGCTAATTAATCTAAATTTTATTATCTTTTTAGAACCACCATCATGTTCATGGTCATATTTATCTATTCGCATGCACTACATTTTGTCATCGACATGATTTTTGTTTCTTTGCATATACATGTTTTGCATCTAGTTAGCTTCCTAGCTTTATAGGCTAATTTATCAATGCTTCAGTTTCCATGTTAATGCTTCTAAGGCATTTCTCTTTTTGTAATCTTGTGTAAATGTGGTGTTTAAACATGTTTGCAGACCATCATAATTAAGTTCGATAAACATTGTTAGCTTTTCATATGTTTTCATGTTGCATTGGTTACTTTATAAGCTTTGCAATGCGATTAATTTTTCTTGTGCTACAAGAGTTATTGATCTAGGGATAGACATGGTGGTTTAACCCTGGATAAGTCAACCTTTATGGCTATGGATAAATTCGGCAACCTAGTTGTAAACATGGTGTTTAGAACTAGGTGAAAACATTGTCTTTGTTTATATGCTTTCCTCTCATGTGCGTACACACTTTGCACCACGAACACTCATTAGGTTTTTATTCCTCATTATACTAAATATGCTACAAGTTAAGAGTCCTGGGAAACATTGTTGGATCATTGGCAATTCTATCTACTCCCAATCGTCACCTTGGGCGTACAATGTGTGCTTAAAATGTTTTGCAGGCAAGATGAAGACTCATGATAAGTAAATTGATGTAAGGGTAAGTAAAAATGCTTTGTCTTCTTCTTCCATGTCTATCAAAATGCCAAGCATAGGGGAGACACTGAATCTTCAACACAGAAGTGCAACATGACGCTCTAAAAGATAGAATCAAGAAGCTATTGATGTCATCAAAATTCTGTGTGGTCTGAAATGGAAAACACTGAGTACTTTTGGATATTTAAAAGCCCCATGAAGTTATGATTCCTACAAATCAAGAATCAAGGCAATCAGAGATCCCTTGAAGCGGTTATTCCTGAATTACCGAGTGCAGCACGTCTTGAAATCAGCATCTCTAACACTAGATGATAGATTGAAACCACAAAAGTAGCGATTACATCTCAAGATTGTTTACAACCCATGGATAAATGAGAAGATTACCCTACCCCATCAAGGCGCTAAGCATGGCACAGTTGGCCATGGTGACGCTTCTGACAGTATCCTCCTTCTCCTACGGGGGTGTCATGGCAGGACCTCAACGTCCTCCTTCACTTGTGGTTGCATCCTTCAACTCGAGCGATCCTTCTCACGAATGATCTCTCTCCTTTCCTTCCTCTCTAGCTCATGGATGGCCTCTCGGGCAAATGGTTCTCTCTCTCTCTCTCTCTCTGCGAATGGTGGCTCCCCCACATACTTAGGGTTGCAGCATCTTCATGCTCAAAAAATGGAGGGCCGAACCGCCACCTTGGCCAACCGGCCCAGGCCCATTCTGACTTGGTTTAGTCACCCCTTCACTCCCATGGGTCCTCTTGACATTTTGCACTTTGCCCCCTTCAATTACATCATTTGGACGACGTCATCCTCACATCCAAGATAGAGGGTCTCCTCGCATGAAGTTCGATGTTTTACGCTTCAATCCTCGGGGATGTTCCTTTGGAACACTTTGGTCCTTGCCACCTTTGGAAGTGATTTCATCATGCTCTCAAACACGAACGGGACTCCTTATTTTCTCCTTTGAACTTGTTGTGACTCCATCCCTTTAGTCCATGTTTTCCTCCAAAAACACAACACTTCCAAATGCACATACAAAGATGAACTTGTTATATCGTAAGTGTGCCCAGTGGCGGGTTAGTTCCATAATGAAGCTCAAACCAAAGTGTAATGAACATGATTGGTGCACTAAAATACACCGTCAACATCTCCCCCATCCTTAGATCTTGCTCGTCCTCAAGCAAGACCCTCCTAAAAGAACTTTTGTCCATGGTGTTGAAAATATGCTCCATCAATTCTTCCTTCATAAGTTAGTTAATCCTTTATCTTTAATGTAATAAACATGAAGAAATGATCATGTTCCATGAACATGGACGTTTAGAATATTTACCAAATCGAGATTTACCCCACAACTCATACCTTTCACTCGAGGTCCTCAATTATAGCCATGCTTACTTCTTTGCTTCCATCGGAGGGTTTTCATGATTTTTCAAAAATAAAATTCTTGTGATAAGTATTAGACAACAACCTTTCTCCAAGTTCTCACATGTCGCACATTTGAAGTGGCTATTCTAAACAATTCATAAACTCTTTTCTCCCACAAGTCTCTCATATTATCATGTAACGTGGAGCTATAGGTATTGCTAGTGAGATCAACACAAATATTGTCAACCTAAGAAATTCCTCTAATGGTTGTTGTTGGTATTTCTTAACGTCGATGCTAAGTTTATGAGTCCCTAGCAACGATGCCAAAAATGACCAAATGGTAATCCTAACGATTACAACAGTCCGCAAGCGCACGGAAGTACCATTGTAGCATTTCCCCAAAGGAGTATTCCAAAGTATATCGAATCCAAGGAAGGTAGGACAAATTAACAAGGTTGACACTATTGCAATGAGTATAAATCATAGACGGAAACAAGTGTAGGGGTAAGGTATGATAGATAAGTTGGTAGTGTGAACACACAAACACACTCTGTCTAAAGGTCCTAGGCTTGGGAGGCAACATAAGAGTTAGTTCTAGGTTCTAAGGTACTATACACATGAAGTCAGTAAGATGAATGAGATACACACTAGCATTGCATGAATGTTGAATTAAGCACCCAGGTACAAACGGGGAGCTAACCTCTCACGTCACTTATGCACGACTCCAGTTGTTAGACTTTAAACTCCTACAGTGTATCCGAACGTGGGCGATTCAGAAGGGTTCAATGGCTGTCACTACCACGACCTACCCCAAAACAAACTGTGGGATACGCTCATAAGTAATGTAGCAATGCAACCCAAGCACCATGCTTACGTTGTTAGCAGGACTCCGATCGGCCCAGGATATTGTGCCCAGGTCAGAGCCACTAGATAAACCGACCAATTACACAAAGTACCATATCATAAGCACGAACTTCACACAACATGAACATGGAATCTAACTGTATCAAACTAGGCTAGGTACACAAACGGATTTGTGCTTTCCTATGTCTATTCCACAAGATCAAAGAGTCGTGTTCATGAAGAACATGAGCCTCTAACTTATGAACAAACACCAAAAACATGAGTTAAGTCACTTTTCAACTAGATCCAAAGAGCTTGTTCATCAAGAACATGAGTCTCTAAATGATGAACAACAGAACAACACATGAACAAATCACCCATGTATACAAGAACAACTTTATATGAAATAGTTATATAACATAAGTAGAGCAAAGTCATACAAAGAAATAAAGATACAAGGGAACTCATACCTCGATACCAAAGTAGACTTGGAACCTGAAGTAGAACTACTCTAGCCTAGCTCTTAGCTTTACAAACCAAAAGTGAGAGAGGAGTAGTGAGATCTGTTGTCTAAGAATGAGCCCCTCCCCTTCTATTCATTGGCTGAGCACCAGCGTCAAGAGGAGACAAATACCCCGGGAATGGCCTTTAGGACCAATGGGAAGACACCACGTAGAAGCCCCTGAGTGGAGGGCTAAAGGTCGGTTCGACTGACCTGTAGGGTGAGCCGACCCCCTGTGGGCCCCACTCAGGGTGTGTATCATTTGGGTGGCTGTCCTACGGGCCCTTAGGTTGGTCCCTGGTGTACACGTGTTCTTGAGTCGGTTTAGACACTCTAGTGGGCCCATGGGTCCATGTGAAGTCCACGTGTCACGCTCTGATTCATCGGGGCTTGCCTCCCTTGGATTGGCGACATGTCTTGCATTAATAGGATCTGAGGTGGTAGCCCTTTCTTGGTTCAGGTGACGTGGCATGAATCATAGAATATGAGTTTGCTACTTCTTTTGCACTTATTTTCCTGCAACCACAAGATCTCCGAGGACAATTGAACTACATTATTCTTAATTAAAATGTGTATAAGAAATTCCTCTTGCTCCTTTATTCATGAGTAAAGTGATGGCTAAAGTAAGCACTTAACAGCTGTCAACAACTCCCCTGAGCTAGCCTCTTGCTCGTCCCGATCAAGACACTAAGGACTTAGATTGGTTGATCAGGAGTTGCTACGATGTTGTATTCCTAATTTATGACAAGCATACAACTAGGTACTCTATCAAGGATTGAATGAGATGGCATTAATCTTACCATATGCTCGATTGATATGGGGCTTGTAGCATCACCTGCCTTGGGCAGTTGGAAGATAGAACAGTTGTATAGAAATTACTAATCACATGTACCATGATCAGTTATCAATCCAAAGGTTTTTCATGCTTTTCAAAGAAATCAAAGTTCCTCAAATGATAATCTCGGATCGCTCATTCTGTATGATACTTCACCAAGGCTTTGATTTGCCTTCTTTCACCACCTACTCATAATAAGATTATATGTGGAGCTGTAGGTAGGGAGAACATGTTGCATACCTATTTCTCATGTATTGTCAAGTTGAAAACTGGATCCTTGGGAGCAACAAGTCATACAATCATCACATGCACTTTACACACTTGATAATGATTGTTGATGATAATAAAGCAAACTTTTTGTTTATTATCAAGCACAACCATATTGTTCATCACATATCATAAACTATTACAAGACAACAGTATCACAAGGAACATTGATTAACAAAGCTAAATCCAGTTCATAATCACAAGAGAAAGTGGAGATTTGATCTAATGATCTTAACCTCTTCATCTTTTATTGCTAAGCAGTAGATGAAGGAGGCCCTCACTATCTTCAGTTAGCTTGTGCTACCTCTTAATCTCAGCCGATGTTGGGGGATTTAGAATCGAGTCCATCATAGTCAAAACCATAAGATTGATGCAGCTCGGCGGGAGCAATTCGAAGGGTCAATGACGAAACCCCTGAAGCCAATCAACACTTTTTTTATCAGTAGCATCACAGCTTTTGCCTAGTACCTTTCGTCGCTAGAAAAGTTCCCGAGTAGGGTGTTGACACTCCTTAGCCTCACCACTAAGTTCGCACCTAGTAATGGAGCTAGGAACGTCTGCGAGGTAAAACACACGATTACAAAAAGGTCCGCAAGCTCACAGATTACCATTGTAGCACTTCACCCAATGGTATTCGGGTTATCGTATTTATATTTTCCCAAGGGAAGCACTATGACACAGATAGCTGAGAACGGTAGAGAGGATCGAAGCTCGGAAAAAGGGTCTTATAGCTAGGGTGATGATAAAGATAAGCGAGGGTAAATGGACACGCGAGGAGATTTTGATAAAATGACTAGAGAGGTCCTAATGAGTTGGGAGGACAATGAGATGAGAAAGGATCATAAGGCAAACTATCTATTCTAGTCAACTCCGGGTAAAGACCTCAGGTAAAGCTGAGCTAATGTAAGATAGAATCAACAAGCTCTTCTAGTGTTGCAGGGGCATGCAAAGCCGCACCCTCGGACTGGGATGAAAAGGAAGAATGACGACACGCTTAATCCTACCGGCTCGAACTAACGTGGTGGACTACAGAGCCCGTCCAAAGTTGTCACCTCCTTAGGGTACCACAACTATTCCATTACGCGGGACACCAATCTAAGACTAAGGCAAGTTCTGAGCACCACTCTCACAACGAACCAAAGAACCATCCGTAAGGCCTTTAGAGAAAGGTCTCTCTCTCCTATGAAACACCGGAGATCAAGCGAAGAACAACCACAACACTATAGAGTTCAAAAGAACTAAGCTAACCATGGTAAAACTCACTTTAGTCTAAACCTAGAATAAAGCTTCTAGTAGCTAAGTAAAAGTTGAATGTAATTGACTCAAAATGTAAGATAGAAATGTAACTTGAAATGCAATTAAGTCTTAATAAAGGAAAGATACAAGAGTAGTACCCGAACTCTGAAGAAGACTTCTCCGGAACCCCGGGACTAGCTCAAATCGACTATAACTCCCAACTACACTACTTCCTACTCTAAGATATAAAAGTGGACAATAGTGAAGCTCCTGCGACGTCTTCTGTTCCAGCAAGTGGAGGGTCCTTTTTATAGTACTGGGAGGTCGGTGGAGCGCAGAGGCGGTGGGAGCCAGGCACAGCGGCACCTCTAGGTGCGGCCGCACCTATGACTTGCCGCCATTCGTCGTGGACGGTCCTTATACTCGCTCCTTGGTCAGTTGTGAGTCGGTATCCTAGGTTGGTTCCGCCAGATTCCAAGCTTCGTAGGCGCGGTCATATCTCTTGATCTAGCCGTATCTACTCAAAGCCGTGTGATGCACCGCCACTGGTAGGGAATGCTCAGGATTGCTTCGGAGTGGCGGTTGGATGCATGCAGAAGTGGGCCCATGGATCTAAGTGATTCCTTTCACAGCCTTTGGATCAAACTGACTTAAGCACGACGAATCCTATCCATTCAAAGTGTGTTTGTGGAAGTGATCATCGCCTAGACTCCAACTGTGGCGGGGTGCAGGGCCGGCCCCCCCCGGAGGCCGCCGCCCACTCGCTGGTCCGCCCGCACCGGCGGGGGTGGGCCTCACCCTTGGGTCGGCCGCACCTGCCTGGTGTGGCTCAGTGACTTCTTTTTATCCCCAAAATGTGTACTTGCAAGTAATAATACCAACACAAGTTGTGGAACTTTATTAGTATTAAAACATGCATGAAACTTGTCATATACCCTTATTGTTTCCAGGATTTTGACGGTCGGAAAGTGGTTGTAAGGACCATCAACATAGGGTGATCAGTTTAAGATGCTAGGTATCAGGTTGATGAGTCAATTTTCCTCTAGACGAAACCCCGGGGGCGAATCCTTCATGATCGATGAGTGTTAGCTAGGGTATCACTAGGGGGGTTCATTTCTCTTATCAAACTAACACATTTATGTTTCGGTTTGGAATGTGTTTCAGGTACAAGGATACACTAGGCGAAAGGGGTATTTCCAAAAAGTCGAAGGTCTTCGCCCGACAGTCGCACGTGATGATGTCGGGAAAAGTGTCATAATTTGCGGGCTTACGTCATGAAGCGTCGATTACGTGAAGACCTGATGGAGATTTCCCAAAATTAGACTAGTACATTCTTGCTTGATTCATTTTACACGAGGGTAGTCTCGGTATGTATAAAGTCTGTTTGTCTCCCTATAAAAGGAGGTTGACCGGAACTTGTAAAGGGGATCAGCTTTTGAGAATTTCACTGTTGAGAGATAGCTTTTGGTCTTCTGTTGGCATCCCATTGCGTTTGTGATCTGGAGCCCCTAGTTTCGTTCAATTGTTTGTGTGTGTAGCCTCGTTATGCCACAACAGTTGACTACATTTTCAGAGTTAATTCTGATTCTTCGGTCTTCTTCTTCATGCTACATAACTCTTTTTAGTGAGCAACAAACTGTTGTCATAGTTTTACCCCCATCATCAAACTGATTGGGCGCGTCAACTCCCTCTTCATCAACACTACTACATAAGGATTTGGTATCCATTCTTGTGTACTCGTTTGCCTTTATCTGAATTCGTTTGGGATGAAGCATCATTGACTTGGTAGCTTCCATCTAGCAACAGTGGATCCCAAGACAGAGTAGGACCTTGTGATAGATTCAAACTAAGGATACAAAGGTGTTAAGTTTGTTACCTTGGAGCAGATCTGAATAGGAGCGACTTCAGATGTTGACCCTTTGGCCGGCTGAAAAAGCACAAGAACAAGTGGTAAAGGTTGAAATCATTTGCAATCAGAAACAAAGGTGTTAAATTTGTTACCTTTGAGCAGGTCTGAACAGGAGCGACTTTAGAAGTTGACCCTTTTGCCCGCTGAAACAAGTACATGAACAAGAGGTAAGGGTTGAGATCATTCGCAATCAAAAACAAAGAAGGTGTTGAGTTTGTTACATTGGAGCAGGTCTGAACAGGAGCGACTACAGATATTGACCTTTTGGCCCACTAAAACAAGTATAAGAACAAGAGGTAAGGGTTGAGATCATTAGCAATCAGAAGCAATTTCATCTATTAAGTTCAATGCGGTACATGAATGATCACACCCAATCCATCATCACCCAAGCATGCAACAAAAATATGGAAAGCCAAAGAACATGGGTAAGCAATATAATAATTGCATCCTTTAATTTCTACAAACCTTAAATAAGTTGAATTGGACCAATCTCTTGTAATAGGGAACAGAAGATCCACAATCACCCAAGCATGCAACAACAATATTCAGAGGCAAAGAGCATGTGGAAGCAGTCTAATAATTTCATCTACCAATTTCTACACACCTCAAATAAAATGACTTTGAACAAATTCTTGCAATAGGGTACAGTAGATCCACAATCACCCAAGCATGCAACAACAATATTCAAAGGCAAAGAGCATGGGGAAGCAGTCCAATAATTTCATCTACAAATTTCTAGAAACCTCAAATAAAATGACTTTGAACAAATTCTTGCGATAGGGTACAGTAGATCCACAATCACCCAAGCATACAACAACAATATTCAAAGGCAAAGAGCATGGGGAAGCAGCCCAACAATGTCATCTACAAATTTCTACAAACCTCAAATAAAATAACTTCTAACAAACTCTTGCGATAGGGTACAGTATATCCACAATAACCCAAACATGAAAGAATATTATAGAAAGCCAAAGAGCATGCAGAAGAAATCTAATTCAACAGATCAATACAGGGAGGAGACCGTAGACCTGACGAATAGGACGGGAAGAAGGTGCCGAAAGACGTCTCGATTTAGTAGCCCAACCTTGCATCTTCAGCATGATGTTCTGCGCAACTGTTGCAGATCTGCGGCCGCCAAGGTGAGCCTCGAGGGAGCCAACGGAGCAACGAGTTTGAACAATCTTGAAGCTTCAAGGACGTTGCTGAGGAAGGCTACTGCTCGTAGAAGAGGAAGGCCGCCGGTCGTAGCAGAGGAAGACGTCATCGGTAGCTAGGCCGCCATTGCTTCTTTGGCCACAGATCTATGTCTCTTTGGTGGTCGAGGAGAAGATCCCCTGATTTTTGAAAATCACCAGGATAGAATTGGGAGACTTGGTTTCCCTCTTTGTTTTGTATATATATATATATATATATATATATATATATATATATATATATATATATATATATATATATATATATATATATATATATATATATATATATATATATATATATATATATATATAAATGAGGAGGACCTGAAAGAGGAGTAGGGAATTCAAAATTTAAAGTCCCGCCTTTGTGGTCCATAGAGGGAAATGAAAGACTTTGGATCATGGACCCAAACGTCAGTGACCCAAACGAAAGACCGCTTGGGTGTTGGACTCGAACGTTTGTGACCTTACGCAGAGAGACAAGCTGTTGACTGAGCTGTCTGTGCCACCATGGATCATAGAATGGACAAACACACACAAGTCTATACTCTACTTCATATTCATGTTAGATGGATGATCCGATTTTCGCATTACAAATGTACTCCCTGCAACAAAATAACGTACCTTTTCATCTGTTATTACATGACTACAAACACTTAAATAAAACATTAAAACTACAGGCGATCCTATTACAACCCTTGAGGTAATCTTCTACGGAGATTGTACATAAATTCAGGATGATCAGTGCATACAACTGCCCAATCACATGTGAGTATTTCACAGGGAAAGATGTGTGCATAGTTAGCCTGAATTGCCCATCGTAGAAATGAAGTCACAGTTTCCTCACTTTCCATGTGCCACATCTTTGACGCGCAGTGCAACGTCAACCTTTCGACTTGGTACATGTCGGCGACCGAGCGTAAATAAGGCCAAGCATTGGCAGGAGTGTCCAATAAATCAGCCTCCTCCGGGAGTGATCCTTCACTAGAATATTTGATTAGGACCAAGAAGCCATCAGGGTGTGTCAATAATTGTAACAGTTTCCGAGCTAGACTCCACTCCTAGTCCGTAAAGCATTGCCTCCATCACACAAGATAATTTCACCACATCAGCAAGTATCGCTTGTATCACCCGGCATTTTGCACCTACGTGGAACACAACTTCCACAGGGGCTTGGGCTGCAATGCTTTGGCATATGCTTCTTTCCACTGATGGAGGAGGAATTTTAATGTAGTCATCATCCTGTACTGAAACAACACATGATCTTTACTAGATGTCACGCGCTGAATGTCATGATGCTCCACCAGACATTCAAATCCTCTTGCTTGTAGTTCCTGATTCAGAACCATACTTCTTTTGTAGCTTGAAGTCGAAACATATCATCTTCATTGTTTGGGTCTCCAGCCATCACACGCAACAATACTCGCACCTACGTGGAAGCAGTCATAGGCTTGACAAACAATAACATAATGCGACCGTATCACCATGTGTGAGTGTGTGTCTTCATAGCAGTAGTGAGACACATACCATTTGGGATTTGTGCAGAGGAACGAGGATGACGGCTATGTCGTCTGGAGCATCCATCCATTGATGATCATTCATACCTGTAGGATAGAAGCGTACTTTCCATTGACAGCATCCCAACATGAACGTACCAGATTCCTTGAAGTTGCCAGCGGTTCCATTGGCTTTCGCTTTCTAGCTTGAGACTGAGAAGTCGACTTGCATGGAAGGAATCATTTTAGCGTCTAAAGCCATTAACACAAATGGCCTGCATTGGTCGTCTTGTGCCTAAAGTGTCTCTTGTCATAGTGGTACTGAATGTGTCATTCCGAAACATCCGTTTGTGGACATCAGTTACCACCCAAAATGGACGCGTCAATTTAGCACGGGTGTGGCCACATTCGGGTCATGAACTTCCCGATTCTAGTCCTTAAGTGCGATTCACAAGACACATCAATTCAGAGGGAGTGTGTTGCGTGTGCACACAAGCTCATCGGTTAACGCCTGATGCCAGTGCTTAACTGCCATTCTCAATGATCGACATGTGGATTAACTTGTGAGAGCGTGTCATTCCCAAACGCCCATTCGAGATGCCCTTCCATGCTTATATGCATGTTAATATTACACACACACATACACAAAAAACATAAATTGCTATTCTAATACCAGCTTATTCCATTTTGGTTTTGTCGCATCAACAATTTCATCACATTTCTCAGTCTCCAAGGCCTATGAGAATCAACAAGTGTGAATGCAGACCATTCATAGACCTTTACAGTCACGACTCACATAGCGTACCTGGTCGAGGAAGACTTGTCAAGTCATCCCCCTCCCGCACCATGCGTGTTGCAAAGCAGACCATCCGATCCATCTGATTACAACACTCAATCTTGTTCTACGGATGAAATTGACACCTAGACCATTACATAAATAAACGGTAGATAGTTGTCTCGTTGTTGATGTGGCATGAGCTGATGCAATGAGACAGTCGTTAGGTGCAGTTGATGCAGCGTGATTTATCCGCAAGACTTTATTGTGCTCTGCGGAGAGGAAAGTCCGAAAGAAAACACATACCTAGACACGTCGGGCTCATCCCGTGGTACCCATTGTCCACACATGTAATCGATGCGCGCCACTAAAGATTCTGACCTAGATAGATTCCTATCATGCGTAGGCCTGACTATATTCTGAGCATCTCACGTTTTCCTTAGTAACGTCAGCAATGCTACACCAAGCTCACGTGACCGCTGTAGTCCTCGATAAATAGGTGAGTGTAGCACAACGTTCTTGAAAGGCAAGGCCAACACTTATCGGTTCCCCGTCTTGCATTTCTCTACTTTAGTACGATACAAGGGTGAGATCATTTTGTTGGCTAATCTTGTTTACTTTACGAATGCATGTTATCGAAATGGTCACATTGTCAGCTTATGTAGGGTCTGTTCTTCATTTGTGTATGCATTACGTGGGGAATGGCCGGCCAATGAAGGTACGAAGCATGGAACATAGAGGAGCCGGGGAAGTTGAAGCAGTCGGGTGCAATAGCACCTCACCACCACCCAACCCCAATGGCACCCGACCCCAATGGCACCTCCACTTTTGTTGGTATCGACACCTCAACAGCTCCCGAGAACAATGGCACCTCCACTTCCGCTGGCATCAGCACCTCATCAACAACCGGGTGTGATGCCACATCTAGTTCAGCCGCTGGCAACGGCAGCTCAGGATCAGCTGAACCTCATGGCACCACCTTTTCGCCCACAGCCCAGGCCGCCATGTCTGTTGTTGCCCATTGAAATGCCACCCTCGTGGCCAGTGCTCATTGAAAAAGATGAAACACATGACCTAAAATGGTCTGTGTTGCTTTGGCTTCAGCAGGGTGGGCCCACTTGTGTTAATCACAAAGCAATGTGCCCTTTTTGCCACATGGGTCACATGCCATAATGGACCATTCATGACCTGCTGTTACACGCACATAACATCACTGTTTCGCTTGCTAGGGTTTGGGTTACAAGGGAGAGGCATCGTGCTTTGGAGGAGTATCTGATCCAGGAGCCATGTTTTGCTGCAATCTTTTTAGCGGCTGGATTTCCATGAGCCCGTGATGATAGTAGTATGTTGTGATGGTAGTAGTAAGAGTTGTGATGGTAGATGCTAGTAGTATGTGGTGATGGTAGTAGTATGAGCCATGATGGTTGAGGGACCGGTTAGGCGACCAAAGGGGGGTAGTGAATGGGAGCTGATAAAAATTCTTCCCAAAGGACGAACTCGGACTATGCCCCAAATTCACAATCAAGGATTCCCACACAAATTTGCCAAGGTCGCGTAGTTACAATAAATCTACCGACCCTAGAAACAAACCCCAACTCAAAGCAACACGGAAGCACAACTCAAGAAGCAAAGGACATAGGCAACCTGCGAAGGTCGGGGCAGACGGTCCGCAGGTAGAGTGCGGACAGTCTGAAAAATGACCCCAAACTTCTAGTACTGCACCTCCAAAAATCAGATGGTCCACGAGCTCACCGCGGTTAGTCCGCTCCTCGCAGACGGTCCAGCCTCGCCAAGCGGACGGTCCGGCCAACAACCTCCAACCCAAACCTATCGACCCAACAAATCGAAATGAAACGACTCAAGAACTCGCAAAGAACTCGACGAACACCTAGCCAGTCAACAGCTCGCAAATGGTCCGTCGACCAGCATGGACGGTCCGCCATGCACAGAAACAGCAGCCTGAGCCCGACCTCCCAAAGGTCAACTCCTCCTTCCCTTTGCCCGATGTCCTGAATCAACCAAGGGATTGCTACCAAATCATATGTGAAGATGAAGTGCATCTAGGACATGCTGTACCTACGAATTTGTAGCTCCAAACCCACTGAATCGAGAGGAATCGAGATTCTACTGAGATCACACAAAGACCTAGGGTTCCAACCGAAATCCTTCAATCGGAGGCCAAATCCGGAGATTGAGGCGTCATGATCAGGCACAAAGATGCACAATACATCTATCCATGATCCCCACCAACAAATCCGAACCCAAACACCTCAGAATTGAAGGAACAAGCTGCACACGAAAATCTAACGAAAATAGCTTGAAAAAATCACGAAAATCACACAAGCTATAAGAAGGAAATCAATGCAACCATGAATGCTTCCATACACTCGGAGGACAGATTCTCTATAAAACGGTGAAGAAAATCTATGCCTATGGAGCAAGGAAATGAGAAGCAGTCCGGAAGGATGGTTTGCCCAAAAACCCTAGAGCTAATATATATGAGTCCCTCTGGGTTGAGCAAATGACCAAGCTACCCCTAGCACTTAATGTTAGATACAAACCCCTCAAGGGCAAATAGGTCATGTGGCACTCCTCTTCATCGCACGGCCACACCATTGCCGCAATTCGCGTCCTCCCGATGCAAGCCCTGTGATCCCGCCACGTGTCCGCCGACATCGAAGCTTCTCATCGTGCTCGGATCCCGTCTCCACCCGCTGAGTCTCCGGTCTTGGTTTTGTGGCTCAACCAAGTAACCCGATGGTTTTGTGGTGAACCGCCGCAAACTTGCACCTACTCATGTCCACAACTTTGTCTTTCTTTTATTGCCACCATGTGGCCCGCACTTGACCCCGCTGGCCACCGGGTCCCTCAAGCTGAGCCTACTTATCTCTCCACTCAGAGGCCTCGCAAGACATAGACCTTTCACGCCGCTATTCACCTGCACCAACGCAAATCAAGCCGCAACCAGCACCTGCAATACTCGGCCAAGAGTCAGTCCTCACCACGTTGTCAATCACTCATCGCAGCCAGGAGTGACCATCCACCGATCGTCGGATGCTCTGGTTCTCAATGTTAGATGCTAGTAGTATGTGATGATGGTAGTAGTATGAGACGTGACGGAAGACGCTAGTAGTATGTCATTCAGAGTATGTCGCCGTAATTCCAACTATGGTGGATCGATCCATCCTCATGTGTAATGAATGTGTATGCATGCCTTGTGTCATTAGTATTTGGATTTTGTTGTTTCTAATAAAAATGGTAATGTTTGTGTACTCCATCAGTATAAATTTGTTGTATACAGAAAGTCCATTCCATTAATTTCTTAAATACTGGATGAACACAGGACGAAAGTTCGGTTTGTAGTTTTCAATCAGACCAGATTAAACTGTCGTTGCTACGCAATGAGAAAACCAACATCTTACAAGAAAAAACAACGGCAGCAGAGTTACCACTAATCCACTAATCAAGGTGTTGCTTCTTTGTCGACGGTGCACCCAACACCTTGTTGTTGCTGCTCACGGACAAGGATATCGCTCTGTTGCCGCCGCCCGTGGAAGATGGTAGCAGACCTCCAAGGGCGCCGCCCGCGGATGAGGCCGTCCCTCCAATGCCACTGCCAGAGGATGATCTCGCCGCACCATGGCGGCCGGTCGACCACGGCCTTGGCTCCGCTTCATGGCGATTGATGACGATCGATCGATGATGGCCTCTACTCGGCGATAATGGCAAAGACCACTACTGCCGACCAATGAGGATGATGACGGCGCTTGGAGACGACAGTTTCCTGGCGAGTGGCGGTGCTTCCGCACCCTTGACCACTGGCAACTCTTGTTGACTTGCAAGGGTGAGATGTTTCAGAGGCACATGATCTTAGATTTCATTTTGTTCCACAAACTCCGAATCATCAGAGGATGTGTCAACCACCACCCAAATGGGCCTCCGCTCTACCTCCTCTTCATCATACCACTGGAGATTCTCCCTTTCATCAGTCAGAAGAGGAGCAGGATGTGTCTTGCGCCGCACCTCTAGGAGACAATGGCTCTATGGGGAGAGGAAGAGAGCATTGTGCGAGTGGTTTTTTTGTTGGTTGCGAGAGTTGGGAGAGGAAGAGGGCATTGTGCAAGAATGAGACCACAATCCAATCGGGTAGCTCGTTCTTGTAATGTCATGGATCGTGTCTGGTAAATATTACATCCATATATATTATGCAATGTATTGTGTATGTGAATCTTAAATATTACGTTGTCTCAAATTGATCATAGAATGTTAAACACATGATATGTTCTAAAAAAACAAGAATATTGCTTCTTATGTTTTATTTTGATTTAGGTACTTTCTTCCCATTTTAAATGTGAAATATGTAAGATTATTATGTAATTGGTCCTATGTTGACGGTAATGTGGCATTGTGATGGAAAGTTCGTTTAGTCTTATAAGTGACGTTTCCTATGTGTCAAGGGATCCTATATTGAAGGAACATCGAGTGCTGAACCCAAGGTATCAAATGCTTGGAATAAATGTGTCGGTGCAAATGATGATCTTTTTTAGCCAAGCAACACATTTTACCTTCTGTTACCAAGAATGCATGTAATGCATCTAGTTAAACAAGCACAAAACTAATCTAATCTACTAAAGACATTAGATAACAAAGGTCGTTGTGGTGGATAAACCGATCTAGAGAGGTCGGGGTTAAGCCTTTTGTTGATGTTCCAAGCAAGAAAAGAAATAGCAAATCGACTCTTATTAGAAGCCTCTTTAAATCATGGTTTCCGTCCGCCAAACAACAAATGTTCGGCGTTGTTGTTGATGTATGCCTTACTCATGCGGGTAGTTTAGGGCGAGTCCAAGTTACAAATGTTGGATGACCATTTGAGATCTTCACGTAGTGGTAGCCAGCTCATCTCTCTCAAGTAGTAGTAGGATCTTTCTTGAACATTTAGAATAAGCAAAGGCGATCGAAAAACGGAATCATCGGAGAGCTAGCTGCTAGTACTAGTTGTAGTAGGTTCTGCTGGCCAATAATCTTCGAACATGTTTATTTCATACCAGCAGCGAATATATACTGCTCTCGCTGGCAAAAATTCTAATGAAGCGGAGCAATTATTGTTCCATACATGACACATCTTAGTTGATGCTACTCGTAGCCCAGACGAGTTGGATCTGACCCGGAGCCTAACTATCCAGTGTTGCAGCTATGGTCAAAGAAGGGGGGTTGGGGCCGGGGATGGGGGGGGGGGGGGGGGGTGGGGCGCGCCGGGTGGGGGTCTAGTTGGCGGCTCCAGTTCCTGCCTCCAACGCATGGTGATAGTGCATCGAACAAGGTTTTAATGGAGCTTTACGATGATGCGTGACCATTTGAGATCTTCACATCACGTGCTGCATCTCATCTCCCTGAATCGTGATGTAGATTTTGTTGACCATTTGGCCGGCCTTCCGGAAAACTAGCTGCTAGTACTAGTGTAGTAGGTTTGCTGGCCAATAATCTTCGAACATGTTTATTTCAGACTGCAGGGAATATATACTGCTCGGGCTGGCAAAAATTCTAATGAAGCGGAGAATGTCTCCTGCATTTCGAATCAAATCTCCGTTATTGTTGGTTTTCTCCCGTACTAATTAACAGAAGTTTAGTGATATTTATTTACAGATAATGCACCCAATTTCTACCACCTAGCCAAAGCCATGAGGTCACCATTGCATATTTGCATTTGACGCCTGGGCTCCACTAACTCACTAATAACCCGACAAAGCCGGCCTACTTCTCCTACTGAGTCTGAGCGCCCGGCCTAGTATTTAACTATTTATAGACGACGCATCAAGGAAACCAGCTGGGCAGGCAGAGAGAGAGAGAGAGAGAGGAGAGCACAGCCACCGCGAGCAGCAGCAGGCTCGTGAGAAGCAGCTCAGGTCGCACCCATGGCGCCACGCCTCAGGCATTCGCTTGTCGTCCTGCTCGTCGCAGCTGCAGTTCTGCTGGTTAGCGCGGCCAACGACGGCGGGATGACGACCGTGGGGGCACGCGGCGTCGCCGACGGCTACCTCGGCGACAACTTCGTCGGCTGCCTGGAGATGGGGCTCGCCAGGTGCTTTGCGCAGCCCACGGTGGTGTGCGGGGGGGGCGCCTTCGTGGGGTGCGGCCGGCGGGCCGCGGGCTGCACCGCCGGCTCCCTGACCTGCAGCGCCTTTGGCGGGAGGCGGCGCGGAGGCCGCCAAGCTTCTCTTGGGCGCCGGCCGTTCGCGGCGGCGTCAAGCGGGGCATCTTCAACCTCGGCACCAACTACATCGAGTGTGTGGCTGTCAACCTGGCGACCAACTGCCTCGTGAAGGCTAGCATGGAGTGCGTCGAGGAGGCACTGGCGTGTTAGGCGTGCGCGTCATCCAGATTTATGATAAGTTTTGGCATTTGAGAACTCTGTGACCGGGAGACCTTATAATTATTATTAAGAAGATTTTATACCTCTAATCCGTCTGACCGCTGTCTCGCTGACATGTGGGTCTCGTGCCGTCATCCCCTTCCTCCCATATCAAGCCGCACTCTGGTAAGACCCGCCGACCAAGCTCGGCGTCCGTGCGCGCTCTTGGCCTCGGGCCCACGCTCCAGGGCTGCCTGCGTCGCCTTTAAAGAACGTCACCGCCCTCCCTCAAACCCTTTCGCTTCAATCTGAAAGCACAAGCGCTGTCCGACCTCCAAACCCTAGGGTTAGCTGCCGCTGTCGATCTCCTCGAACATCGCTACCCAGTCAACGAGGAGAGGCTTAGGAGGGAGGTGAGATCATGACGATGCCACCTCTGCCATTTGTGGATGTCCTCATGCCCCGTTTCGTCTGGTAGAAGCTCGCTGGAGTGTGTATCGCCGTTGTCCGCCTATCTCAGCTACGCGGCGCCGTCGTTGCCTTGGCTGCCGCAAGAATCCCCTGTTGGTGTTCGCTGTGCTCCCTGCCGTCTCTAGGGCCAAACTCTGTCCTGATTTTTGGTCGGGAACTGGAGATCGAGTTTTCACTATGGGGATTACCTAGGTTCTTGTCAAATGAGCAAGGGGATTACAAGAGTTTGATCTAGCACTAACCTAGTTAACTAACCAAATCTCTAAACTAAGGTCTAATCTAGAGACTACTACGCTACACTAGAGAGGGTTGTGAGACTCACAAGGTATAAAATACACTTGCCCATAAGATCTACGATATTTGAACGTTCAACCGCTTAGAGATACGAAACTGATCTAATTTACTGGGGGTTGTTACCACGGTTTCGCCCTTTCCCTCCCCCCGTACTGTCAGTACGTGGAGGTATTCTTGACTAGACCTATGATGATCACGGTGTATTGAAGCATTCTAAGGGAGAAGTCAGATCTATGCTCCCGAAAAGGCATGGTAGCTAACCATAAACATGAAAGCATCTTTAACACTAAATGATAGACTGAAACCACAAAAGCAGCGATTACATCACAAGATCATTTACAACCCATGGACAAATGAGAAGATTACCCCATCAAGGTGCTAAACATGGCACCGTTGACCATGGTGATGCTTCCGACGGTATCCTCCTTCTCATCTGATCCTCCTTCTCCTCTGGGGGTGTCGTGGCAGAGCCTCAATGTCCTCCTCCACCTGTGGTTGCATCCTTTGACTCGGCGGTCCTTCTCATGAATGATCTCTCTCTTATCCTTCCTCTCTAGCTTGTGGACGGCCTCCCGGGCGAATGGCTCTCTCTCTCTCTCTGCAAATGGCGGTGCCCCCACATACATAGGGTTGCATCATCTTCATGCTAAAGAAATGGGGGGTCGAACCGCCAACTGGGCCGACCGGCTAGGCCCATCCCTACTCGGTTCGGTCGCCCCTTAGCTCCCATGGGTCCTTTTTGATATTTTTCAATTCCCCCCCTCTCAATTACATGATTTTGATGATGTCATCCTCACGTCCAAGATAGAGGGTCTTCTCGCATGAAGTCCTGTCTTTTACGCTTCAATCCTCGGGGATGTTCCTTTGTAACACTTTGGTCCTTGCCACCTTTCGAAGTGATTTCATCATGCTCTCGAATATGAACATGACTCATCATTTGCTCCTTTGAACTTGTTGTGACTTCGTCCTTTTAGTCCATGTTTTCCTGGAAAAACACAAGTATTATACAAACACCTTTCTCCAAGTTCTCACATGTCGCACAATTGAAGTGGCTATCCTAAACGATTCATAAACTCTTTGCTCCCACAAGTCTGTCATATTATCATGTAAGGTGGAGCTATAGGTATGGCTAGTGAGATCAACACAAATATTGTCAAGCTAAGAAATTCCTCTAATGGTTGTTGTTGGTATTTCTTAACGTCGATGCTAAGTTTATGAGTCCCTAGAAACGATGCCAGAAATGATCAAATGGAAATCCTAATGACTACAAGAGTCTGCAAGTGCATGAAAGTACCATTGTAGCATTTCCCCAAAGGAGTATTCCAAAGGGTATCAAATCCAAGGAAGCCTGTGCGGATTAACAAGTTCAACACTATTGCAATGAGTACAAATCATAGATGGAAACAAACCAGGAACTCAAGTGTAAGGGTAAGGTATGATAGATAAGTTGGTAGTGTTAACACACAAATATACTCTCTCTAAAGGTCCTAGGCGTAGGAGGTAAGATACGAGTTATTTCTAGGTTCTAATGTACTATACACATTAAGTCAGTAAGACGAGTTAGATACAAACTAGCATTGCATGAATGTTGGCTTAAGCACCCAGGTACAAACGAGGAGCTAACCTCTCGCGTCTCTTACTCACAACTCCGGTTGTTAGACTTTAGACTCCTACAACATATCCGAACATGGGGGATTCCAGAAGGGTCCAACGGCTGTCATTACCGCGGCCTACCCCAAGACAAACTGTGGGATACACTCATAAGTAATGTAGCTACGCAACCCAAGCACCACGCTTACGTTGCTAGCAGAACTCTGATCGGCCCGGGATATTGTGACCCAGGTCAGAGCCATAAGATAAACTAACAAATTACACAAAGTACCGTAGCTTAAGCACGAACTTCATAGAACATGAACATGGAATCTAGGCTAGGTACACAAATAAATTTGTGCTTTCCTATGTCTATTCAACAAGATCAAAGGGTCGTGTTTGTGAAGAACATGAGCCTCTAACTTATGAACAAACACCGAAAACATGAGTTAAGTCAACCTTCAACTGGATCGAAAGGGCTTGTTCATCAAGAACATCAGCCTCTAAATGATGAACAAGAGAAGAACACATGAACAAATCACCCATGTATACAAGCACAAGTTTATATGAAATAGTTATATAACGAAAGTAGAGCAAAGTCATATAAGAAATAAAGATACAAGAGAGCTCATACCTAGATCCCAAACTAGACTTGGAACCTGAAGTAGAACTACTCTAACCTGCCTCCAAGCCTTAGAAACCAAAAGTGAGAGAGGAGTAGTAAGATGTGTTGTCTAAGAATGAGACCCTCCACTTCTATTTATAGGCTGAGCACCGAAATCAAGAGGAGCCAAATACCCCAGGAGTGGCCTTTAGGACTAATGGGAAGACACCACGTGGAAGCCCCTGAGTGGAGAGCTCAAGATCGGTTCGGCCAACCTGTAGGGTCGGCTGACTATGTTTTCTCTGGGTGGCAGTCCTATGAACCCTTAGGTCGGTCCTCGATGTACACGTGTTCTTGAGGTGGTTTAGACGCTCTGGTGGGCCCATGAATCCATGTGAAGTCCACATGTCACGCTCTGATTCATCGGGGCTTGCCTCCCTTGGATTGATGACTTGTCTTGCATGCATAAGATCTAAGGTTGCAGCCCTTTCTTGGCTGATGTTTCGATGTGTGTTGTCCATGTGTGTCTCCTTTGTCTCGAATAAAGGAGACGCGCACACGTCTCCATTCTTCGAGACAGAGGAGACATACATACACAGGACGAGTCTCCTATGAACATCCTATATGCTTATTTTATATGTACCTAATTTATCTAGGTCCAACATCCGAATTCACAAAAATCCACAATAACAAGAATCCACAAAATTCATATGCACCATTTGAAAAAAATTCAGCAACTTCACAACAACATCACGAAATTCATAGGACAAGGAACAATGCAAAAATTTCCTAATGAGGTTAACATGGTTCATCATTAATTAGCTATCATTTAAGCCAACATAGTATCATTCCTGTAAAAATGTCCAAAGGGTCTGATCACCTCGTCCATGAGGAATGTGGCAGTATTATCACGAACGTAGTCCAACGCATCTGTGTCCAGTCTTTCTTCCAGTAAGTCAAATTCCTGAATATAACAGTGTTAGTAGTCAGTGCACATAGGTGGTTACCAAATAAGCAAGATTTCGGCTCAGTTGTAGGCGTTATAAATGCGGAACCCAAGAATGTACCACATGTCGAAGCCTCAGTTTTTGCTTAAATGTAACTTTTACTTTAAGCATGTGGTAGGCACAATAGAAACCGTAGAGTCTTGTACCTAAAAGTTGTTAGTAGCACTGCGATAAATGTACAAATAAAAATAGTGGTGAGAAGAAATAAACTCAAGCTTTTGTACTAGCTTCCATAGGCAAGAAATAAGTTATACATACCTTAACTTTTGTGTCATGTTGCAAGGTGTAGCGGGGCAAATTGTTGCCCATGCAGTAACTATCCCAAGCCCTACAACAAAACATGCAACAATGGCCAGAGCAACTCCAAGAGTCTCTCTAAAAATCACTAGCTAAAACTCTGATTTGGCTAGTATATAAAATGAAATAGCTAGCAAAAAGTTGATGAAATCCAACATACTAGCTAAAATCAACTATCCATATGCTTCCCCGCTAGTGGGTCCCGGATGCCATACTCATGCATAAGGAGATAGCTAGCGGGACTGGCTAGCCAAAGATGGCTAGCGAAGCCCCCTGTTTAGCTAGTGGAGGATAGCCAAGGCAAGTTTAGCTAGTCTGTTGGATTGAGTTTTTGGACAAATTTTCTATTTTTTAGCTAGTTAAACCAAGATAGCTAGTCTCTTGGAGTTGCTCTCAGGGCAGTATTAGTAAACTTTGTAGAGTTTGTTGAGGAACTTTGTAGGAAAGAAGGAACTTACTGGATTGTAGTGGTGATCCTTCCAAAGAAGAACATGATCTTGTATCTTGATTCATTGAAAAGCCTAGAACAAATATTTCTATTTTGTGAAAAGTCATTAACGAGTAAATCGGGAAGCATTATCTGATAATATTGTCGGCCTATAATAAGGACACAATAAACTTAATAAGCCAGTCAGACTACAAACCAATCAGGAAGCCCGTTATTGTAATATTACGGATGTTGTCTAATCAATATTATATCCATCTGTATTATGGAATTTAGTGTGCACATGAATACTAAATATTACACCATTTCAAATTGATCATAGAATATTACACACATGACGTGTGCTAAAAAACAAGAATATTTCTTGTGATGTTTTATTTTGTTTTACGTACTTTCTCCCATTTTAAATATAAAATATGTAAGACTATTATGTAATTGTTACTAACATATATTTGTTCACTAACTTAAATATTATCTAATAATTTATAGCGCCAACTAATCCACTTACGGTCCAAATCCATACCCTCTCAGGCATCCAAGAAAATCCATGTCCGTAATCACATCCGCATATTACATTCCGATCCAAGTATGTAAAATAAATGAGGATTAAGATTTGGTACAGGTATTATCTGTGGCTATCCGTTCCACTTTCATCCCTACTTTGAACCGTCAATGCTGGCCCAAATAGAGAATCATGTGATCAGTTAATTAATGACAAGGATATCCTTCAAAAGATGGCAATCGCGGACACGATGGAAATTTTTTCTTATACGTGGTGTTATGTTCACACTATAATTAATGTTGACCACCAATATTGCAATAGGAACACGACAAAAATATAGAAACTGTTCAATGCCAATGCAACATTGATCCATACAAAAACTACTTTTGCAGCCAACGTATTACAAGGAAAACCACAAGTACAATAAACCTATGCAAAAAGACCACACACATTTGATTTGATAGAATTAATTACAATAATAATTTTGGTGATATTGGAAAGGAATACCAATTGTTATTAACCTCTTAATAGTCCATCAACAAGAATTTACAAAAGGAATAACAATAATAGGATCGAGCCGTACTTGGCTATCGATCGAGCAATTCACATTCGGCGAAATGATGGCCCTTGATGTACTGATAGATGGTTGACACACCTCCCTTGTATGGGTCGTCAAGTGGATGTGGCTGCATCATACTCGGGGCATGCCTTCCTACATATTCTGACCCTTTTTTATCTCTGACAACCTAGCATTATACTTCTCACGGCATTTCTCATCACACAACTTGAAAGAGGATTGGTCGTTCTTCACCTTCTCGCAGTTCTTAAAACAAATTCCTGACTCCATGGTTGCGATACCGAAGTAACCGAGGAGGGTACACTTCTCATGACAAAGTTCGATGTCGCGCAGGGAGTCCCTTTACCTTCGCATTTCTTGTTGCATTCGACCACCTTTTCTGCCAGCGTGCTGATGCTAATTTGGTTAGAGATTTCCTCTGAGAACACGGATGGGGCCACCAGGATAAGGGTCACTACGAATAGAGCTCCTATAATGCTTCTGACTTGCGCCATTATTGTTGTCCCTATTGAGGCTAATCGTATTTGACGACAATCGCTTTACTGGTGGAGCTACCCTGTCGTCCTCTATATATATTGTAGTGGGGCATGTAAATTAGGCATGAGTATGCGGCCATGAGAGCTTCACGGTCAAATATTTGGTGGTAAGTGCATGCCCTTCTTCGCTCACCGCCTCCTAAATTTCCGTTTCTTTCGCTTCACCTCATAGTTGTTGTTTCCTTAGCAACCATGCATGGGTTATTTTTAGTTAGTAGAAAGATTGTGAAGATAAAAAGTGTGAATGCATTGCAAATAGGAAAATGATACTTCTTGATGTGGACGTGTATTTTATTATTGGCAACATTGTATGGTTTTACAACTTTTCGGGTATAATCTGCAAACAAAACCATTATGGCTTGTGTGCTAGGCTCCTCTCATCCACAAATTGTTAATGATAGATCCTTTTGCGTCGGGTAGTCATCTTGACCATAGTCGTTCTCCTCGGCCCTAAGTTAACAACTCGTATATAGTCGCCCTATGATTTGAAAGACATCTTTTTATTTGGTTTGGTTGGGGTTCATAAAGGGTACAATAGATGTATATCATGATAGCAGCCGCTCTATTACTAACAAGTCTAGTAACCCACAATGTAAAGACAATTTTAGAATTAATTAAAACCAAAGGGCAACCGTTGGGCCACTTGTCTTTGAAGGCACGCTAACAAGTTAACTAATTCATTATAATGAGTACTCGATGCCTCTAGAATATGGCTCTATACTCCAAACTAGAGTTGTTCCTCTGGATTCATGGTACCTCATATGTAGCGAGTTCCATGGTAACAGACTAAAATGAATTTGAAGACCCGTGCAAGGAGTTATAGAGAAAACATTGAGCGTTGCGCGTTCTGAAATTTCAGGACAAATTTCATCACTGAAGTAAAACAGACGTAACTCTCTTGTTCGGAGTCTGATTTGGGCAGATAAACAATAATTGGAAAGGAAATTTTGTGCACTGTGCAATGGAGTAGATCTTGGGTGTACTTTATTTTCTGGACATTAAATAAAAATTCATGGAGTGAAGACAACACCGAAGGGTGACAAAGAAGGAAAAACTATGATGTTAGATACCTTGGACAAGTCTTCTATATGTGATCAAGCACAACATGGGAA
Source organism: Cenchrus americanus (assembly GCA_947561735.1). Classification (NCBI taxonomy): domain Eukaryota; kingdom Viridiplantae; phylum Streptophyta; class Magnoliopsida; order Poales; family Poaceae; genus Cenchrus; species Cenchrus americanus. The sequence continues at coordinate 250,981,139 of OX387245.1, read as the reverse complement.
GTGAATTGAAGCTACACTGGCACCTTTTCTTCTTGCATGAAGGGTCATGGCTATGCAATGAGAAGAACTTATGTGAGAAAGTCGAGCTCTATGACTTTAAATGAAGCGCTTCCGGGAGGCAACCAGCTTTCTTTATGTTTTTATTCCTTTCTTAAAGGGAATAAAGAATGGAATCATCCTATGATGATCAACTTGTGGCTAATTAATCTAAGTTTCATTTTTTTACAACCACCATCATGTTCATGCTCATATTTATCTATTTGCATGCACTGCATTTTGTCATCGAGGTGATTTTTGTTTCTTTGCATATACATGTTTTGCATTTAGTTAGCTCCCTAGCTTTATAAACTAATTTATCAATGCTTCACTTTCCATGTTAATCCTTTAAGGGATTTTTTTTACAATCTTGTGTAAACGTGGTGTTTAAACATGTTTGCAGACCATCATAGTTAAGTTCGATAAACTTGCTAGCTTTTCATATGTTTTCATGTTGCATTGGTTACTTTATAAGCTTTGTAATGTGCTTAGTTTTTTCTTATGCTATAAGAGTTATTGATATAGGGATAGACATGGTGGTTTAACCCTAGATAAATCAATTTTTGTGGCCATGGAGAAATTTTGCAACTTAGTTGTAAATATGGTGTTTATAACTAGGTGAAAACATTGTCTTTGTTTATATGCTTTCCTCTCATATGCGTACACACTTTGCACCACATACACTCATTAGGTTTTTATTCCTCATTAGACTAATTATTCAACAAGTTAAGAGTCCTCGGAAACATTGTTGGATCATTGGCAATTCTATCGACTCCGCGCTCGTCACCTTGGGGGTGCAATGTGCCCTTAAAATGTTTTGCAGGCAGGATAAAGACTCTCACGGTAAGGAAATTGAAGGATAGCTAAGTAAAAATGCTTCGTCTTCTTCTTCCATGTCTATAAAAATGCTAAGCATGGGGGAGACCCTCAATCTTCAACATGGAAGTGCACCATGACGCTCTAAAAGATAGAATCAAGATCATCAATATCTCTGAATCAATGCACAGGAAGCTATTGTTGTCATCAAAATTTTGTGTGGTCTCAAATGGAAAACACTGAGTACTTTTAGATATTTAGGAGCCCCATGAAGTTATTATTCCAACAAATAAATAATCAAGACAATCAGAGGTCCCTAGAAGTGGTTATGCGAATCACTAAGTGCAGCACGTCGTGAAATCAGTTTTGATAGCATGCATCACTGAAGTGAAATGGACGTAGCTCCCTTGTTTGAACTCCGTTTTCGATAAATGACCACACATTGGAAAGGTAATTTCATAAAATTTTCAATAGATCTATATTTTAATACATGTTCTCTTCTGTAATGGACAAAGAGGAAATCAATGAAGAAGAGACAGCAAGGAGATGATGAGAACAAGAAAGAGGAGATGGTGATGACAACATTGAAGAGAAGGGCGACTATGTCTATGTTGTGGCTCAACAAGCCACACAAGTTTATTATCTCTCATGCCCGTGCAAAACGGACAAACGTTTCCAGGGTTGGAACGTTGTGTACAATATTGCAATAGGAACACGAATATTGCAATAGGAACACGACAAAAATATAGAAACTGTTCAATGCCAATGCAACATTGATCCATACAAAAACTACTTTTGCAGCCAACGTATTACAAGGAAAACCACAAGTACAATAAACCTATGCAAAAAGACCACACACATTTGATTTGATAGAATTAATTACAATAATAATTTTGGTGATATTGGAAAGGAATACCAATTGTTATTAACCTCTTAAAAGTCCATCAACAAGAATTTACAAAAGGAATAACAATAATAGGATCGAGCCGTACTTGGCTATCGATCGAGCAATTCACATTCGGCGAAATGATGGCCCTTGATGTACTGATAGATGGTTGACACACCTCCCTTGTACGGGTCGTCCAGTGGATGTGGCTGCATCATACTCGGGGCATGCCTTCCTACATATTCTGACCCTTTTTTATCTCTGACAACCTAGCATTATACTTCTCACGGCATTTCTCATCACACAACTTGAAAGAGGATTGGTCGTTCTTCACCTTCTCGCAGTTCTTAAAACAAATTCCTGACTCCATGGTTGCGATACCGAAGTAACCGAGGAGGGTACACTTCTCCTGACAAAGTTCGATGTCTGCAGGAGTCCCTTTACCTTCGCATTTCTTGTTGCATTCGACCACCTTTTCTGCCAGCGTGCTGATGCTAATTTGGTTAGAGATTTCCTCTGAGAACACGGATGGGGCCACCAGGATAAGGGTCACTACGAATAGAGCTCCTATAATGCTTCTGACTTGCGCCATTATTGTTGTCCCTATTGAGGCTAATCGTATTTGACGACAATCGCTTTACTGGTGGAGCTACCCTGTCGTCCTCTATATATATTGTAGTGGGGCATGTAAATTAGGCATGAGTATGCGGCCATGAGAGCTTCACGGTCAAATATTTGGTGGTAAGTGCATGCCCTTCTTCGCTCACCGCCTCCTAAATTTCCGTTTCTTTCGCTTCACCTCATAGTTGTTGTTTCCTTAGCAACCATGCATGGGTTATTTTTAGTTAGTAGAAAGATTGTGAAGATAAAAAGTGTGAATGCATTGCAAATAGGAAAATGATACTTCTTGATGTGGACGTGTATTTTATTATTGGCAACATTGTATGGTTTTACAACTTTTCGGGTATAATCTCGCAAACAAAACCATTATGGCTTGTGTGCTAGGCTCCTCTCATCCACAAATTGTTAATGATAGATCCTTTTGCGTCGGGTAGTCATCTTGACCATAGTCGTTCTCCTCAGCCTAAGTTAACAACTCGTATATAGTCGCCCTATGATTTGAAAGACATCTTTTTATTTGGTTTGGTTGGGGTTCATAAAGGGTACAATAGATGTATATCATGATAGCAGCCGCTCTATTACTAACAAGTCTAGTAACCCACAATGTAAAGACAATTTTAGAATTAATTAAAACCAAAGGGCAACTGTTGGGCCACTTGTCTTTGAAGGCACGCTAACAAGTTAACTAATTCATTATAATGAGTACTCGATGCCTCTAGAATATGGTTCTATACTCCAAACTAGAGTTGTTCCTCTGGATTCATGGTACCTCATATGTAGCGAGTTCCATGGTAACAGACTAAAATGAATTTGAAGACCCGTGCAAGGAGTTATAGAGAAAACATTGAGCGTTGCGCGTTCTGAAATTTCAGGACAAATTTCATCACTGAAGTAAAACAGACGTAACTCTCTTGTTCGGAGTCTGATTTGGGCAGATAAACAATAATTGGAAAGGAAATTTTGTGCACTGTGCAATGGAGTAGATCTTGGGTGTACTTTATTTTCGGGACATTAAATAAAAATTCATGGAGTGAAGACAACATTGAAGGGTGACAAAGAAGGAAAAACTATGATGTTAGATACCTTGGACAAGTCTTCTATATGTGATCAAGCACAACATGGGAAGTGAATTGAAGCTACACTGGCACCTTTTCTTCTTGCATGAAGGGTCATGGCTATGCAATGAGAAGAACTTATGTGAGAAAGTCGAGCTCTATGACTTTAAATGAAGCGCTTCCCGGGAGGCAACCAGTTTCTTTATGTTTTTATTCCTTTCTTAAAGGGAATAAAGAATGGAATCATCCTATGATGATCAACTTGTGGCTAATTAATCTAAGTTTCATTTTTTTTTACAACCACCATCATGTTCATGCTCATATTTATCTATTTGCATGCACTGCATTTTGTCATCGAGGTGACTTTTGTTTCTTTGCATATACATGTTTTGCATTTAGTTAGCTCCCTAGATTTATAAACTAATTTATCAATGCTTCACTTTCCATGTTAATCCTTTAAGGGATTTTTTTTACAATCTTGTGTAAATGTGGTGTTTAAACATGTTTGCAGACCATCATAGTTAAGTTCGATAAACTTGCTAGCTTTTCATATGTTTTCATGTTGCATTGGTTACTTTATAAGCTTTGTAATGTGCTTAGTTTTTTCTTATGCTATAAGAGTTATTGATATAGGGATAGACATGGTGGTTTAACCCTAGATAAATCAATTTTTGTGGCCATGGAGAAATTTTGCAACTTAGTTGTAAATATGGTGTTTATAACTAGGTGAAAACATTGTCTTTGTTTATATGCTTTCCTCTCATATGCGTACACACTTTGCACCACATACACTCATTAGGTTTTTATTCCTCATTAGACTAATTATTCAACAAGTTAAGAGTCCTCGGAAACATTGTTGGATCATTGGCAATTCTATCGACTCCCGCAACTGTCACCTTGGGGGTGCAATGTGCCCTTAAAATGTTTTGCGGGGGGGGATAAAGACTCTCACGGTAAGGAAATTGAAGGATAGCTAAGTAAAAATGCTTCGTCTTCTTCTTCCATGTCTATAAAAATGCTAAGCATGGGGGAGACCCTCAATCTTCAACATGGAAGTGCACCATGACGCTCTAAAAGATAGAATCAAGATCATCAATATCTCTGAATCAATGCACAGGAAGCTATTGTTGTCATCAAAATTTTGTGTGGTCTCAAATGGAAAACACTGAGTACTTTTAGATATTTAGGAGCCCCATGAAGTTATTATTCCAACAAATAAATAATCAAGACAATCAGAGGTCCCTAGAAGTGGTTATGCGAATCACCGAGTGCAAGCACGTCGTGAAATCGGTTTTGATAGCATGCATCACCGAAGTGAAATGGACGTAGCTCCCTTGTTTGAACTCCGTTTTCGATAAATGACCACACATTGGAAAGGTAATTTCATAAAATTTTCAATAGATCTATATTTTAATACATGTTCTCTTCTGTAATGGACAAAGAGGAAATCAATGAAGAAGAGACAGCAAGGAGATGATGAGAACAAGAAAGAGGAGATGGTGATGACAACATTGAAGAGAAGGGCGACTATGTCTATGTTGTGGCTCAACAAGCCACACAAGTTTATTATCTCTCATGCCCGTGCAAAACGGACAAACGTGTCCAGGGTTGGAACGTTGCGTACAATATTGCAATAGGAACACGAATATTGCAATAGGAACACGACAAAAATATAGAAACTGTTCAATGCCAATGCAACATTGATCCATACAAAAACTACTTTTGCAGCCAACGTATTACAAGGAAAACCACAAGTACAATAAACCTATGCAAAAAGACCACACACATTTGATTTGATAGAATTAACTACAATAATAATTTTGGTGATATTGGAAAGGAATACCAATTGTTATTAACCTCTTAAAAGTCCATCAACAAGAATTTACAAAAGGAATAACAATAATAGGATCGAGCCGTAATTGGCTATCGATCGAGCAATTCACATTCGGCGAAATGATGGCCCTTGATGTACTGATAGATGGTTGACACACCTCCCTTGTACGGGTCGTCCAGTGGATGTGGCTGCATCATACTCGGGGCATGCCTTCCTACATATTCTGACCCTTTTTTATCTCTCGACAACCTAGCATTATACTTCTCACGGCATTTCTCATCACACAACTTGAAAGAGGATTGGTCGTTCTTCACCTTCTCGCAGTTCTTAAAACAAATTCCGACTCCATGGTTGCGATACCGAAGTAACCGAGGAGGGTACACTTCTCATGACAAAGTTCGATGTCTGCAGGAGTCCCTTTACCTTCGCATTTCTTGTTGCATTCGACCACCTTTTCTGCCAGCGTGCTGATGCTAATTTGGTTAGAGGTTTCCTCTGAGAACACGGATGGGGCCACCAGGATAAGGGTCACTACGAATAGAGCTCCTATAATGCTTCTGACTTGCGCCATTATTGTTGTCCCTATTGAGGCTAATCGTATTTGACGACAATCGCTTTACTGGTGGAGCTACCCTGTCGTCCTCTATATATATTGTAGTGGGGCATGTAAATTAGGCATGAGTATGCGGCCATGAGAGCTTCACGGTCAAATATTTGGTGGTAAGTGCATGCCCTTCTTCGCTCACCGCCTCCTAAATTTCCGTTTCTTTCGCTTCACCTCATAGTTGTTGTTTCCTTAGCAACCATGCATGGGTTATTTTTAGTTAGTAGAAAGATTGTGAAGATAAAAAGTGTGAATGCATTGCAAATAGGAAAATGATACTTCTTGATGTGGACGTGTATTTTATTATTGGCAACATTGTATGGTTTTACAACTTTTCAGGTATAATCTGCAAACAAAACCATTATGGCTTGTGTGCTAGGCTCCTCTCATCCACAAATTGTTAATGATAGATCCTTTTGCGTCGGGTAGTCATCTTGACCATAGTCGTTCTCCTCAGCCTAAGTTAACAACTCGTATATAGTCGCCCTATGATTTGAAAGACATCTTTTTATTTGGTTTGGTTGGGGTTCATAAAGGGTACAATAGATGTATATCATGATAGCAAAGCCGCTCTATTACTAACAAGTCTAGTAACCCACAATGTAAAGACAATTTTAGAATTAATTAAAACCAAAGGGCAACCGTTGGGCCACTTGTCTTTGAAGGCACGCTAACAAGTTAACTAATTCATTATAATGAGTACTCGATGCCTCTAGAATATGGTTCTATACTCCAAACTAGAGTTGTTCCTCTGGATTCATGGTACCTCATATGTAGCGAGTTCCATGGTAACCAGACTAAAATGAATTTGAAGACCCGTGCAAGGAGTTATAGAGAAAACATTGAGCGTTGCGCGTTCTGAAATTTCAGGACAAATTTCATCACTGAAGTAAAACAGACGTAACTCTCTTGTTCGGAGTCTGATTTGGGCAGATAAACAATAATTGGAAAGGAAATTTTGTGCACTGTGCAATGGAGTAGATCTTGGGTGTACTTTATTTTCTGGACATTAAATAAAAATTCATGGAGTGAAGACAACACTGAAGGGTGACAAAGAAGGAAAAACTATGATGTTAGATACCTTGGACAAGTCTTCTATATGTGATCAAGCACAACATGGGAAGTGAATTGAAGCTACACTGGCACCTTTTCTTCTTGCATGAAGGGTCATGGCTATGCAATGAGAAGAACTTATGTGAGAAAGTCGAGCTCTATGACTTTAAATGAAGCGCTTCCCGGGAGGCAACCAGTTTCTTTATTTGTTTTTATTCCTTTCTTAAAGGGAATAAAGAATGGAATCATCCTATGATGATCAACTTGTGGCTAATTAATCTAAGTTTCATTTTTTTTTTACAACCACCATCATGTTCATGCTCATATTTATCTATTTGCATGCACTCGCATTTTGTCATCGAGGTGATTTTTGTTTCTTTGCATATACATGTTTTGCATTTAGTTAGCTCCCTAGCTTTATAAACTAATTTATCAATGCTTCACTTTCCATGTTAATCCTTTAAGGGATTTTTTTTACAATCTTGTGTAAACGTGGTGTTTAAACATGTTTGCGGGACCATCATAGTTAAGTTCGTTAAACTTGCTAGCTTTTCATATGTTTTCATGTTGCATTGGTTACTTTATAAGCTTTGTAATGTGCTTAGTTTTTTCTTATGCTATAAGAGTTATTGATATAGGGATAGACATGGTGGTTTAACCCTAGATAAATCAATTTTTGTGGCCATGGAGAAATTTTGCAACTTAGTTGTAAATATGGTGTTTATAACTAGGTGAAAACATTGTCTTTGTTTATATGCTTTCCTCTCATATGCGTACACACTTTGCACCACATACACTCATTAGGTTTTTATTCCTCATTAGACTAATTATTCAACAAGTTAAGAGTCCTCGGAAACATTGTTGGATCATTGGCAATTCTATCGACTCCCCGCTGCTTGTCACCTTGGGGGTGCAATGTGCCCTTAAAATGTTTTGCGAGCGGGATAAAGACTCTCACGGTAAGGAAATTGAAGGATAGCTAAGTAAAAATGCTTCGTCTTCTTCTTCCATGTCTATAAAAATGCTAAGCATGGGGGAGACCCTCAATCTTCAACATGGAAGTGCACCATGACGCTCTAAAAGATAGAATCAAGATCATCAATATCTCTCGAATCAATGCACAGGGAAGCTATTGTTGTCATCAAAATTTTGTGTGGTCTCAAATGGAAAACACTGAGTACTTTTAGATATTTAGGAGCCCCATGAAGTTATTATTCCAACAAATAAATAATCAAGACAATCAGAGGTCCCTAGAAGTGGTTATGCGAATCACTGAGTGCAGCACGTCGTGAAATCAGTTTTGATAGCATGCATCACTGAAGTGAAATGGACGTAGCTCCCTTGTTTGAACTCCGTTTTCGATAAATGACCACACATTGGAAAGGTAATTTCATAAAATTTTCAATAGATCTATATTTTAATACATGTTCTCTTCGTAATGGACAAAGAGGAAATCAATGAAGAAGAGACAAGAAGGAGATGATGAGAACAAGAAAGAGGAGATGGTGATGACAACATTGAAGAGAAGGGCGACTATGTCTATGTTGTGGCTCAACAAGCCACACAAGTTTATTATCTCTCATGCCCGTGCAAAACGGACAAACGTTTCCAGGGTTGGAACGTTGTGTACAATATTGCAATAGGAACACGAATATTGCAATAGGAACACGACAAAAATATAGAAACTGTTCAATGCCAATGCAACATTGATCCATACAAAAACTACTTTTGCAGCCAACGTATTACAAGGAAAACCACAAGTACAATAAACCTATGCAAAAAGACCACACACATTTGATTTGATAGAATTAATTACAATAATAATTTTGGTGATATTGGAATGGAATACCAATTGTTATTAACCTCTTAATAGTCCATCAACAAGAATTTACAAAAGGAATAACAATAATAGGATCGAGCCGTACTTGGCTATCGATCGAGCAATTCACATTCGGCGAAATGATGGCCCTTGATGTACTGATAGATGGTTGACACACCTCCCTTGTACGGGTCGTCAAGTGGATGTGGCTGCATCATACTCGGGGCATGCCTTCCTACATATTCGACCCTTTTTTATCTCTCGACAACCTAGCATTATACTTCTCACGGCATTTCTCATCACACAACTTGAAAGAGGATTGGTCGTTCTTCACCTTCTCGCAGTTCTTAAAACAAATTCCTGACTCCATGGTTGCGATACCGAAGTAACCGAGGAGGGTACACTTCTCATGACAAAGTTCGATGTCTGCAGGAGTCCCTTTACCTTCGCATTTCTTGTTGCATTCGACCACCTTTTCACGCCGGCGTGCGATGCTAATTTGGTTAGAGGTTTCCTCTGAGAACACGGATGGGGCCACCAGGATAAGGGTCACTACGAATAGAGCTCCTATAATGCTTCTGACTTGCGCCATTATTGTTGTCCCTATTGAGGCTAATCGTATTTGACGACAATCGCTTTACTGGTGGAGCTACCCTGTCGTCCTCTATATATATTGTAGTGGGGCATGTAAATTAGGCATGAGTATGCGGCCATGAGAGCTTCACGGTCAAATATTTGGTGGTAAGTGCATGCCCTTCTTCGCTCACCGCCTCCTAAATTTCCGTTTCTTTCGCTTCACCTCATAGTTGTTGTTTCCTTAGCAACCATGCATGGGTTATTTTTAGTTAGTAGAAAGATTGTGAAGATAAAAAGTGTGAATGCATTGCAAATAGGAAAATGATACTTCTTGATGTGGACGTGTATTTTATTATTGGCAACATTGTATGGTTTTACAACTTTTCGGGTATAATCCGCAAACAAAACCATTATGGCTTGTGTGCTAGGCTCCTCTCATCCACAAATTGTTAATGATAGATCCTTTTGCGTCGGGTAGTCATCTTGACCATAGTCGTTCTCCTCGGCCCTAAGTTAACAACTCGTATATAGTCGCCCTATGATTTGAAAGACATCTTTTTATTTGGTTTGGTTGGGGTTCATAAAGGGTACAATAGATGTATATCATGATAGCAGCCGCTCTATTACTAACAAGTCTAGTAACCCACAATGTAAAGACAATTTTAGAATTAATTAAAACCAAAGGGCAACTGTTGGGCCACTTGTCTTTGAAGGCACGCTAACAAGTTAACTAATTCATTATAATGAGTACTCGATGCCTCTAGAATATGGCTCTATACTCCAAACTAGAGTTGTTCCTCTGGATTCATGGTACCTCATATGTAGCGAGTTCCATGGTAACAGACTAAAATGAATTTGAAGACCCGTGCAAGGAGTTATAGAGAAAACATTGAGCGTTGCGCGTTCTGAAATTTCAGGACAAATTTCATCACTGAAGTAAAACGGACGTAACTCTCTTGTTCGGAGTCCGATTTGGGCGGATAAACAATAATTGGAAAGGAAATTTTGTGCACCGTGCAATGGAGTAGATCTTGGGTGTACTTTATTTTCCGGACATTAAATAAAAATTCATGGAGTGAAGACAACACCGAAGGGTGACAAAGAAGGAAAAACTATGATGTTAGATACCTTGGACAAGTCTTCTATATGTGATCAAGCACAACATGGGAAGTGAATTGAAGCTACACTGGCACCTTTTCTTCTTGCATGAAGGGTCATGGCTATGCAATGAGAAGAACTTATGTGAGAAAGTCGAGCTCTATGACTTTAAATGAAGCGCTTCCCGGGAGGCAACCAGTTTCTTTATGTTTTTATTCCTTTCTTAAAGGGAATAAAGAATGGAATCATCCTATGATGATCAACTTGTGGCTAATTAATCTATGTTTCATTTTTTTTACAACCACCATCATGTTCATGCTCATATTTATCTATTTGCATGCACTGCATTTTGTCATCGAGGTGATTTTTGTTTCTTTGCATATACATGTTTTGCATTTAGTTAGCTCCCTAGCTTTATAAACTAATTTATCAATGCTTCACTTTCCATGTTAATCCTTTAAGGGATTTTTTTTACAATCTTGTGTAAACGTGGTGTTTAAACATGTTTGCGGACCATCATAGTTAAGTTCGATAAACTTGCTAGCTTTTCATATGTTTTCATGTTGCATTGGTTACTTTATAAGCTTTGTAATGTGCTTAGTTTTTTCTTATGCTATAAGAGTTATTGATATAGGGATAGACATGGTGGTTTAACCCTAGATAAATCAATTTTTGTGGCCATGGAGAAATTTTGCAACTTAGTTGTAAATATGGTGTTTATAACTAGGTGAAAACATTGTCTTTGTTTATATGCTTTCCTCTCATATGCGTACACACTTTGCACCACATACACTCATTAGGTTTTTATTCCTCATTAGACTAATTATTCAACAAGTTAAGAGTCCTCGGAAACATTGTTGGATCATTGGCAATTCTATCGACTCCTGCAATCGTCACCTTGGGGGTGCAATGTGCCCTTAAAATGTTTTGCGAGCAGGATAAAGACTCTCACGGTAAGGAAATTGAAGGATAGCTAAGTAAAAATGCTTCGTCTTCTTCTTCCATGTCTATAAAAATGCTAAGCATGGGGGAGACCCTCAATCTTCAACATGGAAGTGCACCATGACGCTCTAAAAGATAGAATCAAGATCATCAATATCTCTGAATCAATGCACAGGAAGCTATTGTTGTCATCAAAATTTTGTGTGGTCTCAAATGGAAAACACTGAGTACTTTTAGATATTTAGGAGCCCCATGAAGTTATTATTCCAACAAATAAATAATCAAGACAATCAGAGGTCCCTAGAAGTGGTTATGCGAATCACTGAGTGCAGCACGTCGTGAAATCAGTTTTGATAGCATGCATCACTGAAGTGAAATGGACGTAGCTCCCTTGTTTGAACTCCGTTTTCGATAAATTACCACACATTGGTAAGGTAATTTCATAAAATTTTCAATAGATCTATATTTTAATACATGTTCTCTTCTGTAATGGACAAAGAGGAAATCAATGAAGAAGAGACAGCAAGGAGATGATGAGAACAAGAAAGAGGAGATGGTGATGACAACATTGAAGAGAAGGGCGACTATGTCTATGTTGTGGCTCAACAAGCCACACAAGTTTATTATCTCTCATGCCCGTGCAAAACGGACAAACGTTTCCAGGGTTGGAACGTTGTGTACAATATTGCAATAGGAACACGAATATTGCAATAGGAACACGACAAAAATATAGAAGCTGTTCAATGCCAATGCAACATTGATCCATACAAAAACTACTTTTGCAGCCAACGTATTACAAGGAAAACCACAAGTACAATAAACCTATGCAAAAAGACCACACACATTTGATTTGATAGAATTAATTACAATAATAATTTTGGTGATATTGGAAAGGAATACCAATTGTTATTAACCTCTTAATAGTCCATCAACAAGAATTTACAAAAGGAATAACAATAATAGGATCGAGCCGTACTTGGCTATCGATCGAGCAATTCACATTCGGCGAAATGATGGCCCTTGATGTACTGATAGATGGTTGACACACCTCCCTTGTACGGGTCGTCAAGTGGATGTGGCTGCATCATACTCGGGGCATGCCTTCCTACATATTCTGACCCTTTTTTATCTCTGACAACCTAGCATTATACTTCTCACGGCATTTCTCATCACACAACTTGAAAGAGGATTGGTCGTTCTTCACCTTCTCGCAGTTCTTAAAACAAATTCCTGACTCCATGGTTGCGATACCGAAGTAACCGAGGAGGGTACACTTCTCATGACAAAGTTCGATGTCTGCAGGAGTCCCTTTACCTTCGCATTTCTTGTTGCATTCGACCACCTTTTCTGCCAGCGTGCTGATGCTAATTTGGTTAGAGATTTCCTCTGAGAACACGGATGGGGCCACCAGGATAAGGGTCACTACGAATAGAGCTCCTATAATGCTTCTGACTTGCGCCATTATTGTTGTCCCTATTGAGGCTAATCGTATTTGATGACAATCGCTTTATTGGTGGAGCTACCACCCTGTCGTCCTCTATATATATTGTAGTGGGGCATGTAAATTAGGCATGAGTATGCGGCCATGAGAGCTTCACGGTCAAATATTTGGTGGTAAGTGCATGCCCTTCTTCGCTCACCGCCTCCTAAATTTCCGTTTCTTTCGCTTCACCTCATAGTTGTTGTTTCCTTAGCAACCATGCATGGGTTATTTTTAGTTAGTAGAAAGATTGTGAAGATAAAAAGTGTGAATGCATTGCAAATAGGAAAATGATACTTCTTGATGTGGACGTGTATTTTATTATTGGCAACATTGTATGGTTTTACAACTTTTCGGTATAATCTCGCAAACAAAACCATTATGGCTTGTGTGCTAGGCTCCTCTCATCCACAAATTTTTAATGATAGATCCTTTTGCGTCGGGTAGTCATCTTGACCATAGTCGTTCTCCTCAGCCTAAGTTAACAACTCGTATATAGTCGCCCTATGATTTGAAAGACATCTTTTTATTTGGTTTGGTTGGGGTTCATAAAGGGTACAATAGATGTATATCATGATAGCAGCCGCTCTATTACTAACAAGTCTAGTAACCCACAATGTAAAGACAATTTTAGAATTAATTAAAACCAAAGGGCAATTGTTGGGCCACTTGTCTTTGAAGGCACGCTAACAAGTTAACTAATTCATTATAATGAGTACTCGATGCCTCTAGAATATGGTTCTATACTCCAAACTAGAGTTGTTCCTCCGGATTCATGGTACCTCATATGTAGCGAGTTCCATGGTAACGAGACTAAAATGAATTTGAAGACCCGTGCAAGGAGTTATAGAGAAAACATTGAGCGTTGCGCGTTCTGAAATTTCAGGACAAATTTCATCACTGAAGTAAAACAGACGTAACTCTCTTGTTCGGAGTCTGATTTGGGCAGATAAACAATAATTGGAAAGGAAATTTTGTGCACTGTGCAATGGAGTAGATCTTGGGTGTACTTTATTTTCTGGACATTAAATAAAAATTCATGGAGTGAAGACAACACCGAAGGGTGACAAAGAAGGAAAAACTATGATGTTAGATACCTTGGACAAGTCTTCTATATGTGATCAAGCACAACATGGGAAGTGAATTGAAGCTACACTGGCACCTTTTCTTCTTGCATGAAGGGTCATGGCTATGCAATGAGAAGAACTTATGTGAGAAAGTCGAGCTCTATGACTTTAAATGAAGCGCTTCCCGGGAGGCAACCAGTTTCTTTATGTTTTTATTCCTTTCTTAAAGGGAATAAACAATGGAATCATCCTATGATGATCAACTTGTGGCTAATTAATCTAAGTTTCTTTTTTTTACAACCACCATCATGTTCATGCTCATATTTATCTATTTGCATGCACTGCATTTTGTCATCGAGGTGATTTTTGTTTCTTTGCATATACATGTTTTGCATTTAGTTAGCTCCCTAGATTTATAAACTAATTTATCAATGCTTCACTTTCCATGTTAATCCTTTAAGGGATTTTTTTTACAATCTTGTGTAAACGTGGTGTTTAAACATGTTTGCAGACCATCATAGTTAAGTTCGATAAACTTGCTAGCTTTTCATATGTTTTCATGTTGCATTGGTTACTTTATAAGCTTTGTAATGTGCTTAGTTTTTTCTTATGCTATAAGAGTTATTGATATAGGGATAGACATGGTGGTTTAACCCTAGATAAATCAATTTTTGTGGCCATGGAGAAATTTTGCAACTTAGTTGTAAATATGGTGTTTATAACTAGGTGAAAACATTGTCTTTGTTTATATGCTTTCCTCTCATATGCGTACACACTTTGCACCACATACACTCATTAGGTTTTTATTCCTCATTAGACTAATTATTCAACAAGTTAAGAGTCCTCGGAAACATTGTTGGATCATTGGCAATTCTATCGACTCCTGCAACTGTCACCTTGGGGGTGCAATGTGCCCTTAAAATGTTTTGCAGGCAGGATAAAGACTCTCACGGTAAGGAAATTGAAGGATAGCTAAGTAAAAATGCTTCGTCTTCTTCTTCCATGTCTATAAAAATGCTAAGCATGGGGGAGACCCTCAATCTTCAACATGGAAGTGCACCATGACGCTCTAAAAGATAGAATCAAGATCATCAATATCTCTGAATCAATGCACAGGAAGCTATTGTTGTCATCAAAATTTTGTGTGGTCTCAAATGGAAAACACCGAGTACTTTTAGATATTTAGGAGCCCCATGAAGTTATTATTCCAACAAATAAATAATCAAGACAATCAGAGGTCCCTAGAAGTGGTTATGCGAATCACTGAGTGCAGCACGTCGTGAAATCAGTTTTGATAGCATGCATCACTGAAGTGAAATGGACGTAGCTCCCTTGTTTGAACTCCGTTTTCGATAAATGACCACACATTGGAAAGGTAATTTCATAAAATTTTCAATAGATCTATATTTTAATACATGTTCTCTTCTGTAATGGACAAAGAGGAAATCAATGAAGAAGAGACAGCAAGGAGATGATGAGAACAAGAAAGAGGAGATGGTGATGACAACATTGAAGAGAAGGGCGACTATGTCTATGTTGTGGCTCAACAAGCCACACAAGTTTATTATCTCTCATGCCCGTGCAAAACGGACAAACGTTTCCAGGGTTGGAACGTTGTGTACAATATTGCAATAGGAACACGAATATTGCAATAGGAACACGACAAAAATATAGAAACTGTTCAATGCCAATGCAACATTGATCCATACAAAAACTACTTTTGCAGCCAACGTATTACAAGGAAAACCACAAGTACAATAAACCTATGCAAAAAGACCACACACATTTGATTTGATAGAATTAATTACAATAATAATTTTGGTGATATTGGAAAGGAATACCAATTGTTATTAACCTCTTAATAGTCCATCAACAAGAATTTACAAAAGGAATAACAATAATAGGATCGAGCCGTACTTGGCTATCGATCGAGCAATTCACATTCGGCGAAATGATGGCCCTTGATGTACTGATAGATGGTTGACACACCTCCCTTGTACGGGTCGTCAAGTGGATGTGGCTGCATCATACTCGGGGCATGCCTTCCTACATATTCTGACCCTTTTTTATCTCTGACAACCTAGCATTATACTTCTCACGGCATTTCTCATCACACAACTTGAAAGAGGATTGGTCGTTCTTCACCTTCTCGCAGTTCTTAAAACAAATTCCTGACTCCATGGTTGCGATACCGAAGTAACCGAGGAGGGTACACTTCTCATGACAAAGTTCGATGTCTGCAGGAGTCCCTTTACCTTCGCATTTCTTGTTGCATTCGACCACCTTTTCTGCCAGCGTGCTGATGCTAATTTGGTTAGAGATTTCCTCTGAGAACACGGATGGGGCCACCAGGATAAGGGTCACTACGAATAGAGCTCCTATAATGCTTCTGACTTGCGCCATTATTGTTGTCCCTATTGAGGCTAATCGTATTTGACGACAATCGCTTTACTGGTGGAGCTACCCTGTCGTCCTCTATATATATTGTAGTGGGGCATGTAAATTAGGCATGAGTATGCGGCCATGAGAGCTTCACGGTCAAATATTTGGTGGTAAGTGCATGCCCTTCTTCGCTCACCGCCTCCTAAATTTCCGTTTCTTTCGCTTCACCTCATAGTTGTTGTTTCCTTAGCAACCATGCATGGGTTATTTTTAGTTAGTAGAAAGATTGTGAAGATAAAAAGTGTGAATGCATTGCAAATAGGAAAATGATACTTCTTGATGTGGACGTGTATTTTATTATTGGCAACATTGTATGGTTTTACAACTTTTCGGTATAATCTCGCAAACAAAACCATTATGGCTTGTGTGCTAGGCTCCTCTCATCCACAAATTGTTAATGATAGATCCTTTTGCGTCGGGTAGTCATCTTGACCATAGTCGTTCTCCTCGGCCCTAAGTTAACAACTCGTATATAGTCGCCCTATGATTTGAAAGACATCTTTTTATTTGGTTTGGTTGGGGTTCATAAAGGGTACAATAGATGTATATCATGATAGCAGCCGCTCTATTACTAACAAGTCTAGTAACCCACAATGTAAAGACAATTTTAGAATTAATTAAAACCAAAGGGCAACTGTTGGGCCACTTGTCTTTGAAGGCACGCTAACAAGTTAACTAATTCATTATAATGAGTACTCGATGCCTCTAGAATATGGCTCTATACTCCAAACTAGAGTTGTTCCTCTGGATTCATGGTACCTCATATGTAGCGAGTTCCATGGTAACGAGACTAAAATGAATTTGAAGACCCGTGCAAGGAGTTATAGAGAAAACATTGAGCGTTGCGCGTTCCGAAATTTCGGGACAAATTTCATCATCGAAGTAAAACGGACGTAACTCTCTTGTTCGGAGTCCGATTTGGGCGGATAAACAATAATTGGAAAGGAAATTTTGTGCCCTGTGCAATGGAGTAGATCTTGGGTGTACTTTATTTTCTGGACATTAAATAAAAATTCATGGAGTGAAGACAACACCGAAGGGTGACAAAGAAGGAAAAACTATGATGTTAGATACCTTGGACAAGTCTTCTATATGTGATCAAGCACAACATGGGAAGTGAATTGAAGCTACACTGGCACCTTTTCTTCTTGCATGAAGGGTCATGGCTATGCAATGAGAAGAACTTATGTGAGAAAGTCGAGCTCTATGACTTTAAATGAAGCGCTTCCCGGGAGGCAACCAGTTTCTTTATGTTTTTATTCCTTTCTTAAAGGGAATAAAGAATGGAATCATCCTATGATGATCAACTTGTGGCTAATTAATCTAAGTTTCATTTTTTTTACAACCACCATCATGTTCATGCTCATATTTATCTATTTGCATGCACTGCATTTTGTCATCGAGGTGATTTTTGTTTCTTTGCATATACATGTTTTGCATTTAGTTAGCTCCCTAGCTTTATAAACTAATTTATCAATGCTTCACTTTCCATGTTAATCCTTTAAGGGATTTTTTTTACAATCTTGTGTAAACGTGGTGTTTAAACATGTTTGCAGACCATCATAGTTAAGTTCGATAAACTTGCTAGCTTTTCATATGTTTTCATGTTGCATTGGTTACTTTATAAGCTTTGTAATGTGCTTAGTTTTTTCTTATGCTATAAGAGTTATTGATATAGGGATAGACATGGTGGTTTAACCCTAGATAAATCAATTTTTGTGGCCATGGAGAAATTTTGCAACTTAGTTGTAAATATGGTGTTTATAACTAGGTGAAAACATTGTCTTTGTTTATATGCTTTCCTCTCATATGCGTACACACTTTGCACCACATACACTCATTAGGTTTTTATTCCTCATTAGACTAATTATTCAACAAGTTAAGAGTCCTCGGAAACATTGTTGGATCATTGGCAATTCTATCGACTCGCAACTGTCACCTTGGGGGTGCAATGTGCCCTTAAAATGTTTTGCAGGCAGGATAAAGACTCTCACGGTAAGGAAATTGAAGGATAGCTAAGTAAAAATGCTTCGTCTTCTTCTTCCATGTCTATAAAAATGCTAAGCATGGGGGAGACCCTCAATCTTCAACATGGAAGTGCACCATGACGCTCTAAAAGATAGAATCAAGATCATCAATATCTCTGAATCAATGCACAGGAAGCTATTGTTGTCATCAAAATTTTGTGTGGTCTCAAATGGAAAACACTGAGTACTTTTAGATATTTAGGAGCCCCATGAAGTTATTATTCCAACAAATAAATAATCAAGACAATCAGAGGTCCCTAGAAGTGGTTATGCTAATCACTGAGTGCAGCACGTCGTGAAATCAGTTTTGATAGCATGCATCACTGAAGTGAAATGGACGTAGCTCCCTTGTTTGAACTCCGTTTTCGATAAATGACCACACATTGGAAAGGTAATTTCATAAAATTTTCAATAGATCTATATTTTAATACATGTTCTCTTCTGTAATGGACAAAGAGGAAATCAATGAAGAAGAGACAGCAAGGAGATGATGAGAACAAGAAAGAGGAGATGGTGATGACAACATTGAAGAGAAGGGCGACTATGTCTATGTTGTGGCTCAACAAGCCACACAAGTTTATTATCTCTCATGCCCGTGCAAAACGGACAAACGTTTCGTATTACAAGGAAAACCACAAGTACAATAAACCTATGCAAAAAGACCACACACATTTGATTTGATAGAATTAATTACAATAATTTTTTTGGTTTTTTGGAAAGGAAAACCAATTTTTTTTTAACTTTTTATTTCCCCACCAAAAAAATTTAAAAAAAGGAAAAAAAAAAAGGGGCGGGGGCGGATTTGGGCTATGGAGAGATCAATTTCGGCGGAGAGAAGGGGCGGGCCTTGATGTCTTGATAGATGGTTGACACACCTCCCTTGTACGGGTCGTCAAGTGGATGTGGCCGCATCATACTCGGGGCATGCCTTCCTACATATTCTCGACCCTTTTTTATCTCCCGACAACCTAGCATTATACTTCTCACGGCATTTCTCATCACACAACTTGAAAGAGGATTGGTCGTTCTTCACCTTCTCGGAGTTATTAAAACAAATTCCTCGACTCCATGGTTGCGATACCGAAGTAACCGAGGAGGGTACACTTCTCATGACAAAGTTCGATGTCCAAGTAGGAGTCCCTTTACCTTCGCATTTCTTGTTGCATTCGACCACCTTTTCTCGCCGGCGTGCCGATGCTAATTTGGTTAGAGATTTCCTCCGAGAACACGGATGGGGCCACCGGAGATAAGGGTCACTACGAATAGAGCTCCTATAATGCTTCTGACTTGCGCCATTATTGTTGTCCCTATTGAGGCTAATCGTATTTGACGACAATCGCTTTACTGGTGGAGCTACCCTGTCGTCCTCTATATATATTGTAGTGGGGCATGTAAATTAGGCATGAGTATGCGGCCATGAGAGCTTCACGGTCAAATATTTGGTGGTAAGTGCATGCCCTTCTTCGCTCACCGCCTCCTAAATTTCCGTTTCTTTCGCTTCACCTCATAGTTGTTGTTTCCTTAGCAACCATGCATGGGTTATTTTTAGCAACTAAGGTTGTTCTAGTGTGAAACTCCCATCCCAAAACAAGGTTTGCATGATACTACTCTAGGAAAGTAAAGGCAAGCAAAAATTGCAAGTGAGTACGTGAAAACGTGGAAGGGGAATGAGAGGAAGCAAACTCCCCTGACACACGATTTATCTCGTGGTATCGGTAGTCACTAAGCCACCCCCCCATGTTGTTGAAGCACTCACTCAAGAGTATTGCTTCCCGGTCACCAAGTCTCTCCCAAGAGCACCACTTGACTAACCACAATGGCTCGCCACTTAGGCACTTGCCAAGATCCCTTGGTCACCTTGATGCCGCCTCCACTGTGGAGCTTCTCCACTGTGGGTCTCCATGTCCCTCGCACAAAGTGTCCTTTCCACTCTACACCAAGCTAGAGGGTCGAAGACGATTACCAGTGAGCCACTTAGGCCCCAAGGCTTCCGGCGAACCTTGTACACCTTGATTCACTCAAGAATCACCTCAGAAGGTTAGCACAACCTTGCAAGCACTCAACTCTAAGCTATGCATATCACTAAGCACATACACTAAGCATATGCAAGCCTATGGATGAGCAATTAAGCACTTGGATGGATTGTATGTGATCTTCTAGGTATCTTGGACTGTCCTGCAATTCCACACAATCCACCAACCTCAAATGGGTGAGTGAAGAGGGTATAAATAGCCCATGGAACCCAAGGAGCCGTTGGCTAACGACCACTGAAAAGTAGACCGTCACTTGTATCGACGCTTACTTTTCAGGAGCATCGGCTCATCCGGTGCCCCTCCCACATCACGTAGACGCTGATGTTCTCTGACAGAACTGTTTCGACGCTATGCTCCAATGAACCGTCGAATCATCCAGTGTTGAAGACCCCGCGGCCAAAACCTTACTGTTAGCTTCCACGAGACCATCGGATGAACCGCTGCTCACCCATCGGTTCATCCAAAGGCTACCGTATTGACCCAGGCGCATCTCCGTCTTGTTCAAACTTGACCATCGATAGACCGACTCGTCTCTCCAAGGGACTATTGGTTCATCCGACGCTTACCGACTTCAATCGCCTTGCTTCTTCAATTCATCCGGCGCATCTTCAAACTGGACCATCGGTTCATCCGACGGTGCCAATTGATTCCAAATTTCTCCTCGCGCAAGGTATTGTCTAGTGCTTCCGCCGCAGCTTCCTATGTGTCCGTCTTACTATCCGACGGTGCCTTTTTCTTTCCTTTTCTTCATGTATTTAACTTGTTTCTTTGCTTCTTTGATTGTGGTTGCATCCATGGAACCTAGATATGTCTACAAGGACATGCTAGACAATATGGTTAGTCCCATTACTTGTGTTAGCATGAATCACCAAAATCAATTCAACAAATGGCAAGTGGGGCCATGTTTGCCAAGACCCCCTTTTGGTGATTTATGACAACACAATCAAAGCAAGCATAAATTTGCAAAAAAATGACAAAATTAGAACCACTTCTACTTGCTTGGATGCTTACCATCATCCATACTCCCCCTAAATCGAACTTCCCCCATTTTGATCTTATCTTCCTATGTTCACACATAGCTTGCCTCTTCCCACTTTGGAAACACGAGCTTAATTTGGTCCCACATTGTCCCACTTTGGAATAAAATCTCCAAAAAGGTCCAAAACAAAAGGTCTCCAAGGAAAATACTAGCAAGTCCTAGCAAACATAGCTCAAACAGAAATGTTAAACCCTTGGGAGAAAGCCGCATAAATCATAATCCATATGTATGATATCAATGAAGATACCACATGTGCGAATAACCAAGGTGGATCACAAACTCATGAGACTAGCATGCTACAAACTGCTCCCCCCTAAGTGTGTGCACAATATGATAGTGTGAAAATCATGTGCACAACTACAAACACTTGTAAGTCAAGGAAGCTTAGAACATATCATAAGTGTGAGGTAGCTTAAGGGACAAGTGATAAGACAAATGGGGTCTTGTTACATTACCACTTGTAGATATCACTTGATGATTCCACCTGACGGAGTATTTTGCTTGCTCTCCCTGTGATGCAGAGAATGCACAAGCAATGTTTGTGTCGGTTATTCAGTTTTCATAAACCTTGTGTAATCACTTGACCTTTGCCGGAAGTCCGAGTCCCAGGCATAACTTGCCTAACAACTTGAAAAAAATGTGTATTGCTCTCTGTATACATGTATTTATGCCTAATTTTTTTATTTTATGACAATGATGTATTCATGTTCACCGGGCACGCAATGTTTTGATCCGTTTATAGTCATCTTCGTGCAATTGTTACCTGCGCTTTTGCTCGCGTATGATTAATCACTTCACTTTCTGCAGTTCAAGCTTGGATTCATGGATCTTATGGTGTCGGTTCTTGTACAGATCGTGTTAAGCTTATTTCTTTTGTAGACACTATAGACATTTGACATTACGAGAGGTTCTTGGAGGCATTAAACCCCCATCCAATAACTTTAAACTACCGGCTAAGCCGTAACCCGCAGCCCAGCGCTGGCGTTCGTAGTACTTCATTATGCTACACACTTACTAATGTCATCAATTCCCTCGCTTCTTGTATATTTCCTATGGCGTTAGTTGCTTAGACTTCCATTGCAATGGTTTATTCGTTTTGCTTAGACATCCGCAGCAAAGCATGCGGCAATAGTGATACCCCGGCTCGTTTCCCACATGTGTGAGCTTCTTTGTCGGGCCTTTGCCTTCAATCTGGCGTACTCAGTAGCTCGATTGTATCATGTTTCGCTTCTTCTCAAACTAAGTTGAGTAGAATTTGTATGTTGATATAACTGATATCTCGTGTATCTTCGGTGGATTATGCAACCGCACGGGCTGCATCCGTAGCAGGGGCTATCATGGTATGTTTCTTGTACACACTCGTGTAGGAAGCAATCATAATGTGATATTTACTCATTCATATTAACCATGCATTAATCGTTTCCTAGACTTAATTTTGCATGCTATTAAATGTAACTCCTAGACAAGGGAGTTTCTTTTGTGTCTTCCCGTGCTGCCTCGAAATGCTTGTTTCATGTCATTACCTGTAAATAATTTGTCAAGTCTTGATGCTTTGCTACTATTTAATAATATATTGCAATGGCTTGTGTTTATATCGAATTGGAAAAGATGATTTAAATACTTGTGGAGAATATTTAACTGATCACAACTTATTTGCTAGTCAATATATGTGCCTGTTACCATCTATGCGTTACGTAAAGAAATCAAAGTGTTTCATGTTGTCGTGGCATGGGTTATTCGAACCGAAACACTATCCATGCCTAGTAGCTTGAAAGCAAATGTGTGTCCATTTTTCTCGTTCAATCCTCGCTCCTCTATAAGAGCATTTGTATTTACTATTCGATGTACCCTCTATTTATCACTTGTGACTGCATTTCCATTTTGTTCAAATGAGCATGTTCTGTCATGTTTTAAAAAGAGGATGTTTCTAGTTTCATAAGTTTCTAGTATCACTTTGTATAGTTATCTAGACCATTAGTTCTTGCTGCACCAACAAATGGATGACTTGTCACTGCAACTGCCGCAATCGTATCATAAAAGGATAAGGAACCACAGCGTATGAAGTAGTATGCTGAGATAGACGCGAAATTGGAGCTTTTGCCATGGTGGCTTTTGTTGTCGTATGAAAATATGAATGTACCATGGACCTGTTGTGTCTAGTGTTGTAGTGATGGTGAATGTGCCATTGTGAATATGTTGCGATGCTAGATGAAAGCTATGAATGTAATCTCACCGTAAATTGTATTTTGTGGGTTGTAATTTGCTGAAATTTTATATCATTGGTTGTAATGACAGGTAAGTGGGCTAAAAATTGGAAAACTTTGTTGGGCTGAATTTTTATTATATTGTTGAATGATTGAAAAGAAAGTGTGCCAATTAAAATAATCAAGCCGAATTTAGGCCCATTTTAGATTGGGTGATGTGGTGATCGCCATCATTGCCAGTGTCAGTAGCCTCGTCATCATCCATGTGGCAGCCACGTCATTGTCCGCGTAGGTGCTACATCATTGTTTGAGTGGATGCCATGTCATCGGCCACATAGATGCCATGTCGCATCCATGTTGCTGCGTATGCCATGTCATCATCCATGTAGGTGCCACATCACATCCATGTCAGCAGCAATTGTGATGATTTTATTTTGTCACGGATAGTGAGCCATGGGTTGGCTGCATGGGCCTCGGGCTGCTCCGTGACGATTCAGATACGTCACGGATCGCGACGTTTGTTAAGGGAACGTCAAGAGATTTAATCAATGACGCTCATTCCACCACGAAAATGTAAATCATCGCGGATGCTGATTTGCGATGAATTTTATTTAATCCGCGACAGAATGATTACGTCACAGATTAAATAGTTTCTTGTAGTGGAGGTCGGGGTCGAGCCTACCGCGCTTATGGCTAATACACTTGTGAGTTTACCTCGCTTTCCCCGAGTGCATCAAGCACTGGGAAGAGCCAAAACACCCTCGGGAGCTCTTCCCGAGTGCAACACTTGGGAAGAGCTTCCGGGGAAGCGGCTCACGGGGAAGAGCTCTTCCCCGAGTGCCAAAAACCGTACACTCAGGGAAGACTTCCCCGAGTGCCACGGCGCAGCACTCGGGGAAGATTTAACGCCGTCGACGGTATTTACTCCCCCCCCAAGGCAACACTCGGGAAGAAATTTCTTTTTTTGAACCTCTCTCGAGTGCAACACTCAAAAGAAATTCGTTTTTTGAGGTCTTCCCGAGTGCCAGCTTGCCAAGGCACTCGGGGAAGGCTCGTCTTTTTTTAATTTTCTCCCTTCCCCGAGTGCCAGGTGCCAAGGCACTCGGGGAAGGCTCTGTCTTTTTTTTACTCCTCCCCGAGTGCCAGGTGCCTAGGCACTCGGGGAAGGACCTTAGCCTTTTTTTTAATTTGCTCTTCCCCGAGTGCCAGGTGCGCAGGCACTCGGGGAAGGCCCCTTCCGTTTTTTTTCTTTTTTCTTTTGCTTCACTATGTGACAAATATAGCATATATTTATACAAATCACAATTCAACTTCAATATCTCACAAACCACATTTATAAATGAAAAACGACACATCCAAAAGTGTGGCCAAATATATCCGGAATACATAAAAACGAGTGCACAAAAGTACAAACCACATATCGAAAAGTACACATACAAACCACATATCCAAAAGTACACATACAAACCACATATCCAAAAGTACACATTATTCCAAGTTCACAAGTGCACACATAAAACGAGTCCGTTGTGTGGCTCACGACAATCGGGATCCCGCGATGCTCCGCCGGGGATGCCCCGACGTGCGATCCCGGCGATGCTCCGCCGGGGATGCCCCGACGTGCGACCCCCGGCGACCCTCCGACATGGCCCGACGACGCCTCGAGAGCCGCCGAACAAAAACAAATTGCACGGGAGTAACAAGATAAAAATCCAAGTTGTAAAGAAAAGTTGAAAATTTCAAGAAGACCTCCTCTCGCATGGGGAGGTTTCCAAAACCCGCAAGAAGGTCGACACAAAGGCCGACAACCACATTTCAAAGACGAAGGCCGACAAATCAACAACTCGCAAGGAAGGCCAACAAATCAACAAATCCGGCACAAAGGCCGACACTAGGTTCGACACTAAGCATTAGCACAAAAAGTAAAACAATTGTGCTTATACTCACCGGGGTGACCGGGGTGGACTCTCGACGAGGTGGTGGAGGTGGTCGTGGTAGTGCAAGCAGTTGTGCTGGGATCTACCAACCTTGCTGCTGCCCAAGTTGTTGCACGAACACGAGCAAACCTTGTGTCTGGGCCTCCAAAGCTTGCATCCTCTCCCGCCGGCCGCGTCAGCCCTCCCGCCGCCCCGCCCGGCCTCCCGCCGCAAGCAAGGCCTCCTCGTCGGCCGCTGAAGATGCTACATCTTGCCCCGCAATATTTGACACCAATGTTCCAATAATGTAGCTAAGGAACATAAAAGTCAAAGAACGACTAATGAAAGTGAGAATACTTACTTGGAGTGACATTATCGCCGGCTTCGCCGATCGGCTTATGGGCACACTAGAGCTCGTGTTTCGTCGCTCGTAGGCGGTCGAGAGGGGAGGAGTAGAGGCCGGTCGAGGATGCCGCCAATGTAGAACTGTCCATGCTTCTTGCCTTGCCCAAATTCTCATCACTAGCCTGCCAGGATCAAGGTGTTCCTCGACTCCTGGGTCATAGTCCTGGCCCGTGGACTAACCTTAATGCCTCTGTACGAACTAAGGCGGTGTGGACGCCGGAGTTTGTGTACGCCTCCGGGCCGACATCGGGGGTTGTACTCGATTTGGACTTTGCCGGGCCCATGTGGGCGAGAGCATACACCCGAGTTGGCTAATTGGCCGACCACCGTGCGCCGCCTCCTACAAAAAAAAGCCAACATGTGGTTAGGAATCAAAATGTAATTGAACGCGGCTATATTAGACAAGTGGTGGCGACTCTCATATATGTCTTCTTGTATTTGCTGAGGCTAGCGCTGCCCCGGTGGTGAGGTGCACTGCACGCAGATACGGTGGTCTTTTTTATCTTGGCATCTTCCGCGTCCGCGTCCAACCATTTCTCCACAATAGCAAATCACCAAAAATCGCAAAAGGTTGCGCACCGCCTCGGAATCACCTACAGCCATCGAAGATCAAATTGGCAAGAAATAGGTAATAATCTGAAAAGAAATCAATAGGAGATGTTTTGTATTTACCAGGAGGTAATCGCTTTCCTTTGTCGAATCTCCGTGTCACTTCTTTCACCGCTTTCCGTTGATTCTTCTATTACAAAGAATGGCGTTGTGTCACCGTACTGGCAGCGGGCCTCATAATACAAGTCCGAGACACGCCTTTTACAGGAAGCGTAAGCCACCCGATACGCCCCTTTCCCTCCCGTCCCGTCGGTATCCGAAGAAGTCCCGCATAAAGACACGAGGTATCCATTATTTTATTTCAAGAATGTACAATGAAAAGCAATGAAATGAGGGCCGAGAGCGAGAAAGGCTTACCCATAACTCCGAAATCACTCCGATCTGCCAAGTTTCGTACGGTTCATCTCCGCGGGGAAGAGACGCATCGGTCAAACGAGGGTAACTCTCCTCCACATCCTCCCTCCGACTTGTACACTGTGCCAGGGAAGTGTTCTCATACGTAAGTCCCAAGATCCCATTGACATGAGCCTCCACCCCCTCCTAAACAAGTATCCAGTTCATGCACAAGTGGTTAACAATATTGTTATTAGTTCTTATTCTCGATTTTTCTATATATCAAATGAAGAACATATGAAGTTACTTAATTACCTATCTCCGCAACCCATGGGCGCGTCATCAGAATCGGCCGCAGACGGAGCCGGGCCGGGACCTCGCTTATATGGTGTCGAGACTCGCAGAGAAGTCGAACCCCCCGCCCTCCTCGCACGCGTGCGGATCCGCCTCCTAGACGCGTGTGGGCCCCCCTCGTCGTACACACCGCGGAGGGACGTCCTCGTCCCTAAGAGCGAGAGGAGCCAAGGTCGTCTTCGGCCGTGCCTCCCTAGCCCTCCTCTCGCCTCTCCGAGGGCTCCGCTCCGAAATCGCTCGGCTCCGGCTCCGCTCCCCGCTCGTCTCGAGTAAGTCGAGCGACACTTCCTAGTGGGCCCCCATCACCCTTTAATTAAAACAAATAAACCAA
This sequence comes from Cenchrus americanus, assembly GCA_947561735.1. Classification (NCBI taxonomy): domain Eukaryota; kingdom Viridiplantae; phylum Streptophyta; class Magnoliopsida; order Poales; family Poaceae; genus Cenchrus; species Cenchrus americanus. Next base: position 250,953,559 of record OX387245.1, on the reverse strand, counting down.
ATATTAGTCTAGGTAAACGAGAAGTACTAGCAACGAAGCAAAACAAAAAAATGTATTTACAAGTATTAAAACGAGAAGTATCACATGTTTTTCTAATATTTACAAGTATTAAAACGAGAAGTATTACATGTATTTCTAATATTCTTCATGATCGGGATTATTTCGACGATAGGTCTCGTCATCACTATCAAGAGCCTCCAAATCGTCAAAAGCCTCATCCTCATCGTTGTCATTGTCTAGTTGTAGTCCATCAAGCATTTTCAAGTCTCTCGGATCATGCACTTTATCCGCATCTTCCCTCACAACAATCCATTCTCGTCTACTTCCATTTCAATATCTTCGCTAAGTCTATCTCAAGCATCCGGTAGCCCCTCGTCTTGTTGATAAAACTCCTCATTATCTCAGGGTGGGTTCAAGTTGTAATCGTCATCGTTTGAGCGAGCACATTTACTATGTGTGACACTTTGTGCACAATATACCAACCCCGAAGACGTGGGTCGGTTTTGCAAGCATATGGACAATAATAAACTTGTCCGAGTTTGTTGAACCACAATATAGACGTCGTCACCTAGATAGAAGGAATCGTCTAATTTCAGAACTATCCCAAATTTAGGAGACTCGATACTCCGGATCAAAACCACTTGCATTTGAATATGACTGGCTTAGGTGCATTTTTCATGGAATTGGGCCAGAGAGCTCAACTATGCATACAATCTCAGGCTCTGCCTCAATCTACTCCAGGCAGCACCGTATTATAACCCTGATTATCATCCTCTCCCTGTAGTTTGCCGGTGAAAGCGATATCCATTTACGTCATAAGCGTTAAATGACAAGACCTTGTAGTCAAATCCTCTAGTCACGTCGTCGTAATTCGACATTTATAGACAAATCGCTTTTGCACCGCAAGCCTGCGAAGAGAATGAAATTAGGCAACTATCAACACCAAACTTGGAACGACCTAAGCGTCGAAGGTACCTTTTTGAAACCATGTAATGAAATCATGTTCATGAAGAAGGTTTTCTCGTTCATGTTCAGTAGGTGGCCTTGGATCATGCCAGTATTGATCAAAAAATTCCCTGCACGTACAAGCAACAAGGGTGTTGGATGCAGAAAATTTATGAAGTATGTAACAAGTTCGTTGAGAATTTACCTCTGATACTTGTCCACTTCGTCAAGGTTCGTCAACAAGTACAGCATGATCTTGCGCCACTCTGGATTGGTCAAGAACTTTGTGGCCGCTCCACTTGATCTCCCATGTTGCCCTTTGAATAGGCTGAGGGTCGGTTGATTTTCTTCCTCGTTGTAACGAGTGGATGGATTATGCACACTTGGAAGGTTGTCACTATAGTATGTTGTTGTAAAGTTTGACACCTCCTCACGAAGGGATGCCTCTGCTATGGAAGCCTCAATCATGCCTTTGTTTCCACATTTCTGGCGAACAGTCTTTATCACTCTCTCGATTGGATAGCACCAACGGTTCAGCACGGCCCCCCCAATCGTACCTCAGTCGGAAGGTGCAAAATCAAATGGTGCATCAACAAGAAAAAGCCAGGGGAAAAATCTTCTCCAACTTACAGACCAACTCGGGTGCCATTTTTTCCAACTCCTCAACCACTTTTAGAGATATCTCTTTGGCACAAAGTTGGCGAAAGAAAAAGCTCAACTCTGCCAGCACCTTCTAGATATGCTCAGGGACATAGCCTCTAACCATCGACGGAAGAAGCCGCTCAATCCATATGTGGAAGTCATGACTCTTCATCCCTAAGACTCGACCAGTACTTGGGTTCGCTCCCCTCCTCAGATTCGCTGCAAACCCATCAGGGAAACTTAATGTCTGCATCCATTCTATCACTTACGTCCTCTCTCGCTTTTCCAAGACGTAATCGGCCTTAGGCCTTTTCCATGGTTTGCCATCTCTTGGAGTCATCATGTGTAGCTTTGGTCTGGCACATAGTGTTGCCAGGTCTACTCTGGCCTTAGGGTTGTCCTTTGTCTTTTCAGGAATGTCCATGAGTGTTGCCCAAAGTGCTTCGGCGACATTCTTCTTAGTGTGCATTACATCTATGCTATGTGGAAGGAGAAGGTCATCAAAGTAGGGAAGCCTCTCTAATCCCGGCTTATGAGACCACATATGTTTCTCACCATAGCCCACAAAGTGATTTTTCTTTGGCTTATCTTTCTTTGCATTAAGTTTCCTTCTTTTACCCTTCTTTGGATTATCTTTCTGTGTCGGTAGCACAAGACCAACTATTTGAGCATGAACCTGAGCAATAGTCATCTTCTGAGGTACAGGGCCGGTCACTGTGACACCTTTTGTGAAGTTCTTGGTGTCTCGTCTGAATGCATGGTCAAGAGGGAGGAACTGTCGATGCTTGTCGAACGACGAGAACTTGCCACCCTTCTTCAACCACATGAACTCTACACCTGCCTTGCATACCGGGCATGGAAACTTCCCATGGACACACCAGCCGTGGAGTACTGGTACCAAACATACATTCTGAAGTTCTTCTTTGTAGCTCGGTCGTAAGTCAATACGCCTTCATTCCAAGCCTTGATCAATTCATCATAGACAGGTTGCATGTACACACCCATTTTGTTTCCGGGTGTCCAGGAATTATCAACGTCAAGAATATGTTTTGCCGTTGAAGTAAGACCCCGGGAGGGAGATTTAGGGGGATAGCGAACACGGGCCAACAAGTGTATGGGGCCGACATCAGTCCATAAGGATTGAATCCATCCGTTGCCAGTGCAACACGTACATTACGAGCCTCTAAATGTTTTAGACGATGTTTGTCATTAAATGTTTTCCATGCTTGACCATCTGCTAGATGTACCATCTTGTCATGATTGTATCGAATCCCTTCCTTGTGCCATGTCATTTGTTTCGCAGACTCCTCGGACATGAATAGCCATTGGAGCCTCGATACGATCGGAAGATGTCTTAGGACTTTCATGGGGATGTTCTCATTCTGCTCCTTCATTCCATCACCCTTGTCTACCTCCACATACATAGAGGATTTACACTTCGGACAATACTTTTCATCCTTGTGTTCTTCCCTAAATAGGTCACACCCCTTCGGACAACAATGTATCTGATCGTACGGCATCTTTAGTGCCCGAAGGAGTCTTGTTGACTCGTACAAGTTGCTTGGAAGATGATGACCCTCCGGAAGCAGTTTACCAGTAACTGCCATCATAGCATCAAAGCAGGCTCGAGTCATGTTGTACTGGGACTTCAACCCCAGTAGGCGCCCAATGGCATCAAGTTGAGAAACCATTGTCTTCTCATGTAGGAGCTTCGTGTCGACTCCATCATGGCCAAGAACGCTTAGATGGGGCTCCTCCTCCTTATCATCCGTCGTCTGAGGCTCAAAGAAAGCGCATCCTCATAGTCACCTAACCATGCTACCCCACCATCACCATCAAATGCCTCCAAGCGTGGTCTCACGACCTCCTCTCCGGGACGATAGGCTTCACCATGGCACACCCACCGGTATAGTTTGACATAAATCCATACTTGCAAAGATCCTTCAACATGACTTCCCTTTTTTTTCTTCTTGTTTTTACATTGGCTACATGGACAAAACGTGATGCCCTTGGCTTCCTTAAACGCATGGTCCAAGAATTTCTCGGTCTTATCCATCCATTCACGAGTGACTTGAGCGATTGGGGTTTAACCACTACGTTATCCATTCTCTAGATATACACATAATGTAGTAACATAACCATCAATCGCATCCGCATGGCGTGCCTATTGTCTAATAGGTAAGGAGAGGCCTAAACAAACCGCGGATGCGTAGATGAGGTTAGTTTTCATGCTCTACTCTAATCCGAGACGAAATTTCAGCGAAAAGTCTTCTCCCAATACACGTCCCGGAAGGGAGAGGTGTATCCGGAGAACAACGGGGAGGTGGTGCAAACCCATCTCGGATCGAGCGAGCATGGAAATAAAATCTACGATCGTGGTTCAAAAATGGACAATCCGAAACGGATACGATCATGAAGATATACAAAGATTCGATATCTCCAATTGATCCTTTCGACGGAGACGCTAACCGGGCTACAGATTACAATAACGGTAATGAAAAGAGCTCAATTATACCAAGAGGGGGGGGGGGGGAAGGGGGGGGGGGTGGGGGTTCCCCCCGAGCACCGCTCGCAAAACAAAAAAACAGCACTATAAGTACAAAATTTCGGCAGAACCTCCCCTGCATGGGGAGGTTTCCAAAACCTGCAAGAAAGATGTTGGCTCGATGGCCGACTACACATATAAGTCATCCCAGAAGTCTTCTGGCGCTTGGAGAAAAAAACGGCACTATTAAAATAAACATCGGTTGCATCTTTCTTGGGTGGCAGCTGGGAAAGGAGTTATTAAACTGTAAATTCTTCTTTCGTAATGTAATTTGGAGTAATGGTATAGTGGACCTTCTCGCCACCACTGCACCTATCTAACTACACTCCCAGCTGCCGGCACATGACCTCAACACCACGTTGGGCATGTTCAGTTCACTCACAATCCATGATGGTCATTCATAGTTTGATACTACCTTGCTTCCAACAAGGGCTATCCCATCCATTTTTGCATGGCTCAGATGTTTTATTCTAATGGCCAGAATGAAGCATACAAGTCTGCTTGAACATCTAATCTTTGTTACACCAGTTCACCAAATTCTCCCACGATTTAATGAATGAGGCTGAGCAGGCGAGGTCGAGGCGAGCGTCGGGATTACCTGGAGGAGCGGCCGGGGTGGGGCGTCGAGGAGGGGCCGGGGCGGCGTGGGGGCGGCGAGGAGGGGGCCGGGGCGGGCGGGGCGTCCGGGAGGGGCCGGGGCGGGGCGGCTCGGATCCGCCCGGCCCGGCCGCGCCGGAGGGGCCGGGCGAGGCGGTGGGGGCGGCGAGGAGGGGGCCGGGGCGGGCGGATCCGCCGCCCGCCGCGCCGGGAGGGGCGGGGGCGAGGCGGTGGGGGCGCACCGCACCGCCGGCGGGCGGGGGCGCGCGCGCGCGGCGGGCCGGCCACACCGCGCGGCGGCGAGCGCGGGCGTGGGGTGGCGGAGCGGGGCGTGGAGGAGGGGCCGGGGCGGGGCGCGCGGCGGCGGGCGCGGGCGTGCCGGCGGGCGGAGCGGGGGGGAGAACCTTAGGGCCGCGGGGTGGGGGGGCGGGGTAGAGGGGCGCAGCGGGTTTTTTTTGTTTTTGGGGCTAAAGGGAGGCACGGGGCGGAGTTTTTTTTAAACAAACTTCCTCGAGAGCCCCGCAAACAACACTCGGGGAAGCATCTCTTCCCCGAGTGCCACAAATACGGCACTCGGGGAAGTTTTTTTTGCGCCCCAATTTTTTTGTGAGGCATTCCGACATTATTTAAGACTCTGTGCCCAAATTTGGCTTACTTTTGAATTTGTTTGTTATATTTCGTTAGTTTTTTCTTTTTCTTGAATTTTTAGGAAAAGTTCAAATTTGAACTACATGTACATGAAATCATATAATTTAGCGATTCAAAAAATGATATTCATGATATTTGGTGTATATTGAGGCCTTATCCACCAGCTCACATGAAATATCAAGCATCTTGTTGTCGTAACATGACTAACAACATACGGAAAAAGTGTTTCTAAATTACAAAAAATCCGGACGAAGTCCGAAAATCACGAAACTTGTCGGGGAGTTGTGTTATCACATGTATAGGTTGTGTGCAAGACTAGAGAAGATTTTGAGCAAGTCTGCGACGTTTGATGCCTACAACTCACACATCTCCCGTTGTGTTATCACATGGATCACATGTGGAGATGTCTGAGTTTCAAGCATCACACATCGCAACTTGCTCGAGATCTTCTCAACTATTGCACACAACCTCTACATGTGATAACACGATGTCCCGACAAGTTTCGTGTTTTTCGGACTTTGTCCGGATTTTCTGTAATTCAGAAACACTTTTCCCGTATGTTGTTAGTCATGTCACGACAACAAGATGCTCGATATTTCATGTGAGTTGTTGGATAAGACCTCAATATACACCAAATATCATGAATATCATTTTTTTAATCACCAAATTTTATGATTTGATGTACCTGTAGTTCAAATTTGAAGTGTGCCTAAAAATTCAAGAAAAAGGAAAAACTAACGAAATATAACAAAAAAATTCAAAAGTAAGCCAATTTGGGCAAGAAGTTTTAAATAATGTTTGAAGGCCTCACAAAAAAAATGGGGCAAAAAACAAAAAAAATAAATATTTCCCCGAGTGCCAGTGACTAGGCACTCGGGGAAGAGGTCACCTTCCTCGAGTGCTAGGGCTAGACACTCGGGGAAATATTTATTTTTTTTGTTTTTTTTGCCACAATTTTTTTGTGAGGCCTTTAAACATTATTTAAGTCTCTTTGCCCAAATTTGGCTTACTTTTGAATTTGTTTGTTATATTTCGTTAGTTTTTTTTCTTTTTCTTCAATTTTTAGGAAAAGTTCAAATTTGAACTACATGTACATGATGAAATCATATAATTTGGCGATTCAAAAAATGATATTCATGATATTTGGTGTATATTGAGGCCTTATCCACCAACTCACATGAAATATCGAGCATCTTGTTGTCGTAACATGACTAACAACATACGGAAAAAGTGTTTCTAAATTACAAAAAACCCAGACGAAGTCCGAAAATCACGAAACTTGTCGGGGAGTTGTGTTATCACATGTATAGGTTGTGTGCAAGACTAGAGAAGATTTTGAGCAAGTCTGCGACGTTTGATGCCTACAACTCACACATCTCCCGGTGTGTTATCACATGGATCACATGTGGAGATGTCTGGGTTTCAAGCACCACACATCGCAACTTGCTCGAGATCTTCTCAACTATTGCACACAACCTCTACATGTGATAACATGATGTCCCGACGAGTTTCGTGTTTTTCGGACTTCGTCCGGATTTTCTGTAATTCAGAAACACTTTTCTCGTATGTTGTTAGTCATGTCACGACAACAAGATGCTAGATATTTCATGTGAGTTGTTGGACAAGGCCTCAATATACACCAAATATCATGAATATCATTTTTTGAATCACCAAATTATATGATTTGATGTACCTGTAGTTCAAATTTGAAGTGTGCCTAAAAATTCAAGAAAAAGGAAAAACTAACGAAATATAACAAAAAAATTCAAAAGTAAGCCATATTTGGGAAAGGAGTTTTAAATAATGTTTGAAGGCCTCACAAAAAAATGGGGCAAAAAAACAAATAAAAATAAATATTTCTGCGAGTGCCAGTGACTAGGCACTCGGGAAGAGTTTTTTCAATTTTTTTTAAACGGCTCCGTCTATTGGCGCCGTCAAATGCAACTTTTTTCTTCGTGTGCCCGTCTTCCCTGAGTGTTGCGCTCGGGGAAGATGGCCTTCCCCGAGTGCCCGTCTTCCCCGAGTGTCGTGCCCTTTTAGGCACTCGGGGAAGGCCATCTTCCCCGAGTGCAATTCTTCCCCGAGTGCAACACTCGGGGAAGATTGTCTTCCCCGAGTGCCCGTTTTTTGGCACTCGGGGAACTATGTAGCACTCGGGAAAGATTGCTTCTCCCGTAGTGATAGGTGCCAAACAACAAACGTTGTTGATGTTGGTGCATGTAACGGGTTTTAAGGGAGCGTTACAAATGTTGGATGACCATTTGAGATCTTCACGAGTGGTAGCAGCTCATCTCTCTCAGTAGTAGCAGGTTTTCTTGAACATTTGGCCGGCCGGCCGGACGGATAGCTAGCTGCAAGTACTAGTGTAGTAGGTTTGCTGGCCAATAATCTTCGAACACGTTTATTTCATACAGCAGCGAATATATACTGCTCTCGCTGGCAAAAATTCTAATGAAGCGGAGCAATTATTTTTCCATACATGACACATCTTAGTTGATACTACTCTAGCCCAGAGAGAGACCCAGCCTAACTATCAGTGTTGCAATGGTCCTAGCTCCTCCATCCTCCTCCAACGTAGTACTAGCAAAAACAATTACCCATGATTGAGCAAGATGCTGGCACACTATCACCTTCTTTGTACTACTCGCTATGCATTTTCAAGCATGTCCCCCTTTCTTTAATTTGGCTCCGGTCCTCATGGTCCCCCAACAGGTTGAAAATGATAGATCGCAGGAAATGATGATCATGCATCCCTTCCGAAAAGTAGGTACGGTGGTTTTTTTTTTTTTTTTGTTTTTTTTTTTCGGTTGGGGGGGTTTTTTTTTTTTTTTTTTTTTTTTTTTTTTTGTTTTTTTTTTTTTTTTTTTTTTTTTTTTTTTTTTTTTTTTTTTAAAAAGTTTTGTGTTTTTTTTTTTTTTTTTTTTTTTCCCCTTTTTTCCTCCTTTATTATTTTATTAATGTAATCTTTTTTTTTTTTTTTTTTTGTGTGTGTGCCCTCTTTTTTTTTTTTTTTTTTTTTTAGACGCCTCTTTTTTTTTTTTTGGTGTGGGGGGGGGGGGGGGAGTGTGTGTATGTTTGTAGACGAAGTGTGGAGGGAAGGGGGTCGCAGCTGCAGTTCTGCTGGTAAGCACGGCCAACGACGGCGGGATGACGACCGTGGGGGCACGCGGCGTCGCCGACGGCTACCTCGGCGACAACTTCGTCGGCTGCCTGGAGATGGGGCTCGCCAGGTGCTTTGCGCAGCCCACGGTGGTGTGCGTAGAGGACGCCATCGTGGAGTGCAGCCTGCAGGCCGCCGCGGCTGCACCGCCGGCTCCCTGACCTGCAGCGCCTTTGGCGGGAGGCGGCGCGGAGGCCGCCAAGCTTCTCTTGGGCGCCGGCCGTTGGCGGCGGCGTCAAGCGGGGCATCTTCAACCTCGGCACCAACTACATCGAGTGTGTGGCTGTCAACCTGGCGACCAACTGCCTCGTGAAGGCTACATTGGAGTGCGTCGAGGAGGCACTGGCGTGTTAGGCGTGCGCGTCATCCAGATTTATGATAAGTTTTGGCATTTGAGAACTCTGTGACCGGGAGACCTTATAATTATTATTAAGAACATTTTATACCTCTAATCCCTCCGACCGCTGTCTCGCTGACATGTGGGTCTCGTGCCGTCATCCCCTTCCTCCCATATCAAGCCGCACTCTGGTAAGACCCGCCGACCAAGCTCGGCGTCCGTGCGCGCTCTTGGCCTCGGGCCCACGCTCCAGGGCTGCCTGCGTCGCCTTTAAAGAACGTCACCGCCCTCCCTCAAACCCTTTCGCTTCAATCTGAAAGCACAAACGCTGTCCGACCTCCAAACCCTAGGGTTAGGCGCCGCCGTCGATCTCCTCGAACATCGCTACCCAGTCAACGAGGAGAGGCTTAGGAGGGAGGTGAGATCATGACGATGCCACCTCTGCCATTTGTGGACGTCCTATGCCCCGTTTCGTCTGGTAGAAGCTCGCTGGAGTGTGTATCGCCGTTGTCCGCCTATCTCAGCTACGCGGCGCCGTCGTTGCCTTGGCTGCCGCAAGAATCCCCTGTTGGTGTTCGCCGTGCTCCCAGCCGTCTCTAGGGCCAAACTCTGTCCTGATTTTTGGTCGGGAACTGGAGATCGAGTTTTCACTATGGGGATTACCTAGGTTCTTGTCAAATGAGCAAGGGGATTACAAGAGTTTGATCTAGCACTAACCTAGTTAACTAACAAAATCTCTAAACTAAGGTCTAATCTAGAGACTACTACGCTACACTAGAGAGGGTTGTGAGACTCACAAGGTATAAAATACAGTTGCCCATAGGATCTACGATATTTGAATGTTCAACCGCATAGAGATACGAAACTGATCTAATTTACTGGGGGTTGTGACCACGGTTTCGCCCTTTCCCTCCCCCCGTACTGTCAGTACGTGGAGGTATTCTTGACTAGACCTATGATGATCACGGTGTATTGAAGCGTTCTAAGGGAGAAGTCAGATCTATGCTCCCGAAAAGGCATGGTAGCTAACCATAAACATGAAAGCATCTTTAACACTAAATGATAGACTGAAACCACAAAAGCAGCGATTACATCACAAGATCATTTACAACCCATGGACAAATGAGAAGATTACCCCATCAAGGTGCTAAACATGGCACCATTGACCATGGTGATGCTTCCAACGGTATCCTCCTTCTCATCTGATCCTCCTTCTCCTCTAGGGGTGTCGTGGCAGAGCCTCAATGTCCTCCTCCACCTGTGGTTGCATCCTTTGACTCGGCGATCCTTCTCATGAATGATCTCTCTCTTACCCTTCCTCTCTAGCTTGTGGACGGCCTCCCGGGCGAATGGCTCTCTCTCTCTCTCTGCAAATGGCGGTGCCTCCACGTACATAGGGTTGCATCATCTTCATGCTAAAGAAATGGGGGGTCGAACCGCCAACTGGGCCGACCGGCTAGGCCCATCCCTACTCGGTTCGGTCGCCCCTTCGCTCCCATGGGTCCTTTTTGGTATTTTTCAATTCCCCCCTTCAATTACATGATTTTGATGATGTCATCCTCACGTCCAAGATAGAGGGTCTTCTCGCATGAAGTCCTGTCTTTTATGCTTCAATCCTCGGGGATGTTCCGTTGTAACACTTTGGTCCTTGCCACCTTTCGAAGTGATTTCATCATGCTCTCGAATATGAACATGACTCATCATTTGCTCCTTTGAACTTGTTGTGACTTCGTCCTTTTAGTCCATGTTTTCCTGGAAAAACACAAGTATTATACAAACACCTTTCTCCAAGTTCTCACATGTCGCACAATTGAAGTGGCTATCCTAAACGATTCATAAACTCTTTGCTCCCACAAGTATCTCATATTATCATGTAATGTGGAGCTATAGGTATGGCTAGTGAGATCAACACAAATATTGTCAAGATAAGAAATTCCTCTAATGGTTGTTGTTGGTATTTCTTAACGTCGATGCTAAGTTTATGAGTCCCTAGAAACGATGCCAGAAATGATCAAATGGAAATCCTAATGACTACAAGAGTCTGCAAGCGCATGAAAGTACCATTGTAGCATTTCCCCAAAGGAGTATTCCAAAGGGTATCAAATCCAAGGAAGCCTGTGCGGATTAACAAGTTCAACACTATTGCAATGACTACAAATCATAGATGGAAACAAACTAGGAACTCAGGTGTAAGGGTAAGGTATGATAGATAAGTTGGTAGTGTTAACACACAAATATACTCTCTCTAAAGGTCCTAGGCGTAGGAGGTAAGATACGAGTTATTTCTAGGTTCTAATGTACTATACACATTAAGTCAGTAAGACGAGTTAGATACAAACTAGCATTGCATGAATGTTGGCTTAAGCACCCAGGTACAAACGAGGAGCTAACCTCTCGCGTCTCTTACTCACAACTCCGGTTGTTAGACTTTAGACTCCTACAACATATCCGAACATGGGGGATTCCAGAAGGGTCCAACGGCTGTCATTACCGCGGCCTACCCCAAGACAAACCGTGGGATACACTCATAAGTAATGTAGCTACGCAACCCAAGCACCACGCTTACGTTGCTAGCAGGACTCTAATCGGCCCGGGATATTGTGACCCAGGTCAGAGCCATAAGATAAACTAACAAATTACACAAAGTACCGTAGCTTAAGCATGAACTTCATAGAACATGAACATGGAATCTAACTGGATCCAACTAGGCTAGGTACACAAATAAATTTGTGCTTTCCTATGTCTATTCAACAAGATCAAAGGGTCGTGTTTGTGAAGAACATGAGCCTCTAACTTATGAACAAACACCGAAAACATGAGTTAAGTCAACCTTCAACTGGATCGAAAGGGCTTGTTCATCAAGAACATCAGCCCCTAAATGATGAACAAGAGAAGAACACATGAACAAATCACCCATGTATACAAGCACAAGTTTACATGAAATAGTTATATAACGAAAGTAGAGCAAAGTCATATAAGAAATAAAGATACAAGAGAACTCATACCTAGATCCCAAAGTAGACTTGGAACCTGAAGTAGAACTACTCTAGCCTGCCTCCAAGCCTTAGAAACCAAAAGTGAGAGAGGAGTAGTAAGATGTGGTGTCTAAGAATGAGACCCTCCACTTCTATTTATAGGCTGAGCACCGAAATCAAGAGGAGCCAAATGCCCCGGGAGTGGCCTTTAGGACTAATGGGAAGACACCACGTGGAAGCCCCTGAGTGGAGAGCTCAAGATCGGTTCGGCCAACCTGTAGGGTCGGCTGACTATGTTTTCTCTAGGTGGCAGTCCTATGGACCCTTAGGTCGGTCCTCGATGTACACGTGTTCTTGAGGTGGTTTAGACGCTCTGGTGGGCCCATGGATCCATGTGAAGTCCACATGTCACGCTCTGATTCATCGGGGCTTGCCTCCCTTGGATTGGTGACTTGTCTTGCATGCATAAGATCTAAGGTTGCAGCCCTTTCTTGGCTGATGTTTCGATGTGTGTTGTCCATGTGCGTCTCCTTTGTCTCGAATAAAGGAGACGCGCACACGTCTCCATTCTTCGAGACAGAGGAGACATACATACACAGGACGAGTCTCCTATGAACATCCTATATGCTTATTTTATATGTACCTAATTTATTTAGGTCCAACATCCGAATTCACAAAAATCCACAAAATAACAAGAATCCACAAAATTCATATGCACCATTTGAAAAAATTCAGCAACTTCACAACAACATCACGAAATTCATAGGACAAGGAACAATGCAAAAATTTCCTAATGAGGTTAACATGGTTCATCATTAATTAGCTATCATTTAAGCCAACATAGTATCATTCCTGTAAAAATGTCCAAAGGGTCTGATCACCTCGTCCATGAGGAATGTGGCAGTACTATCACGAACGTAGTCCAACGCATCTGTGTCCTGTCTTTCTTCCAGTAAGTCAAATTCCTGAATATAACAGTGTTAGTAGTCAGTGCACATAGGTGGTTACCAAATAAGCAAGATTTCGGCTCAGTTGTAGGCGTTATAAATGCGGAACCCAAGAATGTACCACATGTCGAAGCCTCAGTTTTTGCTTAAATGTAACTTTTACTTTAAGCATGTGATAGGCACAATAGAAACCGTAGAGTCTTGTACCTACAAGTTGTTAGTAGCACTGCGATAAATGTACAAATAAAAATAGTGGTGAGAAGAAATAAACTCAAGCTTTTGTACTAGCTTCCATAGGCAAGAAATAAGTTATACATACCTTAACTTTTGTGTCATGTTGCAAGGTGCAGCGGGGCAAATTGTTGCCCATGCAGTAACTATCCCAAGCCCTACAACAAAACATGCAACAATGGTCAGAGCAACTCCAAGAGTCTCTCTAAAAATCACTAGCTAAAACTCTGATTTGGCTAGTATATAAAATGAAATAGCTAGCAAAAAGTTGATGAAATCCAACATACTAGCTAAAATCAACTATCCATATGCTTCCCCGCTAGTGGGTCCCGGATGCCATACTCATGCATAAGGAGATAGCTAGCGGGACTGGCTAGCCAAAGATGGCTAGCGAAGCCCCCTGTTTAGCTAGTGGAGGATAGCCAAGGCAAGTTTAGCTAGTTTGTTGGATTGAGTTTTTGGAAAAATTTTCTATTTTTTAGCTAGTTAAACCAAGATAGCTAGTCTCTTGGAGTTGCTGGGCAGTATTAGTAAACTTTGCAGAGTTTGTTGAGGAACTTTGTAGGAAAGAAGGAACTTACTGGATTGTACTGGTGATCCTTCCAAAGAAGAACATGATCTTGTATCTTGATTCATTGAAAAGCCTAGAACGGATATTTCTATTTTGTGAAAAGTCATTAACGAGTAAATCGGGAAGCATTATCTAATAATACTGTCGGCCTATAATAAGAACACAATAAACTTAATAAGCTAGTCAGACTACAAACCAATCAGGAAGTCCGTTATTGTAATATTACGGATGTTGTCTGATCAATATTATATCCATCTGTATTATGGAATTTAGTGTGCACATGAATACTAAATATTACACCATTTCAAATTGATCATAGAATATTACACACATGACGTGTGCTAAAAAACAAGAATATTTCTTGTGATGTTTTATTTTGTTTTACGTACTTTCTCCCATTTTAAATATAAAATATGTAAGACTATTATGTAATTGTTACTAACATATATTTGTTCACTAACTTAAATATTATCTAATAATTTTTAGCGCCAACTAATCCACTTACGGTCCAAATCCGTACCCTCTCAGGCATCCAAGAAAATCCATGTCCGTAATCACATCCGCATATTACATTCCGATCCAAGTATGTAAAATAAATGAGGATTAAGATTTGGTACAAGTATTATCTGTGGCTATCCGTTCCACTTTCATCCCTACTTTGAACCGTCAATGCTGGCCCAAATAGAGAATCATGTGATCAGTTAATTAATGACAAGGATATCCTTCAAAAGATGGCAATCGCGGACACGATGGAAATTTTTCTTATACGTGGTGTTATGTTCACACTATAATTAATGTTGACCACCAATATTGCAATAGGAACACGACACAAATATAGAAACTGTTCAATGCCAATGCAACATTGATCCATACAAAAAACTACTTTTGCAGCCAACGTATTACAAGGAAAACCACAAGTACAATAAACCTATGCAAAAAGACCACACACATTTGATTTGATAGAATTAATTACAATAATAATTTTGGTGATATTGGAAAGGAATACCAATTGTTATTAACCTCTTAATAGTCCATCAACAAGAATTTACAAAAGGTATAACAATAATAGGATCGAGCCGTACTTGGCTATCGATCGAGCAATTCACATTCGGCGAAATGATGGCCCTTGATGTACTGATAGATGGTTGACACACCTCCCTTGTACGGGTCGTCAAGTGGATGTGGCTGCATCATACTCGGGGCATGCCTTCCTACATATTCGACCCTTTTTTATCTCTGACAACCTAGCATTATACTTCTCACGGCATTTCTCATCACACAACTTGAAAGAGGATTGGTCGTTCTTCACCTTCTCGCAGTTCTTAAAACAAATTCCTGACTCCATGGTTGCGATACCGAAGTAACCGAGGAGGGTACACTTCTCATGACAAAGTTCGATGTCTGCAAGAGTCCCTTTACCTTCGCATTTCTTGTTGCATTCGACCACCTTTTCTGCCAGCGTGCTGATGCTAATTTGGTTAGAGATTTCCTCTGAGAACACGGATGGGGCCACCAGGATAAGGGTCACTACGAATAGAGCTCCTATAATGCTTCGACTTGCGCCATTATTGTTGTCCCTATTGAGGCTAATCGTATTTGACGACAATCGCTTTATCGGTGGAGCTACCCTGTCGTCCTCTATATATATTGTAGTGGGGCATGTAAATTAGGCATGAGTATGCGGCCATGAGAGCTTCACGGTCAAATATTTGGTGGTAAGTGCATGCCCTTCTTCGCTCACCGCCTCCTAAATTTCCGTTTCTTTCGCTTCACCTCATAGTTGTTGTTTCCTTAGCAACCATGCATGGGTTATTTTTAGTTAGTAGAAAGATTGTGAAGATAAAAAGTGTGAATGCATTGCAAATAGGAAAATGATACTTCTTGATGTGGACGTGTATTTTATTATTGGCAACATTGTATGGTTTTACAACTTTTCAGGTATAATCTGCAAACAAAACCATTATGGCTTGTGTGCTAGGCTCCTCTCATCCACAAATTGTTAATGATAGATCCTTTTGCGTCGGGTAGTCATCTTGACCATAGTCGTTCTCCTCAGCCTAAGTTAACAACTCGTATATAGTCGCCCTATGATTTGAAAGACATCTTTTTATTTGGTTTGGTTGGGGTTCATAAAGGGTACAATAGATGTATATCATGATAGCAGCCGCTCTATTACTAACAAGTCTAGTAACCCACAATGTAAAGACAATTTTAGAATTAATTAAAACCAAAGGGCAACTGTTGGGCCACTTGTCTTTGAAGGCACGCTAACAAGTTAACTAATTCATTATAATGAGTACTCGATGCCTCTAGAATATGGCTCTATACTCCAAACTAGAGTTGTTCCTCTGGATTCATGGTACCTCATATGTAGCGAGTTCCATGGTAACAGACTAAAATGAATTTGAAGACCCGTGCAAGGAGTTATAGAGAAAACATTGAGCGTTGCGCGTTCTGAAATTTCAGGACAAATTTCATCACTGAAGTAAAACAGACGTAACTCTCTTGTTCGGAGTCTGATTTGGGCAGATAAACAATAATTGGAAAGGAAATTTTGTGCACTGTGCAATGGAGTAGATCTTGGGTGTACTTTATTTTCTGGACATTAAATAAAAATTCATGGAGTGAAGACAACACCGAAGGGTGACAAAGAAGGAAAAAACTATGATGTTAGATACCTTGGACAAGTCTTCTATATGTGATCAAGCACAACATGGGAAGTGAATTGAAGCTACACTGGCACCTTTTCTTCTTGCATGAAGGGTCATGGCTATGCAATGAGAAGAACTTATGTGAGAAAGTCGAGCTCTATGACTTTAAATGAAGCGCTTCCCGGGAGGCAACCAGTTTCTTTATGTTTTTATTCCTTTCTTAAAGGGAATAAAGAATGGAATCATCCTATGATGATCAACTTGTGGCTAATTAATCTAAGTTTCATTTTTTTACAACCACCATCATGTTCATGCTCATATTTATCTATTTGCATGCACTGCATTTTGTCATCGAGGTGATTTTTGTTTCTTTGCATATACATGTTTTGCATTTAGTTAGCTCCCTAGCTTTATAAACTAATTTATCAATGCTTCACTTTCCATGTTAATCCTTTAAGGGATTTTTTTTTACAATCTTGTGTAAACGTGGTGTTTAAACATGTTTGCAGACCATCATAGTTAAGTTCGATAAACTTGCTAGCTTTTCATATGTTTTCATGTTGCATTGGTTACTTTATAAGCTTTGTAATGTGCTTAGTTTTTTCTTATGCTATAAGAGTTATTGATATAGGGATAGACATGGTGGTTTAACCCTAGATAAATCAATTTTTGTGGCCATGGAGAAATTTTGCAACTTAGTTGTAAATATGGTGTTTATAACTAGGTGAAAACATTGTCTTTGTTTATATGCTTTCCTCTCATATGCGTACACACTTTGCACCACATACACTCATTAGGTTTTTATTCCTCATTAGACTAATTATTCAACAAGTTAAGAGTCCTCGGAAACATTGTTGGATCATTGGCAATTCTATCGACTCCCGCAACTGTCACCTTGGGGGTACAATGTGCCCTTAAAATGTTTTGCAGGCAGGATAAAGACTCTCACGGTAAGGAAATTGAAGGATAGCTAAGTAAAAATGCTTCGTCTTCTTCTTCCATGTCTATAAAAATGCTAAGCATGGGGGAGACCCTCAATCTTCAACATGGAAGTGCACCATGACGCTCTAAAAGATAGAATCAAGATCATCAATATCTCTGAATCAATGCACAGGAAGCTATTGTTGTCATCAAAATTTTGTGTGGTCTCAAATGGAAAACACTGAGTACTTTTAGATATTTAGAAGCCCCATGAAGTTATTATTCCAACAAATAAATAATCAAGACAATCAGAGGTCCCTAGAAGTGGTTATGCGAATCACTGAGTGCAGCATGTCGTGAAATCAGTTTTGATAGCATGCATCACTGAAGTGAAATGGACGTAGCTCCCTTGTTTGAACTCCGTTTTCGATAAATGACCACACATTGGAAAGGTAATTTCATAAAATTTTCAATAGATCTATATTTTAATACATGTTCTCTGCTGTAATGGACAAAGAGGAAATCAATGAAGAAGAGACAGCAAGGAGATGATGAGAACAAGAAAGAGGAGATGGTGATGACAACATTGAAGAGAAGGGCGACTATGTCTATGTTGTGGCTCAACAAGCCACACAAGTTTATTATCTCTCATGCCCGTGCAAAACGGACAAACGTTTCCAGGGTTGGAACGTTGTGTACAATATTGCAATAGGAACACGAATATTGCAATAGGAACACGACAAAAATATAGTAACTGTTCAATGCCAATGCAACATTGATCCATACAAAAACTACTTTTGCAGCCAACGTATTAAAAGGAAAACAACAAGTACAATGAAGCTTATGCAAAAAGACCACACACATTTGATTTGATAGAATTAATTACAATAATAATTTTGGTGATGTTGGAAAGGAATACCAATTGTTATTAACCTCTTAATAGTCCATCAACAAGAATTTACAAAAGGTATAACAATAATAGGATCGAGCCGTACTTGGCTATCGATCGAGCAATTCACATTCGGCGAAATGATGGCCCTTGATGTACTAATAGATGGTTGACACACCTCCCTTGTACGGGTCGTCAAGTGGACGTGGCTGCATCATACTCGGGGCATGCCTTCCTACATATTCTGACCCTTTTTTATCTCTGACAACCTAGCATTATACTTCTCACGGCATTTCTCATCACACAACTTGAAAGAGGATTGGTCGTTCTTCACCTTCTCGCAGTTCTTAAAACAAATTCCTGACTCCATGGTTGCGATACCGAAGTAACCGAGGAGGGTACACTTCTCCTGACAAAGTTCGATGTCTGCAGGAGTCCCTTTACCTTCGCATTTCTTGTTGCATTCGACCACCTTTTCAGCGTGCGATGCTAATTTGGTTAGAGATTTCCTCCGAGAACACGGATGGGGCCACCGATAAGGGTCACTACGAATAGAGCTCCTATAATGCTTCGACTTGCGCCATTATTGTTGTCCCTATTGAGGCTAATCGTATTTGACGACAATCGCTTTCGGTGGAGCTACCGTCCTCTATATATATTGTAGTGGGGCATGTAAATTAGGCATGATTATGCGGTCATGAGAGCTTCACGGTCAAATATTTGGTGGTAAGTGCATGCCCTTCTTCGCTCACCGCCTCCTAAATTTCCGTTTCTTTCGCTTCACCTCATAGTTGTTGTTTCCTTAGCAACCATGCATGGGTTATTTTTAGTTAGTAGAAAGATTGTGAAGATAAAAAGTGTGAATGCATTGCAAATAGGAAAATGATACTTCTTGATGTGGACGTGTATTTTATTATTGGCAACATTGTATGGTTTTACAACTTTTCGGTATAATCCGCAAACAAAACCATTATGGCTTGTGTGCTAGGCTCCTCTCATCCACAAATTGTTAATGATAGATCCTTTTGCGTCGGGTAGTCATCTTGACCATAGTCGTTCTCCTCAGCCTAAGTTAACAACCCGTATATAGTCGCCCTATGATTTGAAAGACATCTTTTTATTTGGTTTGGTTGGGGTTCATAAAGGGTACAATAGATGTATATCATGATAGCAGCCGCTCTATTACTAACAAGTCTAGTAACCCACAATGTAAAGACAATTTTAGAATTAATTAAAACCAAAGGGCAACTGTTGGGCCACTTGTCTTTGAAGGCACGCTAACAAGTTAACTAATTCATTATAATGAGTACTCGATGCCTCTAGAATATGGCTCTATACTCCAAACTAGAGTTGTTCCTCTGGATTCATGGTACCTCATATGTAGCGAGTTCCATGGTAACAGACTAAAATGAATTTGAAGACCCGTGCAAGGAGTTATAGAGAAAACATTGAGCGTTCCTTCTGAAATTTCAGGACAAATTTCATCACTGAAGTAAAACAGACGTAACTCTCTTGTTCGGAGTCTGATTTGGGCAGATAAACAATAATTGGAAAGGAAATTTTGTGCACTGTGCAATAGAGTAGATCTTGGGTGTACTTTATTTTCTGGACATTAAATAAAAATTCATGGAGTGAAGACAACACCGAAGGGTGACAAAGAAGGAAAAAACTATGATGTTAGATACCTTGGACAAGTCTTCTATATGTGATCAAGCACAACATGGGAAGTGAATTGAAGCTACACTGGCACCTTTTCTTCTTGCATGAAGGGTCATGGCTATGCAATGAGAAGAACTTATGTGAGAAAGTCGAGCTCTATGACTTTAAATGAAGCGCTCTCCGGGAGGAAACCAGTTTCTTTATGTTTTTATTCCTTTCTTAAAGGGAATAAAGAATGGAATCATCCTATGATGATCAACTTGTGGCTAATTAATCTAAGTTTCATTTTTTTACAACCACCATCATGTTCATGCTCATATTTATCTATTTGCATGCATCGCATTTTGTCATCGAGGTGATTTTTGTTTCTTTGCATATACATGTTTTGCATTTAGTTAGCTCCCTAGCTTTATAAACTAATTTATCAATGCTTCACTTTCCATGTTAATCCTTTAAGGGATTTTTTTTACAATCTTGTGTAAACGTGGCGTTTAAACATGTTTCGCACCATCATAGTTAAGTTCGATAAACTTGCTAGCTTTTCATATGTTTTCATGTTGCATTGGTTACTTTATAAGCTTTGTAATGTGCTTAGTTTTTTCTTATGCTATAAGAGTTATTGATATAGGGATAGACATGGTGGTTTAACCCTAGATAAATCAATTTTTGTGGCCATGGAGAAATTTTGCAACTTAGTTGTAAATATGGTGTTTATAACTAGGTGAAAACATTGTCTTTGTTTATATGCTTTCCTCTCATATGCGTACACACTTTGCACCACATACACTCATTAGGTTTTTATTCCTCATTAGACTAATTATTCAACAAGTTAAGAGTCCTCGGAAACATTGTTGGATCATTGGCAATTCTATCGACTCCTGCAACTGTCACCTTGGGGGTACAATGTGCCCTTAAAATGTTTTGCAGGCAGGATAAAGACTCTCACGGTAAGGAAATTGAAGGATAGCTAAGTAAAAATGCTTCGTCTTCTTCTTCCATTTCTATAAAAATGCTAAGCATGGGGGAGACCCTCAATCTTCAACATGGAAGTGCACCATGACGCTCTAAAAGATAGAATCAAGATCATCAATATCTCTGAAACAATGCACAGGAAGCTGTTGTTGTCATCAAAATTTTGTGTGGTCTCAAATGGAAAACACTGAGTACTTTTAGATATTTAGGAGCCCCATGAAGTTATTATTCCAACAAATAAATAATCAAGACAATCAGAGGTCCCTAGAAGTGGTTATGCGAATCACTGAGTGCAGCACGTCGTGAAATCAGTTTTGATAGCATGCATCACTGAAGTGAAATGGACGTAGCTCCCTTGTTTGAACTCCGTTTTCGATAAATGACCACACATTGGAAAGGTAATTTCATAAAATTTTCAATAGATCTATATTTTAATACATGTTCTCTTCTGTAATGGACAAAGAGGAAATCAATGAAGAAGAGACAGCAAGGAGATGATGAGAACAAGAAAGAGGAGATGGTGATGACAACATTGAAGAGAAGGGCGACTATGTCTATGTTGTGGCTCAACAAGCCACACAAGTTTATTATCTCTCATGCCCGTGCAAAACGGACAAACGTTTCCAGGGTTGGAACGTTGTGTACAAGTTATCGCCACACGGTAGACTACTTGTCCCAAGCAATGAAGATTAAAACATAGAGAAGATTATTCATTAATATATTTTAATCTCAGCACATTGGGACAATTTTGATTATTTTGTTGGCAATCTCGTTACCTCTCGGCCATATCCTCGGGCCCATCTTCGGGGATCGTGTCCTTTTTTCTCTAGACAACTACACATGAAATAAAAATGTTCTTACCAGGGTGGTCTCCCCGAAGCGTAGAGGTCATTGGACGACGCTAGCTAATTTGCAACTCAATTCGCACCACATAATCCGCGCCGGCCGACCGCATTTGCTCGCTCGCTTGAGCGGTGTACATTCTTTAGGTCATTCTTCGTTTCCCTGGACGTCGTGCATAGAAGAAATGCACAGGTTTTTCTTGTTTTCGTCTTTGGTTGTTGTAACATAATGCATCATCATCCGACCACATTTGTTTGTGTCTGCTTCTCAGGGACACCTCTACAGTCTCCATCTCTCCATAACCAAGGTCTCATAACTTCGTATTCAACAACAAAAAAAGGTGGCATCAGTTTGGCACTGCTGACGATCGACACCCAAGGTAAACAACATGTGCTCCCATCCTTCCGTACTCATCTCCTAGTGATAGAATTAATCTCTACCACAGAACCACCATATAATGCACCCTCGTGAGTTCCGAGGAAGGTGTGTAATGTACTTGAATTCAGATTTAGTTTCAAATTTAGATTTAGATTTGAATTGAACATGAATTTAGATTTAGATTTGAATTGAACTTGAATTTAGATTTAGATTTGAATTGAACTTGAATTTAGATTTATATTTGAATTGAACTTGAATTTAGATTTAGATTTGAATTGAACTTGAATTAGATTCAACAGTAGATTTAGAATTAGATGTAAAAATAGATTTCAACTGAATTTGTTCAAACTTGACTCGCACATTTCCAACTCGACTCGCTCGACCCCCAACACGCTTGACTCCCGCCCGACTCACTCGAACGTCCATTACAAAATTAGTTTCGTCATTTGAAAAATTAGTTTTCTCATTACAAAACCATCTTCTCATCAGAAATTAGTTTTCTGAATTTTCGAATGTTTTCATCATGTTAATGTAGAGATCAGATAGATCGTCGTAGTTCTTCGCCATTCATACACGAAAGGGATGCAGTGGATGAAGAATATGTGATGTCTCCGCATGTGGAAATCAACAATATTGCAGACCAGTTGGTATGGGAAAATGAAAATGAAGAGGACGTAGATGCCGCCGGGGGGCCCCGGGTGGGGGGGGGGGGGGGGGGGAAAATTTTTGGGGGTGTTCCTTTGGTTTCCCCCCCCCGGGGGGGGGGGGGGGGGGGGGGGGTTGTTGCTTTTTTTTTTGGGGGGGGGGGGGGGAATACCCTGGGTGGGGGGGGGAGGTTAATTACTTTTATATGCATGAAATGATTTTGAATTGCTTTACCTATGAAGCATATAGGGGACTCAACCTACCAAGAGGCAACGGCGCCGCCGACCTTGTACCCGCCACAAGAAGAAATTGAAGACTCTGGCACCTCGGCTCCTAAAACTGGGGGGACCTCTGTGAGTCAGCATTAAAAAAAGCGAGGTGAACGAGGAAGAAACTAATATTGTTAGGGGGTGAGACCTCGACACATCTGAAGGGGGCTACCCAAGCAGTTTGCAGGTTAAAGGAGGGATTGAGGAACTAAGAGCGACGATTATGCACAGGATGCATACGGAAATCAGCGAGACACGGGGGGACACGAGGGGTTTATACTGGTTCGGGCCTGCAGAGAGTGAACCCTACGTCAAGTTTGGTGGTGGAATTAAGCGAGAGTCATCTGCCCTCGAGGAGGGAGTCGTCGACGTGCCCTTGAGGGGCGCCCCAGGCCTCCTTATATTGCATGGCGTGCCTTGGGTTGCAAGCCGGTTTACATCTATCATAGTTGGTTACATCGAAAGCCTATCCGAACTGAACTATCCTGTCTTGTACACCAACTATATTTACGTCCTTGGGACCGCTTGTCAGGTCGGCAGGGCCCACTGACAGGTCGGCGGGTCTTCTGGCAGGTCGGGCCCGCCTGACGGGGACGACTGAGACACTGGTCGGTGGGGACCCATGGGTACGACCCATGTCTCTCAAGCCCCTGATCGATGTATAGCCGTAGAGGCCGAGGCGAGGTCATGTCGAAGCGAAGCGAAGGCATTGCACCGCTAAGTTTGCGTAGGGTGCACGGGGATCCAGTGCACGCACGAAGTCAAATATCAAGCTCCTGGAATGTAGGTCTAGAAGGTCAAAGCGAAGACGAGACGTCAATATTCAAGAAGGTCGCAACGCCAACCGTAGATAGGTCGAGCAGAGGGGTAGTGGAAGCAGGCTTCCAGTAGGTCGAGGCGAATTTGAGGAAGAGGGCGTCGCAAGACGCACTCATGGACTAGCCCTCGAGCAGTAAAGCGACCAGAATGGCCAGTTTGATGCTTAGGAAGAAAAAGAGAACCTATGGCCTTCTGTTGCCATCATGATGCTCTGGCTAATTGGGCGAATGTGCTAAAGAACGTGGAATAAGGGAAAGGTGTGATAACTGCCAGAAGTACAGTGAAGTCCGCCGGCCTGAAGTAAGTGACGGCAGAGACACCAAGAGGTTTGGCAACCTGAAGTGGACAACGACGGTGACACCGGGAGGTCTTAAGACCTAAAGATGGCGACGACAGAGCCGCCGAGAGGTCTGAAGACCTAGAGAAGGGCGACGACAGAGCCACCAAGGGATCCAAAGACCTACAGAATGGTGATGACATAGCCGTCGAGTGGTCCGAAGACCTACAGATGGCGAAGACAGAGCTGCCGAGAGGTCTGAAGACCTACAGAAGGGTGACGATGGAGCCACAGAGAGGTCAGAAGACCAACAGATGGCGACGCCAGAGCCGCCGAGAGGTCTGAAGACCTAAAGATGGTGACGATAGAGCCGATAAGAGGTCCGAAGACCTACAGAAGGGCAACGACAGAGCAGCCGAGAGGTCAGAAGACCTAAAGATGGTGACAACAGAGCCGTCGAGAGGTCCGAAGACCTAAAGACGGTGACAACAGAGCCGCCGAGAGGTCCGAAGATCTACAGAAGGGCGACAACGGTGCTGCCGAGAGGTCCAAAGACCTACAAAAAGGCGACGATGGAGTCACCGAGAGGTCTGAAGACCTACAGGTGGCGACAATAGAGCCGCTGAGAGGTCCGAAGACCTAAAGACGACAGCGACAGAGTCACTAGGAGGTCCGAAGACCTAACGAAGGCGACCAACCCCCGAGCGTGGAAGCTGGATGAGTCGTGGAAGCACTGAATCCCTTCCCGCTGCGAGACAGAGAGGTCCGCTAGGAAACAGGAGACACGTCCATAGGTCAAAATTACTCCGGAAGCTGGATAAAGAGCTTGCCCAGTGAAACTAAGTAGATGCAAAGACGGTGTATTAATTTGCACAAATGTGATGAGTACTTGGCCTGAGCCTAAGACATTCTTGCAATGTGTTTTGTTTGAGAAAGCATTCCCCTCATCGTGCTAGGCGCAAATTATGCGAACTCAAATGCTATGAAGCTGCAAAATTTGTCTCCTCCACTAACCCAACTCAGTGGATGTCGTATGGACCTCCCTGGGCCCTACATTTGTGGGGGTACGGGGCCAGTTTTAGGGGGGGGCCCGAGGGAATCGGGTTTCACAAAAACACAAAAAAATGGAGCACAAGGACTACACGAGAGTAGTACTCGGTTAGGGGGAGCGACATGTTCCGCACTGTATGGAGGACTCCTAGACGTACTCGACTAGTACTCTCTCCCTACTCCGACTTGTAACCCTGCCTCCCGGACTATATAAGGCGAGGCAGGGACCTTTCTCTAGCATCGAACATCAACCCACGGCGTACTATTACACATCCTGTAATCGTACCCAATCAATCCAGAGCTACGCAGCATACAGGACGTAGGGTATTACACACCTCGCGGCCGAACTGTCTAAATTGTGTGCCACGTGTCTCTTCCTTCGAGTTACCGATCTCGGCGAGCCACATTCATCTACTTCGGGTACTCCCCTTAGTAGGTTGCCGGTCTAAAACACCGAACCGGCGCGCCGGGTAGGGGCTCTCGCCCGAGATCACATGGCGAACTCGACGGCTCCCGTCCTTTCAAGCCATCCGTCGCCTTCAAGCGCGGCGACACCTTCGTGTTCGGCGCACACGGCCGCACCGCCGACGGCGGGCTCCTTTCGGCGCCGCCTCACCGCCGCCCAACCCGAAGGCGGCTTCGTGACGCTTCCGGGGTTGTCACGGGCGAACTCGGCGGCATTCGGCGAAATTTCGCTCTTCAACCACCACGGCGACTTCGAGCTCGAGTCCACTTCCAACTCGGACTCGACGTCGCCATGGGCCATCGCATGCGAGCCGGGCCGCCTCGGCCATCGCAGGCGGTCCCCTCACCGCTCGAGCGCTCCGGCGTGGCCCCCGCATCCTCGGCGGGCCCGCACGGGGGCTCCCACTTCAGCGGGGCGGCAAGGAGCCCGTGCCCGAGTGCGGCTCGGACTCCGACGCCACCTTCGATCGCGCTCCGACCCCATCCCTCTCTCCGAGTTCTACTCGAACCCGGATTATGAGTTCGACTTCGGGTCGGACACCGAGGAGCCCGAGTCCGAGGACAACTCCACCGAGCTTCCCTTGTTAGGGCCGGCCTATGGGCTGGTTATAACATCCACATGGCCGGAAGATACGTCTGCGGCCGGACCGCAAGCCCGCCGACCGATAAGGGGAGACTCACGCTACATCGCCTACATCGACTCGCTAATGTTCCGGAGGGAACACCCCTAGCTCGGCCGACTCAAGCACACCAGGCGAGGTGGCACCCTGCGAGCCCGGCCTTGGCACCCCCGATCGCCAAGTCTTCATGGCTGCGGTGACACCCCGGGGCCTTCGAGGAACGGCTCGGGATAAGTACACGGAAGACATCTCCTCCGACGAGCTCTCGCGATGCTCCACCGAACGAGACTCCCGCGGACGAGAGATGCTCGACGTGAACGTAACCGGAAGCGCAACGAACGTCGTCGGCGCCTCCGCGACAACTTCCCCGTCCGCAACCTGCGGAGCTCTCGAGGCGGTCGAGAGCGAGTACACACTACCCCCGAGTAGTGCCTCATGTCGATCACGGCGATCGCACGCCGGGCTCGGGGCATACGCGCCGGAGAGGTCATCGCCAAGCTCGGCCGAAGAGGCCTACTTCATGCGGGTCGACAACGAGTCAACCCGACCTCCTCCGGCCGGACCTCGCGACAATGAAGCCACAAGTCGCGGCGCCAACAACGGTCCCAACCGTACTCGAGCCGACCTCCCGGCCGAGCCAAACCGTCGTCGCTCCAACGCCGGTGGGCCTTCACCGCGCGACCATAGCACCGAGAAGTCGTCCCTCACCGCGCTCCGGTGGCGAGGGCGGCAACGATCCCGACGGCGGCGGCGGCGCGGCGGCGGCTCCAATCATGGGACCAACAGGGGGCCGGAGGCGGCGGCGGCCGCGGCGGCCGAGGCCACGCGAACGGCCACGCCTCGGCGCCCGCGGGCGGCTACGACGCCCGCGAAGATTGAAGAGCTACGGCGGAAGAAGTCGACCACCGCAACCGAGGGCGACGGCTTCCCCGCCTTCTCACCTCGACTTCGCAACTTGCTCCTCCCCGACAAATTCAAGCCTTTGGGGATCACCAAGTACGATGCGAAGCGGATCCCATCCGGTGGCTCGGGTGCTACGCCCTCCCCATCGAGAACGGCGGCGGCAACGGCGACACCAAGTGCCTCTACTTCCCCCTGCCGCGGACCAAGCACCACTCACTTGGCTCGAGTCGCCGGATAAGCACTCAATCGACAAGTGGGACCCGCCGAAGGAGCGGTTCACAAGCAACTTCGCGGGCGCCATGGGCCGATCGGGTACTCGCATGGACACGGCCATGATCAAGCGAGAACAAGGCGAGACTCTCCGCAAGTACATGCGCCGCTTTTCGACAAGTGCGCTACCGTCGTCGACGTCACCGACAAGGAGGTCATCGACCTCTTCCGGGATGGTCTCTATCACCGCCGCACCTTTGAAGACTTCGGTCGTCGCCGCCCCCGGTCCATCCCCCACCTCAAGGACATGATCACGTCCCGGGCGGATGAAGAGGATAAAGCCAACACCAAGTACGACGCCATCCGTGGCAAGACCAAGCGAGAACCGGGCGGCGACGGCCGGCAACGCAAACCAAGGCGGTCGCAACAACAACAACACCGGCAACTACTCGGGTCCCAACCGCAAGCGCAAGCCGACAACCTTGTCGCGGCTATCCGGTGCCTGCGAAAGGGAACCGAAGAAGAACTCCGGCGGTTTCAAAGACACGAAGGAGAAGTGCCCGTGGCATCCAAACGGCAACCACACCACCGAACAGTGCTACCAACTCAGGCATGCACTCAAGGATACGCCAGAGCCACCGCACCCTCATGACCAAAAGGGCAAGAAGAAGGATGGCGACAACAACGACTTCCGGGAACGACAAGACCGTCAACGTCCTCTTCGGCGGGCTACCCGGCGAGGCGGGAGCGAAGGCTACCCGTCGTGAAGTGATGTCCATTGAGCCGGCGGTCCCGACCCCTCTCGGGTGGTCGGAGATACCCATCACCTTCTCCCGCGCGGATCAATGGACCGGCTTCTCCGAACCGGGACGGTTCCCCCTCGTCCCGAAGCCGGTGGTGGCGGGCTCCAAACTCAACAAGGTGCGCATCGACGGTGGAAGCGGGCTCAACGTCCTCTTCACCAAGACCTTGAAGAAAATGAAGCTCGACATCACCCATATGCTCACCAAGAGCAACACTCCCTTCTACGGCATCGTCCCCGGCAACGCGGCTATTCCCCGGGCTCGGTGGTCCCGCGATCACCTTCGGGGCATCTCGGGACAACTATCGTACCGAGTACATCAAGTTCGAGGTCGCGGACTTCTAGACCTCCTACCACGCCATCCTCGGCGGACCGGCCATCGCCAAGTTCATGGCGGTGCCCCACTACACCTACTTGGTACTCAAGATGCACGGCCGGCCGGTGTACTCTCCCTTCAAGGGGACACGAAGATCTCCCACGACCGCAACACGAAGCCGTGGAGATCGCCTCTACAAATCAAGTACCCAACGCGATGATGAGGTCTCGTGCGCGAAGAAGCTTCACAAGTGAACTCGACATCCCGGAAGTCACGGCGCCACAACCCGCCACCGAGGAGGTACTCCAAGACGATCGACCTTGGAACGAGCTATCCCAGCAAGACCACCCCATCGGGCGGCCTCGACCCCAATAGGAAGACGCGCTCATCGGCTTCCTTCGGCTAACCGCGCATCTTCGCGTGAAGCCCGGCTCCGGAGTCCCGGGAGCCTTGAGCCCCTCACGTCGATCCAAGGCCACCCCCACGCACACCTCCGACGCTTGCCGACGACGGACGGGATGCCTCAAGAAGGAACTCGCCCTACTCCGGCTAGCTTCATCGGAGAAGTCTTCCATCCCGGTGGCTCGCCACCCTGTCCTCGTCCGCAGAAGAACTCGAACGAGTGGAGGTTCGTCCTCCCACCTCCAGCCGCCCCAGGACCCCTTCGGTTGTTGCGGATTGATCAAGTCATCGACTCCACGGCGGGCTAACCCTTCGCTTCCTCCGCTACTCCGGTACCACCGGATCGCGATCAGGAAGAAGACCGGAGAAGACCGCGTTCTCACCCCGTTTGCGCGTCGCTACCGCCTGTCCTTCGGGTTGAAGAACGCCGGCGCTCCCACGGCTATCCCCTTCGGGCCCACAGACGTCGAGGCCCTGTCGTGTCTCAACCGAACTCCGTACCCTCTCGCGCCTTGAAGAGCCTTCCTCCCCGTCCCCGGAGATCCCCCACGTCTCTTCGCGTACCTTCCAACTCTCGCTTCTCATCCCCGCGCGACTCGAGCCACCCCGAAGATCTCCCCATCCCGGCATGCAAGCTCCCCAGCATCAGATGTCCGAGCCGACGAGTGCTGCGGCGCCGACAATTCACCTCGAGGCTAGGAGAACGGGCTCCCCTTCTTCACTACTCAAGCATCAGAGGAGTTCGTGTGGACTCCGGAGCTCCCCTTCCCCTCAGGACTTCCTTCGAGCCCCGTCCTCCGCTCCTCTTGCGCCTCTCTCCGCTCGACTACTCTTGTCGTCCCTCGTTTCGCGCGAAGACCCTCCTCCCGGTCCCCCCTCTCTTCGTCGCCGGGTTCTTCGGTCCGGCCCCTTCCTCCTTTCTCTCACCTCGCGGAGCTACGACTTACTTCCGGGCTCGATCTCCGTCGTCCCGACTCCCGCTCGGTGACTCGCGGAACCAGATGCTCCGGAAGAATCTCCAAGTGGGCGGCGAGCTCGACGCCCTCCTCGCTTTAGCCCCCGGCCTCAGTCGCAGCCTAGTCGACTTCTGCGAGTGCGGAGAACCGCTCCTACTCCCCCGTGCGCCGAGCTTGGGTGATGTCTTGACGCTCCTCCCTCGAGGGCGCGGTCGGTCCCCGTCTCCCCGGCGACACCGTCGTCCCGGTCTTACGGAAGGTCCAAACATGAAGCCGAGTCGAAGCTCTCCTCCGGGCTCCGCCTCGTGGCCGGGACCGATCGGCGAACCGAGAGGGGGAGGATGCCTAATTCTTCCGAGCAAACTCCACATACCCTCCCCCTCTCCCTCCTCCGTTTCAGCCCCCCCTGGTCCCCGGACTTAGGAACCACCCCCCTTCCGCCCGAACCGTGGAAAACCAACCTCGGTCTCACCCCCGGCGGACCGGTGAGCCCCCGGCGCCGGTCCCCCGGTGACCGGCACTTCCCCCCCCCCCGTAGCCCCCCTCCCCCCCCCCCCCCCCCCCCACCCCCCCGGCACCCCCCGACCCCCAAACCCCAGTCTTCCCGCACCGGTCCCGGTCGGACCTCCCCCTCGGGTCCCCCGCGGTTACTCCCCCATCCAATCTCGTCTCCCGATCCTCCCTACTTGAACAAGCTTTGGAATATCGAACACCTCTGAGGAGCCTACCATTTATCCCCAAACTCCCAAGGAGAATCAAGAAACCCCCCGAACCTTCCCCCAGACTCAGAACCCCCAAATCGAGCCCTTTACTCCGGATTTGGAGGGAATCCCCCAGAACCCAGGGTTCCCCATTCCCCCCTCAATCCCAGAGAAAGTCCCGAACACCCATGAAATCCCGAGAGAGGCCCATCCCCCCCGAACCTCCAACCTGAGGAACCCCTCTCTATACAACGTTCTCTCTCCCCCCGATCTCCTCCCTCTCACAAGATCTCTCCGTGAAGCTCTCTTGCTGTCCTAAGGAAACCTAAGGGAAATAGGTGAAATAGGAAACTATAGCTGGTTCCATTGCGCCTCCCTCCCTCTTGTTTTGAGCCCGAAAGTCTAAATACCCTTCTCACCTGGGATACAAGCCCCCAGGCGTTTGGAATTCTTGTTCCTCCCTCGCGGATCCCGCCCCCTCGTCCTCGCCAGCTTCGTCCCGCGCGTTCCTCCGCTTTGAGATTCCGGCCGTCCGCCCCGTCGACCGTCTCTCCCCGACCGGTCCCCCCCTCGACCGTCGGCCCCCGGTCGCCGTCGCGCGCTGCGCTCCGTCTTCGGTTCTTCGTCTTGGCTTTTGGATCACCAGGAACCCGGTGTTTTCGTGAACCCCGGACCCCGCGCTCGTTCCTCCCCTCTCCCTCTGACTCGGCTCCCCGTAGTCCCGGCTCGCCTTGTTTGGGCCCCCGAACCTCCCTTCTCTTTTTTCTCCCCTCGGTCCCCTTGCCCCGCCGCCCCGGTCCCTCGCGAGCCTCTTTCTTCTCCCCCGAGCCTCCCGCGCGCCTTTCCCTTTTCTTCCCCCCCCAGCAGCCCCCTCCCCTCACCAAATCCCCCCTTTCATCCTCATCCCGACCCTCCCCGTCCCGACCCCTGTCCTCGGCGGCTTCTTGGGCTCAACGCTACTGTCTCGGCACTCCGCGGGTCTCACCAGTAACAGTCCCGGGACCGCCAAGGAGAACTGGACCCTCCCAGAAGCCCCCAGACATTCTGTCTCGGTTCCTCCTCGTCCGTGACACCTTCGCGGACGTCCTCCAGCTTGGATCCCCCGCGCTCGTCCGCGGTGTCTTCGTCCCGAGCTTCCCCCTCCATCCCGAGCCGGCGCCCCGCCCCGCCCCCGCTCCCCCGCTGGGCGGGAGGTCTATGATCGACGTGCCGGAGGCACCTTTCTCGCTACCTCGCCGGTCCCCTCGCAGAACTCGCCGAGCGCCTTTCCGCCGCGCCATCCTCGTCCTCGTCGGAGACAGCTTTACAGCGGGCGCTCTTCCGAGTACTCTGAAGTGCGTCCCTCGTGAAGAAGGCAGACTCTTGGAGGAGATCCCGGGCGTCCGCACCCGTCCTCCCCCCGGTCCCAGCCTTCCGCGAGCTATCTCCGGCCCGGCTCCGGCGTCCGGACCCGAAGGCCGTTCTCTTCACCCACATCGTCCCCCCGCTAGTCACCTCCGCCACCCGGCCCTTCGCTTGCCGGGGGCTCGGATGATTGGGCCCCGCCACCGCGCCGGAGGATTCACCGGCCGTGCTTCGCATCCCAGTGATCGACACCCCTCCCCGCCGCGAGTCTCGCTTCCGGATGAACTCGTCTCCTCGCTACCCCCCCTCTCCCTTGGCCCACTTCACACCCCGTTCGGGATCCGCGGACGGCGGATCGCGTCCGTCGTCTCGCTTGCCCTCCCGGCCACGGACAAGTCGAGCGCGCCAATGGATGTGCTTGACGCTCTCAAGAAGCGTACACACGCGCTAACCCAAAGGGGGCAAGTGATCAAGGAACACCCACGCCTCGGGGGCTCCTCAACCTCCAGCCACGGGAAATCCCTATCTTCCGGTCTCGCTCCGACATCCTCCCGCCGCGTCTTGGAACTCGCCGGCGGTGGAGCCACGCGAAGGCGTCTCGAAGACACGGACGAGTTCTCGATACCCAGAAGCTCGCCCGCCCTCGTCCATCAGCAAGGTACCGAGGTATCCGCGCACCATCCAACATCAGGAACCTCCCACTGGAGATCTTCTTATCGAACACGAAGACGCACAGCTCCTCCCCCGGGAAGGCCTCTTCACCATCGCAAAGGTTCCGGCCGGGCTCTTACCGCCTCTAAACACGAAGGCGAAGACATCAACAACTCGTGGAACGCACCCTCTCTTCACGCCTTCACCGCCTCCGTCATCACCACCACACCCCCACCGCCGTAGCGGCCTCCGGTCCCGGCTCCGGCCTCGGGACTTCTCCTCTCCGGCTCCGGCCCCCCGCGGCACCTACGGCCCCGGGCCGCCGAGCCGGACTCTCCTCTCCGGAGACCCTCCGATCCCCCCCTCCTCTCTCTCCCCCTACACGGCTCTTCGTCTCCCCGCCCTCCGGTCCACGCTCTCGTACTCCCCCGTCCTCGGTGTACTTCTCGTTAAGTTTATCTTCATCAACTTCTTTCTGTCTACTCCCCAACGGGACCACTCGCCGAGTACGCTCTCGCATCCCTCCCGATGGGGCCCCCTCGAGTCGCGGCTCGAGTACTCTTGCCGGAATTTTCTTTCTGATCTTAGCATTCTTACAATTGTTTTTGTACACCCGGCTACTAGCTTCTATTATAGGGCTACCGGAGGTTAAGCTTCTCGGCTACTTGCTCCGCGTGGGAGCCTCCGCTCCCGCTCCGCATCGCTCTCGGTGCGGTTGGCGGCTACCCCGCGGCGCTACTTCCCCGGGGCCTTCGGGAAGTCGCCTGAAGGCCAGCCGCCTGGGATCGCCTCGCCTTCTTCCGGCCGCCCCGGCTTGGAGCTTCCTGGGCGATCCACCGGTGGAGCATCTTGGGGCCGCCGGTCGGCCCGGGAGCCTTCGTCGGCGTCGGCTTCCTCCTCCTTCTTGTCCTCCGTCTTCTTCACTCGCAAGGATTTGTAGCTTGCGAGATCGCGTCGGATGCATCCGAGGTCCTGTGCTTCTCCCTCGAAGGCAGTTCTTTGTAGTCGAGCTCGAGTACCCGGCGGGCTTCTTGCTCCCGTAGAAGAGGTTCTTCTGCTCGTCTCCGGGACTTCGGTTCTCCCGGCTCTCGCTCGCGCCCCGTACGGCGGGTCGGGACTTCTCGACCTCCACAAGTACCCGACAAGTTCGGCGGCATACCTTTGGTCTTGTTGCGGAGGCCCTTTTCTTCCGCACCAAGTCGTCGCCCTTCGCCCGCACTCTTGGACTCGTTGTGGTATTTGGCGAAGGCGCGTCGGCTTCCCTCGCCCTCTCCTTTTCCAGTTCTTTTCCGCGCCTTGCCCGAGCCCGCGTCCCTAGCCTGCGCATATTGGACTTGTCGCGGGCCTTTCCCCCCCCACCAGTCCCGTCTCCCGATGATTGCTACTCGAAAGCTCGGCTCTTCCTTCTCCCGCTCGGCCGCGGATCGCCTCCGCTGCTTGGCCCCGTCGCCGCTCGCAAGATCGTCCGCGAGCACTCTTTCCGCCGTGACTACTCGCGGTGGCCTCCGTCTCGGCGCGGAGCGGATGGGCTCGCGTCCCGGTCTCCGGGGAGCGGATAGCACCTCCGCAGCGACCTCGGCGACGTGGTGACCCCCTCTCCCCGGCGGCCTGCGGCCTCCTCGCGCTTCTTCCCGGTCGGGGCTCCCCGGCCTCCGGCCTTTGTTTCTCGCGGCCCCCCGCGGTGTCCTACCTCCGCCCCGGCGCGTCAGGAGAAGACGTCTCGGCGCTCGCTCTCCTCGGGGCTCCTGCTTCGAAGAGTACTCACCTTCGACTAGCCGGCCTCCGTAGCGGCGTTTCGACGGCCCGGCGGCTCGGCACCGCCGGGAAGCGAGAGCGGACTCCTCGGCGGGTGGCGCGCTTCTTCCGCCCCGCCGAAGGGGGTTCTCCCCCTCCCGGACGATCGTGGTTTCCCCCTTGTCTCGTCACCTCACTCACACAGCCTCTCGCGAGTCCTTCAGTTCCCGAACTTTGTCCGGCCGGGCACCAAGGATCGGCGTATCGACCGTCCCCCTCGCGGGCGCCTCCTCCCGCGCCCCGCGGCCCGCCTCCTCCGCGGCCGGCGCGCGCTGCCCTCTTGCGCTCCGAACCCCACCTCTTCAACGGCGGCGGCTACGGGCTCCGTGCTCCCCCGTGGAGCGGGGCCGCGCTCCCGCGCCAGAGCTCCTCTCGGTGGGGGGCCGGCACCTTCCCGGCTCCCCCCCTTCCCCCGTCTCCGTCACCCTCTCGACGGGCTCCGTTGCGGCTCTCTCAGGAAAACTCTCTCACAGGGTACTCTATCGTGCGTGGTCTCCTCTCTGTCAAGACATCTTACCTCCGAGGCGTGGTCTTTGAGACCTTAGCTTCTTTCCCCCGCTTCGGCGGGGTTCGCGGCTCCGTGGCGGCGCGGCCGGCTGCCTCGGCTGTCGGGGGTCTTCCCGGGCCTGAGGTACCGGCGCTAACCTCGCCGCCCGACGTCCCCCTCTCGTCGTCGTCGTCGTCTCGTCGCGGAGGTGTCCTCCCTCGTGTCTCGCTCCCGCTTCTCGCCGCTCTTTGTCCTTGGCCTTCCCTCCTTCGGGATCTCGATCCCCTGGGGGCGGCCGGGCTCGGGATGACTTCTTCAGTCTCCGGAGGCCACCACAATCTATCCACATGACTACTCACCTCCTTTGGCGGGCGCGCGGCGAGTACTCGGACGGGGCCGCCGTTACGCGGCTATCTTTGAAGATCCGCGCGGCCTCTCGTTTCCTCTCGCTCGCCTCCGGCTCCGCGCGTGTCGTCGTCGCCGTGTCTCGAAGCCCAGGTTCCGAGCCTCCGGCCGCCCCTCGCTTCTGACCGAAGGCCCGTCTCGGCCCTCGGTCCCGCTTCCCCGAGCACTGATGCGTGCCGGCGGCTTGGGAGCCGGATCCCCTCGCTGGTGGCTTCGTTTCCCCCTTGCGGTGCCGGGCTACCTTCCGCTCGGCTTCGGCGAGCCGGGGTGTGTTCGTTGTGCCCCTTTCTTCCGGTCGGTGTTGGAATCACAAGCTTTCGCCGTCGCTCCGCGGCGTCTTCTCTCTTGGATGCGGCTCCTCCGCTCCCTTGGTTGGTGCCTTGGCGGCTTGACCAGAACTTCCGAAAAGGATCCGGGCGGCTGATCCCGGAAGGCCTCGCGAAGTGCACGAAGACCGCGGTGTGGAAGTCCGTTGGGGTTCGATTCGGTACTCGCCCTAGTACCCAGGAGACCCTGAAGAAATCGCGGCGGAGCGCACCCGCACTCCCGACCGCGCGACTTGGAATCTCGTCTTCGGCCTTCTCCTTGGATACGGATCTCCGCGGCCCTCCCTTCGACCTCTTTCTCCCGGTGAACCCGCCGTTCGGGAGGGCCCCGATCTTCCGTCTTCCTTTGGACTTCTTCCCTCGCGGCTTGGATCGGCCCGCGGTGGAGACATGGCGGCGCTCCCGGTGGCGGCCGTGCGGCCTCTTCGCGGCCCCTCTTCTTCCCGTGGCTTTCGCGCTTGGACGGTGACGGCTTCTTCTCTGCAGCGTCTTCCGCCTCCGCTCGGGGACTACCCTAAAGCTCGGGTGGCGGCGCCTTGGATCTACTCGCGGCGGCGTGCGGCCGGGAGTAGATCTACCTCGATGGAACGAAATGGCCACTCATGGGTAAAACCCAGGCTTTTGGCTTCTTTTATAGTCAAACCGGCTCCGCAACGCCGGTTGGATAAGTCCCGCGCCCGCTCGGCGGCTAGCGTGACCCTTCGTTTCTCTGTCGACGCGCCTCCCTCGGGGCTCGGCTCTTCTACTCGCTACCGGGAAGCGGCTAGTCTCAAGAGCTCTCGGACACATTCTTCAAGATGACCCTTCAATTCGAGAGGAAGTACTCGCTCAAGGCTCGGGGCTCCGTGCCCGTTCCTTCGGTTTTTTCTCTCCGGTTTTTCGGGATTTTCTTGCCAAGCTTCCGTGGACCCTCCCAAAGTCACCTCACCTAGGCTCGGGAGCTCCCTATGGAGTCGTTTTCATCGCACCTCCTATCGGCCTCCGGCTTCAGACAAGACGGCCGCTTTTGAAGACCTTCGAAGGCGTGCTCGAGGACGCTTGGACTCTCCAGCTTCAGTTGCTCAACTCGCGGAGTACATTCCGGCCTCGGGATGCTTCGCTACTCTTGAGGACTTTTGACTTGTAGCCTCGGGGACCTTGAGGACTACTCGTTAAGGCCGTCAAGACTCTTGAAGCTATCCTTCTCGCTCAAGTACTCGGGGTTTGTCGTTGCCTCCCCGGGCCCCTACCTCGTGGTCCGGGACCGACTACTCGGCGGGCCCCCAGGACTACCGGCTTGCGCTACACGGCACCCGAAGGCGTGGAGCACAAGGACTACACAGGAGTAGTACTCGGTTAGGGAGCTGTACATGTTCCACACTGTATGGAGGACTCCTAGACGTACTCGACTAGTACTCTCTCCCTACTCCGACTTGTAACCCTGCCTCCCGGACTATATAAGGCGAGGCAGGGACCTTTCTCTAGCATCGAACATCAACCCACGGCGTACTATTACACATCCTGTAATCGTACCCAATTAATCCAGAGTTACGCAGCATACAGGACGTAGGGTATTACGCACCTCGCGGCCCGAACCTGTCTAAATTGTGTGCCACGTGTCTCTTCCTTCGAGTTACCGATCTCGGCGAGTCACATTCATCTACTTCGGGTACTCCCCTTAGTAGGTTGCCGGTCTAAAACACCGACAGTGGAGGAACGACTTACCGACTGCACGGCTCAGCTTGGAGGCTTAGGTGCAGCCGGCGCGCGGAGGGGGGCCTTGGACCCAAGGTCTCGCAAGCACACGACTTAAGAATGTGCATAATAAGTAAAAGACATTTAATGGGAGAACACACAGAAGATAATTAAGTCCCTCATGTCTGATGACCCTTGAATTGGCAAAGCCAAACCCCTGAGCGTATCAAGGTCGGCTACGCCAAGCCCCCGATCATGTCGATGTAAGGAATCAGATGCTCGTAGCCTAAGAGGGAGAGGGGGTGAATTAGGCAACCTTAAAACCTTAACCTAAGGCTTCACTAATTTTGCATAAAGATAAACTAGAACATACTATCTAGATGTGCAACAAAGGTTGTTTTAGTGTGAAACTCCCATCCAAAACAAGGTTTGCAACCTATAGCCAATCCTAGCATGATACTACTCTAGGAAAGTAAAGGCAAGCAAAGATTGCAAGTGAGTAATGCGGAAACGTAAAGGGGAATGAGAGGAAGCAAACTCTTGACACACGATTTATCTCGTGGTATCGGTAGTCACTAAGCCACCCCCCCATGTTGTTGAAGCACTCATTCAAGAGTATTGCTTCCCGGTCACCAAGTCTCTCCCAAGAGAACCACTTGACTCACCACAATGGCTCGACACTTAGGCACTTGCCAAGATCCCTTGGTCACCTTGATGTCGCCTCCACTGTGGAGCTTCTCCACTGTGGGTCTCCATGTTCCTCGCACAAAGTGTCCTTTCCGCTCTACACCAAGCCAGAGGGTCGAAGACGATTACCAGTGAGCCACTTAGGCCCCAAGGCTTCCAGCGAACCTTGTACACCTTGATTCACTCAAGAATCACCTCAGAAGGTTAGCACAACCTTGCACTCACTCAACTCTAAGCTATGCATATCACTAAGCACATACACTAAGCATATGCAAGCCTATGAATGAGCAATTAAGCACTTGGATGGATTGGATATGATCTTCTAGGTATCTTGGACTGTCCTGCAATTCTACACAATCCACCAACCTCAAATGGGTGAGTGAAGGGGGTATAAATAGCCCATGGAACCCAAGGAGCCGTTGGCTAACGGCCACTGAAAAGTAGACCGTCACTTGTATCGACGCATACTTTTCAGGAGCATCGGCTCATCCGGTGCCCCTCCCACATCACGTAGACGTTGATGTTCTCTGACAGAACTGTTTCGACGCTATGCTCCAATGAATCGTCGAATCATCCGGTGTTGAAGACCCCGCGGCCAAAGCCTTATTGTTAGCTTCCACGAGACCATCGGATGAACCGCTGCTCACCCATCGGTTCATCCAGTGCTACTGTATTGATCTAGGCGCATCTCTGTCTTGTTCAAACTTGACCATCAGATAGACCGACGGTTCCCTCCAAGGGACTATTGGTTCATCCGACGCTACTGACTTCACTGCCTTGCTTCTTCAATTCATCCGGCGCATCTTCAAACTGGACCATCGGTTCATCCGACGGTGCCAGTTGATTCCAGCCTCTGCGCAGTGTATTAATTAGTGCTTCGACAGTAGCTTCCTATGTACCGTCGGCTCATCCGACGGTGCCTTTTTCTTTCCTTTTCTTCACGTATTTGACTTGTTTCTTTGCTTCTTTGATTGTGGTTGCATCCATGGAACCTAGATATGTCTACAAGGACATGCTAGACAATATGGTTAGTCCCATTACTTGTGTTAGCATGAATCACCAAAATCAACTCGAACAAATGGCAAGTGGGGCCATGTTTGCTACATCTCCCCCTTTTTGGTGATTTATGACAACACAATCAAAGCAAGCATAAATTTGCAAAAAAATGACAAAATTAGAACCACTTCCACTTGCTTGGATGCTTACCATCATCCATACTCCCCCTAAATCGAACTTCCCCCATTTTGATCTTATCTTCCTATGTTCACACATAGCTTGCCTCTTCCCACTTTGGAAACACGAGCTTAATTTGGTCCCACATTGTCCCACTTTGGAATAAAATCTCCAAAAAGGTCCAAAACAAAAGGTCTCCAAGGAAAAACTAGCAAGTCCAAGCAAACATAGCTCAAACAAAAATGTTAAACCCTTGGGAGAAAGCCGCATAAATCATAATCCATATGTATGATATCAATGAAGATACCACATGTGCGAATAACCAAGGTGGATCACAAACTCATGAGACTAGCATTCTACAAACCAAGCTCCCCCTAAGTGTGTGCACAATATGATAGTGTGAAAATCATGTGCACAACTACAAACACTTGTGAGACAAGGAAGCTTAGAACATATCATGCAGGGAGGTAGCTTAAGGGACAAGTGATAAGACAAATGGGTTCTTGTTACATCACCACTTGTAGATATCACTTGTAGTCTTTCAATCATTGCTTACCTCTAGGGAATGATCCTCTCTACCTTGTTGGCACCACATTGAGATGAGCCACTTGGAAATGATATCACTGGAGGTGACACCACTTGAAAGAAGATTGCAAAGAAGACACTTGGGGTACCACAAGGATTAGGAATGTATGAGTACATTGCCTTTGAACTTATATAGAGACATAACCTCGCAAGGACATGACACAATAGCATGAAGCTCATATTGCTATATTCACTCTTTTAGAGATCTTAGATCACATTGAGAGTGAAATAGCATTCTCTTAAAATGAAGTACCACACCGGAACGCGTCACCAAGGGACTACACAAAATAAGCTTGAAACAATGTTAGTCCCATAACCAAACCATAGGATGAGCTCCCCCTAAATGTGTGCATTCCATGTTTGAATCACCAACAAAATGTATGCACATTGTTTGTGACAACAAAAGGAAAGCTAACCCTATAGCTTGCTCATGATGCAAAAAGATATATATGAAAATATGCACCATGAAAGAACAAGTGTAGCTTTCCTACACACTAAAGCGGATATGTGTTTCTATTTGGAGGTGGCGTTGTTTCCTAGAAATCTTGCAAGCAGACTATCTTAATGAAGTCTATAATGGAAGCATAACTTACTACATTGGACACTGTTGGGTCTGTAGCCGAGTGGCGTCTTGAACTCCTTTTGGATTTACCGGTGGTTGAAAAGCCAATTCCGGCTATTTTCGTGAACTGTGATAATCAAACCGTGATTACAAAGGTTAACAGTTCCAAGGATAACATGAAGTCCTCAAGGCATGTTAAGAGTCGACTTAAATCTGTCAGAAAGTTGAGGAACTCCAGAGTTACACCGTTGGACTATGTTTGTACGTCGAAAAATCGGGTAGATGAAATCACCATGGGCTTGTTACGTAATGTAATACAGAGTGCATCGAGAGAGATGGGTATGAGACCCACTTGAACTGGTATAGTGGTAACCTGTCCTATGTGATATATATATATATGTCGTCAAACAGACTTGAAACAACCCGAGACTAATATTAGCAAAACACACTGCCACAACAATAATGTTTGAGAGTTCCGAATTGACCAACGAATCATGTCGCACATCGATACGTGCAACGAACCATCACCCGGAGAGGCGACTTGGGCAGATAGTGTTGCCGCCGATCTCTGCGCCACCGCCGCCATCGTCCACCTCTGACCCCCGTTCTCTCTTCTCTCCGGCCTCCTAGTCGGTGGCAGGGGAGCGGGGGTCCATCCTTTAGTAGATCGAGTCATAATCGAGTCTGTCTAAGTTTAGGGTTTACTCGCTGCCGATGCTCAGCGGTGGAGTTAGGTTTTGCCAGCGGAGTGTGGCTCCTCTGTGGCTTGGTTTTATTGGTGGCGATGGCGATGAGGAAGCGACAGTGTTGCAGAGGAATAATTTCTCCCAGCTTCTTGCGTTCTCCGATGGCGATCTACTCCGACATCAACGGAGAGGGTGGGGAGACCAGTCCAGGAGTCAAGGGCCGGCGCATCATCGTCTTCTTCAGGTGATGATGTTGTTGACACTGTTCATCTCAAAGAAGATGATTTTTGCAAGAAATTTGAGCATTGCTCGGGTTGCCGGTGGTGGAAATGAAGGATGCGTCGTGGGTATTGGAGTTGGACAATGTGCTTGGGGGGCAGCGTACTCGGCTATTTCGCCTAGCAGTAAGCCCTCCTCAACGGCCTCCACTTTGTGGAGTTTGGCTCTGGTGCCCGGTGATGATTGGGAAGTGGCTTCAACGGCAGTGACGAACGGATCGCTAAATGCTTTGAGGAAGATGAACATGAGGGGAAGTGAATGGGAGCTGATTAAAATTTCTCCAACAAAATCCGGCTTCTATCCCAAATTGACAAACGTGACACCCAACACAAACTTGCCAAGATCACGTAGCAAAAGAGGTGCTACTGACCCTAGGCACAAGTAAAAGGCAAAACACGCGGAAACGATGACTTGGGAAAAATCACCTCAGCAGCCAGACAAAAACCGGTCAGACCGGATTGCTCAAACTTAGTCTCTCACGGGCCAGATAAATCCGGTCAGGCCGGTTTACCAAACCGGTCAGACCGCTTTTGCACAGATTTGCCCAAGGTGAGGAAAAGCCAAAATATGAGCAAACCAACTCTAAACTTGGCGAAACTTGGACCAGAGCGACTTGAACTCAAACCAGACTTGTCTCCATAAGAACTTCACGAAAACGCATTAAAACCAAAACCGGTCAGGCCGGTTTTTGAAACCAGTCAGACCGATTTTCCCAAGCATACTCGAAAATAACTCAGCCCGCAGGAAGAATTCCACTTCAACTTGACCAATCTCCCAACTCATTCCACATATTCCAATAAGACTTGGGACGGTAGATGTGCCTCATGGACACTCTACATCTAATAGATTGGGTCCGCAAACTCACCGTATCAAAAGGAATCGGAAGTCAACCCGCCGGAGCAGTGGAGGTGCTCAGTGAAAAAGGGAAGCAAGGCTGGGAGGGATCTGGTGCCTTTGTGAGTGCATGTGCATGCGTGTGGTTGACTCACGAGTGCAAAGAGGGTGTCACCGGGGTGTGTGGTAGCTGGAGCATGGTCGGAGGCTCACTAGCGCAGCGGCGGCACAACCTTCATGCCGCGGCGCAACTAGGAAGGGGAGAGGTGGTGCGGGCATCGTAACCGCTTACCTAGGAGGGTTCCAACACAACGGCGGGCTCAATTTTGGTAGCACCACGGCTGGAATCGAGTTTCACCGCGGCGGCATGAGGAGCGAACAGCGGTGCTACCAACGGCTCTATGACGGGGCTTAGCTTCGGCGGAGTAGAGCTTCGCTTATGCGTTGTAGCTAGTGAGCTCGCCGGAACCTTGGCTCTGGTGTAGCTCGGTGGTGATGCTCGGCAGGGAGGCGGCGCTCTACACTACCGGAATCCGCGCCTCTGCCGAGAGCTCTACTCTGTGCCTAATGCCAGCGAGGGTGGAGTGGAGAGGTGTTAGGTGCTTCAAGTGGCCATGTGTCTATTTATAGTCTGGGCGGGACCTTGTGGTCATGCCACGTCGCTTGGGGTGAGGGGAGGCAGCCGGATAAGCTCGACGGTGGAGGAGGATCTTGGCGCCGGGGCGACAGGTTCGGCGCAAGGGGCAAGGACGAGAGGGGCTATGGGCGGGAGAAAAAGGTGCAGGTTTTTCCGCCCGGTGCAGGTGCTTGTGAGGAAAGTGCACGGATGCCGGTGTACGAGGGGTGTAAGACAGGCATGCCGGCGGCCGGTGTTCTAGAGCGCACACATGGGTGCCAGAGTGGTGTGGGTGGATAAGTAGGTGGGGAGGGGATGGGCGAGAGAATGGAGGCTTTTCCGCCGGGAGCAGACGCAGGTGGGGTGCGTGTGAGGAGGAGAAGTATGGTGGCGATGCCGTGGTTTGGAGGTGATGGTGTCAGTGGTAGCGCTCTAGCGTGTGTGTGCCTGTGAGTGTTTTTGTATGGGATCGAGAGGAGGGGACGGGTCAAAAGGTGTGGCGGAAAGGGCTAGGACAGGCACGCGTGCTCTCGGGGCTCGGGATCGAGGCGTACGGGGCGGAGGCGTCCACAGCAACGCGGCATGGGCGAGGAATGGGAAAGGAGGGAAAGAGGGGAAGGAGCACGATGATGACGTCGGGGTGACGTCAGCATGGTAGCATGGTGGGCCGCGACTTGGGTTGGCCGGCTGGGCGTTGCACAAGTGAGAAGAGGAGAGGTGGATCGGGCTGGTGGGCTAGAAAGGTAGAGTTGGCCTATCTATTGCTTGAAATGGTTTCCCATTTGTTTGAAAAAGAAATTGAACTCATATTTGAATTGTGTCTTCAAATTTGAATGTGCAAAAGATGTATTGGTGCTCTAGAAACTCCTTAGATTAGTTAGTAAGAAATTTGAGGTGAGAAGAGATGTTAGCCACGCAAAATGCATATGAAACCTATGGTTAAATTTCAAAGGTGCAATGCAAACAAAATTAAAATGCCGGTGTTTTATGTATACTTGCTATATGTTTTTAGAAAAAAAAAATTAGGGGTTATTTTTAAGGGTCTAGTAAAACTGGGATGTTAAAATGACTATCTTTGTGTGTGTAAATAAAAAAAAATCAAAGGTAAATATACAAAGATGAAGAGAAGCTAAACAGA
Source organism: Cenchrus americanus (assembly GCA_947561735.1). Taxonomy (NCBI): domain Eukaryota; kingdom Viridiplantae; phylum Streptophyta; class Magnoliopsida; order Poales; family Poaceae; genus Cenchrus; species Cenchrus americanus. The sequence continues at coordinate 250,909,972 of OX387245.1, read as the reverse complement.
GGGAAGGACACCCATGATTAAGCAACAAGCGTGCATAATAAACGGAGTAAAGAATAAATTTCTTCTTAATTCTGCAGATTACGAGAAGTTAAAGAAGTTACCGTGAGGTGTTGGAGATGTCAACGCAGCTGACTGCTGCTGTCTGCTTGACCGTCGAGACAGCAATCTGTCGAGCCTCTGCGAAATGTTTGTTCGTTGCATGCATGCTTATATCTTGAGCGGCTGTGCCAAGAGGCGCACATTTCTTAAATTCTTTAATTTTGCTAGCCTTAATTGAATAATTGGGTGTCCACGCCTCCACGTATATGACCATTTCTCCGAACAACATAGTACTATACTGTTCGTTGCTGCTGATGTGCTTTAGCTTAATATTGTTCCTTGATGCCTGCTTTATTGCTTTGTCACTAACAAACCACTTAAGTAGCACTAGTCGTAATGTTTTTTAGTGGCAAAAGCAGTGGACACTATTGCTTTCTTAATCCTACCTTCTGGCTTTAATTTGTTAGTCTTTTTTATGCTGTGCTTGCGCGTGTGATTAAGATCTGTATTAGGCTTTATGTGTTGTGCAGTTGTGCTTGCTCACGAGATTAAGGATCTACCGTCGCTTTTGTCACTGACATCTGCGTGGCGGTGGGCAGGCCGCCGCTTCCTCCGCATCATGCTGCCTTGCTGGACGACGCGCAAAGCCTAAGCTAGTGCTCGTCGATGCCGTCGCGCGCAAGAAGTTCTCGACTTCTCGTGGCTGCGCTCGTCGTCCCTGCTCCCATTGCAGCGGCACCCGGTTCCTGCGGCGGCCGTCGCCGCGTCCGACCAGCATGGCGATGACGTTGTTGTCAGCGGGGCGCAGCCTGCGCTCTACACCCGCGGCTTGCCGAGGCAGCGGCGGCGTTCGCATCGGCTCCTTCCGCGGCATCGGTGTCGGCGACAATGGTGGAGGCGGAGTGGACAGTACGGGACAAGGCACAGAACGACTGGAGCCGGCCAGAGATCCATGCCGTCTACAACCCCCCGCTGCTCGACCACCTTTTCCACGGGGTACCAGCAGGCGGTCAGATTTTGGAGGGCGCGGCGTGCGTCGGGGGAAACAGGGGAGGAGAGATGGTTCCCGCGTCAGATGTCGTGTGTGGACAACGGCGGTAGACCCCGACGACACCGAGCGGCCCACATGTTAGCGTCCGAGAAGATGTTGTCCTCCACGCTGGGCATCATGGAGGTCGGTCGACCTGGATGAGGCCGCAGACCCTGGCTGGCGCCCATGCCCCGAGAGCGCCGCTTGGTGGTGGCGGTGTCGTTGCGGTGGCGCCCAGATCAGGCTCGTGGGGTTCGTGCATCTTCGGTGGGAAGAGGTGGTACGGTGTGCCTCCAAGAACTCGTCACCGATGCCTGCCAGCGGGCACGGCAGCTGGTGGTTCACACCGAGGACCTAGAACGAGAATGCTGGTCGGCCGGCGCCGGTGGCTGCCGCTAGGGCCGCAGCTATACACTCGACCCCTCTCCTACTCGAGCGCCTGTGCTGCGTGCTCGCCGACAATGGAGCGGACCGGACGCGAGGGCCAGCGGTGGACGACAAGGCAAACGGCGTGAGCGTAGGGACGAAATCGGACCGATTTTGATAGTTCAAGGACTGAGTTGGCCGTTTTCCTACTCTAGGGAAGAAATTGAGCTTTCGGTGATAGTTCGAGGACGTATTCGACTATTCCACTTAAGCTAGCTAATCTGATCTGACCTTTGTGCCCTTGAATATGTTCCTTGTTTGACAGCTATTGTTGCGGCAAAGCTCTTCTTGTGGCAAAGTTGAGTGTGGGATCGGTTGTTCTACTAAAAAACAAAGAGCGGCAGTAACTGTTGCGGAAAGCATGCAAAAATTGAGCCCTTTAACATTTTATATATAGACCATAGTTTCATTTGGATGCCTAATCATCAATGTTTCTTATAATCTGTCCTGTGATGAAAAACAAACTTGGAGACATCATGACTTCATGACATGTTGGGGTTGCTCGAATTAAAAGACACATCGCGTTCGATGCAATAGGTTCTTGTCCTTTCAACAAGAAGATTACGGAAACAACCACAGAAGATGTCACACCCTGAAATTTCTAATTTCAGGATGTGAATAAAAAGAATAATTAAATAACGATTTTCTCACAATTTTAAAATTTTTCCAACATTTATTTTTCTTTACAGGAAATATAGTATAGGAAAATCCTTGTTTGATTTTCTGAATCAAATAAAATAGTTACATGTGTTGCATTCATGCCGATGCATCTTGGTGGTTCTTGAATGCAAAAGGTTTCAAAAATGCGTTTAGGAGCTGTCCAAAACCTTCCGAGAATTTTCCGGATTTCGTTCCTACATTTCCCATTCTCATTTTTCCCCGAGCTATTTTTATTTATTAGAAGCCTCTAAAATCTTTTTCATGAGCACCAAATGCTTTATTTGGATTGTTCATGTCATAATCTACCTCTAGGAATTTTCCTGGAATTTTTGTGATTTTCGGAGTATTTCCGTGCCTTTAAACAATTTCTAGATGTTTTTTGGAATTGTTTTCGCACTGGAAATAAATTCTGAAAAAAGGAAAATCTACCGGATTGGGCCGAGCCTGCGGCCCGACCCAACCCACTCCGGCCCGTCCGCGCCCGCACCGGCCCAGCCGCCTGGACCGCTCGTGGCCCATCGGCCAGGCAGCCATGGCGCCGCCGCCTCTGGGCGGGACTGCCCCGCTCGCGCCCCCATAAAAAAGGAGGCCCGCGTGCGCGCCAGCCCTAGGCGCCCCCCTGCTGCAGCCGCCCTGCGCGCCGCCTCCGCCTGCTGGGGCGCGAAGCCCGAGCCGCCGCCTGGAAACCGAACCGAGTTCGCCGGCGTTGACCGCGGAATCCGGCTGCCTCCCTTCGTCTCCGCCCATGGTGAGCACACCCACGCACTCCCCTCGTCCTCCTCTTCCGATTCCTAGCCTCATCCAAGCTCCTAGAGGTCTGAGCCGCCGGCGATTGGAAACCACCAGGAGCCCTGTCCGCCTGTGCGTGTTGCGATCCAGAGGTAGAAGAAGATAGGGCTGTTTTGCGATTGGATCCCCAGAGAAAAAGAAAATCCCTACGTATGTTGTGTGTCTTGTATCTTTTGCGGAAAACCCCCTACAGAGATCTCACTTTCGCACATAAATCTCACCCGACTCTTTTATAGATCTAACCCTGTCCTTTGTTCTTTTCTCAAGCACTATTTTTTGTGTCTTGCAAATTTTCTCTGCTACTCCCTGAAATCTACGGTTAATCACGACTAGGTCCTTTCAATCTTGTTTTGCTCATATCTTTTATGTTTTAGCTCCGTTTTAATCCGTTCAAGTTGCGTTAGATTCATAATAATGTAAAGCACGCGTTAGCGGAGTGTTTTCACCATTTTTTGTTTTCTGAAAATAAAATTAATATTAATTTTGATTAATGCCTAGTTATGCATGTCTTTTATAAAGAAAAGCAATATAGATCTATATATCGTTTTTCATAATCAAATTTAATTTGATTAATGATTACTTTACATGCTTTGATGAATAAAATCTAATTAGATCTTTTACTCGGTTTTCCATAAGTCAAATATTAATTTGCTTAATGATTAATTAACTTTTATAATTAAAAGTTGATTAGGCTTTTACTCCGACTTTATAAGTAAATGTTAATCTTTATTAATACCAATTTAATGCTGTTTTTGGTAATAATATGATGAACTCGAATACAAAGTTTCGTTTAGATTGTTCACCTAGTTTAGTTTTTCTAAATTAAATGTTTAATCGGTTAATTCATATATGAATCTTTATTAATAAAACTTGACTAGTTCTTTACACCGGTTTCGCAAATAAAGTTTAATATTGCATTAATGCCAACATAGGGTATTTTATTTCTGAAATATCCTTTATATTTGTTTTGTTAATTAAAATGAACCTAGCTCATCGCCTTGTTCTCTCATATATGCAAAACGTTCGTTAGACGTTCTTTCTCAGCTTTATCTAAGTGTGATCTTTCCGGTCCTTGCTCAATCTTCCACAACCATCTCTTTAAAGCAAACCAAGCATTTCCCTTCCAAGCACACTTTGTGTTCTTTAGTGATCCATCTAATCGATCCTATCTTTTAGTGCGTTCTTTTAAAGTTTTCTTTTGATTGGTGCTTTGTTCTTAGTATGTCTGTTTGTTTGTCTGCTTTGTATGTTTGTGCCCGACGATTGATGCGCTTAGAGTGAACGCCGTTCGAGAAGCTTTGAAGAGCAAGAGGTTGAAGATATTCTGAGCAACGACATTACTTTGGTTAAAGGCAAGTGTGTCCTTGATCTTTTGTCCTAAGAACTATGTTTAATCACTCATTGCATATGCTTGCATTAATATGATGGGACCCATGTTTAAGGTTTGACTAGTGTTATTTATCCTGTGCCTTGATCAAATGGGTTTATCTTTATGTTGGGTAGTTATGCTTAGTTGCTATACCTTGGGATATGGTGGTTCTAATGAATAACAATGATAAACATGCTTTACTTTGATGCTATATATCTCTGTTTAATACAAGGTCATTGTGCATTAATCGGAACATGGAGAACCACCCAGGAAAACAGTGCTACCACAAGACATATGGCTCTGTCTTGGCTTATTAATTAGTGAACTAGGTGTTAGGTATGCTTTACCTGATAAGGGTTGGGGGCTGGCGCGTAGTGGCGTATGGACCTGCTCGCGGCGTAGGTGTGGGCTTAGCTAAGACACGGTACTCGTCCGGGAGCTTTATACGTTGCACCGACCGGGTAACCTAGCGGGCGACCTACATCCGGGGATCTACGAAACGGCCTCGTAGCGTCCCTATGCAATCACACCTCGGTAGTGTGGTATGATGCCTAGCTAGCATCGCATGGTTGGGTTTAAAGTTCTTCGGGACTTTTACGCGACTTGTGGGTAAAGATGTACAACCTCCCGCGGAGTGTAAAACTAATCGATTAGCCGTGCTCACTCGTAAGCGGCCCGCCTGGACCCTCACATGATAATTAAACTTGAAGATGGACTTAAATCGTGTTCTCTTATTATGCTTCCATGTGCTTATGGCGTATTTCTTACCTTATGCTTAATGCGGGTTGGTATAAACTTATACTTTATTAGTAATCAGGTGCTAATAAAACTTGACCAACTAAAATTGCTTAAATGCTTTGAGCCAGTCCACTATAAAGCCTTTGCATTCATATCTTTTTCCACACTTGCTGAGTACGACAAGTGCTCACCCTTGCTATAAAACAATGTTGCTCGGAAAAAGGATACTACTTCGGAAGTCTTGTGAAGTTATTTGCTTGGTGCTAGGCGTACGCAACCCCCGCCGATCGCCCGTAATGTTTGGAGCCTTCGTTTCCGAGGATTAAGCGTAAATCTCCCGATAATCTTTCTTTTTCTTACGTGATACGTTTCTTTTCGTATTCACTTATATGTCACTATATGCATGAAACTTGATCCTGGCATGCATATAGGTATGCACTTGGTTTCCTTCGGAAAACCGGGTGTGACAGAAGAGATAGCCCACCTCGCTCTTAGGGCATGTTTGGCAAAGCTCCAACTCTAAAAAAGCAGCTCCAAAGCTGTAGATCCACGCAGCTTAACCATGGAGTAGATCCACTGTGTATCTGAGATCCTGAAAAGTGTTTGGTATGGCTTCAAATTTTCGTCATCCCTATGACATGTGGGTCCCATGTGTCATGAGGATAGAAAATTAAAAGACATCTTCCTTCTGCCGCGGCCAGCGCGGGCGGCGGGCGCGCCTCGCGAGCGTCTCGTCGGGCGCGTGTTGCACGGCCAGGGTAGGCGGCGGCTGCCCAGTGAATAGCCGGGCAGGCCCTCGCCAGCGGCTGTCACACCTGGATTTAAGGGCAAATCCGAATGCAAGAATACATGTGCACCAGGATCAAGTTACACACATGCATCGACTTAGTGAATACCAAAACACAGTGTAAAGCGTAAAGAGAGTATTAAACAATTATTACATGACCGAATGTCTCAACTAACAACCGTTCGAGTAGCTAACAGCGGAAAAAGAAACACACGCAGAAGTCCTCCACAGGCAGTTGACTGGAGAACGAACGCCTAAAACTCATTGAACTCTCCAGGGAAATGCTCAAAGCGTCCATCTGAGCAACAGTCGGGTAGTGTAGATGCAATAAAGGAACAACAAGCATGAGTACATGTCGTACTCAACAAGGGGAAAACTCTATAAACAACATGCAAGGCTTTATGGTGGAAGCTGATGATTATATAGCAAGTCAGCATTTTAGTTGGTCAAGTTTTATTCAACAGCTGTTACTAGCAAGTGAAAGTATATACCAAACCCAAATTATAAATGTAACGGAACCATAGAATGTAATGCACAAGATTAAAAGTTCCATCTTCCATAAATTACTCATGTGTGGGTCCAGGCCGCCCTTGACCGTGGGCACGGCTAACTATTCAGTTTTACACTCTGCAGAGGTCGTACATCTTTAACCACAAGTCGCGTAAAAACCCAAAAGAGTTTTAGACCCAACCATGCTGTGCAAAAGTGGGCACAATACCACACTACCGAGGTGTGGCTGCATAGGGACGCTACGAGGCCGTTACAAAGATGCCCAGATGCAGGCTGCCCGCTAGGTTACCTGATCAGTGCAGTGTATAAAGCTCCCTGGCAAGTACCGTGTCTTAGCCAAGCCCACACCCGGCCAGAGCAGGTCCATACGCCATCTACCGTCAACCCCCAACCCTTATCAGGTAAAGCATACCTAACACCTAGTTCTCTAATTATTAAGCCAAGACAGAGCCATATGTCTTGTGGTTGTACTGTTTTCCATGTTCCGATTAACAGGCATAAAGTGTTCTTGCATTACATGAATAACAGCATAAATAAATCCATATTGACAAGTATTCATTAAACCACCCAAAACCAAGTAAAGCTCTAGCATGTGCTACCCAACATAAAGTAAACCCAGGTTGATCAAGGCATAGGATAACAAAGCTAGTTGAACCTTAACAATAGAAACCATCAATTTAATGCAAAGCAATAATAAATAACGGTGTAATTAAAATGAATGTTGTAATAGGATCAACGGGAATGCAGCAAGGACTTGCCTTCTATCAGCTCCGAAAACTGCTCAGGGTCTTGAAAATCTTCAACAGCAGCGAAGTCCCCGAATTGCTCGTACTCTACGCTCCACACATTCACATACAAGCATACAATGGAAATAAATAAGAAACAGTACACCAATCATCTCAAACAGAAATAAAAACAACAGAAAACTAATCCACTCGTCGAGATGATCGCGTGAACATAAAGAACGCTAAAAACGGAGCTAAAACGTGTATTCTACGGCCAAAACAAGGTACAGGGGATATTCTGTAGGAAAACTAAGCTTCCAGGGGCTAAACAGCGAGAAACTAAGGGCTAAAACATAATTTTATATAAAAACTTAGGGGCTACTATGCTAAACTAGCAGCTTAGGACCTCAGGTGCAAAAACAAAAGGGACTAAGGTCTAAACTGCAAGATTCAGGACCTAATCGTAAGGGTTTTCCTATGGTGGAAGGACCAGGTTGTAAATTTGAAGAAGCTCGGGGTTTTCTTTGCAAAAGCGCGCAGTTAAGGCGAGGGGGAGCGAATCTGATCCGTTGGATCGAGATCCGGCAGCTAGGGTTCACTGCAGGCGCGGGTGTGGCGGTTGACCGGTATTGACCGGTGTGGGTTAGATCCGGCCCATGGGATCTAGATCCGACGGCCGTGCTGGCACGCAAGCGAGCGAGCGGCGGCTGTCGGCCAGCGACGGTCGTGCGGCAGCGTGGGATGGCGAGCGGCGGTCTTTGCGTGGTTAAAGGCTCGGGCGCCCCAATCTCTACGGGGAAAGCGTCGGATCGACGAGCGCGCGCACGCGAATCCAACCGGCGGACTCCGGGGCAGCGATGACGGCGCACGGCCGCAGACGGTGAGCTGCCGCGGCGGCGAAAGTCTGACAAGCTAGTACGGGCGCTTTGAAACGCAGGAACGTGCACAAGCAGCACCAGGGTGCTCCCCACCTCCACGCGCGGCTCCTAGGGGGTCTCCTCGACGGCGGAAGAGCGGCGACGACACGGATCGAATCGACGGCCGGCTAGGGTTGGCGCGGCGGCGGCGAGGCTCGAATCGGCGGCTAGGGTTCGGGGTGCCGGCGGCGCGGGCGAGGCAGCCCCTTTAAATAGGCCGCGCGGACTTCCGGCGTGCGGGCCCGCGGGCGCGAGGCGGCGTGGCACGGACGTCGAGTTGGACTCGGCCCCGGCTCGGTTGCGATGTGGGGAGCGGCGCGGGGAAGACGATGACGGGCGGGTCCCGCCCGTCGGCCCTGCGCAGGCGGCGGTGCGTAGCGAGCTCCGCCGGGGCCGCCGCAGGGGTGGGCGGAGGCCGGCTGGGCTGTTGAGCGCGCGGCTGGGAGCTGGGCTGAGACGCCGAGGGCGATGGTGGTGTCGGGCTGCGAAGGAAAAACAGGCTGAAAAGGGAGGAGTGGAGGGTTTAAATGGAAAGAGTTTTTATTTTTCAAACACATTCAAGCAATGAATTCAAACAAGAGTTTGAATTCAAACACCCAAAAACAATGCAACGGCATGTATGCAAGAGTGAACTCCTATATTTCATTATTTAATTAAGAAAAAAAAGATTAAATGCCTAGAGAAGCACAAAGCTCCGTATATTCCTTAAGCGGTAACAATGGTTGCTAAGCAAAATTTTAATTAAATTCAAAAGTGGAAATTTAGGGTGTTACAGCGGTCAGGCGGGCGCAGCCCGAGCACGGAGATGGCCAGCCAGCCGGCTTCGGCATCCGCCGCACGAGGCCACCGAATCGAACGACGTCACCCTCATCGCCGACGGCCACCGGCCTCCTTCTTCAAGCTTGAGATTAGCTACACTACGTCTTTGCACTGCAGCGTCAGACACTTCAACTTTTCAGAAAAAGCTTAATAATTATCGCTACCATTTGCGTTGAGGCCAATGATGGATCTTTGTGCTTGAATCTACAATCGTGGTACCAAGATGTCAAAACTCGCTGCGAGAAATTCAGGCCGGGAACTGACAACCGGCTGACGTGGAGGTAGCGCATCGGCGGCGAGCAGGAAGATGGTGGTGAAGCGCGAGAGGACACAGGAACCAGAAGGCCAGACTGGCGAGGAGGCCGTACGGTGCAGTGGTGGTGCTCGGGCTCGTCGGCGAGTGTCCACTTGTCGATGGCGGGGGAGCCTCGCCGCTTCGCCATTCAAGACGAGCATGGCCCGGAGGGCAATGGGTCGTCAGAGAGCATGGCCTCGCCGGCAGCTTGGCGGGCGCGCCTCTGCAACGGCCAGGGCGGGTGCCCCGCGAGCGCCGGGCGGGCGCGGCCTCGCCGGCGGTTGGGCGGGTGGCGGGCGCGCTCGCGAACGGCCGGGCGAGCGGCGGGCGCCCTCGCCGCGTCTAGGCGGGCACGCGCGCATCGCCGGCGTCAGGCAGGCAGCGGCCTCGCCGAGGCTGGGACGATCGGAACAAACCGTTTTTTTCACTTCCTAGTGGCAGTGTGGGTGTTGGGGGGATTCGGAATCGAGCCTTCGCATACCCAAAGAGTGGAGAACAGCTATGCGAAGGACGCCGGCGGCAAAACCTCAGAGGCAGTAGATTACACTCCCACCTTCTAGGCATTGCGATTTGGCAAATACCCTTCGTCGCCGCCAAAGCCATCAGCACAAATCCGACTCAACACAGGGCGGCAAAATTGCGTTTGTCAACTCATTCCACGACGAAACCCCTAGAGCGAATGTTATTCACACAGAGGGCCCCGACCTGGGATTCGAGCAGGGGGTTTCGTCGTTCCTAACACTTAATGAATTCAAACTTGAGTGTGGTTTCTGTTTCAGGTGACGATGGGTGCTAGGCGAAAGGGGGATCTCCAAGAGGCCAGGGGATTTTTTCTTCCCGACAGGCGCACGTGATGAGAGCTGGAAAGGCGCCGCGATTTGCGGCATGACATCATGAAGCGCCGATTACGTGGAGGCCCAATTGGAGATTACCCGAAGATAGCCTAGCACATTCCGTTTTGATTCGTTTTACACGAGGGTGTTCTTGGAATGTAAAAAGTCCGCCCGCCTCCCTATAAAAGGAGACGGACCGGCGCATGTAAAGGGGATCGAATTTTGAGAAATCAACTGTTGAGTAAAGAACTTTTGGTTGTCCTTTGTCCTGAGTTTTGGTTTTGGTTCTTGAGCTTTTATCTTCTCTCATTGTTCGTGTGCGAGAGCTGCGGCTTTCCCCACAACAGTGGGTAATTTCCAACTCCATAAAATTTGGAGTTGGTGGAGCAGCCTCCGAGATACTTAAAAAACCATGGAGTTGGGTCTGCTCCACTCTTTTCTCGGAGCATATCCATAGTGGAGTTGCTCAAGCTGGGTATGTTTGGCTGAAAAAAACTTGACGCGGAGTTGGTTTTCCAGATCTAGAGTTGTGTGGAGCTGTGCCAAACACGTCCACCAACTCTTCCTCCACTCCACCTCCCCTCCGCCGTGCAGCTGCTGGCTCTGCCGGAAGCCCGGAAGCCCATGCGGCTTGCGCGGACAGCGGCCGTAGCTGCCGAAGCAATCTGCCCGGAGGCGGCACGCGGTGCGGCAGCTGTGATCTCCCCCCATGGACAACGAGTTGTGTTACTGTGGTGGCGGCCGGGATGATGGTGCGGATCAAGACGATGGTTGTGCGGATGCCGGATGGATCCGGCTCGCGGTGTCGTCCTCGTTGTCTACAGCAACCTTCTAGTCCCCCAAACTGACTAACGGTGCCCGGAGCAAGCAGAGGACGAATTTATTGAAACGAAAGCAGAGGATGAATTGGCTTGATACATTGCTGTCATGGCACGGTGTCCTGGCCTGACAACAAAATGCACAGGAGAAAGATGGCTTGCAGCTATGAATTCATTAGGACAGTACTGACATCAAATGTCAGTCTGCCATACGCCCATACCATTAGTGATCACTGTAATAACGTACAGAAATACATTATATTATTATGCTATACATAGAAGAAACAACAGACAAGTTACATCTTTCTGAATCTGTTAGCCTCATGTCTCCATGACAAACTGGGCAGCACATCAGACAATACTTGTTATACTTACAGTTGAAACCCAGATGTATCGTTCAGAAAAGCGGAATCTTAATGAACGACACATACAGAAATAGAAACAAAGTGCACACAACACACCACAATCTTAAGAATTCTAAACAAGAAGGGATCAGTAGTCCCAAACAGAGATGCCACAGTACTACAAAGTGAACAGAACAACCACGAACTAAGCATCCTTGAATAACAGATGAAATCTCCATTATATTATTAAACCGCACCACCAGAGGTAGCAGTAGCGCTGTCGTCCTCACCTGGCCTGCTGACGATCCCAGCGTGGAAGAGCATTGCCCAGAGCAGCGTTATCAGCTCACCACCCCTGGCAATGGCCTCTGAGTGACCTTTGAGGTTGTTCGATGGTGCCACATACAGGATCATCTCCGACCAGAAGTCGGCCAGCAACTTCCACACCATCTCTTCATCATTGATTGTCTCCACCAGCTGCTTTCCGAGCTTCACGCCATTTTTGAGCACCTCATGCTTGGGTTTTGTACTCAACACTTCAACCAGCTGCTGATACTCATCCTCAGGTGCTGACGACCTTGTTGTAGGATGCCCTTTGAGTGCAAGCTCTGCGTCCTTCTTGACAGCCTCGTACAAGCCCTTGCTCCATGCAGCATTGTCTGGAAGCAGCTCCGGACACCAGGTCACTAGGTACGCACAGTACCGCGACAAGTGAGTGGCAGCAATCTTATGATCAGAGCTGGGAATTGTCCGGGAGCCTTGTTCTTCATAAGATCGGTACGGGTGCTTCACTTCAAGGATGCATGTGGCAATATGCCATACAAGTATGGTACCAGATGTACCTTTGCCATTGCAGGCCCACAGGAAGCTTTCACCAACTTGGTTTCGGTGTAGAGATGCTACACCATTGCTTAAGCCACCAACGAAGCTATTACTCAGTGCATTAATGATGCAAACCTTCACGCCCGCTGGCACCTTGGCCTTCCTCTTGTGGTCTGGCAAACGGAGGAGACGCCTCACAAGAACTAGTGGGCTCATCTTGGAGGGATGCATCAGTACTGAGCACTGAGCCATTTCTTCGTCCCAGTGCCTCATCAACTGGCACCTACATCGTAATAAAAGTTTAACCCATTTTTGTACGCTATGAGAATGCTGTGAAGAGGCACGGTTTCCATAGCGGCAAATAAGGGTTACTTTTGTCCAGTTGGAGCAAATATAGGAAGCCATGTCCCTGACCTCAGCTGTCATGGTTAACACAAGCAGCAAAAACACTGGCACAATATCGTAGTACACTATTCCTAATTCTCCATATGATGGGTTACTCAACAAGGATTGTTTAATACACCATATTGTACAATAAAATTGTACTTTGATCTCTTGTACCAGAAAAGAAATGCCTATCAGTGCCGTTAAGCAAAATCCTATGCACAAGATTGAGAGGATGATACTCAAGATGGGAAGGCAGCACTTTGAGTAGGATATAGGAAGGGATGAATAATAGTAATCATAGTCAAAAGAAAGCTCATCTGCTATCACCCCAAATACCCTGCCATGCTCACGAACATGGAGCAGCAAGCTTCGGAAAAAAGTGAGTCCCCATAGACCCAGCGTTAGTGATATTGTACCTAGAAAATCGACACCGCAACAACTTGAACAGTGCATAGGACAAGCACAAATCTTTCAGTCGTGGTGTTGAGATAGGAAGCATGCTATCTAACTGCCAGATTCTTTCGAGGGTCACCAAGCCAAAATTGTTGATGAACGTTGTCCCACAATCATCCTTGAATGCATATCCGCTGGGCTGCATCTCCACTTGTCTTTCCTCTTCTCCCATAACCAAGAGTGGGGGAGGCGGGGGTGCATCCTCACCAACTGGTGGTTCGTCATTTTGACTTGCTTCATGTGCTTGTAGCTTCTGCATGTAGACAACAGTAAGTCCAGGATTGCGTCCAAGTGCAAAGGACTGGCGCGCCTTTTTAAATGAATAATATTTCAGAGCTAATTTGGCAGAGAGGATAACAAAAGGTGCGATTAACGGGAGGGAAGCATCGGTGACTGATAAATATCTATGGTTGAAGAAGGTGGCACCAAGGTATAGGGTCCAGACCCCCTGAACTAGGAGTTGGAAAGGGGGGCCTTTGCTTTGACCTTCCCTACCATCAACAGAGACTATTGTGCTGGTATTGACCATGATGATCTGAACAAGGAATGCCCACGTCACAAGATCGGTTGAATTAAGCTCACCCGTGCATCGTGCAACCAGTGATGGCAGGTTTTTGTCATCAGGTTTCAATTGTAAAGGAAAGACGATGTAATAAGGATCGGTGCCAACGTTGGAGATAAGAGAGGAGATGATTGGCAAGAATAATGTGGTAGCTCCGAAGGCGGCTATCCCAACTATGATTCCCGCCGGGATAGCTTCAGTGAGAAGCAGCGCATCGTGTCTCCACAGAGGCCATCTCACGTTCTTCTTGAAGGTTGCCAGATCAGCGGCAGAGCAATTGTTTGCAGTGAGATTATTCGCTCCAGCCATGATCACCTGACTGCCAAACTTCAAGTTGTTAGCACAAAGGTCGAAGTTAATCATGCTTTTAAATGAAGTAAATAAGCATGCATGAACCAGCTATGCATGACTGAGTTATCATTAGCTATGGATATAGCAGGACTTACCAAGGTGGAGCGATCCTCTGCCACGCGCTGGAGATGGCTGCCCGTCCTGCTGTGCGGTGGTGGTATATATCATGCAGCCTCAACAGTACATGAGTGTAAGGAATCGGATGCTCTTTAGCCTAAGAGGGAGAGGTAGTGAATTAGTCAACCTTAAAACCTTAACCTAAAGATAAATTAGAACATACTATCTAGATGTGCAACTAAGGTTGTTCTAGTGTAAAACTCCCATCCCAAAACGAGGCTCGCAACCTATAGCCAATTCTAGCAAGATACTACTCTAGGAAAGTAAAGATAAGCAAAGATTACAATAGAGTAAATGCGGAAACGTAAAGGGGATGAGAGGAGGCAAACTCTTGACACACGATTTATCCCGTGGTATCTGTAGGCACTAAGTCACCCCTAGTCCACGTTGTTGAAGCACTCACACAAGAGTATTGCTTCCCGGTCACCAATTCTCTCCCAAGAGCACCACTTACTCGCCACAAAGGCTAGCCACTTAGGCACTTGTCAAGCTCCCTTGGTCACCTTGATGCCGCCTCCACTAAGGAGCTTCTCCACCAAGGAAGGGGGTCTCCACGTCCCCCGCTCAAAGTGTCCTCGCCGCTCCACACCAAGCCGGAGGGTCGATGACAATTGCCGGTGTGCCACTTAGACCCCAAGGCTTCCGACGAACCTTGTACAACTTGATTCACTCAAGAATCACCTCACAAGGTTGGCACAACCTTGCACTCACTCAGCTCTAAGTTAAGCCTAGCACTAAGCACATACACAAAGCATATGCAAGTCTATGGATGAGCAATTACGCACTTGGATGGATTGGATATGATATTCTAGGTGTCTTGAACTCCTCTGCACTTCCACACAATCTAGCAGCCTCAAATATAGCCCAAGGCATCCAAAGAGCCGTTGGCTAACGGCCTCTGAAAATATAAGCGTCAGATGAACCGATCCTATCCTTTTCAAGACGTCGGTTCATCCGGTGCCACTTCCACGTCACTTAGCCATTGAGGTTCTCTAACAAAACTACTCCGATGCTATGCACCGACGGTGCGTCGGTTCATCCGGTGCTGAAGGACTTCTCGCCAAACCGTCTCTGTTGGTTTCTTCGTAACCGTCAGATAGACCAACGCTTCCTCTGATCATGGCGTCGGTTCATCCGGTGCTGAAGACTTCGTCTTGGCGCGTCTCTGTTTTGATTTAAACAAGGCATAGTATAGACCGACGGTGTCCTCACTCAGACCGTCGGATTATCCGGTGCTACTGTCTTCGCCGCTCCTCCCTTGCAATTCATCCAACGCTACTACAAAATGGACCGTCGGTTCATCTAACGGTACACCGATGCTTGCTTCTACGGTACGGTCAGTTAATCCGACGGTGGCTTTTCTTTCTCTTTCCTTTCTTGTTTTTGACCCTTGAAAAATAGACTATCTTCTCAATTTGGCATGTGGTGTTTTTGCATCCATGGGACCTAGAAATATCTACAAGGACATGCTAAACAATAGGGTTAGTCCCATCGATCATGTTGTCATGAATCACCAAAATCAAACTTGAACTAATGGCAAATGGGGCCATGTTCGCTACAGCGAGGCTTTTGTTTCGACTGCAGTCTTCCGCTTGCTTTTGCACATGTTGCCACCGGCAAATGAGATGTATTTTTGTTCTTACCTTACCACTCACCAATTAGAGATTTGATTTTAATCCTCACCGGACAGGCTATATTTTTTTAGAAATTCTCACAAAAACAAAATAGCCTTTTAAGCTATGTTTATTTATTTATTTATTTTTGAAAATTTAGAAACCCTTGCCATTACTCAAAATCTATATTCAACTTACTTACATATACCATTATAAAAATATCTGAAAACAAACCCATCATCTCGTCTAGTTACTCACATATGCCATTATGAAAAAATAATTTAAAGTAACTCCACAAAGTTACATCTAAATTACCTACATGTACTATTATTAAAAATAACACAAGATTGCTCTTTGACGGACACATCTACCATTGTGAAAATATATATGTACTCCTTACTATTACACACGTTAGACTCTTCTTTTGGAATCTTCATGCTAAATCTCATGAGACATGATAGGAAAAAATGAGTCCTGTTTATAAATTCTTATAAAATTAAAACAATTGATATCAATTCCGTAGATCCCAATCATTATTGGCCTTATTGGACAAGGTGCTGGTCACAGCTCTCTAAAGAGGAAGAGGTTCAGGTCGGTCTATCCTTAATTAAAAAAAGATCCTAGTCATTATTACAGTAATATATAGCCGTTGCATTCCTAATTAAAAAGTCCAGGATAATATTTTAAATCTACGTATAGATCACCCACATCTACATTAACCACAATATATACCATCATAAAAAACAAAAGTTGCTTATTTTTTACTGTTCAAATCAATCGGGCAGGCCGAGGTGACTATACGTAAGCACTTTGCAACTTTAACCAAGCAAACGATCCTACTAATAATCTTCGATAAAGCAGCAAGCAACAGCTGAAAGAGAGACGCGGCATCATCATATATTGCCACGTTGAGTCTGTCACATGCATGATGGCAAGTGCAGTGATTCAATTCAAAGTCAGCTGTAATATTCTCTTTTATATGTGCTAATCACTTTTAGCTGCTGCGAATACTTTATTATCAGATGGATCAGCCGGGTAGTGATGATTCGGCCAGTCTTTTAAAAATAAATGCGAATAAAGATTATAATGAAAGAGACAAATCGAGGCCGCTAAAAGGGAGCTGCGGCGTCATCATGTGATCCACATAGCAAGCCCAGTGATTGCAAATCAGACGTACGCTCTCTCATACCTTGTGATCCACAAATCAAGCAGCAGTATTGCTTCCTGCTCACAAGTTTCAAGCTTTGCCCCTGCTTTGGATCTTTAATTTGAAGGATGGAATTTTTTTTTTCATACGGGCTTTCAATCACGGTGCCGCCAACTCGATCGTGCAGCTGCATAGGAAGTGCAGAGAGAGAGAGAGAACTGCCAAGCGCCTCCTGGGGGTGGGGTGATGATGCCACCATGCAGTTCTCTCCTTTTCAGATCCTTTGGCCGCATCTAGTGCTATGATCTTCATTCTAGCATATGGGTTTTTTCTTTTCTTTTTCTGATATTTGATTCGATCTGTTTTCTTCTTTCTCTGCCTTTATTGCTTCTTTACTCCATTGCATAACGTTTTGTTGACACCTTTTGGAGCCAACAACACGCAAAGGCAGCTATCGCAGCGCCTCTGCGTCGACACCGGTCAGACCGGTCGCCGGGAGATTCCGGCGGTAGACCTCCGAACGTCGCCCGGGTAGGATCCCGTCAGGGAGACGCACGTAGGGTTGCTCTAAGGTCGGCAAGGCCACCTAGAACGCCTTCAGACGTCGCGGAGACGAAGGAAGAACAGCAAGTAGTAGATTGGAAAAGTTGGGAAGAGGTAAAAGTAAATACGGGACAAATAAAGGTAAATAGATTTGATCGATTGGATGATGAACCTCAATCGGCCGTGGCCCTTTATATTTATAGGGTGAGGGGTCTTTCCCCGTAAGGAAATACTTTTACAAGCTTAATCTATCAGGACTCCTCAATCTGGCTCGGAATCAGGGAGATACCGGTCTGACCGGTGATGGGAACCGGTCAGACCGGTGCGCCAGGCGTGTAGATTTTAGAGAAGTCATATCTCGCTCATCCGGACTTCGATTTGGACGTTCCATATATGGATTTTGATCTACTCGACGAGACCTATCCAATGGTGAAGTCCAACTAGGATTTTGTGGACATTAACTACACCGGTCTGACCTGTGGGACCCACAGGTCTGACCGGTCGGATGATACCTGCCCATTTTGGGTGCGAACATATGCCCCCCTGTTTTTTGGCAAAGGATATGTGCCAAAAAACACTTAGGATGATGTTTAACAAAACAACGGCCGTACACATAATTTACTCAAGTCGAGGATGACGCCTACTTCGGTCTCCACTCCTTTTCGGTTCGTGTCAACTTGGCTGGCTTCTCTTCAATCTATTGCTCCATTGCTCCTCGCTTGCGCAGTCTTTGCAACCTCCTTTTTTGAGTATGGGACAAGCCTGAGGGACACCACCTCGGCTGCATCTCCTTAGCTTTTTGCTTGTTGCTATTCTCACCTTGTTTAATAGTAGTACACACATTATTTTTAACCAGATTGCTATTGCAAACAATCGGTCTTTGTAATGCATTATAATTTGAGTATGCAACAAGATATTGAATCATATATGAATTCATGTACATACTACTACAATCAACAGGTTAATAATACCAAGGATAATACCAAGACGATGGCATAACAGATCCAACAAAATGATATTGTGAAGAGTTACCTCGTTGGTGATGACTACCTTTACATCTTGGTGTTGCTTTTACGCTCTTAGCACCGCTTGGCTGATTACTTCGATCCTTAGTAGCTCCTTCCCTCTTATATTTGGCCAAGAGCTCATTAAAACTCGGCCTTGCTTTTTTCTTGGGCTTGGAGCATCTTGAACCTTTCTGGAAGCACCGGTCAGACCGGCCTGAGGCACCGGTCAAACCGATCTGGACACCGGTTAGACTGGTCTGGGCACCTGTTGACGGTGAAAATCCGTCAACCTAGCCATGAGTTTACTTTCGGTGTTGGCATAAGTTTTATACCTTATCCATTGGTACTAACCCCCGTGGTATAACAAGTTCACGTGTGCATGTCGGTTTTGGAGTTTAGTGTTTATGCAGGGTTTTAGCATTGAAAGAAGGACTTTCGGGATAAGTTCATCAAGCACCTTATGACAAGACCTTGAAGCCCCGTACAAGTCATGCAATGAAGCAAACTTAACTCCAAGAAGCCAAGGACTTGATCCGAGAAGACGACAAACTCTGAGGACCTGACCAGAAAAGTGCTGAATCTTGCAAGACAAGGAGTTATGCCCAATTCGGAGAGAAACTGACAACATGGACCTACATGCAGAAGGGGGAAACATCCAGGAAGCAAGGGAACCGACGAAGAGCAAAGGAGGCCTCGGGCTGGGCCTGGATGGGCCCAGGCCGGCCGGCCCAGGTCGGTCGGCCCAGCCCTGTCCAGGGCCCATTGAGGCTCCCCTTTGCCCTAGCCGCCATTCAGGCTATTTATAGCCCCCTGACCGAGAGCCACGAAGGATACAATTCGTCATCGGCCGCCGAGGAGCAGAGAAGAGAGGGATACCATCGCGGAGAGGAGAGGGTCGAGCTAGTTGACTAGGGTTTCCCTAGCCGGCGTGGGAACCTTGCACGGAAGACCACGTCAGAGTTCCCGGAGCTAGAAGCAAGATCAAGGAAGGATCCCGGTGGTGATCTTGTGTATGTATCATTGTTATAGTTGAATTATCAAGTTGAATCTTTTCCTAGCGATCAAGTGTTTCCTCGAAGATTTCGTTTTTCGATCGGCTTTGCTTATTCCAATTCTATTCTCGAGATAGATTACATAGGGTGTTCTTGTAGCCGCGGTGGCTAGAGGTACACGCCGGATCTTCCGAAAGAATCTCGACTTGTCTTTTGACTCGCCCTAGACTCCCCGCATGAGTAGGGATACGTTGTGACAGAACGGGGGTTCCGAAAGGCGGATCTTTTTGGATTTGGACGGGAAACCACGATTTAAAGAAGCTTCTTATAAGATTCGATTTGCTACTTCTTCTCTTGCTTGGAACTTCAACAAAAGGCTTACCTCGATCCCTCTAGATTGATTTATCTACCCAATCTTACTTTGTTATCTCCGGTCTTTAGTAGAGTAGATTAGTTTCGTGTCTTTTACCTAGATGCATTAGGGTTTTATCGAAGATTGAAGTTACTTGGCTTTACTAGATCAACTTTTGCGTCACACATTTGTTCCACGGGAGATTTGACTACGACGAGGGAAGAAGGGTCCCTTGACTACGAGAGAAGAAGGGTCCCTTGACTACGAGGGAAGAAGGGTCCCTTGACTACGATGGGAGACTTGTCCGCTTGCAAGTCATAAACGAACTTTGATATAACTATTAACAGACAACAAGCCCCTTTTTCTGGCGCCGTTGCCGGGGAACAAGTGATCAAGATTTGATTTTTTATTGCCTTTCTTGTAATTTTCAGTTTTCTTTTTGTTTTTCTTTTTTTTGCATCTACTAAACTTTGATCATCCTCAAATTACATCTAATCTAGTTTGTCTAACCCTAGTTTTTATAGATTTGTTTTTACTTTCTAGTTTTTGCATACTTTGTTTATGGCTAACCCTAACAGGAGATGGACGGCTACCTCTCCAACAAACCCGATAATTTTGTGGATGATCCAGAAAAACTTTACAGGCTAAGGAGACGCGAAGCACATCAAGCTAAAAAGCTGGATTTTGTAGATTCGGAGTCGGAAGACAAAGAATCGTGGGAATCTCCGAAGAACTCACCACCTCAAAGTCCACGGGAGAATCGACTTACACCGATGGGTGACCAACCACCGCAAGAACGCAAGATTGGGGAGCTATGCACCCCGGACATCATCGACGTACCAATCTTGAACCTTGAGGAGATCGGAAGACCGTTCGAGATCAAGACCTCAACAATCCGCATGGTGCAACATTCACCCTTCACCGGTAAAGAGGATCCGAACCTTCACCTCCAAGCATTTATTCAACTATGTCAGACTTTCAACATGGATTGGGTGACTCAAAATCAAATGAGGGCAAGGCGTTTTCCGTTCTCACTACTCGGGAAGGCTTTGCAATGGTTGCACTCTCAACTGGCGGAGACGGTGCAAAATTGGAACACGTTAATGAAGGCTTTCATGAAGGAATACTACTCGCCGGGTAAAACTCAAAGCTTGCGTAATAAGATTGCCACCTTTGTTCAATATCCTACGGAAACTATCTCAGAGGCATTCGAGCGCTTCAACGAGTATACCCGGGCGGTTCCACATCACAAGTTCCCGAAGGAAGACCTCGTGCAAAAGTTCTATCAAGGACTCACCGTGGCGTCAAGGACGATCATCGATGCATCGGTGGGAGGATCCATCATCGAACTTACACTGACGGAAGCTTTCACTCTATTCAAGAAGGTCGCGGATAATGACACATGGGCGTCATCCGGGCGCCTACATCCGGTTCAACCCACGGGGAACGTCAAAGGAGTCTTGCAAGTGGAGAAGGAGAACATACTTGAAGGCAAGATCGACTCGCTCATGAGGAGGTTGGAGAAGATGGAGATGGAAAAGAAAGAGGCTCAAGACTTGAAGGCCGCCGAAGCAAGGTCCACTTGCGAAGAATGTGGAGAGTATGGCCATGTCCGCAAAGATTGTTCGGAGGAAGCCAAAATGCTCGACTACATGAGGAAGGGAGAATTGCCGAACTTCCGCTACGGGCAAGGTAGACCTCAATTTAATGCAAGCTCATCTATTCCTAACGCCGTATATGAGCTCACCGGTGTTGGGGATATGCGGGACGACCGGAATCCCGCCGGCGGCGCGGCGCTCGGCTCAGCCCCAAGGGCAGCGGCACAGACTGTCAACGGTGGCCCAAGCTAGGGTTTCAGGCACGGGTGGCGGCGCTTTAAATAGGGCCGAGGCCATGCCTTGGCGTGGCGTGCACGCCTTGGAAGGCAGCGCAGGCGCAGCGCCAGGTCGGGCGCGGCCAGGACTCAAGCTGGAGTCCGGTTTTGCCACAATGAGGAAGATGAAGATGACGAGCGGGGGCCACACGTAAGTGACTGAGGTGGAGGGAGGCGGAGCAGGCCAGGTTGGGCCGTAACTGTTTTCTGGGCCGCTGGCGGTTGCTGGGCCGCGGTGGAAATCAGGCCGGCCGAGGGGGCGACAGTGGACTTCGGAAGATTGGGCCGAAAACAGTGTTGGGCCGAAAGAGGAAAGGAGAAAGGAAATTCCTTTTTATTTTCAGAAAAAATTTTCGTGAAAAACAAAATAATCTAGAAATAGCTAGATAATTCCTTAAAGCCACGAAAAATATTCTGAAAATCCCAAAAAAATTCTAGGAAAATTCCCAGAGACATATTGGATCATGAACAATCCAAATAAAGTATTTGGTGCTCATGAAAAAGATTTTAGAGCCTTCTAATAAATAGAAATAGCTCGAGGAAAATGAGAATAAATTCCAGAGAAGTCCGGAAAATTCTCGGAAGGATTTGGACAGCTCCTAAACACGTTTTTGAAACCTTTTTGCACCCAAGAAGCACCAAGATGCATCGACATGAATGCAACACTCTCAACTTTGTTTTAATCCGGAAAATCAAACAAAGGATTTTTCCTATACTATATTCCCTGTAAAGAAAATAAATGTTGGAAAAATTTTAAAATTATGAGAAAATTATTATTTAACTATTCTCTCTATTCACATCCTAAAATTGAAAATTTCAGGGTGTGACAACACGAGTAGAGCCACGACTTATATCTAGGTGTTAATAAAATTCAGCACGTGGTAGGACTCGCGTGAACCTAGAAATCAAAACCTTTGGTTGGTTTAAAAATCTATATTCTTGGTTTCTCTAGGATTAGAATTTTTCTAAGCCTTATTTAATTTTGTTTTATCCAAAATCTTTCTCATTTAGCCAAAATTAGAACCTAAACCTATGCCCTCGTCACACCCCCGACATTTCCAATTTCGGGATGTGAATAAAAAGAATAATTAAATAACGATTTTCTCATAATTTAAAATTTTTCCAACATTTATTTTCTTTACGGGGAATATAGTATAGGAAAAATCCTTTGTTTGAATTTCTAAATTAAATAAAAGATTTGTGAGTGTTGCATTCATGCCGACGCATCTAGTGGCTCTTGAGTGCAAAAGGTTTCAAAAAATGCGTTTAGGAGTCGTCCAAACTCTCCCGAGAATTTTCCGGATTTTTCTGGAATTTATTCTCATTTGCCTTGAGCTATTTCTATTTATTAGAAGGCTCTAAAATCTTTTTCATGAACACCAAATGCTTTATTTGGATTGTTCATGTCTTAATCTATCTCTAGGAATTTTCCCTGGAATTTTTGTGATTTTCCGAGTATTTTTCGTGCTTTAAAATAATTCACGCCCTTTTTCCGGATTATTTTTCGCACCGGAAATACTTTCAAAAAAAAACCTATTCTACCAGGCCGGGCCGAGCCCGTGGGCTCGACCCGCCCGCGCCCGTGCCCGCTCTCGCTCCGGCCCGCCCGGCCGCGCAAGGCCCATCGGCCGCAGGCCGGGTGAGCCACGGCCGCCGCCGTCCCGGGCGTGCATGCGGGCTCCCCGGTGCTCGCGCCCCCTATAAAGGCCGCCCCGCGCGCCGCCCTAGCCGCCCCTAGCGCCCCGCGCAAGCCGCGCCGCCGCCGCCGCTAGCCGTGCCGCCACCCGCAAGCCGCCGAACCGACCCCGCCGTCGCCGTTGACTTGAAGATTCCGGCCGATTCCGTTGTCCTCCGCACCGGTGAGCACCACCATCGAGATCCCCTTGGTCTCCTCTATCCGTTCCTTGCCTCGCCCGAGCTCCTTGCGGCCTTGGTCGCCGGCGCCGCCACCCCATCAGAGCCGCCGCCCCCTGTTGCATCTCTGTCCAGAGGTGGAAGAAGAGGCCGCCTTTTTGCATCTAGCCCCCTGAGTAACCCATATTTCCGTTTCGTTTTCTTGTCTCTTGCATCTCTTATCAATAACCCCTTAGATCTTATAGATTCCTGCAATTAGATCCACCAGAGATCTTTTTTTCAGATCTAACCCTGAGCTCTATTAGTTTTGCGCGCACTATTGCATGTGTTTTACAGATCTTCTCTGCTAACCCTTTAAATCTATGGTTAATTACGACTAGGTCCTTTCAATCTTGTTTTGCTCATATCTTTTATGTTTTAGCTCCGATTTCATCCGTTCAAGTTGCGTTAGGTCCATAATAATGTAAAGCACGCAATAGTGGAGTGTTTTTACCATGTTTTGTTTCTGAAAATAAAATTAATATTAATTTTGATTAGTGACTAGATATACATGTCTTTTCCAAATAAAAGCTATATAGATCTATATATCGTTTTTCATAATCAAATTTAATTTGATTAATGATTACTTTACATTCTTTCATGAATAAAATCTAATTAGATCTTTTACTCGGTTTTCCATAAGTCAAATATTAATTTGCTTAATGATTAATTAACTTTTATAATTAAAAGTTGATTAGGCTTTTACTCCGCTTTATAAATAAATGTTAATCTTGATTAATACCAATTTAATACTGTTTTTGATAATAATATGATGAACTCGAATTACAAAGTTTCGTTTAGATTGTTCATATAGTTTAGTTTTTCTAAATTAAATGTTTAATCGGTTAAATTCATATATGAATCTTTATTAATAAAACTTGACTAGTTCTTTACCGCGGTTTCATAAATAAAGTTTAATATTGCATTAATGTCAACATAGGGTATTTTATTTCTGAAATATCCTTTATATTTGTTTTGTTAATTAAAATGAACCTAGCTCATAGCCTTGTTCTCTCATATATGCAAAACGTTCGTTAGACGTTCTTGTCTCGGCTCAATCTAAGTGTGATCTTTCCGGTCCTTGCTCAATCTTCCGTAACCATCTCTTTAAAGCTAACCAAGCCAAGTACCCTTTGTGTTCTTTAGTGATCTATCTAATCAAGTCTATCCTTTAGTGCGTTCTTTTAAAGCTTCCTTATGATTGGTGCTTTGTTCTTAGTATGCTTGTTTGTTTCCTTTGTGTATGTTTGTGCCCGATGATTGATGCGCTTAGAGTGAACGTCGTTCGAGAAGCTTGGAAGAGCTTGAAGTTGAAGATATTCTGAGCAACGATATTACTTTGGTTAAAGGCAAGTGTGTCCTTGATCTTTTGTCCTAAGAATTATATTTAATCACTCATTGCATTGCTTGCATTAATTTTGATGGGTTCCTATTAAGGTTTATCCTAGTCTTTGATTGTCATTCCTTGTTAACCTGGGTTTACATTTATGTTGGGTAGTTATGCTTAGTTGCTATACCGGGTTATGGTGGTTTTACCGAACAACAATGATGAACTTGTTTTACCTTTATGCTATATCTTTGGATGCTTAATACAAGACCATATGATTAATCGGAACATGGAGAACCACCCGGGACAACGGTGCAACCACAAGGACTATATGGCTCGGTCTTGGCCGATTAATTAGGGAAGTCTTTGTGTGGTTATTACTCGCATAGTAGGTTGGGGACGGAGGAATGCTTTTATGGCTCTTCTATTCGGAGCGGTGATGGAACGGAAGACTCTATGGCTTACCGTCCGTAATAGAAGTGTGGTACGAAAGATAGCCTCTATGACATACTACTATGGACTAATACACACGGGAGGAATCTTTGTAACGGCCTCGTAGCGTCCCTATGCAATCACACCTCGGCAGTGTGGTATGGTGCCTGATCAGCATCGCATGGTTGGGTCTAAAGTTCTTCGGGACTTTTACGCGACTTGTGGGTAAAGATGTACAACCTCTGCAGAGTGTAAAACTAATCTATTAGCCGTGCCCACGGTCACGGGCGGCCCGGACCCTCACATGATAATTGAACTTGAAGATGGACTTAAATCGCTCTCTCTCTCTCTCTCTCCCGGTTATGCTTGCCATGTGTTTATGGCGTATCTCTTACCTTATGCTTAATTGTGGGTTGGTATATACTTATACTTTATTAGTCATCGAGGTGCTAATAAAACTTGACCAACTAAAATTGCTTAAATGCTTATAGCCCAGTCCACTATAAAGCCTTTGCATTCATATCTTTTTCCACACTTGCCGAGTACGACAAGTGCTCACCCTTGCTATAAACATTGTTGCTCGTAAAGAGGAAGTTGCTATAAAGATGTTGCTGGTGCTAGGCGTACGCAACCCCCGTCGATTGCCTCGTGATGTTTGGTGCCTTCGTTTCCGGGATAAAGCGTAAATCTCTCGATAATCTTTCTTTTTCTTACGTGATACCGTTTCGTATACACTTTTATGTCACTATATGCATGAAACTTGATCCCGGCATGCATATAGGTATGCACTTGGTTTTCTTCGGAAAGTCGGGTGTGACAGAGTGGTATCGTAGCCGTATCGACCGTAGGACGTAAGCCTAGATAGCAATGGATGATTCCTAAGGTCTCTTTTCACCTAAAGTCCCTTCTTACCGTATCCATGACCTCTCTGATGAAGGATCTCACATCTTAACCATCTTCTCTTCTCTATACCATGAATTCTTGTATATTTATCTTCACTCTCCTTGGACATCTCTTCGACCTCGCCTATTCATTCCCTCAAGCAATAAACACCCCCTTAATTTATTGGTGGAATTGTTACCCTTAACATTCCATCTATTCGCGGAGCTCTCGACACATCAGCGCTGTTTTAATTCTTTCTCGAGCTACGGAACTCCGATCGACATGAAACCAGTTGGGTTAGTTCCTAAATTGCATACGTGAATTTCTATCAAAAATTCAGCCCTATCCAGTACATGTTCCAGGAGCTATACTCGAAACATTGAAGCTATCAAAATCTGTAAACTCTGCTGACCTAGTTACCTTCAATATTCTATATCTCGGGCTATGGACCTCCGATTGAGGTAAATCCAATTGGAGTAGTTCAGGAATTTCATCAGCTTCGCCCTGTACAAAATTCAGCAGTATTCGTTTTGTATCTATGGAGATACCTACGAATTAGTGGAGCATTCAGAATCTGCCAACACTGCTGACATAGCCATCTTGTCTAATTCATATCTCGAGTTCTAAACCTCCGATTGAGGTGATTCCAGTTGGGTTGTACTCATAATTTCATACTCCTTGATCTGGGAAAAATCCATTATTTATGGATATCCTTGCTGGGAGATATATCTGATCTATTAGGAGGATACCCTTTGACTTTATTAACAACGTGTAGTATCGTTCCCTTAGCTATGCCTTGATTGGTGGAATTGTGTATTTGCATGATGATGCTTGGTTTTATGATATTGCTTGTGTTGGTTCTTTGAAGTGAGTGTTGGTGTATTGTGGGTCTTACATCCGCAATAACATCGGTTGCCTAGTTGGGTTCTTCTTTTGTACCTCCCACCTCCTTGTTCTCCCCCACTCGTTTTGCACTACTCCCTGTTCCCTTCGATAATATCTTTACCTACCAACCGGATGGAAAACCAAGAAGGAGGTAACCAAGGAGAAAGCTATGAGAACGGTGATGACTATGGATACAACCAAGATGCGTTATCCTTTCCACCCCCGGAGGATAAGTATGCAGAGTTCATGAAGACTGAGCCACCAACGTTCTCTAGTACCACATATCCCTTAGAAGCTGAAGACTGGATCAAGACAATTGAAGAAAAGCTAAATATGGTACAATGCAATGATGGAGAGAAAGCTTTCTATGCATCTTGGCAGCTTATAGGAGCAGCTTCAGAATGGTGGAATTCTTACATCAATGGACATCAGCAACCTGAGAGTATTGTGTGGAAGGAATTCAAAGACAACTTTATCTTACACCATATGCCTATAAGTGCGATGAAGCTCAAGAGGAAGGAGTTCCTTAACTTAAAGTAGGGACGAGTTGACGGTGAATCGAGTACGGGAATCAGTTTGTTCAATTATCTCTGTATGCCCCAAGATCAGCTGAAAGTGATAAGAAGAAACGAGAGCATTTCATCAAAGGGTTGAATGAAGATCTTCAAAGTATACTAAGCTTACATGATTATTCCAATCTACAAGATTTAATCAACAAAGCCGTTGGGCTAGAAAGCAAGCTACAGGAGATCATGAGTAAGAAGAGAAAAAGGGAATATCCAGGGGAAGCCAATAACAACTCTCACCTACATCATATGTCTCTAGCCCAAGGTTTTCCGGAGATCACAATGAAGATGCATATCTAGAATATCCTCATGGTGTCACAATACCGGTGATTTATGAGACCCCACAGAATTGTCGGAATATTAGGGAAAGTAAAGCTTGTTTCTATTGCAAAGCTGGTGGACACTTTATCAACGGATGCCCGAAGAAATTTCTAGATCGTCATTTTAAGAGAGAATGGCGACAACGACACAAGCAAGACAAGACCCCCGATACCTAAGGATTTTGATATAAGTTAGGTGTGGAAAGATTTCGTAATATGAAAGGAAAAATATTCTTCGAAGGATATGAAAAGAGTTCGGAATAAACCCTTGTCTCTTGCTAGCCTTTTTCGAATCTCGGGACGAGATTCCGTTTAAGGGGGTAGATTTGTCACACCCGAAATTTCCAATTTCGGGATGTGAATAAAAAGAATAATTAAATAACGATTTTCTCATAATTTAAAATTTTTCCAACATTTATTTTCTTTACGGGGAATATAGTATAGGAAAAATCATTTGTTTGAATTTCTAAATTAAATAAAAGATTTGTGAGTGTTGCATTCATGCGGACGCATCTAGTGGCTCTTGAGTGCAAAAGGTTTCAAAAAATGCGTTTAGGAGCCGTCCAAACTCTCCCGAGAATTTTCCGGATTTTTCTGGAATTTATTCTCATTTTCCTTGAGCTATTTCTATTTATTAGAAGGCTCTAAAATCTTTTTCATGAGCACCAAATGCTTTATTTGGATGGTTCATGTCTTAATCTATCTCTAGGAATTTTCCTGGAATTTTTGTGATTTTCTGAGTATTTTTCGTGCTTTAAAATAATTCACAGCTTTTTCTGGATTATTTTTCGCACTGGAAATACTTTCAAAAAAAACCTATCCTACCAGGCCGGGCCGAGCCCGTGGGCTCGACCCGCCCGCGCCCGCGCCCGCTCTCGCTCCGGCCCGCCCGGCCGCGCAAGGCCCATCGGCCGGAGGCCGGGTGAGCCACGGCCGCCGCCGTCCCGGGGCGTGCACGCCGGCTCCCTGGGCTCGCGCCCCTATAAAGGCCGGCCCCTCGCGCCGCCCTAGCCGCCCCTAGCGCCCCGCCGCAAGCCGCGCCGCCGCCGCCGCTAGCCGCGCCTCGCCCGCAAGCCGCCGAACCGACCCCGCCGTCGCCGTTGACTTGAAGATTCCGCCGATTCCGTTGTCCTCCGCACCGGTGAGCACCACCATCGAGATCCCCTTGGTCTCCTCTATCCGTTCCTTGCCTCGCCCGAGCTCCTTGCGGCCTTGGTCGCCGGTGCCGCCACCCCCATCGCAGCCGCCGCCCCCGTTGCATCTCTCGTCCGGAGGTGGAAGAAGAGGCCGCCATTTTTGCATCTAGCCCCCCGAGTAACCCATATTTCGTTTCGTTTTCTTGTCTCTTGCATCTCTTATCAATAACCCCTTAGATCTTATAGATTCCCGCAATTAGATCCACCGGAGATCCTTTTTCAGATCTAACCCCGAGCTCTATTAGTTTTATGCGCACTATTGCATGTGTCTTACGGATCTTCTCTCGCTAACCCTTTAAATCTATGGTTAATTGCGACTAGGTCCTTTCAATCTTGTTTTGCTCATATCTTCTATGTTTTAGCTCCGATTTCATCCGTTCAAGTTGCGTTAGGTCCATAATAATGTAAAGCACGCAATAGTGGAGTGTTTTTACCATGTTTTGTTTCTGAAAATAAAATTAATATTAATTTTGATTAGTGACTAGATATACATGTCTTTTCCAAATAAAAGCTATATAGATCTATATATCGTTTTTCATAATCAAATTTAATTTGATTAATGATTACTTTACATTCTTTCATGAATAAAATCTAATTAGATCTTTTACTCGGTTTTCCATAAGTCAAATATTAATTTGCTTAATGATTAATTAACTTTTATAATTAAAAGTTGATTAGGCTTTTACTCCGGCTTTATAAATAAATGTTAATCTTGATTAATACCAATTTAATACTGTTTTTGATAATAATATGATGAACTCGAATTACAAAGTTTCGTTTAGATTGTTCATATAGTTTAGTTTTTCTAAATTAAATGTTTAATCGGTTAAATTCATATATGAATCTTTATTAATAAAACTTGACTAGTTCTTTACCCCGGTTTCATAAATAAAGTTTAATATTGCATTAATGTCAACATAGGGTATTTTCTTTCGAAATATCCTTTATATTTGTTTTGTTAATTAAAATGAACCTAGCTCATAGCCTTGTTCTCTCATATATGCAAAACGTTCGTTAGACGTTCTTGTCTCGGCTCAATCTAAGTGTGATCTTTCCGGTCCTTGCTCAATCTTCCGTAACCATCTCTTTAAAGCTAACCAAGCCAAGTACCCTTTGTGTTCTTTAGTGATCTATCTAATCAAGTCTATCCTTTAGTGCGTTCTTTTCAAGCTTCCTTTTGATTGGTGCTTTGTTCTTAGTATGCTTGTTTGTTTCCTTTGTGTATGTTTGTGCCCGATGATTGATGCGCTTAGAGTGAACGCCGTTCGAGAAGCTTGGAAGAGCTTGAAGTTGAAGATATTCTGAGCAACGACATTACTTTGGTTAAAGGCAAGTGTGTCCTTGATCTTTTGTCCTAAGAATTATATTTAATCACTCATTGCTTTGCTTGCATTAATTTTGATGGGTTCCTATTAAGGTTTATCCTAGTCTTTGATTGTCATTCCTTGTTAACCTGGGTTTACATTTATGTTGGGTAGTTATGCTTAGTTGCTATACCTGGGTTATGGTGGTTTTAATGAACAACAATGATGAACTTGTTTTACCTTTATGCTATATCTTTGGATGCTTAATACAAGACCATATACTTAATCGGAACATGGAGAACCACCCAGGACAACAGTGCAACCACAAGGACTATATGGCTCTGGTCTTGGCCGATTAATTAGGGAAGTCTTTGTGTGGTTATTACTCGCATAGTAGGTTGGGGACGGAGGAATGCTTTTATGGCTCTTCTATTCGGAGCGGTGATGGAACGGAAGACTCTATGGCTTACCGTCCGTAATAGAAGTGTGGTACGAAAGATAGCCTCTATGACATACTACTATGGACTAATACGCACGGGAGAACTCTTTGTAAAGGCCTCGTAGCGTCCCTATGTAATCACACCTCGGTAGTGTGGTATGGTGCCCGATCGGCATCGCATGGTTGGGTCTAAAGTTCTTCGGGACTTTTACGCGACTTGTGGGTAAAGATGTACAACCTCTGCGAGTGTAAAACTAATCCATTAGCCGTGCCACGGTCACGGGCGGCCCGGACCCTCACATGATAATTGAACTTGAAGATGGACTTAAATCGCTCTCTCTCTCTCTCTCTCTCTGGTTATGCTTGCCATGTGCTTATGGTGTATTTCTTACCTTATGCTTAATTGTGGGATGGTATATACTTATACTTTATTAGTAATCAGGTGCTAATAAAACTTGACCAACTAAAATTGCTTAAATGCTTATAGCCCAGTCCACTATAAAGCCTTTGCATTCATATCTTTTTCCACACTTGCTGAGTACGACAAGTGCTCACCCTTGCTATAAACATTGTTGCTCAGAAAGAGGAAGCTGCTATGAAGATGTTGCTGGTGCTAGGCGTACGCAACCCCCAGTCGATTGCCTGTGATGTTTGGTGCCTTCGTTTCCAGGATTAAGCGTAAATCTCTGATGATCTTTCTTTTTCTTACGTGATACTGTTTCGTATACACTTTTATGTCACTATATGCATGAAACTTGATCCTGGCATGCATATAGGTATGCACTTGGTTTTCTTCGGAAAGTCGGGTGTGACAGAGTGGTATCGTAGCCGTATCGACCGTAGGACGTAAGCCTAGATAGCAATGGATGATTCCTAAGGTCTCTTTTCACCTAAAGTCCCTTCTTACCGTATCCATGACCTCTCCGATGAAGGATCTCACATCTTAACCATCTTCTCTTCTCTATACCATGAATTCTTGTATATTTATCTTCACTCTCCTTGGACATCTCTTCGACCTCGCCTATTCATTCCCTCAAGCAATAAACACCCCCTTAATTTATTGGTGGAATTGTTACCCTTAACATTCCATCTATTCGCGGAGCTCTCGACACATCAGCGCTGTTTTAATTCTTTCTCGAGCTACGGAACTCAGATCGACATGAAACCAGTTGGGTTAGTTCCTAAATTCATACGTGAATTTCTGTCAAAAATTCAGCCCTATCCAGTACATGTTCCAGGAGCTATACTCGAAACATTGAAGCTATCGGAATCTGTAAACTCTGCTGACCTAGTTACCTTCAATATTCTATATCTCGGGCTATGGACCTCCGATTGAGGTAAATCCAATTAGAGTAGTTCAGGAATTTCATCAGCTTCGCCCTGTCCAAAATTAAGCAGTATTCGTTTTGTATCCAAGGAGATACCTACGAATTAGTGGAGCATTCAGAATCTGCCAACACTGCTGACATAGCCGTCTTGTTTAATTCATATCTCGAGTTCTGAACCTCCGATTGAGGTGATTCCAGTTGGGTTGAACTCATAATTTCGTACTCCTTGATCTGGGAAAAATCCATTATTTATGGATATCCTTGCTAGGAGCTATATCTGATCTATTAGGAGGATACCCTCTGACTTTATTAACAACGTGTAGTATCGTTCCCTTAGCTATGCCTTGATTGGTGGAATTGTGTGTTTGCATGATGATGCTTGGTTTTATGATATTGCTTGTGTTGGTTTTTTGAAGTGAGTGTTGGTGTATTGTGGGTCTTACATCCGCAATAACATCAGTTGCCTAGTTGGGTTCTTCTTTTGTACCTCCCACCTCCTTGTTCTCCCCCACTCGTTTTGCACTACTCCTGTTCCCTTCTGATAATATCTTTACCTACCAACCAGATGGAAAACCAAGAAGGAGGAAACCAAGGAGAAAGCTATGAGAACAAGTGGTGACAATGGATACAATCAAGATGGGTTATCATATCCACCCTCGGATGATAAGTATGCGAGTTCATGAAGACCGAGCCACCAACGTTCTCTAGTACCACATATCCCTTAGAAGTCAAGACCGGATCAAGACAATTGAAGAAAAGCTAAATATGGTACAATGCAATGATGGAGAGAAAGCTTTGTATGCATCTTGGCGACTTATAGGAGCAAGCTTCGGAATGGTGGAATTCTTACATCAATGGACATTAGCAACCCGAGAGTATTGTGTGGAAGGAATTCAAAGACAACTTTATCTTACACCATACGCCTATAAGTGCGATGAAGCTCAAGAGGAAGGAGTTCCTTAACTTAAAGCGAGGACGAGTTGACGGTAGAACCGAGTACGGGGATCGCCTTGTTCAATTATCTCCGTATGCCCCAAGATTAGCCGAAAGTGATAAGAAGAAACGAGAGCATTTCATCAAAGGGTTGAATGAAGATCTTCAAAGTATACTAAGCTTACATGGTTATTCCAATCTACAAGATTTAATCAACAAAGCCGTTGGGCTAGAAAGCAAGCTACGGGAGATCATGAGTAAGAAGAGAAAAAGGGAATATCCAGGGGAAGCCAATAACAACTCTCACCTACATCATATGTCTCAATCCCAAGGTTTTCCCCGAAGATCACAATGAAGATGCATATCTAGAATATCCTCATGGTGTCACAATACCGTGATTTATGAGACCCCACGGAATCGTCGGAATATTAGGGAAAGTAAAGCTTGTTTCTATTGCAAAGCCGGTGGACACTTTATCAACGGATGCCCGAAGAAATTTCTAGATCGTCATTTTAAGAGAGAATGGCGACAACGACACAAGCAAGACAAGACCCCCGATACCTAAGGATTTTGATATAAGTTAGGTTGTGGAAAGATTTACGTAATATGAAAGGAAAAATATTGTGAAGGATATGAAAAGAGTTCGGAATAAACCCTTGTCTCTTGCTAGCCTTTTTCGAATCTTGGGACGAGATTCCGTTTAAGGGGGGTAGATTTGTCACACCCCGAAATTTCCAATTTCGGGATGTGAATAAAAAGAATAATTAAATAACGATTTTCTCATAATTTAAAATTTTTCCAACATTTATTTTCTTTACAGGGAATATAGTATAGGAAAAATCATTTGTTTGAATTTCTAAATTAAATAAAAGATTTGTGAGTGTTGCATTCATGCGAGACGCATCTAGTGGCTCTTGAGTGCAAAAGGTTTCAAAAAATGCGTTTAGGGAGCCGTCCAAACTCTCCCGAGAATTTTCCGGATTTTTCCGGAATTTATTCTCATTTGCCTTGAGCTATTTCTATTTATTAGAAGGCTTTAAAATCTTTTTCATGAACACCAAATGCTTTATTTGGGTTGTTCATGTCTTAATCTATCTCTAGGAATTTTCCTGGAATTTTTGTGATTTTCTGAGTATTTTTCGTGCTTTAAAATAATTCACAGCTTTTTCTGGATTATTTTTCGCACTGGAAATACTTTCAAAAAAAACCTATCCTACCAGGCTGGGCCGAGCCCGTGGGCTCGACCCGCCCGCGCCCGCGCCCGCTCTCGCTCCGGCCCGCCCGGCCGCGCAAGGCCCATCGGCCGAGGCCGGTGAGCCACGGCGCCGCCGCCGTCCCGGGCGTGCACGCCGGCTCCCCGGTGCTCGCGCCCCTATAAAGGCCGGCCCCGCGCGCCGCCCTAGCCGCCCCTAGCGCCCCGCCGCAAGCCGCGCCGCCGCCGCCGCGCTAGCCGCGCCTCCGCCCGCAAGCCGCCGAACCGACCCCGCCGTCGCCGTTGACTTGAAGATTCCGGCCGATTCCGTTGTCCTCCGCACTTGGGGTGAGCACCACCATCGAGATCCCCTTGGTCTCCTCTATCCGTTCCTTGCCTCGCCCGAGCTCCTTGCGGCCTTGGTCGCCGGTGCCGCCACCCCATCGAGCCGCCGCCCCCGTTGCATCTCTCGTCCGAGAGGTGGAAGAAGAGGCCGCCTTTTTTTGCACCTAGCCCCCTGAGTAACCCATATTTCCGTTTCGTTTTCTTGTCTCTTGCATCTCTTATCAATAACCCCTTAGATCTTATAGATTCCTGCAATTAGATCCACCAGAGATCTTTTTTTTTCAGATCTAACCCTGAGCTCTATTAGTGTTGCGCGCACTATTGCATGTGTCTTACAGATCTTCTCTGCTAACCCTTTAAATCTATGGTTAATTGCGACTAGGTCCTTTCAATCTTGTTTTGCTCATATCTTTTATGTTTTAGCTCCGATTTCATCCGTTCAAGTTGCGTTAGGTCCATAATAATGTAAAGCACGCAATAGTGGAGTGTTTTCACCATGTTTTGTTTCTGAAAATAAAATTAATATTAATTTTGATTAGTGACTAGATATACATGTCTTTTCCAAATAAAAGCTATATAGATCTATATATCGTTTTTCATAATCAAATTTAATTTGATTAATGATTACTTTACATGCTTTTATGAATAAAATCTAATTAGATCTTTTACTCGGTTTTCCATAAGTCAAATATTAATTTGCTTAATGATTAATTAACTTTTATAATTAAAAGTTGATTAGGCTTTTACTCCGGCTTTATAAATAAATGTTAATCTTGATTAATACCAATTTAATACTGTTTTTGATAATAATATGATGAACTCGAATTACAAAGTTTCGTTTAGATTGTTCATATAGTTTAGTTTTTCTAAATTAAATGTTTAATCGGTTAAATTCATATATGAATCTTTATTAATAAAACTTGACTAGTTCTTTACCCCGGTTTCATAAATAAAGTTTAATATTGCATTAATGTCAACATAGGGTATTTTCTTTCGAAATATCCTTTATATTTGTTTTGTTAATTAAAATGAACCTAGCTCATAGCCTTGTTCTCTCATATATGCAAAACGTTCGTTAGACGTTCTTGTCTCGGCTCAATCTAAGTGTGATCTTTCCGGTCCTTGCTCAATCTTCCGTAACCATCTCTTTAAAGCTAACCAAGCCAAGTACCCTTTGTGTTCTTTAGTGATCTATCTAATCAAGTCTATCCTTTAGTGCGTTCTTTTCAAGCTTCCTTTTGATTGGTGCTTCGTTCTTAGTATGCTTGTTTGTTTCCTTTGTGTATGTTTGTGCCCGATGATTGATGCGCTTAGAGTGAACGCCGTTCGAGAAGCTTGGAAGAGCTTGAAGTTGAAGATATTTTGAGCAACGACATTACTTTGGTTAAAGGCAAGTGTGTCCTTGATCTTTTGTCCTAAGAATTATAATTAATCACTCATTGCTTTGCTTGCATTAATTTTGATGGGTTCCTATTAAGGTTTATCCTAGTTTTTGATTGTCATTCCTTGTTAACCCGGGTTTACATTTATGTTGGGTAGTTATGCTTAGTTGCTATACCTGGGTTATGGTGGTTTTCTTGAACAACAATGATGAACTTGTTTTACCTTTATGCTATATCTTTGGATGCTTAATACAAGACCATATGCTTAATCGGAACATGGAGAACCACCCAGGACAACAGTGCAACCACAAGGACTATATGGCTCTGGTCTTGGCCGATTAATTAGGGAAGTCTTTGTGTGGTTATTACTCGCATAGTAGGTTGGGGACGGAGGAATGCTTTTATGGCTCTTCTATTCGGAGCGGTGATGGAACGGAAGACTCTATGGCTTACCGTCCGTAATAGAAGTGTGGTACGAAAGATAGCCTCTATGACATACTACTATGGACTAATACGCACGGGAGAACTCTTTGTAAAGGCCTCGTAGCGTCCCTATGCAATCACACCTCGGTAGTGTGGTATGGTGCCCGATCGGCATCGCATGGTTGGGTCTAAAGTTCTTCGGGACTTTTACGCGACTTGTGGGTAAAGATGTACAACCTCTGCAGAGTGTAAAACTAATCCATTAGCCGTGCCACGGTCACGGGCGGCCCGGACCCTCACATGATAATTGAACTTGAAGATGGACTTAAATCGCTCTCTCTCTCTCTCTGGTTATGCTTGCCATGTGCTTATGGCGTATCTCTTACCTTATGCTTAATGTGGGTTGGTATAAACTTATACTTTATTAGTAATCAGGTGCTAATAAAACTTGACCAACTAAAATTGCTTAAATGCTTATAGCCAGTCCACTATAAAGCCTTTGCATTCATATCTTTTTCCACACTTGCTGAGTACGACAAGTGCTCACCCTTGCTATAAACATTGTTGCTCAGAAAGAGGAAGCTGCTATGAAGATGTTGCTGGTGCTAGGCGTACGCAACCCCCAGTCGACTGCCTGTGATGTTTGGAGCCTTCGTTTCCAGGATAAAGCGTAAATCTCGATAATCTTTCTTTTTCTTACGTGATCTTGTTTCGTATACACTTTTATGTCACTATATGCATGAAACTTGATCCCGGCATGCATATAGGTATGCACTTGGTTTTCTTCGGAAAGTCGGGTGTGACAGAGTGGTATCGTAGCCGTATCGACCGTAGGACATAAGCCTAGATAGCAATGGATGATTCCTAAGGTCTCTTTTCACCTAAAGTCCCTTCTTACCGTATCCATGACCTCTCCGATGAAGGATCTCACATCTTAACCATCTTCTCTTCTCTATACCATGAATTCTTGTATATTTATCTTCACTCTCCTTGGACATCTCTTCGACCTCGCCTATTCATTCCCTCAAGCAATAAACACCCCCTTAATTTATTGGTGGAATTGTTACCCTTAACATTCCATCTATTCGCGGAGCTCTCCGACACATCAGCGCTGTTTTAATTCTTTCTCGAGCTACGGAACTCAGATCGACATGAAACCAGTTGGGTTAGTTCCTAAATTCATACGTGAATTTCTGTCAAAAATTCAGCCCTATCCAGTACATGTTCCAGGAGCTATACTCGAAACATTGAAGCTATCGGAATCTGTAAACTCTGCTGACCTAGTTACCTTCAATATTCTATATCTCGGGCTATGGACCTCCGATTGAGGTAAATCCAATTGGAGTAGTTCAGGAATTTCATCAGCTTCGCCCTGTACAAAATTCAGCAGTATTCGTTTTGTATCTATGGAGATACCTACGAATTAGTGGAGCATTCAGAATCTGCCAACACTGCTGACATAGCCATCTTGTCTAATTCATATCTCGAGTTCTAAACCTCCGATTGAGGTGATTCCAGTTGGGTTGAACTCATAATTTCATACTCCTTTATCTGGGAAAAATCCATTATTTATGGATATCCTTGCTAGGAGCTACATCTGATCTATTAGGAGGATACCCTTTGACTTTATTAACAACGTGTAGTATCGTTCCCTTAGCTATGCCTTGATTGGTGGAATTGTGTGTTTGCATGATGATGCTTGGTTTTATGATATTGCTTGTGTTGGTACTTTGAAGTGAGTGTTGGTGTATTGTGGGTCTTACATCCGCAATAACATCAGTTGCTTAGTTGGGTTCTTCTTTTGTACCTCCCACCTCCTTGTTCTCCCCCACTCGTTTTGCACTACTCCTGTTCCCTTCGATAATATCTTTACCTACCAACCAGATGGAAAACCAAGAAGGAGGTAACCAAGGAGAAAGCTATGAGAACAGTGGTGACTATGGATACAATCAAGATGGGTTATCATATCCACCCTCAGACGATAAGTATGCAGAGTTCATGAAGACTGAGCCACCAACGTTCTCTAGTACCACATATCCCTTAGAAGCTGAAGACTGGATCAAGACAATTGAAGAAAAGCTAAATATGGTACAATGCAATGATGGAGAGAAAGCTTTGTATGCATCTTGGCAGCTTATAGGAGCGGCTTCAGAATGGTGGAATTCTTACATCAATGGACATCAGCAACCTGAGAGTATTGTGTGGAAGGAATTCAAAGACAACTTTATCTTACACCATACGCCTATAAGTGCGATGAAGCTCAAGAGGAAGGAGTTCCTTAACTTAAAGCGAGGGACGGTTGACGGAATCGAGTACGGGGATCGTTTGTTCAATTATCTCTCGTATGCCCCAAGATCACTCGAAAGTGATAAGAAGAAACGAGAGCATTTCATCAAAGGGTTGAATGAAGATCTTCAAAGTATACTAAGCTTACATGGTTATTCCAATCTACAAGATTTAATCAACAAAGCCGTTGGGCTAGAAAGCAAGCTACGGGAGATCATGAGTAAGAAGAGAAAAAGGGAATATCCAGGGGAAGCCAATAACAACTCTCACCTACATCATATGTCTCAATCCCAAGGTTTTCCCGAAGATCACAATGAAGATGCATATCTAGAATATCCTCATGGTGTCACAATACCGGTGATTTATGAGACCCCACGGAATCGTCGGAATATTAGGGAAAGTAAAGCTTGTTTCTATTGCAAAGTGGTGGACACTTTATCAACGGATGCCCGAAGAAATTTCTAGATCGTCATTTTAAGAGAGAATGGCGACAACGACACAAGCAAGACAAGACCCCCGATACCTAAGGATTTTGATATAAGTTAGGTTGTGGAAAGATTTCGTAATATGAAAGGAAAAATATTGTGAAGGATATGAAAAGAGTTCGGAATAAACCCTTGTCTCTTGCTAGCCTTTTTCGAATCTTGGGACGAGATTCCGTTTAAGGGGGGGTAGATTTGTCACACCCCGAAATTTCCAATTTCGGGATGTGAATAAAAAGAATAATTAAATAACGATTTTCTCATAATTTAAAATTTTTCCAACATTTATTTTCTTTACGGGGAATATAGTATAGGAAAAATCATTTGTTTGAATTTCTAAATTAAATAAAAGATTTGTGAGTGTTGCATTCATGCGGACGCATCTAGTGGCTCTTGAGTGCAAAAGGTTTCAAAAAATGCGTTTAGGAGCTGTCCAAACTCTCCCGAGAATTTTCCGGATTTTTTCGGAATTTATTCTCATTTGCCTTGAGCTATTTCTATTTATTAGAAGGCTTTAAAATCTTTTTCATGAACACCAAATGCTTTATTTGGATTGTTCATGTCTTAATCTATCTCTAGGAATTTTCCTGGAATTTTTGTGATTTTCCGAGTATTTTTCGTGCTTTAAAATAATTCACGCCTTTTTTCGGATTATTTTTCGCACCGGAAATACTTTCAAAAAAAAAACCTATCCTACCAGGCCGGGGCCGAGCCCGTGGGCTCGACCCCCCCCGCGCCCGCGCCCGCTCTCGCTCCGGCCCGCCCGGCCGCGCAAGGCCCATCGGCCGAGGCCGGGTGAGCCACGGCGCCGCCGCCGTCCCGGGCGTGCACGCCGGCTCCCCGGGCTCGCGCCCCTATAAAGGCCGGCCCCGCGCGCCGCCCTAGCCGCCCCTAGCGCCCCGCCGCAAGCCGCGCCGCCGCCGCTGCTAGCCGCGCCGCCGCCTGCAAGCCGCCGAACCGACCCCGCCGTCGCCGTTGACTTGAAGATTCCGGCCGATTCCGTTGTCCTCCGCACCGGTGAGCACCACCATCGAGATCCCCTTGGTCTCCTCTATCCGTTCCTTGCCTCGCCCGAGCTCCTTGCGGCCTTGGTCGCCGGCGCCGCCACCCCATCAGAGCCGCCGCCCCCTGTTGCATCTCTGTCCAGAGGTGGAAGAAGAGGCCGCCTTTTTTGCATCTAGCCCCCTGAGTAACCCATATTTCCGTTTCGTTTTCTTGTCTCTTGCATCTCTTATCAATAACCCCTTAGATCTTATAGATTCCTGCAATTAGATCCACCAGAGATCCTTTTTCAGATCTAACCCCGAGCTCTATTAGTTTTATGCGCACTATTGCATGTGTCTTACGGATCTTCTCTCGCTAACCCTTTAAATCTATGGTTAATTGCGACTAGGTCCTTTCAATCTTGTTTTGCTCATATCTTCTATGTTTTAGCTCCGATTTCATCCGTTCAAGTTGCGTTAGGTCCATAATAATGTAAAGCACGCAATAGTGGAGTGTTTTTACCATGTTTTGTTTCTGAAAATAAAATTAATATTAATTTTGATTAGTGACTAGATATAGATGTCTTTTCCAAATAAAAGCTATATAGATCTATATATCGTTTTTCATAATCAAATTTAATTTGATTAATGATTACTTTACATTCTTTCATGAATAAAATCTAATTAGATCTTTTACTCGGTTTTCCATAAGTCAAATATTAATTTGCTTAATGATTAATTAACTTTTATAATTAAAAGTTGATTAGGCTTTTACTACGGCTTTATAAATAAATGTTAATCTTGATTAATACCAATTTAATACTGTTTTTGATAATAATATGATGAACTCGAATTACAAAGTTTCGTTTAGATTGTTCATATAGTTTAGTTTTTCTAAATTAAATGTTTAATCGGTTAAATTCATATATGAATCTTTATTAATAAAACTTGACTAGTTCTTTACCCCGGTTTCATAAATAAAGTTTAATATTGCATTAATGTCAACATAGGGTATTTTCTTTCGAAATATCCTTTATATTTGTTTTGTTAATTAAAATGAACCTAGCTCATAGCCTTGTTCTCTCATATATGCAAAACGTTCGTTAGCCGTTCTTGTCTCAGCTCAATCTAAGTGTGATCTTTCCGGTCCTTGCTCAATCTTCCGTAACCATCTCTTTAAAGCTAACCAAGCCAAGTACCCTTTGTGTTCTTTAGTGATCTATCTAATCAAGTCTATCCTTTAGTGCGTTCTTTTCAAGCTTCCTTTTGATTGGTGCTTTGTTCTTAGTATGCTTGTTTGTTTCCTTTGTGTATGTTTGTGCCCGATGATTGATGCGCTTAGAGTGAATGCCGTTCGAGAAGCTTGGAAGAGCTTGAAGTTGAAGATATTCTGAGCAACGACATTACTTTGGTTAAAGGCAAGTGTGTCCTTGATCTTTTGTCCTAAGAATTATATTTAATCACTCATTGCTTTGCTTGCATTAATTTTGATGGGTTCCTATTAAGGTTTATCCTAGTCTTTGATTATCATTCCTTGTTAACCGGGTTTACATTTATGTTGGGTAGTTATGCTTAGTTGCTATACCGGGTTATGGTGGTTTTTCTACCGAACAACAATGATGAACTTGTTTTACCTTTATGCTATATCTTTGGATGCTTAATACAAGACCATATGATTAATCGGAACATGGAGAACCACCCGAGACAACGGTGCAACCACAAGGACTATATGGCTCTGGTCTTGGCCGATTAAATAGGGAAGTCTTTGTGTGGTTATTACTCGCATAGTAGGTTGGGGACGGAGGAATGCTTTTATGGCTCTTCTATTCGGAGCGGTGATGGAACGGAAGACTCTATGGCTTACCGTCCGTAATAGAAGTGTGGTACGAAAGATAGCCTCTATGACATACTACTATGGACTAATACGCACGGGAGGACTCTTTGTAAAGGCCTCGTAGCGTCCCTATGCAATCACACCTCGGTAGTGTGGTATGGTGCCTGATCAGCATCGCATGGTTGGGTCTAAAGTTCTTCGGGACTTTTACGCGACTTGTGGGTAAAGATGTACAACCTCTGCAGAGTGTAAAACTAATCGATTAGCCGTGCCCACGGTCACGGGCGGCCTGGACCCTCACATGATAATTGAACTTGAAGATGGACTTAAATCGCTCTCTCTCTCTCTCTCTCTCTGGTTATGCTTGCCATGTGCTTATGGTGTATTTCTTACCTTATGCTTAATTGTGGGATGGTATATACTTATACTTTATTAGTAATCGGTGCTAATAAAACTTGACCAACTAAAATTGCTTAAATGCTTATAGCCCAGTCCACTATAAAGCCTTTGCATTCATATCTTTTTCCACACTTGCTGAGTACGACAAGTGCTCACCCTTGCTATAAACATTGTTGCTCAGAAAGAGGAAGCTGCTATGAAGATGTTGCTGGTGCTAGGCGTACGCAACCCCCAGTCGACTGCCTGTGATGTTTGGTGCCTTCGTTTCCAGGATTAAGCGTAAATCTCTGATAATCTTTCTTTTTCTTACGTGATACTATTTCTGTATACACTTTTATGTCACTATATGCATGAAACTTGATCCTGGCATGCATATAGGTATGCACTTGGTTTCCTTCGGAAAATCGGGTGTGACGGCCCCCATGATCAAGCCGGGAAAAGTTTGCTCTCAACCGATGAAGGCAAACTATACCGGTGAGACCGATATCAACGTAGTCGGAAAATATTTTCGACTTACATTTGTTTTTAATGGTTTAAAAACTTTTCTAAATTTATGCTTGAGCTCTTGCATGGCTCTGAAAAATATTTTAAATTTCGAATTAGAGGAGTGCTTAACCTTAAGCATACCCAAATGGAGGCAATCTAGTTTGAATTAATCATGCATTCACCATTGGATTCCCTTTCATCAACTTTCACCAAATCCACATGCAAAGGACAAGCATGGTGGGCAGCAAGCATCAACTTTGCAGGAATTTCGTGGTGGCATGTGAAGCAAGTGGAGCTAGGGAGCATGGACATGACCCAAAGCATGAAGCATCAAGTGGAAGACCAATAATGCAAGAAAAGGAGTGGACGAGAGCGTTTGGGCGGTGCAACTCGTGGAGCACGCGGGCAAGAAAGTTGCAGAGGAGAAATGATCGTGCTGGAAGAAAGATGAGGCGGGGAGGAGCACCGGGCACCCTAGGCCGGTCGGCCCAGGCCGACCGACCTACCCTATTTAAGGAGCCCCCCGGCTCCCGTTTTCTGCAGGCAAGCCTCCCTCTCCTTCCTTTGTTTGTGTGTTCAAGTTTGTGTGCCCAAAACCTCCGTAGACATAGCCAACCTTCCCAAGCTTGATAGCTCAAAAAAAAATCCACCACCTTAATCCACTCAAAGTCCACATCCCGAAGAAAGAGTTTAAGTGCCTAGTTACCAGTTGCAACCCGGAGTTTTAGTAGAGAAAAGACTGCAGCAACCATGTGGAAGAAAACCACAAGTCTCTTCTCCAAGAAGAAGGGTTCGTCGTCATCCAAGCCGTCGTCGACGACGTCTTCAAGGAGGCACTCGGTTTCCGAGTCTCCCCGGAGCATGGAGACAGATACGGCGCCACAAAGGAGGAACGATGCTCTCCTCCTTGGTGGTATGAG
This sequence comes from Cenchrus americanus, assembly GCA_947561735.1. Lineage (NCBI taxonomy): Eukaryota > Viridiplantae > Streptophyta > Magnoliopsida > Poales > Poaceae > Cenchrus > Cenchrus americanus. Next base: position 250,866,417 of record OX387245.1, on the reverse strand, counting down.
GGCTGCAAGGAGCACGTCCATGAGGTTTACCGAACCTCAAGGGCACACGGAGGAGCAGCCCATGCCACCACGACGATCGACCTGTTCGACCGCGCCACCCCTTACACTCCGATATATTCTTCGTACGACTTCATCATCTTGTCGTCGGAGGAGGAGGAGAGGCTCTCTCGTCTTGAGAAGAGGCTTGTGCCCAACGTCGAGTTCGACGACCAAGCACTCTACAGCTTGGGTTTTGGCACTGACATATACTACATGTTGGGGCACCTTGGATGGGTGCAATTCTCCAACGGAGTATCGGCGGACACCCACAAGGGGTTCGCCTTGGAAATCTTGATGACCATTGCACCTATTCTTGATGATGGAGTGCAAAGCTTATCATTCCATTTGGAGGGAGTCCAACAAGTGGTTCCCTACGAGCATGTTAGGGAGCTACTTGGATTCCATAAGGGAGCTCCGGAGAAAGTTGACGTGCCACCCGGCATGTTAGATGGATTTTGGAATTTAATCTCCGGAGAAGCCCACCAACAACGCAATTGCATCCGTAACCCCATTATCCGGATATTTCATTCTTGGATGTGCAAGAGGGTATTGGGGAGGATGAAGGAGACGAAGGAGACCGACACGGAGTTGAATTGGCTCTACTCAGCTTTAATTGCTAGGCAGCCAATAGACCCCTCTTACCTTATGATCAACCGTTGGTGTTGAGAAGCGACATCGGGGGCCGGACATATTGATTCGGGGTGCTACCTCTCCATGTTGGCCTTCTCCTTACGGCCGGGGATCGCAAGAAACCCCGACCATCTTTTGCGTGGTACCTCTCTCGGCATTGAATATTTGCGGCAAGGCAAATACATTAGTGGAGATGAGAGAGGAGGTTTTCGTTTGGCCATGGTGAACCTACCCCTTCCGGATGAAAGGCTTAGGCTTTTCATTGAAGGAAGGGAAGATTGGTTGGAAGAGGGACTCCTTGTCCCGGCAAGGAAGAACAAAAGAGGAAGAATCGTAGAGGAGGGAACATCCTCCGCACAAGCGAGTGGTCCACAACCCAATGTGCCACCATTCGGCGGGATCCCTCCTCCGCCAAGTTATTACGGAGGGCCACAACAGCAAGCATGGGGGGTGGTGCACCGGTACCCCCACCAAATTATGTGGTGCCCAACGCTAACTTCGCGGAGCCCTACGCACATCATCCCCAACCACAACAAAGCATGGCCATAATTGGAGGGTATGTTGCAAGAAACGCCCAAAACGTCGCAGCCATCCAAGCCAACGCGGCTCAACTTGGTGAGGGCAATGCAAATATTGCCTATGAGCTTGGACGCCTTCACCTAGTGGAGCCAAATCAATTCGTCGGAGGGAATGTCCAACCGTATTATGAGCAAGGGTATTACTATCAAGATCATCAACACCAACCACCGGCAGAGGACTAGGAAGATTAAGGAACTTTAGTTTTCTTTTCTTTTCTCTTTCTCTGTTCAGCTTTTGTTTATGTGTGTTTGCATAATATTTTCTGTTTTTATTTAAATTTCAGCAAGTGTGTTTGTTTACTTTCATTTTGTATTTCAACTTGATATCATTAATAAAGACACCACCTTGATTATATCATTGGAAAAGTTACAAAAATTTGTGCCATGATGATATATGATTATAATTGCTGCTTTGTTTATCTTTGTAATTGATTTATGCATGAAGCTAGTGCTCTCTTAAAATACAAGTCTGAAATTATTTAAATGCTAGCTTAATCTTTAGCGGAGGTTATGATTAAAATAAAGACCCATAGTGTTTTATGTGCTCTCAAGTTATGAATAGATTGAAGATGGTTTTTATGCTCAAAAATATCGCTAACCTTGTCATAAATATCACTTGTGTGTTGCTCAACCTATCCAAAGCCTAATATATATTTGAGTGCATAAACCTTAGCGTACAAGATTTATTTTTCAGTGAGTTATTGCAGGCCATGATTTCTCTGGCCCGAGACTAAGAAGCTGGTCATTCCGTTTTTGCGTATCTATCTTTTTGCTAGCCTTTTATCCGTGCATTGTGTATCCCCGCATCGGAGATCTCACAAACCTCGCCGGATATCCACCCTTAAACCAAATATCATCTTTTGTGTTTACCTCCTTGACCACAACCTATCGTTGAGAATGGATCATTAATTCAAGGAAGATCGCAAGACGGTGCCAACATTGAAGAATTCAAGTATCTCTCCAAGGAAAAAAATATTTCCGGTACCTACCTTATTTATCGCCTTTTTGCTCGAGGACGAGCAACGTCTAAGCATGGGGGAGGAGGTAGGTACGGTGCGATTTTAGAGTTCAAAGGGGAGTATTTAAAAAATGAATGAAAATAATTCAAAGGCGATGTACGGGATTTCCAAGGTGAAAGTCTCACAAAAAAATGAATGAAAGAAAGAAAGAAAGAAAGAAAGAAAAGAAGGAGAAATATGAGAAAAAGAAAAAATATGAGTGTGCGTAAAGTGAACTCCCCGGCTCTCTAAAAGTGCATTAGGAAATTCAAGGCTTCAAGCTTAAAAGATCCATTCTCATTTTCCAACCATGTGCAATCCGATAATGAGGACTTCCTTTGTGCCTCGGGATCACCCTTTGCCCTTTGCACATGTCCACTCATCTAAAGTGTGCGTATTTTTCACTTTCCCCTCCTTGATTTAACATTATTTTCCAAAGACCTTTTTGACGAGTCTCGGTAAGACCATGAGAAGCTTGTCTTGTTTTGACAACACCTCATTTTTAAAATCTTGGTAGGACTAAACTTTCCCAAAAAAGCTCCATATAAAGCCTACCATACATATATGTTATGAGAGGGAAAGGAGTAGAATATATAGGCTTGAGAGACAAGCGAGTTGAAAGTTCATGAGTAGCATACAAGATGATTTAAATTTGTGAACTTGGTTTAGCTTTTCTCTATCTCGTTCTTTATTTCAAAAAAAATTCTGAGATCTATTTAAACTTTGTGAGCATGTTAATACTCGTGGGATAAGCTTAATAAGAATCTACCCTCCGTAAAGATGAAGGGTAGTACATTATGGAACTTTAACGAATTAAAATTTTGAGAGCATTATGTTTTCTCATGTATGATCAAGTGCAAGGTTTAAACATTGTTTGGTAATGATGATATCCATCGAAGGCTTACTCGAGGACGAGCAAGGTTTAAGCATGGGGGAGATGTTGACGGTGAAAATCCGTCAACCTAGCCATGAGTTTACCTTCGGTGTTGGCATAAGTTTTATACCTTATCCATTGGTACTAACCCCCGTGGTATAACAAGTTCACGTGTGCATGTCGGTTTTGGAGTTTAGTGTTTATGTAGGGTTTTAGCGTTGAAAACGGGACTTTCGGGATAAGTTCATCAAGCACCTTATGACAAGACCTTGAAGCCCCGTACAAGTCATGCAATGAAGCAAACTTAACTCCAAGAAGCCGGGGGACTTGATCCGAGAAGACGACAAACTCCGAGGACCGACCGAGAAAAGTGCTCGAATCTTGCAAGACAAGGAGTTATGCCCAATTCGAGAGAAACCGACGACATGGACCTACATGCGAAGGGGGAAACATCCGGGAAGCAAGGGAACCGACGTAGAGCAAAGGAGGCCTCGGGCCGGGCTCCGGATGGGCTCGGGCCGGCCGGCGCAGGCCGGTCGGCCCAGCCCTGTCCAGGGCCCAGTGAGGCTCCCCTTTGCCCTAGCCGCCATTCAGGCTATTTATAGCCCCCTGACCGAGAGCCACGGAGGATACAATTCGTCATCGGCCGTCGAGGAGCAGAGAAGAGAGGGACACCATCTCGGAGAGGAGAGGGTCGAGCTAGTTGACTAGGGTTTCCCTAGACGGCGTGGGAACCTTGCACGGAAGACCACGTCGGAGTTCCCGGAGCTATAAGCAAGATCAAGGAAGGATCCCGGTGGTGATCTTGTGTATGTATCATTGTTATAGTTGAATTATCAAGTTGAATCTTTTCCTAGTGTTGGGGAATTCGGGAAAACACATCACCCTCGAAACGTCGCAGTCTAATGGCACTCTCAAAGCATGTTTTTCGGGAGCGGGGAATTCGCGAATCCGGGAAGTCCGAGACCGCGAAGTCTCGAATTCGCGAATGTGCGAGTTCGGGGATTTTGATTTGGTGAAGAGGCGAAGTCATGAACACGCGGAAGCCGGAACCTCCCACCGCGGAAGGTCCGAACTTCGGAGATTTGCTGATTCGGGAATCTAGTGAAGACTCGTTCGGGACTCGGGGAGCAAGGACATGCACGAACCCGCGGGGAAGCGGGGAGCCACTTCGAGAATCCGTGAAGGACTTAGTTCGGGAATTTCGGGCGAAGACATTCGCGAATCACGGAAGAAGCAAAGTCAAAGTTGTAGTCCCGAAAGTCCGGGTTTAGAGTGTGAACTAGTGGCGGACTTGTAAATGTATAAGGGGAGAAAAGACATTCTTGTATGTGTTCACATTAGGAATATTCTGCGAGCCCGAGGGTGTTATCGGCATGTAAAAGTCCCTTCGTCTCCCTATAAAAGGGGGCGCAAGGGCACGTGTAAACGGATTCGGACTTTTTGGGACTTGTGCTAGTTGCGAGAGAGCATCACTTGTCTCTTTACGCCCTAAGCGTGTACTTGAACGTGTTGAAAACTTCACTCGTGTTTGGGTAGTTATCCGAATTTTTCGGGTATCCCCCCAACATTGGCGCCCACCGTGTCTCGGCCGAAAAAGAAACTCACGATGCCACCTCAAAAGAAATCCAAGAAGAATGCCCCAAGTACGGGCGAACCAGGATGATCACCTTCCCACCCAAGGAAATGAAACTTCGTTTGTTCCTGAATCCTCGAACGTAACAGACCAACAGCGAAGAGAGAAGCTCGAAGCCCTCATGAAGGCAAGAGCAGAAAAAACAGCTCACATCCAAGAACAACCTGCTGAGCAGCAAGAGCACGAGAATGCTGATGCTGATGATGAGTCCATAGACAGAGAGCTAGCCATGGTAAACCAAAAGATACAACAGCTGCAGAAAGACAAAGAAAAGTTCAAGGCCCAGTTGCAAGCGAAGAGGAAAATATCGATAAGCTAGAACAGTCGAACAAAGCAAAAGAACAAATACAAGCAATACGAGAGAGAAATCGACGAAATGAAAGAGCAAGAAAACAGCTCCCTGTGGCAAGAAACACCGCAACAGAACACCGCGCCTGCAAGAGAATCCCCGAAGGAAAACTTCTTCGCGGGAAATGGAGTCTCACACTTCGTGGATTCTGAATCACCACTGTCAATAGGGCTGCAAACAGCACCTTGGCCGCCGAAGTTCAAGCCAGTCTCTCTTCCCAAGTACAACGGTTTCGGAAACTCCAGGCAGTTCCTCATGAGATACGAGTCAGCTGTGAATTCGGCAAGAGGAGATGATGTCGCACTTGCCAAATCCTTCATCATAGCTTGTGAAGGACCGATCGAATTGGTACTCATTGCTGCCTCCACACTCGATCTACACTGGGTAGATCTCAAGACAAAGTTCATGCAAGCGTTTCGGATGTTCCATGACACAACGTACCGAAGCTTCGTATTTGTATAATCGCAAGCGAAGGACGAGGGGAACCACTTGCGAAATTTCGTGAGAAGATTCATGCAACAGAGGTCTCGGATCCCCGATGCCGATGACAAGACAACGATCAAGGCACCGATCAAGGGTCTCACCCCGGGGCCAACGGCTTCCCACCTCACAAGAAAGAAGCTCGAGACAGGTTGAAGAATTATTTCGGGAATTGGAGGATTACATCCGTCCGACGATGACCACCGCAAGAGAGTAGCCGAACGAAACGAGGCAAGACGGGCGGCGAGAGATATGACCCGGAGGGCACCACCCCAAAGATCCGCGAAATGTAAACGCGTGTTGGAAATCCTCGGCAACAACAAGAAAGCGAGGCCAAGTGCCGGGGGAGGATTCGGTCAAAGAGGAAGGGGGAGAGGAAGAGGAACCCCAAACCTTCCGAACCACAACCCGAGAGATCCCCACTTCTATTGCCGTATCATGGAAGAGGTCACAGGCACCGAAGGGTGCCCCGAGACAAAAAAGAACATGGCACGAATCCAACAAGAGAAGGCAGCGATGAGCATCGCATCTTCGATGCCAACCCGGTTCGGCCGAACTTCGGCCGCCGCAGTTCGCGAATTCGCAGCCAAGCTCTGTACCAATTCACCAATTTCCACAATCGCAATCAACATGGCAGCCTTCACAGCAATTCTTCCCTCAGTCGCAAGCAATACAGTCAATCCAGCAGCCACAACCCATTCGGGAAATCTTGCCACCGCCACCAGAAAGCTCATCAAGGCCTCAGTCAAGTTCAGGACCTCAGAACTCCAAAGCACTGCCATCGTTCGGGACTATCATGCCAATCACAGGCGGATCTGCCATGGAGTTTGAAACAAAGAAGCAGCGAAGCAACTACTTCAGATCTGTGAACACTATCATCAATGATGGCCCAGCTGCCCGCCCGGAATGGGCGAAGGTGCCAATCACCTTTACGAGAAGAAGACTTCGGCTGAAATCCGCGATCCATAATGATGCCATGGTGATTGAAGTCAACATTGCTTTGGATGGGTCATAGGAAAAATCTTGGTGGACAACGGGAGTTCGGCGGACATCCTGTTCCTGAAAACATTCGAGAAAATGAACTTGAGTCAGCACATGTTGGATCCACCGAGTACCCATTGCGGGGATTCGGCGGGAAGCCCATCAAGCCGGTTGGAAAAATATCACTCCTAGTTTCTTTCGGAGACCTTGAGAATGCCGAACCGAAAACCTCACCTTTGATGTGGTTGACATATATCACCCGTATCTTGCGATCTTCGGCGGGGGATTCATGAACAAGTTCGATCTTGTCATAAGGCAACGAGTTCCTTTGCATGAAGATGCTCGCGCCCAAAGGGGTTATCACGGTATTCGGCAATCAACAAGAGGCCGAAACATAGAAAAGGGCCACACGCCCGGTCAAACGAATGTGTATCGGTGAAAGCACCGAAGAGAGAAAGCAAGTCTATGAAGAGCCGAAGCGGGACAAAGAGAAAAGTAACATAACCGCAGAAGATGAAACAAAGAGAGTGTATCTGGACGACATGCCCGACAGAGCAGTCATAATAGGGGCGAACCTCAGCATCGAAGAGGATGATGAACTCATGCGATTTCTGAACAGAAATAAGGATGTTTTTGCATGGTCAGCCAAAGATTTGCAAGGTGTTGACAGAGACATAATCGAACATGTCCTCGAAACAGATGACAAGATACCACCCAAGAAGCAAAAACTCGGAAAATGTCTGACGAAAAGGTCAAGGCAGTGGAAGCAGAAGTTCGGAGATTACGGGACGCCCAAGTAATCGAGAGAAGTCAAGTATCCACTCGGTTAGCCAACACCGTGCCGATCAAGAAGAAAAACGGCAAATGGAGAATGTGTATCGACTTCACCGATTTGAACAAGGCGTGCAAGAAGGACGATTTTCCCTTGGAAAGGGTAGACAAAATCGTGGATGATGCAGCCAACAGTGAGATGCTTTCGCTCCTGGACATGTTCTCTGGGTATCATCAAATCAGAGTTCGCAAAGAGGACGAAGAGAAGACAAGCTTCATCACTCCTTTCGGAACATTCTGTTTCGTAAGAATGCCAGAGGGGCTGAAGAATGCGGGGTGCACGTTTTCAAGAATGATAGCAATAGTGCTGCACCAGCAGATTCGGAGAAATATCTTGGCATACGTGGATGACATAGTCGTCAAAAGTATTCGGAGAGAAGACCATATCGGTGATTTGGCGAAACATTCGCGAACTTGAGGACGAAAGAATTTGAAGCTGAACCCAGAAAAATGTGTGTTCGGAATTCACAAGGGGAAAGTTCTTGGATGTCTAGTTTCAACGAAAGGCATTGAAGCAAACCCTGACAAGATAAAGGCTCTGATGGAAATGCAAGAGCCAGCCTCAGTGAAAGATGTTCAGAAGTTGACAGGGAGAGTGGCTGCCCTTAACAGATTCATCCCCAGAGCTGCAGAAAGAAGTTTGCCATTCTTCCAAGTTCTCAGAAGTGCCAAGAAGTTCCAGTGGTCCGAACCTCAGAGGCAGGCCTTTCGCGAACTGAAGGACTACTTGTCCAGCATGACCAAGCTCTGTCCTCCCGAGCCAAAATCGCCGCTTCGCTGTATGTGTCCGCATCAAATTCGGCAAGAAGCGCGGTCTTGGTGCGGGGAAAAGGAAGAAGAAGGAAAGTTGAGGCAAATTCCTGTATATTTCGCCTCGGAAGCATTGTCTGGTTCCAAGGTTTTCTATTCCGAACTAGAGAAGATCGCGTATGCAGTCATCATGGCAGCAAGAAAGTTAAGACATTATTTCGAGGGCCACAGAATAAGAGTTATCACCAACCAACCGTTAAGTGACACCGTTCGCGAACGAGGAGGCATCTACCCAAATTATCAAGTGGGGTGCTGAACTCTCCGAATATGTGGTGGATTTTGAGAGAAGAAGTGCAATAAAATCGCAAGTCCTGGCAGATTTCGTCGTGGACTGGACCTCACCTACTCAGAATCTGGAGGAAAATATGCCCGAACCTTGGGTAGTGCAGTGTGATGGAGCATGGTGTTACAAGGGGGTTGGAATTTCGGCTGTTGTAACATCACCGACGGGCGTGGTCATAAGATATGCAGCACGGCTCATATTCGCGAACAATGAATATTCCACGAACAATACAACGGAGTACGAAGCTCTCTTTCGGCGGCGAGAAAAATGAAAGCCTTGGGGCGACAGACCTTCATAATCGAACGGATTCGAAAGTAATCCAGGAACACATCGAGAAGGAAAGCGAGGCCAGGAATCCAGTTCTCATGAAATATCTTGAAAAAGTCAGAGAAATGGAAAGACACTTCAGGGGGTATTCAGTCCAGCACATTCCAAGGGATGACAACAATGAGGCGGACAAACCGGCGAAGGCGGCCGACGGAAATCAAGAGCTACCACCGGATGTGTTCTTTGAAATCATCGAGAGAACCTTCCATCAAAGAATCAAGAACTCAAATCGTGAATGTGGTGGAAATCCCAGTCGGGAGAGCGGAAATAATGGCCTACCCGAGGGGACATTACGAACCACAAGATGAACCGGAAGAGAAAAGGCCGAGGCAAAGGGCTCGGGGCTACACTGTGGTAAATGGAGAATTGTACAAATCAGGAGTCACTGAACCTTGGCTACGCTGCATCACCTCCGAAAAAGGTCGTGAACTCCTAAAAGAAATTCACAGTGGATTTTGTGGGGCACACATAGGCACCAGGGCTTTGGCTGGCAAGGCGATAAAACAAGGGTTCTATTGGCCAACCATCAACATCGACGCCAAGATGTTGGTTCGGCAATGTGAAGCATGCCAGAAGACGGCAAATCAGCAGAATCTGCCTTCAATGCCAGTTCATTTAATTCCTCCAACCTGGCCTCTGCAAAGATGGGGCATGGACCTAGTAGGCCCGTTGCCAACGGCTCAGGGTAATTGCCGATTCGCGGCTGTAGCGGTCGACTATTTCACGAAGTGGGTAGAAGCAAAACCACTCGCGAACATCACGGCGGCAACAGTTCAGAAATTCTTTTGGCAAAACATAGTCGCGAGGTTCGGAGTTCCTAGAGAACTGACAGTTGATAACGGCAAACAGTTTGACTGCTACACCTTCAAAGAATACTGTAGAACCTTGGGTACACAAGCGAAATTTTCGTCAGTATACCACCCACAGTCCAATGGAGCAGTTGAAAGAGCAAATGGCTTGATTTTTTCGGGAATCAAGAAATGCTTATTTGATCAGAAAAAGGGAAAGTGGGTAGATGAACTTCCAAAAGTGATCTGGTCTCACAACACCACAGTTTCAAGGACAACAGGTTTCACACCTTTTCGCCTACTCTTCGGGGACCGAGGCTATGACACCGAAGAGATCAAGAATGAAAGCATGAGAGTCTTGAAAGGAAAAGAGATAGAGGAAATTGATAAAAAGGTGGAGAAAGACATGATAGAGCCGACAATCCTCGAAGCAAGAGAGAACATTGAGAAGTACCGAGAGAGAGACAAGGGCATGGAGAGACAAAAAGGTGGTCCGGAAGGACATCAAAGCGGTAATCTTGTCCTAAAAAGAAAGAAAAATTGGGAGAACCCGGGAAAACTTCATGAGTCATGGGAAGGGCCTTACATAGCTAGGGAAACAGATATGCCGGGGGCTTTTCGCTCGTTGGAACGATCGGCGAGCAGCATGCCATATTCGTGGAACGCCGATAGCCTAAAGAGGTACTATCCATGAAAACCCTAGTTGTACATAACTATAGTACGTAGCGGTTTCTCGATTTTCGTAGGTATACACCGTAGGAAAATAGAAGCCGGATCACGTGTCTATAAGTGACTTCGGGAGAAAATAAGTTTTTTGTCTTAATCGTAGTTCTAGAATAAGAAGGACCGTACTCTTTTCCTTGCAAAGGGGGCTCTAAATCAAGAGGCAAGGTTTTTAACGAGGCGGATCCTATGTAAATACTCTTTCGATATATATATGAAAAGAGTTTTCCCCCAAATTGCACGTTTCATATTTTGTGTCTTAGAATTCCATCGTGAAAAAAGAAAAGTTCGCGTGAAAGGCTCCTTGATAGCCGAATTCCATCGAGAAAAAAGAAAAGTTCGTATGAAAGGCTCCCCGATAGCCGAATTCCATCGAGAAAAAATAAAAGTTTGTATGAAAGGCTCCCCGATAGCCGAATTCCATCGTGAAAAAAGAAAAAAGTTCGTATGAAAGGCTCCCCGATAGCCGAATTCCATCGAGAAAAAAGAAAAGTTCGTATGAAAGGCTCCCCGATAGCCGAATTCCATCGTGAAAAAAGAAAAAAGTTCGTATGAAAGGCTCCCCGATAGCCGAATTCCATCGTGAAAAAAGAAAAAAGTTCGTATGAAAGGCTCCCCGATAGCCGAATTCCATCGTGAAAAAAGAAAAGTTCGCGTGAAAGGCTCCTTGATAGCCGAATTCCATCGAGAAAAAAGAAAAGTTCATATGAAAGGCTCCCCGATAGCCGAATTCCATCGTGAAAAAAGAAAAGTTCGTGTGAAAGGCTCCTTGATAGTCGAATTCCATCGTGAAAAAAGAAAAAAGTTCGCGTGAAGGGCTCCGTGATAGCCGAAATTCCATCGGAAAAAAAGAATGAGTTCGTGAAAAGGGCTTCCTGATAGCCGAAATCCCATCCATCGAGGGATTCCCACCGAGAAGCTCGAGACAACAACAAGTTGTGGCCTAGAAAAATCCCATCCATCGAGGGATTCCCACCGAGAGGCCTGAGACAACAACAAGTTGTGGCCTAGAAAAATCCCATCCACGAAGGGATTCCCACCAGAAGAGTTCGCATGATGATTTCGGAAAAATGAATGTCTAAGGGTTCGTCTCAGTATTATCATTCAGTTCAGAATGTTGGCAATTTTTCCAGGTATCACCATTAGAGGAAGAGGACAAGGGGCTCTGTCGAGCGTTCGCAGAAAAATTTTGGTTGAAGCAACTGAAGATTGCAATTTCAACCAGGGCAAGTTTGCCGGTTAGGGCAAGTCCGCAAAATTCGAAAAACAAATTTTGCCGACTCGCACAGCGACAGCCGAAATTTTCAAAAGCTAAAGAAAACTTCTCCGAAACGTATGCTAAGGAAGGTCGTGAATAGTGAGAATCATGAACTCGCCAACCAGTTTTCATGCGAAACGGCAAGGTGGGGGAGGGTGACGTTTTTTCAAGAAAAAACATTCATTGCCTTATTCGCATTAAAACTCCCGAATAGTTCCTCAAAAATTACAACAATCAATACGAAACTTAGAATGAAAGTTCCACTACATGTCCTGGTTTACAAGCGGTGTTGTCAGCCACATCGCTAGCATAGGCGAAGTCAGATGAACCGGCTAAGGGGCTAAGGGGCTCCGTCTTCGGAGTTCTCGTGGATCGCGGAGTAGAGGATGCAGAACGGCTCTTTTTACGAAGCAAGAAAAACGAAGTGAGATCAAGACAACCTATAGAAAATTTAAGCGAGGCCTCAAACCAAAAATCGGAAAAATCTTGCTCAGGACGCGCTTGTTTGAATAGACGCCATGCCTCGCCACTAACAAACATTCTATCACGATGAATTCGCGGTGGTAGAACGTCGCGCGAGGCCCGGCTTGCGGGACTCGCGCGAGTTAAAATACACAAAACATTTGTTCGGAAAAGTTTGATGAATCTACACGAATGTACGGACCGATCTCCAATCTACACAAAAGTTCGAACATGTCGTTTAATTCATGACATCCACCTTCGGTGACTCTTCTTCTGGTTCGGGGACTTGTCCACGGTCGTTGCCACCGTCGGCCGCCGCCGCTGCCGCTCTTCTTTGCCGAGCCATCCTCGCCGGACCCTCCCGAACTCTCCCCGGAAGTCGATACTTCGGGAGACGCGGCGACGCGTTCTCGCTCCTCCTTTTCTCTTAGCTACGAAAGAAAGAGAAGGGTAAGGAAATCTTAAGAAACTGGAACACATACGACGAACATAAGTCACGAAATAGACCAAAGAATTACCTCGTCAAGCTTTGCCCGCGCAACAGTCTTAGCCATATCCGCCCCGCCAACCATCCAGAATTCCTTCGCGAACTTTAGCTTTATAGCAATAACGTCAGGGTTGTCTTGAAGTATAGTTTCGCCGGGTAACGCCCGGGAACCGAGAAAGGTTCGCGCGAAACTTTGCCAAGTCAACACAGCCGTAGTCGTGAAGGACCTTCAAAATCTTTCCACGAGAAAAAGATACGGCAAAATTGCCGGCACCAGAGATGACTTCGGGGAGAGCCTTGAATTCTTCCTCGAGCCAGTCCATGAAATCGGAGATGTCAATGTTATCTGGAAGAGGAGCTGGACGAACACCATACTCATTCAGGGACTTCTGGTACTCAGCATAAAGCAACTTCAATCTTCCCAGAATTTCCGAAATATGTTTCTTCGAAGATTCACTTTCTGCCGTCAGTGCTTTTTCAAGATCTACGATTTTCTGATCCTTTGAGCTCAGTGACTTGGCAAGGCTGGCGTTGTTGATGCGGAGATCTTCAAGCAATCTTTGTAGCACGCTCTTGTTGTTGCCCAAGTTTCTCGATCATACTTAGGTCATCTTCGTGAGATTTCCGAACCTTCTCCAGTTCTTTCTTGGAATCCTCGAGCGCGGCTTCGGCGACCTTCTTCTCGTCCTGACTCCTTTTCAAAGCCTCGGCCCGGCTCGGATACCTTCTTTTCCGGCTCTAGGTTCGTGGATTCCGCGAGACCAAAGTTGCGCTCCAACTCCTTGGACTTCCGAGAAAGTTCTTCATTAATCTTCTCCCGCTCGGAAAGTCGCTCTATGGCAACTTTCCCGAGCATAGAGTACTTGAGAGTATAGTCTTCATGGAAGCGCGCAAGTTTCGAAGGAGAATAGGAATGCAACCGATTCTTGAATTCTCGAAAAATTCAAGAATAAATCTCGAGTGAAAATTCTACGATCACGAATCGCACAAGGGGACAGGTGAGAATCAACGAACCTTGCTTGTCGAAGTCTTTGCCGCATAGTGACTTGTTTGGTCGAACTCGAAGAGGCCTTCCCCCGAGGTGAAGGGGTAGTTTCGGAAATAGATAGAGGCCTTTTTTCGGAGCCTTGAGCGGCTTCTTCGGGTTGTTCCGACGCACCTTCTCCCGTTTCATCAACAATTGTGGACGATTTCCATAGAGTTAAAAACTTGGACGTCTTGCCCCCGACGCCAATTGTCTCGAAACCAACACGCAACGGTTTGCCGCAATGAGACGTACCAAAGCTTTTGTTAAAGGCGGCCAAGGAAGGAGAAGGCGCTTGGTCTTCGGGGACGACTTCCCGAACTTCGATCAATGGAATATTTTCGGAAGGAGGGCCATCCCTTTGAATGGTCCGCTCAAGATCACGGGCAAAGTCGGAGGAGACTTGATCAGCGGCAGTGACATCGGCAGCAGGAATTTCGGCAGCAGCAGGGGACTCAGCGTGAGCAATAGTTTCGGCGAGCAACAGTGGGTTTCACGGCAACAAGCAGGAGACGGCTCCCTTCGGACTTCGGGAGCAACATCTGAAAAGGAATCGATGTCGACGAACTCATTTTCGGAACCAGCAGGACAAATGTCTCGAAAGTTAAATAATGGCCAGAGGAAAACACCTTTGGGGCTATCTGGCTTCGTGGGAATGTCGTCGTCGAAGGCGGACGGAACTCGCCGAACTCCGGAGGAAGAAACCTTCTTCACAGCTTTCTTCAACTTCTTGCGGCCCATCTGGGCAAGCCCGGAAGCAGCCTGGAGTTCAGCTTCTGAAGTTTGAGGTTCGGAGGTCCTTCGTTTACGCTTCGACGACTCGAGTGATCTGGTCCGCGAAGGCTTCACTCCCGAAGATGTTCCCTCAGTGGTAGGTGACAAGTTTCGCTTCGACGATCTGATTCGAGGAGCGTTGATTGGAGCGGCTGAGCAGCTGGCCACGGCGACGGCAGGAAGTTTCAGTTTCGGACCAGGGCTTCGAGAGCTGAAAAATTTGTCACCGCAGATCTCCGAAAAGACGCGGTTGATCTTCTTCTTGTGCTTCACCAGGGCCTTGTATGCTTTGTATTCGTTCATGGTATACTCGCCTACCATGACATTGACCTTCTTCTCAACTTCGTCCATAAAGTCCTTGGCGCTTTGGCCCTCGCGAAGTTTAATCCCGAACTTCGGGAAAGGAACCTGCCGATCTGCCCAGTTGACGTTGTAGTCCACGATTTCGGCAGGGGACCAGCCCTTCGAGATAGGCCAGATTCGCGCGGCGACGAATTCTTCGATGATGTCGCGGCCGCCGAGTATCGTGCTGGCCAGATGGAATGCACTCTCACAATTCCGAATTCCTAGGGCCCGCTGGTTGTACTTCCCCACATTTACTGCGGTGAGGGGCGCGATCGGGCATGGCAGCTTCGGCACATTGACCTTCAGGTAAAACCAGTAGGACTTCCAATCGTCGGAAAGGTTAGTCTTGCGGCGAGGGGGAAATCTGGATTCGGGTAATCCCTTGTCGGGTGTTTTGGCGTCGGGTATTGAAGGTACGGCGGGCGTCTTGGGCCGTGATAGAACCGCCCGTCTTCGCCTTTCACAACTTCGGAATAATCACCAGTTCGTAGAACCTGGTGAAGGCGTCGATGGTAGGACTGCACCCGAAGGTCTTCAGAATCCAAATAAATTTTGATACTTCGAGAAAAGACGTCGGGGTAAGCCGGTGGATCTTCACCGAGAATGCATCAAGAATCGCCGTAGCACGGTATCACAAGGGAATCGCGGCCCACGGATGAAGAAGTCCCGAAAAACCACAATTTCCCCGAGGCTTGGGAGTGGGAATTGTTTCATCGAGTGGGGGCGCGCCCGGCCCCGGGGAGAGAAGAATCCGGCCTTCTCGTACTCACGAATAATATCGCTCGTCACCTTCGACTCTCCGAAGGCTAGCGAGGGCGGCAGGGGGCCAGAAGTCCTCAGCATGACCAGATCGTCTACCCCAGCATCCACATCCCCGACGTCTTCGCCGCCATCGGACCCAGCCTCTCCGTCTTCGCGACTTCGAGAACCGCTAGGTGATCCAGCATCTTCGGCAGGTGCAGCACGGTCTGCACTTTCGGCAGCTTGATCAAGTGGGAGACCGGCAGCGATCAACTCTTCGGTAGTCATGGGTCTAGCTGTATTTCTGATACGAGCCACCTAGCGAATATGAGCATTCAGACAGCTTAGACCAATAGTCGAAATAGAAGCTACGAAAATCGTAACATTACTACACCAAAGTTTAACGAACTAACGAAACAGCAAAGCAAACATAAGGGAATACCTTAGAAAAGCGCGAACAAGGCCTGGAGTTCGCAAGTTTTCTAGCACAGAAAGCTAGTTCCGCGAAGGAAGGAAAGTGTGAAAGTCGTGAAAGGCGCGAGAGCAATAAAAAATTTTTTAACGGCGCGGCCGGCTATTTATAGGGCGGGGAGGGGCGTTTCGCGAAGTGCGCCTCGATTTAACCGCCGTTGGCTCCCCGAGTGACGCGTGTCCCCTCCGACGTTCCGAGGGTGACGTTTTTTACTAAATTTCCGAAAAGTTCGTGGAATCGGATCGTCGGAGTCAACCCGCTTCCCCGAGGGGCTAGTGTTGGGGAATTCAGGAAAACACATCACCCTCGAAACGTCGTAGTCTAATGGCACTCTCAAAGCATGTTTTTCGGGAGCGGGGAATTCGCAAATCCGGGAAGTCCGAGACCTGCGAAGTCTCGAATTCGCGAATGTGCGAGTTCGGGGATTTTGATTTGGTGAAGAGGCGAAGTCATGAACACGCGGAAGCCGGAACCTCCATCGCGGAAGGTCCGAACTTCGGAGATTTGCGATTCGGGAATCTAGTGAAGACTCGTTCGGGACTCGGGGAGCAAGGACATGCACGAACCCGCGGGGAAGCGAGGAGCCACTTCGAGAATGCGTGAAGGACTTAGTTCAAGAATTTCGGGCGAAGACATTCGCGAATCACGGAAGAAGCAAAGTCAAAGTTGTAGTCCCAGAAAGTCCGGGTTTAGAGTGTGAACTAGTGGCAGACTTGTAAATGTAAAAGGGGAGAAAAGACATTCTTGTATGTGTTCACATTAGGAATATTCTCTGAGCCCGAGGGTGTTATCGGCATGTAAAAGTCCCTTCGTCTCCCTATAAAAGGGGGCGCAAGGGCACGTGTAAACGGATTCAGACTTTTTGGGACTTGTGCTAGTTGCGAGAGAGCATCACCTTGTCTCTTTGCGCCCTAACCGTGTACTTGAACGTGTTGAAAACTTCACTCGTGTTTGGGTAGTTATCCGAATTTTTCGGGTATCCCCCCAACACCTAGCGATCAAGTGTTTCCTCGAAGATTTCATTTTTCGATCGGCTTTGCTTATTCCAATTCTATTCTCGAGATAGCTTACATAGGGTGTTCTTTTAGCCGCGTTGGCTAGAGGTACATGCCGATCTTCCGAAAGAATCTCGACTTGTCTTTTGACTCGCCCTAGACTCCCCGCATGAGTAGGGATACGTTGTGACGAACGAGGGTTCCGAAAGGCGGATGTTTTCGATTTGGACGGGAAACCACGATTTAAAGAAGCTTCTTATAAGATTCGATTTGCTACTTCTTCTCTTGCTTGGAACTTCAACAAAAGGCTTACCCCGATCCCTCTAGATCGATTTATCTACCCAATCTTACTTTGTTATCTCCGGTCTTTAGTAGATTAGATTAGTTTCGTGTCTTTTACCTAGATGCATTAGGGTTTTATCGAAGATTGAAGTTACTTGGCTTTACTAGATCAACTTTTGCGTCACACATTTGTTCCATGGATTCGATACCTTGGGTTCACCACTCGAGGGAAGAAGGGTCCCTTGACTACGACGGGAGACTTGTCCGCTTGCAAGTCATAAACGAACTTTGATATAACTATTAACCGTCAACAGCACCGTCTTGATCTTGTCTTGCTCCCCAAGCGTTGAAGTCGTTGAAACCTTGGGGATCACCTCCAGAGGCTGCCTCTCATCGTGTCTTTGCTTTCCAATGATCACATTCTTTCCTTTAGCGTTTTTGGCTTGATCCGGCCGAATAAGCACCGTAGGTTTTGACAACTCAAGAACATTAACAAAGGCACTATTAGGGAAAGGATTTTCGTCGACTTGCGTCTCATGGAATTTCAAACGACCTTCATTAATGGCCGATTGTATTTGCCGACGAAAAGTATTGCAATCATTGGTAGCATGAGAAAAATAATTATGAAATTTACAGTATGCAGGTCTTTTTAATTGATCAATAGGTGGTATAGTGTGAGACATCTTAATTTTACCCGCCTTAAATAGCTCATCAAATATTTTATCACACTTAGCCACATCAAAAGTAAATTTCATCTCATCCCGACTCTTATGAGACGACTTAAGAGAAGCACAAGTATTTGCTTTATCATCAGATGACCATTTAAATTCAGCAGCATATACTTCTTTACTCTCATCGTCCGAAGATTCATAATCTAGCATATGCATGTTAAGACGATCAGATTTGAGCCGAGTGTCTTTGCTTCGGCTTTCATGAGCTAAAGCTCTTACTAGGACTTGGGCAACATCAATAAATTCATGACCCTCTAATTTTTCTTTAATATGGGATCGCAAACCATTAAAAGCTAATTCAGCAAGATCCCTTTCAGAGATAACAAGATTATAACAACGGTTTTTGGTTTCTCTAAACCTTCTAATATAGCTAGTAATAGGTTCATCATGCTTTTGTTTAACCGATGTTAAATGACTCAACCTCAATTCATTATCTCCGCTATAAAAGTGGTCATGAAATTTTTGCTCTAATTGTTCCCAAGTACGAATAGAGTTAATAGGTAATGAAGCAAACCATGAAAAAGCATTGCCAGTTAAAGATAAAGAAAATAAACGCACTCTTATTTCCTATGTGGCACTAGCTTCCCCTAGTTGAGCAAGATATTGACTAACATGCTCCCACGTAGTTTTGCTATCATCCCCATTAAACTTCACAAATTCAGGACAACGCCAACCAAGGGGATAGGGAACCGAATCAAAACTAGAAGGATACGGTTTTCGATATGAAAGATTTTTATTTTCCACTTCTATTCCATAGTCAACTTTCATTTGTTTAGCAAGATTAGCATTAAACCTATCGATGACTTCCTGGATGGTGGTTGGCATTGGCGTAGTGGAAGCATTCGATTGCATCATATTCGGCTGTGTGTACGAGCCAGAAGTATGATGTTGCAAACGGCTATTAACTTGAGGATTAGGTGCATAACCATACCCAACACCTGTCTCAAACGGAACCATAATTTGAACACCTTGAGCTACTGAACTATTCCCACCATATCGGCCAGAAGCAGCCTGAACGGGAGGAATAGTAACTATAGGTTCCGGAGATGAAGGAAAAGGCACCATAGCGTCGGCACCGGTTTGACCGGTCGGACCCATCGGTCTGACCGGTCTGTTCTGACCAAACGGCGGCGGTGGTGTTTGTCCCTCAAAATAATTCAACAGCATACCATACTGAGGATTAATTGTTTGTGCAACCGATGAATTAATAGTTGGGGTCTGAGGTGCCACCGTTTTAGAACCAGATGCAACATTATCATTACCCTCTACTTGTTTACCTAGACTCTTATCTACCATGTTTTGCATGTTTTCAATCATAGACAAGCGAAAGCTATCCATCACAGTAGTAAGATCATTGACGGTAACAAAAGAGGATGGAGACGATGATGTGCTCACATTGGGTGGTACCTCAGGTGCTGGAGTGTCGAAGGTGATGTCCTTGATCTTCTTCACCTTGCCTTCGCGAGTCTTCTTGAAGTGCGACAAGTAGTGAAATCGATCCTCTTCAGCCTTCTGCTTCATGAGCTTTTCTAATTCTTGGCAATCTCATTCGGCCCTTTGCTTCATGAAGTCCTCCATAGCTTGATGATCCTCAGGTGAGAGCTCTTCATCCATGAAGTCGATGATGTTGCACTTGTCTAGCTCACACTGAGACATGTCACCGGAGTTGAATAGATCAGTTAAGATGGCCAGATCTTTGCTCCCCAGCGGAGTCGCCAATTTGTTGGCACCTTTTGGAGCCAATAGCACGCAAAGGCAGCTGTCGCGGCGCCTCGCGTCGACACCGGCCGAGCCGGTGGGGTAGACCCCGTCGGCCGGGAGATTCCGGCGGTAGACCTCTGAACGTCGCCCGAGCAGGATCCCGTCAGGGAGACGCACGTAGGGTTGCTCTAGGGTCAGCAAGGCCACCTAGAATGCCTTCAGACGTCGTGGAGACGAAGGGGATTGGAAAAGTTGGGAAGAGGTATAAGTAAATACGAGACAAATAAAGGTAAATAGATTTTATCGATTGGATGATGAACCTCAATCGGCCGTGGCCCTTTATATTTATAGGGTGGAGGTCTTGCCCCATAAGGAAATACGTTTACAAGCTTAATCTATGAGGACTCCTCAATCTGGCTCGGAATCGGTAGACACCGCCTCGACCGATGATGGGCACGGTCGGCCGACCGTGCACCCGACATGTAGATTTTGGAGAAGTCATATCTCGCTCATCCGGACTCCAATTTGGACGTTCCATATATGGATTTTGATCTACTCGACGAGACCAATCCAATGGTAAAGTACAAATAGGATTTTGTGGACTTTAACCACACCGGTCTGACCGGTGGGACCCACAGGTCTGACCGGTCGGATGATACCTGCCAATTTTGGGTGCGAACACGTTTCATCAATTTGCAATTCCTAATGTTATGGAAAATATTGTGTTTAATTTGAATTGTTGCAGCAAGTCACTCAGCATCACTACTGGCTGAATTAGACGGCTTTACCATGGATCCACACTTCCATATAAGTACACTACACCCCCCCTCCCCCCGCCCTCCCCTCCCCTCCCCCGCCGCCGCTACGGTGGCTGCGGGACTGTGCGAGCCTCCGAGATGGCGGTGGCGGGGCGTTGTTCGACCTGCATTGGTGTCTCCGGGGTGGCGGTTCAACACGCTAGGGTCCGCTAGCGATGGTAGCCGTGGAGGCGCGGGGCCACGGATCCGGCCGTCCCGCGACTGGATCTGGCCACCCCCGTGCTGGATCTACAACGAGTAGGCACGGTCCTGCGGCGGTGGAGGTTAGTGGCGTACTTACGGCCCTGGGGTGGCGGCGGCATCTAAGGTGTGGCTGTGGGTCCGGCGCTCGGCCGTGTGCGCCTGTGGCGCGGCCGCGATGACGTCCCGAGCTTGGGCGTGGGCGCCGTCCTTGCCCCCCGGTGGCCGGTGCGGTGCCGTGCGGGTGCGGCCTTGTCCCCAACGTGTGTGCCGCGACACCGTGGTGGCGTGTGCCCGTAGCGTCGGCGGCGGGCTATGGGCAGCGCGGCACGCGTCTTCGTCGGCGGCAGACTACGAGCGGTCCAATTGCGTCTGCCTTGGTGGAGGTTGTGTGGAGGCCGCGGTTGTTCGTGTCGCGGCGACAGCCGGTGGTCTGCGAGATTGCCGGCCCGACGTGGACGGCGTGGGCGACTGTGGCGGTGGTGCTGGTTTGCCAAGTCGAACGCGTGCAGCAGGGTTGATGCTTTGGGCGAAAGCCGTCGCTAGATTATTTCTGGCGGAATGGCGGCGGCACCTTCGGGCGTCGCTCTCCCTGTTGAGGGCGTCATTTTTGATCTACATCCTTGTTGCACGTTGTCTCTGGGTGAAACCCCGGTCTAAGGCTTGGACGAGCGACGGCGACGCCTGTGGGCGTCGTGACCTCCTTGGAGGCGTCGTCTCTAGAGACATCGTTTGATCGACGGCTTGGCGGCCTTCTGCTTGTGGTTTCCTAGGTCGGGGTGACAGATCTACTGTATGGCAAGCAAATAAGGGGGTTGCCTACCTCTCGCCATGACGTTTGCCCTCCTATTTGGTGACTGGGGGGTCTTCTTGTGGTCGTCGTTCGGCTGCTCACATCGTTCCGCGACGTTTGGTGTTGCTAGGCAACCTCCAGTACGGTGCGTGACAACGTTAAAGGAAGGCTCTTGCGGCAATGACAACAAGTGAGGACTTGGCTTGAAGCGGATCACGGTGGGGTTCTCATCACAGCAGAGCACTCCCGGTGCGGTACAACGTTAAAAGACGGCGCGAGCGACATCTTTGGTCTTATAGCTCGAGGGCAGCGACTGGTGCGAGGGGAAAGCAACGCGATGATACCGAATCTCAGTGGTGGTCTGGGGGCCTTATTCGGGTCCCCAGGGGATGGGGCACTTCTTCTACCTTGATGGCAATCCCTGGAACGAGTCCGGAGCTTGGAGTCATGTGGTGGGTTGGAGGTCCCGGCGCACGAGACAAAGAGCCATGCTGAGTGGCTGGTTGGAGGTCCCCGCGCACGCGAGAGTCGGCCTTCAGACTCGGTGTTTCTTCACACCGTCGTGTAGTGGGCTAGGGCGCAGCAGCACTACGTGCGGCGGTGGGTCATGCGCGGCAGTGACCCTCTCGGTGCGATGGTGTCTACCCCCTCTGTCTCCCTATCAATGGTGGACCCCTTCAGCGGTTTCGATACAAGCATAAGTGTTGTTGCAGGTGGAGGTCGCGGTCGATGTTTCTCTCCTCGGTCGTCATTTTGTGAGTAGTGCTTGGCCATGTTGATGACCCACTCCGACCGGCCTGTGTGTATAGCTGAGCGGTAACACGTATTGACGTCCCAATGCAACCGGGCGAGTTTGTTTTTTCTTTCTTTTCTTTTCCTGCCTATGATCTCCCAGGATCATAGTCTTGTACTTTTTTCTTCTATATCAATGAGACACGCACTATATTGTGCGGTTCTTTTCTCCCATGACCTTAGCTTGGATCCACATAAGTATTAAATAATGGTCAAGTATAACAACCTTTTAACTCGCAAGTAAATGCGACATAGGTCCGCTGCCTGGGTCCGGAAGCGGAATACTAGTATATGGTTTTCAGTTTGACCGTGAGCAGAGTGAGACTTTTTTTTTTTTTGCTTTTTCGCCCCTTTTACGAAAGATTCTTAGAAGTGTGCCCCTTTTATCGAAAGATTTCAAAAAATGGACCTTGAGCTCGGCACCATGGACTTGGCGCTGAGGTAAAACTTCTCGGCGCCATGGACTACAGCGCCGAGGTTGACGACATGGTAAACAGCGTGACATCAAAAATTTTACATTACCCCGCTCGGCGCCGCAGATCACGGCGCTGAGGGGTAAATGTAAAATTTTACATAAGTTTACTTCTCTTGCATAAGTTATGTGTATAGATTTTGCTTCTCTTGTATAAATTATTTAAAAAGTTGTCCATATAAGTTGTTTTGCTTTTTTCGCATAAGTTGTCTATAAATTATTTATTTGACAAATTATACACATAAATTTTGTTTCTCTTGCATAAGTTATCTATATAAGTTTTGCTTCTCTCACATAAATTATATATAAAAATTATACACATAAGTTTCGCTTCTTTCACATAAGTTGTATACGTATCCTTTTATTTTGAAAAAAAAATTTAGACATAAGTTTTGTTTTTGAGTAATTTTTTTAACTGCAAAATTTGTACAGTTACCATTCGTAATTATTTAAGACGCACTAGATGGTGGTGGGTGGTGGCCACCTGCAGCCAGCCCCCTGGTTAGGTGCGAGAGCGTCCCGCTGCGCAAGCTGAAAAAAAAAGAAAATGTCGCGCACGGAAAGAGAAGGACCGTTGATTATGTATGGCTGGGTTGGCTTCCGGTTCTGCGCGTTATAAAAATCGATCGCTCACGACCTTAGCAGATTGATGACCACTTGTTTTGCTTTTTAAAGAATTTCTAGGATTTTTTTTATAGTGTCCATCTAGGATTTCTAGGTGACCCCACGTTGAGGCTTAAAAAAAACGTTTTTAATTTGTAATAGTAAGATATTCTAAATATCCTCATAAATCTATATCTAAATTACTCACTAATTATTATTATGAAAGGTACCCTCCTTGATATAAGTTACCAGATAATTTTGATATATATAATTAACTAACAGATATCTTATACCATTTTTATAATAAGGGATATGCGTATTTTTTTTAAAAAAAATATAGTAGATCCAAATGCTATTGTGTTTAGATTCTGGGAATTTATAAGATATTGTATATCTATTTTCTAGAGCATTTCCCGCGGACTTAGGGAGCTTACCTAATATTAAAACAAATATTACTTCTGCCTGTTTTTTACACCTAGACAGGTGGGACCCACCTGTCATAGACTATGTCTCTATCTCCCTGAGTTCCCCGCCACCGACGCACCAACCCGCCGGCCCGAGCCACACCATCGCCCGAGCCACCCATGGATGCCACCAGGGATTCGAGGCAAGAGCTACTACTGCCGCAGCCGGCGCACCAATCCTCTACTGCCCACAGCTACTGCTGCACATGTGGGGATGGCCGGGCGCCCCTGCTCCTCTGCTGCCAGAGATTGAGAGAGGTTTGATTGAGGCAGGAGCTTTTGGTACCGACGTCGGGATGGTCGGGGATATGGGGGCACCCCCAGGGATGGCCGGGGAGGGAGGCACCACCGGGATGGCCTCCTCACCTAGTACGACCAGGAGGAGAGGGAGTGTCACACCCTGAAATTTCTAATTTCAGGATGTGAATACAAAGAATAATTAAATAACGATTTTCTCATAATTTTAAATTTTTTCCAATATTTATTTTTCTTTACAGGAAATATAGTATAGGAAAAATCCTTTGTTTGATTTTCTAAATTAAATAAAAAGTTGTGAGTGCTGCATTCATGCCGATGCATCTTGGTGCTTCTTGAGTTCAAAAGGTTTCAAAAATGTGTTTAGGAGCTGTCCTAATCCTCCTGAGAATTTTCCGGATTTTTCTGAAATTTATTCTCATTTTTTATTGAGCTATTTCTATTTAGAAGGCTCTAAAAATCTTTTTCATGAGCACCAAATACTTTATTTAGACTTTTCATGTCTCAATCTAGCTCTGGGAATTTTCCTAGAATTTTTGGAATTTTTCAAGTATTTTTCGTGCTCTAAAAACATTTTCTGGTGTTTACTGGAATTGTTTTCGCATTAACAAGTAATTTCGGAAAATGAAAAAAACGAAAACCTATCCTACCGGATTGGGCCGAGCCCGTGGGCCCGACCCAACCCGCTCCGCCCGGCCCGCTCCGGCCCGGCCACGGGCCCGCACGGGGCCCATCCGAGCCGAAAGCGACAGGGCGCTACTACACACGAGCGCCGCCGCCTCTCCCTCGGCGTGCGCGCCGGCGCTAGGGTTCCGCGCCTATAAAGGGCGGGCGCCCCGAGCCCCATCGCGTGCCGCACCCCATCCTCACGCGCGCGCCGCCGCCGCCCGCGTCGTGCCCCGCGCCCTTGCGCCGCCGGCCGGCCGGTGCGCCGCCGTCGTCGGGTCGTCGCGGTCGCCGTCTCCCGGTGCAAGCCGACGCCACCGCCGGCTCCGCGATGTCGAGCCGCGCCTCCCCCGGCCTTCTTCCCCGCGGGCTGGGGGAGCACCGGAGTGCCACCATCGTGAGGATCGGTCGCCGGCCGTCTCTACCGTGGGCATCCGCCGCCGGCCAAGATTCCGGCCGCTGCCGTCGTCTTCCGCCGAAGGTGAACAGCCACACATGTCCTCCTCCCTCTCCTCTCCCTTTTCCCCACCTCAGCCAAGCTCTAGGGTCGCCGGAGCGCCCCAATCCCGCCGGCCAAACCTCCCTGTCCGCCACCGGTCAAAGTCGAGAGGTAGGGGATGAAGTGGCGGTTTTACATATACCCCCTGAGGAAAGCCATAATACCTAGATCTGTTTCTTGAGTCTTGCACCTTTCTTTGAAAACCCCTTGATAAGAATAGATTCCTGCATCCAAAACTAACCAGCACCCTTTTATAGATCTAACCCTGAGTTTTATCCTGTTCACGAGCACTGTTTCTTGTGTCTCTGGTTTCTTCTCAGCTAGCCCCTGAAATCTATAGTTAATTGCAGATAGGTCCTCCAATCTTGTTTTGCTGATAAAATCTTCGTGTTAGCTCCGTTTTAATCCGTTCAAGTTGGGTTAGGTCCATAATAATGTTAAGCACGCGTTAGTGGTGAGTTTTCATCATGTTTTGTTTTCTGAAAATAAAATTAATATTAATTTTGATTAATGTCTAGTTATAGATGCCTTTTATAAATAAAAGTAATATAGATCTATACATCGTTTTTCATAAGCAAATTTAATTTGATTAATGTTTCTATCATATGTTTTTTACATAAAAGTTAATAAGATCTTTATCTCGGTTTTCGTAAACCAAATGTTAATTTGTTTAATAGTTAATTAATATTTTCTAATTAAAATTTGAGTAGGCTTTTACATCGGCTTTTACAATAAATGTTAATTTGATTAATGCCAATACCATAATGTTTTTAATGATAATATGATCTTCTCGAATTACAAAGTTTCGTTTAGATTGTTCATATAGTTTAGTTTTTCTAAATTAAATGTTTAATCGGTTTAATCAATATATGAGTCTTTATTAATAAAAATTGACTAGTTCTTTACACCGGTTTCGTAAATAAAGTTTAATATTGCATAAATATCAACATATGGTATTTTATTTCTGAAGTATCCTTTATATTTGTTTTGTTAATTAAAATGAACCTAGCTCATAGCCTTGTTCTCTCATATATGCAAAACGTTCGTTAGACGTTCTTTTCTCAGCTCAATCTAAGTGTGATCTTTCCGGTTCTTGCTCAATCTTTCGCAACCATCTCTTTAAAGCTAACCAAGCCTTTCCCTTCCAAGCACACTTTGTGTTCTTTAGTGATCCATCTAATCAAGTCTATCCTTTAGTGCGTTCTTTTAAAGCTTTCTTTTGATTGGTGCTTTGTTCTAAGTATATGCTTGTTTGTTTGCTTTGTGTATGTTTGTGCCCGATGATTGATACGCTTAGAGTGAACATCGTTCGAGAAGTTTTGAAGAGCTTGAAGTTGAAGATTCTGAGCAACTACCCTTTGGTTAAAGGCAAGTGTGTCCTTGATCTTGTCCTAAGAATTATACTTAATCACTCATTGCATATGCTTGCATTAATTTTGATAGGTTCCTATTAAGGATTACCTAGTCTTTACGATCATTCCTTGTTAACTTGGGTTTACATTTATGTTGGGTAGCTATGCTTAGTTGCTATACCTGGGTTATGGTGGTTTTAATGAACAATAATGATGAATCATGATATACCTTTATGTTATATCTTTGGATGTTTAATACAAGACCATATGTTTAATCGGAACATGGAGAACCACCCAGAACAACAGTGCAACCACAAGAACTATATGGCTCTGGTATTGGCCGAGTAATTAGGGAAGTCTTTGTGTGGTTATTTCTCGCATAGTAGGTTGGGGACGGAGGGATGCTTTTATGGCTCTTCTATTCCGGAGTGGTGTTGGAACGGAAGTACTCTATGGCTGACTGTCCGTGAATAGAAGTGTGGTAGGAAAGATATCCTCTATGACATACTACTATGGACTAATACACATGAGAGGACTCTTTGTAAAGGCCTTGTAGTGTCCTTATGCAATCACACCTCGGTAGTGTGGTATGATGCCTGCGCAACATCGCATGGTTGGGTTTAAAGTTCTTCAGGAGTACGCGACTTGTGGGTAAAGATGTACAACCTCTGCAGAGTGTAAAACTAATCGATTAGCCGTGCTCATGGTCAAGAGCGGCCTGGACCCTCACATGATAACTGAACTTGAAGATGTGCTTAAATCGTGCTTTCTGGTTATTCTGGCCATATGCTTATGGCGTATTTCTTACCTTATGCTTAGTGTGGGTTGGTATAAACTTATACTTTATTAGTAACCAGGTGCTAATAAAACTTGACCAACTAAAATTGCTTAAATGCTTATAGCCCAGTCCACTATAAAGCCTTTGCATTCATTCTTTTCCCCACACTTGCTGAGTACGACAAGTGCTCACCCTTGCTATAAACAATGTTGCTCAGAAAGAGGAAGCTGCCATGAAGATGTTGCTGGAGCTAGGCGTACGCAACCCCCCAGTCGACTGCTTGTGGTGTTTGGAGCCTTCGTTTCCAGGATAAAAGCGTAAATCTCTAATAATCTCTCTTTTTCTTACGTGATATTGTTTCTGTATTCACTTATATGTCACTATATGCATGAAACTTGATCCTGGCATGCATATAGGTATGCACTTGGTTTCCTTCGGAAAAATAGGGCGTGACAGGGAGAGCCATCCGCAGGGGTCTCCTGCTCCTCCTCCGACTGCGGTCCATCTGCCGAGGAAGGGCTGTGCAAGGAAGATGGAGGGACACACTCCTACTTGTGATGTTCCGCACACCAAGCGACGATGGTGAGAGGATTTGCATGTGGCCCGCCCCACGGCCCACACGTCAACCTCGATCAGGGTCGACGTCGACCTCAAGTGCCGCCAAGATCCACCTCAAGGCGCTGGTGAAAGCGGCTTGGTCCTCACCTCCTTAGCACAGCTCCTTCAATTGCTTCTTAAGGAGAAGTACCAAATGGGGGACTCCAAAAACAGCTTCATCTGCGGATCCCCACAAAACCAATTGACCGGAGTCAGAAGAGGGAAGAGAAGCGGAAAAAATAGGTCCCGCGGTTCCTCCTCCTCGATTTCCACACTTGCCCTCAGGGGACAGCCCGTAGACAGGAGGCTGGGTCTTGTGGGCGTAATGGTGCCTGGCTGGCAGCGGATGCGACGGGGGGCAGCTAGTGAGGGACTCACCAGCAGCGACCAGATGTGAAAAATAAATCTTTATCCACTCATATTAGAGATTTTTGACTCAGAGATGTAAATATGGTTGTGACTATTTTATTATGTAGGTCACTTTCTAAATTACTAAAAAAAAGATGTAATGAGTACTTCCTAGCTCTATCCCTCTTTAATAGTGTTGGGAAAAGGTGCCCCTCTCCCATCCCGGTTCCCGAGACTGGTCCCCGAGTGACAAATAAATGGGGACGGAGGGAGTATTTGAGTAGAATGAATTATATAAGTCAAAGTTATAGCTCTCTTTTTTAAACAATGCAGATTATTTGAGTGCAATTGAGGTGCAGACGACATCGAGGTCCAGAGGCACCGATAACGACAACGAGGTTTGGGTGGCGTGTGTGCAATGGGGATAACATGTAGGTCAGGAATGTGCGGGTGTGGCGGGGTGATGGTGTGGTCGGGGCGGATGATGACGAGCAAAATCAGGATAGCGTGTGCACTACATTGAGGTTCGAGAGACAAGCTAGGATGACAGCGCGACTGGGCATATGACATCTAGGTTGGTGAGACATTGATGACGGAGAACAAGGTCTGGGTGACGAATGCGCGATGAGAATGATGAAGCGAAAAAGGAGATGTAGGGCACATGACGATGAGACTGGGACAAATGATGGTGAAGTTCTTGATGCGCTATCACAACAAGGACTTCGACGAGGTTGGGGAGCTGCAGGGTGTCGGGATGAATTCGCAACCAGGATGAACGACAATGATACGAGTTATGTTTCTTGCGTTGCAATGCACGGACATAGTTACTAGTGGTGTAAAATACTAGCACATGATTACAATACCAAGCTAAAACATATAGATTGATCAAAATACGTATATATAATTTAACAAATTATAGGACCTCTGAATAGACTTGTTACAAATCATGATCAGATTACTATGACGGAGTCTCATGCTAGCACAACTGCACAAGTTAACAAATTCTGTTATCTGCAATGAACTGGACATAGACAAACAACTGCAGACAATGCACCTCCATCAAGAATCACAAACTAGGAGAAAATAGTAGTTCCAAACATTATATTAAACCACAAACTACTATTACATTAAACCACGCCAGCAGAAGTAGGAGCAACGCCGTCATCCTCACCTGGCCTACTGACGATCCCAGCATGGAAGAGCAACACCCAGAGCAGAGTTATCAGCTCACCACCACTGGCGATGGCCTCCGAATGACCTTTGAGGTTGTCGGATGGCGTGACATACACGATCATCTCCGACCAAAATTCAGCCAGTAACTTCCACACCGCATCCTCACCACCTTCGATCATCAACTCCACCAACTGTTTTCCGAGGCTAGCGCCTTCCATGAGCAGATCATGCTTCGCATCTGCACTCAGCACTTGGATGATCACCTGTTGGTAATTTGCTTCTGGCGTCAGCGAGTCTTCTTCTGTGCGGCCGGCAAGTACACGCTCAGCATCCTTCTTGACATCCTCGTACAGGCTCCTGCTCCATGCATCGTCATCAGGGAGTAACTCAGGTCTCCATGTCACAAGGTATGCGCAGTACCTTGACAGGTGAGTGGCAACCATCTTATAATCTGTGTTCGGAATTGGACAAGAACCAGCTTGTTCTCGATCAAGCCGGTGTGGGTTCCTGATCTCAAAGATTCTTGTGGCGATGTGCCATGTCAGTATGGTATAAGAAGTACTCTTGTTATTGCAAGCCCAGATGAGACTTTCACCAACTCGACCCCGGCGACGGAGAGATGATGTGCCATTGCTAAGCTCTCCATTTCTAGCGCTTCTTACAACTTCCATGATGCAAACCTTCACCGCTGCAGGCAACTTGACCTTCTTCTTGTGGTCTGGTAAGCGGAGGAGACGCCTGAGAAGTACGGGAAGGGTTGTTCTTGGCCGAATCTCTAGCACAGTGCACTGACCTATTTTCTCATCCCAATGGTTCATCAGCTTGCATCTGCAACGCACTAGAAGAGCAATCCATTTCTTCTTTAGAAGTGAATGCTGCGAAGAGGCATGGTTTACAAGGTGACAGGTGACGGCAACTTTAGTCCAGTTGGAGCAGATGTAGGCAGCTATCTCCCTCACCTCGGACATCATGACTAACACCAAAAGCAAAAATACAGGCACCAGATCGAAGTACAAGCTTCCATAAACTGCGTAGTCTAAGTCGCTCACCAAGCGTTCTCGAGTGCAGAAATAAATGCAGTGATTCTGGTCGGTGATGTGTCCCTTAGTCATTAGTCCCATAAAAATTGGGATGAACGATACACAGCAGAAAGATATGCTCAATAGTGAGATAAAGATACCCACAATGGGCAACCAGTACTTTGAATAGGAGATCGGTAGGGACGAATAATAGTAATCATGGAGGAAAGAAAGCTCATCCGAAATGACCAAGAAGACCCTACCATGTTCGCCATCCTTCAGCAATAAGCTCCAGAAAAAACTGAAGGCAGCATTTCTGACCTTGTACCTTGCAAACCGGCACCGCAACAACTTGAACAATGCAAATGACAAGCACAAGTCTTTTTGTTGTTTCAGTGTTGATGTTGGATGCACATTATCGAACTTCCAAACTCTATCAATAGTCACCAGGCCACTGTTATGCAAAATTGTCCATGAGTCATCCTTGAGCACATACCCAATAGGCTGCTTCTCCGGATCCACGTGTCTTTTCTCTTCTCCCATTACCACGAGCGGGGGAGGAGGTGCGTCCTCAGCTACCACTGGTTCGCCATGGTGACTTGTTTCTTGTAACGATCGTTGCTTCATGTGTCCAAAAATAAGCTGGGGATTGCGTCCAAGAGCAAAGGATTGTCGGGCCTTTCCAAATGCATAGTATTTGAATACCATTTTGGCACATGTGAGAGCAAAAGGTGCGACTTCAAGGCCGGTAACAATTAGGTTTTCCGTTTCAAATCCACCCCCAGTGGTGACTATGATATTGCTGATGCCAAGGTAAAAGGTCCAGACACCCCGAACAAGCAGCTCAAATGGAGGACCTCTGTTTCCACCTTCTCTATCATCCACAGCAACCACTGCACTGGTATTGAGCATGATGATCTGAACAAGGGATGCCCATATCACAACCAGGATCGAGTTTCCTAGTGGTTGTCACTTTGCAGTCAACCAAATCAAATCCTCTTCCTCCATGTTATTAGGTGTGCTGTAGTCACTGTCCCCGGCGCCCATGGAGACAACAGTGGAGACGACAGGCAAGAACAGGGTCGTGGCTCCGAGGAAGATAAACCTGGTGAAGCGGTGGTGGCGGTAGCGCTGGCCGTAGATGCCTATCCGACTATGATTCCGGCCAGGATGGCACTGATGACCAGGAGTGAGTCCATAATTAAGCCATATCTTCTCTCGCATGCTCTCTTGTGGAATGAGGACAGCATATGGGCATCGCATGTAAACTTAGAGGAGCATTGCTTCAGTGCAGCGAGGGAGCAGTTTGTGGTGGAATTCCATCCAGCCATAGCCCAGTTGATTACCATATGTCAGAGATAAGAACAAATTGGTACAAACACACAATAAGGAACTAATCAAGCAATGCAACATAAACAATTCAGTACGTGTTTAACATATGGCATATATGACTGAGTACTAGCATCATGCAGTAGCTGCTTATTAATTCTAAACAGAAAACAGAAATGCACAGAACAAAAATTTACCGTAAGGTGGAGATCTCTAGCTGACTGAGGCCAGTTTGATCAATCCGGATGCCTGCCCGCTCGGAATATTGTGTTTACTTATGGATGCTTAGTGTTGCCCAATCCTGCAGTTTCATGTTTCAGCTTTAATTTATTCTTTGGGTCCAGTAGGGGTTGGCTTTGTTCCACATGCTATTCTTTTCAGAATGCGATTGCTCCTGATCCCTATCTTTAATTTGCTTTTCATGCATGTATGGTACGTTGATGGCGAATATGTTCCTCTCTTCCAAATTAAGCCCCCAGTCGTAGTCATATTCATATATATATATATAGTAAGTCCATTATTCATTATTTTCTCCGCTCTGCAATAATGTTTGTTCACATATGTCAAAGAAACAAATTACTGTTTCCATTCATGCATATTTAAAGGTAACTAGTGGTCAAGCCGTACATTCAGCCAAAATAGTTAGAAGAACCATATATATTTTTAAACCAAAATTATTTTAAAAATATTTCACCCTTGGTTCATGTAACCATAGGTGAAGTAAAATTTACTTCACATTTTTCAAGTGTTTCAAGACGTAAACTCACTGAATACGTCCATGTGGGTTGACAATTTTCAGGTGTTGGATATAAACAAATATTTTACTGTATGTATCTGTCCTTTACTTTTTATTTGCATTACACAAGCAAAATCATATTACTGTATGTGCACATGCATGCTATATAACTGAATTAATTGACCTATGAACCATGACAGTGGGTCACACTATAATAGGCTACCAGATAGTGTGACCAAATTCTATGACAGCAATAAGAGATAACTTGGTCATAAATAAATGAAACAGGGGAATAAATGTCTATTTTTTGGGGTTCAAAATTGTAAAAGTTGCACCTAAAGCACATACGAATGCGAGTAATAAGAAAGAGTTAAATACATCATGGGTCCATGAACTTGCAGCGCTATGTCAAATAGGTCCATAAACTTGAAAACCAGACATCTAGCCCCTCGAACTTGCAAACCCGTTCACCTCAGGTCCAACCCGGTTTTGTACGGTGGTTTTGCATGGGTACTCCAGCATTGCTGATGCCAGCGGCCACATTCCTATTTAATTTGTGAAATTGATATCTTTTTATTCGAAGCTCCAAATATAGCAAATAATATATCAATTTTGATCATCTCAATGAGCTCTTTGCAATGGTGTACTTCATTTTGTTTTTTTGAGATAATTTTATTTTGTGTAAAATTAAATATTTTTATTTCTCACTTGCAACCAGATAAATATGTGGTCATGATTAAGTCCTGGACTGAAATTGATTAAGATTTAAGACCTCGATGTGTCTATTTTTATTGTCATGATTCAGAAATAAAAAAAAGAAAGGTGTAACCAAAATTGATTAAGATTTAAGACATGGATGCACGTAAAGCTAGGGTTTTATACCAACCAACTCGACCGTGTTATCATCTCATGTCACCATCCCGGGAATAAAGAAACGATGTGAAACAGAAATAGCTGGCTGCATTAGTTCTATTCTTGGTGATCGACATGTGGTGTGTCGTCTCCCAAACCTCCATGAGGACCGGAGGACATATACTTTTGCACATGTGCAATGCAGTAGAGAGACGTACGCTGAATCGATTGATCCCTTCCTCTCCGGTGATGTTGGCCAAGAAATTGGCGAGGGGTTGGTTGGTAAAACCCTAGCTTTACGTGCGTCCAGGCCTTAAATCTTAATCAATTTCAGTTGTACCTTTCTTTTTTCTGAATCATGACAATAAAACCAAAGGAGAAAGTCAAAATTACTACCCCCAACTACAACCAAAATTTAGATAACCCCTAAAGTATTTATTGGTTTAAATCACCCCCTAAAGTATACTATTTGGTTCAATTTATCCTTTAACACAATTTTATCTTTTCATTTATTCATGCACAAGTGGACTTTTAAGTTTTTTTTGCAAGATGATAGTAGACAACATAAACCATGTTAAAAATATATATCGTAAATTTTTCATCACTATTTTGATAGGTAGAATATTTAACAAACAATTATCATTGAGATACAAAGTTACATAAAAACTAATTGTAAAAAATATTACAATATTGTTCTAATATAGGTTAGGATGTCCAAATCTTGGAAAATCTCAAATTAAAAATAACTTGTGTATGGAAAAGTAAAAATGACAAATTGCATTGTGAGGTAAGTTGAACCAAATAGCTAACTATAGAGAGTAAATTGAACCAAAACATAGTTTAAGGTGTTATATGGACTTTACTTATACTTGAGGTAGTAATTTGGACTTTTTTTATTCTTTTTCTGATTGACATGGTGGTGAAGCTGCGGTGGAGCCCTCAAAAGTCGTGCCAAAGGGGCATGGAATTTCTTACAACACACATTTGGGCGCATCTATCCCACGGCATTTTTCTTATATTATATTATTTATATTTATAAATTTATAATCAGGGACATTTAATTCCAACCATACAAAATTTACATTTAAAATTCAAAACATAATTACATTTCAACAATTTAAAATTATTTGCTAAAATTATAAACTTGGAATTTTGATGTCCGTGTTTACCTTATTATAAACAGCAAAAAAAAGAAAAATCAGGGAGTAATCCGTTGGGCTTCGAGTTCTGGGCCGTCGACCAATCATTCCTTAAGGACTAACGGGCTGGGGCGCGTTTTGGTATCTTTCTTTTTCCTTGTTCTTAACATTGTATGTAAGGCATACGAACACGTTGTGGGCTCAATCGTTTTGCGACATGGGCTGGGGCTTAATCCTTCAACGGGCCCCAGTACTCATCAACAAACAAGTGTTGCAGGAGTTTTCTCCGCAAACAAAATCCGTCGAGGAATCAACAAACAGAAAGTGTTGCGTGGAAGTGCAGTGTGCGTGCACAGACTTTTTGCAGACCAGACCGCTACAGCCTACAGGTGGCTTGTTCCAGCTCTGTCACGGTCACGGTCGAGGATGCATCAGCATCGTCAGCTCATCACCCAGCCCGGAACCACCCATTTGCAGCTTGACAGACGGAAGGTGATCGATCCTCTCACCGTATTATTCCAAAGCCGCCAGCCTCTCTCAGGTGGGATCTGATCTTACAGTTACGGGTGCCCAAGTTGCACCCAGAGAGATCCAATCGACATCTCAAATCTATCGGTGTATTCGTCCACCAGCCAACAACAGTATTTTTCGTTCACAATAAACCAGCACCGACCACCGGCTACCAGCGCATCGACGGTACTTTTCCTGCACAACAAATCAGCGTCAGCAAGGAGAGACGATTGTCACTAAAACATCTTTTTGCATCTCATAATAATAATAATATTTTTCTCTAATAACAAAATCAGCACCAGCCAACGGAACTAGGCTGGTCGATCACCACCAACACCAAAAGAAGCGGAAAAGGAGGGAAAAGAGAGAGAGAGAGCGGAGAGATTACAGCAGTGGTAAACAAAGAGTTGCAGTGGACGGGCGGACTGGCAGCAGAGTTAATAAGGGAGGGGACAGAAGGGACGTCCGAGTTGACAGGAGTGGGCCCCGCGGCATGCATGCACCCGGAATGGTGGGGCTCACCCCCAATCTCAAACCATTGGATTGGATGATGCAGCAGCAGCAGCAGCAGCTTTCATAGTAGAATCACAGTGCTAGATTCACTGTAGCTTTTGTTTCAGGGTATTTTTCAGAAAAGCCCTTACGGTTGATTTTTTTTCTTTTTTTGAAAAATGAAATAAAGCGTACGGTTGATTTTTGGACGGATTTTGTTGAAACTGCCGGTGTGTTGAAATCTGCATCTAATTAAGTTACTCTACGGTAAAGTAAAGGTGATTTTTTTCACTCCCGTCCCGTACAGTGGAAGAGTATCAAGTCAGCATGCATGCTCCTATAGCGATATATCTCCCTCCGGAGCAGAGATCGTGGCATCGCGTCGATCGCATCCATCACAAGCCAAAAGGCATTGTTGAAATACATAAAAAGTATCACGGCTTCTATTCGGTAGATTTCTGCTGATTTGTACAGCGGATTTGTTCCGAAAGAAAAAAAACAATATGTGCTGATTTGGACGGCAGATATGGCTCAACGAACAAAGTCAACGCACGCGGCAGCATTAACAAAGTGGTATGGAGATGATATTTCTATATATCATGTGGGTACACCGAGTTCGTTCCGCTCCATTCATCATTAATTTAGTATACCTCATGAAAAATGTTCTTGTACCCCTGCTGACAGCCAGTTCGTTGGTGGTCATTTCGATTGGATATATGCATGATACCATACCCCTAGCAGCTAATTGTGGAACGTCACTGTGTTCAGGTGCCATCAATTCAACGCCAGATGACGCCACACTACGTACGTTGTTGACGTTCCTACGACGGACATGACCGTCCGTTAAAACAGCCATATGTATAGACTTTTTATTTTCACACAGATTCAAATTTGGAAGAAAAAAGATCATGGATATATAATATGCATGTCGTGAAAGTATACAAGACACGGCGGCCCTCTTTCTTTTTTGTAAATACTGAAAATCTTTGCGCGCTATAGACTAAAATTATTGCATGCTTCGAAATTCCATACAAATTAACCAAATTTTAAAATGTTTTATGGCGCTACAAATTTTATGGGCCTCCCATCCTCGCTATCATTGAGAACATTTCATTTTTTTTAGCTTTTATAATCCATGTGTTTCATGTGATGATGTTTTTGGTCGCGCCAAGTCGCGCCTTGTTGGCGTGGCCCGCCCTAATCTGGTCAGGGCATTTGTGCGCTCAAGCCTACTAATATTGATGGCCAAATAAAGCGCATAGCAAAAATATATATGCTACTTATTATAACAATTGAAGATATATTTTTTATTTTTTAACCCTTTTCAAACTAAAATTTTAAAAATAACCCACCCAAAACTATATTTCCAACACAACTTTCCAAGTTTAAGCATCCTTCAAATTATGAATTCTTTACTTTTCTTGACGAACAACTCATCTGAAATACTCTATGAACATCAAAATTCACTTGTAATACAAAAATGTCCAAGGTCTTAGTGTAAAAGTTA
The DNA here is from genome assembly GCA_947561735.1 of Cenchrus americanus. NCBI lineage: Eukaryota > Viridiplantae > Streptophyta > Magnoliopsida > Poales > Poaceae > Cenchrus > Cenchrus americanus. Next base: position 250,829,444 of record OX387245.1, on the reverse strand, counting down.
TCAAACAGTAGGTCCAAAGTTGACTAGTTGGCTCATTTTTTAGAGTTAGCATATTTGATGCGTCGATGCAATTACACTTAGCCTATTTCAAAAATAGATTTCTCATTGTATATACCATGATTTGGAGTTCAAATAGTCAAACTGGAACGTATACACTCTATAAATTGTACACCTCAAATTTCACAAATTTAGGAGTTTATTTGGTAATTAAAATGATGAATGAAACACAACTAAGTGATAGTTGGAACCCAGTGCCTCACGAGTCACGCCATAGTCCGTGGCGTGACTCGCTCATGAGTCACGCCACGTCGTCTGACGCGACTCAATCTGCCATGTCAGCTACGGCTTTTTCCAATGTCACTGTGTACCCTAGTCGCGCCACTACATGTGGCATGACTCAACTATTAGTCGCGTCAAGCTCCGTGAACTAAAATTTTAAAAATCCTTGAAAATATAATTTGGGGAGGGTTATTTTTAAAATTTTAGTTTAAAAAGGGTTAAGAAGATAAAATAAATCACAGTTGAACTACGGGTGTTCTGATTAGTTAAGTTATTGCCCCAAATTGAGTATTTTTTCAAAAAAAAATTATATCAATAGGCACCTAAGTTATTGCACTACACTGAGCAATTTACAAATTCGTGGACTACACGACAAGTTATATGGTGGATGTCATTTTTTAACTCTTATTCATAATACCTATCCCTAAACAGAAAAAACATATATTTTTTTCTCACGGTGATGATTACTACGCAATAGACATTTTGGCTTCTCTTATAGACCTTTAGGCATCGCTTATGGCCTTATTAGCATCAACGGCGTCACCGATGACTTTAGCGCCGAATGTTAGATGTGGTCGTATGGTCCTTGGCGATGCAAGTAGCCTAGTAGGCGGAACCCAATCCTCTGCAGCATCTTAGAGGGACTCACCTCCACTTACATGTGGGTCCGGTCCCACATGTTAGTGAGAGTAGCCCTCCGCAGCATGTGCAGAGGAGACTCATCCCTAGTAGGCACGGTCCCACGTGTAAGTGGCGGTGAGTCCCTCTAAGATCTGCAGAGGAGACTATCCCTAGTAGGCATGCTAAATAGGGCGGGTGGGCACTCTCTTTCTTTTGTTACTACTCTCTCCTTTAATTATGTTCTTCATCCATCCGTTTTATGGTGTTCTCCTCACTCACTAATCTCGAGCAAATCTTGTTGGGCACTAGTACATGCATCACAATCATCGGGTTTTTTTTTTCAAGTCCACCATCTTCCAATTAGGGGCCTGCAATTGCAAGGAATATTTACAGGGGCCAAGATGAAAGAAAAGGACGACGCGGAGGAGGAGCTGTATACTTAACTACTGCGCGACAGTTCCGCGCGACGACCACACGTTCTCCCAGAACACTCCCCGGACCCACAGACAGGTGGGCCCCGGCGCACCCCGGCAGCGACACGACAGGAGACTGCAGCGCCGCAGCAGGTCCGTCCATCCGGCGCAGAACCCGCGCGATTCGCGGGGAATTTCTTTTCGCCATGCAATTATCATCTCGTTTCCCCCCCCCCCCCCCCCCCCCCCCTTTTTTTTTTGTTTACTCTACTATCAGGGCACCAGGCTCCTCAGCTGCAGCAGAGTGGCACTACTACTGCACCGGACTGCCCGTCGAATTATTGCCAGAATCAAGCTGGCTCTCCTCTGCTAGTAGAGCTCCTTTTTCACCTTTTTACCTTTGTCTTTTTATTAGTACCTTTTTTTTCCCATCACGGTACAAACAAAGGTTTATTTGCATGGTTGGGTTTTATGGCACGTACTGGTGCTGCTAGAAATCTTTGTCGCGTAAACGTCATGTTTGCATCATACTGTAGTAATTAGCTTAGTAATAACTAAGAGATCGACTCGAAATTATGCAGAGATGTCAACTTATATTGCGTATGATAATGCATAATTGCAAAATTTTGGAGCGGAACGTGTTGTATCGCCTATGGCCACACACACACCATTCTGGAGGTGGTGCTGTGAATGGTGGAGGGGTGTAGGCTTCTACCATGGCCACGAGCAGGCGGCAGGTGTAGTGCATTCGGGCGAAGGCTTTCACCGGTTGACGGTGGTCATGATGCCGGCGCTTTTTTGCGTCGGACTCCCTCCTGGGGGTATCATGGCGAGGCACTTCGCACTTGTCGCGTGGGACTCTCAGGGTGAGAACCTCGTCCTTCTGGGCGTGCGACGGCGGCGCTTGGCGTCGTAACCTTCTTGAAGGCGTCATGTTTGGAGTCCCGCTGCTTGTGCTAGTGGTGGTGGTGCTTGCTGGTGGTGCTGCGGGAAGCGCGTCTGGTCTGTGCTGCAGTCTAGGTGCTGAGGGTCCATGGGCTTGGAGTTCTTGAGTTGTCGTGCTACGTGTTGTGGTGATCTCGGTGTCGGATGGGCGGAAGGGCTGCTCTCGTTGCAGTGTTAAGTTTTCTGTGTCCTCAGCAGGGAGAGAGGCGGTGGGTGAGGCGAGGCCCCCACGCAGTGTGACCGGGATCAGTGGGTGACCCTCGTACTGCGATGGGAGTGTGTGCTGAAGCTTTGATGGTTCTGAGGGATCAACGATCGTGTTTGTGCAGCTTGAGGGGGACCTTCCCATGGTGGAGGAGCTCAGGGGGCTGTTCGGGTCTGCAGCGGGTTGCGCTCCGGCGCGGCACATCGTTGGTGACGACGGCGCAGGGGTCGGCGGCTTACCTCGTTATTCTCTCCCATGTGGTTGAGGATGGTGGTGTGTTGTGTAGGGTGCGTTTGTTCTGTTCAGGAGTGTTGTGTGGTGGTGTTCGCTTCGGCTCGTTATGTAATTTTGCTACTTCTTCTTAAATGACATAGCAGTGCTCCTGCTTTTATTTAAAAAAAACAAGTCTATTAAACCTCATCACGGTACAAAGGTTTGCATGGTTGGGTTTTATGGCACGTACTGGTGATGCTAGAAATCTTTGTCGTGTATACGTCATGTTTGCATAAATTTTTATGAACTAGGCAATTAATAAAATCGACTCGAAATTATGCAGAGATGTCAATTAACCTATATGTCGACCTCTTTATCTACCACAACCAACATTGGCACATTGCGTATGATATTCGGATATCTCCTAAATGCTCGTAGACTTTGACGGTTAGCGAGAGGCATACAATTAACGATTTTTTTGTCGTGTACGTCACGTTTGCATCATATCATACTTTAGTAATTATTAATGAGCTTGGTAATTAATAAAATCGACTCAGAAGTTACGCAGAGATGTCAATTTTAACCTATATGTCGATCTCTTTATCTACCACAACCAATATATATTGCGTATGATATTTGGATATATAGTAGCTCGTAAATGCTCGCAGACTTTGACGGTTAGCGAGAAGCATAGAATTAACGATTTCTTCTGAAATAGTGTCGCGTCGTTATCATGGTATTAATACAAAACTGTGATGGTTAGTGCCAACACTTATCTATTGTGCTGTCTAACTTACATATCTTCCGTCCGGAACTAGTACAAGCTAGATTAGACACATATATTCATTCACTCGTTCATGCATGCACCCTTTCAAAACACACATGATATGTGTTAATTATCACATATGTATCTCATTTGATAGTATTTTTCGTCGTGAATTAAACAGTAATATAGTTTCTCAAGGTTTTCGCTACTTACACGGTACTTTATATGGAAAAACGAAATAGCCACGTATGAAGTTGTCAAAAGAAAACCCCCACATATGTACCTTTTGCGTTGTCAGTTTATAAAATATAAAAAATGAAGTACCATTGTTGTGTTGAAATGATTTCAAAATGGCAAAAGAAGCAGTGACAGGTGACTGGTTTTAGAATCCGTTCTTGTCACTCTAGTGAAATGATTAAGGGCTTGTTTGGGAAATGAAGGATTGAAGTGGATGGAAGAGGATTGAAGGGGATTTTGGGAAATTTTGAGTTATAATGGAAATTCCTCCACCCCAATGCCCTTCATTCCCCTTCATTCCACTAATTCCCAAACAAGCCCTAAGTTGGGTGGGCCCGGGGGTGCCGGGCTTTATATTGGCACACGTCACGGTCTTTGAACGTGATGGACGTTTATGTTGGATGCAAAACACACGTAAGTCACCACGGCTTAAGGGTGACGTGTCGCGTGTACATAATCAACCAAAGTTAGAAAAAAGAAAGAAAGAAGGGAGAAGAGATGCAAAAAAAACCAGAGACAAAAAAGAAATGCAAAAGGGAATATTCTCTCGTGCACGCACCTTTCTCTTTCTCACAACGTCCAGACTTAGCTGGGTTTCATTCATCGTGTCTACTACAACAAACAGTCCCATCGATCGCCTTCGCCTATTGAAAATATTTGACGACCAACGCCTCCTTCTAGCTAGGTCCTGAGAACCTCTTGCTTTTCTTTTGAAGAAATGTGTTTATAAAATTATAAACCCTATAGTCACATCTATTGAATTGCTTTTCAGTAGTGGTTATATTGCAAAAGGGACCCTCTCCTTTGGTATATATGCTTTGATTTCATACTTGTTTCGAGTTCTATTTTCTACCTCCAATCTTTGATTTCATACATGTTCGGAGTCCTATTTTCTAGCTACAATCTATGCTAGAACTAGAGCAAATACCATGTAATTAAACTTTGAGGTTTTTCATGCCTTTTTCGATCTGTCTCCGGATGAAAGGGGAGAAGAAATGTCAAATGCTCCTACAGTTAATAATTCGTCAAAAGAACCTTAGGAGATATGATTAGTGCATGCCGTGGTCAACATATTATTTTGTAGGGTCAACGGGGGGAGAGCATCTGCACTGAAATTTCATTGAGGCTTTGTAGGAAGCCAAAGTACTCGCACAAGACTTTCAGAATTTTGGAAAACATATTGTATTTTTTTAACATATTATATATAGAAGTTTATTAGTGCTTGGCATAGAAGTTTTTTGCGAGAGGCGTGCATTTTTCTGTCATGTACAATTAGCTGATGCCATATTTTTCTTTAAGTTCATCAAGGCCAATACGTATCCGTATAGCTGCTATACTACAGTACTATAGTCTGGTATGGGTCCCTGATGCTGTAATCAGCTCCGGGGACGATTTGAACCGGACATGCAGGCACAGCTAAGCTCGTCGGTAGAGCAGAGCATGCAGTGACCAGACCAGCTAGCCCCTGGCCCTGGAAGTGGGGAATGGATCTGATCTGATCTGATCTGTTCCATGCATTCATGAGTTGATGGAACTGCATGTCACGTAGTTTCAGTCTTTCAGTCAGGCCGCTACGACAGCTCGTAGGAGGCGTAGAATCTCAACCAGCAGTCCAGCAGAGAGACATGCCCTTCCCGGTCCCGTTTGACCAGCTCAAGACCCAAGAAAACATCTAGCTCTCGCTCCCAACGAACTCGATCGATCCACTGCAGCCCGTCAGATAGCAGCAGAAAACACGAGTTGATCTTCGTTCTTGATCCATCTTCGTTCTGGCTGCTCCCAGGATATATTAGTGGTTCAATGAACAGCATTTCAGCATTTTGTAGAATCAGGCCAGGCCAGCTGCTTGCGAAAATGGTGAATCCTCCATGCATGCACTGATCCACATGAACAGCGGCCGCCGTAGGGAAGCATCAGCCCGTGCGTGTAGGTCGTAGCTAGGGTTCCGAAAAGGACACCGTAGGTGACATTGCTTTAAGTCCCGTCCAGCTGTGTCCGATAAGAGATTCGATTCTTTTGACCAAAAAACTACGAGTAGTATTGAGCCTGCATGAGTAAGTTCAACTGATATCTTCTTCTGCCTGCGTACATCGTATGTACACGACCCACGTACTCTGTCTAGCATACAAAAGCTGCTGATGACGCATCAGGTTATCTGCTGATTGCCAACGCTCAAGTTTCACAAGGGTTTCTAGCGCATGCTGTTTGTGCTCTGAATGAATTCCTGCAAAAGTTCAAATATCCTACCTTAGGGGCTGTTTGGCTCCCGGCCAAACCTTGCTGCGCCATATGCAGCACCGCCACGAAACAGTAAAATGGGTGTGGCCGTCGAAACGCTCGCCACTGGCTGTGGCGCGTCACAGCTTGGCGTGGCAAAGTGTGGCGGGCGTCCAAACAGCCCCATATACTTAGTGTAAAGATACGTAGCTTAGAAACAATTTTTTTTAGTTCAAACATAAGTACAAATTAAAGCACTTGTCTTGTTTAGATAGCTGAAGAAATTTGTTGGAAATATTTCCTTCAAAAAAAGAAAGTTGTCGAAAATATCACATCGAATTTATGGAAGCTAATTACAAGAACTAAATATGATTTAGTTATAAAACTAACTGGACAGATGGATTTAAAATGACGGATGAATCTATTAAGTCTAATAAGTAAATCATTGTTAAAAGATGTCTACTGTACCATCATGTTGATTGTTTATTACCATCTTGACTGTCCATGATCTAGTTAGACTTAACAGATTTGACACAAATTCATCGAGATTTCACAAATTTTGTCGTTAATTTATACTATGTAATATAGTACCTGTTAATTCACAGAAAAACAATTCGTACATCGGATGGATAATGAAAACTTGACCGTAGAGGAGAGTGAGAGCACTGACACGCACGCACGTACGGTGAACGTGGCCTCGTTGTTTGGATGGTGAAGTGATGGACAGATTGACCAGTAGTAGCTAGCGGCTGCCGGCTGGGCGATTCCCTCCCTTCCCTTGCTTGTCCAGCTTTTGGGCGACTGCACAACTTTTGCGCATGCAGCAGCAACGGCCGGCCGGAGCGAGAGAGGCAAACAAAAACAACCACAGCTCAGCTGAGTCTCTGAGATCGATCGAGGGAGAGAGATATGCATGGTGGTGACGAGTGGTCTCCATCGTCGACCGTGTGGTCACGAAGGCCAAGCACATGTCCTGCCGCTGTGTACTATACATGTTGGCGACGACGATCCATGATGGTAGACGATGGAGCTCGAAATGGAACGCATGCGGTTGCCATGCATCGTCGTACCGATTCCCCTTCTCCCACGGGTTGTTGGTGCTGATTTAATCCAATAATCCTTGTGCCTCATGTCTAATTTGTTCGGAGAGTACAGAACGATTGTCTAGTGGTTGATAAGCGAGACAAGCGAGACGAACAAGACACATAGTTTTTTTTACTTTCTTGCTTGCATTACTCATGGGTTCTTTCGTGCCGCGCGGCCCGCCCCCGTCCACAATCAGTAGCTCCAGCAACTAACGTGCCAAGATTCGACAGTGTAAAACACACTAGGTAGCTAGCAAATGAAAGCAAACACACTGTCACACATGGTATTATGAAGTGTTACTACGTACTAACATTATTGGCCAATGCAAGAATATGGGCATGTTTGGCAGGGCTCCGGCTCCTCCAAAAACAGCTCCGGCTCTGGCTCCTTCGATGGAGCGGCTTCTCTAATGGAGCTGAAGCGGTTTTGGAAAACGTTTGGCAAAACAGCTTCACATGTTGGATTGAGGTGGTAAAATGTCTAAATTGCCCCTTTTTTCTTTTTTCTTTTTTCTTTTTCCCCTTCTCTTTATTTTCCATTTTCCACTTTATCTTCCTCTCTTTCCCCCTTCCTCTCCCTGACTCCCTTATCCATTCATCTTCGTCACGCCCCGACCCGCCTGCCCGCTCGCGAAGCTCCCTCCCGCCGCGCCGGTGGCCCGCCCGCCGAGCTCCTATCGCCCGCCGCGCCGGCACCCCGCTCGCCCGTGCGGCTCTCGCCCGCCGCGCCGGTGGCCCGCCCGCCGAGCCCCCCCCCTGCCGCGTCGGCGCCCCGCCCGCCCGCCGCGCCGGTGGCCCGCCCGCCGAGCCCCCCCCGCCGCGTCGGCGCCCCGCCCGCCGCGCCGGTGGCCCGCCCGCCGCGCCGGTGGCCCGCCCCCCCCCCCCCCCCCCCCCCCCGCCGCGTCGGCGTCCCGCCCGCCCCAACCGCCGACGCCTCCTCCCTTGCCCCCCGCCGCGTCGGCGCCCCGCCTGCCCCAACCGCCGGCGCCTCCTCCCTGCCCCAACCGCCGGCTGCTCGGCCGCCTCCCCGCCTCGGTCGGGTGCTCCTCGACCGCCTCCCTGCCTCGGTCGCGTGCTCCTCCAGCGTGCCCACCCAGGGGCGAGGCTGGAAAGGGCGAGGCGGAGCCGGACGGAGCCACGTTTTTGTGGCTCCGCCTCGCCCGAATAGCTCCAGTCACCGCATTTTCCGGGACTTGGAGCCGGAGCCACCCATGGAGCACCTCGCCTCAACCTCTTTGGCAGGGCTCCTTGTGAAGCCGGAGCCGGAGCCGTGGGTGAAGCCCTCCCAAACAGGCCCTATATCTGCTCCATCCATGAACCGTCTCCTTGGTCCTTTCCCATCTCGGTATGAGGCTTGAGCCTTCTGCTTTGGAGGCGAGGCGTAGTACTCCAGTGCTACAGTGCGTGAACAGTGACTGCTGCAAAAGGGAGGGCCACCCTTTTGCACGGAGGAGGAGAGCCAGTGCGGCCTTTCCCCTCTGATCGGACAGGACCTGCAACAAACACGCACGCAAATTCTTACACAATCGAGTGATTTCTCTATTAATTTCTCCCCTAAAAAACTACTACTGCTAATTCTCTCCAATTCAGAAAAAGAAAGAAATTAATTAATTCTCACTGTATACTACACAGTATAATTCTCACCATGTCCCAGCACAGTCTCGCTCCAGCCGTCCCAGGGTGGTCTCAGTCTGAAGTCTGCACGTGAGGCTCTGTCCGGCCGGCACACTATAGCTGGCCAGCTTGCGTGTATACGTGCACAGCAGCACACGTATACATACTCCGATATAACCCATGTACGCATGTCTGCTGCCAGATACATGGACGTGCGCCCAATAATGTCCTAGTCGTCGATCGTAGGGGGTTGTTGCAGTAGTCAAATACACTGTGTGTATTCCGACACAAAGGTGTGGCGCCATGGCCGAATGAGCAAGCAAAGGTAAGCTCAGAGGCATATGGTCACGTCGTCCGTGCACCCAATGCAAGCAACTACTGCCATTTGTTTTCCGTTTAAAAGCATGGGTAGCCTAGCTGGTCTCTGGATGTTACATACGTACGTACGAATACATATTTTTCATTTGTTTTGAATAAAAAAAAGAACTTTCATCTGATTTGAAACTGTCTACTGCTGCTGTGTGGATTCATTCGCCACAAAATGCATGGTAGATCAATCGTACCGTGGAGTGGACGAGTAGTAGCGTGGAGCATCTCCGGCCAGCGCATGCCTATTATTAGAGTCTGGGGCAAATAAAACCTAGCTATAAAATATATTTTCATATAAAGTATACTCAGCCGCCTCACCTTTTTTTTTTACTGAATTCTTATAAAATCCCTGGTCCTCTATCCTCTATCGGGGAGTAATATGCTATTGATTTGTGTCTGTTTGGTACTACTTTGGTAGAGGACTAGAGAGGCTCTCTCACAGAATCAGCTCCCAGAGAGAATCACTTTGCGCAGAATCAGCTCCCAGAGAAAAGTGGTTATGTAGCTGAAAGCGGATCCATTTGATTCTTTAGCATGTACCCTTAAAAGCAGGACGTTGAATCATAATCATGAGAAGCTTTTTTTTTATTCAGATCCTAGTCTGTTTAGTTAGTTCATTTTAGTTAATCACTTCGCGTAATAATAAGTAGAGAATCACTTCTATTTTAAAAAATGTTTGGCAGAACGCCGAACTCTAACTGAAATGAATAGAGAATCAACAAGACGTGTTCGTTTGGCTGGTGGGTGACGATGGCTGGTGCTAATCACAATTCTGGAACCTCCGCCAAACGTGACATTATTATCCTCACTGCTGGCCTGCTACTACTAACTAACTATAATCTGATTTCGAAAAAAAAAACCTAACTATAGCCCTAAATTAATTTAGTACGAAACAGTACCCTCACTAATGAGAAAAGTCCAGAAACGATTAGCATAGATGAAGTAAGATTAAAAGATCCCCAAATTAATGTACACAATCACACATGCATAGACATAGTTTTATTCTAACCCTAGCTGCTAGCTAGCTAGTACGAGCTAGTCCGTCTAGTTGGTACCAGATCCATTGAATTTGGTTTATGCTCCATTAAAATATCTTTATTCCTACTCAATTAAGGCCCACCGCTAAACCATCTTATAGCCACATGTTAAGTTTTTCTTTTCTGATCGAGAAAGGAACACAAATGCAAACTCTTTGGCCACTAGTCGATTTTCAAAACCAACCAATATATGCAACAGCAGGTGTGAATGAAATTAAGATTCCACTAACCCAATGATACGTGCAAACTCCCTTTGTCCCAAAAATATGTCATTCTAGCTTTGTCCTAGGTCACCTTATTATATTTACTCCCTCCGTCCAAAAAAGAATGTCATTCGATTCTAGAAATTTTAGGACATATTATTAAGGAGGTCAAATGACTTTGATTACCCCTATTTATTTGCCATATTAGGTGCTACATGCACATGCACACATGTCAAATTAAGTAAAACGTCATTCTTTTTGGGACGGAGGGAGTAAGTCGGATCAAGTTAGACTAAAATAATTAAAACTAATGATACCAAATAAGTACTGTACAGGAAATATATTTTCATAGTGTACCTATGTTTGTGTCATGAATATTAATAATCTTCTCTATGAATTTGGTGTTAAAATCGTTTGATTTAAAAGGGTAAAAGTATGATGACACTTTTTTAATTAGATGAAGGTAGTCATGCATGATTAGCTGGGCATGTCGAAATCTGGATCTGGAACGCGCATCACCCTAGCTAGATTCATATCTACTATATATGTAATATGTTACTATCATGAAACAGCAGGGAATTAATTAATTAACATGACCAAGTCGGGTACCTAGGTAAACTACTTAATTACCGACAGTGAGTTGCCGAAAGTCTCTGTTGGTCATCATCAGTACCAAACATAGCAAAGCATATATAACTTAGATTAGTGCGCCTCCTGTTGCCTAATTGGCTGCAGCCACAAGTTCCTGATGAGAACGAGAAAATGAGATGAGATGATGCCGACGGAGCATCAAGACTTGTTTATTAGATTAGCATTAAGATCGGTCTTGGGAGCTCAATCGTACGGCGGATTATTCTGCATTTCGATTGAAGAAAAAAGCATGTGGATTCGCACAGGAGTTCGTCGTACGGACATCGAGTTTGGGTTCAACCGTAGTGTTTCAGATTTGTTAATGGCGTTCATTATTGAAAGGATTTATTCACAGGGAGAACGTGGTACAAGCAAACAGGAGTTTAAGGTACAACTGTGTGTTTAGATATTATGGACCTTAATTAAGTGCCCAAGATTCTAGCTAGCTAGCAGTGCACTCATCTCGATCACTAGAGATATATATGTTTCTCCATTTTCTACAAGCAAGTAGGTGGCGATGTGACTATATATAAAATGCGAAATTGCAATTTGTGTCTTTGAAACATCTTTTAATTTTTTTAAATTAATAACATTTTAACGAATCACAAATGCATAAAGCAAGTAGTCCATGTGTATATTATTCTCCCTTGCAAAAAAAAAGGAGTGTATAATATTCGCTCTACTTGCTCGGTGGTAAAGGGCAGTAAATTTAAGGATCGGGCCAAATAAAGGTCGGGCCATATTAGTGTATAATTTTGAGCTAGAAAGTAGTAGAACTTTCTTAGACCGTAAAGAATTCATTAGGGCCATGACCCATTACCACCCCTACTCCTGATGTCAAATTCAAGAAATACTACTTATCCACATATATTACTTCCCCATAAATAATGCAATTCCAGGATTTAAAATTTGTCTCACTAAAATTGGTACTGATTCTTACTAAAAATGTTTACAGATTGTTGCTAAAAATGTTGTTAGTCATTGAAGTTTGATTTGGGAGCACAAGTGAATTGGCAGGCAATATAAAATTGGCACAATAAACCTTTGAGTGACAAAACTTGGGATCCTACTAAAATTGTTGCTGATTATTGCTAAAATTGTTACTGACTATATTGCTAAAATGTTTGAGAGTGTTTAGTAAGTAGCCACCACACTCCACTGATCTATGTTTGATATATATTTCATAATCCATCTAATTATGCTCATTTGATATGTAATTTTGTTATCTTCTCCATAAAGCTCGATTCAAAATCCACTATATTTCAAGATGACTCTTACGATTAAATTAAATGTAGTGCATTGTATTTTATTTATCAAATTTTGTAGTGCTCAATTATGGTATTTAGATAGATGGGAAAAGATATATTGTTGCACCACATGCACTTAATATATAACTTTTCATGCGGGGATACTAGATTATTTTAATTATAGTCTGATTAGAAACAGATGGTAAAGATCATGCCGACATAGTATAGCTTCTATGACGGGGAAAAGAGTACGGTCGGCAGCCAATACAATAATGGTAGTAAAATCCGCCCTTTTCATTGATATTACTAATGCCACACCATCCATCCTGTCAATTTACAGCGTCCACTCGTAACGGATGATCGAAATGACAAGTTTGATGAACATGGCCACCTCCTTATTTTAATGTAGAGTGTAGGAATGGCAAACGGTGACGACCGACCGCGCGAACTCGAACTTCTTTAATTTGTTTATTGCTCAAAGCAGGGAGAATGCAAGGCTTACATTCTGTGACCCCTCAGCTAGCTTTCACAAAGGCCATCGTTTTTAAATGTAATTTTTCTTTCTTTCTTTCAAGATACTAGTACTTACTTAATTTTAAAAAATGTGGTGGTAGTACCGTGAGGGTATTATATTTTCTAAGAGGCAACAAGCAATTGTGCTGATTTTGTACGTATATTCGATTATTCTATTACGAAGCGAAATTGAAGATTTTTTTTGGGGTACGGTGTATGTAACACTTTTATGAGGCGAGACACGGGAAAGATTACCGTAGCTAAGTCGCATTGTGATTTGACAAATTAATGTAATATAAATATGTTTTTTTAATGGGGCCTATAGTTATTATTCGCTACTACTATTTTCTTGGCGCAGCAAACAAATGGGAAGTTAGATTTTCTAAGACCTAGCGCATATCGGTCCACTCGCTAGGTGCGATGACCCCAATTCTGCTCCTGTAACCCTAGCTGCTTGTGGTCTGTTCAATCAGTTGCCTATTTTAGATTCGATTACTATTCCCTAATAAATGCTTGATGCTTTTTTGTTTTTTAATTAGGTAGTACATCAGACACGACACGCTCACAACGCATGCACACTGATCCATATGAACACAAGCCTGCAAACCTTACCCCTAGGAGCATCTTCGGAAATTGGGCCGACAAATCCTCAAGATTGACGAAGTCAGACGTCGACGCACGCACATTAATCCCTATGAACACACAAGTGCACTCGACGGGAACATCGCCTAACCCTGAAAGTACAAACGCCATTAAATCCTAAGAAATTCGCTCCCACTGGAAGTCGAACTCAGAACCTGAGGTGCTACCGGGGGCTCTCGTAACCAGTAGGCTACATGGCCTTTCACATGCTTTTTCGTTTGTTGATGACATTCTCTCTATTTTATTTATATTTTTCACAGCCCACCAATTGCAGTAACAAAAGAGTTCTTAGTGGAGAACCAAGAGATAACTTGGACGGCGAACAGCGAGTAAGATTTTGATCTAAGGAAAAATTTATAGTGTTGGTAATTAATGTGAGCCATCTATCTGATAAAATCTAATGGTGATAGGACCAGTTAGTACAAATAAGTTTTGAGAGGTTTTCGAATTGAGACCAAAATAATGACGTTTCTCGAAAATATCATACCCACAAGGATCAAATCATAGGTTTGACACCCTTACAAGCAAATATCTCTGTGTGAAGAAGACGAATTTTCAGACTAGCTACTACCATTTTGGTTTTGTTTCTTGTCCCACTCCTCTACTTTGAAAATCACTACTCCAGTTGATAACCACGATAAACTGACATCACATATGCACGTGTCCTAGAGTATTCTCTTTAGCTCAAGGGTGCTGTCAAAATTCTAAACATTGACAATGGATATCTCAAATAATATATATACCTATAATGAATTTTGAACGGAAAACTTGACTGAAATTAAAAATGAAGGACTGCTCCACGGAAGCAAATTTTAATTTTCTATAAATTAATTTGCTCTAGCATATTACTTGACAATAATAAACGCGTGCTAACTATTTCAAGTGCTACAACAAATTAACATGAATTTACAGGAGCCTCTTTGCACAATTAGATTTTCGAAGAAACTTACTTTCGAACACTAAAGTAGGGAAAACGTATGTTTAGATTCATTCACACTTAAAAAGAAGAAAAACTTCATGTAAAAGAAAGAGAAAACGGCTGGGGAGAAAATTAAACTTCATGTGACGGTGAAAAAGGTGGGGTATATGGGTGGAACGAAGGGGATATATATCGGGATGAGACCGCATTTTACTTTCCCAAGAGAATCCACTTTTCATCCTTTTTCACCCACACCTACAACACGGAGAGCAGCGAGCACGTACGCACACCACCACTCCAGCAGCTCGACACGGACGAGAAGTGAACTGCGACACGTGCGAGTATATGTCCTGTGATTTGTCCCGGTCTCCCGGCTGGTCTCACGCTCTCACTCCCCGGACGGCGCATGACATGACCCGGATGCAACAACTCACACCTCGATCAAACACACGAGTGAGAGGGGGGAGTCCTTGCAAAAGGATTATTACAAGAAATAACATCAGCATTCCCTAGCTCTCTTGAGTTAATTAAAGACTTGTTTATTAGTTGTTGTTCGTTGTGGACAATCTTACACGGTGCCGGATATTTCACGAGATGTTGGCACAGAGGTGTCTGAATACTAATAAAAATTCAATTTCAAAACTCACATGAAAATCGCGAGATACATTTTTCAAACATAATAATTATTCCGTCATCACCATATATTTTCTATAGTGCGGCGGCATTATCAAATCATGAACTAATTCGATTATTTAATACACCCGTCTTGCAAATTTATTGTAATCGATGTAATTACTATTTCTTATTTTTAACTCACAAATATATACAAGAATATATAAATCCATGGGCAGGAAGGAATAACGCTGGGGCGCACTGGACAGGTGCACCTACTACTTCCAGCTAGCGCAGGCGCAGCCCTAGGTCTGGTAATAGCTTATGTTCTGAAAGAAATATATGGAGAAGAGATTGTCCACCGTTTCAATCAAGATCATTATCTTTTGATTAACCTAGTCATGCTGCATGGAGTGTAGCTTGTGACAGTGCCCTTGGCCATGGATGTGCTAGCTTCCGATCCGTTTCAACAAGCGACTACAGGTAGCTACAGGTAGAGGTAGGAGTACATGTACGCATATACGTCTTCTCTCTGCTTCTCCGGTGAGCAGTGAGATTTGACGCGAGAAAAGGGATCGCCACCAGCCATCCACAGTCCACACACACTCAGAGACACTACAGGCGCCGCGCGCGGCTGCGCGCACAAACCTTTCCCTTCTCTCCCTCTCCCTCGCCCCATTAATATCTAGCCGCCCCCCCCCCCCCCCCCCCCCCCCCCTCTCTCTCTCCTCCTCCTCCTCCAACAGTGAGTACGCTCCACGGCCGCCGCCATTAGTGGTCCGTGGAGAGGGAGGGAGAGAAGCAAGCAAGCTACAGGGACGCGCGCGCTCCCCTCCGATCCCCTTGTTGATCGATCGCGCTCCGTGTGTGCACGCGCGCGCGAACTATTTTTTCCGCTCCGGCCTGGGTCGCTAGGGTTCGTTCTTCCATGGATCAGAGCTTCGGGAATCTTGGCGCCGGAGGGAGCAGCAGCGGGGGCTCCAACTCCGCCAAGGCGGCGGCGGCGTCGTCGTCCTTCCTGCAGCTGCCGCTGTCCACGGCGTCCCCGGCGGGCGGCGGCGTGGCGTACTACGGCGCGCCGCTCGCGCTCCTGCACCACCAGGCCGCCGCCGGGCCGTCGTCGTCGCAGTCGCCGTACGGGAGGCACGCGCCGCCGGAGATCTCGCCGGCGGAGGCCGAGGCCATCAAGGCCAAGATCGTGGCGCACCCGCAGTACTCGGCGCTCCTCGCCGCCTACCTCGACTGCCAAAAAGTAGGCGCCTTTTTCGCGCCGCCGGCCCCGGCCCCCTGCTTGCTAGCTCGCTCGCTTGCACGCACGCACACATCACCGCACCGTCGCCCGTCAAAATCGCGAATCCTTTCCTTGATTTGTCGAGCAAGATTTGCTTAATATATGATGGGGGGTAATCTTTCGCTATGAAATGACGCGCTTCGTTCGACTCGCCGCAGGTGGGCGCGCCGCCGGACGTGATGGAGAGGCTGACGGCCATGGCGGCGAAGCTCGACGCGCGGCCGCCGGGCCGCCACGAGCCCCGCGACCCGGAGCTCGACCAGTTCATGGTTCGTCGTCCTCGTCCAATCCCCTCAACAGCATCCGCTACCGCAGAATCATCTCTGCTGGACTAGCGATTTAATCTTGCCCTCTAATTTCCTGCTCGATTTAATCGCAACTCTAGCTAATCCGCCTGTTCACCTGACCGATTGTATTTCTCCGGCTGGCTGATCTGCGCGCAGGAGGCCTACTGCAACATGCTGGTGAAGTACCGGGAGGAGCTGACCCGGCCGATCGACGAGGCCATGGAGTTCCTCAAGCGCGTCGAGGCGCAGCTCGACTCCATCGCCGGCGCCGCCGCCGCCGGCGGCGGCGGTTCCTCCGCCGCCGCGCGCCTCTCCCTCACCGGTAATGAGAAAAAACACCATCAACTGCTGCTGCTACTGCAGCTAGCAGTGCAGCAGCTTCTCCTTCTCGTACATGGTCGTACGGCGGCGTCATGTTTTTTTATTACCATATGCGCCCTTGGCTTACCGCATTGGGAATGGCTGTTCTGGATAAGCGGGGGTGGTTGCCCTGGATCATTGCCATTGTGAGCTGCCCCTCGCTTCTCGGCGGATTACTTTAATCCCCATCAGTTCACGCAATTAAACAATTAATTAATTAATCCGATGTGGTAGCCACTGCTAGGGGAGATGAAGCAGGAGCCAAGCAGCGCCTCCGCATGCGCTGACATTAAAAAAAATTAGCGGGGGGATTAGTGAGCGGGAGGGGTTGTTAATTAATCATTAAGGCATGCTTTTGGTTGGCATCGAGGGCACAGTGAGAAGCCGTGTCGCATGGCCGGGCCTCAACCTCTCGTTCCACGCCGTTGTTGATTTGTTTAGTGCTCTGATATGATGGCGCCCAGCTCGCATTATCTTATTGCTTGATGGATCCAGCACAAGCTAGCTAATGGACTAATGGTACATGACAATTGACAAGTGACAGGAAGCTTGCTTGTGTTAGGGTTCCAAGGCAGGCGAATCCCGCTGGCTCTCGTGTAAACCATCAGCAGATCCCTGTAGATGCAGCCTCAAATCTTTGCCTTCTTGTGTAGGAGGAGCTAGCTCTAGCTGCTAGCATCTCTCCCATATCTCTTTTCCTGCTGCTCTTGGAGTAGTTTACAGAGGCATTGGGAAATGGTGCCATGGCCCATGGGCTCATGGCTGCCTGGAACACCTGCCATGCTACCACTGTGGCGACATTATTTTTAGCAGCAGTTCTCTGCTCTGGCTTGGTACGCAATGGTGTTGGGTTTTGCAGTAGCTGCAGAAACACAGCACAAGCGTTCGTGTCTTCGGGGGGGGGGGGGGTTCTGCCGGCTCTCCTGTATTTTGGAGTTTTGGACTTGCAGCTACAGTCTTTCTGCAGATTTGCTTCCGAATAAGGTGTTGTGTGTAGGAGCACACCAGCTGCGGCTGGAGCAGATCTGTGTCACTGTTCTACGCCACTGTATTATGGGGTTTGTCCATGGATTTGTGTATAGGAGCGCAACCAATCTGATCTGGATGTTCAAATATGTCCCACAACAGAAACATCTAGCTGAGAGAAACTCTCCAACTCAGAAAATTAGGTTCTATGGTAGTATGAATTGATGTTTCGGTTCACAACCATTTCTGTACCGTGAAATCTAGATTTCAGTATATGGTGTTGTTTCTATTCATTGAACATTGAAGTAGTAATGTCAGATTGGGAGGTTAATCCATTAATGTAGGTTGCTGCACCTGATCCATCTAATGGAGTAGTAAATTAACCACTCCTGGAGTTTGTTTTATGAGTGGCTATTTAGCTTTGTATGTGGTTCTAATGTTACTATGGACCCTCTCTTATCAAATACAACTTTGACTATTTCCTGTCGCATTAGCATGTCGATAAAAAGCTTCTAAAAGGTTTCAAAAGTAAAATCAATCAAGATCATTTTCATGTGACCGATCCATGCATCTAGTTAAAAGCCAGTAATTATCAAAGATTGAAAGCTTGAGGAGCACTTTCAACAAGGTCAAGTATATATCTCTTTTGTCCAAATTCATGTAGCTACTATTTAGATACTGGAATCTGATTATTGCAATATACCATATCTTGTATAAAGAGTCACTTCTCCACCATTTCTTTAGTCTTGCCAATAAAACATCCGATCTTAGAATCTGTATCTAATATTCTAATGTATGTTGACGCCATAGACGTTCCACACTTTCACTTTATAAGAAAGTTGGAAAGTTACCATTGCTGTGTCCCAAAAATTCCACACCCAGATACCCACATGGGCAGTCAATTTTATCCGTAGCTTATTCGAAAGTGGCCTTGGCACGATTGATCCGTTCCACCCAATCAGCAAGACAGAATATTAGATGTTTTGTCAAATAATTCTTTAAGCATTCAACTTCATGATGCACAAGGCTGGAATCATTCCACTTTCTCAAAAACAAAACATGTTAAATGTTTGCTTGTGTCTTACAAAGCTATTGCTCATCCTGACCACATGCTATAAAAATCAGGAAGTGATTGGCCTCTGGCATTACCTTGTTTTATTGGAATTAACACCTATTAAATTGCTTAAGGATGCTGATAAAAGCATTTGTATCTTGTTTACATAGTTTCATAGGAGTTTGTCATTTTACCAGAAGATAAGCCACACCCTATCTCTTATTATGGCGCACCCCTCACTTACCTGAATTCTGAAATGGAGCACTAATAGTTTATGCTATTTCAATTGATTGGTGTATAAGCGATGTCATGTTTTTTCCTGTTATCCTGGGCGGTATAAATTCTCTGCTATTCTGTAAACTTTCACTTTCATAATGCGTAGTAAATATTTTCTTATAGATATTTAGGAAACATCTTTTGCAACAACCATGTAGAAAATATTGTGACTTTAAATATACAAAAGCAAGAATATTCAGGAAAACATTTGTGAAAACCACAGAAAATTCTACAGAACCTACACCCAATACAAATTTGTATACTTCATGCTTGTTGAAAAACTCCATGAGATGTCTTTCTGTTAGAAAATATATTTCCTCTTTGGCAAGAATATATGGAAATATGATGTATTCTATCATGTATATTATAAATATTGTTTTACAATTCCAAACTCAGGCCAACAGTTTCTGTGGCTATAACATTTCTTGGTCCACTATTTTCTGTCGTATTTGTTTATTTCCAATGCCATTATTCACAAACAATGTGGATGTGATATATTTAATCCATTATCTAAAAAATATTCAATTGCACCATTCATCCATAAGGAGTAAGGCAGGCAATATTTATTCTGGTGGTATTGTGAATAACAGTTTAATTTCTTTTTTCTTTTCATATTTCTGGCCTAAGTACTCTTCTTGAACAGTGGATATATACATTCTTGTTTTGATAGCCTTCTGTTTAGTATAACCAAGGAAAACTACTATTTTTTTATTTTTTCTATGATTATGTTTTACCTAAATCTGCATACATTTTCCAAGAGCTAATTAAATTAATACAAAATGTATGAATACCTGGATAGAAGATCTGTTGTTGTTAAGATTTTTTTACTAGTCCTTGCTTCTTTTAATTTGCTACCGTGTACCTTTGTGAGTTTTCTGTTCTCTTCCTGCGACAAAGTAGTAACAATGTTTTCCCTTTATACGTAGTGTAAGTAATGAAACCGAGCAGGTTCATATCGGATCCACCTGATAAGAGACAAATTAGTAGTCCTTGCATTTTTGCTTCATTTGTTCTTGTTTGTTTTTTTTTAAATTTATATATTAAAAACCCTTATCTTGCCACTTGCATTGGCAATATTCTAGTAATTGTGACTGTGGCCACACTATTGCTGTTCTAAAATTCCACTCCTGCATTCCAAAACAGATATTATTCTTTACACACAGTTATGGGCATTCTGAAGTGTCCACTTGACTGGCAACCATCCAGCATGGTCGAAACTGAAATACTTTGAACTTGAAACTTTGGACATAATAAACCTCTGAGTGACAAAACATGGGATCTTACCAGAACTAGTTTTGTCTGCAGATGGCAAATCAGAAGGGGTTGGCTCTTCTGAAGATGACATGGATCCAAGCGGACGTGAGAATGAGCCACCTGAGATTGACCCACGAGCGGAAGATAAGGAGCTCAAGTACCAGCTCCTGAAGAAGTACAGTGGTTACTTGAGCAGCCTCAGGCAAGAATTTTCCAAGAAAAAGAAGAAAGGGAAGCTCCCAAAGGAGGCCAGGCAGAAGCTGCTCCACTGGTGGGAGCTGCACTACAAGTGGCCTTACCCTTCAGTAAGATAACTATGCTACCATGAAGCTCATATGTATAACTATGGCTGACAATATTGCCTTTCTCATTTAAAATTTGAAACAGAATGGATCATGAACTAAAGCTATATCAGATTGTTACTAACCCTGTCTTGATGTTGTGAGCAGGAGACGGAGAAGATAGCGCTCGCGGAGTCAACAGGCCTAGACCAGAAGCAGATCAACAACTGGTTCATCAACCAGAGGAAACGGCACTGGAAGCCGTCGGAGGACATGCCATTCGTGATGATGGAAGGCTTCCACCCACAGAACGCCGCCGCGCTCTACATGGATGGCCCGTTCATGGCTGATGGCATGTACCGCCTGGGTTCATGAGAATGCAGTGGACCATTTCATGATCAGGATGCGTTGCAATGCAAGGACATTGTTATGGAATTTTATTTTTTTCGTTACCGTTTCTGCTGATTCTGAAGGGCTCGATCTAGTGTCTGTTTATGGCTTGTAGTTTCTCCTGTAATATTGTTAATTTCCGCATGACGGCTTGTAATTTAGGTGTATTTTTGAACTCGGAATGTCCATGCAAGTACCCTGGTAATTAATTCGGCAGTCGCCTATGTGTATGATTGTACGGTTCAGGTCGGTGAAACATGTTCAGAGCTGGCCTATCTGAATCAGAATTCAGAAAGATGTCTTCTCCTAAAGCACATGTGAGATGGTTAAAATAAACTGCAGATGAGTAATTCTACTGCAGATTATAATTCACATTTCCCTTCTGACATCATTGAAAAAGTTTGCAATCTGTCCTGATTGATTTGGTAAGTTGCAGGCAATTGCTTGCGTTTCTTTCGCGCCTCCGAATCTATGAGTGCATTGTGTTGGGTTGAAGAAAAGTGAAATGACCGTGATTATTCCTGTCAGTTTCCTTGTGAAAAGAATTTGACCTCTGATGGTGTATTCAGAACTCCGAGTAGCCTAGAATTGATCATTACAAGGTTAACAATATGTTCCCATAATGTGTATAAAAATAAAACAATCAGCAAACATTTTTTTTTTTTGAAAAGTGGCTTATCGTTTTCGGCAAGGAGGCATGGGACAAACAGATTTGAAAAGCAAGCCCCTGCCCAGGGAGGAAACATGTCCATGCAGTACCTCTGCAACCTGATTGAACAGTAGCACATGCATATCTCTGATCATCATGGCGACCATGTACAAGATTCCAGAGCAACAGTGCCCCTTCTCTGAAAAATCCTCTCCCCACCAGCAATCACTGGCATTATTGCAGCGTATTGCCCAGAGAGAACGAATCATTCCACTGTCGCAGTGGCCATCGACCTAACACCCAAATCGATCTCGATCGGGGTCACTGGTCAGTCAGTCAGATGGAGCATTTTGGTTGCAGGATGTTGGAGACGCGCACAGATGGATGCATCTCCATCTCTCTATCAAGAATCAGTGGCGCTGTACTGACTGCCTGGGTTACTGCTGCTAGCTGCTTCACCTGCAATAGTACCAGGGGTACTTGCTCTTGCTTGGTGACAGTAACACAAGCGCTAGTGCAGTGGCTGTGCCTACAATGGACAAGCATGTTCCAACTTCCAACTCCCCGGATCCACCACAATCATCGACGCAAATGCTTCTCGGCCAGCCCAGCCAACAAGCATCGACGCAAATGCTTGTGTTTGACATCCAAAAGAAGTAGCAAAAACTTTCCTGTTCCATGATCAGGACTGCAAACTGTAAAAAGGATTATTCCTGCACTGTTTGAAAGGCTAGTGTGTTCCCCCAACAACTGACGGTTGGAACATGCTGTAAAAAGACACATCTGAAGTTGAAACCTCACGAGGATCTGCGTTCGCTGATCAGTCGCCGTTCATCGTACGTCGAAGAGCAGATTGATGCTGTGACGGGCAGGCGGCAAGCAGGGGGCAGATGGCCAAAGCCTTTCGATCAGCGACAACCACCATCGGTGGTTTTCATCTCTTACGAGTTACGACTACTGTTTCCGTTTGGCGGATCTAGTGGCAGCTGTGGCGGATTATTTCCGATAATAAAAACTATGATCCTATCGTCTTGTATTATTAGGTGCCTGTGCGAGTTTGATGATTAGGTCATGGCGACGGCAGTTGCATTGGGACGATGGTGTGTGTGCATGGTGTCACTATCGCTCGGTGGGCTGGCTGCAGGGGCGGAGCCACCTTGATTCCTAGGTATACCCAGGAATACCCAACATTATTTTTCATATAACACCAAGTATTCTGGCTTTAAAATCTTTACTAAAGTTGCAACAAATAGGTTGAACAAAGTAGCTAAGACGGAGGCTAACTGTCACACCCGGTTTTAGAAAAGCAAACCAAGTGCATACCTAAGGATCTAGTTTCATACATATAGTGGACAAAAGTGAATAACAGTAACAGTATCCATATAAAAACATAAACAAACTTACTATTCTACCAGAGTTATACAGCTCAATCCTGGAAAAGGAGGCACCAACTCCACAAGCAATCGACTGGGGGCTGCGTACGCCTAGCATCAACACCATCTTCAACAGCTTCACACCTTTTGCTTCTGAGCAGCAGTAAATAAGGATGAGTACACTTATGGTTGGTACTCAGCAAGGCCACAAGAACTAAACAGAAATGATTTAAAGTCCATCTTTAAGTTTAATGAATCATGTGAGGGTCCAGGCCGCTCTTGACCGTGAGCACGACTAATCGATTAGTTTTACACTCTGCAGAGGTTGTACATCTTTACCCACAAGTTGCGTAAAAGTCCCGAAGAACTTTAGACCCAACCACGCGGTGTTTGCAAGACACCATACCACACTACCGAGGTGTGATTGCATAGAGACGCTACGAGGCCGTTACAAAGATCCCCTGGTGCAGACTGCTCGCTAGGTTACTTGACAGCGCAATGCATAAACCTCTCTCAGATGCGAAGCTACCAGCAACCCCAACCCCTATCGGGTAAAGCATACCTAACACCGGGTTTTCTAATTAATTGGCCAAGACAGAGCCATATGTCTTGTTGTAGTACTGTTTTCCTGGGTGGTCGCTCCATGTTCCAATTAATGCAAAAGTATTCTTGTAAATAAAGCATAGGTAGAAGGTGGTTAGGGACACTTGCCTTTCTCCAACGAAAAGCTACTCTTACTGCTCTTCAACACTTGCTCTCTTGAAACTCCTTATCTTCAAAGCAACGAACAACGATCCTTCTTCTAGTCGAAGCAAACATCGACACAACATACAAAAGCAACAAGTATAACTAAGAACAATGCACCAATCAAAAAAAACTTTAAAAGAGCGCACTAAAGGATAGACTCGATTCTATGTTTGCAAACGCAAGGAACGCTGAAAACAAAACTAAGGTCGAAGCTATCGAAAGATCATTATCAACAACAAGAGACGTGCTTCATATGTTTTAATTATAAAATAATGTGGCAAAAATATCACAAAGCAGGTTATGTTTAGTTAAGAAAACACGGTAAACCTAATCATATTTATTAGCAGATATTTAAGTACAAGTTATATCCAATTAATAATTAATATTAAAAGACAAAGCATGTGAAAGAATCTAATCGAATAACTTTATATTTTGTGTTCAACTAAGCATATTAATATTGAAAAGATAATTATAATACCATTAAGCATATTAAATTTATTATGAAAACCGGTATGTAGCACTAAGCATCTTTTATTTATAAAAGCTAGTTATAAATAAGCATTAACCAATTTACATCATGATTAAAGAAAACCGGAATAGAACCTAATCACTTTTATTTAGAAATGTAATGGAATAAATATTAGTCAAGATTAACATGCAAGTTTGATGTTTAAAACAAGTAACAAGTGATACACATGCTAAGACATGAGTCATGGTGAAACGAACTAGAACGATAGCAACGAACTATCAAGCACACAAGAAACCTTAAGCGAGGATTAGGAAAACTAGTCTACAAAGAGAAGTAGGATGAAGGGAGAACACTTAACAAATGTAAGCTATGGTAAATGAACCGATAACAAGATTAGCTCTAAAGAAAGGTATGGCTACGAAAGATTGGGCATAAGAACATAGCTGATTTATAAAAAGACAACCTAATAGAGATGGGATAAACATCAACTAGCTAAATGCTGATAAACAAGATTCTAAGATAAACATGAAACAAGAGTGATAAGATTACTTGATAGGCAAATGAGCAGTGCAAACTACTCACACAGATAAAGCTACTAAGCTAAGCAGAAACTCTAAGGCTTGATTAGATGCACACGGTTTAGCTTGGGCTAACACTAGAAAGGTTTAGAGCTTCTGATAAACTTGATCAAAAGAGATACTAAGATAAAGCTGACACCGAACGTCTAACGAATTATTTGCATTTATGATAGAACAAGATTATGAGCTAGGTTCATTTTAATTAACAAAGAAAATATAAAGGATATTTCAGAAATAAAATACCCTATGTTGACATTAATGCAATATTACACTTTATTTACGAAACCGGTGTAAAGAACTAGTCAAGTTTTATTAATAAAGATTCATATATTGATTAAACTGATTAAACATTTAATTTAGAAAAACTAAACTATATGAACAATCTAAGTGAAACTTTGTAATTCGAGTAGATCATATTATTATTAAAAACATTATGGTATTGGCATTAATCGGTTAACTTTTGTTAATAAAAGCCGGTGTAAAAGCCTATCAACTTTTAATTAGAAAAGTTAATTAATCATTAAGCAAATTAACATTTGGTTTTCCAAAAACCAGAGATAAAGATCTAATTAGCTTTTATTTAGGAAAATATGTAAAATAAACATTACTCAAATTAATTTTAATAAAGAAAAACGGTGTACCACACTATATAACTTTTATTCAGAAAAGGCGTGTTTAATAAGGCATTAGCAAAATTAATACCAAATAATTTTTCAGAAAATGTACAGGATGAAAACACACCACTAACGCATGCTTTACATTATTTCGAACCTAACGCAATTTGAATGAATTAAAACGGAGCTAAAACATAAAAGATATGAGGAAAACAAGATGAAAAGGACCTGTTCGCGATTAACTATAGATTTTAGGGGTTAGCAAAGAAGATTCGCAAGACACATTAAATAGTGCTCGCAAAAAGGATGAAGGACAAGGTTAGATCTGTAAAAGGATCTCTGGTGGATCTAATTGCAGGAATCTATAAGATCTAAGGGGTTATTGATAAGAGATGCAAGAGACAAGAAAACGAAACGGAAATACGGGTTACTCAGGGGGCTAGGTGCAAAAAAGGCGGCCTCTTCTTCCACCTCTGGACAAAGATGCGAACAGGGGGGCGGTGGCTCTGATGGGGTGGCGGCGCCGGCGACTAAGGCCGCTAGGAGCTCGGGCACCTAGGGAAAAAGGAAGAGGAGACCGAGGGGACCAAGATTGAGTGCTCACCGGTGGAGGAGAGGAGCGGGAGCGGCCGGAATCCGGCCGACGGCGATCGGCCACGGTGGCCGGCGGCGGCCTCACGCGGCGGTGGCGCTCGGCGCTCCTCCGGCGACGGGAAGCGGCTCGTCGGCTCCAACTCGGCGAGGCGGACGCGATGGTGGCATCGGTTGGCTCGGTTGCGCTCCAATGCGCCGAATCGAGGCGGGGTCCGACGGCGAACTCGGCTCGGCTCGGCCTCAAAGGCGGCGGCGCGGGCGGCTTCCGCGTGCGCGGAGGCACGAGGCGGCGGCGCGCCGCGCAAGCGGCTAGGGCGCGCACGAGGGGCCCCGGGCCGCGGCTTAAATAGGGGCGCGGCGGCCGGCCGCCCGGGCACGCACGCCCGGGACGCGGCGCGGGCGGCGGCCGTCCGGAGCCGATGGGCCTAGATGGGCCGCGGCCGGCCAAAGGCCGGGCCGGCCGCGGGCCGAGCGGGCCGGAGCAGGTCGGCCCTTCGGGCTCGGCCCGTTCCAGTAGGATAGGTTTTTTTTTCTTTTTTTCGAATTTATTTTTAATGCGAAAACAATTCCTAGAAATTGTTTAAAGGCACGAAAAATACTCCAAAAATCACAAAAATTCCAGAAAAATTCCTAGAGATAGATTATGACAAGAATAATCCAAATAAAGCATTTGGAGCTCATGAAAAAGGATTTTAGAGCCTTCTAATAAATAGAATAAGCTCAGAGAAAATGAGAATAAATCTCAGAAAAATCCGGAAAATTCTCGGAAGAGTTAGGACAGCTCCTAAACGCATTTTTGAAACCTTTTGCACTCAAGAAACACCAGGATGCATCGGCATGAATGCAACACTCTCCACTTTGTTTTAATTCGGAAAATCAAACAAAGGATTTTTCCTATACTATATTTCTTGTAAAGAAAAATAAATGTTGGAAAACTTTTAAAATTATGAGAAAATCGTTATTTAATTATTCTTTCTATTCACATCCTGAAATTGGGAAATTTCAGGGTGTGACAATAACATATGCCATGCCAGGGAAGTGCTAGTTTTACATTCAACTCTCAATATAAGAAATTTGTAGTAAGAATTATGTTTTGCGTATCTTAGTAATGCTATGGACAACCTTTTTTTACACCACCAGGTGTTCTTCTCTTTAACTATTTAGCGTATAGTTCACTGAAAATCCTGATGCCATTGCGGTGCAACATCAGGCTTACCGCAATACTCCAATACCGAGCTTTATTTTCAGGCCTGTACAATGCCAAAGGCTTCTTTTGATTAAGTTTCATCTTCAACTGGCATCAAATTTAGGCTGAACAACATCAGCGCCCTCCAACTTCCAACTGAACATTCTCAGAAAATGGCACCACTACCACTATAGATGGGTCTAGACATAACAGCACGGCAATCACAAATACACTGCACAATGAACATCGTTAAGACACTTCAGATAAGACTCGACAGTGTAGCATGAGACTTGGCCTTTAAAAAGACAATTGCACAACACATCAAACATAATGTATAAGCAACCAACTACAAAATTGTGCCGTGTGCAATGCAAATGCATGTAACCTGCAACAAACAAACAATTGCCACAGATTGCTGCTCTAAATGATTACATTGACAGGCAGCGCAGAGTTTCCTCCTAAATGATTTTCTCAAAACATGGCATCATAATCATCCAATGCATCATTGTACTCCATGACCTTCCTCTTGATCTTTGAGGAATCCACCCAGGTGATGTAGTCCTCCATGTTTCTGGTCACAAGAAAGGCTGGATCGGTAACTGTATCTGGACCCACACGCACATGCCCCTGCTCAATGTATGCTACCGCCTCTTTAAGGTGCTCTGCAAACTTGAGCTTCACCATAACTGATGCCAATCTTCGCCTACAGTAATTTTAGCAAAAATAAAGGGTAAGTGGAATGCAGTATACCATGTTTTCATTCAGCATACTTTTGTTATCTATGTGATTAGCCAAGCATTCACATGTCTAAGAGATACCTGCAGAAGGCGCTTGCTGAAAGATTCTCACATTTTAACAGGCTCTTTTTTGTTGGAATTACACCCATGTTATATCTGAAATTTAAGAAACTCCATCAGACAACACAAATGAGGATGGGTAAAAGTGTAACAGACAAAAACTGAAAAAAACGCAAATACTAAATTGCACAAGACATTTCATGATTTGGTCCAAATAAATAGGCAGAAACAAACACAACCCAAATAGTAGCATAGCAAGATTCGTGATTCCAAGCCAGGTAGTCTGGGTGTGAGATATAGAGGTTTCTAACAAAAGATTTCCATTGCCATGCTCAAGGAAAAAGCACTATAAGTCCAGTGCAGATGCAAGAAGTTAAGAGTACAATCACAGGCAGAGATAAATTGTACTCCTTGGTGCTCCCATGTTTTGAAAAGCAAATAATTTCAGAGAGGGTTATCCAAGCAGAAGCCTTTGCTGCACTGACACTGAAGTAAATTCTGAGCAGCTAGTCAACTGAATACACTGATAGCTCAATGCCCTGACGATTAATCTTCTCTGTATGTCTGAAGTAGTGAACGAGACAATAGTTTGGTAATCCTACAATGGTGTCCTGCCTTTCATTGACATTCTACATAGAGGTGAAGGTCCTTATAACTCTAAAAGAAATCTACAGCTCAAAGTTTCTATAAAGGATGCAACCTAACAGTACAGCTCAAAATTCACAAAAGGATGGATATATCGTTTCAGAACCAAGTGCAGAAAAGTGGTCTGGCAGTAACTTACAGCTTATCAAGCAGCATGTCTGTCATTTCAATTCTGAAAGGATCTCTTGGGTCCATCTGCTTTATGATGTTAACGAGCTTTTGCACCGTTAAGCATATGCCATTGTACCTGGCAACCCAACAATCACAAATTTTCAGTTAATCCTTCATCAAATGCTTTGATTCAAGGTTAACATAATGCGATCATCCAACTGATTCAGTACTAAAAGCAAAACTGAATAACTGATTTAACAGGTAAAGCAGAGTTAAATCCTTCATCAAACGATTCAAGAACAACATAATGCGGTCATCCAACTGATTCAGTACCAAGAGCAAAACTGAATAACTGATTTAACAGGTAAAGCAGGGGAGGGTGAGGATAGAATAGAAGCTTTACTTCTTGTAGTCGTCCCTCTCGACGAGGCGGTAGCGCTGTGTCACGAGCGCCTCCCGGTGGCCGCCCTCCCTCTTGTACTCCAAGAAATTTGTCTTCTTGAGGAGCTTCTGCTCGTGGAACTTGAGCTTCCTCATCTTTCAATTGAAGCGGTAGTAAGCGAGCTCCTGCCGGCACAGCGAATTTTTTTGTTCTTCGGAACGAAAGGATTTGCTTCTAAGAAAAACAAGAACAAACAAGGCTACTTGCCAGGGTCCTGCTCGGCGCTCGCCGCTCTTCTACCTCCACTCGCCCCAGCCGCCGCGTTCCTCCCTGCTCCACCACCCGCAGCCCCACGTCCTCCCTCCTCCGGACACAGCGCAGGGCTCCCGGTCCTGGCACCACCGCCGCCGCGCTCTCAACGGGCAAAGAGAGAGGGAGGAAAGGGAGGCTGAGGGAGAGAGACGGTGGCGGCGGCGCTGGCTGAGGGAGGAGGGAGAGAGACGAGGTAGGGCAGGGGATTTGTATGGTGGGCTGACTAGTGGGCTGGGCCAGGCCAGTACTAACTTTTCTCCCTTCTTCTTTTCCTTGGAAAAAGTCCTTTTGACGTCCCTTATCTATCTATCTATCCATACCATACCAATCTATAATTTATGGAGGTGTCGTTCACCCCCTTTAATCTGTTACACCCCGCGGGCGTTCGTAAAACAGCCTATACAGGTTTTCTTCTACACAAAAAATGAAAAAGGGTCGTTTTGTCTCTATCCAAACCAGCCCATAACCAGCCTGTCGATAGCAGCGTCCCTTCCCTCCAAACTCATCAATTTTGACATTTGAATACAAGAGGGTGTCCCCGGTGAGTGGCATGTCCTTGTAATCCATGTCAAACTCTTTGGAACAAGTGCAATAAAGGCTATTGTAGCATTAGTTTGACTTGGCCTGCCGCCTCCGCGCGCTGCGCCGACCTTTCGCCTGAGCTCCATGCGAAGCTTGAGGCCGAGGAGGAGGAGCTGGAAGCGGTTGCCGCGCTGGCTGGTTCCGCCACTTGCCGGCCAGGGGTGCCGTGACACCACCGCGAGCGCCTTGGCGGGCGGCTCCGGCCCGGCTGCCGCGAGCGCTGCCGTGGCTGCTGAGCCCTGCTTTGAGCTGCGACTTCAATCCCCAACCGCATGGGCCGTGGCCAGCGACGATGAGTGGCTCACGACAGAGCTAGGAAGGTGACGGACGCTTGGGTGGAGGGGATTTGATTTTAGTGGAGGCAGTAGGGAGGATTTGGCTGGTGTATACGGAGAGGACCGGAGGAGAGGGAGGGGAAGCTGCCATGGCAGCGGGCAAGACGTCGTCCCTCGCGGTGTCAAGCGCCATGATGCTGAGCCTCGTGCCTGGCGCGGGCGCGGCGACGACGGTGATGTGCACCCCGACGCAGTTGACCCGGTGCGGTATATCAAAACAAGCTTCCGGCTCACCCCTATGAGAGTTGAAACCAGAAGGACGATCCATGTAATCCATGCCAAAATCTTTCGAATAAGTGCAATAAAGGCTATTGTAGCATTAGTTTGACTTGGCCTGCCACCTCCGCGCGTTGCGCCGACCTCCGCCTGAGCTCTATGCGGAGCTCGAGGCCGAGGAGGAGTTGAAAGCGGTTGCCGCGCTAGCTGGCTCCGCCGCTGGTCGGCCAGGGGTGCCGCGACACCACCGCGAGCGCCTTGGTGAGCAGCTCTAGCCCGGCTGCCGCGAGCGCTGCCGCGACTGCTGAGCCCCGCCTTCCGCTGTGACTTCAATCCCCAACCGCATGGGCCATGACCAGCGGCGATGAGTGGCTCATGGCAGAGCTGGGAAGGTGACGAACGCTTGGGTGGAGGGGATTTGATTTTGGTGGAGGCTGTAGGGAGGATTTGGGCGGTGTATACAGAGAGGAACAGAGGAGAGGGAGGGCAAGCTGCCATGGCAGCAAGCAAGGCGTCGTCCCTCGCGGTGTCAAGCGCCATGATGCTGAGCCTCGTGCCTGGCGCGGGTGTGGCGACGACGGCGATGTGCACCCCGATGAAGTTGACCCCGTGCACGCCGGCCCTCGTCGGGGACGTGTCGCCCACAAGGGCATGTTCTGAAGGCGGAGGAGAAGTGGATGTGGTGAATTCGTGAATGTATAAGAGGGGCAAATAAAAAAGGAAAAAGAGGGGAGAAAAAAGAAAAAACAAATAATGAAAATAATAAATAAATAAATAAGAAAAAATGTTATAGCCACGGTTCCCTTATTTATTTGTTTGATACATTTTCTATCAAATGATCACACAATGGTATACACAAATGCAATGGTATACACAAAGCATTAAACAGCTTACAGACGACCTTCCTCTCTATGAGTTGTATGAACTGTTTGTGTATCTGTCTATATACGCAATTCGAGATTATACAGACAGAGTTCATGTTTAAGGGTTGTACATGCTCTTGGGCCTTGGGCAAGTACAACATGTCTTTTTGCCCGTGTACGTGATGGTCCTTTTTGTAAGAAAGCCCCTGGCGATCAGAGAGACGGCCGGTCTCGTCGTCTCGTGAGGCAACGAGGGCGGTTCGTGCTCCGAGGCATGAAGGGACCATGATGCTCGCGTTGTACTGGTTCATCGCCGAGATCCGGATCTAGTGCGGCAGCGTAAAGGATTTGGTGCTAGAGTTCGTCGTTCGTCAGCAGCAAGGTAGACCAGAGCGCATCGGCGGTGGTGGCGACTGCGAAGCCAGCAGCCACAGGCGTGGCATTGACGAGGAATGTTTTCTAAATAAAATGTTTTGTTTACATGATAGTAATTATTTATTGGAATTTTTATGAATAAAATCTTTTGTTTACCAAATATTTGGAAAACTTGTGCGTGTGGCACGTGCATTTTACTATTTATACTAATAAAAAAATTAAAAATTAAAAGAGGGGAAAAAGGAAAAAGAGGGGAAATATGGCCATTCTTCCATGCATAATATGGCCAGGAAAATATGAAAACCCGCATTGCGCTAGGGAAATTGGATTCATTTTAAATATTTGGATGCCCGTAGCAATGCATTGCCACTTTCAAAAGTGAGGTTGCATGCAGAGCACATGCACGTCATTTAGCTTTGTTGTCACTATGTCTATGCATGCTTAACGAGAGTAAAAATTATCAATATTGTGTCGTGCTCATTTTGACACTTAAAAACATTGATACTTATGAGTCTTAGTGAGTTGAAATAGTAGGGAGCATGATGTACATCAGTATCATATTTGTATGTTCAGAATTTTATTACAGCCCATAGCAACGCACGTGCATGATGCTAGTATATCACCTAAGTTTGATTTTTATGCTTCATCAGCAAAACCGGGTATATGACATCCTTCATTTATCTAAACCGTCTATTTTTAGTCCCTCACTGATTTTGATGGTGGTTTTAGATGATGTGGCAGTGCACCCCACATGCAGGTGGGTCCCACATGCCAGTTGACTTCCTTCTTCCCTCTCTTCTTCCTCCTTCGTTGGCTCCACCTCCACATTGGTCACACGTGGACATGCTCTGCGGCACACACGTGTGCCTACGCGTAGGGCACCTTAGAGCACGTCCATCGATCCAAGCTCGCTGCCGCCCCACGCCCGCATCGATGCCATGTTCTGCACTGCGGGGCAGGAGCGCGAGGCAAAGCTCTCGTGGTCCAATTCGAAGACTTTGTCGCGTGACCTATTCAAGGAGCTATAGGGGCGGAGCCACATGCAAGGTTTGGACTTGTGGGTGCTCAGGCACCCACAAAATTTTGAAAAAAAACACTATAAAAAGTAAAATTTCATCATGTTTGCAGATCAATTCTTCGCATCTATAAGAGGCCGACACCCCCCTCTAACTTGCTCTAGCTTCGCCCTAGAGGAGATATCTGCCCAGCGCGGTAGAGGTGACACTCGTGCACACACCCCCACCACCACATGCGGGATAATCAGGGTGGGGCAAGTGGCCCCCTCCAAGATTCGTCGTGTGGGAAGTACTACGCATGCATGTGGGCATCGCCTAGGTGTGCAAGAAGTTTATGGAATTTGAGTCATCGACAACAGTGTGATGCGCGACAACGACGAGGGCGAGGCCACCACACACAGGTAGGAGGAGCGTGAGCCGGTGGGGAGATCTTGCCTCCGTCCATAATCAGAGCCTACAAGAGCAGGGTGATCTCAGCGTCGAGGCCATCGATGCCGTCCATGTGCTCGAATTCGGAGCCGCTGACATCACACTTGCTGGAGGAAGAACGGAAGCCAACCTGCACATGGGACCCACACTGACAAGTGGGGTCACTGCCACATCATACAAAAGCACCCAGAAAACTAGTGAGGGATAAAAAAATAGATGGTTTTGATAGATGAAGGATGTTCTATGTCCGATTTTGTGGATGAAGGATGAAAATCAAACTTCAGTGATAGATAAGGGATGTCAAAAAGACTTTTCCTCTTTTCGTTTTATTTCCTCCACTTTCTGCAATGGCTCACTTCCTTCTGCAATGGCTCACTTCCTTGCTGCTAAGGTGTCATCTCGCCTAGATGTGTGGAAGGATCGACTTGCCTCGCTTCGTCTTATTGTTTTTAACGAACAATGGACAACGCAACTTGTCGCTTTAAAAGGAAAAGGAAGTCGTGGTATATACTTGAGCTATAGCTGGACAAGGAAGTGTGGAGGGTGGCGCATGGGGCGACCGCATAGAGAGCGACTTGCGTTAAGGTCGCGGAGAGGAAGAAGTGGCAGGTTTAGGGAGGAAAAGGGGAAGACCGTAGGAGATAGAAGACCATAGGAGACAGAAGATGGATCGCATGTGTCGGGTATACACCTCGGGTACTCATGCAAGGAAGGAAGAAGGGTAGAAGACGGACTCCTACTAGAATTCCCTTGCACTCCTACTAGGACTCGCTCTGTGTAATCCTACTAGGACTCCTGCCTTGTAACCGACTAGGAACCCGCCCCCTGGACTATATAAAGGAGGGCCGGGTACCTAGCCGAACATCCTCAATCCCTCCGGGGACAACACCAAGCGCAGGGCGCAATACTACTCTAAACAGGACGTAGGGTAGCTACTCTGGCTACCCGAACCTGTATAAATCTCGTGTCTTGTGTCCTCGCGCAGACCTTCAGGTTCCAGATCATGGCGATCCCCACCTTCTACCCTGCTGCAGGTACCTCCCATGGAGGTCGAGAGGTTTAAACACCGACAGCTGGCGCCCACCGTGGGGCCATCGTCATGATCACCGGCGAATTCGAAGGATCATTAGCAACAAAATTATTTGACTTTGACGACTCGTCATCCTGAACTGTCTCTCGGCGACTTGGCGTGTTCGCTATCAACCTCAAGACGCTATCATTGAAGGTCGAGTTCAGATTTATCCTGAGCTACCTCTCGGCAACTCAGCGTGTTCATCTGGGTACATCACCGCCATGCATGCAAGCATCAAGACCAATCAACCCGTCGTGATACAATTGCGCTGTTTGCTATCAGGATCTTGCATGGCGCAACACATCCGTCGAGTTCGACACAGAGAAGGACGTACGACTAGATCAGGCACTGCACATACGATGCTGACTCGGTCTCCAGGGTTACTTTTCTCCATTCCGAACTCAGGGACGAAGCTGCCAACACGTCAAGCATGGAACAGAGCAATCATGTGAAGGCAATTATGAACTCCTGTATGAGAAAAACAAAATTTGGGAGCATTATAATCAAGACCAATTTGCTTGGTGCACACGGCAAGACGTACATGAGTACACCTACTTCAACTACTCGAGTACAACTACACAGTGCGCCGCGACTACTCGTCACCCGGCCGCACGGGCTCTACGTCAACCTTGCCGTGCACCGCGGGTACTCGTCTCTCGGCCGCAGTGGCTCTACATCGACTACGCCGTACGCCGCCACGACGTCGTTTTCTGGGCGTATGACTACTTCGACTACTCATCTCGATTGGTTTCAACTAGAAAACTAGTCGAGGACGGCTCCCGCGCCATCAACAACTAGTCAGATCCACCTCAGACTAGTCGACTTCAGCAACAACCGTCGCGGCTCCATCACCAACCGCCACGGCTTCATCGACTCTCGTCTGCGAATCAAGCTAAGTCACTTATTTCAGTAATTATTTCTTCTTCGGCTTGTTTTCCGCATACAGGAACCAACGCTGAAGACTACTTCGTGTACGCCTCTCAACGGCTACCTGCCAGCAGAGCTACACCGTGCCAACTATTCCTTGGAGACCGTTGACTGACTGTCACAGGCTTGGTACACCAAATTAGGAGGCTTTTGCCACGACGTTTCGTGTACTGAGTGCTGGAGGCACACAACAGCTACACCTTGAGGAGGCACTGCGCAATCCTGCTCTCCTCCATGCGGAACAACGAGCAATCGCGCTCTCTCTTGTCGCCATGTCGACTACTTTCGTCTACCTCTTAATGGTCTCGCTACAGTAGCACACGCCTTGATCCGCGCAAAGCCTCGGCTCTCCTGTCATGCCTCCAAGCCCCCAGCGGCTATGGCTAAACAGGCTCCTCAGAGACCGAGCGCTTAAACCAGCTCTCCTGTCATGCCTCCACGCCCCCAGCGGCTATGGCTAAACAGCGATCACAGAGACTGGGCGCTAAACCGCATCAGGCTAACTACTCGACGGCTAACGACCACAACAAGAGCATGACACATGACATTTACATCTATATTCATATTTGTATCTGTCATTTGTAGATTCAATTTCTACAAAAATGCTACATAATGTACACATCTCTACTTTCAGGTCAAGCTTCAGCGACGACTTCCAGTACGCTCCGCGTACCTCCACCGGCGCGGCTAGTTCCCAAACTCAGGGGCTATGCACCAAATTACTACTCGATGACAACTCGAGTAGTCTCCGCTAGCTCTCTAGCTCGGGGGCTCAGCACCAACAACTACTCGACGTGGCTCCTACGGCTCACCTGGCGATAAGCTCGGGGGCTAAACGCTACAAGATTACTCAAATGATGACTTCCGCAAACACTGAAGACCCTCGGACTGATTCTTCAATCGTTCCAAGGCTCGGGGGCTACTAGGCTACACTCATCAGTTGATTTTTTCAAGACGGAAGCAGAATCAAGATTGACCCTCAGCCAGAGTCTACAACTCAACCTAAGGCTCGGGGGCTACTCCATATGGAGTGCGATTTTGCAATCGCACTTCCATATAATCTCGACTTCAAGACTGATGAGCTGGACCACCTTCCAGCCTCGCGGCAGTTCAAGTACTATTGAAGACTTCTCCAAGCAGTACTCGAGGACGCTCAAGAACTACTCGAAGAGGCTTCAAGACTACTCGAACTACTACTCTCGACTCCAACGTGCTCGGGAGCTTGTCGGGTATACACCCCGGGTACTCATGCAAGGAAGGAAGAAGGGTAGAAGACGGACTCCTACTAGAATTCCCCTGTACTCCTACTAGGACTCGCTCTGTGTAATCCTACTAGGACTCCTGCCTTGTAACCGACTAGGAACCCGCCCCCTGGACTATATAAAGGAGGGCCGGGTATCTAGCCAAACATCCTCAATTCCTCCGGGGACAACACCAAGCGCAGGGCGCAATACTACTCTAAACAGGACGTAGGGTAGCTACTCTGGCTACCCGAACCTGTATAAATCTTGTGTCTTGTGTCCTCGCGCGGACCTTCAGGTTCCAGATCATGGCGATCCCCACCTTCTACCCTGCTGCGGGTACCTCCCATGGAGGTCGAGAGGTTTAAACACCGACAGCATGCTCTTCATGTTGAGGATGAGAAGGGTGTTGATGGCTGTTAAACACCATATTTAGAACTGTCAACTCTTGCATTTGACACAAGAACTATACCATGGTAGAATAAGGGCTTATACTGACAAATTCCACAAGTGGCGATGTATATTTGAATGCAGGCACTTAGCACAACAAATAGAGCAAAAGCACACCTCATCCTTCCACCTCATAAATCCAAGCCTCCAAATCTCAGCCAATGAGAGGCTACTCCCTCCGTCCCAAAATAAATGCACATCTCGCACTTCGAGGAGTCAAACACTTCAAAGTTTGACCGAATATATATAAAAAAATATTAATAATTATGATACTAAATAAACATCATTAGAATAATCATGTCATATATTGTCATAACAAACTTGCTTACAGACACAAATGTTAATATTATTTTCCATATATCCGGTCAAAGTTATAACTTGTTGACTCCTCGAAATGTGAGATGAGCACTTATTTTGGGACGGAGGGAGTACAATGCAAAGTACCACGGATCGCTGATGTCACCAATCCAAGGGAGAGAAGCTCGACGAATCAGAAGCCGACACGTGTGCATCACATGGATCCTATGCCCCACAAACATGTCCAAACCGCCTCCAAACCCTGTGGACATCTGGAACTGACTTGAGGACCCACCTGGTAGCCACCACGCGAAAGCACAGGGGCATTGGGGCCCACAGGGGGTCGGGCGAATTGACAAGTCAGCCAAACTGACCTTGTGGCCGCCAATGCGCTGCCTCCACGTGGTGACTCCTAGTTGGCTCTTGGTCCATTCCCGGGGTGCTCACACTGTTGTCACGAAGTTGTCCAGGCACTATAAATAGAAGTGAGGGGGGTTAGAATAGGACACACACTTCTTCTTCCCATTTTGGCTTTGGGCTCCTACCTCTCTAGGAGAGGAGTGCCTTTGCATAGGATTAGTGCTGGCTTGATAGTGCTTAGAGATTAGAAGGAAGGTGAGGGGGTGACTTGGGGACGTGCCATGGTGTTTTGGCATCTTTCCCCAAGAACGAGCCTCTACTGATGCCTTTGTTCTTCATTTAGACTAAAGTGAGTATTATGACATTCTCTGTTTAGACTAAAGTGGGTTCTTGCATTATTGAATAGTTCTTGTGTTCTTCATTTGTTCTTTATTTAGAGGCTTGTGTTCTTCGTGAACTCCTCTGATCTTCTGGTGTAGTTAATAAGTTGCTAATTCTGTTTGTATGCCAATTAGTCTAATTAGAGTAACGTGGCTGCTCCATATGTTCTAATTAAACCAAAGTCCTTCTGTGATCCTTTGCATGAGATAGTTAATACCTGAGTGAGTTCTAGTCTCTCCCTCATGGGTTCGTCACTCCGTAATTATACGGAGTGTTATAGTGTTGTTGTGGGTGCACAGACGCAGTCGTGCTATAACAGTGATTGATGGTGTAGACGTGGTGTCTAGACTGCGGGTTATCCTTCGTTTGCCTTGTATCCCACAGTTTGTCTTGGGGTAGGCTGTGGTAGTGACAACCGTTGGACCCTTTGTACTCCCTCACGTCCGGATATGGCATAGAGCTTTCGGCCAGAACCAACTGTTATAGCCAGGAGGGAACTGGTGCTCGAAACGAGAGTTCCTAATTGAGAGACCGTTCCTAACTCTGTATGCTATCAGTCGGATCCTTTCCATCTTCCATCTCATCCTATAGAGTGGTGTTCTTGGACCATGGCTAGGCTAGAGGTAACGCTCACCGTTCCTTGCATTTGATACCCTTTGGAATACTCCTTAGGTGAAGTGCTAAAGCGGTATATTCGTGCCCTTGCGGATTCGTTCGTACTCATAGGTGTACCCAGGTGGATCTTACGCTCACGCTATCAAGGCGCCATTAGCAGTGACTTAAGAAATACCAACAAAGGGCAGCTGGGGTGTACAAAGAATCTTGTTGGGCAATTGTATCTAAAAATCGACCTAATACATCATGTATCAACATTTATTTTTTATTTCAATTTGAATACGTCATGCAACAGGATGATGTGCACAAGGCACTACACCAAACACTAGCTGTGCATGGCAGAGATGGCACCAATGAACCGAAACAAGAGAAGAACGTGCAGTGAGCACAAGTAGTCTGAATGTGATATGAATAGTTAGTATTATTCTTTCTAAAGTATTACCTTAATATAATATGTAATTTTACCTTAAAAACATTTTTACTTTGTGAATAATACTTTTAAAATATCACTGAAATCAAATAGATATATACATCTTCATAATAATAAAATAATGTAAAGATTTTTTTAATGATAGTTCTGGATGAAATATTTTTTAAC
This sequence comes from Cenchrus americanus, assembly GCA_947561735.1. NCBI lineage: Eukaryota > Viridiplantae > Streptophyta > Magnoliopsida > Poales > Poaceae > Cenchrus > Cenchrus americanus. The sequence continues at coordinate 250,790,304 of OX387245.1, read as the reverse complement.
AAAAATATCATCGTAAAATAAAAAAGTAAGTGAACATTTTTTCCATAAGGTATTATAAAAGTATTGGTTATGTTTCTTATTTGGTTAGTGTAACTACTTTGTGATTTACTAAATTTTTGGTAAAAATGATGAACCAACCATTTTCTTATCACAAAAATTTGGGAGTTACCAATGACATCACTCAAAATATATGGAAATGCAACGTTCATCTTAGTCAAAATGTTAAAATATATTTAAAAAAACAACTTAAAAACATATACAAATTATGTTCATATATATATATAATTGTTAGGAACAAAATTAAGAATGTATATATATGTGCACCCATTTTTGTGATCATATGTCCACCACTTATACCTGCAAATGGAAGAAAGAACCAAAAGAAGCCTAATAGACCTTCGTCGCGGAGAAGTGTACAGAGGGTAGACGGCGAGCAGATGATCACGACAGCTCTAGACGCGAAAATTGTTGGATAGGAGAAAGCCTAGCTTATGCCCTTGTGTCGCCGACAAGTTCGCCGAGGCGTAACAAATGTGGGGGCGACAGAATGGAACCCACAGTTGAGGGACAAGGGCGTGGATGATTTGCATGATGCGGAATTAAACCATATATTAGTACAAAGGTGGAACCATTACACGGTAATATTCATATGCAATTCTATGTACTGCCGGATATTCATATTTATATACTGCCACACATAATCATTACAATCACTTTATTCTCTTGGGACAATTGCAAGGCTGCCCTCGTTTTGGGACTCAATTCCGCGTTTGTCCCTCTTTTTTTAACTTTGCACGTTTGACCCCGTTTTTCAAAAGTGAAGCTTCCGTTTGCCCTCGTTTTGCAATTCCGTCATGTCCTAAAAAAATTAAGGAAAAAACAATTGTTTGAGAAAAAGAACAAAGGGGAAAAGACGCAGGTACCCCTTATCCAACCAAACTCCCACCGGCGTCATCTGTTCATCCGCTCTTATTCTGTCGTCTAGATGCAGAAGCACCCTCCTCCTCCCGCCGCCGCCGCTGTAGTGCTTGCCGTCCTTCCCCTTCATCCGCCGGCCGACCTTCCTCACCGCCGCCGCCGGGGCGCACGGCGTCCACTCCGCCGCCATCCGCACCCTCGACCACCACCACCACCCGCCGCCGCCTCCTTTCCCCTTGCGCGCGCGCCGGGGCCGCGGCCGCCGCCGCCGCCGCGGCCTCCTCCGCGAGGCGCCCGTTGTCGGCGCGCGCGCCTCCGGATCTCGGCGGCGGCGGCGGCGCCGGCCTCCCCGCCTTGCCTCGGGGCGACCCGATCCGCGGCCCTCGGGCGCACCCGGGGCCCGTGTCGTCCGAGCGGGCGTCCCCCGCGCGTCGGGCGGCGGCCGGCGGCATCCCCGCGCGTCGGGCGGCGGGAGGCGGTCGGGCGGCATCCCCGCGCGTCGGGCGACGGCCCTGCGCCGTCGGGTGGAGTAGCGCCGTTCCAGGCATCTCAGTGCCCAGCGCGTCCGAGCGGGCGTCCCTGTTCCCACACGTTCGGCTAGGAGGAGCAGCGTCGTCGGCCGAGTTCTTCTGTGGGCGGCGCGGTTCCGACGACTTCGGGAGGGACGGCGTCCGTCCAGCATTGTGAAGGTTCCCGAGCGTGGTTCGACATGCAGCAGCTTGGGTAATTTTCTTCGTTTTCCTCCTCAGTGCAGTAGACTGTCAACTAACATAGGATGTCAGGCTTATCGAATCGAATTAATATGGTTTGTAGGCCGAGTTGCAATCGTATTAAACTTGTTGTCCTAGTTCGAGCACATTGGAGCTTGCCCGATGGGGGTCCAAAAACCTACAGAAGGAGGGAAACCTTGACCACATTTGTTGACCGTCATGATTACAGCTTGCTGCAGTTAGTAGATTTCATTGGTGAAAGCTTTGTGTGGGGTTCTAAGCAATATATTTCTCTGTGGCGGGCATTGGAGTATGATTGTATTGAGATTGCAACTGACGAACAGCTGCTAGAGTGGTTTGAGCTCAATAAAGACAAGGGAGAAGTCAATATTGTTGGTCAAATCAATGACTTCGAAGGGCCATTGCAGTTCTCACCCACCAAGCGCAGGCTTCACCCTACTGTTCGGGTTCTTCCAAGTACTGCACCCATTGATTTGGATCCTTTCATAGATCCAACGCAATCTCACTCTACAAAGCAGCCTGCTAAGGAAGACAAGAAGGTCCACACGAAAGTCTCAGATGAAGTACTGAGTGATAGCAGTTATGACTCAGAATTGGCTGCCTCTTCTGACTCTGAATCAGATGCAAATGCAGCTTCTGACTCTGATTGCTCTGACCCTGATTTTGAACCTGACAATGAAATATTTGATGATGACAATGATGATATTCCTATTTGCTCTTATGATGTTGATGCTCCATGTGTTGATGTTGGCTGTGTGTTTCCTGATGTGAATCAGTGCAAATCGGCGTTGACCCACCATGCAATCTTGAATGACTATGCTTTTTATACTGTGAAGAAAGATAACAAGCGATTTCGAGCCAAGTGCTTGAGAGCTGAACAAGGCTGCAAGTGGACATTCTTTGCTTCTACTAGCAAGAAGAAATATATTGGCTGCAAGGTATATTATTTTATTCCTTTATTTTGTTTGGCAATTTTTTCCTCAAATCGTGATGTTTTGGTACAAAGTCATCTATTGTACATGCTTTATTTCCTTGCAGGTTAAGCTGAACGGTCCGAAGCACAAGGTGGATTGCAGTTCAGTGAACCAGAGTGGTCAAACAATGGCATCAAACAATTGGGTTGCTGAAAGGGTGGTTGAATACTTGGAGGAGGCCCCAACCATGGGACCTACAGAGTTACAACAGAGGCTGAAGAAGAAGTATGGTTTCGAAGTCCCTTACAACAAGGTTTTTAGGGGTAAGGAAAAGGCTGAAGACATGATATTTGGTAAGTGGGATGACAGTTATGACTTGCTGCCCACATATCGAGCAGAGGTACTCAAATCAGCCCCAGGAAGCGTTGTTGAGTTGGATACTGAAGTTCATCAAGGGGATGTCTGTTTTAGGAGATTCTTTATGGCCCTCAAACCATGCATTGATGGTTTCTTGCAAGGATGTAGGCCCTATATTGCTATAGATGCTACACACCGACGGGGAGGTCTAGGGGTCGGTTGGCGCGCCGTTGCTATAGATGGATTGTGTCGCCTTTTTCCGCTTGCTTATGGAGTAATTGAAAGTGAGTCAGCAGAGAATTGGACATGGTTCATTCAGAATGTGAAGGCTGCTATTGGTACACCTACAGGGTTGGCTATCAGCACAGATGCATGCAAAGGACTAGGTGAGGCTGTAAATGTTGTGTATCCTAGTGTCGAACATAGGGAATGCATGAGGCATTTGTGGAAGAATTTCAAGAAGCTTTATTCTGGTGATGTGTTCACTTATAACATGTGGCCAGCTGCCAAGGCTTGCACTACTGAGAAATTCAACTGGCATATTGGACGAATACGGGAAAAGTGTCCCGCAAAGCAATTGCATACTTAGATGAGCATCATCCTTACTTGTGGAGTAGAAGCAAATTCTCCGATCAATGCAAGGTTGACTACATCAACAACAACATCTCCGAGTCTTTCAACAACCGGGTGAGAAAATGTAAGGACTTGCAAATTCCGGAGATGCATGATATGATAAGGCGATTGATCATATCCACATTTGATAAGAGAAGGAAAAATGCTATGTCAATGGAGGGCAACATCATTCCTTGTATCATAGAGACTCTAACTGGTCAAAGCAAAGCTATCAAGGATTATGAAGTTTTGAGATGTGGCAACAACACTGCTGAAGTAACTGCACCTACATCCTCAGGAGCATCTTTTAGGTATGCAGTTAATTTGGAGGACAAGACATGCAGTTGTAGGCTATGGCAAGTGAGTGGACAGCCATGTAAACATGCTTTAGCATTCATAGCAAAGCTAAGTAGAGAGGTGAAAATGGATGACTTTGTCCATAATTATTTCTCTGTTGAGAACCTGAGGAAGGCATATTCAGGTGTGTTTACTCCTATGACATCAAAGCATTTCTGGCCACGTGTTGATCTTGGATACAAAATCAATAAGCCAAAATTGAGAAGGAAGCCTCGGGAGGCCAAGGAAAACTAGAATTAAGGCATCGATGAACCGGGTGCTAGAAAAAGAAAGAGGTGTTCGAATGTGGTGAACTAGGCCATATTGCAAAGAAGTGCCAAGGGGGGCCGATCGCTAAGGAGAAAAAGATGTTTGCATCTCATGATAATGCATCCGAGGTGGAGAGCAATGACCCTCCTATAGGAACCCACTCATCCACTACCGGTTCAAAGCAAAGTATGTCCTTCATCATATACTTCTTTACTGTTTTTTTTGTGCGTTGAACATACCACCTGATGACTTTGTTCTTATCTGAAAAAGTGATGGTGCAAGTAATATTGGAGGAGAATCACAAATTGGGGGAGGTGGACATACATATACTGAAACAAGCAAGTATGTTACTTTTCACTTTACTTTGAAAATGTCCATGCTCACATCCTAATTGTACATGTACTGAACATGGTCACTACTTTTTTTCAAGTCTTTGCCGCCACTCAAGTTAGAGGAGGAAGACCACCAACCGGAAGGGGCGGGGGGGAGGGGCGCCACTCAAGTTAGAGGAGGAAGACCACCAACTGGAAGGGGCAGAGGAGGACGAAGAGGAAGAGGAAAAAGTGCTTCAAGGCTTGTCGCTTTGCTCAATGTGTACAATTGAGCACAAGTTGGGTTATGTAATAATTAGTTATGTATTTGTAAGTCCATCCATGATCCGGACATGAGAACTTAGCATGTGGTGCCTTTATTTTGGTATGTTTAGCTGTGATCGAGACATGAAAACTTAATGTGGTTATTTGTCAACTCTTGCAAGATGGCACATTTTATGAATTATATGAATTTCTATTCATGTGTTGTCATTTGTGATAATATATTGCGCAAAAATATATTTACCAAGATATATTGTATTTAATCCAATTTATATTGTCATTTGTCCAAAATGAGTACCCAATAAGTCTATAAAAAAATTGACGTTGATTCTTATGTCATTTGTGTCAAGGGCATTTGTCTTTTTCAGCTCGAACTTAACACCGTTACGGGCACTTCACGATTAGGGGCAACCGAAAGCATCACTTTTGAAAAACGAGGGCAAACGTGCAAAGTTAAAAAAAGAGGGGCAAACACGGAATTGAATCCCAAAACGAGGGCGACCTTGCAATTGACCCTTTTATGAATTATATGAATTTCTATTCATGTGTTGTCATTTGTGATAATATATTGCGCAAAAATATATTTACCAAGATATATTGTATTTAATCCAATTTATATTGTCATTTGTCCAAAATGAGTACCCAATAAGTCTATAAAAAAATTGACGTTGATTCTTATGTCATTTGTGTCAAGGGCATTTCTGTCTTTTCAGCTCGAACTTAACACCGTTACGGGCACTTCACAGATTAGGGGCAACTGAAAGCATCACTTTTGAAAAACGAGGGCAAACGTGCAAAGTTAAAAAAAGAGGGGCAAACACGGAATTGAATCCCAAAACGAGGGCAGCCTTGCAATTGACCCTTTTATGAATTATATGAATTTCTATTCATGTGTTGTCATTTGTGATAATATATTGCGCAAAAATATATTTACCAAGATATATTGTATTTAATCCAATTTATATTGTCATTTGTCCAAAATGAGTACCCAATAAGTCTATAAAAAAATTGACGTTGATTCTTATGTCATTTGTGTCAAGGGCATTTCGTCTTTTCGGCTCGAACTTAACACCGTTACGGGCACTTCACGATTAGGGGCAACTGAAAGCATCACTTTTGAAAAACGAGGGCAAACGTGCAAAGTTAAAAAAAGAGGGGCAAACACGGAATTGAATCCCAAAACGAGGGCAGCCTTGCAATTGACCCTTTTATGAATTATATGAATTTCTATTCATGTGTTGTCATTTGTGATAATATATTGCGCAAAAATATATTTACCAAGATATATTGTATTTAATCCAATTTATATTGTCATTTGTCCAAAATGAGTACCCAATAAGTCTATAAAAAAATTGACGTTGATTCTTATGTCATTTGTGTCAAGGGCATTTCTGTCTTTTCAGCTCGAACTTAACACCGTTACGGGCACTTCACAGATTAGGGGCAACTGAAAGCATCACTTTTGAAAAACGAGGGCAAACGTGCAAAGTTAAAAAAAGAGGGGCAAACACGGAATTGAATCCCAAAACGAGGGCAGCCTTGCAATTGACCCTATTCTCTTCCATTACCGATCCTTAGTAGAAAATCAGAGTAGCATGAGTCATTTTGTACTCTCATGTTTTGCGTCAAGTGTATCTTAATAATTGTCCTACATATATCATCTTTGTAGTGTTGCATCCGTAATCTGCGCTTTAGTACCACGTGGCATGTCACACCTGATTTTCCAAAGAAAACCAAATGCATCTCATATGTGCGCCAAGATCAAGTTTACACACATGTGATTGACGTCATGAGTGAAATATCAATAATAGAAATAAAAAACGTACAAGAGTTAAACCATTACATTATCTCTTTATTACACTCAGACATTAGACTCGAAGGTCTTTACAACGATCAAACGTTAACTATGAAGACGCAACTCCATCTTCATCTTCCACAGGCACATGACTAGGGGCACGCAAGCCTCAGAACTCCTCGTAGTCGCTGAAGTACTCTCCTCCAGTGTTCTCCTCTGAACAGCGGGTAAGCAAGGGTGAGCACTCTTATGGTTGGAGCTCAGCAAGTGGGGGAAGATGCAAGGCTATCAAGGATAGGCTAAGAGTTTTGCTGCGGTTAGCATTTTAATGTTGGTCAAATTTTTATTAGCAAGCACCTAATTACTAGGTGTAAGTTTATACCAACCCACTTAATCATTTAGGAAAACATCTCCTCTCAAAAACCCACAAGAAACCACGATTTAATTCCATCTTCAAGTTTATTAATCATGTGAGGCTCCAGGCCGCTCTTGACCGTGAGCACGGCTGATCAATCAGTTTTAACTCTTCAGAGGTTGTACACTTTCACCACAGCTCGTGTTCCCCATGTTGCCCGGGTTGATCAGACCCTTAAACACTTCCGAGGTGAGTGGCTAGGGGCCCACTACAAAGCCTTTACAAAGATATGCAGAAGACCAACAACCCACGACAGTTACAGCTCAGGGCGGACCATAACCCTCCCTAGTGGTCAGCACCTTAGCAAAGGCTGCTACCCCAAAAGAACCGGGCTATACCCCTGCAACCCCGAGCCCCCTGTGTTCCTTTCAGATAAGGTCACCAGTACAATCACACACCTAATTAATTGGCGAAGCCAGAGCCATATGGACTGTGGTTGCACTGTTTTCCTGGGTGGTTCTCCATGTTCCGATTAAACCATATGATCTTGTTATTAACCACAAGCACACACATACATAAATATCACCAAAGGTTATCATGATCAATATTCACCATATTGTAAAAGATTCATTTTAACCATCCCAATTATAGCAACTAAGCATTTCTACCCAAAACATTTATTTAAAAGGGTTGTCCAAGGTAAAGGGGATAAAATCTAGTCATGTCCTTAAAAAGGTGATTTCCCATCAAATTTATGCAATACAACATTAAATGTAAACATAGTTATCATGCAAGTTGTGTGGGACAAAATAGAATATGCAAGGGGAGAAGTCCACTTGCCTTCCTTGCTTAAACACTGTAGTTCTTCTTCTTCAAACACTTGCTCTTGATCCACTTCAACTGGCTGCTCACTTGAAACCGGCACGATGTCTACGAGCACACAAGAATACATACAATAAATAAAACAACACACCAAGCAAAGGTAAACTGATCTAAAAGAAGAAACAGACAACAAGGTAGCTTTAAAGAAAGGTGGCTAGGAAAGATTAGGTGTAAGAACATAGTTGATTCATTAAGAGAGAATAAGGGTTGGCTCTAGGAACGCGAACACAAAAGCACTAGGAACTATCGGGAGCTTGGATGATCACAAACACGAGCTAGCTATGTGCTTGGTATATTTTAATTAAATAAAGTCATGTGTATAGGTTATTTCAAAGAAATACCCTATTTACAATTAAGCAAGTTATTTTATATTTACAAGACGGTATAAGCCTAATCCAATTTTATTTATAAATATTTAGTATGATTTATGCGAATTAAACATTTAATTTTAAAAGAAGCATGTAAAAGCATCTAGGCGCTTATTTTTATATTTCGAGTTATTCTAATCAAATTATAACTTAAAAACACATTTATATTCATATGAATCAAATTAAAAATTTAAGAAAACTCGAGATAAACCTATATTACATTTTAGTAGAAAGCAAATTGCATATTCATTAATCAAATTAAATTTGATTATAAAAACCGAGTTATTCATCTAATTAACTTTTAATTAGAAGAACTATTTCATTAGTATTAATCATATTAACTTTCTTATGAAAACACGTGTTGAACTCTAGCTAGATTTTAATTAGAAAAGCATGCATAACAGGATTTAATCATATTTAACATTTAAATAAATTATAAAACAAAGAACATGTTCAACATTGGCACTAACACGGAGTTTGAGTTGATATGAACCTAACGCAACTTGAAACGGTGGAAACGGAGCTAAAACACACAAGATACAGCCAAAACAAGGTTCTAAAACTGACGGTCTTGAAAAAACGGTCGCGTGGACACCAAGAACGCTTAAAACGGAGTTAGGACAGAAAAGATATGGCTAAAACAAGTTTCAGGGGCTTTTCTGTGAAGAAACAGAGCTTCCAGGGGCTTAACTGCAAGAAACCAGGGGCTAAAACATGATTGCACATATAAACCGAAGGTTTATAGTGTAAAAGACCAAAAATGGACCTCTGATGGGAAGAACTAAGAAGGACAGGGGCTTAAACATTGAAAACAGGACCTAACTGAAAGGATTTCTATAGGTGGAAGGACCTGGTTGCAAAACTAAGAAAATAGGGGGTCTCTTTAAGAAAAAGCCGGCGAGAGGCTCGGCTGACCTGTATCTTCCAGTTTGACTCGGGCCGGGGCGAGATCCAGACCGTCCGTGCCGGATTGGACGGCGGACGTGGCGTGCGTGCGAGAGGGCGGCAACGACTCTGATGACCAGGGGCTAGGGCAGATCTAGGCCGTTCGCACCTGATCGAGCGGCTGACGCAAAGCTGACGCGGGCATGGACAGCGCCGTGGGCGTGGTCTACAGGTCCACGGTGCGCCGGTCAAAGGGGTATGCCTTTGATAAGATCTAGACCGTCCACAGACGATCGGGCGGCTGGGGTGACCTGCGAGCGGTGCACAGGGGCGCTCGGCCTGCGCGCGGCGGCGCACAACTGGTAGCTCACCGGAGCATCACCGAAGAAGGCGTCTCGGGGATACGGGGCACCGTTTGCGACACGGATTGGACCGGGAGCAAGAGGAGGACATCACGGAGCTCACCAGGGGCTCGTTGACGGCGGTGGGGTGGTGTAGACGACGTGCGGTGATGAGGGGCGGACGGGATCACAGGTGCCCGTCGGGGAGGTGGTTGCGGCCTCGGCTCCGTGCCTTCAAGGATGGGGACGGCGTCCTGTGAGTGCAAGGGAGAGGAAGGAGGGTGAGGGTGGAACAGCCGGCGTCAAGAAAACGGCGACGGCGGATCGCTTCACCTCAGCAGCGGCGACCTAGGGCGACGATGCTGGAGCGACGCGGTTTGGCGGGGAAGGAGACACTCCGGGGCGCCGGGTCCTCGTGTGGGCGGCGCACGCGACAATCGAAGACGAGAGGAGCATGGGGAAACGTTTGCTGGCAGCGAAGAGCTTCGGGCGGCCTGCAATGGTGCGGCGGCCGGAAGTCGATCGACGACAGCGCGTGCGCGAGGGAGAGGTGCAGGGATGTACGGGCGGGGGAAAAGGGGCGAGGCTGAACACGGCTTTGACTTTTTAGGGTTGACAGGGAGGGGGAATGACGGCCGGGTGGAGAGGCCATCAATGGCCATGGCGGGCGCCGGCGGCTTTGATGGAAATTAATGGGGAGGAAGGGGTAACCGACAGAGGAAAGGAGGGAAGGAGTGGCGCCGGGGCTCCAATGTGCCTTGATGATGGGAATTGAAAGCGGGAGGGCGAGGAAGGCGCCGAAACGGCCGGCGGCGGGGTTACTGTGCGAGGCAGAGGAGGGACCGGCTGGAGGAAGAGGACGGCTGACGTGCGGGGGCCGGGTTGTCGGTGAAAGAAGGGAGGGAGAGAAGAGGACTGACACGTGGAGCCCAGTGGTCAGCGAGAGGAGAAAGGGAAGGAGGGAAGTGGGCCGTTGGGGGGGTGTTGGGCCGGATGAAGGAGTGGGCTGGCGGCGGGAAGCAGGCCGACAGAGAGAAGATGGGCCACGGGGAAAACTTGGGCCGGTGGAAAGGAGAGGGAGAGGAGGTGGGCCGCGGGGAAAAAGAAAAGAAAAGAAGGGGAAAAAAGAGGTGGGTCGGCGGGAGGTTGGGCCGCGCGAGCTACTGGGTCGCGGGCTGGAAAGAAAGGGAAGGGGAGAGGGAAGAGAGGGTTGGGGGTTTTTGTTCTCTTTTTTTCAAACATTAAATTCAAACTCTTTTTTAACTTTTCAAACTTTCAAAAAATTTTAAATCTTCACACCAACGAACAAAAACACCATGCATTCAAATTATGATGCTCAAGCACTTATTGCTTCTAATTTAAAATGATATTTAAATATTTTAGAGACCAAATTTATTTGATAATTTATTTAATCCTTAGAAAATAAAATCTAAAACCCCTTGTTGCTTACATTGTGTTGGTGATGGAATTTTAGGGTGTTACATGGCACGACAGGAAAGACTTGTGTAAAGTCACCTCCAAACACAACAACTTTTCCACAAAAGGGTCACTACAATCCATTATAATTTGCAAATATCTATCAAGAGTTTCAACACCTTGTATTTTGGTCATGGTTAGTTCGTCCCAAATGATTAATGATGTTATTCGCAAAAGAGCTATCATACCAATCTGCTTTGAAAAATTGCATATGCTATTATCACCGAGTTTAATAGGGATCTTGAACCTTGAGTGTGCTATGCCTGCCCGACATAATAGATGCCGCAATACCAGAGGTTGCTATTGCGACAACAATGAGGTTCATAGATCTGACCTTGGCAAGTAACGCTATGTACAAAAATGTTTTGCTAGTACCTCTAAGTCTTGAAAAAATATCACATGCTCCATGATGCATCAAAACCACATCGTTGTTCAACGTTCAGTGATCCTATGATATTCAAATCCTCCTTGTCAAAAACAATATTCCGCTCCTCGGTTAACTCTCTATAGTTATCTCTCCATGCACCTGTAAATAGGGTAAAAATCATCATATATAATCTTTGAACTTAACATGCTATAATATAATTTAAACACGATATGTATATAATATAAAACAACATTACACAATAGTCATAAAAATATGTCACACCCTGAAATTTCCAATTTTAGGATGTGAATATAGATAATAATAAAATAATAATTGTCACACCCTGAAATTTCCAATTTCAGGATGTGAATAGAAAGGATAATTAAATAACGATTTTCTCATAATTTTAAAATTTTTCCAACATTTATTTTTCTTTACAGGGAATATAGTATAGGAAAAATCCTTTGTTTGATTTTCTAAATTAAATAAAAGTTATGTGTGTTGCATTCATGCCGATGCATCTAGTGGTTCTTGAGTGCAAAAGGTTTCAAAAATGCGTTTAGGAGATGTCCAACACCTTCCGAGAATTTTCTGGATTTTTCTGGGATTTATTCTCATTTTCCTTGAGCTATTTCTATTTATTAGAAGGCTCTAAAATCTTTTTCATGAGCTCCAAATGTTTTATTTGGATTGTTCATGTCTTAATCTATCTCTAGGAATTTTTCCAGAATTTTTTGTGATTTTTTGAGTATTTTTAGTGCTTTAAACGAATTACTGGAGTTTCTCTGGAATTCTTTTGCACTGAAAATATATTTCAGAAAATACAAAATACAAAACAAAACCTATCTACCGGATTGGGCCGGGCCCGAGGCCCGACCCAACCCGCTCCGCCCCGGCCCGCCGGCCAATCCGCACGGCCCGGCCACGCCCATCCGGGCCGAGCATCCGAGCGGCGCGCGGCGCCGCCGCCGGGCCTCCGGCCTTGGCGTGCGTGCCACGCCGGGCTCCCCGCCCCGCGCGTCCCATAAAAGGGGCAAGCCTCGCGCCGCCCCCGCCCTAGTCGCCCGCCGCGCGCGCGCGCCGAAACCGCTCCGCAACTCCCGCGCCGCAGCGCCGCCGCCCTGCAGAAGTCGAGCCGGCGAGCTCGCCGCCGCCGCCCGCGTTTTTGCCGCCGCCGTTGATCTTTGAGCCGAGCTAGCACCACCGGGGAGATCCAGGCCGTCGAGCTGTGCACCCTCCGCCCCTTCTCACGGCCGGAAGTGCACCGGAGCACCAACGCCGCCTGGCACCGCCGCCGCCCGTCCGAGTCCGCCGCCGCCGCAGTCCGCCGTCCTTCCCCTTCCGTGGTGAGCACCCCACCTGTTTCCCCTGACCTCCTCTTGCTTTTCCCCGCCGCGGCCGAGCCGGAGACCGCCTGGTCCGCCGGCGATTTGGCCTCCAGGACCGCCGCCCGCCTCTACTGCCGGCTCGAGCAGAGGAAGGGGATGAGGGCCGGCCGGTTTGCAAAAATCCCCCTGCAAGATCCCATAATGAGAAGATCCAATCTTATGTCTTGCAAATTTTCCAAATAAAACCCTAGAGCTTTAGATTCCTTCGTTCAGATCCAAACCGAGGCCCTTTTACAGATCTAACCCCGAGTTTTAGCCTTTTCACGAGCACTGTTTCCTGTGTCTCGAGAATCTTCCCTGCTAACCCTTAAAATCTATAGTTAATTACGACTAGGTCCCTGTAATCTTGTTTTGCTCACCAAATCTTCGTTTTAGCTCCGATTTAATCCGTTCAAGTTGCGTTAGGTTCATAATAATGTAAAGCACGTGTTAGTGGTGTGTTTACCATGTTTTGTTTTCTTAAAATAAAATTAATATTAATTTTGATTAATGACTAGTTATACATGCCTTTTATAAATAAAAGCAATATAGATCTATATATCGTTTTTCATAATCAAATTTAATTTGATTAATGATTACTTTACATGCTTTTGTGAATAAATCTAATTAGATCTTTTACTCGGTTTTCCATAAGTCAAATATTAATTTGCTTAATGATTAATTAACTTTTATAATTAAAAGTTGATTAGGCTTTTACCGCGGCTTTTAAATAAATGTTAATCTTGATTAATACCAATTTAATACTGTTTTTGATAATAATATGATGAAATCGAATTACAAAGTTTTGTTTGGATTGTTCATATAGTTTAGTTCTTCTAAATTAAATGTTTAATCAGTTAAATTCATATATGAATCTTTATTAATAAAAACTTGACTAGTTCTTTACACCGGTTTCATAAATAAAGTTTAATATTGCATTAATGTCAACATATGGTATTTTATTTCTGAAATATCCTTTATATTTGTTTTGTTAATTAAAATGAACCTAGCTCATAGTGTTGCTCTCTCATATATGTAAAACGTTCGTTAGACGTTCTTTTCTTAGCTCAATCTAAGTGTGATCTTTCCGGACCTTGCTCAATCTTCTGCGACCATCTCTTTAAAGCTAACCAAGCCGTTCCAAGCACCCTTTGTGTTCTTTAGTGATCCATCTAATCGAGCCTATCCTTTAGTGCGTTCTTTTAAAGTTTTCTTTTGATTGGTGCTTTGTTCTTAGTATATGCTTGTTTGTTTGCTTTGTGTATGTTTGTGCCCGATGCTTGATGCGCCTAGAGTGAACGCCGTTCGAGAAGCTTGGAAGAGCTTGAAGTTGAAGATATTCTGAGCAACGACATTACTTTGGTTAAAGGCAAGTGTGTCCTTGATCTTTTGTCCCAATAATTTTATTAATCACTCATTGCATTGCTTGCATTAATTTTGATGGGTTCCTATTAAGGATTACCTAGTCTTTATGATCATTCCTTGTTAACCTGGGTTTACATTTATGTTGGGTAGCTATGCTTAGTTGCTATACCTGGGTTATGGTGGTTTTAATGAACATTAATGATGAATCATGCTATACCTTTATGTTATATCTTTGGATGTTAATACAAGACCATATGTTTAATCGGAACATGGAGAAACACCCAGAATAACAGTGCAACCACAAGGACTATATGGCTCTGGTCTTGGCCGAGTAATTAGGGAAGTCTTTGTGTGGTTATTACTCGCATAGTAGGTTGGGGACGGAGGAATGCTTTTATGGCTCTTCTATTCCGGAGCGGTGATGGAACGGAAGACTCTATGGCTTACCGTCCGTAATAGAAGTGTGGTACGAAAGATAGCCTCTATGACATACTACTATGGACTAATACGCACGGGAGGACTCTTTGTAAAGGCCTCGTAGCGTCCCTATGCAATCACACCTCGGTAGTGTGGTATGGTGCTTGGCCGGCATCGCATGGTTGGGTCTAAAGTTCTTCGGGACTTTTACGCGACTTGTGGGTAAAGATGTACAACCTGCGAGTGTAAAACTAATCGATTAGCCGTGCCCACGGTCACGGGCGGCCTGGACCCTCACATGATAATTGAACTTGAAGATGGACTTAAATCACTCTCTCTGGTTATGCTTGCCATGTGCTTATGGCGTACCTCTTATCTTATGCTTAATGTGGGTTGGTATAAACTTATACTTTATTAGTAATCAGGTGCTAATAAAACTTGACCAACTAAAATCTTAAATGCTTATAGCCCAGTCCACTATAAAGCCTTTGCATTCATTCTTTTTCCCCACACTTGCTGAGTACGACAAGTGCTCACCCTTGCTATAAACATTGTTGCTCAGAAAAAGGATGCTACTCTGAAGTCTTGTGAAGTTGTTGCTGGTGCTAGGCGTACGCAACCCCCAGTCGATTGCCTGTGATGTTTGGAGCCTTCGTTTCCAGGATTAAGCGTAAATCTCTGATAATCTTTCTTTTTCTTACGTGATACTGTTTCTGTATTCACTTATATGTCACTATATGCATGAAACTTGATCCTGGCATGCATATAGGTTTGCACTTGGTTTCCTTCGGAAAATCGGGTGTGACAATAATTTTCTCATAATTTTAAAATTTTTCCAACACTTATTTTTCCTTTAAATTAAATAAATGGCTTTATATTTGTTGCATTCATGCAGATGCATTGTTCTTGTGTGTTTGAATTCAAGTTTGAATTTGAATTCATTTGTTGGAAGTGTTTTCAAAATAGTTAAAGCCTTTCCCTTTTTATCCCAACCCTTTCTCCCCTTTTGGCCTTTTTATTTTCGTAGCCCAAACTCCCGAAGTCTGTTAGCAGCCCCTTAGCTCCTTTTCCACAACTGCTTCAACTCCCTCGGCCCGGCCTGCTTCGTTACCATAGTGGCCCGTCATCTGAAGTCTATCGATGCCCATCATCTTCTTTCGAAGGTCGTTGTTGCTCCTCAAACCCCCGCAACCCAGATTTACATCATGGCCCAACAACTGGAAGTCTGGTTCTGCTCCCTGCACTTCTCTTCTTCACGCGCTCGTCGACCTTCAGTTCAACAGCCCATCTCCTGGCCCGGCCACGAGCCCGCTAGAGCCCATCTGGGCCCAGGCACGTCGGTGTCCATGGCGGACACGACACCCCACCGCCGCCGACCGTCCTTGGCTTCCACGCCAAGGCAGCCCCGTGCCCTCGGCCCTATTTAAGGTGCCGCCACCTCCCTCACGTGCCCTAGCCGCACCGCCTCGTCGTCCAGCCGCGCACGCTATCGCTACCCAACCGCCAATGGAGCCAAGCGCCGCCGCGAGACGTCGCCAATTCGCCGCGAATGAAGCTCCGCCAGACGAAGCCGACCCTACAACAAGCTTCCTTGTGTCGCGCCGAAGTCGTCATGCCCCTTCCCGTCGCCGGATAAGCACCGGAACACCGCCGCCGCATGAAGCCTGAGTTGGTCCCCATGGCCGACCGCCGTCGTCCTCTTCGATTCTGGCCGACCGCCGTCATCCTCTTCGATTCTGGCCGCTGTCGTCGTCCTCCGCCGCTGGTGAGTGTCTCCACGGGTTCTCCTCGATCTCCTCCTCCTATTACTAGCCTCACCCGAGCCCTCGTTGCCCGAGCCACCGGCGATTTGGATCGGCAGGAACTGTCGTGCGCCTCTGTCGAGAGGTATAGGAGAAGGATTTGGCGGTTTTGCAAATAGACCCTTGTCCTTCCTAGTAACCTTTAGATCTTTTCATGTGTCTTGCAAGCCTTGCAGAAAACACCCTAGATCTTTTAGATCCTTACAAACAGATCCAACCCGAAGCATCTTTTCAGATCTAGCCCTAACCTTTATCCTTTTAGTTAGCACTGTTGTATGTGTCTTGCTAGTCTTATCTGTTAGCCCCTGTTATCTATGGTTAATCACAACTAGGTCCCTATAGCCATGTTTTATCCATATCTTGCTTGTTTTAGCTCTGTCTTGATCCGTTCAAATTGCGTTAGGTTCATAATAAAATAAAGTAGGCGTTACTGGTGTGTTTTCATCATGATTGCTTTCTGAAAATTAATTTAATATTAATTTTGCTTAATACCTATTAAACATGCCTTTTCCTGAATAAAAGCTACATAGTGTTGTATACCGTTTTTCATAATCAATATTAATTTGATTAAATAAATAAAATATGATTAGATATTTATCTAGTTTTTTCATAATCAAATAGTAATTT
The DNA here is from genome assembly GCA_947561735.1 of Cenchrus americanus. Classification (NCBI taxonomy): domain Eukaryota; kingdom Viridiplantae; phylum Streptophyta; class Magnoliopsida; order Poales; family Poaceae; genus Cenchrus; species Cenchrus americanus. Next base: position 250,773,526 of record OX387245.1, on the reverse strand, counting down.
GTTGAAGGATCAGATGGCGACTAGAGAGGGGGGGAGTGAATAGGAGCCGGTAAAAATTCTTCCCAAAGAACCCGGCCTATGTCCTACTCAAATCCCGGTCACACACAAGCGATGGATCGAATCACGCACCAATCGCCAAGACCACGAGGTTATGGATCAACCTCTAGCCTTAGGAACGATTCCTCAAAGCACACGCGGAAGCACTAGAAAGGGGAGGAAGGAATCGAACCAAGAAGCAAAGCACACGGGCTACGGCGGACCGTCCGCGCAGAGGGGCGGACCGTCCGCAAGAGCCGCGCGGACCGTCCGGCCGGGTATCGCGGACCGTCCGCACCCGAGCCGCGGACCGTCCGGCCTTCGCCGCGGACCGTCCGTTAACTTTACACGAACGGCCCAAAGACACCCCCGTGCCACGGGACCGTCCGCGGGGAGCACGCGGACCGTCCGCCTAGCACCCGCGGACCGTCTGCCCGACACCGCGGACTGTCCGAAACTTCGTCCAACCAAAAACCAAAATCACGACGGATCGAAACAAAGGACGAGCAAGAACACGAAGAACTCGGGACGAACTCGAGCGGCGCGGACCGTCCGCCAGGAGGGCGCGGACCGTCCGCGAGGGTCGGACAGAACAGAAAAATGCCCGACCTCGAAAGTCAACTCCCCCAAATCATCATCGGATTTCCCAAACGGTTGAAGCTGTGGAGACAAGGGTTTGGGGACTTGAAAAGCGTCACACAAGGATGCTATAGCCCAAAAATCTTGCCTCCTAACTCCCTAAATCACCGGGAATCGCGAATCCTTTGAGCACCACCAAAAACTAGAGCACCGAACGAAAACTCACGAATCGAAGTGATTTCCCGGCGTTTGAGGACACAAGATCAAGCACAAAGATGCACAAGACATCTATCCATGTTTTCCTCAAAGAAATCCGGGAAGAAACTCACTCAAATCCGCGGAATCACACCGGGAACAAAGGCACGAAAATAAGCACAAAAAGGCCACGGAAAAACAACCCCGAATCTTCTATACAAACCAGGAAAGATTCACAAGGTCTAGCATGCCGCCCTAGCATCCATCCCTCTCAACAAATCTCTCATGAAGCTCTCATGCTAGCCTAGAGAAAATAGGAAAGAAAAAAGCTACGAAAATGAGAAAGAGGAGGGAGCAAATGAAACCCTAAGTCGCGGAGAGAGAGAGCCATCAACACACACTCCGGGCTTATATATCGAGTCCCGCCGGAGTGGTAAATGACTCGACTACCCCTAACTACACTATCGGCGATACAACCCACGTAGGGGCATTTTGGTAATGTTTGTGGGTCTTGCCATCGGACGGCCACGCCTTTGCCGCACCCCGCGTCCTCCCGACGCAAGCCATGCGATCCCGCCGCGTGTCCTCCGCTTCGAAGCTTCCCGACACGCCGGATCCCGTCTCCGTCGTGTTGGGCCCTCGGACTTGGTTTTGAGGCCCAAACCAAGAAACCGTCCGCCGATGGTTTTGTGGGCAAACCACCAAACCACGCGTGCCCGGTCCGGCCTCCCGCCAAACCACTTGACTCGACCACCACCGTGCACCGCTCACTTGTCCATGACTTCGTCTTGCTTGTGTCGCCACCATGTGGCCCGCACCGGGGCGGCCCGCCGTCCACCGGTCCCTCGAACCGAGCCTACTTGTCTCTCCATCTCCCGAGGCCCCTCAAGGCTGAAGACCTTTCGCGCCCGTTCTTCACCTGCAACAACACGAACTAGGCCGCAGCCTACACCTGCGCACTAAGCCAAGAGTCAGTCCAACACCCGTTGTCAATCACTCATCACCAAGGAGCGGTCATCCACCGACCACTGGGACGCTCCTGGTCCACAATCTCCCCCTTGATGAGTGCATTGACAACACAACGCGAAATGAAATTCAGAGTAAAAGAGAAAAGAAAGAAGAAAGAAAAACAAAGAAGCTCAACTCATGACCAAAACCGAGGAAAGGCGAAGAAAGGTCACAAGCCAAGCAAAGCACAAAATCCACACCGAAAACAGCAAGAAAGCTCCCCCTGAACAAATGCAAACTCCCCCTGAATATGTGGATGTAAACTCATGCAAACTCCCAAATTTCAGCTCACCTCTTCTGAATTTTCATTAAGCTCACCTTTTCTCCCCCTTGTTGACAATGTATGAATCAAGGTGAAAATGCAGAAATGCAAAGCAAAGGATATAAACATCTACATGAGCTTCTCAAATAGGCCAAATCTAGTGTCAGAGGCTAAAAATGAGACAAAGATCACACACATGAATCATAGCATAGTCAAAGCATTGCCACAAGTAATATATGAAAATACAAGCATGTGACAAAGCAAAATTTCAGATTTAAGTAATTTTACCAAAAGAAGGCTCGCTTCACATGTAAAAGCCTATCCATGTCACACTTGAGCCACAAACATGCATACCATTTAAAGATCATACAAGGATATCAAATTCTCAGCAAAAGATCATGGCAAACACCCATAAAGCAAAGCATGTCATGTCAAAGCTCATGAGCCATGTGTCCACTTCGGGGAGACTTCTCCACTGGTGAACATCATGCAACATGTTTTGCACCCATATGTGAAAGATAAGACATTTTAAGCATAGACATGATGGATGGAGCATTTTTCGAGCAATATACACTTCTTTTCAGGATTAATTCATTTCATGGTACATGAAGTGCCTTTGCGGCAAAAAGAAGCTTATGCTCCCCCATGAATGCAACATAGGCTAAACATTCACAATGATATCCGGCCTTTGGCCCAAATGCAAGAACAGGCATCCAAGCACAATCTAAGCATGAAAAGCACATTTAGACCAAACTGTGACATGGATACACAACTACACACGAGTGGAGCAAAATTTCATCAAAAAATAGTCAAGTTTAGCATTTATTTCAAAAGGGGCTATCTCACCACACATATATCTCAAATATTCCAAGAGCATAGCCTCACATCACCATTTCTCCACACATATAACCAAAATCTCACAAATAGCCAAAGAGACTCAAATATGGCATATGAAAGAAGCTCATCATCCTAAAATGCAATATGATACAAATGCAACATGATATATGACAAGATGGCTATCCTACCATGGTTTATACATCAAGCAAAGCATGTATATACATCAAAGTGAAACATGGTATGATACATATGGTACAAAAAGGAAATCCCCCAAGAAACAACTAGAACGGGCAACAAACCCCAAGTTCCCCCCGCAAGCGCACAAATGTAGCTTGGTCGAGAGGTTTTGTAAAGATGTCGGCTAGCTGATCTTGGGTAGGGACATGGCTCAAAACAATGGTTCCTTTCTCCACATTGTCCCTCAGGAAATGATACCTCACTTCTATATGTTTGGTTCGGGAGTGAAGCATCGGGTTTTTGGCTACGCTTATGGCACCGGTGCTATCACAAAGAAGTGGGATCCGGGTGCACTCCTCACCAAAGTCTCTCAAAGTGTATGAAATCCACGGCAGCTCGGGAACAACAACTCGCGGCAAGCAACATACTCCGCCTCCGTGGTAGACCGAGCTACACTAGACCGCTTGCGGGAAGACCATGAGACCAACGAAGAACCAAGAAACCGACAAGTGCCGAAGTAGACTTCCTCTCGACTCGACAACCAGCAAAATCCGCATCGGAAAAACCATGAAGAGACAGAGTCGAGGAGGAAGAATACCAAAGGCCAAGACCGAGGGCGGATCGTAGGTACCGAAGATCCTTTTGACGGCCCGTCGATGTGATGTCCTCGGCGAAGCCTCGAAAACGAGCGCACAGACACACGCTGAACTGTATGTCTGGCCTCGTCGCCGTCAAGTAGAGGAGGGAGCCGATCATGCTCCTGTACTCCCGCTGGTCCACTGGTTCTCCATCCTCATCCGCATCCAAAGTGGCCGTACTCCCCATGGGAGTCGACATCGGCTTCACATCTTGCATCTGGAACTTCCTCAGCGTATCTTTCGTGTACTTGGTCTGGTGCACAAATGTACCGTCCTTCACTTGCTTGATCTGCAGCCCGAGAAAATACTGCAACTCGCCCATCATGCTCATCTCGAACTCCCTGCTCATGTCATCTGCAAACTTGGCAACAAGGTTATGTGACGAGCCACCAAAGACAATATCATCCACGTAAATCTGAACAATCAGCAAGTCATTTCCATGCTTGAGGAGAAACAAGGTTCTATCCACGGTACCCATCACAAACCCTCTGCTCAAAAGAAAACCTCTCAATCTCCCATACCAAGCACGGGGCGCCTGTTTCAACCCATACGAGCCCTTTTCAACCCGTATACCCCGTGTGGGTACAACTCGCTCTCAAACCCGTGTGGTCGCTTCACATACACCTCCTCCTCTATGACCCCATTCGTAAAAGCACTCTTCACGTCCATCCGAAACAACTTGAACCCTTTAGCCACGGCAAAGGCTAGAAGGATCCGAATTGCCTCAAGACGGGCCACAGGAGCGAAGGTCTCCTCATAGTCGATCCCCTCCTTCTGACTAAACCCCTGAGCAACAAGTCTGGACTTGTTTCTCACAACCATCCCATTCTCTCCCTCTTTGTTCTTCCAAACCCACTTGGTTCCTATGGGATGGCAATTTGGAGGTGGTTCAACTAACTCCCACACCTGGTTCCTCTCAAAGTTTTCCAACTCCTCATGCATAGAATTGACCCAGTTTGCATCAGATAAAGCATGTCCAATGTCCTTGGGCTCAAAAGTAGCAACAAAAGCAAGATGAGCAAAATGAGAGGAATTCCCGGACCTCGACCGTGTAGTGCGTTCATTGATGTCTCCAATGATCTTCGACATGGGATGCACTTCTTGAATCCGCCGGGGAGCCTCACGCCTCGAGACTACCTCCCCCTCAACTTCGGCCTTCTCTCGCCCGGTCCTCTTGTTGCACCGTCGTTGTCCATGAAGTAGACGGTCCATGCTCCAAAGTAGTCGTAGGGGAAGTAGTGGGTACATGCTCGGCTTCGGGCGCATGGTTCTCCCCATCATCATCTCCGGCTTCATCTTTCTCCTCTTCAAAGAGGTCCTCGGCCATCTCTTCATCACCCGCACATTCAAAGCCAAGAGAGGTACATGGCATTGTCTCGTCGAAGGTCACCTCGCAAGTCTCCATGATTTTGTTAGTCTCAAGGTTAAGCACCCTATAGGCTCTAGAGTGGTTAGCATATCCAAAGAAAATACCATCACTAGACCTAGCCTCAAACTTGTCGAGTTTTCCCTTTTTCAAAATAAAGCACTTGCAGCCAAAAACTCGGAAATGACTCACTTTGGGTGCCCAACCATGCATAAGCTCATAACGAGTCTTCTTCTTGAAAGCTCTCAATAAAATCCGATTGGAAACATGACAAGCCGTATTGACCGCCTCGCCCCAAAACCTCCTAGGAGTCCCGTGCTCATCGAGCATCGTCCTAGCCATCTCACAAAGAGTCCGATTTTTCCTTTCCACGACTCCATTTTGAGGGGGCACATAAGGGGTCGAATACCGATGTTCAAGACCTAGATCACGACAAAAGGCATCAAAACGAGAGTTCTTGAACTCGCAGCCATTATCACCGCGGATAGCTCGAATAGCATTCCCATGCCTCTCGTTTTTCAACCTCACGATCGGATCTCGAACAAAGCCAAAAGTCTCACTCTTATCCTCCAAGAAGAACACCCGGGCATAGCGAGAGTAATCGTCCACCACAACAAGGACATACCACTTCCCACCCACCGAGCGAACTCGAGCCGGCCCAACAAGGTCCATATGCAACGGCTCCGTCGGACGCTCGGTCATGACATCGGTCGGGGGTGGATGGGGAGTGGCTACCATCTTACCATGCCTACAAGGAGCACAAACCAAATCCTTCTCAAACTTCAACTTCGGCAATCCTCGGACAAGGTCAAGACCACTCAAGCGGGAAACCAAATCAAAGCTCAAGTGTCCCAACCGCCTATGCCATTTCCACAAATCGAAGAAGGACCGGCCATCGGACGGCGAGCAGGACCCAAAGAACGAGAGAAATCGACACGAAAATCCGACCCTCGGGGATGATCATACGTACAAGATCACCTCGAGAATCAAGCAAACGAGACTCGCCGGACTTGAAACGCACCTCAAAACCCTCATCAAGCAACCGAGAAACCGAAAGCAAATTAAAACCCAAAGACTTCACAAGAGCCACTCTCTTCAACGTTACCTTGTCACTCACATGCACAACACCCTCTGAAAGCACCCTACCTCGTCCATTGTCCCCAAATGTAATGTACATCTTTTCCTTCATCGGGGTGAGGCCGGAGAACCACTTCTTATCTCCGGTCATGTGTCGAGAACACCCGGAGTCGATCAACCAAATGTTCTCCAAGCCTCCCGCCCGCAATCGTAAACAAGAACGAGAATGAGCTAGCGACTCGACACCGGGGTTAGCACGAGAGAAAGTTAAACCAAGGTGTCGAGCCATCCGCTCAAAAGAGGGGTTAGCAAACATCACTCCCTTGCCACCAAACTTCCCATGTCCCATGGGAGGAGTACGAGCACCACGAGGGGGAAAACGTGGTCCGTAGTTCCTCCGGAACCCAAAGCCGCGATCATCTCCCCTAAACCCGTACTGAGGACGAGTAGGAGGACGTCCAGCAAAACCACCACGAGCCCGACCAAACCTCTCACCAGCACGCACACCATCATCTCTCCTGCCAAACCTCTCATCACCACCTCTCTGTGGAAACCTGCCAACACTCCTCACACTTCCCACACCCCGTGGAAGTGGCACTCTAGGCTCAGGAATACCATGAGGCTGGCGATACCTGTCCTGGTTCGCTTGCTCCCTAGCAAGCTTCTCATCCCTCTTCCTCTTGTAGCAAAACTCCGCAAGATGCCTCTCCTTGCCACAATACTCACACCTGAAGGGGATGGGTTTTGGTTTTGGCTCTGGCTTCTCTCTAGGCTTCTCACCCTTCTCACCCACAAACTTCACTGGTTTCTGGAAATCATTTGTCTTAGGTGGGAATTTGGGTGGATCTTGGGTTGTGTCAAGCTTGTTGCAAAGGTGGTTGGGCTTTGGTGTGAAAGAGTTCTTGGGTGCTTTTGGAAGTGGGACTTGGATCTCTCCGATCACCTCAAACCCGGGGTTTGACTCAACACACTTCTCGTACACACTCTCCCCACTGTTCTCTCCCACTTTCTCACCCAACTTCTCAAACCCCAAACCACGACCATCGGCTCTCTTGAACTCCTCAATCATGATTTTCAATTGAGGTTCCCGCCCGTACAACCAACCCAACACCTTCCTCAAATAATCATTTTCCTCATAAATGACATCCAAACGGGAAGTAAGTTCAAGATTACGCAAAGTGACTTCATCACGGCTAGAACATGCATTTGCAACAGGAGATTTCAAAGATGCTTCCAAAGAACTGATAGTAGAGCGAGCATCAACAAGCTTAGCATGCATAGTAGGACATGATTTGCAAGCACCAAGCAAAGTGGGTCTAGCCTTAAGCTCATCATGTTCAGTCCTAAGAGCAGCTAGTTGAGCCAAAATAGAAGCATTCTTCTCATTAAGCAGTTTGATCTCATTCAACCAAGCATCACACTCAACACATTCAACATCATCAGGAGAAGTAGGAGCAAGTTTCAAAGAGTCATTCTCAAGTTTCAATTCAAGCAATTTTGACTCTAACTCTCCTACTTTCTCACTAGCATTCTCAAGCTGAGCCCTAAGATCTTTCCTTATCTTTTTGGCATCTCTCAAGACACTATCACGGTTATCAAGCAAACCATTCAACCTAGCAATCTCAAGCAAGCAAAGAGTCGGGATCACGGTTTACCTCATCCTCCGAGTTGGAGTCGCCGTCTTCCTTCACACTCTTCTTCTTGCTCGAGCTATGGGCCATGCCACGAAACCCTCGAGCGCCACACGGCTCACCCCGCCGAGGTTCCGCTTGCACTCTTCTTGCCACCGCGCCTCCCGGCGTCTTCATCTTCGGGCCGCTGAGCTTGATCGCTCCTCGCTTGAGCTTGAGTCGACGTCGCTCGCACCGGCCACCATCGCTCTTGCCTTGTTCTTCTTGTGGGCGCTCTTGCTCGGTCGCCGCTTGTCCTTGTCCTTGCTCTTGGACTTGTTGAAGTGCTTGCCCTTGGAGGAGTACTTGTCTTCACGCCTCGGGTGCGCCTTGTACTCGTTCACCTTGTACTTGTTCTCCTCCGCTTCGGGCACTCGGCGATGAAGTGGCCACGCTTGCCACACTTGTAGCATGTCCCTGAGCTCCGCCTTGCGTTCCTCCGACTCTCGTGTAGTCGTTCAAATCTTCTTGAGAGCAAGGCCAGCTCCTCCTCGCCTAGCACATCAAACTCCTCATCTGGAATGGACATAAGAGAGGACAAAGAAAAGCGTCGACAGGAAGGGTTAGATTTGCCCTTTGATCCTCCCACAAGAGCAAGACTATGGTCGGTCGAGCCCTCATGCTTGGATAGCATCTTCCTGTCAATCTCAGCCGACTTGAGCTTAGAAAAGAGGTCATCCAACTCAATAGTCAAATAATTCCCAGACTCCTTGATGGCCTCAACCTTAGCACCCCAAACATTTGGATCCAAGACATGCAAGAGCTTCAAAGCCTGATCATGCTTGGAGTACGGAAAATCCTCAACATTAGCCTTCATGTTGTTCACGATGGCAATGAACCTCTGAAACATCGCATCAATGTCCTCACCGGGAAGTGGAGTGAAATTCTCATATTGCATCCGGTAAGAGACAAAGAGGCGAGCCTTCACATGGTTATCACCACCGTGAGCAACCAACAACTTATCCCAAATTTGCCAAGCAAGATCCAAATGGCGAACACGATCAAACTCGGATCACACAAGCTCGGCACAAGTGATCAACGGCTTTCGCATTAGCCTCATACTTGGCCTTGGCATCGGCTTCGGTCACCATAAGAGTATGGATGTTGACCGGAATAGCATATGTCTTGTCAAGCACAATAAACTCCAACAAGCCTTTCCTCGAAGAAAAATCCTCATACGAGCCGCCCACTTGTGGTAACCCTTGCCATCGAAGTGCGGCGGACCGCCCCGCTCAACGTACGCCATCTTGGGATTCAAGACTTGTCAAAGTCGCAAAGAATCCGGCACCAAGCTCTGATACCAATTGAAGGATCAGATGGCGACTAGAGAGGGGGGGAGTGAATAGGAGCCGGTAAAAATTCTTCCCAAAGAACCCGGCCTATGTCCTACTCAAATCCCGGTCACACACAAGCGATGGATCGAATCACGCACCAATCGCCAAGACCACGAGGTTATGGATCAACCTCTAGCCTTAGGAACGATTCCTCAAAGCACACGCGGAAGCACTAGAAAGGGGAGGAAGGAATCGAACCAAGAAGCAAAGCACACGGGCTGCGGCGGACCGTCCGCGGGCAGAGGGGCGGACCGTCCGCAAGAGCCGCGCGGACCGTCCGGCCGGGTATCGCGGACCGTCCGCACCCGAGCCGCGGACCGTCCGGCCTTCGCCGCGGACCGTCCGTTAATTTACACAGAACGGCCCAAAGACACCCCCGTGCCACGGACCGTCCGCGGGGAGCACGCGGACCGTCCGCCTAGCACCCGCGGACCGTCTGCCCGACACCGCGGACTGTCCGAAACTTCGTCCAACCAAAAACCAAAATCACGACGGATCGAAACAAAGGACGAGCAAGAACACGAAGAACTCGGGACGAACTCGAGCGGCGCGGACCGTCCGCCGGAGGGCGCGGACCGTCCGCGAGGGTCGGACGAACGAGAAAAAATGCCCGACCTCGAAAGTCAACTCCCCCAAATCATCATCGGATTTCCCAAACGGTTGAAGTTTGTGGAGACAAGGGTTTGGGGACTTGAAAAGCGTCACACAAGGATGCTATAGCCCAAAAATCTTGCCTCCTAACTCCCTAAATCACCGGGAATCGCGAATCCTTTGAGCACCACCAAAAACTAGAGCACCGAACGAAAACTCACGAATCGAAGTGATTTCCCGGCGTTTGAGGACACAAGATCAAGCACAAAGATGCACAAGACATCTATCCATGTTTTCCTCAAAGAAATCCGGGAAGAAACTCACTCAAATCCGCGGAATCACACCGGGAACAAAGGCACGAAAATAAGCACAAAAAGGCCACGGAAAAACAACCCCGAATCTTCTATACAAACCAGGAAAGATTCACAAGGTCTAGCATGCCGCCCTAGCATCCATCCCTCTCAACAAATCTCTCATGAAGCTCTCATGCTAGCCTAGAGAAAATAGGAAAGAAAAAAGCTACGAAAATGAGAAAGAGGAGGGAGCAAATGAAACCCTAAGTCGCGGAGAGAGAGAGCCATCAACACACACTCCAGGCTTATATATCAGGTCCCGCCGGAGTGGTAAATGACTCGACTACCCCTAACTACACTACTGGCGATACAACCCACGTAGGGGCATTTTGGTAATGTTTGTGGGTCTTGCCATCGGACGGCCACGCCTTTGCCGCACCCCCGCGTCCTCCCGACGCAAGCCATGCGATCCCGCCGCGTGTCCTCCGCTTCGAAGCTTCCCGACACGCCGGATCCCGTCTCCGTCGTGTTGGGCCCTCGGACTTGGTTTTGAGGCCCAAACCAAGAAACCGTCCGCCGATGGTTTTGTGGGCAAACCACCAAACCCCGCGTGCCCGGTCCGGCCTCCCGCCAAACCACTTGACTCGACCACCACCGTGCACCGGCTCACTTGTCCATGACTTCGTCTTGCTTGTGTCGCCACCATGTGGCCCTGTTGACGGTGAAAATCCGTCAACCTAGCCATGAGTTTACCTTCGGTGTTGGCATGAATTTTATACTTTATCCATTGGTACTAACCCCCGTGGTATAACAAGTTCACGTGTGCATGTCGTTTTTGGAGTTTAATGTTTATGCAGGGATTTAGTGTTGAATGCAAGACTTTCGGGATAAGTTCATCAAGCACCTCATGACAAGACTTTGAAGCCCCGAACAAGTCATGCAATGAAGCAAAACTAACTCCAAGAAGCCGGGGACTTGATCCGAGAAGACGACATACTCCGGGGACCCGACCGAGAAAAGTCTTTCGAATCTTCCAAGACAAGGAGTTGAGTCCAATTCGGAGAGAAACCGACGACATGGACCCATATGCGAAGGGGGAAGCATCCGGGAAGCAAGGGAACCGACCTCGGGCAAAGGAGCCCGCGGGGGGCCGGGCCTAAATGGGCCCGGCCGGCCGGCCCGTCCGGTCGGCCCCGAGCCCATTTAGGGCCCAAATGCGACGTCCTTTGCCCTAGCCGCCGATCGGGCTATTTATAGTCCCCCGACCGAGAGCCACGCGAGAGAAGATTTCGTCTTCGGCCGCCGAGAAGCGAGAGAGGAGAGGGACACCATCTAGGAGAGGAGAGGGTCGAGCTAGTTGACTAGGGTTTCCCTAGCCGACGTGGGAACCTTGCAAGGAAGACCACGTCGGAGTTCCGAGCTAGAAGCAAGATCAAGGAAGGATCCCGGTGGTGATCTTGTGTATGTATCATTGTTATAGTTGAATTATCAAGTTGAATCTTTTCCCGGCGATCAAGTGTTTCCTCGAAGATTTCGTTTTTCGATCGGCTTTGCTTATTCCAATTCTATTCTCGAGATAGATTACATAGGGTGTTCTTGTAGCCGCGGTGGCTAGAGGTACACGCCGGATCCTCCGAAAGAATCTCGACTTGTCTTTTGACTCGCCCTAAGCTCCCCGCATGAATAGGGATACGTTGTGACAGAACGGGGGTCTCGAAAGGCGGATGTTTTCGGATTTGGACGGGAAACCACGATTTAAAGAGGCTTTTATTAAGATTCGATTTGCTACTTCTTCTTTTGCTTGGAACTTCAACGAAAGGCTTACCCCGATCCCTCTAGATCGGTTTATCTACCTAATCTTACTTTGTTTTCTCCGGTTTTTAGTAGATTAGATTCGTTTTGTGTCTTTTACTTAGATGCATTAGGTCTTTTATCGATTATTGAAGATTACTTGGCTTTAATAGATTAATTCTTGCGTCACACATTTGTTCCACGGATTCGATACCTTGGGTTCACCACTCGAGGGAAGAAGGGTCCCTTGACTACGACGGGAGACTTGTACGCTTGCGAGTCACGAACGAACTTTGATACAATTATTAACCGTCAACAAGCCCCTTTTTCTGGCGCCGTTGCCGGGGAACAAGTGATCAAGATTTGATTTTTTATTGCTTTTTTTTGTAATTTTCAGTACTGATTTTGTTTTATTTTTGCATTTAATAAGCTTCGATCATCCTCAAAATACATCTAATCTAGTTTGTCTAACTCTAGTCTTTATAGATTTGTTTTGTTTTCTAGTTTCTTTTGCATATTTTGTTTATTGCTAACCCTAACAGGAGATGGACGGCTACCTCTCCAACAAACCCGATAATTTTGTGGATGATCCAGAAAAACTTTACAGGCTAAGGAGACGCGAAGCACATCAAGCTAAAAAGCTGGATTTTGTAGACTCGGAGTCGGAAGACAAAGGATCGCAGGAATCTCCGGAGAATTCACCACCTCAAAGTCCGCGGGAGAACCGACGTCCACCGATGGGTGACCAACCACCGGAAGAACGCAAGATTGGGGAGCTATGCACCCCAGACATCATCGACCTACCAATCTTGAACCTCGACGAGATCGGAAGACCGTTCGAGATCAAGACCTCAACAATCCGCATGGTGCAACATTCACCCTTCACCGGCAAAGAGGATCCGAACCTTCACCTCCAAGCATTCATTCAACTATGTCAGACTTTCAACATGGATGGGGTGACTCAAGATCAAATGAGGGCAAGGCTTTTTCCGTTTTCACTACTCGGGAAGGCGTTGCAATGGTTCCACTCTCAACCGGCGGAGACGGTGCAAAATTGGAACACGTTGATGAAGGCTTTCATGAAGGAATACTACTCACCGGGTAAAACTCAAAGCTTGCGTAATAAGATTGCCACCTTTGTTCAATATCCTACGAAACTATCTCGGAGGCATTCGAGCGCTTCAACGAGTACACCGGGCGGTTCCACATCACAAGTTCCCGAAAGAAGACCTCGTGCAAAAGTTCTATCAAGGACTCACCATGGCGTCAAGGACGATCATCGATGCATCGGCGGGAGGATCTATCATCGAGCTTACACCGACGGAAGCTTTCACGTTATTCAAGAAGGTCGCGGATAATGACACGTGGGCGTCATCCGGCGCCTACACCCGGCTCAACCTATGGGGAACGTCAAAGGAATCTTGCAAGTGGAGAAGGAAGACATACTCGAAGGCAAGATCGACTCGCTCATGAGGAGGTTGGAGAAGATGGAGATAGAAAAGAAAGAGGCTCAAGACTTGAAGGCCGCCGAAGCAAGGTCCACATGCGAAGAATGTGGAGAGTATGGCCATGTCCGCAAAGATTGTCCGGAGGAAGCCAAAGTGCTCGACTACATGAGGAAGGGAGAATTGCCGAACTTCCGCTACGGGCAAGGTAGGCCTCAATTTAATGCAAGCTCATCTATTCCTAACGCGGTTCCACTTCGGATACAATTGAAGGAGTTCATGGATGAGCAAGCTAAGATCAACAAGGACACCGTCACCAAGTTCAAGACCATAGACAAGGTGTTGGAGAACATCGATAGCAAAGTGACGGAGGTCGGAAGTTCCAATCATCAAGTGCTCAACATGATGAAGATGCTCGAGACGCAAGTTGGACAACTTGCGGGGCGCCTCACTAATGATGAAGGGAAGCTTCCGGGACAACCCAAATGTCCCGAATCGGCGAAGGCCATTCAAACACGTTCGGGGAAGGAGACCGAAGATCCGGAACGTACCGCGGGAGCAAGAAAGCCGAAACCGTCCACCGAGGTGGAAGGAGTTGCTAAAGAGAAGGTTACGGGGATCGTCACCGAGGAACCCGAATTTGAGATGCCGGAAGATGACACGAGGATACCGCAACTCAAGCCACGCTACTTCCGAGGTAAACTTGACAACCACTTTGAGAAGTTTGTGGAAGTTGTGCGTAGACTTAGCATCAACATGCCGTTACTAGATGCCCTACAAGTACCTACATATTCTCGTTACTTTAAAGACATACTTGCAAATAAATATGAGATAGCAACACTCGGGGTAGATCATGTCAAGATGTCCGAGGAGTGTAGTGCAGCTATTGCTTATGGGTTGGAGAAGCAAAAAGACCCCGGGTGCCCTACAATTCCATGTTCAGTTGGTTCTTTCAACTTCGAGAAGGCGTTATGCGACCTTGGAGCTAGTGTGAGTGTCATGCCGAGGGATGTGTTCGAGAAGTTACGCCTACCGATGGAGCCTACGGGAATATGTTTGGAGCCGGGTGACAACTCCATTCGCTATCCCTTGGGCATTGCCGAAGATGTACCCGTGAAGATTGGACACCACTTCATCCCCGTCGACTTCGTTGTGCTCGAGATGGGAGAGAGGGAGAAGCCGCCGCTCATCCTAGGGAGGCCGTTCCTCAAGACAAAGTGGGAGCAACTATTGATGTTGGCAAGGGGGAGATCATGTTCGATATCAACGGAGAAAGGAGTTCCTTCAAGTTCCGTCCAAGGATTGAGGCATGCAACATGATTGGAGTGAAGATAGAACCAAAACAAACGGAGGGGCTGAAAAAGAAGAAGGAGCCGAAAAAAGTGAACGTAACGAAAATTAAAGAAGGTGTTGCATCCGTCAAGACAAAGGAAGAGAAGCCGCCCGTGAAGACCAAAAAAATGACTAAGACAACCAAGCCAAAAGACAAGCCCGCGCCCAAGATGGTGCGGAAGTGGGTACCCAAGATTGCAACGCCCGCAAAGAGCGTTGATCCGGAGTAATCAAGTGAAGAAGTCTAGCTATAGACTATAAACGAAGCGCTAGGCGGGAGGCAACCCGTTTCGTCAAGTCAAGTCAAGAATAAGCTACGGGAGGACAACCCGATTCCAGGTTTTTCGAGTGTTTTTAATAATTTAGTTTTTGAGTTTTACTACGCAAAGACATTAGACTTAGAAGTGGTTGAACAATATTAGAGACATAATTCTTGATTGAATGTTTGCTTTATCATAAACCCTTTGCATGAACCCTCCTATGTGCTTGTTTGATTCTTTTCTTTTCGAGAAACCCCTCAACCAAATAATTTCAGAACCTTAGCTCAACCTTTCACCCTCGTTATGGTGCTGAGGTTGGCTTATTTTTCATGCTAAAACCACACGAGTAGAGCCACGATTTATATTCAAGTGTTATAAAAATTCAGCACGTGGTAGGACTCGCGTGAACCTAGAAATCAAAGCTTTTGGTTGGTCTCAAAAATCTTTATCCTTGGTTTCTCTAGGATTAGAATTTTTCTAAGCCCATTCTAATTTTGTTTTATTCAAAATCTTTCTTATTTAGCCAAAATTAGAACCTAAACCTATGCCCCCATGATCAAACCGGGAAAACGTTCGCTCTCAACCGATGAAAGCAAACTATACCGGTAAGACGAAAATCGACGTAGTCGAAAAATATTTTCGACTTACATTTGTTTTTAATGGTTTAAAAACTTTTCTAAAATTATGTTCAAGCTCTTGCATGGCTCTGAAAAATATTTTAAAACTCGAATTAGAGGAGTGCTTAACCTTAAACACACCTAAATGGAGGCAATCAAGTTTGAATTAATCATGCATGCACCATTGGATTCCCTTTTATCAACTTTCACCCACTCCACATGCAAAGGACAAGCATGGTGGGCAGCAAGCATCAACTTTGCAGGATTTCAATGGTGGCATGTGAAGCAAGTGGAGCTAGGGAGCATGGACATGACCCAAAGCATGGAGCATCAAGTGGGAGGACCAATAATTCAAGAAAAGGAGTGGACGAGAGCGTTTGGGCGGTGCAACTTGTGGAGCACGCGGGCGGGGAAAGTTGCAGAGGCGAAATGATCGTGGCTTCGGGAGAAAGACGCACCGAGGAGGAGCCGTTGGAGCCCTGGGCCGGCCGGCCTAGGCCGGCCGGCCTGCCCTATAAATGGTGCCCCCCGGCGCCCGTCTTCGCAGGCAAGCTTCCCTCTCCTTCCCTTGTTTGTGTGTTCAAGTTTGTGTGCTCAGAACCTCCGTAGACTTAGCCAACCACCCAAGCTTGAGAGCTCAAGAAAAAATCCACCTCCCTAATCCACTCAAAGTCCACATCCGAAGCAAAGAGTTTAAGTGCCTAGTTTACCGGTTGCAACCCGGATTTTTAGTTGAAGAGAGAGTGCAGCAAGCATGTGGAAGAAGACCACAAGTCTCTTCTCTAAGAAGAAGAGTTCGTCGTCGTCCAAGCCGTCATCAACCACGTCTTCGAGGAGGCACTCGGTTTCCGAGTCTCCCGGAGCATGGAGACGGACACGGCACCACCGAGGAGGAACGACGCTCTCCTCCTTGGTGGGATGAGGGCTGCAAGAAGCACTTCCATGAGGTTCACCGAACCTCGTGGGCACACGGAGGAGCAGCCCGCGCCACCACGACGATCGACTCGCTCAACCGCACCACCTCCTTACACCCCGACACAATCTTCGTACGGCTTCATCATCATGTCGGTGGAGGAGGAGGATAGGCTCGCCAATCTTGAGAAGAGGCTTGTGCCAAACGTCGAGATCGACGACCAAGCACTCCACACCTTGGGTTTTCGCACCGACATAAACTACATGTTGGGGCACCTCGGGTGGATTCAATTCTCCAACGGAATCTCGGTGGACACCCACTTGGGTTACACCTTGGAAATTTTAATGACTATGGCACCCATCGTTGATGATGATGGGGTGCAATGCTTGTCATTCCGTTTGGAGGGAATCCAACAAGTGGTTCCCTACGAGCACGTAAGGGAGCTGCTTGGGTTCCACAAGGGCGCTCGGAGAAAGTCGACGTGCCTCCCGGCATGTTGGCGGAATTTTGGGGCATGATCTCCGGAGATGCCCATCAACAACGCAAAAGCATCCGCAACCCCGTTATCCGGATATTTCACTCTTGGATGTGCAAGAGGGTATTGGGGAGGATGAGGGAAACAAAGGTGACCGACACGGAGTTAAATTGGCTATACTCGGCTTTGATTGCCGGGCAGCCAATCGACCCCTCTTACCTCATGATCAACCGTTGGTGTTGTGAAGCAACATCGGGGGCTAGTGATATTGGTTCGGGGTGTTACCTCTCCATGTTGGCCTTTTCCTTGCGACCGGGGATCGCAAGAAACCCCCGCTCACCTTTTGCGCGGTACCTCTCTCGGTTTTGAGTACTTGCGGCAAGGCAAGTACATTAGTGGAGATGAGAGAAGAGGTTACCGATTGGCCATTGTGAACCTCCCTCTTCCGGATGAGAGGCTTAGGCTTTTCACCGAAGGAAGGGAAGATTGGTTGGAAGAGGGAATACTTGTCCCCGCAAGGAAGAACAAAAGAGGAAGGATCGTAGAAGAGGGAACATCCTCCGCACAAGAGGGTGGAGCACAACCCAATGTGCAACCATCCGGCGGGGTTCCTCCTCCGCCAAGTTATTACGGAGGGTCTCAACAACAAGCATGGGGGGGTGGTGCACCGGTACCCCCTCAAAATTATGTTGTTCCCAACGTTAACTTCGCGGAGTCCTACGCTCATCATCCCCAACCACAACAAAGCATGGCTATCATTGGAGGATACGCTGCAAGAAATGCTCAAAATATCGCAGCCATCCAATCCAACGCAGCTCAACTCGGTGAAGGCAACGCAAATATTGCCTTTGAACTTGGTCGCCTTCACCTTGTAGAGCCAAATCAATTCGACGGAGGAAGCGTTCATTCATATTATGAGCAAGGCTATTATTATCAAGACTATCAACATCAACCACCGGCGGAGGATTAGAGGACTTAAGGAACTTTAGTTTTCTCTTCTTTTCTATTTCTCTGTAATTTTCAGCTTTTGCTCTTATGTGTTTGCGTAGTTTTTTTCTGTTTTTATTTAAATTTCAGCAAGCTTGTTATGCTTATTTTCAGTATGTATTTCAGCTTGATATCACCTTTAATAAAGTCACCACCTTGATTTTTATCATTGGAAAAGTTACAAAATCTGTGCCATGTTGATATATGATTAAAATTGCAGCTTTGTTCATCTTTGTAGTTGATTTATGCATGTTTAAGCTAGTGCTCTCTAAAAAAATACAGATCTGAATTTATTTAAATGCTAGCTTAATTTTCAGCGGAGGTTATGATTAAAATAAAGACCCATAGTGTTTTATGTGCTCTCAAGTTATGAATGGATTGAAGATGTCTTTTATGCTCAAAAATATTGCTAACCTTGTCACAAATATCACTTGTGTGTTGCTCTACCTATCCAAAGCCTTATATATATTTGAGTGCATAAACCTTAGTGTACAAGATTTATTTTTGAGTGAGTTATTGCAGGCCATGATTTCTCTGGCCCGAGACTAAGAAGCTGGTCATTCCGTTTTTGCGTATCTATCTTTTTGCTAGCCTTTTATCCGTGCATTGTGTACCCCCACATCGGTGGTCTCACAAACTTCGCCGGATATCCACCCTTAAAACCAAATATCATTTTTTTGTGATTACCTCCTTGACCACAACCTATCATTGAGAATGGATCATCAATTCAAGGAAGATCGCAAGACGGTGCCAACGTTGAAGATTTCAAGTATCTCTCCAAGGAAAAATATCCGGTACCTACCTTATTTTTCGCCTCTTTGCTCGAGGACGAGCAACGTCTAAGCATGGGGGAGGAGGTAGGTACGGTGCTGCCTTAGAGTTCAAAAGGGAGTATTTTAAAAAAATATATAATGATGAAAGAAAAAAAAATTCGGCGATGTACATGACTTCCAAGGTGAAGAAGGAAAAAAATATATATATAAGAAAGAAAGAAAAGAATGAGAAATATAAGAAAGAGAAGAAAAAAAAAATATATATTTGTGCGTAAAATGAACTCCCCGGTTCTCTAAGAGTGCATTCAAGGCTTCAAGATAAAAAGATCCATTCTCAATTTTCCAACCATGTGCAATCCGATAACGAGGACTTTCTTTGTGCCTCGGGATCACTCTTTGCCATTTGCACATGTCCACTCATCTAAAGTGTGTGTATTTTTCTCTTTCCCCTCCTTGATTTAACATTATTTTCCAATGACCTTTTTGACGAGTCTCGGTAAGACCATGAGAAGCTTGTCTTGTTTTGACAACACCTCATTTATAAATTCTTGTTAGGACTAAACTTTCCCAAAGCTCCATATAAAGCCTTCCACATATATATGAGAGGGAAAGGAGTAGAATATATAGGCTTGAGAGACAAGTGAGATGAGAGTTTATGAGCAATACATGAGATGATTTAAATTTGTGAATTTGGTTTAGCTTTTCTTATCTCGTTCTTCATTTCAAAAATTCGAGATCCATTTAAAACTTTGTGAGCATGTTAATACTTGTGGGATAAGCTTAATAAGAATCCACCCTCCGTGGAGATGAAGGCTAGTACATTATGGAACTTTAATGAATTAATATTTTGAGAGCATTATGTTTTCTCATGTATGGTCAAATGCAAAGTTTAAACATTGTTTAGCAATGATGATATCCATCGAAGGCTTACTCGAGGACGAGCAAGGTTTAAGCATGGGGGAGATGTTGACGGTGAAAATCCGTCAACCTAGCCATGAGTTTACCTTCGGTGTTGGCATGAATTTTATACTTTATCCATTGGTACTAACCCCCGTGGTATAACAAGTTCACGTGTGCATGTCGTTTTTGGAGTTTAATGTTTATGCGGGGATTTAGTGTTGAATGCAAGACTTTCGGGATAAGTTCATCAAGCACCTCATGACAAGACTTTGAAGCCCCGAACAAGTCATGCAATGAAGCAAAACTAACTCCAAGAAGCCGGGGACTTGATCCGAGAAGACGACATACTCCGGGGACCCGACCGGAAAAGTGCTTTGAATCTTCCAAGACAAGGAGTTGAGTCCAATTCGGAGAGAAACCGACGACATGGACCCATATGCGAAGGGGGAAGCATCCGGGAAGCAAGGGGAACCGACCTCGGGCAAAGGAGCCCGCGGGGCCGGGCCTAAATGGGCCCGGGCCGGCCGGCCCCGGTCCGGTCGGCCCGAGCCCATTTAGGGCCCAAATGCGACGTCCTTTGCCCTAGGCGCCGATCGGGCTATTTATAGTCCCCCGACCGAGAGCCACGCGAGAGAAGATTTCGTCTTCGGCCGCCGAGAAGCGAGAGAGGAGAGGGACACCATCTAGGAGAGGAGAGGGTCGAGCTAGTTGACTAGGGTTTCCCTAGCCGACGTGGGAACCTTGCAAGGAAGACCACGTCGGAGTTCCGGAGCTAGAAGCAAGATCAAGGAAGGATCCGGTGGTGATCTTGTGTATGTATCATTGTTATAGTTGAATTATCAAGTTGAATCTTTTCCCGGCGATCAAGTGTTTCCTCGAAGATTTCGTTTTTCGATCGGCTTTGCTTATTCCAATTCTATTCTCGAGATAGATTACATAGGGTGTTCTTGTAGCCGCGGTGGCTAGAGGTACACGCCGGATCCTCCGAAAGAATCTCGACTTGTCTTTTGACTCGCCCTAAGCTCCCCGCATGAATAGGGATACGTTGTGACAGAACGGGGGTCTCGAAAGGCGGATGTTTTCGGATTTGGACGGGAAACCACGATTTAAAGAGGCTTTTATTAAGATTCGATTTGCTACTTCTTCTTTTGCTTGGAACTTCAACGAAAGGCTTACCCCGATCCCTCTAGATCGGTTTATCTACCTAATCTTACTTTGTTTTCTCCGGTTTTTAGTAGATTAGATTCGTTTTGTGTCTTTTACTTAGATGCATTAGGTCTTTTATCGATTATTGAAGATTACTTGGCTTTAATAGATTAATTCTTGCGTCACACATTTGTTCCACGGATTCGATACCTTGGGTTCACCACTCGAGGGAAGAAGGGTCCCTTGACTACGACGGGAGACTTGTACGCTTGCGAGTCACGAACGAACTTTGATACAATTATTAACCGTCAACAGGCCCGCACCCAGTCCCGCTGTCCACCGGGTCCCTCGAACCGAGCCTACTTGTCTCTCCATCTCCCGGAGGCCCCTCAAGGCTGAAGACCTTTCGCGCCCGTTCTTCACCTGCAACAACATGAACTAGGCCACAGCCTACACCTGCGCACTAATCCAAGAGTCAGTCCAACACCCGTTGTCAATCACTCATCACCAAGGAGCGGTCATCCACCGACCACTGGGACGCTCCTGGTCCACATTTGTTTAATAGATAATTAATCTTTTCTAATTAAAAGTTGATTAGGCTTTTACTCCGGCGTTATAAATAAATGTTAATTTGATTAATACCAATGTAATGATGTTTTTAATAATAATATGATCTATTCGAATCATAAATTACATAGATGATTCATATAGTTTACCTTTTCTAAGCTAAATGTTGAATTCGTATAACCTATACATGAATCTTTATAAATAAAATTTGATTAGGTTCTTTACTTCGATCTTTACAAATAAAATATAATATTGCATTAATGTCAACATAGGGTATTTTATTTCTAAAAATAAACCTAGCTCATAGTCTTATTCTCTCATATATGCAAATTGTTCGATAGATGTTCTTTGCCAAGCTCTATCTCTGTGTGATCTTTCCGGTTCATGCTCAACCTTCCACAACCATCTCTTTAAAGTTAACTAAGTCTTTCCCTTCTAAGCACGATTTTTGTGCTTTAGTGATCCACAGAATCGATCTCTATCCTTTAGTGCGTTCTTTTAAAGTTTTTCTTTTGAGTGGTGCATTATTCTTAGTTTGCTTGTTTGTTTGCTTTGTGTATGCTTGTGCCCGATGACTGATGCGAGTAGAGTGAGCGTTGTCTGAGATGCTTGAAGAGCTTGAAGTTGAAGACATTCTGAGCAACTACTCTGTAATTAGAGGCAAGTGTGTCCTTGTTCTTTTGTCCTAAGAACTATATTTAATCACTTTTCATATGTTGTGCATTTAATCTGATGGGTCCTATTAAGGTTTGACTAGTCTTTATTATCATTCCTTGTTGACCTCGGTTTTACCTTTATGTTGGGTAGCTCTTGCTTAGCTGCTATACTTTGGGTTATGGTGGTTATAATGAACCGTAATGATGAAACATGCTTTACCTTTATGCTATATCTTTGGTGCTTAATACAAGATCATATACTTAATCGGAACATGGAGAACCACCCAGGAAAACTGTACAACCACAAGGCATATGGCTATGCCTTGGCTGAGTAATTAGGGACTCTAGTGTTGGGATGACCTTACCTGATAAGGGCAAGGGGGAGCGCCAGTGGGGTATAGACTCGCTCTAGTAGGGAGTTGGGCTTTTCTAAGACACGGTACCTACTAGGGGACTTTTACTCCGCAATGACTCGGAACATTCGCGGGTTGTTTCACATTAGGGGATCTTTGTAAAGGCCTCGTAGCGTCCCTATGCAATCACACCTCGGTAGTGTGGTATGATGCTTGGCCAGCATCGCATGGTTGGGTCTAATGCTCTTCGGAGTTTTTACGCGACTTGTGGTGAAAGTGTACAATCTCTGCAGAGTGTAAGACTAATCGATTAGCCGTGCTCACGGTCAAGAGCGGCTTGGACCCTCACATGATAATTGAACTTGGAGATGGACTTAAATCATGCTCTCTGGTTATGCTTGCCATATTCTTATAGTGCATCTTATCTTATGCTTAATGTGTGGTGGTATATACTTATACTTTATTAGTAACTAGGTGCTAATAAAAACATGTGTGACAAAATAGAACCATGTATGCACGAAACTTAGCGTGTAAAAAGATTTATCATATATAATCTGTTATCCTGCCATACAATATTTCAATATAAGTGGTTTATGTAAACTGTAATTAGCATAAACTGAAATTACAACATGAAAGTCATAAAAGGAGAGCCATGTGAACACAATATAGCAGCCGTAAAAAAAGAGAATGTGTAAATATGTAATAAGACAATTATATAATTTAATAAAAATACTATAAATATTTATCTAACATAAAACATAACTACATTTTAGTAGTCATAAAAACAAAACTATAAAAGTACAGTATAGGAGTCTTCAATCAAAGGGAACCATATACAATAGTAGGCTTCTATATATACTGTTAAAGGGGTACCTGACTAGGTACTTGACTCATCAAGATGGGGCAGTCCAAAATTCTTTATGTCCTTCCTCATGGATCACATGATGTCTGTTGCATTCCTTAGCACCAATTGCGTTACCGATGCATCATCTCCATTATTGTGCCTGTAGTCTTCTGTCATTGATTCAAAGTGTTTGTCCCAGAGTTTACATATGTCAGTATACTCACAAAAAAATGATAGCAAACATGTGTCTTCATGCACAAGGCATTTGAAAGTAGGATGCTTCGGTCATCACCTCGTCAAGAGATCCATCACAGGTAATAAGACCAATCTTCTCACAAGCATCTCTAGGTTGCGCACACGACACCTCTAATAGTTCTAAGCGACTCATACGACGTTGCACCTCTCACATAATTTGGAAGAATGCGAAGGTAGTACCTATACCCTTCAGCTGGGTTAGCATAGACTAACCTTCCAATCTGGAAATGGTGTTTCCTCAATTTCCACTATTTATCAGATCGATCCATCTGTGTTGTTTCTGAAATTCCATGTCCAAATATTGACGATGCTCGATGTACCCCTGTGAACAGACGAGGGTCGGTGCCCAAAACCTCAGGGTGCCGAAGAAAAGGCGGATCTAGATTTAGTTGTGTTATTTTGCGCAGCATCAACACTCTTTCATGATCATGTATAAACTAGTTGTGCTATTTTAATTTTTTTATACAAATATTATTTTAAATCAACTTAATGACAAATTAATAAAAAATAAGTAAAAAACCAACATTAAAAAAATAAAAAAGAAACCACCGTGGTACGACGATTGACTACAACCGATGTATGAAAACGGTGGTCGACTACAACCGTCGTATGAAACGACGGTTGGCTCGCCTGGCCGAAACCGCCACGCGTCACCAGCAATCGCCATAGGAGGTGCTTACCGTGTGACACGGCAGTTGGACTCAATTGCTGTGTCATATGACGGTGTCAAAGATTTCTGGAGAGTGCAAGAGGTGTGCTTTTCAGCAGTAGAGGGTGTCTTGCCGGTCAACCGAAGTTTCTTCTTCGGAACATCTCCTCCTATTTCATCCACAAATTCAGGAGACGTCCATAGCAAGGAAAACTTAAGAACACCATCATCTGTGTCAACCACCTCACTAGAGATGGCAATGGGTACCCGAAACCCGAGTACCCAATGGGTTTTACCCGATAAGGAGATGGTATGAAATTATATTTCTACCCACGGGTACATAAATGGGCAACATCATGTACCCATCGGGTAAGCGGGTGAGGGTGTGGGTACATAATACCCATACCCGCATAACCGCAGGTAAAATAAACCTATCTACAATATGTGATAAACGTGTAAAATTGTACATTGTTAGTGAAGGATAACTTGATATTGATAACTAACAAAAAATTATGTTTTATTAGACTATTAATTGGTTAACAATTATCATTTATCCTTTTTATCAATTTAATTCGTTTGTGTATGCACTTTATCACGTGTTATGTTCTCAAATATATTAGTTTACAACGGTTATGCTATCAGGTATGGTTTACCCAATAGGTAAAATAATCCGCACGGGTACGGGTATGGGTAAGAACTTGAACCCGCATGAGGGTATGGGTTTTTTAGCGGGTAGAGTTAGAGTTAGCGGGTGCGGGTATGGAACGGCACTACCTGACGGGTTTCTACCTATTGCCATCTCTACATCTCACCCCTAACACTCAACAATTCGCCTCTAAAAGACGTACCAAAACTTTCGTTGTAAGTAGTGACTAAGGGAGAGGGATCTTGACCTTCGGGAATTTCTGCGCGATTCTCAACCAAAGGCGAGTTCTCAACAGGGTCACCACTTTTTCGCACAGTGCGCTCCAAATCTTCGGTAAACTCTGGAGAAGCCCCGTTCGTAGAAGCAGGAGCTTGGGAAGAACAAGCCTCAGTGTTAGCAGCAATCACGGAATCAACATGAGTTTCCCGAACTTCGGGGACAGTGTCTAAAAAAGTTTCAACATCAACAAATTCATTCTTAGAACCTGGAGTATAACCACAACGAACAACGAATCTCAAATCACACCACAAGCAAGAAGAGAAACCTATTGGGCGAGGTTCGTCAGTCATCTCGTCATCAGAAAAAGCTGAAGGAACACACTGAACAACAACAGCGATAACCTTCTTCACAGCCTTCTTAGATTTTTTCCTGCCTAACTGCGCAAAGCTAGAGGCCGCCTGAATCTCAGCATCAGAAACATCTCTGGAAGCCTTTCTTTTTTATTTTGTTGGATTCCGAGGATTTAGTCTTTCCAGGGCGATGGCAGGAGAAGAGGTGTCGCCCATATTACTTTTAGCCTTTTCCTTCTTCGAGGATCTCATTCTTGGAGCCTTAGGCAGGGCAGCCGAACAAACAACTACAACAACAGCTGGAATCTTCTTGTCCATGCATGGTGGATGATATCAGGAAAGCAGTCTTAGTGCCAAGTTCTGAGAACACATGATTAACTCTTCTCTTATGCTTTATGAGGCTCCTGTAAGCTTTGTACTCATTCAGAGTAGATTCGCCAACCATTTCGTTAACTTTTTCTTCGACTTCAAGTATGAAGTCTTCAAGACTTCGACCATCTTTAAGTCGTAGGTTGAATCGTGGGAACAGAACCTTCTAAGAAGCCCAATCCACATCAAGAGAAACAATCTCTGAAGGCTTCCAGCCCTCTGACAAAGGCCAAACTTCAACAGCCACGAATTCTTCAATAACATCACGACCTCCAAGAATGGTGCTGGCCACGAAAAAAGCATTTTCACAACTCTTGAAACCAAGTGTCCGGACGTTGTATGTAGCAGTGGTAATGGCAGTCATTGGAGCTATTGCCTGTTGACGCTCCTTAGTCTCACCACTAAGTATGCATACACAGCAACGACGCTAGGAATGCTTGTTGGCACTCGCAAGCGTCGCTACTGGATTCACATCTCTAGTAACAGAGGGAACATCGGGTGGTAAAACACACGATCACAAAAAGGTCTGCAAGCGCACGGATTACCGTTGTAGCACTTCACCAGGTGGTTTCTGGTTATCGTACTTATATTTTCTCAAGGGAAGCACTATGGCATAGATAATCAAGTGAACGGTAGAGAGGATCAAGGTTCGGTAAAAGGGTCTTATAGCTGGGGTGATGATAAGGATATACGGGGGTAAATGGACACGCAAGGAGATCTTGATAAAAGAACTAGAGAGGTCCTAGTGAGTGGGAGGACAACGAGATGAGAAAGGATCCTAAGGCTATCTATCTATTCTTGTCAACTCCAGGAAAATAACTAAGGTAAAGCAAAGCCAAGGTAAGATAGAATCAACAAGCTCTTCTAGTGCTCCAGGGGCATGCAAAGTCGCGCCCTCAGACTGGGATGAGAAGGGGGGATGATGACACGCTGAATGCTACCGACCCGAACTAACATGGTGGACTACAGAGCCTGTCCGGAGCTATCACCTCCTTAGGGTACCACAACTATTCCGTTGAACGAGACACCAATCTAAGACTAAGGCAAGTTCTGAGCACCGTGCTCACAACGAACCAAAGAACCTTCCCTAAGTCCTTTAGAGAAAGGTCTCTCTCTCCCGTGAAACACCGGAGATCAAGCGAAGAACGACCACAACACTATAGGGTTCAAGAGAACTAAGCTAACCAAGGCAAAACTCACTTTAGTCTAAACCTAGAATAAAGCTTCTAGTAGCTAAGTAAAAGCTGAATGTAATTGACTCAGAATGTAAGATAGAAAGATACTTGAAATGCACTTAAGTCTTAATAAAGGAAAGATACAAGAGTAGTACCCGAACTCTGAAGAAGACTTCTCCGGAACCCCGATACTAGCTCGACTCGACTCTAACTCCCAAGTACACTACTTCCTACTCTAAGATACTACACTAGCTTGATGGTCAAAAGCTTGTTGTAAGGACCGTTAACAAACTCCCCAAGCTAAATGTTTGCTCGTCCTCGAGCAAAGTCTAGACTTGGGCTCAGATGAACAGGAGTTGTTCTAATGTTACCACTCTGCAAGTACATATGCACAATTCCATACTCTACTTGCTGTTGAAAAGGTTGGTATGAGAGAAACTTAGCCATGTTTTACCTGCGGGGCTTGTAACTTTCCACCTCCTCGCTCAAGTGGTATTTGTTACCTCACCAAAGACTTTTGAATGAGCCTCAACTTCCTGCTCTACGGTTTGTATGTGGAGCTTTAGGTAGGATAAGTATGAGACTCACTTGTGCCTCATAATGTTGTTGAGCCAAAGACCGGATCCATGAATAAACTAATCATGCAACTTGATCGAGATGTGCAAGTGTGTGGAATATTTTTGTTTGTTTTTCTAAGTACTCCTTGCATTGAGATTCTCCTCTTGCTTTTATTTTGGAGGGGGGGGTCATGCTTCACTTTTTTTCTATGCTCTTTGATTGGAGCACATTTTTTTCTATGCTTTTTGAGCATATACTTTTTTCTCAATGACCCCTCTCTCCTTTTGCAAGAATACAAGAGAAATCTCTTTAGAACTTTGGAGTATTTATTTTTGGTGGATGGATGACATGTTTTGCGTAACTCCCGGTGTAGGAGTTAGCATGTAGATCACGGAAGTATGAAAAGATTCTACCAAGGGTCACAACAATTTTTTTGAGCGAGTACCGTGGGGCAACGCCCCCCGGCAAAAACAATTAACATAGAGCAAAAAAAGTTACAAGGAGGGACTTACAGCCGGCCCAACCAGTGGTTAGGCAGCAAGGAGGACTGTCTAAAAACAACAAACTAAAAAGAAGAGGCAGAGATGAGGGAGAGCAGCACTACAGAAAAAGTTACAGAGCACGAAGCCAGAGTTTGATCGAGGGTCACAACAATTTGGCAGAACTCAATGGGTCACATGCAAGCATATGTAGAAGGTTTGTGCTTTGATATTGACATATGGCTTTGGTAGGTAATATGACCATTGAGGAACTTGCCTTGTTTTATTTTCAAAAGAAATTCACTCGAGATTTTCACCATACTATGAGATAGAGCAAGATTAACATTGTCTCACCATATCATACTAGCCAACACCCTAGGTTTGGTCATAAGCATTTGCGTCCCACAAGGTTTTATTTTAGGCTCGTCTCAACATATACCAACAAATTCAAAAGCTCATAGAATATAAAGCTGTAAGCTAGGTTCTTGCAAAGTTTTAACATGGCAACTTTTTTCATTATTCCAAATGAGGGTGTACAGACATGATTTCACACACATGATGAAAGTAAATGCTTTTGTTTATTCTGAATGAAGTTGGGATTGAACTGGATGAGCATACCTTGTTTGATGGGACCAGGTTCTCCCCCAAGCTAACTTTTGACGTCCTGAATGACTTGTCTTACCTTGCGATGCTAAGTGGGACACTTGGAGGCTTGATGCTATGGTTGCTGGACAGTGTTATGTACTTTCATAGGTATGGCCGTACCGGTTGGTTCGGTCGGTCCTACTACTTTCACTCCAAGTGTTCACTTCCCCTCCTGCAATTGTTCTGCACAAGAAGTTTTGTCGAGGGGAGGTACGGCCGTACCTCATGGTTTGGCCGTACCACGAAAAACTTTCCAACAAGACTGATGAAACTTTCACTAGACTCTTGCAGATTCTTACCTTGAATCTTTTCTCTCTCTTTTTTACGATAAAATAAAAATTGAAACAAAGGGAAAGAAAAACAACTAAAGCAAAGGAAATGAAACACAACTAAAACAAAGGGAAAGAAAAAGGAAAACTGGTTGGGTCTTACCTGGACAGGGATCTTTCTCCCCCAAGCTGAGTCGAAGGACGGGACTAATAATCGGGCGGTTGTTGATACGGGTTCCATGACCCGAAGAAGTTGTTCACTGCTTGAAAGCCTTCTTGAGTGGTGGCGGTTAAGGTGTACAACCGGCTGTCGTTTTCCTGTTGTCGCCTAGTGGTGTCATGGAGGCCTTGCTCTATCTGCTCGACACGAGCATTGAGACTCAGGAGGTGGTTGTCGATGTTGAAAAAGACCTTGGTCGATGATGCCATACTGTTCCTCATGGTACCCATATGGGTAGCTCTGAGGATAGTTTCCGCCGTAGGTCGGGTGGCTTCCAAAATAGGTTGACTGAGAGTGTGTTGAGCTAGAGCAGATAGAGGCACTGGGGGGCTAGCTTCCGCTAGACTGTGGCTGTTGTTGGCGGCTACTAGAGGGTCTTGCTCCACCGGATGTCGGAGCTTTCTGCGTGGTGCTTTCTGGGATGAGGTTCCTGTCACTCCTGCGAGGGCGTGATTGGGTGGTTGGTCCAGGCCCAAAGATGCTATGCCATGAAGGACTTACCATCTCCGCATTGTCCTTGGATGCCAGGTTCATTGTAAACTTTTTGACTTGATACAGACCAAGCTCTGGGCATGGGAGGACGATGGTTGTGGAGGAATGGGGGTAAAGCATGACCAGCTCTCTCTCAACACGCTTCAGCAGGTGGGCTTGCACAAAGTGGTCCTCATCGAAAGTCTCATGGGGTGTGAAAGACATCTAGGCCCTTAAGTGGGTTTTGGTGTATTGATTGACAACTAGATTAAAGATCTAATGTCTTTGTCAAGCATGTGAACAGGTTGATATATATGACATTGGTTATCTACATGGTGAAAACAAGCTATGTGTATACAAGATAAGTTGAGGCATTGTTTTAGCCTCATATTGTGAAATGGATTAACTCAATGGTGAATGTCATGATATTTTATATGTGTATTCCCATGAAGCATATAGATGGTATATGACAAGCTAATGAAGGATAAGAAAGAGGCATATTGATTTTGGAACATTGGATGACCTCTTATTGAAGGAAGAAGCTTGTTATAATATAAAGGGATATTTAAATTAAAAGAAAGCATGATCTCAATAGAATTCCACTCTTGATGCTGAATCAAAGCTTCACTCAAATTGGCAACAAATGGATGAAGAAATCAAGCAAGGGATTAGCAACGTTGTACTAAGCTAAGGTTGCCCGAGTAGTGACTTGGACCATGTGCTTGGCTCGGGTGAAGTGGCTATAGCTTGGAGAGTTTCGAGGTATCAAGTTGAGCCTAACCAAGTGAAGCAATGAAGAAGCATTATATATTCGTTGAGTCATGTGAAGGGTGACTTAATCGAGAATTGAGTTTCATTCTTATATAAAGATCAAAGTCACTAGCTCAAAGTCGAAGTGCTCAAATCCATGAGGCATTGATGGATGGATCTCTCATGAGGATATATTGATCAAGTATGGCCATTCTTGAAGAATAAGCTCAAGAGTTCTAATGTTGCATTTATACTTGATCTTGAGTATAGGTACGCCGTACTATCAAGAGGGATGCAACGTGGATAGCTTTGCTTATGTCTCGGTGCTCAAACCTAACCTCCTAAGTGCTATCATGAGAGAAACACTTTTCACAACACATGCGAGCTTATTTTCAGTTGGAATGGATGCTCCTATGAATAAGCTTTCCATAGAGTCCAAGATCATCAAATTCGGAGTCCGGAGTAAAAAGTTATGGCTTTTTCTCCGAGGTGACTTGTGCTGTCCAGTGAAGCTTCGGATATTCCGGGGAATTTTCCAGAGATTCCGGACTTTCCAAAGATTCCGGAAAAATGTCCGGAATTTCCGAAACTTTTGAATCTAACGGCTAGTTTTGGGGATTCTGGAGTATCCGGGGATTTTTCCGGAGATTCCGGGACTTAACACCCAATGGCTAGTTTTGGGGTGATGGGTATAGATACCCCTCACCCTCTCCCATTTGGGGCTGCTGGTTCCCCACATGAAAAACACATATCCACAGCCCTTTTAAGCCCTCCCATCTCTAGTATAGCAAGAGATTTGAGAAGAGAAGAGATTTGGGTGAGGGATTGAAAGATTGAGTGAAAGTTGAGCTAATCCATCCTTGAGCACTCGAGTTCATAGCAAGAGATCTTCGTGATGTTTGTTACTCTTGGAGGGTTGCCTCCTAGACGGCCAGGCGTCGCCCATAAGCTCCCAAGGTGTGGTGAGCTGTGGGAAAGTTTGTGAAGGTCTTGCTTCGCCTCCGCAAGGGAAGAAACCATCTAGTGGATCGGGAAAAGGGTTCAATGCAACCCGGCTTCGGTAGGAGAAGCACCCAACGGAGACTAGGATTCACACGGTGGTAAATCCGAACTTCGGTAAAACAAATCCTTGTGTCTCTTGTTGGTTTACCTCACATTTACCTTGATATTTCTATCCTTGCTTGCTTTTGTCATATTTGTGGAGCTACTTGGTTGCTAGTGTTTGTGAAGTGCAGGCACTCTATATTAATCAAGGAACTGATCCTTAAGCCATACACCAACTTTGAGTTCAAGTCAAACAAGCAAACAAGAAGGAGAAGAAGAGGGGAGTCACTGCCAGGCAAACCCGGTGGCACCGGTTTTGGGTAGTGTGCATATTCCGCTGCGCAGTCGCCAGTCCGAAGATTCCGGAGATTTTTCCAAAGATTCTGGACTTTCCAGAAACTCCGGGGAAAAGTCCGGAGTATCCGGGTTTCACTAATAAAATTGTTTTAAGTGGTGATTTTCAGGACTCACCTATTCACCCCCTCTAGGCGACATCAAGATCCTTTCAATTGGTATCAGAGCCTGGTGCTCTGATTCGAGCTTAACCGCTTAGAGTTAAAAGGATGTCGACTTCTTGTGAGGTATTGTTTGAGCCTCTTCGGTTTGATGGCTCAAACTACGATTCTTGGTCATGTTCTTCATGTATTACCTACTTTGGGTTCTCCATTTGAACAAGTTGTGGAGGCTAGCATCCTTCCCGAGGATTTTGATAGTGAGGACATGTTGAACCTATCAAAGGAGGAAAAGGAAAATGTGCTCCATAACTACTCTATTACTAACCTCATGTATAATAATGTGAGCAAGGTTATTCAAGAATTCATCTTCAACAATGAAGACATTGTTAACACCAAAATTTGGTACAGGAAGGAGTCTGATTTGTAGGCCCAGCTTGCTGAAAAAATCCGTCCAGAAGAAGGAAGGCTTCTTCAAAGGGATTTGGCAGAAGAACTTGCGGTCGGCAGTTTGCTTCCGTTCGGCAAGGGGACTGTTCGCGCTGATTTTGCGTGATTGCGTGGTGACGTGGCCCGAGCGGAAGGGACAAATGGATGGATAAGCATTCGCACTTAGAGATAAATTAGGTATCAAATATTGTGCTCGTAGTCCATCCGGAGTCATGCCATGACAGGGTATAAATACGGACCCTGGATGTATGTAATTTTAATCGAAACATTCTCAATACAAACCGGCTTTACGCCAAACTCTTGAGTCCTCTAGTCGTGTCGTCGAGTTCTTCGAGAGGGTTCATCGATCCGTCGACCTCCATAAGTACCGGCAACCTTGTATCATGTCTAGTATCATGCGGTGGATTTAGATCGTGATGCAAGTAGTCTTGTTACCATGCTTAGTATCATGCAGTAGATTTAAGCTTGGTTCAAGAGGGTTTCTTGTTAGATCATGAGCCATGCGGTGGGCTAAGATCTAGCTTGGAGCTAGTTATCGGCTCTATTGGATTTTGGCAAAATTCAATAGATTCATTAAGTTACCCTGTGTTGCTTTGAGTTTTACTTTATGTTTAAATTCATGTAACACTCTTTTGCCCAATTTAGATTGATTTGGATCGACTTTATCTCGCGTAGTGATCCTTACACCGTACTTTCGTATCTTGCTTCAAAAGGCACGTGGATCACGTGTTTCTCAAATAGCCGAAACCGAACCAATCTAGGTTGTTGCGTGTTGCGGGTTCAAACTTGTCAATTTTTGCGTAAATCTTGACAGAACCAAGTATCATGCGGTAGATGATGGTTTTTGGGTTGTCTTAGAGCTAATCATCCGGTGGATTAGATTCTTAATTCAATCTGATAGATTTATCATCTTGGCGATGTTTGTTCCTTCTCCATGGACCCCGATTCGGCTGTTCAACTGTATCCGATTATGCTTTCACGAGTAAAACATGTTTATAAGTCATGTTTGAAACAACGTATGCTTTTAGCTTTCCATATTTAGATTGTATCATGCGGCAGATAGATCTATTTATGGTTGGTGGTGTGATTCTCAAACAATGTCGTATCATGCGGTGGATAAACTTGTTTGGCTTCACGCTTGATGGGTTTTGAAGTACCTAGACATGCGGTAGACTAGTGCTTTGGGCCTATGCATGCTTGTTTATCACATATTTATGATCATGCTTTACTTTATTTATTGTTTATCATTATTTATCCTCGAGGATCGGTCATGGCTTTGTGCACGTGCAATTTTGTTCAAATAAAGATCGATCTTTCGTCATGCTTGCGTCATCCGTTCGGCTATGTTCTGTTTTACACTTTGAAGCTCCCGAATGGTTTCTAGTTTGCTGGCAGATAGCTTCCTGTAGCTATATGTCATCTCACATAGCTTTCTAGCCGTAAATATGGAACTGTCTGGTACCACCCGACAAGTTCCAAGCTTTGGAATTTAACTACTTTGTATTTTGTTAATTTTTAGGGAAAATTGACTGGCATGTCTTGGAATCTGTTCGTGTGTGAAGCTAGCTTGTTCTGCTTGCTGTGTGCTTGACGTAGGGTGCAGATTTTGCATCAACACACTTTTTGGCACGCCTGGTGGGACCCTTCAGTTGAAGATCAAGATGCCTGAAATCAGTGACATTCTGGACGTCACCATTGAGGATCTTTCTCCAGAGCAACTACAACAGCTGAAAGATGCTAGAGATCAATTCCAGCAAAAGTGCTTGATGTCATTCAAAAAGAATAGAAGTGGCGTTCCGTATCTCAAAAACGAAATGCCCAGGGTTCTACTGTCAGGAGAGACTAACGCCACAACTCTTCAAGAGAAGGAAGAGTGTATACAAGCGTTTCAGGATGCTGCGAAAGTTGTGCTGGGTAGGCATCATAAGGCTTTCTTGGGCATGTTCAAGCAGATGATGGTGGGCATATTTGGCCCGGGCATGGAACAGGTGTTCAATCGAGTATCCCCTCAGGGACATTATGCGAAGATTGGAGAGTCTAGCTCTGCTCAACCAGCAGGAACTCAACCACCATTACGAAGCCAGCCAGTCCAGCCTCCTCCGCAAAGCGTCGGGAGCCAGCCAGTCCAGCCTCCTCCACAAAGCGCTGGAAGTCAGCAATGCAACCTCCTCTGCGAGCTGCAGGGGGACAGCCAGTCCAGCCACCCCCACAAGGCAATGCAGGTCAACCGGTTTAGCAGCCAAATCCATATCAGCCTACGTATGGAGAGATGGCGTTCGGCTCGTCTGGAGTCCCGCCCAATTCCACCTACAAAATAGCCCCAGCTAGCAACAGGTTGCAAAAGAACTTGTACGGTGGAGGTTACCACGAAGTCATGGACTATGGCGCTATTGACGCTCTCCCGAATCCGGGGTACGGCACAGCTGCAGGAGTGCAGGAGGATGATATTCTGGTTCAGAAGATGGCCGATCTGATGCAAAATCAATTCGGCCTCAAGCCTAAAATGCAAGGACCAGCCTACACGCCTCCCTTCCCGGAGTGGTACTACAGAGTGATCCTGCCGCCAAGGGTGAAGCCTCCCACGGAGTTTACAAAGTTTTCTGGGCAGGATGACACGAGCACGGTGGAGCACATTGCTCGTTATCTGATGCAGCTTGGAGAGGCCTCAGCTGATGAGGTGTTCAGAGTTAGATATTTCCCCCTGTCATTAACGGGCTCGGCGTTCTAGTGATTTACTTCTTT
Organism: Cenchrus americanus; assembly: GCA_947561735.1. Lineage (NCBI taxonomy): Eukaryota > Viridiplantae > Streptophyta > Magnoliopsida > Poales > Poaceae > Cenchrus > Cenchrus americanus. The sequence continues at coordinate 250,738,661 of OX387245.1, read as the reverse complement.
GCCTCCCCAGTCAGTTGGCACATGGAGGGAACTGGAGTAGAAATTCCACAACCATTACTTCAGTGGTAGCACAGAAAAGAAGCTCATTGACCCGACCACTTTAAAGCAAAGACACAATGAAACGCCTCTGGAGTTCCTCAGGAGGTTCAGGGAGGTCAAGGGCATGTGCTTCTCGTTGACTCTACCTATGATCAGTTGGCTGATATGGCCGTTGCAGGAATGCTGCCGGCCGTACGAGAGAAATTGTTTGGTATGGAGTTTGATAATCTGGGCCAATTGTCTCAAAAGCTGTCACTAATGAGCAACCAGGCCTATGGGTTTAAGAAGGACACCAGATTCAACAAGCATCACGACATAGCTGACATTTATAATCAGTTCCTCGAAAGGGCCAACCAGATGGAAGATTCTGACGATGATCAAGAGGTGGCTGCCGCTGAAATCATGTGGGGAAGGGAACCTTTAACTATGAACCAGCATTGGATCAAGCAGACCAAGGGCACATATGACTTCAACGTCACCAAGGCTGATAAACTTTTTGAGTTCTTGGTAAAGGAAGGCCGAATCAAGTTGCCTGAAGGGCATTCTATGCTTCGGCCCGATGGAGTAAAAGAAAAACGTTACTGTGGCTTCCATGACAGAAATTCTCACTCCATCAATGACTGCAGGGTCTTCAGGATGAGGATCCAAAGGGCCATCCAGGAAGGGCACCTCAAGTTTGACAATAAAATGAAACTGGATGGTCACCCTTTTCCTCAGAATATGATTAGCTTTTCTGTTAACATGGTGACTGCTGAGGAGAAGGGGAAGGTCAAGGTCCTGACGTCAGCTAGAGCAAGACAAGATGGAGCAGTGGATCCAGCACGGCAAGTGACGTTGGAGCAGGTCCATGGAGAAGCCCCTCGTGTCCTCAGAAGCCATATTGAAGTTGGGGAATCATCCAGGGCCAAACCCAGGGTCACTACGCGCATCCTCCTCAACAAGTGGCAGCATCAGCTAGAGAAAGAACGCTACCAGAAGCAAAGACACGAGGAGGAGAGGCGCAGGTTTGAGGAAGAGGCGCACAGGAAAGAACTGGAGCAGTACACACGGGGACAAGAGCGTGCGCATTGGGGGTGCACATTCTTCAGACACTACTGGAATGAGGGCTTAAAACTTCCTACATTGAGAAACTGCCCTGAGTGCAGTGACAAGTACTTTGAATATAGGCAGGAGACTGTCAATTGCCGTTCCGTCCATGAGAGAATTGGAAGGATACATCCTAGTGACGTTCGGCGTCAAAAAATAATTGAGGTCATTGATCACCCTAGGAAGAGGCAAGCTGATCGGAGATGGGCTGATCAAGAAGAAGAGGAACACGAATACATCTGGCAAGAAGGACAGTGGTGTCCGCCTGGCTTGAGGAAGAGCCAAAAAAGAAGGGTTCAACGCTTGAGGAACCGTGAATTGAGGCAGGCGGGGATCCAGAAGAAACAAGTGTGGCGCCCAAAAGACAGGCCTGAAGGATCGGGTCGTTCGGCTCCAGCGTGTATGGTATACTTTTTGCCGAATGAGTTTATGGCTCCCGCTAATCAAGTTGTGCAGGAGGAAATGTCCCTGGATGCCAATGATGATGAACAGCTTGGAGGATTGATGGCGCAACTGGTATTAGCCAAACAGGCCACTTTCGACAAACCGGCCAAGAATCGACACATGAGGCTGTTATACTTGAAGGGATATGTCAATGGCAAGCCATTGACTAAAATGTTTGTTGATGGCGGGGCTGCAGTCAATGTGATGCCGTACACCACCTTCAGGAAGCTTGGTATGGGCCCCGGAGATTTGACGCCGACGAGCATAATTCTGAACGATTTCACTGGGAATCCTTCAGATACCAAAGGGTGCGTGCACGTGGACTTGATGATTGGGTCCAAGACATTGCTCACGACCTTCTTTGTCATCGAGGGCAAAGGAGCCTATAGCTTGCTGCTTGGGCGGGACTGGATCCACGCCAACTGCTGCATCCCATCTACCATGCATCAACAACTTATTCAATGGGTAGATGACGATATTGAGGTGGTCCAGGCAGATGACTCAGTGAGCGTTGCAAATGTAGAACCAACTTTCTGGGAATATCAAGGCATCGATTGTTTCTCAGGCAAAGACTGGGGCGAAGGTCCTGTTGAACCTGTCAGCAGTGATCAACAGCCGATTCAAGCAGTCGGCCCTTATAGTAATTTTTAATAGACAATCCCGTTGATGGAACTGATGGCAAGTTGGGGCGAGGATTCATGTCCGCTGACAAATTGGAGGAAGTTGATTTTGGAAACTGTGACAAGCCAAGGCCGACATTTATCAGTTCTAACTTGGAACCAGATTTCAGAGAGGAGTTAATCAAGCTGTTAAAGGAATATAAAGATTGCTTCGCTTGGGATTATTCGGAGATGCCTGGTTTAGATCGCTCCATCGTTGAGCATCGGTTGCCAATCAAGCCTGGTTTTAGACCTTATAAGCAACCTCCCCGGAAAATCTACAAGGATGAAGTATTGGCCGATGTGAAGAAAGAAGTTGAGAGATTACTTGATGCAAACTTCATTCGGCCATGCAGGTATGCAGAGTGGATCTCTAACATCGTCCCTGTCTACAAGAAAAATGGAAAGATGAGGGTTTGCATAGATTTCAGGGATTTAAACAGAGCTACTCCTATGGATGGGTACCCAATGCCTGTTGCCGATTTGTTGGTTGATGCTGCAGCTGGACATAAAGTTATCAGCTTCATGGATGGTAATGCAGGGTACAACCAAATTTTCATGGCAATAGAAGATATATCGAAGACAGCCTTCAGATGTCCTGGTCATATAGGCCTGTTTGAGTGGATAGTCATGACATTTGGGTTGAAAAATGCCGGTGCAACTTATCAACGAGCCATGAATTATATCTTTCACGAATTGATCGGCAAAATTGTTGAAATTTACATTGATGATGTCGTGATCAAATCTTTGAATCATGACTCACACTTGGAGGACGTGATGAGAACTTTGGAATGCACCCAGAAGCATGGTTTGAAGATGAATCCAAACAAATGTGCTTTTGGAGTATCAGCTGGAGAATTCTTGGGATTCCTAGTACACGAAGGAGGGATTGAAGTTGGCAAGAAAAGTATGAAAGCTATCGATGAAGTTGTCCCTCCAACTAATCTCAAGGAGTTGCAATCATTGCTTGGGAAGATCAATTTTGTGAGGAGGTTCATTTCAAATCTGTCACAAAAGGTTTTGCCCTTTTCTCCGTTATTGAAGCTCAAGAAAGATCAGAAGTTCATATGGGGTGACGAACAAGAAAAGGCTTTTGATGAAATCAAGCAATATATGAAGGAACCACCAGTGCTGGTCGCTCCGCAATTGAACAAGCCTTTCAAGTTGTACGTGGAGGCCGATACCCAAACCATTGGATCAGCCCTTATACAAGAATTTGAAGGAAAGGAGTGGGTAGTAGCGTACCTTAACCGAAAATTACTTGATCCTGAGACCAGGTATTCGGCTGCGGAGAAATTGTGTTTATGCGTGTACTACTCGTGTACGAAATTTCGGCACTACTTGTTGAATGCCGAATGCGTTGTATACTCCAAGTTCGATGTAATAAAGCATATGCTATCAATGCCAATTTTGAATGGAAGGATTGGCAAATGGATCTTGGCCTTGTCTGAGTTTGAGTTGAAGTTCGAATCGGCAAAAGCTATAAAAGGTCAGATTATTGCCGATTTTATAACTGAGCATCGTGATCCATCAATTGATTTGCTTGAAATTACTCTCTGGGCTTTGTTTTTTGATGGATCATCATGTGGCAAAGGTGGGGGAGTAGGGATTCTATTAATTTCACCAAGGGGCGAGATGTTTGAGTTTGCTATCCCTATTCAGCCCACTGTTACAAACAATCAAGCTGAGTACGAGGCATTGCTTAGAGGGCTTCAATATCTGAAAGAAGCCGGGGTTGTTTCAGTTGAGGTTTATGGAGATTCAGAGTTAGTTATTGTTAACACCAAAATTTGGTAAGGAGTCTGACTTGTGGGTCCGGTTCGAAAGAGAGCCCGTCTGGTGGAAGGAAGGATATTTCTAGAGATTTTCGGCAAAGAGATCCGCGGTCGGCTATCTGCTCCAGTTCGGCAAAGGAACAGTAGAGCTGATTTTGCGGGATTGGACGGTGACGTGGCTCAATCAGAGGAAGCGAATGGATGGATAGGCGATCAGGTTTAGTTAGGCAATGAATCCATTCGCGGTTGTAATCAACGGGGTATAAATACGATCCCTGGATGTATGTAACAAACACGATCATTCCTCAATACACACCGGCCTTACGCCAAACCCTAGAGTCCTTGTCGTGTCGTCGAGTTCTTCGAGAGGGCCAATCGATCCGTCGACCTCCGTGAGTACCGGCAACCTTGTGTCATGTCTAGTATCATGCGGTGGATTTAGATCTGATGCAAGTAGTCTTGTTACCATGCTTCGTGTCATGCGGTAGATTCAAGTTTGGTTCAAGAGGGTTTCTTGTTAGATCATGAGCCATGCGGTAGGCTAAGATCTGGCTTGAAGCTAGTTACCGGCTCTATTGGATTTTGGCAAGATCCAATAGATTCATTAAGTTATCCCGTGTTATCATGAGTTTTACTTTATGTTTTAATTCATGTAGCACACCCTTGCCCAATCTAGATGGGTTTGGATCGGCTATATTTCTTTTAAGATCCTTGTACGAGCAGGTTTCGTGTTTTGATGCGTGGATCTTGTGCTCTCCGATAGCCGAAACCGAATCGATCTAGGTTGTTACGTGTTGCGGGTTCAAGCTTGCTTTGTTAGTATAAATCTTGAAAGAACCGGGTATCATGCGGTAGATGCAGGTTTTTGGGTTGCTTTGGAGCTAGTCATCCGGTGGATTAGATTTCCAATTCAGCCTGATAGATTTATTCACGTGGTAATGTTTGTTCCTTCTTCATGGACCCTGAATCGGCTGTTCAGCCGTATTCGGTTATGTTTTCACGAGTAGATCACGTGCATTATTTATGTTTTAAATGACGTATGCTTTTAGCTTTCCATATTTAGATTGTGTCATGCGGTGGATAGATCTATTTGTGGAAAGTGGTGCGTTTTTCATGCGAGTCGTATCATGCGGTGGATAGATTTGTTTGTTATCGTACCTGACGGATCTCAAAGTAACTAGACATGCGGTAGACTAGTGCTTTGGATCTATGCGTACTTATTTAATACATGATCATGTCCGTGCTTTACCTCATCTTATTTAATGATAAACCTCATGAGGATCGGTCATAACTTCATGCTTGCATCTTCATTTTTACAAAGACCGATTGTCGTCATGCTTACGTCATCCATTCGGCAGTTTTCCTTTTTCCTTTGTAATGGTCCGGATGGTTGTGATTCCTTGACATATAGCTCTACATAGCTACATGTCATCTTGCTTGGCTTCTTAGCCGTAAATATGGAACTGTCTGGTACCACCCGACACGTTCCAAGCTTTGGTATCTAACTGCTTTATCTTTTGTTAATTTTCAGGAAAAATTGACTGGCACGTCACTCTCTCTCTCTCTGCGCGTGCGAAGCTAGCTTTGTTCGGCTTGCTGTGTGATTGGCGTTGAGTGCACATTTTACGTCAACACACTTTTTGGCACGCCCAGTGGGACCACAGCCGAATTGGTTCAAGATGCCTGAAGTTTCAGACCTCCTGGATGTTAACATCGAAGAGCTTTCTCCAGAGCAGCATCAGCAGCTCCTAGACGCCGTGAACCAGTTTCAGCAGAAGTGTCTCATGTCGTTTAAGAAGAATCGAAGTGGTGTACCGTATCTAAAGAAGGACCCGCCCGAGTGCCGTTGCCGGAGAGAGCGATGCCACAACCCAACAAGAGAAGGAGGAATGCGCGCGGATGTTCCAAGAGTCGGTAGACGACATGCTCACCAAGCACAACCAGGCTTTCCTCGGGTCGCTCCAGCAGATGATGGTGGCCCTCTTTGGCCCGGGCGCGGGGCAAGCGTTCGGGAAGGCGCACGCCGGACAGAGCACCATGGAGCTGGGTGAATCAAGCTCTCAGCCGCCGCTACGGAGCCAGGTGCAGCAGCCTCCTCCTCTAAGCTCCGGAAGCCAAGCATTCCAACCTCCTCCGCAGGGCGCTGGGGGGCAGCCAGTTCAGCCCCCGTTGCAAGCTTCAGGAAGTCAACCAATCCTGCCGCCACCACGGAGCAAAGCACGGGTCGGCACCGTGCAACGGCCGAATCCGTGCCGGCCTACGTACGGAGACCTAGCGTTCGGCTCATCTGGGGCCCCGCTCGACCCCAGTCGAAGAATAGCTCCGTCGACCAACTGGCTCCAGAAGAATTTGTACGGCGGTGGTTATCATGAAGTGGGAAATTACGGAGCGTTCGATGCCTTCCCGCACCCAGGGTACGCGCCGGCTACGGGCGCTCAAGAAGAAGACGCCCTAGCGCGCAAGATGGCCGAGTTGATGCAGAATCAGTTCGGCCTCAAGCCAAAGATGCAGGGCCCCACCTATAGGCCACCGTTCCCAGAGTGGTACTATAACGTGCTCCTGCCGCCGAGGGTGAAGCCGCCGACGGAATTCACAAAGTTCTCTCGGGCGGGGACGAGACAAGCACGGTCGAGCACATCGCCCGTTACCTCATGCAGCTTGGGGAATGCTCGGCCGAGGAGGCGTTCGGGGGTTCGCTACTTCCCCGCCTCACTGACGGGTCCGGCTTTTCAGTGGTTCTCATCCCCGCCTCCCGAATCGGTGGCCGGATGGAAGGACTTGGAGCGTAAATTCCACGCTCATTATTTCAGCGGCAGCTCCGAAAAGAAGCTGATTGATCTCGCCACCCTGAAGCAAAGGCACAGCGAAACACCACTGGAGTTTCTTAGAAGGTTCAGGGAAGTCAAAGGCATGTGCTTCTCGCTGAACTTGCCAGACGATCAGCTAGCTGATATGGCCGTCGCCGGGATGTTGCCAGCCGTGCGCGAAAAGCTATTTGGGATGGAGTTCGAGAACCTGGGCCAGCTGTCGCAAAAGTTATCCCTGATGAGCAATCAGGCATATGGCCTCAAGAAGGACCCCAAGTTTGGCAAGCAGCACGACGTCGCTGACATCTACAATCAATTCTTGGACAAAGCTGATTTGTTCGAGGATTCTGACGACGAATTGGAGATAGCTGCAGCAGAGATCATGTGTGGTAAAGAGCCCTTAACAATGAATCAGCGTTGGGTCAAGCAGACCAAAGGAACTTACGACTTCGACATCACAAAGGCTGATAAGTTGTTTGAGCTCTTGGTAAAGGAAGGCCGAATCAAGCCGCACTCGAAGGGCATTCTATGCTTCGGCTCGATGGAGTCAAAGCGAAACGTTACCGCGGCTTCCATGACGGAGACTCGCACTCCATCAACGATTGCGGGGTCTTCGGGATGAGGATCCGAAGGCTATCCGGGAGGGACACCTCAAGTTCGATAACAAGATGAAACCGGATGGCCACCCCTTTCCTCAAAACATGCTCGGCTTTTCCGTCAATGCGATAACGGCCGAGGAGAAGGGGAAGGTCAAGGTCCCGACCTCGGCCCGAGGTCCAAGCAAGGTGGATCGGTGGACCGGAGCGCCGAGGTGACCCTAGAGCAAGTGCGGGGCGACGCCCCCCCGTTCTCAAAAGCCACATCGAGATTGGGGAATCGTCCGGGCCTAAACCCAAGGTGACGTCACGTATTCTCCTCAACAAGTGGCGGCGCCGGATGGAAAAGGAGCGCTACCGGAGGCGTCGTCACGAGGAGGAGGAGCGCGCGGGGCGAAGATGAAGCGCGCGAAGGGACCGAGAGCAAGACACGCGCGAGCGAGGAGCGCGCCCACCGGGGGTGCGCCTTCTTCGGGCAATCGCCGGAATGAGGGCCTAAAGCCGCCCACGTTGAGGAAGCGTCCCGAGTGCGGCGACGGACATGCCGAGTACGGGCGGGAAGCGCAATCGCCGATCCGTCCACGAAAGACTTGGAAGAATTCACCCGAATGGGGATCGGCGTCAAAAAATTGAAGTCATAGATCACCCCGGGGAAGCGCCAAGCCGACCTCAAGTGGGGCGATCGGGGAGGAGGACGAGGACGTCTACGTCTGGCAGAAAGGGCAGTGGTGCCCGCCCGGTCTACGCGGGAGCCGAAGAGGCGGGTCCGGCGCCTAAGGAACCGCGAGATGAAACAAGCCGGGATCCGGACGAGGGCGAAGTGGCGCCCCAAGGACCGGCCCGGAAGGATCGAAGCGTTCGGCTCCTGCGTGCATGGTATACTTCCTGCCGAACGAGTTCATGGCTCCCGCTAACCGCATTATGCGGGGAGGAAGCTTCCTTTGACGACGAGCAACCCGAGGAGATGATGGCACAAAGCGGTGCTTGCCAAGCGAGGCCATCTTCGACAAGCCGGCCAAGAATCGCCATATGAGGCCGCGCGTACTTGAGGGGGTACGTCAATGGCAAGCCATTGACCAAGATGTTCGTCGACGGCGGGGCGGCAGTCAACGTGATGCCGTACACCACCTTCAGGAAGCTTGGCATGGGCCCGAGTGATCTGACACCGACAAGCATCATCCTGAACGACTTCGCCGGGAACCCCTCAGACACCAAAGGATGCGCTCACGTGGACTTGATGATCGGGTCCAAGACGCGCTCACCACCTTCTTTGTCATCGAAGGCAAGGGGACCTACGGCCTGCTCGCTTGGGCGGGACCGGATCCACGCCAAGCGCTGCGTCCCATCCACTATGCATCAACGGCTTATCCGGTGGGTGGATGATGAGATCGAGGTCGTCCGGGCGGATGACTCCGTAAGCGTGGCTAACATGGAACCGGCCTTGCGGGAGTACCAAGGCATCGATTGCTTCTCGGGGAAGGACCGGGGAGAAGGTCCTGTTGAACTGTCGGCGGTGACCAACAGCCGATTCAAGCAGTCGGCTCTTACAGTAATTTCTAATGGAGAACCCCGTGGATGGCACTGATGGCAAGTTAGGACGAGGATTCATGTCGGCCGATAAGCTGGAAGAAGTTGACATTGGAAACGGTGATAAGCCAAGGCCGACGTTCATCAGTGCAAATTTGCAACCAGACTTCAGGGGGAACTTAATTGAGCTTCTCAGAGAATATAAAGATTGCTTCGCCTGGGATTACTCGGAGATGCCTGGATTGGATCGTTCCATCGTCGAGCACCGGTTGCCAATCAAGCCTGGTTTCAAACCATATAAGCAACCGCCCCGGAAAATCTACAAGGATGAAGTATTGGCCGATGTGAAGGAGATCGAAAGATTACTTGATGCAAACTTCGTTCGGCCGTGCAGATATGCGGAGTGGATTTCTAACATCGTCCCTGTATATAAGAAGAATGGAAAGATGAGAGTTTGCATAGACTTCAGGGACCTAAACAGAGCTACTCCCATGGACGGATACCCAATGCCTATTGCCGATTTGTTGATTGACGCCGCCGCTTGGACACAAGGTGATTAGTTTCATGGATGGCAACGCGGGATACAATCAGATTTTCATGGCAATAGGGGACATATCAAAGACGGCCTTCAGATGCCCTGGTCATATAGGCCTATTTGAGTGGATAGTCATGACGTTTGGATTGAAAAATGCCGGTGCAACCTATCAGCGGGCCATGAATTACATTTTTCATGAGTTGATCGGCAAAATTGTGGAAATCTACATCGATGACGTGGTGATCAAGTCCTTAAGTCATGACACCCATCTAGAAGATGTGAAGAAGACCTTGGAATGCACCCGGAAGCATGGTCTAAAGATGAATCCAAACAAGTGTGCATTTGGGGTGTCAGCTGGAGAGTTCTTGGGGTTTTTGGTCCACGAAGGGGGAATCGAGGTTGGCAAGAAGAGCATGAAAGCCATTGATGAAGTCGTTCCTCCAACCAACCTCAAGGAGTTGCAATCACTGCTCGGCAAGATCAACTTCGTGAGAAGGTTCATCTCAAATTTATCACAGAAGGTGTTGCCATTCTCTCCATTGCTGAAGCTAAAGAAGGATCAGAAATTCACATGGGGCGACGAACAACAAAAGGCTTTCGATGAAATCAAGCAATACATGAAGGAGCCGCCAGTGCTGGTTCCTCCTCAGCTGGACAAGCCTTTCAAGTTGTACGTGGCGGCCGATACCCAAACTATTGGATCGGCCCTTATTCAATAATTCGAAGGAAAGGAGCGGGTAGTAGCTTATCTTAGCCGGAAACTACTTGATCCTGAAACCAGGTATTCGGCTATAGAGAAACTGTGTCTTTGCGTATACTACTCGTGTACAAAGTTTCGGCACTACTTGTTGAATGCCGAATGCACTGTATACTCGAAGTTTGACGTGATAAAACATATGTTATCTATGCCAATTTTGAATGGTCGGATTGGCAAATGGATTTTAGCTTTATCAGAGTTCGAGTTGAAGTTCGAATCGGCAAAAGCCATCAAAGGTCAAGCCATTGCCGATTTTATAACTGAACATCGCGACCCATCAATTGATCTGCTTGAAATTACCCCTTGGGCTTTATTTTTCGATGGGTCATCATGTGGCAAAGGTGGAGGAGTAGGGATCCTACTGATTTCGCCCGGGAGGTGAGATGTTTGAATTCGCTATTCCTATACAACCCACTGTCACAAATAACCAGGCTGAGTACGAGGCACTACTTCGAGGGCTTCAATATTTGAGAGAAGCTGGGGCCGTATCAGTTGAGGTCTATGGGGATTCAGAACTAGTAATCAAGCAATTGAACGGCCAATACGAGTGCAGGAGCGAAGCGCTGAGGAGTTACTACGAAGAGTGCAGAGAAATCTTGAAAAGCTTCCCATTGGTAACCCTGCAGCACATTCCTAGAGAGCATAACGAAGAAGCAAACAGGCTAGCTCAGAGCGCCTCTGGTTACAAGGAGAGTCAAGAAGCATTCGCTGCAGAGGTGTGTGCACTAGGGGCGGATCTTGCAGAAGATGATTGGAGGAAAGAGATCGTTGATTACTTGAGAGATCCATCCCGAAAAGTCTCCAGGAAACTCAGGTACAAGGCAATCAAGTTCGTTCTTCTGGATGATAATTTATTCTATAAATCATTAGACGGGGTATTGCTACGGTGCCTGGGTCCAGAAGAAGCCAAGAACATGATGAGCGAGGTGCATGATGGGATATGTGGAGCGCACCAATCGGCCTATCGGATGAAATGGGTTATTAGACAAGCTGGATGCTTTTGGCCGACGATATTAGAGGATTGCTTTGAATATTACAAGGGATGTCAAGACTGCCAGAGGTTCGGGAATATTCAAAGAGTCCCTGCGTCAGCATTGAATCCCATCGTCAAGCCATGGCCATTCAGGGGCTGGGGTATAGACTTGATTGGCCAAATTAATCCGCCGTCTAGCAAGGGGCATAAGTTCGTGCTTTTGGCTACAGATTACTTCACCAAATGGGTCGAGGCGATCCCACTGAAGAAAGTGACGTCAGAAAACATGATCGAGTTCGTCAAGGAACACATAATCCATCGATTTGGGATCCCTCAAACAATTACCACTGACCAGGGGGCACAATTCGTGTCATTAGAGTTCAGAGATTTTGCCGAAAGCATGGGAATCAAATTGTTTAATTCTTCTCCATATTATGCCCAAGCTAATGGCCAAGCAGAGGCTTCTAACAAGATCATGATCAAGCTGATACAGAAGAAGATCGACCAGAAGCCAAGGAGATGGCATTCGGTACTCAGTGAAGCGCTGTGGGCTTACCGAATGGCCCCCCATGGAGCTACAAAGACTTCTCCTTACGAGTTGGTTTACGGGCATCATGCAATCCTGCCTTGGGAAATGCAATCAGAGTCAAGGAGAGTAGTGCTGCAAAACGAGTTGAGCTCCAAGGATTACAGTGGCCTGATGATGGATGAGTTAGAAGATTTGCATATGATCCGTCTCAGGGCCCTGGAGAACATCGAGAAAAACAAGCTGCGGGTCGCCAAATACTATAACAAGAAAGTAAAGGTAAAGCAATTCGCAGAAGGCGATCTAGTTTGGAAAGCGCTATTGCCGATTGGAACTAAATACAGTGAATTCGGCAAATGGTCCCCTAACTGGGAGGGGCCTTTTCGTGTGGTCAGATGCGTTCCTGGTAATGCATACATATTAAAAACTTTGCTAGGGGAAGAATTTTCCGCTGCGATAAATGGAAGATATCTGAAGAAGTATTATCCTAGCATTGAGATCGATCGGTGATTACACACATCTGGCACAAAATAGCCGGCGCTCGAGGACGAGGCCGCCTTCAGAACAAAATCCATGAACAAGAAAGAATGGCCAGTGCCTGGATGCATTGCCCTTAGCTCAATACTACATTATAACTGTTTCTTGCAGGATTACATATAGCAGCCCTGATGGTCAGGTCCCCTAACGGGTGGGAAGCAGAAGGCGTGGAGAAAGAAGCGAAAGTATGATTCAATCTTTTCTTTGCTTCTTCGGTCCGTCGCTCCCTCTTCGGTTGTTCCAGGACCACCGTGACGGCGACTTGGAACGCACGAGGATGACCATGATTGGCGGCCTCTACCAAGCTATCCCGAGCCGCCTTCAGGGTTGCCTTGTACCGTCGAGACATCTGGAGCAAAAGAATCAAGGTTAGGGGCAAGAAATCCAGATGCAAACATGAAGGAGTCAGAAGCAATTACCCCCTACTAGTGCTTCCAGCGCCATGCGACGCTCGCGCTCGGCTTGGCAACGGACAGACATGTCCCTGAGGCCACGCTCCAGGTGCCGGACACGGCGGCGCAGCTGATGAATGGCCCTCTGCTCAGGCGTGGCATCCTCTGCTTCAGGAGAGGAATCGGAGGAGATGTACTCAGGAACATCTTCGGTCCCGATGACCTCTTCGGGAAGCAAATCAAGGCTGAAAGGGGCAAAAGGAAAACATGAAGCGCAAGATCAAGCGGGAGGACAAGGAGTAGATCAAGAAAGAACTCACTTCCGAATCGTACGCTTCCTTGATGAGCCGCTCCCCTGAGGTTGTTTACCCTTGTCCATGGCGTTGGGGTTTTTTCTTCTAGCAGCAGAGGAAGAGACGAGAAATGATGGAGGAGTGTGCGAGTGGATTTGCAGAGCACCCCACGGGCTATTTTATTGACCAAGGAGGCGCATTGGGAGTGATGATTTGGCCGGTACACACATCGTTGGAATACCAAGCGGCAGGGATTTCCACCAGGTGCGAAGGGTTTTCTCTTGAACAGTGTTCACGGATTGCCGAATTGGGATCCTCTGTGGATTTCACGCCAAGGGGCAGTTGTTCTCACGCGTTCGGCTAAAGATAGTTCCCGGATGCGTTCAAAGGAAAATTTGCAGATGCAAAATGCGAAAGGGAGACATCACGGAACAAATGCAGAATTCAAAAGTTCATCATATATTGCCGACATTTACACATCCCTAGTACAATCTAGTCAAAGAGCCTATTCAACACAGATTGGGGATGGGTAATTTCGGCAATGGCGTCGCCGTGGCCGTCGAGGCGCTCCAGGATGAGCTCGATCTCGTCGATGTCCTCCGGCGCGCCGCCCTGAAAGCCACGCGGCCTGGTAGAGTAGTCGACGTCCGTATGCGTCGCCATCGCGGCCGGCCGGGCCCAAGGTGGTGCCCAAGCGAACGCCATGAACGGCCACCTCGTCGACGCGGCGCTCCACCGCGGCCGGGCGCTCCGCCGGCGTGTCGCCGTGGGCATTCACCTTCTCGGCCAATTGCTCTACCGGCGCCTTTGGGCGGTTGAGCTCGGCATCGCGGGGCCGCGAAAGACAAACAGAAGGGATTAGCATCAAAGGCCGAGCTGGACCAAGAATCAATCTCAGGGCCATACCGTCAATGGCCTCCGGCGATTGTTTTGCGGCCGGTCCTCCCATTCTAACTCGGCCACGCCCGCTTTCTTGGAGACGTCCTCCAGTTCGCGACGGGACGCCTCTAGCTCCTCCTTGAAGCGGATGGCGTCTCGCTTCCCCGTACGGCACGGGGGAGTGGCCATCGGACTCCGAGGAGTCATCTGGGAGGGGCTGATTGACCGGCGCACGGGGCGGATTCCACTGAATCAGCCTGAAAAGGGATAGATGATCGTCAAGGCAAAGGAAGATTAAAAAGCGAGAATCACGAGAGGAGAGGTTGACGGTCGTCACCGCCTGCGCGCATTGGCGCTGCTCCCCTCGGCCTCGTCGGAGGCACGGTGGCGGTTGAGGCGGCGCACCATTGTGGTTTGGGATGCGCACTATTTGCGAGAAGACTAAAGATTGGCAAAGATTCGAGAGCTAGAAGGCTTGGTGGAGAGCTAGGGGCACCTATGGCAACATTTATAGGCCTGGCAGGGTGAACCGTGGCTTCGAGTCGTGGCTGTGGATCGTGGCGCACGTCCCAATAAAATCGGAAGGTGGAAAGATTTCCTTGACCGGCCCCGCCTGCGGGTCGTTTGGAGTTCCAAGCTGGACCGTGCGCAGGTCGATTGGTTCGGCTAAGGGAACTCAAGGTGTCGTTCGGGAGTTAGCGTTTCACTGCCGAATGGGTCGTTCAGCATTACATCTCAAAGTACGCAAAAGAAAGGAAACGAATCACAAAGGAAATATTACAAGAACGACCAGTTCAGGTATACATCAATAAGGACATTCAAGCATTAAGGAGTTTTGCGAGTACGCGACGAACATTGGATATTATCAAATGGGAATTATCCAGCATCTCCTGGCAGTCCTTTTGAGCACCGGATAAATCAGTGAGTTCCGCATTGCATTGCTCCATCTTAGTGACAGCCGATTTTACTTCCGCTTGGGTCTTTGCTATCAATCCAGGAAGTTTGGCTATTTTCTGTTTGTCAATCTCCATCTCCGCTGACAGGCTTCTTAGTTCGGCTTCTAGAGCAGCCTTCCTAGCAGCTTTCAGATCATAAGAAGCTTGCAGGTTAGCCAATGTATCTTTATGGTCCTCTGCTTGGGATTGTGCCCCGTTCATGGCTTGTTCAGCATCAGTTTTCC
This sequence comes from Cenchrus americanus, assembly GCA_947561735.1. Lineage (NCBI taxonomy): Eukaryota > Viridiplantae > Streptophyta > Magnoliopsida > Poales > Poaceae > Cenchrus > Cenchrus americanus. The sequence continues at coordinate 250,723,656 of OX387245.1, read as the reverse complement.
TTTTCTCAATGGTCGGATGGGAGCGCAATTTCCTCCAAGCGCGCCTCAAGGGTACATAAAGGGGCTCTAAGTCATAGACGGATGATAGAGAGGCTCTGATGTCTTCAGGGAGTTCTTGACTAATGGATTCAAACATCTCTTCGAAATGATGAAGATCATTGAACTGATCCTGGACATCTTTCTCTAGCCAGGCAGCAATTTCTGCGAGCTTGGACAACACTTCATTTGGCAGCGGCTGGGATACTCCTTCCATCACCTCGACAGCTGAATTGCTCTCTGACGGCAGGCTTGGTGATGATGGAACCTGATCCTGATGAACAACATTGCCGAATTAGGGATACTAAACACCGAGGCACCAGAATTAAGTACGGGTGGTTACCTCGTGGCTGGTTTCTTGAGTAGGGGCAATCACAGGTGAAGAAGACGCTCCAAGCAGAGCCGAAACTTCCGAGCTAGGAGGTGCCGATACGGTCGTTGGTAGCTCGTGGGTTTCTGGCTGGAGAGGAGTTGGGTCTGCCGCCTCTGGTGGGTTGGTTATCTCTGCTTGACCAACAGGCGATGGCACCCTGGGAGAACTTGTTGGCTCCGGTTGAGCTGGGAGATTCATCCCTGGAGAATTTATTGCTTCTGCAGAAGGTGATGAGGATGAGATCTCCACCGGGATGGGTAATTCAACCCTGGATGGACTCGCCTGTTGAACCACTGGAACATCTACAAGCTGTTCTTCCACAGCTTCTTCTGCAAGTGTTCAATCGAAAGATGTAAATGCCAGTGCTCATCCTTGAGAGAGGACAGTAAAGGTCATACCAGTGGATGGGGCATCGGCAGGTACTGGTTCCGGAGGATATCGCCGGGCTCGGTCCGAAAATGCACAAAGATATGATCCATCAAGAATAGAGTGACCTGGTAATCAAGAAGGTAAAGGGTTTTACCTCAACAAGCACCTTCTTCACAGTTCTTCTCCTTTTGGCACTTGGAGGGGCAATCAGGTGCAGACCTTGCCTCCTGTCTGCAGCAAGGCTAGAAAGGCCGGGATCCGTGGTAGCATACCTGGCCATTAGTTGGTGCAGGGTTGTGGATTTGAACCCACGAGTGCTGAAATTGGGCCTTCAGCATTGTAAGCAATTGCCCTGGCTCGAGGGGCAGGCACTGTGTTCTGTGAACAGGAAGATAAAAGATCAGAACCATAAATAGAGAGGAAGGTCTGATCTAAGGGCTCATTGTATTACCTCTGAAGTTGGCAGAAAGTCAGGTACCAACTCTGCACAGAATACATGAACAGGCTCACTGAAGATATGGTCATGAAATTCTTGCCACCGGGGAGTTAAAGGTGGGGTGAGCTATGGTTGTGGGCACAAAAGGACATGTGTAGACCGTGGGACTGCACACATAGTTGAAAACTCGTGCCGCCCGCATCGGTTCTTTGATTTCCTCCCCGGGTTTGAGGAATTCATGCGGGAACAATCTTGGGGGGCATCCGGCCGCATCCGAGTTGTCCGGTCGTTACATTAGGTGGTAGTACTCATAAGTGCGACATTGACATCGCCTCCCTCCATTGAACTCGGCCGGTAATATGCATGGGCGGATTATGATATTAAAGATCTCCAAGAATCCCCTATCTTGATGGCCGGGCTCAAAGGAGAATTCGACAGGGAAGGTCAGAGTGTCATTGCCTAGATAAGGAAGCCAAAGAGGATTGGAGAAGCCTTTGAAGAACAACTCGAAGAGCTGGATGATGTCCTGCTGGATGATAACAGTTGAAGCTGCTTCTCCATAGTTTTGGCATCCTCTGGTAGCTTGAGGCTCTCCTTCGGGGGGATTGGACAAAGGGAAGAACCTGGAGTTCAAATCGACGCCGACAATCTGATGCATGTGGAGCTGCAGCCATATTTGAACAAACCACCAAGGGCCATTGACGCATGTTATCCTCTGGCTGGTGTACATTTGGGTAACGGTATGATGAAGCATATGATATACACTGCCCAAGAAGAATTTTCCCAGAGGGAGGCGATTGCCACTAGCAAGATGAATCGCCATTGCAATATGATTCAAAGTGGGTTCGTTGGCCTTGCCACAGAAGACAAATCTGCATAGCCACATGTTCAGAAAAGCTCTGTATTCAACTTCGCCAAGGGGATTATCTCTCATGTGCTTCAGGATATAATGCTTGTAGCCATTCCCTGGCTTTACCCCTGTCTGGCGTGAAGAATTTTTGAAGTTCCAGGGCTGGACAGATCCGGTGACGTCAAGGCCGGTGATCATGTATACATCGGCCAAGGTTGGGGACATTGGGCCATGCCCAAAAAGGAAGGCGTTGACGCCATTTGACCAGAAGTGGCATGCGGCTATCAGAAGATCTTCATTCTTGGGTGTCTCAGCTACGGATAACTCCAGACATTGAGCGATACGGAGAGCATCCAGATTGGTCAATCCACTCTTATTCGCAAGAATCCTCCGATACCAAGTCTTCCAGCCTGCAATCGGGGGCAAAGGCCAGTTCTTGAACGCATCTTGCCACTGGGGAGGTGGAGATAAAGCTGCCTTGAAAGGGATTCTCTGAGATTCAGCGGCAATAAAATCTCGAGGGTCAGGATTCCCTTCGGGACCAAGGTAATAAGACTGTGAATTGGCTTCAATAGGAATCAGAAGAGCAGTAGAAGGCTCCTGGAGGAGAGCGGAAGAGGCAAAATCTCAGGTAAAATTGAAAACCTAATGCCGAACAAAGGTTTGGAGGGGTGAATTTACCTGAGCAGCTTGGTTCTGAGTTGCCATTGGAGGTTCGAGCTCGGAACGAAGGGGATCTAGGGTTGGATCTGAACGAAGATTCCGGCGGATTGCGAAGGGCGGTGTTGACGGATTTAACTCAAGGATTCGTGGTCGGAGTCAATTGTGGAACAAAATTACTTTTATCCCACAATTGAAGGGGCATGTGTTAACACCAAAATTTGGTAAGGAGTCTGACTTGTGGGTCCGGTTCGAAAGAGAGTCCGTCTGGTGGAAGGAAGGATATTTCTAGAGATTTTCGGCAAAGAGATCCGCGGTCGGCTATCCGCTCCGCCGGTTCGGCAAAGGAACAAAGAGAGCTGATTTTGCGGGATTGGACGGTGACGTGGCTCAATCGGAGGAAGCGAATGGATGGATAGGCGATCGGGTTTAGTTAGGCAATGAATCCATTCGCGGTTGTAATCAACGGGGTATAAATACGATCCCCGGATGTATGTAACAAACACGATCATTCCTCAATACACACCGGCCTTACGCCAAACCCTAGAGTCCTTGTCGTGTCGTCGAGTTCTTCGAGAGGGCCAATCGATCCGTCGACCTCCGTGAGTACCGCAACCTTGTGTCATGTCTAGTATCATGCGGTGGATTTAGATCTGATGCAAGTAGTCTTGTTACCATGCTTCGTGTCATGCGGTAGATTCAAGTTTGGTTCAAGAGGGTTTCTTGTTAGATCATGAGCCATGCGGTAGGCTAAGATCTGGCTTGAAGCTAGTTATCGGCTCTATTGGATTTTGGCAAGATCCAATAGATTCATTAAGTTATCCCGTGTTATCATGAGTTTTACTTTATGTTTTAATTCATGTAGCACACCCTTGCCCAATCTAGATGGGTTTGGATCGGCTATATTTCTTTTAAGATCCTTGTACGAGCAGGTTTCGTGTTTTGATGCGTGGATCTTGTGCTCTCCGATAGCTGAAACCGAATCGATCTAGGTTGTTACGTGTTGCGGGTTCAAGCTTGCTTTGTTAGTATAAATCTTGAAAGAACCGGGTATCATGCGGTAGATGCGGAGTTTTTGGGTTGCTTTGGAGCTAGTCATCCGGTGGATTAGATTTCCAATTCAGCTCGATAGATTTATTCACGTGGTAATGTTTGTTCCTTCTTCATGGACCCCGAATCGGAATGTTCAGCCGTATTCGGTTATGTTTTCACGAGTAGATCACGTGCATTATTTATGCTTTAAATGACGTATGCTTTTAGCTTTCCATATTTAGATTGTGTCATGCGGTGGATAGATCTATTTGTGGAAAGTGGTGCGTTTTTCATGCGAGTCGTATCATGCGGTGGATAGATTTGTTTGTTATCGTACCTGACGGATCTCAAAGTAACTAGACATGCGGTAGACTAGTGCTTTGGATCTATGCGTACTTATTTAATACATGATCATGTCCGTGCTTTACCTCATCTTATTTAATGATAAACCTCATGAAGATCGGTCATGACTTCATGCTTGCATCTCCATTTTTACAAAGACCGATTGTCGTCATGCTTACGTCATCCATTCGGCAGTATTCTTTTTTCCTTTATAATGGTCCGGATGGTTGTGATTCCTTGACATATAGCTCTACATAGCTACATGTCATCTTGCTTGGCTTCTTAGCCGTAAATATGGAACTGTCTGGTACCACCCGACACGTTCCAAGCTTTGGTATCTAACTGCTTTATCTTTTGTTAATTTTCAGGAAAAATTGTCTGGCACGTCACTCTCTCTCTGCGCGTGCGAAGCTAGCTTTGTTCGGCTTGCTGTGTGATTGGCGTTGAGTGCACATTTTACGTCAACAGTTATAAAGCAATTGAACGGCCAATATGAGTGCAAGAGTGATGCCCTGAGGAATTACTACGAGGAATGCAGGGAAATCTTGAAGAGTTTTCAGCTAGTAATTCTACAACATATTCCTAGAGAACACAATGAAGAGGAAAACAGGTTGGCTCAAAGCGCTTCAGGCTATAGAGAAAATCAAGAAGCGTTTGCTATGGAGGTGTGTGCTTTCGGAGGGGATCTCGCAGCGGATGATTGGAGAAAGGAAATCATTGATTATTTGGAAGATCCATCCCGAAAAGTTTCTAGGAAGCTCAGGTATAAAGCCATAAAATTTGTTCTTCTGGATGGAAGTCTGTTCTATAAATCATTAGATGGGGTATTGCTGTGATGCCTGGGTCCAGAAGAAGCAAAGAAAATGATGAGTGAAGTGCATGACGGGATTTGTGGAGCACATCAATCGGCCTATCGTATGAAATGGGTTATCAGGCAAGCTGGATGCTTTTGGCCGACGATGTTGGAGGATTGCTTTGAGTATTACAAGGGATGTCAAGCTCGTCGGTAAATTTGGAAATATTCAAAGAGTTCATGCATCAGCACTAAATCCCATTATCAAGCCATGGCCATTCAGGGGCTGGGGTATAGACTTGATTGGCCAGATTAACCCACCATCTAGCAAGGGGCATAAATTTGTGCTTTTAGCAACATATTACTTCACCAAATGGGTTGAGGCGATTCCACTGAAGAAGGTAACATCAGAGAACATGGTTGAGTTAGTTAAAGAACACATCATCTATCGGTTTGGAATTCCTCAAACAATCACAACTGATCAAGGAGTTTGTCGAAAGCATGGGGATCAAATTGTTTAATTCTTCTCCCTATTACGCCCAAGCTAATGGTCAGGCAGAGGCTTCTAATAAGATCATGATCAAGCTTATACAAAAGAAGATCGACCAGAAGCCGAAAAGGTGGCATTCGGTACTCAACGAGGCTTTGTGGGCTTACCAAATGGCTCCTCATGGAGCTACAAAGACTTCTCCTTATGAATTGGTTTATGGGCACCATGCTATTTTACCCTGGGAAATACAGTCAGATTCCAGGAGAGTGGTTTTGCAAAAAGACTTAAGCTCCAGAGATTATAGTGGCTTAATGATGGATGAGTTAGAAGACTTGCATATGATCCGTCTTAGGGCCCTGTTGACGGATAAAAGACGTATCCCTCTACGATCCGCAAGCGTACGGACCCCACACCTTTTTCACCACGGGATTCCCAAGGTTCTTGTCAATCCACGGAGCAAGGGGATTACAAGCGTTCGATCAACAACGACACACTAGCTACTAAAACCCTAACTACTATTAAACTAGAAAACACTAAACTACACTAGAGAGAATGATAAACGATCAAGATAGAAGACACTCGCCCACGGGTCTACGATACTAGAGCATGCAATCGCTTAAAGACATGAAAACCAATCTAATCTATCGGGGATGTGACCACGGTTTCGCCCTTTCCCTCCTCTCGTACTGTCACTACGCGAAGGTATTCATGACTAGACCTTTGATGGACACGGCGTATTGAATGGATCCAAGGAAGCATTGGAGCTCGTACTCCCTCTACGGCACGGTTGCACGCCTTAAGCATTAAAGTATATTCAACACAAGATGATAGATAGAAAATCCGACAAAGTGCGATTACATCTCAAGATCGATTACAACCCATGGACGAATGAGAAGATTACCCCATCAAGGTACTGATCATGGCACCGTTGATCATGGTTTCCCTTCCGCCGTGTCTTCCTTCTTCTCCACGAGAGGGTGCTTCCTTCGAGGTGGTTGATCTCCCCGCCGGAGATCCTCCTCCTCTCTCTCTAGCTTGTGGATGGCCTTCTCGGTGCGAATGAATCCCTCTCCCGGTGTTGGCGGCGCGTCGGGGGTTTTAGGGTTGAAGATCCTTCGAGGGCAAGGAAAACGGGACCGAACCGGTGCCGGAAGTGGGCCGAGCCGGCCGGCTCGGGCCGGCCGGCCGGCCCACTCGGCCCGGTTCGGTCGCCCCTTTTGCTCCGTGGGTCCTCGCGCACTTATGTACTTTGCCCCCTCAACTTGCACGATTTTTATGCTGTTATCCTCGCGTCCAAGATGGGGGCTCTCTTTGCATGAAGTTTGATCTTTTACGCTTCAATCCCCGGGGGTGTTCCTCGTAGCACTTCGGTCCTCGCCACCATTGGAAGTGATTTCAGCAAGCTCATGAACACGAACAAGACTCCATGAATGCTCCTTTGAACTTGTTGCGAATCCGTCCTTTATGTCCATGTTTTCCTATATAAACACAACACTTCCAAATGCATGCACAAAGATGAACTTGTTATATGATTAGTGTGCCTAGTGGCAGGTTAGTTCCATAATCAAATCCAAACCAAAGTGTAATGAACATGCTAGGTGCACCAAAATACACCGTCAACATCTCCCCCACACTTAGCTCTTGCTCGTCCTCGAGCAAGTACTCGTAAAAGAATTTCGTCCAAGGTGTGTAATCGTGTATCATTAATCCTCCTTCACAAGTTAGTCAATCTTTTCATCTTTAATACATAAACACAAAGTAATGATAATTAAACATAAACATGGGCGTTTAGAATTTTTACCACGTCAAGATTCACCCCACAACTCAAACCCTTCACTTGAAGTCTTCAATTTCAGCCATGCTTACTCCTTTGCTTCCATCGGAGGGTTTTTATGGTTTTCAAAACAAAAATTCCTGCAACAAGTATTAGACAAAAACCTTTCTCCAAGCTCTCTCAAGTCACTCATATGAAGTGGCTATCCTAACACTACAAGGTTTTCCCCCTATTGCAACAAATCCCTTAGGCAACACCACTATTTCGGTTGCAATAGGGGGGTACTATTGCACCGAAACGGTGATTTGGTTGCAATTTGTGTGTCTATTGCAACACAAAATTTGAGTTGCATTATCTATTTGTTCGGTTGCAACATGTTGACGCTAATGCGCCCTTTTTTAGGATTTCCGTTGCATTTGGTTGGAACTAATGCCACCCCAATTTTGTGTTGCATTAGCATTCCGTACGTTGCAACGAGAAAGTTGCTATAGCCACCATACTAGGGATGGTTGCGTTTGAACAAGTATGTCGCAACGTAGAATTTTGGTTGCAAATATATCTTTGCGATGTTGCAACAAGTTGGCGCTAATGCACCCATTATTCGAGAATTGTGTTGCATTTGGTGGGAAATATTGCTACCCTACTTCGCGTTGCACTAGAAATTCGAGTGTTGCAATATAAACTTGCTATGGCTACCATACAAGGGTTGGTTGCGTTTGAACGGCCTTACGCAACGTCTTATTTGGGTTGCAAATATCTCTTTGCGTTGTTGCAATACAAGGAAGGCTATCGCTTCGTTTCTAGCCTCAAGGAGGAATATTGTGTACGTATTGCCACAAAATTTGTTTAGATGAAAAAAAAAATCTGCTATGGGGTTGTAGCGAAATTTAAAATGCGATTTAATAAATAAATTTTATTATGAAAAAAAGAGAGGAAAAAAAATTGTGTTCTATGGGGATGTGGGCTAAGCCGGACCACAATAGGCTCAACCGGCGAGCGTAAAGCCCGGCGAGCGGGAGCTCGAGTGGACCGGCCACGGCCCATTAAGCCCCGCAGCGCAAGTAGCAAGCATTAGTTGATGATGGTAATACGGAGTTCGAAAGCGCGAGCACGCCTCTTTTTTTAAGCTGGGATACCCCCTTCTCAGTTTACGGGGTGGCACTAAAGGTACTGGAGACTAGGATGTGAAAATGTCAAATGGGCCGATGAGAGTACTAATAAAAACAAGGATATGCCGGCCCAAATCGTCTATAACTTACAGCTCCCCCACCCCCAATACACTGTTGCTCCCAACCATCCCCCTCGTCGGCTCTGACCGTCGCGTCCACATCGAGATGCCCCGCATCGCGGTTTCCCCTGCGGCAAGCGGCGACAGCGGCCGGAGTGGCCGCATCGAGCCTTCCCAGACCAGTGGCGGTCGCGGACGAAGGGGCCGCAGCCGCCGTAACACGGCCGAGCGCGCCCGCCACGGCAGCGGGGCCGCATCGAGGGGATCCGGAGAGCGGCGGCGGACGGCGGGGCCGCACCGAGGGTTTTCGGGCGGCGGCGGCGGCGTACGGAGGTGCCACTACTCCACCACGCGAGAAGCGCGATGCACGCGGGCGGTTCAAGTGTTCCACACCACCTACCTCGTCGTCCTCCGGTATGGTCGGCGGCACCCCAACCCCGTCGTCCTGCGGTACGGACGACACCGCCACCTCGTCGTCGTCGTCGACGGCCCGCATCGCCAAGTCGATCCATCCGGTAAGGGTAAGCGAGGCCCTAGTCGGATGCAAGCGTTCCGAGAAGAGAAGTGAGGTACACCGCCCTACCCTCTTTGATTTTCCGAGAATCGTGTGACTCCTTTTGCAATTAGAAAAATGTTAGTAGTTCATAGTAATCAAAATTTCATACTAGATAATGGTAATTGTGTTTTTTGTGTGCATCCATCTCACCCCATACTAGATAATGAAAATGATAATTGGCTTGATTTCTTGCCATCTTTTTTGCCGTGAATCCGACCCGTGTACATTTGATCACAATCCGAAAACAAAGCCGGCCAAATGAACGCAGTCGTCCCATTTAGTAGGTTAGGCCTTTTCGGCGGGTAGTCGGGGGATCACGGGTAAATTGGTATACATTATGAGTCAAGAGATTGAATAGGTTGTTTAAAACCGAAAAACAAGGCAAATTGTTTTGTTTCCTCGAGGCTAGTGAACACGCTAATCGGGTGAGGATCATCATTCCGGACTCGGATGCGAGCGGGACAATAGCAAGAAACCGTCTCCATCAAAAGCTTCGGGATCATCGAAAAGAAAGGTGCATTTTTTTGACTAGTTTGCTGCATTGGCCACATTCGTTGTAACACATTTCATGTTAGTAACTTGTGTTTTTTGTCCGCCATAGCAAATGCCCTTGCGCCAAATGGTTCAACAGGTCGAAGGAGCGCTATGATGATTTGCGGGAGCGCATTGAGAACCTAAGCTTCGACATTGCCGGAACGCAGGAAGACATGGAGATGACCCCCGAAGGAATTCATGGAGACCGTTGCCGACAAGTTAGAAGTGATGGCGAAGAAGATCCGCAAGCTTCGGGATAAAGTCAATCGCAAGTAGTAGTAATCTAGCTTAGTACGTAACATAACCAGGTCCTAGGTGAATGTTATGCAGATGCTGGTGAATGGTCTAAGAATGGATGTGTATGTGGCAACATCTAAGTAATAACTTTGAACATTTATACATGCATCTTTGTATGTCTATGTGTTTGGATCTGGACGAGCCCTTGCAAAATATTTGAACTCATGAGTGACACAAATTGAAATCTGTTGGGTCCTGTCATGCATATTTGGACTACCCATCTGTCTGTTTTCAGAATTGCGTCATGCTATTGTTTATGCTATTCATGTGAATGTTCACAAAGCATTGTGATCAACAATTTGGAGACTCTTCACTATAACTCCTGAATTTTGTGTATTATTGTTAGCCTCTATAGTAGCCGATCGTAAAAGAAAAATAATGAATTACGCATATGTTGAAAACCACGAGAAAGGTCATACTACGTACAACCTCGAAATATTGAAACCGGGTATTCCTTGGTTGTACTAAAATTTTGTCTATCGTGTATGTATTGCCACGATCGGATAGGGGCTCTTCCGATCCGGACCATTCCAAAATTCCGTCTTCGACAACCTGGTTATTGTTGCGGAGATCTCCACGAGGGCCTCTAGGGGATCGATCTCCACGGCGATCTCCACGTGATTATTGTTGCGGAGATCTGAGCGGCGCTACGGCCACGGCCGGTACGTACCGATGTCTTGATCTCGTATATATATCCAATCGTTCGCTGCATATATATGCATATTGGTATATGTATCGTGATCAAGGTCGATTGAAATTAAACATGAACAATGCAGATTAACTAATGGCATCAGACGAAGATCGAAGTTGGATGCGCTTGCCTCGACACTCAGCGGATTGGCAGAACAATTTTCGAATTTTTTTTCAAAAATTTACGGCCTCATCAGCGCGAGGTGGATCTATTGCGTGTCCATGTAAATTGTGTCAATGCATGATCAGACATTCCACCGTGGGTCGCATTCAAATTCATTTACTCAATAGAGGGTTTGCTGATTGTTTCATCGATGATGGTAACATTCAAGACCAAACTAATACTTCATCTCAGGGTCCTGTCAATCAAGATGTTACTGTTGATCTCAATAATCATGATGCACTACCTACAGCTGATGATACAACACATTTATTTGTAGAAGACGATGACGAAGATGGTTTGGATGATAACCCTGCTGCCACCAATACTCTGATTAGAAACATTATCAGTGGCACTATACATCATGGACAAACCGGAGATGAGGAAGAGGCAGATAAGCAGGCAGAGATCTTTTTGAAACTATTAGAGCAGGCAAAGAAGGAATTGTATCCAGGATGCAAAAATGCAACGAAGGTCTCTTTTATTGTGGAGCTTTTTCAGATAAAGTGCATGTATGGCTTAAGTAACGTGTCATTGGAGGCCATACTTAAGCTCTTTGGAAAGGTTCTCCCTGACCGGCATTGTATTCCTGACTCCTTGGATAAAGTGCAAAGGGTGATTCGAGACCTGGGCTTGGACTATGTCAAGATACACGCATGCCAAAATGATTGTGTGTTATTTTTTGATAAATACGCAAATCGAGAAACATGTCCCATTTGTAAGGAGTCAAGGTGGAAAGTTGTAGATAAAACCTCTGATAATAATTGCAGTGCAGTGGGTGCTACTTCTGTTAAGAAGCGGTTACCAGTTAAGATCCTACGCTACTTTCCTCTTATTCCTCGGCTTCAAAGAATGTATATGTCAAAGCAAATGTCAAAGGATATGCGGTGGCACAAGAATGAATTGGTGAATGATGCGAAAATGCGTCACCCTGTCGACTCAAAGGCATGGAAGCACGTGGATTCGAGTTTACATGGTTTTCGAAGGAGGAGGTCGTAACGTTAGGCCGGGTCTTGCTTCGATGGGTTCAATCCCTTTGGCATGCAAAGTCTTACGTATTCCATTTGGCCTGTCATCCCGGTTCCTTACAATTTGCCTCCATGGATGTGTCGAAACAATCTAACCGGATTTTGTCAATGTTGATTCCTGGTCCAAAATCTCCCGGAATGGATATTGATGTATACTTGAGGCCCTCGATACCGGAGCTCAAGGAGCTTTGGAATAATGGTGTTAAAACAAGAGATGCGGGGACTAAGGAGAATTTTAGATTGCGTGCTATACTTCTTTGGACAATTAATGACTTCCGGCCTATGCTATGTTGTCCGGTTGGAGCACTAAAGGAAAGTTTGCATGTCCATACCGCCACAAACATACTTAGTATTTGTGGTTGAAACATGGGCGGAAGCAACTGCTACATGGCACATCGACGTTTTTTGGCCCCCGACCATCCATGGCGCAACAATGCGGTCGGCTTCAACAACAAGGTCGAAACCGGGGAGGCACCGAACCACTATCCGGTGCACGGGTACTTGAGCGTATTCTACTTTTGAACAAGTAGAATTTGGAAAGACATTGTTATCAAAAAAAAGGAAGCGTGACGAAGACAACGGATGGCACAACCTGGAGGAAGAAGAGTATTTTTTTGAGCTCCCTTATCGGTCTTCTTTGCTCATCGGGCATAATTTGGACGTGATGCACATTGAGAAAAATATATGCGAGAGCATACTAGGCACTCGCTTAAGTTGGATGGCAAATGTAAGGACGGGGAGAATGCTCGGCTTGACATGGAGCATCTACGGATACGACCGGATCAAGCACCCCGTGATTAAAGATGATAAGTATACCTTGCCATCGGCCTTGTACGAGTTAGATAAGGATGCCGGGGAAAGTTTGTGTGAATTTATATATGGAGTGAAGATGCCGATGGGGTTTCCTCGAATATAAGAAGATGTGTTGATGTAAAGTCACGTAAGGTGTCGGGCTTGAAAACGCATGACTACCATCTAATTCTACGGAAACTTTTACCCTTAGTGGTGCGTAGGATTTTGCCGAAAGCTCGTTGTCATTGGATTGATTCGGCTTAGTAATTTCTTCGATGCACTATGTTCAAAGGAGTTGGTGGAATCGAATTGGACGAGCTCATTTGTTCAATTAGGGAGGCTCGTTTGTCGACTTGAGATGATATTCCCACCTGCATTTTTTGATATCATGATCCATTTGCCTGTTCATCTAGCCGAAGAAGCTAAACTTGGGGGGCCGGTGTGTTACGGATGGATGTACCCAGTGGAACGGTACCTACGCACTGTGAAAGGATATGTGAGGAACAAGGCTCACCTTGAAGGTTCAATTCTGTTGAGGGATACATACTCGAGGAGTGCCTTACATTCGCTCAAGATTCTTGGACGTGGACACCAAAGACAATCGTGTTGATCGACATGAAACGGTTCTTGTTAATGAGCCACCATCCGGTTTGAGCATTTTTTCGAAATGGATTACAAGAGGAGAGGACAGACGGTTGAAGAAATACCACCAAATGAGTTTCGGAAGATGAGGCACTACATAATTTGCAATTGTGATGAAGCTAGACCATATGTCGAGTAAGATGCACTACTGAACATCATTATTGCTTTTAATTTTAAATATCAAACTAACGGTAATATTCTTTTGTGTGCAGCGAGCATTTGGAAGAACCGAGGGCACATGGATCCGTAAATCTTGATAAGCGACATGAGGCTCAACTCGTAAGATGGTTTGAAAGCAAGATCACAGGTTTACATGCTAGAGGGGAAGTAAGTTCGGATTTGTTTGCACTTGCTCGGGGACCGGATCCCCGACCTCGTACATTGAATAGATGTCATATCAACAATTGGGCCGTTTCGTACCGTTAACATCGAGAGAACCCTTGTGACACAAAACGGTGGTGTGCTTGTCAAGGGTGAGGCGAAGGCACAAATTGGTATGGGGTGATTAAAAGAATGATCTCACCGGAATTCCCTGGACAAAAAGAAGTTATTCTGTTCCGGTGTGGTGGTTTGATGTGCCTCTTGTCACAAGTACCAACGAGAGGCGAGAGGATACGGTAAAGATAAATATGGGGTCATTGACATCGATACTACTCGACACAAGTTTAGCAATGAACCCTATATTCCGGCAACACGAGCGGAGCGGTGTTTTATGTGAATCGGTGAACAAACACTGGCCGGGAGCAAGTGTTATTTCAATGAAACCAAGGAACTTGTTTGCCATGCTCGAATTAGATCTCGAGGACTCACTTGTTGTGGGTATCGAAGGTATTAATTTGCTCGGTGAACACCGAGGTTTCGACAAATTGGTCTAGATCGGACAAGGAAGGCACAACCGGCGATGTCTCGGTTATTAATCGGGTTCGGGCCGAGGCGGTTGACGAACCGGACGACGAAGTATTTGATGTTGATGATGAACATGATGCGGATGACACGTACATTGATGATGGAATTGTTGCACCAATAGTTCAAGATGCCCAAGATGATGAGTTTTTCAATTGATACTTACTCGACCGTAGTCATGACTTCTATGTTGCCATTATTTACTACTTACGGGAAGACTTTTGCATAAATCTTAATATTTAAAATATGAATCTATAAATTGGTATGACAAACAAAAATAGGGGGCCGTAGGGCGGGCCGGGTCACCAATGTGCTCTACCGGCGAGCGTGAAGCCCAGCGAGCGGGAGCCCGATGGGCCGGCAAGCCCAACAATCCCGGAGGTTAGTAGAGAGGAAGCAGTGTTCAGAGGAGTTCGGGATGGCAAGCACGCCTCGCCTTTTAAGTTGTGGTGCGCCCGCTTGAGGTAGCGGTGTGGCACTAAAGATTATGCTCGATGTGCTTCTTGTGCGGCGCTTCGCACACACCGGAAGTAATAAGGACAAATGGGCCGGCCCAATCTCGGACGCAATCCTTTTCTAACAAAAGGGCACATTGATAATTTGCAAATGTCTTGTTGCTTTTAATATGTTGATATAGAAAATAAAAAATTGACTAACAAATGATACAAATTAATCTTTAGTAAATCAACAAATAATTAGAGTAATATGGAAGTTATCGTCAAAATTGCCCAAATAAACAAGGCCTCCTAGTTTCAATCCATCACCGAATTACTACTAATATGTACACATATACTTGTTTCCGAAAACCAAGAAATTCTACTTGCTACTTTTGGTTAGTACATTATTTACATGATTCTACAAATGAGCATTCGGGGGAAATCGGTAACCATGCTTGATCTCAAGCCGATTAGCAATCTCAAAAGACGAAATGCATCCTTGGCGGCGTATTGCACCGCCATTCGTGCAACACCCTCAAACCCCAAAGCTCGTGGTTCACATTTCGTCCTTGTACGGAGGTAGCTCCGTACTCGATTTCCAATCTTCTCCGGTGACGACCGTAACCATTTCGGTACGGATGGCTATACTTCTCATCAACGTCGGCAACAATCGGTTGAAGGTCTTTCCAATTAGAAATCTTGACGCCGCGGTCCTCCCGTAGGCGTTCGGCATCGTTGGTGATGTGCGCTCCCACAAAGATGTGGCCTTCCTCGGCGAGAAACTTGCTCGGGACATCGGGAAGCTTGTAGCCGGCATGGTGCACCCGGTAAATAAGGCGGCTCGAACCGACACACAATTGCAGCAATGCGAGCTTGTACCCGCCACCGCGAAGGCCGAATCCACTCGGTGTCCAATCCGACGAGCAAACGTTCGGGAGGTGGGCTACCTTTGATTTCGTCGATGTACTCCGCCACTACTCCGGAGTCGCAAGTGACGATGGTCTTGATGCTCGGGTACCGCTCCTTGAAGAATTCGACCTCGTGCATGGTAGTTGGGGGCGGTCCCTGCTCCTCCGAAAGTCGTGGACGGACGACGGCGGGGCGCCATTCGTCCCAGCCGCTCCGATCTCGAACGTCGGCTGGATCAACGGCGGCCTCCCACGGGTTGAGGGCGACACGCTTGCCACCCTGCAGTCCCAAACCAAGAAAGCAAAGTTCCAAATCGTCGTCGAGGGACAAATCCACGACTAGCTAGCAACTGTTTGTGCCTTGCAGGACTAACCTGCTTCGAAGCGACGCTCGCTGCCGACGACGCGGCCGGGATTGATCCGCCCGCATCACCTAGGTTCTTGTACGGGCGGCGGCGGCGGTGGCCTCTACGGCATCCCCCTTCATTTGTGGGGCGCCGCCGTCACCCGATGCGTCGCTTCGGGTCATCGCCGCCGTATCGAGGTCGCTTGCGATGGCGGTTGCGAGATTGCAAGCTTTGGGGGGGGTCGCCGGCAATGGCGGCGAGCAAGAAAACCCCTTCTCCTTCGATGCGACGGTGGGAGCGAGTGGGTGGGGCGGGGGTAGGGAAGAGGCTAAACTAGTATAGTATATCTTGTCGTTTCGGCTTCATATACGGGTCAAATCGACGTGCGGTTGCCGAAGCAATGGGCATGGCAAGATTTGAAGACAACCGGCAACACGAAGGGGCGGCGGATCCTAATTAACGCTGCTACACGCACGCGCGCACGGGGAGTCGTGGTCCGGCCGCAACGCTTCGCCGCACCGGATATTTGCATGCAAAATCACACTAAGGGGTTTGATGTCCGAAAACCCTTGCGAAAAGCTCGTATCGCAAAGTAGATCCAAATTATTTATGTAGTTTTAGATTTCATCTACATTTACTACTCCATGGAGGTGCACCATTAATTACATGTATTAAAGTAAGTTATTTTCAAAACTACTTTCAAAATCACGTAGCTAAATGTTTGGATTAAGTAGGTTCATTAGATTCGTCACACAAAGTTACGCCGACACGTGAAAAGGTTTTACAAATAAATTATATTTAGTGTTCCATTTATGAAAGATTCTTGGGGCTAATTTTATTTAGATGCGAACGGAAGAAGAAACGCGCGCCGCGCCTCGCGATCTCCCACGCGTTCGGTCCTACGTACTCTACTCGAGTGCCCCGGACGCCCGTTCAACGAAGCTCCTAGCCTCCCACGCGCACGCGTCGAGCCGCCGTGACGGGTGACAAGACGGCACGGGGGGCGGAGTAGTTTGCTTCGTACACCCGACCACCCCCCCCCCCCGCAAAGCGGTGAACAAAAATCGCAATGGCACAAACAAGGAACAATGCGAAGTTCGATTTCCTCGGCCACGAGGGGGCCGGTACGAGATTAATCTTAAAAAGGTGAGTTACGGGCCGCCAATGTCGGCGGCGGCGCCGTCGCGAAGCACGCCGTCGATGTCAACCCCCGCGGCGGCGGCATCGGCCGCAATGGGGAAGTGCAGCGCGTAGTGCCGGTGCTGCTCCGGCGGGAACGGCCACTCCGCCGCGGATCGCCAAGGGAAAGTCGACTTGCGCGTCCGCCGTCGCGAGCGCGCGGGCGGCTCCCCTCGGCGCGCACCGGCATGCACCGCCTCCTTGACACGCCTTGGGAGCGCGCGAAGACGGTCGGGCAGCAGCTGGAGCCCCGGGCCGACCACCGTGACGGCGACCTCCGCCGCGCGCGTAAGTTCATCGTGGCGATCCTCCAGATCGTTCAGGCGGCGGCGCAGCTCCTCCGCCTGCTCGCGGCGGAAAGACGCCTCCGCCTCCTCGGCTGAGGCAAGAAACAATGGCGACGAGTCAAACAAGAGCCTAGTGGGCGGCGTGCACTGACGGAATACAGGAACTCACCAAAGCAGCGGGCCTCCACATCGGCCTTGGCGCTGCGAACTTCGGCTGTCTCCGTCTCAGCCGCCTGAAGGGCGGTGTGCATCGCATCCCGGGTCCCCTCCAGGTCCCGTACCTTGCGCAGCGCGTCGTCTAGACGACGCCGCGTCCTCGCCAGTTCCTGCGCCAAGTCCCCGGCCTCCGACGAACGGGGGCGTCGCCCGAGACGAGGAAGAAGACAAGCTCCGGGATTCCGACGACGAAGATCCACCGACGGAGGGCGCCGCGCCGGGCCGAAGGACCGGGCCATATGTCGCACTAGGAAACGAGAAGAAGAATGACAAAGATCGGATCCTCGGCGAGCATAGGAAATTATGGAGACGAGGAAGACACTCACCCCCGGCGAGAAAGCAACCGACGGAGACGCGGGCCGGGACCGACGGCGACAAACCCCCCGGGGGCCTCTTCGCGCGGGCGCTTCTCTCCGGCCATAGATGCGCGCGAGGGGAGTCGAGGGGGCGGGAGACGAGCGGGTACTCAAGATCGACGAGAGCGGCGCGGTGCAAAGGAGCGGGATTGGAAAACACGGCGAGGCCCCGCGGTTATATAACTCGCGTCGGGGCAAGCGCATTCGTACCACTGCCGTGTGGGGCCCACAGATCAATGACTAAAAGGCAGAATATCCCATTGCAGGGACGCGACCCCACTAACTCGGCGGGGTGGGGCGGTTACCAAGGGTCAATGACGGGTCTACCCAGCCACTTGTTGGCCCACAAATCAGTCTGTACGGAAATTTGACTCTGGGTGACCCCATCTGTGGACAGAGTTGCGGGACCCACCTGTCGGTAGGATTGTTGCGCCAAGCGTCGGCTTCGAACCCGCGAGAGATTTCCCCATTGGACGAGTTGTGGGCCCCACCTGTCGGCACCCAGATTGGGATGTGTTCTTGAGTTGTTCATGTTCATAATGAACTTGATCATTTGTATCGTTTAATCATAACTTCAAAGTTGTTCATATTTGTCAAATGACGTCCAAATCAAGAAATTTTTTTTCCTACATTCTTATGACAACATAATCTAGATCATGGTGTCCACTCCATATCGTGTCACAGCGTCTGAGCAATAATAATTTGAAAATAGAACATTTCATAACTAGATTCAAGATTTTCAATCAGTAGACGACGTCAATTTGAAATGAGATGAATACCAAAGTTTCATAGCTCGTCGAGATGAACAATCTTTATATTGGTTGGATTCTCATTTGAAGAAGTGGTACGATCACGTAGAACAAAAATGACATGTCTCCGACCAAGTTTCTTAAACAATGAGAGTGAACCTAGGATTAAACAACAATGTGTAGGACCACTTCTGAAGAAACTTAAAATGACATGCACTAAAGAAACTTAAAATGACATGCACTAAAGTTTCTTAAAATGGTCCTACACATTGTTAGTTAATCCTAGGTTCACTCTCATTGTTTAAGAAACTTGGTCGGAGACATGTCATTTTTGTTCTACGTGATCGTACCACTTCTTCAAATGAGAATCCAACCAATATAAAGATTGTTCATCTCGACGAGCTATGAAACTTTGGTATTCATCTCATTTCAAATTGACGTCGTCTATCGATTGAAAATCTTGAATCTAGTTATGAAATGTTCTATTTTCAAATTATTATCGCTCGTACGCCGTGACACGATATGGAGTGGACACCATGATCTAGATTATGTTGTCATAAGAATGTAGGAAAAAAAATTTCCCGATTTGGACGTCATTTGACAAATATAAACAACTTTGAAGTTATGATTAAACGATACAAATGATCAAGTTCATTGTGAACATGAACAACTCAAGAACACATCCCAATGCGGGTGCCGACGGGTGGGGCCCACAACTCGTCCAATGGGGAAATCTCTCGCGGGTTCAGGCCGACAGTTTGGCGCAACAATCCTACCGACAGGTGGGTCCCGCAACTCCGTCCACAGATGGGGTCAAATTTCCGTACAGACTGATTTGTGGGCCAACTAGTGCCTGGGTACACCCGTCATTGACCCTGTGATTCCGTGTCCTCCCTATGAAAGCGCAGTTTCCTTAGAACCCAATGAACCCTGCGACCCCCCAAATTCAATCTACAACATGATCTGGAGGCGACGGTTCTTTTCCATCTCCCCTCATCCTCGCCGGGAATAACAGCGTCGCACATCCAATTACCCACCGTGCGTGACGAACTGCAACCACTCCATGGAAAAGATCTCCGTGGCTCGCTACGAGGCGTCGTCGAGGCTCGCTGGAAGCGCCGACGGAGCCGACGATTGATATCGTCTCCCGCGTCGGCCGCGCGGTCGAGAGGATGCCATTGTGGATCTCCGCAACTCGCGCGCAACATGCAAGGCAATGTGCGTGGTGGGCGGCGCCGCCACGGTCGGACGACGCCTAGCCCTGAAACGCGTCCTGCGGCGTCGATTCTACCTCGGCCACGAGTATCGCACGGCACTCGTCAACACACTGGCCAACGTCGGCAACCGGAGGCCTTGTTCCCGGAGCGGCTTGTGCCGCGCGGTCCGGGGAACACACGTGGCGTCATCACGCCGTGCCTCGACCGGCCTACGGCGCGCGCGCGGAGGGCGGGTCACAAGGAATCGATGTACGCCCTCTCCCTCTTCCTCTACGGACCCAACGGCGGCGAGGCCGACGACGACGAGGCCGGGCGGCTCCGCGCTTGGTCGAGGCACCCCAAGAGGGGGCGACGGTGCTTCCTTGGATAAATTTGACTTGCACAAAACGCCGCTCCGGGATCATTGCGTCGACGTGGCACTACCCGCTTACGGATGCGAATGCGATTGCCGTGTCGCCGGTGCCGGCGCCCGTACCTCGCCACGACGATTTGCGGTGTGCGGGTCGCGGGTGTGGCGACCACGCGAGATGGCATGCTTGGTACTCGTGGCGTAGGTTCTGCAGCGAGGAGTGTAGGATCCGAAACGAGTGTGATTGGTTCTTCTACACACTCAAGGAAGCGTTAATGATCTGAAGGAAGGTATAAAAGTTGTGATTGCTGATATTTCTTGATAAATTAGTTCCACACATGGATGCACCCTAAAAGACATTCTGGATTTCAGTGTACATGTTTGCGTTCTTTCTTGTGTTTTACAAGTTCAGCTGATTGCTAAACATTGTTTCAGTGCACAAGATTTGAGTTATCATTTGTTCTGACAGTTCGTTTAATGCTTTCTTCATGTTCAGGAAATTTATCTGCAAGTGACGAGGGACCTTGCAGAGAGGCTCGGCGTCATTTCAGTCACATCTTTGAAGAAATCCAGCTAATAAACACAAAGCATGTCTCTCAAGTTGTGTCTTTCGACTATGTATGTGTCTTTACAATTTGTGTCCTTGTAGAGCATGTTTTTGATGATCCTTAGTTGGTGTGGTGTCAACGTGACTCGGGTAGCTAGCCTGTGAAAACTCAGTTGTCATAAATCTTACCGATTGCTACCCGATCTTTATGTTTGTTACACATATTTGTGTGATGCATTTTACTACGGTACAAATGCGATAAAGGGTTTATGGTAGTCTACGCTAAAGTTTATACAAATATGACATTCGTAAATTTACTCGACCACATCAAAAAATGTGTAACCAATATACAATAACTTTGTGGTAAACAAGAAGTAAACTTTGTGGGACCCACCCGTCGGTGGCCACACCAAAATGCATCCCTCAAATACGCCAAACGTTCGAAAAAATGGGTAGCCGGCGATTTGGAATGTGGCGCCGGCTTTTTTTTCCCATCCGAATTATTTAACTTTCGCCCAAACTACCGCGCAACCATGAGCGGGGCCACCACGCCGGGTTACAAGAGTAAAAAGTCGCGCGTCTTTACTTTCCCTCCTGAATCCCCTCGCAAAACAAATCTAGAACTCGGTCAGTTAGGGGCCGGGTAGACGATACGACTACCGCCGCCGCCGCCGCCGCCAAGCTGCTTCTCGCCGCGCGTACACGAGGATGCCGTCGTCGAGGGAGCCGGCAAGGGTGACCCCTACGACCTCTGAAGCGCAGCGCACACCGTCGTCGGCCATGCTACCTAGAATGTTCACAACCCCTGGTGCGGCGATTGATGAACCTACCGCCACCATGGCCCCTAGGCCTAGGGCGACGGGGGCTCTCTTTGGGTCATCATCACCTTCGGGCGACGATGAAGCACGCGTCGACGTGGACATAGGTGCAGACCCTGATGTTTTACCTTCATCTCAGGATGAGACGACCGAGGCCAGGTACGCTGTATCTTGGTTCCATCTTTCCCCTCGTTCGTACTGCATCCAACATCTCATGCATCTGTGCACGCACTGGTACCCTAGATTTCATGCATTTGAACACGCGATTTGCACACCAAATTTCTTCACATGTTATTGATATGACATCGAAATGAATGCGCAGATCATTAGATGATCGATCTTGGACCGTATATATGATTGAGAAGGGTATAGATGGGGAGCCGAGATACAACACATACTTGTCACCCTCGTGGTTCACAAATCACCCTACAAACCATAAACAACCTGAAACAAAAAGCGGGGTACGGGATGAGGGACATTGTTTACTACAAGACTAGAATTCCCGACTCTCTCGCGGAAGCAACACTCACCGAGATCGACTACGACGTCGACGTAGAAAGAATGAAACAGATTCACGAGGAGGAGATGGTGATCGGATTAGTTGTCTCCGGAGAGCCAATACCTAGAAACCATACCATGGCCATAACACCTTTGAAATCCAAAAGTGCTTACATAAATGCCGATGATGAAGAAGAAGTAGAAGAATGTGACTTAGATGAATACAAACTTTGGCTAGCCGATTTGCATCAAGAGAAGAAAGCCTTGGGTAAGATATGCTTCAGCCAAATATTTGTGTACTTATACTCCGGAATTTGCATGTTCGGTCACATGAATGAAATTAATTATGGATTATATTTCAGAATTAAAAGACATTTTCGGGGATGACACAATCGATACATACGAGAGAATACCGAATGTTGCGGGGATCGCTTGAAGACATCGGTAATATCCCTCTCCTAATTTGCAAGCAAATTACCATTTTTTGTCATACTACAAAATATGATCGGTCATCATATGCCACTAAATTCTCTGCGAACGGTACGTGGACCCCACCTTCATTTTGCAACACGGGAATGAAATGAACCCAACACCTCGCGGTGCGGCCTCCATCTCATGCTCGGCGTTGGAAACAACACGAGCAAGGATCCGGTAACATGCGTTCCATAGAAATTACCCGTCCGTGCATACGGTTATTTTGTGGGTATTATCACATGCATGTTGTTCGCATGGAATAGGCTCCCAAAAAGTTAAGAAAAGAGGACGCGGTCCCGTAAGAGCATTGACGGTAATCGCCAAGAGAATCAAGGCGGGCAAGCGACGGTTAGACATTCAATTCTCTAAACATGGAGGACCGGTAGGTGATAACTACCGCTCATTCGTTGATGAAGTGGTCATGTATACAAGGAAAAGGGCTCCTATCATTGGAGTGAAATCATGGAAAAATGTTAGGGAAGAAGTCAAAAACGCAATAGCAACTGATGTATTGGTAATAATAGACTTTGCTTTTCAGTACAATTCAAATAAAAACTAACATATAAACTCACACAATATTTGAATGCTATTGTGATTATATAACAGGCAAAGTGGGACATGGAGGATAATGCTGAATCAAGGGAAAAGATATGGGCCATTGCTAGGGAGCGTTACAAAGGATGGCGTTCAACTTTCAGTGCTACAGCCAAGACATACAACGAGCTACCACCGGAGAATGTTACATAAGCCTACGGAATTAGATATTGTTGAATGGCACTATCGTTGAAGTATTTCGATCTTGCTAAATTCAAGGTTTGTTCCACATTGTTAATTACGATTTCGACCACTACATTTTTCATTCAAATGGCGATGTCCGAGTCTTTAAGATTTTTGTTCATAACTTTTCATTGTATAGGAAAGGAGCACACAAAATTCTGCGATTCGATGCCAACAAATGACAAGACATTTGTCGGGCGCTAAGCCTTATTCTCGGCGCGGCTATGAGAAGGTAATAACTGGACAAGCACATCTCCAATCTGTCTTGCGGGATGAAGAACATTAATTTGTTATTTTCTTGGCATAACGAGAGAGACCCGAAGCGGTGAAGAGCCGAATGATATGGAACTTTGGTGGATAACTCACACTAACCGGGGGTCTTGGACGGACGAACAATCTAAAAATGTCTATGTGAGTTCTCAATGAATTAGTACATACATTACTATACATAGGCTTATGCAACTATAGAATGCAACCAATCTCTTGTTCAACTAACTCCTCCACCTGTGCCTTGCAAATGTTAGGACACCGCAAGCAGCGTTATTGCTGAGGCGGAATCAAATGCAGACAACAACTTTGTTTCCCAAAAGGAAAAAAACGAGATGTTCCAAAAAGCCTACAAATCGTCACGAAGTGCAAATCAACCAAGTTGCATGGAAACGGGTACCGGCAAAAAACCCAACTAGAAGGCAACAATTGCTCAATGCGGAGCGCGAGGAACAAATTCGTAGGGAAGAGCTACAGCATGAGGAACACGTCGAGCTCATGGACGCATTTGGGCGGCTACAAGAAAAAATGTCGGGATGGGAAGAAGAAAGGGAAGCGAGTAAAGGAGAGAACATGCACGCCAACTTGAAGAAAGTGAAAAGAGAAGGCGAGCGGAGAACTACAACGGCTTAGGCAAGAGTTCCTATCAATGCGCAAGCATCAAATGGACGATCACAAGTTCCACAGTGCGGTCAAGCTATTTGCATGAATGCGTTTCTTTCCTTGGGTTCTATATATGAATGTTTGTATCCTTTGGTAGGTTGACCAGCCAATATCCGTACAACCATGCCCAAGCAACAATGTCACGAGAATCGCCGACGAAGCGGCGGTTGCATCAATCACCCAAAGCAAAACAACCTTGTCGCTGAATCCCGCGGACAACGTGGCGGCGGAACCATCAATTCCTACATCCGGGAATGTACAACCGGACTCCGGGAATGTGCTCTCGTGTACTCGGAGTTGTTCTCGAATTCACAACTTTTTACTAGTACATATCATCGATTCTCGATGAAATTACGCCTAATCTTGTCCTTCCAAATGATTGGTTCATAGGAGAAGGAATCTGAAGAAGCTCGAAAACAAGTATTTCGCAAAACCAGAAGCACTAAAGGTGGTGTTAACAATCCTGAAACTCAATCCACCGTTAGACAAATTTCTTCTCAACAACTACAGGTACAAGTTGCACAAAGGAGACGACAAAGCACCAAAAAGACAAGAGGTGAAGCTTTTTTCAACAACTCTTACTGCTGTGAATGTAATTCATGTTTCATTTGTCAAAGTGTGTTTATGGTTGTGGTAATTATTTGATGTCATTATGCTATTTTTATGAATCACAATCAATCTTTGGTTTGCTATATGTTGTTGTTTCACAAATTCCAATATTAGAGATTAATTGATGCTAGCTTAAAAATTTTGTTGATTCTTTACGGGTGATGACACCTCCTTGCATTGAATCCCCCTTTGCTGATCAAGTGTTGGGATCATCTCCAAGTAACAATTGGGCGACCAAGTTCTTCATGTCCTAGCAAATTTGTCTACTATGTGTTGAAACAATGTCCGTGCCAAACTTTTCGGTATTTAAGTACTTCATGAGTCATGTAATTAACTCGGTGGATGGTTCAATGTTGGTTAATTAACTATAGATGCATTGTTATATTTATCTGCGATGTTAATTAATGCGCAATTACCGCCTTTGCTACATAAATGAGCGTGGCGGAATACATCAGTGTTTTTCGTTGCCAAAAGTAGCGTGGCAATAGTAAGGTGCACTTGTAGCACCCCTAATACGAACGTGGTAATAAGAAATTCAACTTGTAGCAACACAAAGGGAACGTGGCAATAGTATGGTGTACTTGAAGCAACCCTAAATAGGAACGTGGTAATAAGAAGTTCAACTTGTAGCAACACAAAATGAGCGTGGCAATAGATAGTGCTCTAAGAGCAACCCTAATAGAAACGTTGTAATAAAGACTTTAACTTATGGCAACCAACCAAATGTCGAAGCAATAATAGAGGACCACATATTACAACCAATCAAATTACATGGCCATAGATAGTGCACTTGTAGCAACCCTAATAGAAACGTTGTAATAAAGACTTTAACTTATGGCAACCAACCAAATGTCGAAGCAATAATAGAGGACCACATATTACAACCAATCAAATTACGTGGCAATAGAGGATACCACCTAAAGCAACGTAACCAATATCGTGGCATCAGACAATGCTACCTATCACATCGAAATCAACTTTTGTGGCAATAGAGGAGACCACCTATAGCAACTAACCAATTTCGTGGCATCAGACAATACTACATATTCCAACCAAATTACTTTCGTGGTAATAGACGAGGTTCAACCAATAGCAACCAAAGACAGTGCGTAGCAATACTATAACTTGCAACGAAACAGAAACGTTGCAATTCCACCTTTGGCAACACCACAGATGTGTCGCAATAGTACACTTTGCAACCAGAACAAGCGTTGTAAAAAAACCTAATTGCAACGTTGCGTTACGTTGCAACAAAAAAACTTTGGCAACCACTTGATGGACAACGTCGTAATAACCTAATGCAACGCGGCTTTTCGCAGCCCACGATCCACGGAACAATTTGGTTGCAATTGTGTCTATTGCAACCAAATATGGCATATTGCAACACATTTTGTGCGTTGCATTAGGGGGAAAATCTAGTAGTGTAACCAAATTTTATAAAACTCTCACCTCCCATTAATCTCTCATATATCATGTAAAGTGGAGCTATAGGTAGGGCTAGCGCAATCAACACAAGTATTGTCAAACTAAGAACTTCCTCTAATGGTTGTCTACCTTTCAAAGCCAATGATCATGAGAATTAACCATATGTAGGGATATCAAGGATGAGAAGATTTAGAATGGTGGACATGTGCAAGGGCAAAAGAAAATTGTGACTTCAAGGCACCAATGATGTCCTCGTTGTCGGATTGCACATGGTTGGAAATAGAGTAAAAGTTTCGTCTCAATCAACGTGACATCCTTCCTTACACTTTTTTTTCTTTTCTTTCACTTGATCCATCCCTCTCATATCTTCATTGCTAACTCATCTTTCTCTTTTTCTTTCTCTTCTTTCATTCACATATGATTTTTCTTTCTTTCTTTCTTTCTTTTCCATACACATACTTTTTCTCTTTATTTTTCTCTCTCTTGACAACTTTTCAAAGCTTTCAATTCTCTCTTTCCTCGCATGCATACAATCTGAAATTTTAAATAAATCATGCTAGAGACGAGACGAAACTTTGAAAATAGGTTGTGTTCAAGGAATACGATGTACAAAAGAGATATATAGGGTTGGGTATGGAATTCGGCGATGTACGTGACTTCCGTTGTGAAAGTCACGTTACCGAATATATGACGAGGCTAGCAACAAAAGATAAGCACAAGGACATGATCATTGCTCAAAATTAAAACTCACCAAGAGAGAAGGGTCCTAGCCTAACTCATAGTGCTAATCACACTTATGGTGGAGCGAAAAAATAAACTTGGCTTTGGATAGGAATTTTTTTCTTACTCTCAACTTGGAAAAAGAGGTTTTGCTAACCTTTATTACAAGGGTTTTAAAATAATTTTCAGAACTGAAATCCTCCAATTTTTAGCATCGAACATAGCACAACTAGCATGTGAAGCTCAAGATCGAAGTGCGGTATGGGTACTTTAAGTAGTAGCGATTCCACTAAGCACCACGGTAAACGATTTTCAAACCACATACTTGTGTTCATATATCAAGAATCGAAGATTAGACGAACAAGTAAATAAAGATAAACAATACATAAAACACAAAGATATATATAAAGACTCTTTTTATTTGATTTTCTTGACTCAACACTAATTTAAGACACTTGCAAAAATTTAAAAACAGACTCAAAAACTAAAGACTCATTAAAACACTAAGACTCTCACACGAAGATTAAACCGAACCTAAACTTGAAGTTTAAAAGCTAAGGCTAGCGAGCTAGCACTCCCCCACACTTAAAACATACGACGTCCTCGTCGTATCTTACAAAAATCCTAAGGGGAAAACTAGATCTAGTGGTACTTCAAGCAAGTTTTGCACCACTTGCCTCTCATGTTTCCAACCATGCCGAAAAGTTTGCGCACGTTACGGTTAAGGAACTTGTAGTCATCTTCAACTACGCGCTCCAAGTCCTCCATACGCTGCTTCATCGCTTCCATGGCTTGGAGACATTCGTCGGCCGACGTGTAGAGATCCGCGATGGATTGACGGCAAACTCGACAGCACACCGGATGCAATCCGAAGGGGTCGTCGTCGCCATAATCTCCACCGTTGTCACCACCGTCGTCGCCACCTCCATTGTCGTAGCCTTCGCCACCGTCGTTGCCGTTGCCGTTGGGGCCTTCGGGAGTCCTTTCATTGGGCTGCTCATCCCAATCATCATCATCTCTACCGGCGGCCGCCCACGAGCTCGGGCTACGATCGTCGGAGTAGTCACTATCCCCATAATCCTTAGGCTCCGGCGACACCTCCTTGTAATCTTTACGCTTGATGCCTTGAAGGCGTGCCGACCTTCGGACGGGTGTAGGGACCTTCTCTCCTTCGACGGGGTTGCGAGATGCAAGAGCTCCGGTCGGGACACGTCCTCCGCAACGGATACGTGCGGTCCTCTTGACGGGTAGCTTGAGCTCGCATCGCATCGCCTCCTCCATCGATGGCTTCTTGGCTTCTAGCTTCAACTCTAAGCTTTTTGGAGGCTCAATGGCTGCTACAAGGGTGCAACACATTGCTTGAAAGGTTTGATTCTCGAGCTCCCAATTCGGCCAAATATATAGTCCCGAGAGAAAAGCCACGGGAACCTTATTTTCCTTTTTTACACTTCCCTTAAAATTTTCCGACCAAACAAGGAAGTCAAAAAGGAGCAATTCGGGCGAAATTCGGCGTCATCGGGCGTCGGGCCCCCCGGGCCGGTCCGCCGGGCCGGCCGGCCCACCCCGCCTCGGGGGCGGGCCGGTCCGGTTTTTGCACACCGCCCTATTTTTTTCTTCCTTAGCCCATGGGAAAAAGTTGGCCCGTAAATCTTCGCGAAAAACTCCGGA
Organism: Cenchrus americanus; assembly: GCA_947561735.1. Classification (NCBI taxonomy): domain Eukaryota; kingdom Viridiplantae; phylum Streptophyta; class Magnoliopsida; order Poales; family Poaceae; genus Cenchrus; species Cenchrus americanus. The sequence continues at coordinate 250,695,160 of OX387245.1, read as the reverse complement.
AAACTAAAAGAAAAATTATTTACAGAAGTTGATGCCTTGTTTTTCGTCCTAGGCGGGACGTTCGGGCTCTTCCTCCATGGTAAAGACGTCAACATGATGAAGGGGCACGACATCGGGTTCGTAGTAAACCTTAAGCCGCTGTCCATTCACCACAAATTGATCGCCGTTTATATCCATAATGGTTACCGCTCCGTTGGAGAACACCGAATGCTCAACATAAGGTCCGTCCCACTTGCTTTGCAATTTCCCCTTTCCGAAGGTTTTAAACCTCGAATTGTAGAGGAGGACCTTATCTCCTTCTTTAAATTCTTTTTTCTTCAATCTTTTATCATACCACCTTTTGATTCTCTCCTTGTATATGCTTGCGTTTTCATATGCTTTCAACCTCAACTCCTCTAGCTCACTTATTTGAATTCTTCGTTTCACCACCGCGGCATCGAGATCAAGGTTCATCTCTTTTATCGCCCAATAGGCTTTATGTTCTAACTCAACCGGAATGTGACAAGCTTTTCCATAGACGAATTGGTAAGGGGTCATACCTATCGGTGTTTTAAACGCCGTTCGATAAGCCCATAAAGCTCCGTCTAATTTCTTTGACCAATCCTTGCCTCCCTTCTCTATGGTCTTGTTGAGTATGCTTTTTAATTGCCTATTTGACGTCTCCGCTTGTCCGTTGGTTTGTGGGGTGATAGGCCGTGGAGACCCTATGCTCAATTCCCAACTTGGACAAGCACCTTTTGAAGTTCTTCCCGGTGAAATGAGTTCCTCCATCACTTATCAAGATTCTCGGTGTACCGAAATGGGGAAAAATCACGTTCTTGATCATAGTGATGGACTCTTCCATGGAAGCTTTACGACATGGTATAGCCTCTACCCACTTGGATACATAATCAACCATAACAAGTATATACTCGAATCCAAATGAGTTTTTAAAAGGCCCCATGAAGTCTATGCCCCATACATCGAATATGTCGATTTGCAAGTTGTATTTCAAAGGCATAGAATTTCTTCGAGAGATGTTTCCGGTTCTTTGGCATTCGGGGCATGACGCAACATATCTTTTAGTATCTTCATGCATCTCCGACCAATAGAATCCGCTCAACCATACTTTTGCTTCGGTTCGAAAATGTCTATAGTGTCCACCGTACTCCGCCGAGTGGCACTTCCTTAGAATCTCAAGCCTCTCTTCTCTTGGCACACATCTTCTCATCACTCCATCATTGCCAAGCTTGAAGAGGTATGGTGCATCCCAAAAATATTTCTTACTTTCGGAGATTATCTTCCTTTGAGTGTTTTTGTCTAGATGATCGAGGGGCATCTTTCGAATTGCTCAAATGATGTCGATCATCCAAGTATCTTTATCAAGCACTCTATAGAGGTGGTCATCTCTCATCTTATCTTCTATGGGCTCTTTATCATCTTGTCCACGATTCATCCTAGACAAATGATCGGCCACAACATTTTCCACCCCCTTTTTATCACGAATTTCAACATCAAACTCTTGGAGAAGAAGGATCCAACGAATCAAACGTGGTTTAGCTTCCTTCTTAGCCAAGAGATACTTGATGGCTGCGTGATCGGTGTAAACAATGACTTTCGAGTTCACGATGTAAGATCTGAATTTTTCGAAAGCGAATACCACCGCTAGCAACTCTTTTTCCGTAGTGGCGTAATTTAATTGTGCCCCACTAAGAGTTTTGCTAGCGTAGTAAACGGCGTGAACTCGGCCTTCCTTTCTTTGTCCCAAGACCGCGCCTACGACGTAGTCACTTGCGTCACACATGATCTCGAAAGGTTGGCTCCAATCCGGAGGTTGGATGATGGGAGCACTCACCAACGCATTTTTCAAGGTTCGGAATGCCGCTAGACACTTCTCATCAAAGTCGAAAGCCACATCCTTTTGAAGAAGGTGTGTTAAAGGCTTAGTGATCTTCGAGAAGTCCTTTATAAATCTTCTATAGAATCCGGCATGGCCTAGAAAGCTCCTTAAGGACTTAACATCCGTAGGAGGTGGGAGTTGCTCAACCGTCTCTACCTTAGCCTTGTCCACTTCAATTCCTCTCTCGGATATAACATGTCCGAGCACTATGCCTTGCTTAACCATGAAGTGGCACTTTTCCCAATTTAAAACCAAATCTACCTCCGCACACCTTGTAAGGACCTTTTCTAAGTTTGCTAAGCAATCCATGAACGTCTTCCCGTAAACGGAAAAATCATCCATAAACACTTCAACAATTTCTTCGATGAATTCCGAGAACACGGCCATCATGCAACGTTGAAAAGAGGCCGGAGCGTTGCATAGGCCGAAGGGCATCCTCCTATATGCAAACGTTCCGTAAGGACACGTAAACGTTGTCTTATGTTGATCTTCCGGGTGAATAGGAATTTGCATGAACCCCGAGTATCCATCGAGAAAGCAAAAATAAGCGTGGTTTGCTAACCTCTCGAGCATCTCGTCTATGAACGGTAGGGGGAAGTGATCTTTCTTCGTCGCTTTGTTAAGCTTACGGTAATCGATACACATCCGCCACCCGGTCACGGTTCTTTGCGGTATCAACTCATTCTTCTCATTCTGCACCACGGTCAAACCTCCTTTCTTCGGTACACAATGTACCGGGCTCACCCATTCGCTATGCGGAACCGGGTAGATGATTCCGGCATCAAGTAACTTGATAACCTCTTTCTTTACTACCTCTCGCATGGCATGGGTTAGCCTCCCTTGATGGTCCACTACAGGTTTACATTGGTCTTCCATTGGTATACGATGAGTGCAAAAGGTGGGCTAATACCTTTGAGATCATTAATTGAATATCCAATCACCTTCCTATGTTTTTTAATAAAATCAGCAACGCTTCATTTTCTTCGGGGCTCAACTCGTCGCTCACAATGACTGGATATGTTTTGTCTGGGCCCAAAAATTCATATTTTAATCCCTTGGGCAAAGGTTTAAGGTCTACCTCGGGCACTTGTGGCTCCTCGGGTTTGATTTCTCCTATGTCTTCGAACTTCTCTTCCTCCACGCTACCATCATGCGGCTCTAAGCCTTTTGTCGCTTCTTCTAGTTCTTCATCTTGTTGATTACTAATTTGATTTTCCATCGCTCTTTGCAGCGGGTCTCTAAGGGTTTCAACAAAACAAAGACTATCTATCTCTTCTACTTCTTCATCTTCGGGAGGAAAAGGTGTAAGGTGTTTAGAAGCACGAAGAAAGTTATATGTGTACTTTGTTCCATTAAGGTTCATTGTTACTTTGCCTTCTCCGGCATCTAACACGGCATCAACCAACTTAAGAAAAGGCCTACCTAAGATTATATGATCAGAATTACCATGGTAAGCATCAATAACAAAGAAATCGGTTGGTATATAGTTTCTAGAGATTTTTACTTTCATGTTGCAAGCAATACCTAGAGGTTTGATAGTTCTACCATCTCCCATAATTAATTTCGTTGATGTTGGAGCTAAGTCTAGGTTGTGGTATTGAACTTTATCGTAAATTTTAGAAGATAGAACACTTACTTGGGCTCCGATGTCGCATAAAGCTTTGCATTGAACTCCGTTGATCTCGCAACTCAAGTGTGGCGTCATCTTCTCTTCTTCTTCGGATCCTATCGAGTAAATTTCAGCGAGGCGAGCGTATGGTGATGCTTCGGGCTTGATCCCCATGATTCTCTTCACCTCGGCAATATGTTCGGATCCACCACGTCATCTCCAAAGAGCTTTTCAAAAATCTCACCGGTGGTTTCGAGGTCGTATGAATTTTCAGCTTTCTTCTCCGGTGGGAAATCCACTTCCAATGCTCTTGCCATCCCGTTTTGATTAGGGAACGGTCTTCTCTTGTCGAATACTTCTCCGTAATCAATAGGAACCCAATCCATTGGCTCGAACTCCCTTAGTGGCTTCGCGCTTGACATGCTTCTCTTGTTCGACTCATTTGGCGCGGCGAAGTCGACGTTTGGTGTAGTCCTTGACTTGATGTGTTCTTGTTCAAGCTTTTCCATGATTGGTTCCTCTTTTGTGACTTCCGGGGTTGCCTCTTTAGAAAAATCAGCAAGCTTTTTCTTCCTTGAATTGAATTCCGGCTCTTCCGCAAGTCTTGTTTCCCAATCTCTTCGCATGGCAGCCGCTTTACTAACTTTTTGTAGAAGTTGGGCGGCTTCCGTGAGTGTTTTCTCCATGAGATCCCCACCTGCACACATTTCGACGTGTCGCATGCAACTAGGGGTTAGGGAAAAGAAAAATGTATGCAAGAGTACATCACCGGTGAAGTCGAGTTTTGGTCCTTGTTCGATTAATTCATTAAACCTATCCCAGGCTTGGTCTATCCCTTCCTCTTCTCCTTGCATGAAAGTGATCACTTGCCTCCTTAGATGGTGAACCTTGCTAATTGGAAAGAACTTCTCGCAAAACTTCTTTGTCAACTTGTTCCAATTGCCTTCAACTTCAAAGGACGCAACCGAATACCATGTCTTTGCTTTGCCGGCAAGTGAGTAGGGAAAGAGATTCCATTTGAACCATTCATCGGGAACTCCTTCTTGACGCACCGTGTTGCATATTGTCGTGAAATCCCTTATGTGTCTATATGGGTTCTCCGTAACCATCCCTTCAAATGGGTTTTCCGCCACCATCTTGATGATCTTGGATTTAATTTCATACTTGGTCGCTTCGAGCTTCGAATCCGACTCTTGTACTTTTATGTCTTCACATCGAGGGCTAGCGTAATCCCTTAATGATTTCTCCGGTTCTTCCACGGGTTGATTAACGAACTCCATCTAGACAATAAGATAAAAACAAAAACAAAAAAGAAACAAGTGTTTTTCTGATAATATATGTTAGATATAGCAAATAAAAGATAAACTAAAATATAAAACTAAGTTAGATGCAAATCAAACGATGTAAACTAACTTGCTCCCCGGCAACGGCGCCAGAAAAAGGGGCTTGTTGACGGATAAAAGACGTATCCCTCTACGATCCGCAAGCGTACGGACCCCACACCTTTTTCACCACGGGATTCCCAAGGTTCTTGTCAATCCGCGGAGCAAGGGGATTACAAGCGTTCGATCAACAACGACACACTAGCTACTAAAACCCTAACTACTATTAAACTAGAAAACACTAAACTACACTAGAGAGAATGATAAACGATCAAGATAGAAGACACTCGCCCACGGGTCTACGATACTAGAGCATGCAATCGCTTAAAGACATGAAAACCAATCTAATCTATCGGGGATGTGACCACGGTTTCGCCCTTTCCCTCCTCTCGTATCGTCACTACGCGAAGGTATTCATGACTAGACCTTTGATGGACACGGCGTATTGAATGGATCCAAGGAAGCATTGGAGCTCGTACTCCCTCTACGGCACGGTTGCAAGCCTTAAGCATTAAAGTATATTCAACACAAGATGATAGATAGAAAATCCGACAAAGTGCGATTACATCTCAAGATCGATTACAACCCATGGACGAATGAGAAGATTACCCCATCAAGGTGCGATCATGGCACCGTTGATCATGGTTTCCCTTCCGCCGGTGTCTTCCTTCTTCTCCACGAGAGGGTGCTTCCTTCGAGGTGGTTGATCTCCGCCGGAGATCCTCCTCCTCTCTCTCTAGCTTGTGGATGGCCTTCGGTGCGAATGAATCCTCTCCCGGTGTTGGCGGCGCGTCGGGGGTTTTAGGGTTGAAGATCCTTCGAGGGCAAGGAAAACGGGACCGAACCGGTGCGGAAGTGGGGGCTGAGCCGGCCGGCTGGGCCGGCGGCGGCCAGTGCTCGGCCGGTTCGGTCGCCCCTTTTGCTCCGTGGGTCCTCGCGCACTTATGTACTTTGCCCCCTCCACTTGCACGATTTTGATGCTTTGTTATCCTCGCGTCCAAGATGGGGGCTCTCTTTGCATGAAGTTTGATCTTTTACGCTTCAATCCCGGGGGTGTTCCTCGTAGCACTTCGGTCCTCGCCACCATTGGAAGTGATTTCGGCAAGCTCATGAACACGAACAAGACTCCATGAATGCTCCTTTGAACTTGTTGCGAATCCGTCCTTTATGTCCATGTTTTCCTACATAAACACAACACTTCCAAATGCATGCACAAAGATGAACTTGTTATATGATTAGTGTGCCTAGTGGCGGGTTAGTTCCATAATCAAATCCAAACCAAAGTGTAATGAACATGCTAGGTGCACCAAAATACACCGTCAACAGGCCCTGGAAAATATCGAAAGGAACAAGCTGCGAGTTGCTAAATATTACAACAAGAAAGTAAAGGTCAGGCAATTTGCAGAAGGGGATTTGGTGTGGAAAGCATTACTGCCGATTGGAACCAAATACAGTGCATTCGGCAAATGGTCCCCAAACTGGGAAGGACCTTTTCGGGTAGTCAAGTGTGTGCCTGGTAATGCTTATATGTTAAAGACTTTACTAGGAGAGGAATTTTCTGCTGCAATAAACGGAAGATATTTGAAGAAATATTATCCTAGTATTGAAATTGATCGTTGATCATAAGCATTGGGATTACATGCATTTGACACAGAAATAGCCGGCGTTCAAGAAAGAAGCCGCCTTTAGAACAAAAAATCCTAAACAGAGGAAATGGCCAATACTCAGATGTATTGCCCTTAGCACGAAACTACATTACAAATGCTTCTTGCAGGTTTATGTCTAGCAACCCAGTTGCTCAGGATTACGAAGAGGTGGGAAGCAGAAGGCCTGGAGTAAGAAGCAAAAGTATGCTTCAACCCTTTTTTCTTTGCTTCTTCAACTCCTCCCTCTTCAGTTGTTCCAGGACCACAGTGACAGCAACTTGGAAGCTATGGGGATGACCATGGCTTGCTGCCTCCATCAAGCTGTCCCAAGCCGCTTTCAGGTTACTGTACCTGTCGGAAACGTCTGAGATAGAAGAACAGTTGTTAGAGACAGAGATCCGGGCGCAAGCATGGAGTCAAGATGAAGATGGAAATGTTTACCTCCTACCAACGCCTCCAAAGCCATGCGGCGTTCGCGTTCGGCCTGGTAGCGAGCGGTGATGTCCCGGAGGTCATGCTCCAGATGCCGAACGCGGCGGCGTAACTGGTGGTTGGTCCTCTGCTCTGGTGTGGCGTCCTCTGCTTCGAGGGAGGAGTCAGAGGAGATGTATTCAGGTGTTTCTTCGGTCCCAAAGATTTCTTCAGGAAGCAGATCAAGGCTGAAGAAAACAAAGAGGGGGTAAAGCACGAGATCACACACGAAAGCAAGGAGCAAGTTAAAGGAAAAATCACTCTCGAATGGTGCGCTTCTTTGGGGTGCTGTCCTCCTTGATGGGTTGCTTGCCTTTGTCCATGGTCTTGGGGTTTTCTCTTCTGGACCAGGGGAGAAAATGTCAAGTGATGGATGAGTGTGCGAGTGGATTTGCAGGGCATCCCAGCGGACTATTTTATTGAATGAGAGAGTGCATTGGGAGTGATGACTGGTTGGCGTGCGTTATTGGAATACCAAGCGGCAGGGTTTTCTTCCCGAATGCGAAGGGTTTTCATTGAACAGTGCTTATGGATTCCCGAATTGAGGATTGTCGACGGTGTATTTTGGTACACCTAGCTTGTTCATTACACTTTGGTTTGGATTTGATTATGGAACTAACCCGCCACTTGGCATACTAATCATATAACAAGTTCATCTTTGTGCATGCATTTGGAAGTGTTGTGTTTATGTAGGAAAACATGGACATAAAGGACGGATTTGCAACAAGTTCAAAGGAGCATTTACGGAGTCTTGTTCGTGTTTATGAGCTTGATGAAATCACTTCCAAAGGTGGCAAGGACCGAAGTTCTACGAGGAACACCCCCGGGGATTGAAGCGTAAAAGATTGAACTTCATGCGAAGAGAACCTCCATATTGAACGTGAGGATAACATCATCAAAATCATGCAAGTGGAGGGGGCAAAGTACATAAGTGCATAAGGACCCACGGAGCAAAAGGGGCGACCGAACCGGGCCGAACTGGGCCCAGGCCGGTCGGCCCCGGCCGGCCGGCCCGGCCCGGATTCTGGCGCCGGTTCGGTCCCGTTTTCCTTGCACTCGAAGGATATTCAACCCTAAAAGCCCCGAGGCGCTGCCAATACCGGGGGGAGAGTCATTCGCACCAGAAGGCCATCCACAAGCTAGAGAGAGAGAGGAGGAGGATCTCCGGCGGGAGATCAACCACCTCGAAGGAAGCACCCTCTCGTGGAGAAGTAGGAAGACACCGGCGGAAGGGAAACCATGATCAACGGTGCCATGATCAGCACCTTGATGGGGTAATCTTCTCATTTGTCCATGGGTTGTAATCGATCTTGAGATGTAATCGCACTTTGTCGGATTATCTATCTATCATCTTGTGTTGAATATACTTTAATGCTTAAGGTTAGCTACCATGCCGTAAAGGGAGTAGAGCTCCAATGCTTCCTTGGATCCATTCAATACACCGTGTCCATCAAAGGTCTAGTCTTGAATACCTTCGCGTAGTGACAGTACGAGAGGAGGGAAAGGGCGAAACCGTGGTCACAACCCCGATAGATTAGATTGGTTTTCATGTCTTTAAGCGATTGCATGCTCTAGTATCGTAGACCCGTGGGCGAGTGTCTTTTATCTTGATATCTTAATCATTCTCTCTAGTATAGTTTAGTTGTTTTCTAGCATAATAATAGTTAGGGTTTTAGTAGCTAGTGTGTCGTTGTAGATCGAACGCTTGTAATCCCCTTGCTCCGCGGATTGACAAGAACCTTGGGAATCCCGTCGTGAAAAAGGTGTGTGGTCCGTACGCTTGCGGATCGTAGAGGGATACGTCTTTTATCCATCAACAAGCCCCTTTTTCTGGCGCCGTTGCCAGGGAGCAAGTTAGTTTACATCGTTTGATTTGCATCTAACTTAGTTTTATATTTTAGTTTATCTTTTATTTGCTTTATCTAACATATACTATCTAGAAAAACACTTGTTTTGTTTTTGTTTTTGTTTTTATCTTATTGTCTAGATGGCGTTCGTTAATCAACCCGTGGAAGAACCGGAGAAATCACTAAGGGATTACGCTAGCCCTCGATGTGAAGACATAAAAGTACAAGAGTCGGATTCGAAGCTCGAAGCGACCAAGTATGAGATTAAATCCAAGATCATCAAGATGGTGGCGACGAACCCATTTGAAGGGATGGTTACGGAGAACCCATATAGACACATAAGGGATTTCACGACGATATGCAACACGGTGCGTCAAGAAGGAGTTCCCGATGAATGGTTCAAATGGAATCTCTTTCCCTACTCACTTGCCTGCAATGCAAAGACATGGTATTCGGTTGCGTCCTTTGAAGTTGAAGGCAATTGGAATAAGTTGACAAAGTTATGCGAGAAGTTCTTTCCAATTAGCAAGGTTCAACATCTAAGGAGGCAAGTGATCACTTTCATGCAAGGAGAAGAGGAAGGGATAGACCAAGCCTGGGATAGGTTTAATGTATTGATCGAACAAGGACCAAAACTCAGCTTCACCGGTGACGTACTCTTGCATACATTTTTCTTTTCCCTAACCCCTAGTTGCATGCAACATGTCGAAATGTGTGCAGGTGGGGATCTCATGGAGAAAACACTCACGGAAGCCGCCCAACTTCTACAAAAAGTTAGTAAAGCGGCTGTCATGCGAAGAGATTGGGAAACGAGACTTGCGGAAGAGCCGGAATACAATTCAAGGAAGAAGAAGTGTGCTGATTTTTCTAAAGAGGCAACCCCGGAAGTCACAAAAGAGGAACCAATCATGGAAAAGCTTGAACAAGAACACATCAAGTCAAGAACTACACCAAACGTCGACTTCGCCGTACCAAAGGGGATGAACAAGAGAAGCATGTCAAGCGCGAAGCCACTAAGGGAGTTCAAACCAATGGATTGGGTTCCTATTGATTACGGAGAAGTATTCGACAAGAGAAGACCGTTCCCTAATCAAAAGGGAATGGCAAGAGCATTGGAAGTGGATTTCCCACCGGAGAAGAAAGCGGAAAATTCATACGACCTTGAAACCACCGGTGAGATTTTTCAAAAGCTCTTTGGAGATGACGTAGTGGATCCGGAACATATTGCCGAGGTGAAGAGAATCATGGGGATCAAGCCTGAAGCATCACCATATGCTCGCCTCGCCGAAATCTGCTCGATAGGATTTGAAGAAGAAGAGAAGATGACGCCACACTTGAGTTGCGAGATCAACGGAGTTCAATGCAAAGCTTTATGCGACATCGGAGCCCAAGTAAGTGTTCTATCTTCTAAAATTTACGATAAAGTTCAAAACCACAACCTAGACTTAGCTCCAACATCAACGAAATTAATTATGGGAGATGGTAGAACTATCAAACCTCTAGGTATTGCTTGCAACATTAAAGTAAAAATCTCTAGAAACTATATACCAACCGATTTCTTTGTTATTGATGCTTACCATAGTAATCTTGATCATATAATCTTAGGTAGGCCTTTTCTTAAATTGGTTGATGCCGTGTTAGATGCCGGAGAAGGCAAAGTAACAATGAACCTTAATGGAACAAAGTACACATATAACTTTCTTCGTGCTTCTAAACACCTTACACCTTTTCCTCCCGAAGATGAAGAAGTAGAAGAGATAGATAGTCTTTGTTTTGTTGAAACCCTTAGAGACCCGCTGCAAAGAGCAATAGAAAATCAAATTAGTAATCAACAAGATGAAGAACTAGAGGAAGCAACAAAAGGCTTAGAGCCGCATGATGGTAGTGTGGAGGAAGAGAAATTCGAAGACATAGGAGAAATCAAACCCGAGGAGCCACAAGTGCCCGAGGTAGACCTTAAACCTTTGCCCAAGGGATTAAAATATGAATTTTTGGGCCCAGACAAAACCTATCCGGTCATCGTGAGCGACGAGTTGAGTCCCGAAGAAAATGAAGCGTTGCTGATTTTATTAAAAAAACATAGGAAGGTGATTGGATATTCGATTAATGATCTCAAAGGTATTAGCCCAGCCTTTTGCACTCATCGTATACCAATGGCAGACCAATGTAAGCCTGTAGTGGACCACCAAAAGAGGCTAACTCATGCCATGCGAGAGGTAGTAAAGAAAGAAGTCATCAAGTTACTTGACGCCGGAATCATCTACCCGGTTCCGCATAGCGAATGGGTGAGCCCGGTACATTGTGTGCCAAAGAAAGGAGGTTTGACCGTGGTGAAGAATGAGAAGAACGAATTGATACCGCAAAGAACCGTGACCGGGTGGTGGATGTGTATCGATTATCGTAAGCTTAACAAAGCGACGAAGAAAGATCACTTCCCCCTACCGTTCATCGACGAGATGCTCGAGAGGTTAGCAAACCACGCTTATTTTTGCTTTCTCGATGGATACTCGGGGTTCATGCAAATTCCCATTCACCCGGAAGATCAACATAAGACAACGTTTACATGCCCTTACGGAACGTTTGCATATAGGAGGATGCCCTTCGGCCTATGCAACGCTCCGGCCTCTTTTCAACGTTGCATGATGGCCGTATTTTCGGAATTCATCGAAGAAATTGTCGAGGTGTTCATGGATGATTTTTCCGTTTATGGGAAGACGTTCATGGATTGCTTGGCAAACTTGGAAAAGGTCCTCACGAGGTGTGTGGAGGTAGACTTGGTGTTAAATTGGGAAAAGTGCCACTTCATGGTTAAGCAAGGCATAGTGCTCGGACATGTTATATCCGAGAGAGGCATTGAAGTGGACAAGGCTAAGGTAGAGACGGTTGAGCAACTCCCACCTCCTACGGATGTTAAGTCCTTAAGGAGCTTTCTAGGCCATGCCGGATTCTATAGAAGATTTATCAAGGACTTCTCGAAGATCACTAAGCCTTTAACGCATCTTCTTCAAAAGGATGTGGCTTTCGACTTTGATGAGAAGTGCCTAGCGGCATTCCGGACCTTGAAAAATGCGTTGGTGAGTGCTCCCATCATCCAACCTCCAGATTGGAGCCAACCTTTCGAGATCATGTGTGACGCAAGTGACGACGCCGTAGGCGCGGTCTTGGGTCAAAGAAAGGAAGGCCGAGTTCACGCTGTTTACTATGCTAGCAAAACTCTTAGTGGAGCACAATTAAATTATGCCACTACGGAAAAGGAGTTGCTAGCGGTGGTATTCGCTTTTGAAAAATTCAGATCTTACATCGTGAATTCGAAGGTCATTGTTTACACCGATCACGCAGCCATCAAGTATCTCTTGGCTAAGAAGGAAGCTAAACCACGTTTGATTCGTTGGATCCTTCTTCTCCAAGAGTTTGATGTTGAAATTCGTGATAAAAAGGGGGTGGAAAATGTTGTGGCCGATCATTTGTCTAGGATGAATCGTGGACAAGATGATAAAGAGCCCATAGAAGATAAGATGAGAGATGACCATCTCTATAGAGTGCTTGATAAAGACACATGGATGATCGATATCATTCAAGCAATTCGGAAGATGCCTCTCGACCATCTAGATAAAAACACTCAAAAGAAGATAATCTTCTAAAGTAGGAAATATTTTTGGGATGCACCATACCTCTTCAAACTTGGTAATGAGAAGATGTGTGCCAAGAGAAGAAAGAGTAGAGATTTTGAGAAAGTGTCACTCGACAGAGTACGGTGGACACTATATCCATTTTCGGACCCAAGCAAAGGTATGGTCGAGCGGATTCTATTGGCCGGAGATGCATGAAGATACTAAAAGATATGTTGCATCATGCCCCAAATGCCAAAGAACCGGAAACATCTCTCAAAGAAATTCTATGCCTTTGAAATACACTTACAAATCGACATATTCGATGTATGGGGTATAGACTTCATGGGGCCTTTTAAAAACTCATTTGGATTTGAGTATATCGTAGTCATGGTTGATTATGTATCCAAGTGGGTAGAGGCAATACCATGTCGTAAAGCTTCCACGGAGGAGTCCATTACTATGATCAAGAATGTGATTTTTCCCCGTTTCGGTACACCGAGAATCTTGATAAGTGATGGAGGAACTCACTTCACCGGGAAGAATTTTAAAAAGTGCTTGTCCAAGTTGGGAATTGAGCATAGGGTCTCTACGGCCTATCACCCACAAACCAACGGACAAGCGGAAACGTCAAATAGGCAATTAAAAAGCATCCTCAACAAAACCATAGAGAAGGGAGGCAAGGATTGGTCAAAGAAATTAGACGGAGCTTTATGGGCTTATCGAACGGCGTTTAAAACACCGATAGGTATGACCCCTTATAAATTTGTCTATGGAAAAGCTTGCCACCTTCCGGTTGAGTTGGAACATAAAGCCTATTGGGCAATTAAAGAGATGAGCCTTGATCTCGATGCCGCGGTGGTGAAACGAAGAATCCAAATAAGCGAGCTAGAGGAGTTGAGGTTGAAGGCATATGAAAACGCAAGCATATACAAGGAAAGAATCAAAAGGTGGTACGATAAAAGATTGAAGAAAAAAGAATTTAAAGAAAGAGATAAGGTCCTGCTCTACAATTCGAGGTTTAAAACCTTCGGAAAGGGGAAATTGCAAAGCAAATGGGACGGACCTTATGTTGTGCATTCGGTGTTCTCCAACAGAGCGGTAACCATTATGGATATAAATGGCGATCAATTTGTGGTGAATGGTCAGCGGCTTAAGGTTTACTACGAACCCGACGTCGTGCCCCTTCACCATGTTGACGTCTTCACCATGGAGGAAGAGCCCGAACGTCCCGCCTAGGACGAAAAACAAGGCATCAACTTTTGTAAATAGTTTTTCTTTTTAATTTTCTAGAGTTTTTTGCGAAGATTTACTGGGCCAACTTTTTCCCATGGGCTAAGGAAGAAAAAATAGGGCGGTGTGCAAAAAAATTTGGACCGGCCCGGCCCCCGAGGCAGGGTGGGCCGGCCGGCCCAGGCCGATCGGCCCAGAGGGTTCCGGCGGCCGATGACGCCAAATTTTGCCCGAATTGCTCCTTTTTGACTTCCTTGTTTGGTCAGAAAATTTTAAGGGAAGTGTAAAAAAGGAAAATAAGGTTCCCAGGGCTTTTCTCTCAGGACTATTTATTTGGCCGAATTGGGAGCTCGAGGATCAAACCTTTCCAACAATATTTTGCACCCTTGTAGCAGCCATTGTGCCCCCAAGGAGCTTAGAGTTGAAGCTAGAAGCCAAGAAGCCATCGATGGAGGAGGCGATGCGATGCGAGCTCAAGCTACCCGTCAAGAGGACCGCACGCATCCGTTGCTGAGGGCGTGTCCCGACCGGAGCTCTTGCATCTCGCAACCCCGTCGAAGGAGAGAAGGTCCCTACGCCCGTTCGAAAGTCGGAACACATCCAAGGCATCAAGCGCAAAGACTACAAGGAGGCATCGCCAGAGCCTAAGGATTATGGGGGTAGCGACTACTCTGACGATCGCAGCCCGAGCTCGTGGGCGGCCGCCGGAAGAGATGATGACGATTGGGATGAACAACCCAAATAGAGGACTCCCGAAGGCCCCAACGGCGACGGTAACGATGGCAACGAGAGCGGCATCGACAATGGAGGTGGCGACGACGGTGGTGACGACGGTGGAGACTATGGCGATGAAGACCCCTTCAGATTACATCCGATGTGTTGTCGAACTTGCCGTCAATCCATCGGGGATCTCTACACGTCGGCCGATGAATGTCTCCAAGCCATGGAAGCGATGAAGCAGTGTATGGATGATTTGGAACACGTAGTTGGAGACAATTTCAAGTTCCTTAACCGTAACGTGCGCAAACTTTTCGGCATGGTTGGAAACATGAGAGGCAAGTGGTGTAATACTTGGTTGGAAACATGAGAGGCAAGTGGCGCTGGTTCGGTCCCGTTTTCCTTGCACTCGAAGGATCTTCAACCCTAAAAGCCCCGAGGCGCCGCCAATACCGGGGGGGGAGAGTCATTCGCACCAGAAGGCCATCCACAAGCTAGAGAGAGAGGAGGGGGATCTCCGGCGGGAGATCAACCACCTCGAAGGAAGCACCCTCTCGTGGAGAAGTAGGAAGACACCGGCGGAAGGGAAACCATGATCAACGGTGCCATGATCAGCACCTTGATGGGGTAATCTTCTCATTCGTCCATGGGTTGTAATCGATCTTGAGATGTAATCGCACTTTGTCGGATTATCTATCATCTTGTGTTGAATATACTTTAATGCTGAAGGTTAGCTACCATGCTGTAAAGGGAGTAGAGCTCCAATGCTTCCTTGGATCCATTCAATACGCCGTGTCCATCAAAGGTCTAGTCATGAATACCTTCGTGTAGTGACAGTACGAGAGGAGGGAAAGGGCGAAACCGTGGTCACAACCCCGATAGATTAGATTGGTTTTCATGTCTTTAAGCGATTGCATGCTCTAGTATCGTAGACCCGTGGGCGAGTGTCTTTTATCTTGATATCTTAATCATTCTCTCTAGTATAGTTTAGTTGTTTTCTAGCATAATAATAGTTAGGGTTTTAGTAGCTAGTGTGTCGTTGTAGATCGAACGCTTGTAATCCCCTTGCTCCGCAGATTGACAAGAACCTTGGGAATCTCGTGGTGAAAAAGGTGTGGGGTTCGTACACTTGCGGATCGTAGAGGGATACGTCTTTTATCCGTCAACAAGGATTTTCTGCGGGTTTTGCGCCGAGGGGCACCTATTTTCGCGTACTCGGCTCAAGCAAAGTTCCCGAATGCGTTTAAGAAAAAATAAGGCTCGCAGTTGCAAACACGGAGGAATCATCACAATACAAGCATGGAAGTTGAAAATTCTTTATTTTTATTGCCGAAGATCAAACATCCCTAGTACAAACTAATCGAAAATCCTATTTAGCACAGACTGGGGATGAGTGAGTTCGGCAATGGCGTCGTCGTGGCCATCAAGACGCTCCAAGATGACCTCGATCTCGTCGATGTCCTCTGGTGCGCCGCCCTAGAAGCCGCGCGGCTGGATGGAGTAGTCGACGCCGGTGTGCGTCGCCATGGCGGCCAAGCCCAAAGTGGTGCCTAGGCGGATGCCGTGAGTAGCCACCTCGTCCACGCGGTTTTCCACCGCGGCAAGGCGCTCCGCCGGCGTGTCTCCACGGGCGTTCACCTTGTCAGCCAATTGCTCCACCAGCAATTTCAGCTGGTTGAGCTCGGCGTCACGGGGTGCAAAGTGCAAGGTGGTGGTGATTAGTATCAAAAGCCAGATTGGATTTGGGAGCAATTTAAGGGCTGTACCGTCGATGGTTGCCAGCAGCTGCTTGCGCTGGTCCTCCCACTCCAGTTCAGCGATGCCAACCTTCTTGGAGACGTCTTCCAGCTCGCGCTGGGCCACCTCAAGCTCCGCCTTGAAGCGGAGGGTGTCAAGTTCCCCGTAGGGCACGGGGGAGTAGTGGTCCGACTCCGAGGAGTCGTCCGGTAGAGGTTGATTGGCCGGTGCGGAGGACGAGTTCCATTGAATGAGCCTGAAACAGAGAGGATTGTCAGAAACAGAGGAAAATCTAAGACAAGTCATGGAGAAAGTTGGTGATCATTGCCTTCGACGCGCGCTGGCGCGGCTCCCTTCCGCCTCGGCGGCGGCGCGGCGCCTGTTGTTGTTGCCCGCCATGGTTCTTGGAGCTGCGCTGGTGATTTGGAAAAGAAGGCTTGAGGTTGGCAAAGATTTGAAGGCTAAAGGCTTCGTAAAGAGCTGGGGGCACCTACGGTTTTATTTATAGGACTGGTGAGAAAGATTGTGGCCTCAGATCGTGGCGCGTATCCCGAAAAACTTGGAAGGTGGAGAGGTTTCCTTGACTGATTCGTCGTCGGGTCGTTTGGGATTCAAAGCTCAGTCGTATTCGGTTGACTGGCTCGACTGAGTTGCAGTTGGCGTGCTGTTCGGGTATGGCACTATTTGACTATTAGCTACCGAATGGATCGTTCAGAGTTGCAATCGAAGTCATGCAAAGAAAAGGAAAGCGAACTTATAGAAGGCAAATGTTACAAGAACGGTTAATTCGGTTACACATTGCTCAGTACAGCTAAATGTTCAAATATTTTGCGATTACATTGGAGGCATTTGATATTGTTTGATGGATATTCTCCATCCGCTCCTAGTAATCTTTCTGAGTGTTGGACAGGACGGTGAGTTCTGCCTCACACTGATTCACTTCAGTTATGGCCGATGATGCTTCCTCTTGGGTTTTCTCTATCAGTCCAGGAAGTTCGGCTATTTTCTTGTCATCGGCTTCTATTTCAGCAGATAAATTCTTCAGCTCTGCCTCCAATGCAGCTTTTCTGGCAATTTTCAATTCACGAGCAGCTTGCAGATTGGTCAACATTCCCTTGTCGCTCTCAGTTTGGGATTGTGCTCCCTTCGCAGCTTGTTCAGCTTTGGCTTTCTTTTGCTCAACAGCTGGTCGAGTAGACTGACTCTTCAAGGCTCGCCTTATTGCCACATAATGAATATCCAGACCAGAGATGGGCTCCAACGAAGTCTTGATGTCTTCAGGGAGATTTTGACTGATGGGCTCAAGCATTCCTTCGAAATAATCAACATCTCTAATCTGGTCTCGAGCATCCTTTTGCAGCCAGGCGAAGATTTCTTTGAGCCTTGCCTGAATTTCCTCTGATAAGGCCTGATTTTGATTTCCTCCCTCTCCTGTTTCGGCAGCCAGATCATTCACCACTAATGGGCTTGATGATGATGGATTTTGATCCTGAAAAAGTAAGATTGCCGAGTTGGGAGCAGTTCATTGAAAAAGAAGAGGATAACAGAATTGAGCGTGTATGCTTACCTCATGCTGGATTCCCTCAACTGGGGCAGGGTTTTGTTCAGGTTCAGGGGGGATTTCTTGGGCAATTGGAGGAATAGGAGTTTGAGGAGCCCTTGACAAAGCCGAAGCTCCTACTTGAGGGGAAGCTGGTGCATTCTCTGGCAAGTTTGAGGATTCTGGCTGAAGTGAAAGTGGGTTTACTTCTGTTAAGACTGGAATTTCTACTTGACCAAGGGGAGATTGAACCCTTAAAGGGCTTGAAGCTTCTGGTTGAGTTGATGGATTCATCTCTGGTGAAGCTGGTACCTCTGTTTGAGAAGGGGGTGACTGGGTCCCTGATGAAGATAAAATCTCCACTTGAACAAAAGATGGTTCAGCCCTTGGTGGACTTGCATGCTGAGGGGAAGAGGTTTCCACAGGGTGATTCACCAATATTTCTTCTACAAGTACCGGAATAAGGGTAAATGCCAGTGCGGGTATTGGTCTTTGAGGAAAAAGCAAGGTAATAAAGGTGCTGACGGTGAAAATCCGTCAACCTAGCCATGAGTTTACCTTTGGTGTTGGCATGAGTTTTATACCTTATCCATTGGTACTAACCCCCGTGGTATAACAAGTTCGCGTGTGCATGTCGGTTTTGGAGTTTAATGTTAATGCAGGGTTTTAGCGTTGAATGCAAGACTTTCAGGATAAGTTCATCAAGCACCTCATGACAAGACCTTGAAGCCCCGTACAAGTCATGCAATGAAGCAAACTTAACTCCAAGAAGCCAGGGACTTGATCCGAGAAGACGACAAACTCCGAGGACCTGACCAGAAAAGTGCTGAATCTTTCAAGACAAGGAGTTGTGTCCAATTCGAGAGAAAGCGACGACATGGACCTACATGCGAAGGGGGAAACATCCGGGAAGCAAGGGAACCGACGTAGAGCAAAGGAGGCCTCGGGCCGGGCCTGGATCAGCCCAGGCCGACCGGCCCAGGCCGGTCGGCCCAGCCCTGTCCAGGGCCCAGTGAGGCTCCCCTTTGCCCTAGCCGCCAATCAGACTATTTATAGCCCCCTGACCGAGAGCCACGCATCATACAATTCGTCATCGGCCGCCGAGGAGCAGAGAAGAGAGGGACACCATCTCAGAGAGGAGATGTAACACCCTAAATTTTGACTTCTGAATTTAATTAAAATTGGCTTAGCAACATTTCGATCTCGCTTAAGGAATATAAGGTTGTTGTGCTTTTATAGGCATTTAATTGTTTTTATTCATTAATTAATGAAATATAGGGGTTTACTGTTGCATACATGCTGGTGCATTGTTTTTGGTTGTTGGATTCAAATCTTGGTTTGAATTCAAGGATTGTTTGTAGTTTATATGGTTTGGAAAAGATTTGGATTTGAAAAAGAAAAAGGAAAAAAAAAGAAGAGAAGAACCAAACCCCGCCGCTGCAGCCGGCCCACCTAATCCTATCGGCCCAGCGCGGCCCAGCAGGCGCCGCGCCCCCCCCGCGCCGCCCGCTCTCGCGGACGGGCGGGCCCCCCCCCGTCGGCGTCTTCCTCCCGCCGCGCCGTCTGCGGTTCGGGGTCGAGTCCGACCCCGACCGCGCGCGCCGCCGCAGCCCACGCGCCGGGGCCTCGCGCCGCCCTATTTAAGCGCGCCGCCTTCCCCGTGTTGCGCCGCCTCATCCGAACCCTAGCACCCTCCGCCGCCGTCGCCTAACCCTAGCGCGTTGCGCCGCCGCCGCCGTTGCCTCGGTCCGCGCCGCCGATCCGCGCCGTCGCCGCCTCGCCATCGAATTGGAGCCGTCGCCGCGTTTCGCCTCAAGGTGAGGAGTCCCCCGGTGCGGTGGTTTGGGTCCCGTGCGCCGCACCACCGCCCTCGCCGTCGCCGGCCGTGCGCGCGCCGCCGTGCCTCGCCGGGCGCCGTCGTCCTTCTTCGTCGCCGCCCGTGAGGACCGCCGGTGGATTCGCACGCGCGCGTTCTTCGCTTCGGTGCAATTCCCGTGCAAGTCGGGGCACCCCGGCCCCCGATTCGCCTTGCGCCGCCGCCGCCGCCGCGCGCCGCCGCGCCGCGCTCGCCGCCGGCCGCCTCGCGCCGCCGCTGCCTCGCTTGCGCAGGTTCCGGACCGCCGGATCCCCATCCGACGGCCACCGCGCGCCCAAGCCGCCCGGTCAAACCCCGCCCCGGGTCAAACCGTTACGGGTTGATCCAAGCCGCCCGATCGTGATCCAACGGATCCGATCTATTCCCTAATCCTTAACCGCACGTTTTGCTAAAGAAACCCCGAGTTTCCCCTGTTTAACAAAAATACCCTTCCACCTTATAAAACTCTCACGATTTAGTCCTGTTTTCTTCTGTTTTAACCCTTAGCCCTAAAATTCTTTACAAATAAGTCCTCAAACTTGTTTTAATCATAACTTCGTCGTTTTAACTCCGTTTTCAGCGTTCTTTATATCCACGCGATCGTCTCGACGAGTAGAATAGTTTCCTGTCGCTTTTGTTACTGTTTGAGATGATTGGTGTACTGTTTCTTATTTATTTCCATTGCTTGCTTGTATGTGATGTGTGGAGCGTAGCGTACGAGCAATTTGGGGACTTCGCTGCTGTTGAAGAGTATCAAGACCCTGAGCAGTTTCCGGTGCTGGTAGAAGGCAAGTCCTTGCTGCATTCCCGTTAAATTCCTATTACAACATGCATTTTAATTACACCGTTGTTTACTTTTGCTATGCATTAAATTGATGGGTCCTATTGCTAAGGTTCGACTAGCTTTGTTATCCTATGCCTTGATCAACCGGGTTTACTTTATGTTGGGTAGCACTTGCTAGCGCTTCACTTGGTTTTGGGATGGTTTAATGAACACTTGTTAATATGGCTTTATTTATGTTATCATTTCATGTAATGCAAGAACACTTTACTTTGTTAATCGGAACATGGAGCGACCACCCAGGAAAACAGTACTACCACAAGACATATGGCTCTGTCTTGGCTTATTAATTAGTGAACTAGATGTTAGGTATGCTTTACCTGATAAGGGTTGGGGGCTGGCGGGTAGTGACGTATGGACCTGCTCGGGCGCGGTGTGTGGGCTTAGCTAAGACACGGTACTCGTCCGAGAGCTTTATACGTTGCACTGACCAGGTAACCTAGCGGGCAGCCTTCATCTGGGGAGCTTTGTAACGGCCTCGTAGCGTCCCTATGCAATCACACCTCGGAAGTGTGGTATGGTGCCTTGCAAACACCGCATGGTTGGGTTCAAAACTCTTTTGAGTTTTTACGCGACTTGTGGGTAAAGATGTACAACCTCTGCAGAGTGTAAAACTAACTAGTTAGCCGTGTTCACGGTCAAGAGCGGCCTGGACCCTCACATGATTAATTCTATGAAAGATGGAACTTTTAACTTGTGCATTACATTTTATGGATCTGTTGCATTTTATTATCTGGGTTTGGTATATACTTACACTTGCTAGTAACAGCTGCTTAATAAAACTTGACCAACTAAAATGCTGACTTGCTTATGAGCCAACAGCTTCCACCATAAAGCTTTGCATGTTGTTATAGAACTTTTCTCTTGCTGAGTACGACATGTGCTCACGCTTGTTGTTTATGTATTGCATCTACACTACCCGGCTGCTGCTCAGATGGGCGTTTTGAAGACTACAATGATGAGTTTGATGGGTTCTAGGCGTCCGTTCTCCCGCCACCGCCCGTGGAGGACTTCTCGCGTGTGTTTCTTTTCCGCTCGTTAGCTACTCGAACGATTGTTTAGTTGAGACATTCGGTCATGTAATAACCGTTTAATACTCTCTTTACGCTTTTACACCGTGTTTTGGTATTCACCGCGTCGATGCATGTGTGTAACTTGATCCCGGCGCACATGTATTCTTGCATTCGGGTTTGTCCTTAAATCCGGGTGTGACAAAGTGGTATCGAGCCGTGTTGATCGTAGGACGTTAGCCTAGTTAGAACTGGTCGAAAATTAAGGATTTTATAACATTAGAAGCCACACATAGCTTAGCTTGCTTTATTCTATTTTATTACATCTAATCTTGGTTTAATCTTATCCTTGTTTGCTTTTGTTATCTAAGCTTGATCTTGTCTCTTTTAGTAATGTGACTGTCTCATCTATCTTAGATGGTTCGTCGGCTGAAGACCACGCGTTCGGGTGCCTACCGCTTTCCTAGGTACCTGGAGGACCAGGACTTCTACTGCTACTCAACTGACAGTGAGGAGCATCAGGAAGCTTCTGGAGAGGGAAGTGGAGCAAGCTCTGCTTCAGAGCAAGCTCCTCCGCCCGCTGTAATTGAGATATCGGATGATGAGCCCGAAGAGTCAGAGGAAGAGCAAGAGCCTGAGGAGGAGTCAGCTGAGGAGCCAGAGCAAGGAGATGATTCAGAAGACCCCTCAGATCCTGAGGACTCTGACCCAGAAGATGGAGATGCTGAGGATCACCCTGCGCCAGAGAAGTGGAAGGTGGTCATTTGTCATCACGATGGAGGGCATGCACGCTTTCCGTCTAAGTTGAGGAGGCTCTTCCGGCGTCTTTCACCGAACGTGACGATCGACTACGTGGGACTGAAGAGGACTCACCCTCGCTACCCGACCCAGTGGGATGTGTCTGTGCGCATCCTGGAAGATAACCCGCTGGATGGGGGAGTGTACGAGGTTGTTGTCCATCAAGCTCTAGCTACCAGAGCTACCTTCGCAGCCGGAAGAGATGATGCAGCTAGGAGGGCTCTATCCGCTTGGTGCTACGAGGAAGCTCATCATCTCACCAACTCTGTGTGGGGAGATCTACCCCGCCGTCGCTCTGGAGCTGTGGGCAGTGAAATCCCAATGGCCAATGAAACTCTGGGAGCACGCTATGCCATGCAAGTGGGTCACGTAGCCGCTCTCAATACCAACTTGGATGACACTCTCATGGAGCTTCAAGATCTCCGTGACCAGCAAGAAGAAGACCGCAGAGAGATCAAGAGGCTCAAAGCGTGATCGCGAGCGAGGATGAAGATGAGGTGCAAGCCGATGGAGAGGACCGGCTCGCCATGTCGCCAAGACCCGCAAGAACAAGCTATGGTTCACTTGGGTCCCGCACCAGGATTATTTGGCCATAGGAGCTAGGTGTTAGAAGTCTTTATCTTTCTGTTATCGAGTCGTAAACGTTAGAAACGACACGTTGGAACGATGAGTTAGATAGTGGTGTGCTTGAATGCTTGGTTTGTGAACATCTCGTGATTTGGATTTTTGGTTGATTGCAATGTGTTGTGGATTAATGCCACAATGACATTGGTTTAGTAATAGAGTTTGATTAGTGGGTTTAAGTTCTGTTCCACCTATCTTTTATCTTATAATTTCGTAATTCTTTATCTATCATATTTTATCTATCTTAAGGAGTATTGTAGTGCTGAATCTGTTCGCGTTACTTCCTGACACAGCAGTACTGTTTTAATTTTATCTCGAGCTACAGAACTCCAAATTAAGTAAAACCAGTGGGGTTAGTTCACAAATTTCATATCTGATTTTCTGTCAAAAATTCAGCTTTATCCAATTAATATTCTGGGAGTTATGGACGAAACATTGAGCTAACAGAAATCTGTCAATTCCTGCTGACATACCTGTCTTCATTATTTTATATCTCGAGTTGTAGACCTCCGATTGAGGCAAAACCAGTTGGGTTAGTTCAGTAATTTCATACACCATATCTCCAGAAAAATTCGTGAATTTTGGTTACTGGAACAGAAAGATATCTTGGTTTCTTTACAGCTATCAGAATCTGTCTTATTCTGGAATTCAGCATTATTATCTTTTCAGCTTTTCAATTGTTATCATCATCTAAATCAGTGTTTCTAACGCTCAGATGGTAAACACCAGGTCCGGATCAGGGGTTGATCAGGCTCCAGTGGTTCATCAAGGTCGAGGCAACAGTTCGAGCAGTGCACCTCCACCTCCACCGCCACCCATGGATCCTATGCCAGCGGTTCTTTCGGAATCGGTGCCGGTACTCGCCGCAGAACCCGACGGGACACCGTGGCCAATCTGCAGGCTCAAGCTAACAATCCGCCACCACCACCACCACAGCAGCCGGCGCCTATGAACAGGCACCGGGAGTTCATGAGCCATCGTCCACCGGTTTTCACACATGCTGCAGATCCACTTGACGCTGATGATTGGCTGAAGACTGTGGGCAAGATGCTCACCACGGCTCAGTGCGATGACAGAGAGAAGGTTCTGTTTGCTGCCGGTCGACTCCAGGGATCTGCAGGAGCGTGGTGGGATGCTTACACCACCGCCCATGCTGCACCCAACACCATCACTTGGCAGGAGTTCACCGAGAGCTTCCGGAACCATCATATTCTCCCGCCGGGGTCATGAGGCTTAAGAAGAAGGAGTTCCTCTCTCTCAAGCGAGGAGGGATGTCGGTGGCCGAGTATCGGGACGGGTTCATTGAGTTGTCTCGCTATGCACCGGAGGAGGTAGCGGATGATCCGAAGAAGCGGGGAGCGCTTCTTGGAGGGCTTGGCCGGACCGCTTCGTTACCACCGACGTCACACACCTTCCGGACTTTCCGGCGGTACCGCTTGACAAGGCTATTGTTCTGGAGTCTATGCGCAGAGAGTTGGGGGAGTTGAAGAGGAAGGCTACTACTCCAGGGCAGTCCGGGAGCCACACTCGTCCCCGTTTTACTTCACCGCCGGGGAGCCCCGTTCCGTCCGGGGAGGCCCGTCAGGAGGTTATGGCCAGCAGCAGCAGTATCAGTATCAGCCGCAGCAGTTCCAGCAGTTCCAGCGCACTCCGCAGCAGTTTCCGCGCCCAGGACCGCAGACTCCACGCCCTGCTTACCCGCAGCACCGTCCGATGACTCCTATTGGTACGCCCGTGAGGCCAGGCGCCCCACACACTCCCGCAGGCAACACTTGTTTCAAGTGTGGAGAGGTCGGGCATTATGCTAATGCCTGTCCTAAGAGGCACCCCCCAGGCACCCCCGTGCAGAACCAGCAGATGCAGCAGTTGAGGAGCGGGAACCAGACTCCGCAGAGCAACAAGAGGCCGCAGAATCAGGGCACTGGCAGGGTGAATCACGTGAGTACCGAGACCGCTCAGGAGAATCCACACGTGGTGCTTGGTATGTTCTTTGTCAACTCTATCCCCGCATCAGTATTATTTGATTCTGGAGCCTCCCATTCATTTATATCTGCTCAGTTTGTGGCAAAGCATAGCATACCCATGTGTCCCATGAAACAAACCATGCTAGTTAGATCACCGAGGGGGGGATATGAGGTCTCTATACATGTGTCCTAATGTTAGATTAAAGATCATGGGAGCAGATTTTTGGGCAAACTTGATAGTGTCGGGAGTCGAAGGATCTTGATGTTATACCGGGTATGGATTGGTTGGGCACTCATGATGCAACGATACAAGTGTGCTAAGCGGATCGTTCTTCTCACCGGTCCTAGCGGGGAAAAGATTGAACTTGTGGCCGATCCACCGTCGGATGCGGGAGGTTACGTACGGCGGTCGGATGGCGAGCTTTGGAGGATATCAGGGTGGTTAATGAGTACCCGGACGTGTTTCCAGAGGAGTTGCCAGGTATGCCACCTGACCGAGATGTTGAATTTGTTATTGATCTATTACCCGGTATCGCTCCTATTTCTAAACGTCCATATAGAATGTCTAGTACACAATTGATAGAACTTAAGAAACAGATTAATGAATTGTTGGAAAAGGGGTTTATCCGTCCTAGTTCATCACCTTGGGGAGCACCGGTTATCTTTGTTGAGAAGAAGGATGGTACTCAGAGGATGTGTGTGGATTATCGATTGCTTAATGAGGTCACTATCAAGAATAAGTATCCATTGCCTCGCATTGAAGACTTGTTTGATCGGATGAGAGGTGCTAAGGTGTTCTCTAAGATTGATTTGCGTTCCGGTTATCATCGATGAAGATCGGATGGTCGGATATTCCTAAAACTCGCATTCACCACTAGGTATGGACCGTATGAGTATACTTGTTATGTCCTTTGGGTTGACAAATGCACCCGCCTACTTTATGTATCCGATGAACAAGGTGTTTATGGAGTACTTGGATAAGTTCGTTGTGGTGTTTATTGATGATATCCTGGTTTACTCTAAGATCGAGGAGGATCATGCGAGCATTTGAGGCTTGTTTTGCGAAGTTGAGAGAGCAAAGCAGTTGTATGCCAAGTTCGGCAAATGTGATTTCTGGCCGAAGGAAGTCTCTTTTTCGGGGCATATCATCACAGATGGAGGTATCGCAGTTGATCCAGCTAAGGTAGAAGATGTGTTGAAGTGGGAACCGCCGAGGACAGTTAAGGAGATCAGGAGTTTCCTTGGACTTGCAGGGTACTATCGACGGTTCATCGAGGGGTTCTCTAAGATTGTGAAGCCTCTCACCACCTTGCTGGAGAAGGATAGAGAGTTCAAGTGGACTGATGCCTGTCAGCAGAGTTTTGAGGAGTTGAAGCAGAGATTGACGACCGCTCCAGTGCTTGTGATGCCAGACTTGCAGAAGGGCTTTGATATCTACTGTGATGCATCGAGACAAGGTTTGGGTTGTGTTCTTATGCAGGAGGGACACGTCATAGCTTATGCATCAAGGCAGTTGAGGAAGCATGAGCGAGAACTATCCTACGCATGATCCGGAAGCGCGGTACCGTGGTTCATGCTTTAAAGATTTGGAGACATTACATCATGGGGACCAAGTGCCGGATCTACACGGACCACAAGAGCTTAAAGTACATCTTTACTCAGAAGGATCTTAATCTGAGACAACGCCGATGGTTGGAGCTGATCAAGGATTACGATCTGGACATACAGTATCATCCTGGGAAGGCTAATCTAGATGCAGATGCTTTGAGTCGGAAGGGACAGGCCAATGCAGCTTTGGCGTTCCAGATGCCTGACGAGCTGATGAAGGAGTTCGAGAGACTCAATCTGGGAATGGCTGCTCACACTGAGGGGGTCACTTTGGAGGTAGAATCTACTCTGGAGCAGCAGATTCGTGAAGGACGGTCGAAGGATGAGGAGATCAAGGAGATCGGGGACACCATGGAGAGGGGCAAGGCCCCGGATTTCACCGAGGATGATCGGGGAACGATATGGTTCAAGAATCGGATCCGTGTGCTCGATGTGGGAGACCTCCGGAAGACGATCTTGAGAGAGGCTCATGATTCGGCTTATTCCATTCATCCGGGCAAGTACAAAGATGTATCGGGACTCCGAAGCGGGAGGTATTGGTGGTACGGGATGAAGAGGGATGTAGCCGCTCACGTTGCATTGTGTGACACGTGTCATCGCGTTAAGGCCGAACATCGAAGCCGGCCAGGATTGTTGCGGCCGTTGAAGGTGCCCGAATGGAAGTGGGAAGAAATTGGTATGGACTTTATAGTTGGGTTACCACGGACACCACCGGGTATGATTCGATATGGGTTATAGTGGATCGCTTGACTAAGGTAGCTCACTTCATTCCGTTAAGACCACTCATTCAGGAGCGAGGTTGGCAGAGTTGTACATGTCTCGTATTGTGTGCTTACATGGTGTGCCTAAGAGGATTGTATCTGACAGGGGTACTCAGTTCACATCGCGTTTCTGGGAGAAGCTTCATGAGTCCATGGATACGAAGTTGCATTTCAGTTCAGCCTATCATCCACAGACAGATGGTCAGACTGAGAGGACGAACCAGATTCTGGAGGATATGTTGAGAGCGTGTGCTCTTAAGCATGGTGGTAGCTGGGACAAGAGCTTGCCGTATGCTGAGTTCTCTTACAACAACAGCTACCAAGCCAGTCTGAAGATGGCACCCTTCGAGGCCTTGTATGGGAGAAAGTGCAGAACACCGTTGTACTGGAGTCAGACAGGCGAGAGTCGCTTGTTTGGGGCGTACATCATCAAGGAGGCAGAGAGGCAGGTTCAGATCATCAGAGAGAACTTGAGAGTTGCTCAGTCCAGGCAGAAAAGTTATGCAGATGGGAAGAGGAGAGATGTATCTTTCCAAGAGGGCGACTATGTGTATCTGAAGGTGTCACCCATCAGAGGTTTGCGCCGGTTTAAGGTGAAGGGCAAGTTGTCTCCTCGCTACATCGGACCTTTCCAGATCTTGAAACGAGTGGGAGAGGTAGCGTACCGACTTGAGTTGCCAGCGCAGCTTGCAGATGTGCATGATGTGTTCCATATCTCGCAGTTAAAGAGAGGTCTCAAGCCTCATGATAAGGAACCGTTGCCTATGGATGGGTTGGATGTGAAGGAGGATCTCACCATCACTGAATGGCCTATTAAGATTCTCGGGATGATTGACACGGTTACAAGAAACCGGACTTTTATAATGTGCAAGGTGCAGTGGAGTAATCATGCAGAGGATGAGGCGACTTGGGAGAGAGAAGAGGAGTTGAAAGCAGAATATCCACATCTCTTTGATCCATCCGAATCTCGAGGACGAGATTCATCTTAAGGGGGGTAGGATTTGTAACACCCTAAATTTCGACTTCTGAATTTAATTAAAATTGGCTTAGCAACATTTCGATCTCGCTTAAGGAATATAAGGTTGTTGTGCTTTTATAGGCATTTAATTGTTTTTATTAATTAATTAATGAAATATAGGGGTTTACTGTTGCATACATGCTGGTGCATTGTTTTTGGTTGTTGGATTCAAATCTTGGTTTGAATTCAAGGATTGTTTGTAGTTTATATGGTTTGGAAAAGATTTGGATTTGAAAAAGAAAAAGGAAAAAAAAAGAAGAGAAGAACCAAACCCGCCGCCGCGGCCGCCCACCTAATCCTATCGGCCCGGCGCGGCCCGGGCGGGCGCCGCACCCGCCCCCGCGCCGCCCGCTCTCGCCGACGGGCGGGCCCCGCCCGTCGGCGTCTTCCTCCCGCCGCGCCCGTCTGCGGTTCGGGGTCGAGTCCGACCCCGACCGCGCCGCCGCCGCAGCCCACGCGCCGGGGCCTCGCGCCGCCCTATTTAAGCGCGCCGCCTTCCCCGTGTTGCGCCGCCCTCATCCGAACCCTAGCACCCTCCGCCGCCGTGCGCCTAACCCTAGCGCGTTGCGCCGCCGCCGCCGTTGCCTCGGTCCGCGCCACCGATCCGCGCCGTCGCCGCCTCGCCATCGAATTGGAGCCGTCGCCGCGTTTCGCCTCAAGGTGAGGAGTCCCCCGGTGCGGCCGGTTTGGGTCCCGTGCGCCGCACCACCGCCCTCGCCGTCGCCGGCCGTGCGCGCGCCGCCGTGCCTCGTCGGGCGCCGTCATCCTTCTTCGTCGCCGCCCGTGAGGGCCGCCGGTGGATTCGCACGCGCGCGTTCTTCGCTTCGGTGCAATTCCCGTGCAAGTCGGGGCACCCCGCCCCCGATTCGCCTTGCGCCGCCGCTCGCCGCCGCGCGCGCGCGCGCGCGCGCTCGCCGCCGGCCGCCTCGCGCCGCCGCCTCGCTTGCGCGGGCACCCGGACCGCCGGATCCCCATCCGACGGCCACCGCGCGCCCAAGCCGCCGGTCAAACCCCCGCCCCGGTCAAACCGTTACGGGTTGATCCAAGCCGCCCGATCGTGATCCAACGGATCCGATCTATTCCCTAATCCTTAACCGCACGTTTTGCTAAAGAAACCCCGAGTTTCCCCCGTTTAACAAAAATACCCTTCCACCTTATAAAACTCTCACGATTTAGTCCCGTTTTCTTTTGTTTTAACCCTTAGCCCTAAAATTCTTTACAAATAAGTCCTCAAACTTGTTTTAATCATAACTTCGTCGTTTTAACTCCGTTTTCGGCGTTCTTTATATCCACGCGATCGTCTCGACGAGTAGAATAGTTTCCTGTCGCTTTTGTTACTGTTTGAGATGATTGGTGTACTGTTTCTTATTTATTTCCATTGCTTGCTTGTATGTGATGTGTGGAGCGTAGCGTACGAGCAATTTGGGGACTTCGCCGTCGTTGAAGAGTATCAAGACCCCGAGCAGTTTCCGGTGCTGGTAGAAGGCAAGTCCTTGCTGCATTCCCGTTAAATTCCTATTACAACATGCATTTTAATTACACCGTTGTTTACTTTTGCTATGCATTAAATTGATGGGTCCTATTGCTAAGGTTCGACTAGCTTTGTTATCCTATGCCTTGATCAACCGGGTTTACCTTATGTTGGGTAGCACTTGCTAGCGCTTCACTTGGTTTTGGGATGGTTTAATGAACACTTGTTAATATGGCTTTATTTATGTTATCATTTCATGTAATGCAAGAACACTTTACTTTGTTAATCGGAACATGGAGCGACCACCCAGAAAACAAGTACTACCACAAGACATATGGCTCTGTCTTGGCTTATTAATTAGTGAACTAGATGTTAGGTATGCTTTACCCGATAAGGGTTGGGGGCCGGCGGGTAGTGACGTATGGACTGCTCGGGGCGCGTGTGTGGGCTTAGCTAAGACACGGTACTCGTCCGGGAGCTTTATACGTTGCACCGACCGGGTAACCTAGCGGGCGACCTTCATCCGGGGAGCTTTGTAACGGCCTCGTA
Source organism: Cenchrus americanus (assembly GCA_947561735.1). Taxonomy (NCBI): domain Eukaryota; kingdom Viridiplantae; phylum Streptophyta; class Magnoliopsida; order Poales; family Poaceae; genus Cenchrus; species Cenchrus americanus. The sequence continues at coordinate 250,664,992 of OX387245.1, read as the reverse complement.
GCGTCCCTATGCAATCACACCTCGGAAGTGTGGTATGGTGCCTTGCAAACACCGCATGGTTGGGTCCAAAACTCTTTTGAGTTTTTACGCGACTTGTGGGTAAAGATGTACAACCTCTCGCAGTGTAAAACTAACTAGTTAGCCGTGCTCACACGGCCAAGAGCGGCCCGGACCCTCACATGATTAATTCTATGGAAGATGGAACTTTTAACTTGTGCATTACATTTTATGGATCCGTTGCATTTTATTATCCGGGTTTGGTATATACTTACACTTGCTAGTAACTTTGCTTAATAAAACTTGACCAACTAAAATGCCGACTTGCTTATGAGCCAACAACCTTCCACCATAAAGCTTTGCATGTTGTTATAGAACTTTTCTCTTGCCGAGTACGACATGTGCTCACGCTTGTTGTTTATGTATTGCATCTACACTACCCGCCGTCGCTCGATGGGCGTTTTGAAGACTACAATGATGAGTTTGATGGGTTCTAGGCGTCCGTTTCTCCCGCGTTGCACCGCCCGTGGACGGACCTTTTCGCGTGTGTTTCTTTCTCCGCCGTTAGCTACTCGAACGATTGTTTAGTTGAGACATTCGGTCATGTAATAAGCTGTTTAATACTCTCTTTACGCTTTTACACCGTGTTTTGGTATTCACCGCGTCGATGCATGTGTGTAACTTGATCCCGGCGCACATGTATTCTTGCATTCGGGTTTGTCCTTAACTCCGGTGTGACATGTTTTTTTGTTGTGTTGTTTTTTTTTTTTTTTTTTTATTTGTTTTTTTTTTTTTTTTTTTTTGGGTTGTTTTTTTTAATAAAAAATATTTTTTTTTTTTTTTTTTTTTTATTTTTTTTTTTTTTTCTATTTGTTTTTTTCTATTTTTTTTTCTGTTGGTTACTTTTTTATTAATTTTTTTTGTAGGTGGGTGGTGTTTGTTGTTTTTTTTTTCTCCTCAACTCCCACACCATTTCATTTTCAACTAGGGGTTCCGGAAAAGTGTGTGAAGAGAGAGGGTCGAGCTTTGGTTTTAGCAGTTGACTAGGGCCTCCCTAGCCGACGTGGGAACCTTGCTAATCGGAAAGACCACGTCCTCCTCTGTCCTGTCTGCGCGTTCACTTCAAAGGAGCTAGAACCTGCTTGCGGCAAGATCAAGGAAGAGATTCCTTTCTTCGTTTCACCGTGTTGCATATTGTCGTGAAATCCCTTTTGTTTTGGGTTTTTGGTTGGTGATCTTGTGTATGTATCATTGTTATAGTTGAATTATCAAGTTGAATCTTTTCCTAGCGATCAAGTGTTTCCTCGAAGATTTCGTAATTTTTTTTTGATCGGCTTTGCTTATTCCAATTCTATTCTCGAGATAGATTACATAGGGTGTTCTTGTACCCCGCGGTGGCTAGAGGTACACGCCGGATCTTCCGAAAGAATCTCGACTTGTCTTTTGACTCGCCCTAAGCTCCCCGCATGAGTAGGGATACGTTGTGAAAACCAATCTAATCTATCGGGGATGGACCACGGTTTCCCCTTTCCCTCTTGTGGGGGGGGGGGGTTCCGAAAGGCGGATGTTTTCGGATTTGGACGGGAAACCACGATTTAAAAAAGCTTCTAATAAGATTCGATTTGCTACTTTTTCTCTTGCTTGGAACTTCAACAAAAGTATGGGGGGGGGCTTACCCCGATCTCTCTAGATCGGTTTATCTACCCGAGATCCCCCCTATCTCTAGCTTTGTTTTCTCCGGTGCGATGCTCCTCCTCCCGGGGTGGGGGGGGTGGGGCTTTAGTAGATTAGATTAGTTTCGGGGGGGGGGTGTCTTTTACCTAGATGCATTAGGGTTTCTTTTACCAAAGATTGAAGTTACTTGGCTTTATTAGATTAAGTTTTGCGTCACACATTTGTTCCACTGGATTCGATACCTTGGGTTCACCACTCGAGGGAAGAAGGGTCCCTTGACTACGACGGGAGACTTGTTGTAAATTCGTTTTTTTTGTTCTTTTTTTTCTATATAAACAAAACATTTCAAAATGTATGAAAAAGTTGAATTTTTTATTTGTTTTGTGGTTTGTGGGGGGGGTTTGTTTTATAATTAAATTCAAAAAAAGTGTAATGAAAATGGTGGGGGAATAAAATACACCGCAATAGAGACTTGTCCGCTTGCAAGTCACAAACGAACTTTGATATAATTATTAACCGTCAACAAGCCCCTTTTTCTGGCGCCGTTGCCGGGGAACAAGTGATCAAGATTTGATTTTTTATTGCCTTTTTGTAATTTTCAGTTTTCTTTTTGTTTTTATTTTTGCATCTACTAAACTTTGATCATCCTCAAAATACATCTAATCTAGTTTGTCTAACCCTAGTTTTTATAGATTTGTTTTTACTTTCTAGTTTTTGCATACTTTGTTTATTGCTAACCCTAACGAGAGATGGACGGCTACCTCTCCAACAAACCCGATAATTTTGTGGATGATCCAGAAAAACTTTACAGGCTAAGGAGACGCGAAGCACATCAAGCTAAAAGGCTGGATTTTGTAGATTCGGAGTCGGAAGACAAAGGATCGCAGGAATCTCCGAAGAATTCACCACCTCAAAGTCCTCAGGAGAATCGACTTCCACCGATGGGTGACCAACCACCGCAAGAACGCAAGATTGGGGAGCTATGCACCCCAGACATAATTGACCTACCAATCTTGAACCTTGAGGAGATCGGAAGACCGTTTGAGATCAAGACCTCAACAATTCGAATGGTGCAACATTCACCCTTCACCGGTAAAGAGGATCCGAACCTTCACCTCCAAGCATTCATTCAACTTTGTCAGACTTTCAACATGGATGGGGTGACTCAAGACCAAATGAGGGCAAGGCTTTTTCCGTTCTCACTACTCGGGAAGGCTTTCCATGGTTCCACTCTCAACCGGCGGAGGCGGTGCAAAATTGGAACACGTTGATGAAGGCTTTCATGAAGGAATACTACTCACCGGGTAAAACTCAAAGCTTGCGTAATAAGATTGCCACCTTTGTTCAGTATCCTACGGAAACTATCTCGGAGGCATTCGAGCGCTTCAACGAGTACACCCGGGCGGTTCCACATCACAAGTTCCGAAGGAAGACCTCGTGCAAAAGTTCTACCAAGGACTCACCATGGCATCAAGGACGATCATCGATGCATCAGCGGGAGGATCCATCATCGAACTTACACCGACGGAAGCTTTCACGCTATTCAAGAAGGTCGCGGATAATGACACATGGGCGTCATCTGGGCGCCTACATCCGGTACAACCCACGGGGAACGTCAAGGGAGTCTTGCAAGTGGAGAAGGAGAACATACTTGAAGGCAAGATCGACTCTCTCATGAGGAGGTTGGAGAAGATGGAGATGGAAAAGAAAGAGGCTCAAGACATGAAGGCCGCTGAAGCAAGGTCCACATGCGAAGAATGTGGAGAGTATGGCCATGTCCGCAAAGATTGTCCGGAGGAAGCCAAAGTGCTCAACTACATGAGGAAGGGAGAATTGCCGAACTTCCGCTACGGGCAAGGTAGGCCTCAATTTAATGCAAGCTCATCTATTCCTAACGCGGTTCCGCTTCGTATACAATTGAAGGAGTTCATGGATGAGCAAGCTAAGATCAACAAGGACACCGTCACCAAGTTCAAGACCATAGACAAGGTGTTGGAGAACATCGATAGCAAAGTGACGGAGGTCGGAAGTTCCAATCATCAAGTGCTCAACATGATGAAGATGCTCAAGACGCAAGTTGGACAACTTGCGGGGCGCCTCACTAATGATGAAGGGAAGCTTCCGGGACAACCCAAAAGTCCCGAATCGGCGAAGGCCATTCAAACACGTTCGGGGAAGGAGACCGAAGATCCGGAACGTTCCGTGGGAGCAAGGAAGCTTAAACCATCCACCGAGGTGGAAGGAGTTGCTAAAGAGAAGGTTACGGGGATCGTCACCGAGGAACCCGAATTTGAGATGCCGGAGGAAGACACGAGGATACCGCAACTCAAGCCACGCTTCTTCCGAGGTAAACTTGACAACCACTTTGAGAAGTTTGTGGAAGTTGTGCGTAGACTTAGCATCAACATGCCATTACTAGATGCCCTACAAGTACCTACATATTCTCGTTACTTTAAAGACATACTTGCAAATAAATATGAGATAGCAACACTCGGGGTAGATCATGTCAAGATGTCCGATGATGTAGTGCCGCTATTGCTAATGGGCTACAGAAGCAAAAGGACCCCAGGTGCCCTACAATTCCATATTCAGTTGGTTCTTTCAACTTCGAGAAGGCGTTATGCGACCTTGGAGCAAGTGTGAGCATCATGCCGAGGGATGTGTTCGAGAAGCTGCGCCTACCAATGGAGCCTACGGGTATATGTTTGGAGTTGGGAGACAACTCCATTCGTTATCCCTTGCGCATTGCTGAAGATGTACCCGTGAAGGTCGGACACCACTTCATCCCCGTCGACTTCGTTGTGCTCGAGATGGGAGAGAGGGAGAAGCCGCCGCTCATTCTAGGGAGGCCTTTCCTCAAGACCGTGGGAGCTACTATTGATGTTGGCAAGGGGGAGATCATGTTCGATATCAACGGAGAAAGGAGTTCCTTCAAGTTCTGTCCAAGAATCAAGGCATGCAACATGATTGGAGTGAAGGGATAACCAAAACAAACGGAGGGGCTGAAAAAGAAGAAGGAGACGAAAAAATGAACGTAAAGAAAATCAAAGAAGGTGTTGCATCCGTCAAGACAAAGGAAGAGAAGCCGCCTGTGAAGACCAAAAAAATGACTAAGCCAGAAGACAAGCCCGTGCCCAAGATGGTGCGGAAGTGGGTACCCAAGATTGCAGCGCCCGCAAAGAGCGTGGATCCGAAGTAATCAAGTGAAGAAGTCTAGCTATAGACTATAAATGAAGCGCTAGGCGGGAGGCAACCCGTTTCGTCGAGTCAAGAATAAGCTACCGGGAGGACAACCCGATTCCAGGTTTTTCGAGTATTTTTAATAATTTAGTTTTGAGTTTTATTACGCAAAGACATTAGACTTAGAAGTGGTTGAACATTATTAGAGACATACTCTTGATTGAATGTTTGCTTTAACATAAACCCTTTGCATGAACCCTCCTATGTGATTGTTTGTTCTTTTCTTTTCGAGAAACCTCAACCAAATAATTTCAGAACCTAACTCAACCTTTCACCCTCATTATGGTGCTGAGGTTGACTTATTTTTCATGCTAAAACCACACGAGTAGAGCCACGACTTATATCTAGGTGTTAATAAAATTTCAGCACGTGGTAGAACTCGCGTGAACCTAGAAATCAAAACTTTTGGTTGGTTTAAAAAAATCTATATTCTTTGTTTCTCTAAGATTAGAATTTTTCTAAGCCTCATCTAATTTTGTTTTATTCAAAATCTCTCTTATTTAACCAAAATTAGAACCTAAACCTATGCCCCCATGATCAAGTCGGGAAAAGTTTGATCTCAACCGATGAAGGCAAACTATACCGGTGAGACCGAAATCAACGTAGTCGGAAAATATTTTCGACTTACATTTGTTTTTAATGGTTTAAAAACTTCTCTAAAATTATGTTTGAGCTCTTGCATGGCTCTGAAAAATATTTTAAATTTCGAATTAGAGGAGTGCTTAACCTTAAACATACCTAAATGGAGGCAATCTAGTTTGAATTAATCATGCATGCACCATTGGATTCCCTTTCATCAACTTTCACCAAATCCACATGCAAAGGACAAGCATGGTGGGCAGCAAGCATCAACTTTGCAGGAATTTCATGGTGGCATGTGAAGCAAGTGGAGCTAGGGAGCATGGACGTGACCCAAAGCATGAAGCATCACGTGGAAGGACCAATAATGCAAGAAAAGGAGTAGACGAGAGCGTTTGGGCGGTGCAACTCGTGGAGCACGCGGGCAGGGAAAGTTGCGAGGCGAAATGATCGTGCTGGAAGAAAGACGAGGCGGGGAGGTGCACCGAGGCCCCCAGGCCGGTCGGCCCAGGCCGGCCGGCCTCCCCTACTTAAGGAGCCCCCCGGCTCCCGTTTTCTGCAGGCAAGCTTCCCTTTCCTTCCTTTGTTTGTGTGTTCAGGTTTGTGTGCCCAAAACCTCCGTAGACATAGCCAACCTTCCCAAGCTTGATAGCTCAAGAAAAATCCACATCCTTAATCCACTCAAAGTCCACATCCGAAGTAAGAGTTTTAGTGCCTAGTTACCGGTTGCAACCCGGAGTTTTAGTTGAAGAAAAGAGTGCAGCAACCATGTGGAAGAAAACCACAAGTCTCTTCTCCAAGAAGAAGAGTTCGTCGTCGTCCAAGCCGTCATCAACCACGTCTTCGAGGAGGCACTCGGTTTCCGAGTCTCCTCGGAGCATGGAGACGGATACGACACCACCGAGGAGGAACGATGCTCTCCTCCTTGGTGGTATGAGGGCTGCAAGAAGCACGTCCATGAGGTTTACTGAACCTCGAGGGCACACGAAGGAGCAGCCCGCGCCACCACGACGATCGACCCGTTCAACCGCGCCACCTCCTTACACTCCGATTTATTCTTCGTACGGCTTCATCATCTTGTCGTCGGAGGAGGAGGTGGAGAGGCTCTCTCAACTTGAGAAAAGGCTTGTGCCCAACGTCGAATTCAACGACCAAGCACTCTACACCTTGGGTTTTGGCACCGACATATACTACATGTTGGGGCACCTTGGATGGGTGCAGTTCTCCAACGGAGTATCGGCGGACACCCACATGGGGTTCGCCTTGGAAATTTTAATGACTATTGCACCTATCCTTGATGATGGGGTGCAAAGCTTGTCATTCCGTTTGGAGGGAGTCCAACAAGTGGTTCCCTACGAGCATGTTGACGGTTAATAGTTGTATCAAAGTTCGTTTGTGACTTGCAAGCGGACAAGTCTCCCGTCGTAGTCAAGGGACCCTTCTTCCCTCGAGTGGTGAACCCAAGGTATCGAATCCGTGAAACAATGTGCAACGCAAGGATTCAATCTAGTAAAGCAAGGTAAGCTATCTTATGAAGGTAAGTTGCATCTAATCTACTAACTCATAAAGAAAACGAATCTAATCTAATCTACTAAAGAGGTAGCAAGAGAAAGCAAGAGATAACCAATCTAGAGAATCTAGATCATGCTTATGTTGTAGCTCCAAACAAGATAGATGAAGATAGTAAAGCGAATCTCATTAAAAGCATCTTTAAATCGTGGCCTTCCCATCCGACTCCGAAAACGCCCGCCTTTCGGAACCCCCGTTCGTCACAACGTATTCCTATTCATGCGGGTAGTCTAGGGCGAGTTCGATAGAACAAGTTGAAATCACTTGGCCGGTCCGGTATGCACCTCTAGCCACCGCGGCTACAAGAGCACCCTATGTAATCTATCTTAAGTATAGATCGTAGAAGAAGCAAAACCAAGAAGAAAACAAAATCATCGAGAAGGCACTTGATCGCTAGAAATCGAATTCACTTACAAACTTCACCATGAATGATTACATGAGCAAGATCACCACCGGGGCCCTCCCTCGATCTTGATCCTCGCTCCGGAGCTCCGACGTGGTCTTCCATGCAAGGTTCCCACGTCGGCTAGGGAAACCCTAGACAACTAGCACGACCCTCATCTCCGAGATGGTGTCCCTCAAGCTTCTCTCGCTCCTCGGCGGCGGATTACGACTTCGGTTCCCGCGTGGCTCTCGGTCGGGGGGCTATTTATAGCCCGAGAAGCAATTAGGTCAAAGGAGAGGCCGATTGGGCCCCGAATTGGGGCGGGCCGGCCGGCCGGGCCCAGGTCGGCCCATCCCGCGGCTGCTTCGCCCGGTGTTGCTTCCCACGTCTTCTAGATGTTCTCCCCTTTTGCATGTGGGCCCTTGACGTCGGTTTCTCTCCGAATTGGACTCAACTCCTTGTCTTGCAAGATTCGAAGACTTTTTCGGTTCGGTCCTCGGAGTTTATCATCTTCTCGGGCTTGGTCCTTGGGCTCTTGGAGTCATGTTCACTTCATTGCTTGACTTGTATCGGGCTTCAAGGTCTTGTCATGAGGTGCTTAATGAACTTATCCGGAAGTCTTGCTTTCAACGTTAAAACCCCCGCGTAAACACATAACTCCAAAACCGACATGCACAAGTGAACTTGTTATACCACGGGGGTTAGTACCAATGAATAAGATACAAAAGTCATGCCAACACCGAAGGTAAACTCATGGCTAGGTGTGACGGATTTTCACCGTCAACATCTCCCCCATGCTTAAACCTTGCTCGTCCTCGAGTAAGCCTTCGATGGATATCATCATTGCCAAACAATGTTTAAACCTTGCACTTGATCATACATGAAAAAAAACATAATGCTCTCAAAAGTTTAATTCGTTAAAGTTCCATAATGTACTAGCCTTCACCTCTACGGAGGGTAGATTCTTATTAAGCTTATCCCACAAGTATTAACATGCTCACAAAGTTTAAATAGACCTCAGAATTTTTGAATTAAAGAACGAGATAAAGAAAAGCTAAACCAAGTTCACAAATTTAAATCATCTTGTATATTGCTCATGAACTCTCATCTCACTTGTCTCTCAAGCCTATATATTCTACTCCTTTCCCTCTCATAACATATATGTGTGGTAGGCTTTATATGGAGCTTTGGGAAAGTTTAGTCCTAACAAGATTTTATAAATGAGGTGTTGTCAAAACAAGACAAGCTTCTCATGGTCTTACCGAGACTCGTCAAAAAGGTCATTGGAAAATAATGTTAAATCAAGGAGGGGAAAGAGAAAAATACACACACTTTTAGATGAGTGGACATGTGCAAATGGCAAAGAATGATCCCGAGGCACAAAGAAAGTCCTCGTTATCGGATTGCACATGGTTGGAAAATGAGAATGGATCTTTTTAACTTGAAGCCTTGAATGCACTCTTAGAGAACCGGGGAGTTCACTTTACGCATATATTTTTTTTCTCTTTCTCATATTTCTCATTCTTTTCTTTCTTTCTTTCTTTCTTTCTTTCATTATATATATATATATATATTTTTCTTTCTTTCTTCTTCTGAGACCTTCACCTTGGAAGTCACGTATATCGCCGAATTTTTTTCTTTCATGTGAGACCTTCACCTTGGAAGTCACGTATATCGCCGAATTTTTTTCTTTCATCATCATTTTTTTTTAAAATATTCCCCTTTTAACTCTAAAACTGCACCGTACCTACCTCCTCCCCCATGCTTAGACGTTGCTCGTCCTCGAGCAAAGAGGCGAAAAATAAGGTAGGTACCGGAGTATTTTTCCTTGGAGAGATACTTGAAATCTTCAATGTTGGCACCGTCTTGCGATCTTCCTTGAATTGATGATCCATTCTCAACAATAGGTTGTGGTCAAGGAGGTAATCACAAAAGATGATATTTGGTTTAAGGGTGGATATCCGGCGAGGTTTGTGAGATCTCCGATGTGGGGATACACAATGCACGGATAAAAGGCTAGCAAAAAGATAGATACGCAAAAATGGAATGACCAGCTTCTTAGTCTCGGGCCAGAGAAATCATGGCCTGCAATAACTCACTCAAAAATAAATCTTGTACACTAAGGTTTATGCACTCAAATATATATAAGGCTCTGGATAGGTTGAGCAACACACAAGTGATATTTATGACAAGGTTAGCGATATTTTTGAGCATAAAAGACATCTTTAATCTATTCATAACTTGAGAGCACATAAAACACTATGGGTCTTTATTTTAATCATAACCTCCGCTAAAGATTAAGCTAGCATTTAGATAATTTCAGATTTGTATTTTTAAGAGAGCACTAGTTCAAACATGCATAAATCAATTACAAAGATAAACAAAGCGGCAATTATAATCATATATCATCATGGCACAAACTTTGTAACTTTACCAAAGGTAAAAACTTGGTGGTGACATTATTCATGATGAAAATAAAAACTAACACACACGCTGAAAATTAAACTTAAAACTGAAAATTAAAGCAATGCTGAAAATACTACGCAAACATAGGCACATCCAAGCTGAAAATTAAAGAAAAGGGGGTAAAGGAAAGATAACTAGAGCTCCTCTAATCTTCCGCCGGCGGTTGATATTGATAGTCTTGGTTGTTGTACCCTTACTTGTAATAGGAATGCACCACTCCTCCTATGAATTGTCCGACGGTGCTAGGTGAAGGTGTCAAAGCTCATAAGCGAATGTTGCATTACCTTCACCCATTTGGTTTGCATTGGTTTGGATGGCTGCAATATTTTGCATGTTTCTTGCAGCGTATCCTCCAATGGTGGCCACATTTTGTTGTGGTTGAGGAAGGTGTGCATATGGCTCCGCAAAGGCTACGTTGGGCACCGCAAAAATGGTGGGGGTATGGCTGCACCACTCCCCCATACTTGCATTGGTACACCACCGTAGTAATTTGGCGATGCCGGAATTTCTCCGAATGGTGGGACATAATTTTGTTGTGCACCTCCTTCTTGGGCCATAGAAGATCCTTCTCCTATAATTCTTTTCTTTTATTATTTTTTTCTTTGCCGGTACAAGAAGTCCTTCCTCTAACCGATCTTCTTCCCCTCAAGAAAAGTCTTAATCTTCAATCCGGAAGGGGCAAATTCACCTGGGCCACTCGGAAGCCTCCTCTCTCATCTTCACTCTTATATTTCCCTTTCTTCATATATTCCTGGGGAAGTCCCGGGTAGGAGATGATTCGGGTTCCTTGTAATACCCGGTTTTAAAGAGATAGCCAACATGGAGAGGTAACACCCCGAACCAATATCTTCCGAACTCGATGTTGCTTAACAACACCACCGGTTGATCATAGGTGAGTGGGGTCTATTGGCCACTTGGCAATCAAAGCCGAGTAAAGCCAATTCAACTCCGTGTTGGTTATCTTTGTCTCTCTTGTTCTCCCAAAAATCCACTTGCACAAAAGTGACACACTTGGGTGATGGGGTTCCGGATAGTATTTCTTTGTTGATGGTCTCTTCTCGTGATCATACTCCAAAAACCTTCCCATGTGCCTTCATGCACATCCACTTGTTTCGGAGCTCCCTTTTGAAAATAGGGGACACTCGCCCATGGGTCTATGATACTAGAACATGTAATCGTTTCGAACATGAAAGCCAATCTAATCTATCGGGGATTGCGTTGAATGGATCCAAGGAAGCATTAGAGCCCTTACTCCCTTTACGGCATGGTCGCTAGCCTTAAGCATTAAAGTATTTTCAACACAAGATGATAGATAGATAATCCAACAAAGTGTGATTACATCTCAAGATCGATTGCAACCCATGGATGAAAGGAGATTACCCCATCAAGTTGCTACAAATAGCATCATTGATCAAGGTTACCCTTCCGACGGTGTCTTCCTTCTTCTCCTCTTGTGGGCTCCCTCCAACGGAATGAGAGACTCAGCACTCCTTCGTCAAGGGTATGCGCCATGGTCATGAAAATTTCCTAGGCGAATTCCTTGTGGGTGTTTGCCGACACTCCGTTAGAGAATTGCACCGGTGTCCCGTGTGAAACCCAATATGTGGAGAGCTTGGTCGTCGATGTCGACGTTCGCTACAAGCCTCTACTTAAGGCGAGCGAGCTTCTTCTCCTCCTCCTCCGTCGTGATGATAAACCCATTGGAATGCCACGGAGCGCATGGAGGTGGAGCGGATGATCGTGTCAAGCGGCGAGGTTGGACGAGCGGCTCCTCCATATGTTATTGAAGTTTGGTAAACCTCATAAACGAGTTTCGTGTGGCCCTCATGCCACCAAGGAGAAGAGTGTGGTTCCTCCTCGGCGGTGCCGTGTCCTCCTCCATACTCCGAGGAAACTCGGAAACCGAGTGCCTCCTCGAAGGGGTTGATGGCTTAGACGACGATGATCCCTTTTTCTTCGGTGAAAAGGCTTGTAGTTTTCTTCCATGATTGCAGCACTCTCCCTCACAAATATATATATCCGGGGTTTTCACCCGGTAACAAGGTACACAAATATTATTTTGGAGTCTGGACTTTGAGTGGATTAAGGATGTGATTTGTTGCACGAAACAAATGCGGTGGATGGCTAAGTCTAAAGTGGTTCCGGCCTACAAACTAGAGCACACGAACAATGAGTTGGATGAAAGACTTACCTCTCTCCTCCTCTTGGCTCGGTTCTTCTCTAGTGCATGTTGCTTCGTGATCGCGTACACCTTCCAAACGTTCCCGTCCACTCCTTCGCTTGCATTATTGCTCCTTCCACTTAATGTTTTCGCTTGATTCACTTCCATACTCCATTGCATCACATGCATCCATGATATTCCTACAAAACAAAGCCTTGGCTGCCCCCCCATGCTTGTACTTTGCATGTGGTTTAAATATGTTGGAGGGGCATCCCGTGATGTATCATGGTGCATGCATGGTTAGGTTAACTAGATTGCCTCCTTTTAAGGCTAAGCACTCCTCTAATTTCGAAATTTAAAAATATTTTTCAGAGCCATGCAAGAGCTCAAGCATAAATTTAGAGAAGTTTTTAAACCATTAAAAACAAATGTAAGTCGAAAATATTTTTCGACTACGTCGATTTCGGTCTCACCGGTATAGTTTGCCTTCATTAGTTGAGAGCAAGCTTTTCCCGGCTTGATCATGGGGGCAAAGGTTTAGGTCCTAATTTTGATTAGATGAGAGAGATTTTGAATGAAATAAAATTAAGTGAGGCTTAGAAAAAATCTAATCTTAGAGAAACCAAGGATATGGATTTTTAAACCAACCAAAAATCAAGCTTCTAGGTTCACGCGAGTCCTACCACATGCTGAAATTTAAATAACATCTAGATACAAGTCGTGGCTCTACTCGTGTGTTTTTAGCATGAAAAACAAGTCAACCACAGCACCATAATGAGGGTGAAGGGTTGAGTTAGGTTCTGATTTTTTTTGGTTGTGGTTTCTCGAAAAAGAAGCAAACAATCACATAGGATGGTTCATGTAAAGGGTTTATGATCAAGCAAAATATTCAACCAAGAATTATGTCTCTAATATTGTTCAACCATTCTAAGTCTAAGGTTTTGCGTAGTAAAATTCAAAACTGAATTAAAAAGACTCGAAAAACCTGGAATCGGGTTGTCCTCCGGTAGCTCATTCTTAACTCGACGAAACGGGTTGCCTCCCGCCTAGCGCTTCGTTTATAGTCCATGGCTAGACTTCTTCACTTGATTACTTCGGATCAACGCTCTTTGTGGGCGTTGCAATCTTGGGTACCCACTTCGGCTTAGTCATTTTTTTTGGTCTTCACAGGCTGGCTTTGTCCTTTGGTCTTGACGGATGCAACAACTTCCTTGTGGCTCGGCATCTCGAACTCCGGTCCTTCGGTCGTGATCTTCATGGTCTCTAGTGTGATCCTTCATCTCTCCCGAATGAGCTTGAGTAGCCTTTCGCCGTCTTGGGACCTTGGAGTTGTCTCGGATATTCTTCTTTGTCACCAATCGGTTGTCCGGCAAGTTGTCCCACTTGCGTCTAGCATCTTCATCACGATGAACACTTCACACTCCTTGCATGTGGATCTTGCTTTGGCGGCCTTTAGGTGTTGAGCTTCTTTCTCCATCTCCATCTTCTCCATCCTCCTCTTGATTTGAAGGCTTTCCGGCGTCTTGACTTGGAGGTGGTGATTCCCTTGGAGATTATGATGGTCCTTTGAGCTTGTGTTGCACGTCACCTTTGCCTGCAAAGTTTTCCTGGATCATCCACAAAAAAGTTTGGGTTTCTTGGAGAGGTAGCCAACCATCTCCGGTTAGGGTTAGCAATAAAACAAAAATCTAAACATAAAAACTAGGGTTAAACAAAACTAGATTAGATTGAATTTTTTTTCTTTTTGAGGATGATCAAACTTAAGAGATGCAGAAGAAAATCAAAAGAAAAACTGAAAGATAAGCGATACTAGATCGGATCTTGATTGCTTGTTCCCCGGCAACGGCGCCAGAAAAAGGGGCTTGTTGACGGTTAATAGTTGTATCAAAGTTCGTTTGTGGCTTGCAAGCGGACAAGTCTCCCGTCGTAGTCAAGGGACCCTTCTTCCCTCGAGTGGTGAACCCAAGGTATCAAATCCGTGAAACAATGTGCAACGCAAGGATTCAATCTAGTAAAGCAAGGTAAGCTATCTTATGAAGGTAAGTTGCATCTAATCTACTAACTCATAAAGAAAACGAATCTAATCTAATCTACTAAAGAGGTAGCAAGAGAAAGCAAGAGATAACCAATCTAGAGAATCTAGATCATGCTTATGTTGTAGCTCCAAACAAGATAGATGAAGATAGTAAAGCGAATCTCATTAAAAGAATCTTTAAATCGTGGCCTTCCCATCCGACTCCGAAAACGCCCGCCTTTCGGAACCCCCGTTCTGTCACAACGTATTCCTATTCATGCGGGTAGTCTAGGGCGAGTTCGATAGAACAAGTTGAAATCACTTGGCCGGTCCGGTATGCACCTCTAGCCACCGCGGCTACAAGAGCACCCTATGTAATCTATCTTAAGTATAGATCGTAGAAGAAGCAAAACCAAGAAGAAAACAAAATCATCGAGAAGGCACTTGATCGCTAGAAATCGAATTCACTTACAAACTTCACCATGAATGATTACATGAAAAAGATCACCACCGGGGCCCTCCCTCGATCTTGATCCTCGCTCCGGAGCTCCGACGTGGTCTTCCATGCAAGGTTCCCACGTCGACTAGGGAAACCCTAGACAACTAGCACGACCCTCATCTCCGAGATGGTGTCCCTCAAGCTTCTCTCGCTCCTCGGCGGCGGATTACGACTTCGGTTCGCGTGGCTCTCGGTCGCCGTGGGGCTATTTATAGCCCGAGAAGCAATTAGGTCAAAGGAGAGGCCGATTGGGCCCCGAAGATGGGCCGGGCCGGCCGGCTCCGGGCCCAGTCGGCCCATCCCGCGCGCTCGCTTCGCCGGTGTTGCTTCCCACGTCTTCTAGATGTTCTCCCCTTTTGCATGTGGGCCCTTGACGTCGGTTTCTCTCCGAATTGGACTCAACTCCTTGTCTTGCAAGATTCGCAAGCACTTTTCCGTTTCGGTCCTCGGAGTTTATCATCTTCTCGGGCTTGGTCCTTGGGCTCTTGGAGTCATGTTCACTTCATTGCTTGACTTGTATCGGGCTTCAAGGTCTTGTCATGAGGTGCTTAATGAACTTATCCCGGAAGTCTTGCTTTCAACGTTAAAACCCTACGTAAACACATAACTCCAAAACCGACATGCACAAGTGAACTTGTTATACCACGGGGGTTAGTACCAATGAATAAGATACAAAAGTCATGCCAACACCGAAGGTAAACTCATGGCTAGGTTGACGGATTTTCACCGTCAACAGAGCACGTTAGGGAGCTACTTGGATTCCACAAGGGAGCTCCGGAGAAAGTTGATGTGCCACCCGGCATGTTAGCGGGATTTTGGTATATGATCTCCGGAGAAGCCCATCAACAACGCAATTGCATCCGCAACCCCATTATCTGGATATTTCACTCTTGGATGTGCAAGAGGGTATTGGGGAGGATGAAGGAGACGAAGGTGACCGACACGGAGTTGAATTGGCTCTACTCGGCTTTGATTGCCAGGCAGCCAATAGACCCCTCCTACCTTATGATCAACCGTTGGTGTTGTGAAGCAACATCGAGGGCGGGGAAATATTGGTTCGGGGTGCTACCTCTCCATGTTGGCCTTCTCCTTACGACTGGGGATCTCAAGAAACCCTGACCATCTTTCGCGTGGTACCTCTCTCGGCATTGAGTATTTGCGGCAAGGCAAATACATTAGTGGAGATGAGAGAGGAGGTTATCGGTTGGCCATAGTAAACCTACCCCTTCCCAATGAGAGGCTTAGGCTTTTCACCGAAGGGAGAGAAGATTGGTTGGAAGAGGGACTCCTTGTCCCTGCAAGGAAGAACAAAAGAGGAAGAATCGTAGAG
Organism: Cenchrus americanus; assembly: GCA_947561735.1. NCBI lineage: Eukaryota > Viridiplantae > Streptophyta > Magnoliopsida > Poales > Poaceae > Cenchrus > Cenchrus americanus. The sequence continues at coordinate 250,649,078 of OX387245.1, read as the reverse complement.
GAGGGAAAATCCTCCGCACAAGCGAGTGGAGCACAACCCAATGTGCAACCATTCGGCGGGATCCCTCCTCCGCCAAGTTATTACGGAGGGCCACAAGAGCAAGCATGGGGGGGGGGGTGCACCGGTACCCCCACCAAATTATGTGGTGCCCAACGCTAACTTCGCGGAGCCCTACGCACATCATCCCCAACCACAACAAAGCATGGCCATAATTGGAGGGTATGCTGCAAGAAACGCCCAAAACATCGCAGCCATCCAAGCTAACGCAGCTCAACTTGGTGAAGGCAACGCAAATATTGCCTTTGAGCTTGGACGCCTTCACCTTGTGGAGCCAAATCAATTCGTCGGAGGGAATGTCCAATCATATTATGAGCAAGGGTATTATTATCAAGATCATCAACATGAACCACCGGCGGAGGACTAGAAGATTTAGGAACTTTAGTTTTCTTTTCTTTTCTTTTTCTCTGTAATTTTCAGCTTTTGCTTATGTGTGTTTGCGTAGTATTTTCTGTTTTTATTTAAATTTCAGCAAGCATGTTTGTTTATTTTCAGTTTGTATTTCAACTTGATATCATCATTAATAAAGACACCACCTTGATTATATCATTGGAAAAGTTACAAAAATTTGTGCCATGATGATATATGATTATAATTGCAGCTTTGTTCATCTTTGTAATTGATCTATGCATGTTTAAGCTAGTGCTCTCTTAAAAATACAAATCTGAATTTATTTAAATGCTAGCTTAATCTTCAGTGGAGGTTATGATTAAAATAAAGACCCATGGTGTTTTATGTGCTCTCAAGTTATGAATAGATTAAAGATGTCTTTTATGCTCAAAAATATCGCTAACCTTGTCACAAATATCACTTGTGTGTTGCTCAACCTATCCAAAGCCTAATATATATTTGAGTGCATAAACCTTAGTGTACAAGATTTATTTTTGAGTGAGTTATTGCAGGCCATGATTTCTCTGGCCCGAGACTAAGAAGCTGGTCATTCCGTTTTTGCGTATCTATCTTTTTGCTAGCCTTTTATCCGTGCATTGTGTATCCCCGCATCGGAGATTTCACAAACCTCGCCGGATATCCACCCTTAAAACCAAATATCATCTTTTGTGTTTACATCCTTGACCACAACCTATCGTTGAGAATGGATCATCAATTCAAGGAAGATCGCAAGACGGTGCCGACATTGAAGATTTCAAGTATCTCTCCAAAGGGAAAATATTTCTTGTACCTACCTTATTTTTCGCCTCTTTGCTCGAGGACGAGCAACGTCTAAGCATGGGGGAGGAGGTAGGTACGGTGCAGCTTTAGAAGGGGAGCAATTTTAAAAAAAATGTATGAAAGAAAAATTTAAAGGCGATGTACGTGACTTCCAAGGTGAAAGTCTCATAAAAAATGAATGAATGAACGAAAGAAAGAAAAGAATGAGAAATATGAGAAAGAGAAAAAAATATATATATGAGTATGCGTAAAGTGAACTCCCCGGTTCTCTAAGAGTGCATTCAAGGCTTCAAAGTTTAAAAGATCCATTCTCATTTTCCAACCATGTGCAATCCGATAACGAGGACTTCCTTTGTGCCTCGAGATCACTCTTTGCCATTTGCACATGTCCACTCATCTAAAGTGTGCGTATTTTTCTCTTTCCCCTCCTTGATTTAACATTATTTTCCAATGACCTTTTTGACGAGTCTTGGTAAGACCATGAGAAGCTTGTCTTGTTTTGACAACACCTCATTTATAAAATCTTGTTAGGACTAAACTTTCCCAAAGCTCCATATAAAGCCTACCACGCATATATGTTATGAGAGGGAAAGGAGTAGAATATATAGGCTTGAGAGACAAGTGAGATGAGAGTTCATGAGCAATATGCAAGATGATTTAAATTTGTGAACTTGGTTTAGTTTTTCTTTATCTCGTTCTTTATTTCAAAAATTCTGAGATCTATTTAAACTTTGTGAGAATGTTAATACTTGTGGGATAAGCTTAATAAGAATCTACCCTCCGTAGAGATGAAGGCTAGTATATTATGGAACTTTAATGAATTAAAATTTTGAGAGCATTATGTTTTCTCATGTATGATCAAGTGCAAGGTTTAAACATTGTTTGGCAATGATGATATCCATCGAAGGCTTACTCGAGGACGAGCAAGGTTTAAGCATGGGGGAGATGTTGACGGTGAAAATCCGTCAACCTAGCCATGAGTTTACCTTCGGTGTTGGCATGAGTTTTATACCTTATCCATTGGTACTAACCCCCGTGGTATAACAAGTTCGCGTGTGCATGTCGGTTTTGGAGTTTAATGTTTATGCAGGGTTTTAGCGTTGAATGCAAGACTTTCGGGATAAGTTCATCAAGCACCTCATGACAAGACCTTGAAGCCCCGTACAAGTCACGCAATGAAGCAAACTTAACTCCAAGAAGCCAGGGACTTGATCCGAGAAGACGACAAACTCCGAGGACCTGACCAGAAAAGTGCTGAATCTTTCAAGACAAGGAGTTGTGTCCAATTCGGAGAGAAACTGACGACATGGACCTACATGAAGAAGGGGGAAACATCCAGGAAGCAAGGGAACCAACGTAGAGAAAAGGAGGCCTCGGGCTGGGCCTGGATGGGCCCAGGCCGGCCGGCCCAGGCCGGTCGGCCCAGCCCTATCCAGGGCCCAGTGAGGCTCCCCTTTGCCCTAGCCGCCAATCAGGCTATTTATAGCCCCCTGACCGAGAGCCACGCATCATACAATTCGTCATCGGCCGCCGAGGAGCAGAGAAGAGAGGGACACCATCTTGGAGAGGAGAGGGTCGAGCTAGTTGACTAGGGTATCCCTAGCCGACGTGGGAACCTTGCACGGAAGACCACGTCGGAGTTCCCGGAGCTAGAAGCAAGATCAAGGAAGGATCCTGGTGGTGATCTTGTGTATGTATCATTGTTATAGTTGAATTATCAAGTTGAATCTTTTCCTAGCGATCAAGTGTTTCCTCGAAGATTTCGTTTTTTCGATCGGCTTTGCTTATTCCAATTCTATTCTCGAGATAGATTACATAGGGTGTTCTTGTAGCCGCGGTGGCTAGAGGTACACGCCGGATCTTCCGAAAGAATCTCGACTTGTCTTTTGACTCGCCTTAAGCTCCCCGCATGAGTAGGGATATGTTGTGACAGAACGGGGGTTCCGAAAGGCGGATGTTTTCGGATTTGGACGGGAAACCACAATTTAAATAAGGTTCTAATAAGATTCGATTTGCTACTTTTTCTCTTGCTTGGAACTTCAACAAAAGGCTTACCCCGATCTCTCTAGATCGGTTTATCTACCCAATCTTACTTTGTTTTCTCTGGTCTTTAGTAGATTAGATTAGTTTCGTGTCTTTTACCTAGATGCATTAGGGTTTCTTTTACCAAAGATTGCAGTTACTTGGCTTTATTAGATTAAGTTTTGCGTCACACATTTGTTCCACGGATTCGATACCTTGGGTTCACCACTCGAGGGAAGAAGGGTCCCTTGACTACGACGGGAGACTTGTGTGCTTGCAAGTCACAAACGAACTTTGATATAATTATTAACCGTCAACAAGCCCCTTTTTCTTGCGCCGTTGCCGGGGAACAAGTGATCATGATTTGATTTTTTATTGCCTTTTTGTAATTTTCAGTTTTCTTTTTCTTTTTATTTTTGCATCTACTAAACTTTGATCATCCTCAAAATACATCTAATCTAGTTTGTCTAACCCTAGTTTTTATAGATTTGTTTTTACTTTCTAGTTTTTGCATACTTTGTTTATTGCTAACCCTAACAGGAGATGGATGGCTACCTCTCCAACAAACCCGATAATTTTGTGGATGATCCAGAAAAACTTTACAGGCTAAGGAGACGTGAAGCACATCAAGCTAAAAGGCTGGATTTTGTAGATTCGGAGTCGGAAGACAAAGGATCGCAGGAATCTCCGAAGAATTCACCACCTCAAAGTCCTCGGGAGAATCGACTTCCACCGATGGGTGACCAACCACCGCAAGAACGCAAGATTGGGGAGCTATGCACCCCAGACATCATCGACCTACCAATCTTGAACCTTGAGGAGATCGGAAGACCGTTCGAGATCAAGACCTCAACAATCCGCATGGTGCAACATTCACCCTTCACCGGTAAAGAGGATCCGAACCTTCACCTCCAAGCATTCATTCAACTTTGTCAGACTTTCAACATGGATGGGGTGACTCAAGACCAAATGAGGGCAAGGCTTTTTCCGTTCTCACTACTTGGGAAGGCTTTCCAATGGTTCCACTCTCAACCGGCGGAGGCAGTGCAAAATTGGAACACGTTGATGAAGGCTTTCATGAAGGAATACTACTCACCGGGTAAAACTCAAAGCTTGCATAATAAGATTGCCACCTTTGTTCAATATCCTACAGAAACTATCTCGGAGGCATTCGAGCGCTTCAACGAGTACACCCGGGCGGTTCCACATCACAAGTTCCCGAAGAAAGACCTCGTGCAAAAGTTCTACCAAGGACTCACCATGGCATCAAGGACGATCATCGATGCATCGGCGGGAGGATCCATCATCGAACTTACACCGACGGAAGCTTTCACGCTATTCAAGAAGCTTCTAATAAGATTCGATTTGCTACTTCTTCTCTTGCTTGGAACTTCAACAAAAGGCTTACCCCGATCTGTCTAGATCGGTTTATCTACCCAATCTTACTTTGTTTTCTCCGGTCTTTAGTAGATTAGATTAGTTTCGTGTCTTTTACCTAGATGCATTAGGGTTTCTTTTACCAAAGATTGAAGTTACTTGGCTTTATTAGATTAAGTTTTGCGTCACACATTTGTTCCACGGATTCGATACCTTGGGTTCACCACTCGAGGGAAGAAGGGTCCCTTGACTACGACGGGAGACTTGTCCGCTTGCAAGTCACAAACGAACTTTGATATAATTATTAACCGTCAACAAAAGGTCATACCAATAGATGAAGCATTGGCAGGTTCTGAAGCTGAAGGCTGCTGGGTTCTAGTCTGAAATTGCACAAGGTGAAATTTGTCAGAATAAGAGTAATCTTGTGATATAAAAAAGGGGAAATCTTACCTCAACAGGAACCTTCTTGGTGGTTCTTTTCCTCTTGGCAGCTGGAGGTGCAATCAGAGATAGGCCTTTTCTCTTATCAGCGGTAGCACTAAAGAGAATTGAGTCCATTGTAGCATACCTGGCCATCAGCTGAGCCAAAGTTGGGGATTTGAATCCCAGAGCTGAAATTGGGTATACTGCATTATAAACAATTGTCCTAGGTTGAGGGGCAAGCACTGTGTTCTGCAGGGAGAGATCAAGATCATGGTTAGTGGTGAAAGATGTCTGATCGGAAGGAGAAGTCAAGTATGTTACCTCTGAGGTTGGTTGAAAGTCAGGCATCAGCTCCAAGCAGAATGAGTGCACTGGCTCGCTGAAGATATGGTCATGAAATTATTGCCACCAAGGGATGAAGGTAGGATGAGCTATTGTTATGGGTGTGAAAGGCCAGGTGTAAAGAGTTGGACTGCATTCGTACTCGAAGACCCTGCTGGCTTGTATGTTGTCCTTGATTTCCTCTCTGGGTTTGAGGAATTCATGAAGGAATAATCTTGGGGGCATTTGGCCACATCCAAGCTGTCGGGCCATCATATTTGGCTGATAGTATTCGTAAGTGCTGTGATTTAACCTCCCTCCACAAAATTCAGCTGGCAAAGGACATGGATGGATGAAGATATTGAAGATTTCTACAAACCTTCCATCTTGGCGTCCAGCTTCAAAGGAGAATTCACAGGGGAGAGTTAAATTATCATTGTCCAAGTAGGGAAGCCAAAGAGGGTCAGGGAAGCCTCTGAAAAAGAGCTCGGAAAGCTGACTGACATTTTGATCAATGGAAACAGTTGAGGCAGCTTCCCCATAGGTTTGGCATCCTCTGGTGACTTGAACTTCCCCTTCGTTATAGCTGGATGAAGGGAAAAGTCGGTTGTTGAGGTCAATGTTGACAATCTGGTGCATATGCAGTTGCAGCCACATCTCCACAAACCACCAAGGGCCGTTGACACATAGTATCTTCTGGCCGGTGTGCATTTGAGAGATAGTCTGATGAAGCATATGATACACACTCCCCAGGAGGTATTTTCCAAGAGGAATACATTTACCACCAGCCAAATGTGTAGCCATTACAATATGACTCAGAGTGGGTTCATTGGCTTTACCACAGAAAATAAACCTGCACAACTGTCGGGGACAGCCCTAGGGGTCCCCTTAAACAACTGGGGAATCCCCACTTAAAACCCGCATTAAGCCAAAGCCAAACGCGCCTCGCTTAAGCACACAGGGCATGGCCCACGCCACGGTGGCCCTGACGGCCCACCGGAGCGGCCCACTCAAAGATCCCCTCGAGCAGGCTTCGCCTCGCTCGAGGGCACACGCCTCCCTCGGGCAGGCTCCGTCCCGTTCGAGGGAGAGCGCCTCCCTCGAGCGGGCTGCGCCTCGCTCGAGGGTCCCGCGCCGCCCTCGAGCAGGCTCCGCCTCGCTCGAGGGCGTTCCGCGCGTGCACGCCCGATCCCGTACGCGGGTACGGGCATTTAATGCTTTGACCATGGCAGGGCGGCGCCATCATGCGCCTGGGGCTCGCACCCCGGCCCTGTCGCACCAACTCCCTAGGAGGGAACCCATCCCCGCCACTGTGGGGGACTGTGCGGCGTGGCCGGTGCCAGTCCCGTGACACCGCGCCGCCAACTCCAGTATGGCTAACGCGCCGAGCCCTCGAGGGGGGGGCGGCTGCACCCTCGATTTGCTTTCCCGTGACCTTGTAGGGTTAGGTTGCGGCGTTAGGCCGGTGGGGAGCCATCCCTGCCACTGTTAACGGCGTGGCGGCCGCCCCCGCGCGTAAAACCCCACGCCGGGCGCTGTGGCAACAGCTCCAGCACTGTGAAGCATGCGGGAACGGGACGCTGCCTTACCTGCCACTGTGCCCCGTACGGACTGACGTCAGCAACTTCCTCGAGCCCGCCTGAAGACATCACGGCCGTCCGCTGCGCTCCAGCACTCGAAGCTATCCCTGTTCGGGTACAAGATACGCCATGATGGCCGGATTGCGGCAAGGACCGTCAAGGCAGCCGCCTACTCTACAGCATGGCACACCACACTTCCCCACGTAGCTAAATAGCGCGGCATACATGTGATTCGCTCTCTCCTTGGCCTATAAAAGGGAGACGAACTCCCCCGCCGCAGGGGAGAAGACAGAAAAATGGGACAAGTCAGGACACAACACAAGGCAGAGCAACGCCTGACTCTACGCACTTGCTCTCCCATTCTCCCACAATATCTTCAGCCACTTCACCAGGGACTTGGGAGCCACGCTTCCTCTCCCGCCTTGCTTGTAGCCGCCCCACTACAGGCACCCCCGGTGCTGAGCAATATAGTGCCTCGAGCGCACCACTGCTGGACGTAGGGCCCTCGTGTCATTAGTTGCTTAGCATTGACCATTGAGGGAGAGACCTCGGCGCTTACTACTGGTTAGTGTCGGGACCATATTCCGCACAGACAGTTGGCGCCCACCGTGGGGCAATCGAGCGCCTAAGGTCGATCCATCGTCAACTCCCTCCATGGTGATCCGCACTGAGTACCGCGGCACACGCTACTCCATGGGCAGCTCGGATCCCCTCCCGGCCGGTTTTGAAATCCGGTTCGGGGGCCTGAACTTTCAGGCCACGGGGAACGGCTACCTGATGCGCCTCACCAACCGTGAGGAGCTCCGTGCGCGGCGCCAGACCGGGCCCAATGTGGTTCCCGCTGCGCGCGCCGCCGCAACACGGACGCCCGCCGGCACGGACGCGCGTGGGCCCGTCAACGCCACGACGTCGCCGCCGCTCCGGCCGGCGTTCGCGCCGGGCGCGGTCCGAGTGACGGCAAGCCGAACGCGCCGCCTCCCAACGCGCGCGCGCCGTCGCACGGCAACCACCGCCCCGGTGGGGGAGCGCACGGCCTCCGGACCGCGCTTCCCCATCGGTCTGCGCGGTGCCACAACGGCCTACAACACCAACGTCAGCACCACGATGCGCAGGGTTCCCCCTGGCCGTCACGTCTTCGTCGCCAGGGACCCCGACGCCTCCGCGGGTGACGAGTCGTCCCTGGGCTCCCTTGACGCGTTGCCACCCGCCAACCTCCATGGGTACGCGGAATGGGACTTCTCCGGTGTGCCAGACCCAGTCATGTTCAAGCGTTTTCTTGACGCCACGGACTACTGGTTCGGCTGCTCTGACGACTCCAGCACCGGAAGCTACGACCCCGCGCGGGAATGCTGCGTCGTCATCGCCAACGACCCAGCAAACGCCACCGGCGCAGTGGGCGCTGGTGACAGGGAGGTCACGCCCGCCCCAGGCATCGCACCGCGCCAGGCCGTAGGGCCGTGCACCCTTGCTGGGGCCGACGCTGACGCGCAGTTAGCCCAAGCTCGTGAGCTCGAGGCCAAGCTGGCGGAGGAGTATCGAACGGTGCGATTGCTCCGCGCCTCAATGGCTGGGGAAGCCTCTACGCGCGGAGAATGCGAGCGGGAGCTGGGCAAACAGGCCCGCGACCGCATCAACGCCGACTTCAACGTCGACAACCCGGACACACCTCCGCGAGCGAGCCAGAAGCTCATCGCCGCCGCAACGCTGTTGCGGGCCATGCCGGCCCCCTCGACCCCCGAGGTGCGGAACCTGCACCGCGAGGTGCAGGCCCTCATTGAGCAGGAGGCCGTCCAGCAGGCCGAGAGCTTGGCGTCACGCATTCGCCAACAGGGGGACGTGCGAGGCGACGGAGCCGCACAGGGGGGCGAACCCTCGGTCCATGCGGGTGAAGCGGCGGGGCGACCCGCCAACCCGGGACGCACACCGGCCAAGGAGCGGCTCCTCGACACACGCAGGGCGCTGGACGGCGACGCCCACAACGTCATCAACGCCCGGCGTACGAGCAAGGCAGATGCACGGGCGGCGGCAGGCTACCACCCTCAACAGGGTGGGCGCTACGACAGCGATGAAGACCGCTCCCCGACGCCGGAGCCCCTGGGGACCCGCGTGTTCTGCAGGGAGATCCGCGCGGCGGCCTTCCCCCAACGCTTCCGCCAGCCCACGACCATCGTCAAGTACAACGGGGAGACGGATCCCCGTGTGTGGCTTAACGATTACCGCCTAGCGTGCCAGCTGGGCGGGGCCACCAGCGACGAAGTCATCATCTGCAACCTGCCTCTGCACCTCGGCGATTCAGCCCGGACATGGCTCGAGCACCTGCCCGCCAGCCAGATCCACAACTGGGACGATCTGGTCCGCACGTTCGTGGGCAACTTCCAGGGCACATATGTGCGCCCTGGAAATTCCTGGGATCTGCGCTCCTGCACCCAAAAGCCCGGCGAGTCGCTCCGGGATTTCATACGGCGCTTCTCCAAGCGCTGTACAGAGCTCCCAAGCATGGCGCAATCTGAGATTGTGCACGCCTTCCTCGAGGGCACCACGTGCCGGGACCTCGTGCGAGAGCTGGGGCGCAGCCCGCCCGCGGACTCCAACGAGCTGTTCGACATCGCCACCAGCTTCGCCTCAGGAGAAGAGGCTGTGGGGGCGATCTTTGACGGCAAGAAGGGCAAGCGCTCGGACGACGCGCCCGTAGAGGGCAGCAAGTCCAGAGAGCCCCACCGGAAGGATAAGCGGGGCAAGAAAGGGAAAAAGCCGCGCCGCGAGGCGCGCGAGCAGGGGCGCGACGGCGATGACGCCGAGGCCCTTGCTGTTGACCTGGCTCGACGAGGCCCTCGACCGGCCCCTCGAGGTCTGGGGGTGTTCGACGACATGCTGAAAAAGCCATGTCCATACCACAAGACCCCTGTAAACCACACCCTTGAGCAATGCGACATGCTCAAGAAGTTCTACGGTCGCGACGCCGCGAAGGACGCGGAGGCCAAGAAGGACGGAGGAGATGGAGACGCCGGCGGCTTCCCCGCCGTGGAGAACGTGTTCCTCATCTTCGGGGGACCCACCGTCGACATGTCAACCCGCCAGCGCAAGCGGGAGCGGCACGAGGTCCTCGCCGCAGAGAGGGCGCCTCCCTCCTTCCTCGACTGGTCGGAGGACGCCATCACCTTCAGCCGTGAAGACCATCCGAACCGCATCCCCAACCCGGGCCAGTACCCACTGGTGGTCGACCCGATCATTGGGAACGCGCGGTTCTCGAAGGTCCTGATGGACGGGGGCAGCAGCCTCAACATCCTCTACGCGCATACGCTGCGCCTGTTGGGGATCGGGTTGGACCAGCTGCGGCCCAGCACGATGCCGTTCCATGGCGTCGCGCCCGGCAAGCGCGTACAGCCCCTCGGGCAGATCGACATGCCGGTTTGGTTCGGCACTTCGAAGAATTTCCGCAAGAAAACGCTCACCTTCGAGGTGGTGGGGTTCCGGGGCGCCTATCACGCCATACTTGGGCGGCCCTGCTACGCCAAGTTCATGGCGGTCCCCAACTACACCTACCTCAAGATGAAGATGCCGGGACTGAACGGCGTCATCACCGTGGGCTCGTCCATCGAGCATGCGTTCGACTGCGACGTCGAGTGCGTGGAGCACGCGGAGGCGCTGGCGCTAGATGAAGCGCTGGTGACCACCTTGGAGAAGATGGTCAACGAGGACCTCGACTCCACCACCAAGCATGCCGGCAATTTCGAGGCCGCGGAGCAGACCAAGGAGGTACCCCTCGACCCTGCTGCCCCCGAGGGCAAGGCGTTGAGGGTCAGCTCCACCCTCGACCCAAAATAGGAAGTGGTGCTCGTCGACTTCCTCCGCGCCAACGCTGACATCTTCGCGTGGAGCCCCTCGAATATGCCAGGCATCCCGAGGGAGGTTGCCGAGCACTCCCTTGACATCCTGCCTCATGCCCGTGCCGTGTGTTGACGGATAAAAGACGTATCCCTCTACGATCCGCAAGCGTACGGACCCCACACCTTTTTCACCACGGGATTCCCAAGGTTCTTGTCAATTCGCGGAGCAAGGGGATTACAAGCGTTCGATCAACAATGACACACTAGCTACTAAAACCCTAACTACTATTATACTAGAAAACACTAAACTACACTAGAGAGAATGATAAACGATCAAGATAGAAGACACTCGCCCATGGGTCTACGATACTAGAGCATGCAATCGCTTAAAGACATGAAAACCAATCTAATCTATCGGGGATGTGACCACGGTTTCGCCCTTTCCCTCCTCTCGTACTGTCACTATGCGAAGGTATTCATGACTAGACCTTTGATGGCCACGGCGTATTGAATGGATCCAAGGAAGCATTGGAGCTCGTACTCCCTCTACGGCACGGTTGCAAGCCTTAAGCATTAAAGTATATTCAACACAAGATGATAGATAGATAATCCGACAAAGTGCGATTACATCTCAATATCAATTACAACCCATGGACGAATGAGAAGATTACCCCATCAATGTGCTGATCATGGCACCGTTGATCATGGTTTCCCTTCCGCCGGTGTCTTCCTTCTTCTCCACGAGAGGGTGCTTCCTTCGAGGTGGTTGATCTCCCGCCGGAGATCCTCCTCCTCTCTCTCTAGCTTGTGGATGGCCTTCTGGTGCGAATAACTCCTCCCCCTGGTGTTGGCGGCGCGTCGGGGGTTTTAGGGTTGAAGATCCTTCGAGGGCAAGGAAAACGGGACCGAACCGGTGCCCGAAGTGGGCTGGGCCGGCCGGCCTGGCCGGCCGGCCCGAGCCCGGTTCGGCCGGTTCGGTCGCCCCTTTTGCTCCGTGGATCCTCGTGCACTTATCTACTTTGCCCCCTCCACTTGCATGATTTTGACGTTGTTATCCTCGCGATCAAGATGGAGGCTCTCTTTGCATGAAGTTTGATCTTTTACGCTTCAATCCCGGGGGTGTTCCTCGTAGCACTTCGGTCCTCGCCACCATTGGAAGTAATTTCAGCAAGCTCATGAACACGAACAAGACTCCATGAATGCTCCTTTGAACTTGTTGCGAATCCGTCCTTTATGTCCATGATTTCCTACATAAACACAATACTTCCAAATGCATGCACAAAGATGAACTTGTTATATGATTAGTGTGCCTAGTGGCGGGTTAGTTCCATAATCAAATCCAAACCAAAGTGTAATGAACATGCTAGGTGCACCAAAATACACCGTCAACATCTCCCCCACACTTAGCTCTTGCTCGTCCTCGAGCAAGTACTCGTAAAAGAACTTCGTCCAAGGTGTGTAATCGTGTATCACTTATCCTTCTTCACAAGTTAGTCAATCCTTTCATCTTTAATACATAAACACAAAGTAATGATAATCAAACATAAACATGGGCGTTTAGAATTTTTACCACGTCAAGATTCACCCCACAACTCAAACCCTTCACTTGAAGTCTTCAATTTCAGCCATGCTTACTCCTTTGCTTCCATCGGAGGGTTTTTATGGTTTTCAAAACAAAAATTCCTGCAACAAGTATTAGACAAAAACCTTTCTCCAAGCTCTCTCCAGTCACTCATATGAAGTGGCTATCCTAACCAAATTTTATAAAACTCTCACCTCCCATTAATCTCTCATATATCATGTAAAAGTGGAGCTATAGGTAGGGCTAGCACAATCAACACAAGTATTGTCAAACTAAGAACTTCCTCTAATGGTCGTTTACCTTTCAAAGCCAATGATCATGAGAATTAACCGTATGTAGGGATATCAAGGATGAGAAGATTTAGAATGGTGGACATGTGCAAGGGCAAAAGAAAATTGTGACTTCAAGGCACCAATGATGTCCTCGTTGTCGGATTGCACATGGTTGGAAATAGAGTTAAAGTTTCGTCTCATAATCAACGTGACATCCTTCCTTACACTTTATTATTTCTTTTCTTTCACTTGATCCATCCCTCTCATATCTTCATTGCTAACTCATCTTTCTCTCTTTTTCTTTTCTTCTTTCATTCACATATGATTTTTCTTTCTTTCTTTCTTTCTTTTCCATACACATACTTTTTTTTTCTCTTTATTTTTCTCTCTCTTGACAACTTTTCAAAGCTTTCAATTCTCTCTTTCCTTGCATGCATACAATCTGAAATTTTAAATAAATCATGCTAGAGACGAGACGAAACTTTGAAAATAGGTTGTGTTCAAGGAATACGATGTACAAAAGATATGTATAGGGTTGGGTATGGAATTCGGCGATGTACGTGACTTCCGTTGTGAAAGTCACGTTACCGAATATATGACGAGGCTAGCAACAAAAGATAAGCACAAGGACATGATCATTGCTTGAAATTAAAACTCACCAAGAGAGAAGGGTCCTAGCCTAACTCATCGTGCTAATCACACTTATGGTGGAGCGAAAAAAATAAACTTGGCTTTGGATAGGAATTTTTTTTCTTACTCTCAACTTGGAAAAAGAGGTTTTGCTAACCTTTATTACAAGGGTTTTAAAATAATTTTCAGAACTGAAATCCTCCAACTTTTAGCATTGAACATAGCACAACTAGCATGTGAAGCTCAAGATCGAAGTGCGGTATGGGTACTTTAAGTAGTAGCGATTCCACTAAGCACCACGGTAAACGATTTTCAAACCACATACTTGTGTTCATATATCAAGAATCGAAGATTAAACAAACAAGTAAATAAAGATAAACAATACATAAAACACAAAGATATATATAAAGACTCTTTTTATTTGATTTTCTTGACTCAACACTAATTTAAGACACTTGCAAAAATTTTAAAACAAACTCAAAAACTAAAGACTCATTAAAACACTAAGACTCTCACACGAAGATTAAACCGAACCTAAACTTGAAGTTCAAAAGCTAAGGCTAGCGAGCTAGCTCTCCCCCACACTTAAAACATACGACGTCCTCGTCGTATCTTACAAAAATCCTAAGGGCAAAACTAGATCTAATGGTACTTCAAGCAAGTTTTGCACCACTTGCCTCTCATGTTTCCAACCATGCCGAAAAGTTTGCGCACGTTGCGGTTAAGGAACTTGTAGTCATCCTCAACTACTCGCTCCAAGTCCTCCATACGCTGCTTCATCGCTTCCATGGCTTGGAGACATTCGTCGGCCGACGTGTAGAGATCTGCGATGGATTGACGGCAAACTCGACAGCACACCGCATGCAATCCGAAGGGGTCGTCGTCGCCATAATCTCCACCGTTGTCACCACCGTCGTCGCCACCTCCATTGTCGTTGCCTTCGCCACCGCCGTTGCCGTCGCCGTTGGGGCCTTCGGGAGTCCAATCATTGGGCTGCTCATCCCAATCGTCATCGTCTCTACCGGCAGCCGCCCACGAGCTCGGGCTACGATCGTCGGAGTAGTCGCTATCCCCATAATCCTTAGGCACCGGCGACACCTCCTTATAATCTCTACGCTTGATGCCTTGGAGGCGTGCCGACCTTCGAACGGGTGTAGGGACCTTCTCTCCTTCGACGGGGTTGCGAGATGCAAGAGCTCCGGTCGGGACACGTCCTCCGCAACGGATACGTGCGGTCCTCTTGACGGGTAGCTTGAGCTCGCATCGCATCGCCTCCTCCATCGATGGCTTCTTGGCTTCTAGCTTCAACTCTAAGCTTTTTGGAGGCTCAATGGCTGCTACAAGGGTGCAACACATTGCTTGAAAGGTTTGATTCTCGAGCTCCCAATTCGGCCAAATAAATAGTCCCGAGAGAAAAGCCACGGGAACCTTATTTTCCTTTTTTACACTTCCCTTAAAATTTTCCGACCAAACAAGGAAGTCAAAAAAAAGCAATTCGGGCGAAATTCGGGGTCATCGGGCGTCGGGCCACCCCCGGGCCGGTCCGCACGGGCCGGCCGGCCCACCCCCGCCTCGGGGGCGGGCCGGTCCCGGTTTTTGCACACCGCCCTATTTTTTCGTCCTCGGCCCATGGGAAAAAGTTGGCCCAGTAAATCTTCGCGAAAAACTCGGGAAAACTAAAAGAAAAATTATTTACGAAGTTGATGCCTTGTTTTTCGTCCTAGGCGGGACGTTCGGGCTCTTCCTCCATGGTAAAGACGTCAACATGATGAATGGGCACGACATCGGGTTCGTAGCAAACCTTTAGCCGCTGTCCATTCACCACAAATTGATCGCCGTTTATATCCATAATGGTTACCGCTCCGTTGGAGAACACCGAATGCACAACATAAGGTCCGTCCCACTTGCTTTGCAATTTCCCCTTTCCGAAGGTTTTAAACCTCGAATTGTAGAGGAGGACCTTATCTCCTTCTTTAAATTCTTTTTTCTTTAATCTTTTATCATACCACCTTTTGATTCTCTCCTTGTATATGCTTGCGTTTTCATATGCTTTCAACCTCAACTCCTCTAGCTCGCTTATTTGAATTCTTCGTTTCACCACCGCGGCATCGAGATCAAGGTTCATCTCTTTAATCGCCCAATAGGCTTTATGTTCCAACTCAACCGGAAGGTGGCAAGCTTTTCCATAGACAAATTGATAAGGGGTCATACCTATCGGTGTTTTAAACGCCGTTCGATAAGCCCATAAAGCTCCGTCTAATTTCTTTGACCAATCCTTGCCTCCCTTCTCTATGGTTTTGTTGAGTATGCTTTTTAATTGCCTATTTGACGTCTCCGCTTGTCCGTTGGTTTGTGGGTGATAGGCCGTGGAGACCCTATGCTCAATTCCCAACTTGGACAAACACCTTTTGAAGTTCTTCCCGGTGAAATGAGTCCCTCCATCACTTATCAAGATTCTCGGTGTACCGAAACGGGGAAAAATCACGTTCTTGATCATAGTGATGGACTCCTCCGTGGAAGCTTTACGACATGGTATAGCCTCTACCCACTTGGATACATAATCAACCATAACAAGTATATACTCGAATCCAAATGAGTTTTTAAAAGGCCCCATGAAGTCTATGCCCATACATCGAATATGTCGATTTGCAAGTTGTATTTCAAAGGCATAGAATTTCTTTGAGAGATGTTTCCGGTTCTTTGACATTCGGGGCATGACGCAACATATCTTTTAGTATCTTCATGCATCTCCGGCCAATAGAATCCGCTCGACCATACTTTTGCTTCGGTTCGAAAATAGCTATAGTGTCCACCGTACTCCGCCGAGTGGCACTTCCTTAGAATCTCAAGCCTCTCTTCTCTTGGCACACATCTTCTCATCACTCCATCATTGCCAAGCTTGAAGAGGTATGGTGCATCCCAAAAATATTTCTTACTTTCGGAGATTATCTTCCTTTGAGTGTTTTTGTCTAGATGATCGAGGGGCATCTTTCTGAAGGACCGATACGGCGAACCAGAGAGGGGGGGAGTGAATGGGAGCCGATAAAAATTCTTCTCGATGGAGATGAGAACTCCAACAAGACGAACGCGGCTTCCAACACACGTCTCCGACTCACTACCCAAGTTGGCCAAGCCCACGTAGCCACTGGAGTGCCACTGGACCTAGGAACCAACACACACAGCCTTCCGACTCGAGAACGCAGCGGAACAACAAACCCCGAGTCTACAGATCCACCCAGGGTCGGACGGGTGAGCACCACCGGTCAGACCGGTCCCTGCTGGTGAACCTGAGCAACTTCCACTAAATGCCTTTACACCGGTCAGACCGGTGAGACGCACCGGTCAGACCGATGGCAGCCAGAAAGCCCCCAAGGCACCAAACAGGCCAACCGACCACCAAACGAACCCAAACTCGAAACAGCAGCACCACGGGACAACAAAGAACACACCAAGACGCTCACCCGAGCGAAAACCCACAAGGGCCCCGCACCGGTCGGACCGGTCAAGAGCACCGGTCGGACCGGTGTAGCTCGGGCGACTCGGGATGAACAAGACCCGCGGGTCAACTCCCCCAAATCCAAATCTCGATCTCCCGAATCGCTCCACGGACTTGAACAAGACTTTGGGGATATCAGGAGCACCTCATGAGGAGTCCATAGCCAAGTTTAATCCCACCGAATCTCGTCCAAAAAGGAGGAATCGAAGAAATCCCGCCGAAAGCACTTCCAACCCAAGAACTCAAGAAACCCCCAAAATCGAGCACTTTTACTCACGGATTTGGGAGGGGAATCACAGCCCAAAGAACCACGAAGGGTTCCCACAAATTTCCCCCATCAAATCCCCAAGAGAAAAGCCCCGAAAACCACCCAAAGAAATCACCGAGAAAGGGCTCCGAAAATCACCACCAAGAACAACCGGGGAAAACACATCCAAACCTTGAGGAACCACGCCGAATCATCTATACATGAGACAAAGGTTCGTACAAGGTCTAGCAAGCCGCCCGATCATCCATCCCTCTCTACAAGATCTCTCCGTGAAGCTCTCTTGCTAGTCCTAAGGAAAACCTAGAGAAAATAGGTGGAAAATAGGAAAACTAATGAGCTAGAGTTCCAAGAGTTGGCTGCCATCCTCTCACCTCTTGGGTTATATAGGCGGCAACCGAATATCTAAAATGCCCTTCTCTAACAACTAGGGATACAAGCCCCTCAAGGGCGGATTTGGAATTCTTGATGTCTTCACCATCGGACGGATGCCGGCGACCGCACCTGCGTAGCCTCAACGCAAGCCATGCGATCCCGACGCGTGTCCTCCGCTTCGAAGATTCCGGACCGCGTCGTCGCACACCGGTCCGACCGGTGCTCCTCACCGGTCGGAGCCGGTCCCCACCGGTCGGACCCACCGGTCGAGCCGGTCCGGTGCCGCCGCACCTCCGTCTTCGGTTCTCCGGTCTTGGCTTTGTGGATCAACCAAGGAACCCGGTGGTTTTACGGTGAACCACCGGAAACCCCGCGAACTCGGTGTAGCCTCCGCCAATCTCCACTCATGACTTGGCTCCCACGTAGTCCCGGCTCGACCTTGGTTTTGAGGCTCAACCAAGAAACCGTCCACGACTTCATCTTGCTGTTCATGCCACCATGCGGCCCGCACTCGACCCCCGCCGGCCACCGGTCCCTCGAACGAAGCCTACTTGTCTTCTCCACACCTGGAGGCCTCACCGGCGACGACCTTTCGCGCTTGTTCTTCACCTGCACCAACACGAGTCAAGCCGCAACCTGCACCTGCAATACTTAGCCAAGAATCAGTCCACACAACGTTGTCAATCACTCATCACACAAGGAAGCGACCATCCACCGGTCCTCGAACCACACATGGTCCTCAATCTCCCCCTTGATGAGTGCATTGACAACACCCACATGAAAGTAACAAGAGAGAAACGAAAAAGAAAAGAAACGAACAAAAAGAAACTCCAACAAGCGATCGAAAGCCGAACAAAGGCAAAGAGCAAGATCACTTGAAGGAAACAAGTCTCGGACCCCTTAGGCAAGGGCAACGGCTCGACACATCCGAGACAAAGCAAAGCTCAAGCAAAGAGCACAAACCACCGAAACAAAGCTCGAAAAAAACTCAAAGAGATCCCCCTGCACACATGCAAACTCCCCCTGAACCAATGCATGCAAGAAACCACATGAAACAGGACAGCTGCAGCACTTTCAGCTCACACCGGTCAGACCGGTCACCACCACCGGTCAGACCGGTGCCTAACATATGTACAGGACCAGCACTCACACCGGTCAGACCGGTGCTCTTCACCGGTCAGACCGGTGTACAACGAGCCCGTAAAATGGCTCGAAACCACCGAAAACCTTCTAAACGCGTCCAACAAGCCATTTCAAGCTCAAACTTCTCCCCCTTGTTGGCAATGCATGAATCAAGCCAAAAAATGCAAAACTTTCAACCTAGAGCTTCTCAAATATACAAAATTCAACATAGGATGCTACACACGTCCAAATGAGCAAGTTAGATACTCTACGGCTTCGTATCGATCTCAACTACATGATCACCAAGTTTCACAACCATTGGACGAAGCTAAGATGGATTTTGGCAATTTTGCGAAAAACTTGCCTCTCATGAGCAAAGTCCTAAACACAATCAAAGCATATCAAAATGGCAAAGCCACACAAACTTCATGCTAGGACAGCCATTCTAATCATAAGACCATCACAAACACCCACAAGCACCTCATGTCATGTCAAAGCCACCGAGCCATGTGCCTACTTCTATGTATGAGACTTCTCATTGGTAGGCATCATGCAACGGTTTAGCACCCAAAGCAAATTAAATTCAGCACATATGACATGGGAGCATCTTTTCCAAGCATTTTTCATTTCATTTTCAGATTTGTAAATGGTACATGAAATGTCTTTGCGACAAAAAGGAACTTATGCTCCTCCACAAGATAAGACAAGAGGGCTAAACATTCATGATGGCAAATGAGCCTTTGGCTCCATATGATCAATAAACTAGCTATCCAACCACAAATTAAGCATAGCAAAGCCACAAAAACATGTCAAGAGCATGTAAAGGCATTTACACATGAGAGAGCATACATGTAACATTTTTCAAAAGCATAGCTATCAACCATGGATTATTCATCAAGATCACCAAGAGCTAAGCCAAAACTAACCGTAGCATACCAAACAAGCTCACAAAGACATATATCTCATTCCATGGTGAACAATGTATATGAGAGAAGCTTTTCCTAACCAATGCATATGATACAAAATGCATGCAATCTAAGATACAAGGATGCCTATACATCATGTTACATATGCCATGCCAAAATGCAATAAATGCACAAATAAAAGCTATACATATGCTACAAACCGGCTCCTCGAGGAGAGGCAAAACGGGCTCGACACCACCGGAAAAAGAGAGCTCCCACACACCCAACTCAAGAAATCAAACACACACCAAGTTCCCCCCGCAAACGAGTGAAAGTTGCTTGATCTAGGGGTTTGGTGAAAATATCGGCTAGTTGGTCATGTGTGGGTACATGGATCAAAGCTATCTTTCCTTTCTCAACGTTGTCTCTCAGAAAATGATACCTCACTTCTATGTGCTTGGTTTTGGAATGGAGCACCGGGTTCTTTGCAACGCTTATGGCACCGGTGCTATCACATTGAAGTGGGACATGGGTATACTCCTCACCAAAGTCACTCATGGTGTAGGTGATCCAAAGGAGCCGAGAGCAACAACTAGCAGGCGGCAACATACTCGGCCTCGGTCGTGGATTGAGCAACACTCGGCGCTTGCGGGAAGACCAAGACACCAAAGAAGAACCCAAAAGCGGCAAGTCCCGAAGTGGACTTCCTATCCAACCGACACCCGGCAAAATCCGCGTCTGAAAAGCCATGAAGCGCCAAAGAGGAGAACGCGGACTACCAAAGGCCGAAGTCGGGAGTGTGACGCAAGTACCTGAAAATTCTCTTCACCGCTTGCCGATGCGAAGTCCTCGGAGACGCTTGAAAACGAGCGCACAGACACACTGAGAACTGTATGTCCGGCCTCGTCGCCGTCAAGTAGAGGAGTGACCTGATCATGCTCCGGTACTCCTTCTGGTCCACGTGTTCACCTTCCTTGGAGTCCTCCATCTTGAACTTCCTCACAATGTCCTTGGTGTACTTAGCCTGGTGCACAAATGTTCCTTCCTTTGATTGCTTGATTTGTAGCCCGAGGAAGAACTGCAACTCGCCCATCATGCTCATCTCAAACTCCCTGCTCATATCATCTGCAAACCTCGCAACAAGAGAGTTAGACGAGCCACCAAAGACAATATCATCCACGTACACCCGCACAATTAGGATATCTCTCGCCCGCCTCGGCAAGAAAACAAGGTCCGATCGACCTTCCCCATCTCAAAGCCTCTCTCAAACAAGAACCCCCTCAACCTCGCCATACCAAGCTCTAGGCGCCCGCTTCAACCCATACGGCGCCTTCCTCAACTTGTACACCCGGTGGGGGTACTTCTCACTCTCAAACCCGGAGGTCGCCTCACATACACTTCTTCCTCCAACACTCCATTCGGAAAAGCACTCTTCACATCCATTTGGTGCAACTTGAACCCTTTAGCCACAGAAAAGGCTAGAAGGATCCTAATCGCCTCCAAACGGGCTACGGGAGCAAAGGTCTCCTCGTAGTCGATCCCCTCCTTCGACCGAACCCCCCGGGCAACAAGTCTCGACTTGTTCCTCACAACCTCACCCTTCTCTCCCTCTTTGTTTTTCCACACCCACTTTGTACCAATCGGCTTACACCCTGGAGGAGGGTCAACCAACTCCCACACCTGATTCCTCTCAAAGTTCTCCAACTCCTCATGCATCGAGTTAACCCAATTGTGATCAGATAGTGCGTGTCCAATGTCTTTGGGCTCGAAAGAAGCAACAAACGCAGCATGAGCAAAATGGGAATTGTTTCGAACCCTCGACCGTGTAGTGCGTTCATTCATGTCGCCGATGATCCTCGAAGGCCGGGTGATCCACTTGAACTCGCCGGGGAGGTTCTCGCCTCGAAGCTACCTCCCCCTCAACATCAGCTTCTCCTCGTTCTTGATTTGTCGTCGTAGGTGTAGCAGAGGGTCCATCCATCATCGTAGTCGAAGTAGTGGGTACATGTTCAGCCGAGGGCACCGCACCACCATCCTCATCATCACCATGTTCATGCTCCTCCTCCTGAAAGATCTCCTCGCCAAACTCATCATCACCTACACACTCAAAGACAAGCTGACTACGTGGCTCTGTCTCGTCGAAGGTTACCTCGCAAGTCTCCACGATTTGGTTAGTTTCAAGATTGAGCACACGATATGCTCTAGAATGAGATGCATAACCAAAGAAAATGCCATCGACAGACCTAGCCTCAAACTTATCCAACTTCCCCGCCTTTCTTCGAATGAAACACTTGCAACCAAAGACATGGAAGTGACTCACCTTGGGTGTGCGACCATGCATCAACTCATAGCATGTCTTCTTCTTGTGCACTGCGAGGTATATCCTGTTCGACACATAGCATGCGGTATTCACCGCCTCGCCCCAATACCTCCTCGGAGTCCTATGCTCATCAAGCATCGTCCGAGCCATCTCGCACAAGGTCCGTTCTTCCTTTCCACAACACCATTACGGGGGAGGCGTATACGGACTCGAAAGCGGTGCTCAAGACCCAAGTCATGACAAAAGGTTTCAAAACGAGAGTTCCCGAATTCCGAGCCATTATCACTACGGATAGCTCGTATGGCATCTCCGTGCCTCTCGTTCCTCAACCTCAAGACTAGATCTCGAACAAAACCAAACGTCTCCCCCTTATCCTCCGGAAAGAACACCCACGCATACCGAGAATAGTCGTCCACCACAACAAGGACATACCACTTCCCACCGCGAGATCGCACACGAGGCCGGGCCAACAAGGTCCATATGGAGCGGCTCGCATGGACGCTCGGTCATCACATCGGTGAGAGGCGGGTGAGAAGAGGCCACCATCTTGGCATGCCTACACGGAGCACAAACCAACTCTTTCTCAAGCCTCAACCGTGGCAATCCTCGGACCAAATTGAGTTTACTCAAGCGTGACAAAAGGTCAAAGCTCAAGTGGCCCAACTTCCTATGCCACTTCCACAACTCACTCGAAGAACCAGCCAAGAAACAACGCTCCACACCCGAAGACTGAGAAAAATCAGCACGAAACACCTGACCCTCGGGAACGACCATACAAACAAGGTCCCCTCGAGAGTCCACAATCCGAGAACCACCCGGCCGAAACAACACCTCAAAGCCCTCATCCAACAAGCGGGACACGGAAAGCAAATTGTACCCCGGCGATTGAACAAGAGCAACACGCCTCGAGTGATCTTGTCACTCACTTTTATCTCACCTTACGAAAGCACACGCCCACGCCCATTGTCCCCAAAGGTGATGTACCTCTTCGTCACCACGGGACGAGACTTGAGAACCACCCCCTGTCTCCGGTCATATGCCTCGAACAACCGGAGTCAATCAACCAAATGTTCTTCAAGTCTCCCACCCGAAAATCAAAAATAGGCACGTGAGCGAACAAACGACTCAAAGCACGGGGTTAGTACCAAAGGAGGAAAACCAGGTCTCGAGCCATTTGCTCGAAAGTGGGGTTAGCACCAACCAAAGCATCTCTCCTACCAAAACTACCTCCACGAACACCACCACGGTAACCACCCTGAGGGAACCACCCCTCTCTGCCTGGAGGAGGACCAAAACCACGCAAGAAAGCCCGTGGAACATCCTTCCTCTCCAACTTAATGCCACGACTCCTCCAATCCCCGTATTGAGCACGAGGAGGAGAACGCCTAGCAACCGACCCACCGCACCCTTTCCGGCCCAACCACCGAACCACGACCACCGAAACAACCCTCGGACCGTACGAGCTCGAAACCCGAACAGTGTCTGTCCCGGACACCTGCACCGGTCTGACCGGTGCCCCACACCGTCCGACGGTGTGACCGGGCGACGGCACCACCTGCAGCCTTCTTCTCTCCCCAAGCCCGAACTGTCCTCACAATCGCCTTGCCCCTGGGCATCTGCATACGAGGCTCAAGTATACCATCGGAAGGGTGGTACTTGTCCTTGTTAGCCCACTCCTTCTCCATTCTCTCCTCTCGCTTCCTCTTGAAGCAAAACTCCTCCTTATGGCCATCTCTCCCACAATAGCCACAATGGAACCTCACAAGCTTAGGCTTCGGCTTGGGATGTGACTGTTCACTCGGTTTCTCTCCACTCAAACCCTCCACCGGTTTCTCACCACTAGCTTTCTCACTTTCCTTCCCAAAGAACACTTTCCCCGAAGTGCTCACAAACTTGATAGGCTTTTGTAGGTCATTTGTGGGTGTAGGAAACACGGGTGGAGCTGGGGTTGTGTCTAGTCGGTTCCTTAGATGGTTAGGTTTTGGTGGGAAATCATTCTTGTGGTGGGTTTTTGGTGGCTCCGGGATATTCTCTCCACTTCCCTCACCAACCTTGTTTGCCCCAAGCCCCTCACCATCTTGCCTCTTAAAGGCCTCAATCATCATCCTCAACTGAGGCTCGTGACCGGACAACCAACCCATCAACTTCCTCAAATCATCATTCTCATCCTGCAAACGATCAACATAATGTGCAAACTCCAAATTTTTCAATGCATGCATTTCACAGGTAGAGCAAGATGTAGGCATGGGTTCCTTCAATTTAGCCTCGAGCGAACTAGTGTACGCATGCATCTCATCAATATTAGCATGCAAAACAGGGCAAGAAGTGCAAGCTCCTAGCAAAGCAGGTCTAGACTTAAGCTCAGCCACTTCAACCCTAAGCACATCTAGTTCCTCACACTTGGAGGCATGCTTCTCCTTAAACAAAGCAAGATCGGCAAGGAATATGGAGCAATCAAGACAATCATTCTCATCGAAACAACGGGGCTAGCCTTAAGCGAATCAATCTCAAGCTTGCTATCAAGCACTCGTGTCTCTAGCTCGGCCACTCTAGTCCTAGCATCCTCGAGTGAAGCCCTAAGCTCTTTCCTCATTTTCTTGGCCTCTCTAAGCATGTCATCACGGTTATCAAGCAAAGAGCCAAGCCTCTCATTCTCCTGGCGCAAGAAGGGAAGCTCATCACGCACCTCATCGTCGGACTCGAGTCCGAGTCGCTCCGTGTGCTCTTCTTGCTTCGCCGGAGCTCAACGCCATGGTGCGGGAAGCCGTCTCTCGCGAAGCGGCTCGGCCCGCTCAGGTTCTTGGACGACTTCTTGTTCTTGCGGCGATCTCCCTCGTCGTCGGCCGCCGCCGGTCGAGCTCGAGGTGGAGTACGCGGACCCGGAGTCGACGTCGCTCGCTCCAACCATCGCTCGGGCCTTGCCTCGGCCCTCCTTCTTCCTCGATCGTCGCTCGTCCTTGTACTTATTCTTGTGCTTGCTCTTGTGGTCGCGCCTCGAACGGTACTTGTCATCGTTCTTCCTCGGCTTGTGCTTGTAGTTGTCCTTGTTCTCGGCCTTCTCGGGCGGTCGGCGACGAAGTGTCCCGGCTTGCCGCACTGGAAGCAAGTCCTCGTGTTCCTCCTCATGTTCACGCGGTTCTCGTGCGGCCTCTCGAACCGCCTCGTCAACAGCGCCAGCTCGTCCTCTCCAAGGTCATCAAACTCCTCATCCGGCATAGACATCAAAGAGGAAAACGAGAACATCTCGGTGGATGGGTTAGAGTTAGTCTTTCCTTTGGAACCACCAACGAGGGCAAGACTATGGGAATCAGTCGGTCCCTCGAGCTTGGCAGTCATGCCCCTATCCACCTCAGCCGACTTGAGCTTCGAGAACAGCTCGTTCACCGTCAGAGTATCATACCTCTCCGACTCGACTATGGCCTCGAACTTTCCGCCCCATATCGTACGATCCAAAGAGTGTAAGAGCTTGACCGCTCTATCATGATCATCGTACGGGAGCACGTCCACATTGGCCCTCATGTTGTTCACCACCACCGTGAACCTCTCGAAACAAGGCATCGATGGACTCACCGGGGAGATGAGTGAAGTTCTCGTACTCTCTCCCGTAGGTCGCATACAACCGTGCTCGAACACGGGCGTTCCCAACATGAGCCTCCTTCAACACCGCCCAAATCCTACAATCCAAGTGCTCGGTGTGCACCCGATCGAACTCGGCCGACACAAAGCACGAAACAAGTAGTCGACCGCCTTATTGTTGGCGTCGAATCTGTCCCTCGACCCTGGAGCAAGGAAATCCATCGGCTGGACATAGCCTCGTGTCCACCGTGACATCCCAAAACGGTCGACCCTTTCCGCGGAGGAACGCACCCATCCGCTTGCTCCACATCTGGTAGTTCTTGCCATCGAAGTGTGGAGGACCCGAACCCCGTTCCTGGTACGCCATCCTTGGATCTTAGATTGGTTAGAGTCAACAAAGACCCGAACCGGCTCTGATACCACTTGAAGGACCGATACGGCGAACCAGAGAGGGGGGGAGTGAATGGGAGCCGATAAAAATTCTTCTCGATGGAGATGAGAACTCCAACAAGACGAACGCGGCTTCCAACACACGTCTCCGACTCACTACCCAAGTTGGCCAAGCCCACGTAGCCACTGGAGTGCCACTGGACCTAGGAACCAACACACACAGCCTTCCGACTCGAGAACGCAGCGGAACAACAAACCCCGAGTCTACAGATCCACACCGGTCAGACCGGTGAGCACCACCGGTCAGACCGGTCCCTGCTGGTGAACCTGAGCAACTTCCACTAAATGCCTTTACACCGGTCAGACCGGTGAGACGCACCGGTCAGACCGATGGCAGCCAGAAAGCCCCCAAGGCACCAAACAGGCCAACCGACCACCAAACGAACCCAAACTCGAAACAGCAGCACCACGGGACAACAAAGAACACACCAAGACGCTCACCCGAGCGAAAACCCACAAGGGCCCGCACCGGTCGGACCGGTCAAGAGCACCGGTCGACCGGTGTAGCCTGGGCGCTCGGGATGAACAAAGACCCGCGGGTCAACTCCCCCAAATCCAAATCTCGATCTCCCGAATCGCTCCACGGACTTGAAAAAGACTTTGGGGATATCAGGAGCACCTCATGAGGAGTCCATAGCCAAGTTTAATCCCACCAAATCTCGTCCAAAAAGGAGGAATCGAAGAAATCCCGCCGAAAGCACTTCCAACCCAAGAACTCAAGAAACCCCCAAAATCGAGCACTTTTACTCACGGATTTGGGAGGGGAATCACAGCCCAAAGAACCACGAAGGGTTCCCACAAATTTCCCCCATCAAATCCCCAAGAGAAAAGCCCCGAAAACCACCCAAAGAGATCACCGAGAAAGGGCTCCGAAAATCACCACCAAGAACAACCGGGGAAAACACATCCAAACCTTGAGGAACCACGCCGAATCATCTATACATGAGACAAAGGTTCGTACAAGGTCTAGCAAGCCGCCCGATCATCCATCCCTCTCTACAAGATCTCTCCGTGAAGCTCTCTTGCTAGTCCTAAGGAAAACCTAGAGAAAATAGGTGGAAAATAGGAAAACTAATGAGCTAGAGTTCCAAGAGTTGGCTGCCATCCTCTCACCTCTTGGGTTATATAGGCGGCAACCGAATATCTAAAATGCCCTTCTCTAACAACTAGGGATACAAGCCCCTCAAGGGCGGATTTGGAATTCTTGATGTCTTCACCATCGGACGGATGCCCGGCGACCGCACCTTGCGTAGCCTCAACGCAAGCCATGCGATCCCGACGCGTGTCCTCCGCTTCGAAGATTCCGGACTGCGTCGTCGCACACCGGTCAGACCGGTGCTCCTCACCGGTCAGACCGGTCCCCACCGGTCAGACCCACCGGTCGAGGCCGGTGCCGTGCCGCTGCACCTCCGTCTTCGGTTCTCCGGTCTTGGCTTTGTGGATCAACCAAGGAACCCGGTGGTTTTACGGTGAACCACCGGAAACCCCGCGAACTCGGTGTAGCCTCCGCCAATCTCCACTCATGACTTGGCTCCCACGTAGTCCCGGCTCGACCTTGGTTTTGAGGCTCAACCAAGAAACCGTCCACGACTTCATCTTCTTGTTCATGCCACCATGCGGCCCGCACTCGACCCCCGCGGCCACCGGGTCCCTCGAACGAAGCCTACTTGTCTTCTCCACACCTGGAGGCCTCACCGGCGACAACCTTTCGCGCTTGTTCTTCACCTGCACCAACACGAGTCAAGCCGCAACCTGCACCTGCAATACTTAGCCAAGAATCAGTCCACACAACGTTGTCAATCACTCATCACACAAGGAAGCGACCATCCACCGGTCCTCGAACCACACATGGTCCTCACTTTCGAATTGCTCGAATGATGTCGATCATCCAAGTATCTTTATCAAGCACTCTATAGAGGTGGTCATCTCTCATCTTATCTTCTATGGGCTCTTTATCATCTTGTCCACGATTCATCCTAGACAAATGATCGGCCACAACATTTTCCACCCCCTTTTTATCACGAATTTCAACATCAAACTCTTGGAGAAGAAGGATCCAACGAATCAAACGTGGTTTAGCTTCCTTCTTAGCCAAGAGATACTTGATGGCTGCGTGATCGGTGTAAACAATGACTTTCGAGTCCACGATGTAAGATCTGAATTTTTCGAAAGCGAATACCACCGCTAACAACTCTTTTTCCGTAGTAGTGTAATTTAATTGTGCCCCACTAAGAGTTTTGCTAGCGTAGTAAACGGCATGAACTCGGACTTCCTTTCTTTGACCCAAGACCGCGCCTACGGCGTAGTCACTTGCGTCACACATGATCTCGAAAGGTTGGCTCCAATCCGGAGGTTGGATGATGGGAGCACTCACCAAAGCATTTTTCAAGGTCCGGAATGCCGCTAGACACTTCTCATCAAAGTCGAAAGCCACATCCTTTTGAAGAAGGTGCGTTAAAGGCTTAGTGATCTTCGAGAAGTCCTTTATAAATCTTCTATAAAATCCGGCATGGCCTAGAAAGCTCCTTAAGGACTTAACATCCGTAGGAGGTGGGAGTTGCTCAACCGTCTCTACCTTAGCCTTGTCCACTTCAATTCCTCTCTCGGATATAACATGTCCGAGCACTATGCCTTGCTTAACCATGAAGTGGCACTTTTCCCAATTTAAAACCAAATCTACCTCCGCACACCTTGTAAGGACCTTTTCTAAGTTTGCTAAGCAATCCATGAACGTTTTCCGTAAACGGAAAAATCATCCATAAACACTTCAACAATTTCTTCGATGAATTCCGAGAACACGGCCATCATGCAACGTTGAAAAGAGGCCGGAGCGTTGCATAGGCCGAAGGGCATCCTCCTATATGCAAACGTTCCGTAAGGACACGTAAACGTTGTCTTATGTTGATCTTCGGGTGAATGGGAATTTGCATGAACCCCGAGTATCCATCGAGAAAGCAAAAATAAGCGTGGTTTGCTAACCTCTCGAGCATCTCGTCTATGAACGGTAGGGGGAAGTGATCTTTCTTCGTCGCTTTGTTAAGCTTACGGTAATCGATACACATCCGCCACCCGGTCACGGTTCTTTGCGGTATCAACTCATTCTTCTCATTCTTCACCACGGTCAAACTTCCTTTCTTCGGTACACAATGTACCGGGCTCACCCATTCGCTATGCGGAACCGGGTAGATGATTCCGGCATCAAGTAACTTGATAACCTCTTTCTTTACTACCTCTTGCATGGCATGGGTTAGCCTCCTTTGATGGTCCACTACAGGTTTACATTGGTCTTCCATTGGTATACGATGAGTGCAAAAGGCTGGGCTAATACCTTTGGGATCAT
This sequence comes from Cenchrus americanus, assembly GCA_947561735.1. Classification (NCBI taxonomy): domain Eukaryota; kingdom Viridiplantae; phylum Streptophyta; class Magnoliopsida; order Poales; family Poaceae; genus Cenchrus; species Cenchrus americanus. The sequence continues at coordinate 250,619,968 of OX387245.1, read as the reverse complement.
TAATTGAATATCCAATCACCTTCCTATGTTTTTTAAATAAAATCAGCAACGCTTCATTTTCTTCGGGGCTCAACTCGTCACTCACAATGACTGGATAAGTTTTGTCTGGGCCCAAAAATTCATATTTTAATCCCTTGGGCAAAGGTTTAAGGTCTACTTCGGGCACTTGCGGCTCTTCGGGTTTGATTTCTCCTATGTCTTCGAACTTCTCTTCCTCCATGCTACCATCATGCGGCTCTAAGCCTTTTGTCGCTTCCTCTAGTTCTTCATCTTGTTGATTACTAATTTGATTTTCCATCGCCCTTTGCAGCGGGTCTCTAAGGGTTTCAACAAAACAAAGACTATCTATCTCTTCTACTTCTTCATCTTCGGGAGGAAAAGGTGTAAGGTGTTTAGAAGCACGAAGAAAGTTATATGTGTACTTTGTTCCATTAAGGTTCATTGTTACTTTGCCTTCTCCGGCATCTAACACGGCATCTACCAACTTAAGAAAAGGCCTACCTAAGATTATATGATCAGAATTGCTATGGTAAGCATCAATAACAAAGAAATCGGTTGGTATATAGTTTCTAGAAATTTTTACTTTCATGTTGCAAGCAATACCTAGAGGTTTGATAGTTCTACCATCTCCCATAATTAATTTCGTTGATGTTGGAGCTAAGTCTAGGTTGTGGTATTGAACATTATCGTAAATTTTAGAAGATAGAACATTTACTTGGGCTCCGATGTCGCATAAAGCTTTGCATTGAACTCCGTTGATCTCGCAACTCAAGTGCGGCGTCATCTTCTCTTCTTCTTCGGATCCTATCGAGTAAATTTCAGCGAGGCGAGCGTATGGTGATGCTTCGGGCTTGATCCCCATGATTCTCTTCACCTCGGCAATATGTTCCGGATCCACCACGTCATCTCCAAAGAGCTTTTCAAAAATCTCACCGGTGGTTTCGAGGTCGTATGAATTTTCAGCTTTCTTCTCCGGTGGGAAATCCACCTCCAATGCTCTTGCCATCCCCTTTTGATTAGGGAACGGTCTTCTCTTGTCGAATACTTCTCCGTAATCAATAGGAACCCAATCCATTGGTTCGAACTCCCTTAGTGGCTTCGCGCTTGAAATGCTTCTCTTGTTCGTCTCATTTGGTGCGGCGAAGTCGACGCTTGGTGTAGTTCTTGACTTGATGTGTTCTTGTTCAAGCTTTTCCATGATTGGCTCCTCTTTTGTGACTTCCGGGGTTGCCTCTTTAGAAAAATCAGCAAGCTTCTTCTTCCTTGAATTGTATTCCGGCTCTTCCGCAAGTCTTGTTTCCCAATCTCTTCGCATGGCAGCCGCTTTACTAACTTTTTGTAGAAGTTGGGCGGCTTCCGTGAGTGTTTTCTCCATGAGATCCCCACCGCACACATTTCGACGGGTCGCATGCAACTAGGGGTTAGGGAAAAGAAAAATGTATGCAAGAGTACGTCACCGGTGAAGCCGAGTTTTGGTCCTTGTTCGATTAATTCATTAAACCTATCCCAGGCTTGGTCTATCCCTTCCTCTTCTCCTTGCATGAAAGTGATCACTTGCCTCCTTAGATGTTGAACCTTGCTAATTGGAAAGAACTTCTCGCAAAACTTCTTTGTCAACTTGTTCCAATTGCCTTCAACTTCAAAGGACGCAACCGAATACCATGTCTTTGCTTTGCCGGCAAGTGAGTAGGGAAAGAGATTCCATTTGAACCATTCATCGGGAACTCCTTCTTGACGCACCGTGTTGCATATTGTCGTGAAATCCCTTATGTGTCTATATGGGTTCTCCGTAACCATCCCTTCAAATGGGTTTTCCGCCACCATCTTGATGATCTTGGATTTAATTTCATACTTGGTCGCTTCGAGCTTCGAATCCGACTCTTGTACTTTTATGTCTTCACATCGAGGGCTAGCGTAACCCCTTAATGATTTCTCCGGTTCTTCCACGGGTTGATTAACGAACTCCATCTAGACAATAAGATAAAAAACAAAAACAAAAACGAAACAAGTGTTTTTCTAGATAGTATATGTTAGATATAGCAAATAAAAGATAAACTAAAATATAAAACTAAGTTAGATGCAAATCAAACGATGTAAACTAACTTGTTCCCCGGCAACGGCGCCAGAAAAAGGGGCTTGTTGACGGATAAAAGACGTATCCCTCTACGATCCGCAAGCGTACGGACCCCACACCTTTTTCACCACGGGATTCCCAAGGTTCTTGTCAATCCGCGGAGCTAGGGGATTACAAGCGTTCGATCAACAACGACACACTAGCTACTAAAACCCTAACTACTATTATACTAGAAAACACTAAACTACACTAGAGAGAATGATAAACGATCAAGATAGAAGACACTCGCCCACGGGTCTACAATACTAGAGCATGCAATCGCTTAAAGACATGAAAACCGGTCTAATCTATCGGGGATGTGACCACGGTTTCGCCCTTTCCCTCCTCTCGTCTCGTCACTACGCCAAGGTATTCATGACTAGACCTTTGATGGCCACGGCGTATTGAATGGATCCAAGGAAGCATTGGAGCTCGTACTCCCTCTACGGCACGGTTGCAAGCCTTAAGCATTAAAGTATATTCAACACAAGATGATAGATAGATAATCCGACAAAGTGCGATTACATCTCAATATCGATTACAACCCATGGACGAATGAGAAGATTACCCCATCAAGGTGCTGATCATGGCACCGTTGATCATGGTTTCCCTTCCGCCGGTGTCTTCCTTCTTCTCCACGAGAGGGTGCTTCCTTCGAGGTGGTTGATCTCCCGCCGGAGATCCTCCTCCTCTCTCTCTAGCTTGTGGATGGCCTTCTGGTGCGAATAACTCCTCCCCCTGGTGTTGGCGGCGCGTCGGGGGTTTTAGGGTTGAAGATCCTTCGAGGGCAAGGAAAACGGGACCGAACCGGTGCCCGAAGTGGGCGGGCCGGCCGGCCCGGGCCGGCCGGCCCGTGCCCGGTTCGGCCGGTTCGGTCGCCCCTTTTGCTCCGTGGGTCCTCGTGCACTTATCTACTTTGCCCCCTCCACTTGCATGATTTTGACGCTGTTATCCTCGCGATCAAGATGGAGGCTCTCTTTGCATTAAGTTTGATCTTTTACGCTTCAATCCCCGGGGGTGTTCCTCGTAGCACTTCGGTCCTCGCCACCATTGGAAGTAATTTCAGCAAGCTCATGAACACGAACAAGACTCCATGAATACTCCTTTGAACTTGTTGCGAATCCGTCCTTTATGTCCATGATTTCCTACATAAACAAAATACTTCCAAATGCATGCACAAAGATGACCTTGTTATATGATTAGTGTGCCTAGTGGCGGGTTAGTTCCATAATCAAATCCAAACCAAAGTGTAATGAACATGCTAGGTGCACCAAAATACACCGTCAACACTGTGCAACAGCGGCTCCGTCGTTTCGATGAGGAGCGGCGGCGGGCGATCGGAGCGGAGCTGCGGAAGCTCCTCGAGGCCGGGTTCATCAAGGAAGTGTTCCACCCTACGTGGCTAGCAAACCCTGTACTTGTAAAGAAAACGAACGGGAAGTGGCGGATGTGTATAGACTACACTAGTCTTAATAAAGCATGTCCTAAAGTTCCTTTTCCTTTGCCACGCATTGATCAAATTGTTGATTCAACGGCTGGGTGTGAGCTGCTTTGCTTCCTTGATGCCTACTCCGGGTATCACCAGATAAAGATGAAGGAGTCCGACCAGCTCGCGACTTCGTTCATCACGCCGTTCGGGACGTTCTGTTACGTCACGATGTCGTTCGGCCTCCGAAACGCGGGTGCAACATATCAACGCTGCATGCAACACGTTTTCGGAGATCACATCGGGCGAACGGTTGAGGCGTACGTAGACGACATCATCGTAAAAACCAAGAAGGCGGACGACCTGGTTGGCGATCTCAGCATCGCGTTCTGCTGCCTACGGGCCAACGGGGTCAAACTAAACCCCAAAAAATGTGTCTTTGGAGTGCCACGAGGCATGCTCCTAGGATACATCGTCTCCCAACAGGGCATCGAGGCCAACCCCGAGAAGGTTGCGGCCCTCGAGCGAATGGGCCCAATCCGGGACCTTAAATGGGTGCAAAAGGTGCTGGGGTGCCTTGCCGCCTTGAGCCGCTTCATCTCGCGGCTCGGCGAGAAGGGCCTGCCCCTCTACTGCCTCCTCAAGAAGCATGAGCGCTTCTCCTGGACCTCCGAGGCCCAGGACGCGCTCGACAAGCTGAAGGCATCCTTGACCCGCGCCCCGATCCTCACGCCGCCGCAGGACGGCGAACCCCTGCAGCTCTACGTGGCCGCAACCACCCAGGTGGTCAGCGCTGTAATCGTGGTGGAGCGCACGGAGGAAGGGCACGCCTTGCCAGTCCAGCGGCCGGTCTATTACATCAGCGAAGTCTTGTCCGACACCAAGACGCGCTACCCTCAGGTCCAAAAGCTGCTGTATGCGGTGGTCCTCGCGCGGCGCAAGCTCCACCACTACTTCGAGGCCCACCCCGTCACGGTGGTCTCCTCCTTCCCGCTAGGGGAGATCATCCGCAATCCGGACGCGGCGGGCAGGATCGCAAAGTGGTCAGTGGAGCTGATGGGCGAGACGCTCGCCTACGCCCCGCGCAAGGCCATCAAGTCCCAGATCCTGGCGGATTTCGTCGCTGAGTGGACAGATACGCAGCTACCACCGCCGCAGATCCAAGCAGAGTGCTGGACTCTGTATTTCGACGGTTCGGTGATGAAAACAGGGGCGGGCGCGGGCCTGCTCTTTGTGTCACCCCTCGGGGAGCACATGCGGTACGCGGTGCGCCTCCACTTCCCCGCGTCAAACAACATGGCTGAATACGAGGCCCTCCTTTACGGCCTCAAGATCGCCATCGAGATAGGCGTCAAGCGCCTCGACGTGCGGGGGGATTAACAGCTCGTAATCGACCAAGTCATGAAGAATGCGAGCTGCCACGACGACAAGATGGAGGCGTATTGCAAGGCCGTGCGAGCCCTCGAGGACAAGTTCTACGGCATCGAGCTCAATCACGTGCCCCGCCGGTACAACGAGGAGGCGGACGAGCTGGCCAAGATCGCGTCCGGGCGGATCACCGTCCCCCTGAACGTTTTTGCTCGTGATATCGCCCAGCCCTCCGTCGTCTTCGAGCCTCAACCCTCGAGCCGCGAGGAATCCTCGGGGGCTCCTTCGAATCCAGCAGGCGCAGAGCCCATGGACGAGGACCCCTCGAACGAGGTGTACGTGCTCTCCCTCCTCGAAGGGTATGGCGCTTATGAGGCTGATGTGATGGATATCGAGCCAGCCCCTGCCAAGAATGACTGGCGCGACAAGTATGTCGCCTGGATGGCTCGAGGGGAACTCCCCTCGGACTGAGCTGAGGCCAGGCGCATCGCCAGGATGGCCAAGTCCTTCGCCCTCGTCGACGGCAAGCTGTACAAGCGCGCCGCCTCCGGCATCCTGCAGCGGTGTATCCCCATCCCCGAGGGGCGCGAGCTCCTGCGGGACATCCACGCGGGGATCTGCGGCCATCATGCCGCGCCCCGCACCCTCGTTGGCAACGCATTCCGCCAAGGCTTCTACTGGCCTACTGCGGTTGTGGACGCCAGCGAGATCATGCGCACCTGCGAAGGGTGCCAGTTCTACGCCCGCAAGTCCAACCTCCCTGCTCATGTCCTGCAGACCTTCCCCATAACGTGGTCGTTCGCCGTGTGGGGGCTGGACATCGTCGGGCCCCTGCGGAAGGCGCCCGGGGGCTTCACTCACCTGCTGGTTGCGATCGACAAGTTTTCCAAGTGGGTAGAAGTGCGCCCCATTACGAATCTCAGGGCAGAGCAAGCGGTGACGTTCTTCACCGATATCATCCATCGCTTTGGAGTGCCAAACTCCATCATCACCGACAACGGGTCCCAGTTCACGGGCAGGAAATTCCTAGAGTTCTGTGACAAGTTCCACATCCGAGTGGACTGGGCGGCTGTGGCGCACCCACTGACTAACGGCCAAGTAGAGCGTGCCAACGGCATGATCCTACAAGGCCTTAAGCCCAGAATTTTCGACCAGCTGAATAACTCTAGTCGGAAATGGCTCCAGGAGTTACAAGCGGTCGTGTGGAGCCTAAGGACCACCCCAAGCAGAGCCACCGGGTTCACCCCGTTTTTTCTAGTCCATGGCGCAGAGGCCGTCCTCCCCACGGACTTAGAGTACGGGTCACCCAGAGTTCGAGGCTACGACGAGGATGCAAACCAGCGAGCCCGCGAGGACTCACTGGACCAGCTGGACGAAGCACGCCTCGTGGCCTTGATGCACTCCGCAAGGTATCAACAGTCCCTCAGGCGCTACCAGGCACGGAAAATACGCCGGTGGGACTTCAGCGAAGGGGATCTGGTCCTAAGGCTACGCCAAGACAACCGAGGACGCCACAAGCTATCACCTCCGTGGGAGGGACCCTACGTCGTGGTGAAAGTGCTCAAGCCAGGCACGCACAAGCTGGCCAACAAGGACGGCGAAGAACTCACAAATGCTTGGAACATCCAACAGCTACGTCGCTTCTATCCCTAGCCTACGATTTCCAAGTATTTTGTTGTAAAATCGCGTAACCAGCACCCCAGTTGGTGGCAACCATGTAAAACATTATCAGTTTAATAAAAAAGTGAAACTCAGCTTTCCTCTGAAACCCGAGTTACCCTCGGGGGCTACTACGGGGGGCATCTCCCCCCCCCCCCAAAATGGTCCCATTTTCACGAAAAAATGAAACAACTCATGCACGCTAAGTTTGTTTCCACTTCTTCCCCAGGCAAAGATTCGAACAGGGCGCAGGCAGCCTAGCGGAAGGAGCGCGCGAGCCAGAGATAGCCTACGCCTCCATGAGGATACGGCCCTTCTCTCTTGCCTCCAACCCAGCAGGCCACCCGCGAAAACCGAACTCCCCTAACTAGAATCTACTCAGGAAGAAGGAGAAACAAAAAGGTGTGATAAAGCAAAAGACATCATTTCACTTCGACAAATGTTCATAGCAAAGTAACCTATTTATTTACATGGCCACACGGCCAGCATACTGATACATGAACAAAAAAGGGCCTAGCGCCCGGCTGTCTTCAGGTTGGAGGAGCGGCGGCGTCAGCGGCGTTTGGGAAGAGGAACTCCTCGAAGGCTTCAGCAAGCGTCCCAGCGGCGTCGGCGGCTAGAGCATCCACACGCTCCATCGCCACCTCGTCCTCAACACCCTCGGGGACGACGTAGCCCTCCGCCAGCGCCTCGAAGTTAACCTCGTAGTGGGATCGCACCACCCCGAGGGCCTTCTGGACGCCGAGATGCAGCGCCCGGCGCACACGCCTGGTGACGTGGCTGCCGAGGGCGCGCGGGCGGCCGGCCGGCCGAGCTCCCGCCCGCGCCTCGCCCTCCTCCACGGCCGGCGGTCTCGAGGGCCACGGTGCGCAACTCCCGGCGGCTCTGCTCGGAGGAGTTGTAGGAGGTCTGCAGCGCCTCGGCCCACTCAGCCGCGTGCCCCAGCGCGGTGCGCAAGCCTGAAGTTGGCCGGTGAAAAAGAAGTCAGAAAAGGGTGCGAACCCCCTAAGAGAAAACCAGCAAAACAGGAGTCAAACAGCGACTTACCTTCAACCAGCTTCCTCTCCACCTCGAGGGCGCGGCGCCCGGCCTCGACCGCCTGCTCGAGGCCCCTGATGGTCTCGCCTTGCTCCTGGAGGGCCAGCTCCTGGCTCGCGCTATTGATACCGAGCACCATCAGCTCGCCCTCGAGCTTCGAGAACTCGGTGTTCCGGTCCTCCAGCGACTTCCGCGCCGCCTCGCGAGCGACGCGCTCCTCGCTCCGGCGCCGCCGACCGGCGGCGTCGGCAAGGGCGGCCTCGCTCCCCGCCGGAGCCGCCCCCTCGGCCTCCTCGGTGGGCGCACGCTCCCGCGCAGAGCCGGTCCTCGCCGGCGGCGAGCGCCGCGACCTTGGCGTCGAGGGCGGCCTTCGGTCATCGGCCTCCTTGGCCCTCTCGCTCGAGCGCGCGCGCCCGCTCCTCGGCCCGGCCCTCGCCGAACCTGCACCCCCTGGAGTGACGAGCGGAGCCCCCGGCTGTCGTTGCGGACGACGGCCACCTCCGCCTCCCAGTTGGCCGCCAGGGTGCGCATCTTCTCCAGGTCCGCCCGCACCTGCCGCAGCGCCTCATCCCGATCAATGTCGGTTGTGCAGACCCGCTCGAGGGTGGAGGGGTGCGCCGGGTCCTGCCTTGCGCTCTCATGGAGTTGATCACGCAGGGCCATGGCCCGGTACGACAGCCAGCCGTCTGGGGTCCTCAGGGCATCGGCGAGCACGTCGAAGGCGTCGCACCGCTCCCGAAGCTGGTGGAGCTCGGCGCTCACCTGGTCAAAGGCGGCGTACTTGTCGCGGGCGCAGAGCTCGAGCTCCTGTCACCAACAAGACAGAACCTGTAAGCATCATGACGCAGGGATCGCGCGCAGAAACGAGAAAAAGAAAGAGGCAAGCAACGATGCCCCACCTGGAAGACGCGCCACGCGGGGCCGCCATGGACCCTCAGTGCCTCGTTCAACGCTCGGTCGAGCGTGGTGCCATGGTTGCGGAGCTCCCCCCATAGCTCCTGCTCTCCCTGACGGTCGGCGAACGCGGGCGGGTCGCCAGCGAACCCCTCTACCGGGGCGGAGTGGCCGGCGCGGGAAGACGAGGCCTCGGCACCGTGCCCTCGGCCTCCGCCACCATGTGGCCCTCACGCCGCCTCACGAGGGCCCCCTCCTCGGGACTCTGGGGAAAGCGTGGGGAAACTCACCCACCGGTCCCACCCGGGCGGCGGGGGAGTCGTCATCCGGGATCTCCACCACCACCGCCGGGAGCCGCCGGCGGGTGCCGCCCCGCGCGTCACCTCCGTCGACGCCTCCGCCCGCGCCTCCGTAGCCACGGGCTCCCGCCGCGGCGCCGCGGCCACCGCTTCCGCCCACGCCCCCGCGACCACGGGCGCCCGACCGACCTCCTCGGCCGCCGCCGCCGGCCGCGCCTCCACCGCGACCGGCGCCGCGGACCGCGCCTCCGCCACGACCGGCGCCGCAGCCGCGCCTCCACCACGGCCGCCGCCGCGCGGCCGCGCCTCCACCACGGCCGCCGCCGCGGCCGCGCCTCCGCCGCGACCGGAGCCCGCCGCTCCTCGACGGCCGCGGGCCGCGGCACGGCGAGTCGAACCGCCGGCCGTGGCCTCGGGGCCTCGGCCCGCGCCTCGCGAACTCTCGCCCGTCGCGGCCGCCACACTCGCCCCCGCCCGCGGCGCCCTTGACGAGCGCCGCCGGGTGGGAACGGACGCGTCTGCCCTCAACACCTTGGCCGATGCGAGGGGGGGCACGGTCGGCACCACCCTGCGTAAACACAAACAACTAGTCAGAATCCTCGGTCGTCAAAAACGCAACCCCGCAAAGGAGCAAGCCCCTTACCTCGAAGAGGAGAAGGCGCACTTCCTCTTCCTCGAAGCCTCGGCGGATGACCCTAAACCCTAAACCCTAAACACAAACAACTAGTCAGAATCCTCGGCGCGCTATCAGGGGGGCCTGTCCCCCGGTCTCTTCCTCCTCATCCCCCTCCGAGGACGAGTACTCCTCGGTCCCCGGAGAAGAGAGCCCCCCCGCCGCTCGCGCGGCGGCACTCCTCGCTCCGCCGCTCGCGGCGCCGCGGTGCCGCCTTGCATGCTCCTTCTTGAGCGCCGCCCGCTCCCGCTCCCGTTGCTGCGACGCCCGACCGACCGCGCGGGAGTCAGGAGTGGGCGGAACGGACTTCGCGGCACTCAGGCTCACCAGCTGCAAGCAAAGCACCGAAGCACGTCAGCAACCTGAAGTATCGGCGAGGCCAAGAGTGAAATCAGGAATCCTACTCACCAGTGGACCGGTGGGGAGCATCTCAAGTTCCCACGGAGACCGGTCGCTGCGCAGCAACCGGGTGTCAACGGCGCTCCGCGCCCGTGTGAGCACGTACTCCCGCTGGAGAGGGCTCGGAAGCATCCGCGACCTCACCAGCGCGACGGGGTCCGCCTCCTCCGTCATCTCGAAGACGCAGAGCGGCCTCTCCATCAGGGGCACGACCCGCCGATGGTGGAGGAAGGCGAGGACGGTCGCCGCGGTCAGCCCGCGTGCCGCCAGATTCCTCAGCGCGGCCAGGAGCGAGTCCAGCCGCCTCCGATGCTGGACCGTGGACACCCCGTAGCTCCAGGAGTCGGGCTTCTCCCGGAGCACCAGACCGGTGTAAGGGGGGAGGCCGGGCTCGGCGTTGCGAAGATAGAACCACCCCCGTTCCCAACCGGCGTTGTTGGTCGTCATGGTACAAGGGATGTAGTCATCCTTGTACTGCGCCCGCAAAGCGAGCGACATGCCGCCGGTGCGCACCGCGCGGCGGGTCCTCTGCTCCGCCGTCGGCTGCGTGAACAGCTCCGCGCGGAAGAGGTGTACCCAGAGATCCCAGTTCACTGGGATCCCTAGATACCCTTCACAGACGCCCACGAACGTAGCCGCCTGCAAAATCGCGTTCGGCGCGAAGTTGTGCAACTCCACGCCGTAGCGGTGGCAGAGCGCCCGCATGAAGCGGCTCGCCGGCGCTGCGAAGCCGCGTTCGTGGAAGCGGATGAAGCTCACCACGTAGCCGTCCGACGGGTTGCGCGCGCGGTCTCCCGCCGGCGGCACGATCCATTCCGCCGGCCGATCCTCTTCGTTCGCCGCCAGCTGGCCGGCAGACACAAGGTCGCCGAGGGCCAGCCGCGTCACCGACGAGCGCTCCCACGCGTACGGATCAACGATCGTGAGGGGCGGAAGGGGCGCCATGAGGAAAAGCAAGGGGGCCGAGAGCGGAGGACTGGAAGAAGGAGAAGAACTCCAAACGGCGAAAGAGTGCGACGGTGCGAACTGGACAGAGGCAGGAGCGCAAGGGGCAAGGATGGCGAAACGCTAAGGTAAAAACCGCCGTTTCCCCTCTCCTCAGATTTATAAGACACGGGCGTGCTCTCCGGAGCGCGCGTCCCGCGCGCATTAACTGCAGGGGAATCTTTTTCTCCCTGACGGGCGGGTCCCACCACGACCACGGCGGCCACGCCACCGCAGGCGGGCCATCATCACGGCGTAGAACCGGGAGGGCCGTGGCAGGCGGTCATGTTCGCCTGCCCACGCCGCCCACTACACGCGCGCGGCCGCGGCGCCTAAAAAGACGCGCTCGTGACGCGTAACCGCAGCCTCGACTGTGGAGCATTAAATGGCCCGGCCCCTTACCAAGTAAGGAGGACCCTCGAGCGGCACGAGCTCCTGGCTCAGGGAAGTTCAACCCTCGAATGGATGCAGGCGTCAGGCGGTCTCCTCGGGGCCCGTTTGAGATAGAACGGGCACCGTAGGCGCCGACCCCGCACCATCTTACTAATCAGCGCCTCGAGGGCTGACTCGCCCAGACCCCTCGAGGATTCGCAGATGCCAGGCCGGGAGCGCTTAGCCGCCACCCCGCACCATCTTACTGATCAGCGCCTCGAGGGCTGGCTCGCCCAGACCCCTCGAGGATTCGCAGATGCCAGGCCGGGAGCGCTTAGCCGCCACCCCGCACCATCTTACTGATCAGCGCCTCGAGGGCTGGCTCGCCCAGACCCCTCGAGGATTCGCAGATGCCAGGCCGGGAGCGCTTAGCCGCCACCCCGCACCATCTTACTGATCAGCGCCTCGAGGGCTGGCTCGTCCAGGCCCTCCGAGGATTCGCAGATGCCAGGCCGGGAGCTCTTAGCCGCCACCCCGCACGGCCCTACTGATCAGAGGTTCGAAGCCTGACCCTCGACGGGTTCAAACAGGCGCCCCAGATCACCTGAGTCAGGGACGACGAGGGCACGCGCACTCGAGCCGTTCCTCGAGCCCGCCGGCTCGAGGGTGCCCCACATGTCGTGCTCGAGAGCCAGCGAGGGCAGCTAGCCGGGGGATCCCACCGAGGGAGAGCTTCCGCGCCCTCGGTCCCTAGCGAACGGGACCGAGCCCCACCTAGCAAACCCACGCAAGCGCTTTAATGGACGTGTCTCTGGATCACGCAGCCTACCCTTATCGAACGGGGCATGGGCGTCCACTCGAACCACCCGCTAACAGCTCAACGAGGGATCTGCAACACGCGACCCGCTCGATGGGGGTTACGGAAACCTCACCCTCCGTCCCGCGGAGGGACGGCGAGGGCGCGATAAAAAAACCAAGTCGTAGAGCTCTACCCGATCGCCTCGAACGGGCCCAGGCTCGGGGGCTCGACGCACGGCTACACCTCTTGGATTGCACCGGCCGCAGGGAGTGCCAGCAGCGCGTGCGTCACCGAAGCCGGCTGAAACATTGCCGACGCCGGTTGAAACATGTACCACGCCCTCTGACCAAATCTCGCGGTAAACCCCGCGAGAGCACTCACACTCCTACGGGGCTTCGGGGCTAGACCCGCGGGTCCGCTGACGCGGCCCCACGGAAAGCGTTCGCAAGACCAGGAGGGAAGAAAGTCCTATCAGTAGGCTCCAGCATCTGCGGGAGCCTTGACGGCGAACCCGCAGATACTCGGGGGCTACTGTCGGGGACAGCCCTAGGGGTCCCCTTAAACAACTGGGGAATCCCCACTTAAAACCCGCATTAAGCCAAAGCCAAACGCGCCTCGCTTAAGCACACAGGGCATGGCCCATGCCACGGTGGCCCTGATGGCCCACCGGAGCGGCCCACTCAAAGATCCCCTCGAGCAGGCTTCGCCTCGCTCGAGGGCACACGCCTCCCTCGGGCAGGCTCCGTCCCGTTCGAGGGAGAGCGCCTCCCTCAAGCGGGCTCCGCCTTGCTCGAGGGTCCGCACCGCCTTCGAGCAGGCTCCGCCTCGCTCGAGGGCGTTCCGCGTGCGCACGCCCGATCCCGTACGCGGGTACGGGCATTTAATGCTCTGACCATGGCAGGGCGGCGCCATCATGCGCCTGGGGCTCGCACCCCGGCCCTGTCGCACCAACTCCCTAGGAGGGAACCCATCCCCGCCACTGTGGGGGACTGTGCGGCGTGGCCGGTACCAGTCCCGTGACACCGCGCCGCCAACTCCAGTACGGCTAACGCGCCGAGCCCTCGAAGGGGGGCCGGCTGCACCCTCGATTTGCTTTCCCGTGACCTTGCAGGGTTAGGTTGCGGCGTTAGGCCGGTGGGGAGCCATCCCTGCCACTGTTAACGGCGTGGCGGCCGCCCCCGCGCGTACAACCCCACGCCGGGCGCTGTGGCAACAGCTCCGGCACTGTGAAGCATGCGGGAACGGGACGCTGCCTTACCTGCCACTGTGCCCCGTACGGACTGACGTCAGCAACTTCCTCGAGCCCGCCTGAAGACATCACGGCCGTCCGCTGCGCTCCAGCCCTCGAAGCTATCCCTGTTCGGGTACAAGATACGCCATGATGGCCGGATCGCGGCAAGGACCGTCAAGGCAGCCGCCTACTCTACAGCATGGCACACCACACTTCCCCACGTAGCTAAATAGCACGGCATACATGTGATTCGCTCTCTCCTTGGCCTATAAAAGGGAGACGAACTCCCCCGCCGCAGGGGAGAAGACAGAAAAACGGGACAAGTCAGGACGCAACACAAGGCAGAGCAACGTCTGACTCTACGCACTTGCTCTCCCATTCTCCCACAATATCTTCAGCCACTTCACCAGGGACTTGGGAGCCACGCTTCCTCTCCCGCCTTGCTTGTAGCCGCCCCACTACAGGCACCCCCGGTGCTGAGCAATATAGTGCCTCGAGCACACCACTGCTGGACGTACGGCCCCCGGCCGGAACCAGGATAAAACTCGTGTCATTAATTGCTTAGCATCGACCATTGAGGGAGAGACCTCGGCGCTTACTACTGGTTAGTGTCGGGACCATATTCCGCACCGACAACAACCACATGTTCAGGAATGCCCTGTATTCGACTTCACCCAGGGGGTCATCTTTCATGTGATTCTGGATATATGATTTATATCCACTTCCTGACTTCACTCCTGTTTGTCTTGTGGAGCCTTTGAAGTCCCAGGAGTACACGGATCCTGAAACATCAAGGCCGGTGATCATGTATACATTGGCCAGAGTTGGGGACATTGGGCCGTGACCAAAGAGGAAGGCATTGACACCGTTTGACCAAAAGTGACAAGCTCTTCGTTCTTTGGGGTCTCGGCCAAAGAAAGCTCCAAACATTTAGCAATACGGAGGCTGTCCCAAGTTTGGGTCTTGGCACTATTATCTGCAAGCACCCTTTTATACCAATTTCTCCAACCTGCAATTGGGGGCAAAGGCTAGTTCTTGAAGGCATCTTGCCACAGGGAAGGCTTAGATAAAGCCGCTTTGAAAGGGATTCTTTGAGATTCGGCTGCAATAAACTCGCGGGAATCGGAAATTCCCACGGGACCAAGGAAGTAAGATGTTGAGTTGGCTTCAGTGCGAATCAGAAACTCGGTGGAAAGCTCCTATCGAGAAAAAGCGGGGGAGAAATCTGAGGTAAAAATCGAAAAGATAATGCCGAATGAAGCTTACGGGGATGGAATTTACCTGAGCAGCTTGATTTTGACCCGCCATTGGGGATTTGAGCTTGGGCAAAAGATGACCTAGGGTTTGGATCTGGACGAGGCTCCGATGGATTGCGAGGAGAGAGAATAGGTGTTGAAAAGATTTAACTTGAAGACGTTGGCAATTGGAGTCAATTTCAGAATAAAATCACCTTTTATCCCGTAATTGAAGGGGCATATGTTAACACCAAAATTTGGTACAGGAAGGAGTCTGATTTGTAGGCCCAGCTTGATGAAAAAATCCGTCCAGAAGAAGGAAGGCTTCTTCAAAGGGATTCGGCAGAAGAACTTGCGGTCGGCAGTTTGCTTCCGTTCGGCAAGGGGACTGTTTGCGCTGATTTTGCGGGATTGCGTGGTGATGTGGCCCGAGCGGAGGGGACAAATGGATGGATAAGCATTCGCACTTAGAGATAAATTAGGTATCAAATATTGTGCTCGTAGTCCATCTGGAGTCATGCCATGACAGGGTATAAATACGGACCCTGGATGTATATAATTGTAATCGAAACATTCTCAATACAAACCGGCTTTACGCCAAACTCTTGAGTCCTCTAGTCGTGTCGTCGAGTTCTTCGAGAGGGTTCATCGATCCGTCGACCTCCGTAAGTACCGGCAACCTTGTATCATGTGTAGTATCATGCGGTGGATTTAGATCGTGATGCAAGTAGTCTTGTTACCATGCTTAGTATCATGCGGTAGATTTAAGCTTGGTTCAAGAGGGTTTCTTGTTAGATCATGAGCCATGCGGTGGGCTAAGATCTAGCTTGGAGCTAATTATCGGCTCTATTGGATTTTGGCAAAATTCAATAGATTCATTAAGTTACCCTGTGTTGCTTTGAGTTTTACTTTATGTTTAAATTCATGTAACAATCTTTTGCCCAATTTAGATTGATTTGGATCGGCTTTATCTCGCGTAGTGATCCTTACACCGTACTTTCGTATCTTGCTTCAAAAGGCACATGGATCACGTGTTTCTCAAATAGCCGAAACCGAACCAATCTAGGTTGTTACGTGTTGCGAGTTCAAACTCGTCATTTTTTGCGTAAATCTTGACAGAACCAATTATCATGCGGTAGATGCAGGTTTTTGGGTTGTCTTAGAGCTAATCATCCGATGGATTAGATTCTTAATTCAATCTGATAGATTTATCATCTTGGCGATGTTTGTTCCTTCTCCATGGACCCCGATTCGGCTGTTCAGCTGTATTCGGTTATGCTTTCACGAGTAAAATGTGTTTATAAGTCATGTTTTAAACAACGTATGCTTTTAGCTTTCCATGTTTAGATTGTATCATGTGGTAGATAGATCTATTTATGGTTGGTGGTGTGATTCTCAAACAATGTCGTATCATGCGGTGGATAAACTTGTTCGGCTTCACGCTTGACGGGTTTTGAAGTACCTAGACATGCGGTAGACTAGTGCTTTGGGCCTATGCATGCTTGTTTATCACATATTTATGATCATGCTTTACTTTATTTATTGTTTATCATTATTTATCCTCGAGGATCGGTCATGGCTTTGTGCACGTGCAAGTTTGTTCAAATAAAGATCGATCTTTCGTCATGCTTGCGTCATCCGTTCGGCTATGTTCTGTTTTACACTTTGAAACTCCCGAATGGTTTCTAGTTTGCTGGCAGATAGCTTCCTGTAGCTATATGTCATCTCACATGGCTTTCTAGCCGTAAATATGGAACTGTCTGGTACCACCCGACAAGTTCCAAGCTTTGGAATTTAACTACTTTGTCTTTTGTTAATTTTTAGGGAAAATTGACTGGCACGTCTTGGAATCTGTTCGCGTGTGAAGCTAGCTTGTTCGGCTTGCTGTGTGCTTGACGTAGGGTGCAGATTTTGCGTCAACAAACATTTGCGATGATGCACATCATATTTGGGTGGCACTCAAAGACATGTATACTAGTGCCGATGATGACGATGTTGAAGATGAGGAGGAGTCACTAGAGGAGTGCTCAACATCAAGATCTTGCATCCCTCCTCTAAAGACCTCATCCACGAAGCAAAAGAACGACAACATTGCGACCGCTGCCTCTGACCAGGCAAACTCGATTGCACCGAGTTCAGAACTTGGTGGCACCGGGTTTGGCAGTGATCAGCACCCATTTGCTTCATCAAACTTCAAAGCAGCATCGCACAAGCCTATTGAGGTATCCACAGCTCCTACTACTTCCTTACTATGTACTAACAATTCCAAGTCTCAAGTGACTAAAGGTAAAAGGAAGAAAGGAAGTGAAGTTGTGCAATTTGACTTCGAGCTCGACAAGATGACCAAGAAAGACAAGAAGAATGTGCTAGAGCTCATAAAGAGAGTAAGAAGGCAAGAAGATGAGCTCACAAGACAACAAGCTTATCGAGACTCCTTTGAAGAAGAATTGAAGAAACTTAAGGAGTCAAATGATGTCTTGTCTAGAAAGTGCAAGGAGGACATTACAAGGCATATGCTTGTGCTACTAACTCCCTATCTTGTGCAGCATCCTTAGAGAAGGAAACTCAAGCTCTCAAGGATCAACTTGAGGAGATCACTCGTAACCTTGTGAAACTACAAGGCACTTACGAAGAACTTGAATATTCTTATGAGAAGCTTGTAGAGTCACACACCTTGATAGCAGTGGAAAATGAGGTTATGGTAAACTCAGTTAAATCTTATACACCTCATTGCACCACTAGCACATGTACTCAAATTGAAAATAATGAATATTGTGCTAACCCATGTGGCCCAAAAGGCAAACCTTCTTGGTATGATTGTGTGATTGCAGAATCTTGTGATGACTTCATTGCTCAAGAAAATGATGATCTTATGCAAGAAGTTGAAAAGCTCAAGAAAGAGGTAGCTAAGTTGAAGGGAAAATAAAAGGTGCAACCTTCTCAAGATAACCGTGGACCATGGTGAAGAAGCTTGAGAAGAGGATAATCGTCACACGATCAATCTCTCAACAAAGCCACAAAATCAATGATCACAAGATTAGCAACAAAAAGAAGCTAGATCACATCAAGTGCTACAAGTGCTCACACATGGGACATTATGCATCCATGTGCTCATTCAAGGAAGAAGACAATCCAAACCAATCAAAGAGGCAGAGAAGTATTGCTCAAAGAAGATGCTTTGGTTGTCATGAGAAAGGGCACAAGATTGAAGCTTGTATCAACCGGGCAAAGGTTCCCTCAGGGAAACCCGGTGGCACCGGATTTACAAAACCAGTGGCACCGGTTTCCACTGAGAAACCTCAAGTGAAGCTCAACAAAGGATTTCTGAAGGCTCAAGCAAAATTCAGAGAGAAGAATGGCTCAGTGACAAGTGTAAATGGCAATGGCAACATCAAGCACAAAATTGGCTACACTTGTCGTCAAAAGGGACATCTTGGTAAGATTGTCCCAATAGTAAGAACCCTAAGCTCAACCATGTTCATTATAGTAATGAGAAGCTTAGGAGTAACTCAAATGACTCTAGTGCCCCAAAGTGGTTATTTCACAAAGGAAGGGCACAAAGGCCATTTGGGTACCTAAGTCCTTGATCACTAACCTTGTCGGACCAAATGCACGTTGGGTGCCAAAACATGCCTAAAAGGACTTTGCAGGTACTTGGAGTAGCATTGGAAGCTTGGTTCACTTGAGAAGATATTAATTTTCATTCACTATACCTCAAGAGAAATTTTGTGACTCATTAATAGAAAAGGACCAAGTGACATAAATCAAAGAAATCTCATTCAAATGCTCCTCCCATGATAAGTACCTCTCACTGTTGTTGTTCACTCTCATATGCAAAACTTGCTCATGTGCTAGTTGATCATATGAGGTGGACAATTTACATATGTTCTCTTTGACAAAATTATGTCCAATACCATTCGATGCTATTAACCGCTTCATCTAGAAGCTTTGAGTGGTTGTTGCATGCAGGAACATATATATGAGCAAAAGCAAAAGGAAGAATCCAGAGAAGGATCAGTTAGATGTGCAAAATGCAAAAGTGCCAAATTCTGGAAGAATCCGGTGGCACCGGATTCATAAACTCGGTGGCACCGAGTTTTCCAGAACCAACAAGGGATGTAGAGGAAATTTTTTCAAATACCTCAAGGCACATTATTCTTGATTCAAAATAAAAGGAGACTAAGTAAATATAGTTTGTGAACTACTCTTGATCTCATTTCACATATTCTTATTTGCTTATGAACTTTGACAAAAAATGTGGAGCTTGCTACCCTAGTGCTTTAATTGGGTCAAAAGTGCACTTCTCAAGATTCAAATACTTGATGCACCTATTTAGGGGGAGCTCACTTCACATTTTGTGTCTCTTGGTACTAACATCACTTGCAAGAATTCATGTGTGTAGTTCAAGTGTGAGGCGTCTCAATATTTTATCTATACTCTTCACTTGAATAAATCTGATGGCAAGGGTGTTGGTTGTGAGCAAGCCACATGACAAGGAGGTCACCAATCCATATATGTAATTGTATGTCCTCTTTATTATTTTTTTGGATTGGATTACATTTATCTTTGGCTACTCACCATAGCATGGTTTAAATTCCTTAATTTGGACATACTTGACCAAGGTAGTGCACATGTCGCTTACATCCACATATCCTTGTCTGCACTATATCTTTGAGGAGTTTAGACCATGCTATGAGGTTTCATGTTGGGTGACTTACTTCCATTCCACTCTCAAAGAGTCATCCAATGTGAGACTAGAGCTTGTGCTTTTAATATTTGTGCTCTCTTGTCATCTTAGCACACAATGGGTATTTCTCATCAAAAGTGACAAGAGGAAGTTATTGAAAGACTAAAAAGTGCAAGTTAACTTATGTGAGTTTCTCTAAGTGAGAAAATCTAGAATGAAGGCAAAGGTATGAATCCTAAATTCAAGTTATTAATTTGGGCATCTAGGCCCTATTCTTGCTAGTGTGAGTTTTGGTGTGCAAAGGGAGCTAACATCACCTTGATTTGTTGCTTGGTGGTAGTGATGAGCTTTTAGATATTTAGTTGATGCCTAACAAGTTTTTGTTGGAAATTTTGTTTTTCTAACCGTGGCTGAAAATTTTAGTAGAGGCATGAGCTAAATATGCTAAGACCTATCTTGGCTAGTAATCTTTGCATACTCTTTGTGACTTAGGATAGACTTTCAAAATTCACTAGCATGTGTAGGTGGTGTGCCTTTTCAAATTTTTTGAGTCTTGATCTTTTAGATCATGTCTTGTTGTTTATGGTTATTGTTGCTCATGTTTGAATTTTGGCTAACCATAAATGACAAGATTCTCTCAAGTTCAAAGGAAGCTACTCATTCTTATCTCAAGGGATCGCAAACTTTGGATTTCTCTCATTTCATCAAAATCTCTCAAATCCAAATCTGAGACAAATGGCAGTGCAAAAATGGATATAAAGGGCAGAGGAAGAAAGAGGAATGAAAAAGGAAGTGCAGTTTTGAAAATATGGACAAAAGTCCACGGGTCAAGTGAAACCCGGTGGCACCGGTTTTTGAAAACCGGTGGCACCGGTTTCTGTTGGCGGCACAGGATGTACCCGTGACTTACCCGGTTACAGTCCCTCCTTCACCCCATTTACCCCCTCTCTCACCCACGACTCAGAACAGTAAAAGGAGAGGGAGAGAAGGCGATTTCATGGCGATTTGAGGGCTCAACCGTGGGATTCAAGGAGTGAAGCAAGAATCTGGTCCTCCAATCTGGTGGGATGGAGTTTCCCTCGGTTCCTAGGCTGCAACAGCTCTCTCACCATGTCGGGAGGTACCCCATGTCTTGGTTTTGCCCGATCTACTTTTTCTAGGGACTAACTCTTGGATTCCTTTGGTAGAATGGCTTTTATGGTCCTAGAACAGATTCAAATCAATGGATTGAAGATTTATTAGCTGCTGGTCAGGGGCATCTTCTAGGGTTCATACTGAATTCGGTGGCACCAAGTTTCCCAACTCGGTGGCACCAGTTTCAGTACAGGTTCTCTGATTCAGTTGCAATATGGGCTCCAGAAAATTCAATTTCTTATATTTGTGGTAGAAAATTGTTCCTAAGGCACATATGTATCTCTTTTTGTCACAGATCCAAGGTTTGACATGGTTTGTGGGAGAATGCAACCTAGAACGAAGAATGCAAGTTTTGAGTTCAGAAGAAGAGAAGGATCTAGCAGCGCTCATGAAATTACAGAAGATGTTCCAGAGCCACCTAGAATGTCAAAAAGGGCCACAGGAAGAATTAATCTCCCTAGAGGTGCTATGCGCATTGAGGACTTTGAGCCTGAGTCAACCTCTAGTGATGATGATGAGGAGAGCCCATACAGGCAGGAACCCTCCCCTCCCGAGTCACCTACAACAGCTGCTCAGCGCAAGAGGAAGGGCAAGAACATTCGCACAGCTAGTCATGAGCATAGTCAGGGCACCAGAGAGGATGACAGTGATGGTGAGTATGAAGGCATCTCAGTTCTTGGACCGCAGCCTGTTGAGAGTGGTGATGTGACTCACTTCAATGTGAGAATGAGGCCACCCGTTGACCCTGAGTACCGTAACATAGTTAACTATAAGGGAAGGGGTATGGCAGAAAGGGCAAGAAAGGGAAGGGAAAAGAATCCTTTGGCCATTGGTGGACGGAATTTGGATTATCGTTTTGGCACCAAATTTCATCAAGACTATTATGCAAGTGACATCATCAAGAAAGACTACCCCATTGCTCACTCAGAATACATTGATTAGGGATTCTTGTCAGTCATGGAGGATCTGAAGATTGCTGAAATTATTCGGGAGTGCAAGAGGAAAAATGTTTATGACATCATGGGATTTGCCAAGTCATGGAACAGTTAAGTGATTGCACAATTCTATGCCACATGTTACTTCACCACTTGGAAGAATGACAAAATTGTGCACTGGATGACCGAGGGAAAATGGTTTGGTATTACTTTCACTGAGTTTGTCTATCTACTTGGTTTTGATGAAGAAGATCTTGGAAGGATGAAGATTCATAGAGATCATGACATGGACAAGGTTGGTATGAAGTTCATGTATATCCCGGGACAAGAATGGAACTTTGGACGAGTCAATGGCATGCTACCATTCTATGCATACTTGCACCGCATGTTTAGAAAGACACTTGCTCCTAGGGAAGGGGACCAATCAAATGTGTCAAATTATGGAAGAGATTTGTTGAAACACATGTGTCCTAGTGAGCCGGAATTTAGTGTTGTGGACTACATTTGGGAGGAAATTCATTCCATCTCCGGCTCGACACAAAAGAGTTGTGGATAAGCTCCTTATCTCATGCATGTCATTGAGGCTATCACCGACTACACATTTGTCTATGATCATGAGCATAAACCCTTCCACTTGAAGAATGATGTTGTGGGACCATCACTAGCTGATTTGGCAAGGGCTCAGACAAATATTGGAGGCCAAGAAGCCCCCGAACAGCCCACTGCAGCTGCTACACCATCTAGGGCAGCAAGGACTTCACATGGTCGAGGGCGTGGACGTGGGCAACAACAAGCGCAAAAGCCCCCCTCCCCACTTAGAAAATTATTCAACTTTTGGTGTGGGTCTTGCATGAAAGCAAATGATGTGGTTCACAAGGAGAGACAACTTAGGAAGAGGGATTCAAGGATGATAAGGCTCATGTATGAAAACCCCTCTCCCACAAATAGGCCTCCCGTGCCACACGCACCATCCGATGAGGATGAGAGTGAGCCGGAGACCTTTGAGAGCATTTGGGAAAGATCACAACAAGTTGATCTGGCAACCAACAAGGACTATTGGGATAGAGCATATGGAAACTCATATTACAATCCAACCTTGGAGGAGTATATAGTGCTAGATCATCTTATTCAGAGGTTCCTTTCATGGGCACACAAGGCCAAGGCACATCCTCTAGCATGCCTCCCGTGGATCCTAATGCACAATAAAGTTCAAGTGCTGTTGGTGGATACTACTATGGCCTGTCTGTTTGGCTCAGTGAACCCATATGAGGGAATGACTTCTCATCTTCCTCCATTTCCACCACCACCATCTTTTGTGCCTCCAAGTCAGTTTGTGCCACCGCCTCAAGATGATGATGAAGAAGAACCATGAGCAGATGTACAAGACCCCCCGGACCTTTTTGAGTGATAGATGACAAAGGGGGAGAGAATATGTCGATTGAAAGCTTGCTGATCTGCTCTATCTATCAAAATCCGGTGGAACCAGTTTCCAGAACCGGTGGCACCGATTTTGGTTGTTGTATGCAACAGGCACTTGTAATAAATTTCTCCTAGCTTCAGTTGGACTTGAGAACCTTTGTTATGTGTGCTTAAATGTGTGGTGAACCTTTTAATACTTATTAAGACTCAATTTCATGTTAGTGTGATTTTATATGGGTGATGTATTGCTTTTTGACAGGGCTGCCTGGGCAAAACCGGTGGCACCGAGTTTGGAAACTCGGTGGCACCGAGTTTGGCCAGACAACACTGCCTTTTCTTGCTTTAGGTGTTGAAGTGCTTATTTAGTGCATGCATCACGGTTTAATTGTTCACACACTTTTTTTGCACCCCACTGTTGCTAAGATTTAGGGGGAGCTCCATGGTTTCTTGAAAATGTGCAAAGTGGCATTTGAAGCCAATTTTAGGAATTCCACTCATAGCACATATTAATGGGGAGCTCAACCTAAATCTGAGTTTTTAAGCTTTATTGAATATCTTTTGTAAGCTTTAATCGATGTTGTCATCAATCACCAAAAAGGGGGACATTGAAAGACATCTAGGCCCTTAAGTGGGTTTTGGTGTATTGATTGACAACTAGATTAAAGATCTAATGTCTTTGTCAAGCATGTGAACAGGTTGATATATATGACATTGGTTATCTACATGGTGAAAACAAGCTATGTGTATACAAGATAAGTTGAGGCATGGTTTTAGCCTCATATTGGCTTAACTCAATGGTGAATGTCATGATATTGGATATGTGTGTTCCCATGAAGCATATAGATGGTATATGACAAGCTAATGAAGGATAAGAAAGAGGCATATTGATTTTGGAACATTGGATGACCTCTTATTGAAGGAAGAAGCTTGTTATAATAAAAAGGGATATTTAAATTAAAAGAAGGCATGATCTCAATAGAATTCCACTATTGATGCTGAATCAAAGCTTCACTCAAATTGGCAACGAATGGATGAAGAAATCAAGCAAGAGATTAGCAACGAGGTACTAAGCTAAGGTTGGTCGAGTAGTGACTTGGACCATGTGCTTGGCTAGGGTGAAGTGGCTATAGCTTGGAGAGTTTCGAGGTATCAAGTCGAGCCTAACCGAGTGAAGCAATGAAGAAGCATTATATATTCGTTGAGTCATGTGAAGGGTGACTTAATCGAGAATTGGGTTTCATTCTTATATAAAGATCAAAGTCACTAGCTCAAGGTAGAAGTGTGCTCAAATCAATGAGGCATTGATGGATGGATCTCTCATGAGGATATATTGATCAAGTATGGCCATTCTTGAAGAAGAAGCTCAAGAGTTCTAATATTGCATTTATATTTGATCTTGAGTATAGGTGCGTCGTACTATCAAGAGGGATGCAACGTGGATATCTTTGCTTATGTCTCGGTGCTCAAACCTAACCTCCCAAGTGCTATCATGAGAGAAACACTTTTCACAACACAGGCACCTGATGGTTTTGGAGCTTATTTTCAGTTGGAATGGATGCTCCTCTGAATAAGCTTTCCATAAAGTCCAAGATCATCGAATTCGGAGTCTGGAGTAAAACGTTATGTCTTTTTCTCCGAGGTGACTTGTGCTGTCTAGTGAAGCTTCAGACATTCTGGGGAATTTTCCGGAGATTTCGGACTTTCCAAAGATTCCGGAAAAATGTCCGGAATATCCGGAACTTTTGAATCTACCGGCTAGTTTTAGGGATTTCGGAGTATCCGGGGTTTTTTCTGGAGATTCCGGGACTTAACAGCCAACGGCTAGTTTTGGGGTGATGGGTATAAATACCCCTCACCCTCTCCCATTTGGGGCTGCTGGTTCCCCACATGAAAAACACATATCCACAGCCCTTTTAAGCCCTCCCATCTCTAGTATAGCAAGAGATTTGAGAAGAGAAGAGATTTGGGTGAGGGATTGAAAGATTGAGTGAAAGTTGAGCTAATCCATCCTTGAGCACTCGAGTTCATAGCAAGAGATCTTCGTGGTGTTTGTTACTCTTGGAGGGTTGCCTCCTAGATGGCTAGGCGTCGTCCATAAGCTCCCAAGGTGTGGTGAGCTTTGGGAAAGTTTGTGAAGGTCTTGCTTCGCCTCCGCAAGGGAAGAAGCCATCTAGTGGATCGGGAAAAGGGTTGAATGCAACCCAGCTTCGGTAGGAGAAGCACCCAACGGAGATTAGGATTCACACGGTGGTGAATCTGAACTTCGGTAAAACAAATCCTTGTGTCTCTTGTTGGTTTACCTCACATTTACCTTGATATATCTATCCTTGCTTGCTTTTGTCATATTTGTGGAGCTACTTGGTTGCTAGTGTTTGTGAAGTGCAGGCACTCTATATTAATCAAGGAACTGATCCTTAAGCCATACACCAAGTTTGAGTTCAAGTCAAAGAAGCAAACAAGAAGGAGAAGAAGAGGGGAGTCACTGCCAGGCAAACCCGGTGGCACCGGATTTACAAAACCAGTGGCACCGGTTTTTGGGTAGTGTGCATATTCCGCTGCGCAGGCACCAGTCCAAAGATTCCGGAGATTTTTTCAAAGATTCCGGACTTTCCAGAAAATCCGGGGAAAAGTCCGGAGTATCCGGGTTTCACTAATAAAATTGTGTTAAGTGGTGATTTTTAGGACTCGCCTATTCACCCCCCTCTAGGCGACATCAAGATCCTTTCAGGGTGTTTCCAAGTACATGACCTAGGCTCCCTCTAGAGCTCCATTGTAAGTGGCAATCCGAGTCACCAAAGAGGTGATCTCAATCTTGCCAGTCCTTGTGGCCATGGTGCGCCAGTGCTCAACCATCGAAATGACAAGAGCAAGTTTGATCTTATGCATGATGGCAAACAGGCATTGCAGCTCGTCCACCCTAACCGTTCTAAACTCTACTCTTGGGGCAATCATGCCTGAAATGAGCTGGTGGAGAAAACGAAGAGTGGGGTTATGGATCAAGTTGATCCTCCCCGAGATCTTCTTCCAGAACGACTCCCTCGAAAAGGCTTTCATACCCTTGTGCTTAGACCACTCTAACAGACAGTTTGAATCAAAGCGTAGAGCCACACTCAACTGTTCCTAGGTTAAGTTGTGCTCTTTATTGAAGAGCCAAAACTTAACACCACTGCTATCGGCACTCAAAGTTGAGAGGAACTCTAAGGTGAGAAATTTTGAGCCCTCTTCCCACGCACGCCAAAAGTTCCCCCAGCCTATGGCATCAAAAGCCACCCCAAATTCTCCTATCATACTGGTTTCATTAAGAAGGGTGTTGTCGTATACCTTCGTATGCATGAATTCCCGGACTTTTAGCTGCTGGAACAACCTCCGCTCTTGGTCGGTTTGCAGGATGATTTGAGTTTTGGAGGTAAGGAAACAAGTCCTTTCCTCTGAACCTGACCAATCATAATGCACCGAGCTTGTGGACATGTCCTAGGCAGAACCCGAGGACACATTGCCCTGAGGATCGAAGCCCGGAGGTATCGAGTACTCTTGCCAATATGAAACATTGGAGTGGCCACTGCGGCTTAAGTCCGAGTCGCAGAACCTGATGTGTTTTCCCTTCACTACCTTTGCGGCCTTACAGAACCACGACATCTTGCAAAATGTTAATGCAACAGATACCCGAAGGATGATGGTTATGAAAGGTTAGTCGTTCTAGGATTAGTAGTCCAGAAGTTAGCAGTCCTTGTGGGGTGATGAGACCTCCACAAAACTTGAGTGGCTTGCACTATGAGGGACACACACTCGATACTCCTTTTCACTAAACACGAACGGACTTAACAAGGGAGCAAAGGTCACAAACTTCAGAATTTGCATGTGGTTCTCTGGGAGAGTGCACAAGAGGCCTCAATTTATAGGCAGGTGGAGGGAGGTAGGTGCGGCCGCACCTGCCCATCCGGCTGTGCCACTAAAAATTGAGAGGCGACCTCAGTGCGTGATTAGGAGGCTAGGATATGCATGCAATAACTTGAAAATGACAACATGGTGGATTTCACAGGTGCGGGCACACCTATAGGGCCAACCGGCCCTAGTGTTTCCACCCTAAATGCATGCTAGGTTGCTACTGCACTATCTAGCACTTAGGGTCCTTGAGAACTTGTGCACTCAGCTGTCCAAAGCTATTAGTGGTGGGGAAAAGAATACTGCAGATTGGACTTCATTTTCAAAAAGTGAACCACCACCATGCATCTAGTGGCTGCTCCATGCATTTACCTAGGCAAGAGGGGTGGTGCGCCCGTGCCAAGTGGGCCGGCCGCACCGGGCAAAATGCCCAAAACTGCTCCTTAAACCCTCTAAACTCTAAGTCATGCGGTGGCTAAAAGGATTTTGAAATTTAAACATGACTGATGCATGAACTTAGGAAGGGACAAATGCCGGTTTATCTCACGACAGAACGTCAAATTTATAGTCCTCGAGCTGGACTTGTTGATGATCATTTCTTCTTGGAGTGACTCTCTTGATTAGAGAAGTAATTCATTAGAGTTTGGAAGAAGAATGATAGATAGGTGATAATCCGATATATCCAAGATCGGGAATGGTCCTTGATTTCTTCACTCTGAGATTCTCCTCTGACGGGCATAGCCAAGATCCTCTCTAAAATTTCTAGCCCCTCAGTTGGATTTTCGTGAAAAAGTGATCGCTTTGTGAGTGCAAGCAAGCGGAAAACATTGTCTCGAGATAGGCCGTGCTGAAAATGGTGAATCAACACTATATCTGGCAGGCCATGATTGGGACAAGTGTGTATGAGATCATGGAATCTAGTCCATGCTTGACTAAGGGATTCAGTCTTTGTCTGTCGGAAATTGATAATATGATTTCGAAGGTGCATGAGACGAGATAAGGGGAAGTACTTAGCACAGAACTTGTCGCGCAAAAGTCTCCAATCCATGGTGACTTCCTTCTCTTGCTGGAAGTACCAAGCCTTCGCTTTTCTCGCTAGTGAGAATGTGAAGAGTCTGACTCTGAATTTGTCGGGAGAAAGATCAGAGCATGAACGAGTAGAGCACAATTGCTCAAAACTCCTTAAGTGATTGTATGGATTTTCTCCTTCAAATCCTGAGAAAGGATTTTTCTGGGCGATGGAAAGGGATTTTGGAGAAATACTTCCATTGGAGAAGAACCTTGGCTTGAGATTTCCATTTCCGATTGAGATTTCCATCTTAGTCGGAGTGTGGGATTGATCAATAGAGAACTCAAGGTTGGCTTCTTTGGCCATGAGAAAGATGGTTCTGTCTACAGTATCGACTGGGTTCGTCGTGATAAATCTAGAGAAACTTTTCGAAGGGTAGTGACACGGGGTCGGAATATCCTTCTTAAGTGACTCTTGAATAGATGTGAAGACGGGATGGAACTATCGAAACCGGGTACTACTCCGTACACTAGGAACGGAGTAGGGATAAACCCGCTAAAAGACGGTTCACCGAACTAAGATAACTCTACCGAAAAGATATCTAGTGCCTATTGCTTCCCCGGCAATGGTGCTAGAAATGCTTGTTGATGCTCCTTAGCCTCACCACTAAGTATGCATACACGACGACGGCGCTAGGAATGCTTGTTGGCACTCGCAAGCGTTGCTACCGGATTCACACCTCTATATAGTAACGAGCTAGGGAACGTCTGGTGGTAAAACACATGATCACAGAAAGGTCCGCAAGCGCACGGATTACCGTTGTAGCACTTCACCCGGTGGTATTCGGGTTATCATATTTATATTTTCCCAAGGGAAGCACTATGGCATAGATAATCAAGTGAACAGTAGAGAGGATCAAGGTTCGGTAAAAGGGTCTTATAGCTAGGGTGATGATAAAGATATACGGGGGTAATGGACACGTGAGGAGATCTTTATAAAAGAACTAGAGAGGTCCTAGTGAGTTGGGAGGACAACAAGACGAGAAAGAATCCTAAGGCAATCTATCTATTCTTGTCAACTCCAGGAAAGCAACTAAGGTAAAGCAAAGCCAAGGTAAGATAGAATCAACAAGCTCTTCTAGTGCTGCAGGGGCATGCAAAGCCGCGCCCTCAGACTGGGATGAGAAGGGAGGATGATGACGCGCTGAATCCTACCAGCCCAAACTAACGTGGTGGACTACAGAGCCCGTCCGAAGCTGTCACCTCCTTAGGGTACCACAACTATTTAGTTGAACGGGACACCAATCTAAGACTAAGGCAAGTTCTGAGCACCGTGCTCACAATGAACCAAAGAAACTTCCCTAAGGCCTTTAGAGAAAGTTCTCTCTCTCTCTCTCTCTCTCTCTCTCTCTCTCTCTCTCTCTCTCTCTCTCTCTCTCTCTCTCTCTCTCTCTCTCTCTCTCTCTCTCTCTCTCTCTCTCTCTCTCTCTCTCTCTCCCGTGAAACACCGGAGATCAAGCGAAGAACGACCACAACACTATAGGGTTCAAGAGAACTAAGCTAACCAAGGCAAAACTCACTTTAGTCTAAACCTAGAATAAAGCTTCTAGTATCTAAGTAAAAGCTGAATGTAATTGACTCGGAATGTAAGATAGAAAGATACTTGAAATGCACTTAAGTCTTAATAAAGGAAAGATATAAGAGTAGTACCCGAACTCTGAAGAAGACTTCTTCGGAACCTCGAGACTATCTCGACTTGACTCTAATTCCCAACTACACTACTTACCGCTCTAAGATACAAAAGTGGACAAATGTGAAGCTCCTGCGGTGTGTCTTCTGTTCCAGCGAGTGGAGGGTCCTTTTTATAGCAGCGGGAGGTCGGTGGAGCACTGAGGCGGCGGGAGCCATGCACGGCCGCACCTCTAGGTGTGGCCGCACCTACGATTTGCCGCCATTCGTCGTGGACAGTCCTTATGCTCGCTCCTTGGTCGGTTGTGAGTCGGTATCCTGGGTTCCGTCGGATTCGACGCTTCGTAGGTGTGGTCGTATCTCTTGATCCGGCCGTGCCTACCCCAAACCGTGTGATGCACCACCACTAATAGGGGATGCTCAAGATTGCTTCGTAGTGGCGGTTGGTTGCATGTAGAGGTGGGCCCATGGATCCAAGTGCCTCTTTTCACATCCTTTGGATCAAACTGACATAACCACGATGTATCCTATCCATCCAAAGCGTGTTCGTGGAAATGATAGTCGCCTAGACCCGAGTTGTGGCAGGGTGTAGGGCCGGCCGCACTAGCAGGGCCGACCGCACCTGCTGGTCCGGCCGCGCCCGCCCGGTGTGGCCCGGTGACTCCCTTTTTATCCCCAAATGTGTACCTGCATATAAAATTTCTAACACAACTCGTGGAACTTTATTAGTACTAAAAACATGCATGAAACTTATCATATACCCTTCTCATTTCCGGGATTTTGACGGTTAGAAGCTTGTTGTAAGGACTGTTAACATTAGCAAATACAATGGATATGCTGGACCAGTGTAACCAGGAACCTTAGACATATCAACTTTCAGATAAAAACCAATAAGATCGCCAATCTTTTGGCAGATTCGTCTTGCTACAAGGAGCAAGCTGAATGCGAGTAATATGCTGAAACGAGTTCTTTCTTCGAGTGTTAAAAGTGCAGCAACCATAATCAGCTACATAATAGTTCCCATCGTTAAGCTTCAAGATATCTTTCTCAATGACGAGCTTGAAGAGACGAGCGAAAACATCTGCACTAGTAGTACACTTGAAAGTCTTCATGATCCAAAAGAACTTCGAGAGCTCCAGAAAAGAGTTAGGCGTCAATTGTATCTTCACGGAGAATTTATCAAGAATAGCAGGAAGTAGAGTATAGCACGAAGATCGAGACCACAAATAAAGAAGTCCCTGTAGACAACAATTCCATCTGCTTCGGGAGAAGGAGTTTCCTCTTCATAAGGTGGACGACCATCACCAATAGGAAAATACCCGGCCTCCTCATACTCCTTAATAGTTTGCCGAAGACAAATGCTGGAGGATATGATTTAGTCTTGGCAACAACGAGTTCACTCAAGTCAACATCAACGTTGGAAAGATCTTCATCACCGCCGGATCTATTCTCGTATCTTATTTCTCCATCTTCGCGACTGCCAGAATTGTGAGTTGCTTCAGTAGCTGGATCATTTGTGCTAGGGATAGCAGTTTCTCCGGTTGGTGGAACGCCAGCAGCAGCCAATTCCTCGGAAGTCATTAGCCTAGCAGTACTTTTAGTGCGAGCCACTTTTCGAAAGAAAAGTAAATACGAAATGTGTATCAATTAACAAGAAACAAGAATCTACAAAATAGCTGGCAAATGACTGAAAAAAACACAAGAAAGGCTAATAAAATACCGCTGAGAACTAAAGAAATCGCCGAGCTTCGGAAATCTTCAAAGCTCTGCATGGAAAACAATCCAGAAAGTCGGAGAATATGGCGAAACAGTGAAATAAAGTTACCCCGCCCGCCCTCTACTTATAGGGTGAGAGGGGAGTAGTTCAAGAAATCGCCTCGAGATGATCGTTGCGCATTTTAGGGGGACGCGTCTGTACTCCGACATTCCGAGGGTGACGTTTTTTTTACTGAAATTCATAGAATCATTAGTGGAAACGGATCGTCGGAGTCAACCCGCTTCCCCGAGGGGCTAATGTTGGGGAATTGGATAAAAATCTTTCACCCTCGAAACTTCAGAGTAGCCTAGACTCCTGCGAATTTGTGAAAGTTTTCGGAGATGAATTGCTAAATTACAAGTCTGTTTCGTAACGAGAAAGCACTCGGGAAGGTGTTTTACACGATTTACTGACTCCTTACCTTTGTGCACAATAATGGCCGAATAAAGCATTGTATTGCAGGTTTTACTTCTCGTTTCAGGGCAGCAGAAGCCTGGAGAGTTCGGGGAACGGAAACGTTGGAAACTTCGGAGATATTAAAGAACTTCACTTCGGCTAAAGACTCAAGTACTCAGTTCGGGGCTTCTGGCGATCGTTAATCTTCGGAATGAAGAATCAGGGGTCAAAGAAGACCGAGTCAAAGACGCTGCCTGAAAAGTCCGATTTTAAGGTGTGAACTGATGGCCGGCTGGTAAATATGTGAAATTAGCCCCACAAATCACGGGATGTAAAAGACGTTCATGTACATGTTCACACCACGAATATTCTCTAGATTCAAGGGTAGTCATGGAATGTAAAAATTCCTTCGTCTCCTTATAAAATGGGGCTTCACAACTTTTGAGGCGGAAACAGACTTTCGGGGATTCCTCGTCCCCTCTCTTATTCCTACTTTCGTGCGTTGGTTCCAGTATCTTGTGTTCGGGGATCCCATCCGATTTTCGGACTCCCCAACACTCGTAGGTGTAGAGTTGGGTGTGTTTGTTCATAGGATGAGTGCAACCCTATTTCTAAAAAAAACTATGCAAGAGATGCCGCCTGTATATTGACCATGAGAGTACAAAAGGAAGCGTAAGTATTGAAGCAACGGACATGATGTGACACTAACTAGCAATAAAATCAAACAGCAGTAGCGCGTCATCTTCCTCCTGATAGGTCGGATATGGTGCCGGCGCTCACCATCGTCGTTGACGAGCACACGGCCGGCCATGACATGACATGCAACCCTTTCCTCTGCAGGAGAGCTAGCAAGTCGAGGAAGCTCAGTTCCGGGAGCAGCATCTCCCCATCAAGGTACTTCAAGACTTGCTGCATGCTGGGCCTCGAGGTGGCGGACGGGTGCGTGCACAACAACCCTATCTGAAGCACAGACCGTACCTCATCGGAGTTGTACTCGCCTCGCAGCTTGGGATCCACAGCCTCAAGGAGCGACCCATTGTGCCAGTGCTGGAGCACCCAGTCGACCAGCAAGAACTGGTTGCCTTGCTCGTCCCGCTTGATGGGTCTTTGCCCGCATGTGACCTCGAGCATGAACGTGCCGAAGGCGAAAACATCGGTGAGCGGGGTCGCCTTGCCCATCCGCACAAGCTCCGGAGCTAGGTACCCTGTGGTGCCAACCACACGAGTGGTCTGCGGGTTGGAACCGTGCTCGTACAGCTTTGCGAGGCCGAAGTCGCCTAGTCGTCCATTCATTTCTCCGTCGAGGAGCACGTTGCTGGTCTTGATGTCGCGGTGGATGACCACCTTCTCCCACCTCTCGTGGAGGAAGTGTAGGCCGGATGCGACACCTTTGATGATCCGGAACCTCTGAGCCCAATCCAAGGTCATTATTGCTGGGTCATCATCTTCTTCGCTGTGCAGGTACTTGTCGAGGCTACCATTGGACATGTAGTCGTACACCAGGATGAGTTCATCTTTCCGCCGGCAGTAGCCAAGTAACTGCACGAGGTTACGGTGCCTGATGCGGCCGATGCTCACAATCTCCGCGATGAACTCTTTCATCCCTTGCTTCGACCCATGGGACACCTTCTTCACGGCGACCTCAACCCCGGACTTCTGGAGCTCTCCCCTGTACACCATGCCGAACCCTCCTGCACCAAGCAAATGCTTGTCCTTGAACCCCTTTGTGGCATGGAACAGGTCCTTGTACGCGAACCGATGCGGCCCGAACTCGCTCTCCCAGTCTTCGCGCAGCTCAGTGTACCTCAGCCGCCTTCGGACAAGCAGAATCACGGCGATGCCCACGGTGAGGACTAGTGCTGCACTTGCGATCGGCAGGGTTATCTCCAAGACTTTTGAGCGAGTCTTGGAGCCAAACTGGGGCACCTTCGGCAACTTGTCGACGTCGATCGCTGGAGCTGACCCGTTCATGCCAAAGCTCCAACCAAGAACATAGTGCCGTGAATTCCCCGGTCCGGTTGCCGACGAGAAGCCGATGTAGGACGGCTCTACTAGCACGGTCGACAGGTTGTAGGCATAAGAGAGCAGCGGCCTCTTGGGCTTCACCATTGCAAGGGGAGCAATGGTCACATTGATCAGCGTCGTCTCTCCCTCGTAGTCCACCCAAACCTGCATCGCCTCACGGCTAATGAGGCTTAGATTTTGGAAGCTGCCATTGCTGTCGTGGTAGTAACCCGTCTCGTTGGATTGCAAGGAGGTGAGGGTGTTCACGTCGATGCCGACGTGGTTGGCGTTGATGTCCTGGAACTCGATGTTCTGCACGGTGTCGAGCTCGATGGCGAGCATGTGGTTGGTGTCTCTGCCGTCGTTCGTGGCGTTGGTGAGCCCGATGTACTGGTCCGTCAGCGCGGTGGAGAGGCTCTCGATCCCCGGCGCGATGACGAGGGCCAGGCCGTGGGTGCTGAAGTCGAGGTAGCCGGAGACGATGGCGAAGACGAAGGCCACGGAGAAGGAGCGCACCGTGCCGTTCGGCGAAGACGACGACCCGCGAAGGCGGAGGGGAGCCGGGTGGAAGGCGTGGCCTTTCTGGTGGGTAGTAGAGCCGTTGGTGAGCTCGACGAGGCCGGTCGCCGTGACCGTGGCGGCGCCGTCGAGGGTGAGGTTCGCGCCGGCGAAGCCGGTGTACACGAATTGGTCGCCGCCGTTGCTGCCGGTGGTAGCCAAGCACGATCCAAGTATGACATGGACAAGGAAGAGGATGGGGAGTAGATGGCAGAGCATGTGTGGTATCACCATTCATGCGAACGAACAGCTTCTCTGTGTAGCGTAGAACGTGTGCGAGTGGTAAGAGCATCTCCATTGGGGGCCTCCATATGAGCCTTTACTCCAAAATTTGGAGGTTTGGTGCAAAAATCCATCTCCAGCAGGGCCTCTAAATGGCCCTCCATTTTTGAGGCCCCTCCAAATCTCCCTTCCAAGCCTCCGTTATTGGAGGCCCTCTACTCCCCCCTCCAAAATGTGATCCCACCATTTTTATTATTTTTCCTTTTGTTATTTACCTTTTCCTCTCTGTATGACAAGACGGGTCCACATCAAAATAGAGGTCCAAGTTAATTTGCTGCTGGAGTTGAGATGCATTTTTGGACCTCTATTTTTTAGAGTTGGACATGTAAATGATGTTTGAAGGCCTCAATTTGGAGGCTTCCGCTGGAGATGCTCTAAGAACACTATTGCAAAGCAGGCGGAACGAGAAGAGCATTTGCAAGAAAAAAGCAGAGCATTTGCAAGAAAAATTAAAGGATGACATCGAGTGACTAATTGTTGCAAGAAAAGATGTGGACATTAATTATTTTCTGAGAAAAAATCCAGGCATACGCAGAGTCAGCAGTGTGCACTGGATGAGGATGAGTGATGACGTTGACGTGCATGTTTGAACACCGGAAAGAACGTGGAAGAAGCGGCATGCAGGAGAAAACGCAGGAAACGACCACTAGAGTCAGTCAAGTACTCAAGTCACCGATAGGTGACACTAGAGACAGCTGTTCTCTGAATATTAGACCTGCAAACCTGTCTTACCTATATGTCTATTTTTTCCGTCCCAATCACGCATATACACAGTATCGTATTGAATACTGATGGCGTTCTGGAATTTAAGTTGCAACTGCAACTTGTTCAATTCCATGTGAGAGCTAATGTGTTGTACTCGTCCTACACCAGGAATGTTTGGTAAACTTCTAGTTTGCCATAACAAAATTCAGAGACATCATAAGTTCCAAAATTATCAGTCATTTTCTTCGTCTTCAGCAGTAGATCGAGTTGCACACAAAGAATTTAAGTAGAATCTTATATTTTTTAATAACGAAATTTGACTAGTAACACCAACTCTTGCCTGTTGCTGAAAATGCAAGGAACATTTATGTCCGTGTACATATACTACAAAACAAGAAGCTATATATGCTAGTGTACATATACTACAACAGAAAAGCCAATATACGCCCTGAAGTTGCTGCAAATCATCTTTCCTTCCCAAGGCTGGAAATGCTCTGCATACTCTGCACTGAAGAAGGATATGACATGATGTACGAGTCGAAGCCTTCATTCTGCATCAGCATCAGCATTTGGAAGCTTAGATGTGCCGGAACAAGCTCCGGCACTGCCAGTTCACCGTTTAGGTACTGCAGAACTTGCCTCATACTGCTAGGCCTTGCTTCAGCAAAGGGATGAGAGCACAACAACCCTACTTTTAGCCCTATGCATGCCTCATCAGCATTGTAGTAACCTCGGAGCTTGGCATCCACCGTATCGATTAGTGATGTTCGGTTCCAATGCTCGACCACCCAATCGACCAACAATATTTGGTTGTTGTCTTCTGAATCCTGCATGATGGGCTTCTGCCCACAAATGACCTCAAGTATGAATATGCCAAAGGCAAATATGTCGGTCGAAGTGGTCGCCTTACTGGTTCGGCCGAGCTCAGGGGCAAGGTACCCTATGGTGCCAACAACATGTGAGGTTTGTGGGTTGTCACTGTGGTCATACAACATAGCAAGCCCAAAGTCTCCTAACCGACCATTCATCCCACTGTCAAGTAACACATTGCTCGCCTTGATGTCCCGGTGGACGACAACCTTCTCCCATTCCTCATGGAGATAGATTAGGCCCGATGCGATGCCTTTGATGATCCCAAACCTCTGAACCCAATTTAGAGTAGCCTTGTCCTCTTGGCAATACAAAAACTTGTCCAGGCTCCCATTCGACATGTACTCATAGACTAGAAACAGCTCACCTTTACGACGGCAATAGCCGAGTAACTGAACAAGGTTAGGATGTTGCATGCGTCCGATGCTAACGATCTCAGCTACAAACTCCTTCATGCCCTGCTTCGAGTTGTGTGACACCCTCTTCACGGCGATCTCGCATTTAGACGACGACGACGTCCGAAGAACCCCCCTGTAAACTTTCCCGAATCCTCCTACCCCCAGTAGGTTCCTGTTCTTGAACCCTTCTGTGGCACGGAACAAATCCTTGTACGAGAACCGATGCGGCCCGAACTCGACCTCCCAATCTTCCCTCAGCTCAGTGTACCTTAGCTGCCTTCGCCGCAGGAGAACAAGGACCGTGCCCACGAACAGCACCACTGCTGCAGTGACTATTGGCAGGATGATTTCCATGACCTTGGATCTTGGCTTTGGGAACTCACGGGGTAGCTTGGGGAGCTTGGAGATGTCGATGGCCGGCGCCGGGCCGTCCATGGCGAAGCTCCATCCAAGAACATAGTGTCTTGAGTCGACTAACCCCGTCGACGACGAGAAGCCGATGTATGCCGTGTCCGGGATCACCGTTGAGAGGTCGTGTGTTGCAGAGAGCAGAGGCCGGGTAGGTTTGCCCATGTTGAGGGGAGCCAGGGTCACGTTGATCTTCTTGGTCTCTCCGTCGTAGTCCACCCACGCTTGCATCGCCTCGTGGCTGATGAGCGTCAAGCTGTGGAGCTCGCCGTCGCCGTCGCCGTAGTAGCCGGCGTCGGTCGAGTTCGCCGAGACGAGGCTGTTGATGTCGATGCCGACGTGGTTGTCGCTGATGTCCCCGAACGCGCTGTTCTGCATGGTGTCGAGCTCGACGGCGAAGAGGCGGTTGGTCGCGTTCCCGTTGTTGCTGCCGTTGAGGAGGCCGATGTACTGCGCCGCCATGGCGCCGGAGAAGATGTCCTTGCTCCCCGCGACGAAGAAGGCGATGCCGTTGGCGCTCACGTCGGGGTAGCCGGAGAGGATGCCGAACACGAAGGAGGTGGAGAAGGACCTCGTCGTAGCTGTGCCACCGCTGGACGCGTTGTCGTTGCGGAAGCGCAGCGGGGTCGGGTAGATGGCATGGCCTTTGAGACGGAGCGTGCCGTTGGTGAGCTCGAGGAGGCCGCTCGCCGTGACGGTGGCCGCGCCGTCGAGGCTGAGGTTGGTGCCGGTGAAGCCGGTGTACACGAACTGGTGATCATCACCGGCGGCGAGGGCTACAAGGTTGAGGCCCACGAGTAGGAAGCATACAGAAGGTAAACGCTTCTTTTTGGACATGATCTTGGATAGAATGCAGAGAGAGAGAGAGAGAGGCAAATTAAAGTTCTGGCACTGTATCGGAGTAGTGCTTTTCTGCTTTACACTCTCAGCGTGAGTTGAGCATACTGATACGGAATTAGAAAAAAAAAACATAGCAACCACAGTATTTCTCTCTGACAATAAATCAGCACCCAGCCAAATGAACATGTTTCGAGGGACATGTGGGTTATTGGATTATCAACATGTCAGAAACCAAAAACACCGTTACAAGTCGATTTCAACATGTAAAAATGTCCAATATTTTCTCCACCGCAACTTTAATCTAAGAAAAGAGGAAAAATTGTAGCATAGCCTACTGGTTCTCGATCGTCGCCTTGTCTCTAGTTGAAGACGGAGTGTAACTTCCGCTTGAATCAAGTGGTGGTATTCAACTAAAAACAATCAGATGGCGCTCTCTGGAATTATTCTATCTCAAAGGATTATTCTGACCGTTGTTTTTTGTAACGAAGAAGGGCTCCTTGCCGTCTTTGACTGGTCATGGAGAATACCTATGTGTGATTGTGTGAACAAGCTCAGACATTGCCTGGCGGGAACAATTTATAATAGATCTGGTACTCACTCCCCAATTCAATAGGATGTCGTGCTCAACTGCTCCTCAATCAATTTACATTAAACTTTGATGTCCTTGTTCCATCTCGAAGGAGCATAGAAATTTCGCGCTCACTTGGTGTCAAACCATGGTCCAGTTTCATTCATATGGCGAGAAATTTTACCCCTACTTCCAGTCAGATCTATGCGGCCGACCTTCTCGGTTGATGTGGGGTCCCCACTGCTGACCTAAAAATTAATTGACTTCAAGAAAGCATTTGACTCTGTTGAATGTGGCAGTCTCCTTGCCATCCTTCATGCCAGGGGCTTTGACGAAAAGTGGTGTCTTTGGGTCAGACGGGTCCTCTCTGCTAGCAAAACAACAGTCGTGTTAAATGGGGTGCTAAGGCGTTGGATCACGTATCGACGCGGTCTCCGCCAAGGCGATCCCATTTCTCCCTTTCTGTTCATAATTGTCGCCGATGTCCTCCAACCCCTAATCAAACTTGCCTGCTCCAATGGGGAACTGTCACCCGATTGATCCACAACTTCCATGCCCTGTTTTAGAGTGTGCGGATGACACCTTGATCCTCGCCAAAGGGGACCCTTCTTCCATGCGGACTCTCAAATCTATTCCGGACAATTTCTCCATGGCCACAGGTCTCACTATAAACTTCCACAAGTCCACTTTTATTCCCATGAACGTTGATCCAGAAGTGGCATATTCCATGGCCGCTCCAATCGGATGTGCTATCTCCTCCTTTCCACAACCTTACCTCGGCTTGCCACTCTCTCCACACAAGTTGCGGGTGTGTTGTGACGCCCTGGGTTTTTAATTACCGTCATTAACGCTAATGACCGGATCGGCCCGAGTCAAACCGGTCAAACACCGGTCAAACCTAGGTCAACCCGGGTCATCACCTCGAAAACCTCACCAATGAACCCTAATGAACCCCTTGACCAAGTATACACACACCCATGGTGGACCCTTGGTCAAAGACACGGTCAAAACCGGCTTAACCATTGACGTCGCCGAATGTTGTTCGGAACTTTTGCCGCGTTCTCCAAAATTCACCTAAACACTTAAAAATCTACCTTTATGAAAGTTGTCCATCTTGTTGAGGGACACATCTTTCGTGTAGATTGGCATTTCAAATTTTGAGCGAGAAAAGGGTGAAAAACTTGGTCAACCGCGGTACCTCCCGTTTTCCGAACGTGCCGACATTCAAAGTTGGCACGACGTTCCCGCAAAATCCGTTGAGAAAAACACCGGACGGCCTTCATGAAAGTTGTAGGGGGTAGTCGGATCTACAACTTTCCTATTCATCACTTTGTGCACTTCTATTCGAAATGTTTGAGAAAAAAGTGGTCAAACACCGCCCGTTCGACACAAGCTAAAGGCACACGGCGCTCCCGCGCGCGCCCGCCGCGACGCGCCGCCGCGCCGGAGCCCCGCCGCCGCGCGCTTGCCGCCCGCCGCCCGTGCCTTGCCCCCTCGGCATCCACGCCCGGTGCGCGCCTTCCCAACGCACCACGCATCCCCAAATTCCGCGCCCGAGGTGCCTTGTACCCCCGCGCCGCCCGTGCAAGCCACGCTCGACCCTACGGTCCGACGTCCGCTCCTCCCGCCAGCGCGCGCGCCGCCAAGGTCACCGCGCGCGCTCCGAGGTGGTCGGCCCACACCGCGGCACTCCCGAAGCCCGCCGCCGCGCCGCCTTTAAAGGCCACGCCCCGACCCGGCCGTTCTCGCGCTGCACGTCGGCGTCCAGCCTGTGTGCCGTCCTGCCTAAGCACCCCCTCCTCTAGCGCTTGTTGCCGCGGTCCAGTGCCTCAGAGCTGTGCCACATGGTCTTCCAACCGTCCCAACACCACCCGCGCCGCCTCCCAGGCCGGAACCCCGCCGGACCGAGCCGCACCGCGGCCAGGCCCCCTGTGCGCCGCCGCCGGCCTTTCCCGGCGATTTCCCCACCATCTTCGGCCACAAATCGGCTTATGGTGGCCCCCTAACCCCTCTCCCCACCTTTCCCGGCCAATCCCCTCACCGGAGCGCCGGAATTTGGCCGGACCACCGCTGCCCGGCCGCCCAGGGGCCACATTGCAAAAGAAAGAATCTTTTCGGGGGCCTCATCGCGAAAGGGTAACTCAAATAGTAAAAGTGCTTTGGCTATTTCTTGTAAATTGCGTAGAAAATCATAGAAAAATCAGAAAAATGCAACACCAATTTTGTTGGATTCGTGATGAAATATCCCACAACTTTTGTTGTTCTGGCCTGAGCTAGTTCCTTATAGTTTTTGCATGAAAAATACAAATGTGAAAACCTAGATCTGCAATATCTCAAAATATATATATCTTCTGTGTCCAAGTTTTGGATATGTTGTGTGTTAGGTCATGACTAGCTCCTATGCCAAAAATTGCACAAATTTATGATGTAAATCTTTTTATAAAAATGTTTTTCCAATTCGCGTGAGAACTGCATAAAGAATTGTTCTTGCTAAATATATTTTTGTTTTTAGCTCAACTTGCGCACACTGTCTTTTAATGTCAAAATGCACATCTTGTGAATTAACCATGATTTGTGGCTTACCAGAAATATTTATCCTCTAATTATGCATGTTTTCCTTTGTAATTTAATAAGCTAAGATCAGTAGAGAATTCATGTGGATGTGCTGGTTCTTTGAACTTGTTTAGGACCAGAGAGAAAGCATGAGAAATTTTAGATCTTTTTGCTGCTTATTTATTTTTGTATGCATTTAAATTGAACCACTAGCTAGCCCTTTGTTATTTTCCATAATATTAACTTTCCTAGCATCCAACACTTACATGTGGGTCCAATGGACCAGGATAGGTGCTAGTAGGCTTAAGAAACACTCCTTTAATTTTTGGTAATTTAATTACTTAATAAAGACCTTAAAAGCCCTTTTAATAATAAAGAGAAATTAAATAAAGAAAAACCCTTATTTAATTCTTTTCCTTTTGAATGTATTATTTAATTTAGTTAAAAGATAGTTAATTATCATTGCTGACCGGAAAGTAATTCATAAATAAAAATATTATTTATACCTTTGATTGTGAAGATGGAAGGGATTAAAGCCTTCACATGAAATGACAAGTATAATAAAAACCTTTATTCAAATATGCAATAAAGAATAACCCATGTACACCAATAACCTTCCTAAAAGGGAAACCCTATCTAAATGCTTGTTAAGGTGAATATGACCAACCCAGAGTTGGATAAGACAACAAACTATCACATCACCTAAACTTGCATTGCATTCTGTGTAGATCTTCCGTACGGAGATTACTCCCTTGTCCCGGAAACCGAGGAAGGAGGAGCGGAAGCTTTACTGCAGTACGTGGAAGTGCTCGACACCGAGGGTGCCCGGGGCTAACCTAGCTGACGAAGGCAAGCTCCGATGCATCTAACCTAGTTTTAAAATTCTTTATTCAATTATCTATGAATGATTGTGCATTTACGTTCAGGAGTTGAATGAAACCCTAGATGCATGGTCCATAGGTACCTTTGTCCTTACTAGTATGATAGGTCGATAGTTGCTAAGCTATAGGACCGTTACAAGTCAGGTGATGATCTCACTTGCGAGAATAGGTTCCTAGATAGGAATCATATTATATCCTAAATGGATTGATCACGTGGTAAGAGCATGGGATCTGGGCTCCGGTACAGTGGTTATGTGGGATAAGTTTTTGAACGTACTAAGCACATGTCGGGTATGGGACCGGTAAGCCTAGTACCTTAATGAGACGGCTAGGGATGGAACTGTAACTACTCTTGGGATTCGCTCTCACGGCATGCTACCGGTGGTGTATGGTGATTCTGGGTGCACTGGGTGGGACATGCCGGATAGCTTGCACCAAAGACTGTGGCCTTTCATCCCGACCCGGGGATTTCGGGAACGGCCTCGGGACAGTCTGTACCTTGGTGGGCAGCCTACCGTGTGTTTGGGTTTACCTTGCAAGGTTTAAATCAATCGATTGTCGGTCTCTCACCATTATCCGAGATCGCTTACTCCATTAGTCATGAGATCCTAATGATGGAAGTTGATGAATATTATGTTTGATTAATTGTATTGTACAACCTTGTTTGTACTAGTTGGCTAATGTAGTAAAGATTAAACCTATTAGAACTTGTGCTAAAATCTTGAAAGTAAGGACCTACTCTTTGTTACTTTTTAGCAAGAGCACCCTAGTAGCCAAAAAGCCTTTCATGGTCTAGATTTGGTGAAGTAGTTATCACCGACGGGTAAGTCTTGCTGAGTATTAGTATACTCAGCCTTGCTATAATGTGTTGATCCAGGTAATGCCTTCAGTGATGTGTGGCCGGAGAGATCCCGCCCTGGCCGGGAGCCGGAGTGGGTGGAGGACGACTACCGAAAGCATCATGGATGGCCTCCCGTGGTGTCTTCGCTTCGGTTAGTTTATTTCCGTTTGCTTTCGAAAACTGCGAACTATCTCAGTATGGCAAAAACTATGGTTTGTAATAATTAAACCCCTCGGGGTACGAATTTGGATATTAATGTTGTTGTATCTCCGGACTCGCCATCGAGTGAGTTTTAATGCATATATTCGATCCTTGTGCTTTTCAAGTGATTTACCGGGCGTTAACCCGGCAACTAACGACAGGATGATACTTTATTATTGCTTAATGACCAAAGTGGATCGGTCTTAGGCGATAGTACGGTATTTTCCTGGGCGGGTTGTCACGAGCTTGGCATCAGAGCTTATATGCACCAGAGATTAATTAATAAACTTAATCAATGGTTTTTGGAATAAAATTTGCCAAGATTGTCTGATTTTCAAAAATACGTTGGTCCGCTAAGGATAAACTAGACCGAGAGGCCCTAGAGGGAATTTTGGGTTCTTTCAGGTGGCTTAATTAACTTATGGTTTATTTTGCTAACTTCCAGCACATTACTTTATGTCAGACTTACTTTCTTGCACAACCAAACTAGGAGCCACGTGTTTTATACGTGTGCTGTTCCGCATCACGGGAATTGCGAGGGTTGATGGAGTGATCCATTCCACGGATCCCATCTTCGTGTCTGTTGATGAGTTGTGTGTCGCCACGTGTTTCATACGTGTGCATTCCGCATGTCGCTCATGCGAGGCAAGGATACACTCCATTCAAACGGAGGGTGTCCGAGGCTGTCCATGCAGCGGCTTAACGCATGGGTGCCGTTTCTATAGTGATCGGTAATGTATGTGGACGCTTTCGTGACGTGCTGGCACGGAAGGTTCGTTTTCTGCGTGGTACATAACAACGCTTCGTTAGTCGTTAAGCGAGTACCGTATAGCTCTCGATTAGATATTATAGGGAGAGACGATTAAAGCCTTGCCACCGGCACTAACTTCGATTTTTGGCTTGATTGCCATGTGAGGTC
Organism: Cenchrus americanus; assembly: GCA_947561735.1. Lineage (NCBI taxonomy): Eukaryota > Viridiplantae > Streptophyta > Magnoliopsida > Poales > Poaceae > Cenchrus > Cenchrus americanus. Next base: position 250,576,544 of record OX387245.1, on the reverse strand, counting down.
GATTAGGACGTCTTGCATGCATGTTAAAAATCGAAACAACTAAAATGGTCCCGAAAACTAAATTTCCATATGCTCTCTAAGGAAGATTATGCTAGTGTGTGCTTTTTTTAAACCGAAGTACCTCTCATACCTAGCCGTCATGCCGCCGAAATTTTGAAAAAGTTGTTACCTTGTGCCAGGTTAATTAAACCAAATTGTTAAAAAAAACAATTGCTCCTTAACTAGTTATCTTGTATTAGCAAGTCTCAATCCTAGTTCCTTTGGGTTGGTTTACACTTCCTAGGCACATCTAGGTTCGGACCATCCACCTTGTTCCTTATTCGATGCTCAACCTTAAAATCTAATTAGGTGTTAAAGAATTTATTTTTGAACCGGGAAAACTTGGGAAAGTTTTGAGGTTTCGGATTTTTGGTTATGAATTTCTGTTCACAATCGCCGAACTTCAAGTCATTATGTATGTGTGCTCGCTTCGAATTCTAGCATACAACCGTGCCTTTGTGCACATGACTACCCGATATTACCCAACGGGGAGAAAAGAGAACTTTTGCCATTCTACCATACCGTGGGAATGCCTTGATCTTAGAATTCAATCTTCAATGGTGATTCTCCTATCATCATGTCATTTCCGTCGCCTTGTATTTTCCCTTCAACCCCTTTTGCCCTTAAACATGTTGAAGCACTAAGATATTATTGGTATTGATATCCCTGTCATGTTTACTTCAACTTCCAATCATGATCTTATTCCTCATGGTCTTGCTCACAATGCTTTGAAAATAAATAAATAAATAAATGAATATGATCATGTCTCTTCTTGAGCATGCATTTGCATGGCATGTGCATTTGGGAACCTTGGGTGAATTAACATGCATACGCTTGGAGTGTTTCAATATCTCCCACTCTATCCTTTGTGTTTGGTGACGTTGTTATCTCATAATTAAAGGTGCCGTGACGGAACCTAGGGCGTCATGTGCGCTGCAGGCACATGATTGCCACTAGGAGCGCATTAGGTATCTTGGTTGTGAGAAATGCGACTCGCCACGCATACTCCTTTTCAACTTGTGATTGTCCTCTCAATCGCTATCTCATTTTGTGGGTAACTGAGTCATGCTGACATGCATCATAGGCATCTACTACATGAGCATATGCATCGTGTCTCCATACACATGTGCATCACATCACTTTTTGAAAAGCATTGCATCGTAGTGGCACGACCATGCCACATAAGGTTGCAAACTAAGTAACGCGTGAGCAAGATCGTTCGGAAGATCCTAGACCAATTTATCCTTCCATACTTTCCGTTGCATCCACAAGTAAACTTCGTGCAAGAGCTTTCCATTACTTGTCGCTCTTGACTACTCCTATGGGCTAATCTCGAACCGATGGTGGTTATGCTCCTTGCCCAATAATCCCATCGTGTTGCGCTCTCACGGTGATTCCAGAGAATCTGAGAGGACCACTTCCCTAATTCTCTATCTTGTCCTTGGAATTTCGAATCTCGGGACGAGATTCTTCTTAAGGGGGGTAGACTGTGACGCCCCAGGTTTTTAATTACCGTCATTAACGCTAATGACCGGATCAGCCGAGTCAAACCGGTCAAACACCGGTCAAACCTAGGTCAACCTGGGTCATCACCTCGAAAACCTCACCAATGAAACCTAATGAACCCCTTGACCAAGTCTACACACACCCATGGTGGACCCTTGGTCAAAGACACGGTCAAAACCGGCTTAACCGTCGACATCAGCGAATGTCGTCCGGAACTTTTGCCGCGTTCTCCAAAATTCACCTAAACACATCAAAATCTACCGTTATGAAAGTTGTCCATCTTGTTGAGGGACACAACTTTCATGTAGATTGGCATTTCAAATTTTGAGCAGAAAAGGGTGAAAAACTTGGTCAACCGCCAGTACCTCTGTTTTACGAACATGCCGACATTCAAAGTTGGCACGACGTTCCTGCAAAATCCGTTGAGAAAAACACGGACGGCCTTCATGAAAGTTGTAGGGGGTAGTTAGATCTACAACTTTCCTATTCATCACTTTGTGCACTTTTATTCAAAATGTTTGAGAAAAATGTGGTCAAACACCGCCGGTTCGACACAAGCTAAAGGCACTCGGCGCTCCTGTCGTATGGACCTCCCTGGGCCCACTACCTCGGTGGGTACCAGGACCGACTACTCGGTGGGCCCCTGGGACTACCCGGCTTGCACTACATGGCATCTGATGGCGTGGAGCGCAAGGACTACAAAGGAGTAGTACTCGGTTAGGGAGCTGTACATGTTCCGCATCGTATGGAGGACTCCTAGACGTACTCGACTAGTACTCTCTCCGTACTACGACTTGTAACCCCGCCTCCCGTACTATATAAGGCGAGGCAGGGACCCTTCTCTATCATCGCATCATCCCGTAAACGCACCCAATCAATCCATAGCTACGCAGCATACAAGATGTAGGGTATTACGCACCTCGCGGCCCGAACCTGTCTAAATTGTGTGCCACGTGTCTCTTCCTTCGAGTTACCGATCTCGGCGAGGCCACATTCATCTACTTCGGGTACTCCCCTTAGTAGGTTGCCGGTCTAAAACACCGACAGCTGGCGCGCCAGGTAGGGGATCTCGCCCGAGATCACATGGCGAACTCGACGGCTCCCGTCTACTTCAAGCCAACCGTCGCCTTCAACCGCGGTGACACCTTCGTGTTCGGCGCCTGGGTCTGCACTGCTGACGGCGCGGGCTCCTTCCAGCGCCGCCTAACCATGCCGCCCAACCCGAAGACCGGCTTCGTGACGCTTCCTGAAGTTGTCACAGGCGAACTCGCCGGCAAGTTCGGCGAAATTTCGCTCTTCAACCACCACGCTGACTTCGAGCTCGAGTCCGCTTCCAACTCGAACTCGACGTCTCCATGGGCCATCGCTTGCGAGCCGACCGCTCGGTCATCACAAGAGGTCCCCTCACCTCGTGAGCGCTCCGCGCATGGCCCCCGCATCCTCGGACGGGCCCGCACGGGAGCTCCCTCTTCGCACCGGGCCGGCAAGGAGCCCGTACCCGAGTACAACTCGGACTCCGACAACGCCCCCGGCCACGCTTCAGACTCCAACCCTCTCTCTGAGTTCTACTCGAGCCCCGATTACGAGTTCGACTTTGGGTCGGACCCTGAGGAGCCCGAGTCCGAGGACAACTCCACTGATCTTCCCTTGTCAGGGCCGGCCTCTGGGCTGGTTATAACATCTACACCGGCCGGGAGATTCGTCTACTGGCCAGACTACAAGCCTGCTGACCTGATAAGTGGAGACTCATGCTACGTCTCCTACATCGACTCGCTCCCGTTCCAGGAAGGAACACCACTGGCCCAGGCTGACTCGAACACACCAACTGAGGTGGCGCCTTCTGAGCCCAGCCTTGGCACCCCTGATCGCCAAGTCTTCATGGCTGCTGGCGACGCCCCAGGACCTTCAGGGACAGCTACCCAAGACAGGTACCTGGAAGACATCTCCTCCGACGAGCTCTCTGCTGATGCTCCACCAAACGAGAACCCTGCAGACAGAGACGCTCGACGTGAGCGTAACCGAAGCGCAGCGAACGTCGCCGACGCCTCTCCGCGACAACTTCCCCGTCCGCAACCTTGCGGAAGCTCTCGAGGCGGTCGAGAGCAGAGTACACACTACCCCTGAGCAATGCCTCATGTCGATCACAGCGATCGCACGTCAGGCTCAGGGCATACGCGCTGGAGAGGTCATCGCCAAGCTCGCTGAAGAGGCCTACTTCATGCGGGTCGACAACAGAGTCAACCAACCTCCTCCTGCCAGGCACCGCGACAACGAAGCTACAAGTCGCAGTGCCAACGACGGTCCCAACCGAAGACGAGCTGAGCTCCCAACTCAGCCCAACCGTACTCGCTCCCACGCCGGCGGACCTCCACAAGATGGCAACAGCAACCGCGAGGTTGTCCCCCACCGTGCTCCGGCCGGTGGCGGCGGCCACGACCCTGACGGTGGCGGCAGCGACGGCGGAAGCTCCAACCATGGAGCCAACGAGAGAGCCGACGGCGGCGGCGGTCGCGGCGGCCGCGGCCACGCGAACCGCCCACGCCTCCGGCGCCTCCCGGGCGGCTACGATGCCCGCCGGAAGATTGAGGAGCCGCGGCGGAAGAAGTCGTCCACCGCCGGCGACAACGATGGCTTCCCCGCCTTCTCACCTCGACTTCGCAACTTACTCCTCCCCCGACAAGTTCAAGCCTTTGGGGATCACCAAGTACGATGCGAAGCAGGACCCCATCCAAGTGGCTCGGGTGCTACGACCTCTCCATCGAGAATGCGGCGGCAACAACGACACCAAGTGCCTCTACTTCCCCTTCGCCCGGACCAAGCCCCACTCACATGGCTCGAGTCGCCGGACAAGCACTCGATCGACAAGTGGGACCGGGCGAAGGAGCAGTTCACCGGCAACTTCGCGGGCGCCATGGGCCGATCGGGTACTCGCATGGACCTGGCCATGGTCAAGTAGGAACAAGGCGAGACCCTCCGCAAGTACATGCGCCGCTTTTTCGACAAGCGCGCTACCGTCGTCGACGTCACCGACAAGGAGGTCATCGACCTCTTTCAAGACGGCCTCTACCACCGCCGCACCTTCGAAGACTTCGGTCGCCGCCGCCCCAGGTCCATCCCCACCTCAAGGACATGATCACGTCCTGGGCAGACGAAGAAGACAAGGCCAACGCCAAGTACGACGCCATCCGTGGCAAGACCAAGCAGAACCAGGGCGGCGGCAGTGGCAACAACGTGAACCAAGGCGGTCGCAACAACAACAACCATAACAACTACTCGGGTTCCAACCGCAAGCGCAAGCCAGACAACACTGTCACGACTATCCAGCGCCCTGCGAAGGAAAACCCGAAGAGGAACTCCAGAAGCTTCAAAGACTTGTTGAAGGAGAAGTGCCCGTGGCATCCAAACGGCAACCACAACACCAAGCAGTGCTACCAACTCAGGCATGCACTCAAGGATACGCCGGAGCCACCGCACCCTCACGACAAAAAGGGCAAGAAGAAGGACGGCGACAACAACGACTTCTAGGAAGCCGACAAGACTGTCAATGTTCTCTTCGGCGGACTGCCCAGAAGACGGGGGAGCGAAGGCTACCCGTCGAGAAGTCATGAGCATTGAACCGGCGGTTCGACTCCTCTCGGGTGGCCGGAGGTACCCATTACCTTTTCCCACGCGGATCAATGGACCGGCTTCTCCGAACCAAGACGCTTCCCCCTCGTCCCGAAACCGGTGGTCGCGGGCTCCAAGCTCAACAAGGTCCTCATCGACGGTGGAAGTGGACCGAACGTCCTTTTCACCAAGACCTTGAAGAAGATGAAGCTCGACATCACCCATATGCTCACCAAGAGCAACACGCCCTTCTACGGCATCGTCCTCGGCAACGCGGCTATCCCACCGGGCTCGGTGGTCCCGCCGATTACCTTCGGGGAATCTCGGGACAACTACCATACCGAGTACGTAAAATTCGAGGTCGCGGACTTCGAGACTTCCTACCATGCCATCCTCGGCAGACCGGCCATCGCCAAGTTCATGGCGGTGCCACACTACACCTACTTGGTACTCAAGATGCCAAGCCCAGCGGGTGTACTCTCTCTCCAAGGGGACTTGAAGATCTCTCACGACTGCGATACAGAAGCCATGGAGATCGCTTCCACAAATCAAGTACCCAACGCCATGATGGAGGTCTACGCCACGTCGAAGAAACTTGCTACAAGTGAGCTCGACATCCCTGAGAAGTCTGACAACTCCAACAAGCCTCAGCCAGCTGAGGAGATCCTTGTCCAGACGATCGACCTCGGGACAGGCGACGCCAGCAAGACCACCACCATCGGGGCCGGCCTCGACCCCAAATAGGAAGACGCGCTCATCGCCTTCCTTCGGGCTAACCGCGACATCTTCGCATGGAAGCCGCGGACATGTCGGAGTGCCCGGGGAGCCGATTGAGCACCGCCTCAACGTCGATCCTAAGGCCACCCCCAAGCGACAACACCTCCGACGCTTCGCCGACGACGGACGGGACGCCATCAAGAAGGAACTCGCCAAACTACTCGCGGCCGGCTTCATCGGAGAAGTCTTCCATCCCGAGTGGCTCGCCAACCCCCGTCCTCGTCCGCAAGAAGAACTCGAACGAGTGGAGGATGTGCGTCGACTACACCGACCTCAACAAGCACCGCCCCAAGGACCCCTTCGGGTTGCCGCGTATTGATCAAGTCATCGACTCCACGGCGGGTCGCGACCGCCTCGCTTCCTTGATCGCTACTCCGGTACCACCGGATCGCGATCAAGGAAGAAGACCGAGAGAAGACCGCGTTCATCACCCCGTTTGGCGCGCATCGCTACACGACCATGTCCTTCGGGCCGAAGAACGCCGGCGCAACATATCAATGAGCTATCCAAGCTCGCTTCAAGAAGCGCTCAACAAGAACGTCGAGGCCTACGTGGACGACGTGGTCGTCAAGACCGAAACTCCGGTACCCTCATCGACGACCTTGAAGAGACTTACGCATCTCTCGCGTGAGTACCGCCGGGAAGCTCAACCCGAACAAGTGCGTCTTCGGCGTACCTTCGGGCAAACTACTCGGCTTCATCATCAGCCAGCGTGGCATCGAAGCCAACCCCGAGAAGATCTCCGCCATCACCAGCATGAAAGCTCCCACGAGCATCAAAGACGTTCAGAAGCTGACCGGGTGCATGGCGGCACTGAACAGATTTATCTCGAAGCTTGGAGAACGGGGCCTACCCTTCTTCAAACTACTCAAGCACCAGGAGAAGTTCGTGTGGACTCCAGAGGCGGATCAAGCCCTTGCCCAGCTCAAGGACTTCCTGTCGAAGCCACCGGTCCTCACGGCTCCCCGCAAAGGCGAGCGGCCTCATCGCTCTACCTCGCCGTGACTACTCACGTGGTCGGTATCGCCATCGTCGTCGAGCGGCAGGAAGACGGCCACGCCTACCCGGTCCGGTGCCCGGTCTACTTCGTCGGCGAGGTTCTATCCGAGTCCAAGGCACGCTATCGGCCTATGCGAAGCTCCCGTATGCGTACTCATCACCTCGCGGAAGCTACGACACTACTTCCGGGAGTACTCAATCTCCGTCGTCACCGACTACCCGCTCGGCGACATCTGCGGAACCAAGATGCTACCGGAAGAATCTCCAAGTGGGCGTCGAGCTCGGCGCCCTCACCATCGACTTCAAGCCACGCACAGCCATCAAGTCGCGAGGCTCTAGTCGACTTCATGGAAGAGTGGCGCGAGAACCAGCTGCCTACCCCGACGGTGCGACCAGAGCATTGGGTGATGTACTTCGACGGCTCACTCAACCTCAAGGGCGCAGGTGCAGGGTACTCCTGTTCTCTCCAACGGGCGAACAACTCAAGTACGTCCTGCAGATCTTCTAGAAGGTCTCAAACAACAAAGCCGAGTACGAAGCTCTCCTACACGGGCTGCGCCTCGCGTCTTCACTTGGGCATCAAGCGGCTACTAGTCTACGACGACTCCGCGGTGGTCATCAACCAAGTCAACAAGTCCCGTGACCGCAACAAGGAGAACATGGACGCCTGCGCCTAGAAGTCCGCAAGCTCGAGAACAAGTTCTACGGTCTCGAGTTCCATCACATCGTCCGCGACAACAACGTTGCGGCGGACGCCCTCTCAAAGCTTGGATCCACCCGCGCTCAAGTACCAACGGGTGTCTTCGTTCACGAGCTTCACGCGCCATCCATCCCGGAGCGGCGCCGGCAAAGAACCATTGTCCCGGCCCAACCCACCGGCCGGACAGGGGTCATGATGATCGACGTGGATTGGAGGCAACCCTTCATCGACTACCTCAGCGAGCAGAAGGTCCCCTCAGACAAGAACTCGGCCGAGCAGCTCGTCCGCCGCGCCAAGTCCTACGTCCTCGTCGGAGACAAGCTTTACAAGCGGGGTGCATCCTCTGGAGTACTCATGAAGTGCGTCCCTCGGCAAGAAGGCAAGGACATCTTGGAGGAGATCCACAAGGGCGTTTGCGGCAACCACGCGTCCTCCCGTACGCTGGTCAGCAAGGCCTTCCGATGAGCTTTCTACTGGCCCACTGCCCTGGGCGATGCTGAAGAACTCGTCAGACGGTGCCAAGGATGCCGGTCTTCGCCAAGCAAGCAACACGTCCCGGCCTACAAGCTAGTCACCATACCGCCAACCCCGGCCCTTTGCGTGCCGGGGGCTCGACATGATTGGGCCACCGCCAACCGCGCCGGTGGTTTCAACGATCTTACGGTGGCCATCGACAAGTTCACCAAGTGGATCGAGGTCAAGCCGGTCACATGCCCCAAGGTCGACAGAGTACTCGACTTCTTGGATGAACTCGTGCATCGCTACGGACTACCCCACCGCATCATCACAGACACGGGCTCCAACTTCAACAACCACCGCCCTGGGAATACCGCGAGAACAGCGGGATCGACGTCCGATACGTCTCAGTTGCCCACCCTCGGGCCAATGGACAAGTCGAGCGCGCCAACGGGATGGTGCTCGACGCTCTCAAGAAGTGGCTACACGACGCTGCTAACTCCAAAGGGGGCAAGTGGATCAAGGAACTACCCAACGCACTCTAGGGGCTACGGACTCGCCCATCCAAGCCAACGGGGCAATCCCCTTACTTCTCGGTCTACGGCTCCGAAGCAATCCTCCCCGCCGACATCATATGGAACTCACCGGCGGTGGAGCACTACGACGAAGGCGTCTCTCGAAGACGACGAGACGAGTTGACATCGACGCCCCTCGAAGAAGCTCGGCCGCGCCGCCCTCGTCCAATCGGGCCGAGGTACCCGGTGGGTATCCGACGCTACCACGATCGCAACATCAAGGAACGCTCCTTCAACGTTGGTGATCTCGTCCTTCGTCGCATCCAGAACACGGAAGGACTACACAAGCTCAGCTCCCCCTGGGAAGGTCCCTTCACCGTGGCAAAGGTGACCGGGCCCGGCTCATACCGCCTCCGGACACTTGAAGGCGAAGACATCAACAACTCGTGGAACGTCGACCGGCTCCGTCGATTCTACGCCTAGTCTACACGACTACTCGGGGTTCAAGTCTACACGACTACATCAACACCCCTCCGTCGTAAGCGGCCTCACGGTCCCGGCCCCGCCTCCGGACTACTCCTCTCCAGGATCCAGCCCGTGCGGCTACCTACGGATCCTGGGCTGCGACGAGCGACAAAGGACTCTAGCAGCGGTCTACTGAGAGACCATACTTCAAGATCCAGCCTACACGGCTACCTACGGATCTATTGCTGTAAGCGGCTACCCGCCCTAGCATCACTCCGTAAGCGGCCCCCGGTCCCGGGCGACTACTCGTAACTACGGCCCTGGCCATCCAGGTGTACTTCTTCAGTAATAAAGCTTGATCGTTCATCAACTTCTTTACTGTCTACTTCCCTCAACGGGACTACCGCCGAGTACGACTACTCGCGACAACTCCCCGATGGGACTCCGCACTCTGAGATCGCGACTACGAGTACTCATTGCTGGAATTTTCCTTTCATTAATACTTAAACAATTCCATTACAATTGTTTCTGTACAACTCTGGCTACTAGCTACCTATTATAGGGCTACTAGAGATTGAGCTTATCAGCCACCTGCTCCGCGATGGGAGCCATCTGCTCCAGCAGCTCCGCGTACTGCTCATCAGTGCAGTTGGCGGCTACTCCGCCAGCGACTACCTCCACCGGGGCCTTCGGGAAGTACGACTTCATGAAGGCCAAGACCTGCTTCGGGATCGACCTCTCCATGTGCTTCACTTAAGCCGCCGGCCGCCGGGGGGCATCCCCGAGGCGATCCACGAGCGGAGCGATCTTGGGGCCGCCGGATGAGGAACCAAGAGCCTCGCGATCGGCGGCGCGGCTTCTTCAAGATCTTTCGAGTGGGCCCGCGGTGCCTCGCAGTCTTCATTCAACTGCTCGCAATGATTTGTAGCGATTGACGAGATCGCGGTCAGATGCAATCCGAAGCTCCATGTGCTTCTCGCACTCGAAGGCAAGTTCTTTGTAGTCGAGCTCGAGTACCTGGCGGGCTTCCTGCTCCCGGTAGAAGAGGTTCTTCATGCTCGTCTCTGAGGACTTCAACTGCTCCACTTGGCCCTCAAGATCTGCAAATATAACAAAGCACAGCGGGTCAGACTACCTCTCGCCTCCAGCAACTACCCAACAAGTCAAGTGGCGTACCTTTGTTCTTGTTGCGGAGCGTCTTGTTCCTCCGCACCAAGTCGTCGCTCTTGCCTCGCATGTCCTAGATATCATTGTGGTACTTGGCAAAGGCAAGCATCGAGCTTCGACTGCATGGCGGCCGCGTGCTTCCGTGACTCCAAGAGCTGCTTCTCCAACGCCTCAGGCCGGAGCACCATGTCGCCGAAGCCTTGGAGCATGCTCGACTTCTCACGGGACCTCTCCACGACGTCCTGCACAGACAACACATGTCAAAATGAGTACTCAACATAGAGGATTGACTACTCGGGAGTCCGGACTACTCACCTTCATCCATTGCTCGGCTGGCGGACCGCCTCCGGGTGCTTGGCTACCGTCGCCGGAGTCCACCGGGTCGTCGGCCCGGCGCCTCCACTCGCCACGACTACTTGCGGCGGCCTCCGTCATCGCCGTAGAACGGATGGGCTCGCGTCCTAGATCTCCGGGGAGCGGATCGCCACCTCCAGAGCGACCTCTGGCGACGTGGTGACTCCTTCTCCTCCGATCGCCGTGGCGGCCTCTTCGGCGGCTACGTCCGTCTGCTCGGGGGCTCCACCGGTAGCCTCCGGCACCTCTGGTGTCGACTTCTGCATAGGCACCCCCGCAGGGATGTCACTCCCTTCGGCCTCGGCACATGTCAAAGAGAAGACAAGTGTATCAGCGACTACGACTACCTCTCGAGGAGCTCTACAGCTTCAGAAGAGTACTCACCTTCGACCACGCTGGCCTCGGGCAATGACGCCTCAGTAGCCGGCGCCTCAGGCACGTCCTGGGGAGCAGGAGCGGACTCCTCGGCGGGCGGCGCGACTTCTTCCGCCACCGCCGTAGAGGGTACATCCCCTTCCCAGGACAGATCCGTAGATTTCCTGCAGAAGCACATACAATTGGTCGTCAGTCAACCTCGACTACTACAACAAGTACTACTCGGGAAGATGCAGTACTTACAAGCTCGACCGGACTATCGTCACGGCCGGGGCACCGAGGATGCTGGCAATATCTACCAGTCCACCCTCGGCGGGCGTCTCTTCTCGCACCTCGGCGGCCATTGCCTCCTCTGCAGCGACGGCGGCCGGTGCAGCGCCCTCCTGCGCTCCTGTGGCCACCACCTCTTCAACGGCGGCGGCTACGGGCTCCGTGCTCCCCTGAGGAGCAGGGGGCTGGCGCTCCGATTGCGCCAAGAGCTCTTCAACAGTGGGGGCTGGACTACGACTTCCAGCGGGCTCCCCCACTGTACCCCACTCGCCTTCGTCGCCCTCTTCGACGGGCTCCGTTGGCGGCACCTCCTGCATACAAGGGGGCTCACTCATCAACAAGCGTACTCGCACGATGGGTATTCGACTACTCCAGTCAAGACAGCGTACCTCTTGAGGCGTGGTCTCTGAGACCTTCAACTTCTTCGCCACCCGCTTGCGGGCGGGGTTGCGCGGCCTCCGTGGCGGCGCAGCCAGACTAGCCTCTAGGCTAGCCGGCGGGTCCCGCACAAGAGGTACGTGAGACAAGCACGGGCGGCTAAACCTCGACCGCAAACGCGGAAGCGGTCCTGCAGCGTCTCGTCGTCATCGTCGTCATCGTCGTCGTCGTCGGAGCCGTTGAGGACCATGTGTGGTTCAAGGACCGGTGGATGGTCGCTTCCTTGTGTGATGAGTGATTGACAACGTTGTGTGGACCGATTCTTGGCTAAGTATTGCAGGTGCGGGTTGCGGCTTGACTCGTGTTGGTGCGGGTGAAGAACAAGCGCGAAAGGTCGTCGCCGGTGAGGCCTCCGGGTGTGGAGAAGACAAGTAGGTCGTGTTCGAGGGACCCGGTGGCCGGCGGGGGTCAAGTGCGGGCCGCATGGTGGCATGAACAGCAAGATGAAGTCGTGGACGGTTTCTTGGTTGAGCCTCAAAACCAAGGTCGAGCCGGGACTACGTGGGAGCCAAGTCATGAGTGGAGATTGGCGGAGGCTACACCGAGTTCGCGGGGTTTCCGGTGGTTCACCAGAAAACCACTGGGTTTCTTGGTTGATCCACAAAGCCAAGACCGGAGAACCGAAGACGGAGGTGCAGCAGCACCAGACCGGTCTGACCGGTGGGTCTGACCGGTCTGACCGGTGGGGACCGGTCTGACCGGTGAGGAGCACCGGTCTGACCGGTGTGCGACGACGCAGTCCGGAATCTTCGAAGCGGAGGACACGCGTCGGGATCGCATGGCTTGCGTCGAGGCTACGCGAGGGTGCGGTCGCCGGGCATCCGTCCGATGGTGAAGATATCAAGAATTCCAAATCCGCCCTCGAGGGGCTTGTATCCCTAGTTAGTAGAGAGGGGCATTTTAGACATTCGGTTGCCGCCTATATAACCCAAGAGGTGAGAGGTTGGCAGCCAACTCTTGGAACCCTAGCTCATTAGTTTTCCTATTTTCTACCTATTTTCTCTAGGTTTTCCTTAGGACTAGCAAGAGAGCTTCACGGAGAGATCTTGTAGAGAGGGATGGATGATCGGGCGGCTTGCTAGACCTTGTACGAATCCTTGTTTCATGTATAGATGATTCGGCGTGATTCCTCAAGGTTTGGATGTGTTTTCCCGGTTGTTTTTGGTGGTGATTTTCGGAGCCCTCTTCCGGTGATTTCTTTGGAGTGTTTTTGGGGCTTTTCTCTTGGTGATTCGGTGGGGGAAATTTGTGGGAACCCTTCGTGGTTCTTTAGGCCGTGATCCCCCCTCCCAAATCCGTGAGAAAAGTTGCTCGAATTTGGGGTTTCTTGAGTTCTTGGGTTGGAAGTGCTTTCGGCGGGATTTCTTCGATTCCTCCTTTTTGGACGAGATTTGGTGGGATTAAACTTGGCTATGGACTCCTCATGAGGTGCTCCCGATATCCCCCAAAGTCTTGTTCAAGTCCGTGGAGCGATTCGGGAGATCGAGATTTGGATTTGGGGGAGTTGACCCGCGGGTGCTGTTCATCCCGAGTCGCCGGTGCTACACCGGCTCGACCGGTGCTCTTGACCGGTCTGACCGGTGCAAGCCCTTGTGGGTTTTCGCTCGGGTGAGTGTCTTGGTGCGTTCTTTGTTGTCCCGTGGTGCCGCTGTTTCGAGTTTGGGTTCGTTTGGTGGTCGGTTGGCCCGTTTGGTGCCTTGGGGGCTTTCTCGTCGCCATCGGTCCGACCGGTGCGTCTCACCGGTCGACCGGTGTAGAGCCACTTAGTGGAAGTTGCTCGGGTTCACCGGCGAGGGACCGGTCTGACCGGTGGTGCTCACCGGTCCGACCGGTGTGGGTCCGTAGACTCGGGGTTTGTTGTTCCGCCGCGTTCTCGAGTCGGAAGGTTGTGTGTGTTGGTTCCTAGGTCCAGTGGCACTCCAGTGGCTACGTGGGCTTGGCCAACTTGGGTAGTGAGTCGGAGACGTGTGTTGGAAGTCGTGTTCGTCTTGTTGGAGTTCTCATCTCCATCGAGAAGAATTTTTATCGGCTCCCATTCACTCCCCCCCCCCTCTCTGGTTCGCCGTATCGGTCCTTCAAGTGGTATCAGAGCCGGTTCGGGTCTTTGTTGACTCTAACCGCCCTAAGATCCAAGGATGGCGTACCGGGGAATGGGGGTTCGGGTCCTCCACACTTCGATGGCAAGAACTACCGGATGTGGAGCAAGCGGATGGGTGCGTTCCTCCGCGGAAAGGGTCGGACCGTTTTGGGATGTCACGGTGGACACGGGCTATGTCCACCGATGGATTTCCTAGCTCCGGGGTCGAGGGGACGGATTCGACGCCAACAATAAGGCGGTCGACTACTTGTTTCGTGCTTTGTGTCGGCCGAGTTCGATCGGGTGCACACCGAGCACTTGGCTTGTAGGATTTGGGCGGTGTTGAAGGAGGCTCATGTTGGGAACGCCCGGGTTCGAGCACGGTTGTATGCGACCTACGGAGAGAGTACGAGAACTTCACTCATCTCCCCGGTGAGTCCATCGATGCCTTGTTTCAGAGGTTCACGGTGGTGGTGAACAACATGAGGGCCAATGTGGACGTGCTCCCGTACGATGATCATGATAGAGCGGTCAAGCTCTTACACTCTTTGGATCATACGATATGGGGCGGAAAGTTCGAGGCCATAGTCGAGTCGGAGAGGTATGATACTCTGACGGTGAACGAGCTGTTCTCGAAGCTCAAGTCGGCTGAGGTGGATAGGGGCATGACTGCCAAGCTCGAGGGACCGACTGATTCCCATAGTCTTGCCCTCGTTGGTGGTTCCAAAGGAAAGACTAACTCTAACCCATCCACCAGGATGTTCTCTTTCTCCTCTTTGATGTCTATGCCAGATGAGGAGTTCGACGAGCTTGGAGAGGACGAGCTGGCGCTCCTGACGAGGCGGTTCGAGAGGCTGCACGAGAACCGCGTGAACAGGAGGAGGAACACGAGGACATGCTTCAAGTGCGGCAAGACTGGACACTATTTCGCTGAGTGTCCAAAGGCGAACGACCCCGACAAGCACAAGTTCAAGGACAAGAAGAAGAAGTCCAAGACGAAGGATCATGGACATGGGAAGAAGACACGGTCTCGAGAGAAGATGAAGAGATCAAGCGACATCGAGTCTGATTCCGAGGACACGTCTTCAAGCTCGAGTGATGAAGACGAAGAGGATGAGAAGAAGAGGAGGAAGAAGAAAAACTTTGGCAAGTATCTCAATGGCCTTTGTGTGATGGGCCTAAGCCTCAAGGACGACTTCGCGGCATGGCTCGCAGTTCGAGCGAGCAAGAGAAGCCGGAGGGACGCCTCGGATTTGGATTCCGAGGATGAGGTATGTGATGAGCTCTCCTCTTTGCGCAAGGAGAATGAGGAGTTGGTTGACTTGCTTGATAATCGCGATCACATGCTTAGAGAGGCTAAGAAGCTTAGGAAGGAGCTTAGATCTTTGCTCGAGGATGCTAGGACTAGAGTGGCCGAGCTAGAAACACGGAGTTCTTGATAGCAAGCTTGAAATTAATTCGCTCAAGGCTAGCCCCGTTGTTTCGATGAAAATGATTGTGCTCGATTGCTCGCTTTCCTAGCCGACTTGAGCGATCTTAGGGAGAAGTATGCCTCCAAGTGTGAGGAACTAGATGTGCTTAGGGTTGAGTTGGCCGAGCTACAATCTAGACCCACTTTGCTTGGTGCTTGCACTTCTTGCCCTAGTTTGCATGAGAAAATTGCCGAGCTCCGTTCTCGCATTGTTTCACTTGAGGCCGATTTGAAAGTGCCTATTCCTACTTCTTGCTCTACATGTGAGTTGCATGCTATGAAGAATTTGGATCTTGCAAAATGTGTTGGTCGCTTGCAAGATGAGAATGATAAGTTGCGTGAAGCGCCGAGTTGGTTGTCGAGTCAAGAACCTCGGCTTGGTATGATGATTGCTAGCCGTAAGCGCTTTGACGGTTGGGCTTTGGGATTGGATAAGGTTGGTGAGGGCAAGTGGTGAGAGAGAAAGGAAATTTGGGGATGTTTCAGTTCCACCACAACCCACACCCAAAGACAAGTTTGCATGCAAGCCAAACCAACCAAGAGAAAAACCGAGTGAGAAGGCAAGTGAAACACCTAGTGAGAAACCAAGTGAGAAGCCTTGTGAAGAGCCTCATCCCAAGCCTAAGCCCAGATCGATCCGTTTCCATTGTGAGTTTTGTGGGAAGGATGGTCACAAG
This sequence comes from Cenchrus americanus, assembly GCA_947561735.1. NCBI lineage: Eukaryota > Viridiplantae > Streptophyta > Magnoliopsida > Poales > Poaceae > Cenchrus > Cenchrus americanus. The sequence continues at coordinate 250,560,652 of OX387245.1, read as the reverse complement.
AGAGCGTTTTGCTTCAAAAGGAAGCATGAGGAGAGAATGGCGAAGGAGTGGGCTAACAAGGACAAGTACCACCCTTTCGATGGTGTACTTGAGCCTCGTGTGCGCTGCCCGGGGCCAAGGCGAGTGTGAGGTCGGTTCGGGCTTGGGGAGAGCGGAAGGGCGTTGGAGGTGCGTCGCCCGGGCTACACCGGTCGGACGGTGAGGGGCACCGGTCGGACCGGTGCAGCTGGACGGACAGCGGCAGTTTGGGTTTCGTGCTCGTACGAGGTGCGAGGGTTGTTTACGGGAGGCCGTGGTTCGGTGGTTGGTCCGGGAAAGTTTGCGGGAGGCCGGTTGCTAGGCATTCTCCCCCTCGAGCTCACTACGGGGATGGGAGGAGTCATGGCTTTGAGAAGGAGAGGAGGGATGGTCCACGGGCTTTCTTTCGTGGTTTTGGTCCTCCTCCGGGCGAGAGAGGGTTGGTTCCCTCATGGTGGTTACCGTGGTGGTGTCCGTGGAGGTAGCTTTGGTAGGAAAGATGGTTTGGTTTTTGCTAACCCCACTTTCGAGCAAATGGCTAGGCACTGGTTTTACACATTTGGAACTAACCCCAGTGTTGAGTCGGTTGCTCGCTCTCGCTCTTGGTTTTGAGTTGCAGGTGGATCGCCCGGAGAACATTTGGTTGATATCGGGGGGTGGTTCTTCGGCTTTATATCCCGGTGGTGACATGTAGGTGCATCACTTTCGGGGATGGTGGACAAGGATGAGTGAATTGTGAAGAAATGTTAAAGGTAAGTGTTTTTGTGACCTTCGAGTGTGTGGCCTTGGTCAAGCCACTTGGTTTGTTTTGCTCCTTCTCTATCTCATGTGTGTAGGGTGAGCTTTGTATGCTTTTTGGCCCTAATGCATGAGTTTAGGGGGAGCTTGTGAGTTTGGTGCTCCTTTGCTCTTTTGCCGGTGGTGTCGAGCCCGTTTTGCCTCCCCTCGAGGAGTCGGTTTGTAGCATATGTATAGCTTTTCATTTATGCATTTCTTGCATTTGGCATGGCATATGTAGCATGATGTATAGGCATCCTTGTATCTTAGATTGCATGCATTTTGTATCATATGCATTGGTTAGGAAAAGCTTCTCTCTTATACATTGTTCACCATGGAATGAGATATATGTCTTTGTGAGCTTGTTTGGTATGCTACGGTTAGTTTGGCTTAGCTCTTGATGATCTTGATGAATAATCCATGGTTGATAGCTATGCTTTTGAAAAATGTCACATGTATGCTCTCTCATGTGTAAATGCCTTTACATGCTCTTGACATGTTTTTGTGGCCTTGCTATGCTTAATTTGTGGATTGGATAGCTAGTTTATTGATCATATGGGGCCAAAGGCTCATTTGCCATCATGAATGTTTAGCCCTCTTGATTTATCTTGTGGAGGAGCATAAGTTCCTTTTTGTCGCAAAGACATTTCATGTACCATTTACAAATCTGAAAATGAAATGAAAATGCTTGGAAAATATGCTCCCATGTCATATGTGCTGAATTTAATTTGCTTTGGGTGCTAAACCGTTGCATGATGCCTACCAATGAGAAGTCTCATACATAGAAGTAGGCACATGGCTCGGTGGCTTTGACATGACATGAGGTGCTTGTGGGTGTTTGTGATGGTCTTATGATTAGAATGGCTGTCCTAGCATGAAGTTTGTGTGGCTTTGCCATTTTGATATGCTTTGATCATGTTTAGGACTTTGCTCATGAGAGGCTAGTTTTTTCGCAAAACTGCCAAAATCCATCTTAGCCTCATCCAATGGTTGTGAAACTTGGTGATCATGTAGTTGAGATCGATACGAAGCCGTAGAGTATCTAACTTGCTCATTTGGACATGTGTAGCATTCTTTGTTGAATTTTGTATATTTGAGAAGCTCTAGGTTGAAACTTTTGCATTTTTGGCTTGATTCATGCATTGCCAACAAGGGGGAGAAGTTTGAGCTTGAATTGGCTTGCCGGACGTGTTTAGAAGGTTTTCGGTGGTTTCGAGCCATTTTCGGGCTCTGCTTGTGCACCGGTCCGACCGGTCGGGGTCACCGGTCCGACCGGTGTGAGGCTTGGGTCCGTACACATGTTGCACACCGGTCCGACCGGTGGTGTTGACCGTCCGACCGGTCGTGGCCGGTTTGTTGCACTGCCCTGTTTCAAGTGGTGTCTTGCATGCATTCGTCCGGGGGGAGTTGCATTGGTTCGGGGGGGAGCTTGCATGTGTGCGGGGGGGAGCTCTTTGTGGTGTTCGAGCTTTGTTTTGGTGGTTTGCGCTCTTTGCTTGAGCTTTGCTTTGTCTCGGATGTGTCGAGCCGTTGCCCTTGCCTAAGGGGTCCGAGACTTGTTTCCTTCAAGTGATCTTGCTCTTTGCCTTTGTTTGGCTTTCGATCGCTTGTTGGAGTGTCTTTTTGTTCGTTTCTTTTCTTTTTCTCTTCTCTCTTGTTACTTTCATGTGGGTGTTGTCAATGCACTCATCAAGGGGGAGATTGAGGACCATGTGTGGTTCAAGGACCGGTGGATGGTCGCTTCCTTGTGTGATGAGTGATTGACAACGTTGTGTGGACCGATTCTTGGCTAAGTATTGCGGGTGCGAGGTTGCGGCTTGACTCGTGTTGGTGCGGGTGAAGAACAAGCGCGAAAGGTCGTCGCGGTGAGGCCTCCGGGTGTGGAGAAGACAAGTAGGCCGTGTTCGAGGGACCCGGTGGCCGGCGGGGTCAAGTGCGGGCCGCATGGTGGCATGAACAAGCAAGATGAAGTCGTGGACGGTTTCTTGGTTGAGCCTCAAAACCAAGGTCGAGCCGGGACTACGTGGGAGCCAAGTCATGAGTGGAGATTGGCGGAGGCTACACCGAGTTCGCGGGGTTTCCGGTGGTTCACCCGAAAACCACCGGGTTCCTTGGTTGATCCACAAAGCCAAGACCGGAGAACCGAAGACGGAGGTGCGAAGGCACCGGACCGGTCCCGACCGGTGGGTCCGACCGGTCGACCGGTGGGGACCGGTCGGCCGGTGAGGAGCACCGGTCGACCGGTGTGCGACGACGCGGTCCGGAATCTTCGAAGCGGAGGACACGCGTCGGGATCGCATGGCTTGCGTCGAGGCTACGCGAGGGTGCGGTCGCGGGCATCCGTCCGATGGTGAAGATATCAAGAATTCCAAATCCGCCCTTGAGGGGCTTGTATCCCTAGTTAGTAGAGAGGGGCATTTTAGACATTCGGTTGCCGCCTATATAACCCAAGAGGTGAGAGGTTGGCAGCCAACTCTTGGAACCCTAGCTCATTAGTTTTCCTATTTTCTACCTATTTTCTCTAGGTTTTCCTTAGGACTAGCAAGAGAGCTTCACGGAGAGATCTTGTAGAGAGGGATGGATGATCGGGCGGCTTGCTAGACCTTGTACGAATCCTTGTTTCATGTATAGATGATTCGGCGTGATTCCTCAAGGTTTGGATGTGTTTTCCCGGTTGTTTTTGGTGGTGATTTTCGGAGCCCTCTTCGGTGATTTCTTTGGAGTGTTTTTGGGGCTTTTCTCTTGGTGATTCGGTGGGGGGAATTTGTGGGAACCCTTCGTGGTTCTTTGGGCCGTGATCCCCCTCCCAAATCCGTGAGAAAAGTTGCTCGAATTTGGGGTTTCTTGAGTTCTTGGGTTGGAAGTGCTTTCGGCGGGATTTCTTCGATTCCTCCTTTTTGGACGAGATTTGGTGGGATTAAACTTGGCTATGGACTCCTCATGAGGTGCTCCGATATCCCCAAAGTCTTGTTCAAGTCCGTGGAGCGATTCGGGAGATCGAGATTTGGATTTGGGGGAGTTGACCCGCGGGTCTTGTTCATCCCGAGTCGCCCGGAGCTACACCGGTCGACCGGTGCTCTTGACCGGTCTGACCGGTGCAAGCCCTTGTGGGTTTTCGCTCGGGTGAGTGTCTTGGTGCGTTCTTTGTTGTCCCGTGGTGCCGCTTGTTTCGAGTTTGGGTTCGTTTGGTGGTCGGTTGGCCTGTTTGGTGCCTTGGGGGCTTTCTCGGTCGCCATCGGTCTGACCGGTGCGTCTCACCGGTCTGACCGGTGTAGAGCCACTTAGTGGAAGTTGCTCGGGTTCACCGGCGGGGACCGGTGGGCCCGACCGGTGGTGCTCACCGGTCTGACCGGTGTGGGTCTGTAGACTCGGGGTTTGTTGTTCCGCTGCGTTCTCGAGTCGGAAGGTTGTGTGTGTTGGTTCCTAGGTCCAGTGGCTACGTGGGCTTGGCCAACTTGGGTAGTGAGTCGGAGACGTGTGTTGGAAGTCGTGTTCGTCTTGTTGGAGTTCTCATCTCCATCGAGAAGAATTTTTATCGGCTCCCATTCACTCCCCCCCCCTCTCGGTTCGCCGTATCGGTCCTTCGAGCTGTCTTCCACGATGACGGTGTCATCGCCTTCGCCGACTTCTCGCCGTTCCTTGGCTTTGGCCTTCCCTTCCTTCGGGATCTCGATTCCCTGAGGGGGCGGCTGCGGCTCGGAGACGAACATTTTCATGTCCTCCTGCAAGGCACACGACATCAGCCCGACTACTCACAAGCGAGGACTACTCGACTAGGGCGGTTCGACTACTCACCTCCTTTGGCGGGCGTGCAGCGGAGTACTCCTGGACGGGGCACGCCGTGTACGGCGGCATGTCCTTGAAGATCCGCGTCAGCCTCTCGATGATGTCGTCGTCGTCCATCTCGCCTCCGGGCATCTGCGACATGTCGTCGTCGCCGGCGTACTCGAAGCCCAAGGTGTCGCGGGCCATCAGTGGCTTCACCCTCCGCTTCATGAAACTGAAGGCCACGTGCTCGGCCCTCAGTCCAGCTTCTCTGAGCACCTTGATGCGTGCCGGCGCCTTGAGGAGCCGGATCCCCTCCCCGCATCGTGGGTTCCGTGTTCCACCGCCTCACGGTGCCTGGGCTGCCTCCCACTCGGCTTCGGCAGGTCGGGGTGGTGGTTCGTGATGTAGAACCACCTCGCCTTCCAATCGGCATTGGAGTCAATGAGCTTGTACGCCGAGCGTGCGCTCGGCCGGCGTCTTCCCTCATCTGGATGCCGGCTCCTCCGACTACTCGTGGATTGGCTCGGCGCTTGGTTGCGGCTTCACGCGGAAGAATTTCGGAAGAGGATCCGGTGCGGCTTGATCTCAAGAAATGCTTCGCAAAAATGGACGAAGACCACGATATGGAAAATGCTCGTTAGGGTTCGGATTGAGGTACTCGACTCCATAGTACATGAGGAGGCCCTTGAAGAAATCACTAGCGGAAGCGCGAGTCCGCGCTCCACGAAACGCGCGAACATCGGGATTTCGTCTTCGGCCTTCTCCATCGGGTATGGATCCCCGGCGGCGGCCCTTCACAAATCCACCTCCTTCTCCCGGATAAATCCGCTGTTGAGAAGGGCCAACAGATCCTCGGTCTTCACCTTTGACTTCTTCCACTCGCGGCTTGGATCTGCTCGCGGTGGAGACATTGGCGGCGCCGCTCCAGTGGCAGTCGCGGCGGCCTCTTCGCGGCCCCTCTTCTTCCCAACGACCTTCGCAGACTTGGACGGTGAAGGCTTCATTCTCCAAGTACAGGGGGGTCTTCACGCGCATCCGCTCGGGGGCTACTCGGGAAGCTGCGGGTGGCGGCGCACTTAGATCTACCGTGGCGACGGCGTGCGCCGGAAGTGGATCTACCTCGGATTGATTCGAAATGGCTACGGCGAGCGATGGGTGAAAAACCCTAAGGGCTTTGGCTTCTATTTATAAGTCAAACCGGCCCTCCAATGGCCAGATCGATAAGTCCGCGCTCGGCTGACTCAGCGGCCGCGCGTGACCCTTCGCATTCTACTAGTCGACGCGCCTCACCTCGGGGGCTCGGCTACTTCTACTCGAGTACCTGGGAAGCGACAAGACTCAGAGTATCTCGGGACACATTCTTCAAGATGACCCTTCAATTCGAGAGGAAGTACTCGACTCAAGGCTCGGGGGCTCCGTGCCACGTGTCCTTCGGTTTTTTCTCTCCGGATTTTTCGAGATTTTCTTGCAAAGATTTCAAATGGACCCTCGGCCCAGGCAGCTCGCGGCTCAACCTAAGGCTTGGGGGCTACTCCATATGGAGTGCGATTTTGCAATCACACCTCCATATCGCCCTCCGGCTTCAAGACAAGACGAGCATTTTTTGAAGACCTTCGAAGGCGGCACTCGAGGACGCTTGAGACTACTCGAGAAGACTTCAAGATTGCTCAAACATCAGTCGGAGTACATTCCGGCCTCGAGATGCTTCGACTACTCTTGAGGACTTTTGACTTGTAGCACTCAGGGGCGCTTGAGGACTACTCGTTAAGGCCGTCAAGACTACTTGAAGCTATCCTTCTCGACTACAAAGTACTCGGGGGCTTGTCGTATGGACCTCCCTGGGCCCACTACCTCGGTGGGTACCAGGACCGACTACTCGGTGGGCCCCCGGGACTACCGGCTTGCGCTACATGGCATCCGATGGCGTGGAGCGCAAGGACTACAAAGGAGTAGTACTCGGTTAGGGAGCCGTACATGTTCCGCACCGTATGGAGGACTCCTAGACGTACTCGACTAGTACTCTCTCCCTACTCCGACTAGTAACCCCGCCTCCCGACTATATAAGGCGAGGCGGGGACCCTTCTCTATCATCGCATCATCCAAGTAAACACACCCAATCAATCCGAGCTACGCGGCATACGGGACGTAGGGTATTACGCACCTCGCGGCCCGAACCTCGTCGAAATTGTGTGCCACGTGTCTCTTCCTTCGAGTTACCGATCTCGGCGAGGCCACATTCATCTACTTCGGGTACTCCCCTTAGTAGGTTGCCGGTCTAAAACACCGACAGCCTCCCCGCGCGCGCCCGCCGCAACGCGCCGCCGCGCCGGAGCCCGCCGCCGCGCGCTTGCCGCCGCCGCGCGCGAGCCCCGCCGCCTCGGCATCCACACCCCGGTGCGCACCTTCCCAACACACCACGCATCCCCAAATTCCGCGCCCCGAGGTGCCTTGTACCCCGCGCCGCCCGTGCAAGCCACGCTCGACCCTACGGTCCGACGTCGCGCTCCTCCCGCCGGCGCGCGCCGCCAAGGTCACCGCGCGCGCTCCGAGGCGGCCGGCCCACACCGCGGCACTCCCGAAGCCCCCGCCGCCGCGCCGCCTTTAAAGGCCACGCCCCGACCCGCCGTTCTCGCGATGCATGTCGGCGTCCGGCCCGTGCGCCGTCCCCCCCGCCCGAGCACCCCCTCCTCTAGCGCTTGTTGTCGCGGTCCGCGTGCCTCGTAGCCGTGCCACACGGTCTTCCAACCGTCCCAACACCACCCGCGCCGCCTCCCGGGCCGGAACCCCGCCGGACCGAGCCGCACCGCGGCCAGGCCCCCTGTGCGCCGCCGGCCAGCCTTTCCCCGGCGATTTCCCCACCATCTGCGGCCACAAATCGGCTTATGGTGGCCCCCTAACCCCTCTCCCCACCTTTCCCGGCCAATCCCCTCACCGGAGCGCCGGAATTTGGCCGGACCGCCGCTGCCCTGCCGCCCAGGGACTACATTGCAAAAGAAAGAATCTTTTCAGGGGCCTCACTGCGAAAGGGTAACTCAAATAGTAAAAGTGCTTTGGCTGTTTCTTGTAAATTGCGTAGAAAATCATAGAAAAATCAAAAAATGCAACACCAATTTTGTTGGATTCGTGATGCAATATCCCACAACTTTTGTTATTCCGGGATCGAGCTAATTCCCGATAGTTTTTGCATGAAAAATACAAATGTGAAAAACCTAGATCCGCAATATCTCAAAATCTATAAAGCCTCCGTGTCCAAGTTTTGGATATGTTGTGTGTTAGGTCATGGCTAGCTCCTATGTCAAAAATTGCACAAAGTTATGATGTAAATCATTTTATAAAAATGTTTTTCCAATTCTGCGAGAATCCGCATAAAGAATTGTTCTTGCTAAATATATGTTTTTTAGCTCAACTTGCGCACACTTGTCTTTTTATGTCAAAATACGCATCTTGTGAATTAATCATGATTTTTGGCTCCACAGAAATAATTATTCTCAATTTATGCATGTTTTCCTTTGTAATTTAATAAGCTAAGATCAAGATAGATTTCATGTGGATGTACTGGTTCTTTGAACTTGTTTAGGACCGAGAGAAAGCATGAGAAAGTTTAGATCATTTTGCTACTTATTTATTTGGTAAAGACTTTGTTACGAGCGGCCGACACGAAGCGAGCCGCCCAGCCGGGGCCGCACACGTGCGGGCGGGCGAACCGACGCGTGCCCCACTCCGCTCGGGACGCGCCGCGCGCGCGTTCACTCAGTCGCGGGGCCCACTTTGTCAGAAGCAACTGTTCAAATTCTGGGAACCGCGCCCGTTCATTTCTACCCACTCAAGCCCGTTCATTTCTATCCTCTCCTCTCGCATTCCCATCCCGTCTCTAGGGTTTCTCTCTCTCTCGCGCGGCGACCGGCGACTCCGAGGCGATTCGCGCTCCTCCTCGCGCCGCCGCCGGCGACCCCCCGCGGCGAACCTAACAGAGGTGAGGTCTCTATCAGAGATTCAGCGACGTCCTGCCATTTTTTGTTCGCGGATCTGATGATGAACATTTTCGCCGACTTGTTTGACAGGACTCGCATCGAGGATTGTTGTTCGGGGGGGGGGGGAGGGGGGGGGGGGGGGGGCGGAGATGAATCTCGCGACGGTTGGAGTTCTGGATCTGGTGCCGTAGTACGAGCGCCGCCGGCGGATCTGGTGCTCGGGGGGGGGGGTGCCCCTCTGGTTCTTCTCGTCGGCTGGGGAATTTTTGGTACTGCTGCGTTGGCGAGTTCGTCGTACGACTACTGGTGCGCGTGCGTGGCAAGGAAGGAGGTTAGTCCAGTCCAGATCCACTCCATTTCGGGTCGTTTTCGAGTACCCCGGTGCCCCTGCTGATATGCTTTTATGAATGTTTTTTGCCCTGTGGTAGGAACCTTTGTGTGCGCTTCTAGGGTAATGTCTAATTCGAACATCCCTCAGTGCTATGATGTCTGCTTCGATGTTTTTTAGGGTTATGCTTCCATATGGTTTAGATAGATGTATGAAGCCTGATTCGCTACTTTTCACCCTGTTCCAATAGAGGTGGTCAGGGGGGATGGGGGGTGAACACTGATTCTGTTTTTTTAGGGTTCATGCCCCCCATGTTTTCTAAGAACACGCATGATGCCTGATTTTGATTCGCTACCTTTTCACCCTTTTCCAATAGAGGTGGTCAGGGGGGATGGGGGGTGAGCACTGATTCTGTTTTTTTAGGGTTCATGCTCCCCATGGTTTTCCTAAGAACACGCATGATGCCTGATTTTTTCATTATTTCCACCTTGTTCTCATAGAGATGGTCACGGGGGTGGGGGGAGGGTTGCCCACTGATTCGATATTTTTTAGATTTTATGGTATATAGTATTTTTTTGACGACAGGTCCGATATATGCATGATGTCTGTTTGACCACTCAGATAGGTACATACGACGTCTGATTAGTGAACTAGTGTCCAACCCCCAAAAATATATGATGCATGATGTATCTGCAAAAATGGTTATCTGAATGTTTTCAGTGCAATCCATAGTTCGGTCTTTTTTGTGATGAGTAGAACCTATAGCATGCTGGACACTTTTTTTTTGCATTACCAGTCCAGTGAATGTCATGTTATAGTGATAGTCATTTTGCAAATTAGCCCTGCTTTTTTTCCAGGTAATTAGTGGGGGGGTAATGTGTCTAGGCAACAATGTAGTATAATTCATTCAAATTTTTTGTTATGATTTTTGGTAATTACATGGTTATATATAGGCAGTTATACAATTCTGTTGTTGATACTACTGTTGATTTATTTGCTTCTGGCAACTAGTTTTCTATATGCGTATGTTTGCAATCACGGATTCGATGTGGTGTAACACAGTACTCGGCTGTGCATGTAGCTAGTATTTTTCGCTCATCTAATATGTGTTCATTGCTGGTTGGATTATTTTTTTGCTTCTGGCGACTAACCAAATTGATTTGCAACCACTACTATATCGCATACTGGCTAGTGCTAAGTTGCTGTACATTTCTTTCTTCTTTTTTCCCTAGTGTCAACATTCTCCATGTGTGTAATACAGTACGCAGTTGTGCATGTGTGTAGTAGTAGTTTTTTCCTTTTTTTCCTTGGCCTAAACGATTAGGTTGAACCATGTAAGCATAGCCGACAAAAATCCACCAGAGTGGATTGGGCAGAGCGATTTTTTCCATATCGCTTGTGCGCTGTAACCCCGGTGTGGTGGCACTACATGGGTTGACCCAATTAGTAGGCCAAGGAATTAGAGTCTAGTTTTTTTTTCTGTTTTTTGCAATCACATTTTTCAGATCCGTTCTAATCCCCTCTTTTTTTTTCCTACACATGTAACGTGCTGTCTGCAAGGGTCGAGAGATCCCTGTGTGAACAAGGGGGGAGCTGTGACAATCATTTGTAAGGTTTGTTCTCTCAAAATTCAACCTTCGATGTAAGTAATTTTGTTTTTATTTTTTTTGCGTGTGGCTTTATTGACCTTTTTTCAAGTAGCTCTAGATTACTGAATACGCGTATGCTAAAAATCTGACACGCATACTGAATATGTTACGCTGTATGTATCTACTTTTTCGAACAGTCAAAATCTTTTTGCTTCTGGTGACTAACCAAATTGTTTTGCAACCACTACTATACTGCATAATGGCTAGTGCTAAGTTGCTGCACATTTCCTTTTTCTTTTTTTCTAGTGTCAACATTCTCCATGTGTGTAATTACAGTACGCAGCTGTGCATGTGTGTAGTAGTAGTCTTTTTCCCCCTTCTTTCCCTTGGCCTAAATGATTAGGTTGAACCATGTAAGCATAGCCGACAAAAATCCACCAGAGTGGATTGGGCAGAGCGATTTTTTTCCATATCGCTTGTGCGCTGTAACCCCGGTGTGGTGGCACTACATGGCTTGACCCAGTTAGTAGGCCAAGGAATGTTAGAGATCTAGGGTTTTTTTCTGTTTTTTGCAATCACATTTTTCAGATCCATTCTAATCCCTTTTTTTCCTACACATGTAACTGCCACAACAACTGTTTGCTGTGGAAGGGTTTTTTCTTCTGAGGAACTGATACAATGGCAAGGAGGAAGAGGAGTGCCCCGAGACTGCCACCAGTGACAAACGCGGTACGCGCTGCTTTTTTTTCTGTGTGATTTGAATAGCGAAGGAATAGTAGTAGGATGGATCTACTTTGACTACCATTCCATTATTTTTTGTTTCTTACTAGCTTTTTTTTTCAGGGTGTGAGGAAAAGGGCATCACCTGCCAGGCTTGTAAAGCTGAACAGCAGCATGACACCAGAACAGCGCAAGATGATTGAAGATATCAACTTTGGAGGGCTACTTCAGATCTCATGCCATACCATCCCTGCAGATCTCGCGAAATGGCTGCTTACTGAATGTTTTGACCCAGAAGCAATGGAGCTTGTGCTACCTGGCAGGGGCAGGATACCTGTTACAGAAGAAGTCGTATCATATATCCTGGGGCTGCCAAACAGTGGAGGCGAAGTAGCGTACGATCTCCAAGCCGAAGTGTTGACGGTGAAAATCCGTCAACCTAGCCATGAGTTTACCTTCGGTGTTGGCATAACTTTTGTATCTTATTCATTGGTACTAACCCCCGTTGTATAACAAGTTCACTTGTGCATGTCGGTTTTGGAGTTGTGTGTTTACGCAGGGTTTTAACGATGAAAGCAAGACTTCCGGGATAAGTTCATTAAGCACCTCATTACAAGACCTTGAAGCCCGATACAAGTCAAGCAATGAAGTGAACATGACTCCAAGAGCCCAAGGACCAAGCCCGAGAAGATGATAAACTCCGAGGACCGAACCGGAGTAAAAGTGCCGAATCTTGCAAGACAAGGAGTTGAGTCCAATTCGGAGAGAAACCGACGTCAAGGGCCCACATGCAAAAGGGGAGAACATCTAGAAGACGTGGGAAGCAACACCGGCGAAGCAGCCGCGAGATGGGCCGAATTGGGCCCGGCCGGCCGGCCCGGCCCTTTTCGGGGCCCAATCGGCCTCTCCTTTGACCTAATTGCTTCTCAGGCTATAAATAGCCCCCTGACCGAGAGCCACGGAGAACCGAAGTCGTATTCCGCCGCCGAGGAGCAGAGAAGCTTGAGGGACACCAACTTGAAGATGAGGGTCGTGTTAGTTGTCTAGGGTTTCCCTAGCCGACGTGGGAACCTTGCATGGAAGACCACGTCGGAGCTCCGGAGCGAGGATCAAGATCGAGGGAGGGCCCCGGTGGTGATCTTGTTCATGTAATCATTCATGGTGAAGTTTGTAAGTGAATCCGATTTCTAGCGATTAAGTGCCTTCTCGATGATTTTGTTTTCTTCTTGGTTTTGCTTCTTCTACGATCTAGTTTGCGGCTAGATTACATAGGGTGCTCTTGTAGCCGCGGTGGCTAGAGGTGCATACCGGACCGGCCAAGTGATTTCAACTTGTTCTATCGAACTCGCCCTAAGCTCCCCGCATGAATAGGGATACGTTGTGACAGAACGGGGGTCTCGAAAGGCGGATGTTTTCGGAGTCGGATGGGAAGGCCACGATTTAAAGATGCTTTTAATGAGATTCGCTTTGCTATCTTCTTCTATCTTGTTTGGAGCTACAACATAAGCATGATCTAGATTCTCTAGATTGGTTATCTCTTGCTTTCTCTTGCTACCTCTTTATTAGATTAGATTTGTTTTCTTTATGAGTTAGTAGATTAGATGCAACTTACCTTCATAAGATAGCTTTACCTTGCTTTACTAGATTGAATCCTTGCGTTGCACATTGTTCCACGGATTCGATACCTTGGATTCACCACTCGAGGGAAGAAGGGTCCCTTGACTACGACGGGAGACTTGTCCGCTTGCAAGTCATAAACAAACTTTGATACAACTATTAACCGTCAACAAGCCCCTTTTTCTGGCGCCGTTGCCGGGGAACAAGCAATCAAGATCCGATCTAGTATCGCTTATCTTTCAGTTTTTCTTTTGATTTTCTTTTGCATCTCTTATGTTTGATCATCCTCAAAAGAAAAAAAAAATCAATCTAATCTAGTTTTGATTAACCCTAGTTTTTATGTTTAGATTTTTGTTTTATTACTAACCCTAACCGGAGATGGTTGGCTACCTCTCCAAGAAACCCAAACTTTTTTTTGTGGATGATCCAGGAAAACTTTACGGTGCAAGGGTGACGTGCAACACAAGCTAAAGGGTTGGAAAGCCTAGATTCAAAAGTTGAAGTCGAAGGACCGTCGAAATCTCCAAGGGAATCACCACCTCCAAGTCAAGACGCCGGGAGGCCGTTCAAGATCAAGGTCTCAACTATCCGCATGACGATTGTGAGAGCTGAATGCATACGAGCCGGATTCCTTGAGTGGCATACCGGTTCACTTAAGAGGAGGATGGAGAAGATGGAGATGGAGAAAGAAGCTCAACACCTAAAGGCTCGCCAAGGCAAGATCCACATGCGAAGTGTTCATCGGATGCTAGAGACGCAAGTGGGACAACTTGCCGGCGCCCGATGGGCAACAAAGAAGAATATCCGAGACAACTCCAAGGTCCCAAGACGGCGAAGGCTACTCAAGCTCATTCGGGAGAGATGAAGGATCACACTAGAGACCATGAAGATCACGACCGAAGGACCGGAGTTCGAGATGCCGAGCCACAAGGAAGATGTTGCATCCGTCAAGACCAAAGGACAAAGCCGCCTCGTGAAGACCAAAAAAATTGACTAAGCCAAAGTGGGTACCCAAGATTGCAACGCCCGCAAAGAGCGTTGATCCGAAGTAATCAAGTGAAGAAGTCTAGCCATGGACTATAAACGAAGCGCTAGGCGGGAGGCAACCCGTTTCGTCGAGTCAAGAATAAGCTACGGGAGGACAACCCGATCCCAGGTTTTTCAAGTCTTTTTAAATATAATTCAGTTCAGAATTTTACTACGCAAAACCTTAGACTTAGAATGGTTGATCAATATTAGAGACATAATTCTTGGTTGAATATTTTGCTTGATCACAAACCCTTTACATGAACCATCCTATGTGATTGTTTGCTTCTTTTTCGAGAAACCACAACCAAAAAGAAAAAAATTCAGAACCTAAACCCTCATTGTGGTGCTGTGGTTGACTTGTTTTTCATGCTAAAAACACACGAGTAGAGCCACGACTTGTATCTAGATGTTATTTAAATTTCAGCACGTGGTAGGACTCGCGTGAACCTAGAAACTTGATTTTTGGTTGGTTTAAAAATCCATATCCTTGGTTTCTCTAAGATTAGAATTTTTCTAAGCCTCACTTACTTTTATTTCATTCAAAATCTCTCTCATCTAATCAAAATTAGGACCTAAACCTATGCCCCCATGATCAAGCCGGGAAAAGCTTGCTCTCAACTAATGAAGGCAAACTATACCGGTGAGACCGAAATCGACGTAATAAAAAAATATTTTCGACTTGCATTTGTTTTTAATGGTTTAAAAACTTCTCTAAAATTATGTTCGAGCTCTTGCATGGCTCTAAAAAATATTTTTAAATTTCGAAACTAGAGGAGTGCTTAGCCTTAAAGGGAGGCAATCTAGTTAACCTAACCATGCATGCACCATGATACATCACGGGATGCCCCTCCAACATATTTAAACCACATGCAAAGTACAAGCATGGGGGGCAGCCAAGGCTTTGTTTTGTAGGAATATCATGGATGCATGTGAGGCAAGGGAGTATGGAAGTGAGTCAAAGCGAAAACATCAAGTGGAAGGAGCAATAATGCAAGCGAAGGAGTGGACGGGAACGTTTGGAAGGTGTACGCGATCACAAAGCAACATGAATGCACTAGAGAAGAACCGAGCCAAGAAGAGGAGAGAGGTAGTCTTTCATCCCACTCTTTGTTCGTGTGCTCTAGTCCGTAGGCCGGAATCAACTTAGACTTAGCCATCCACCGCGTTTGTTTCGTGCAACAAATCACATCCTTAATCCACTCAAAGTCCGGACTCCAAAATAATATTTGTGTACCTTGTTACCGGGTGAAAACGCCGGATATATATTTGTGAGGGAGAGTGCTGAATCAAGGAAGAAAACTACAAGTCTTTTCACCGAAGAAGAAGGGATCATCGTCGTCTAAGCCATCATCAACAACCTCTTCGAGGAGGCACTCGGTTTCCGAGTTTCCTCGGGGTATGGAGGAGGACACGGCACCGCCGAGGAGGAATCGCACTCTTTTCCTTGGTGGCATGAGGGCTACACGAAACTCGTTTATGAGGTTCACAAAACTTCAAAGACATATGGAGCAGCCGCCCGTCCAACCTCGCCACTCGACACGATCATCCGCTCCACCTCCATACGCTCCGCGGTATTCCGAGGGGTATGTCATCATGACGGAGGAGGAGGAGAAGAAGCTCACTCGCCTAAAGTAGAGGCTTGTAGCGAACGTCGACATCGACGACCAAGCTCTCCACATATTGGGTTTCACACGGGACACCGGTGCAATTCTCTAGCGGAGCGTCGGCAAACACCCACAAGAAGTTCGCCTAGGAAATTTTCATGACCATGGCGTATACCCCTGATGAAGGAGTGCTGAGTCTCTCATTCCGTTGGAGGGAGCCCACAAGTGGAGAAGAAGGAAGACACCGTCGAAGGGGTAACCTTGATCAACGATGCTATTTCTAGCACTTTGATGGGGTAATCTCCTTTCATCCATGGGTTGCAATCGATCTTGAGATGTAATCATACTTTGTTGGATTATCTATCTATCGTCTTTTGTTGGAAATACTTTAATGCTTAAGGCTTGCAACCATGCCGTAAAGGGAGTAAGGGCTCTATCCTCCCTTGGATCCATTCAACACAATCCCCGATAGATTAGATTGGTTTTCATGTTCGAAACGATTGCATGTCTAGTATCGTAGACCCATGGGCGAGTGTCTCCTACTTTCAAAAGGGAGCTCCGGAACAAGTATGTGCATGAAGGCACATGGGAAGGCTTTTGGAGTATGATCACGGGAAGAGACCATCAACGAAAAAAAATACTATCCGGAACCCATTATCCAAGTGTGTCACTTTTGTGCAAGTGGATTTTTGGGAGGACAAGAGAGACAAAGATAACCAACACGGAGTTGAATTGGCTTTACTCGGCTTTGATTGCCAAGTGGCCAATAGACCCCACTCACCTATGATCAACCGGTGGTGTTGTTGCAACATCGAGTTCGGAAGATATTGGTTCGGGGTATTACCTCTCCATGTTGACTATCTCTTTAAAACCGGGTATTACAAGGAACCCAAATCATCTCCTACCCGGGACTTCCCTAGGAATATATGAAGAAAGGAAAATATAAGAGTGAAGATGAGAGAGGAGGCTTACAAGTGGCCTAGGTGAATTTGCCCCTTCCGGATTTGAAGATTAAGACTTTTCTTGAGGGGAAGAAGATCGGTTAGAGGAAGGACTTCTTGTGCCGGCGAAGAAAAAAAATAATAAAAGAAAAAAAAATTATAGGAGAAGGATCTTCTATGGCCCAAGAATAAGGTGCACAACAAAATTATGTCCCACCATTCGGAGAAACCCGGCGCCGCCGAGTTACTACGGTGGTGTACCAATGCAAGCATGGGGGAGTGGTGCAGCCATACCCCCACCATTTTTGCGGTGCCCAACGTAGCCTTTGCGGAGCCATTTGCACACCTTCCTCAACCACAACAAAATGTGGCCACCATTGGAGGATACGCTGCAAGGAACATGCAAATTATTACAGCCATCCTAACCAATGCAAACCAAATGGGTGAAGGAAATGCAAACGTCGCTTATGAGCTTTGACACCTTCACCTAGCACCGTCAGACGATTCATAGGAGGAGTGGTGCATTCCTATTACAAGTAAGGGTACAACAACCAAGACTTTCAATATCAACCACCGGCGGAAGATTAGAGAGAGGAGGAGCTTTATCTTTCCTTTACCCCCTTTTCTTTAATTTTCAGCTTGTATGCACCTATGTTTGCGTAGTATTTTCAGTTTTGCTTTAATTTTCAGTGTGTTAGTTTAATTTTTCAGCATGCGTCTTAGTTTTTATTTTCATCATGAATAATGTCACCGCCAAGTTTTTACCTTTGGTAAAGTTACAAAGTTTGTGCCATGATGATATATGATTATAATTGCCGCTTTGTTTATCTTTGTAATTGATTTATGCATGTTTGAACTAGTGCTCTCTTAAAAATACAAATCTGAAATTATCTAAATGCTAGCTCAATCTTCAGCGGAGGTTATGATTAAAATAAAGACCCATAGTGTTTTATGTGCTCTCAAGTTATGAATAGATTAAAGATGTCTTTTATGCTCAAAAATATTGCTAACCTTGTCACAAATATCACTTGTGTGTTGCTCAACCTATCCGAGCCTTATATATATTTGAGTGCATAAACCTTAGTGTACAAGATTTATTTTTGAGTGAGTTATTGCAGGCCATGATTTCTGCGGCCCGAGACTAAGAAGCTGGTCATTTCGTTTTTGCGTATCTATCTTTTTGCTAGCCTTTTATCCGTGCATTGTGTATCCCCGCATTGGAGATCTCACAAACCTCGCCGGATATCCACCCTTAAACCAAATATCATCTTTTGTGATTACCTCCTTGACCACAACCTATTGTTGAGAATGGATCATCAATTCAAGGAAGATCGCAAGACGGTGCCAACGTTGAAGATTTCAAGTATCTCTCCAAAGAAAAATATTTCCGGTACCTACCTTATTTATCGCCTCTTTGCTCGAGGACGAGCAACGTCTAAGCATGGGGGAGGAGGTAGGTACGGTGCAGTTTTAGAGTTCAAAGGGGAATATTTTTTTTAAAAAAAAATATGATGATGAAAGAAAAAAAATCCAGCGATACTCATGACTTTCAAGGTATAAAAAAAAAATCAAAACTTCGTTGTGGAAGTCATGGGCTGAATATATGAGGAGGAAAAAAATGAATGAATGAAAGAAAGAAAAGAATGAGAAATATGAGAAAGAAAAAAATGTGCGTAAAGTAAATTACCTAGCTCTCTAAAAGTGCATTCAAGGCTTCAAGTTAAAAAGATCCATTCTCATCTTCCAACCATGTGCAATCCGATAACGAGGACTTCCTTTGTGCCTCGGGATCACTCTTTGCCATTTGCACATGTCCACTTATCTAAAAGTGTGTGTATTTTTCTCTTTCCCCTCCTTGATTTAACATTATTTTCCAATGACCTTTTTGACGAGTCTCGGTAAGACCATGAGAAGCTTGTCTTGTTTTGACAACACCTCATTTATAAAATCTTGATAGGACTAAACTTTCCCAAAGCTCCATATAAAGCCTATCACACATATATGTTATGAGAGGGAAAGGAGTAGAATATATAGGCTTGAGAGACAAGTGAGATGAGAGTTCATGAGCAATTTACAAGATGATTTAAATTTGTGAACTTGGTTTAGCTTTTCTTTGTCTCGTTCTTTATTTCAAAAATTCGAGATCTATTTAAACTTTGTGAGCATGTTAATACTTGTGGGATAAGCTTAATAAGAATCTACCCTCCGTAGAGGTGAAGGCTAGTACATTATGGAACTTTAACGAATTAAACTTTTGAGAGCATTATGTTTTTTTTTCATGTATGATCAAGTGCAAGGTTTAAACATTGATGGGCAACGATGATATCCATCGAAGGCTTACTCGAGGACGAGCGGGGGTTTAAGCATGGGGGAGATGTTGACGGTGAAAATCCGTCAACCTAGCCATGAGTTTACCTTCGGTGTTGGCATAACTTTTGTATCTTATTCATTGGTACTAACCCCTGTGGTATAACAAGTTCACTTGTGCATGTCGGTTTTGGAGTTGTGTGTTTACGCGGGGTTTTAACGATGAAAGCAAGACTTCCGGGATAAGTTCATTAAGCACCTCATGACAAGACCTTGAAGCCTCGATACAAGTCAAGCAATGAAGTGAACATGACTCCAAGAGCCCAAGGACCAAGCCCGACAAGATGATAAACTCCGAGGACCGAACCGGGGAAAGTGCTTGAATCTTGCAAGACAAGGAGTTGAGTCCAATTCGGAGAGAAACCGACGTCAAGGGCCCACATGCAAAAGGGGAGAACATCTAGAAGACGTGGGAAGCAACACGGGCGAAGCAGGCCGCGAGATGGGCCGAAGTGGGCCCGGGCCGGCCGGCCCAGGCCGGCCGGCCCGCCCTTTTCGGGGCCCAATCGGCCTCCCCTTTGACCTAATTGCTTCTCGGGCTATAAATAGCCCCCCGACCGAGAGCCACGCGGAACCGAAGTCGTAATCCGCCGCCGAGGAGCGAGAGAAGCTTGAGGGACACCAACTTGAAGATGAGGGTCGTGTTAGTTGTCTAGGGTTTCCCTAGCCGACGTGGGAACCTTGCATGGAAGACCACGTCGGAGCTCCGGAGCGAGGATCAAGATCGAGGGAGGGCCCCGGTGGTGATCTTGTTCATGTAATCATTCATGGTGAAGTTTGTAAGTGAATCCGATTTCTAGCGATTAAGTGCCTTCTCGATGATTTTGTTTTCTTCTTGGTTTTGTTTCTTCTACGATCTAGTTTACAGCTAGATTACATAGGGTGCTCTTGTAGCCGCGGTGGCTAGAGGTGCATACCGGACCGGCCAAGTGATTTCAACTTGTTCTATCGAACTCGCCCTAAGCTCCCCGCATGAATAGGGATACGTTGTGACGAACGGGGGTCTCGAAAGGCGGATGTTTTCGGAGTCGGATGGGAAGGCCACGATTTAAAGATGCTTTTAATGAGATTCGCTTTGCTATCTTCTTCTATCTTGTTTGGAGCTACAACATAAGCATGATCTAGATTCTCTAGATTGGTTATCTCTTGCTTTCTCTTGTTACCTCTTTAGTAGATTAGATTCGTTTTCTTTATGAGTTAGTAGATTAGATGCAACTTACCTTCATAAGATAGCTTTACCTTGCTTTACTAGATTGAATCCTTGCGTTGCACATTGTTCCACGGATTCGATACCTTGGGTTCACCACTCGAGGGAAGAAGGGTCCCTTGACTACGACGGGAGACTTGTCCGCTTGCAAGTCATAAACGAACTTTGATACAACTATTAACCGTCAACATGAAGCAATCAAGTTCATCGGCACAAAGTACAGCATTGACCAAGGCACGGCTCCAAGGGTCGAAGAAATTTTCCAAAGGGTGAAGAATAGCAAGGTTGCAAACGAAGATTTTCTAAGGTCATGGCTGATGCTCGCAGTTTCAACATTCCTGTGCCCCACAACAAGTCTGCACATAAGCCCCAGATGTTACCCCGATATCATGGACCTGGATCGTGTCAAGGATTTGAATTGGTCCAAGTTTGTTGTGAAGCATCTTAAGGACGCTGGTTCCAAACTCAACACAAAGGGATCAGTCAAGGGATGCGTCTTCGTCCTTGTTGTAAGCACCTTATACGCTCCATATACTTTTTTTCCAGCACAACATTTTTCTGTGTGGGGTTGGATAGGGCAGCAACTTAACGTTGTTTGGTACGCAAATTAGTATATTATTGTCCCTCAATTCAGTAGTCTGTCAAAGCAAATCAGCCTACCAAAAATTAATCGAGTAATTTTTGTTTGCACATTACACGCACACCGACCCCCCTATTTTCGTTGTTATTGTACGCAGATATTATACGCAGATTCGTTAGAAGCTCCTAGCTTGCATATCCCAGATATAAGGCCAAGGGTAGCAGCATGGTCGAGGAAATTGCTGGATAAGCTTATGAGCCTAGATACCAATCGGGGTGGATCATTTGGGAAACTAAAGGTATTTGGACAGCAGCATCACCTTTTTATTTTCTGTAAATCTATTTTTTTCTGCTCCATTGTTTTTTTGCTCTTATATTATTGATTGCTTTGTTCAGCTCAAGCATTCAGTTCACACAAGAGTACAAGAATCACTATTCAAGATGGATGATATTTTTCAGTTTGTATGTTCTAAGGCCAGAGGAATGTCAGCTGAGGTAAAAACCATGCAGCACCAATCAGCCCCCCCCCCTAATTTTTTCATCCACCTTTTTTTTCTGCGCGGCTGATGGTTTGTGTCGGTCATTTTATATGTTTTTGTAGGAAAAGAAGTTGCTTTCAGATGCTGTAGGGAAAATGATGTGCGGAATCACAGATGCAGTCGGCAACTTTGTGCAGGAAGTTGGTGCAATACGAACCCGAATGCCCCCACACCCCCACACGCTGATGCAACACCATCATCATGTGGGTTAAGGAGATCCAAGAGAAGAAGGAGCACCGCACATGAAGAACCACAAGAGGATGAAGACGGCGACTACGCTGAAACGAGAGGATGAATTGGGTGATGATGACGAAGAGACAGAGCTTGAAGACGAGGAAGAAGATGAAGATGGGTCGAGGAGAAGAAGATGAGGCACATGGGGGAGATGATGAAGACGAGGAAGATGAGGAAGATAGAGAAAAAGTGGAAGAGGGACCAACCAAGGAACCAAGCCCAAAGCGTCGCAAGACCGGAGAACGAGAATGTTGGCGGTAGCGCGGGGGCTGCATTGCACTCCATATCAGAGGGTAGCGAGGAAGATGCAGGGCATTTTGACTGGGACAGGCCCGGCAGCTCTGCACACTGGGACGATCATGACGCAGCCGACAATACACCATTGAGTGTAAGGTTGAGGTAGCTGAAGGAAGTAATCGAGCCTGCTCCCCTAGAGGTCATCCTCCCACCTACATCCAAGGATAGAAAGGCTAGGTTAAGGCTGCCAGAAACACTGAAGGAGCCCAGCCCCCCTCCCCCCCCAAATGAACAGCAGTTCAGCAGCAACAAACAACCACAAGAGGAGCAAGTCGGCCGATGATTCGTGCCAGGGACGAGAGGAACCAGAGCCAATTGCAAGGAGCAATTCAATGGATTTCACACCACCAGAAATAAACATAATGAAGTGGGTTGAGGAGGAAGAAAAACCACCGCTGCGCGAACGATTTCGAAGACCGATCACATGACGGAGCCGAGGTCGACTACCGGGACGGTTTTGATGAAGATGCGTTGAGGGAAATAGAAGAAAACGCTCTGAAGCAATTTCAATTGAAGAAATCACAAGTCAACCAGGATGCTGCTGCAACGTCAAGTCAGGGAAACCCAGAAGTTGGAAGTAAAGAAGTTGAGAAGTTAACTCCTCCAGCAGATGTTGAACCACGTACAACAACTGATGTTGAACCATCATCAGTCAATTCATCAGTTGCACCTGCTTTCCATCTTGCTCCTAGGAGGGTCGTTAGGAAAACCAGAGCTCTGAAGTCCCCGTACACTGATGCTGCACCCAGGAAAGGATTCAAGTGCAGCAAAGAAGTGCGCCACGTAGACGACATGATTATGAAAACTCACCTGCATCCACCAAGGAACAGGGACTTAACCAGCAAAGAGTATATGCTCCTCCCCCCTATCATACACTCTGAAACATCAAATTAACATTCCACAATACTCAAATTAGCAGCAATTAGCTACCATTTTAACTGTTTTCCAAGATGCAACCCAAAGAATATGTGTTTTTCCAAATTTTTTGAGTTCAACTAACTTTTTCTTTTTTCTTGTGTAGCATCATAATCATCAATTTCGGCCATCTATTCATATACTTGGACGAGCTCGCAAATTCGGTGAATCCGGAGGAGATCTCATCAACAACATTGCGAGAGATCGGCATTTATGCAATTAATCCCAAGGGCAGGGGCGCTTTGAAGCGGATTATGCCAGTACGCCTATCTGTGAGTATTTTTTGTCCCAGCCTAAGGCAACTATTTTCTTCTTCTTCTTTTTGCCAAAACGCCAAAATAAGATGAATGCGATTTAAATATGATACAGAATGTCGGTTACGCTATGATGCGATTCATGATGGCAGGTCCTTTTTTTTCTTTCCCAGTCATGCTATGATTAAGTTCCTGCATATATTACAAAAATATATATGTGTTGAAAAGTTCTTGCAGATACATGTGAAAAGTAAGCAAGGAACATGTACTAGTCGTGTGAATTTGGTGCGTTTTTTATGACTTCCCAGTCCCAGTTGGAGTTAGGTAATTTTTTCCTTATTGCTAGTAATTGAACTACAACTTAACATTCTTGAGACCTCAAATTAGCACCATTCAGGCTGCCAGTTTAGCTGGTTGTAAAAACCAATTCAACCCATATACATATCAATTCAACTTAGTATCGTGTACTTTTAATACTACACATACCAGATCACATTTTTTCTTTCTTTCCAGTGTGGTTGGGGGGTACATCTAGTTTAGCGAGGTGATTTTTCCCCCGCTTAACATTCTTGAGAACTCAAATTAACATCATTCAGCCGCAAGTTTAGCTGATTGCAAAAATCAACTCAACTCATATACATATCAACTCAACTTAGCATTTACGTCGTGTCCTTTAAATGTCGCACTTACCAGATCACATTTTTTTGCACTTTTTTCCAGTCTAGCTGGGTACAATATGATCAGAATATATTTAATTTTTAACAGTCATGCTATGATCAATTTTTTTCTTTTTTAACTTCAGTAAAATATGATCAGAATATATTGAATTTTTTCACACACAGGGATTCTTGCTGCATGGAGATTTTGATAGGGTAGATGTCAAGCGTCAATTTAAGAAAGGAACAAACAACCTCGACCATAGACAGATGGTACACTTTTTTTCATCCCACATAGTTTCCTTGTATTTCTTCTCATGGTATTTCTCTCTATTTTCATGGTATTTCTTCTCTCTTTTTTCCGGCAGCCTTCTCCCTCCTTTTTTTACCGAAAACGGTCTTTTTTTTTTCTTTTTTTCTTTTTTGCAAAAAAATGCGGGTGATGTTCCCGTACTACAAGTTATTAAGACCAAGGACCCGGGTAGTTGTGGCCATTATTTTCTTCTAGTGCTCAACATTCGCAACCGGAGGTTTGAAGTGATCGACTCCATGAGATCATTGGAAGATGTCAATCTAAAGACCTGCTGCGACCAACTTACGGAAGCAATCAAGCAACTCGGAGCCAATATTACTCGGATGCGGCGTTGTCATTCAAAACTACAAGATTGTTTCTATCAACGCCTCGACAGAGCAATGTGTAAGTAACATCAGACACCCCCCCTCCGGTCCATTTTCACCACAACTTTTTGTTTTTATTCGACCACACTCATTTATTGCAATAACCATTTTTTTTCAAATGTCTTTCCATTGATTTTTTTGTTTACAGCCACGACTGCGGGTTCCACATGCTAATGCATGCTGAACACTGGGATGGACGCACAGTTTGTAATTTCAATGAAAAAGACATGCCAAACATCCGGAAGCTTCTCACCTACAAATGGTTCACGCACCCAGAGAACGACACAGCGTGGAAGCACAAATTCACGCCACAAGGAGGTATGTTTGGTCAAAAAAGGGCACCCCATCATTTTTTGTGCACATCAAGTAGTACCAGTAGTATATAGAAACTAGTTACAGAAGTATATATGTCTATCTTTTGTACGTAGAGCGCAATTTAGTGTTCTACAGACACCAGTGTAAAACCAATTTAGCATTCAACAACCATCATTTTAAATATTTTACAAAACCAACTCTACTGATCAGGGGAGTAACCCCAAGCCAAGTTTTTTTCTTCTGCCATCCCCGGACAACGTTGAATGTTATGCTCTGTAGACTTGCACTTGCTGCACCTGTTCTTCCTTTTAGCCTTTGCATTCATACCTTTCTTTAGCCTTCTTTCTTTTTTGCGCCCTTTAACTATTGACACGGGCGGGTTCCCAACTTTGTAGTGGTAAGCCACCATCACCCTCAATAGCACCTTACAAGGGAAATGCGAAATTAGATATAAAACAAGTAATTCAAAAACAAATTATACATCAATACAAGCATTCTACCTCCGTTGTTAGGAGAAGCACCGGATATAATTTCCGAACCAATGCGGACAACGGCGGTTGCATTTGCGTCGGGAGTTGGAGCGAGAGGCACATGGTGCGGATGCAGACAACCGCCCCCTTGTCTACTTGCTTCCGTCGAGATTTCTTTCTCTTTTTTAGTTCAATAATTTCAGATCTCATCTGCTTGATATGATTCTGCATGGTAGTATAGGCTTCATTCGACATACACCCATCGATGCCAAACTCGCAAAAGGCGTAGACAGATTTGTGAACCACAGAGTCCTTCGCCCACTCAAAGGCATGCCACGGGCCACCAAGTCTGGCTGAGCAAACGCTTTAGTTGTAGCATCAACCACTGCTGGTGGCAAAAGCGGCTCCTGAACCCATCGCTCAAGAATATATTTATCCGGTATAGTTCTCACACCCAACCTGACCATGACTTTCATAATATGGCAACATAGGATCCCATCCCTGTCAAACTTGCTGCACTCACAATAGTAACTCTCATCTTCATCAATCACAGTCACAATGTACTCTCTTTTCCCATAGCCATACACACGTACATTATTAGGCACAATCTTGTATATGATGTCACTTTCCTGCTTCACATCATACTCAGCTGTCTTCTCAAACTCTTTTGAAAACCTATAGAAGAGCCCCTTGGTGTAGATGGCGACAGATGTCTTTCTAGGGGGAATTTAGACCATCTCCTCCTCTCTTTATCTTCAGTATCAAACTCTTGCCCCTCCTGAGCAACAAGGCACTTATCTTGTATTTTAAGTCGGCATTGTTCCACAAAATGCGGTATCGACATGTTAGGGTTCACATATTTCTTCAACACCGCATTGAAGCCCTCGCTACGCCGGGTTGATTGCGAGAATGGGAAGGAGTGCATGTAGAACGCGGGGGCAAAGCGCCTCTAAGGGCATAGAGGTTTTGAAAATGGACATTGCCCCGCAAGCCATGTTTGTGCAACATCGCAGCCCTTGTGTGTCAAACTCATCCGGAGTCACCGTGTGATTCATGCATTCTTTGAAGTCCTCCTCTAACTCCTCACTCTCATCAAGCACTTGGACCTATTGTACCCGAGTACTTGTCCATAATGTGGAAGCGACAGTTCTCGTGAGTTGAATTGGGGAAAACACTGGGCAATCGCGGACCTCATAGCACCATCCCGGTCCGTTATAATGTTCATGGGAGCTTTTCCTTTCATCGCTTGCGGGAATGATTGGAACAACCGCACATAGCTAGGTGTTTTTTCATCACGTAGGAAGGCACAACCCAATTGAATCGACCGCCCGTGCTTATTTATTCCAATGAATGGAGCAAATGGCATATCATACATGTTGGTCATGTAGGTAGCATCAAAAGAGACACAATCATGGTAAAGATCAATGTAAGCTTGTCTTGCTGCACTGTCAACCCAAAACAGGCTCTCCACCCTGTCCCTGTCATCCAATTTTACTGTGCAGAAGAAGTTAGGATCTTCCTGCTGTATATCTCTGAAACGGTCTACCGCTTCTTGCATGTCTTTGAACTTCTCTGTCCTCCTAATGGTTGACCTAAAGTTGCTGATGTCCTTCCCTATATATGGTACAATTTGTGCAGAACCATACAACTCATTCATAAGTTGCATTATACGCCCTGTTGTCAGGTTGCAACCATGCAGTAGAGTAATAAACTGCTTCTCTTGTTGAGGGATGCCCTTGTGAGATCTTAGGAATTTCTTTAGAGATGGTTTTGCAACTAAGTCATGGTTGTGGTCAGCCATAAAGTAAGTGACATGCCACCTCTCATCCATCAGGTTCACAACCATCCTTGCTTTGCACCCTGTATGAATCATTTTCTCTCTTTTCCTCTTCTTCCCACCATCAAGTTTTTTCTTCTTAACCCCTTGCTCGGCATCGTTACGTTCGGGTTCGATTACGTCCCGAGAAGAGTTGCCATCATCACCGAGATTCAATATTTACTAGATCTTCTCTAGGTTTCCTACCACGGCCCTCCTTATTGCACACATATGTCACCTTGCGCCGCTCCCTAGTCGTACACGACGGACGTGTGGCACTAATGCGAATTGAGAAACCAATCCTTTTTGCATAAGCATTGTAGTAGCATTTTGCCTTCGCTTAGATGCAAAACTGCGCCGAGTGTATGGGATCGGAGGCATGCACCATACTTCTTCAACATCGTCATCCAAAATAGCGGGGCCTCCACCACCCGGAGACATGCCATGAGCCTCAAATACACCATTAGCAACATAGCACTGGGGTGATTTCATTGTTCGGTCACTATGGATTAAAGTGTTTGCAACATTAGCAGCAAGAGAAGCTGTCGCAATCCGGGAGGCCGAAGGCGATTGGTAGACTCGCCAACCCTACCTGAGTACAGAAGGTAGGATTGGCAGCCTCCACATCAATGATGTCATAATCACAATCTGGCGGCAATTGGTTGAGGTCCATTTTTTTGCACACTGAAACAAAACAAGTTTTTTGATAGATGTTATGAAACCTGATTCAATTAAAACAATCAGAGAAATTAAAAACAAGTAGGCCAACAAGCATCCACATTGTCACGCAACTTAAATCATTTGTGTAGCCAGTAAAACAAAAACATGGATGCATATTAGTATTCCCTTTTTTGCCAACTATGAATCTCCCTGGCTTTTTTTTGTATCAATTATATAACTGTGTTATTCATTCGATTTTTTCGCGGTCGGCAAACTAAGGATGGTGTTTTACGGGGGGACAACAAGACCTTTTTTTGTATATGACGTGCGGATTTGACAAGTACATGCTACTAGTCTTCAACGGGTTCGAGATACAACTAATCGAAAACATCCAGGCAAAAAAAACAAGGCTTATGTGATGTATGTGGCAATCGAAAACAAAATTGATAACTTTGTTGGGATTTCTGCCCGGATCCGGATCGAGTTTTCTAGGGGGGGGGCGATGTCCTCACCATGTGGATGGGTTTTGTGCAGAGAACCAGATCTAGAACAACGTGTGGTTTAAAGTTGGATGGATTTTTTCGGTGTGGATCTGTTTTCCCCGTGAAACGTACTGTTTTTTTATCGATCCGACGATTTTTTTACCCGGAGGATCCTCCGATGCGCTTCGCTTCTCGGAGGGCTGTTCTCGCGCGCCCGCCCAACGCGCGCGCCGAACGGCGACCCGACGAAGAGCGCGTCGGATCGGACACTAGGTTAGATCTAGGTTTTGCCGCTTCTTTTTACCCGAGCGCGGCGGCCTATGTGGCCTTTTTGGCGCCAAAAAATTGGGTCTTGCAACCGGAAAACGGGCCGGTAGAAAACGTAGGCACGGACAAACTCGAGCCTTGAGAACGTTCCTCGATAACGAGGCCTCCGGAAAAATCGCGGGCCCGGAGAGCAAGGCAACCCAAAAAAAAACGGCAAAACAGAATTTGGTCCCTAGGCTATATTACAGCCGGCTGTAATTTAGCGGGTCCTATTTATTTTTGTATGCATTTAATTTGAATCACTAGCTAGCCCTTTGTTATTTTCCATAATATTTAATTTCCTAGCATCCAACACTTACATGTGGGTCCAATGGACCGGGATAGGTGCTAGTAGGCTTAAGAAACACTCCTTTAATTTTTGGTAATTTAATTGCTTAATAGAAAGCTTAAAGGCCCTTTTAATATTAAAGAGAAATTAAATAAAGAAAAGCCCATATTTAATTCTTTTCCTTTTGAAAGTATTATTTAATTTAGTTAAAAGATAGTTAATTATCATTCTTGACCGGAGAAAGTAATTCATAAATAAAAATATTATTTATACCTTTGATTGTGAAGATGGAAGGGATTAAAGCCTTCACATGAAATGACAAGTATAATAAAAACCTTTATTCAGATATGCAATAAAGAATAACCCATGTACATCAATAACCTTCCTAAAAGGGAAACCCTATCTAAATGCTTGTTAAGGTGAATATGACCAACCCAGAGTTGGATAAGACAACGAACTATCACATCACCTAAACTTGCATTGCATTCCGTGTAGATCTTCGGACGGAGATTACTCCCTTGTCCGGAGATCGAGGAAGGAGGAGCGGAAGCTTCACCGCAGGACGTGGAAGTGCTCGATACCGAGGGTGCCCAGGCTAACCTAGCTGACGAAGGCAAGCTCCGGTGCATCTAACCTAGTTTTAAAATTCTTTATTCAATTATCTATGGATGATTGTGCATTTACATTCAGGAGTTGAATGAAACCCTAGATGCATGATCCATAGGTACCTTTGTCCTTACTAGTATGATAGGTCGATAGTTGCTAAGCTATAGGACCGTTACAAGTCAGGTGATGATCTCACTTGCGAGAATAGGTTCCTAGATAGGAATCATATTATATCCCAAATGGATTGCTCACGTGGTAAGAGCATGGGATGCGGGCTCCGGTCCGGTGGTTATGTGGGTTAAGTTTTTGAACGTACTAAGCACATGTCGGGTATAGGACCGGTAAGCCTAGTACCCTAATGAGACGGCTAGGGATGGAATTGTCACTACTCTTGGGATTCTCTCTCACGACATGCTACGGTGGTGTATGGTGATTACGGGTGCACTTTGGGTGGGACATGCCGGATAGCCCGCACCAAAGAGCGTGGCCTTTCATCCGACCGGGGATTTGCGGGAACGGCTTCGGGGCAATTTGTACCTTGGTGGGCGGCCTACCGTGTGTGGGTTTACCTTGCAAGGTTTAAATCAATCGATTGTCGGCCTCTCACCGTTATCCGAGAGCGCTTACTCCACTAGTCATGAGATCCCTAATGATGGAAGTTGATGAATATTATGTTTGATTAATTGTATTGTACAACCTTGTTTGTACTAGTTGGCTAATGTAGTAAAGATTAAACCTATTAGAACTTGTGCTAAAATCTTGAAAGTAAGGACCTACTTTTTGTTACTTTTTAGCAAGAGCAACCCAGTAGCCAAAAAGCCTTTTCATGGTCTAGATTTGGTGAAGTAGTTATCACCGACGGGTAAGTCTTCTTGAGTATTAGTATACTCGGCCTTGCTATAATGTGTTGATCCAGGTCATGCCTTCAGTGATGTGTGGCCCGGAGAGATCCCGCCGGGCGGGAGGCTGGAGTGGGTGGAGGACGACTACTGAAAGCATCATGGATGGCCTCCCGTGGTGTCTTCGCTTCCGTTAGTTTATTTCCGCTGCTTTTCGAAAACTCTGAACTATCTCAGTATGGCAAAAATTATGGTTTGTAATAATTAAACCCTTCGGGACGAATTTGGATATTAATGTTGTTGTATCTCTGGACTCGCCTTCGAGTGAGTTTTAATGCATATATTCAATCCTTGTGCTTTTCAAGTGATTATTTGGGCGTTAACCCGGCAACTAACGACAGAATGATACTTTATTATTGCTTAATGACCAAAGTGGATCGGTCTTAGGCGATAGTACGGTATTTTCCTGGGCGGGTTGTCACATGTGTGATTACTAGCCCTTGATCTACAGTTTTGACAAGTACCTGACTGGTTGGAAGGCAAAGCTGCTAAGCAAAGGTGGATGACTAGTTCTCATCGATGCCCTGGACACTAGACGGTGCACTTTCTTGTGGATCGAGGGTGACAATTGCCATGGGTCACAGCGTCTCATTTCCTGGAACAAAATCCGTCTCAGTAAACAATGTGGTGGTCTCGGAGTGAAAAACCTTGAAGACCAAAACCATTGCCTTCTAATGAAGTTCATACACAAACTCCACGAGCCTGAGAACATCCCTTGGAAATCCCGCTTCAAATGCGTGTTCTTGATTGACAACGAATATGCAAGCTTCTAATTAAGGACCATAAAGTCTATACTCATCCTTGTGTCCTCTTTCATTTACCACATGAAGCCTTGCATTTAACTTAGAGAGAATTACCATATTCTCTTTATATGATCCTTTGCACTTTGATCAAGCTAGCATGTTTACCGGAGACCATGAATTGACCTTCTCAAAATATCTCTAATATTTATTTTCCTTTGTTGCTTGATATTTGTCACTATGCCTTAGGATTACTCTTTTGTTTGTCTTCTTCATTATGAGCCAAATAATATTCATTCTTCAACACATGTCAAGATTAGCTCATGAATATATAAAATAAAACATGCTCATGATCTTAGACAAATTGGTTAGTCCTTTAATCGCTTTGTCATTCAATTCACCAAAATCCACTTAGGGGCCTAGATGCACTTTCACTAATTGACGTGGCAATTAGTACCGGAGAACTGATACCAGGCAAACGACCGGTACTAAACTGGCTTCCTACCCGGCACTAAAGCCCCTTTCTGTAGTAGTGGTTTCAAAGTTTGAATCTTGAATTATGCACACGCCGTATATCCTGAGAGGGGTATCCTTAGCATGTGCTAATCATTTTTTATGATCAATATAGAAGTTTTCTGGTCTAGATGTGTCTTCAATGTTCCTTGTACTCCCTCATACGTCAGTACACTCCAGCCAAATCAAATAACTAAGTCGGGGTTATCTATATTCACTACTAAGGAATCGACTTTTGGTCCTGAGCCTCAAAGTCAATTAATACTGGATATTTTTGCTCCTGGTACTAATATGTGCATTAGTGCCGAGTGGGGAGGGAGGGCCTCGGCATGCCCTCTAGTGACCCCCATTAGTACCGAGCCACAGCTAGACCCGGTACTAATGGGTCAGGTCTCTATTAGTACTGAGAAAAAACAACACCTGATATTGAGAAGCCTAGATCAGTACCGAGCGAATACAAACTCCAGTACTAAAACCAATCTCTCATCACCTGCCCTTGTCTCGCACTGCGGCGCCGCTCCTTTAATAATTCTCCAACAATCCCGCTGCCTCTCTCCATCCTTCTCATTTTCATTCTTCTTCTTCTTCCCTTCTTTGTTTTCACATCTCTCTCTTGTTTTTGCGCAGGCGCTCAGATGCATGGCGGCCGGGGCACCCAGGCGCGACGGCGCCGACTAGGACCGAGGAGGTGCAGCGGTTGAGACGAAGATCAGTTGGCGCGCTGGCCTTTCCTCATCAGGGGAACGAGCTCGTGGAGGCTGACAACTCAGGTGCGGGGTTGGCCCTGGTGGACCACCGAGTGGGCGGCGTGGGGGCGGCCGTGCGGGCGACGTTGGCCGGGCGAAGGCGTGGTGGCACTAGAGCCCGCGGGAGCCGGTCCTGGGGTGGGGTGGTAGAAGGTGGATTTGTTTGTGTGTTGAATTGTGTGCTGTAATTTGTGAATCATTTGTTTTTGCGATTTTTTGTTGTTTGAATCCACCATGTGTATCTATCTTGTAAGAACTCAATTGTGTGTTGTTTGTAAAACTTGTGAATCTTGTGCGGTGCAAATGATTGGTTGTGTGAATCTTAGCTTATGAGATGAGATGAGATGAGATGTATGTTCGTGTGTTCGTGTGGGAGATGCATTGATTGAGAACGAAGAAGGAAAAGAACAAATAAGAGAAAATAAAATAAAAAAAGAAATAAAAGAAAAGGAAAAGGTGGCATCGGTGGGATGCACACCAGGTACCACGTGGGGAGACCACGCGATATTAATGTCCTCATTGCCTCCCCCACGTAGTTCCGACGTGGCAATAACGGTTCAACACCCGGTACTAATGGGGCTTTGAACCCGGTGCTAAAGCCCTTTTCCCTGGTAGTGATTACTCACTAACTCAACTAGTCATTAGCTCTCATGGGTCACTAAGACTCCACACGCCATATAAAATGATGTCTATTTGTCGTTGGACTCTCTACACGTCATTTCTTTCCGTGTGGCTTTTACAAAACAACATCATATTAGCATGCACAAGTTCACTATATATGTCCATGACACGGCGAATACAACGCAATTTCACTACACAAAACCAATATAGCAATCGCTCTTGCGGAGCGCGCGGTTGGATAGCTTCCCACGTGGGCGGACCCCACATTTCCCTATTTCTTTCCTTTTCTATTTTTATTTCTTTATTTCTTTTTCCTTTCATCCAACAAAATTTTCTTCTGCATAAGTTATTCACATAACTCGGCATTACAGAAAAACTTATGCGCACAACTTGTCGTTTACAGAAAAATTTATGCGCATAACTCAGCGTTAGAGAAAAATATTACGCACAAGTTATTCTTCAAACAATTGCACCTACAAGTTATACGCATAAGTTTTGCCGAACACCAAATTTATGCTTAAAAATTTTCTGACAAAAATCTATAGTTCGTAGTTATGTGTCGAAGTTGTGTGTATGAGTTCAAAAATGGAAAGATGAAACTAATGTTTGAAAAAAGTTGCACGCATAAGCCATTCTTTTTTAAAAAATTGTGCATACAAGTCATATGTATAAATTATGCACGTTGGCCAGTTTCCAAACTGTACTTAAAAATTATTCGATAGAAATTTATAGTTCGAAGTTATGCGTCGAAGTTATGTGTATAAGGGATGTTATTCCAGAAATGGAAAGTCGCTGGAAGAAAATTTTTCCAAAAAAGAAAAGTTCAGAAGGGGGAGCTGAGTGGGCTGAATTGGCCCACGTCCTAGCGTACGCTATTTAGTGTGGCCCATTTCACTATTCATGTGAGTCTTTTGGTTAATCCCAATCTTCAATACAATGTCATGTGTATATAAATAGTACCTCCAGATGGCACATACATGAATAATATTGGTGCTCATACAATCTAAGATTAGTACGGGAACTAGCTAGGTATATATATAAGCTTAAAACGTACACTGCATATACACAAACCAGTTTATACCATCTAGCGACGTACACATGAATAACCTCATCCTTAGAGTTTTACAATCTAGAAATATTCTAGCAACAATCTAAATTTTTCCTCTTATTTTTTCATTTCAGAAGAATTTTTTAGGAATATTTGTGGCCACGAGTTCCACGCGGAGCATATAACCCCACACATTTTTCTGAGGTCTGGCCACTTTTGATGATCCAGTCTGGAAAAACTGGATGGCTTGTACGTTTGATTCTCGCTGTCTGTCCTATTCGGGTCCCAGTAGTCATGCTATTATCGATTCATAGAATCATAGCCAATCCTGATGCTGTTATTTTTTTAAACAAAAGGCATCTTGTTTCTGAAAAAAAAGAAATTGTCTCAATATATGCTTAGGGGATTTCGCAAAATGCTGATCTTTTCGGCAGTGGTTGAAATTACTACTGTCACCTAAAATTTTGATACTGTTTGCTGACATTTTAACCTTTGGGGATTTTCACGAGGATCCAAATAAAAAGTGCAAATGAAATTAAAAACCCTGCTCATCTGATGATCCAACTCAAACAAAGGCCTCTCCTTTGGTAGGACTTCACACCTACTACCAGCAGGGATGAAAATAGTATGGATAATATAATATCTATTATTTCGTCCTATCAGAAGTCTTGGATACTAAGGTGGGACATCTTAGGATTGAAGTGCTTACATACATACTTCCTCCGTCTTGAAATACAAAGCATCTTACGATTTTTAAGGTGGGCAAATGTCTTATATACCCTTAGATAGTTGTAATACAAGGGAAGTTTTCCATTTAACAAGCGAAATATTTGGTACTCCCTCTGCTTCATTATACTTGTCGTTTTGATTTTTCTAGATACACTCATTTTGATATGCATCTAGACATAAGTATATATCTAGGTGCATAACAAAGGGAATGTATCTTGAAAATCCAAAATAAGTATTATGAAACGGAGGGAGTAAGTTTTAAAACTTACTCCCTCCGTTTCATAATATATATATATATATATATATATATATATATATATATATATATATATATATATATATATATATATATATATATATATATATATATATATATACACACACACACGCATTTATTTAATCACCAGACCAAATGTAGTATAGAAATTAAAGTAGAAACACTACCTTCTCTCCATATCTCCCGACACGAAATTAACACACACATTCATACATAATATATACATTCATGGCTTATTTGTAACTAACAGCAAATAAGCAAACGTACGTGATACCGAGAAAGCAGCAGCGACGACGAGCAGCAGCATTGAATTGCTATGCTAGTCTAGTAGTTGTAGACGCAGTTGGGCCAGTCACAGTGGCATGGACGCGTGCTCCAACACCCACTTATTATGCATGTTTCCCCACAAAACCTACCCTTTATCTTCGTAGAAAGACCTTTGTTCCGCCTCGACGACGGCAGGAGGAGGCGGTCATCCTCCGGTAGTTCCATTGCCTCCGGTGAGCGGGTGGCCATGGCCGCCGTCGTCGGAGGAGCTGCCATCAGCGACACAACCACCATGAGGACCACCAGCACTGCCACACGGCCGACCTTCTTGCCACTCTCCATGCAGAAGAAATCGTAACCATCCCCGTCCATCTTCCACTGAAGGTGCTGCACGATGGGGTCCTCAACGCGGGGGAATGAGGGCGGTGGCACTAGGGGTTGGAGGAGGCGAGGAGGTGCTGGTGGTTGGAGGAGGAGGCCGCGCGGCGGCGTGCCTAGAGCCCCCGGCAGTGGCGCGCAGGGGCGCTACGGGGCGATGCGGCATGGGACGATTCAGATAGGTTTGGGAGGAGGCGCTGCGGGATGGCTTGGGGGCGATGCGGGTGGCTGGGGTGGATCCCCAAGGGCGGGAGAGAGAGAGAGAATGAGTAAATTGAGGTGGGTCCACCAGAACTAACACAATTTACCACCTCTTGGGAGTGTTAGTATTTTGGGGGTGTCAATGCCAACTAACACCAAACTGACACATACTTGGATCTTTTGTTTTAGTTTGCTCCAAACTAACACTAACACATGGATCCAAGCATGCCCTTAGTTACCGCACAAAAATCTTGAAACCAATTGGGCCAGGTTTAAATTTCGTAGTTCGTGAACAGGCCCTTTAATCTCGATTTATAAAACAAATCCAAGATTAAAGGGATCTCCACAGGTGACTAAGAAAGGATAACACCATCTTTACTTGGTTAGATGTGATGTATATGTAAGATGATAACCAAGCTAAAAATAAGGCATGAGGTGGTGGGTTCGAATCTCACACACCGCGGACACGTATATTTCTAATACTATTTTGGTGCAAAACCTTTTAATCTCGATTAGTATGAATTTCTATAAAATTTGGCGTAAAATCCTTTACCACCCAGTTATTTTTAACTCGAATTCTTAATCCCATCGGGAAAACCGAGCTCTTAGGGTTTTGCCACAATCGCGCCGGAACTAAAGACCATTTCCTCTACTCTCTCAAGAATAAATTCCTAGCAGTGATACATAATTTTCTATATTATATTTTAATTTCAGAAGGACTTTCAGAAATATCTATGTGACCACGAGTTCCACGCCGATCGAGGGTATAACCGACAAGTTATACTGTGGTCTAGCAGGCCACCTGTGATTCCATCTGCAAACTGCTTTTACTGTGTGTATGTATGCGGCATGCCTTGTACCTAACCTTTGATTCTCGCTGCTTAATTTGTGCAAACCAGGCCCCGGGCATTATTCATGTTGTTATCGATTCCTTGTATGTAGCTTTGATTCTCGCTGCTTTGTCCTGTCCAAGCCCCGGTAGTCATGTTGTTGTCAATTCCTTGTACCTTTGATTCTTGCTGCTAGCTTTGTCCTTTCCGGCCCCATTACTAGTCATGCTGTCGATTCATATATAGCATTATTCCTAAAAATGGTGTTTCAGTGCTTATTGGCTGGTGGCTGATGACGGGGTCTTTGGTTTGTTACGAGAGAAAATCTTCTTTGTCCCAGTTCTTTGAAATTTGGTTTTGTTCGAGAGAAAATCTTTCTTCTTGCAGTGGCGATAAAGCGAGCGAACGAGCAGATGATGATCCAACTCAAACATATATGAGATTTTCCGTTCATGTGTGTATTCCAAACAAGTTTTTACTTCTCGTAGTTTCTGTATTTTTTAATCCTCAACTTCACTATTTTTTTATTCCAAACAAATAGGCTTTTATATTACCTGTTTAGTTGGAGAAACTTTTGAGACGAAAATTTTGAAATCCCTTTCAAGGTCTTATTAGGAGGACTAAACATAGATTCGTTACAAAACTAATTTCACGAGTGGACGGGAAATCGTGAGATGAACCCATCAAGTTTAATTAATATATCATTAGAGATTGTTTACCGTAGTACGATGTTGTCTAATCATGCCGTAATTATGCTCATTAGAATGGTCTCGAAAACTGAGGAGGGGTTATAGGATGGATTTTATCATTAATATATGTTTAATACTCTTAATTAGTATTTGAAGATTGATGGGTACTCCGTTCCAAAATGTAAGTTGTTTTGGTTTTTAAAGGTCCATAGATATTATTATGCACCTAGACATACATTATATTTAGATACATAATAATAATAATATATCTATATATTGAAAAAGCAAAACAACCCGTACAATTTGGAACGGAGAGAGTAGTTGGGAAAAATTTTAAGAACTAGAGAGACCTAGAAATGTTGTAGACCTAGCCTTGGGCATTCGGTTCTAACCGAACTGTTCGGCTCTTCGGTGCAGCTGGCGTGGCCGCCGCCGCTCCTCACCTTCGCTGCGCCGGTTGGAGTCTGATAAGGACATGCTTACTGTGCCCGGGATTTGTCCCAATCTTTAACGGTACAAAATAATAATGCAAAAAAAAAAAAATCTCCTCGCTACATGGCCGGCACCCTCACAGGAAACATACATCAACCTGACCCAGACTCGTACTAAAACTTGTGCCTAACACGCACTCTAGTAAACACAATCAGACCCAAATTAATGTAAGGTACACAAAATATATATGGTAACCTGGCCATACATCACGTCCAGGAATAATAAACTAATCCAGCCCAGGATGCTAATTGCACAATTACGACTATCATCAGGATATGCCACGGACTAGCAATAGCAAAACATCTGGCTTCAAATATTGTCTGATATCACCCAATCTCGACGTGCATGGAACCAATAATAATAAAGCTACTCAATTTGTGTTGGCTCGTGCGCAAATTAATTTCCGTTAAAAATAAGCTTGCAGCCTGTTCGGTTGGCTGGTGGCTGATGGCTAATCTTTGGTTTGTTACGAGAGAAAATCTTCTTTATTTGCAGTTCTTTGAGTGGGCTGGTTTGTTGTGAGAGAATAGTACTGCTGTCTGGTGGCTGATAAACCAAACGAACAGGGCGCAATGGCCTCCAATGTTGCAGTATTAGTTAGTATGCTCCTTTTCATCTTGCTTTCCTTTCCATTAAATAAAAATGAACAAAGTCATGGGCTCATCATCCTCTCCCCATTTGACATAAATAATTCTGGCTCTTCTATTCCATGATGGTGAAAAGTACTACTTTTTTTAATGTAATTTAACATCAGCAAATGTTTTCTGACATTTCTTTCTGATGATAGCAGAAAATGACCCAAGCTGATTGGCATTAGTTCCCAGGGAGCTTCCAGTTGAAATATTGGGATCATTGTGCTTTGTGCAAGCCCCCCCTGAAAAATTGTTGAAGAATATACAGCCACATCATTCTTGCCTCTGTGAAACAAATCAATCCTTGGCTCCCCGTGATTTCCTTTGCAACAGTAGTCATTAATTTGGTCCCCTGTCACACCTTTCTTTGAACTAGAGATGGACCCAAACTGGATAGCTGATGGTTCCAGATCCTTGCATGAAGTATCAGAAACAGCAACTGGAGAATTCATGCATGGTCCCATCATTCATTCACTAGTGCACTTTTGGAAATTTCAGGATTACTACCATCATAGATTGGTGCTGAAATAGTCACATCATTCTCTCCCTCTTGATTCAAAGCCGTCCTCGACTTTGGTGTAATGTCAAAAAACCCCTTTCTTCTTCTCAACACAAGCAAAAACCTCGGCCTTTATAGCATCCTCTACCATTGGTTTGAGCACATGGTGAACTCCATTGTTGGAACGACCACCATGTGTTGCATCAAGATCAAACTGCTATGGACGACCCAATAATACGTGACAACCACTCAACGGTGCAATATCACAGTCCACAGTGTCCACATAAGTTCCGACACAAAATTTAACCCGTGCCTTTTAATGTACCACTTTCATTCACCCATTACATATAGCGTGGTGTTGGAAGCCTTCGCCTAGACAAGGATAATGCATTCACCAAATCCGAACTAATAACATTAGCGAAATTAAACTGCCACCATCAATAATCATTTTGCATATATCTTGTCTTGAATTTTGCACTCTGGCTAAGAGAGAATGCCATCACGTTGTACTTCTTGCGCCATCATAGATAACCCATTGGTTGCAACATCAACAATAGTAGAAAAACTGGTTCTAGCGAATCACATATATAATTCTTTATGAGAGCCTCTCTCCCCATAATAAATATCTTGCACCATCAGTAATAAATATTCCCTCTTCCAAAGGAAGAAACATTAGTTTTTTTATTTCTCCAGTGAATACAACATTTCATTGTGTGGGAAACTTGTGTAACACCATATGCTTATCACACCATGGTTTTCCCAGCAACAACTGACAAGAGATCATAGGTACTGGAATATGACGTCACAGAGAACTTCAGAATAACATGGACCAACAACTGAAAATTGGACCATCACCTAAGTCTTTATATGGAGAAAGCAATCATTCCATAACAGCATATGTGGTTGAGGATGCGGCATCGTTTCTAGCTTCAAATCATTGACAAGCTTCAGACCAGCAACACTATTGGTGGTTGTGTTGTCAACAAAGAAACCAAGAGCCCGTTCTTGCACCACGCAAGAGACCGTGAGCAACCTAGCAAACTGATACCACCTACCACCTGATAAGGACATTTACGGTGCCAGAGATTTTGTCCAATCTTTATTTCACGGTACTAGCAGCAATAATTAATTATCACGGAGTGTTTATTTTCAGAAATATATATATGACCAATCCAAAAAAATGACGAACACTAGTAGCCGTATGTCTCTCCGTAATAACCAAGGTAACAAGCAAGACCAATATAACTGAAATTAATTAATTTAATCAGCCAGTCACAGCAGCAATTAATTGCAGAGCCAATGAAGATAGCAGTTAAATCCAAAAGGACAGGATAACTCCGAACGGCTATGTAGACGTGGCATAATTTTTTTCATGTATGTGTCAGAGTTAAAATGTTAAATACACCAGAGGCCCTTGAACTTGTCTTAAGGTGCCACTTAAACCTATCACAAACATGTAATCAAAATCCTACACCTCAAACTTGTTAAGGTGTGTCACTTGGGGCCATACCCCTTCAGTGGTCAAGCATATATGCAAAAAGACCCTTGGTTTATATCTTCTTCACCATCTACATCCCCATTCTCATCTCGCTCCTGCACTTCTCCCCACGATGGTGGTGGATCCATGGCTGGTGGCGGCCTCCCTCCCGAGCTCCACGTCGGCGGCCTACCTCCCTCCCCTCCTCCTCGAGCTCCTCGCCATGGAGCTTCTCCTCAAGCACACCAGCCGACCATCACCCTCTCTAGCTCCCACCCGTACGTAGTGTCCCTGCGTTGCACCTGCGACGGCCAGATCCGGCGCGAGCTACTGCGATGGTGGGAGGAGCTTTGTGCACTGGAGCTCTCCTCCTCGAGCTCCCCGCCATGAAGCTCCTCCTCCAGCATGGCGGCTGACCCTTCTCCCTCTCCGACGGGCCTCCTTGCACTCTCCCTCTCTGACCACACCAACCAACCCGCGGCGCGGCCCTACGTACCCCGCACCTGCGACGGTTGGATCTGGCACGTCTTATTGCGGCGGCGGGAGGAGATATGTGCACCGGAGCAGAGGGACGACACGAAGAGAGAGAGAGAGAGGAGAGATAGATGAGAAGGGGAGAGATGGGAAGAGGAGACGAGAGATGAGGAGAATGTGGATGGAGAAGAAGATGAAAGTTAAGGATCTTTTTTGCATATGTGCATGACCACCGAAAGGCTATGGACTTAAATCGCACAACTTAACAAATTTAGACAAGTTCAAAACTGCTGATGTATTCCACTCTGTGTCAGGTTTCGGTCTTTAAATTCCTCGACCCCCAAACCAATTCCTTCCGTAGACCGTAGGGATCGATAGCTAGCCACGACGACGAGCGATGGCCTCCACGTCGGCGCCGCCGTGCCACATCGTGGCATTGCCGTACCCGGGGCGCGGCCACTTGAACGCCATGCTGAACCTGTGCCGCCTCCTCGCCGCCCGCGACGGCGTGTCCGCCACCGTTGTCGTCACCGAGGAGTGGCTCGGCCTGCTCGGCGCCCCGGCGGGGTTGCCGGACCTGGGCCCCCGCGTCCGCTTCGAGTCCATCCCCAACGTGATCCCCTCGGAGCACGGCCGCGCCAACGACATGATCGGCTTCCTGGAGGCCGTGTATACCAAGATGGAGGCGCCGTTCGAGCGCCTCCTCGACCAGCTCCCCGCCCCGCAGGCCATCGTGGCCGAAGTGTTTTTGTCGTGGACCGTCGCCGTCGGCGCGCGGCGGGGCGTGCCGGTCAGCCTCATGTGCCCTCTCAGCGCCACCATGTTCGCCGTGCAGTACAACTTCCACCGGCTGCCACCCGCGGCAGTCGCCGGCGGGGCGTCTCCGGGTACTGAGCTGCTCTGCCACTCGTACTGCTAACATTGTCCTTTTCGGCTCTTTAACATTTCTGCACACTGATGTCGATCGCTCTCTTGTGCAGACGACCTTGATCATTGCTTGATTGAAGACTACATCCCTGGCACGAGATCCATCAGGTTCGCCGATATTGCGCCCAAACACACCAATGCGGCGTTGGTGATGAATAAAGTCCTTGAAGCCTGTTTAAATGTGAAGAAAGCACAATGCGTCGTCCTCACCACGTTCCAAGATCTCGAGAGCGACGCCATCGGCGCTCTAAGGCGACAGCTTCCTTGCCCGGTGTACGCGGCTGGCCCTTGCGTCCCCTTCATGGCGCTGCAAGAAGGCAAGGCCAATCCCGACGGTGACGGCTACATGGCGTGGCTGGACGCGCAGCCCGCGGGCTCGGTGCTGTACGTCTCGCTCGGCAGCTTCCTCTCGGTGTCCGCCGCCCAGATCGACGAGATGGTGGCCGGCCTGGCCGAGAGCAAGGCCAGGTTCCTGTGGGTGCTCCACGACGCCGACGCGCGCTCCCGCGTGCGCGACGCCGCCGCCGGCGGCATCGCCGTGCCCTGGACCGACCAGCTGAGGGTGCTGTGCCATCCCTCGGTCGGTGGGTTCTTCACCCACTGCGGCATGAACTCGACGCTCGAGGCGGTGTACGCCGGCGTGCCCATGCTGACCTTGCCCATCGCGTTCGACCAAGCGACCAACAGCCGACTCGTCACCGCGGTGTGGAAGACCGGGCTCGGCCTCAAGGAGATGGCACGGGGCGACGGCGTCATCGGGAGAGCGGAGATCGCGGCGGCGGTGCAGAGGCTGATGCGCCCTGACTCGGGGGAGGCTGCGGACATGAGGAGGAGAGCGGCCCTGCTGAAGGACGCGGCTCGTGCTGCGTCTGAAGAGGGCGGGTCCTCTTGGAAAGACATCACATCTTTTATAAATTTAGTGTCACGTTGAGGTCTCACGGGAGTCAATATATCACTCGGCGTCACTTCTGCATGCAATAGGAAGACTCAATAAGATTTCTGAAATTCCAGTTGTGCTTCGTTATAAGTCAATCCAGTGCATTACAAAGTTGAAACTTTCAGTCAATCACAGCTGAAATTTCAGATGATAAAAGTCAGAATGAATTTGTGCTGCTTTATTTCCATTAATAACAGAAGAGTGTGATCTCTTTGTGTCAGAAAATGTTAAACTGAACTACTGTACTGTGTGTTAATTTGATCTCCGAATGTTAGCAAAATGCTCAGTGCAGCAAGAATAAAGTTAATTAGAAGTCGTTGCTCTACAGATTGCTATAGAGGATGGAACAATGTTTATCGTTTACCTTAGTCAGGGCTTGTTGCCCGGTACTGCTTTTTTTACCCTTTTGAGGACGGTTCTTTTGAACTCTGTATTAATTGGCTGTGTACATCTTTGGATGTAGAGGCCGGATTTAATTATCCAATGTCAAAAAAAAGCAAGAATAAAGTGTGAAACTTTCAGTTAATCACAGTCTGAAATTTCAGGAGATAAAAGCCAGAATCATTTTTTTGGAGCTTTCCATCAATAACAGAAACGGTGAAAATTTGAATCATGTATGATTTGACGACT
Source organism: Cenchrus americanus (assembly GCA_947561735.1). Lineage (NCBI taxonomy): Eukaryota > Viridiplantae > Streptophyta > Magnoliopsida > Poales > Poaceae > Cenchrus > Cenchrus americanus. The sequence continues at coordinate 250,517,614 of OX387245.1, read as the reverse complement.
GGCTGAAAACATGACCAGCATTAGAGGAATGGACAGTGCCTTCATTCTGAGATCTAAAAGCACAAGAACTGTAGGTTACAACACAGCAGCTGAGAATACTACTTCTCAAGAAGCCAAAAGGGTGGAGCTTTCTAGGGTGAACAACTGAACACCAAAGCTTTGCCCTTTTAATGAATTTTCCCTTGAGTAGGAACAGGTCAGCACACATCTGCTCTTGCTTGCATATTCCTCGTGAAACTTGCACCAGCTGCAAATTTGTTGATGTCAAAATGGAGAGCAGGCCAAGGATATGGAAAAGCGTGTAAAACAACAGAGTTGCATAAGGATTACTGATTCTTCCATGGATCCCTGAAATGCCTGTTGTCTGAGAACTCAGATATATGTTTACGTTGGTCTTAGGTGGCTTGTTGCAAGTCATAATGCTGTCCAAAGCTTGTGACAACTGGTGTCTGTCTTGTCGTAAATTGGTAACGTGGAGGCGCAGGAGTTAAAGCAAAAACAAAAAACATGTCCTGCGGCTCTACCATCTCATCTGCGAAATTGTTAATCGAAAAGATGTGAGGATTTACAAGGTGCACACGGATTTGAATTGCTGATCCATTGATGAAGCGTCTTCCACAATCAAAGCATGAGGTGCACACAAGTTCAATTAATGGATATTAGATGTTTTGCCATCAGATGTTCTCGAGTGCAATAAGATGTTTTGTCAATTGTTATTTTGGTGCGATCACCATTTGTTTGTCACTGTGTGTAATGGTGTACTTTTTTTTGAGGGCTGTGTAATGGTGTACTGTAGCACTTCCAAACGCTACTCCGTACCGGTAGTTATAAAAGTTTTTTCAGGTGCGTCATGAAATATGGAATGAGATGTGAGTGGATCAAGTTGGAATCTGCCTTCCTATATAACACGAGAGATAAGTTCAAGAATATAGAATTCCTATAGTGGTAATACAGAATTTTCTATATATTTTTTTTATTTCAGAAGAACTTTCAGAAATATCTATGTGTGGCCACCAGTTCCATGCCCAGGGTTTAACCGACAAGTTTTACTGTGATTTTATTCCATCTGGAAACTGCTTTTATTGTGTATGTATGTCTTGTACCTAACCCTTGATTCTCGCTGCTTTATCCTATCCAAGCCCCATAGTAGATGTTGTTATCGATTAGTTGTACCTTTGATTCTTGCTGCTCTGTCCTTTCCGGCCCCATTAGTAGTCATGCTGTCGATTCATATATAGCATTCTTAAAAATGGTGTTTCAGTGCTTAGGAGACATGTGATATGATGATCCAACTCAAACATATGAATTTTTCCGTTAGTGTGTGTAAAGTTTCATCACTTTGTCACGTTAAACGTATCCCACTAAAACATTCTTCACAGGCAACTAATATACATCACAAACAGTCAATATACATCACAGATCACTCACTTAGCGTACGAGGGCCGGTGGGAGGAGGAAGAGGGTGGCGGGGCACCAAGTGGATGGTGGTGGCCGGTTCCTAAAAAAGATGAACATAATCGTGTCAATTGAAAATTTTGGTAGCACCTCCCCTGCACCGTGAGATTTCTAAAACTTGCAAAAAAAACACTAGCGCGATGGCCGACTATGACATACACAAAGGAGCCACATACAACACAACGAACCATGCTAATAGTTCAAATTTGCTATAGTATGAACCCTAGAAACGATCATTGAGCATCCACAATTAACAAGTCCAACGTGCTACAATTAACTTGTTTCCACTGCTGGTCCGCCACCTCCCAAGCCTCTCCCTCTAAAGCCAAAGATGACTAGAGGCTCCAACCTCAGCAACACTGAACCCGAACCATAGCTCTACAGGTCGCGAGCCCCCACCAGCTGCGGCCAAGAGAACTCGAAGCCTTAACCCTAACCTCGATGGTGAAGCAATACGGTGGCACTCAGAAAGAGGATACAACGACGAGGAGGATATCAACACTACTACAGAAAACATTTGTAAGAGCGATCGGATTTTTTTTCAAGAGCGAGTGATTTTGCCTTTCGATCTAAGGAAAACAAGCAGCATTGTAGCAGTTAGACCCGCACCTTGAAATCATTTTTGGGAACGGGTGACCCCATCAGCCTCACCTGAAAATGATTTTCAGGTACAGGTGACGCCATGACCCGCTTCTAGAAATATCTGGCGTCACCCGCACCTGAAAAAACATTTCCAGGTGCGGGTGATGGTGTCACCCTCTCTTGAAAATGGATTTCGTAGACCACTGCACGCAACGACTGCCACCGCTCACGCTGCTCGTCGGGGATTCGCAAGTTCTCTGCGCGCCTCCGCTGGCTACTTCCCATCGGATGAAGGGATCCGTAAGGACCGTTAGCTCTCGGTCAAAATGGTCTGCGGGGAGAGAAGAGAAAGGGAAAGTTGGCGGTCAAGGACGTGCGTAGAGTTAACATTGTGGCTTAAGGCGCAGCAAGTGTCGCTGAGAGGTGGGCATATGTTTCCGAAGCGATATATATGTAAGCTATAACTTTCAAGGTAGTTGCGGAAAACAAAGCTTTTAGAGAAAAAAGTTGCGGGTTGCCAGAAATCTATGTCGGATATTGATCGGCACTATTGAAAACCTAAATGACAGGGCATTGCCCCGCCCGTAAGCCCATTCTATTTTATGCTCGAGCACTACTAAAAACCCAAATTCTGCACTTGGTCCCGGGTAGCGCTCCCAGCGATCGAGTTGTCCGCACGTGGACAGACTGCAGCAGTTTTTTTTTACAACTTGCTCGTGCTTTATTCAGCACATAGAGGGTGAGTGAGATCACGACCCACCAGAAAGTTTACAAAACTAGGGAGGGGATCATTCCAAATAATCAGAATGTCTGGGTCCCGAGCTAAACCAGATCGAGCTAACTCATGTCCTGGTGGAGAGGGGAGGATTTGGTTCAGGCCTTTAGTCCCGGTTCAACTTTGGAGCCGGGACTAAAGATCTTTCGTCGACGTGGCCCGAAATGCTCGTTGGAGACAACCCCTTTAGTCCCGGTTGGTATAACCAACCGTGACAAAAGGGCTGCCTCCCAACGTCATTTTTCCGCAATTATGACGCGGGCTTTTAGCACCGGGTGGAATTACTAACCGAGACTAAAGGGTACACCTTTAGTCTCGGTTGGTAATTTATCCGGTGCTCGGGCATTACTAAAAGCCCAAATGACAGGGCATTTCCCTGCTCATAAGCCCATTCTATTGTACGCTCGGTCCTGAAAGCCTCCGCTAGAGTAGTTGTTCCATCCAGGTCCCGTCGACAAGGAGATGCTGATGATAACTTCGGAAATCTTCAGATTTGTCGGCCCAGTTCTTCAGATGCGATCATAGGGGTAGAGTTTGCTGATGTTTGTTCGTAGGGATGAGTGTGTGTACGTGTCTGAGCATCTGCGTTGTACTCTGTACCTAAAAAACAATCCGCAGGCAACATCAGCTTGTATTGTCTTGGTTTGTTGATTTGATTGAGCCATCAGACCAGATTTACCTCTGAAATCCAGTCAAATTTTCCCACCTAACAACAAATTCACAAAAATTTCTGCTCCTCTGAAATCTTCCTGGTTTGTTGTAAAATTGAAGCTATGGAGACCATAAGCTTCATGTCGGGTCTCAGTTCCACAAATTTACGGTCCCTCGTGAGGAGGGCATCTCCCAGTCAATTTCCGATGGGCGGTCTGAATCAGTCTCCCATCAGCAAGGAAAACATTACACAAACTTCTTTAAGAAAAAAAAATGAAAAGTTTTATGAAAAAGTTATGCAGAAGGCAAAAAGAATTTAGACAAACAAATGTGAAGAAATATCACAAATAATTTAAAAATCAGACAAAAAGTTTGAAACAAAATAATTAAAAAGTTCGAAACGAAATTTTTGGAAAAAGTTTGAAACAAAAATTTATAAAACTATTTGAAAAGGAAATTTTGGAAAAAAGTTTAAAATGAAAATTTTGGAAAAAGATTGATGAAGAAAAAATAGACACAAATATTTTCAGTAACATCAAGTAGAGAAACTCAAAGAAAAACTTTTCAGAAAACTTTGGGGAAAAATTTAAAAAAATGGAAAGGAAGTTTTGGAAACTTCTGCACAGATAATCACAAAAAAATCCTAACATCTCCGTCCCCGGCGAGCTCGCGCCGCTGTTGAGGAGCTTGCCCCGAGGAGGTTGACGCAGATCCCCAGGGAGCTCACCGTCGCAGCAGCGGGTGGGCACGCCACCGCCGGGAGGTCGTCCAGGAGGTGGTGCCGCCACCGTCGCTCCCCTTGGGGAGCTCGTCGGCGTTGTTGTGGGCAAGAGCGCCACCGCCGCTTGGGAGAGCTCCCGAGGGTGTGGAGCCGCACCGTCGTCAAGGGCATGCATGGGTGGAGCTCTGCTGGCTCGCCGCTGCCATCGCTCGCGGATATGAAGGAGAAAGGGAATGGGGACGACTAAAGAGAGAGGAGTGAGTGTTGGGGAATTCGGGAGAAAATCATACACCCACGGAACGACGGATTTGTCGAAGATCATGAGATAAGTTTTCGGGTAATGTGCGAAAATAACGGCCAAATCTAGCTTCTTCGCGTGAGTCCGCCGTCTATTTCGGGAAGATTGAAACCGACGACGTGAGTGCATACTCTTGGAGATTCCGGTCTCCCTTTAGCGACTTTCGTGATGTGTGTGATTTGTGTTACGAACTTCTTTGTTCGGGAACTACATCCGATTTTTTGGGCCCCCCAACATTGGCGCCCACCGTGTTTCGGTCGAAAAAACAACTCACGATGCCATCGCAAAAGAGGTCGAAGAAGAACACCCCCGCCGAGACCGATCAAGAAGAGCACCACCATGTTGAGGGCAATGAAATCTCTTTCACCCCCGAACCTTCAAACATCACGGATCGGTAACGAAGAACAAAACTTGAGGCTCTCCACGAGCAAGAGGCGAGAAGACAAGACACATTCAAGAACGACCTACAAAACAAAAAACACATGAAAATGAAAATGGTGATGATGATGATGAGTCCATAGACAAAGAACTAGAAAGAGTTCAGCGAGAAAATACGACGAGTTGCAGAAAAGAAATAGAAAAATTTGCTAACCAACCGCAAGCAAAAAGAAAGGCCTCGAAAAGCTTGAAAAACTCAATCAAGCAAAAGAACAAATTGAGGCAATACAAAGAGAAATCAAAGAAATGCAAGAACAAGAGAACAATTTGCTATGGCAAGAATCACCACACCGGGACTGCGGTCTATACATAGGAACCCCGAAAGAAACTATCTTCGCCGGTAATGGAATCTCACAATTCGTGGATCCGGAGTCGCCACTATCAATAGGCCACGCAAACCGCACCATGGCGTTCAAAGTTCAAACCGGTATCTCTACCAAAATATAATGGTTTCGAAAACTCCGGACAATTCCTCATGAGGTATGAATCGGTGGTGAATTCACCGGGAGCGGATGATGTTGCACCGGCCAAATCTTTCATCATTGCCGTGAAGGACCGGTTCTAAATTGGTATTCTTTGCTAGAACCGCACTCGGTCTGCAGTGGGTCGACCTCAAGAAGAAATTCATGCAAGCATTTCGGATGTTTCATGACACAACGATCGGATCATCGGATTTGTATAGCGCAAGCAGAAAAATAGAGAACCATTACGGAACTTCGTGAGAAGATTCATGTAGCAGAGATCACAGATTCCTGAGGTGGATGACAAAACAACGATCAAGGCACTGATCAAAGGTTTGACTCCAGGACCAATAGCTTCACATTTGACGCGAAAGAAACCCAAGACAATTGATGAACTTTTTCATGAACTTGAAGAGTAGATCTTGTCTGATGACGATCATCGCAAAAGAGTACCTAAACGAAATGAAGCACGACAAGGCAATAGAGAAATGGCATGGAGACCTCAACCCTAGAATTCGCGGAACATCAACAATGTGGAAAATCCTCAGCCTAACCAGAACAACAGACCAAGCACAAGAGGGGGATTTGCACCCAGGGGAAGGGGAAGGGGAGAGGACCCCCGAAACTCACAAATCACAACCCAAGAGATCCGTACTTCTACTGCTAGTATCATGGAAGAGGACATAGCACTGAAGGGTGCCTAGAAACTAAGAAGAATATTGCCAGAATCATGCAAGAGAAGGCAATGATGAATATCGCTTCCTCAATGCCGAACCAACTTCGCCCGAACTTCTAGCAGCCACAATTCATGAACTCTCAATCAAATCCAGTTCCAATGCAGCAATTTTAGCAACCACAACCATCGTGGCAACCCTCTCAGCAGTTCTACCCTCAGTCGCAGGCAATTCAGTCAATCCAGCAACTGCAGCCAATTCGAGAAATATTGCCACCACCACACGATAGTTCGTCATGACCAGAATCAAGTTCAAGACCTCAGAACTCGAAAGCCTTGCCATCTTTTGGAACAATCATGCCAATCACAGGAGGGTCAGCCATGGAATTCGAAACCAAGAAGCAAAGAAGTAACTACTTCAGGTTTGTGAACACCATCATGAAAGACGGTCCAGCTGCGCGACCAGAATGGGCCAAGGTGCCAATCACATTCACTAAAAAGGATTTCAAACTGAAATCCGCGAATCATAATGATGCCATGGTCATCGAAGTGAACATAGCTGGATGGGTTATCAGAAAGATCTTGGTAGACAATGGAAGCTCGGCAGACATCCTATTCTTGAAAACTTTCGAGAAAATGAAGCTAAGTCAGCACATGTTGCATCCACCAGAGTACCCATTGCAAGGTTTCGGAGGAAAACTAATCAATCCGATTGGAAAAGTATCGCTTCCGTATCTTTCGAGATCTTGACAACACCGGAACGAGAAACCCTTACCTTTGATGTGGCCGACATCTATCATCCACATCTCGCGATTTTTGCGAGAGGTTTCATGAAAAAATTCGATGCGGTCATAAGACAAGTAGTTCTTGTGTATAAAGATACCGGCGCCCAAAGGGGTTATCACGGTGTTTGGCGACCAGGCAAGAGGCCAAAAACATAGAAAAGGGCCATACTTTGGGCCAAACCTCGGTCGAAAACATCTAAAGAAAGAAAAGAACCTTACGAAGAGGCCAAGCGAGACAGAAAAAATCGAGATAGCGGCTGATGGTGAAACCAAGAAAGTGTACTTGGACGATATGCCCGATAGAGCAGTCACAATTGGGGCTCACCTCAGCCCCGAAGAAGAGGAAAAGCTTATACAATTCTTGAACAAGAATAAGGATGTCTTTGCCTGGTCAGCCAAAGATTTGCAAGGTCTTGACAGAGACATCATCGAACATACCCTGGAAACAGATGAAAAAGTAATGCCGAAAAAGCAGAAACTTCAGAAAATGTCCGAAGAAAAAGTAAAAGTGGTTGAAGCTGAAGTTCAAAGACTGCAAAACGCGAAGGTGATCAGAGAAGTGAAATATTCAGTCTGACTGGCCAACACTGTACTAGTGAGAAAGAAAAATGGAAAATGGAGAATGTGTGTAGACTTCACGGATTTGAACAAGGCATGCAAGAAGGACGATTTTCCCTTGGAGAGGGTAGCTAAAATCGTAGATGATGCAGCCAATAGTGAAATGCTCTCACTCCTGGACATGTTTTCAAGGTATCACCAGATAAGAGTACGTAGAGAAGACGAAGAGAAGACAAGCTTTATCACCCCCTTTGGAACATTTTGTTTCGTGAGAATGCCAGAGGGGCTGAAGAACGCAGGATGCACATTTTCGAGAATGATAGCAATAGTACTTCATCCTCAACTTCGGAGAAACATTCTGACATACGTGGATGACATAGTTGTCAAAAGTGTCCAAAGAAGAGATCATATCAGTGATTTGGCAAAAACTTTCGCGAACCTGAGAGCAGCGATCCTAAGATTGAATCCTGAGAAGTGTGTCTTCGCCATTCACAAAGGGAAACTTCTCTCGATGTCTAGTCTCAACAAAGGGCATAGAGGCGAATCCTGTCAAAATCAAAGCACCGATAGAAATGCAAGACCCGCTTCGTGAAGGATGTGCAAAAATTGACGGGGAGAGTAGTTGTGCTCAACGAATTCATTCCCGGGGCCGCGGAAAGAAGCCTCCCGTTCTTTCAAGTTCTCGAATTTCCAAGAATTTTTAGTGGTCCGAAACACGAAGCAAGCTGTCCAAGAGCTCAAAGACTACTTGTCCAATATGACAAAGTTGTGCCTTCCCAAGCCAAGATCACCGCTTTTGCTATATGTGTTTGCATCAAATTCGGGCTGTAAGTGCTGTGCTAGTCCAAGAGAAAGAAGAAGAAGGAAAATTCAAGCAGATCCCAGTGTATTTTGCTTCAGAAGCTCTCTCAGGCTCGAAAATCTTCTATTTTGAGCTCGAGAAAATAGCTTATGCAGTCGTCATGGCTGCGAGGAAGCTAAGACACTACTTCGAGGGGCACAGAATAAGAGTCATCCTAAATCAACCACTGAACGATCTGTTCGCAAACAAAGAAGCGTCCACCCAAATCATCAAATGGGGCGCTGAACTCTCAGAATATATCATAGATTTCGAGAGAAGAAGCGCGATAAAATCGTAAGTCCTGGCAGATTTTGTCGTAGATTGGACTTCGCCGACACATAACTTTGATGAAGAAATTCCTACACCTTGGATAGTACAGTGTGACGGAGCTTGGTGTCACAAGGGAGTTGGAATTTTAGCGACCGTAACATCTCCAACAGGAGTTGTGATAAGATATGGAGCCCGACTCATTTTCGCGAAAGAGGAACATTCCACGAACAACACAAAAGCCTTACTCTTGGCATTGAGAAAAATGAAAGCCCTTGTCCAGCAAAACTTTATTATCAGGACAGATTCCAAAGTTATCCAAGAACACATTGAGAAAGAGAGCGAAGCGAAAAACCCTGTTTTGATGAAGTATCTTAAAAAGGATAGGGAAATGGAAAGACATTTCAAGGGTTACACAGTACAACACATTCCAAGAGATGACAATAATGAAGTAGATAATTAAGGTAGCCAAGGCAGCAGCTAGAAATCAAGAAATGCCTCCAGATGTGTTCTTTGAAATCATCAAAGAACCGTCCACTAAGGAAGAAAAGGCAAGAATCGTGAATATTGTGGAAACACCCGATTGGAGAGAAGAAATCATGGCATACTTAAGAGGTCATTACGAATCGCAAGATGAATTGCAGGAAAAAAGATTGAGGCAAAGGGCAAGGGGCTTTGTGGTAGTCAATGGAGAGCTATACAAATCGGAAGTTACAGAGCCATGGCTGAGGTGGATCACCTCCAAAAAAGGTCTTGAACTTCTCAAGGAAATCCACAGTGGATTCTGCGGTGCATACATAGGCACTAGGGCTCTAGCAGGCAAGGAAATAAAACAAGGGTTCTATTGGCCTACCATAAACATAGACACGAAAACATTAATTCGAGAATGTGAAGCATTTCAGGAAACGGCGAATCAACAAAACCTACCTTCAACTCCAGTCCATCTAATTCCACCATCATGGCCCTTGCAAAGGTGGGGAATGGATCTAGTTGGACCACTACCAACATCTCAAGGAAACTGAGATTCGCATTGTCGTCGTAGACTATTTCACGAAGTGGGTAGAAGCAAAACCACTCGCGAACATCAAGGCACCAACAATTCAGAAGTTCTTCTGGCAAAACATAATCTGCAGATTTGGAGTTATGAGAGAACTGACTGTTGACAATGGGAAACAATTCGATTGTTACACTTTCAAAGAATATTGCAAGTCCTTGGGCACTCACGCGAAATTCTCGTTAGTGTATCATCCACAGTCTAACGGAGCAGTTGAAAGGGCAAATGGGCTAATATTCTCAGGAATCAAAAATTGCTTGTTTGACCAATAGAAGGGCAAATGGGTTGATGAATTGTCGAGAGTAATCTGGTCCCATAACACCACTGTATCGAGAGCGACAGGTTTCACACCTTTTCTCTTACTCTTTGGCACCAAAGCAATGACACCTGAGGAAATCAACAATGAAAGCATCAGAGTGCTAAAAGCAAAAGAATCAAAGAGGTTGACCAGAAAGTAGAAAAGGATATGATTGAATTGACAATTCTTGAAGCTGCTGAAAACATCGAGAAGTACCAAATGGAAACAAAGGCATGGAAGGACAAGAAAGTAGTCAGAAAAGACATCAAAATTGGCGATTTGGTCTTGAAAAGAAAGAAGAACTGGGAGAACCCTGGGAAACTTCATGAATCTTGGGAAGGGCCATACGTAGCAAAGTAAACAGACATGCCAGGGGATTTTTGTTTGCTAGACCAAACTGACGAAGAGTTACCATATTCGTGGAATGCTGACAGCCTGAAAAGGTACCGCCCTTGAGATTTACAGAGTTAGATAGATTTACTTTAGAGTATTTTCTTTTTTCGCAAGTTTGCATTCTAGAAAAATAAAATCCGAGTCACAATAAGAAGGACCATACTCTTTTCCTTGCAAGGGGGGTTATAAATCAAGAGGCAAGGTTTTTAACGAGGCGGATCCTATGTAAATACTATTTGTGATATATATGAAAAAAGTCTTCCCCCTATTCGTGAATTTTGTGATTTTATCGTGTGAAAGGCTCCTTGATAGCCGAATTCCATCGTAAAAAAGAAAAGTTCATGTGAAAGGCTCCCTAATAGCTAGAATTCCATCGTCAAAAAGAAAAATTCGTGTGAAAGGCTCCTGCTAGCCGCGAATTCCATCGTCAAAAAGAAAAGTTCGTGTGAAAGGCTCCGCGAGAGCCGGAATTCCGTCGTGAAAAAGAAATGTTCGTGTGAAAGGCTCTCTGATAGACAGAATTCCATCGTGAAGAAGAAATGTTCGTGTGAAAGGCTCCTTGATAGCCGAAATTTCATCGTGTGAAAGAAAATTCGTGAAAGGCTCCGCGATAGCCGAAATTCCATCGTGTGAAAGAAAAATTCGTGAAAGGCTCCTTGATTGTCGAAATTCCATAGTGTGAAAGAAAAATTCGTGAAAGGCTCCGCAATAGCTGAAATTCCATCCCGAAAGAGGAAGAGTTTGTGAAAGGGCTTCGTGATAGCCGAGGCTTCGTGAAAGCCTAAAATCCCACCGTCAAAGGGATTCCCACCGAAAGGCCTGAGACAACAACAAGTTGTGGCCTAAATCCCATCTTCAAAGGGATTCCCACCGAAAGGCCCGAGACAACAATAAGTTGTGGCCTAATCTCCACCATGAAGTGATGTTTCGCCAAAAGTTTAAAAAATTAATGAGAATTACGACCAGTGGAATGTATATGTTCCTGTTATTTTTTTGTAAAGTTCATGAATTACTTTCACGATGAATATTTTACGTTGAAGAGGCAAGGGGCTCGATTGAAGATTCGTAAATAATAATGGTTGAAGTAACTGAATGTTGCAATATCAACCAGGGCAAGTGTGCCATGCGAGTTAAGTCCACAAAATTCGTGAAACAAATTTGTTGACTTGCATTACATTACTTGTTATTTCAAAGCTCGTGAACAATTCACAAAAGTTCAGACGATCAAAACATTAACAGCGAACTTTAACTTCCTGAACTTGCCTCGAAATTTTCATGCAAAATAGCAAGGTGGGGAAGGGTGACATTTTTTCTCAAGAAAACGTCTTTATTGCCTTAGTTACATAAAAATTTCAATAAAGTGTTATTACAATTACATCAGGAATCCACAATCTCTAGAACCAAAGTTCAACAATACGTCTTGTATCGCGGCTATTATTCTCTGCAACGTCACTAGCGTAGGCAAAGTCGAGTCCAGTGGTGATGGGGCTAAGGGGCTCCGTCTTCAGAATCTTCGAAGAACTTGAATTCGCAGCAGTGGGGCTCTCATCTTCGCGAAGAAGGAATAACGAAGAAAGATCGAAACAATTCATTGAAAATTTAAGCGAGACTTCAAGCCAAAAATCGGAAAAAATTCGATCCAGGTGTCCTTGAATAATCGCCATGCTTAGCCACTGACAATCACATTCCCAAGATGAATTCGTAACGGCAACACATCCTGCGCATGCCCAACTTGCAGGACCTGCGCAGGTTAAAGTTTACAAAGCAAATTGTTCAGATATCGCAACCCCATAAATTTACATAGTTATACAAATCGCCACAAAGGGCAAGTGTTTTAGCAATCTCGGCCGGTGATGTCAACCTTTGGGGAACCTTCCTCATGTTCAGAATTTTCTTCAGCGTCGCTGCTACTGCCACTGCTGTCGCCACCATTTTCGCCAGAATCCTCCCCGTCTGTGTCAGTGCCTTCATCATCCTCATCTTCGGAAGAAGACTCTGGCCGTTCGATGCTCTTTCCTCGCTTCTCCTCTTCGATTAACTAAAAAGAGCAAAGGAAGAAATTTAAGAAAAACCAAAAGACCAAATTTCGTGAATTAACAAAAATCAACAATATCTTCTAGAAATCAACCTGGTCAAGCTTAGCACGAGTGATGTTCTTGACAACTACCCTTCTAGTTGGTAAGCCGGAATTTTCTCACAAATTTAGAATTAATAGCTTGGACATCTTCATTGGGATGAAGTCTTGAAGTGCTCGAAGCATCGGAAAATTGTGTAAGTTTTTCGCGAAACTTCACAAGATCCGCACGATCAAAATCATGAAGCACTTCAAAATACTTTCGACCGAGAAGGCCGCGGCGAAATCACTAGCACCGAGATGACTTCGGGAAGTGTCGTGAACTCGGTGTCGATCCATTCCATGAAATCGAGAGATTCTTATGTCGGTAGGAAGTGGAGCGGACGAACACCAAAATACATCAAAAAATTTTCGTACTCCTTAAACAAAAGCTTTAGTTTGTTGTTGAGTTCGTAAATGTTTTTCCCCGAAATTTCTCTCCGGTCGCCCAATGCTTTCTCAAGATCTTGGATCTTCTCGTTCTTTGTCTGCTCGGTGTCTTGGCGAGATCGGCGTTGTTAGTCCGAAGATCTTCGGTAGCCTTCGAGGACTTGTCATTATCCTTACGAAGATTCTTAATTAATCCTAGATCATCATCATGGGTCTTCGAAGTTTGTCAAGATCTTTCTTAGATTGTTCAAGGGCCTCTTCGGTGATTTTCTTGCCATCTTCAGACAATCTTCTTGTCGTCTTGGCACCGCTTAAGGGCTTCGACCGGTTCGGACCGCCTTCTTTTCCGCATCTAGATTCGTAGCTTAGGCCGGTTCAAAGTTGCGCTTCGGCTTAGATTATTTGGACAACTTATCGGTAGCTTTTTCTTGCTCAATCAAGCATTCGGAAGCAATTCTTCCAACTATAGAGGCCTTCAAGGCGTAATCCCTCCGGTAATTCGCAATTTTGGAAGCCGGATACGATCGGAGAAGGTCCTCAAATTCCGAAAAATCGCGAGACAAAGCCATAAGAGAAAAATCGTGAAGTTTAAGACTAAAGGACAAGCAAGAGTTGTTGACACAAAATCAGCACCCTGCGCCAAGCACACAGCAAGCTGAACAAGCTTAGCTTCACACGCAAACGAGATTCCAAGACGTGCCAGTCAATTTTCCCTGAAAATTAACAAAAGACAAAGTAGTTAAATTCCAAAGCTTGGAACTTGCCGGGTGGTACCAGACAGTTCCATATTTTCGGCTAGAAAGCCATGTGAGATGACATATAGCTATAAAGAGCTATCTGCCAGCAAATTAGAAGCCATTCGGGAACTTTAAAGTGTAAAACAGGATATAGCCGAACGGATGACGCAAGCATGACAATAGATCGGTTCGTATTCGGATAAAAATTGCACGTGTACAAGACCATGACCGATCCTCGAGAATAAATAACAATACACAATAAATGAAGAAAAATATTATTACAAACATGTATTAAACAAGCATGCATAGGCCCAAAGCACTAGTCTACCGCATGTCTAGGTACTTTAAAACCCGTCAAGCATGAAGTCAAACAAGTTTATCCACCGCATGATACGACTTGTTTGAGAATCACACCACCGACCACAAATAGATCTATCCACCGCATGATACAATCTAAATATGGAAAGCTAGAAGCACACATTATTTAAGACACAACTTATAAACACGTTTTACTCGTGAAAGCATAACCGAATACGGTGAAATGTACCGAATCGGGGTCCATGAAGAAGGAACAAACATTGCCAAAAATGATAAATCTATCGATTGAATTAAGAATCTAATCCACCGGATGATTAGCTATAAGACAACCCAAAAACTCGCATCTACCGCATGATACTTAGTTCGTCAAGATTTACACAAAAATTGACAAGATTGAACCCGCAACATGTAACAACCTAGATTGGTTCGGTTTCGGCTATATGAGAAACACATGATCCACGTGCCTTTTAAAGCACGATATGAAGTGCGATGCGAGAGACCACGAACGAGATAAAGCCGATCCAAATCAATCTAAATTGGGCAAAAGAGTGTTACATGAATTTAACATAAAATAAAACTCAAAGCAACACAGGGTAACTTAATGAATCTATTGGATTTTGCCAAAATCCAATAGAGCCGATAACTAGCTCCAAGATAGATCTTAGCCCACCGCATGGCTCATGACCTAACAAGAAACCCTCTTGAACCAAGCTTAAATCTATCGCATGATACTAAACATGGTAACAAGACTACTTGCATCACGATCTAAATCCACCAAATGATACTAGACATGATACAAGGTTGCCGGTACTTACGGAGGTCGACGGATCGATGAACCCTCTCGAAGAACTCGACGACACGACTAGAGGACTCAAGATTTTGGCGTAAAGCCGGTTTGTATTGAGAATGTTTCGATTACAATTACATACATCCGGGTTCCATATTTATACCCCGTCATGGCACGACTCCGGATGGACTACGAGTACAATATTTGATACATAATTTATCTCCAAATGCGAATGCTTATCCATCCATTCGTCCCTTCCGTTCGGGCCACGTCATCACGCAATCCCGCAAAATCGGCGCAAACGGTTCCCTTGCCGAACGGAAGCAACCGCCGACCGCAAGCCCCTTTGCTCGAATCTTTACGAAGAAACCTTCCTTCTCCCGGACGGATTTTTCACCAAGCTGGGCCCACAAATCAGACTCCTTCCTGTACCAAATTTTGGTGTTAACATATGCCCCTTCAATTATGGGATAAAAGTGATTTTATTCCGAAATTGACTCCAGTCGCCAACGTCTTCAAGTTGAATCGTTCAACACCTATTCTCTCTCCTTGCAATCCATCGGAGCCTCCGTCCGGATCCAAACCCTAGTTCATCTTTCCCCAAAGCTCGAATCTTCAATGGCGGGCCAAAATCAAGTTGCTAAGGTAAACTTCATCCCCGTAAGCTTATTCGGCATTATCTTTTCGATTTTTACCTCGGATTTCTCCCCCGTGCCCTATGGGGAACTTGACGCCCTCCACTTCAAGGTGGAGCTTGAGGTGGCCCGGCCGCGAGCCGGAAGACGTCTCCAAGAAGGCCGGCATCGCCGAACCGGGAGTGGGAGGACCGGCGCAAGCAACCGCCGGCAACCATCGACAAGACAACCCCCTAAATTTCTCCTAAATCCAATCTGGCTTTTGATACTAATCACCGCCACTTTGCACTTTGCAGCCTGTGACGCCGAGCTCAACCTGCTGAAAATGCTGGTGGAAAAATTGGCTGACAAGGTGAACGCCCGTGGAGACACGCCGGCGGAAGGCCTTGCCGCGGTGGAAAACCGCGTGGACGAGGTGGCTACTCACGGCATCCGCCTGGGCACCACTCTGGCCTTGGCCTCCATGGCGACGCACACCAGCGTCGACTACTCCATTCAGCCGCGCAGCTTCCAGGGCGGCGCACCATAGGACATCGACGAGATCAAGGTCATCCTGGAGCGTCTTGATGGCCACGGCGACGCCATTGCCGAACTCACTCATCCCCAATCTGTGCTAAACAGGCTTTTCGATTAGTTTGTACTAGGGATGCTTGATCTTCGGCAATAAAAATAAAGAATTTTCAACTTCCATGCTTGTATTGTGATGATTCCTCCGTGTTTGCAACTGCGAGCCTTATTTTTTCCTTAAACGCATTTGGGAACTTTACCTGAGCCGAATACGTGAAAATAGATGCCCCTTGGTGCAAAACCCGTAGAAAATCCTCAATTCGGGAATCCATAAGCACTGTTCAATGAAAACCCCTCGCATTCGGGAAGAAAACCCCCGCCGCTTGGTATTCCAATAACGCACGCCAACCAGTCATCACTCCCAATGCACTCCCTCAGTCAATAAAATAGCCCGCTGGGATGCCCTGCAAACCCACTCGCACACTCATCCATCACTTCACATCTTCTCCCCTGCTCCAGAAGAGAAAACCCCAAGACCATGGACAAAGGCAAGCAACCCATCAAGGAGGACAAGACCCCAAAGAAGCGCACCATTAGAGAGTGAGTTTTCCTTTAACTTGCTCCTTGCTTTCGGATGTGATCTCGTGCTTTACCCCTTCTTTGTTTTTTCAGCCTTGATCCGCTTCCCCGAAGAAATCTTTGGGACCGAAGAAACGCCCGAATACATCTCCTTTGAGTCCTCCATCGAAGCGGATGACGCCACGCCGAGCAGAGGACCAACCACCGGCTACGCCGCCGCGTTCGCATCCGGAGCATGACCTCCGGACATCACCGCTTGCCGTGCCGAACGCGAACGTCGCATGGCTTTGGAGGCGTTGGTAGGAGGCAAACATTTCCATCTTTATCTTGGCTCCATGCTATCGCCCGGATCTTCGTCTCTAACAACCGTTCTTCTCGTCTTAGATGTTTCCGACAGGTGTACAAGAACTCCGAAAGCGGCTTGGGACGCCTTGATGGAGGCGAGCAAGCCATGGTCATCCCTACAACTTCCAAGTTGCCGTCACGGTGGTCCCGGGAACAACCGAAGAGGGAGGAGTCGAAGAAGCAAAGAAAAAAGGATTGAAGCATACTTTTGCTTCTTACGCCGTGCCTTCGCTTCCCACCTCTTCGCAATCCCGAGCAACCGGGTTGTTAGATATAAACCCGCAAGAAGCATTTGTAATGTAGTTTCGTGCTAAGGGCAATACATCCGAGTATTGGCCATTTCCCCGTTTAGGAATTTTTTGTCCTAAAGGCGACTTCTTCCTTGAACGCCGGCTATCTCTCGTGTCAAATGCCCGTAATCCCAATGCTTGTGATCAACGATCAATTTCCATACTAGGATAATATTTCTTCAAATATCTTCCGTTTATTGCAGCAGAAAATTCTTCTCCTAGCAAGGTTTTTAACATGTAAGCGTTGCCAGGGCACACACTTGACTACCCGGAAGGGTCCTTCCCGATTCGGGGACCATTTGCCGAATGCACCGTATTTGGTTCCAATCGGCGAGTAATGCTTTCCACACCAAATCCCCTTCGCAAATTGCCCGACCTTTACTCTCTTGTTGTAATATTTAGCAACTCGCAACTTGTTCTTTTCGATATTTTCCAAGGCCCTAAGACGGATCATGTGCAAGTCTTCTAACTCATCCATCATTAAGCCACCGTAATCTTTGGAGCTTAGGTCCTTTTGCAAAACCACCCTTCCGGAATCCGATCGCATTTCCCAAGGTAAAACAACATGGTGTCCATAAACCAATTCGTAAGGAGAAGTATTTGTAGCTCCATGAGGAGCCATTCGGTAAGCCCACAAAGCCTCGTTGAGTACCGAATGCCATCTTTTTGGCTTCGGTCGATCTTCTTTTGTATAAGCTTGATCATGATCTTATTAGAAGCCTCTCGCCCGACCATTAGCTTGGGCATAATAGGGAGAAGAATTAAACAATTTGATCCCCATGCTTTCGGCAAACTCCCCGAACTCCAAGGACACGAACCGGGCTCCTTGATCGGTTGTGATTGTTTCGAGAATTCCAAACCGATAGATGATGTGTTCTTTAACAAACTCAACCATGTTCTCTCGATGTTACCTTCTTCGGTGGCATCGCCTCAACCCATTTGGCGAAGTAATCTATTGCTAAAAGCACAAATTTATGCCCCTTGCTAGATGGTGGGTTAATCGGCCAATCAAGTCTATACCCCGGCCCGGAATGGCCATGGCTTGATAATGGGATTCGATCGTTGATGCGGCAGAACTCTTTGAATATTTCCAAACTTCCGACAGTCTTGACATCCCTTGTAATACTCAAAGCAATCCTCCAATATCGTCGGCCAAAAGCATCCCGCTTGCTCGATGACCCATTTCATACGATAGGCCGATTGATGTGCTCCACATATCCCATCATGCACCTCACTCATCATCTTCCTTGCTTCTTCCGGGACCCGTGCATCGTAGCAATACCCCATCCAATGATTTGTAGAATAGACTTCCATCCAGAAGAACAAATTTTATGGCTTTGTACCTGAGCTTCCTAGAGACCTTCCGGGATGGATCTTCCAAATAATCAACAATTTCCTTTCTCCAATCATCCTCTGCAAGATCATTCCCAGAGCACATACCTCCATGGCAAACGCTTCTTGATTTTCTCTATAGCCTGAAGCACTTTGAGCCAACTTGTTTGCCTCTTCATTGTGTTCTCTAGGAATATGCTGTAGAATTACCAACTGAAAACTCTTTAAGATCTCTCTGCATTCCTCGTAGTAATTCCTCGGGGCATCACTCTTGCACTCATATTGGCCATTCAATTGCTTTATAACTAACTCGAATCTCCATAAACCTCAACTCGAAATGGCCCCGCTTCTCTCGGATATTGAAGCCCTCTAAGCAATGCCTCGTACTCGCCTTGATTATTCGTAACGGTGGGTGAATAGGAATAGCAAATTCAAACATCTCACCCCCGGGTGAAATTAGCAGAATCCCTACTCCCCCACCTTTACCACATGATGATCCATCAAAAAACAAAGTCCAAGGAGTAATTTCAAGTAAATCAATTGATGGATCACGATGCTCGGTTATAAAATCGGCAATAATCCGACCTTTTATAGCTTTTGCCGATTCGAACTTCAACTCAAACTCGACAAGGCCAAGATCCATTTGCCAATCCTCCCATTCAAAATTGGCATCGATAGCATATGTTTTATTACATCGAACTTGGAGTACACGACTCATTCGGCATTCAACAAGTAGTGCCGAAATTTTGTACACGAGTAGTACACGCATAAACACGGTTTCTCTGCGTCGAATACCTGGTTTCGGGATCAAGTAATTTTCGGCCGAGGTACGCTACTACCCGCTCCTTTCCTTCAAATTCTTGTATAAGGGCCGATCCAATGGTTTGGGTATCGGCCACCACGTACAACTTGAAAGGCTTATTCAACCGTGGAGGGACCAAAGATCGGTGGTTCCTTCATATATTGCTTGATCTCATCAAAAGCCTTTTGTCGTTCGTCACCCCATATGAACTTCTGGTCTTTCTAGAGCTTCAATAACAGAGAAAAGGGAAAAACCTTTTGCGACAGATTTGAAATGAACCTCCTCACAAAATTGATCTTGCCATGCAATGATTGCAATTCCTTGAGATTGGTTGGAGAGACAACTTCATCAATAGCTTTCATGCTTTTCTTGCCAACCTCAATCCCTCCTTCGTGTACCATAAAGCCCAAGAACTCTCCAAACGATACTCCAAAAGCACACTTGTTGGGATTCATCTTCAACCCATGCTTTCGGGTGCATTCCAATGTTCTCTTCACGTCCTCCAAATGTGAGTCGTGATTCAAAGATTTGATCACGACATCATCAATGTAAATTTCAACAATCCCGCCGATCAACTCATGAAAGATATAATTCATGGCTCGTTGATAAGTTGCACCGGCATTTTTCAACCCAAATGTCATGACTATCCACTCAAACAAGCCTATATGACCAGGACATCGAAGGTCTGTCTTCGATATATCTTCTATTGCCATGAAAATTTGGTTGTACCCCGCATTACCATCCATGAAGCCGATAACCTTGTGTCCCACAAAGAAGCATCAACCAAGCAGATCGACGACGGTGCATCGGGTATCCATCCATAGGAGTAGCTCTGTTTAAATCTCTCGAAATCTATACAAACCCTCATCTTCCCATTTTTCTTGTAGACGGGGACGATGTTAGAGATCCACTCCGCATACTCGCATGGCCGAATGAAGTTTGCATCAAGTAATCTTTCAACTTCCTTCTTCACATCGGCCAATACTTCATCCTTGTAGATTTTTCGGGGGAGGTTGCTTATAGGGTCTAAAACCGGACTTGATTGGCAACCGATGCTCAACAACGGAATGATCCAAACCAGGCATCTCCGAATAATCCCAAGCGAAGCAATCCTTATATTCCTTTATCGACTTAATTAGCTCCTTCCCGAAATCCGATTCTAAGTTAGCATTGATAAATGTCGGCCTCGGCTTGTCACCGTTTCCAATATCAACTTCCTCCAATTTGTCGACCGACATGAATCCTCGCCCCGGTTGCCATCGGCTCCATCAACGGGATTGTCCATTAAAAATTACTATAAGAGCCGATCGCTTGAATCGGTGTTGATCACCGCCGACGAGTTCAACAGACCTTCACCCCGCCTTTTCCCCGAGAAACAATTGATGCCTTGATATTCCCGGAAAAGTCGGTTCTACATTTGCAAGACTCACCGAGTCATCCGCCGGACCACCTCAATATCGTCATCTACCCATTGAATGAGGTGTTGATGCATGGTAGATGGGATGCCGCAGCTTGGCGTGGATCCGGCCCCGCCCAAAGCGGCGAGGCTATAGGCTCCTTTGCCGTCGATGACAAAGAAGGTCGTGAGCAATGTCTTGGACCCAATCATGAAGTCCATGTGTACACACCCTTTGGTGTCTAAAGGATTCCCGGCGAAATCGTTCGTAATTATGCTCGTCGACGTCAAATCTCCGGGGCCCATACCAAGCTTCCTGAAGGTAGTGTACGGCATCACATTGACTGCAGCCCCGCCATCGATAAACATTTGGTCAATGGCTTGCCATTGACATATCCCTTCAGGTATAACGGCCTCATGTGTCGATTCTTGGCCGGCTTATCAAAGGTGGCTTGCTTGGCTAATACCAGTTGCGCCATCAACCCCCCAAGTTGTTCATCATCATTGGCATCCAGGGACGTTTCCTCCTGCACAACTTGATTAGCGGGAGCCATAAACTCATTCGGCAAGAAGTATACCATACACGCCGGAGCCGAACGACCCGATCCTTCAGGCTTGTCCTTTGGGCGCCACACTTGTTTCTTCCGGATCCCCCCCGCTTTGCCTCAATTCACGGTTCCTCAAGCGCTGAACCCTTCTTTTTTGGCTCTTCCTTAAGCCGGGCGGGCACCACCGTCCTTCTTGCCGATGTATTCGTGCTCCTCTTCTTCTTGATCGCCCCATCTCTAGTCAACTTGCCTCTTCCCGGGATGATCAATGACCTCAATTATTTTTGACGTCGATCGTCACCGGGATGTATCCTTCCAATTCTCTCATGGACGGATTGGCGATTGACGCCTCCCCGCCTATATTCAAAGTACTTGTCACCGCACTCGTGCGTTTCTCAATGTGGGAAGTTTTAAACCTTCATTCCGGCGGTGTAACCGAAGAATGCGCACCCCCAATGTGCACGCTCTTGTTCCCGCGTGTACCGCTCCATTTCTTTCCCCGCGCGCTTCTTCCTCAAACCTCGCGCCTCTCCTCCTCGTGTCTCCTCGCTTCTCGGTAGCGCTCTTTCTCTAGCCGACGCCGCCACTTGTTGAGGAGGATGCGCGTAGTGACCCCGGGTTTGGCCCCCGGACGACCCCCCAACTTCAATATGGCTTCTGAGGACACGAGGGGCTTCTCCATGAACCTGCTCCAGCGTCACCTGCCGTGCTGGATCCACTGCTCCATCTTGTCTTGCTCTAGCTGACGTCAGGACCTTGACCTTCCCCTTCTCCTCAGTAGTCAACATGTTAACAGAAAATCCAATCATATTCTAAGGAAAAGGGTGACCATCCAGTTTCATTTTATTGACAAACTTGAGGTGCCCTTCCTGGATGGCCCTTTGGATCCTCATCCTGAAGGCCCTGCAGTCATTGATGGAGTGAGAATTCCTGTCATGGAAGCCACAATACGTTTTTCTTTAACCCCATCGGGCCGAAGCATAGAATGCCCTTCAGGCAACTTGATTCGGCCTTCTTTTACCAAGAACTCAAAAAGTTTATCACCCTTGGTAACATCGAAGTCGTATGTGCCCTTGGTCTGCTTGATCCAACGCTGATTCATAGTCAAACGTTCCTTGCCCCACATGATCTCAGCGGCAGCCACCTCTTGATCATCGTCAGAATCCTCCATCTGGTCGGCCCTTTCAAGGAACTGATTATAGATGTCAGCTATGTCGTGATGCTTGTTGAATCCGGTGTCCTTCTTAAACCCATAGGCCTGGTTGTTCATCGGTGACGGCTTTTGAGACAAGCGGCCCGGCATTATCAAACTCCATACCAAACAACTTCTCCCGCACGGCCGACAACATCCCCGCAACGGCCATATCGGCCACCGATCGTCCGGTAAGGTTAACGAAAAGCACATGCCCTTGATCTCCCCGAACCTCCCGAAGAACTCCCAGAGGCATCTCATTGTGTCTTTGTTTTAAAGTGGTCGGGTCAATGAACTTCTTCTCTCGTGCTACCATTGAAGTAATGGGCATGGAACTTTTGCTCCGACTCCCTCCATGTGACAACCGACCGGGGAGGCAAAGAAGTAAACCACCGGAACGCCGAGCCCGTCGGTGACATGGGAAAATACCTAACCCCGAACGCCTCATCACCGAGGCCTCTCGCAAGCTGCATCGGATAACGAGCAATGTGCTCCACCGTGCTCGTGTCATCCTCGCCCGGAAAACTTCGTAAACTCGTGGGAGGCTTCACCCTTGGCGGCGGGACCACCGTAGTACCACTCCGGGAAGGGAGGTGTGTAGGCCGGTCCTTGCATTTTAGGCTTGAGGCCGAATTGATTTTGCATCGATCGGCCATCTTCTCGAACCGAGAATATCATCCTCCTGCCGTGTCGTACCCCCGGATTCGGGAGAGCGTCAATGGCGCCATAGTCCATGACTTCGTGGTAACCTCCACCGTACAAGTCCTTCGCAACTTTGTTGCTAGCTGGGACTATTTTGTAGGTGGAATTGAGCGGAACTCCAGACGAGCCGAACGCCATCTCCCCATACGTAGGCTGATATGGATTTGGCTGTTGAATCGGTTGACCTGCATTGTCTTGTGGGGGTGGCTGGACGGGCTGTCCCCCTGCAGCTCGCAGAGGAGGTTGTATTGGTTGACTTCCAGCGCTCTGTGGAGGAGGCGATGCGGGCGGCTTCCGACGCTTTGCGGAGGAGGCCGGACCTGGCCGGCTTCGTAATGGTGGTTGAGTTCTCGCCGGTTGAGCGAGCTGGACTCCCCAATCTCCGCACAATATCCCCGAGGGGATACTCGACCGAATACCTGCTCCATGCCCGGCCGAACACGCCCACCATCATTTGGTTAAACATGCCCAAGAAAGCTTTATGGTGCCTACCCAAAGCACAACTTCCGCAGCATCCCGAAACGCTTGTATACACTCTTCCTTCTCTTGAAGCGCCGTGGCGTCAGTTTCTCCTGGCAGTAGAACCCTGGGCATTTCGTTTTTGAGATACGGAATGCCGCTTATGTTCTTCTTGAACGACATCAAGCATTTTTGTTGGAACTGATCTGTAGCATCTTTCAGCTGTTGTAGTTGCTCTGGAGAGAGATCCTCAATGTTGACGTCCAGAATATCACCGATTTCAGGCATCTTGATTTTCAACTGAAGTGTCCCACCAGGCGTGCCAAAAAGTGTGTTGACACAAAATCAGCACCCTGCGCCAAGCACACAGCAAGCTGAACAAGCTTAGCTTCACACGCGAACAGATTCCAAGACGTGCCAGTCAATTTTCCCTGAAAATTAACAAAAGACAAAGTAGTTAAATTCCAAAGCTTGGAACTTGCCGGGTGGTACCAGATAGTTCCATATTTACGGCTAGAAAGCCATATAAGATGACATATAGCTATGAAGAGCTATCTGCCAGCAAATTAGAAGCCATTCGGGAACTTTAAAGTGCAAAACAAGATATAACCGAACGGATGACGTAAGCATGACGATAGATCGGTCTTTATTCAGATAAAAATTGCACGTGCATAAGACCATGACCGATCCTCGAGAATAAATAACAATACGCAATAAATGAAGTAAAGCATGATTACAAACATGTATTAAATAAGCATGCATAGGTCCAAAGCACTAGTCTACCGCATGTCTAGGTACTTTAAAACCCGTCAAGCATGAAGCCAAACAAGTTTATCCACCGCATGATACGACTTGTTTGAGAATCACACCACCAACCACAAATAGATCTATCCACCGCATAATACAATCTAAATATGGAAAGCTAAAAGCACACATTATTTAAGACACAACCTATAAACGTGTTTTACTCGTGAAAGCATAACCGAATACGGCGGGGAACAGCCCGAATCGGGGTCCATGAAGAAGGAACAAACATTGCCAAAAATGATAAATCTATCGTATTGAATTAAGAATCTAATCCACCGTATGATTAGCTCTAAGACAACCCAAAAACCTGCATCTACCGCATGATACTTGGTTCTGTCAAGATTTACGCAAAAATTAACAAGATTGAACCCGCAACATGTAACAACCTAGATTGGTTTGGTTTCGGCTAAGAGAAACACATGATCCACGTGCCTTTTGAAGAAAAGACCACGAAACGAGATAAAGCCGATCCAAATCAATCTAAATTGGGCAAAAAGAGTGTTACATGAATTTAACATAAAGTAAAACTCAAAGCAACACATGGTAACTTAATGAATCTATTGAATTTTGCCAAAAATCCAATAGAGCCGATAACGAGCTCCAAGCTAGATCTTAGCCCACCGCATGGCTCATGATCTAACAAGAAACCTTCTTGAACCAAACTTAAATCTACCGCATGATACTAAGCATGGTAACAAGACTACTTGCATCACGATCTAAATCCACCGCATGATACTAGACATGACACAAGGTTGCCGGTACTTACGGAGGTCGACGGATCGATGAACCATCTCGAAGAACTCGACGACACGACTAGAGGACTCAAGAGTTTGGCGTAAAGCCGGTTTGTATTGAGAATGTTTCGATTACAATTACATACATCCAGGGTCCATATTTATACTCTGTCACAGCATGACTCCGGATGGACTACGAGTACAATATTTGATACCTATTTTATCTCCAAATGCGAACGCTTATCCATCCATTCGTTCCTTCCGCTCGGGCCACATCATCACACAATCTCGTAAAATCAGCGCAAACAGTCCCTTGCCGAACGGAAGCAAACTGCCGACCGCGAGCCCCTTTGCCGAATCTTTCTGAACAAACCTTCCTTCTCCCGGACGGATTTTTTCACCAAGCTGGGCCCACAAATCAGACTCCTTCCTCTACCAAATTTTGGTGTTAACAAGAGTAATGAACCTTTACTAAGATCTTTTACGGTAACTTTCTTTACCGAACCCTTGTCGAGAGAAACAGAAGTTTTCTTCGAGGAAGTGCAAGGTTCTTTTCCGAATCACGAACATTTTGTCCAAGCGAGGGAGTCGTTTGTTCAAGCTCCTTCTCCCGTTTCATTAATAAGCATAGGCGATTTCGTTGACGGTGAATTTCCGTCAACCTAGAGTACTTGTTATACATTGGTTTCGATTATGATTTGCAACTAACCCGCCACTAGGCATACTAATGATGTAACAAGTTCACACTTGCATGTCGATTTTGGAGTTTGTTGTTTACGCAGGAAATCTACGCTAATGAGGAGACTTTCGGGATAAGTTCACCAAGCACTTTGGAAGAAGATCATGAAGCCCGACAAGAGTCAAGACACGCGATGAACATGACTCCAAATGACCCAAGGACCGAAGCGTCAACGTGCAAGTCTTCAGGGACTCAACCAGAAAACAGCGAAGCTTGCATAGCAAGGATTCAAGCCTTAACCGTGAAGGAAACGACGTCAAAGGCCCACATGCAAGTGCACACGAATAAGGGATCACGCGAGAAGCAACCGGGGGAGGAAACCGGGGCCGAACCGGGCCGGAGTGGGCTCGGGCCGGCCGGCCGGGCCGACCGGCCCGGCCCACTCCGGGGTCGGTTCGGTCCCCCCTTTGCCCTAGATGTTCATCTATTTATTACCTCCGCCGCCGTCGACCGACACATCGAACAAATCATCCTACCGACGCCAATCACCGAAAACCGCCGCCGCAAGATGAGGGAGAGAGTTAGATGAGCTCGTCGCAAGGATCAACGCCGGCGGAGAGAAGGAAGCAAGAGGAGGACTCCAAGCCGCTGGCCTAGGGGTGTTCCCAAGCTCCATCGCCGCCATCTTCATCGACGACGTTCTCCGGAGTCTCCATCACCCCTATGTGTTTCAATCCGTGTAAGATGATGGGGTAATGTCTCCGTTCATCCCTAGGATTAGATGGATACATGCTATGTGATCGCTACTCGATTTGTGGTTTCAATCTATTGTTTTCATGTTGATGATGCTTTGATGATTAAGGTTAGCTACCATGTTTTTCGGGCGTATGATATCCGCTACTCCCATAGATTCCATCAACATACCGTGTCCATCATAGGTCTAGTCACGAATACCTTCGCGTAGTGACGAGTACGAGAGGAGGGAAAGGGCGAAACCGTGGTCACAACCCCGGTAGATTGGTTTACCGCTTTCGTGTAGTAGATGCATACCATGTTATCCTAGATCCTAGGGAGGGAACGCTTATCTTTCTTGCTCACTCTCTTGTGTTCACCCCTTTATCATCTAGTTTAACCCTAGATTTGTTTGATCAACTTAACTTAGATTAACTTAGGTTAGATTGTCTTTACTTTTAGATTAATACTCTCTTTAAAGGTTTCCTTAGTCAACTAGATTAGTACTTGGTTAAGCGCTAGTAATCCCCTTGCTCCGCGGATTGACAAGAACCTTGGGAATCCCGTGTTGAAAAAGGTGTAGGTCCGTACGCTTGCGGATCGTAGGTGGATACGAGTTTTATCCGTCAACAAGCCCCTTTTTCTGGCGCCGTTGCCGGGGAGCAAGCCACTTTGCTACGTTTAATCTAGTATTAATTTTGTTGATTACTAACACCTAACCCTTATTTTCTAAAAAAAAGAAAAAAATCTTTTTTTGTTTTTCTTTCTACTTTTCTTGTGCCTAGATGGATTTGTTCACCTCACCATTGGAAGACGAAGAGATGTCGCTAAGGGAGCTAGCAATGCCGTCAATGGAAGACATTGAGATGCAAAAATCAGATTTGACGTTTGCTACAACCCACTATGAAGTAAAGCCTGGAATCATCAAGTTAGTGGCGACAAAACCATTTAGAGGATTGGAGGATGACAACCCATATAGACACATTAAGGAATTCACGATGTTATGCAACACGGTGCAACAAAAAGGAGTTCCGGCCGCTTGGTTCAAGTGGAATCTTTTTCCATTCTCTCTCGAAGATGAAGCCCGAAGATGGTACACACTTGCGTCCGTTGAAGCAAAAGGAAATTGGGATGAGCTAGTGAAGAAATTTATTTTGAAGTTCTTTCCCATGAGCAAGGTCCAAGACTTAAGGAGGCAAGTGCTCACTTTCAAGCAAGGAGAGGATGAAGGAATTGATGAAGCATGGGACCATTTTAATGAACTACTTGAGCGAGGCCCGAACTTGGGATTTTCCGGTGACTTGATGTTGCATACCTTTTATTTTTCACTAACCCCTAACTCGTCTCGTTTTGTAAGCATGTGTGCAGGTGGTGATATAATGGATAAAACAATTAGTGAAGCCGCACAAATCTTACAAAGGATAAGCAATGGACAAAGAACAATACAAGATTGGCAAAGATGTTGTCGAGAGGAGCAAAACGACAAAAGCAAGCCCAAGGTGCTTGCTGAAATTTCTGAAAAAGATGAACCGGAGGTCAAGGAAGATGAACCGACCATACAAGAATGTGAAGATCCACTTCCCAAGGTAAGAGAAGTCATTTCGGATGTTAAAAATGTTGAAACTAACATGAATGTAGGCCGAAGTATGTGGAATGCTAGACCATTGGCGGAATTCAAGCAATCCGAGTTGGGTTCAAGTTGATTTCGCCCCACTAATTAACTACCGAAGGAAGGAGGAACGCCGACACGTCGCCAAACTAGTTGAAGATATATTTTATCAAGAGATGAGTGGAGAGTCGATCCAAAAGATGTTTGAAGAAGAAAGAGAAGAAGGAGATGAAGTATGGATCGACCGGTTTGATAACTCGGAGATTTATGATGAAGGAAGAGAAGAGTACAACCGTGATGAGCCTAGTGACTCAAAGGATAAATGGGAGGAGATAGGACTCAAGCTAGATGATAGCTTGTGTGCTATTGAAGCCTACACACTATCAAATCAAGACATGGAAGTACTCAAGGATGATGGAAAGAGTGAATCAACAATGAGCGATCTTGACGACATGTGGTACATGGAAGATAAAGAAAGCAACATACAAGTCTTTGAAGATGAAGATCTGGTTGATAAAGAAGACTTCAAAGAAGAGATGAATGCATACATAGTTGAAGGATTACATGTTCCACATGATGAGTTGAAGAAATTGCAAGATGGTGATGAAGAGACAACTAAACTTGTTGAGATCGATTCACCCTCAACACCGCTAGATGAACCAAATATCACTCTTGTTGAAAAAGCTCTAAGGCCAAGGTATGCCCTGAAATCTCAAGATATTATTGGTATTGATGTTGATAAATTCAAATACTCATGCTCAACCAATAGTATGAATGATAGTTTAAATTCTATGCCTTGTTCTAATAGTGATCATGTTGAAAAGCTAGATTTTCTTGAGAATGAAAAAGAGGAAACATTTATGTTTGATCCAATTAATCTCACACCTAAACAACCTTTGCCTAATGATGAGCTAAGTGCTATGCATGAAACATATGCTTCTTTTATTTACACCTTGACTTGTTGCTACAATTCACATGTGGTGTTAATTATGGACGCGTATGTTTACAATAAGTTTTGTAAATCTCGATCATGCTTTGCGCTTGGTCAAGCTAATGACCTTAAAGAAGAACATGTCGGGGGAAAGGCCCAATTTTTACTAACCATGTAGACAAGGCTTGAATAATGAAAAAAAAAGAAGTCATGCCTAAAAGAGTTGCAAGATAAATCATCAACCTCTCCGAATCCCGCGATGGATGCTGCTGTCTTCATCAATTTGAGAGCTTGTTCAGAGGTGTACAAATGAAGAAAATGAGATATCCAGAAGCTCCATCAAGTTACCATTCCAACGCATCAAGAACCAACAAGTTTGAAGACCCGTGCAAGGAGTTATGGAGGAAACATTGAGCGTTGCGCGTTCTGAAATTTCAGGACAGATTTCATCGCCGAAGTAAAACGGACGTAACTCTCTTGTCCGGAGTCCGATTTGAGAAAATAAAGACTCTTTGGAAAGGAAATTTTGTGCACTGTGCAATGGAGTAGAGCTTGAGTATACTCTCTGTTCTGGACATTAAAAAAAATAATAGAGTGAAGGCAGCACCGAAGGATGATAGAAAAGGAGATAACGATGAAACAAAAGGATGCTTTGGGCAAGTCTTCTATAAGTGATCAAGCACAACATGGGAAGTAAATTAAAGCTGCATTGGTACCTTTTCTTCTTGCATGAAGGGCCATGGCTATGCAACGAAAAGAAGGTATGTGAGAAAGTCGAGCTCTATGACTTTAAATGAAGCGCTTTTCGGGAGGCAACCCGTTTCTTTATATTTTTACTACTTTCTTAGAGAGAATAAAGAATGGCACCATCTTATGATGATCAACTTGTGGTTATTAATCTAAGTTTAGATTTCCTTTTTAGAACCACCATCATGTTCGTGCTCATATTTATTTATTTGCATGCATTGCATTTTGTTATCCTCGTGATGTTTCTTTGTGTATACATGTTTTGCACATAGTTGGCTTGGTTGTTTTATATACTTAATGATGTATGCTTTCATATCCATGTTAATGCTCCAGCTGGGCATTTTCCTTTTGTGATCTTGTGTAAACATGGTGTTTAAACAAGATTGCGGACCATCATCGTTAAGTTCGATAAACCTAGCTAGCTTTTCATATGTTTTCATGTTGCTTTGGTTAGTTTATAAGCTTTTCAATGCGCTTAATTTTTCTTGTGCTATAAGAGTTATTGATTTAGGAATAGACATGGTGTTTTAACCCTTGATAAATAAACTTTTATGGCTATGGAGAAATTCGGCAACGTAGTTGTAAACATGGTGTTTAGAACTAGGTGAAAATTTTGTCTTTGTTTATATGCTTTCCTATCATGTGCATACACACCTTGCACCACGTACACTCATTAGGTTTTTATTCTTCATTAAACTAATTATGCCACAAGTTAAGAATCTTAGGAGACATTGTTGGATTGTTGGCAATTCTATCTACTCCCAACCGTCACCTTGTGGGTAGAATGTGCGTTTAAAACGTCTTACAGGCAAGATAAAGACTCTCACTACAAGGAAATTTAAGGATGGCTAAGAAGTGATTTGTATTCTTCTTCCATGACTAGCAAAATGCTAAGCATGGGGGAGACCCTGAATCTTCAACACGGAAGTGCAACATGACGTTCTAGAAGATAGAATGATAAAGATCGTTAACATCTCCGGATCAATGCGCAAGAAGCCACCAATCTTGTCAAACTTCTGCATGGTCTCGAAGGGAAAACACTGGATATTTTTGGATATTTAGAAGCCCCATGAAGTTATGATTCCAACAAATCAAGAATCAAGACAATCGGAGGTTCCTACAAGCGGTTATGCCCGAATCACCGAGTGCAACACGTCCTGAAATCAGTTTTCGACAGCACGCAGCGCTGAAGTAAAACGGACATAGCTCCCTTGTTTGAACTCCGTTTTCGATGAATGACCACACGTTGGAAAGGCAATTTCATAAACTTTTCAATAGAGCTATATTTCGATATATGTTCTGTTCTGGACAGAAGGGGAAATCCATGAAAAAGAGACAACAAGGAGATGATGAGAACAAGAAAGAGATGGTGATGAAAACATTGAAGAGAAGGGTGACCAATGACTCCATTAAGCATACAAGATCAAATTCAGAAGTTTAGGAGCATTAATAAATAAAGACAAAAGCAAAAGCCACATCGATACATGGAGATGTCGGAAGAAGGCAACGAAGAATTACAAAGGATGGTAACATCTCCATGGACCTTCTCTTTTCCAAACAAAAATGCTTGTAAGTATGCCTTCAACATCAACTAGGTGCAACATTTTGTTTTTCTCTTAAAACAATAACATGGCTACTAGGAGGACAACCTAGGTTTCTTTTTACTTTCAATAGATAAGCATGACCATGTGTTCACCTCGATGTTCTATATTGCCTATGCTTACGGAAAGATGATGAAAGTTGCCGCTTTGTTTTACCTACATGAAGTTATACATGTCTTGGCTAATTGCTCTCTATAATATGATCTGAAATTAATATAAATACTGGCTCTTTTATTTGTGGAGGTGAAATGACTATGCTCTAGACCCACATACATATCTTTGCTCTTTGATTTAAGTTTATGGATAGCCGGATAACTTGTTGTTTTTATGAAAATTAACTTTTATGCTATCTACATATTTGTGATGCTCTTGCAAAGTTCTACCTACCAAAGCCATATACATATATGTTTTAAGATAACAAAACCCGTAGATTGCAAACATATGTTTTGATGAGTTGGATTAGGATTGATTTCTATGGTTCGAGACTAAGAAGCTGGTCATTCCTTTGTGTAACTTTTTCATGCTAGCCTTTTTGTCCATGCATTGTGGGTTTTCACATCGAAAATTTCACAAACTTCGCTGGGCATCCACCCTAAACCAAAAACATCTTTTTGTGAACACCTCCTTGTCCGCAACCCAATTTGAGTATGGAGTAAAATTCTCGATGGAGATTCAAATATTCCACAAGATTATGGAATTTATACTTACTTTAGCAGTCATTCCCCTCTCTTTTATGCTCGAGGACGAGCATCGTTCAAGCATGGGGGAGGAGTCATTCTCTGACACAAATGCTATGTAAGTATTATGTTGCAAAATGTTTTGAGGAGCAAAAGAAAAAAATGAAAAAAATGAAAAATGAAAAAAAATATGATAAGAAGAAAAGAAAAGTAAGAAAAAATAGGAAGAAAAAAGTGAAAAAAGAAAGAGAGAAAAATGAGAAGGAAATAGAATAAAGAAAAAAATAAAGATGCTCCTTGGTTCTTTTTACTTCATAAGTTCTCAAGTGACTTGATGACAAATCCATACTCAAATCTTCCAACCATGTGCAATCCGATAACGTGGACTTCACTCGTGCCTCGGGATCATCCATTTGCCACTTGCACATGTCCACTTATCTAAATGTGTGTGTTTCATCCCTCTCTCTCTTTCCAACATTTATTTTCCATGGCCTTTTTGACGAGTCTCGGTAATTCCAATAGACCTCTCTCTTAATTTGACAATATTTCGGATATATGTTTTGCTAGGATTGTTTTTAATCTTCTAAGCTCCACATAAGCCTTCCACTATCACATATGAGTAGAGTAGGTTGAAAATAATCTAGTATAGTCTTGAGTGACTTGATGAGATGAGTGGTCCATGAGCTCTTGCAAGAGATTTTCACTTATGTTGGATATGCATCTTTTTGAAAATCTTTCATGTGACAAGATAATGGTTTGAAGTTCACTTAAGTTTGAAAGCATTGTGTTAAATGTGGCTTGTTCTTTATTGTTAGTCTATCTTCCATAATAAAAAAGAAGCCGATCACAACTTGAACTTTTAAAATAAATTCTTAAGAGAGAGCAATTCGCCTCGTCATGAATGACTAAGTGCAGGGACAACATTGGAAGGCAACACTGATTTCCCTTTTAAGCAAGGATTACTTACTCGAGGACGAGCAAGGTTTAAGCATGGGGGAGATGTTGACGGTGAATTTCCGTCAACCTAGAGTACTTGTTATACATTGGTTTCGATTATGATTTGCAACTAACCCGCCACTAGGCATACTAATGATGTAACAAGTTCACACTTGCATGTCGATTTTGGAGTTTGTTGTTTACGCGAGAAATCTACGCTAATGAGGAGACTTTCGGGATAAGTTCACCAAGCACTTTGGAAGAAGATCATGAAGCCCGACAAGAGTCAAGACACGCGATGAACATGACTCCAAATGACCCAAGGACCGAAGCGTCAACGTGCAAGTCTTCAGGGACTCAACCAGAAAACAGCGAAGCTTGCATAGCAAGGATTCAAGCCTTAACCGTGAAGGAAACGACGTCAAAGGCCCACATGCAAGTGCACACAAATAAGGGATCACGCGAGAAGCAACCGGGGAGGAAACCGGGGCCGAACCGGGCCGAAGTGGGCTGGGCCGGCCGGCTCGGGGCCGACCGGCCCGACCCCCCACTCCGGGGTCGGTTCGGTCCCCCCTTTGCCCTAGATGTTCATCTATTTATTACCTCCGCCGCCGTCGACCGACACATCGAACAAATCATCCTACCGACGCCAATCACCGGAAAACCGCCGCCGCAAGATGAGGGAGAGAGTTAGATGAGCTCGTCGCAAGGATCAACACCGGCGGAGAGAAGGAAGCAAGAGGAGGACTCCAAGCCGCCGGCCTAGGGGTGTTCCCAAGCTCCATCGCCGCCATCTTCACCGACGACGTTCTCCCGAGTCTCCATCACCCCTATGTGTTTCAATCCGTGTAAGATGATGAGGTAATGTCTCCGTTCATCCCTAGGATTAGATGGATACATGCTATGTGATCGCTACTCGATTTGTGGTTTCAATCTATTGTTTTCATGTTGATGATGCTTTGATGATTAAGGTTAGCTACCATGTTTTTCGGGCGTATGATATCCGCTACTCCCATAGATTCCATCAACATACCGTGTCCATCATAGGTCTAGTCACGAATACCTTCGCGTAGTGACAAGTACGAGAGGAGGGAAAGGGCGAAACCGTGGTCACAACCCCCGGTAGATTGGTTTACCGCTTTCGTGTAGTAGATGCATACCATGTTATCCTAGATCCTAGGGAGGGAACGCTTATCTTTCTTGCTCACTCTCTTGTGTTCACCCCTTTATCATCTAGTTTAACCCTAGATTTGTTTGATCAACTTAACTTAGATTAACTTAGGTTAGATTGTCTTTACTTTTAGATTAATACTCTCTTTAAAGGTTTCCTTAGTCAACTAGATTAGTACTTGGTTAAGTGCTAGTAATCCCCTTGCTCTGCGGATTGACAACAACCTTGGGAATCCCGTGGTGAAAAAGGTGTAGGTCCGTACGCTTGCGGATCGTAGGTGGATACTAGTTTTATCCGTCAACAATTTCCAAAGTGTTAAAATCTTGGATGCGCCATCTCCGATACTAGCCACCTCATAACCAACACTTAACAATTCACCATGGAGGGAGAAGGGTCTTGGCCTTGAGGGGATATCTTCACGAATCTCGATCAAGGGAACATCTTGTGCGGGATCTTCACCTTTGTGAATGGTCGGCTCAAGTTCCCTTACGAATTCAGAAGATGCCTCGGTGGAGGGTCGAGCTTCAGTAACTTCAATCGCATCAGTAGCAGCAGCAATAACAACTTTTTTCTGAACTTCAGTAACAACATCTGAAAAAGAGCCAATATCCACGAATTCATTTTCAGAACCTGGAGTGCAGTGTTCATGAAAATTGAATCTTAAGAAAGGCCAAGAGGAAAAACCTTGTTGGCCAGGTTCCGCGAAGATATCATCATTGAAGGCGGAGGGAACTCGTCGAACTTCAGAAGCAACAAGCTTCTTAACAGCTTTTTAGCTTTCTTTTGGCCCATCCGAGCAAGGTGGAGGCTACTTCAAGCTCAACATCCGAAACATGTTCGGAAGATTTCTTCTCGCTTGCTTGATTAGAGAGACTTGGTCTTCACGGGTTGAACACCGGAGGACGTTGTCTCATTGATATTCGTATGTTACCCTTCGAAGATCTTCTTCTCGGAGCCTTCAAAGGCGCAACGAGCAACGGCTACGGCAACGGCGAGGCATCTTCATTTTGCGGCTCGGACGTCGGGAATGGAAGGATTTGTCTCCACAAATTTCGGAGAACACCCGATTTATCCTTTTCTTGTGTTTCACTAAGTTATTATACGCCTTGTATTCATTCATGGTGTATTCGCCGATCATGGCATTCACCTTGTTCTCAACTTCGGTCACGAAGTAGTTGGCACTACGGTCGTCCCTCGACCGAAGTCCAAATCTCGAAAAAGGAACCTCCCGTGCAGCCCAGTTAACGTTGAAGTTCACGATTTCTGTAGGGGCCCAACCATAAGAAATCGGCCAGACTTGGGCGGCGGTGAACTCCTCAATGATGTCGCGACCACCGATAACTCGTACTTGCAAGATGAAACGCACTCTCGCAGTTCCTGATTCCAGCAGCTCGGTGGTTGTATGAAGCAATGCTAATAGCAGATAATGCTTCAATAGGCGTGGAGAAAGGATGGGCTGGTCCTTCATAGCCGAGAACCGAAGACATATCCACCTTCACGTAAAACCAAGTACAAGCTCCGGTCTTCCACGAAATTTGTCTTGCAGCAGGGTGCGATCCGAATTCACGTAAGCCCTTTTCGTGTATTTTGCATGCGAGTATTGAAGGTGCGGCATGTGTAGTGAGCTTCATAGTATTGGTCGTCGTTGAGCTTGATAATGTTCAGCACAATAACTAACTCGAACAATCAGGCGAAAACATCAGCACCGAAGTTACACCCGAAAGTCTTCATAATCCAGAAAAACTTGGATACTTCAAGAAATGAGTTTGGTGAGAGCTGGTGAATCTTCACAGAAAACTTGTCCAAAATCGCGAGTAGAAGGGTGTTGACGGATATAACTCGTATCCACCTACGACCCGCAAGCGAACGGACCTACACCTTTTTCACCACGGGATTCCCAAGGTTCTTGTCAATCCGCGGAGCAAGGGGATTACTAGCGCTTAACCAAGTACTAATCTAGTTGAATGGAAAACCATTGAAAGAGTATTAATCTAAAGGTAAAGACAATCTAACCTAAGTTAATATAAGTTAAGTTGATCAAATAAATCTAGGGTTAAACTAGATGGTAAAGGGTGAACACAAGAGAGTGATTAAGAAAGATAAGCGTTCCCTCCCTAGGATCTAGGATAACATGGTATGCATGTACTACACAAGAGTGGTAAACCAATCTACCGGGGGTTGTGACCACGGTTTCGCCCTTTCCCTCCTCTCGTACTGTCACTAAGCGAAGGTAATTGTGACTAGACCTATGATGGACATGGTATGTTAATGGAATCTATGGGAGTAGCGGATATCATACGCCCGAAAAACACGGTAGCTAACCTTTGACGTAAAATCTGCACCCTACGTCAAGCACACGGCAAGCCGAACAAGCTAGCTTCACACGCGGAAAGATTCCAAGACGTGCCGATCAATTTTTCCCGAAAATTAACAAAAGACAAAGTAGTTAAATTCCAAAGCTTGGAACTTGCCGGGTGGTACCAGACAGTTACATATTTGCGGCTATAAAGCCAAGTGAGATGACATATAGCTATAAGAAGCTATCTGCCAGCAAACTAGAAACCATTCGGGAGCTTTAAAGTGCAAAAAAGAACATAGCCGAATGGATGACGTAAGCATGACGGTAGATCGATCTTCTATTTGGATAAAAACCATGCACGCGCGACACCATGACCGATCCTCGTGCATAAATAACGATAAACGATAAATGAAGTAAAACATGATCATAAATATGTAATAAACAAGCATGCATAGACCCAAAGCACTAGTCCACCGCATGTCTAGATACATTAAAACCCGCCAAGCATGATACCAAACAAATGTATCCACCGCATGATACAACCTGTTTGAAAATCATGCTACTAGCCACAAATAGATCTATCCACCGCATGATACAATCTAAATATGGAAAGCTAAAAGCATACAATATTTAAAGCATAACTTATAAACACGTTTCACTCATGAAAAAGCATAACCGAATACGGCCGAACAGTACCGAATTGGGGTCCATGAAGAAGGAACAAACATTACCAAAGCGAGATAAATCTATCGGATTGAATCGAAATCTAATCCACCGGATGATTAACTCCAAAACAACCCAAAAACCTGCATCTACCGCGTGATACCCGGTTCTTTCAAGATTTATACAAGATTTGACAAGCTTGAACCCGCAACACGTAACAACCCAGATCGATTCGGTTTCGGCTATTAGGGAACAGGTGATCCACGTGCTATTTAAGCCAGGGGTACAAATTTGAGTCATATAAGGATCATCAAAAGAGACAAAGCCGATTCAAACCAATCTAGATTGGGCAAAGAGGTGTTACATGGATTTAAACTCAAAGCAACATGGGGTAACTTAATGAATCTATTGAATCTTGCCAAAATTCAATAGAGCCGATAACTAGCTCCAATCTAGATCTTAGCCCACCGCATGGCTCATGATCTAACAAGAAAC
This sequence comes from Cenchrus americanus, assembly GCA_947561735.1. NCBI lineage: Eukaryota > Viridiplantae > Streptophyta > Magnoliopsida > Poales > Poaceae > Cenchrus > Cenchrus americanus. The sequence goes on along the minus strand of OX387245.1, from coordinate 250,480,151 downwards.
CCTCTTGAACCAAGCTTAAATCTACCGCATGATACCAAGCATGGTAACAAGACTACTTGCATCACGATCTAAATCCACCGCATGATACTAGGCATGATACAAGGTTGCCGGTACTTACGGAGGTCGACGGATCGATGAACCCTCTTGAAGAACTCGACGACACGACAAAAGACTCGAGAGGTTTGGCGTAAAGCCGGTTTGTATTGAGAATGTTTCGAATGCAATTACATTACATACATCTAGGGTCTATATTTATACCCCGCCATGACTTTGAATGGACTACGAGCACAATATTTGATGCCTAATTTATCTCTAAGTGCGATCGCTTATCCATCCGGTTGCCCCTTCCGCTCGGGCCACGTCATCACGCAATCCCGCAAAATCAGCGCAAACAGTCCCCCTGCCGAACGGAAGCAAACTGCCGACCGCGAGCTCCTTTGCCGAATCTTTCTGAAGAAACCTTCCTTCTTCCGGACAGATTTTTTCACCGAGTTGGGCCCACAAATCAGACTCCTTCCTGTACCAAATTTTGGTGTTAACATATGCCCCTTCAATTACGGGATAAAAGTGATTTTATTCCGGAATGGACTCTAGTCACCAACGTCTTCAAATTGAATCTGTTCAACACCTATTCTCTCTCCTCGCAATCCATTGGAGCCTCCGTCCAGATCCAAACCCTAGGTCATCTTTTCCCCGAGCTCAAATCCCCAATGGCAAACCAAAATCAAGCTGCTCAGGTAAATCTCATCCTCATAAGCTTCATTCGGCATTATCTTTTCGATTTTTCTTTTACCTGAGATTTCTTTTCCGCCTTTTCTCAACAGGAGCTTTCCACCGAGCTTTTAATCCGCACTGAGGCCAATTCGACATCTAATTTCCTTGGTCCTGTGGGAATTTCCAATCCTCGCGAGTTTATTGCAGCCGAATCCCAAAGAATCCCCTTCAAAGCGGCTTTATCTAAGCCTTCCCTGTGGCAGGACGCCTTCAAGAACTGGCCTTTGCCCCCAATTGCGGGCTGGAGAAATTGCTACAAAAGGGTGCTTGCGGACAACAGTGACAAGACCCAAACTTGGGACAGCCTCCGTATTGCTCAATGCTTGGAGCTTTCTTTGGCTGAGACCCCAAAAAATGAAGATCTTTTGATAGCAGCTTGTCATTTTTGGTCAAATGGCGTCAATGCCTTCCTTTTTGGTCATGGCCCAATGTCCCCAACCCTGGCTGATGTATACATGATTACCGGCCTTGATGTTTCAGGATCCGTATACCCCTGGGACTTCAAAGGCTCCACAAGACAAACAGGAGTGAAGCCAGGGAGTGGATACAAACATTATATCCAAAATCATATGAAAGATGGCCTCCTGGGTGAAGTCGAATACAGAGCATTACTGAACATGTGGCTGTGCAGGTTTATTTTCTATGGTAAAGCCAACGAGCCC